>CM066154.1:7500-2864166 GCA_033617975.1 Populus alba x Populus glandulosa | reverse complement strand
TTGAACCACAATATTGGTCACCTGAACCTTCCCGGGGTCGCCCTCCTCGAGGCAGTTTTGGCGCTTGAAGAATACATAAACTACGATAGCAAGGAGCATGACGAGGACACCAGCAAGCCCTCCCTTAGCAGCTGAGGAGTAGCCTGATGTGTCTTGTGCAGGGGGGTGTGGGATGTAACCATCCATGGCTTAAAATTAACTACAAAAAGCACTGATTAATTAGAAGAAAATAAAAGAAGTAATGTCTCAAGTGAGATTAGAAAGAGATCGCATTGATAATATTACCAAATTTGAGGAGGCGAGCTAGCAGAGCAAGAATGGATGCTTAATGTTGTGAGTAACATCTGTGCTCCGTGCTCCGTGCTCCGTGCTCTTTAAATTGGACCGTGCTCGATAAATTGGCTCGATAAATTGGACCGTGCGCGATAACTTGTCTCGATAAATTGTTTCGATAAATTGTCTCGATAAATTGGACCGTGCTCTTTAAATAGGTGAACTTTGTCGATAAATTGGACTCTGAACTTTCTCGGAAAATTGGAGCTTCCCCCTTTTCCCTCTTTTGCCCTTTTTGGGTGGGTCCCATCTCTGCCCTTTTGCTCCAAATCGTACTCCCAATTGACTAAGGCTTCCTTGTGCTTTACAGTCCTTTATTTTTCAGGTTTTTACAGAACAAGTATCTCACCGGCCGTATTATAAATAATCTTATTGGGAAACCTGGACTGAATCTTAGGCGAGCTTGAATGCTCAAACGGTTTTTTTATTATTATTATTAATGCTATTAGTTATTTACTGGTAAAATTATTTTTTTAATATATGATAAACTTGAATTGAGTGATAAAATTAAAAATTAATAGAACTTTTATAAAAGATCTAAAAAAAAATTAAAAAAAAATCAAATTATAATTAATTGAAGGACTAAATTAAAAAAAATAAAATTTTTATAAAAGAGTTAATGACAAAACTAAATTTTTTTTTAAAAAAAGGAATAATTTTTTTATGAAAAGGTTTAATTTTTTAAAAACTTAACTCTATGAAGCTAAGCTAAGATTCACTGGCCAACAATTTGTATGAAGCTAAGCTAAGATTTTTTTATAGGATTACCCCTGTATTTTTCATTCTTTTTTATTTTGACATTTAAGCAAAAGAGATCTTTTCATATATATAAAAAAATTACATATATATTTTAAAGTTATCATGATGTCGAGTGCGATATTTATTGAATTTTTTTTATTAATTAATTAATTCTTTACTTTATTTAATTTTTTATAAAAATAGGTCTTTGCATCTTCTTTTGAGAGTAAACCACACCCAAATAACAATGGGAGCAAAAACGCCTGTCCTTCGCATTGTTCAAAATGCTTTGTATTTGGTAATTATGCAATGTGTTTTTCTAAAATATTTTTTTAATTAAAATGATGATTTTTATATATTTTTTATTTTTATCATCAATACATTAAGATTATTAAAGGAAAGGAAAGGTATAGTGAAACAAGAAGGAAGGACAAGTCATGGATCATTTATAATTAGTATACTGTTGCATCGATTGTAAATTTCCAGCCCACTTCCCGATCCAAGTAAACACAGTGCAATTTCTTCGAAGGCCAGTGCACAAAAAAACAGATTTATTCGAAGCTAAATATCAAATATCTCATCAAATTATTGAATTATTATCAATTTTATATCCAAATTATTTTCTTAATCAATCATACCATTACATTATATTGACTTCTCAATCAAGATTTTATATTGAGATATTTAATATAAAACATTAATTCCTCTAAAAAAAAACCATTTTAAAAACAGTATAATTTAAATAAAAATATCGTCAAAAAGCTTTATAATATATGGAAGTATTTGATTAATTTTTTTAAGATCATGAGGATAAAATTAATATAAATAACAAACAAAATAAAGTGGCCACGCAATAAATTGATAATAGAAAAACCCACGCCAATTAGTAAAGTAAAAAAAAAAAAGAATTAAAGAAAAGGCCCACAATTACTTATCTGCGTTGACGATATTAGTTGAAGATATTAATCTAACTCCAACACAAAATCCACACCATAAAAAGTACAAATTAAAATGGTTTGATCTTGAATTTTTTTATTATGAGAAAACAGACCAAATATTTATCTGTAGCAATACAATTAATAAAACCAAAAACAAACTTCATGGATTGCTACCTTGATGAATCTGCATTTAATACGAAAACATTAATATTGGAAAATTAGAAGGATCTCATTGCATTGTATGAATCTTAATCAGCTTCAACTTCTTATTGCATGCTACCTCCTTATTTCCCAGCATGGACGCTCCTTTCTGCATTTCAACGTCCACCTCCACCATGGACGCTCCTTTCTGGCATTTCAACATCCACCTCAATTCTCACGGAGCACTTTCGGCGCTTGAAGAATACATAAACTACGATAGCAAGGAGCATGATGAGGATACCAGCAAGTCCTCCTTTAGCAGCTGAGGAGTAGCCTCCTGTGGCCGAGTCTTGTGCAGGGGGGTGTGGGATGTAACCATCCATGGCTTAAAATTAACTGCAAAAAGGAATGATTAATTAGAAGAAAATAAAAGCAGTAATGTCTCAAGTGAGATTAGAAAGAGATGGCATTGATAATATTACCAAATTTGAGGAGGAAACACAGGAGGAGACAAGTTAGCAGAGCAAGAGTACTGGATGCTTAATTTTGAGAGTAAGGAGATGTAAGTATGTATAACAAGGAGAAAGCTTTTGTGCTCTTAAATAGAAGGAAAAAACGTAGGAGGGATTTGAAGGAAAATGGAAAAATAAAAGCACAGCCGGGTGATAAAGGTGACACAAGATGGAAACACATTGGAAAAACAGCCGGGGTGATAAACTCCTAAAGCACAGCCGGGTGATAAAGGCAACACAAGATGGAAACACATTGGAACAGCCGGGTGATAAACTCCTAAAGCACAGCTGGGTGATAAAGGTGACACAAAAACGTAGGAGGGATTTGAAGGAAAATGGAAAAATAAAAGCACAGCCGGGGTGATAAACTCCTAAAGCACAGCCGGGTGATAAAGGCGACACAAGATGGAAACACATTGGAACAGCCGGGTGATAAACTCCTAAAGCACGGCTGGGTGATAAAGGTGACACAAAAACGTAGGAGGGATTTGAAGGAAAATGGAAAAATAAAAGCACAGCCGGGGTGATAAACTCCTAAAGCACAGCCGGGTGATAAAGGCGACACAAGATGGAAACACATTGGAACAGCCGGGTGATAGCTGGGTGATAAAGGTGACGCAAAAACGTATGAGGGATTTGAAGGAAAATGGAAAAATAAAAGCACAGCCGGGGTGATAAACTCCTAAAGCACAGCCGGGTGATAAAGGCGACACAAGATGGAAACACATTGGAACAGCCGGGTGATAAACTCCTAAAGCACAGCTGGGTGATAAAGGTGACACAAAAACGTAGGAGGGATTTGAAGGAAAATGGAAAAATAAAAGCACAGCCGGGGTGATAAACTCCTAAAGCACAGCCGGGGTGATAAAGGTGACACAAGGTGGAAACACATTGGAAAAACAGCCGGGGTGATAGACTCCTAAAGCACAGCCGGGTGATGGAAACACATTGGAAAAACAGCCGGGGTGATAAACTCCTAAAGCACAGCCGGGTGATAAACTCCTAAAGCACAGCCGGGTGATAAAGGTGACACAAAAACGTAGGAGGGATTTGAAGGAAAATGGAAAAATAAAAGCACAGCCGGGGTGATAAACTCCTAAAGCACAGCCGGGTGATAAAGGCGACACAAGATGGAAACACATTGGAACAGCCGGGTGATAAACTCCTAAAGCACGGCTGGGTGATAAAGGTGACACAAGATGGAAACACATTGGAAAATAAACTCGCACAGCATAGCCGGGTGACGACAGGAGAAAATGACACATTGGAAAATGACATGGAAAATTGGAATAGAACACCTAGTCGGATCTGCGATAAAGAAAAACCCACTCCAATTAGTATAGTAAAACAAAAGAATTAATATCTTGAAAGAATCCAAAACAGCACAGCTCAAGGAGCATACCATAAGAACATGACCAAACTCCGGGGAACAGAAAAAAAACACAGCACCATGATGAACAGCCTAACCTGTGGAGATATTGATATCTTGAAAGAAGTATCAAGGCCATTCTCGCTAGAATGAATTTCTGCCATTGCATGTCATTGGTTTGTTTACTTTGAAAAAATCAAAACGAAAGAAAGGGAGGAGCACCTCTAAATTCATCATCCATAAGCATGGCTTCCAATGCTTCCATAGTCTGCCAATTCATTTCATTCAACCAATCAGTTATTAAAATATAGATATTAGCATGCCCCATCACTGCAACACTCCTCCACTGGGGAGGAGCTACCAACAAACCAATATAGGTAATAATAAACAATTAATTTAAAGATCCATTCAAGAAAATCAAAGAAAATTACCAGTCAAGCTCGATAATTTTAATCGCCTTCTGTCTCTCCCTTCCTCCAGGTCGAGGTTGCTATTTTTTCTTTGTAATAGAAGAATAATGCCTCTGTACTCAACAAAGCCAAAACCCACGGACCACCACCGCAACCCATCTCCCTCTAAAAAGAAAAACCCAACCGCCCAGCGCAATTCTGCCAGGGCACGCCCAACACCAACACAGCCATTGAACCAGTTACCAACATAACCACCAAACCACGGCATAGCCGTTAACAATGAAACGATCCAGCTTCCAGGATCGGGAAAAAAATAAAAGAACACGAAAAGCGACAACTCCGACAGACTCAAGCGATCACAGAAGCCAACTCAACCGTCCAGGTCCACGCCACTAGTAACTCCACCAACGGCGAAAGTCGCGCAAAGACAAAAGGGAAAGCAACGGAAGGCAAAAAGACTGGACATCCCTCGTTGGATGGCGGCGAGAAAAACCGCCCTCATCAGCGTGCAGAGGAGATGGAGTTGGCACCGATCCGGCGCTCAACGCACCGAAACACCATCGGTTTAACAAAGAGTTTGGCTGTGACTGTTGCGGTGAGTGTTTGTTTTATGGACGACCAAGAGACTGTAAAAAGAAAGCTCCTAAAGCAAGCCCCAGCAAATAAGAAATTACACGTGGTTAAGAGTTTGTTTGGTACTGTGTTAGCTTTTGTAGTTGCGATTTGTAAAAATCAGTTTCATAAAAAGTACTTTTTGTGAGGTTGATTTGAAAAAAAGTTGGTATTTGGTTAAAATTATGGTTGAAATTATGATTTAAAAAAAAAACAGTTTTTTGTGTTTGGTTACAAAATTATGGTTCAACAATTGTGGTGGAAAAAAAACAGGTTTGTGTTTGGTAAAACTGTGGTTCAAAATCACTGAAAATAAATATCAAGACGACGTCGTCCAAGACCTGGTGCTGTGCTGACTTGAAAAGCGCCTTTAGAATTACATTTCATGGAAATTAGAATTTTTTTAAATAATTGTTTTTATATTTTTTAAAAAAGAATACTTAAAAAAAAAAAACATTTCCACACCTATAAACACTCCAATTTAACATTGACTTTTTTTCCCTTTCTTTCTATCGCTCGCTGCCTCTATCAGATCTCTCTCACTCTACTGGATCTAAAAAAAAACACAATGTCGACTCGCTTCATTTTCCTCCTCTCTCTCACCGTCCTCCTTCTCTTCTCTCAGCTCTCTCCCTCTCTCTCAAAACTCCAAAACGCTGCCGCCGAAGATGACGATGAGGATCTTAGTTTCCTCGAAGAAGAAACCGACGTCGTTCCTCATGGCCACGACCACGACCAGGACCACTACCCCGATCCGGACCAATTCGACGAAGAATTCGACAACAAAGATGACCTCGACAACTACTCTGATCTCGATGACTCCGAATTGGATTCTTACAAGGAGCCTGAGATTGACGACAAGGATGTCGTCGTTTTGAAGGAAGGGAATTTCAGTGATTTTGTGACTAAGAATAAGTTTGTGACTAATAAGTAATTGATCTGCAACCGTAATCCGTTGGAGGTTGACCGTAATCCGTTGTTGGGAAAGTTTGGTGGCGAGAGAGAGGTGAAACAGCATGAAGGAAACTGGGCGTAGATCTTCAACACTGCTTTCAGTGAAATTTTTGGGTTTTTTTTTTTACCGTTGGGAAGAGTTATTGCAAATTGATGAGGGACAGAGGAGAACAATTGGGAAAGCAATTGGAAATCGTCGGTGATGAGAGAGAGCAGAAACGCATGAAAAGCAAAAGATAATTGCTTTTCATTTTTTGCATTTGAAACACAGTTTTTAATGGGACTCACATCAAATTAAACTATGGTTTGTTGTTAACCAAACGGGTGGTTTATTGTTTTTTTAAGAATCGCAGCTGCACAAGCATTGCCAAACACCATCTAAAACCCAAAAAAAAAAAAGTCCCAGCAACACAGTAAATTGGTAATAGTAAAACCCCACTCCAAGTAAAGTTAAAAAAATATAAAAAATAAAGAAAAAGCCCACAATTCATTATCTGCTATGACGATTTTAAAATAAAGTGGCAGCAACACAATTCAATATTAAGTTTAAGTCCAACACGAAATTCACACAATCATTTATTTATATATAAAGTACAAATTAAAACGGTTCGATATAACTAAAAAGGAGCAGTCGAGGCATCCGGGTACTTCATGGATTCCTGCAATTAATACAAAAACAATATGGGAAGATTAGGAAAATCTCATTTGTATGAATCTTAATTAGCTTCAACTTCTTATTACATGGTATGGTACCTCCATATTTCCCACGCTTCTTTCTCCCATTTGAACCATATTGATCACCTGAACCTTCACGGGGTCGCCCTCCTCGAGGCAGTTTTGGCGCTTGAAGAATACATAAACTATGATAGCAAGGAGCATGACGAGGACACCAGCATTAAGTGGTTTGATCCATCTCCATAACAGTAGCTGTCAAAGTATTCATTTAAAACCAACAGAATGGAAATTCTGCTGTTGATCTCGAGCAAGCCAACTATGTGATCACCACGTCACCATAATCACCTCATGTATCTGCGAACCTTATCCAAGAAAAAAAAAGGTAAGAAGAAAGATAGGATGTGAGCAATGGTTTCAATGTCAATACAATGCAAAGATGACAAACAACAAAAATAAAGGGATGAACATAGTGGACAGATCAACGGACAGGACACAAAGCAGAATTTAATCTTGGCTGTGATCGAGAAACTGAATAAAGCATTTTGTGTTTGATTGTACAATCTGTCAACATGAATCTCAGAAAGAAAAGGAACGGATGCCCCGGTGCAACAGCAGCCACAGATCTTGTTTGCTATCTTCTCTGTTGGGAAAAAAAAGGAGCTATTTCTGTCCAGAATAGTCCATGCCATAATCAGCAAGTCTGCGATCTCAGTCAAGTAAACTCTTGGCTCTTGAAAATCCTAAATTCAACAAAAACAAAAAACATAGAATTCTCACTCAAAAGCCCAAAATTCACTCCTCACCTGCCAGGGGAAAAAAGAACACAGGGAACATAATTACAAGGCAATCACGATGACACCTTAACCAAATAAAAAAGATTGAAACTTAATGACAAAACTATCGATGTTGTTAGAAAATAAACGTGTTAGAGGTCAAAGTTTTGCTGGCTGCTATCAATTATGATGCCATGTTGGAGTCGATTTCCATGGCAAACTTTAGCAGATAAAATAATAATTCAGGGAGATTGACCATACACAGCAAACCATATATAGATCTTGATAGAGCTCACAGCTCCCTGTTCACCTCCTTTTCCCATTGGAAATAAAACTGATCGAGTTAAGAATCCAAAACAGCACAGCTAAAGGAACATAGCATAAGAGCGTGACCAAACTCCGGGGAAGAGAAAAAAACACAGCACCATGATGATAGAACAGCCAGCCATCCTAACCTGTGGAGATACTGATATTTTGAAGCGATGGTTAGAAGTATCAAGGCCACTCTCGCTAGAATGAATTTCCGCAATTGCATATCATTGGTTTGTTTACTTTGAAAAAATCAAAAAGAAAGAAGGGAAGGAGCACCTCTAAATCCATCATATCCATAAGCATGGCTTCCAATGCTTCGATTCCCATGTCCTGCTCCTTTCCATAGACTGCCAATTCATTTCATTCAACCAATCGGTTGATAAAACATAATATTAGCATGCCCCATCACTGCAACACTCCTCCACCGGGGAGGAACTATCAACCAACCAATATAGGTAATAATAAACAATTAATTCAAAGATCCATTTAAGAAAATTACCAGTCAAGGTCGATAATTTTAATCTCCTTCTGTCTCTCCCTTCCTCCAGGTCGCGGTTGCTATTTTTTTTTCTTTGTAGTAGAAGATTAATGCCTCTGTACTCCACAAAGCCAAAACCCACGGACCGCCACCGCAACCCATCTCCCCTGGCAATTCTCATCTACTTCTAGAAAAAACACCCAACTGCCCAGCGCTATTCCGCCATGGCAAGCCCAACACCAACATAGCCATTGAACCAGTTACCAACATAACCACCAAACCACGGCATAGCCGATAACAACGAAACGATCCAGCTGCCAGGAGCGGGAAAAAAAAAACAGGAAAAGCGACAACTCCGACAGACTCAAGCGATCACAGAAGTCAACGCAACAACGGAAGCCAAAAATACTGGGCATCCCTCGTTGGATAGCGACGAGAAAAACAGCCCTCATCAACACGCAGAGGAGATGGAGTTGGCACCGATCCCACACTTAACGCACTGAAACCCACGGACCACCACCGCAACCCATCTCTCCTAGCAATTCTCACCTCTCTCTCGAGAGAGAAACAAAAAAAAAAAACACAACCAATGAACCAGTTACCAATAAAACCCTCAAACCACGGCATAGCCGTCACCAACGAAACGATCCAGCTGCCAGGAGCCTAAAAAAAAGAACTCGAAAAGCGACAACTCCGACAGACTCAAGCGATCACGACAGCCAACGCAACCGTCCAGGACCACGCCGCTAGTAACTCCACCAGCGGCCGTAGTTGAGCGAAAAAAAGAAGAAGAAGCGACTCCAACCGAAGGCTCCCTCGTTGGATGGCGGCGAGAAAAACCGCCCTCATCAACGCGCAGAGGAGATGTAGTTGGCACCGATCCGGCGCTCAACGCACCGAAACACCATCGGTTTGACATGGAGTGGGATCTGCGATCAATTTAACAAAGAGTTTGGCTGTGTCTGTTGCGGTGAGTGTTTGTTTTATGGACGACCAAGAGACTATAAAAAGAAAGCTCCTAAAGCAAGCCCCAGCAAATAAGAAAATTACACGTGGTTAAAACCCACAAAAAAAATAAAGAAAAAGCCCACAATTCCTTGTCTGCTTTGACGATTTTAATTGAAGATATCAGTCCAACTCCAGCACAAAATTCACACCATAAAAGGTACAAATTATCTGGAATTTGTTTATTATGGGAAAACAGACCAAATATTACAGACTAAAATTAACTACAAAAAGGAATGGTTAATTAGAAGAATTTTGTTTATTTCTTAAAATGGCTTTTTTTCGTTGAGTTGCATATAAAAAAATCACACCCAAACATAGCCAACTCTTTTGAAAGTAAACCACACCCAAATAACAGATGTAGCCAAAGGCATGTCCCACGCGTTGGTCGAGGACGTCGTGCCCAGCTAGATTTTTTGTCGGAACGCTAAACGCTAAAAAATCAAAACGCGTTTTTTTTTCTTTCACAGAACATGAGCTGGTTTATGATTTTTTCTTTCACCCAGAAATGGTTGTGACCAATGTTGTCAAAAATTAAAAAAAAATCGTGTTGGTTTTTAAAATTTTATACGTCAATATATATCTAACGTGTCAAATCAAATTAAAACTTAAAAACTAATAAAATCGGTCAAACTCGGTAAAACTCGTTCAAACTCGGTAAAATCAGATCGATTTTATGAGTTTGAAAAAAATATAAAATTATGTATTTATGGTAATTTGTACCTTAATATTTTCATTGTTTTAAATTTATATCTTGCAAAACTTGTGCAATTTAATAATCAAGGGCTTGATTTTAACTATAATTATTATAATTTTTTTAACGATACAAGTTATTTGTAGATTTCATTTTCGTAAAATTAAAATACACATTCATTCTTCACAATTTCTTATATAAACTCTTAACATATCAATTGATATGTTACTCTGTTTTAACTGGCAAATATATAGAATAAAAGTTGTAAATTGACATGGTTGACCTTTGGAGTAATTAATGTTAAATGTTCTATCAAAATTTAAAAGGATTCGTTTCTTGTAAATAACAAAGTAAATGAGTCGATTTGTCCAATAAGTAGAGGAATCAATATGAATAAAATGAAAATATTTGAACTTTTTTATGTTTTATTTTATTTTTATTTTTATTATGTTATATTATTAATTACTGCTTGATCTTAGAGTAATTAATATTAAATATTTTATTAAAATTTGAATTCCTTTTTCCCACTGGAAATAAAACTGATCGAGTTAAGAATCCAAAACAGCACAGCTAAAGGAGCATAGCATAAGAGCGTGACCAAACTCCGGGGAAGAGAAAAAAACACAGCACCGTGATGATAGAACAGCCAGCCATCCTAACCTGTGGAGATACTGATATTTTGAAGTATCAAGGCCACTCTCGCTAGAATGAATTTCTGCCATTGCATATCATTGGTTTGTTTACTTTGAAAAAATCAAAAAGAAAGAAGGGAAGGAGCACGTGTTTTTGTTGGTGATGCCTCGGTGTTGGTGCACTTTTTTGTGGACATATTAATTAATAAAGAATCTAAAACGCGTGGTTTGTTCGTGTAGCAGTTTTTGTTTTTTTGTTTTTTGTATAGTAGGTTTTTTTTTCTGTTTTATATTTACATATTTGTTTTTACCCAAAATTAACTTCTTTTTCTTTTTCTTTTTTTTTAAATATTTTTTAAATTGTTTTTGCTAATTTTTTTAAATATTGAGCTATTTGAAAATTTAACTATGTAGTTTTTTTCTATAAAACATTGTGGATTGCTATAATATTCTCATATATTTTTTTTTATGATTTTTTTTTTCAAAATGGTCTTTTTAGATTTTATTTTTTTATATTAAATTGGTTGGGAATTTATTGTAGTTTTTTTATAAAAAAAAACACACGATATGCATTGCTATAGTGTTTCCCCTACATAGTTTTTGTTTTGCTGCAGTGTTTTCCCATATATGTTTTTAAAACATTATCTTTATTGAATTTATTTTTTTAATATTGAGCTGGCTGATAATCTAGTTTTAGCTTTCCCCACGTGTTTTTTTTATTTTTTTATTTGTTTTTCTTTTTTTTCAAAATTGTCATTTTTTACATTTTTTTTTGTTTTTTTCAAAATTATTTTTCTTGATTTTATTTTTTTATTATTGAGCTGATTGAAAATTTAGTTTTTTTGTTTTTTTCTTTAAAACACCGTAGCTTTCCCGACGTGTTTTTTTTTCACTTTTGTTTCCTTTTTTACATGTTTTTTTTCATTTCTTTTACCCAAAATTGACTTTTTTTAAAAAAAATAATAATCTTTAATGATTTTTTTTATATATTGATTTGGTTGAGAACTTAGCTTTGTAGCTTTTTTCAAAAAAAAAAAAAAAGCTATGTATTACTACAGTGTTTTCCTTACATGGTTTTTGTTTAGCTGCAGTGTTTCCCCCACATGTTTTTTTTTAAATTATCTTTGTCGAATTTATTTTTTCAATATTGAGTTGGTTGAGAATTTAGCTTTAGCTTTCCTCACGTTTTTTTTTGTTTTTTTTTAATTTTTCCCAAAATTATCTTTCTTTTTTTATATTTTTTTTGCATAATTATTTTTGTTGATTTTATTTTTTTTACTATTGAGCTGATTGAGAATTTAATTTTTTAATTTTTTTCTTTAAAACACTAGATTGCAACAATGTTTTTCTACATGGTTTTTTATTAAATAATTTTTTTTTCAAAATTATCTTTGTTGATTTTATTCTTTTCATATTAAGCTAATTGAGAATTTAGCTTTGTAGTTATTTAAAACACTGAAGATTGCTACAATATTTTCTCACATGATTTTTGCATTGCTACATTGTTTCCACACATGGTTTTTTTCCAAATATGTTTTTGTTAAATTTATTTTTTTCACACGGAACAGATTGACGATTTAGCTTTTTTTCCTTAAAACATCGTTGCTTGCTACTGTGTTTTCTCATATAATTTTTTTTTGTTGTGCTTTTTTTTTAAATTGTCTTTGTCATTTTTATTGTTTTTAATATTGAGCAGGTTAAAAATTACAACTATAGATTTTCTCATGAAATACTATAAATTGTTATAGTGTTTCCCTGCATGTTTTTTTTTTTTTTTTTTTATATTTGTCAAAATTATCTTTGTTGATTTTTTTTTTAATATTGAGCTGATTGAGAAATATAGTTGTATATTTCCTCTCAAAACACTATAGATTGCTACAGTGTTTTCTTAAATGATTTTAATATTGAGTTGGTTGAAAAATTTAGCTTTAACTTTCCCCACATGTTTTTTTTTCCATTTTTTTATTATTTTTTTTCTTCCAAAATTATCATCTTCTTTTTTTCATTTTTTTTTCATAATTGTTTTGTCGGGTTTTTTTTTTTTTTTTAATATTGAGCTGGTTGAGACTATAACTTTTTAGTTTTTTCCTTAAAAATATTGTGGATGATAACAATTTTTTTTTATATGATTTTTTTCACAAATCCACGATAATGCACAAGCATGCCACAAGCCCACGGCATCGCGCGGGCATGTCACGTCTTTTACTAATATATTATACTATTATAATTATAATTATATAACTATTTTCTTCTTCTTCTTTTTTATCTTTTTAATTTTTTTAATGAATTTTTTTTTGTTTGATTTAGTTTGTTAATGTTATTTTTTTTTATTTTGTTATCAAATTTTTATGATACGAATCTTGGATTTGATGGATTAATCTGATTTGACGAGTTATTTTGTTCATTTAGTTTAGTTTGTTTAAGTTAATTTTTTTTCTATTTAATTATCAGACTTTCATACTTTCATGACACGTATCCTGGGCTTGACTTGGTTTGATGAGTTTACCCAGAGTAACCCAGTTAATTCTAGGTAAACTTGTTTTTTTTTTTTTCCCATTTAGTTATCAAACTTTTTCTGACGCGAATCTCAGGTTTTACGGAATAACCTGGTTTAAAGGGTTAATCTAATTAATTCATTTTTTTTCTTTATTATTTTTTTTTTCCTGTTGATTTTTTTTCTTTTTTCTTAGGCATTAAACAAACCTTTTTCCTATGATCCCATGATCCTATCCACTAGCCTCTCCTCCCCTCTCTCTCTCTCAAACAAGAAATGAAGGGGAAATAAAGGCATCTTAAAAGACGAAGACCCCAAAACTCCAGCTAACTGGCATGCTTCGGGTTTGGGAGAGCACGAATATATTCGACTGCCCAATCTCACTGTTTTCATATAAAATGAGAAAGTATTTTAAAAATCTACACTTCTAATTTTTGCCATTTTTTTTTAGTTTTCCTGAGAAATTGATTTTCAATCCCTACTTATTTTTATATGAAAATCAAATATTATGGCCTTTATGGAACCATTATTAGATGATATTCTCTTGCTATTTTTTTTTCCTGATCGAGAGATGATATTCTCAATGAAATTGTTGTCTTTTGAGAAATAAAACCGTAGCTAGCAGAAAACTCTCTTCTATGGAAACATTTTTGGTGTTAGATAATGCGAGATTAATTCACAAATATTGGAGCTGAAAAAATATAATATGAGGCAACTTACCAATCCTTTGAATTATAAGAAACATTTCCTTGCGCACTAGTAATTTGATCTGAAAAAATATTGCAATGCTTTCGCAATTTCAATTGCAATTAGAGTTTAAAGTAAAAATGTCAAGGAGATGACTTGAAGGAACTCGAGTTTTATTGCATTTTACATGGAAAATAATCTCTTAATTTCTTGAGATGGAAAATTGACAACAGTCTATCTTCAGTAATTTTATTCAGAAAAGAACCGAAAAAAAAAAACTATCTTTTTCATAAGGTTAGAACATGCTGGCACAAAGGGACTGGGTAAAGGGGGGCGCGGCGCCAACTGCATTGTTGACAGGCATGCATTGACCGGTGATTGTTGCTTTAGGAGATGGACCTGACCTGACATGCATTTCAATCATGTCTTAAACTACCAAATACAGCTCTTCGCATCAAAATCAAAAATCGAAACAACAAATCAGTTTTATGAGCTGCTTCAAATCCTTTAAAGCAATTACATGTCTCCTACACAGAAAAACCAAAAGGTTGCCTGGATCCAAAGTAAACCTACTTGATCCTCGTCACAAAAATTAAGTGGTTTGGTCCATCTCCATAACAGTCGCCGTCAAAAAGTTGTTGAAGACCACGGCTGCATCCACAATCTCGATTTGGGGTGGCAGTTGCAGTCCTCCGACAGCCTCGGTTTCCCTGCAAAAGGTAGGTAATGTCATTCGTTGATAGTTTTGTAACCCACCATGGAATTGTGGAAATCAAAGTGGCAAATGGATTGGTTAAAAACAGAAAACATAAACCAAAGTATTCATTTAAAACCAACAGAACGGAAATTCTGCTGTTGATCTCGAGCAAGCCAACTATGTGATCACCACGGCACCATAATCACCTCATGTATCTGTGAACCTTATCCAAGAAAAAAAAAAAGGAAAGAAGAAAGATGGGATGTGAGCAATGGTTTCAATGTCAATACAATGCAAAGATAACAAAAAAAATAAATAAAGGGATGAACATAGTGGACAGATCAATGGACCGGACACAAAGCAGAATTTAATCATGGCTGTGATCGAGAAACTGAATAAAGCATTTTGTGTTTGATTGTACAATCTGTCAACATGAATCTCAGAAAGAAAGGGAATGGATGCCCCGGTGCAACAGCAGCCTCAGATCTTGTTTGCTATCTTTTCTGTTGGAAAAAAAAAGAGCTCAGAATTGCATGAAGGCATGGTCTGCTATTTCTGTCCAGAATAGTCCATGCCATAATCAGCAAGTCTGCGATCTCAGTCAAGTAAACTCTTGGCTCTTGAAAATCCTAAATTCAACAAAAACAAAAACATAGAATTCTCACTCAAAAGCCCAAAATTCACTCTGATCACTCCACACCTGCCAGGGGAAAAAGAACACAGGGAACTTAAATATGAAGGCAATCACGATGACACCTTAACCAAATAAAAAGGATTGAAACTTTGAAACTTAATGACAGAACTATCGATGTTGTTAGAAAATAAACGTGTTAGAGGTCAAAGTTCTGCTCGATGCTATCAATTATGATGCCATGTTGGAATCGATTTCCATGGCAAACTTTAGCAGATAAAATAATAATTTAGGGAGATTAAGCATACACAGCAAACCATATATAGATCTTGATAGAACTCACAGCTCCATGTTCACCTCCTTTTCCCACTGGAAATAAAACTGATCGAGCTAAGAATCCAAAACAGCACAGCTAAAGGAGCATGGCATAAAAGCATTACCAAACCCCCGGGAAGAGAAAAAAAACACGACACCATGATGAACAGCCTAACCTGTGGAGATATGATATCTTGAAAGAAGTATCAAGGCCATTCTCGCTAGAATGAATTTCTGCCATTGCATGTCATTGGTTTGTTTACTTTGAAAAAATAAAAAAGAAAGAAGGGGAGGAGCACCTCTAAAACCATCATCCATAAGCATGGCTTCCAATGCTTCCATAGCCTGCCAATTCATTTCATTCAACCAATCAGTTATTAAAATATAGATATTAGCATGCCCCATCACTGCAACACTCCTCCACTGGGGAGGAGCTCACAACCAACCAATATAGGTAATAATAAACAATTAATTTAAAGATCCATTCAAGAAAATCAAAGAAAATTACCAGTCAAGCTCGATAATTTTAATCGCCTTCTGTCTCTCTCCCTTCCTCCAGGTCGCGGTTGCTATTTTTTCTTTGTAATAGAAGAATAATGCCTCTGTACTCAACAAAGCCAAAACCCACGGACCACCACCGCAACCCATCTCCCTCTAAAAAAAAAAACCCAACTGCCCAGCGCAATTCTGCCATGGCACGCCCAACACCAACATAGCCATTGAACCAGTTACCAACATAACCACCAAACCACGGCATAGCCGTTAACAATGAAACGATCCAGCTGCCAGGATCGGGAAAAAAATAAAAGAACACGAAAAGCGACAACTCCGACAGAATCAAGCGATCACAGAAGCCAACGCAACCGTCCAGGTCCACGCCACTAGTAACTCCACCAACGGCGAAAGTCGCGCAAAGACAAAAGGGAAAGCAACGGAAGGCAAAAAGACTGGACATCCCTCGTTGGATGGCGACGAGAAAAACCGCCCTCATCAGCGTGCAGAGGAGATGGAGTTGGCACCGATCCGGCGCTCAACGCACCGAAACACCATCGGTTTGACATGGAGTGGGATCTGCGATCAATTTAACAAAGAGTTTGGCTGTGACTGTTGCGGTGAGTGTTTGTTTTATGGACGACCAAGAGACTATAAAAAGAAAGCTCCTAAAGCAAGCCCCAGCAACTAAGAAATTACACGTGGTTAAAACCCAAAAAAAAAAGAGTCGCAGCAACACAGTAAATTGGTAATAGTAAAACCCCACTCCATGTAAAGTTAAAACAATATAAAAAATAAAGAAAAAGCCCACAATTCATTATCTGCGATGACGATTTTAAAATAAAGTGGCAGCAACACAATTCAATATTAAGTTTAACTCCAACACGAAATTCACACAATCATTTAATTATATATAAAGTACAAATTAAAACGGTTCGATTCTGCAACAATACAGTTGATATAACTAATTAGGAACAGTCGAGGCATCCGGGTACTTCATGGATTCCTGCAATTAATACAAAAACAATATGGGAAGATTAGGAAAATCTCATTTGTATGAATCTTAATTAGCTTCAACTTCTTATTACATGGTATGGTACCTCCTTATTTCCCACGCTTCTTTCTCCCATTTCAACAATATTGATCACCTGAACCTTCACGGGGTCGCCCTCCTCGAGGCAGTTTCGGCGCTTGAAGAATACATAAACGACGATAGTAAGGAGCATGACGAGGACACCAGCAAGCCCTCCCTTAGCAGCTGAGGAGTAGCCTGATGTGGCCGAGTCTTGTGCAGGGGGGTGTGGGATGTAACCATCCATGGCTTAAAATTAACTACAAAAAGGAATGGTTAATTAGAAGAAAATAAAAGCAGTAATTTCTCAAGTGAGATTAGAAAGAGATCGCATTGATAATATTACCAAATTTGAGGAGACGAGTTAGCAGAGCAAGAGATTAGAAAGAGATGCTTAATGTTGTGAGTAAAAAAGGAGATGTAAGTATGTATAAAATGGAGATTGTGCAATTGAATAAAAAATCTCCCCGCTCTTAAATAGGGAGGAAATGAGTCGAATGACCATGGACACGTTGCCCACCTACCCCTGCCCTATTATCTATTTGCTTGACAGTCCTTTATTTTTCAGGTTTTTACAGAACAATTATCTCACCGGCCGTATTATAAATAATCTTACTGGGAAACCTGGACCGAATCTTAGGCGAGCTTGAATGCTCAAACGGTTTTTTTTTTATTATTATTATTAATGCTACTCGTTATTTACTGGTAAAATTATTTTTTTAATATATGATAAACTTGAATTGAGTGATAAAATTAAAAATTAATAGAAATTTTATAAAAAATCCAAAAAAAACAAATTAAAAAAAAATAAAAATAAAAATAAAATTGTAATTAATTGAAGGACTAAATTAAAAAAAAAAAAAATTTTATAAAAGAGTCAATGACAAAACTAAATTTTTTTTTTAAAAAAGGAATAATTTTTTTATTGAAAAGTTAAATTTTTTAAAAACTTAACTCATCATATGAAGCTAAGCTAAGATTTACTGGCCAACAATTTGTATGAAGCTAAGCTAAGATTTTTTTTATAGGATTACCCCTGTATTTTTCATCCTTTTTTATTTTGATATTTAAGCCAAAGAGGTCTTTTCACATATAAAAAAAAAATTACTTATATTTTTTAAAGTCATATGAAATGCGATATTTATTGGATTTTTTGTATTAATTAATTAATTCTTTACTTTATTTAATTTTTTATAAAAATAGCTCTTTGCATCCAAAGTAAACCGCATCCAAATAACAATGGGAGCAAAAACGCATGTCCTTCGCATTGTTCAAAATGCTTTGTATTTGGTAATTATGCCATGTGTTTTTCTAAAATATTTTTTAATTAAAATGATGATTTTTATATATTTTTTATTTTTATCATCAATACATTAAGATTATTAAAAATTTCAGTGTAATTTTTTTATATAAAAAATAATTTAAAATATATATATATAATGCAGCGTAAAAAAATGTTTTTTAAAAAAAACTAAGAAAAACTAAAATTTCCATTTCGAATGTTTGATGAAACTCCGTATTTCATCAATAAGATAAATATCAATGGGATGTAAATTGTAAAATGCAGGCAAATGATGGGGGGGGAGAAGTTGGCATATTCCATAACTCAATACCAAGGAGTGGCCTCCCTTCTCCGACGGCAATCGCCCCTTTTGCCCCTTTTGCCCCCTTTGCCCCCATCTCCCATAGGGCCCCTGAACCCCTGCCATACTATCCACTTGCTTCACAGTCCTTTATCTTTCAGGTTTTTACAGAACGATCATCTCACCGGCCGTATTATAAATAATCTTATGGTGAAACCTGGCCGAATCTTAGGCGAGCTTGAATGCTCAAACGGTTTTTATTATTATTATTATTAATGATACTAGTTATTTACTGGTAAAATTATTTTTTTAATATATGATAAACTTGAATTGAGTGATAAAATTAAAAATTAATAGAATTTTTATAAAAGATAAAAAAAAAAATTAAAAATTAAAAAAAAAAAATCAAATTGTAATTAATTGAAGGACTAAATTAAAAAAAATAAAATTTTTATAAAAGAATCCATGACAAAACTAAATTTTTTTTTAAAAAAGGAATAATTGTGTTTTATTGAAAGGTTAAATTTTTAAAAAACTTAACTCTATCATATGAAGCTAAGCTAAGATTCACTGGCCAACAATTTGTATGAAGCTAAGCTAAGATTTTTTTATAGGATTACCCCTGTATTTTTTATTCTTTTTTATTTTGATATTTAAGCAAAAAGGTCTTTTCACATATAAAAAAATATTTACTTATGTTTTTTAAAGTCATCGCGATGTCGAGTGCGATATTTATTGGATTTTTTGTATTAATTAATTAATTAATTCTTTACTTTATTTCTTTTTTTATAAAAATAGCTCTTTGCATCCTCTTTTGAAAGTAAATCACACCCAAATAACAATGGGAGCAAAAACGCATGTCCTTCGCATTGTTCAAAATGCTTTGTATTTGGTAATTATGCAATGTGTTTTTCTAAAATATTTTTTTAATTAAAATGATGATTTTTATATATTTTTATTTTTATCATCAATACATTAAGATTACTAAAAATTTCAGTGTAATTTTTTAAAAAAAAAAATAATTTTAAAAAAAAAAAAAATATATATATATATATATAAAATGCACCGAAAAAAATGTTTTTTAAAAAAAACTAAGAAAAACTAAAATTTCCATTTCGAATGTTTGATGAAACTCCGTATTTCATCAATAAGATAAATATCAATGGGATGTAAATTGTAAAATGCAGGCAAATGATGGCAAAGGCAGCCTCTAGGTGGTGGAAAAGTTCAAAACGAACATTCGTAAGTGGTTTCAGAGGTGCGTGATTATACTAATAATTGTTTTTTAAAATATTTTTTTATTTTAAAAAATTATTTTTGATATTAGATATTAAAATAATTTGAAAATATAAATAAATAATTTAAAATAAATACCTTTTTAAAATACAAAAATAAACAACATCTAAATATTTATTATTATTTTATCCTTATTCTTTGAATCTAAAAGTATCTTATAAATTAGAGAAAAATAATGATTATGACACAAGAAAAACCAGAACTTGGGGCTCAGAGAGAGAAAAGTGATTATTTTTTAAAAGAAATATGGCGTCAGATGAGAGAGAGAGAGACAGTATTGGTTGCTTGCTTTTGTACTCTATGTATCCTTATAGGTAGAAAAAAAATAAAGAAAAGCTCGCGTCATTTTTCATAAATGGCCAACAATTCACACCGTTTTGTCCCTTTCATTGAATATTTTATTTTATATGGATTATGCCTCTCCTCACTCGACGTTTAGAGATGACTTCATTCTTCTTCTATTTAATATAAAACACTAATTACTCTACAAAAAAAATCATTTAAAAAACGGTATAATCTAGATAAAAACATGTCAAAAAACTTTAAAATGTATGGAAGTATCTGGTTAATTTTTCTTAAGATCCCGAGGGTAAAATTAATATAAATAATTTAGTATTTTTGAGGTTTGCTTTTTATTTAAAAGTGTTAATTGGATAATCAGTAGTCTGTGCATGTCTACTAATTGGCAAATTTTCCACGGAGGCCTAGGACTAAGAATTGATGCATACAATCACATGGATTTATTTCAACCTATGATCCATTACTAGAATGTTAATGAACGGAGCATTTGAAGCGGGCACCTAGACTCAATTAAAATAAAATTAATATAGGAATTAAAGTGTTTTTATGAAAAAATATGAGGATAAATTTTCTATAATTAAAAACTTATTTGTATAAAAAATATCAAGTAAATATAAAGGTCCAAATAACTTTCGAAGGGACTAGAATGAACGACCAAGCATTTTTTTAGTGGGCGGTAAATAAAATAAGCAGCAAAAAAACCCAAAGGAAAATATGAAAATGCCCCAAGAAAACATAAATACATTTTGAGATTAATATAATAATTTAATATATAAAACTACTTGCATTCTACTTGGACAATAATATTTCTTAATTAACCGAGATGAAAAATTGAATATAGTTTAACAGCAGTAATTTTATTTAAAAATTAATCCAAAATTTATTTTCACTAATATTAATCTTAAAACATAATTTCCTCCCTCTCCTAAATAATCTTCTACCTGCTCATCCCAAAAAAAAAATAAAAAAAATCCACATCTTAAAGCATAATTTTATTTTCCCCCTATATTTATTTTACTCTTTGGTTAATTTCTAAATTATCGTTTAACTAAATTATGGCCGCGCTGCAGCGCTCCCGGCAAAAAAAAATATCCACATCTACGACACCTGCACAGATCCCCCCTTCAGGCAATCTTAAAATTAAAATTAAAAATTAAAACAAGCTTCTTAGCTTACTATAAACTTCTTATGCAACACAGATCGCCTAAGAAAATTAATATACATTATTAAACTATACAAATATGGTCTATTTTTTGTAATTGATTTAGAGTTATCTGATAAATATTATTAAAAAAACAAATTAATACTATAAAAAACTCTATTAAACTAAATAATTTCATGACCGAGAGGAGGCACGCTGGTCTAGTCCACAGGAAAAATCATGGTATAAGTTCTTATTCCTTAAAAACCATCCAGGATAGGTAATTCTTTGATATCTAAATTAACAAAGTATTTCAGAAAAATAATATATAAAAGAAGAAGAATCAAAATATAGGATAGTGTTATTTTAAATTATTCTGAGTGTAAATAGATTATTCAATTTTTCTTATATATCCTTGAATATTTAATCACATGAAATTGCACATGGAGTTACGGATACAGGATGCACCCTATTCATAGAATTAATATTTAGTTTTGTTTGGAATTATGATAATAGTAATGGTTTAAAATATTTTTTTACTTAAAAATATATTAAAAAAAATTTATTTTATTTTTAAAAAATTATTTTTAACATCAACATATTAAAACAATCTAAAAATATAAAAAAAATTCATTTTAAATTCAAACACTCTTTTATTTAAGATAACTTGCAGCGATCATAAACATGCCAACCTTTTTTGACAACGCCATGTTTGATAAGAACTTAGTGTTGCTCACACAAAATAGATCAATGGGCTTATCGGTTTGAATTGGTTGCCTTTCATTTTCCTCATGCATTGGGCCTGGCTAGGCCTTTTCTCTCCTTTCTCTTTCTCTTTCTCTCTCTCTCTCTTCCCTTTTTTCTTTTTTTCCCCTCTCTCCTCCCTCATCCCAGATAGGCTTCCTTTGACCTTTGAGAAATTAAACCACACTTAACATAAAACTCTCTTATATGCCCTAGTATTTCAATTCTGTTTTTCTTTTAAGAGCTTTGAAAATAATATTGGAGTTTTTATTGTCATTTTCTGTGCATTAATTAGTAAATTTCTTCACCAAAGATGCTGGAAAGATGGCACAAGATCTCAAGAATTGCATTTGTCATGGCGCCGAATCATTTGGAAAGTTAGGATTTTTTAAAGGACCACAGCTGTAGTTACATTCATAAAAAAATTATTTGTTCAAATAGTGTTTTTATTGTCATTTTCTGTGCATTAATTGTTTTGGGTCTTTACTTCTCGCTAAATTTCTCTGTTATCTTTGCCCTTGCGATTGTGGGCCTTCAAGAGGAGGAAACATTTTTTGAACAAAGTATTTCTGATCCATCACTTGGCGATTTCAATTGCAATTAGGTTTGAAGTGAAACTGTCACCATGTTTTGTTAAAGAACATAGAGATGACTGAAGGAACTCGAGTTTTCTTGCATTTTACTTGGACAATAATAATTCTTAATTTCTTGAGATGGAAAAAAAACTATATTTTTCACAAGGTGACAACATGCATGCAGTGACCGGTGATTGTTGCTTTAGGAGATCGACCTGACATGCATTTTAATCATGTCTTAAACTACCAAATACAGCTCTTCGCATCAAAATCAAAAAGCGAAACAACAAATCAGTTTTATGAGTTGCTTCAGATCCTTTAAAGCAATTACATGTCTCATACACAGAAAAACCAACAGGTTGCCAGGATCCAAAGTAAACCTACTTGATCCTTTTCACAAAAATTAAGTGGTTTGATCCATCTCCATAACAGTAGCTGTCAAAGTATTCATTTAAAACCAACAGAATGGAAATTCTGCTGTTGATCTCGAGCAAGCCAACTATGTGATCACCACGTCACCATAATCACCTCATGTATCTGCGAACCTTATCCAAGAAAAAAAAAGGTAAGAAGAAAGATAGGATGTGAGCAATGGTTTCAATGTCAATACAATGCAAAGATGACAAACAACAAAAATAAAGGGATGAACATAGTGGACAGATCAACGGACAGGACACAAAGCAGAATTTAATCTTGGCTGTGATCGAGAAACTGAATAAAGCATTTTGTGTTTGATTGTACAATCTGTCAACATGAATCTCAGAAAGAAAAGGAACGGATGCCCCGGTGCAACAGCAGCCACAGATCTTGTTTGCTATCTTCTCTGTTGGGAAAAAAAAGGAGCTATTTCTGTCCAGAATAGTCCATGCCATAATCAGCAAGTCTGCGATCTCAGTCAAGTAAACTCTTGGCTCTTGAAAATCCTAAATTCAACAAAAACAAAAAACATAGAATTCTCACTCAAAAGCCCAAAATTCACTCCTCACCTGCCAGGGGAAAAAAGAACACAGGGAACATAATTACAAGGCAATCACGATGACACCTTAACCAAATAAAAAAGATTGAAACTTAATGACAAAACTATCGATGTTGTTAGAAAATAAACGTGTTAGAGGTCAAAGTTTTGCTGGCTGCTATCAATTATGATGCCATGTTGGAGTCGATTTCCATGGCAAACTTTAGCAGATAAAATAATAATTCAGGGAGATTGACCATACACAGCAAACCATATATAGATCTTGATAGAGCTCACAGCTCCCTGTTCACCTCCTTTTCCCATTGGAAATAAAACTGATCGAGTTAAGAATCCAAAACAGCACAGCTAAAGGAACATAGCATAAGAGCGTGACCAAACTCCGGGGAAGAGAAAAAAACACAGCACCATGATGATAGAACAGCCAGCCATCCTAACCTGTGGAGATACTGATATTTTGAAGCGATGGTTAGAAGTATCAAGGCCACTCTCGCTAGAATGAATTTCCGCAATTGCATATCATTGGTTTGTTTACTTTGAAAAAATCAAAAAGAAAGAAGGGAAGGAGCACCTCTAAATCCATCATATCCATAAGCATGGCTTCCAATGCTTCGATTCCCATGTCCTGCTCCTTTCCATAGACTGCCAATTCATTTCATTCAACCAATCGGTTGATAAAACATAATATTAGCATGCCCCATCACTGCAACACTCCTCCACCGGGGAGGAACTATCAACCAACCAATATAGGTAATAATAAACAATTAATTCAAAGATCCATTTAAGAAAATTACCAGTCAAGGTCGATAATTTTAATCTCCTTCTGTCTCTCCCTTCCTCCAGGTCGCGGTTGCTATTTTTTTTTCTTTGTAGTAGAAGATTAATGCCTCTGTACTCCACAAAGCCAAAACCCACGGACCGCCACCGCAACCCATCTCCCCTGGCAATTCTCATCTACTTCTAGAAAAAACACCCAACTGCCCAGCGCTATTCCGCCATGGCAAGCCCAACACCAACATAGCCATTGAACCAGTTACCAACATAACCACCAAACCACGGCATAGCCGATAACAACGAAACGATCCAGCTGCCAGGAGCGGGAAAAAAAAAACAGGAAAAGCGACAACTCCGACAGACTCAAGCGATCACAGAAGTCAACGCAACAACGGAAGCCAAAAATACTGGGCATCCCTCGTTGGATAGCGACGAGAAAAACAGCCCTCATCAACACGCAGAGGAGATGGAGTTGGCACCGATCCCACACTTAACGCACTGAAACCCACGGACCACCACCGCAACCCATCTCTCCTAGCAATTCTCACCTCTCTCTCGAGAGAGAAACAAAAAAAAAAAACACAACCAATGAACCAGTTACCAATAAAACCCTCAAACCACGGCATAGCCGTCACCAACGAAACGATCCAGCTGCCAGGAGCCTAAAAAAAAGAACTCGAAAAGCGACAACTCCGACAGACTCAAGCGATCACGACAGCCAACGCAACCGTCCAGGACCACGCCGCTAGTAACTCCACCAGCGGCCGTAGTTGAGCGAAAAAAAGAAGAAGAAGCGACTCCAACCGAAGGCTCCCTCGTTGGATGGCGGCGAGAAAAACCGCCCTCATCAACGCGCAGAGGAGATGTAGTTGGCACCGATCCGGCGCTCAACGCACCGAAACACCATCGGTTTGACATGGAGTGGGATCTGCGATCAATTTAACAAAGAGTTTGGCTGTGTCTGTTGCGGTGAGTGTTTGTTTTATGGACGACCAAGAGACTATAAAAAGAAAGCTCCTAAAGCAAGCCCCAGCAAATAAGAAAATTACACGTGGTTAAAACCCACAAAAAAAATAAAGAAAAAGCCCACAATTCCTTGTCTGCTTTGACGATTTTAATTGAAGATATCAGTCCAACTCCAGCACAAAATTCACACCATAAAAGGTACAAATTATCTGGAATTTGTTTATTATGGGAAAACAGACCAAATATTACAGACTAAAATTAACTACAAAAAGGAATGGTTAATTAGAAGAATTTTGTTTATTTCTTAAAATGGCTTTTTTTCGTTGAGTTGCATATAAAAAAATCACACCCAAACATAGCCAACTCTTTTGAAAGTAAACCACACCCAAATAACAGATGTAGCCAAAGGCATGTCCCACGCGTTGGTCGAGGACGTCGTGCCCAGCTAGATTTTTTGTCGGAACGCTAAACGCTAAAAAATCAAAACGCGTTTTTTTTTCTTTCACAGAACATGAGCTGGTTTATGATTTTTTCTTTCACCCAGAAATGGTTGTGACCAATGTTGTCAAAAATTAAAAAAAAATCGTGTTGGTTTTTAAAATTTTATACGTCAATATATATCTAACGTGTCAAATCAAATTAAAACTTAAAAACTAATAAAATCGGTCAAACTCGGTAAAACTCGTTCAAACTCGGTAAAATCAGATCGATTTTATGAGTTTGAAAAAAATATAAAATTATGTATTTATGGTAATTTGTACCTTAATATTTTCATTGTTTTAAATTTATATCTTGCAAAACTTGTGCAATTTAATAATCAAGGGCTTGATTTTAACTATAATTATTATAATTTTTTTAACGATACAAGTTATTTGTAGATTTCATTTTCGTAAAATTAAAATACACATTCATTCTTCACAATTTCTTATATAAACTCTTAACATATCAATTGATATGTTACTCTGTTTTAACTGGCAAATATATAGAATAAAAGTTGTAAATTGACATGGTTGACCTTTGGAGTAATTAATGTTAAATGTTCTATCAAAATTTAAAAGGATTCGTTTCTTGTAAATAACAAAGTAAATGAGTCGATTTGTCCAATAAGTAGAGGAATCAATATGAATAAAATGAAAATATTTGAACTTTTTTATGTTTTATTTTATTTTTATTTTTATTATGTTATATTATTAATTACTGCTTGATCTTAGAGTAATTAATATTAAATATTTTATTAAAATTTGAATTCCTTTTTCCCACTGGAAATAAAACTGATCGAGTTAAGAATCCAAAACAGCACAGCTAAAGGAGCATAGCATAAGAGCGTGACCAAACTCCGGGGAAGAGAAAAAAACACAGCACCGTGATGATAGAACAGCCAGCCATCCTAACCTGTGGAGATACTGATATTTTGAAGTATCAAGGCCACTCTCGCTAGAATGAATTTCTGCCATTGCATATCATTGGTTTGTTTACTTTGAAAAAATCAAAAAGAAAGAAGGGAAGGAGCACGTGTTTTTGTTGGTGATGCCTCGGTGTTGGTGCACTTTTTTGTGGACATATTAATTAATAAAGAATCTAAAACGCGTGGTTTGTTCGTGTAGCAGTTTTTGTTTTTTTGTTTTTTGTATAGTAGGTTTTTTTTTCTGTTTTATATTTACATATTTGTTTTTACCCAAAATTAACTTCTTTTTCTTTTTCTTTTTTTTTAAATATTTTTTAAATTGTTTTTGCTAATTTTTTTAAATATTGAGCTATTTGAAAATTTAACTATGTAGTTTTTTTCTATAAAACATTGTGGATTGCTATAATATTCTCATATATTTTTTTTTATGATTTTTTTTTTCAAAATGGTCTTTTTAGATTTTATTTTTTTATATTAAATTGGTTGGGAATTTATTGTAGTTTTTTTATAAAAAAAAACACACGATATGCATTGCTATAGTGTTTCCCCTACATAGTTTTTGTTTTGCTGCAGTGTTTTCCCATATATGTTTTTAAAACATTATCTTTATTGAATTTATTTTTTTAATATTGAGCTGGCTGATAATCTAGTTTTAGCTTTCCCCACGTGTTTTTTTTATTTTTTTATTTGTTTTTCTTTTTTTTCAAAATTGTCATTTTTTACATTTTTTTTTGTTTTTTTCAAAATTATTTTTCTTGATTTTATTTTTTTATTATTGAGCTGATTGAAAATTTAGTTTTTTTGTTTTTTTCTTTAAAACACCGTAGCTTTCCCGACGTGTTTTTTTTTCACTTTTGTTTCCTTTTTTACATGTTTTTTTTCATTTCTTTTACCCAAAATTGACTTTTTTTAAAAAAAATAATAATCTTTAATGATTTTTTTTATATATTGATTTGGTTGAGAACTTAGCTTTGTAGCTTTTTTCAAAAAAAAAAAAAAAGCTATGTATTACTACAGTGTTTTCCTTACATGGTTTTTGTTTAGCTGCAGTGTTTCCCCCACATGTTTTTTTTTAAATTATCTTTGTCGAATTTATTTTTTCAATATTGAGTTGGTTGAGAATTTAGCTTTAGCTTTCCTCACGTTTTTTTTTGTTTTTTTTTAATTTTTCCCAAAATTATCTTTCTTTTTTTATATTTTTTTTGCATAATTATTTTTGTTGATTTTATTTTTTTTACTATTGAGCTGATTGAGAATTTAATTTTTTAATTTTTTTCTTTAAAACACTAGATTGCAACAATGTTTTTCTACATGGTTTTTTATTAAATAATTTTTTTTTCAAAATTATCTTTGTTGATTTTATTCTTTTCATATTAAGCTAATTGAGAATTTAGCTTTGTAGTTATTTAAAACACTGAAGATTGCTACAATATTTTCTCACATGATTTTTGCATTGCTACATTGTTTCCACACATGGTTTTTTTCCAAATATGTTTTTGTTAAATTTATTTTTTTCACACGGAACAGATTGACGATTTAGCTTTTTTTCCTTAAAACATCGTTGCTTGCTACTGTGTTTTCTCATATAATTTTTTTTTGTTGTGCTTTTTTTTTAAATTGTCTTTGTCATTTTTATTGTTTTTAATATTGAGCAGGTTAAAAATTACAACTATAGATTTTCTCATGAAATACTATAAATTGTTATAGTGTTTCCCTGCATGTTTTTTTTTTTTTTTTTTTATATTTGTCAAAATTATCTTTGTTGATTTTTTTTTTAATATTGAGCTGATTGAGAAATATAGTTGTATATTTCCTCTCAAAACACTATAGATTGCTACAGTGTTTTCTTAAATGATTTTAATATTGAGTTGGTTGAAAAATTTAGCTTTAACTTTCCCCACATGTTTTTTTTTCCATTTTTTTATTATTTTTTTTCTTCCAAAATTATCATCTTCTTTTTTTCATTTTTTTTTCATAATTGTTTTGTCGGGTTTTTTTTTTTTTTTTAATATTGAGCTGGTTGAGACTATAACTTTTTAGTTTTTTCCTTAAAAATATTGTGGATGATAACAATTTTTTTTTATATGATTTTTTTCACAAATCCACGATAATGCACAAGCATGCCACAAGCCCACGGCATCGCGCGGGCATGTCACGTCTTTTACTAATATATTATACTATTATAATTATAATTATATAACTATTTTCTTCTTCTTCTTTTTTATCTTTTTAATTTTTTTAATGAATTTTTTTTTGTTTGATTTAGTTTGTTAATGTTATTTTTTTTTATTTTGTTATCAAATTTTTATGATACGAATCTTGGATTTGATGGATTAATCTGATTTGACGAGTTATTTTGTTCATTTAGTTTAGTTTGTTTAAGTTAATTTTTTTTCTATTTAATTATCAGACTTTCATACTTTCATGACACGTATCCTGGGCTTGACTTGGTTTGATGAGTTTACCCAGAGTAACCCAGTTAATTCTAGGTAAACTTGTTTTTTTTTTTTTCCCATTTAGTTATCAAACTTTTTCTGACGCGAATCTCAGGTTTTACGGAATAACCTGGTTTAAAGGGTTAATCTAATTAATTCATTTTTTTTCTTTATTATTTTTTTTTTCCTGTTGATTTTTTTTCTTTTTTCTTAGGCATTAAACAAACCTTTTTCCTATGATCCCATGATCCTATCCACTAGCCTCTCCTCCCCTCTCTCTCTCTCAAACAAGAAATGAAGGGGAAATAAAGGCATCTTAAAAGACGAAGACCCCAAAACTCCAGCTAACTGGCATGCTTCGGGTTTGGGAGAGCACGAATATATTCGACTGCCCAATCTCACTGTTTTCATATAAAATGAGAAAGTATTTTAAAAATCTACACTTCTAATTTTTGCCATTTTTTTTTAGTTTTCCTGAGAAATTGATTTTCAATCCCTACTTATTTTTATATGAAAATCAAATATTATGGCCTTTATGGAACCATTATTAGATGATATTCTCTTGCTATTTTTTTTTCCTGATCGAGAGATGATATTCTCAATGAAATTGTTGTCTTTTGAGAAATAAAACCGTAGCTAGCAGAAAACTCTCTTCTATGGAAACATTTTTGGTGTTAGATAATGCGAGATTAATTCACAAATATTGGAGCTGAAAAAATATAATATGAGGCAACTTACCAATCCTTTGAATTATAAGAAACATTTCCTTGCGCACTAGTAATTTGATCTGAAAAAATATTGCAATGCTTTCGCAATTTCAATTGCAATTAGAGTTTAAAGTAAAAATGTCAAGGAGATGACTTGAAGGAACTCGAGTTTTATTGCATTTTACATGGAAAATAATCTCTTAATTTCTTGAGATGGAAAATTGACAACAGTCTATCTTCAGTAATTTTATTCAGAAAAGAACCGAAAAAAAAAAACTATCTTTTTCATAAGGTTAGAACATGCTGGCACAAAGGGACTGGGTAAGGGGGGCGCGGCGCCAACTGCATTGTTGACAGGCATGCATTGACCGGTGATTGTTGCTTTAGGAGATGGACCTGACCTGACATGCATTTCAATCATGTCTTAAACTACCAAATACAGCTCTTCGCATCAAAATCAAAAATCGAAACAACAAATCAGTTTTATGAGCTGCTTCAAATCCTTTAAAGCAATTACATGTCTCCTACACAGAAAAACCAAAAGGTTGCCTGGATCCAAAGTAAACCTACTTGATCCTCGTCACAAAAATTAAGTGGTTTGGTCCATCTCCATAACAGTCGCCGTCAAAAAGTTGTTGAAGACCACGGCTGCATCCACAATCTCGATTTGGGGTGGCAGTTGCAGTCCTCCGACAGCCTCGGTTTCCCTGCAAAAGGTAGGTAATGTCATTCGTTGATAGTTTTGTAACCCACCATGGAATTGTGGAAATCAAAGTGGCAAATGGATTGGTTAAAAACAGAAAACATAAACCAAAGTATTCATTTAAAACCAACAGAACGGAAATTCTGCTGTTGATCTCGAGCAAGCCAACTATGTGATCACCACGGCACCATAATCACCTCATGTATCTGTGAACCTTATCCAAGAAAAAAAAAAAGGAAAGAAGAAAGATGGGATGTGAGCAATGGTTTCAATGTCAATACAATGCAAAGATAACAAAAAACAAAAATAAAGGGATGAACATAGTGGACAGATCAATGGACCGGACACAAAGCAGAATTTAATCTTAGCTGTGATCGAGAAACTGAATAAAGCATTTTGTGTTTGATTGTACAATCTGTCAACATGAATCTCAGAAAGAAAAGGAATGGATACCCCGGTGAAACAGCAGCCACAGATCTTGTTTGCTATCTTTTCTGTTGGAAAAAAGAAGAAGAAGCACAGAATATATAGCCTGAAGGCATGGTCTGCTATTTCTGTCCAGAATAGTCCATGCCATAATCAGCAAGTCTGCGATCTCAGTCAAGTAAACTCTTGGCTCTTGATAATCCTATATTCAAAAAAGAAAAAAAGAAAAAAAGAAAAAACCCATAGAATTATCACTCAAAAGCCCAAAATTCACTCCTCACCTGCCAGGGGAAAAAAAAACACAGGGAACATAATTATAAGGCAATCACGATGACACCTTAACCAAATAAAAAAGATTGAAACTTAATGACAAAACTATCGATGTTGTTAGAAAATAAACGTGTTAGAGGTCACAGTTTTGCTGGCTGCTATCAATTATGATGCCATGTTGGAGTCGATTTCCATGGCAAACTTTAGCAGATAAAATAATAATTTAGGGAGATTGAGCATACACAGCAAACCATATATAGATCTTGAAAGAACTCACAGCTCCCTGTTCACCTCCTTTTCCCACTGGAAACAAAACTGATCGAGTTAAGAATCCAAAACAGCACAGCTAAAGGAGCATAGCATAAGAGCGTGACCAAACTCCGGGGAAGAGAAAAAAACACAGCACCATGATGATAGAACAGCCAGCCAGCCTAACCTGTGGAGATATTGATATTTTGAAGCGATGGTTAGAAGTATCAAGGCCACTCTCGCTAGAATGAATTTCTGCCATTGCATTTCATTGGTTTGTTTACTTTGAAAAAATCAAAAAGAAAGAAGGGAAGGAGCACCTCTAAATCCATCATATCCATAAGCATGGCTTCCAATGCTTCGATTCCCATGTCCTGCTCCTTTCCACAGACTGCCAATTCATTTCATTCAACCAATCGGTTTTGATAAAACATAATATTAGCATGCCCCATCACTGCAACACTCCTCCACCGGGGAGGAACTATCAACCAACCAATATAGGTAATAATAAACAATTAATTCAAAGATCCATTTAAGAAAATCAAAGAAAATTACCAGTCAAGGTCGATAATTTTAATCTCCTGCCGTCTCTCCCTTCCTCCAGGTCACGGTTGCTATTTTTTTCCTTTGTAGTAGAAGATTACTGCCTCTGTACTCCACAAAGCCAAACCCACGGACCGCCACCGCAACCCATCTCCCCTGGCAATTCTCATCTCCTTTTAAAAAAAAACACCCAACTGCCCAGCGCTATTCCGCCATGGCACGCCCAACACCAACATAGCCATTGAACCAGTTACCAACATAACCACCAAACCACGGCATAGCCGATAACAACGAAACGATCCAGCTGCCAGGAGCGGGGAAAAAACACGAAAAGCGACAACTCCGACTGACTCAAGCGATCACGGAAGTCAACGCAACAACGGAAGCCAAAAATACTGGCCATCCCTCGTTGGATAGCGACGAGAAAAACCGCCCTCATCAAAACGCAGAGGAGATGGAGTTGGCACCGTCCCACACTTAACGCACTGAAACCCACGGACAACCACCGCAACCCATCTCCCCTAGCAATTCTCACCTCTCTCACTCTCGAGAACAGGAAAAAAAAAAAAAACACAACCAATGAACCAGTTACCAATAAAACTACCAAACCACGGCATAGCCGTCAACAACGAAACGATCCAGCTGCCTGGAGCCCAAAAAAAAAGAACACGAAAAGCGAAAACTCCGACAGGCTCAAGCTATAACGACAGCCAACGCAACCGTCCAGGACCACGCCGCTAGTAACTCCACCAGCGGCGGAAGTTGAGCGAAAAAAAGAAGAAGAAGCGAAAGCAGCCGAAGGACGACCTTCTTTTCGTTAAAAAGAGACTATAAAAAGAAAGCTCCTAAAGCAAGCCCCAGCAAATAAGAAACTTAGACGTGGTTAAAACCCACAAAAAAAAATAGAACACGAAAAGCGAAAACTCCGACATACTCAAGCTTTCACGACAGCCAACGCAACCTGCCAGGACCACGCCGCTAGTAACTCCACCAGCGGCGGAAGTTGAGAGAAAAAAAGAAGAAGAAGCGAAAGCAACCAAAGGACGACCTTCTTTTCGTTAAAAAGAGACCATAAAAAGAAAGCTCCTAAAGCAAGCCCCAGCAAATAAGAAACTTAGACGTGGTTAAAACCCAACAAAAAAAAAAGAAATAAAGAAAAAGCCCACAATTCCTTATCTGCTTTGACGATTTTAATTGAAATATCAGTCCAACTCCAGCACAAAATTCACACCATAAAAAATACAAATTATCTGGAATTGTTTTATTATGAGAAAACAGACCCAATATTTATCTGCAGCAATACAGATGATGAAACCAAAAACAAAGGGTCGAAAACATTTAATACGAAAACATTAATATTGGAAAATTAGAAGAATCTCATTGTATGAATCTTAATCAGCTTCAACTTCTTGTTTCCCAGCAGCAGCATGGACGCTCCTTTCTGGCATTTCAACATCCACCTCAAATTTCATGGAGCAGTTTCGGAACTTGAAGAATACATAAAATACGATAGCAAGAAGGAGCATTACGAGGACACCAGCAAGCCCTCCTTTAGCAGCTAAGGAGTAGCCTGCTGTGGCCAAGTCTTGTGCAGGGGGGTGTGGGATGTAACCATCCATGGCTTAAAATTAACTACAAAAAGGAATGATTAATTAGAAGAAAATAAAAGAAGTGATGTCTCAAGTGAGATTAGAAAGAGATCGCATCGATAATATTACCAAATTTGAGGAGGAAACGCAGGTGGAGACAAGTTAGCAGAGCAAGAGTGGATGCTTAATTTTGTGAATAAGGAGATGCAAGTATGTGCCCTTAAATAGAACTAACTGGTCATCTTGGTGTTTTCGTGTGCTCTTAATCAGAACTGGTGATGTCTTGGTGTTTTTGTGGCATGTCTTAATTAGAACTGATCATGTCTTGGTGATTTTGTGCCATGTCTTAATTAGAACTGATCATGTCTTGGTGCTTTTGTGCCATGTCTCGGCATGTCTTGGTGTTCTTGTGCGTGTGTGATTGAGCGCGTGTTTTTGTTGGTGATGCCTCGGTGTTGGTTCACTTTTTTGTGGACATATTTTTAGTAAAAGAGGTAGAAGGAGAAAATATGCGAGCGCGGTCGCGGAGTCTGCTGACAGGGACCGGGGGTTACTAGTTACTACCCGATGAAAAAGACAAATCTTAAAATCTAAATACTAAGATTTTAGATTTGTTTTTTTATAGATATAAGTTTAAGTTTTCTTGATGCTATTAAAAATTTATACAATTATTAATTTTATAATTTATAGAATTAATGTATAAATTGATTTGGATATCCATATTAAAAAAAAAAGCACTTAAAAAATAATTGATTTCAGAAAATAAATTTATATAAAGACAATTATCATTTTAAAAAAATTATATAGAAAAAGAGGTATTAATCTAAAAATAATTTCAAAAAACATATCAAAATAATAAAAAAAATTAATCTTCTATCTCTATTCTTTTTATAAGAAATGAAACATTATGGCCCTCATGGAAGCATTTTTAGATAATATTCTCTTGTTATTTATTTTTCCAGATTGTGAGATGATATCCTCGATGAAATTGTTTTGCCCTTTCAGAAATTAAACTGAAGCTGACATAAAACTCTCTTATATGCCTCAGGATTTTTATTGTCTTTTATTAGTCTTGGAGGAATACGAGTTTTCTTACATTATAATTGGACATTAATATTTCTTAAATTCATGAGATGGAAAATTATCAATAGTCTCGCAGCGGTAATTTTCTTCAAAAAGAGAACCTGTTACTGCTACGCCAACCCCCTTACAAGGTTACCATTTTATTTCTTTGGCCACTGGTTCTTTTGAGAATTTTGTTTATTTCTTAAAATGGCTTTTTTTGGTTGAGTTGCGTATAAAAAAATCACACTCAAACATAGGTCTTTGCATCCTCTCTTGAAAGGAAACCACACCCAAATAACAGATGCAGCCAAAGGCATGTCCCACGCGTTGGTCAAGGACGTCGTGCCTAGCTAGATTTTTTGTCGGAAAGCTAAAAAATCAAAATGCTTTTTTTTTTTTTTATTTCATTGAACATGAACGGGGTTGTGAACAATGTTGTCGGAAAAGGAAAAAAAACAAGTTGTTCTTATGATTTTATGTGCGATATATATCTAATATGTCAAATTAAATTAAAATTTAAAAATTAGTAAAATTGATCAAACTTATTTAAACTTGGTAAAATCAGACCGATTTTACGAGTTTTTAAAAAATATAAAATTATACATTATAGTAATCTACACCTTAATATTTTCATTGTTTTAAATTTATATCTTGCAAAACTTGTGCAATTTGATAATCAAAGGCTTGATTTTGATTATAATTATTACAACTTTTTTTTAACGATTCAAGTTATTTGTGGATTTTATTTTTGTAAAATTAAAATACCTATTCATTATTCATAATTTCTTGTGTAAACTATTAACATATCAATTGATATATTACTCTGTTTTAGTTGTCAAATATATATAATAAAAGCTGTAAATTGACATGCTTGACCCTTGAAGTAATTAATGTTAAATGGTCTATCAAAATTTGAAGAGACTCGTTTCTTGTAAATAAAAAAATAAATGGGTCGATTTGTCCAAGAAGTAAAGGAATCAATGTGAATAAAATAAAGGTGTTTGAACTTTTTTATTGTTTATTTTATTTTTATTTTAATTATGTTATATTATTAATTACTACTTGATTGAAATTGTTAATATATAATTATTTAAAATATTTTACTTATAATTTTATGATTTTACAATTCGAATTTATATTGTATATTCTGTGTCGTTTTAAAAAACTATTTTTGATAACCTTGATTGTGACCGAGGTTGGTGTGACCATCTTGGATCATAACTGGTTCCACACATGTCGTGATCCCGCAGCCAAAAAACAAGTCTCATTTGCCAAAAATTCAAAGCCACTGTCAAAATGAATAAGCAAATAGTAATGCGGTGGTTTATTATGCTGTGTTTGAGAATGTGATTCTAATTGTTTTTCAAAGTGTTTTTTACTTGAAAATATATTAAAATAATATTTTTATTTATTTTTTGAAAATCATTTTTGATATTAGCATATCAAAATAATATAAAAATACCAAAAAAATATTAATTTGAAGTAAAGAAAAAAAAATATTAATTTTTTTCAAAAGCGCTTTTGTACAGGGGAAACTCACTGTACAACAATCATTCTACAAAAATTTGTTTTTTTTTATTATTATTATTCTTAGACTTTGTTTGTGGACATGAGTACTATTTAAAAAGCAATTAAATTTAAATTTTTATGAAAAAAATAAGATTAAAAGAAAAGGGATCTAAATGAATAACACGACAAATATAAATGGTGTATTGTAAGTTTTTAAAAAACTCCATTTTGGTACATGGATTCGTTTTTATTATTTATATGTTCTTGATTGAGAGAGAGAGGTCGTTGAATTTCGACAATAACAAAAAAAAAAAAAAACTTATTACTGACACCGATTTAAACCATCAAAATTAAAAATTTTTGTGTAAAATTGTTCAATTTGATAAGAGGGGTTTATATTAGGTGTTTTTATATCTTAAATATTTGTTAATAAACAGATCTGAATTCAGGTTGATTTTTAGTTTCATGATGAATTTGGTTTTTAAAATATTTTTTTATTATTTTTTAAAGTCATAAATAAATAAGTTTGTCATAATTTCTAAATGTTTTTGTAAATATTTTGAATAAAAATAAATTGTAAAACAGATTTTTGAGTCAGCTTCTAACAGACAAAATCTAGACAAGAACAGAAAATGCATCATTTATTACAGGCATAAATGTTAGATCCAGATACCTGGATTTGATACAGATACCGTACTACCTCGTACGCTTGGTCTGTCGTTACTTTACAAAGACAAGCCATCAGATTCGTCCTTTCACTGTTTATTGCATCTTTTGGAAGAATAATATAGTTTACTTAATTCATGTAGATAGAATTAATGTTGATTTCAAAAGGTTTAATTAATTAATTAAACTAGGCATCGACCAAATTTTCTTCCTCTTTTAATTAATTTTATGGTCAAATTCTAACACTGACAACTTTTTAATTAATTTTTTTATTAACAAAAATCTCATACAAAAATAAATATAAAATTCAATTTCTAATAAATTTAATACTAAAAATATATAAATAAAATTAAAAAATATATATTTATATATGTTGATAGAGAATAAAATCTACTCCAGTAATAAATATTGGTTATTTAAAATCGAAAGAGAATGGAGAATGAAAATAAGAGTTTTCGCATGTTTTTAGTATTATGTTGCAAATGCTTTTACTTTTCATTTAAGAGTTTAAAAATGTATCGAATATATTTTTTAATTTCAAGAATCTCTTTGATTATTCTGAGCATAAATCTTTTTTTTTTTTTCCCTAGAGAGAGAGTTTAAGATACTTGCAATCTTACAAGCATCACCATATAATTGCAATCCCCTGTCCACAGTTATTACACTGAACTCTCACATTGTCACATTGAAGGAATCATAATCCCAGCGCCTTATCCTCAGCCTCTATTAGAGAGTGGTTAGAAGTGTGGTTGTTGTTGTTTTTCAAAGTGCTTTTTATTTAGAAAAGTATGTCAATGATTTTTTTTATTTTTTAAAAATTATTTTTGAAATTAGCACATCAAAATGATTTGAAAACATAAAAAACATATTAATTTAAAGTAAAAAAAAAATAAAAAAATTTTAAATTTTTTCGGAAGTGCTTTCAAAAAGCACTCCCAAACAGGCCCTTAGACTTTGATCAAACACTTGAAGGACATAAGTTTTTGGTTCACATAACCTATAATCCACTCTACCTTTATCAATTAATCTGCAGATAGAATTAATGTTGATTTCAAAACGTTTAATTAATCAATTAAACCACCTTTTTAATTAATTTTTTTTATTAATGTGGGTATTCGAACTAGCTTGTAAACATCTCAATTAATCTTGCGGACCCTGAAGTTAACGATCATGTAAGCTTATAGTGACTCTGAGAGAACTCGAACTCATGATCATTAAGGAACAAACCCAAAGTCTGACCAGTTCATTTACCCTTTAGGGTTAATTAAATTTTTTTAAATAATAATATACATGGCATCTTCTAAATAATTATTATTTTCATGTAGATTCACCTTTTGAAATGTCATAAAATAAGATGATATGGTTTATATTTTTTTTAATGGCCAACACAAAATTTAATGGGGGAAGGAAGAGAGAAGAAAAAAGGAAAAGGATTGGGTGGCAGACAATAAACTATTATTGTAACAGTACCACATATGTTATCCCACGTGAAAGAGAGCGATGTAGAGCTTCAAATGTCATAGTGTAAGATAAAAAACAAAAAAAATTGAAACACGATTTATTTTATCAAAAAATATTTTAAAAAAACTTTCATTATCAAATAAAACTGAAACAAAAAAATAACTAGTTTCATTATAAAAAAATATCATTAGTAAATTTCTCTCTCGTATTTGTTTTTCAATAACTCTATCCTCTCTTAAATTCAATGACTAAAAAACAAAAAGAATTAGATTTTAAGCCAAAATATTCAATTAAAAAACTGATAGGACCAAGGTCACCAATTCGTTGAAACCTTCATAAGTGAGTGTTTTATTTTCTTTGCAAAACAAAACGGACTGTTATTGGACTTTGATTATATTTTTTTTTAAGCTAGGCTTGGCTGCCAGTACACATTTTCCTTGTAAAAACAAGACCTTTACATAGCTAAATTAGGAAACTATAGAAGAAAAAAATAATATATGAAAGAAGAAGAATCAAAATGCAGAAAAATGTTCTTTCTCATATAAGAGCTGTCGAGCATAATTGAAATCTGGTGAGGATGACTGCTATGTTTTTACTATTAGTTGGCACTGATGCATTTCGATTACTTTATTTAAAGATTCAATTCTCTGTCTGTTCTCATTGTTATATATAGGCCTTGACTTCTTGCTGAGTTTTTCGGTTGTCTTAGCCACTGTGATCGCGAGCGTTCAAGAAAATACAAAATATGGCTGATCCATCGCTGGGCAATTACAATTGTGATTAGGGTTTTCTTGCATTTTACTTGGACAATAATATTTTTTAATTTCTTGTGATGGAAGATTGAAAACAGTCTATCTTCAGTAATTTTATTAAAAAAAGAACCAAAAAAGAAAAACTATCTTTTCATATGGTTAGAATATGATGGCACAACGGGCAACTGCATTTTGGATAGCCATGAATTGACTGGTGATTGTTGCTTTAGGAGATCGACCTGACCTGACCTGACCTGACCTGACATGCATTGCAATCATGTCTTAAACTACCAAATACAGCTCCTCGCATCAAAATCAAAAAGCGAAACAACAAATCAGTTTTATGAGCTGCTTCAGATCCTTTAAAGCAATTACATGTCTCATACACAGAAAAACCAACAGGTTGCCAGGATCCAAAGTAAACCTACTTGATCCTGTTAGCATTATGGAGACAAGCAAGCCCCATCATGTGCAAGTGGAATTCTAGTCTCCCACTTAGCACATGGTGGTGGACACCCCTTCTCCTCCCACCTTATATAATTATGTGCTCTGTGTAGAGCTGTGTGTGGTGTGTGAAGCTGCGAGAGAAACACAGAGAGAACAGAGTGAACAGAGAAGAATAGAGAGAGCTTGAGTGTAGAGTTGAGTTGAGAAGATTCTCCTCCTCTTGTTGTTGTATTGTTTCTTTGTAAGCTTGATTAATACAACCAGTAGCTCTGTGAAGTAGGCAAGTTGCCGAACCACGTAAATTGTGCGTGTTTGAGTTCTGGAAATAACCCCAACAGATCCTTGTCACTAAAATTAAGTGGTTTGATCCATCTCCATAACAGTAGCTGTCAAAGTATTCATTTAAAACCAACAGAATGAAAATTCTGCTGTTGATCTCGAGCAAGCCAACTATGTGATCACCACGGCACCATAATCACCTCATGCATTTTGGATAGCCATGAATTTACCGGTGATTGTTGCTTTAGGAGATCGACCTGACCTGACCTGACATGCATTTCAATCATGTCTTAAACTACCAAATACAGCTCCTCGCATCAAAATCAAAAAGCGAAACAACAAATCAGTTTTATGAGTTGCTTCAAATCCTTTAAAGCAATTACATGTCTCATACACAGAAAAACTAAAAGGTTGCCTGGATCCAAAAGTAAACCTCCTTGATCCATTTCCATAACAGTGGCTGCATCCACAATTTGGATTTGGGGTGGCAGTGCAGTCATAAAAAACAGATCGAGCTAAGAATCCAAAACAGCATAACTAAAGGAGCATAGCATAAGAGCGTGACCAAACTCCAGGGAAGAGAAAAAACACAGCACCATGATGAACACCCAGCCAGCCTAACCTGTGGAGAAATTGATATCTTGAAGCGATGGTTAGAAGTATCGAGGCCACTCTCGCTAGAATGAATTTCTGCCATTGCATATCATTGGTTTGTTTACTTTGAAAAAATCAAAAAGAAAGAAGGGAAGGAGCACCTCTAAATCCATCATATCCATAAGCATGGCTTCCAATGCTTCGATTCCCATGTCCTGCTCCTTTCCATAGACTGCCAATTCATTCCATTCAACCAATCAGTTGATAAAACATAGTTATTAGCATGCCCCATCACTGCAACACTCCTCCACCGGGGAGGAACTATCAACCAACCAATATAGGTAATAATAAACAATTAATTCAAAGATCCATTTAAGAAAATCAAAGAAAATTACCAGTCAAGGTCGATAATTTTAATCTCCTTCTGTCTCTCCCTTCCTCCAGGTCACGGTTGCTATTTTTTTTTCTTTGTAGTAGAAGATTAATGCCTCTGTACTCCACAAAGCCAAACCCACGGACCGCCACCGCAACCCATCTCCCCTGGCAATTCTCATCTCCTTCTAAAAAAAAACACCCAACTGCCCAGCGCTATTCCGCCATGGCACGCCCAACACCGACATAGCCATTGAACCAGTTACCAACATAACCACCAAACCACGGCATAGCCAATAACAACGAAACGATCCAGCTGCCAGGAGCGGGGAAAAAAACACGAAAAGCGACAACTCCGACTGACTCAAGCGATCACGGAAGTCAACGCAACAACGGAAGCCAAAAATACTGGCCATCCCTCGTTGGATAGCGACGAGAAAAACCGCCCTCATCAACACGCAGAGGAGATGGAGTTGGCACCGATCCCACACTTAACGCACTGAACCCCACGGACCCCCACCGCAACCCATCTCCCCTAGCAATTCTCACCTCTCTCAATCTTGAGAACAGAAAAAAAAAAAAAAAAAAAAAACACACACACACAACCAATGAACTAGTTACCAATAAAACCACCAAACCACGGCATAGCCGTCAACAACGAAACGATCCAGCTGCCTGGAGCCAAAAAAAAAATAAGAACACGAAAAGCGAAAACTCCGACAGACTCAAGCTATCACGACAGCCAACGCAACCGTCCAGGACCACGCCGCTAGTAACTCCACCAGCGGCGGAAGTTGAGCGAAAAAAGAAGAAGAAGCGAAAGCAGTCGAACGACGACCTTCTTTTTGTTAAAAAGAGACTATAAAAAGAAAGCTCCTAAAGCAAGCCCCAGCAAATAAGAAGCTTAGAAGTGGTTAAAACCCACCAAAAAAAAAAAACACGAAAAGCGAAAACTCCGACAGACTCAAGCTATCACGACAGCCAACGCAACCGTCCAGGACCACGCCGCTAGTAACTCCACCAGCGGCGGAAGTTGAGCGAAAAGAAGAAGAAGAAGCGAAAGCAGCCGAAGGACGACTTTCTTTTCGTTAAAAAGAGACTATAAAAAGAAAGCTACTAAAGCAAGCCCCAGCAAATAAGAAACTTAGACGTGGTAAACCCACAAAAAAAAATTTAAAGAAAAAGCCCGCAATTCCTTATCTGCTTTGACGATTTTAATGGAAGATATCAGTCCAACTCCAGCACACAAGGTACAAATTATTCACACCATAAAAGGTACAAATTATCTGGAATAGTTTTATTATGAGAAAAGAGACCAAATATTTATCTGCAGCAATACAGATGATGAAACCAAAAACAAAGGATCGACCCGCCCGAGTACTTCATGGATGTTTACCTTGATGAATCTGTATTTAATACGAAAATATTAATATTGGAAATAAGAAGAATCTCATTGTATGAATCTTAATCAGCTTCAACTTCTTCTTTCCCAGCAGCAGCTTGGACGCTCCTTTCTGGCATTTCAACATCCACCTCAAATTTCATGGAGCAGTTTCGGAACTTGAAGAATACATAAAATACGATAGCAAGAAGGAGCATGACGAGGACACCAGCAAGCCCTCCTTTAGCAGCTGAGGAGTAGCCTGCTGTGGCCAAGTCTTGTGCAGGGAGGTGTGGGATGTAACCATCCATGGCTTAAAATTAACTACAAAAAGGAATGATTAATTAGAAGAAAATAAAAGCTGTAATGTCTCAAGTGAGATTAGAAAGAGATCGCATTGATAATATTACCAAATTTGAGGAGGAAACGCAGGAGGAGACAAGTTAGCAGAGCAAGAGTGGATGCTTAATTTTGTGAATATGGAGATGTTATAAGTATTTACAACAAGGTTTGGGTGCTCTTTATAGCCTTGGTGTTTTCGTGTGCTCTTAATTAGAACTGGCGATGTCTTGGTGTTTTGTGGCATGTCTTAATTAGAACTGGTGATGTCTTGGTGTTTTTGTGCGCGTGTGATTACTTGGTGTTCTTGTTGGTGATGCCTCGGTGTTGGTGCACTTCTTGGTCAACATATTATTAGTAAAAGAGGTAGAATCACATTGGAGAAAATATGCGACCGCGGTAGCTGAGTCTGCTGACAGGGACCGGGGGTTGCTACACGATAAAAAAAGACAAATCTTAAAATCTAAATAGTAAGATTTTAGATTTGTTTTTTTATAAATATAACTATTAAAAATTTATATAATTATTAATTTTATAATTTATAGAATTAGTGTATAAACTGATTTAGATATTCATATTAAAAAAAACACTTAAAAAATAATTGATTTTAGAAAATATATTTATATAAAGATAATTATCATTTTTAAAAAATTATAAATAAAAAATTAAGAGGTATTGAACTAAAAATAATTTCAAAAAACATATAAAAATAATATATATATATATATATATATATATATATATATATATATTTGATCTTCTATCTCTATTCTTTTTATAAGAAATGAAACATTGTGGCCCTCATGGAAGCATTTTTAGATGATATTCTCTTGTTATTTATTTTTCCAGATCGTGAGATGATATCTTCGATGAAATTGCTTTGGCTTTTGAAAAATTAAACTGTAGCTAACATAAAACTCTCTTATATGCTTTTTTAAAATAATACTGGGATTTTTATTGTCTTTTTTTTAGTCTTGAAGGAATACGAGTTTTCTTACATTATAATTGGACATTGATATTTTTTAATTCCTTGAGATGGAAAATTAACAATAGTCTCGCAGCAGTAATTTTCTTCAAAAAGAGAACCTGTTACTGCTGCGCCCACCCCCTTACAAGGATGCACTTGGTGGCCAGTCTTGATTACTTTAACAATTTAGGAGCAGCATTCCATGTTTTAATTTAAGGAATCGATAACGAATTTAATTTAAGGAGGCCGGTTTTATTTTTCATGCCATACTTCCCTTTAAAAAAAGCTATATTTTTAGAGCATGTTTAAAAATACAGTCCAACCTGTATTTTTAAAAAATTCAAAATTTATATTATATGTTTTTATACCTTAAATGATTGTTAATAAACAAATTTTAACTTAAGTTGATTTTTTGTTTTGAATTGATTTTGATATTGAGATATTTTTATTTTTGTTTTTTAAAATTATGAATGAATTTGTGTTTTGGATAAAAAAAACAAGTTATTTTTAATTTTTAAGCCATTAAAATAGACAATCCATACAAAAATATACAATGCATCATTTATTACCGGCATAAATGCTAGATCCAGATACCTTAAATTCGATACAGATACCGTACCTAGTACGCTTGGACTGTCGTTACTTTACAAAGACAAGCCATCAGATTCGTCCTTTCACTGTTTATTGCATCTTTTGGAAGAATAACAAACAGCTCACAACATTGTCTTCGGTAGCGGGGGGGAAAAAAAAAAACGCGTCATTTTTCTTTCCAATCTCCAGCGTCTATCCTAATTGATCAAGTCCTAGTACCTGACTAGATTTTTTGCCGGCGGTAACCAAGAACGCAGCAAATCAAATTGATAATAGAAAAACCCATTAAAATGAATTAAAGAAAAAACCCACAATTCCTCTTCTGCTTTGACGATTTTAATTGAAGATATTAGTTTAATTCAAGCACAAAAATCACACCATATATATAAATCAAACTGATAATAGAAAAATCAAACCACACGAGAAAATAGACCAAATATTTATCTGCAACAATACAGTAGATATAACTAAAAACCAACTGTGGAGGCGCCCGAGTACTGAATGGATTGCTACTTCGGCGAAGAAGAAGACCTGCAATTAATACGAAAACATTAATATTGAAGGATTAGAAGAATCTCATTGTATGAATCGTAATCAGCTTCAACTTTTTATTACATGCTACGTACCTAGCTCCTTATTTCCCAGCATGGACGCTCCTTGCTGCATTTCAACGTGCACCTCCAGCAGCAGCTTGGACGCTCCTTTGTGGCATCTCAACATCCACCTCAAATTTCATGGAGCAGTTTCGGAACTTGAAGAATACATAAAATACGATAGCAAGAAGGAGCATGACGAGGACACCAACAAGTCCTCCTTTAGCAGCTGAGGAGTAGCTTTCTGTGGCCGAGTCTTGTGCAGGGGGGTGTGGGATGTATCGATGTTGTTAGAAAATAAACGTGTTAGAGGTCAAAGTTTTGCTCGCTGCTATCAATTATGATGCCATGTTGGAGTCGATTTCCATGGCAAACTTTAGCAGATAAAATAATAATTTAGGGAGATTGAGCATACACAGCAAACCATATATGGATCTTGATAGAACTCACAGCTCCATGTTCACCTCCTTTTCCCACTGGAAATAAAACTGATCCGAGTTAAGAATCCAAAACAGCAAAGCTAAAGGAGCATAGCATAAGACCGTGACCAAACTCCGGGGAAGAGAAAAAAACACAGCACCATGATGATAGAACAGCCAGCCATCCTAACCTGTGGAGATACTGATATTTTGAAGCGATGTTAGAAGTATCAAGGCCACTCTCGCTAGAATGAATTTCTGCAATTGCATATCATTGGTTTGTTTACTTTGAAAAAAATCAAAAAGAAAGAAGGGAAGGAGCACCTCTAAATCCATCATATCCATAAGCATGGCTTCCAATGCTTCGATTCCCATGTCCTGCTCCTTTCCATAGACTGCCAATTCATTTCATTCAACCAATCGGTTGATAAAACATAATATTAGCATGCCCCATCACTGCAACACTCCTCCACCGGGGAGGAACTATCAACCAACCAATATAGGTAATAATAAACAATTAATTCAAAGATCCATCAAAGAAAATTACCAGTCAAGGTCGATAATTTAATCTCCTTCTGTCTCTCCCTTCCTCCAGGTAGCGGATGCTATTTTTTTTCTTTGTACTAGAAGATTAATGCCTCTGTACTCAACAAAGCCAAACCCCACGGACCGCCACCGCAACCCATCTCCCCTGGCAATTCTCATCTCCCTCTAAAAAAAAACCCCAACTGCCCAGCGCAAATCCGCCATGGCACGCCCAACACCAACATAGCCATTGAGCCAGTTACCAACATAACCACCAAATCACGGCATAGCCGATAACAACGAAACGATCCAGCTGCCAGGAGCGGGGAAAAAAGAACACGAAAAGCGACAACTCCGACAGACTCAAGCGATCACGGAAGCCAACGCAACAGTCCAGGTCCACGCCGCCAGTAACTCCACCAACGGCGAAAGTCGCGCGAAAACAAAAGGTAAAGCAAAGGAAGGCAAAAAGACTGGACATCCCTCGTTGGATGGCGACGAGAAAAACTGCCCTCGTTAACACGCAGAGGGGATGGAGCTGGCACCGATCCCGCACTTGACGCACTGAAACCCACGGACCACCACCGCAACCCATATCCCCTTGCAATTCTCACCTCTCTCTCTCTTGAAAAAAAAAAAAAAACACAACCCATGAACCATTTACCAATAAAACCACCAAACCACGGCATAGCCGTCAACAACGAAACGATCCAGCTGCCAGGAGCCAAAAAAAAAAAGAACACGAAAAGCGAAAACACCGACAGACTCAAGCTATCACGACAGCCAACGCAACCTTCCAGGACCACGCCGCTAGCAACTCCACCAGCGGCGGAAGTTGAGCTAAAAAAAGAAGAAGAAGCGAAAGCAACCGAAGGCTCCCTCGTTGGATGGAGGCGAGAAAAACCGCCCTCGTCAACGTGCAGAGGAGATGGAGTTGGCACCGATCAGACACTCAACGCACCGAAACACCATCGGTTTGACATGGAGTGGGATCTGCGATCGGTTTAACAAAGACTTCGGCTGGGACTGCTGTGGTGAGTGTTTGTTTTATGGACGACCTTCTTTTCGTTAAAAAGTGACTATAAAAAGAAAGCTCCTAAAGCAAGCCCCAGCAAACCAGAAAATTACAAAAAAAAAAAATTAATAATTTAAGAAAAAGCCCACAATTCCTTATCTGCTTTGACGATTTTAATTGAAGATATCAGTCCAACTCCAGCACAAAAGTCACACCATAAAAGGTACAAATTAGATATCGTCAATGGCTTACATCAAAAAGAAATGATTAATTAGAAGAAAATAAAAGCAGTAATGTCTCAAGTGAGATTAGAAAGCGATCATAGAAGCCAACGCAACCGCAGTGGCAACGCCACTCCAAGGATAGAAAAGCCCATAATTCCTTATCATAAAAGAAATGATTTTAATTAAAGATATTAGTATAACTCCAACACAAAATTCACATTGTATGATATAACTAAAAACCACCAGTCGAGGCACCGAATACATCATGGATTGCTAACTTGACGAAGAAGAAGTGACCTGCAATTAATACGAAAACAATATTGGAATATTAGAAGAATCTCATTGTATGAATCGTAATCAGCTTCAACTTTTTCTTACATGCTACCTTCTTATTTCCCAGCATGGACGCTCCTTTCTGCATTTCAACGTCCACCTCCAGCAGCAGCATGGACGCTCCTTTCTGGCATTTCAACATCCACCTCACATCTCACGGAGCACTTTCGGCGCTTGAAGAATACATAAACGACGATAGTAAGGAGCATGACGAGGACACCAGCAAGTCCTCCTTTAGCAGCTGAGGAGTAGCCTTCTGTGGCCGAGTCTTGTGCAGGGGGGTGTGGGATGTAACCATCCATGGCTTAAAACTACAAAACGGAATGATCAATTAGAAGAATAAATTATGGGGATATGAGAGACAAATTGTGAGATAGAAGATGTTGTGTGGTTGTAGTGTGTGAAGAGAGAAGTGGGATTTCTTAGAGGTATTTATAGAAATTGGAGTGGACTAGTTTCGGCGCCGTGATGAATTTGATTTGCTCATTGCCATATTATATAGTTTCAATCAATTAATTTGACTACCTCCCCCCCTCTTACATATTAATAATGTAGAAAAAATACGTGTTTTATTAATAATTTGCCTCAGGATTTTTATTGTCTTTTATTAGTCTTGAAGGAATACGAGTTTTCTTACATTATAATTGGACATTAATATTTCTTAATTTCAAGAGATGGAAAATTACCAATAGTCTCGCAGCGATAATTTTCTTCAAAAAGAGAACCTGTTACTGCTACGCCAACCCCCTTACAAGGTTACCATTTTCTTTCTTTCGCCACTGGTTCTTTTGAGAATTTTGTTTATTTCTTAAAATGGCTTTTTTTGGTTGAGTTGCGTATAAAAAAACCACACCCAAACATAGGTCTTTGCATCCTCTCTTGAAAGGAAACCACACCCAAATAACAGATGCAGCCAAAGGCATATCCTAAGCGTTGGTGCCAAATATATATAATAAAAGCTGTAAATTAACATGCTTGATCTTTGGAGTAATTAATATTAAATGGTCTATCAAAATTTAAAAGAATTCGTTTCTTGTAAATAAAAAAGTAAATAGGTCGATTTGTCCCAGAAGTAAAGGAATCAATGTGAATAAAATAAAGGTGTTTGAACTTTTCTATTGTTTATTTTATTTTTATTTTTATTATGTTATACTATTAATTACTACTTGATTAAAATTGTTAATATATAATTATTTAAAATATTTTACTTACAATTATATGATTTTACAATTCAAATTTATATTGTATATTCTGTGTCGTTTTAAAAAAATATTTTTGATAACCTTGATTATGACCAAGGTTGGTGTGACCATCTTGGATCATAACTGGTCCCACACATATCGTTATCCCGCAGCCAAAAAAACAAGTCTCATTTGCCAAAAATTCAAAGCCACTGTCAAAATGAATAAGCAAATAGTAATGCGGTAGTTTATTATGCTGTGTTTGAGAATGTGATTCTAATTGTTTTTTAAAGTATTTTTTATTTGAAAATGTATTAAAATAATATTTTTATTTATTTTTTGAAAATCATTTTTGATATCAACACATCAAAATAATATAAAAATACCAAAAAAATATTAATTTGAAGTAAAGACAAAAATTAAAAAAAAATAATTTTTTTCAAAAGCGCTTTTGAAACGTAAAAACAAACAGGGGAAACTCACTGTACACCAATCATTCTACAAAAAATTGTTTTTTTTTAATTATTATTCTTAGACTTTGTTTGTGGACATGAGTACTATTTAAAAAGCAATTAAATTTAAATTTTTATGAAAAAAATAAGATTAAAAGAGAAGGGATCTAAATGAATAACACGACAAATATAAATGGTGTACCGTAAGTTTTTAAAAAACTCCATTTTGGTACATGGATTCATTTTTATTATTTATGTGTTCTTGATTAAGAGAGAGAGGTCGCTGAATTTCGATAGTAACAAAAAAAAAACTTATTACTAACACCGATTTAAACCATCAAAATTAAAAAAATTTGTGTAAAATTGTTCAATTTGATAAGAGGGGTTCATATTAGGTGTTTTTATACCTTAAATATTTGTTAATAAACAGATCTGAATTCAGGTTGATTTTTAGTTTCATGATGAATTTGGTTTTTAGAATATTTTTTTTATTATTTTTTAAACTCATAAATAAATAAGTTTGTCATAATTTCTAAATGTTTTTGTAAATATTTTGAATAAAAATAAATTGTAAAACAGATTTTTGAGTCAGCTTCTAACAGACAAAATCTAGACAAGAACAGAAAATGCATCATTTATTACAGGCATAAATGTTAGATCCAGATACCTGGATTTGATACAGATACCGTACTACCTCGTACGCTTGGTCTGTCATTACTTTACAAAGACAAGCCATCAGATTCGTCCTTTCACTGTTTATTGCATCTTTTGGAAGAATAATATAGTTTACTTAATTCATGTAGATATAATTAATGTTGATTTCAAAAGGTTTAATTAATTAATTAAACTAGGCATCGACCAAATTTCCTTCCTCTTTTAATTAATTTTATGGTCAAATTCTAACACTGACAACTTTTTAATTAATTTTTTTATTAACAAAAATCTCATAAAAAATTAAATATAAAATTCAATTTCTAATAAATTTAATACTAAAAAATATAAATAAAATTAAAATATATATATTTATATATGTTGATAGAGAATAAAATCTACTCCAGTAATAAATATTGGTTATTTAAAATTGAAAGAGAATGGAGAATGAAAATAAGAGTTTTCGCATGTTTTTAGCATTATGTTGCAAATGCTTTTACTTTTCATTTAAGAGTTTAAAAATGTATCGAATATATTTTTTAATTTCAAGAATCTCTTTGATTATTCTGAGCACAAATCTTTCTTTTTTTTTTTTCCTAGAGAGAGAGTTGAAGATACTTGCAATCTTACAAGCATCACCATATAATTGCAATCCCCTGTCCACAGTTATTACACTGAACTCTCACATTATCACATTGAAGGCATCATAATCCCAGCGCCTTATCCTCAGCCTCTATTAGAGGGTATTTAAGAGTGTGATTGTTGTTGCTTTTCAAAGTGTTTTTCACTTAGAAAAGCATGCCAATGATTTTTTTTTTTAACAATAATTTTTTAGATCAGCACATCAAAATAATTTGAAAACATAAAAAACATATTAATTTAAAGTAAAAAAAATAAAAAAATTTTAAATTTTTTCGGAAGTGCTTTCAAAAAGCACTCCCAAACAGGCTCTTAGACTTTGATCAAACACCTAAAGGACATAAGTTTTTGGTTCGCATAACCTATAATCCACTCCATCTTTATCAATTAATCTGCAGATAGAATTAATGTTGATTTCAATACGTTTAATTAATCAATTAAACCACCTTTTTAATAAATTTCTTTTTATTAACGTGGGTATTCGAACCAGCTTGTAAGCATCTCAATTAATCTCACAGACCCTGAAGTTAACGATCATGTAAGCTTATAGTGACTCTGAGAGAACTCGAACTCGTGATCATTAAGGAACAAACCCAAAGTCTGACCAGTTCATCTACCCTTTAGGGTTAATTAATTTTTTTTAAATAATAATATACATGGCATCTTCTAAATAATTATTATTTTCATGTAGATTCACTTTTTGAAATGTCATAAAATAAGATGATATGGTTTATATTTTTTTTAATAGCCAACACAAAATTTAATGGGGGAAGGAAGAGAGAAGAAAAAAGAAAAAGGATTGGGTGGCAGACAATAAACTATCATTGTAACAGTACCACACATGTTATCCCACGTGAAAGAGAGCGATGTAGAGCTTCAAATGTCATAGTGTAAGATAAAAAACAAAAAAAACTGAAACACGATTTATTTTATCAAAAAATATTTTAAAAAAATTTTCATTATCAAATAAAACTGAAACAAAAAAATAACTAGTTTCATTATAAAAAAATATCATTAGTAAATTTCTTTCTCGTATTTGTTTTTCAATAACTCTATCCTCTCTTAAATTCAATGACTAAAAAACAAAAAGAATTAGATTTTAAGCCAAAATATTCAATTAAAAAACTGATAGGACCAAGGCCACCAATTCGTTGAAACCTTCATAAGTGAGTGTTTTATTTTCTTTGCAAAACAAAACGGACTGTTATTGGACTTTGATTATATTTTTTTTAAAGCTAGGCTTGGCTGCCAGTACACATTTTCCTTGTAAAAACAAGACCTTTACATAGCTAAATTAGGAAACTATAGAAGAAAAAAATAATATATGAAAGAAGAAGAATCAAAATGCAGAAAAATGTTCTTTCTCATATAAGAGCTGTCGAGCATAATTGGAATTTGGTGAGGATGCCTGCTATGTTTTTACTATTAGTTGGCACTGATGCATTTCGATTACTTTATTTAAAGATTCAATTCTCTGTCTGTTCTCATTGTTATATATAGGCCTTGACTTCTTGCTGAGTTTTTCGGTTGTCTTAGCCACTGTGATCGCGAGCGTTCAAGAAAATACAAAATATGGCTGATCCATCGCTGGGCAATTTCAATTGTGATTAGGGTTTTCTTGCATTTTACTTGGACAATAATATTTTTTAATTTCTTGTGATGGAAGATTGAAAACAGTCTATCTTCAGTAATTTTATTAAAAAAAGAACCAAAAAAGAAAAACTATCTTTTTCATATGGTTAGAATATGATGGCACAACGGGCAACTGCATTTTGGATAGCCATGAATTGACTGGTGATTGTTGCTTTAGGAGATCGACCTGACCTGACCTGACCTGACATGCATTGCAATCATGTCTTAAACTACCAAATACAGCTCTTCGCATCAAAATCAAAAAGCGAAACAACAAATCAGTTTTATGAGTTGCTTCAGATCCTTTAAAGCAATTACATGTCTCATACACAGAAAAACCAACAGGTTGCCAGGATCCAAATTAAATTGATCCTTGTCACAAAAATTAAGTGGTTTGATCCATCTCCATAACAGTAGCTGTCAAAGTATTCATTTAAAACCAACAGAATGAAAATTCTGCTGTTGATCTCGAGCAAGCCAAACTATGTGATCACCACGGCACCATAATCACCTCATGTATCTGTGAACCTTATCCAAGAAAAAAAAAGGAAAGAAGAAAGATAGGATGTGAGCAATGGTTTCAATGTCAATACAATGCAAAGAAAACAAAAAAACAAAAATAAAGGGATGAACATAGTGGACAGATCAATGGACCGGACACAAAGCAGAATTTAATCTTGGCTGTGATCGAGAAACTGAATAAAGCATTTTGTGTTTGATTGGACAATCTGTCAACATGAATCTCAGAAAGAAAAGGAATGGATGCCCCGGTGCAACAGCAGCCACAGATCTTGTTTGCTATCTTTTCTGTTGGAAAAAAGAAGAAGAAGCACAGAATATATAGCCTGAAGGCATGGTCTGCTATTTCTGTCCAGAATAGTCCATGCCATAATCAGCAAGTCTGCGATCTCAGTCAAGTAAACTCTTGGCTCTTGAAAATCCTAAATTCAACAAAAAAAAAAAAACATAGAATTCTCACTCAAAAGCCCAAAATTCACTCCTCACCTGCCAGGGGAAAAAAGAACACAGGGAACATAATTATAAGGCAATCACGATGACACCTTAACCAAATAAAAAAGATTGAAACTTAATGGCAAAAGTATCGATGTTGTTAGAAAATAAACGTGTTAGAGGTCAAAGTTTTGCTCGCTGCTATCAATTATGATGCCATGTTGGAGTCGATTTCCATGGCAAACTTTAGCAGATAAAATAATAATTTAGGGAGATTGAGCATGCACAGCAAACCATATATAGATCTTGATAGAACTCACAGCTCCCTGTTCACCTCCTTTTCCCACTGGAAAGAAAACTGATCGAGCTAAGAATCCAAAACTGCACAGCTAAAGGAGCATGGCATAATAGCATTACCAAACTCCGGGGAAGAGAAAAAAACACAGCACCATGATGATAGAACACCCAGCCATCCTAACCTGTGGAGATACTGATATTTTGAAGCGATGGTTAGAAGTATCAAGGCCACTCTCGCTAGAATGAATTTCTGCAATTGCATATCATTGGTTTGTTTACTTTGAAAAAATCAAAAAGAAAGAAGGGAAGGAGCACCTCTAAATCCATCATATCCATAAGCATGGCTTCCAATGCTTCGATTCCCATGTCCTGCTCCTTTCCATAGACTGCCAATTCATTTCATTCAACCAATCGGTTGATAAAACATAATATTAGCATGCCCCATCACTGCAACACTCCTCCACCGGGGAGGAACTATCAACCAACCAATATAGGTAATAATAAACAATTAATTCAAAGATCCATTTAAGAAAATTACCAGTCAAGGTCGATAATTTTAATCTCCTTCTGTGTCTCCCTTCCTCCAGGTCGCGGTTGCTATTTTTTTTCTTTGTAGTAGAAGATTAATGCCTCTGTACTCCACAAAGCCAAAACCCACGGACCGCCACCGCAACCCATCTCCCCTGGCAATTCTCATCTACTTCTAAAAAAAACACCCAACTGCCCAGCGCTATTCCGCCATGGCAAGCCCAACACCAACATAGCCATTGAACCAGTTACCAACATAACCACCAAACCACGGCATAGCCGATAACAACGAAACGATCCAGCTGCCAGGTGCGGGAAAGAAAAAAAAAAACAGGAAAAGCGACAACTCCGACAGACTCAAGCGATCACGGGAGTCAACGCAACAACGGAAGCCAAAAATACTGGGCATCCCTCGTTGGATAGCGACGAGAAAAACAGCCCTCATCAACACGCAGAGGAGATGGAGTTGGCACCGATCCCACACTTAACGCACTGAAACCCACGAAACGATCCAGCTGCCAGGAGCCTAAAAAAAAGAACTCGAAAAGCGAAAACTCCGACAGACTCAAGCTATCACGACAGCCAACGCAACCGTCCAGGACCACGCCGGTAGTAACTCCACCAGCGGCGGAAGTTGAGCGAAAAGAAGAAGAAGAAGCGAAAGCAGCCGAAGGACGACCTTCTTTTCGTTAAAAAGAGACTATAAAAAGAAAGCTCCTAAAGCAAGCCCCAGCAAATAAGAAGCTTAGACGTGGCTTAAAAATATTTTTAAAATATAAAAACAAACAATCCCACAAAATCCACACCATAAAAGGTACAAATTATCTGGAATTGTTTTATTATGAGAAAAGAGACCAAATGTTTATCTGCAGCAATACAGATGATGAAACCAAAAACAAAGGGTCGAGACGCCCGAGTATTTAATACGAAAACATTAATATTGGAAAATTAGAAGAATCTCATTGTCTTATGTCCCAGCAGCAGCATGGACGCTCCTTTCTTGCATTTCAACATCCATCTCAAATTTCATGGAGCAGTTTCGGAACTTGAAGAATACATAAAATACGATAGCAAGAAGGAGCATGACGAGGACCCCAGCAAGCCCTCCTTTAGCAGCTGAGGAGTAGCCTGCTGTGGCCAAGTCTTGTGCAGGGGGGTGTAGGATGTAACCATTCATGGCTTAAAATTAACTACAAAAAGGAATGATTAGTTAGAAGAAAATAAAAGCAGTAATGTCTCAGGTGAGATTAGAAAGAGATCGCATTGATAATATTACCAAATTTGAGGAGGAAACGCAGGAGGAGACAAGTTAGCAGAGCAAGAGCGGATACTTAATTTTGTGAATAAGGAGATGTAAGTATGTATAACAATGTTTGGGTGCTCTTTATAGCCTTGGTGTTTTCGTGTGCTCTTAATTAGAACTGGTGATGTCTAGGTGTTTTGTGGCATGTCTTAATTAGAACTGGTGATGTCTTGGTGTTTTTGTGCCATGTCTCGGCATTTCCCGGTGTTTTTGTGCGCGTGTGATTACTTGGTGTTTTTGTGATTGAACTGGTGATGTCTCGGTGTTGGTGCACTTTTTATGGACATATTGGTAAAAGAGGTAGAAATGGAATCACATTGGAGAAAATATGCGAGCACGGTCGCTGAGTCTGCTGACAGGGACCGTGGATGAACACCTGAAAAATGAAAAAATAAACGCTTAAAATCTGAGAGTTAGATTAGTACATTTTGGATTTGTTATCAATAATTTTGCCATTAAAAAGGTTTATATAATTATAATTTTGAAATCTGGTTTAACTTGATGCATCGATTTGGAACTGGAATCAGCTAAGTTGAAAAAAATAAAAAATAAAAAAACTTGGTGTGATTCGGTCGACTCGATTAATTGAGCCGGCAACACCAAGTTGTAACCCGTTGACTTTTATTTTTTTTTACTAAAACAATGTTATTTTAATTTAAAAAAAATAATTGACCCAGGCGACCCGGTTAAAACCCGGAACCCGGGCCGGGTCTAAAAACTATATATATAATTGTTAATTTTAAAGTCCATAGGATTAATTAAAGTGCAAACAAACTAGCCCGGACATCCATGTTAATAATTAAAAAATATATTTCATTTGAGAAATAAATTTATATAAAAATAATTATCATTTACAAAAATTAAAAAAATATATGGGGTGTTAATCTAAACAAAATTTCAAAAAATATATATATAAAAAAAATTGATCTTCTATCACTATTCTTTTTATAAGAAATGAAATATTTTGGCCCTCATGGAAACATTTTTAGATGATATTCTCTTCTTATTTATTTTTCCATATCTCCTCGATGAAATTGTTTTGGTTTTTTAAAAATTAAACTGTGTTAATTTTAAAAACTTATAAGCCTAATTAGTGACTAAACTAGAAGCGACCTATATGGAAAACCACCATTTTAAACTCGAGTTTACCCAATGAGTTGACCAGTGACCCGGAACTTAGAGTGGGTTAGGTTTCAAAATAAATTTAAGGAGAATTGCCTTGATGTGAAATGATAAAAAACACGGGTTGACCCGTGACTTGATGAACCAATGACAAACCTAGTCAAAACCGAGTCAAAACTCGTTGACTATTTTCCTTTATTTTATTTTCAAAATAATGTTATTTTTATTTTTTTCTAAAATAAAAAGATTTGATTGACGTAGTTTAACTCGAGTCAATCCACCTGACCTATGACAGGTACTTGTCCTGGATCGATTTCCGGACCGACTCCCAGGTCGACTCCTAAAAAATAAAAGGACAACCTAAAATTTTGAATTAAATGGAAAAATTAAAAAATAAAAAAGAAATTATCAAAAAATCCAAAAATAAAAAAGATCAACAGAATAAAGACTAAATTTGAAAAAAATACAAAAACAAGATTATAGATCCATGTATGAAATTGAAAACAAATTAAAATTTGATAAAAAAGCTAAGAATCAAAATTTAAAATAAAAACATTAAGGGTCAAACCTTAAATATCATCAAACTTTAAATTGAGGATAAAATTAACAAGAAAAAATCAAATTCACTAAAGTAACCAAAACAAAAACAAAAACAAAAATCAACGAGGAACCAACTTGAAAAAAATTAAAAATCAAGATTATGAATCTAAGGATACAATTAAAAACAAATTAAAACTTTATAAAATGGTTATGAATCAAACTTATAAATCAAAACATTGAAGGCCAAACATGAAATAAGAGGACATGATTTATATTTTGTTAATGGCCAACACAAAATTTAACGGGGAAGAGAGAAAAAGAAAAGAAAAAGAAAAGGAAGGGGTGGCTGATAACAAATCATCATTGTAAACACTACAGGCATCGCCCTGCGTGAAAGAGAGTGTTGTAGAGCTTCAAACATCGTAACAGGAGATAAAAGAAAAAAAATTAAAGTCCGATCTATTTGTTTCAAAAAGATAAAGGAAAAAAATATATTTAAATAGTATTATCCTCATCAAATAAAACTCGTTGACACCAAGAACAACTAGTTTCATCATCAAAAAATATCATTAGTTAATTTTCTCTCTCCTATCCATTTTTCAACAAATTTTTCATCTCTTAAATCCAATCCAATGAATAAAGAATAAAAAGAATAAGATTTTGGACCAAAATATTCTATTAAAAAACTGAAGGGACCACATGTTTTTTTTTATGAAATATTAAATGAATAAAAAAAAGAAAAGATACATTTTGAACATTGAGATAAAAAGAAAACCATTAATACTATCCATAATATAAAGAAAAACCATTAATATTTTCCATAATATCAAATTGGATCCCTAAATTTATAATTTTTTCAATCAGCATAATTAAATTGTTTTTTTCTGTTAAATTAAACATCAATCAAATATTGTATGTATCTTTGATATCAAAAAAAAAAAACTATAGAAAAAAACTAAAATAAATTACGAGCTTGAAATTCCATATAATTCAAATTGTTTATTGAGACAACTTGTTAATTTATAAAACAAGACATTTAAATAGGCATCCGCATCACTATGTATCCTAACATCAAGAAACATAGATCTACTGTCTTATTGGTGAAATCCTTTTTTTTTTTGTCTTTTGGGTAGATTGTTAAATAAATTATATGTTTATATTTTTGTGTTATATTATTTATCTTGAATGTTTAGATCATTAACGTTATTTTATAATTGATTGGAACTTTGAAATGATTTTTCTTTTTAAACAACTTAATGAGACTAAAATTATATATTTTAACATATCAGTGATGAATATAAATGATCTAGCTTAAGATAAAATGTATAACTAAAAACTATAAAACCATTTTCTATATAATAAAGAAAAGTAATTTTGTTTTTCACCGAAAAATAACAAATTTTGATTCTAAAACTTAAAAAACTGAATCACATTAATTACAAATTAAACCGAATCTATTGAAACCAAAACTGAATAACTAAATAATATTAAAATGAATGAACATATATAGATATACCAACTCACAAGTAACTAATAAGATTTGAAGACCTCATGTTGAATGAATATTATTCTTACCCTATGAACCATGCTTTTATAGATCAAATTCAAAAAATGACGAAATTTCTTGTCTTCGAAGCTCGTTTTGATTTTATCCCATGACTCTAGATTCTTGCAATGTTGACATTGAAGTTTTTTAAGCCATGCTAGTTAATTTCTTCAACCACAATTATAAGATTGTCGAAACCAAACCAGTCAGTTCAACCCAATAAACCATGAATCAAGTGTAATATTGACTTGTTTAATAGAGACGCGTTAATTGACGAAAAAGAACTGATATTTGCTATATGAAAAATAAATTTACAAGGATGAAAATTCTAGAAACGTCAACTTTTGTCAAAGTTCGGTCGAAAAAAATAATCTTAATGTAGTTATTGATAAAAAAAGGATATTCGGTTTCACTAACAAGTGGTTGAGATTTGTAAAAACATTTTAAGTAGTGAATTTACATAATATTAGGATTCCTAGTCTTATTACAAGTGTCTTGCGCTACATCACGTGCTACATTAAAAAAATTTCTAACATAAAAAAGAAATACTCAAGTTGTTTTTAAAGAAATAAAATTTTTTTTGAGATTCGAGTTATTGACTTGATTAAATCTCATAAACTTGATTTATTTAATAATATAATATAAAAAAGAGACAAAGGCAGTAAATAAATAAAAAAGGTAATAATTAACTTAAAAAAAGTCATCAATATCATATTCAAGAAAAAATAAAAATAAAAACTCATTGGAGACTCGTTGTTACTCTACCATAGACATTGTTCCACCATCATAAAGAGTTAACCGAGACATTTATAGAACAACTATAAAAGGTTGCATGACAATATCGAAAAAGGCCCCACGCACCACCAAAGCAATGATATAGAAAGCAAAATAAAAACTATGGCGTGATCATCTCGTGCTCATGTTTAATTAATTACTACAATCTAATTTATTTATTTAAAAAAAAACTAAATTTAATAAAGAACAACAAATACAAAAAACCAAGAAAATCCATGTCATTTTTAAAATTAGTAAAAAATTCTATAAAAAGTAAATAAAAAATAAAAAAAGTTCAATCTCCAATTAAATAAATGTTGAAGTGATTAAATTAAAAAAAAAAGACACGAGCTTGAAAAAAAGAGGGGGGATAAGAAAACCTAGGTGAATCCCCTAAATCTAAGTTAGTCTCCCAAACTCACAACCCATGAAATTCTAGACCCGAACTCAATCAAGAAGCTTAATTCCCAACTAATTTAATGTTGAATGATGAAATTAAAAAAATATCAATTTAAAAAATTTTACAAGGTAAAAAAAATAGGGACCAAATCTGAGAGGAAATAAAATGAAGGAGGGAGAAATCATAAAACGAATTCAATTTTAAAAACTATCTTGAATAAAACAAATATTAATAAAAAGAATTAAAATTAAATATAACAAATGAAAAAAAAATTCAAAAAGAATGAAATTGAAAAAAAAATCTATTTTTGTAAATTCTTTCAAATAACACAAATAGTAATCTAAAAAGCATGAACCAAATATGAAAAAAATAATAATTAAAAAGCTGCTTTAAAAATTTAAAGAGTCAACTCGGAGATTGAGGATGAGAGAAAAGAGGGGGAGGAAAGAGAAAAAGGCCATCAGCATCGCACTCCCACTCCACCATTGACATGTGTTGTCGTAAAAAAAAGATTTTGAAGCAACGCTTCCATTGCTGCTGTGAAAATTGGCATTTGGTTGTCGATGCCTCCCATACATGCTAGCTATTTTTTGTTTTTTAAATATATTTTATATCCATTAAAATATCAGATTACCTCTTAGTCAATTATGTATAAAGAAAAAACTAGTATGAAAATATAAAAACCTCTTGTATGCTAGTTTTATAATTTTTTATTCCAATTGCATTTTCGTTGTTTCATTGTGCTTTTAAAATGATTAAAAAAAAATATATTGCTAATCATGCCTAATAAACCTTATGAAAATATCTCACTTGCCATCAATAGAAATAGTTTGTGGACAATGGCCGGACCTAATAAGATAACAATTACAACCTAAAAAGTACAAAGTACTTGGGCATAGACTTGGAAACCATCTATTTTCCAATAGAAATTTTGGTCTACTTCCACTCTTAATATTTCATACAACCCTTTAAATGTGTTAATATAATATGATAGAACATTTATATTGTCATTTGAAAGAAAAAAAAACCTTTACAATAAATTATTTTGATTCAATTCTCTCCTAGTAACTATTTTGATGATTTTTTATATGAAAGGAAAAATTGTTGTTATGCTATCTTAGTGATCAATGATCTCACTTGTAATGAACAATGTTTTTTCTAGTATATATTCCATGAGATTATTAGTAAGATGAGCTATACTTAATTACAATGTTAAAATACATACATCAAAGCAATTCTGAACTTTTCTTGGGGAGGTAACACTATTCTTCTAAATAGTGAACAATGTATTTTTTTTTCTTTCATTTTCTTTTTGCTAGGTCACTTTGCTTTCCATTTAACAATTATAATTTTATTTTACAAAATTAACACTCCGTAAATCATGATGATCACGTAAAGCAATATAGGATGAAATAAATATTAAAAAAAATAATGACTCATGCTCTTTTTTTAGTAAGTCTTTCTCATGGTTATTAAATCCAGTCCGAGGGTTAATCTGGTCAAGAGGCCGGGTCTCGGGTGTCACGGGTCAACCTGAATCAATTTGGAAAGATTAAAATAATATATTTAAAGTTTTAATATTTCATATGAAAAAATTAAGAAAAAAATCATGTGAATATAAGTTATACATGCTGTAAATAATGAAGTTTCAAAGAATATTTTTTAAAAAAATTTATCCTACATTGAAAAAGCATAACTTTTTTCTTATGAACATATAGTAGAAATATAAAAGGACTTCAAATTCCACATTGAAAAAATAATTTTTTTCTTGAAAATATAGAATATATATACTAAAAAGTTTCAAATCTCATATTGAAAAAATAAAATATTTTTCTAATATTTATATAGTAAACTTTAAAAAGTGTTAATATTTATAAAGGAGAAAAATCATATTTGAAAAAAAAAGGGTCTCATCCGAGTTCGCCTAAGTCATGGGTTGACCTGTCGGGTTGCCTTGGTTTTGCCGGGTTGTTACATCGGCCGGTCCCTTAACAAACCTGGGCCGGTCTAGCCATTGTTTTAACCCGTCAGACCGATCCGAATTTAATAACTATGGTCTTTCTTCTTCATATTTACCAATTATAGTTTGGTTTCACAAAATCTGTGCCTAGTAAATTGTGAAATAATGTTTGGAATCACAAATACACGAGGTAATGCAAGATGTAAGAAATACTAAAAAAAACAGTGAAAATACAACATAGGAGAGAAGACTATGGGTTGCAATAGTCATCGACAATGTTTTGTTTTACTTTAATTTTTTTCACTTAACTTTTTTTTATTTCCAATTTAATCCTTTTACATTAGCGTCTGAAAGTGAGTTTTCAATTGTGTTCTAAAAATGCGTTTAACTTGGAAAAGCATCAAATTGATATATATTTTAGTGTTTTTCAATATTTTTATTATGTTGTCGTTAAAAATTTTAAAAAATAATTTGATTATTTTCAAGTAAAAAACAACTTTTAAAAAAAAAATTGTGCCACAATATCAAACACTCCCAAGTTTACTTGGGATTGAGTTTGATGTTCTGTTTTGATTGGTTTTATATAGAGCTCATATAGTGTTAATAATAAGTTTTGGTGTTAATAATAAGTTTTGACGTTGGGTTAATATTCAATTTGGCAAAAAAAAATATCTTATTAATTTAAACCAATTAAAACTTTAGAAATCCAATTTTAAACTAAAATAAATATTCAACCACTTTTTTTTTTATAAGAAATAGTATCTTTATCTTGGCTTCTAACCCAATCTTCCATTGAAGTAAATAGATTTATTATTATTTATTTGCATATATAATTATTAATTTATTTTATCAAATGTGTATATAAATTTTTTAATTTTTAATTAGAAAAATCTTAACGGTTAAAACAACATTAATGACATTCACACTATTTTTTTGTAATGAGAAAAAAAAATACTTCATTCTACAATGTAATACGAGAAACCAAACTAATTAATATATTAAATTAAAATAGCGAATAAGAGAACTTTTAATATCATCCTAAAAATAAAATTTAACTATTTCAATTATAATTTTAACGAAAATCATAAAAATAAAATAAAAAAGAAATAGGATCATTGATTTTAGTTTAATAGTAACATTGCAGGGATGAAATTCGAATCTTCTTCTTTAAAAATGATTAAATTGTAATTTAAGAAATTCTACACACCCATGGACATTTTTACCCTACATCAAAATTTATTATGATCTTTATATCCTTCAATTCCATTAAGATTACTCGATCGCCTAGACCTCTCATCTCAATATCTTAATACCGACTCGTCGGCCAGACAAAGTAAAATCATCCATAAAAGGTATTCCTCTCGATTCGACCATTCTCTCTGCGTGACCCTATTTTCAAAAGAAATCGCAATCGGTAAATTGCGTCCTGTCAATTCTCTCAGGTATTTCAATTCTATTAATCTCAAACTCTTCACTTTACTCTTATTTTTCCTTTTCTTAATTGCAAAAAATTACGAATAATTCGTTTTTATTTATAAAATACAATAACACAATCTCTCTTCTTTTAATTGTTTAAATAATTGAAATTCAATTGTTTAATGGAATTTTGTGTGTTGTTTATTTGTTGTATGAACTAAAGTTGCTTTCCTTTTTATGGGTTTTCGATTCTGGTTTTTCTTCAAGCTGTCACTAAGAAAGGCACTGCCTTTTTTTTTCAATTTCATCCAGGGTTTTGTTTTTGACACATCCTACACTATTGGAAGATGTAAACTATGTTAATTTCATATGGGTTGTAAAGCTCAGTTGTGTTATGTACATATTTTTGATAAAAAATGATGTTTTTTTTTTTTTTTTTTTTTTTAATGTTGACATTTGTGTTCTCATATGTGGTTTTGGGGTTTTGTATTGCAGGGTTTGAGGGAGTAGAGATTATTGAGGTGTAGTGTAGGCTGGGAGAATAATGTCCTCTGTCTCAAGTCAGCCGCAGTTCCGTCTTACCCAACCACCGTCTAAGGTGTTGCATTTGAGAAATTTGCCATGGGAGTGTACTGAAGAGGAATTAGTTGAGCTTGGGAAGCCATTTGGTAAAGTTGTTAACACCAAGTGTAATGTTGGGCCGAACAGAAATCAAGCTTTTATTGAATTTGTGAGTGTGATTGCATTTCATTTTTGTTGTTGTTGTTTTTTATCCTTAATGTTGTTTGTGTTTTTCCTTTAGTCGGATTTGAATCAAGCTATTGCAATGATATCATATTATGCATCATCCTCGGAGCCTGCTCAAGTGCGAGGGAAGACAGTTTACTTACAGTATTCTAACAGGCAAGAAATAGTGAACAACAAAACAACAGCTGATGTTGGTGGAAATGTATTGCTGGTTACCATTGAAGGGGCAGATGCACGCCTTGTCAGCATTGATGTTTTGCACCTGGTAAGCAAATTGTATGATTTTGTTTTATGGTTAGTAGAGGTAAACACATTCTCCTGAGGATGTCATGGATTCTGTTCTTAGGTTGTAGTTTGTCATGCTTTGGATAGCTTTTGTTTGACATGAATTGGATGGATCAGCAGGCCCATGTCAAGAGAATATCTTCGATGGCAGCTTAGTGCATTGGGAGAAAGAGCGCATGTGTGTTTGTCTCCTTTCTCCTTTCCTTAACACTGCCTCTTTCTTCCCTACTTTTCATCCTCAACTTCCTATTCCTACCATTAAAATAGTTTAGGATGTTTCATATCTTTTCTCCTTTGCCACCCCACCCTCTACCTAAAATTCCTGCATGATCTGTGCTGGTTTAGAGGGGTTTTTTCTGGTTAATGATGCATAGTAGTTTATAGTTTTGTGTATTCAGGGGGCGAGTCTTTGATTTATTCATGACTTCTTAAAATCATTTTTGAAAAATTAGGATTTTGTATCAAGTTTTATGCAAGATTCACATTGTTGATTTATTATCATCAGATGCTAACTATTTATTTTTGTCAAAAGGAGGATAATATCACAACTTTTCATAATCTAAGAGAAAGATGCATAGGATGCTAAGTTTCTGTTTATGCTGGAGGATAGAAGCAACAGTTAGTTTCCTTGGATGAAGATTCATAGATCATATGCAAGCATTTTTTTTCTTTTGCATTCAAAGTTATGTGGTACTGGTATTTATGTAATGTAGTTATTAATTTGATCCCTTGAACTTTATATTAGTTTGATATTCTGAAGTTAAGCAATTCATTCTTCAAAACCTTGGCACCAAGCGAAGTGGCCAACAACCATGCAAGTCTGCACTTTGTTTTCTATGTACATTTGGTCTTTTACTTTTCTACGTCATTGGTTATTCTTGGGCTTTATTGAGATGGGTATTACTGATTTTCACAGTAGCAGCACCTGTAGGATTTCCTTAACTTCTCCTTGGAAGTTCTAAAGAATTCTTAGATTCTAATTTTAATTATGATCTCAATGTTATGTAATGCATGCATACATGACAAAATTTCTGCTTTTCCTGTTTCTATTATAGAATTTTTATTGTTATTCTTGATATTTTCTTATTGCCAGACAGATTTTGGGTCTTAGTAGCCTTCTTAGCTCGAAGAGTGTTTTGTGCTAATCTAATTCTTAAAAGAAAATTTTCATTTATGCAGGTATTTTCTGCTTTTGGGTTTGTTCATAAGATTACTACCTTTGAGAAGACTGCCGGGTTCCAGGTCTGTATGCTTAAGCTTATATACCCAACTTATCATTGTCTTCTGGTTTCAACACAAGCTCATTCTGTGAGTGATCTTGGCAGGCGTTGGTGCAATTCTCCGATGCTGAAACTGCCTCTTCTGCAAAAAATGCCCTGGATGGAAGAAACATCCCTAGGTGACAGTTGTTTAATTGTTGACATGGTATTTTGTCTAACTGTTATCGGTGCAAATGAATTAAAAAAAAATAGACACCTGTTCTGCAATTTTAAGTTACTTTTTTCTGGTCCATGTTTACTACTATACTTTTGATGTATTGTCAACTTTTTTATAACCTATTTATCTTTGACACACCATTATATCCCCGAGAACAATGTTTCCACTTAAAAGTTGTCAACTTGGGCCGGGAGTGAACAGTAAAATGCTTTATAGATATACCTGTCCTTTTGATATATGCTTTATTTTTGCTTAATGTTTCTCTTAGTCTGAACTGTCAGTGACTGATGATCTAATAACTTCTCTCATCCTACATTTCAGTTATCTGCTTCCTGAACATCTTGGGCCATGTACTCTTAGGATCACATATTCTGCGCATACAGATTTGAGTGTAAAATTCCAGAGCCATCGAAGCAGGTACTTCCTGGCCCTTTGTTTTGGTACCTTGGCAGGTGTGCTTGTTCTATGTGCAAGGAGTTTTGCTTCATAAACAATGTCTTGTTAGTTGCTTCATGTTGTGTAGTTCTGTTTGTCCTCCACACTAAAATTCCATCTCATATTTATTCTGTTTGAATCTTGTATTCTTCGTTATCATCACTGTTTTCCTAATTTTCTGCGTTTGAAATTTTGTTGATTCAGGGACTACACCAATGCAAACCTTCCTGTTGCACCATCAGCTATAGATGCAAATGGAATGGTAAGGCACTGTAAATTTCACTTAACACATTATAAGAAGTGGCAGTCAGCTAATTCCATATAATTGCTAGCCTTGTGAATCTCTCTAAATGTACCTGTGATTTACTTTTGGTGCATTTACGAGGGTTGCAGTGGCACCATTTCCTTATCTTAGCCCAGCCACCCTTTTGCATACCATGGGATTTTACATTTGTGGTTAATCATTTATTGTCCTGCTCTTGACATTTCCTTAACGTGACACCTGTCATTGTTTTTATTAAATTCATCCTTGTACTCTAGAAGCATTAGGAATCTAGTCTCTCTGTCTACCCCCATTAGTAATGGCATCACTTTTCTTCTATCTGAGACCAGTGTCACAAAAAGGAAGCACTAAAATAATTAATACCATCATGATAAATAAATTATATATTTAATAAGGAGGGGAAAAAATCAAAAAGCAATTCTTTTCGAAAAAAAATAGACTGCATAAAAAGAATCGTTATAAGAAACAACTGCATGAAAACAAAAAAGACTCATTTACCCTCATAAACACATACCTTGTTGTCTCTCTACCTCAAATTGCCATCACTGCCTACTCTCACCTCACTTGATGTAGTCTTTTCATCTTATTGTGCCTATAAGATCAATGGCTTCTAAAGACGAGGAGGTCCTCTCCTGGATGCCCTGTTTTTTTTTTACAGCCATTACCTTTATACTTATGGTGAAAGTGATTTTTTAGTCCAAAGTTTTCTTGGGCCAAATTTCTCTTTTACCATGCCTCATATTTCTCTTTTTTCAAACCTGTCTGCAAATGCTCCCACATAACTCTCCCTTGATTTTGTTTTTTCTCATTTGATCCCCCCCCCCCAAAAAAAAAAAAAAACCAGTGAGGGCAACATTTGGGCATGAGCTTGCAACATCAATTTGCACACGATGTAGGACTTCCTACATGGTTTTTTGTTTGCCATGAGGAATGTGGCAAAATGCTAATCTGAGGTTGATTTTGGGACTTTGAATTAGAGGAGAAGAAATGCTGTATCTTAAATTATCTTTTAACCACTTGTTAATTGTATATGTTTTGATCTCTTTTATTTGTTTTCCCTTTTCTAAACAGAAATTTTCTTGTTTCCTTATTTTCTTACTAAATATTTTTTTTTTTTGGTCAATGTATTTCTTGTGACCTGTTTTGAACTAACAAATAAGTAACACTGTTAATAATAGAAGTGGATGGAGGGATTGCATTTCTAATATCTGCTGAGTACAAGGACGAACTTAAAGAAAATGTCAAAGAGTACAAGGACAAAATGTACAATAAAGTCTTTCATTTATTATAGACATAAGGCCCTGTTTTCATTGTAAGATGCTTGAGTGCAACTATTTCTTTAAGCATGGAAGCATATAGTGACAATTTAACTGTGCATGGTTTTCAGATATAAATGTGTAATTTCAGCTCCTTGCTATCATTGCAAGCATTCATTGTTATTCAGGTTAACACTGTCAAGTTGAGTGAGTGTAATTTTTTTCTTTCTTTATTGTCGCAGTTTAGCGTGGGCCTTGATGGGAAAAAACTAGAACCTGAGAGCAATGTTCTTCTTGCTTCTATTGAGAACATGCAGTATGCTGTCACTTTGGATGTTTTACACATGGTATTTGCACTCTTCATAACTGTTCCAGAAATTTGTAGTTCACCAAGCCATCCTCATTGCTGATACTTTGTCCCTTCAATGCTATGCTAGGTCTTTTCTTCTTTTGGTCCTGTTCAGAAGATTGCCATGTTTGATAAGAATGGTGGACTTCAGGCTTTAATTCAATACCCTGGTATGATTTAAATATCCTTGTAGTTGTGTTAACTGAATAATTATTGAGCAGTTAAAGAGTGGTTAGAGGTCACCAAACTGATTCAAGGTGGTTTGATCACTTTTCTGTTACTATCTCAAAAATCCAAAGAATACACTATAAGTTTGTCGCAAACCATATTTTTGGAAACCCAATCTCTACAACCTTTTTGAGGACAGAGGACAGGGTGAGTAGTAGATATGAGACTTGATGTGTTACCATGGACAAGGATGAGGTGGTTGCCATAATTGTTTTCCTCTTTGATGTTTAAACAAAATATGGATAGACATTAGAGAAAGGTGAGATGGGGAAGAGCTGGCATTGAACTATCATTTTTCCTTTTTGCTAAGAGGGGGGAAACTATTTTAGTATTTTGCTTCCTTTTTCCTTTTTTTTTTTGCCAGAGTTGGAACCCAGAATAAGTAATAAGTTTATCATCTAATATGATCTTGATGAGGATGACTTGCAGATTTATTGTTATTCTGCGCTTGTAATTCTGAATTCTGAAGATACTAAATAGCTGTTTCCATGGTGCCATGGGTTGCAGATGTTCAGACAGCTGTTGTTGCCAAAGAAGCATTGGAAGGACACTGCATCTATGATGGAGGGTTTTGCAAACTTCACCTCTCATACTCGCGCCATAGTGATCTCAGTATAAAGGTAACCAGACATGCATTGAGAATCAAGTTTTTTTTTTCCTGCTCACCATGATACTGTGTACGTTCTTGTAAACTCAAGAACGCTCTCCATATTCGAAGACTTGTTTTAATGTAATCAAAATTTGATATGTGGATTACAGGTCAATAATGATAGGAGCAGAGACTACACAATTCCCAACACTGTAATGATGAACCCCCAGCCTTCAATTCTGGGGCAGCAGCCAGTTGCAACACACGGTCCTCCTGCACATACATACACTGGAGCTCATTTTGCTCCAACTACAGAGCATCATCCGATGATGCCTCAGCCTTCTGCTGGATGGGCCACAGGTGGTCCACCAGGACCCCATTCTATGCCTGCCCAGATGAATAATAATCCTTACTTGCCACCTGGAACCATGCCGCCTCAAATGGGTCATGGAATGATGCAGATGCCCAGCCATGGTGGCCTGCCGAATGCTCCTGCAATGCCTCCTTACAGACCTGGTCATATGCAATAGCACGCCCTCCTTTAAGTTATATTAATCTGTTTTCACATTCAAGAATCAGCAGAAGTGGAGAATGCTATCGATGAAAATTAATTGCTGGAGATCTCACGGTTTCAAAGCTGAAGTGTCTTTAATATTTCTCTCTTTCAGCGATTTTGCAGGTGAGATTTTTGTAAACAGCAAGCTCAGGCACCTTTTGTTTGGGTCTAGGATTGTTGTGAACTCTGGTTGTCCTTGACGGTGTTGTGAAATATTTCGACTCCCACCATTTGTTTATTACCTGGATAAAAAGTTAATGGACGTAAGTTATTGTTGCAAAAAATATTTTCCTATCTGTCCCCACGAATGAGGCAGCGTTCAAACCAGCATGCATGGATGTTTTCTTTTTAAACTTATCCGTTCAAGCAACCTCTAGTTTTGATGATGGTAGTGCCATTAGAACTGAAGGGGTTTTTTTGTCAGGATTTTGACCAGCCACTTCAGGATTTGGAAAAGGCAAATCTTGCTGCAGGGTGGGAGGTGTGGTTGTGGTCTTGCATGTAATTTATTTTTTCTCAATTATTTTGTTAAAAAATATTTGAAAATAGTGAAAGTTGTTTTTTAAATTGTTTTTTATTTGAAAATATATTAAAATAATATTTATTTTATTTTTAAAAAAAATATTTGTAATATTAGTATATAAAATAATTTTAAAATGTAAAAATATAAACGTGTTAGAAGCATTGTTTGACAGTATTTCTAAACAACATCTAAAAGACTAAATCTGTCTTGGTGGTGCAATTTTAGTTATGAACCTTTTGGGCTCATGCTTGAGCTGTTTCTAACTTTTGGGTAATTTTTTTTTTTTGTCATGTTTTTAAACATCATTTGGGAACACGGTTTTCTCAAAAAAATTAATTTTTTTTATTATTAAAATTTAATATAATTTGTATGTTTTGGATTGTTTTAATGTGCTGATATCAAAAATAATTTTTAAAAAATAAAAAAAATATCATTAACATGTATCTATAAAAAATTATTTGAAAAATAACTACTATCACATGTATTTTTAAACTATGACACTTTTTTAAAAACTTTTTATTTTTTTTTATTTTATCATGAGGGTGTTTTGTATTTTATTATTGAAAGCAAAAAATAAAAATAAAAAGAAACAAACAATGGAGGGCCATTTTGTAACATCCAATTAGGTTGCATGGTAAAATAACATTTGTGCCCAAATAATTTAACTATTGGATTAAAGGGTACTTGTGTCATTTTATTCACCTATTTTTTAAAAAATTAATGAGTAGGAGTGGGGCTATTTAAGTATTTGTAAAAGTTTGGTTCATGCTGGGGACACGTCAATGTGTCGGTTGCTTTTGTCATTTTTTAACTGCATGTGCGGCTGATTGAAGCGATAAAAAAGGCTATTATCAGGTGGCATTAAGCGTGTGCACCAATAGGGTTTTCGCTCTGTTTGGCAACCGATTTTTCTTTCTTTCTTTCTTTCTTTCATTTCTCTCTCTTGGTTTTTGCGTCCTTCCATCCGATTTTTCAAGTCAACCCCCAAACTTCTATTTCTTTTTTATTTATTCCCTTTCCCTTTGCTTTTGGTTTTAGGTTTATTAAAATAATTCATTGAATTATTATTTTGTTTTAATTTCATCCATATTAAAATTTTTATCTTGTCAAATCTGATCCCTAATCTTTTAATTGTTATTCTTCATGGGCTGGGATAATTTTAGAATTGCATTTTTTTTCAATTCCACCCCCTTAGTTTTTTTTCTAATATATTTAATCATCATTCTTTTCATTGATTTTTTTTTTCAAAATTTTCAAAGTCAGAATTTTTTTACCCAATTTAATTCTTTAACGTTTAATTGGTTTGGATATGACTTTTGTTCAGTCTATGTCTAATATTTTATAGGTTGCAAGCTTTGAAAATTAACTTGACTCCATGAGGTTTCCCTAAGGTAGCTTTTTTTCTTTATTTATTTATTTTTTCATTTTTTAAATTTAATGTTTTTTAGATTTTATCATTTAATATTTATTTAGTTGGAGATTGAGTGTTTTTTTTGCATGTCTTTCTATGACCCTAGTTTTATTATTTTTTATCATTTAATTAGGTTACCTAAGGCTTTTTTATTTATTATTCCTTGTTATGTATTTTTTAATAAATTTTTATTATTGAATTAAATAAAATTGATTTATTTAATATAGATGGATTCTCAAGTCATTTTGTTTTGTTGAATTTCATATTCAAGGTTGTTGCTCTAGCGATCCATACAACTTCTTTTTATATCATCGTCTATAATTTCATAGTCAGATTTAAATTGTTTCAACAAGTTTTTTTTGTTTTGATGAGTAATGTTTATAATGAAGTGGTGGTAAGTTTCCACTTATTTTTTTTTCTTTTGCTCCTGGTTGTAATATCACTAGCTTATTTTTTTTTTGTTGATTGTTATCAGATGTTTTGTTTCTAGTTCACCTGCTTTCATTGGGTATAGTTTAAGTCAAATTATTAGATTATCTAGTCTTGTTGAATCCAATCAAGTTAATGACTCCAATATCATCTTTTTCTATAAATATTTTTTGCTAGAAAAACACGTTAATATCTTTTTTATAGTTAATACAAAAATAATCTAACCCGCAACGTAACGTATAGTTACCTAATCTTACCTAATCTGAACCCGGGTTCAGGGTTTCTTCTTTTAAGAAAAAAAGGAAATTATGTTTAACACTTGCTGAGCAATCCAATCTCTCATGTATAATAATAAGCTTCTCTTACATTTTGCCTGGGAAAATTATTCTCAGCTGAAAAAGGGAAGGGAGGTGAAATTTTCTATCCTCCGTTTGGATTAACCTTTGATTGGATAGAAAATGGGAGGGAAACTAATATAATTAATAATGATTGTTGTGCTTGTGATTTGATATTATAGGAATGTGTATATATGCTGATATTATTGATATTATAGGAATGTGTATATATGCTGACATTATTGAATAATATCACCAGTTGGGAGGTAAAGGATGGAGAGTTGGTTTGATATTATAATAATGATTTGATATTATAGGAATGATTTTTTTTAAAATAATTTTTAAAAAATATATATATTAAAAAAATATTATTTTTAAAATTTATTTTTGATACAAGGTTATTAAAACAATATGAAAATATTTAAAACAATCAATTTTAAAAAAAAAAAACATTTAAAATACAAAAACAAAAGGGCTTGAAGTGTAACTTTTAAGAGAATTTTATTTGTTGAAAGAAAGAGATTGAATTTCTGAAGATTAACAAGGTTTCTTGCCATAAGGTTATGATCCACTTCCCTTCCTTTCCATCACACCCCGAACCGGAGATAAGACGTCTCTTCTTACAAAGAATGATTTCCAAAGCAAGAAGAAAGGACACCAATTAATTCCCCTCCATTCACTTCTTTCCTAAATTATAAAAGAAAGGTAATAAAACAAAAGAAATGAGTTATTCTGTAGGAAAACATTGCAAATCGACATTGAAAAATACATGCATGTATAAGATTTTGAAAACATGGTTAAAAAAAAAAACCAAATTGACTTTGGCAATATTTTCATGTATCAATAACATAGGTATGATTTAATTAATTAAGTTCTAAATTTATTATATAAAAATTATTAGCTCGAGTTCTATAAACTTTAAAATCAATAAAGGTTTACATGATCGTTAATTTTAGGATCTGTAAAATTAATCGAGGTACAAGCAAGCTAGTTCAGACACCCACGATAATCTAATAATTCATATACATATTAATTGATTTTTTTAAAGATGCAACCCTCACATTAATTTAGTATATTTATAGATGTTGTGATTAAATATTATAACTCAAAGAATTAAATAAAAAAATATCTTTAATAACATAATCCATCTCTTAAAAACATTATTGATGTCTACATCACCTAAAATTGGTCCAATATTTTAGATGTGTATGAATGAATTTAAAATTATCGAAAAAAAAATATTAATTCAAGATGCAAAATATGATACCATGAAATTAAAAAAATATATAATTATTAAAACTGATTTGATCCAGTGTTATAGGCGAGGCACATTAAATTTGGATAATAAATAATTTTATTTTATTATAAAACAAATCATGTTTTTGACGTGGATTGATAACAGTATAACTAGATTAACTTTGAGTTAATTTTTTTTTTTACCCTCGATCCGTACAAAGAGACCAGATGATAGTCATGTAAAGATTAAACAGTAGAAAAACTGAAAGTTAACTCATTAGATACTTTGAGTTCCAAGTTAACAGGTCAAACCAAACATAAGTGCAAGCAAGTAAAGTGGAGTAAGAATATAAGATGGGTGACACTTACACAAAAAGCCGGCGCCAATTTCAATCAATCCAATTCCCTTCTAACTAAAGATAAGATTTCCTCTTCTTCACTTCCTTTCTTTCACTTTTTTGTGGCTCTCAAAACTCCCTTCTCTTCTCTTCTCCTCTCTTCCCTTCTTCCCTCCCCCCCTCTCTTCAAAACGATAGAGAGAGGAACAGAGAGATTTCTTCTTTTGTTGTGATAGATTCTTTCATAAACCCTAAAGTTTCTTCTTCTTCTTCTTCTGCTTCATTATCATCAACAACAATGACTATCACTTTACAAGCTTCCCTTCTTTGCAGACCATCTTTCTCTCTTTACTCTCCTTCAAAACGACACAGCTTTCAAAATACCATCAACTCCCCCCTTTCCCTATCCAAAACCTCATTTCCCCCCTCTCTAAATCTCAGACTCCGCCCTTACTCAATCCCTTGTACATTGCACCCTGACAATGCTGACCCATTTTCCGAAACGGTCCCTCCGATTTCAAATCCCGAAAAAACACAAGAGGTAGTGGATGTAGTACAGAGCAATGAGAGTGGAAGGGGGGAGGTGGAGGGACATGGAGGTAATTTAGTGGAGGAGAAAGAAGGTGATGGTGGTGGGGTTTATGATAGGAATGGGAGGATTAGAATGGTGGTGTTTTTTATGGGGATATGGGCCACAATGAAAAATGGGTTTCAGAAATTGTTCATGTTGCTGGGTTCTTACTCTTCTAATTGGTGGCCATTTTGGAAACAAGAGAAGAAATTAGAGAAATTGATTGCTGAAGCTGAAGCTAATCCTAAAGATGCCGAGAAACAGACTGCTCTTTTAGTTGAGCTTAATAAGCACAGGTTTGGCTTTAGTTTTTGATAAAAAATTTATAGGTTCCTTTTGCTTTGGTGATGTGAAGTTAATGTTTGGAGCTTTGATATCTGTTCGGTTTATTGGTTTTGATGTGGTTTTGTTGAAGTTTTGACCTTTTATTGGGTTTGTTATTTATATGTTTGGTTGCTGAGAAATTGGTACAGGAGCTGAGTTTTTTTTTTTTTTAATTTGTTTACCTACTGAGAAATCGTTTAATTGATTAAAATTAATGTTTTGTTTCTTGGGTTTTGGATTTTATCTGTTTGTTTTGTGAGAATTAATAGAATAATTGAATTTTATGAGTTTTTTTGTTTGAAGTTTTAGAATATTTCTTTTAAAAATATATATATATATATATATATTGTCTTTTGGATGCTTAGAAATTGATAAAGGAATTGAGTTTATCCCCTTTTTTTGTTAAATTTGAAGCCTTCTGTGCTAGCTTAGTGTTTCTGTTATTGTTGAGAAATTGGTACGAGAAGTGAAATTATTATTAACTTTTGCAGTCCTGAGTCTGTGATTAAGAGGTTTGAACAAAGAGACCATGCAGTGGATGGCAAAGGAGTCGTCGAGTATCTTAAAGCTCTTGTAGTTACTAATTCTATTGTGGAATATCTTCCTGATGAACAATCTGGAAAGCCTTCCAGTCTTCCTGCTTTGGTAAATTAAAGAGCATGTTTTATTGTCGTTCATTTAGTTGGATATGTGATGTTTGTTGCTGTAGTTTTTCTGCACTATATCTGATTGATTAATGTTTAATCTGTAGTTGCAAGAATTGAAGCAGCATGCATCAGGGGACACGGATAAGCCCTTTATGAATCCTGGCATATCTGAGAAGCAACCGTTGCATGTGGTGATGGTAAGAATTAATGGTAAAAATTGTTGTGCTTGTGACTTGGTATTTGGAACAGTGTGGTTTAATTGTAACTGCTTCTGGTTTTGGTAGGTTGATCCTAAAGTGTCAAACAAGTCACGGTTTGCCCAAGAGCTTATCTCCACTATCTTGTTTACCGTTGCAGTTGGTTTGGTTTGGTATGAGGTCTCGTGTTTCATTTGTGCACTGTTTCATTATTCCCAGCTCTATTTCTCTACCTTATAGGATAGATAATTCATTTTTCAGGTTCATGGGTGCTGCTGCACTTCAAAAGTATATAGGGAGTCTGGGTGGAATAGGAGCTTCAGGAGTTGGCTCAAGTTCTTCTTATACTCCAAAAGAACTGAATAAAGAAGTCACGCCTGACAAAGTGAGCTTTCAATGTTTTGTGCCTCAGATATATTAGTTGGTATTTTAGAATCTTGCTACCTTCAGTTATACAAGATTGCTTTGTCTGTATTTCCTTATAGGGTGTAAAGAAGATTAATAGTATATGTTTAACTTGTTGGATGTGTTCCTGTTTCTGTGTCTCTTGGCAAGCTAGATTATATATTTTAAGTTGGAATAAGAAAGAAGAAAATGGAAACTCTGGTTTACCAGTGGAACTCTTAATTCAGATCAACAGTTACTTGGTTAAAGAGATTATATCTTGGATAGTTGCATTCTTTTATTCTATATTGCTCTTTTATTTAACGTATAATGGTTGGTCTTGACTTTGATTTATTTGCAGAATGTTAAAACATTCAAGGATGTTAAAGGCTGTGATGATGCAAAACAAGAACTTGAGGAAGTAGTGGAGTATCTAAAAAACCCAACAAAGTTTACTCGTCTAGGTGGGAAGTTGCCAAAGGTTTGTGCAAAATATTTTTGGTTATGATATGTATCATGTGGTTATGTATACTGTGTATGGACCCTGTGGTGCACAGTATACATGTCATAGGCAGTATACATGTCATAGCTCATATATTGGCCAAGCACAATAGGTTTTGTGTTCCAATTGTCATGAATAACTTCTATCATTTACCTTCATGTTCTGCAGTAATGTTCACTTCAATTCTTTTCTGTACATGGGAGAAATGATATACTATTACCTATTGTTCTTTTTGTACTGTTCTCTACATGTAAAATACTCATTACCAAACATATTTTACTTCGGAATTTGAATTTATTTTTTCATTTCTGAAAACATAGTTTAACACCATTCCATTGCAGGGAATTCTTTTGACAGGGGCACCTGGTACAGGGAAAACATTGCTTGCCAAGGTAACTACTGCTTGCATATTTTTTAGATTGGTTTTTCACATATTGTGCCTTTCTTGTCCTCAAATGCTTTGTCTTTAGCTGTTGACCACTTCTATTTTCTGCTGTTGTACTTCTGTCTTTGAAGCTCATGGTCTATAAATAACATCCCTTGTGTCATTAACTATACATATCAAAATGACATGCTGAGAGTGCAGTCCATTCACCTGAGCAAATGAACCATGTCATTTCCTATGTTCAAGATTGTGTTTTGCAAAATCTCTTATTGGATGCCTATCCTTTCTTGAATTTATGATCACGAGTGCTAGTCATCTATATTTATATTAATATGCTTCTTCTGATAATTGTTTTATCCGGAACCTCAAGGCCATTGCTGGAGAAGCTGGAGTACCTTTTTTCTATAGAGCAGGATCTGAATTTGAGGAAATGTGAGTCATCTTTTACCTTTCAAAGATTCTCTCATTAATTTCTAATAATAAAAAGAGAATTTTCTTAGTATCTTATACTGATGCTTCTTTTCTTGGGGGATGCAACAAGGCTAGTTCTTTTTATGCTTCAATAATTAACGGTAAATCTTTCAAGTGGCAGCATGAATTTGCATTTTGAGTGCTGATTAAGTTCTAGCAGAAGTGTAGAATATGATAGTTCTCTTACTTGGCAGCAAGAATGAAAAAGAGATGCGCTAGTGTGCTTGACTATATTGGTCATGGTGGATGAAATGGGCCTGCCATGTTCACCAGCTTTTGTCTGTTGAATGGCACTCTTATCACTTTTTAGTAATTGATACATGTATAGAAACAGTTGTGTTTGGTAGCAACATGTGAATTGTTGAAGAAATTGCTGGTATACAGGATCAGAAATCAGTGACTTGGTTATGTATTTATGAGAAAAGGCTGCAGCCTCAACATGTTTAGTTGTAAGAGAAGTTGCTGGTGGAAAAGGATGCTGAGACAATGACTTGGCTATGTATTTATTGAGGAAAGGCTGCAGTGAAGCTGCTGGATCTACTTTTTAATGCCTTAAATTGAGTGATGAAATGCCTCTGTTGTCCTTTGAATCTCCCGGAGCACCTAAATGGCTGATCCAACAATAAAGTGGTCACAGCATGCTTGCAACATTTTAAATTGGACATTTGTGCTTAGTACAGATGGTTTCTTAGACAGGAAGACTGCTGGATTGTGGCAAAGACTTTGCATTTCGTAGTGATTTTTGCGTGATCTGGAGGGTAGAACAATTTTTGTTGGTTTCTTTTGTGGGTTTGGGAAGGGAGAGATTGTAAGAGTTTAGGAGATGTGCTTTTTCTGTATTATCTTTGGTGAATTTGGATGGAGAGATGCAAGGATTTTTAATAATCTTCAAATTGAATCAGTTGTGGCCTTGTGGGATTAGATACTCTTCTCGGGACCTGTTTGCTAGTTATACAAAGGGATTGGAGTGCTTAATTATTTGAAACTAGATTGTTGTTTCTGGTCACTTTCTGAAAGGATGCCTAATTCTCCAATTTTGTTCTATTGAATCTTCATCTTCTAATAATACTTTCTTTTGTAATCTAAAAAAAAATATCTGTGCCTTATCTTGCCTTTTGAACTGCAGGTTTGTTGGAGTCGGTGCTCGGCGTGTAAGATCCTTATTTCAAGCAGCTAAAAAAAAGGTTTGTTTTTTTTTTCTTTTTTCTTTCTTGACTATTCAGCTGGGAGAAGCAAATAAAAACAAACAAACAGATAAATTTTAAAGTTGTCTTGGTAACCATTTGTAGGACTCTATTCTCGTCTGGCAAAACAATATGCACTGCTGAACATAAAAATGCCTTATGTTGTCTGAGGACATTTTCTTGAAATAAAGGAGTTTTTGTTATGATATTAGAGATTGGTGCACTTAGAATGCATAGAAAAGATTGGCTTTCTCCTGTATGCACCATTAAAATAACATCTTATTGATGTATGTGGTTTTCTATCATTGTTGTTGGTGTTTCTTTTCCCTTTCTGCTGGTCTGCCAAGGTGAATAGTCTGCTTGGAGTTTTCTTTTCTCACTATTTTGAGTATTCTAGTTCAGCATATTGATTTAGTCATTCTGCTTTGGCTTAATGAAATACACAGCCAGCTATGCAATCCTAAAAATCAGAATAAAAAAAGACTGTATAATTCAATAGGAATGTGTTAGTTTCCCAAGTCAATCATCAACAACTTGTCTTTAATTACATCCATGATTGAAACTGTGAAGTCAGAACCATATGAATAGACTTGATATTGTGCTTTTCCTTTTTATTGCGCAACTAAGACCATTTCATGTTTTGCAGGCTCCCTGTATAATTTTTATTGATGAAATTGATGCTGTTGGGTCAACAAGGAAACAATGGGAAGGCCATACAAAGAAGACATTGCATCAACTACTTGTTGAAATGGATGGTTTTGAACAGAATGAGGTACCTATAGACAGGCTTGTAATTTAATCTGTCAATTCATCGCCCCCTTTCTAAACTTGTTTCCTTTTTTTCCCTGCAGGGAATAATATTGATGGCTGCAACAAACTTGCCTGATATTCTTGATCCTGCTTTGACCAGGCCTGGTAGATTTGACCGTCATGTATGTTATATTATTCGCTACTATTTCTTTGAGCTTTTAAAATTAAAATGATAAGGTGTTTCAAGGTGAACATGTATTTTTGAACTGTCAAACTTGTGGTTCTGCTGGTGAATTCTACTTAATAGGTTATAATAAGTTTGTGGATGGGTGTTTGTAAATAGTCTCACTCAATAAATCCATGAATGACGAGAGAGATCAAGAGGGTCTACATATACTGTGTTTATATGTCATCTATTTATTATTTGAATTGTTACCCTTGGTGACATGACTAACAAGTACTCTTTTTAGATTGTCGTGCCAAATCCTGATGTTAAAGGTCGACAAGAGATTTTGGAGCTCTACCTGCAAGATAAGCCAATGGCTGATGATGTAGATGTTAAATCAATTGCTCGTGGCACACCAGGCTTCAATGGAGCAGGTTGGTCATTGATTGAAGCAGCATATTTTGTTTTCCTGCACAAGTTTAGTCAATTTAATCAACAAACTTTTCCATCGCTTCTCATTTTGCAATCAGATCTTGCCAACTTGGTAAACATTGCTGCTATTAAAGCTGCTGTAGAAGGTGCTGAGAAGTTATCTGCTGCACAATTGGAATTTGCAAAAGACAGGATAATTATGGGGACTGAGCGGAAAACAATGTTCATTTCTGAAGAGTCAAAGAAGGTATATATCAATCATGAGGCAATCACTCTAGAGTAGTAGGTTTGGAGGATTGCAATGCATGGTTGGCATTTTTCTATCTATTCTTGGAACTCGTGTTTTTTGGGCTTAATTTATTGGCAGAAGCTGAACTATCTTGTTTCTTTCTACTTCCTTTTTTAGTTGGATAACAGACTTAGGAAAGGGGTTTATTATTAACTTATTATCATCAATGGCAAGCAAATGTTCAATTCAGTGTACTAGGATTCATCCAGTGAGATTCATTGGTGTTATTGCTGATGTTATTACACTTGTTTCCAGTTAACAGCATATCATGAGAGTGGCCATGCTATTGTAGCTTTCAATACTGAGGGTGCACACCCAATTCACAAGGCAACTATAATGCCCCGTGGGTCTGCTTTAGGAATGGTCACCCAGCTTCCTTCAAGTGATGAGACATCAGTTAGTAAAAAGCAGTTATTAGCTCGGCTTGATGTTTGTATGGGAGGAAGAGTTGCGGAAGAGCTTGTGTTTGGACAGGATTATATCACTACTGGTGCAAGTAGTGATCTTCACACAGCAACAGAGCTTGCACAGTATATGGTATGTGTTTGCATGTGAAAAGTTTCATTTATTTTGGTTTATCAAGCTCCCAAACCACATTGAATAAAATGGTTACATCTAAGTTTGATTCAATCAATAGGCACAAAATGCATGTTAAAGCTGATTGCTTAATGCTATGTAAGGTATCAAATTGTGGGATGAGCGAAGCAATTGGACCAGTACATATTAAAGAAAGACCAAGTTCAGAAATGCAGTCACGTGTTGATGCTGAAGTATGTTTTTTGAATTCCTAGTCTTGTTTATCGACTTTTTTTTGGTGAATCTGTGGTCATGGTTTGGAATGATTGTGTGATTTGTTTGGTCCATTCTGTAGGTGGTGAGACTCTTAAGAGAAGCATATGATCGTGTGAAAGCCTTGCTGAAGAAGGTTTGTTCTTATGATTCAGTATTTTGTTTTTGAGAAGGACACATCCATGTCTATTGAGCATTGTTTCCTCTTGTTTTGTGTTTTTTTCCCATCGGTAAAATTTGCACTGGGCACATCGTGTTAATTGAGCTTAGAAAAGGGGACATGAAACATTCCTTGTATCCTCTCTTTCCAGCAATTTTCCTTGGGAAATTTTGGAAAGCATTCATTTTGAGCAAACATTATATGGAGTGGAAAGTTATGAATCTGTCAGCAGTTAAAATCTTTCTGTTCTTGTTCCTGCATACACTTTCTACATAAGCTTTGTTGTTGATAGTTGACTTTTCTAATTTTTAGAATTAGTTCCCTTGAGTGACAGGCCCTTTTTATGCCTGAACCTTCTGTTGAAGTTGTCTACTCGTATCTTGAAGGCTCTCTTGCAAGCTTAAGTGGGTTGATTTTGTGGAAATAGGCAATGTTCCATAGGCAAAGTGCCTTAAGTGCTCAAATAGGCAATGTTCCATAGGCAAAGTGCCTTAAGTGCTCAAATAGGCAATGTTAATACAACTTTCTGTATTGTAAATTCTAGCAGTCACTGATTTTTTGTATGATTTTTTGCAGCATGAGAAGGCATTACATGCACTAGCACATGCTCTTTTAGAGTACGAAACACTAAGCGCAGAAGAAATAAAGCGTATTCTTCTTCCTTACCAGGAAGGACGGCAACCCGAGCAACAAGAAGTAGAGCAAGAAGAAGGGGAGTTTGTAATGGCTTGATCATGCACTCTAATCGACCATGGGGGGAGATTCTGTACAGTATATTTAAAGCAGTACAGGTGATTATTCATCAATCTCTCTCTAATTCTCCCCTTTCATGTTCCATACATAGATACGGTGGGATAGAAATTATATTCATACACCCCAAGCATCCAACAAGCTCTCCTGTAACGATAGAGCCGGCAATGACAGATCATGTTCTATTTCTTACATGTCTCATCTGAATGTTTACCCCGAAATCATGGGTAAAATTTTGAACATATAATAATACTTGATGTTATAGGCAGGGCAGGCTTCATGGTATTCCCTTAAGATTTCCCCCCACATTTCTGGCGCATGATTTTAGTCCAGATTGATATATTCCTTTCTGTTCAATCATCCGTTCTATGTTTTCTAACCTAGAAAACATGTGACTAAAAAGCTCCACGCACAATACAGATATTGGCAGCAGGAGCGACACCATAACACGAGTCAGAAAGCTCCCTTGTTATATTATGAAGCAGAATGTATACGAGTACATGGTTATGATGGAGAGTTTCGTTACATTTTTTACGTGGAGAATTGTCGGTGTCTCTGGATTAGGGCACAGCCAGATTGGATGGATCTCTTATTGTAGTAATAGCTATTTCACATGAGAGAAGCTGTCGTAGAAATAAAGGTTGGACATAACTCACAATGTAAAACTGCCTACAAGCATGATAAATAATAAAAATAGAAATCTTGATTCTTTCATTGATTTATTAGAAGTTGTCGTAACTGTTCTGCTCTCATGGAAGCTACACTGTCCTGTCAACAAAGAATTGTTATTTCTATTAATGGCCATCACAAAGCAGAAGATGGTAAAAATGGATGTCAATGTTAAAAGTTCTGAATTTTCTCGGGTAAAAATGGCCATCACAAAGTTCTGATTGACTTGCCGGTCGCTGATTGATTTGCCGGTGGTCAAATTTTATCTTGTTCAATATAAAATCCAGCCTGATTCGCCAGTCAGCAAATAACCGGATTAATCTGTGAAATCAAGACAGTTTAATGATACTGGTTGATACTGGGCAAAATCACTCGGTGGGAAAACAGGGAATCAAGCCTAGCGGAGGACCAGAGACCTAAACTATAAATTTTTGTTTGGATTGAAGAAACTTGTAACGAAAATGAAGATTTAGAATATTTCAACTTGATTTGCATACATCCGAGTTTCAATCTCTGCTAAAATTGTAAATAACCAATTATGATTGTTTATTGTATTTGTAGAGAAAGCATCTGAAATTTAGATGTTCTGTGCAGGGAAACGTGCCTGACGATCAATTAATGAGATGCCTTTAGCTTCCATTTTTTAAAATAATAAAAGAAGAAAAAAAATCTATGATATGGATTGTGACAAAAGCCTTGACGTTTGCTAAATTTAACCAATATAAAATATTCCTTTCTCTTTCTTGCCCATCCTTTTGGTTTCTCACCAAAAGATACTTAAAAAGATATATATTTTCCACCCAGAAAGTTTTTGAGTATTTGATAACCTTTTGAAGCATTGCTTTGTCTTTTATTGATCAGCATCCAACATCTATTCTTAATTCTTTGTTAGTAGTAGTTTGATGCTTGGGCAATGTCGTGGGATGAAATATCTTTTTATATTTTTTTTTTATTGCAAAAAAAATTTCTTACAAAATTTATATGCATGTCTAATAAAATAAATTAAGAATTATACATGCCAAATAAATAATAACAAATCTTTTAATTTTAATCAAAGATTTGAGTTAGAAAGTTAAGATAATGTTATTTCTTAGAAAAAAAAATAAAGGTTGAATATTTATTTTAATTTAAAATTGGATCCCTAGAGTTTTAATTATTTGTGTAAGGCCCGGTGTACTTTTCCTTGCATAATATTATTTATTATGACTCAGCCCAACCCGGCTTCCACGCCTCACAGTTTTGTTCTTGACAATTCACATACTCAAAAACACATCCTACAAGATTAGGTACCAACTGTTTTAATATGCCCTGGCTGAAATGTTACAGTTTGAGTCGGTAAAATTGAATTTTTCTTTGCTAAATCGAGCATTAACCCACCATCAAAACTTATTTTAAACATCATGAGAGCTTTATAAAATCAATCAAAACAAAACATAACATCAAGTTCAACCGAAAGTAAAATTAATGTAAAGGGATTAAATTAAGAATAAAAAAAATCAAGTGACAAAAAAATATGAATAACTATTGCAATTCATAATGGATTATATCTTTCTCATATATTGCATTTCTGTTTTTTGAAATATATATATATCTTCAATCTTACATATTTATGATTTCAAACACTTTTAAAAGGGATTATAATGGGAAAAAAAAACCCAATAAATAAAAGGATGTAAACATAAAAAAATTGAGATGATTCACTATCCATTTAAACAATGTTTCCACCTCAAATCTTTTAATGTTTTTGTCAATGCAATAGAATAAACATGGCTTAGTTATATTTTATTCTTAGATCTAGATTAAAATTAAAACTAAAACTACATTTTTAATTTATTATCAATTTATCATTAACTTTTATCTCATGCTATTTGAACATTTCACATGATAATCATGAACCAAGAATAGATATAAACACCCTATCTCTACCCAGAAACTTAATTTTTATATTACTAACACATTTTTCAAAGCTTGTGCTTAATTTTTATAATTCAATTCAAAATATTAAGATGTTTGACAGGACAATAGAATCGTGCTCAAAGGTTAGAGGCACATATAAGCCCACAAGAAATTACCTCTACTTTCCTGCCATTCCCCATGTTACAGGCTTCATCACCACTAGACAATATATGGATACAGCAATGACTATGTTTAACTGTAACAAAACCTGTAAATTGTAATTGAAATTACTAGGAAAAAGACATCACGTCCTCTCTGTCTTAGATTACAGCTGTTCTAGATGTTCATTTTACCAAATTTCTTGCTTATTTTGCACCTAAACACAAGGTAAAAGGCAAAAACATGAAATGCCGACTCTTTCCAGCATCAATTTATACAAACATACAGTAAGGCACCATGACCAAAACCCTCTATATCATCAAGAAAGTGAGCCTGGTCTTTCTTCTTCTTTTTTCTGTCCATTTTCATTAACAAGCATGAGTAACTTGTAAGAGTGTGTGGTTCATGAGCTACTGAAGATATTCAGCAAGTAGATTTAACAATGAAAGAGAGGACACGACAATTACAAAGAAAGAGAGTGCAAGAGTGTCTGAAAGATGGAAGAAAGTACTACTGCTGCCAGTCGGTCTCTAGAGCCTCCTAGATACAAATGCCCCGGTAGCTTCATCCTTCACAACTGTAGCCTCCACCACATCTCTGGTTTGGAATCTTTTTACATACACTCAATGGGCTCAGTTCGGTCCTGCAATGCATGGCTCTCTGAAACATCAGCTAGTGATTTGAGATTGCACTTGATTAAAGCTTCAACAAAGTAGCATGTCTCGTCCTTCGTATTCCCATCGGGCACATCCACCACGAAAGACTCGATCACCAGGGTCCCTGGCCGTCCATCAATGATCTCTGGATGGAGGGAAATGACTGAAGAATAGTTCTGGGGCAAAGAAAAATCAAAAACCAAGTTGGGTTCGTTTGGGTTTGCAAGAAAAGAAAGGAGAGATCGAAGAAATCAAGAATTGCGAAAGAGAACAGAGAACTGAGACTTTCAATATGTCACTCAATTGCAACTACCTACCAATATAAAACAACCATATTCCTAAACAATTTAACAATAGTCTCTGTAACTTGGAAGCAGACAATGACAAAGAAAGCAAAACCTAGTTCTGTTTTGGATTCCATTCGAGTGGAAATTTTAAAGAGTATAACATCAAAACATGTCAACCTCAGAGACCTAAATTTCAAAAACATGCTCTTCTTGCAAATTTTGAACGGCAACAAATCAACTCTCCTACAGACTCAAGATATGTACAAGACAGGCGTGTGAACTTGAGAATTCCAGATCACAAGGCGGAGGGTGCAGCAAAATTTGAACTTTTCAGGAATCTAAAAGTTCAAATTTACAGGAAATAGAGATCAAACATATATATCAAGAAAAAGCAAAGAGCCAGTGGATTCCATACCTTAAGTCTGTGATCCCCGCCAACTATCCTGATGCTGAAGATATGTTCATCATCATCCAGAAGTTCCAATCTTTCAGTACTTGTGGTGGCAGGAAGCCCTGACCTAACATCTACTTCTCTAAGACTCCCAATCTCAAGATTTCCCAGCACAACACACCTGCTGATGAAAGGCTTGTACTTCTGTGGTTGATCAAATCTCCTCACCAATGACCAAACCTATTGGATAGAAGGAATATTTCTGGAATGAGTAAGTAAACCATAAAAAAACAACTAAATGAAATTAGTTGAACTATCAAATTCCAACGAGAATAGAATCCGAGATATTGTTGAAGGACAAATCGTTTCCGCAATTGAATCCCCTTTAACATGCATCCTTTTTTCGAAATGATTCTCTAATACAAACCATCCAGATGTCTGGTAAGAACAGTGCATGAAAAAGACATCCATGGCACATCTCACGTTATTCGTCCCAATTAAAAAGTAAAAAAGAACAACTGAATGAATAGTTTCAATTAATTAAATTGTAGTGGAGTGCCTGGTTTTCTTTACTTCAAACTTGAACATTTTTCTATTGGACAGAACTCAAACTTTTGATTCTTCAGTTCCATGATTTTCCAAGAGCCTAAACAGTACAGTTTAGAAAAGAGTGGCAAAATGGAAAATTCACAGCTGTGCCTGACAAAGACTTCAAGAAATCATAATGAAGAAAGAAAACCAAAAAAAAAAAAACTGATTTTAAGAAAGAAATTTGTGTTTCATTGAATTCGAGAGGAAACAGAAAAAGAAGACCGATACTTGCATATTCCAAACCAAAATGTTACATTGAAGTATTGAACTGTAAACATTGCAATTATACATCCAAAAAATGAATAATTATCTCTTTCCTCTTTTCCTGACTTTTCTTAGCGTCCAAACAGAAGTCGAAGGAAGAGGTTCATTAATCAAAGACACAAAAAACGAGAAAAATAACTCCATAGTCAATAGACAGTCATCTAAACTAAAAAAGGAAACATGATCATAGATCAGGACCAATCCAGAAATAAAAATAAAAAACCACACTTTCAGAATCTTCACATACAAAACACACTTAAGACCAAAGCAATGACCAATATAAAGAAAACCCAGAAACCAAAATCCAAAAGAAAAGACACACACACACATACATATCCATACATACAGCACATGGATACAAATATAGAAAATTAAAAGGAAAACCGGAAAAAAAAATTGAAAACTTTACAAGATGAACTGGAGCTTTGATGTGCTTGACAAGAGCAGAACTACACTGATGGTCAGCAAGATCACCATGTTTATGATGTCTTCTTATATATTCACTCTCAACACTTCCTATCCCTCCTCTTCCATTACTATTTTCATTCATTTTCTCTCTCTTTTTCCTTCAATAAACAAACACCCTTTATTTCTCGCTTTCTCTAATGACCATGAAAGATATCAATATAGTGACAACAAACCAATCTGTATCTCTGCAAGAATTACTTCTCTATTTCGCCGGAAATCTTCTCCAGTCACCGGCCGGTGAGAATTGTTACGAAGTTTATTGTGTTGTGTGTGAGAAGAAATAACCTCAAATCCTTTCTTATCATATGATATCATCACCTACCTAAAATTAAAGTGTAGACAGGAAAGAAAGGACAACTAAAAACTATCGTTTTGTTATTTTGCTTTATTGGCGGAATTGCCCTTATCTAAAACAAGAAAGAATTTCCTTTTTAGTTTCTTATCCGTAGAAAAACAAACAAATTTAACTGCTCCTTACCGTTTAGATACTCTATCAGTAAAAAAAGACGATTACAGCATGAATAAAATATAAAATATAAAATAGTAGCTAGAGACAGAATTGAATTGGATTTAATAATCATATATAAGATAGAGTGACTGTTTTTTTAATCTATTTGATAATTGATAATCCAAGTAAAATATCAAAATAAAAATTATTTTACTATTACTCTAAACTTATATATTTTAAGAAAATAAGTACATATTATATTTATATTTAGTTTATATTAAGGATTAAAATTAATAATATTACAATAATTCTATTATAAAACTTGGACCAATCTAAATGGACTCGATTGATCAGGAACTTGAAAATTCAAAAAAAATTAGAAAAAGGATTAACCTAAGATGACCTGGTTAAAATCTTAGGTTGATTCACAATTTTGTATAAAACTTGATCAAAATTGGTTAAATTTTTTAATAATTTTTTTAATTAATATGAAGTTGTTTTGATTTAAAAAAAAAAATTAAAATTGACCCAGGTTAACCCTCTTAGCTCATGGCACGGTTCTTTTCTTGAGTCGATTATTGCGTCGGGTTTTAAAATTATAATAATAACCATCTTTTAAGTTAAGAGTTTTTTACAATGATATTTTAAAATATAAAATAATAATAATTGTCTCTGGAGACATGTTTTCCTGTGTTTTAGAAGTATTTAAATTTACTTTAAAATTATTTTGGGGACTAATTTGTTTTTATACCTGTCTTTTCAACAAAACAAGTTTTTGCTTTTACTATTTATATTTTTCACATGACTTGACATGCTAACTTTATGACCCATCAACTCCGAACTTAGCTTGGATCAAATTTCAAATAATGTTAGATGAAAGTTGACATGGTGTGTTTTATTTGACCTGGCTAGTCAATTTATTACCCATTAATCTAGTCAAAAATTAATTTGATTTAAAAAAAAACAAAATAAAATCACTTTCAATTAAAAAAATAAAATCTTAAAACGAATTTATTTTAGAGATCTTGGTAAACTTAAGTTAACTTTCTCTGTCTATAATTCAGGTATTGAGCTGGACCTGGTTTAAAGTATGCTTGTCTCGGTCATTTTAACCACGGAGACAAACAAAACGTTATGTAGTGCTCTAATGCAGACAAGGGACATGCCCTTAGATAGATATGTGATGTAACAAATACATTAATATGTACAAAAAATCACTAAAGCTAAAGGGAAAAATATTGTGCATTTAAACTTATTTTACTATTCGCTGCTATCTTAAAGTAACGTTCCTGCTCTTCCCGCAAAAACCAATAGTTTTTGTGTCGGAAGTTTTTTTTAAAAAAAAATTTCATTGCGTATTAATTATTAAAACTTTATTTAGAAATATAAATATATTTTTTTAAGCATAATAAAATAATTTTATTACTCTCGAATCAAAATATTATATAACTAGTGCAAAGGGTTATAAATGTTTTTATATTTATTAGGTATAATAAATTGACAATTATATCCTTAGAATCTAGAAAATTAAACCATAGGTTAAGGGCTTTTGATCTTTTCAGTCATGTTTTTTTTTTATGTAATTAAAATGATAATCAAGTGCACTTTGATCTTTTAAATATTAATTACAGTGCTTATTTTTGTAATTATTATTATTATTATTATTATTATTTTATTTTAGATTCTAATATGGAATTGATTATTTTTCTAATTTATCCCCTGACATTGTTTGATTATTTTTCTAATTATTATTATTAATTACAGTGTTTATTATTCTAATTGATTATTTTCTAAAGGAACTGAGTTTAGTAGTTTTTTCATATTAAGTGTTTATGACCTAATTACCAGAGTAGGTTTGAAAAGTTAATGTCTTTTTATTTTTGCTTATATTTTTTTATTTTTTTATTTTATATTATTTTTTATTAGATTATTATAATCTAATAATATTGAGCATGAGTTCTATGAGTTGGCTTGCCTCTAATAATACAAGTCATTTATTTTTCTTATCTCTTTAAAATATATTTGCAATACCTAGATAATATTTTTTTTATGCAAAAAAAATTCAGACTAACAATATAGTGCATGCACATATCTAGCTAGCATACTATATTATTGACATATCCGCTTTATTTATTGGATTATCCATTTAAAATATATTTGATGATGCAAAATTATAAACATGTTTTATACTGACGGTGTAGTTTTATAGACTCGCAGTATATAGTTTGTAACTATATAATTCCTCGTGATTTTTTTTTTATAGATGACCAAATCTTTTTACATGTGAAAAAAAAAAATTCAAGTCAAGAAAAATTATTTTACAATACCATTAAACTTAAATCAGCAGGTTAAATCTGAAATCTTCCAATTAGACTTATTATTTAACTTGAGCTTTAAATTAAATTGTATAATAATTGATTTGATATAATCTAGTCAACTTGACGAGTTAAAAAAACTTGAATAACTGATAAAAATATAGTTTGAATTTTAAAAAAAATTCAAGGGGACATTATTTCTAAAAAAAATATTGAGATAACAATACATTGGATCAACCTAGGTTAACCCATAACCGATTCATTAACTCCATTAAATTCAATGACTTTATATTTTAAAATTATTTTTATTTGAGTATATAATAAAAAAATAAACAATTGAGAAGCCAAGTACTAACTCGATACCGTGATGTTATTCCGAGACAACAATAACCCCATACAAAGGTAATTAAAATAAATTAGAAAATTTAATTCTCAATAATTATGTTTTTTCTGGAATTATCTTTTATTTAATAACATGATAAAAAAGAATAGATGATTAAAAAACCAAGCACCAACCCAATGCCAATATATTTTTCTAAGATTATGAAAGTAAATTGAAATAAATCATGAAGTCCATTTCATTACAAATTTTTTTTCAAAATTAGTTTTTATTTAATAATATAATAGAGCATTTCTTATCTAATAACATGGTAGAAAAAAGTAAACAATCATAAAATCAAGTATCAATTTAATACTAGAATGTTTTTTCAAGACCATGATAATTTTATATATATAAAAACTTAAATAAATAATAAATGATAAAAATAAAAATAAAAATAAAAAATATTACTGTGGTAGAAATTAGTAAATTAGGAAGAGGGGAACAATGATTTCCTCTACTTAAATAAATCTATCATTTAAATCAAATAAAATAATTCTCTAAGTCGTCAATCCATAAAAAGTTTTTTAAAAAATATGTTTTAATATGATTATTTTACCTTTATAAAAAATAAATACTGAGTTTAGATAATCAATAGAATATTGAAAAGAAAACGGTTAATAATAGAAAAAAAAATATTTTTGTTATTTTATTTTGTTGTTAACAATACCCTTAGATTAATAAACCAGGGGAGAGTTTTTTTGTCTCGTTTTACAAGGAGAAAAAAAGAAGGGTAGGGATTGTGAAAAACGGTCCATAAATGGCATCATTTATCAAGGGTATGATCCAAATTATTTATTGGCTTCACACTTGGGAGCATCGAAGTAACATTTACAATTTAGTTGGGGTTTTGCGTCGTAATTGGACATCTTATCTTTTCATTCTTTGCATGTTGAGAGGTGGAATTGAAGATGGATATTTTCATTCTTTATAGTTTATACTATATATGATCATATTTGATTTTCTTTTGAATAATAACAAAAGCTATCACAAATTAATAATATTTCAGTATTTTTTCAGTTTTAAGAGAGCTTATATAATACTATTTTCTTTTTTGTCTGTTAATTTAGTTTTAGCTATTGGTTTTCATTTTTTAAGAGATGGCAGCATTTTTATCAACGATAAAAACAAAATATTTGAAAATTAAACTTTGTAAAAGTGGTGAGACAACGATGAGAGAAGAAGGATGGCTGATAAGTAAGACGGTATTTTTAAGAGCATAATTGATGTGATTTTTAAAAGTATTTTTTATTTGAAAATATATTAATATAATATATTTTTTAAAACATTATATTTAATATCAGTATAATAAAATAGTTTAAAAACACAAAAAATAATAATTTAAAACTAGTTACAATTAATGCAAGAAATATATTGAAAATTTTAAAAAATAAAATTGATCACAAAAATCAGAGAGTAATTTAATCATGCTAGAATCCATATAAGTTCTCAATATCAACAAGGTATGATACATTCATGTCCAAAGATTTCTAATCAACATGATGTGGGATCTTTTTCTCCAACTACACTTGATTTTTCTTTCTTTTTTTTCCTTTGTTGAGGAATTTCTCCATGTTTATGCCTTTCAATGTATTCCATAAGCTTCCAGAGATTGTTTTGTAGTCAACGAGGTATACTTTATTTCTCAAGTTTTAGGTTTAAATCTTAGACTTATTATTTAAAAAAAAATTAGAAATTTCTTTGTATCTAACAGCTTTATATAAAGGGTGTCTTTATAATCATTTAGAAAAAAATTAGTTTCGATTGACTTATAACTTAACTTAAAAATATTTTTATATCCAATAAAAAAAGTGTAGTGTGTTTTAATTTTTACATTAAGATACTATCTTATATTATAAATTACACCAAAACCCAAATTATCCCGCTCATAATTTTTTAAAAAAATCTAAAACATTACTAGCTTAGTTTTTTTTTTGTTTCAAAAGTATTTTTGAAAAAAAATAATTTTTTTAATTTTTTTAATTTTAAATTCATATTTTTTTCATGTTTTTAAACTATATTTATGCGTCGAAATACTTTTAACCCATGTTCATAAAAGGGTAGAAGTGGTAAATCCATGTATAAATAGCTAATTAAATAAAATTAATACTTTCGAGATTAATTAAAAAACAAAGTTGCAGTTAAAGAGAGCCATCACCAGGTGTAGCCAACTAGATTTGACACAAAATAAATAAATAAATAAATAAAGTAAAAGAAGAAAAATTAGTGAAATGGTCTCCAATAGTAAAATAATAATCATTGATTAGATCACCTGCATGTTGTCTTATACTTCTCACCAGCACACTTCTCGAACATTCGCAAAAATTAATGATCCTTCGTGGGACCCATCTTGGTCCAAGAACCAGTAATGTTAGAGGTCACGTTTCCACGTTAATGGAGGGTGCGTGCACAACACTCTCCCATCTACTATGAAATTAAAATAATATTATTCGCCATAATAATTGAAAAGTAATAACGAGCTCTGATGGAGTGGAAAAAATTCCATCCATTGAGGTGGCAGAACTATAAACATTTTAATCTATTTTATTTGATTTCAAAAGTGTAACAGAATTAAGAAAATGCAAAGTTTTTACAATATAAACATTTTAATCTATTTTATTTAATTTCAAATAGTGTAACAGAATTAATATAAAACACATTAATATTAATTTTATTTTTCTAAACTGAGATTATTAATAATTATAATAAAATTTGTAGAAGAAGTTTGTTTTAAAAAAAATAGCAAAAATTCTAACCTTTAAAAACAGATAAAATTTGTAGATGAAATTTACTCTATTTTTTACATGAAAAGTTTAAAACTTATGATCATTATTTAAAAAGTAATTTTTTTATTAATACAATAAATCTATATAAAACACTTAATCATAATATCATTCTAAAAATAATTTCAGATTGACTCATATATTGGTTTGAAAATATTCATCAATATCATAAAAAATTATAGAAGAAGCTTTTTTTTTAATAAAAAAAGGTTTATGCACGCGCTCCATAGGAGAGATTTGTGAAGATACGTTTTCGTTTTTTGTCGCAGCTTGACAAGTTGACATTTTCAAGCAATCAGGGCGTGCTACTACATAGTGCGTGCATATAGCGAGGGAGCGGTCAGAGGCACGTGTCAGGTAAGGTAGCTCTTGCTCAATCGTAAGATTTGGGTGCTTGTCACGATAACATTTTGGTGACTTTATTACTTGTTACTAAAAAGGATGTAAACTACTTTGATTTTGGTAACTCTTATTTTATATATATATATATATATATATAAGGAGTAAACCTTACATACAAGTCAATGTTTATTTCGGTTTCAATAATGAAGTCGTAGTGACTTCAATTTGTTGCCTATATGGATTTTTATTTATATCAATTTTTCATTTTTTTTAATCTTCATTTTACGTCAGATTTTGATTAATGAAGTCGTAGTGACTTTATTACTTGTTATTAAAAAAATTATTTTTAATATTAATATTTTAAAATAATTAAAAAAAAATCAACAATTTTTTTTTTTAAAAAAATCATGAAATATGGTTTTATCCAGAAAAATAAACATTCAAATGTTATTTTACTTTTTGGTATTTCTTCATTGATTTTGACTTTCACATTTCAAAATCGTCAAGCATATAAGAAACTAGAAAACTTTAGATTATATTATTTATATTTTAAGCAAATATTTTCTCAATATTCTCAAATTTGAAATGTTGCTTGCGAAATGTAAATATGTAATTGCAAACATTACGCCCTACTGAACATTGATTTTGGAAAAAATAAAATCATTATGCCCGATCAACACACACCCTATATATATATATATATAGAGAGAGAGAGACTTTAGGCACATGCTTTTGCATTTTCCAATTACCAAGTTTAACTAAGAAAGTGAACGATTGAGCCCATAAGCGTCATCGAGTTCAAGTATGTTTCCTATGGGGAATAATAATATCCCAAAGCATATATTTTTTTAAAAAAATTAATCTGAATGTCTGAATCAGCTTGCACGAACCCGAATTAATTTTACAGATCCTGAAATTAACGATTATGTAAATCTTTAATAATCATGAGGTTTGTGAAATTCAAATTGATAATTTCTAAAGAACAAATTCAGAATCTAATTAATTAAGATATGTGATGATTAAAATTAAAACCTGTCTTAATTGTCAAGCATGATCCCATTTAACTCAAACAATGCCTCATCAAGCATATCAAAGGCAAGAAGACATGTCTATATTTGATGTTTTGGAGGCCAAGCTAGCTATGAAAACTATATATATAAAAAAAAAAATTGTGGGTATTGGATTCTCCTAATTATCTCTGTCATCAAAAGAATGAGTTTCTGTTGACAAACAGCAAAATATCTTCAAAAGGTCTTGCTTTTTAAATTGAGCATGTTGAGAGGAGGGTCTACCTATCTTTGGACAAAAAGAAGAAGAGGGTTTCCGTACATTCACTTTCGAGGGATTGTAATTTATATAATTCTGTACAGCGTGTGTGTGTATATATGTAGTTTTTATTTTATCATCAAATAATTTTTTGAGTTAATTTTTATTCTTAGATTTCAAAAACTCTCAATCAAAGATTTCCATTTATTTTTACAACTTTTCATTCATATTTTCATTTAAATTTGCAAAAAAAATAGTTAATTAATAACTAAAAAATATATCTAGAGAGTAGATAATATTGGATAAAACAAATATTAAAAGATATTTAATAGTATAATATTAATTATTTTTAAAAATATTTTTTACTCTGAATAATTAAAATATTTTTTTTATTTTTAAAAAATTAGTTTTGATATAAAAAACTATATAAATTTTAAAAAAAAAAACATATATATTTTTTAAAAAAATCTCATGTGGGATATAAACCGGAAAGGGTTACAAAACAGGAATTTAAGGCTGTAAAGATGGGACAAAAATCAAACTACAGTACAACCCTTTGTGAGCCAAAGCACTCTTTCCAAGATGCAATTGCACCTATTGAGCAGACAGCTACAGTGCCCCATCCTGCTACCATTGCAGAGTCTACCAAACTTTAGTTTCTGTTCTTGTCTTTAGGACCAAAACCTTACACTATCAATCTCCATTTATAGGTGAAGTCACTAGATTATTATCTTGTGTAATGTTGTGGATTAGATTTTAAAAAATTTGACATAAAAAAATGTTTAGATATTGTTAATATTTTTTTTTTGTAGAAAAAAATTATATGAAGACCGGTTTAATATGATCCGGTCGATTTGGTAGGTCCAAAAACAATCCGGAAATTGATAAAATCATGACTTAACTCAATAAATATTCAAAGATGATGTTTTTTATATATAAATATTGAGAAAAAAATACAATGGGTCAATTCATGTCAATTAGGGTTAACCTATCAATCTGCATGCCCGATCATAAGACTATAATAACCCTGTAGAAAGCAAATCAAAATAAATTATTAAGCATGGTTTATAATAAACCAATGTCGAATGATGAAATTGAAAAAAAAATTAATTAAAAAAACGACAAAAAGAGATGGCATGAGTCCACCCAAGTTAACTTGACATATTCGCGCTCCAGGTCATAAAACCAGGTTAACCCAATAAAAAAATAAAATAAATTATAAAGCTCAACTCTCAGTCAATCTAGTGTTGAAAAATGAAATTGCAAAAAAAAAAAACAATTAAAAAAATAGAAACAAAAACCCAACTCGAGTTAACCTAGGTTAATCTACTAAATCCATTACCTGAGCCATGAGAAGAGGATAGCTGAAACAAATCATGAAGTTTAATTATCAATCAATAAAAATATAGATTAAAAGAAATTATGAAGATCAATCATCAATAAACCTGATATTGAAGGGTGTAATTGAAATTGATAAATCAATTTAAAAAAAACATAAAAAATATTCGATCCAACTCGAGTTAACCCGTAAAACTCATAACCCGAGTCATGAGATGAGGATAGCTTAAACAAATCACAAAGTTTAATTCACAATCAATAAAAATATAGATTAAAAGAAATTATGAAGATCAATCATCACTAAACCTAATATTGAAGGGTGTAATTGAAATTGATAAATCAATTTAAAAAAAACACAAAAAATATTCTATCCAACTCGAGTTAACCCGTCAAACTCATAACCCGAGTCATGAGATGTGAATAACCTCATGGAAAACAAACTAAAATAAATAATAAAATTCAATTTCTAATTAACCCAGTGTTGAAAGTTTAAATTAAAAAAAAACAAAATCAATTTAAAAAATTGAAAAAAAACTCAAGTCAGCCGAGTTAACCTATTAAATTTGTAGTTAAGGTCATGAGACTAGATAATTTCATAAAAAATAAACTATAAAATTCAATTTCTAATATGAATGATGAAATTAAAATTAAACAAAAAAAATTAAGTGAATAATATTTTACGAGTAATGATATAATAAAACCTCATCCTCCTTTATTTATTTATTTGTTAATGTAGGTAAGCTTTCAAGTCAAAAGACAAACAGATTAAATCTGATTTTGTGACGTGACTATTAATTAAGCTTTATTATAAAATGAAATTATCAATTGGGGAGTGGATGCATGTAAATGACTTCTCTTTTTGAAAAAAATTTAATGAACGCGATGTTGCGTTTTGGACAACAGAAAAGACAAAAATATATTTTGCTAGAAAAAACATATAGGAAACATACGAGGATATGTCGTAAAATGCAATTATACTTATCATTAGCCTTTTGTTTTGAGCAGCAGTATTATTTACTTACTAACCCGAGGTCGGCTGGTTCATAAATTATTTGTCTCTGTCATTAACCTAATTTTGTCGGCAGAAATGAAAGGATAAAAAGGACTTCTGTACAGATTTAGTACTTTATTTAATTCCCATTTCCTTTCTTCGTTCATGGAAGTGATATAGTTTCCAAGGCCGGTTCATAAATAAATTGATTTTACGTTTCAACTAAATTTATAGTTGCCTCCCCCACCGCATATTTATTAATAACCAATTTATATATATATTTTTAAATGATTTTAATATATTTATAGTTAAAAAATATTATTTTAATACATGTTAAATAAAAATATTTTAAAAATAACTATTATTATAATTAGATTTTCCAGCCAGTCATGATGACGGGTCAAAAATCAATCAACTATGAAGGGGGAACATTTTCAATGCAAAATTCATCATTGGTTTGCTTAACGCAAGACTTTTTGTGATCTACGTCCAAAATAGAGGTGGTTAGGAGTCATAATATCCAGCCATAACTCCAAAACTCGCAGGAATTATTGTCAAAGTTAAATGTAAACCAGGGTTTGGAAGGAAGATGACCTAATTAATACACCAAAGTGGTCATATATTTGTCCATGTACGTAACTTCATCGTACAAGCCAATTGATAACTTCTGCCCCAAGTTAAAGCGCAGAGATGCCAAGTCTTCTGAGAGAGAAGAAAGTTATTGAAATATCTGCCATGGCTCTGAAACAAGATAAAACGTGCAGATGAGATGTTTGATGATTTGATACCCATTAATAGAAAGTAAAAGTGTGCTGGGGATTCTCCTTATCTTCTTCAGCTATATATAGACCAGACACCGTGCTGGATTCTGCCTTCGCGAAGAAAACCTACCTGTGCGTGCATGCATGCAGCCACATTCATAGATTCTGGCCCTTTTCAGGCTTTAAATTCGATGGGCTACGCTTTTCAGCCACGTTCATGGAATCCATTAACGAGCACAGTTAATGGAAATTGACTTCTTCAAGACACGTGTCATGCCCGGAGGAACCCTCCTCCATTATTGCTGAGCAAAGGAGTCCTGTAACTGGTTTCTTAAGTTAAGCAGGAAGGTACGTGGTAGCCACTGGATTAACCGTAGGTCTTCTGTGTCACTCTACGTTTTGTAGCCTAACAGCCTGCGTGTGGCTATGTTGCCGCCTAGCGGGGAGATTAGCTATTTTGGCGTGCCAAGCCGCAGGCTGGTTTATTTTTTTTTATGTTTTTTTTTTTAAATATTAAGATATTAGAAAGTAAAAAATTTGATGTATAATGACCTAAACCTTTTTAAATATTGAATGATGGATGAGATTTTTTTTAAAAAAAAATATTAAGATAATGATATATTAGATTAATTAGGTTTAATAGGCTCAATTAATTTAATAACATAAAAAATACAACAATAATTTAATTTTCTAAAATCATAAATAAGGGAATCTTAGACCAAGACTAAATTAAAAGGTTACATTTCTAACAAAAGAAATAAGCAACAAAAAACAATGTTAACTGGTGTTAACTTATTAAGCTCGTGATCAGATTCATTTGACCAGAAATGCTAAATTTAAAAAACCAACTAATCAAATGTTGAAACATAAAATTAAAAAATAAATTATACAAAAGGATGGAAAAAATTAACAATTATAAGACACAAAAAAGGCTTGAGCCCACCTGGATCAACCTGTCTAATTCACAGGTCAGGTTATGAGATTAAATAACTTATTAAAAAGGAAAATAAAGAAAATCACAAAACTCAAATTTTAGAAAAACCATCATCAACTTATAAAACTCATGACCCAGATCGTTTGATTAGAAACACCAAATATAAAAAAAATCATAAAATCTAATTCTCAACAAACTAACTATTAAAGGATAAAATTGAAAGAAAAAATCAATTACACAAAAAGGATACACAGGAAGAGTAATTAAAAGCTAAAAAAGGCATGAGTCCATCCATTTTAACCTTCAAATCCATCGGCCGGGTCATGAAATCAAAATAACATGATATAAAAAAAACCACGAAGCTTATTTTGTAAAAAAGTTCAATGTTGAGTAATGATATCGAAAAAGAAAATAAGTAAAACAAAACGATGTCAACTCGTGTTGGCTTAAAAATCTCGTGACTCGAGCCATTTGATTAGAAACACCAAATTTTAAAAAAAAAATATGAAGCCTGATTTTCAATAAATCAAATATCAAAGAATAAAATATAAAAAACAATTACATAAAAGGATCCAATAGATGAAAATAGCAATTAAAATAATGGTGATCAAATTTGAAAATAAAAAAAAACAAATAAAAGGACTTGTAATTTTAGATTGAAGGGTTAACTTAAAAAGAAAAATTAAACTCATGAAATAATTAAAAAAAAACCATCAAAATAATAAAGACTAAATAAAAAAACAACAAATTATTTTTTATCAAATGATGAAATTGAAAACAATTGAAAGTTTACCAAAAGGCTAGAAAACAAATTAAGAAATAAAAAAATCAGGGCCATAATTGAAAAAACAAAAATTTTAATTGAATGATGAAACTAAAATAAAAATCCTGACAAAAAAGCTAAAGAAAAAAATTAAAAATAAAATTAAGAATCAACACTCAAATATTGAAATTAAGGTAACAACCCTAAAATTTTAACAACTAATATGAGTTTCAATGAAAGAAACAAAGAGGGAAAATAAAAATATTGCTAGCAATAATTTTCCAAACAACAACCAACACGTGTTGTCTCTTGAGGAAGATGATATCATGAGGAATCCAATGATACAATAAAAGGAATTTCTAACCACTAGAGCCAGCATCACGCATCACCTGAAAGCAACAAAGCTTTTTTTTACTTATCAAATTGCCACATAGCTCCCAAGACTAAATAATTATTATAGATAAACCTTCATGAAACTACACAAAAATTGGAAAAAGACTAACATGCCCCTTGACAATCATAGAGTTAAAATACCATTTTACCCTCCAAGGCTAGTTTAATTGATTTTTTATTAAGGATAAAATAATCAATTCACTACTACGATCCACAATAAATCAAGACATATATACAATATTTTTCCATGTATTTTAAGTTTTTGTAATACACATGGTCTAGGATGTGTTTTTTAGCTTCATGTTGCTATCATAAAATAAAGAGCTCATAATTTTTAGATAATTCAAAATAACTATTCATATCACTTTAATTTTACCTTAAAAGAAATTTTAAGAGTAGTAGAGAAGCTTAAGAGGTTAAACATGTTTAGATTCATTAGATATGTTCAATATAGTAGAGAAGTTTAAGGTTATGTTTGGTTAGTGTTTTAAGGAAAAAAACCAAATACAAAAGAGACAAAAATGTATTTGGTTGAAGAGACAATAATAAAAATTTAAAATAAATACTTCTTTAAAATATATTTCTATATAAGAAGTACATGTAAACATGTATGTACTGTCTTTATCTTTTTTGTTCAAAAACAGTAATCAAATACTATTTTAAATTGTGTTTAATTAGAATCTCACAATAAAGAGGATATATACAAAATAAGTAAAAACATGTTTGGCTGAAAAGACAAGAATATAAAATAAATAAATTTTTGTTTTTTTTAAACATAAAGCTCTTTCAATTGTCTTTGTTCTTTATTGCCAAAAAAGAAGAAGTTATTTTATTGTTCAAAGAGAAAGTAAAATTTTATTGTTTAATTAATGATCAATTTAATGACTTTCTTCTTTTTTGTTTTACCTCGAAATAATTAATGTGAATAAAATGAAATGGTTCTCCTCAAGGCTCAAGCACATGTAACTCGTCGCCAAGTTTTTTTTTGTTTCTTTTAACATGAATTCAAGTCACCAAAGGAAATGGGCACCCACAAATCACACTGGTGTAAGAGAGAACTTAAACTATGCATGCAATAGATGATAAATTATATTTTAATTTAAACAAGGACAGCAACTATGGGAGTATTTACCTAAAGTAATAAAATTAATTGAGTGGAGATCCACACATTCTGCAGCATTCGTAATTAATTTAAAGCCTATTATTGTCCTTTATTATTTGTTTACAAATAGAAAAATGAGCTCTTTCATGCCTGGGAATGCACCAAAATGTATATTCAAAGAGATTTATATATTCCATGAATTAATTGCTCAACCAATTATCCTAGCCCGAATTTTATAGGTGTCATTAGCAGCTTGATAGAACCATTAATCTAATAATAAAGCCATCAAAAGGCAGCATCCACTTAATTGATGTGCTTATTGTTCTTACTATATTGTTATTAATTTAATAATCCTCGGAAAATCTTTATCATGGTGCGAATTGGTGTAGATCGACCACTTGAAATTAAAAATTAAAATGCGATGTAGTGCCATTGCGAGTCACCGCATTTGATACAAAACCCTCATTAAGAGATAGTTAATCGGCAGTTAGATATTTTAGGGCACTATGTAATATACACCATTCTCGTGTTATTATTTAGGGCTCGTTTAAAAATACAAATACAGTTGAAATTATTTTTTTAAAAAAAATTATTATTTTTATTTTTTAAATTATTTTTATAATAATTTTTTAAAATAAAATAAATATTATTTTAATATATTTCTAAAAATAATAATTTAAAAAGTAATAACTACCCGAATCCACACATCCACACACCCATTTAATTAAAAAGGAGATATTATAACCATCTAGGTGGTGACCTAGTGGTAAGAGCTTGAGATTAAGAGGTTTGCTTCCTATGTGGTCTCAGGTTCGAGCCCTAGGTTGCTCATATGATGGCTACTTGAGACTTACATAGTCGTTAACTTCAAGGTCCGTGGGATTAATCGAGATGTGCAAAAGCTAGTCTAGACATCCACGTTAAACTAAAAAAAAACTAAAAAAAAAGGAGATATCATGAACCATACACGGAGCGTATCTTTTTCCTTATTGGGGAATATGAATGTTAGATTTATTTGTAAATATATGTTAAGTTTTTAAGTCATGTGTTTATCAATTGCAAATCACATGACTAATTCCGATCAATTGCCTCAAAATATTACTCTAATGACATATTAGAAACCAAGCATATTATATTTAAGAATAAAATCAACTCAATTATGGTAACTCAAAAAATTAAAAAAGAATATTGAAAAAAAAACTCATATATATATAATGGAATTCATCGTCATTAAAATATCTAATTTTTTCAATTAAAAAAAAAGGAAAATGAGAATAAATCAAAAGGAGAGAAAAACAAACGCAATCCTTTTGAGATGCCTGAAAGATTGAAAATGAAAATGCTCAGTGCTACTGAGCCCAGGTAATGTGGGCTGCAATGGACATGCAGTGAATGGATTTGAGAGTGCAGCAATCATGCTTTAAAACTGTTTGTTTTTATATTTAAAAAATATTTTAAAAAAATTAAAATTTTTATTTTTTGTTTTTAAATTATTTTGATGTGTTAATATAAAAAATAATTTTAAAAAATAAAAAAATATTTTAATATACTTTTAAATAAAAAAATACTTTACAAACTAATAGTGAATTACGCTATCCTTGGATTATTGTTTTCTAACTATCATTTGTTTGTTTTTTTTTTAAGTTTATTTTTCCAAGTTCCATCCCTTAGCTATTTTTATTTATATAATTTTTAATTATGTGTTCTCACAACACATGTAATGTTTCTAGACTGGTCACTGTCAAAATTAATGAAAAAATTTTTGTTGAAAAATAATTCAAAAAAATAATAATTCTAAAGCTAAGCTCAATTTGAATTAAAGTTTAAAATAATTTTTTATCATTTAGCTTATGTTTAAAAGGGAGACGATGATTTATAACCAAAACAATGCAGTAATGACCTTAAAGTCCAATAGAAAAACAGTAAAAGCCCTATGCCATCCAAAACGCTATAATCTCACAAGCTCAAAACCTAAACAAGAGGCGGTGCTTCAAGCAAGCTTGGTCTCCATAATAAAATTGCAAGAAATCCATTAATTCTCTTAAAAATTCTCTTACAATCATTTCATATGACTTCTCCTCTGGTAAATTATTTGATTGAAAGATAAAATGCCCTTTTTCTTAACTTGTGGTGACTTTCATGTCTTTTGCTTCATCATGTTGGAATAAAATCAATCCATTAAGAAATACTAGTGAAAATTAAGTATGGATTGTTTTTTGGGCCTAAAATTACTTTAAAAAAATTTGCTTTAAATTAATTTTTTTATATGTTTTTATATCATTTTAATTTATTAATACTAAATGATTTTTTTAAAAAAATTAAAAATATTATTTTAATATATATTTAAATAAAAAAATATTTTAAAATACAATATTTTGTGTCTATTTGAGAATGTAGTTGCAGTTGCTTTTCAAAGTATTTTTTATGCTGAAATGTATTAAAATAATATCTTTTTATTTTTTAAAAATTATTTTTAAGATTATTATATTAAAATAATTTAAAATATTTTAAAAAATGACTTTTTATAAAAATAATTAAAATTTTAAAAATATAAATTTAACCGCGCTTCCAAACCTCCACGTAAAATCACAAGGCGTGGCAGCCGTAAAACGAAAATGGAAAATATCCAAGGAGGTAGCTAGGTAGGTAAGCACCAGCTGCCCAACCAATCACACCTCTTGGCTCGTGTGATCTGGGAGGCTACAAAGGCTCGTGGGCTTTAGCAAATTCGAAGGGATTCAATGAAAAGAGTAGCAGTGGGGCCATGGGAAAATAAATTTGTGTTTTGTTAATGTGTGTGTATAGTTTATAAATAATAAGAATATTTTTTAAATAATAAAAAAAATTAAATTAAAAATTATACTTATTAATTTTTTAAACTTATTTTTTATAAGATTATCAAGGATTTATAACCTTAATTAAAAATTTAACAAATTAGCTTGAATTCTTCTAAATAAATTTACTAGATTATATTGAATTCATCTTTATATAATTTAATTTTTTTCTATTATTAAAAGATATCTAGATTTTATTTTACATCCAACAAAAAATTAATCTGACCGGATAATTATCTAGTAGCTAACTAAATGACTAAAAGTAAGAGTGTATGTAAATACGATAGGGTGAATTGACTAATGCAATCTTCTTCTAGATATTTTAATTGATTTTTGAAAAAAGAAAATCAAAATTTCCTTTTATTTTATTTTATAAAAAACACCGACTCTTAGTTTTTGATGGATTACAACTTGTAGATATAAAATAACAATGGAAAGTTATCATAAATAATCAGTCATTATTGCTGGAAAATTGTATTTAAATTAGGTTAGCTATTCATTCACATGCACGCGATGTGTGTATATATATATATTAAACTTGATTAAGTTCAATGACTTGTAAATTCAGGTAATCAAACCTGTTATATATATTTTTAAGTTATCATATGTTTATTTAATTGATTTAGTAATTCATCAATTCAAAGCTTTATTTAAAAATGATATTTATTTAAATCAATTTAAACACTAACCTAATTGATTCTAACATGATGAGTTAATTTATAATTCTACTAATTATTTGAAAATGCAACTGTACCTGTGTTTTTTAAAAAATAATTTTTTATTAAAAAATAATTTATTTATATATTTAGATCGTTTTAATGTGTTGATATTAAAAATAATTTTTTTAAAAAATAAAAAAATATCATTTTAATATATTTCAGTACGAAAAACACTTTAAAAAACAATCGCAACTACATTCTCAAACATAACATACCATATAATGATAAAATAAAACCCAAGCCATATAAGAACAATTTCAATTTTCTTTAATAAAAAAAGCTTGCAAAAAAAAACTCATTTTATTAAAAAAAAAAAACTTTGTTTTAGAATTGTTTGATAACCTAATGATCCTAGTTTTTAATCGATGCAAATCTCGAGCTATGTCCTACAACTATGTGATGAAGCACACTCTAGCCAACAACCACCAGAGCAGCAACAAAAGCGCACGCACACCATTATTTCCTCTGCCTTCCAATTTATAATAATCAACAAATAGAAAGTAAATTATTCCTCTAACTCTGCTCTGTCCTTCTCCTACTGTAAAATATCCCAAATCAGGATTTCTCTCTCCCCCGCTCGCTCGCTAAAACCCTAAGCCCCCCTCTCCCTCCTCTCTCTCGTCATTTCTCTCTATACATTTCCATTGCAGCAGCCGTGGAATCGCAGAATACGGTTATTTTCTTACTTGGTTAAATTTGCATGATCGAGTGAGTTTTTCATCGAATTTCACTTATTGTTAGCTTTCTTTACTTCCACTTCTTGCTCTTTTTTAATCGGCGAAGTGTTTTTTTCTTATTAATTTTGAGCTCGTATCTGTTATTTTGCTTGATTTCATTGTGTAAAATTCAGGTTAGGGTTTCTGTTTGTTAAGCTAAAGAGGAGGAATTGTGGTTTTCTTTTTCCTTTTTCTTTTTTTTCTTGATTTTCTTTAGCAGTGTTTGTTTGGTGAGCCTAACAGTTGCATTTTGTAGTGGTTTTTAGTGGTGATTTACCTCCATTCTGGTTGATAGCCAAAAAGAGTATAAATGTGCGTGTGCACGTGTGCCAATGTGAACAAATTTGGTAATGAGATCTTTGGATTTGTATGTGTTTGTGGTGTTCTTGATGCTGCATTCGAGGTTTAGATGTACATATGGAAACATTTTTTTCATGCTTTAAAGAGAATTTTATGCCTGAGTTAATGCATTCCGGTTCTAATTTGGTGACTTTGTTGTGAAATATGAGCCGTATACATTGTTTTTCAATAATCTTGCATTCCTTATGTCGAGGTTCTTTGGTGGTTACATTGAAGTTAGTAGTGTGTATGTATGTATAGCCGGATGTCCTTTGGATGGCAGAGGATTTTAGGTTCAAACCCAATAAATGGCAATGTTAAGAAAAAGGAATGTTAGAATGTATAATTCAAGTTGCATTGTTTGTTTTACACAGGAGCTGGGCCTGGTGCTATTCTTAATATCAATAAGTGAATTGATGTTATCTTGAATCTGTCAAGAATTGATCGTTTGTCAAACTTGGCAAAGAATTTAGTGATTTTGGGCTAGTGATTTTTATCTTAGTACTTTACTTACCTGCCAAAATCCAAAAGGTGGACTCCTTATGTTTACCTCTGGCATTTTTTTTTTTAACTTTCTTCCCCTGGGTTTATTGCCAACTGAAGGTTTTTAATTGCGTGTACATATGTATACACGCGTAATAGTTCTTTAGTTACCTGCCAAAATCCAAAAGGTGGACTCTGTATGTTTAGCTTTGGCAATTTTTTTTAACTTTCTTCCTCTGGGTTTATTGCCAACTGAAGGTTGTTAATTGCGTGTACATGTGTATACATGCGTACAATATGTTGGCCTGTATAATTTTCCTTTCTTGGTTATATGTGTTGGGTCTTAACTTGTTAAGAGTCCCCATCCTACATGTGTGTTTATGTGCTCTGTCCTGATATTTATACCTGTAGGAACGGATAGTAAGTGTTCTGGAATCTTATCTCCTACTGATTATAAGGCTGATATGTTGTGGTGGTGATCTTTTCAATAAAATAGAATTAATTTACTTCCGCTCTTTTCCTAATATTTTGAGATATGCTTATAGATATTCATTCTCTTAAATGATGCCTAAAGGGGAAGGTAATTCATACAGATTGGGATTGCAAAGGGTAAGTATTGCATGGGTGGTCTAGAGGACTCGGTCCTGCCTGGTGTCTTTTCCCCTAATGGTCTCTTGCCTAATGAAGCCAACTCTGTCACTCGAGCACTTGAGCTAGAGAGATGGGCAATTGCTGAGGAGAGAACTGCAGAACTTATTGCTTGTATTCAGCCCAATCAACCATCTGAGGAGCGCCGAACTGCTGTTTTAGGCTATGTTCAGCGCCTTATAATGAAATGCTTCCCCTGTCAGGTTTGGATAATTTTCCTTACTCATTTATCTTCAGTTACATCTTAATTTTATTGAATGCTGTTAAATGTTGGCTTTTAGATTGGTTCAGTGTTTTTAGGATGGAGGTTGTCATAGTTTTAGTTATTTTGTAAAAACCGAGTGATCATGACTATGAATTACCAGGTGAGACCGTGAGAGTCATGCCACTTTGATTTTTTATCGATGTAAAACTTGTACCAGGGCAGGGATAACTGGATAACTAACTTATGTGAGTTTGAAACTGATTAATTGTTGCTTTAGAGGGCTTAGGTTACCCAGTCTTCCAGGCTGTTCTGCTGAATGTCATACTTTCTTCTCTGTCATACGGAAATCATGAAATGAAGTTGCAGGGATGATTGAAAAGAACATCGACCACATAGTGAGGGAAAACAAAGAGGAGAAAAAGGACATCTAATAATTTTCTGCGCAAGATATCTCCATTACTACCGTACCCGGTGCAACTTTATTTTGAAATTTCCACATGTAGCCCGTGGCCGATATGTGTCGAGTTTGCTTAATGATGCCAGACATCTAGAGAATATCATGTCAAAATTTTTTCTTCCATTTAGTTCTAATGACTGAAATTGTGATGCAGAATCTTTATTACAGCACCTAAATACTATGGTTTGCAAGTTATAACAGATTTGGTGGGTTAGGACATAGAGAATAGGCTATGGGAGGGATTGGGATGTGTTTAGCTTAAGGTTGTGCTTTAGAAAACGAAGCAAATAAGGAACTAACGATCAAGTAAGTTAAAGGAAAAATAAACCGAGAAATCACTCCTAGGATTTCTTTGGCAGCGCATGCCTAACCTTGAAGGTTGAAATCTGAATTCCATTCACTGTAAGAACATCCTTTAAAAGTGGGGGTTACAACCAATATATATATAGGCTAATAAGGTGGTGCACCATAGCTCGTGCTAGTTGGTAAGTCACTAAATGCTGAAGAAGTTGACTGGTTAACTTTGTCTTCTATAAACGTTGCATGTGTTATCTGCATTAAATTGATATGGTTTTCCTGCTTCATTCCATTTTATAATCATAGGTGTTCACCTTTGGGTCTGTGCCCCTCAAGACCTATCTACCTGATGGAGATATCGATATAACAGTGTTTACTGAGAGCCAGGATTTGAAGAAAACCTGGGCTGATGAGGTGAAGGATATTTTACAGCACGAGGAGAAGAGTGAGAATGCTGAATTTCATGTAAAAGAGGTTCAGTATATCCAAGCAGAGGTATGTTCTTTCAGTATATCCTTGATGCTTCTTTCCTCATAGAGATGTTTCTCTCTAACTTGATTTACATTTATAGCCGTGTTACCACCTGAAAAATGGTTTGGACTGAAATAATCATGTTGTGAGTCTGAAACTGGTTAATTGCTGCTTTAGGGGCTTAGGATACCTAGTCTTCTGGGCTGTTCTGCAGAATGTCATACTTCTTCTCTGCCATATGTAAATCAAGAAATGAAGTTGCAGTGATGATTGAAAAGAACATCAACCATGTAGTGAGGGAAAATAAAGAGGACAAAAAGGACAACTTTCTAGTGCTCATTTTGTTTTTCCTGTTCTTGTTGTTGGACATTTTCTACTCTTGATTTACTCATGTGTCTCCACTAAACTCTGGCTTATTCAACTGTGTTTGTGTGGGTAACTTGTGTCACATGCTTCATTCCTTTTAATTTAGATTAATTAACTCTGATGTTCTTTTGCTTGTATCCTACTCATATATAACTTACTCTTTGGTTGTTTTGTTACAATACTGCTGATGTAGTCTCCCCTTCCACTCTTGAAGTACGGGTTAGTACTTTCCAAATATTCATGATTGTAGCTTCCATCATCTTGCAGGTGAAGATCATAAAGTGTCTTGTGGAAAATATTGTAGTAGACATATCCTTTAACCAGCTTGGTGGTTTGTGTACCCTTTGCTTCCTCGAGGAGGTGAAATATTTAACTCCGGGACAGAGATTCCAAATTTATTTTTGTGATTTTCCGAGTGCATCTCTCTCTCTTTCTCTTTCGGCTTTCACTAATGACAACTCTCACTTTCAAGGTTGACCAACTGATAAGCCAAAACCATCTATTCAAGCGCAGCATTATATTGATTAAAGCTTGGTGTTATTATGAGAGCCGTATTTTGGGTGCTCACCATGGCCTTATTTCAACTTATGCTCTAGAGACATTGGTTTTGTACATATTCCATGTGTTCAATAATAGATTTGCTGGGCCACTTGAGGTGAAGTTGCTGTTTCTCTTAAATTTGCATTTTTTCAATGCATTTGGCTTTTTAACCTGAAAATCTTTTCATTGTATCTGCAGGTACTCTATCGCTTTCTGGAGTTTTTCAGTAAATTTGACTGGGAAAACTTTTGCATTAGTCTCTGGGGCCCAGTTCCAATTAGTTCACTTCCTAATGTGACTGGTAAGTGTGGATCCTGTGAATGATATTCTAAGAACCAGTGCTTTTAGTGATGTTTCTGCTAGTTGTATTGCAATGGCTGTTTCTGAATTCACTTTCTGAAATGTTACAGCTCTCTCTCCACGCGAAGATGGTGGGCAGATACTCCTCAGCCAATTGTTTCTAGAAGTGTGCAGCTCGGTGTATGCTGTCTTTCCTAGCCAGCAGGAAAATCAAGAGCAATCCTTTGTTTCCAAATATTTTAATGTCATTGATCCTTTGCGTACAAATAACAATCTTGGCCGTAGTGTCAGTAAGGGTATTGCACCAAACTAAAGCTGGAATAACTTTCACATTAATGTTGAGTTAGCAAGCTGTTTGCACTTATGCATAATGTGTGTATTCGATATCCCTGCAGTTAGACACTCACACGAACACACACTATGCTTTTGATATCATGAAGTCACAGAACTGAGGCCTGGTTGAGTTGGTTTGAATAAAAACATGCCTGCTGTTTGTCCGCAGGAGTACCTTCTTAATGGTCTTTCAGCAATGATTTATGTTGGTTTGTTCCTATGTTTCAAGGACTGAGGCAGTTTCAGTGGTTCTCACATGCTTCTCTTGTTAAATGTGATCTTGGAAATATCAGATAGGGATTGCATCTTTTATTTATGTTCCTTTTTTCATTTATAGTGTTGTCTAATTGCTTAATTCCTCATTGTTTTGCTAGGTAACTTCTATAGGATTCGTAGTGCTTTTGCTTTCGGAGCTCAACGTCTGGCCAGATTACTTGACTGTCCAAAAGAGAATCTGCTTGCTGAATTCAACCAGTTTTTCATGAACACCTGGGATAGGCATTGTAAAGGTCATCGCCCTGATGCTCCAAGTCCCGATCACATTGTTCAACGGCCAATCAAGTCAACTATAATTGATGGTTCTGAGACTCTTAGAAATTACTCAAGCAGCAAAAAGACAAAAGAGGATCCTTCTGGTCATCAATCTAAGGTTGGGGTGATTCATGCTGCTCATGTATCTGATGGTGTTTCCTCCAAGCATGGTAACCACATTTTAAAACTAACATCCACACCTGGTGATATATCAGCTATATCTGGAAATCTAGGCCAGAGGATGCAGACCAACTTGACTAACTCCACAGACTCGGATCATAATAATCAAAATTTAAGATCCAATAGTTTGAATGAGAATGCACATAATGAAAAGACAACAAGTTCCAGAACAGAGTACTTGGGGAATGAAGGGCATGCTCGATATCAGTTCGCAAGGACTCAATCCAGTCCTGAACTAATTGTTACATCCAGTGAAGTCCCTTCTCGAGGGAGGCGTAACAAGGCATCAGAGACAGTAAATGGCCAGACTGCTTCTATGAGGTCACACAATAGTAGGAGGAGAAATCTGGTTCCTGAGGTTTTGGAGAACCATGGTGCAAGATTTTCAACTGAAAATTCACTATCTTCAAGGCATAGCTCATCCCATCAGAGCATTGATGCTACTGTTGATTCTACTAGTGCTTCAAATACTTATTTTGGTGATTCTGGTGAAGGAACCACGGAAGACCACCTTTCTCTCTCTGAAACAATGCAGTTGCATCAGGAAGAGCAAGATCGTGTTAACATGGCATCTTTCAGTGGTTATAGTGTCAACGAACAGGGTCAGATGCCTGTGAATTTAGCTTCTGGTCAACCGCCTTTTGCAATACCACCTGCTAATCTTGGATATGCTCAAAAACAAATGACAGGTACAGTTCCCATAAATGCTCCTCCTTTTGAGTCCCCTTGGGTGCCGAACATGCATTATCATCCAAGTTTTATTCCATATCCATTTTCCCACTATTTTCCAAGCATGGGAATGACCTTGGATCAAGAAGTGATGATTGAAAAGGTTGATGCTAAATTGGCATCTACAGAGTTTAGGCAAGAGGTGAGTGATTATGGTTTTTGGTCTAAGCCAGTTGCAGATTCTTTAAGAAATCAACAGAAGAACAGAAGCTCCCAATCTCGATTGCAGGAGCATAGGCAACCTTTTGCTTCTGTTGAGTCTAGCCATGTCCATTCAACCCATGTAAGTAGCTCCGGCAGTTTCTCACCAAGGGATCATGAGTTAATTACAGAAGACAGAGATCTGATTAGGGAAAATTACAGTGAGGGTGCTGAATATCAAATACGGAGGGAGTCAGATGCTTATTCATTGGCCAGTTTAAGAATTGTACCCGTTTCACAAGCATCCTCCTCAGGAAGCAAATCTGAAGATAACGGTGATGGGTCACTTTTGAGGACTCATAAGTCAATGAAGGGTCAGCAGGGAAAAAAATCTTTTCCTTCTACAGATCCACCTATTGCATATGGGATGGATAAGAATGAAAGGCAGCATGGAGATGAATCAGCTAATCACATATCTTCTCAGCCAGATGATGACGACAGAGAGTCGATTCGGCTGTCAACCTCAGGCACTGAACTGCCAGAAAGCGTGGTTTCTGGTGTTGGTGCTTCTTCACATGTTTGGACTCATCATCAAATACCTAGTTATGATCCATCATCAATGAGTAGATCAAATTCAATGCTTCCAGTTGCTCCAATGTTTGTGGGTCCCGAATCGCATCAGAGAACTAACATTAACCATGGAGCACTACCTGTTGCATTTTATCCTGCAGGACCACCGGTGCCTTTTCTAACTACATTTCCATCTTACAACCTTCCAACTGAAGCAGGAACCTCAATTGTATCCACCAGAAAATTCGACAGGGATGAAGAATTCAATAATTCTCAAAATAATAACTTGAATCAAATTTTAGATTCATCTGAGAATGTTGACCAGTCAGAGAATTTAAATACTTTTACATCTGTGAATAATGCTTCTTCCTTAGTGCATTCTGAACAGAGCAGATCTGACATTTTGAATAGTGATTTTGCGAGCCACTGGAATAATCTACAGTATGGGCGGCTTTGCCAAAATGCTCCAAATAAAGATTCCTTGCCCCGTCCATATCCTGTTGTGGTACCACCAATGTACTTCCAGGGACATTTCCCGTGGGATGGTCCTGGAAGACCTGCAAACATGAATCTCTTCACTCAACATATGAATGGTCCTCATCTTATCCCTGTCTCTCCTGTACAGCCAGGATCTAGTAGGCAGGCGGGCTTTTATCAACATTATGCAGATGATCTTCCTAGATACCGTACTGGAACTGGAACTTACCTGCCCAATCCGGTAAATTGACCTCTTTCCCCCGATAAATTCTATTGGTAAAGAACAATGCCTGACATCTTTCATTTCTCTATGTAACTTGAGGACCAGGATATCAGCAAGAATTGTTGCCATGGTTATTGTTCTATTACATCTCATGAAAGTTTGATTCCATTGTATGTGCTACTAGTATATTCGCTTAGTTGTATTTTCTTCATTTTGCAGCAAGTTTCAATTGCTAAAGATATTTTTCTTATGTGGCTTATAATGGATGCCATTTAATGGAGGCGAAAGGTTTTTTTCTTTCCAATAGATAATGTTCAAATTTAAGCATTACCTCATTCTTTTAAACCAAGGATTGTCTCTGTTTAGGAGGGTATCCTTATGATCTGATGCAAGAGGGAGGAAAATAGGTCCTGGGTTGAAATGTAAACATGTGTGCTGTAATGCCGTGGTGATCTCTTTCTATCAACAGATTAACTCTTGAGGTTCTGAAAAGAGGTCTTTCTGGAGGATAGGAGTTGGGATTTCTTGAATTCTTGGCTAAGGGTGATTAGTTCGTTCTTGATTTGTCTATCATTTCAGTTGATACTTGGGTCACTAGAAAGAAAAATGTCATATCCAAGGTCATCTTAGCTCATGTATACATTGCATGCTGTTCTGGGTGATGCAAAATAAGTATTAGATATGCCCTCTTAGAAGTATGAGAATGGCAATATAGTTGTATATAACTCTGTAGAAGCGGCTCAGTGAAGCTGTAATATTTTGATAAATGACTTGCTCTGAGCCATGTTATGCTGCCCCTGAACTGATAAGACCTCTTGTAATCTGTATCTCGATACTGGTTTTAATTGAATTTGTGACTCTCTTCATGTTTTGGTTTGATATTGATCGACCTTTCCTTTTTATTTTTCAAGTCCTATCAGCATTGAATTTTATTTATTTTCTGTCTTCAGAAATTATCTTTTAGGGATCGACAATCTTCCAATACTAGAAATCATGGGGGAAATTACAACTATGACCGGAAGGACCACCATGAAGAAAGGGAAGGAAACTGGAATAACAACCCAAGACCACGATCTGGTGCTCGTGGTCAAAGTCAGAACCAAGGGGAGAAGTCATCCTTTAGGATGGATAGGAGTACAGCAAATAACCGCCGTTCTGACAGGTCATGGAACTCAAAGCAAGATCCTCTTCCACGATACCATCCCCGCAATTCATTTAGGTTCTCGAACTCCACGGACCGTGGTTCTACCAATGCGGCATATGGCATGTATCCACCAGTACCAGTTGTGACTACTAGTGGAGTTTCTGCATCTGTAGTTATGCTTTATCCATATGACCAAAACACGGGCTACAATTCTCCTGATCAGCATCTAGAATTTGTAGGACCAGCTCGTTTCACAGCTGACAAGGCATCACCGCATCTTCATGAAGATTCATCAAGAGACATTAATGAGCAACAAGATATCCGAAGAGATTGTGATCTTTCTTCTCCAGATCAGCCATCCTCACCCCGGGTTCACAGGTATTTTTTCTTCCTCTTGTCATTGATGGCCCATTCAATGTGCATGCTATGGAGTTTTAAGAGGTTTCTAGAGAGAGCTTCCGAGTTGTGTTATGAAGCTGTGTCTTGAAAAGTGGATTGCCCCTACTGAGGCCATACATACTAGTTAATTTCAAGTAGCGTGGGTGGAAATGAGCTCGATAGGATGCTGCTCATGATTGCTGGTTGACACAAGGACAAACTTATTTTGGAGATTATAAAATTTATGGTCAAGCATGTTTGGGGAACTATTCAGCTGGATAGCATTCTTGCCAAGCTACTTGTTGAATTGCCATTTTCATTTTTACCTTGAATTTTTTGATTTACACTCGTTAATTGCTGTTGCATATTTCATCAGAGTAGCGTCTGATATGGTTGATGCACTTATCTTCTCAGGAGGGTTTGATTACGTGGCTAGATCAGCATGCCAAAGAATGATTCATTCACAGAAACCAGATTTTCCTCTTGCATATCTGAACCGGGCAGACGATGTGGGTGGGATGAAGAGGATCTACACGGGTAAGCCTCACTTCACCCTGCCCCTCAGTTTGCCCCTCTCAGGGGAAGGTTGACCTTTTGGTCGCTGGTTTACAATGTCTTATACCAGCATGCCTGCTGCGCATACTTTACAGAAAGGATAGATACCGACTATACCCATTTTCATGAAGATCTGAAAGACGTGATGAAGAAATGCGAGGAAAGAGGGAGTCCACACTGTGGTAGATGGCAAATTGAAAAGGTGGGAAGGTCGAGGATTATTGTTCCGAGTGGCCCCCTAATGGTTCCCGAGAGACGAGACTCGGAGGAATAGATGAGAAGTACAGGTTGTGCTTTAGTTTCTTCAATACAAACCATGGGTTTCAACACCCATTAGGTTTTTACATGGAACAGTGTTAAAAAAATGATTAGACAGGAAAATATCGAAGTTGGATCTTTTTTAGTGGCAGATTTCTTAGAGAAGGGTTCAAACCAATATGCCCAGCCACCTATTGGAAGCCATTGGCGTTTAATTGTCAACGTTGGGCATGTTGAGTTGTATGAGATTCAGATTCTAATCTTGAAACGGTAATTTCTCCTCATTTATTTTTGCCCCTCCCAATCCCTTTATTTATTTATTAATTTTTTTGAGCATAGTCCACCCAGTCTTGTTTGTGTAAAGTTTCAGGCTTGAATAGTTTTTTAAGAAAAATTTTTTTGACTAGCCTTTCAAATAATAAAAATCATCAGTGGGTTTTGGGTAGAAATTTTAAAACAGTTAAAAGATTTTTCGACATTAATGTGGTGAGATAAACTACTGGGTTTTGATACAATCTGGGTGAGTATTTTAGACAAGGTACTTGATGCCCAGACCACAGGAAAACAATCTGGGTGGGTGAAGATGCAGTCATTTACAAGCCGTGAGCATATGATACTACTATACAAAACAACAAATAAAATGGCCTTTAGCTACCTACACCCCAGATCTGAGACAGTGACCTGCTCGAACTAGAGGCCTTCCTCCACCTTGCCAGACGCAGCAAGAAAGTCAAGACTTCCGACGAGTCATGGAGGGAGTAGGAAGCTTTCGTATCCTTCGGACTGGACGCTACCACGATTGGATACCCTTGGCCTCTCTTTTGAATCACCTGCAAGAGTGTAAACACAGGGAGACTGATTCAGCAACCTAATCTTGTAGCAGGAATTCTGACCTAAAGAAATCGTTTCCTTGAACAGTACCTTGAAAGCATCTTCATCTGTCCGGTCATCCCCGATATAAACCGGGAGAACATCGGTGCAGTTGCCTAACCCTAGAGTATCGAGCAAATATTCTAGGGCGTTGCCTTTGTCCCATTCTATTGATGGTCGTATTTCCATAACCTTCATGTAGATTTCACAGAAACATTAGAGCACAATCATGTCAATCAGTTGTAGACATTTAGATTAAAGACGCTTGTGCATACCTTCTTACCCCAACCCAAACGAAAGTCTGGATAGTGTTTCAGAATAGACTTCACCTTCTCCTCTAAGATCCCATAATCCTGGATTCGAAACGAAAACAATCCTTGTATTTCAAAATCATTTCTTCCCATACAAATTAACTCATAATGTCATGCTTTATATAGATAGCTGTGGTGATGATGATGCTGATGCTGGAATGAAACTGAACTAAAAGATTTGGGCTTAGGGCTTTATTTTTACCTCATCTCGAACTTGTCGAAAATGTACAGAGACACAAAATCTGTTGTTTTCTACCCTGGCACCTTGTATTTTCATAATTGCCTCTTCTAGTTCTTTCAGAATCTGTTACAAACACAGAATTTGTTACTATATGAGGTGGAATTGGTGTCTGCGAAGACTAAAATGGCACTTCAAAAATAAAGAAGCCGACCTACCTTTTGAATTGTAGGTAAGAATTTCTGAGCAGGTTGAAAGACAGCTTCATTGCCCTACCAAAGTGAACAAAGCATGTGATCAGTTATGATGGAATTAAGAGAATGTCCATTCTTCTTTTCGAAAACCGTTCTACTATGATTGAGCATCCCCCCCTCTGTGTTCTTCGTTAACTCATTCTCATGGTTCTTAGCAAAGAAAGTGTGTCCAGACCAAAAAACAGGAAAAATGGACTAATCATATTTACCTTTCTGTCAAGGGATACAGTATGATATTTCCCATCACTAGACCTAACAGGCCTAGGTGGTGCCATAATGTCCATCCCATGGCTTCCAGCATAATATATGTTATTCAACTGAACAAATCCTTTCACCTGCAGAGAAGACACCATGGATACCTTATCAAACTTTGCCTCATAAATTGCCCCAAAAATCTAATATATAGAAAGGTTGCTAAGAGCTAGCGAAAAACTCTTCCTATGTAGTTACCTTATCTCTGCTTCTACCACTGATTATAGCTGTTGGAAAGTATTTTGCAACTTCACGAACTGCTGCACGCATCTGCACATTGAGGGTTTAATGATTTATGAGTTTCTTGCTTTAACAACAATTGTATAGCGCGCATTATTTTCTTGTAACTGTTCAATACATGGATTTAACTCAGATACGAGAGAGGAAAACGTTGTGTGTGATCATGTTTCGGAAAAGTCTCTCCTCATTTACATGCATAAGCATTAGTGATTACCTCATCAGACATGAAAGCAAGATCAGGATCATTTACAATCGGCGAGAGAGTCCCATCGTAGTCTAAGAACACGACGATCTTCTTCCCCTTTGCATCTTTCATCATCTGATCAAATGAGGTCAATGCAGAAGGATGGTCCACCTAATAGTTTGGTATGTATTGTGGTCAGATGCTTGCTGGAATTAGAAGCAAGTTTGACTTTAATGCAATGGGAAATACTGGTGAAATTGAACTCACCATCCATGAACTGTAATTTGCATCATCAGAAACAGCTCCATTGATTACAGGATGACACGAATTTGGTGCTCTCTCATTTGAAGAGAGATCACTAACACCAGGCTGCACCTTTTGCCTGTTGGAAGATCTTTGAAATCCCATGGCCTGGTTAAGCTTTGCAAAATTTCTCTTAAACATATCTGTTTTCCGGAAAAATCAACTTATATGCTGTCTCAGTTAGCGCCTTCGAGTTCTTCAGCTGGCAAATATCTAAAGAACCTGCAATGAAACCAGCATATCAAACATTCGAGTACCCACAACTAGATCAAAAACCATGCAATATAAAGAGAAAAAATCATGGAAACTTCTAATTAATAAACAAAGTGATTAATCTTTTTTAAAAAAATGGGCAAAAGGGCAGTAACAACGACATTGACCCATCCATGCAGTTACCTCTATGTATTATATTTTGAATCATTTATTAATTTATATCATTGTCGAAGCATACCAAGATGAGAATGACTGATGAGGGGTGGGTTTTGGAGTGTGGCTCAAAACTTTCTTCTGACATGCATCCTTTTTAACATGTAAACATCCAGGCCTCACAAACCAAACCAAACCAAGAGATAGCTAGCTCCCATGCATATACATGCTCAAAATTAATTAGTTGATAATTCATATGAACTACTTAATTATGTTGGTGAATTACCAGAATTACTCTTGTTAATTGACCCTTCTTAGATAATTAACCCTTTTAAAATTAACGGTACCGAATGATTTCTTCATCATAAAAGCAGAAGAGGGCAGCTAGACAAATCCCAAAACACGACCTAATACAAACACAATCTTTATATTATATGCATTCAATTACGTATACAGGAGATGATTCCTAGATAGTGCAGGTGTGTCGAATTCCTGAGTTTGACTCCTGATGGACACTTCAGATTGTATATTGTATAGATGCTTTCTCTTGTTATTTCATTACGTGAAAGTGATAATGTAACATATTAGACTCCATAAAATTATAAAATATAAACCCAAAAAATCCCCAAGTAAAAGAGTTCTTATTACGCGGTTTGCTACATTGCAGACCGTGTTTCAAGGTAAAAAAAAACATTAATTTAATATATAACTAAGCTCAGTGAACCGACCATTCAATATCCGATAGTACTAATACATAAGCTTTTCTAAATCTTTTTGAGATATTTAGGATTTCATTGAACATAAAATTAAATCTAGACAGTAGGTAGTAAGGCATATCCAGAGAGGGGGGGGGGGTAAATTCACCTCCCCTCTTAGTCAAACACTCAACCACTAAATTTTTAACCTTGAGTTAAATTGGAATCTATCTTCACTTCAAATTTTCAGCCTCATGATTTCTCGACTTGTCTCTAAAATATTCTTTAGAATACAATACTTTCACACTAGAAAATAGAAACGCATGTACGTAGTTGTGGTTCATATTTCTTGGGGAACCACTGTCAACCGTTAATTTTCATCTTATTAAGACAAATGCAAACCAACACTTCAAAGCAATTTTATTCCTTTTAATTTCCACACATAAAAAAATAGTTCTAAAAAGAAGTTTACTTCCAAGATAAATATTTTCCTCATCATGGTAAAGTGAATTCCATGTGAGACAAGTTTCACCTGCCATTGGATAGAGACATGCAATAACTTTGTTGATTTTATCCAGGAAAAGCAGCCAAATCAAGGACAAGACATCAACTCCATAAAAAGAAAAAACAAGAAAAAAGTGTAATATCATAGGCTAGGCAAGCAAACCCTAAGTTCACCACGTTGGCAAGAAACAAAAGTAACCCCCTTTGTCACCTAATCGAATTGAGAAACCTCTTTAGACACCCACATACCGACTCAAAAAACCAGATTTTTATGTCCTTCATCAAGAAAGCAAAAAGGAAGCCTTACTAGGGGGGAAAGAAACAGCGCAGAGGATTTAACACTAAAATTTTTATTTCATACTACGGTCCAATTATTTTTAATTATTTTTATATTTTTAAATCATTTTTACATGTTATATTAAAAATAAAATTTACATAAAACATTTATCCTATGATGTTCATATTTGTTAACAATTATGGCCATTGACTTAATGTAACCGAAAGTGTTCAAAGAAAGAAAACAAAAAGAAGGTTGAGAAGCAAAATCGAGTTAACAAAGAAAGGCCAAACCCACGTGTAAGCAGGAGAAATGGTTCTTTATTGAACAAGAGACACGGCTTTGAAAAACACACAAGTGAGAACAAGACAGACAATATTAAAAAAGACAGAAACCAAGTGGCAAAGTCTTATAGAAAAGAAAATACCTGGAAAGTACAGTTCAATTTAATATATATAAGCAGAAATTAAAAAAAAAAAGTACCATGCTCTTAAGCAATATTATAATTAAGGTAATTACGTGGAAGGGCAACGCGAATGACACTTTTCATGGGCTAATCAATTCATTAATGACTTTCAGCTGGTTAATTGATCACGGATCAACAGCAACAGTCCTTTTTTCAATACTAATTTAGATCAAATCAAAGCGAGATTAAAGGGTTGTTTGATTAAAATAAAACCCACTTTTCTCTTTCTTTCACGTATTTTTTTTTTGTATTTTTGTTTTAAAAACTTTAATTTTATCGATTTCAATGAGACCAAATGAACCTACTTATTATTATTATTTTTTCTCCTAGTGGAATATATGCATTATCTAACTAATTAATAATCTATATTAATTATTAATTTAAAATATATTTGTTGCGTGGCCAACAATAAGAGTGGCCGCACTAAAAGCATCGAACGGTCACAAGTTGGCCATGTTATAAAATATAACCTAAAATCTTTTTGACACTTGGCAAAATCACTATCTCCTATGATCCATGGATTATTAATCTTCCAAACCAAACAATATCCTAGAATTTGCACAAGCCAATTACAACCAAACCCTAAAAGGGTTTCTTCAAGAAAAGTAAATACAAAAAAGTGTATTGTCAGCATACAACTAATCACCATCACAACATGCTTTTAACCGTTTTTAGGTACTAATCCTTTCTCTATAAGGGAGGGTCCCACAGCTCTAAAATATTCCCCAAAACTACCAGAACTTAACTGAAGAAAGGCACCTGGCCGGTCTGTCTTCCTATCTCAACCCTGTATGGGTCACATCAAAGCATCATAGTGACACGTGTCATACAGTTGTAGGTCTGATCAGGAGCAGTAGTTGAAAGTTACCAGCTCTTGCACTGTACTTCAGTCTGACGGTCAAAAGGGCCTTCTTCCCCAGTCCATTTATGTGGCCGTTGAGAGACACGTGTACGGACCAAATGCCATTCGTTTACACAAAAAAGAGTGTAAAAAACGAACACCCAACTGTTTTTTGTTTTTATTTCCACCGGCTCAGTGTTTCTCGAAGAAAAAAATTAATATTTAAAATTAGAAAAAAACTGTTTAAATAAATTAGTGATCCCTGTAAGCTTTCAAGTGGGATTTCCAGGATCATTCATTTTTAAGATCTCACCTAATTTTAAAAATAAAAAGGGGCTACTTTTTAGCACTTATGAGGAGAAGATCTTGGTCATTGATGGCCGGAAAATTTGAAAAAAAAATAAAATAAATCACAGCCATGAATGTGAAAACAACATAAAAGAAAAGGTTTTTTGCATTACAAACCGAAATTCCACTCACATTAAATAAAAGACAAGCATGCGCATACATACATCCATGTTCATCGATCAAGAAAATTAAGTAAAAAAAGCTGATTAATTAGCATTGCAAATAAATAAAATTATAGAGAGGTGAAAGGCCACACACACACCTTGTTCTTGGGATCTCCTGGTTGTTTATCTGTCCCGAGTCGAGGAAAAAGCTTGACGACAAGAGAAGAAAGTTATGGCCGGCAATGGAGAAAACTTTTAGCTTGTAAGGTATGGAGGTACAGAGCAGAGAGCAAGGAGGAGAAATGTTGAAGAAAGAAGATGGTGTGGAGAGGTGAGGGGAGAGGCGTTTGTTTAAATAGGTAAGGAAGGAAGAGGGTTTAGGGATTTTGGAAGTTTTCTTGATGGACGTGGAAGAGACCTATTGCATTAAAACTTCCTTTTATATAATTAATCCTTTCTAATTGCTTTTGGATTTTTGTGATGTTTCTTTGAACTTTTTCGTTGACCAAAATAGGACTCTAAATGTATCTCTTTCTTATATCTATTTTTATTTGGAGAAATATTAATTTCGTGCGATTGCAATTATGGAATTGATTTCAGCAGTATTAATATCTTAAAATAGGTAGGTCATGGAAAAAATATCTAATTTCGATAAACGTGCTCTTGAAGACCAAAAGATTTCTGGAAAAAAAATAATTGATGGTGGTGACTATTTAAAATAATCATCGAGATTTCTTACTTTAACACCAATCAATTAATGATGGTGAAAACATAAACAATAAGACAATACTTTAAAAAAATATAATTGAAGTCGTATATGGTTGTCACACAAAATTATAATTTAAAATTTTATTATTAAATATTTCTTTTCAAATAATTTATTTCTATAAAAGATTTACAACTCTTTAAATAAATTTAAAAACTAACATAAACAAGAAAACCTAAATATTATGTGCTTGGAGGCTAGAGCAACTGATGAACTTAATAAAAATTAAATTTATGTTATTTTTATAACTACAACTCAAACTCAAGATATAAAGATGTATTATAATGTTTTAATTATACATGCACCATAATTTGGCCCAAACTAGCCATCATTGGCAATTCAGGAGATGGTTCAAAAACAAGTTGAGAAATGATTTTATATTCCGAAGGCCAATCTGGAAGAACAAAATAGAATTAGGAGAAAATAATGCATACATTATTATGACATATTATACTCCCCATCCCGGTTCGAGATTTTTCCCTTTCCTTCCCCCTCCACCTCAATCTTGTTATAAGTTTTTGTAATATAATTAAGATATTTGTATAGAATATCGATATTAACTATTAAGTTAATGTTATAAAATCTTGTTGTTCAATTTATTGTTTGTTGTGATTTTTGGTTTAAAAAGATGCAATTGGAATTATAATAAATAAACATGAAAAGAAAAACAATTAATGAAATACAAAATCACCAATAGAAATCAATATTCAATCGGTGATGCTATCAGTGATATCCGAACTAATTTCATTGAAGAATTACAAATTATTGTGGAGTTTTTGAACTCGTCGATGAAATCAAACTTTATAAGAAATTTTGTCGATATTGTCATAGATAATATCAAAAATCTAGTCAATGGATTAACGATGCAAATTTTCAATAGTAATTATTATATTGATATATTTGCCGATGAACACTGATCGATAATTTCTTTTACTACAAAAATCAAATCCCCGACAATAAGCTAACTGACAACATGAACTCGTCAATAATTTTATTTGGAATTAAAATATTGACGGATGTCAAGTATAGATATCGATAAAATATTATATTAGCATTTAACAATTTTATGCGAGTGTGACTAGATTTAAAACAAATCATTTGCATTCCAACTAAATGCATTTACCAAATGTTGCTCGATCACCATCTTCTTTTAATCCGGGTTAGGAATAATTAAATCCATTATTTCCTTGTGTTAGCGATATAATTATTGCAAGAAAAATATGATTGTCTCCATTATTAAGTCCATCAATTAAAAATTCCCAAGAAGAAAGGACGGTTTGCATGGTTACCCTAATTTAAAATGAGATAAAAAAAAAATGAAGATAAAATCGAATATAAGTAAGAGAAAAGGGTGAATAAGTGAAGACAAAACGAGTGAATATACTCCAAAATCTGAAGAGATACTACGAATCTTCTCTGATACTCATAGGCCACAGCATGTAAGAGAAATCTACATGCATTTTATTCTATTATATAGTTACAAGATTTGGCATTTAAATTGCTCCTTACTCATAGGCCATAGCCCAAAATATAGAAAAAAAACTATTGAGATGTGATATAATTAAGAGTATATGGTTACAAGATCTGGCATTTAAACTGTTTCTTGTAACTCATGAAGAAGCAACTGATCAAACCATGGCGGATTTTGATTCTCTCGTGTTCATATGATTATATGATGTTCATATGAACCCTAGATTTAGTAAAATAAAAATGAATCACGTTAATGTGGCCTTTTTTAATATGGGTTAAAATTATGTATGTACTCATTTATTTTAAATTTAGAAATGCAAGAGAGTTTGGATCATCAATCGAAACATATTTCATATATTTTTATAAAAAATATTAACAGCTTCAAGTCAATTCAGAGAAGAACTAAATTATTGAGTCCATTAGCATTAAATGACAATTAATTTCTTGCGTATAGAAAGAGATTCCAGGATTTGAATATGAGACCTCTCAATTATAGCATACCTAAAACCTTGAAACTCTAGGCAAATAGGACCAAAACAGCATCATTAACTTAATACTAGTCTCCCTTGGGGGAGCAAAAACATGTCTCCACTAAACAAAGCATGGGGAGATACCATCGCCACCACCACAAGTTTCCCTCCAGAGAACCAATAAAACAAAGCATATATGACAAGGAAACTACAAGGAAGGAGTGGTTGTGGTAGTGGCAGCGTGATTCAAGTTGAAGTTGAAGGTTGAAGGTGATATAATATAATTAATGGCACCCTCTCTAGGTCTTTGAAATTCCTTGAAAGAAACCTAGATATTAGGTGTTGTTGCCCACGAAACTTCTCTTTTCCGCCATTGATAGAGTTGCATGTGTCTTCGTCCTGTTGATTAATTAACAAATGTGTTTAATATTATTGATACAGCCCTAAGATTCTCCGTCCTTGATTAGCAGCTTGACAACTCTTCCTTGCATGGTGTCTTCTGGTGTCTTCATCGAAGGCAAGCGGTAATGAGCATCCACTAAGAATATTAATCATGTTCATAATGACTTTAGTGAGGATTCCATCCATTTATTTAGTACCACATGCATAGATATATAGGAAGCCTCCGATGAATAGGAGATGCAATGCCACTTGTTAAACATTCGATTTTGAGATACTATCCTTTACAGTGGTCAAATTGACTGGTTTAGCCCTTCAAGAACACGACCTATTTTTATATCTCTTCTGAGAAGGGATTTCAAATCTAATATGTTTTAGATTTATTCATTTGATATTGCTATCAAGAATGACTGCAGAGTGTAATTAAGAACACGAAAAGAAAGCAATTTTATAACCATACTTTCAATTATAATACCAGACACATTAATTAAGTATATAAATTTGAAGTGGTGAGCTGTCAATAACATTTAAGTACATAAATAGTATCTTCTTAGGTAGTGATTTGCGGTTGATTTAGAACTCCAAAACCAAGAAATTCTGACTGATTAATTACTGGGAATTATTTATGGAAAGTGACCGATAGCGGTGGACAGGCCAGTGTGTTCTTAAATGCCATCCTCAAAAAACTATATATATATATCAATGATATTGCATAAAAAAGAAAGGAAAAAAGAATCCCGTCTCTATACTCAGATTTTTAAAAAGAAAGATTAATGGGGTAAAAGATGTTAGATAATGCTTAAAAAGAAAACCTCCTGTTTATTGAATGAACAGGTCGGCCTGTGATTTTAAGCTCTAAATTGCACAAACCTTGACTAAGCTTGGGGTTCAAAACTACATCGAACAATGACGCCAAATATAAATGGTAACTTCAGTCAAAGCTAGCTTACACACTGTGAACTATCTGCAAGACCTGGTTCAGCCTAACAAGATAACTAAGCCATGGATTGATTTGGGGTTAACCATGACTCAAGTCAACACCGATCCCCGTCCTGGATCGACGTAGACCTTTGGCGGCCAGAAACAGTGCCGTGTAAACGTTCATGTATAAACACGCTAGACATACGTTAACTTCAGAACGCAGGTAATGCACGTACAGTAATCAAATGCACCTATTGCATCAGTTAGGGTTTTGCTAACAACAGATTGTTTGCAGATCATGCCAGTTGGTTTAGGAGAAGTTAACCCAATATTGGCATTGTAAAGCAAGATCATCAACATGGAAAACATTCCATACAACTCTTCTTTTCTTATTTTGGTAGACTGGAAACCAGGAGACTATGCATTCGGAAGGGAAGATAAAACAGTGTTCAAATTCTGTAGTTAACTATACACGCCATGAAAAACCATTTATAAGCAAGACTGCTGTTTCATCAGAGAAGCAGCTTTCCTCTTATAAACAAACAGCTCAAACCGTGTGTGTGTGTGTGTAGGAAATGAAGAGCTAACCATTATCATTCAATCAACAAAACGAGTGAAAATGAAAATTTTGCTTGGAAGCCTAAGCATGGATTAAACAATAGGAGTCTAAACTACATGAAAAATATTCAAGCATTATGCAAAGCAATTCAACAACAGAAATTGATGCTGGTAAAACTTGACTCTGGTCAAGGATGAGCTTCTTTATAGTTCAAGCATCAGAAAATTATACAGCCATAACAGTAAAACAAAACAAAAAACTCGGGATCATTTTCCGATCCAATTACAGCATCTCCAGTTATGGCAAAAAGAAGCATCTACAGTTCGGATCAGCTTTACAAAACAAAAGAAACTTGCCTATATTGGTGTATGTTGAGCTGTTTCCACTAGCAAACTTATTAACTTTTGCAGGATAAGTTACAGTATTAGTTGCTTTGGCTGGCCTATGTACTGATGAAACTCAGAAAACGTTCTTCAGTTTCTATCATCCCAATTATCTTACCTTTTGCAGCATCCTCGCCATGAGGACTGTCTGCATTTGTGGAGAAATCCAAGCCATTTCTTCCTAGGCCTTTCCACCAGTGTGCTTCATTTGTGCTTTGTTGACTTCCATAATCACCCGAGGAAGTTCTGAAGAGATGCCTGTTGGATCATCTCTGGCATGATCTTCACTTCCTATCATCTCCCTAGTAATTGAGGCATCATCAACCATTCGGCTTACCTCTGTTTGTGACAAACTTTGCATTGTTTGTTTGTCAGCTACTCTACCAGTTGCCACCAATTCTGCTTCACTGGCTTCAGTAACAACCTGGAGAAATTCCGAAGGGATAGCAGCTGGGTCCAATTCCCGACAACCCTCCAGAGTGCTATGAGCTTCTTCGCCTGTAAGCACATGATTAGGGACCTGATGAGAGAAGCGGAACATCTCTTCTTTTGGAATCCTCCTAATTTCATTTGGACCTACATGTCTACAAAAAACTGCCTTGAAACCAGCAACCTTAATAAGAGGAACAACAGATATGCCCTGTTCTTCGTCATAGTCATCAAGTACTTCTACCATCTCATATTCTCGCACCACTTCATCTGGGGTGTCCTCATTCCAGTCTGGAGACCAGTTTCTGTATAGAGCCCAGACATCTCCCTTTCTTGGAATGATGCGAACAACTCCACGTGCGCCTTTTGACCATGTAACCCTATGTGAGAAAGAGTTTAAGGTTTTGCTGATTTCATGTCTGCCAGTCCGGAAATCACCACAAGTTTTTAAAAAACCAGACCCCACCCAGTCTAGAAGGCCAAATTCACTGTTGCTTCGTGAGTTAAGCCAACTGATCTTCATCTTAAAAGGCTTCAAAGAGATCACTGAGTGAATTCGAGCATAATATCGGGGCAACCCATCATTTTCGTCATAGGCAGCCCAGACCTGGTCATCACCAAAAGAACTTTCTGTTCGATCCAAGTCAAAATTATGAAAATCAGGATCTGGAACATTGATTGACAAAGGTGCTGGTGCCTGTTTAGTAGATCCATTGGAAGAAGTGCCAGCAGAGTCACCACTCTTATGTTTATTTGCGTCATTGTTTACCAAGCTTTCCTGTGTTTTACTTTCTTTCAGTTTCACCTGATTTGAGCTCCATTCTTTAAGTTTTCCACGGACCTCCAAGAGTCCCTTCTTCATCAAAATGTTTCGAAGCTCGAGAAGGGACAACTCTCGCCCAGTGATGGACTTGGTATGAATATCTGAAAAACCATGAAACCTTTGTGCTTCAAATTGGCCCCTTTTTGGTTCAGATGAATTTCGGATTCCTGCTCCTCCATTTCCAATGACTGCTTGATTCAAAACATCAGCTTCGTGATTGTTCATGCCAGTTTCATCACATCTCCTCCTCTTAAAGAGTTGGTCTGCTCTAAGAGCAGAATTACCCACCCTTTTGGAAGCATGACGCTTCTCCCATTCAGTGGCTGCCTGTGCATCCTCCTGCTCTCTTTTCAATTGGTCATGTGTTTTCTGAACCACATTCTTCTCATGACCAACGGTTGATGTTGATGCAATTTTGCCTCCAAAATTACACCATTGGAGATTTGGACCATTAGTTGAATTGTGTACTCCAAACCCCTCAGATCCTGAATTTTGACCACCATTTACTTGAGAATTAAATGCATTACTATTTCCAGCATGATGTCTTGGATTCTGGAAGGACTTCTTAACGTTTGAAGGTGGATCCTTCTCAACAGCCAAAAAAGGCTGATGACAGTTGGGGCATAGCAGGTTGTGATTTAGATAAACCCTCAGATACTCATAATGCATCATACATCGACTGCAGATAGTCCAAAATGTATCAGGTTTTTTAGATGACAGAGAAGGGACTAATGTGGGCCTCGACTGCATATTCTTGTTCTGAGTCCTTGTATGCAAAGTTACAGTACTGTTGTGATTATGAAAGCTATTTTCCCTATGTTGGGCAGAGGGAGCCTTAGTATGGGTTGATACTCTCCCCTACCATTCTGCAGGACTCAGTTTCTGATTGTATGCTCGTCTCTTTTCCTTATCAGATAACAAGCCCCAGGTCTCTGAAACCAGCTTAAATGCATCATCTGCACCCAGAGACTTGTTTCTATCAGGATGAAGCATGAGCGCTAGTTTGTGGTATTGTTTTCTGACTGTCTCATTGTCAGCCCAGGGGTTTGCACCAAGCACGCCGTACCAATCAACTTCTCCATTACTAGTTCTGTTCTCTGTAGAAATATGAACGTCAAAAGTAGTCAGCATTTGGGATTAACCATCAAGCTCGGGGTACAAATTTTGAGCCTTTAAAGCAAATTTCTTTGCCCCAGCATAATCCCTCCCCATATACTTCTTCTCAGCAATTTCCTTTGCCCTGACTGCTTCATCTTTGTTGCACTCCATAATATCTCGATGTTCTAGAATATAGCCCTTGTCTTGTGGTTATATGAATGTTTCTAAGATTTCATCCACAAGTCATATGTTCCACGGATCCAGGTTGTTCATTTTTCAAGACAAAGGGCACTGTCAATTCTCTGACACCTGTTCAATGCAGAAAAAAGTTAAACTAAAATAAATGTCGAAGAGATCTAATGTCAGTTATTGTAGCCATATAGTTACAAAACAAACACGATATTCATACAAATCACAACCAACAGTACTTGAATTTCCTATTCCTTCCCGAAAAATAAATCTCCAGAAAAATAACTCTTATAGAAATCACATAATTCTTTATTTTACTCTAGAATGTATCACATTTATTGACATTAACAAGGAGAAGTTTTCAATATTTGACAGAATAATAAATCTCAGTCTCTTCTAATATGAGCAACAAATGTCAGTAAAACTTGCAACATGACATACAATAATTTGATAAAATAATAAGTGCTCATGAACCACTCATCGTGTAATATAATTCCCTAATACCTATGAAACATAGAGCCATGTGAATCACTTCATATTGGAATATTTGACCTATAAACATAGATGCATATGAATTAATTCATATTGGAATATTTGATCTATAAACATAGATGTGCGTGATTCACTTCATATTGGAAAAGTTAAGTGATCTTTTTCCTATCAAAAGAAACACATAACCCTAGCAGTAACTTCTTGTGTGTCCTTATGCCTAACAATGAATCTCATGCTTCAAGCCCAGAAAATCCTATCAGGCATAATCTACAATATACAAAAGGGTTTGATTCCATTTTAAGAATATGCAAAATGGTGGGAAAACATTCAATGGCTTAACATGTATACAAAGTCAATATATTAAAGGGCAGGAAAGAAAAAGGATAGGGCACCACAATAGACATCAAATAATTCAGAATACTAAAATATAAGCAAATGCCACCTGCCTGTATTGCATGCTTTTCTTTACTGTCAGTTATAAATGAAAATCATACATGTGCATGTACAAAAGCACACATGCGTGCGCATATGTAAGGGTCACCATAGGTTTTCAAAGAAAGGCAGGGTTCACCAACTTACAGGATATAATCATGCTACTTGAATTTTAGAAAGTATCTAGTATACAATTATGATGACAGACAAACACAAACACAAACACGGATATTGTAATGAGAATAAAGTACAAGATATTAGACAAAAAAGCTCCCAAGTTCTAGACACATGAATACCGGTACTAAGTCTTTCCAGGAATATCCTAAAATGGAGTGTGCATATTTATGAGTTTCTAAAGAGGAATAGGAGAGATCATGTTTTTCACCTTAAAGACACCAAAACAGGATTCCATTAGGATTACATTTGAACTTGTACAGGTGCTTGTATGCAATGTGTCCACTACTAGCTTCTGCCGAAACTCTTCCATTTTTCCCTCGCAACAAATAGGTCTTCCCCCTAGTCATGTTATCTAACCAAGAAGGCCCTGTGACTCGTCCAACCTTTACATATAATCTCAATTAGGTATGCACAAGTCCCCCCACCCCTCTTATAATTACAAGTAGAAATACTTGGCACTTTCAAACCCTACCATATATATTCATAGTGAATGGTGATATCAGGGAAAGGAGAGAACACGATTTTCTAAAAAAAGCTTATGTAATATCCAACAAATAAATAAGGTACAAACACTATTCATTTTATGGGTTAAAAATTAATGTCAAAGAATTATTATTGTTTGACACTCCTAAACACCATGGCATAAGAGGACATGTTGCGGCAGTTAACACCCGATTTATGTATTCTATTGTGCACAATTCCTACATCATGCACACTTAACCAGCACTTGGTAACTGTGCCACACACCAAGGCAATGACACTGTTCCAATTTTCTTCCTTTACAAATGTAAAACATAGACATGGGAAGGCAACATAATCAACATGCAGAACACATTTTTACTTGAGTAAAAAAAGGCTAGTTAATAATGCATGCGTGCTTTCTGTATCAAGCCTCACAAACAAGAGCTACTACACCTTATGCGTGTTAAATAATAAATTTGAAATCCATGTAGGCATATCTATATATAGATGGAAAAGGAATATTTTTTATTCTTAATTTCTTCCTTTTCCATCTTAAGCATATAATGTTGGACTACCAGGGAAAATAAATTCAGCTTTCGAATAAATAAAAGTAGTTTCTCAAATCATTTGCTGTTAAAATAGTTTTTCCATCTCTCAACAAGAACCATTTTTCATCTCGATGACTAAATAATAAATGCACTTTGCAAATGGAAGTCAGTTTTTCCAATTTAGTTTTTCCCTTCGTTCTTCTCAATTTTTAGATTCATGAGAAACCATATATCTAGAGAAGTCTCATGGATGGTTGTTTTCAGATTCTTTTAAGTTCAGATCATAATATGTAAAATATTTTTTTCCCATTAAGGATAGATGATACTGGACAAAAAATGAAACTTTCAATTTACCTCAAGAACAAAGCTTATCTTTAGCTTTCATAGTATGATTTGAAATCATACATTTAGAGGAGCGGAAAATGAAGTAAAAGTTAGCTTCAAAAGGTACCGTCAACACAAGGAAAAGAAATATGTATAGAAAATGATCAAACATGGTATATACATAAATATAATGTTTTATCACCTATAAAAATTGCACACTTGTTTCTTTTGAATCCTGATCTTCCCTTAACGTGTCAAATTCTCGAACAATGGTGAGAACATTACCATAACATTTGAAATTCAACACCAAATAGTTCCAAAGGTAATCAGAATCTCTTGTTCGTTATTCTTAAAATAGCACATCTCCACCTTCGCGGAGCTCCCATTACCTCAATCACAATTTGTAACAGGACATAAAGAACCAATTCTGTATAATAGATTCAGCTTTTAATACTCTAGATTAATACTAAATAAAAACTTTTCAACAACTTGATTATCACATGAATGCAAACATAAGCAACGTGCAACATTCCCACAAAATTCCTATGGATCCAAATCCATAACAAGATACAATCAGATTCAGAATTCCTACCTTCTTAAGATACCTTATCAACTCATTTCAACAGTCCAAACTCTAACGTAGTAGCATTTACAATAACAAGCTAAGATAGCCTCAAATTATCACACACACACATTCATTTGATAACAAAAAAGCCAATAGACAACAAGCCCCCAAAATGTAAACTAAAAAAGGTTCCGTCTTTACTTCACCATTTCATGTTCTAAACAGTTCAAGAATCACATCCAACTCAAATTAAACATCCACAAAAACAAAACATAACAAAACCCCATTAGCAAATAGTAAAATAAATAAGCCAAAAACACTACAATCGATCAAACAACAAGTTGTTCATGGATCTACAGTGATAGGGTTTTTAAAGCAACAACTAACGGTCAAATTACACTCATTTGAATTACTAGCAGATTAACTTCAAACTGAAACCCTAGATTCTAAAGTCTTGAAAGCAGTACCCAGATTGCTAATCTTGCAAAAAACAAAATAAAAAACAAAACTCTATCATATGGCCAAAAAAGCTTAAAAAATGAGAAGTTACCTATAGAAAGGAGAGTCTTTTCAAATGAAGAAAAATTGTATCAATCAAAATGCATAATGGGTTTTCATTTATTTTATTTTTTTTCAAAAACCCATTAGAAACTCTGAACTCTGAAGAGCTCTCTCTCTCTCTCTCTCTGCTCTAAAGTGCAAGTAAGCATAACTGAAATAACAAAGAAAATGAAAAGGCAAGTGGGGGTTTGGTTAATATTTAATTAGGAGTGTGCCCTTTTTTTATTATTAACCCAAATCCTACTTTTTTATAGTGAAAACAAAGTTCACTATGGTTAAATTTTAACTCCTGAATGGGGTTCAAATTTAACCTTGGCATTGTGGTGGGTTAGATTTTAACCTGGGTTAATTTTTTTTTAAGTATAATTGGGCTTGCAAAATTGATTAAATTTGATGGATTATTGTGGTGATGTTACCCTTTGATGGATTATTAATGGCAAATCTTAGTGTTAATGACACATTGCAGAGAAGGTATGGTTAGATTTTCTTTTTTCCATTTTAATTAAACATACAAGATAAATGAACATGATTAATCTTGAGGTGATATTGTGAATATACGAGTTAATATAGTAGGTGATAACTAGTGAATTATTAGTTAGAAGACTAAAATAGGATGAATTAGGTATACCAAAAAAATTACAAGAAATTCTTTATAAAAGATATTTTACACTGAAGGATAGTTTTGTCATTTCAAAATGCTTTTTAGCTTGCAAATCCAACTTTTTGTAATGAGAGTTATCTAACCAGGGTTAAATCTTAACTCTTGAATAGGGTTTGCATTGGCAAAGCAATGTGCCTGATTAACTAGGTTCCAGGGTTAAATTGAGCTGCAAATCTTGTGAAATATTTATGGAGAATTGCTCTGAAAATTAATTGCAAATGTTGCAGAAAATCAGTCTTTTCCTTGAAAAAATCTAAACATTCTGACAACTGCAATTTGCTTTATACAGCACCCGTTAAGGCTATCTGAGATGGTTGGTTATCATAGCCAATTATGGCATTCTCCTTATTACTATACTTTAATCCAGAAATTTTAACCTTCGATTGTTATTTTTCTACTTGACCCTTTTCACCCCTCCATATGTATTTATTACCATTGATCATTATGACTATATCTCTTGTATTCAACTTAAACGTTGAAGTTAAAGTTTTCCCAGGATTTGTTTGGCAAAAATATATTTTCTCTGAGACATCTCAATGACAAGAGGCCAAGGTTAAATGTAACCGTAATCTCTGTTATTGCCTGAATTTAATGTCTTATAGCTCTGGTTTTGTTGATGTTGGACAATTACCTGCAGCGTTGGAAGATCAAAATACAACAGAGTCATGGCATGTATCATTAGTTTTACTCTCCAGGTTCTGCTAAGACAGGCTTTTCACCATTGAAAGCAGCCACTGATTTCTCAACCACAGCAATCACTCTTCATTCTTGAACCACCTGAAGTTTCTGTTAGCAATCAAACAAAATAAATTGGTCAGCATTTTGTTTTACCAGCTGACTGTGCAAGAGAAGGAGATATTAATTAGGCTAATCAAGACAGAATTTGTCAGTATTTTGTTTTTTCCAGTAGCTGTTCGATTCAAACTATCAGCTTCGTAATTGCAAACGCCAGTTTCTTCATGTCTCCTCCTTTTAAAGAGTTGGTCTACTCTAAGAGAAGAGTTATCCATCCTTTCTGAAGCATGACACTTCTCCCGTTCAGTGGCTGCCCGTGCATCCCCCTGCCTTCTCTTCACTTGGTCATGTGTCTTCTGAACCACACTCTCACCATGACCGGTGGTTGACATTGACGCAACTTTTACATCCAGCAAGACTCATTCTAGTAAAATTACTCCACCGGAGGCTTGGGCCGTTAGTTGATATGCGGACTTCAAACCTCTCAGATCCTGAACTTTGACCACCAGTTCTTTGGAATTAAAAGGATTGCTATTGACGGCATGATGTCCTGCATCCTGGGATGACTTTGTAACATTTGAAGGTGGATCTTTCAAAAGAGCCTTGTTTTTATCAGGATGAAGCACGAGAGCTAGCTTCTGGTATTGTTAGTCCAGGGATCACACCAAGCACACAGTACCGATCAACTTCTCCCCTACTTATTCTCTTCTCCACAGAAATATACACATCAAATACTCTCAGCATTTGCAATAAACCGTCAAGCTTGGGATACAAGATTGAGCCTTTAAAGCAAACTTCTTTGCCCAAGCACAGTCCATGCCCATAAACTTTTTCTCAGCGATTTCCTTGGCCCTGACTGCTTCATCTATAATATCTCTATGTCCAAGAATATAGCCCTCGTGTTGTAGTTATATGAATATTTCTAAGATTTCAACCGCAAGTCACATATTCCACGGCTCCAGGTTGTTCATTTTTCAAGACAAATGGCACTGTCAATTCTCTGGCACCTGTTCAAAGCATAAGACAGGAAAACTGAATCAATGTCGAGGAGATTCAAATGTAAGTTATTGTAACCTTATAATTACAAAAGACAACATGATATTCATACAATTCACAAGCAACAGTGTTTGAATTTCTTACTCCTTCCCAGAAAACAAATCTACTCCGGAAAAAATAACTCTAGCTAAAATCACGTAATTTTTTATTGGCTTTAACAAGTAGAAAAATTAAAGGACAGGAGAAAAGGATATGGCACCACAATAGAAATCAAATAATTCAGACAATTAAAACATAGACAAAGGCCACCTACCTGCATTGCACTACTATCAGTTATAAATGGAAATCATACATTCACATGTACACAAGCATGCAAGCAAGAGTCATCATAGGCTTCCAAAGAAGGGCAGGAAGGAACTCCTCCAACTTACATAATATAATCACGCTAATTGAATTTTAGAGAGTGACCAGTATACGATTACAAAGACAAAGACGCACAAAAATGGATATTGCAATAAGAATGAAGTATAAGAAATTGGATAAAGCAGCTCCCCAAGCTCTAGACAAATGAATAACAGAGCGTGTCTTTCCAGGAATATCCTGAAATGGGGTGAATATTTATGAGTCTCTCAAGAGGAATAGCAAAGACAATGTTTTTCACCTTAAAGTCACCAAAACAATGATCTATTAGGCAACATAATGCCTATATCAAGTGGATATAACCAAGATGACATGTTTCCAAATTTCGTCCTCACAATTCTAAAACATAGCAGACACAGAAAGGCAACAAAATCAACATGCAGACCATATTTTTACTTGAGTATTGAAGAGCCAGTTAATAATGCGGGAGTGCTTTCTGATCAAGCCTCGCAAACTTGAGGTACGTCTTATGCATGTTAAATTACAACTTTGAAATCCAGGTACACGTATTTGCATATAGATGTAAAAGCTACGCTTTTTATTCTTATTTTTCTTCCTTTTTCATCCTATGCATTCCCAAGCACATAATGCTGCACTTAAGAGGGAAGATAAATTCAGATTTCATGTAAATAAAAGGTAGTTTCCTGAATCATTTGTTGTTAAAATAGCCTTTTCCATCTCTCAACAAAAACAAGCTTTCTTCTCGTCAGCTAAATAACAAATGTGCATTGCAAACGGAAGTCAGATTTGCCAATGTAGTTTTTACCTTGCTTCTTCTCATTTTCCAGATTCAGAGGAACAATATATCTAGAAAAGTCTCAATGACGGTTGTTTTCAGATTCTTTAAGTTCAGATCATAATATATAAAAATGGTTTTCCATTAAGGATCAACGATACAGGACAAAAACCTACAATTCAGCTATCAATTCTGCAAAGATTCAGCCTTCTAATACTAGAGTAATGCTGAATTAAACATTTCAAGCAACTAGATTATCACAAAAACACTTTCCCACAAAATTCCTGCAGATCCAAATCCATAACAAGATACAATCAGAATCACAATTCCTACCTTCTTAAGATACCTATCAACTCCTTTGTACAGCCCAAACTCCAGCATAACAGAAGGCAGTAGAATTCACAATAACAAACTAAAGATAACCTCAAAGTATCACATAAAACAACTAATCAATTCATTTGAGAACCAAAACAGCCCAAAAGCAACATGCTCACATAATGTAACCTAAAAACGCTCCCATCTTTACTTCGCCATTTCATATTCAAAACAATCCATGAATCACATCCAACCCACATTGAACATCCACAAGAAAAATTAGAATAAAAAATAAAACATTGCTGTAGAGTGATAGGGTTTTTAAAGCTACACGTAATGGTCAATTTCACTCAATTGGATAATCAAATGAACTTCAAACTGAAACCATGTATGCTAATTGCTAAAGTCTTAAAAAACAGTGCCCAGATAGCCAATCTTGCAAAAAACAGAATAAAAATCAAAACTTTGTAAAAAAAAAATCAAAATGTAAAAAATGAGAAGTAGCCTATAGAAAGGAGTTTTTTCAAATAAAGAAAATTTATATCAATCAGCATGCATAATAGTTTCTTTTTTCTTGTCCGACCGGATTGAGCGGGTTAATGAGGTTGACGTATCAAGTCAATTCAAAATACTTCAACTAAGTGTTTCCGTTGGATATACAGGGCATGTTAACAAGACAGTGGGAGGTGGGGATCAAGGACATGAACAGGGAGTCCAAACTTCATAGGGGTACCCCCCCCCCCCCCCCCCCCGCCGATTTCCTCATCCTAGCTTGAGATACATTATTATTTTCTTTTCAAGATTTTGGTTTCTTTCAATCGATTTCCAGACTTTTCTAAGAGAAAAAAAATTCAACTAACCCTTTTCTTTAGTTCGGTTAAGAAATTTTAAGTAGCTTACCAAAAAAAAAAATTTAAGTTAGTTTATTATTCTTTTAAAAAATAAAATATTTTTAAAAGTGTAGATAAATGAATTTTTAAAATCAATATTTTAAAAGATTTTTTTAAAATATACTATAAATATTAAAAAAATAATTTTAATTTATGTGTAAATTGATTGAAGAAATTGTATGATTTTTCAGACGAAATCTATGAATATTTCTTTGACAAAATTAGCATTGAGTTTATGAAAAATGGGTATAGAACTATAGATGTCTAATGAATGAAAAGTGTGTTATTGAAGTTTCATGATGCTTTTTAAAACAAGATTGTTTGGGAGTGTTTTTTAAAAATATTTTAAATGTTTTTTGAAATTTTTGTTTTTTGTTTTGAATTAATATATTTTTGATGTTTTCAAATCATTTTAATGTGTTAATTTTAAAAATAATTTTTAAAAAATAAAAAAAATATTATTAACATATTTTTCTGAGTGAAAAACACTTTAAAAAATAACCATAATTATATTTTCAAACACCCAAATGAGTGTCGGGAAGCGGTGCAATTATATTTTGAAAAATTTTAATTTTTTTTAATTATTTTAATATATTAATATTAAAAATAAATTTTTAAAAAATAAAAACTATTATTTTAATACATAATAATATTATCACGACCACCGAAGCTGAAATGAAGGTTACAGCTGGGAGAGGTTCCACACGCTATCGCAGCCCATGTGGCACACTGTGACTGGTCCATGGCCATGTAAGTTGAGATGGTGACGCTAGCTAGACCTGGGCCGCGTGTCTCATCAGCGCGGAATCGAAGGAGGGGCCAAATGATTACGTGTCGGCCGTTAAAAAGGCCTAACTTTCTCCCTGAACTTGACCTCAAAATTTTGTGGCACCAAACACATATCACATGATTCATATTTTATTTTTGCAACAACATAAAAATTATACAAGAAAATTAAAAACTAAATCACAAAAAAATATTCTGGATTTTGAGATTTTAATTCCGAATATTGAATCAAATTGAATTTAATTTTGAATCTTTATTTTTTTTATTTTAAATATCTCAAGCTATTTTTTATTAAAAAATATTTTTATTAATTTTGATATAAATCATAATCTAGAAGAACAACTTATGTGATGAAAACATGTGATTTAAAAATTAGAAAATAATTAACGGTGAGATAGAAATCTGAATGAAAGGACCTACTTTTTATCCAAAAAACAAAACCTGCAATACTCAAATAAAAAATAAAATTTAGAGACTAAGTTCAAATTCAGGGTAGTTTTGAGTTATTTATTATTATATATAAAAAAAACTATGAAAATATTGTTCTATATATTCTTTAATTTTTAATCCTATAATTTAATTTTGAATACATGTTCTCTTACAAACCTATATATTGATTTGCTTTTGACTTTGATATGGTAGTTTTTATTGGATGAAAATAATGTTTATTTTTTAAAATAAAACATAGGATATTAACTAAAAGAAAGTGAGTACAAAAATTAGAAAGAAGGACGAATAACTTCAAGATTTTTTAAACAAAATTAGCAAAAGCTAGTTAGATAAATAGCCTTGACAACCATTTGATGCTTACAATCACCTTTTTCACTTTTATATTAAAATTTTATGATGTTAAATATTATTTTAAATCTGATCTAACTCAGGTTTGAATAATTCAATATATAAAATTATGAAAAGAATTGTCTTGATACGAATCGGATTAAATATCTTAACTAATCATGATTTGTAGCTTGCCTTGAGTCAATTCCATATTCAATTTTAAAACTATAATTTTAAATTGATAAATTTTTGTGTATGTATTTTTAGGGGTGATAATTTTTGGATCGGCCTGGCTTTTATAAGAAAAAAACAACCAAATTGAATATTTTTTAAAAAAATAAAACCGGTTCAAACTGACTAGTTTCGGTTCGATTCGGTTTTTTAGGATATAAAACCAATTCAAACTAGTTTGGCTTAGTTTTTTTCGGTTTGAGTTTGATTCGATTTTAGGCTTATAAAATCGAAACCAAACCAGTCGGTTTTTTTAAAATTTTATTCGGTTTAATCAGTTTTTTTTTACGGTTCTGTTTTCTCAGTTTAATCGATTTTTCCGTTTTTTTGCTCACTTTTATATATTTTTATATTATTTTTTTATCTATTTTTTCTCCATCTCCTAGAACTTCTGACCAACATGAGATTAAAAGATCCTTCCAAGCATGGAAGAAGCCAATCTTGAAGCGTGTACATAATTAGAATTTCATTTGGTTATTCAAGATCCATCATTTGATACGAACAAAAATGAATTTCTCACAAGTAGAATGAAAGTCTACTGATTTTGAAATAAAAACCATAACTAATTAGGAGATAATTATATAAACATGAAATTAAGTAAAATATAAATAATATTTGTACTTATTTAACAAGAACTCCCTTTCATGTAAGAATGTAGCATGCTATACTTTGAAGAGTATAATTTAACTGATCAAGTTTTAAATTTGTTTTTCAAAGATCATCAGTTCAAGTCCTATAAATTTCAGGATTACCGGAGGCTTACGTGATCGTTAACTTCATGACCGATAGAATTAGTCGAGGTCTACGTAAGTTATTCTAGATACCTATATTAATATAAACAAAAAAAAAAAAGGAAAGGAAAGAAAGAATGTGACATGCCACGAACGAAAAACTTTTTATGCGAAAGTGTTCATAAATCTGTTAACATATCATCATCACTCTTGAATAACATCAACTACGTACTGCTCATTCCTTGTAAATAAATTCCAAGAAAGAGATATTTGAGAGTTTGTTATCATGTCAAGATGGTGCATTGCTGTAGTTCGATTCTTAAAATATAAAAAAGGATAAGAAAGTGTTTAAGACGGCTTCAAAGCACGATATCCCTCTTTGAATAATCATACTCAATCAAGCAATATGTTCTGTAATATACACACGATAAATATAATTATGAGAGCCTTTAAAAATATATGTCTCCTTTTGTCTTACGATTCTTTCAGGTTCGCGGTTGTTGTTGATACCATTCCTAACAATACAAAACACGCGAGCATTATATATATATATATATAAAAAAGTGTTCGATCTAACTTGCTTATATTTTGATTAATTTCATGAGTCCTGAAATTAACGATTAAGTAAACCTCTAGTAACTATAAGATTTGTAAGACTCGAACTAGTAATCTCTATAGAATAAATTTATAGTTAACTAGTTAAGTTATACTCCTTAAAATTTTAAAATATTATTTTTATTTTTATGCTATTGCTCCTTTTATTTTTAATGATAGACCTCACTTTAAAACATATATGCAAATGCTAATCCGACTACACTATTAATATCTTAAAAACAAATAAATAAACACTAAACATAAAAATATATGTAATTAAAAAAATAAATCTCTCATTTTAGTTTTTTATTAAATTTGTATGCTCTTAAAATAAAAAAATAAAACATAAAACATATCCCATATCTAAATTGGATGCTAGGTTAATTCTTTCTAAATTGAAGAATATATATATATATATATATAGTGGCATATTAAAAACAAATCTTGTTTTTGACACAACAAAACTTGTGCAAGACAAAAGCACTTGAATTCCATAGCTAGTCGAGGATCATGTCGTGTTGGACTCAACTAATTAGTTAAGAGAGTTGTAAAAAATTTATGTTCATGTGTCAAAAACCTAAAACCCCACATGGCACTAAACATTTAATAATAATAAAAAAAAAAAAGACATGAAGGATATATTCTTACGTCATGTTTCAAGAGCGTTACAGCTTGAAAACAGTGTGCGTGTGCATGCACGCACCATCATGAAATGAGTGAGTAGATCATGATCGAATTTCTTTATTACAAGATCAGTTGCGTCTAAAATCCTTGTCCTCGCCCTCAATTCTGTATATTAATCAAATGCATGAACTGTGAAAATTAGAGAGGAGGAGAGCTGTTAACGCTTGATTAGGGTTTGTCTCTGTTAATTTAATCTCTTAATTTTTTTTATTAACATGAGTTACGCTGCAATTCAAGCCTTGAATCGTGGTTAACATTCTATTACCTTAGACATTGATTATTAATTATTATTATTATTAAAGAAATTCTGTTGCGTTATCTTGTGTTTTTATGTGGGTTATCTTCATGGATAAAGACAAGCTTCTTCTCAACAATAAATTCAACCTAATCTTGACGAGTTCTTGAAGGCTGATGGAATGGATTTGTATTCAAGGAAAGAAAGACCATGAAAAGAAAATTTATCGTAAAGATGCTTACTTGTACTATTATTAACCATATATTTAAGAATCGATATAATATTATCTTATGTGAGATCAAATTCTGTAGTTATTAATATTAATAGCTAATAAAAACTTATATAGTCATTAATTTCAATACTTTTAAAATTAATCAAGTTAGAGTCGCAATTCTGTACTTGTTCTTCACCTGTGTTTGTGAAGAGAAAATTGAGTCCCCACAGCAATAACATATGCAGTTAGAGTCGCAATTTGACATTTAAAATCCCAAATTATACAATATAAAACTACGGAGAATGTGATTTATAATCTTCAATGATGTAAGCATAATCTCAATAATGGAAGCACTGAGCACTTATTAATCCAATAGCATATATATATGTATATACATATGATCGGTTAGCCACCAACTAATATGATATGTGACAGATTCTGCATCCGAAAGCAATTTTGACAATAACGATGGCAGCCAACCAAACAAATATAGACAACGACGAGGAGGAGGAGGAGGAGATAATTCATAAGATAATTTCTTACAATACATACAACATTGTTCACTGTCTTTATATTTTTATCAATTTGATTCAAGAAATCTATGCACAAACCCGCATTTTAATTTCAAAATAAGTAATAACAGTAACTGAAGCTCTTCTTTTTCTTGATCTTCTTCAACCTGAGGTTCATCTTCTAGTACTGTTTTTCAATAGTTCCAGAAACAATCAAGGTCCATTGATTGGACTAATGTAGAAGGTGGTGCCTCTTGTTCATCAAATGACCTTTTTCCCACTTCAAGATTTGATATGACAGAAGAGATTTCAGTGTTCATATCTGTAGCGCTATCTTGTGAGACACTGGCCATGTCCCTTTCAAGCTTGGAACTTTGCTGCTTCATGTTTGAGCCTTGGTTCTCAATCAAGGCTTTTACAACTGAGTGATCTTGAATAGAAACAGAACCTGGATATTGCAAATTTCCTGATGCTGCAACAGCCTGGGGAGAGTAGAATGAATTCAGAAGTGGGATTCGAGGAAAAACCTCTGCAGGGTTTGAAGAAACTGCAAAAAGATGATTGTTGAAGCTATCAGTTGTGTCTTGTTGGTTTCTTTGATCATCACTGAGATTGGAGAAGCAGGGCACGTAAGCCGACTCGGTCACTTGCTTAATCTTGCCATTGGAGGGTGAAGAATCCGTCAATGGTGGCAGACCATAAGGGCTAAATTCGTCACCAAAAGAACCTAGTCTCACCAGACCTGAAATATAGGTCTTCTTTCCAGCGGAGCTCTTCTGAAACACCCTGCAAATCACCCATTCATTCTACAATACAAGAGCAAAAATCCATTAGCGTAACTAAACAATAAAAAAAGAGTCAGAATGATGAACAAAAACAGATGAAAAAAACAGAGGAGAGGGGTGTACCTTGGCAATTTTGGGGAGATTGTGGGCAGAGAATCTACCCTCTAATCTGTATTCATGCATGATCCAGTTGGTTTTCTCTCCTTTAGGGGCTCTACCCTTGTAGAAAACAAGGGTCTTCTTCATTCCAACCAGGGATTTTCCTCTGTAGATCTCCTTATCTTTCCCCGTGGCTTTCCAGTAACCAGCTTCAGTTGCCCTGTTTGTTCTGAGACCTGTCGGGTACTTTCTGTCCCTAACACAGAAAAAGTACCACTCTTTCTCTCCCATCTTCGCCTTCCCTTCATCCAAACAAAACCATGGCCATAAGAAAGAAATCCCAACTTGCCATAATCTCTATGAAGAAAGATTGAAAGAAATTGATCAGTTAGCTTAAAGACTTACATGGCAGTTCCCAGGGTTCAGACTTGTTCAAGTCCACATCTCCGATTGCTCTAGCAGAGAAGTTGATGTCAAGAACCTTCTTGTATAAGTAGTGAGAAATAAGCTCTTCGTCAGTCGGATGGAACCGGAATCCAGGAGGCAAATCCATCTTATCATCATCTTCCTTGCCAAGTCCAGAAATGTTTTCCATATCTCGAAACACTAAAACACTCGTCTTGTTTTCTACTGGAAGACCTTTGTTTCAAAAACTATTTTTTTCTGTATCTGATTAAGAAGCTAATAAACTCCAAGAATTCAACCCCTACCCTCGTATATAACCTCTTGTATCAAATGGGAACTGACCAAACAAGACTAATTCTCTAGGTTCAAGGAACCTTGTAGAAAACAAAAGGCCTGAAAGAATTCAATGGAAAGTGAACAGCTAAATGACAGAGAAAAGGTTAATAAAGCTATGGGAAGTTAGGAAGAAAGGTGGAGATTAATAGAGAAAAGGGAAGGGGAGAAGCCATGGAATTAAAAAGCTAGAAACCTGAAAGACGGAGAGATCTCAATAAAAAAAGGCAATAGATAGGAACAGAGGCCCCTAAATACTCTGTTATTAGAGAGCAAGAAACGTGCTATGTAAAGCAACTTTTTGGTAGGTTGTTTTAGTCATCTATCTTTTAACCATAGGTGTTAGAAATTTAATGACCAGCTACAGCATTAGCTGACTTGGCTACTTATATGTCCACCCAATGTGTAAGAAAATAAAATCTCAGGCCTGTTCTTCACTTTTCCTAGCTTTTGAGGCATTTCCCACCTGAGGTCTCCCTGAATTGGTGAAGAACTCTGCCATCTCTCCTCCACCTGTGCCTTGCTGGCTTTTGTAATCATCCGACGAAATACGGATGGGATATCCGCTGGGTCATCCACCTTGCCTCTGTTTTCATTTGTGGAAAACCCTGCACTGTTCCTCGGGTTTTCCACCAGTCTCCATCGTTTGTGCCGCTCTGGCTTCTGCAATCACCTGGAGAAGTTCCAAGGGGATGGCTGCTGGCCTTGTTACTGACAACCCTTTTGTGATTGTAATTCTGTGCGAGCAAGACTTTGAACTTTTGCTAATTTCATGTCTGACAGTCCTGAAATCACTAGGATTTTTTTTTTATTACCAATAGCACAGTAAATAAAAAAAAATGGCTAATTGAATATTTGAAATAGGTTAAAAAAGATGGGGTGAAATATACACTGTAATCCACTCGTGCTTCTAAAACACAACATAATTATATTTTAATTTTCTATTTTAATTGATCGATTGATGGAATTCAGTTTGATTAACTAGTTAATTGTTTCACTCAAAAATCATAAAGTTTTTTCTATGAAAATTTTATGAGTCAAAATATATTTTTCTATCCAACTTGTTGATTAAAAAATACATTTCAATTAAAATCTTTAAAAGTTATTATTCACACAATAATATGTGATTTTGAGTAATCATGTGTGAATCTGACATAACTAAATAAGGATCTACCCAAAATAAATTATGTAAATAGCCTAGCAAATATATTTATGGACTAATATAATAGATTTAAGTCCAGGAGGAGATTTGGTCACGCCAGACCAATATAAAAGCTTAAAAAAGCAATAACTTTTGATATGACTATTTTGATCGCGCTCAAATGTTTTCAAGAGTTTTCGAAGGTTATTTTTTCTATAATAATTATTGCATCGCTATACAGACCCTCGAATCTTTAGATATAAAAAATCTTGTCGAGACTCTCTGGTTTTGATAATTTTGAGATTTTTCTAGTTATTTTCGGAACCAATGGATTGATTTTACTAACCATTATGAATTGATCAACTAATTGAGTCAAAAATAAAACAATTTGACCATGTTGTACTTCAAAAATATAATATTTATTAAATATTATTATTTTGAAATGTGAAATGGCTAGAGATTACTGGTTCGCCAAATCTTTTTGAACACATGTCAATTCACAATTTTTTTTTATTTACCGTGTAATTGTCCAATTTTTTGAAATCCCTGTAAGTTTCTAGGAGACCAAACCCCTAACCAGTCTAGAGGACTAAATTAGTTGTCACTTCTCCAGTTAAGCCTATGTTTCGTATTATGTTTCAAACAGAGATTAGATAATTTTTTTTTTTAATATTTTTAAATTGTTTTAAAGTGTTAAAGATCAATTTTTTTAAAATATTATTTTAAAATATTTTAAAATAAAAAATATTTTAAAAAATAAACAATACCACAAATATAAATTCGGGCAACCGTAACCATCTTAAATGGCTTCACAGGGATCAATGAGTGAATTCGAGCATAACCATCATTTTTTCATATCAGAGGCAGCTCCGATCTGGTCATTTGAAAGGAACTTTCAGTTCAGTCCAATGTCAAAATTTTGAAAATCAGGGCCTGAAACGTTGACTGTCATCGGTTCTGGTGCCATTTCATTAGATTCGCTGGAAGAAATGGCAGCAGAGTCTCCATTTTTCTCATGCCCACGTATATATCATTGTTGACCATGCTCACGTGCCTCCTGAAAACAATACTTTCGGAATGAACAGCGGCGGACGCAACCCCGCCGCCAGCAACACCAGCCATTCCACAGTTGAATCACGCCCTCCAAGCCCGTCAAGTCCTGAGTTTTTAACATGATTTCTTCATGAATTAAATGGATTACTATTTGCAGCATGGTGTCTTGAATTCTAGGATGACTCGGTTCTGCAAATTAACATTCGTTGAGATGCAACTACTGAGACATTCCAACTCTACAAACTCAGTTAATGAAACGTGCTAGAATTTACAATAACAAACAGCAGTTCAACCCAAATAATCACATCAGAAAACACTAAATAGATTCATTTGAGAATAGAAAGAGCCAACCTGATTCAATTCCTTAACTTTGGTGAAACCTGTGGATGCTGTATGGATTTTTCTCGCTAAGTGACAGGCCAAATGGATATCCTTCTGGGCTGGAGGATATCTATATGGCCTCATATCAACTGGCTCTTCCCCTTCTTTAAGCACAGTTTTATGATCATGGGTTCTTGAAGGAGTAATCTTTGAGGTTCTGCAAAAACATCTTCAAATTCTGTCAGCACAGATTGCACTTCTGCAGGTACCACTTCAGTAACTTGTAATTCATGAAGCTCTATTTGATCATCCAACAGAGTCCATGAACTGACCAAGTTGCAACCAGCTTCGTCGTCCTTGATCACAAATCATTTTGTCTGCGATCTTATCCTCTGCAATTCCTGTCATCCTTACAGATCTAAACCGAGTTCCATACTATATCTCCCAAGCCATTAAACCATTCCACACCTAAAATCCTAACACAACATTGTTCTAAACCGAGTTCCACCAGACACAACATTGCTGGAAATTTGGTATAATTCTCCAGAATAGCTTCCCATTCTAATATTAGAAGATCCTCCTAAGATAACCCAGCACCTCCATTCCAGCATGAAAATCTGGCCTAAGTTTATTCACGTAAATAAATAAAATAAATTGTAATTGTTACTCTTAATTATATTTAATTGTGAAACCAATTGGCCCAAGGTTGGAAGAGGAGGGAAAAAAAGGGTTAAGATGGCATCACTTATCTCATGTCTTTTCTTGCCCATATAATAAGGTTTGTTGGAGCCCAAACGAGTTGCTTGTAGTGAAGTTTGGTTTGGGCTACAGTCTTTTTTATTTTTTTTAAATAACAATAACAAAATTAATTGGGCCTCCTCGAGCTTGTTTAATGGGGTTTTTGTTTTTTTTAAAGGATGTTTGTGGGTTTGGAATCTCAGTAAACTTAATCATAATAATTATGGTTATTAAATTGAGTTTTGGTAGGATAGTTAGAACAATGACCTAGTTAAATTTGATTAATTTGATTAATTTTATTAAATTTTTAATAATTTATTTAATTTATATAAACTTGGTTTAAATTTTTATTGACTCAATAATTTAATAACCAAACTTTTTTGCGGAATTAGTTCTTAAATCTGATTTAATATTTTTTAAAATTCAAAATCCATTTTCTAATATCTTTTAATTCGATTTACTTTGTTGGATTTTTAATGATTTAGTTAATCAAGGCAAACTTGATTCAAATCTGACTGGGAAGAATGAAATATTGTTGTTTTATTGAACTGATAATTCAATAACAATACCCATTTTATATTTTCCAGCTATTTTTCTATCATTTCTCAACATTTAATGACTAAACCGTGAAAATAATAAAATACAGAACCAAAATATAAAATGTTAAAACAATAGGAAGAACTAAACAAATACTTAACTGAAATTGAAGAGACCAGAGCGAAGTTTCTATGCAAAATGAAAAGGGTCTGCTTTATTTTCCTTTTGTTTTTAAATTCTGTCCTTGCTTTTTTAATGTTTTTAACTACCATCTAAAGTTTTAGTTTTTTAAATCCATCTTTAATTTACCATTAAAATACTTTTTAATATTTATATATGCGAGACCATGCAAATTCAAAGAAAACTACACATAAAAAACATGGCAATATTTGTAGCTTAAAAAGTTAAAATTATAACAAAATAATAAATTTGTAATATCTGACACCATCCATCTTCCCGCGTTTTTTTTTCAGTTCACAGGATAATAATTTGCAAATAAGCGAGAGTTCGGTGCTTTTGGCATAGTTTTACAATGGCCTCCTGTTTATTTTTATATTTTAAAAATAGTTTTAAAAAAATTTATTTATTTTTTATTTTTAAAAAAAATTAATATTTTTTTAATATTTTTAGATATTTTAATACACTGATATCAAAAATAATTTTTTAAAAAAATTATATATATTATTTTGATGTATTTTCAACCATATTCTTAAATATGTTTTTAGTGTTGAAATAAAATCGGGTTTAAAATAAAATCCAGATGATTTAGTTAAAATTTATTATAATTTATTAAATATTTAATTTGTTAATAAAAATAATATCATTTTACTATATAAAAATTACATTATTTAAGTTTGAAATCGGGTGAATCACGAGTTTAAAAACTATAGCTTCCTTTCTTACGTGTCATGAGATCCCCCGTATGTTTGGAGACAAGTGGCAGGGCAAAACAGGTAAAGAAATTTCATGACAAGGAGAAAAAGTTGGACCCGTTTTCTCGGAAAGGAATATTCCAACCATAGCAAGGTCTTGGACCCGTTTTCTTGGAGAGGAGTCTTCCAGCATGTCAAAGTCTTGATTCTTGACCAACACGCAAACTTGCTCTCCAAGCAAACAAATCAAAAATATAAAATTATACAGCTCATAATAATAAATGCCTCCCTGTTACTTCTCCTTTAAAAATCGAATCTGGAAAATTCATGATTATTGCGATTATCATTATGCCCTTATAACTACACGTCGTATAGCAATTCTAAATTAGCCACCCTGTACATGAATGTGTTGGATGAATTTCAAAGGTTGAGGGAGTGTTTTTTTTTGTTTAATCTGTTTTAAAATTATTTTTTATATTAAAAAATATTAGATTGGAATTTTTTAGATTTTTTAAATAATTTTAACATGTTAATATTAAAAATAATTCAATTAGAAAGCACTTTTAAAAAATATATTGTATTATACTATTAAATACATATTTAATCATGCTCTCAAAAACAAGATTAATTATCAATAATTTGTGCTAAATATCTTTAATGATTTTTTAATTAATTAATTAATTAGTACTCAATATTGCAATTTATTTAGTAATTATTTGACTTATTTTTTTTATAGAATTATTATGTTTATTTTTTTTTAATTTTAAAATAATCGTAATTGATTCAATGAGTTTGACCCATTTAATTTAGACAATCATTTATGATTTTAGATGTTTTTTAAAAAGATATTTGTCCTAAAGAAATATTAAATATATATTTTTTAGTGTTTTTAATGATTTTGATATATCTGTTTGTATAACAATGCTAAATTAATCACCCAATACATGAATGTGTTTAATAAATTTCAAAGGTTCGAGGGCATATTTTTATTTGTTTAATCTGATTTTAAAATTATTTTTTTATATTACAAATACTAAATTAAAATTGTTTACATTTTATAATTTTGATATATCTATATTAAAAATAAAAAATAATTCAACTGAAAAGTATTTTTAAAAAATATATTGTACTAAATCACTAAATACATACTTAATTATTCTCTAAAAAACAAGGTTAATTATCGATAATTCATGCTAAATGTATTTAATGATGTTAGTTAATTAATTCGTATTTAATATTGCAATTTCTTCGGTAATTATTTGAGTTATTGTTTTATAGAATTGTTATGCTTAATTTTATTTTTCTAATTTTAGAATAATACATAATTGATTCAATGAATTTGGCCCTCTGTTTTTAAGTACAATACTTTCTATATTTAGATGCTTTTAAAAAAGATTTTTCTCCTAAAAAAATATTAAATAAATGTTTTCAATGATTTTGATAAATTAATGTTAAAAATATAAAATATAAAAGAATTATTCTAATATATTTTTAAATAAAAAATATTTTTAAAAAATATCTGACATAATAATACTAAAGATGCACTTAAACACATGAATATTATGTAATTTTAGTAAATTTGGTGTAGACATTCATGCGTATCTCATGAACAAATTTAGGTCCAAAAAATATCTCAAATTGGCAAAATAAGAGCCACCCACTTCTCCTAATTTTGCACTTTACACCTTCCCTTTCAACCTCCACCGCCACCGCCAGCTAATTATTATAAACATGACCCTACAATTAACTAAAATTAGGAAATCAACCCCACACGCTAAATATATATAAATCGAGGAAAAACATCTCTTAAACCCCAACAAACAAAAAGACCAAAAACTCCTTCCTCTTTCTTTCTCTCCAAACTTTCTAACAAAATAAACCTCCAAGAAAACAAAACTTCCCTTCTTGGTATCATTCTTGATCTTTGATTTCGAACTAGATCTTGATCATTAAGATGATGATGGCAAGTCGCGAGGGAGCCTCCAAGTTGGTGAGTTCCATGATGTTGGTTTCACGTTCTTTCTCAACAGCCACCGCCCGTGGGATAGTAGCCAAAGAGGCCGTCCCAGCTAAAGCGGTGGGGTTTAATGGGGATGTTGTGCGTAGGAATATTGGTGAGTTTTGGGTTCGGGGTTCGGTTTTTGGGTTGAGGCATGGGAGTACTGCGAGTTATAGCGGGAAAGAACAACAACAGGAGGAGGTGAAGCATAGCCAGCCGGTTGCGGAGGGTGGTGATAAAGCAGAGGAGAAGAATGCGATTGTTAGTTACTGGGGTGTTCCTCCTAGTAGGGTAACTAAAGAAGATGGAACTGAGTGGAAGTGGAATTGTTTTAGAGTAAGTTGTTTTCTTTCTTTAAAGCTTTCATTTTTTTTTTTCTTTTGTTTTGGTTTACATTGATAAAGACTCGTGGGTTCTCTTTTATGTATGGTTTTGGTTTCTTAAATCCAAGTTTCATGCTTTCATGATAAAAAAAAGTAGTTTTTTTTTTCCTGGGACTTTCTTGATTACTGTCAAGGTAGTGTCTGAGAGCAGGTTGAAGATATGCTCTCTTTCTTAAGTTTTGTGCGGTAAGGATCAGTAGACAAGATATATATGCATAAAAAGTCTTGTGGAAATCCGTGTGTGTTTCTTTTTCTTGTTGGGATTTGAAGATTGATCTTGTGCTGATGGTTTGTTATTTGAAATTGAAGCCATGGGAGACATATTCAGCTGATTTATCAATTAATCTGACGAAGCATCATGCCCCAGTCACTTTTTTGGACAAAATGGCTTATTGGACTGTCAAGTCTCTCAGATGGCCCACTGATTTGTTCTTTCAGGTATGGTCGATTCATTTTACCCTTCTTTCCTTCTGTTATTTTGATCAAATCAATTGTTTGCTTTTTTTCATGTTCTGATCTTTAGATTTCATAAATTGTGACTGCGCATGTTTCTTTGGATTGACAAATTATGGAAGATTTTTTTTTGTTGACAAATTGTACGATTATCCATGAAAATTTGCTGCTGGACCCTAAATTTTGATTTCTGTGTTGGTTTTTGAGGCAATACAGGATGCTAGGGTTATCCCCTCTGTTGTTGTCAGAACTACAGCAACAGAGGACAACTACAAATTGATAGAGGAATATCCTGTCAATTGATTGGTATGTATCCATGAAATGAAGAAAACCAAAAACTGGGTTTAAGAAAGGTGGCTCTATTGATTTCTTGCCTTTCTCAAAGGGAAAGATAAAGGGATTCTGTTTGTTACTGATAATGAATGAGCATCGCAAATGGGTCATAAATGTGATGATTAGTTCTTAAATACCAGGAATCAAATGTCTATAATTACCAAATAGATTGTTAGATGTGCAAAGCAAATTTTGAACAAATTTTGATGTATTATTTCTGTATGTAACAGAGAAGGTATGGCTGCCGTGCAATGATGTTGGAGACGGTGGCCGCAGTGCCAGGAATGGTAGGAGGCATGCTGCTGCACTGCAAGTCCTTGAGGCGATTTGAGCACAGTGGAGGATGGATCAAAGCATTACTTGAAGAGGCTGAAAACGAGCGGATGCATCTCATGACATTCATGGAGGTGGCAAAACCCAGGTGGTATGAACGTGCTCTAGTGATTACTGTCCAAGGTGTTTTCTTCAATGCTTACTTCCTCGGCTACCTCATCTCCCCCAAATTCGCTCATCGCATGGTGGGGTATCTGGAGGAGGAAGCTATTCATTCTTACACCGAGTTCCTGAAGGAGTTGGACAAAGGCAACATTAAGAATGTTCCAGCTCCGGCCATCGCTATTGATTACTGGCGCTTGCCTCCTAACTCCACCCTCCGCGATGTTGTTGAGGTTGTTAGAGCTGATGAAGCACATCACCGTGATGTGAATCACTTTGCATCGGTGAGAATCCGACTGAACTTCATCATGATTTTTCAACTGAGGCCTTTCCTTTTCTGCATAGATTAAATTAATCATTCATTTTCTGCTTCTAACACCGCTCTTTTTTCTTTTTCAAATGCTAATTTATTGTTCTTGAATCACTTGCAGGACATACACTATCAAGGACGCGAACTGAAGGAAGCTCCTGCTCCTGTCGGTTACCACTAAAATGCTTGCTTGTTGCCCCTGCCAGGGGACAGGCTGAAACTTTTAACTATAAAACTGTGTACAGAAAAGTGAAGTTCTTTGATTAAATTAATAAAAGTTGAGAGTGGTATGGTTACGGAATATTGCTGTCCTGTTCTATTCTGCTGTGAAATTTATGTTGCAACTTTGTTGACTACTTGAATTTAATGTAAGCCTACTTCCTTGTAAATCAATGTTGTGCTTGTTCATTGTTTGCCAGGTCATAAAGGACTGGTGATCCCCAGATGACAAATCAAATATATATGATCCCTTCAGATGATTGTGGATACGAATTACCTGTTGGTGGTGGTGATTATTGCTTATGAGAAATCATCTAAAGCACCCAAAACATTCTTCTTGATTATAGAAATATAGAAATCCACATTAAAATTATCTCAATAACATATTTTAGTTCTCAAACAATTTTTTTCCCGTTATTGCATTGTTTTTAAACCAAATTAAAAAATAATTGTATCAAATTTGCCAACTAAGAACAAGAATAAGAAAAGAAAAATCAAAGTGGAAAATATGACAAAAATAGTTGACGGGTTCAAAGTTATTATAAAAAGTTTAATTTAGTTCTAAAACTTTACAAATTTATATTTTAAAATAAAAGTTTATTTTTACTATTTTCTGATATCTGGTTTGAGAGAGCTATAACTGGATTCTAGTACTAGAAAAAAAAAATAGTATTGTTATCAATTCAGCTACTAAAATAATCAATAATGATTTTAATAAATTTTATTTAGTGAAAAGAGTTCGAATTAGGTATTTTTACTTTGAAATCGCATAAAAAAAACAAATTTAATCTTGAAAAGATTTTTAATTTCTAGTTTTCTGTTTCTGTAATGTCATTTATATCTGTATTGCTGGTATGTGCATGTGCAAGACGATTCAAGAAAACTCTTATTGCGTGCAGATCCATGAAGTGTATCGAAAGCAAGCGTGCTTATTGCTAATTTGCAATGTAAGCTTAAATAAAAGTTTAATTCCTTATTTATAAACATGGCTGCCTTTGGAATAAATGCCGTATAGTAGACTGACTTTGTTTGAAGCAATAAATGCGGGATAAAAAAGATGGTGTCTGTCTTTTGTTTCTTGAAATTTGAGGAAAAGATGATGTTTTTTTTTTAATTAAGAATATATATTTTTTTAATTTGTTTTTATATCAACACATTATAATTTTTGAATAATTAAAAATATAAATTTAATGTATTTTTATGAAAATTAATTTAAAATCAATTTTAAAATTTTAAATATAAAAATCGAGGAGAAGAGAAGAAATAAAAATTTAGTTTAAAAATTTAGATAGATTTAGGGTTTAATTTCTTGTAAGTTTAAGAATTTTAAAAAATTTATTGTTTTAATGACGAGTCAATGATATAAATGTAAAATCTCATATTCATGGGGTTAGGTTTTAACATTTTCTAATGATTTAGACCCAAAATCTTATATATATAAAAAAATAAGTCAATACTATGGGCACAAGTAAAAAAAAAATATAGATTCTATCTTACTTAATTTAAAAAGTTTTCCTCCTAGACATATTGTAAGCTTAAATACCACATTTAATTATTAATGAGATGATATACTTAAATAAATACCTCATCTATATTCAATGAACATCCATAGAAGCATTTGATTGTGAGCCTTTTTTATACATAACAATTAAAATACCTAATTATTAAATTTTTTAAAAAATCAAACATTTACTACAGCATAGATATGTTGACCAAGAGAATAAAAGGTACACTTAGGACCAAAAGAGGTTTCAAAATTGTCAAGCTAACTAGTCCTCACGATTCTCACCAAGAAAAAAACAGGACCTCAACTCAGTTGTACTTCATCCATGCACCTCAACTCACTTGTACTTCACGCACCTCAACTCACTTGTACTTTCATAGTTCATACCGATGTAGACATAAAATTATTAAATATTAAATATTAAAAAAAATAATGCCCATAACATTTTCAATGTACGTACATTGTCTTAAAATACTGCCGTGCACGGCAATTTTTTTTCTTTCATTCTGGTCTTTTTTTTAATTATTTAGTTTTTTTTCTTCAATTGATCATTTCAAAATTAATTAATTTAAGATAAAGTTTAATGATTTGACTTGATTAGCTTTGTAGAGTTTCTCGTAATGTTTCAAAAGATTTTAGAATTAAATCAATGCTTGATTAGGTAAAATTAAATTAGATTTTATTGATTAAATATAATTAAATCTGTGAGGATGAAAATGGATGTTGGAACAAATTATTGTACTTTTTATTTTTGGGTTTATTGTAGTTGGGATGTGTTTTTAGCATTTTAGTCCCAATACTTATTTCTTTCTCAATTTTGAACCCTATTGTATGAGATTTTTACATTTTGATACAAAATTTCATTTTCATCACATTTTGGTCTTAAAGCTTAAGAGAAGAGAGAGAGTTACCGAAAAACGATGAAAAAAAACAAGAGGTCAATTGTTTGTCAGGTTAGTAAACTGGTCTTTGTATAGTTTTAGAATGATTTATTAGGTTTTATTAGACACAAATGAGCTAAAAAAATAGATTTTAAAAAGAAAAAAACACATCCTTGATTTTCCATCCAACTTTGTGGCGGACAAATTCTAGGAAGGTAGGTGATAAGCCATCTACCATTTCTAGGCGATATATTGTCTTCTTTTTTATTTTTAGTTTTTTTTTTTTAAAAAAAGTTGTTTATCCCTTAAAAAAAAACCATAAAACTAAGGTGGTCTAGACACATGTTTGATATCAAAATAAAAAATAATTTTTTAAAAAAAATTATTGAAATTAACCGAGTTTATTTTCAAGAATACGAGTTTGATAAGTTAATTTTGATTGGATCAAAGAAAAATATCATTATTTTAATATTAAAAAAAATAAATTTTGACTGGTCATCTAATTAACCTTTCGGATAGGTATGAAATACATTATTTTATAAATTATATTATTTCATTAATTTTTTAAATTTATTGTGTTAATTTTAATATAAAAATCAATAAATTTATGGAGTAGGAGAAAAACTCGGACCCGTTCTCATGGTAAAGGAATATTCCAGCATGGCAAAGTCTTACGCAATCTCCGAAACTTGTTCTCCAAGAAAAAATAAAAAATACTAGGGCGTTACGGCGCCACGATTTGCATGAAAAAAATAACCCTTCGAGTCTGAAAACTTCATGACCATCGGATGCCCTTCTCTCTAGACGACGCCGTACAGAAAAGCTAAATTAACCACCCAGTACTTGAATTTGAATTACTATGTATTCGAAGGGTTTAGCAATTTTCTCGAAACGAGTTTGAAAGTTTAATTATCACTTATTCATGCTAAATGTCTTTATCACGATGCATTTCTATTTAATTAACTCGTACTCCATATTGCAATTTCTTCGGTTATTATTTTAATTTTCCTTTTCTGTAGAATTTTTAAGGTTCATTTTCTTGATATAAATAAGTTAATTTAAAATATGTTTTAGATAAGACAAAAAATAAAGTATATATATTTAGCGGTAATTTTATTATTTCATGTATTTTTTTTAATTTTCATGCTCATAAAGGTTATTGTAATGTTTTTCAGTTGAAAAAATAACTTTTTATTAAAAAAAAATTGTTATTATTAGTGAGTAGTGTTCGTATTTTTTAAATGACATGTGTGATGCATTCGATGGCTATACCTATCATTCTAATGTGTCTTTAAAAGTGTCACTATTTTTTTTTTGTTGATGTGGCACATAGCAGCGAATAATAAATGATTTGTAGTAGTTGTTATTTTTCTTTCTTTTTTTCCTTATGTTCTCTCTCTTCTAGAGAAAGTATATGTTTAACCAATTTTCTTTTGGTTTTTCAATTTTATTCTTTATGTTTTTAATTGTTTAATTTTCTCATTATCTTTTTATGAAATTTTTTTATGTTTTCAATTTAGTCATTAAATTATAAATTTTTTTTTTTCTCATTTTGATTCTTCTTCTTTTGATTTATGATTTTTTTCTTGATTCTTTTGTTACTGGTTTTCAATTTTACTCTTTAATTAAAATTTATTTTGTTTTATTTTTTTTTCAATTTAGCCCATGTTCTTTTGATTTATTTTCCCTATTATTAAAGTTTTTTTCTTTTAAATTTAAACCTCCAATTTAATTTTTTTTGATACCCTCTTATTTATTTTTTATTTTGATTTTCACCCTCATTCTTTTAATTGTAATTTTTTTGTGTGATTAATTTTTTTCTCGGTTTCATTCTTTAATTTTTAATTTATTGAGAATTGGGCTTTATATTTTTTTTTTTTGTATTTATGGTGCTTCTTATCTAATGACATGACTCATGGGTTTGAAAAGTTACAACGGTTTGAAAATTTTTTTTTAATGATTTTATCATTTTAAATTATTTTTTTTAAGGATTGATTTGAGCACAACAGAGAAGGTATGGCTGCCGTGCAATGATGTTGGAGACGGTGGCCGCAGTGCCAGGAATGGTAGGAGGCATGCTGCTGCACTGCAGGTCCTTGAGGCGATTTGAGCACAGTGGAGGATGGATCAAAGCATTACTTGAAGAGGCTGAAAACGAGCGGATGCATCTCATGACATTCATGGAGGTGTCAAATCCCAGGTGGTATGAGCGTGCTCTGGTGTTTACTGTTCAAGGTGTTTTCTTCAATGCTTACTTCCTTGGCTACCTCATCTCCCCCAAATTCGCTCATCGCATGGTGGGGTATCTGGAGGAGGAAGCTATTCACTCTTACACCGAGTTCCTGGCGGAGGTGGACAGAGGCAACATTAAGAATGTTCCAGCTCCGGCCATCGCTATTGATTACTGGCGCTTGCCTCCTAACTCCACCCTCCGCGATGTTGTTGTGGTTGTTAGAGCTGATGAAGCACATCACCGCGATGTGAATCACTTCGCATCGGTGAGAATCCGATTGAAATTGTTCGACTTCGTCATGGTTTTTCAACTCTGAGGCCTTTCCTTCTCTGCATAGACTAAATTAACCATTCATTTTCTGCTTCTAACACCGCTTTTTTTTCTTTTTCAAACTCTAATTTATTGTTCTTGAATCACTCGCAGGACATACACTATCAAGGACGCGAACTGAAGCAAGCTCCTGCTCCTATCGGTTATCACTAAAATGCTTGCTTGTTGACGCTACCAGGAGACAGTCTGAAACTTTTAACCATAAAACTGTGTACAGAAAAGTGAAGTTCTCTGAGTGATTTAATAAAAGTTGAGAGTGGCTATGGTTACGGACAATTGCTGTCCTGTTGTATTCTGCTGTGAAATTTTACGGACTATTGCTGTCCTGTTCTATTCTGCTGTGAAATTTATGTTGCAAGTAACTTTGTTGACTACTTGAATTTAATGTAAGCCTACTTCCTTTTCATTTTTTTTTTCAGAGAAGATTACAGTATGAAAAGAAAATTAGCATAATATAAAGGTACAAATTAAGCACGATTAGCTTCATTTTTTTTCAGAGACTTGTGTTTCTCAGAGAAGTCGTCCCTGATATAGGCAAATTGTGATCAGCAATAGCAAAAAATATACAAAGTCGCAAGAGAATCTGTCATGAACTGAAAAATTATTGACAAGTATTTTTCATAGTAACATCCAATTTAAGTGTATATTATATCCAGTCACCCCAAGAAACTCAGAATCCGCCAGCAGCAACACCTCTGTACTGTGAATCAAGACTGGAGCTGTCATGGAACCACTTAATTTATGATTACAAGGCTTATCAAACCACATCTTTCGAGTTTAGGTCTCCCTCTGTCTCTGACAGAAAGGTGAAATGATATCAATCCATGATCTCAACTGCAGATGCGGTCTCAATTACTCCTGAGAATGGCCATTGATGCTGAAGGATACAAACTCTCTAAATGATGACATGTTCAAGTTGGCTTTCTTGGCCATTCTCTTGATCAACTCTTTTTGTTGGTCTCTATCTCTCTCCCTTAAACCTGAAAATAAACTGCTATTATCTTCTTCCTTTTCCTTTTGCTGGCGGTGACTGCTACATGCTTAACTCTTGATGGCAACTAATGTTAACATATATTGTTAACATTGCCAGGATCAGCTGAAGCCGTAGGAAGAGATTTGCCCGTAACAACCGCAAAATGTTTCAAGAATTCAGATTGCGAAACAAAACCACCATGTCCGGCCCGTAGGTGTCCATGTCTGTATTGCTAGCATCTGCATGTGCAAGACGATTCAAGAAAACTCTGGTGTTGAAACCAAAGATTTCAAATGATGGTGCAAATCCATGAACTGTATCGAAAGCAAGCGTGCTTGTGCTAAAGCATGAAAGCGAAAATATACAACCCTTATTGCTAATTTGCAATGTAAGCTTAAATAAAAGTTTAATTACTTATTTATAAACATGGTTGGCTTTAGAATAAATGCCGAGTATTAGACTGATTTTATTTTATTTTTCTAAAAAAGAGTTTTTGATTTTTTTTTATAATTTTATATTATTTTGATATGCTAATATTAAAAATAAATTTTAAAAAATTTAAAATATATCATTTGAGTTTCTTGTTTTCATTTTCATGTTTGTTTGATAACTTAGTATATAATATTTTTTAAAAATATTTTTTAATTAAAAATACATGTTTTTTCACACTTATGTGCGTGAGATAACAAAACCATAAAAACCATAAATAAACATTAATTTAATATTAATTTTAGATGAATATTGTTTTTTTTTAAAAAAAAGTTGCAACAGTTACAAACAGGTTGAATTTAACCCAAGCGAAGTTCTAAGATTAATAATAAACAATCTTTTCCTTAATTAAAAAAAAGTAATGTTAATCATGCACGTGTTTTATAAAAAAAACATAATACTTTTAGGTTCTACATGCCTATTTATTTGAAACCGAATTATTTTTAAAAAATAAAACTATGATAATTTTTTTAAATAATATGGTGTGGCTAAGTTTGATGTTTTAGTACAAAGCGTGTAATTTCTTTTTTTTTACTTTTATTCTAACCCCATTCTCTTAATTTACATACACATTAAGCTTTTTTTTATGAATAGAAAATTTTTTTTCTCCAACTCTAATCTTTCATGCAATTTATTTTCATACGTTTATTTTATTTTTTTTATATCTTTATTTATTATTTATTTACTCTATTTATATTTCTACTTTTACTATATATATTATTATTATTATTAACAACGTGGATGATAGGGTTAGTTTGCGCGTATTTCAACTAATCCTACAAGTCCTAAAGTTAATGATTATATAAATTTTTAGTGACCCTGAAATTTATGAAACTCGAACGGATAATTTCTAGAAAATAAATCTAGAATCTAACCAGATAATTATTGCTTTATAATATGTTGTATCTTAAATGTTGCTTTCAAAGTATAAACACTAAAGTGTAACCATCTAAAACGATGAAGGACTGATAATATTTTGGGCATCTTTGGGCTTCAAGCCCATTAAAGTTTCTTTGTTTATGTGACCAACTTTCAGTTGCGCACTGTAGAGTGACGTAGAAAGCTTGAACTGAAAGACTCTCACTCCTCCTGTATACAGTGGCCAACACTCCGCTCTAACCCCCTTCCAGTACTAGTGAAGGTCAGTTATTTGTGATCAAAGATCTCATCTTTGATTTCCTGGCAGTTCTCAAGTTTCTGTAATCCGAGGTGCTTTAAAGTTTGAAGCTTTTAGTTGTTTTTGGTGTTTTTAGGGAGGTGGGTGTGTTTGGTTGCTTAGAAATTTGAAATCTTAAACTTCATTGAATTGTTGATTTTGATTGAGCTCTTTATTTGGTTGTTTATGAAGTGAGTAACAAAAGGAAATGAAAAATATGGCTGTGTAGAATTTAAGTTTTTGTTGCTCAAAGTATGAATCTTTTTGCTGTTTTTGTTGGATTGGATGTGTTTGCTTGCTTAGAGAATGGAAGTAAGAAAATTTGAATCGTCAACTTGATTGAATTGTTTATTTTCTGTGATTTGATTTTTTTGTTTATTTCTTATGAGGGCAGGAAAAGTGAAACTCTGTAGAAGTTCAAGAAATATTATATTTTTTTGGTTTGTCATCAAATTCAGTTAGTTATGCTCGAGAATAGCAACTAAATGTGATTGTGGTGTAAATTACTGATTTTTTTGTTTGGTTACTAAGAAAATGCAAAAAAGAAAAAATACTGAATCTTTTCTATTTTCAGGCGATGTTTTTCTTGTTCTTGTTTTAAAATTCTGTTATTTACCAAGTTAACAAAAAGGGTGTAAAACATAAAATTGTGTAGGATTAGAAGAATCATTTTTTCCTTATAGTATGCTATTTCTATTGTTTATTATCAAATTCAGGTGACCATAATTTCATGTACAGCATCAAGGGAGATCCCAACCTCAAACAAGGAAAAGTTGATTGCTGCTATTGAATTGAAATGAGGGTGAAAGAGGTATTGACTTCCTCACCTCATGATTTATTTGTCTGTTTTCTTAAAGGAATCGGTCAATTAGTTGAAGTCTTATGTCATATGATACCACAGTATCATCCCAGTTGTGGAACACTTTACAGCATGCAGTTATTGGTCATGGTGAATATTTGTTACTTTTGTCGAAATTGTTGTTCTAATCAAACTACAGTTAATGTTAAATAAGCAACAGGAGTTCTCAAATATCAGAAAACCTCCCAAATTGTTTGCAATGCTTTGCCACCTCAAGCTGATTGAATGCTATTGAACCTATTGTTTCCTATTGGTTTGGATCACTAATTGAAATGAACTTTCACAGGATTCGGAAGAAGCAAGTTTCTCAACACTCACATCTCGTGAGTTACCAAGAAACCAACAAAATATGACATCTGGGGCGGGTACCGGTTCGGCGCCTATTGCTAGCAACAACAACATAGCTGCTCTCTGTAGAGAAATTAGAATTGTAAGAGTTTTCATTTAATGTTCATCTGCATCAGATGTTTTCACTTTGTTTAATATAATTGGCTGTGTAGGTCCAATATTTGATTGAAAGGTGTCTGCAGCTGTTTTTGGATAAAGATGAAGCGGTTAAGACACTCTTTGAACAAGCAAGAATTCAGCCTGACTTTACAAGAATAGGTAAATCACTCATTCCTCCTACAGGTCTTCTTATTTCCTCCTCTACATACAGAAATGCATTGCCTCCTACAACCTTGCAAGTTCATAACCTGATAACAGACAAAAAGAATGAGATGTCAGAACAATGGTTCTTCTATCATTTGATGTGCCTGGCTGATATTATATCATTGTGATCAATTGTTGCTAATGATAACCTTTCCCTTTTCCCCTGTTCTTCTGTTCCATGCTATCGTCATCTGCTTCATATGTTTAGAATCAAGGTTTTAATTTGAACCATAAATTATTGCTTTCATATCAAGTTAAGTAATTATCAAATTGCTTGAACATCCTTTTCTTTTTTCTAGTATGGAATAGATTGGAGCAAGAAAATGCAGAATTTTTTAAGGCCTATTGCACAATGTTAATTCTGAAGAAACAAATTTCTGTGTTCAATGAATTACTTGAGAAGCAGCACCATCTGCTTAATTACGCTGCACCTCGAGAGTATCCCTTGGCTCCCATGCAGAAAGGCATTCAGCACGTGCCAGGTGAGCTTTTGCCATAGATATTGTATTGTGTTGAGAACATAATAAAGTTAAAAGACAATTGGCTTCTGAATGAATTTGAACAAATATATCAATAGAATAAATGTGCTCTCAACATTTCTCCCTACTGCTATCAGTGTTTGTAAGAGATAATTTTATTAGCTTTGATGGAAGATTGGAGCTGGGCCTCTGATGCCCTGAAATTAGCCTTTACCCCCGGCTAGGTAGTATCTCTGTTCTTTCCCTTTTCTTCACTGCTATGCAAGGGGATTGTTGTCGATTGTCATGGAAAGTTTTGCAGACATCTTTTGAGTGAAAGAAATGTTCTCATGGTAGTGAAATTATGATATTTCTTTAGTCATGTACATTACAAAGAGGTGATTAGAGGAGTGCTTAAGAGTTTTAAGAAACTTTGAATCACTTATCACGCACGTAAAACTCAATCCAAAACTGTCTTAAAAAAAAAAACCAAAAATCCAAGTACAAAAATAGACAATTTCACTAAGTTTTTTGAATTGTTCTGAAGTTGTTATTTATTATGCCACTTATTTCCAGCAAGTAAAACATTATTAGTCTTATCATGATTGCTCTTTTGAATCAGAGCTTTTTATCCCTTTTCTGTAGCACAGTTGACAATCTACATAATGGATATACCCTTCCGCAGCAGCATCCAATTCCATCAACTGTTCATCCCCATAATGATTCCATGGGAACCTTTTCCAACTATGATTTGGTTTATGAAATCCCTGAAAGTGGGAATTTCCACTCAACTCATATGAATTATGGGGGATGGTGAGACTTCCCTGGTCCAGTTTCCTTGACTTTTCTTTTCTTAGCGTTTATTGTTCAAGTGGCTAGTAATTTATACAATTATACTGGAGATAATATTAGGAAATTACTGTGTGGATGTCTCATGAGTGATATATTTGCGTTCTGCTTATATCTTTCATTCAGTGCACTCTAAATGCTATCATTATAGCTATATATTCTCGACATTATAAATCTGCATTGATTTGTAAAATGCTTCTTGCACACAAATTTGCATCATCATTAACGCATTATGTTGCAACTGTTGATTCAACTTGAACCCGGTGCATCCTCCAAGTTGACATACATAAATGTGTGCATAGATATGTACAAGTCTTGTTAAATTTTTTATTTAATTGAAGGGTTTAAAGATCATGCAAATTATCAAACTATATATTAGCAATAATAGAAACACTAGGTTTATGCTGCTGTGATCTTTCTACCCTGCTGTTTGTTGAAGGATGCCAGTGGACAATAACAAAGCTGATATAGCACCTACCCAGCCTTTTATTTAGTCGGAGATTCCAAGTCCTGTATCAGTTGCACCCTTTGATCAATATCCTTTCATTCCAAGAGAGATGTCAGAGAGCGTGTGTTAGAGAATAATATAAATCATATCTTGGGGCCTCACCTAATAGCTTAAGCTTTTGGGTTGAGATAGTTCTTTGACATGGTATCAGAGCTTTAATGACCAAGCGGTCATAAGTTCGAATCTCACCATCCCCATTTATTTGATAAAATTAAGCACAAGGTAATATAGGCCTGTGCAAGTTTCAAGCTCAAAGGGCTTTCACTTGAGGGGGTGTGTTAGAGAATAATATAAATCATATCTTGGGGCCTCACCTAATAGCTTAAGCTTTTGGGTTGAGATGGTTCTTTGACAGCGTGGACCCTTCATCTTTTGACTTCGCAGAGTTATCTCATGTGTGAAGTCCAGGGCAAGTTCTACTTCAACCTGCTAATGCTGGCTTCAATAACTTGGCAGATATAGGAGGTGAGATGAAATTATTGATCTTCTGAAACTCTTTGCGATGCTGGTCTGCTAGGTTATAATCTGTGGCATATATGTCATTCAAAATTAGTTTCAAGAAATTCACTGTTTCATCCATCTAATCACTGCACGACTCTTGGAAACTCAATGCCAGCAGTTTAAGCAAAAATTGCATGAACCTTTATTATATAAAATCTCATAAAAATGTCTCTTTTTATCTGCTTTAAGCTTGCATAATTCAAGCTATTCTTTCATATTTTGAACAGAATATTCGGTTTCTACTGGATTGCGTGATCCTTCAGAGCAAAATGACAATGGTAAATTGCCAGTTCTTTCCTTGGTGTTTTTAGACTTTCAGTCTGCCTCCAGGTTTTTGATGGAATTTCTTTTTTCATTGCATCAGTTGACAAGTTCTTTGCCGATACCATTCCTGCTACACACTTTCAATCATAAGAAGAATCTTAAGGCAAATGCCTTGCAATATGAACCCTAGCCAAACCAGTTAGATGTAGTTCGAACCAGAGAAACTTCACAAGTTGTCTTGGCTTCTGGAGAGAGCTAGTGCAGCAGGGTGAATTTGAAACCTCAAGTTGATCAAGGCAGGCATCAACTGGCGTCCTGCTATATATTATATCCCTTTTATTTTATTGTAGCATGGCACAAATCCTTGTTCAGGATCTAGACTTCCTTATTTTGAATTCCATTCAGTATGATTCAATTATCTTTCTTATTACAGTATTTTCAATCAGATTTGGTTGCTCAACATGCAATTAGAAATCCTACTGGGACTTAAGAAATTGCAGAAACTCTAAATACGCATTTCAGTGTTGGATCATTTTATATATATACACACACACACACACAAAAAAAAAAAAAAAAGATCGTCTCTGTTAGATCATTTTTTGTTTGAGTTGGATCAAACTTTCCAGTTTGATATGATTAATGAAAAATGATTTTTGATTTTGAGTTTTAGTATAAACAAAAAACTACTCAAAAGTAACTTTTTTTAAGAATAAATGTAATATAAATTAGAATTCAGAATTCAAAAATAAAAAATTTGAACTCGTCATTAATAAATAAAAATTTAAACTTATTTTTTTAACAAAGTTTTAATTAAAGTTAAAAAATATTTTTAATCAAATATATTTATTATTTTTTATGAGTCAAAAGTTAAGAAAAAAAATTTAATCAATTAACAAAATTCCAATTAAACAAAACCTAAATAGTTTAATGTACCTCATCTTCTTCTGGTTTGCATGCATTGGGCAAGCACTAGATGGGCCTAAATAGTTTAACAAGAAAAGGCCTGGCCCATTAGTCTTATTGTCATCAAACTTGGGAGCAGCTCAGCAGCAGTAACAGCCTACCCTGAGTTTTGCAGAGTGAGCCAGCGAGCAAGAAGAGACGGAGATTGAAAATGGCGGCGAGCTATCTGTGGAGGAAATACGCAGATTACTTGTACACAAAGTGGGAAAGAACGATTCTTTGGGATATGATAGAGCCCTACAGGAGACCAAAATCCTTCACTCCTCTTGTTACCATTTATGTTGCTGCCTTTTACACTGGTGTCATAGGCTCTGCCCTCACTGAACAACTTTACAAGGTAACTCAACTCTCCCACTTTCCCTCTTCTTGAAACTAGGGCTACGGTTAGGGATTGATGTGTGTGGTTGGGATTTGTTTTGGAAATTAAGTAGAGAATTAAGAGCTTAATTTTCTTGTTTAGCTTCTGAACAATAACTTTAAAACTCTTATTTTTGTCCATGATACATCTAATCTCGTAAATGGAATGGCAAAATGGGGTGTATATAGGGAAAACCCTAGACCTTAATTCCACGAAAGAACTGGGTTTCTAATGGTTTTGTGGCTTCTAATTGCACTAAGATAGACTGGTGCCTTCGGAATAGAAAATAATGTCTTAAGGGAACTGTTTGTTGCGGTAAATTGAAGAATTTAATAATGGTGCCTCTGGTCATTTTGTAATGTAGAACCCCAAATGACAAGGTAGCCACAGGCCTCTTATTTGCAGATTTCAAAGCCTTTTTATTGATGTAGGACTCTAGTACAGAATGAAACTTGTCCAACCACACTTTAGTTGTATCTTCAAGCTCGGCTCGTAGATTTGATATGGTTTTACCTATGCCACTGTCCGTGTCTCTTTACACATTGGATAAAAACAGAGTTTTTTAATTAATACAGGAGAGGGCAACCAATAAATGTTTATGTTTACTGTTTCAACTATCCACAGTCAAACAATTGAAATTGTGGTCTTTTGAAATTCGTTGAACAATTTTTTTCCTTTGAGCTATTTGGGGATTCAAGCTTCCAGGTTGGGTTGTAATTGAAGAATTGTGCTTTCATCTATCAAACAGGAGAAATACTGGGAAGATCACCCTGGTGAAGCAGTGCCTCTTATGAAGCCAAAGTTCTATTCTGGTCCTTGGAAGATTCTAAGAGGAGAAGTACCCACTTAGTGAATACACGGCAGAAAAGGAGTTTTTTTTTTTTATATACTTTCTTCCAATTTACTTGCTGTCTCGATTGTTTAGATCAAGGTAGGTCTGTAATCTTGTTAACCTCAATAAAGCTGTAATCATGATGCTGCATTAGTTTTATGTGTGAAAATGTTCTTGTTCTGCGAAAGAACCTCACCATTTATGGAATCAAGAATGTTTACAACGTGGAACTCATTCATAAGTGGAAATGCAGATGTTTGAGCTATAATGGAGGATATTTTTCTCATCATTTTCTGATGCGCTTCATTTGGTATTGGTCAGTCCAATGATCAAAAGGCCTGCTGTGCACAATGTGTCTTGTATAATTTTCATTCAGTTACTCATGTATTTCGTAGCTTAAAACCCCACTCTTGGACGGAATTCAATATTTTGGTCATTGATGATAAATCACTGAAACTGTGGTTGCTCACTTTGATAAAGGTCTGCAGAACCCACCATGATTGTGGTTAACTGGTGTTTTTCCCTTATTATTGATGACGATGATGCTGAAAGATAAACCAGAAAAGTTTGTCAAGATGGAAAAAAAATTGGAAATGGTATTTTGTTACTAAACATGGGAATAACTTTAAAAAAAATTGTAATAATTTGTATTAAAGAAGACCGTTTTCTGTTTGCTATATATAAATCTCTCAGGCAAACCCTTGTTATATGCACACACAAATACGAGGAAAGGAAATTTATGTTGAACTGTACCGTATCCCATTCGAAAGGAGGTCGATCCTGAAGGAATCCAGAGAGTTAAAAGTGGTGTCCTAAACTAGCAAGATAATTTAAAAGAAAAACGGAAACAGATGAATAAATGACAGGACCCAAGATTTCTATAAAAGATCTTGGTAATCTGAGCTGATCAGAAAATACCTAAACCATCAGAACCAAAAATACAAAGAGGTTGATGGACATTAAAGGGTTGCCAAAAAAGAAAACTGGCATACAAGAAGAGAGTGCAGGGTTAGTTCTTGCTGATAAGAAAGAAAATGTCTATAAATGCTTAGGATCATCACGTACTGTTTGTTTTAGATTATAGGTCCTTCTCTTCTCAACCTCTTGAGACTGCCAGTTCATTACGTTTTCAGCACCCTTAAGACGACTCCTAACAGAGTTATCATCCTCAAACCCAACGTAAGTAGAGGTTTGCATGCAGGTGCTACAGTAAACAAGCTATTTGAATCCTATAAAAGGACTGGTTGCCTATAAAGACCAACATTTCTGCAGTTGGAAGGAAGGGTAGAAAACTAGCTAATAAACCCCCTTTTCTGTGTCTTCTTGGTTAGCAAGAAACAAGAGTGGCTAGAAAGCAAGCGGTGGTGAAGGTGAGTCGTCATGAGCAGTTTAAATTAAGACGCGAGTTCTCAAGTTTCTTTGACTGTTGACGTAAATTTGATTCCTTTTGTCATCTGTGGGATAGTGGCCGTGTTTGGTTCCTTAGAAAATGAAAGAAAGAAAATTTGGAATTTGAATGTTGAATTGTCAATTTTCAGTGTTTTGTTTGGCTCCTGGGTTCTTTATGAAGTAAAAAGGCAAAATAGAACATTCTACCGAGTACAATTTCAGGAAATTTCTTGTCCTTTTGTGTCACATGGAATCCTCACGTCCAATTAACTTTTGGGTGTTTTTGTCGTTTAATGGGCATTGGGATGTTTGGTTGCCAAGAAAATGCAAGATAGAAGAAAGAGAAACTTGAATTCCATATTGTTTCTTTTCAGTGGTTTTTTTTAATTTGTTTTTCTTCTGTCCTTTTTTTGTACGTTTAGTCCTTTCCGTTTTCTCCTTGAGGATGGCTACTTTTCTTTCCTGATAATCTTTTTTGTTTTTTGATTCATAGCATTCTCTTGCCCTCTTGTCAAAGTGTCTCTGTTTGGTTGCTAAGAAAATGCAAGAAAGAAATCCCATTAATTTTTTTTGGCCAAGTGAATTTCATGTTTTTTTGTTTAATTTCGGTTACTTCTGCAGTAAGAAACAAACAAGCATTAACACATAATAGTACAGAAATCATTCAGATAATGATGCATTTACCATGCAGCATCAAGAGAGATCCCACGCCCAGATAGGAGAAGTGATTGCTTGCACTGAATTGAGATGAGCACGGGGGAGGTACTGATTTCCTTGTCAGAATCTGAGCAGGTCATCTGAAGATAATGTAGAGTATTGGTCATGGTATAAATATTTTGTTTCTGATGCACTTAGTTCCTTTTCCTTTTAGTTTGGTTACTAGATGAAATGAACTTTCACAGGAGAAGCAAGATTCTGCAGAAGCAGCAAGATTGTCAGCAGCGGCATCTCCGGAGCCACCAAGAAATGAACAAAATATCACACCCGGGGCTCCGGTGGTGGGCTCTAGTTCGGTGTCCGGTGAAAGAAACAGCAGCACAAAAGAGGCAAGACATTTCATGTAATTTTCATCTGTGTCAGTACAAATGTTGTTGATTTATCCAGTGAAATTGACCTGTTTTGTACTGAGTTCTTCATTTTATTTGCGACAATTGGCTGCGTAGGTCCGAGATAAAATTGAAAGCTGCCTGCACCTGTTTATGAATAAAGAAGATGTGGTTAAGACACTATTCGAACTAGATGGAATTGACCCTGGTGTTACAAGCTTAGGTAAAGTGGTGAACCACTCATTCCTTCCTACGAGCCAATCGAAATTTCCTAGTATGTAATATTGTAAACAATTTTTGGAGCTTCTCCTCTTCTCGGTACTTTCACTCAAAGGTTCTTGCCAGATCATGGCACAGCAATGTCATCATCTTCGACTACGCTACAGGAGCCATAAGCACTTGGGTTTAAGGGAGAGCTTTAGACCTCATACAATGTCATTAAGATCAAATGTTGCTTGAGGATAATCCTTCCCCTTTTCCCCTGTTCTGTTGTTATATGGTATCTTTTCTGCTGCTTACATGTGGAAGCAAGGTTCGAAATGAATCCACAAATTCTTGTATGTTCCTTATTTAATGGCTTTGACATTTTATTTTTTTTCATGATATAGCATGGAATCAATTGGAGGAAGAGAAACCAGAAATTTTCAAGGATTTTTACGCAAAGTTGATTCTGGAAGAACCAAGCTCCACATCCAATCAATTACTTGAGCAGCAAAAAGATCTTGAGAATTTCCTTGCATGTCTAGATGATCCCTTGGATTTTATTGAGGAAGACTTTCAACACATTCCAGGTAAGTTTCTTGCCATAAACATTCTACTGTGTTCCAAATATAATAGATTTAACAACATAAAGTTGGCCTCTGGATAAATCTCAAAGGATTCAACTTTTGATTGTTTACTAATGTCATTTCTGTAGGCACAAGTTGGAGTCCGTACAAGCACAAACATATGCAATTTCCTTGTAATTTTCAATTTCTCAGTCATGCCCCAGAAGTAAGAGTGCTTAGTTTCTTTATGCAGTTGACATTCTACCCTGGGGAGACACCATTCCGCTAGTGGTTCCAATTCCATCTGGTGATCCCTATATTGATTCCCTGAGCACTGTTTCCTGCAGACAACTTGTAAATGATGAAAACCCTGCATCTGACAGTTTCCATCCAGCACAAATGAATTTTGAGAGATTGTAAGCCTTCCCCCTCGTATTAGATTTTTCTTCTCTCCTTTTCAATTAATTTTTCTTGGTCATATGCTAAGTAATTTATAATGGAGATGATCTTGCAAATTTACTGAACTGGTGATTATATTTATGTTAGCATAAGTCTACATGTAGATATATAAAATCATGAAAAACTTTTATTCAAATAAAGGGATTGAATCATGACATGCACAGAGATAAAAAAAAAAAAAAAGAGCACATTATCAAATGGTACATCAGGAATAACAGGAAATGCTAGGGTTTACGTAGTCGCATGCTTACTGCTCGTCTGTTTGTTGAAGGATGGCCATGGACAGAAATGCAGCTGATATAGCACGTGTCCCACTCTTTATAAATTTGGAGATTCTGAATCCTGCATCAGTTGCAGACAATGATCAAACAGAGGCAGAACATGATCCGATCTTGTCTTGTCTGAACTCTCCAGAGCAACCTGGGCCTGTCTTCGGTTACTTGACAGATACAAGTGGTAAGTTTGAACCCTTTATATTCTGAATTTGTTCGAGGTTCTTACTCTCCTAGGTTAAAATCCATGGCATATTCATTTGATCCCAAACTAGTTTCAAGTAATTCATTGTTTTCATCCATCCATTTATCGTTACATGACTCAAGAAGAGACATTAACTTCACAGCTGAATTAACCTACACTACATAACCTCATGAAGATGTCCTTTTTCTTTGTTTTGAGGTTCACAATCCATGTTCTTCCATAATTTGAACAGAGTATCTGGTTTCTGGTATATCTTCTTACCTTCCTTAGCCAAATTTTAATCCAGCTTCTGGTATATTTCTTGATCCTCCAGAGCCAAATTTCAATCCAGTTTCTGCTATATTGCCTGATCTTCCCGACTCAAATTTCAATCCTGGTAATAGCATATTGCCTGACACTCCAGAGACAAATTTCCATCCAGATTTCGGTGCTTTACTTGGTCCTCCAAAGCCAAAAATCGATGGTAAATCTTAATTCTTTTCCCTTCATGTTAAGAACACTTTCTTCAGCCTCCAGTTTTTTATGTACTGTGTTCCATTATTGTTTCAGTTGATGGTTACTTCGACGTTTCTTCCTTGGACTCTCAATCAGAAGAAGAATCTTAAGGCAAGGCCTTACAATATTAATCATGTCGGGATTTGGATCGCCTAGATGTAGCTCAGACTAGAAAAAACCACTGATTATCTTGCCTCTATGGAACATCTAGTGCGTCAAGGTAAATTTGAAACCTGAAGTTGATTAGGGCTGGCGTAAAGTATCTGCCCGCCATTGTATTTTTTCCCATTTTATTTCTTGTAGCAGAACAGATGTTTCGTGTATGTTTTTTTATACCGAAGCAGGAAAATCTATGTAGATTGAACTGGATCACCTTGAGATAGGTTGCGCTTCATTCCAAATCACAAATATAATTTACTTGTTCAGAAAATTTATTAAGTGCAGGTACACATAAGACACAGAAATCAACTTGATTAAATGTGCTTAGACTAACTTAAATAAATTCTGCAAAATTTCTAAATGGTTCTCAAACAGATAGTGAAATTAATTGGAAAGATCCTGTTGGAATAGGCATTTCACAGTGAAATAAAACCTGTAAATGGGCTAGCAGCTGTCCCTCCAAAATAAGTGTCTAACTGACTCATCTTAACTAACTAACAACTGTATCAACAGCCTGAATCATCACCATCTGCCACGTGTCCCCAACTCCTAGCTTCTCCTTTTCTATAACTGAGCCACATTTCATTAGAAAACTATGATGCGTGCACAGAAGCTATAAAAGACTGATTGCCAGTAGCCCAAAACATTGCTAATTATATTCGTTAATTACTTGTCAATTAAAATGAACTTCCACAGGAAGCAGGAGAAGAAAGATTCCCAGCAAGGATATCTCGTGAGCCCCCAAGAAACCACCAAAATCTCTCGAATGGAGGTGCTCCTATGGCGGGCTGTAGTTCAGCGCCACCAAGAAACCATCAAAATCCTACAGGTGGCTCTAGCTCTACGCCACTGAGAAACCAACAAAATCGTACGCATGGAGGTGCTATTGTGGCAGGCTCTAGTTCAGTGAAACCAAGAAACCAACAAGATCTAACAAAAGAAGGTGCTCTTATGGCGGGCTCTGGTTCAGTGCCACCACAGCGTGTTCTGCAGGATTCTATTGCATCTCATAATGCTTCATTGGCTCCCATTCAAGAAGGCAATCAGCCCATGGCAAATTCTTTCCACAACATTCTACCATAATGTGCCCGTGCCCGTGGGGGTTAAACCCACACTACTTTGCTACCAAGGCTCATTTATGACTCCTCATCTTCCTATTAAAAAAACTACACCTGGTGCTCCCTGCAAGTATGTAAATGTTGTATGCAATTGCTGGAGCATCTCCTCTTATGGCCACCTTCCTTTTAAAGTTCTTGCCGGATCATGACACAAAAATGCTGCGACTTTCGACAATCTTATGGGAGTCATAAACACTAGGATTCATGGGAGAGGTTTTAGACCTCATAAAATATCATTGAAGATTAAATGTTGCCAAGGATAACCTTTCCTTTTTGCCTCTTCTTCTGTTCTGTGCTATGTTTATCCGCTGCTTGCCTTTATCCGCTAGGTTTCAAATTCCTGACATATCAAATTATGTTCCTTTTCCAATAGCTCTGACATTTTTCTTTTCGTGAATCAATTGGAGAAAGAGAAACCAGAACTGTTTAAAGACTATGAGACAAAGTTCGGTATCTGGAAATATTCGAATGCATTCAACTAGTACTCGAGACATTCTGAGAACAAATAAACCTATCCAAGCACAACAACATAAGCAATTTCCTTAATTTTCACTTAACTGTTTTTAAGTCGTTATTCATTATGCAGGATCTCCTCCTTGTTCTCGTTATGCAACCCTTAAATTCTCAGTCATGCCGCTGAAGTAGAAGTGCTTAGTCTAATCTTGTCATTACAACATTTGTGTTAGTGATGGTTTCTTTTTCTGTACCACAGTCGATAGTCTGCCCCCATAGCTTCCAAATACATCAACTGCTCACTTCCAGACTGATTCCAGGAGCCTTATTTCCAGCTATCACAACGAAAACCCTGCATCTGGCAGTTTATGTCCGGCACAGATGAATTATGGGAGAGGATGAAAATTTCTTCTGGCAGCTATCCAACTGGAACTTGATGAATCTAGGTGTAACAGCTTCGGGATGCTTCATATGCTTGCAGCAACCAGTGGCAAAGTGCCGACTTCCCGCTAGTGGTTTCTATATCTCATTGAGTGTATTCTAAATGCTACTGTATAAACTATACCAACGTATGCGTAACATTATAGAGTTAGATCAATTTGGAAAGCATATATCCGACTGGAACTTGATGAATCTAGGTGTAACAGCTTCGGGATGTGGAATACATGTGAGTAATCAGTGTGCTACATGCACTGAATCTATTTGAAATGGAAGGAGTTCAGGGATGTGCTGTTCCTGAGTAGGGGCAAGCAATTGAGTAGGTTCCATAGCCCTGGTCTAGTGTACGTTTATGTGAGCACAAGTCTGTATTTACTTGGATGAATATCGACAAATGCACTGATAAAAAATCATGCAAATTATCAGATGGTTTAGCGGGAATAATTGAGAATACTTGGGTTTAACCTGCCATATACTTACCGCTCTTCTGTTTGTTGAAGGATGGTGGTGGAAGGCAATGCACCTGACAGGGTACCTTCCTTAACACGGTCGGGGATTCTATAATCCTGCTTCAGTTGCATGTGACAATCAAACCCTTTTTCCCCGAACCTTCCACCAGAGCAACACGGACCTGGTTTCGGTAAGTTGATTGACGTAAAAAGTGATGTGAACTTATTATATTATGAAACTCTGAGAGGCCAAAATCCATGGCATATTTACTTCATTCTAATCTTGTTATGAATACATTTTGAATTAGTAATGGTTTCGTTTTGGTACCATAGTTCACAACCTACATCAGGGATGTAACAATCCACCACGGCTTCCAAAACCATCTACTGGTCATCTCCAGATTGATTCCACAAGCCCTATTTCCAGCTCTCTCAAAGCAAACCCTGCATCAAGCAGTTTCTGATCAGCACAGATGATCAATTGTGAGAGAGTGTGAGTCTTCCTTGTCACATTAACTTTCTCCTCTATTTTATGTTTTCTTGGTCATATGGTTAGGTTAGTGATCTACGCTGCGCATGATTTTAAAAATTTGCAGCAAGAATTGCTCATTTAAGATACCAATGTTCTCGGATATTTCATCGAACTGAAGAGCTTAAAGATCATGCAAATTATGAAATCGTACACCAGGAATTAGAAAATTTACACTGTTAGTGTGCTTACTGTTGTTCTGTTTGTTGAAGGATGCCGATGCATGCAACTGATACACTACCTCTTCAAGCATTTATGAAGCCGATGATTCCAAATCATGCATCAGTCGCATACAAAGATCGAACACTGAAGCCACATTTTGGTTCACAGAACATTCATACTTTCTCATTTGTCATCCCCCTCCAACCGAGCAATGAGGGACACAGCAACAATGGCCAAATTTCAAGGAGAAACAAGGGCCTGGCTCCAGTAAGTTGGCAGGCACAAAATTCGGCTCACTGCATTCTGAAGCTATTCATGTTTCTCTCTGAAGATAAAATCTATGGATATATATTTCCTAGACTAGTCTCTAAGTTAGGTATGGTTTCCATCCATTCATCAATTTACATGTCTCGAAAAAAAGAGATAGCATTGACAACAATTAGTGGGAACTGCGTTAGGCAGAGCATGCTAGCCTTCCACAGATTACTTCGGTTGCATAGCATGCAGAAATGATTTTGCGTCAGGTTTTGAAGCCTGAATTTGATCAAGGCCAGAGCAGGTTAGCTCAATTATGTTTTCCCTTGCTCTCTCTCACAGCTGCATGTAGTAGTTCATGTATCTTAAAGCAGACAAATCTATGGTTAGACCACCTTTTGTTTATGGTAATTTTTTTTATTGGAAGATGAAAACGGCTCGGTCAAATTTGAATTACTTTTGAAATACAACAGGACACGAGTCCATGTTCTCAACGTGGGTAAATTGAAAAATTAAAAGACAATTGAATAAACAGATCGGGTCCTTCACATGCACATTCAGCTATGCATGCATAGATATCAGTAATTGATTGGCAAGAACATCAATAAATCTATACATGCAAAATAAGAGGCAATGCCTAATCCTCCTGGATATTGGATGGATCAGTATTGTCGTGGCGGAACTGCACTACAATGCATGTTATGTTATCCGCACTGCCCCGTGTAAAAGCAGCCTCTGTTAATTTTCTAGCAGCTGCCTCAGGATCTTCTTCTGTTCTGGCAATGGAAACAGCATCCTACACATGATGCATGCGGAGGTAAGCAAAAACACCTCTATGTCTAGAGGTTATGCACGAGGAAAGAAACCTCAGGCCAGCATCCCGCCAGCATTCCCTCTCACCAATCAGATGATAATTCAACGCATTTGTATATAGTAACCAATTATCTCTATGATAGCCAATTTACCTCGTATTCTAAGCAGTGGGCAAAAATATGAGTGGTCCGCTCACATAATCCAGTGGAATCTCTCATCAAAAGTGAGAAAAGACACATGTATTCATGCAAATGCACTTCAGTGTATCAGACAAAGAGAGAGAGCGCGGGTTAGCATATTTACCTCATTGGGTACCACATCCCATAGTCCATCACTTGCAAGCACAAGCAATTCGAATTCCTCATCTATTTTCTGCTCCTGAAAGAGGAAAAAAATACAAACAAGTTGCTAAATAATTTGTCTCGATTGGAAAAATTACATACAGCTTGATCCAGGCAAGTGGAAGAAATCATAGACTGAATGCTATACCTATAGACACCAAGATAAGCAGGAGTCCATTAACAACCAGTTAGAAACATTACACAGAGCAGCACTGAATGGAAAGAGGCCCTGAGAATATTTACTTAATTTTAGGTCTATTATACAGCATTAAAAGCTTTCCCTAATCCTTGAACCTCCATATTTTAATGAAGATTAACAATTCAAATCCCGCATCTTTGATATGACAATGAGGAACTACAATCTTAATTAGCCAGCACCTCCTGTTGTTATTACAGTTCAATTCAGGCGATTGAGAAAAACCACCAAGATCAAAAGTCGAAACAATGAAAGCCCTACTTTTCTCCTGCTGTAAACACTGCAGCATTATGATATGGTATCCTACACTAACACACTTTATAAATGTATATAGTCAACTGAGGACGGTAATTTCCTTTCCTGGATTATTCTTACGGTGAAAGTAAATCAAATCAACAAAATTTTCAATTATCTTGCTACTCTTGCTCAAAATGAAGATTTTCTGAATTATTCCTTGCTTGTATTAAATGCTTGAAACAAAAAGAAAGAAAATTGATCACATGATCAAAATCCTTTACTGGAAATCAAAACGATGTAAGATCGACATTCTGGAAAGGGGAGGATGTTTTGTAGAATACCTGGATCTCAGGTTCTGCTACAACAAATTGCTTCAACATGCGGTTACCAAAAGCACGGGACATGGCCAATACACCACCTACTCTCCAAGTGCCTGACAAGACAGTCAAAGCAGTATGATTTCAGTTTTTAGGAATTGTCTGGAACTTATCAAAATTTAACACACAAGTTGTAGAAGAAAATAAATGAAGTTTCCTGTCCCCCAAATGTAATGGCTGCAAAATTCCCGACCAAGGATAATAAAGGTGGGCATTGATCAATAGTTGGGACATTTTAAGTAACAGTGGGTTCCATCAGCCATAGACAGTCAGCATTTAAAGTCAAACCGGAATGAGTAGCAAGAAGTCAAGCAGCCAATCAGGAAACCAGGGTCTGGGTAGGGATCTTCATCTCAGATACCGTTTCAGTTACTAGGCTCAAAGATAGGGACGGCGCATAGTGTTGCACCATAGAGAAAGGTTTGCATATAGAATACAAGCACCTATTATTTAGACCCATCCCTCATAAATCACAATTCATGCCAAAATTTAAACAAATTAGATGATCCCCAATGTCCCAACTGCAAAAGCTTTCATCATTTCAAATGTCAAAAGCTTTTCCTTGACCATCCAAAAGGGAGGACTATTCCAAAAATGTCTACACAGAATGGAGAACCCACTGGATCAATTACTGCCACATGCAGATCAAACGAAGTGAAAATGCTTGAAAACATGTATCACAACCAGTAAACAGATCTACCCGCCCACATTACAACACCTCCAGCACTTTCAATTCTCTTCCGCTCATCACTTCTGTTAGGCTTATGATCCTCAGATAGAGGGATCGCTGTCCAATGGAAAAGGTGAACATAAGAAAAAACATTGAAGTAACATGATAAGAGCGAAAATAACAAGGAAATTCATGAAAATTCTTGTCTAGAAAATATTTGCCAACAACTGAATGAAAAATGCAATTCATAGCATGACTAATACCTTTTCCACCCTTGGAAATCACAGTCCGTGAGTCTCCAACATTGGCAACATAAAGATGATCACCAACTAGCACTGCTGTTGAAGCAGTAGAACCATCATCACGGTAGTTATCCTTTTCAGAGTCCAAAAAGTCTACATCTGTCTGTTGATATGATTCACCTGCATGGTTATTTTACATAACCATATCAAGCCTATTTCACACTATTTAAAGCATATTGCATAAAAAGCAAATGACAGACTTGGAACCATTATATTGGTCTCAGATTTGTCCTATACAGACATTTAAAAGAAACGACAACTACATGGGACCCTGCTTGAAGATGCTACTAGGCACCAACAAAACAAAAAATACTTGATAGTACTATAATCTAGTTGATATTATGCAATTCATAGTAATGAGCCAAAGAGAACTTGGATGTACTGAGAGCTAATTTGGTGTCTGTGATAAATTGTGGATGCTTCAATAGATTCTCAAACAGATGCTCCTTCAAATACTCAGCAGCACGAGAACCACCATGACCTGTGACAGTACATCATAAAACTGTTAAAATTGCTAAGACACCCCACCCCTAAAAGCAGAAGAAGAACTGTTTGTTGATAAATATGTGAGATGCATGACCAACAGGGACCTCACTGATGGTTGTGATAAAGAGAGTCATGGGTTGTAGCCTACAGATTTCTTCTTTTGAATGTTCCTACCTTAGCTGAAACCATGCGGCAACTTGGGTTACAAAAATTTTGACCAATTGTCTGATTATGCAATTTCCTAGGTGGAAGCTACTAAAGGCAACAGTCATGTTCATAGACACCAGGTGTTTAAACATCCCTTGAACAGATCATAGTTTCCATGAAAATAATGGTCGGACACCTGGAGGTACATCAATAGTTGATAACCAAACGATAATGCAACATGCGTACTCTTCCATTCACTTGGTATTGGCATCTTCTAACTGGGTCAAAAATAGCCATTCAAGCAAAAAAATAAAAATTGACAACTTCAGTAAAAGGAAGAATAATGAGAGGATCTAACCATCAAAGATTCCAAACATGCAGACTCTTTGCCCATCAATCGTGGTGTTTTTGACATCAAAGAAATCCTCCATGGTAACCCTCTTTCCCCTAAAACTTGAATACCCACAGCTCAATTCCCCGTCTTCACTGCAAAAAACATAACCCAAATTAAACGCGGCTGGGTAGAATTACATTAGACAGCTTATACCACAACGACAATTTCAACCTTGCAAGCGAGAAACTGATTACTCTAGGCGACCTCCAATAATAAGAAATTGGAGCTAATAAATACAGTGAAAATTCAAACTTTAATGGGAAGAAAAAGAACACAAGTCCTGCAATAGAGAGATTGAAATGCATAAGCACGTACAAGAAACTCAAAGTATCATAATACTATAGCAATTGTATATCATATCTTCAGCCACCCAAAGGTTAACAGCTGGTCAATCAATCCTATTTATAATTGCAGTAGCGAGTGTAAACAGGCCTATGTCCCTAGAACTCTCACCATGGATAGATACAACAGCAAATATAGAGAAACAAGAACCAACCTTTTCCACCCTCTACAAACAAATCCACCATCATCATCTTCCCCCGTCAATAGATCAGCAGTAGGTCCCCTTTTCGCCGTGGAAACAGAATCAACCATCATACTTACACCACTCATTGTAAAAATCTGCCTATTCCACTTATAATTTACACCACGGCTTGCATTCAAACTCCTTCCAATATTGCCTAACTGCAACCTCCTTTCGCAAAATATTCCAGCTTGTACAATCACTCTCCTTATGCAGCTGCTGTATAACATCTAAATACACCTAACTATGACCTTCAATGACAGATCTCTACCTGATCAACAAAGCACCTGCACAAGTTCAATAACAATATCAAAACTATCGAAAAACACTTTCAAAACTTAAAATTAAAATCCAATTAACACAAATTCAATAATTTTAGTACGGCCCTTTGAGATACAGGATTATCACACAGAATTAAAACACCCCAGATGAAAAATCTTCAGAATTCTGACTCTTTTCATTCATTTTAAGCCAAAATAATCATAAACCAACCACCTCGCCCCAACAAAAAGAAAGCATACCTTTAAATTACTATACTCAATTACTCATTGAGCTGGGAAATCAAATAAGAACAATAAAAGAGCTTTAAAACAGGAAAAATGGAAACCAGTCAAGAAATTATCAATCTTTGATAGAAAATCAAGATAGTTTTAATTTATAAATGGAAAGGATTCACGGAAAGATATGGGTGGTTCAAAAAATGGAGGATCCGAATCCGAGATGCAAAAAGGAATGGTCTTTCAGAATCAACTAACTGAATGATGATTGCTGAGTCGTCTTGTTTCTCTCTCTAGAAACAGCAAATCTATAGGGATATAGAGAGATTCAGGAGAGATACAGAGAGAGACAGAGACAGAGGTGCTGTTTGGTTTTGAGTCTGGCACCGAAGAGAAGAGGAAACGTGGCACACTTTATGCATCCACTCATTTAGCTGTTTCTTCGGTGTGTATAGATCTAGCTTGCTATCTAACGGTGCCAATCACAGTATAACACCAATCATACAACACATTGAACTTTCTTTTTCGGCCAAATTGGAAGAACCTCGAACTTAAAGCTAAAAAATAAATACCTCTCTAAACTAAAATATCTTCGATTTTCTACCCTAAACATCATGATTTTATAAGGATTCTATCGAGAAATTGAAGAACAAAACACATAAAATCATGTTAGTTCCTCTTTATTCTCTAATAGCAAACATAAATTTCTCAAGTTGCAAGAGAAAAGGAGAGGAATTTGTAGGACTTTAATGTGTTTTTTCCACAATTTCCTTGAATATGGGAATATTAACTACTAACTATAAATTAAAAGGTATGAGTTTTCACTGTATAGATGAGTACTATTTATCCTCATATATTACTGTAGATTTTTTGTGCAAAATTTTTATTTTTTTAATTTGATTTTAAATTATTATTTTTAACAATTTAGTCCTTGTTAAAGACTAATTGATTTTGATTTCTTATGAAATGGTGAGATCAAAATAAAAAAAGGATCAAAATGAAAAAGCATCAAATATGGGCGGTGTGCCATAAGTTTAAAAAATATATTTTGGTCTTCAAACTTAAAAAATAACACAAATTATATAATATTGGTACCTTAATATTTTTTAAATTTAATTTTGGTATAAAAATTTATTTTTATTATTTTTTAATCTATGATTAAGAGATAAGAGAAAGAGAGAGGTAGCCAAATTTCGATGGTAGAAAGAGAAACATGTCGTTGACACCAGTTTAGGATACCAAAACATACAATATTTATGTCAAATGGTTCCATTTTATTAGGGGGTTCATATTAGACAATTTTTTTACCTTTAAAGTTTATGAAAAAAAAACATATATGAGCTCGAATTGATTTTTTTTGTTTTGGATTTTTTTTTTATTTTTGAAATGATTTTTTGGATTTTTTGAAATCATGAATAGATTTATCACTATTCATAAGGTGTTTTTGATCAAAAATATATTGAAAGCAAACTTTTTTAGTAAAAAAATCTAAGGCCTTGATTTTCCTGTCATTGTCTAGGCACATTAGACAATGCATAATCTAATTTTTCAAAAGAAAAAGAAAATTTAGGGCAGATGACAACCAAAAAAGACAGGGGCTCAAGTGGGCTAGCCTAGCCTTTGGTTTTTTTTAATTGTTTTATTTTCTATTTTTTTGTTTAGATTAATGATTTTTTATGGTTTTTTTCTTTTATTTTATTCAATTAATTTTATTTTTATTATTATTATTTTTCTTGAATAAAAAATTATTTTAATAAAAAACAAAAAAGCAAACACTCTCTCTCTCTCAATCTTATGGACTTGTGATTAATTTATTTTTGTACTGTAAATAATTAAGACCCGTTTATTTTAAGATTTTAGAAGTGTTTAAAAAAATATTTTTTTTTATTTTTTCTTAATTTAAACTAATTTTTTTAGTGTTTACACGGCATTTTAATATGATGATGTCAAAAATATTTTTTTAAAAATATATATTATTTTAATGTATTTTTAAGTAAAAAAAAATAATTGAAAAATAACCGTTATCATACTTATAAATACCTTCTAAAATCATTTATTTTAACTAGTGTCATCTCGTGTCATCATTCATGTAAATTGACTCGGTTAATTCAGGTCAGTTTAATTTTTTTATTTTGTAAATAGAGTAAAAATAACTTAATTCTGAAGAAGAAAAAAAGGAAAAATCAATATATTTTGACTAAACTTTTTCCGAGCTAACAGATTAAAGGTCGGCCATAGATTACAGATACACCCAGCAAACAGTGATTCTATCACCCAATAAATGAAATTATTTAACAATTGGGCTTTGGTATGGTTTTCTTGTATTGGGCCCATTCTAATATTCAGGTCCTTCTCCATTTAATTTCATCTGCTGGGCTTAGTTTTAACTAAGATCTTATGAATCTTCTACTTGCTACGTAACTTGTTACAAATGGCCCATCTCAAAAAAAAAAAAAACATAAAACTTTTTTTTTTAAAAGGATTTCCCCTCTCTCCATAAGGAATAAAAAGCGATAATCGGATATCAATTTTATGTGGAAAAATAACATCTCATCTCTAAGTTACATGCATTTAGGTCATTGTAGCACTGTAATTGCTAGCTTTGAATAAATTTTGAGTTTATTAGTTTTGTATTTCTCTAGCAAAATAACAAAATGATTCATTGTATGGTGTATTTACAAGTCAAAATTATTTTTTTATTCAATTCTAAGAAGTATTTTTAATTAATTTATACACGTTAATTGATATATTTTTTTAAATAATCTCAAAAAATACACTCTATATATATCAACCTAGTAATTGATATATTCTTTAATAAATTCTTTTTAAAATCTAAAAACCTAAAACATAAACATGGTATATTGCATCGCTACTGATATACGCTGCCTTGTAGAAAGAAAAAAGAGACAAAAAAATCGTGTGGGATTTTAAGATTTCAAAGTGTTCATAGCACCATTAATGTAAAATAAATATATTTGACCTCATATTTAAAAGTTTACTCATCAAATTGAAGACTTGACTCTACCAACCAAATAATTAAATTAAAATATTCATAGAAAACAACATTGTAATCAAACCAAGCATCGAGAATTAGTGTAGTGGGTGGATTACATTAGATTTATGTTGTTCTAGAGTGATAAATATTATAGTTGTTTAGGTATTTTTTAAAAGTATTTTTTTATTAAAATATATTAAAATAAATGATCTTTTAGAATTTTTTTTATTTTTAATATATGTTACATATGAAAATTATAAAAACACTAAAAAATTCATCTATTTTAAAGTAAAATATTAATAAAAAAATACTTTAAAAAGTCAAGCCGTATCCATCATTACCACCTAGCTGGTGTCTTAAAATACAAATCTGGTCTTAGAAGGTAGTAGTGTATGTTTTTTCCTACAGCCTTCGCTTCCATTTTGCTATTCCTTGTCCGACGTGGACGCCATGGTCAACGCTTCGTGCTCTCGTACAATTTTCCACGCCATTGTTTCCTGTAAGGTAAAGCACTGCCGTCAAGTTGAATCCATTGGAAAATTACCGTGTCAATCTAAATCAATTAATTTAATAAAACAAATATTTTTTTTAGAAAAACATTCTTTATAATCATCGAATTACTGAAAAGTTCGTTTAGGTCAAATCAAATTAATAATTTTTTTATAATTTAAAAAAAACTAACTCACTTTAAATCATGAGTTTGATGTAAAGTATTGTTCACGGCTTATTAATTATTTTGGGATAACACTGTATGCAAAGTGATCGAGACAAATAAACATTTTTCTCTCTCTTTTGGTTAATAGCAATTCTTTTCTTCTCTTTTACTGGATTAAAAGAAAAATTGAGATAATAGCTCTATTGAATTATTATTTTTAAGATTAATATGGGTGTTTGAATTAATTTGTATATGCCCTAACTAATCTTACGAGTTCTAAAATTAATAAAAATACAAATCTCTAATGGCTTTAAAATTTATAAAATTTAAATAAGTAATATTTAAAAAATAAATCTAAAACATGACCAATTAAAATATACCATACAAATTATAATAGATTGATGGTTTCACTTATTACGAGACAACATGAAATTTTAAATTGAATGGATAGTCAAAAGATAATTGCAACATTTTTCTTTTCGAAACTATTTGACTTCTAGATCTCCATTTAATATATTTATTAAAATACTTTGTCTTAAAAGAAAATTACCAAATGTTTCCTAACAATGAACCAAAAAAAGATAATAATTTTCTTCACTTTTTTCAATCCTTTTCCACTTGATAAAATAAATAAATAAAAAGTTAGTTGCACAGGTGTGTATTTAATTTTATTTTAACTATATTTTTGTTGTTAGCACTGTATTGTTTTTTTAAGAAGGATGTGAACACTTTAATTGCCTACTCAAAAAATTTTCTAATTATGCCCCTAACTTTTGCGAAATTCTTTAACTTTGAATCCAATTTGCAAGATCTCTATGACATGCAATATATACAACTAGCAATCTGATGCATGTATCGTCGCGAATTGGATTTTTTTTCAACATGGAATTTTGAAACATGTTTTTATATATAGATAATTAATTATAAATAAAAATATTTATACATGTATTTAATTAAATAAATTAAAAATTATTTATGCTAATAAATAAATATTACTTTTGTAATGAGTTATGTACTTGATTTTGTTTAATAATTTATTTATTGAAATTAATGTTTTATTTAATAAAATGATAATTAAAAAAAACATGTATATAAAAACATTTAGAGAAAATTAATTTTTTTTTTAGAAGAAGAATGCCTCCTCGTGTCAAAAAAGAAAATGGTGAAATCTTACCTATAAACTAAGCAAGAACCAAATCTTATTACATTTTCAAAACTTCATAAAAATAGTTAAAATCGAAGAAGAAAAATAGCCAATAAAAGTTTTGAATAAAAAAAATTAATATTAAAAAATGAGACTAGAAAAAAAAAAAAAAAAAACCTACAGGACGCAGTCTTGACCTGGAAAGTCCAAGGTGCCGAGACTTAAAGAAAGCTCGGACAAATAATTTTTCTCAAGTAAGACCACAGAGAAGAATGGCTCCTCTAGTCAAAAAAGAAAATGTTGACATCTTACGCGTAAACTAAGCAAGAACAAAATCATATTACATTGAAAAACTTCATAAAATAGTTAAAACCGAAGAAGAAAAAATATCAAATAAATTTTTTTAATAAACAATAATATTAAATGATAAAATATAAAAATATAAAAAAATATAAACTTGATCTAGATGGCCCAACATATCTAAACTGAAAACAAATAAAAGTAATTGCCTTTGGTTTTTTATTTAAAAAAAATAAGTAATTGTTTAACAAGCAATTTAAGGTTTTCAAAAAGCCAGGCCACACATTGTAAAACAAACTTGATTTTCATATTGTTTTCGATATAAAACATAATATAAATCTTATTAAACTCATTTATGCTTTAAATAACAAAAAGATAGTAAAAAATATAAATCAAAATCAACTTGAAAGAAAATAAAAATTTTCAATCTTAATTTATTATCTTGTGAGTTGGAAAGGGAAAATAAAACACAGAATCTTATTGATATTAAGTCAATATTTTTTTATTGTTAAAATTGATGTAGACTGAAGATTATTTATTTTTGTGTTTCAAAAGTATTTAAAAAAAATAATTATTTTTTTATTAACTTTAAATTAATATGGTTTAACATGTATTTTAGCATAAAAAATTATTTAAAAAATAATTATAATTACATTATCAAACAAGTTCCAAGTTTTTCTTTCTTTGTAGCAAAAATTCATTAACTCTCTTGGGGGTCCAACATGCCTGAACTTAAAAAACACGCGGGCACTCGCCTTTAGTTTTTTGAGGAAAAAAGAAGAAGCAAGTGATAAGTCCTGCCAAGAAGCCAGGCCACATATTTTTTTGTAAAACAGACTCGATTTTCAATTTGTTTTGATATAAAACATCATATACATCTTACTAAGACTATCTATGCCTCAAATAACAAAAAGATGGTAAAAAGAAATTAATCAAAATCAATTAAAAAAAAACTTTTGATCTCAAATCTATTATCTTGTGGGATGAAAAGAGCAAATAAAACATGGAACTAAAAAATAAATAATATAAAATTCTACTCCATAGTTGAATGTTCAAAATATTAAAGAACCAAAAAATTATAATTTAAAAAGTAGAATGACCAAATAAGCTTTTCTCCTGTTTTTTAAACGGCCACCCATTTTCTTCTTCTTTTTTTTTTTTCATTTTGATTTTCTTTCTTTAAAATTTGCCCCTTTTCAATAAATTTGCTTAATATGCGATGCCTATCATTTTTTAGTTGAATTTACACTTGTTTATTAAATTTTAAAAAATTATAATTTACATTTTGAGTTAATATTTTTTAAAAAAATTAAATGAAATAACCAAATTAATTGAAAAATCAATCAAACAAAACATTTCTTGTTTTTCTCTTTTCAATTGATGGTTTCTATCTCTTTCAAGCATTATATTTTTATTTTTTTAAAACACGAATCACGAAATCAAACACAAAATATTAGAATGTGAAATTATTGGGTCTATAAACCTACATAATTTTTATTTAAATATTGAAACGTTTCACTGACCTGGAAGTGAGTTCTCTTTACTCATAAAAATCCATAAAATGAAGCACATCCCCTCCATCCTCAATTCAGGATGCCCTCAAGACCAATCATATAAATGGATGAGAAACTCGTGGGGGAACTCAGCTGACTCACTAGAGTCAGCTGAGCCGGCAACTTCAAGGCGCCGGGCTGGAGGGGACAAAAGGAAAGCGAGTCCCTTGTTACGTTGTTATATTTTCCAGAGCGTTAGATCATCTTAGTTTTGGAGTTTCTTCAACAAATCCGTATTTACGCCTTCCATCTGAATTCGAAAAATTCATCCAAATACTAATTGAATAATTAAATTATTCAAATAAAACCCGGGAAATAAAATCTCATTTATAAATAATGACATCCTTGATCATATTGTTTTTTTTTAATGCAATCTTTGATGTGTTTTTTTATATTTTTTATGTAATTTCTCTGATTTATGAATAAAAATAAAGAAAAAACTTTAAAAGCCTACTGAAACTCTAACTTTGATATTATTAGTATCATAAAAAAATATTAACAAAATAAATCTAACAACAGCAAAGATATTCAACAATAAAAACATGAGGGGGCACACATATTATCAAAGAAAAATAAACTTCCTACTATTTTTAGGTAACAAGTGTTGTATATTTAGTTCATTGTTAGCAATATTTTTTTGTATCATTAAATTTATTTTATTGAGATTTTTTTTATATTATCAATGGTGCCATAATCAAAGCTTCAATAAGATCCATGATAATTTTTCTAATAACTTTTTTTAAGATATCATGATTTTGAATAATGAAAAATTTGAATGTTATTATTTTATATGTATAAACTATGTTATTTTATTATTTTTTAAAATTATATTTTTTTCTAATATTTTTAAAAATACCTTATAGTTAAATTTTCTTTAAAAAAAACTAATTTCTCGAAACAATCTAAAAATATATGAAAAAATTCAAATCCCTTAAAATGGCCAAACCAAATAAAAAACAAACAGCCCTTACGGGCAGACATTCAGGCAAAAGGTTAATCCTATGGATGTAAGAAATCGAATCTCTGCCTGTAGCTTTGACTTGTGTTAAAAAAAAACAAAACCGTACAGAACAATGTACGCTGTGCAATTAGGCGCTCTTTCCTAGCAAATATGGTGCCAGCTCAGCTGTGGTCTGGTCACGTGAATTCAAAATCCCTCCGGTTCCTCTTCTTTGACCATTCCATGCTCTTGCATTTTCCAGATGCCACCTTAGATCCTGAGTTGACCATTTCAATGACTCGCTGGGATAGATTTTTAAGATTTACTTTGATGGGATTGTTGGATTCACTTTTAATCGCGGAAAATCGATTTTTACTCCGTTCAGCACTATACTGCGTTGATGATGACAACATTGTCTCAAAAATCCCGTCCAGAATTAATACACTTTCACACGTTTTTAGAGCATCTCTCATTTTAAAAAATAAATTGATAAAATATCATTTTAAATAATATAAATATAAATATTTTATCATATTTATTCTAGTAAAAAAAACTATTTGAAAAGCCAATTTTATTATAGTAAAATAAATAAGTATTTTATTTTTTTAATGATTTTAATATTATTTTTTTCAAATATTTTTTTGTTTCAAGTATTTTATTTTAATTTTTTTTTTCACATGGCTAGATTTAATTGGCTTATTTTTTTGTTGGCCTCATTTTATTAGTTTCGATTCTTTTAGAAGATATGTAGGAATAACATTTTATGGGAAATAAAAGATATTTTAACATTTTATTTGGCTTTTTTATTGGAGTATGAAAAACAAGTAAGAAAAACTAAAATATTATTTTTTTATTTTTAGCTATCTATTTAGCAACTCCATTGGAGTTGCTCTTATTATGATAATAAATTTTTTTAATATCAACATATTATAATTTAAAAATAAAATAAAATAATTATTTTAAAAAAATACTTTTACACTAGAAAAACAAACGGTGCCTTACCTGGGTGGTGCTCATTGTAAATTGTGTTTGGTATGAAAAACTATAAAAAATAATGTTTTTTTAATAAAATATACAAGAAATTTAAACCATTTAGCCAGTAAAAATAAATTATAATGAATGTTGAGTATCTTGAAAATTTCATATCTCAATAGATTAAAAGATTCAAGTCAATATCTCTTGTGATCTTGAATGGCTAGGCAATTTCACATGGTGGATTGAGATTAGTAGTTGGGGCGATAGAAAAAAAGTCTTATTAGTATTATAATATAAATCAAAATAAGATTATTTTGACTTTCTATTGTAAAGAGATATTTTTTAATTTTTATTTATTTAATGTTTTTTATTGATATGGGTGTCTAGACCAGTTTCTGTTCATTTCGACTAATCTCATGAATTCTAAAATTAACGACCATGTAAACCTTCAGTGGCTATCATATTAGCAATTATATGAATATAAGACTATAACGAAAAAAAATCTTTTGATCCCAGGTTTTTACAACTAAATTAACTACTAAATATTTTTTGTTTTTTCACCTCTTTAAAATTGCAAGTGGCTTGCCAGTATCATGGTGTGGATTTTCTGGTAAGATGGCAAGTAAGTTGACCAGTGAAAAATGGATGGCCTGAAGGAATATAATACACTAATATTGTGTGCGTGAGAAAAATGTTAGACCTCCTATTAAATTAAGAAAATAATTTTATCACATTATTATGAATGGTTGACCTGGCTTTTTAAAAAATAATGTTTATATAAAGAAACGATTCCAATCCTATGAACAAATGAAATAAAATAAAAGCTAATAGCTCGTGTAAATTATAAGAAGCAAAGATTATACAGACAAAAGAAAAGTTCAAAAAGCCATTTTATTTATATTTAAATTATTAGTATTTTTTTAAATAAATCTTGTAAAAAAAATAATAATTTGTTTTTATAGAAAACCCAGTAAAATATCCGAGGAACAAATCTCCTGATAATTAAGACAACTTAGTGAGAAATTTTAAAATTTCATGATCAACATTCAAACTCCTTTTATTTTTATTTTTTGTATTTAAAAAGTTAATTTAATTTTTTTAATATTTTAAATTATTTTGATATATTAATATTAAAAATAATTTAAAAAAAAAATATTATTTCAATACAATATTTTATTAGTATTAGTAAAAACAATCTAGTAAAACATAATTCTAGTTATAAAAATGATAAATATATGGGAGGCTCTTAGCAAACAATCTAATTTAAAGCATGCTTGTTTTTGTGTTTTAAAAATATATTTTTTAAAAATTTGATTTTTAATTGGTTTTTGCTTTAAGTTATTTATTTTATATTTTTAAATCATTTTGATATAATGATGTTAAAAATAAATTTTTTAAAAATAATATTATTTTAATCTATTTTTAAATAAAAAATATTTATCCAATTGTTTTGATATAATAATATTAAAAATAATTTTTTTAAAAAAATATTATTTCAATACATTTTTAAACAATACAATATTATATTAGTATTAGTAAAAACAATCTAATAAGACATATTTCTAACGATAAAAAAGATAAATATATGGGAGGCTCTTAACAAACAATCTAATTTAGAGCATCCTTGTTTTTGTGTTTTAAAAATATATTTTTTAAAAATTTAATTTTTAATTGTTTTTTCTTTAAGTTATTTATTTTATATTTTAAAATTATTTTGATATAATGATGTTATAAATAAATTGTTAAAAAATATTTATCAAAATATTAAACATGCTAATACATACTTTATTAGAGTATGTCCAATGGGACAGAGACATGAAAAGCCAAAAAAACTTTAACTACTAAATTGGCTTTCCACCAGTGAAGTTTTTGTCTCCAATAGGATAGGAATATAGACAGTGAAAATCCCTTTCGTCATTTTTAAAAGCCATTCATTTATGTTTTGAAAAAGAAAAGAAAACTATACAACTGTTGTCTAAATTGTTGGTAACTCAATTAAATAATTATATTAAAATTAAAAGTTATATTAATATCAAATATATTAAAATAAAAATAAATTATTAAAATAATATCTTTTATTGGAATACACATAAAAAAAACTAGTAGAATTGATTGGATGCCTTAATAGACTTTAGAGCTCCTTGAAATTACGTTTGTAATTAGATATGTTTTAAAAATATATTAAATATTAAATTAATATTTTTACGGTTTTAAAAAATATTTAGCATGCTAATACTAAAAATAAAAAAAATAATATTTTTAAATAAAAAATATTTTTTAAAAAAACAGCCTTCATCGCAGTACACTTGTCTTAAGCTCCTGCCACAGACAGCCACCCCCTTTGACAGCAACTACCTTTGGACTCTCTTTGTTTTTTTTTTTTCTCTATCTAAACTAAAGTATAACCCAAACCAATAAGAGAGAGGGTAAACGCTTCAGAGATGGGACCTATACACATTTTCCAGGAAACTTCCTCCTTTCCTCAATCACATGAATGATTTCAGAAAAAGCAAGTCTTTTTATCGTCCTTTGATAATAGCAGACAAAACCCAGTTTTTGTTTTTCATCGATCACTTTGATTTCATGCTCTTCACATGTATGTCTCTTCCTTTCTCTCTTAAGACCCCTTCCTTTATTCTATATAAATCCTGTCTTTCTCTTACAAGTACTATATATTTGCTTCTGTTCGTTGAGTTTCAGTTTATTTTCCTCTGCGGTGTTTTAGTTCTGCTTATCTTAGTTTCCTCCCCCCTTCTGCTGATGTTTTCTTTTTGCTACAAATTCTGATCACTGTTAGGTATCTGTTTGATACTGAAAAATCTTTTTTCCCGAAACGTAATTTTCTCAAAAGAAAAAAAAAACCCTTCATGTTATGCACCTGTCTATTGCTTGTCAAGATATTATTATTGGAAGGATGCTAGTGTCATATCTGCATTTTTGTGTTTTTTGGAATATCTCTAAAGGTTAACCCTTATGTAATTCTAAATTCTCAAGTCTTCGATTAACTACCCCATTTCCTTGAGTCTATAAAAATTCAGTAAATCCGTGAGGATAATGTTTCTGAATTTGTTTTATCCAGTGTTGCATAACCCATTTTGTGTCTTAAGACTCGTTTAGGCATTAGAGTTATTGTTTCTATCATTTACGAGTTAATATATTCATGACCCGGGTAGGGTTGCATTTGCTGGAGCAGGGTTGAAACAGGACTGGATTAATATGAGTTCTTTTAATTTTGTATTACTCTGTTGTTCTTTCCTGCAGAGGTTGGCATTTGAGTACTGTAGTGTGCGGTGTGTGAAGAAGTTTCTTGGATTTAATTTATTGATCAAAGGTTGAATTTTTCATTGTGGACTGCGACTTAAATAAGACAGTCATGAATCCTCCACAAGAGAAGTTTGTGAGGTTGGTTCTTTTCTACACTACAGAGTACAGATGTTTGTTAACTTTAGTGTATTATGGCATTTTTATGCTGGTGTTGAAGGAACAATAGCAATATTTCACAAGTACATTTCTTACATATGCAAGCAAAAGAGAAATATTTTGTTTACTTGGAAAGAGTACTAATTCCTTGCTTTTAAGAGTGAAGTTCTGCATCACTGTTCCATCATACATGTCTTCGTAGAAATTGTGGCCTAATATTAGCTTACCGAGTTTTATTGTTATATTGGCACCAACATTGAAATCGCCACTTATCATAGATCTTATAATTCTGTAATTTGTTATTAGCAACTTTTAACTGCCCATGTCACTACCTGTTTCCTTTCTCCCCAACCATCTTTCATCACTATTGTTATTTCACATCTAATAGTTTGCATCCAGGTGTGATCTTTAAATGTTATATGATTTCATTGACACAATTTATGCTTCTTGTGGTTGCTGATTGCATATAGGATGTTCCAATTTAAGTAGATGGTTTAGAGTGAGGGTAACCCATTATGTTGGTGGTGTGTTGTTCAGGTTTCAAGATTGGAAATCAGAGAAAAGTACCGAAGGGAATTACTCTGCAAGTAATGTTATGTATCCAGGAAAACTTAGAACCACAATAAGCTCAGTTTCTGAGAAGTTTCAAAGAGGATTGGAATCTGGCTCTTCAAGCTTTAACAAGATCAGAAAATCATTAAAATCATATTCATTCAACAATGAGGTTGCTTCGCGAAAGAAAATTCTTGACCCACAAGGGCATTTCCTTCAAAAGTGGAACAAGATATTTGTACTGTCATGCTTGATTGCTGTTTCACTGGATCCTTTGTTTTTCTATGTCCCTGTGATTGATGCTGGTAAGAAGTGTCTTTCTCTGGACGGCACGATGGAGATTACAGCAAGTGTTTTGCGTTCTTTCACGGATATCTTTTATATACTACATATTATATTTCAATTTCGCACTGGATTCATTGCTCCCTCATCTCGGGTATTTGGAAGAGGTGTTTTGGTCGAGGATACTTGGGCAATAGCTAAGAGATATCTGTCATCATATTTCTTAATTGACATTCTTGCAGTTCTTCCACTCCCACAGGTAAAATAAACTTCTTTGCCCTGCCTATACACTCTTTGTGGCATACTTGTCAGATGGTACTTACAAAGAGGACTATATTTCATTTAGCCTCAATCTCATTTTTCCTAAGGTGACTTTGGAAGAACTTGTTTCCTGTTTATGACCTCATTTTTGGGCCCTGAACTGTGAATTGGGATTATTTGAGATTGTTATATGATATATCTGTGGGGAAATCTACGGAAATTCAACATCCAATTATTGAAGTTCTTGTATATCCTTTTAATCAATCGCGTGCTAGTTGTACTGTGAGACACACACACGCACTATCCATGTGGCAGAAACCAGGAGGATAGCTTTATTGCCCCAAACTAAACACATAATTTGGCATTTTATCAAAGCAAGCTGTTTGCAGAACAATAGTTTCAAGATTATTGCACTTGGGAAACTTTTACATGTCAAAATGTTGGCTTAGTCGACATTGCTATTTATAGAGTTTGATGTTGTTTGTGGGCTTCTAACTCGCTGCTCAATGTCCAGGTGGTGATTTTAATTATCATTCCAAAAATGGCCGGCTCAAGATCCTTGAATACAAAGAACGTGTTAAAATTTGTTGTCATCTTCCAGTATGTTCCAAGGTTTATGCGAATTTATCCATTATATAAGGAAGTCACAACTTCTGGCATCCTTACAGAAACTGCATGGGCTGGAGCTGCATTTAATCTTTTTCTGTATATGCTTGCGAGTCATGTGAGTCTGATTTACTCAACTGGTATCCATTTTATTGTAAAATAGATGAGAGAAATTTACATGCATGCACCAGTTGTATTTTTTCTGTTTCATAAACTATCCATACTGTAGTTTTTATTGAGATCAACTGAAGATGAGTTGGCCAAATAAACACTAATTACCAAACAACTACAATACTAATAAAAGTTTCGAGGGAATGCATTGTAAACTTAGGTGGCATCGAAAGGATGATCAGTTATGTGTACTGCTATATATAATGATATTCACCTTTCATTATACAATTATTTCAGTAACTGTAATTTTTCCATTTGTTTACTTGGACATTTCATTAGCTTGTCTTTTAATTTGACATGCGAACTGCATTCATGTTTTATACATTTTAATGTTTTATATGATCTTGACCTGTGCTCATATCCTCTCTCTCTTTTTTTCCCCTCTTTTTATTGGCATGGATTTGGTGCTTGACTCACTCTATTGAACAAGTAATGATAGTTGGGTTGATGGATAATAGAAGATGAAAATGAAAGTGGTCGTAACATTTCATAATTTTTTTTTAGCTTTTGTCATTTTCTTTCATGAATTGATTTCTTACTAAAATTTGGTTAAATTCCGCATGCTGCATTATGCCAATTTATTTATTTATTTTGAGTCCAAACAATTAGTTGTAATTGGAAGTGCATCTTCTGGCCTGAGCATAATTTTTGGAGTACTAATTGGTTTAGCTCAAATTTTAGGTACTTGGAGCCTTTTGGTATTTGTTTTCAATAGAACGAGAAACAAATTGTTGGAGACAAGCCTGTGGGAAACAAGCTGAATGCAGTCGTGACTTTTTGTTTTGTAACAAAGCTGATGGTGTTAGAGATCTCTTATTTCTGAATAATTCTTGCCCGATAATAACCCCAAATGAAACAGTCTTCAATTTTGGAATATTCCTTGATGCCCTTCAGTCTGGTGTTGTTTCGTCATCCATGGATTTTCCACAGAAGTTCTTTTACTGTTTTTGGTGGGGCCTGCAAAACCTGAGGTATGTATATGTATATGCTTTCTTCATGAAGATGTCTTGCTTTATTCAATTGGGTGTGTGGTGTTTGTGCTACATCATTCAGTGCCCTTAGTCGCTGTCTTACACTTGAAGTGATCCCTGGTGGAGGGGACATGGTGGGATTTATGCCAGGGACATGGGACATTTCTGTTGTCATTTAACTTATTCTCACATTTGATGTAGTGTGGGAAGAGGGAAGCAGTAGAAAACAAAAATTGCAGCAGAATAATGGTTAAAACTAGGATAAAAATTGAAGTTGGAATAAGATAATAGGATTTAGGGTTCATAAGTAACGTCTAGAAGCTGAATAGATTGATAGAATAACAAAGAACTACTTTTTAGAATCCTAGAAGTTTATTTATATTTGTTTAAGCTCCATAATAGGAAAATGATTCCTAGTCTCCGAGAAAAACTACATGGCCTACAAAGGAAATACTTTAAAAACTCACATTCTATCGCATGACCCTAGATTAATTAAGTAATCCTACTGTCAAAAATATAATAAAATAAATTCTGAATGAAGCTCTTGCATCATTCGTTCCGGGTGTGAAGAAACTCTCCCTCAAGTTGAAATCATTATTGCCTCAATCTCGTGTCCAATCAAGAGGTGCCAACCTTTTTCCTTTGGCATTTCAAGTACATATCAAAACTAAGTAGTTGTTTCCTTAAACATATGGTAACACTAGCACAACAAACTTGACCTTGTAATTTATTCCTCACTCGTTGTTGTCTTAGGCAGCACAACCTTCCATTATCAACATACACAACCAACATATAATCTTTGCAAAAGCTTAGATTTGAGGTTCTATCAAGTACACAATCAAAAGGGATCAACATATCATAGACCAATGTATTCCTTTTGTTGAATTGCTACTATGATATTCTTTTCTAACTTGACTTTACTTTGGGCTTTTCAACGAGGGCATCCTATGGTTCATTACTTTCATTGTTGCTACCATAACTAACATCATAATCATCATCAAAATAAACATCATAACTAACCTGCTAATTTGTAGTTGCAAACCCTAGAACGTTCTTATATAAATATTGTGGTTTATGTTCTGCATAGGTCTTGGCTTTGTTCAAGAAGCTTAACTCTCAACAAATTTAATTTTAAAGGATGACATCTTGGAAAAAATATTAATAAAAAAACTTGCAAAAGAAAAAAAAAGCAACAAAAATAATGGAGATAAAATTTGATAGAAAAAAGCCCAAGGAGGATGAAATTTGAAAAAAAAATAAATTAAAAATGATCTCAAACAAAATAAATAATAATTAAAAGAATGAAGATCAAATTTCAAAGATTAAAAAAATCATAGTGAAATTAATTTTTTTTTTCTAATTTGATAGATTATTTATAGATTAAAAAATAGCAGGGGTGGAGTTGAAAAAAAATGCAATTTTATAGCTTATTATAAAATAAAAAAATTGTAATCAAAAGGATATGGATCAAATGTAAAGGAAAAAGAAATTGAAGGGGTTGCTCTGAAATTTTGTAGGGGTGGTGCAAATTTCAGTGGTGAGAGACAAAAAAAGAAAAGGTTTTTGGCACTAAACTAGCGGCGCTTGTGATACATGGGCCGCTTCGGAAGGCGGCGTTTGGTGACTAGCCAACCTCACACGCACCTACAAGTTTTTTTAAAATAATATTTAATATATGCCAATTGCAATAATACCCTTGCGTGGCCTCCAAATCCACAACAAAATCAATGTAAAATGACCAAAAAACTCTTATGAGAGAGTTATATTGTTTTTGTCTTCAAGGGCATCAAAAGTAATTGCACTATTCCGGAAAAAAATTGAAGGACAAAAACACCCATGAGCTAAAAGCATTAATTTTTTTTATTCCAAGGCTAAAGTAGTAATTTTACTGTGCATAATAGGAAAATAACATATATAATCCCATACAATATGTTAAAGACAATTGTGTCATGGTAAAAAGACAATTTTACCCCTAAAGCTTAGTACATTGTTTTTTTTTGTTGCAGGGGCAAATGTGTAATTACACTATTACAATAAATAGTAATTTGTTTGATGCACAATAACGTAGCAGAATTTTTTTTTTTTGTTTTTTTGTTAATGGTATTAAAAGGGTTCTCTGATATCTCATGTGTGCCTTTTGCAGTTCTCTTGGTCAAAATCTTAAAACAAGTACCTATGTTTGGGAAATCTGCTTTGCAGTTTTCATTTCTATCTCCGGCTTGGTACTATTTTCATTTCTGATTGGAAATATGCAGGTTGGTGTTATTTTATTTATTTGATAGCTCTTCGTAATGCAGAGGATAGAGTTGAACTGGTTTCTAATATCAAGCAGGATTTCATTCAATTTTTAATTGTTGGGAGCATGCATCTTATGCTTACATGCTATGATCTCAAAATCGAGGCCCACAAGCACCTGATCAAGCATTCTTTGATCACTAATTAGAAGGACTTGTGATATAGGTTGAATTTGATGTTTATTAGGAGGGTAGCTTAATCGCTAGCGGAATCTCTCATTAACAATATGAAGGTGGTTGCATTTATTTTTTTACTTTCTCATCCTTTTTTTTCAATTTTATTTCTTACTTTTGAAAAAAAAAAAAAAGGAACAAGTATCTGCCATGCCGCTTTAAGAATAGTATGTAGGATTCTTGTGCACCATGGTCACCAATGACATGCTCCTTGGTTGGTTTTCTTTTCATTATCAAAGGGGTGCAATCTTGATTTTTGGACTACTTAAGGAACGTGGGTTCTTGAAAGTTCATTAATAGTTTGGTTTCCAATCAAGCATGTGATATTAGCGAGTGAAATGGTTGAGACAACTTTTAATTTTACGCCCTCTATATATTTTATGAGTTGATGAACTGAAACTACTCTTAATCAGACATATTTGCAATCCACAACTACAAGATTGGAGGAAATGAGAATCAAAAGAAGAGACGCAGAACAGTGGATGTCCCATCGCTTGCTTCCTGATAATATAAGGGAACGGATCAGACGGTATGAACAATACAGATGGCAAGAAACTAGAGGTGTTGATGAAGAGATGCTTGTTCATAATCTTCCCAAGGACCTTAGAAGGGACATTAAACGTCACCTGTGCTTGGCTCTGCTCATGAGAGTGAGTTCTTCCTCTATTTTGTAGTTTTCCATCGGTGTTGCACATATGATCTTTGATGAGACCGATTTTTCCCTTCCTACTTATTTTCTACTACCTGCAAATGTTGGCTTAATCACGTCTCATTGGAAATGTTCTTTGGATCAGTAGCCTATAGTGTAATTTTCCAATTTAAAGATTATGTGTGCCTTCTCTTTCTGTGTATTCACTCGTGTTAGTATGTATTCTGTTCAGAGAAAAAAATGCTTACATTTGAAGATTATGTATATTGTTTCCAGCTTTTGTGCTTTTACTGAGCTGTTGCAGTACACTGCTTTTAGCCGCTCTGGAATCTCTCTCTATATAATGAACTTTTTATATTAACAAAAAACTGCTTCCTTTCCAGGGAGGGATATTAGATAGCTTGACTTGTTCATTTTGTAATTAACATCTTTGAGTAGCACTTTCTTGAGATGCTAGTTAACCTGCATTTTCATTGTAAATCTTGAGGACTGTTTAGTACTGTTACTGGAGATGCCTTGTGTAGTTGTGTCATGGCAATCCTGCTAAACCTGCGTTCTTGGAAAAAGGTTTATTTTTTAGTTAATTCCTAATGGGGTAAAAAGCCGTAACTGTTATGTGAAGTGATTCAAGTTCTTAATGACCACTCAGTTCATGCCTCAAAATGGATGTCTTAACTAGTCATTTTAATACGCATGCATACCCCATGATTCACAAAGAAGAAAGGCTGCCAGAAATTACTGAGTTGAATTTCCTTGCATCGTTGGGTGATTACTAGATGTTTAATCTGTTCTCATTTTCTGTGTGTGCTTCTCAGGTGCCGATGTTTGAAAAAATGGACGAACAATTACTAGATGCATTGTGTGACCGTCTCAAGCCAGTCCTATACACAGAGGAGAGCTACATTGTTCGTGAGGGAGACCCAGTTGATGAAATGCTCTTTGTTATGCGGGGCAAGCTATTAACCATAACCACCAATGGTGGAAGAACCGGCTTCTTCAACTCTGAGTACCTTAAGGCTGGTGACTTCTGTGGAGAGGAACTTCTCACATGGGCTTTAGATCCCCACTCCTCTTCTAATCTGCCCATCTCAACTAGAACAGTTAGAACCATTACAGAAGTTGAAGCCTTCGCCCTAATGGCTGATGACTTGAAATTTGTTGCTTCTCAATTCCGGCGGCTTCACAGTAAGCAGCTCCGACACACTTTCAGGTTTTACTCGCAGCAGTGGAGAACATGGGCTGCTTGTTTTATACAGGCTGCATGGCGTCGCTATAGTAAAAAGAAGCACGAAGAGTCTCTCTGGCAAGAGGAAAATAGATTGCAAGATGCATTAGCCAAAGCTAATGGGAGTTCACCAAGTTTAGGTGCTACAATATATGCCTCAAGATTCGCTGCTAACATTTTGCGTGCTCTACGACGTGGTGGCAATCGCAAGGCAAGGGTGCCAGATAGAGTTCCACCCATGCTGCTGCAGAAGCCAGCAGAGCCTGATTTTACTTCTGAAGAATGATTGGAAAGGTAGGCATTGGAAAGGTAGGCCACTTTTCATGATTTTGTGCTTCTGGTAAAAAAATAGGAAAAAAAAAAAAGAAACACCAAGAGGTTGGGACAACGTTATAGTAGATTGCTGTAGTTGGTTGAGTGTTACGATGTCTGTATATGTATATCATGTTGTATATTTAAGTGTCCAATTGTTTTTGTCGCCTTTTCCTGAGTTGATTTATGTTCACAATTTCGAATGGAAAAATCTAACAGGATGTAACGAATTTAAATTCAATGCATGGAATTGTGTATGAATGTGCAAACTATCTGTTGAACTCGGATTGAGACTGGGTTGCTCTTGATGGGACAAACTTAAAATTTAAGTTTCATGTAATTTTTCAGGATTTTGAATTCATAGAAATTATTAAAATATGTTAGTTTATAATAAAACAAATTGACATAGAACTAATAATTGTAAGAAAATAGAAAAACTTCTCTGTAGAAAATATAGAAACCTCTCTACTTAAAAATGTGTGTTTTTCTCATGTGATTACACTGGTTATATAAGCACGTGTAATAACAAAAGTATTAGGGCTTTCGCTGATTGATTTTGATTTTCCTACAATGGTATTTGTTATTGCTTTTGGTTGGTTTATGTGGTTTGTTTGTATGAGTTTTTGGTATAAACTCGAATTATAGTCGTTAATGGCAACTCATTGTAGAAGACATATTAGGCCATGGAATTTTAATTTGATGCTCTATGATAGAGGAACTTATGTTCACAACTTCAGATTAGAACAGAATGTGTGTATTGAGAAATAATAATTTGTGTTTGAGTTCGTTTTATGTTCATAATTTACAACCTTCCGTAGAAAATACCAAAAAACATGAAATCAGCACCTAACATTAACTTTGGTACATGGAATAAATCTGAAAAAATTGGTATTAATTGCACTGCTGAGATTTTCGCATTTGAGGTTTCTGCAACAATGGTGGTTTGACTTATTTTTAGGGTTTGCAATCTAATACACGTACTTTTGAATTGGTGTCGCACCCATGCTGCTATGTTTATTCTACCATGTTAGCTTTTCAAAGAGCCCAGGATCATCAAAACCGGGAATATGATGAGTGAAATATCAGATCTCAAAGCAGGCCACATGAACACGAAAAATTCGAACAGTGGTCGACAGGCTCATTTTAGAGGCTTAAGTTCTCATGTTCTTTTTTTATTAGTGTCAATACTTCCATGCTACGTATAGTATAACATGCCAGCTCTCCAATGAGCAGAATATCACCGGAATCGGAGTTATGGTGAGTGAGGTGTAAGATCTCAAGATCTCAAAGTAAGCCACTTGAACATGAAGTTGTGATTTGTTGTAGTAATTTTAGAACCTGTTCGAGACCACTCTCCCCCTCTTTCGGTCAAGACCTTAACATTTGAATACTGTGGTGTATGGCCATGGTGGGACAAGAAAAAACTCTCTGTGGCATACCATAATAGCGAGAATTAGGTATTAAAAGGTCACGGTGCTCGTTCTTGCCTCTTCTTCTGAGATTGCGTCTCTTTGTTATCAAGTGGAGGGATTGCACATTCCAGGTTAAAAATACTTTTGTTTGTTGATGAATATTCTACTTGTGAAATTATATAAAAAGAAACACTCAACTAACTAGGCTGATTCAGAATTTCGGTGATGATTCAGAATTTCGGTGATAATTCTCGTCAAATATATTTTTTATTTAAAAATATATTAAAATAATTTTTTTTTTTTGATATTAATACATTAAACCTCTTGAAAAACATAAAGAATATCAAATTTAATGATTTTTCATGTTAAACGCAACAAAAAAACAGAAGCTACGCGCTCCCTCGTATTTGCAATTGAATAATTCAACCTTCAGTTGTATCTTCAGCACCGCTCGGTGGACAATATATCCAGTTTTCGAGGACTTGGAGGTCAAGGTAAAGGACAGACCAAATGAAGATTGGTTTTCCTTGTTGATGGGCAAAGCAAGCTTCGCAGAAATTTCATTGCTAGATACTCTTCGGAAAAACATGTCTGAACACTAAAAATAAGCTGTCACAATTTGTTTTATATTCAAGAAGCAAAAGACTTTGGGGTCAAGATAAAGGGCAACTAAGTCGTTGGTGCTCAAGATTGGTTCTTGCTTACTACAGAAATTGAATAGCACAATCATGTTTGGTTTGTCTATAAATAGTACCAGTGATGATCTTGATTTCTCATCTCTCCCAACCGAAAGATCTTGTTCAACATTCCAAATATACTTTGAATCCTGAAAAGAGAAGATGAGGTAATATTCATTATCCCTCACTCAATCTCTCTGTTCCATTTTGTTTCTCTCGCATTTTCATACAACAATTTCATCATCATTCTCCTCAAATCACTCCTCTTCCACTCATTTGTGTGCTCATGACCAAAGCCTTTCTCTGCTTCAATCCGAACAATCCTTTTCCATTAATAGTTATGCTTTTTTGGAGGGTTGTCAATGTCCCTAGGCAGAGTCATGGAGAAAGGGTACAGACTGCTGCTTATGGGATGGGGTCACCTGTCCTGGAAATGATGCTGTTGCTGAAGTCAATGAGCTTGTTCTCAATTTGTCACCCACAAAAGAGCACATTTACTTCAGCTCTGATTCTATTTGCTCTCCATCAGGAGATGCTGAAAATCTTAATATTGTGCATCCACCTTAGTTTCTCCGCAATCTTCAACTTAATGGGATCCCCCCAACACAAATTCTCTTCGAAAGTCGGAGCTCGTATAGTGTTATTGAGGAGTCTTCCTGAACCTGCTGTTGTTCATGATCAGCTGTACATAACAATGATCAGATTGGAAATGAATATGCGAAAAAACAGTGTATAAAGATGTGCTGAGTAGCTTGCCAAAAGGTGTCTCAAAGTTGTTGGTATTCAATCTTTGTTTTCTCTAGAAAAGATGTTTATGGCAGTTTTGAAAGCCTTTCTTTCTGCCTCCTGAACAAAAATTGCTCCAAGATGGAAGGTTAGAGGATAAAAGAGAGTTCATCATCGAAAATGCAAGGTAAAAAAGAATCTTTTATACGATAAAGAATTTACCAGTTAATTAGCCATAATATATTTTCCAATATCTAGCACTTACTATTATTTACACTTACACATCTTAATGTGAACAGCAAACTGGAGCTCCGCATCACTCTATGGGGTGACGCTGCAAGGCGTTTTGATCAAGCTGCTCTGGAAACATCACCCCTTCCAATCATAATTGTCTTCTTAGGTTTTCGAATCAGGGAAAATTTACCTGATTCATCATCATCATCATCCACGTCTTTTTTGTATTTCACGTCCCTTCATCGATATCTTACCAGCTTATTTATACTATGGACTGCCTTTCATTTTTATAAATTATACCTTGCCATGTAGTGACTTATGCATACTAGATACTGAAACCATACTTGTTTTTGCGAGCAACTCTTCCTGACCACAATCTGACTCAATTTTGACATAGGGGATTAGCTGTTTTGCTCTAAAATATTTAAATTCCTTCGCTGTTCTTAATCCTGCCTTTTATTCACTTTGAACCTTCTTGCGCATTCAATTTTATGTAAAGGATGAAAGTATGTTAAATTGCTTTTCTATTTTGCTCTTTTAGGGACAAGATCAGTTGTTTCGTTGACAATGAAAACGAGCAAGAAGCGTTTCTGATGATCGGTAGGACAGCTGAATTTTCTTTTGAAGATTTACTTGGTTGTCAAAGATGGTTATGATGATCCATATCAGCTTCCACGACATCTGGTTAATGAGCTTCAGAAAACTAAGATTTTCCAAGTTTGTTTCGGCACTGTCCTTGCAAACAAAAACAAATGTGATGTTGTGGTTTGCAGTGTTTTTGAGGATGGTTCACCGATTGAGATACATGGTCAAACCAGTGGTTGAAGAAGCACAATCAGCGCTTTCTCGAAACCTGATAGCTGCCACGTATTCATCAACTGCTCCTGTAAAAACTGCTCCTACAACTCCAGAAACCAAAGAAAGCGGCATTGCTGCTTCAGGTAGTCCAATAGTGCCTTTAACTGAGCACGGGCCATCTTCTGACATGAAATCTCTGTTTCTGCAAGTCAACGATTGAGCTTCCAAACAGCGGATGACAAGGAGAAAAAAACGAAGGTATGCGTTTTATATGCTGCTGAAATCAATACACTATGATACACCAAAACCATGGCTGAATTTGTTTTACAATGTGACGATCCTCCTTTCTGATAGGAACACATCTTCTTGGAATTAAACAGTTGCATCCAGTGTAATTGCTATCCAAAACTATGGCTGAGTCTTCCTTTGCTCTTTTGAGCTTGCATTGTTTGTGTCTGAAATATCCACTTTCCAGCAAAGTAACTTAAACCTACCCAACTCTCAAACAAGCTTTTAGACTTGAAAGGATATTCCTAATTATCCTTCAATTCATGAAAAGTCTTGTCATTTGGCTATTAATTCAAGATCCTTGCATCATTTTCTTGTATAAAATGGGAGAGGAAGACCTGCATTATGTAGATCTTTTAGAAACAATTACTGTGGAGTTCAAAATGCAGTGGATTTCTACTTTCTGATCAACTCATCAATTTTCCATTAAGAGACCTCATTGTTTCACACATGGAAAACGGAGGAAAAGAAAAACACCCTCATTGTCTATAATAAATTAACAAAGTAGCAAACTACAGTGACAAATCCCCAAATTTTTATTTAACTAAAGATATTTACAAGATTAGGGTTAGATATGCCAACCCCTCTTCTGCTTTCCAAAATCAAAGAGACAGATATCCACTAGAAATGAGCAACTTTTTAACGCAAATGGTGGCTAGAGAGTATAACGGGCTTTACATCTACTTTCCTTTCTGCTGATTTCGAATGGAGGATGTTATCCAAAGTTGAAACTGCTTTCACAATGTGTTTCCCTTTGTTTAACATGACACATTTTACCCTGCCATGGAGATGAGAAAAAAATAGAATCAGAAAATCTTCTAAGAAAACTGTATATAAATCTGAAAGATTGTTGGTAAGAATCTTAAAGCATGAACAGGTTATCTAATCACTATTGACTTTACTGGCTTAATGTGGTAACATAGATTATAAGAGGGCTTTGGGACAGGATGGACTGCAAGAAACGAAATGTTGATATAAACTTAAGGGTCTGCTGCCTTATAAACTTAAGTCGAAATGTTGATAGTTACCTCCTTCCATGGGCTGCATCAGTGATCTCAGCTCTGGTAGGAACACCAGACTTCACAAGCGACTCTAAGACCTGAGTTGCCCAAACAACTGGTATATGAGCGGCACCGCAAAGAGAAATAATTTCTTCTTGCATATCAGCCAACATTTCCCATCCACACTCCACGGCTAGATCTCCTCTAGCAATCATGACCCCTAAAGGATTTGAGGACTTCATTGCCTCCAACAGCATAAGAGGCAAATTCTCAAACCCACTCTTTGTCTCGATTTTCAAAATAACCCCAAGGTTTTGAAGTTTGCGCTTCTCCAGTTCTTGGCGGAGCACAACAATGTCATGAATATCTCGAACAAAAGAAACACCTACAATATCAGCATGGGCAGCAACAAATTCAAGATCCATAAGATCCTTTGATGTCAGGCCTTCAAACCGAATATTACTCTCTGGGATGTTAATGGATTTGTCAGATCCAAGTTTACTGCCTTTTGGACTAGCATGGGTGATAGAGACAATGATTTCAGATATATCTGTTCCTTTTATGACTCCCCAAATCTTTCCATCATCAAAAGCAATCGGGTCACCAGGTTTGACTGAATCAAACAGATAGCCAGAAGAGCAAGTGATCTTATGAGTGCCACTCATAGACACAGGCAACTTGTCTAGTTCGGAAGAGCTGCATCGTGAAATGACTAGCAAGTCTCCAACTCTCAGTCTGATATACGGCTCTACAGCTGGGATATCCACTACTTTCCCAAGTTGTGACCTCCTTTTCTTTCCCTTCAAGTGGAGTTCTGTTCCGGACTGAACATAAGCAGTCCTAGTACACTCAGCCACACATCCAGTACCAGAGAAAACATGAATTTTTTTAGAAATTCGAAGCATCCTTTTCTTCCCTCTAGCATCACTGAATCTTATAGTGTCACCTATCTCAAGCTCACTGAGAAATTGTTGGTCATCTACAAACAGGACTGCATCCGGAGACAAATGAGTAGGAGGAGGACCTGCTTCTCTGTGAGACAACCAAACTTGAGCAGGGAATACCACATTTCCTGAAGCATTTTTCTTGGGAGATATTTTGACAACAGATGGACCCGATTTCAGCTTCCCTGTTCGGAGCTTTGGTCCTGCTAAATCCATGAGAATTCGACAACGTTTTTCCAGCATCTGAGAACTTTCTTTCACTCTTTTGATTATCTCACTCCAGATGCTAGGATTTCCATGAGCACAATTGATGCGAATAATGGAAGTACCTGCCTTGATGAGATCAGTGATAAATGTTTCATTCTCGGTAGCTTCTTGGCCAACTGTTACCATGATGTGAGTAGTTCTGCCATCTTGTAGACGGCCCAATAAGAACTCACTGTTGGAGGACGCCTTCCCCCTCATTGTTTGTATTGTGAATTTTCCATCATTCTGTGGGTCTAATCTTTTCTCTGTGAAAATTCCTGCACTAATACTATCTTTGGGGTTCAAAGAGTTTGATTTCAAGGCCTCCAAAAGTCGGATACTGGCATTAAGACTTGAAAGAACATGCAAATTGATAATCTCCAAATTCATGAGACCAACCAAAGTGAGATCTTCTTTCAGTTGCTGAATGTCAAGGCACCTCAAAGCCAGATAATGTATTAAGTTTGTTGCACTATCCAAGTAATTTCTGAAAGGACCCAAGCATTAGAAGGCAAAAATTGAAGGAAGTAGAAAAAATAAATCTCAAGATAAGACAGAGAGCCTAGGTCAACAAGTAAGTTTAACCACATAGCTTTTGCACAACCCAGATAATTCATAAAGCAATAAAATTAAAAGTTGCGTGTAGCATAATTAAAGCAGGAAAGAAGCCAAAGATTTCAATTGCTGAATGTTATTAGAATATCAGCTCGAGTAATGATGCATACAAAGGAGCATGAAACAATCTTTCTCTTGTCAACACACATCTACATAGACACGTATGGATATTTCTATTACAAGATTATCATCAAAATTACCTGTGATCTTATAAACAACGTTATGTAATGGTCGAATATCATAACACAGTATAAGCTAATTTGATTGTCTTCCATAACATGACCTCAACAAAACACAACCAACGTTGTAAACAGCAACAAAAAAGTACCTGTGACACAATTTGAGTTGAGAAGCATTCCATTGTTCAGATGCCAGTACATGCAAGTAAACAGCCTTTAACTTTTCAACAACACTCCCTTTATTGCCCAGATGTTCAACAGTCCGCAATAAATCCACTTCTGTACCCAAAACAGAAGAAACAATTTCTTCATCTGGGCCCTTCAAATTCTCATCATTTTCAAAAGGAACAAGCATTTCATCGCCAGTGCAAGTGCCCAAATCACATAATTCAGCTTGATCGTTCTCATTAGGAACAGAAAAGGCAAAACTTTTCAGTTTCAACTTCGTCCTATGTAAACCAAACAACTGAATTACACCAACTTGTGTTCTAACAGGAAACCTCCAACTCAAATTCACATTTATAGGCCTCCCCTTAGGCACAAACCCCAGGAAATCAGTACATTGAATGGCCTGAAATACAAAAAAGAAATTCGAATAATCCATCCATTCAAAATTCCATAAACACTAATAAAACTCCAATCGGTGCAATCTTAGCCATGGGTGCCTGTAGGCCATAACAAGAACCCATGAACATATTCTATGTGGGTCCCAAGTCAAGATTGCACAGGCGCATCGCTCATAAATTTTTGTAATACTAATAAACAATTAGAGAATCAAATTTCCACAAAAAAAAAACACAAAAAAATATACTAAAAGATGAAATTCACTAAAAAGAACAAAAGGGAGTTAAGAGATTTACATACATAATAAGGAAGTCTTGAAGTTGGATTTGTGACTAGACTAGCTGAAAGTGAACTAACACCTGACATCTTTCTATGCCTTTTTCCAATATCAGCAATCAATCAGCAAAAAAGAAAGAAAGAAAAAGAAATGAAATTTATAGAACAGTAAGGAGCTTTGAAGAGAAGGGTACCATTCTTTATAACAGATTGGTGAGGATTAATAGAGAGCAGAAGAGAAGAAGAGGAGCGGCAGAGTTTTTGGTTTGAGAGGAAGCTCTGAATTTTCTGCAGATAAAAAGGAGTGTGGTGGGCGTGTGCTAGATTCGATCCAGCTACATTACGTGGCAGAATCTAAATGGGGATTCGTAGGGCCCACTTATTTAGTTGCCAATTTAATTTTGACCTTTTGTTTTTTCCTAAATCTAATCATGTAATAAGGCTACATTAGTACATTATATTGCAATTTAAAAAAAGAAGAAGAAGAAGAAGAAGAGCTTTTAACGCTGTTACTTTTGATCGATGATGAGATGTAAATTATTTTTTAAAGTAGTAATTTTGATAGATGATGATATGTGTTTGAGAATATAGTAATAATTAGTTTTTAAAGTGTTTTTTATTTTAAAATAAATTAAAATAATTTTTTTTATTTAAAAAAAATTATTTTTGATAATTTTTTTATATTAATACATCAAAATAATATAAAAACAATAAAATATTAATTTTTAAAAAATAAAATAAAATTTAATTCTTTTAAAATGTAAAAATAAACATCCTTTTAATCTTATTAACCATTTATATTTTATCCTATTTATTATGAAAATTAACTTTACATCTTTGATATAGTAATAGATTAATTTCCTTCCATGATGGATATTAAACCAGGTTTTTCCTTGCTTTTAATATTATTAAGATTAATTTTATATCTTTGATATGGTAATTTCATTGTACAACGGATACTAATTACAGTCTCCCTCACTTTTAATATTATTCCAACCATCCTCATCATTCCCGAAAGAAAATGGATCCCGGCAATCAATTTAAACTCTGTTTGTTTTTTATTATTTTTAATGTTTATGATGAAACAAAAATAATTTTTAAAAATAATTAAGCTATCTTCCAACCAGTTTCAGATACAAGAATTAAATCTCAAGCAAACCAGCCATTCATGTCCAATCAAATTTGAGATGAGACAATATTGTCAAGCCAAAACCTCAACATCAAGTCTCTCACTGCTAGAATCTGGATGATAACGTTAAAAGCAAGAATTATGAATTAATAATATAGCTGATTTGCTTACATGAAGGCATCAGTCCACAACGAGATCAGATAACAGTTGACAGCCATTATCCACAAGTTGACACAGCATCAGGGAATTATTAAAGATAGGTCTTGTACTAATCAAGTACGTGTAGAAACCATGATGATATATGCTAGAATAAAATCCTCACTAAACTATTAAAGGCCGAGCAAGTGCTCTCACATGCCTCACATGCATCTACATTTGTACTAGTTTTAATCACTTGATATCTATTGCCCCACTCACGAGAAATCCACCTTATCCAAAACGTGGAAGCAGTGCCTTTGCTCACCTCCCTTGATCTTGGAGCAAGCTCACCTCCTTCTTCAAAAATGTTGGCAATGCAAAGGCAGCTGAGTGAACCTGTCAAGAAAATGTTACAAACAATATTCAGCTCTCCATGACATGCAGTTACCATTGGTTCAATAAGGATATCAATGACAGAATCTCGTTTCCACGATGCAAACAAAGAAAAATACAAAATTTGGGGTTTCTGAAATAAACATTTGAAATAAAATCTTGATTGATTGATATAGAGAAACAAGGAGATGGCATTAACTTAGTATCAAACTTGAAGAAGGAGCTACTACCTCAGAATTATAGTACTTGAGTTCTCTTTTATGCTTGGTAGCACCTTCTAACTTCTCAATAGGATTGACAGGATTCAAGAACTCAACAGGCGGGCCCTCTGTTGAGCATAGGACAAACCCGATCACACCACTGCATGCCAGATAACAACAGACAGCAGGTAAGAATCATTTCATACTCTGCAACCTATTTCACCAAACCCCATTTGAATTTCCCTCATAAATTATTGAACAATAGCAAAACTGTGATGACAAAAATCAGGGAGACCATTTACTGACATTAACAAAAACCAAAATCTCAAATTCATGAACACAAAGTGAGATTACTCAGCATTGTGTTTTCATCTTGATCACAGCAACGGGTGTGGTTGCAGAGCTGTATACTTCAAATGGCCATGATTAAAGCATCCATCGGTCCCACAATTGTCAGAAAAATATTTTGAGATGAAGAATGCAAAAGCAAGTATGACAATAAATAGAGCTCATCATTACCTTGGATATGTTGGAACACTTGCCCAGGCATAATGAACGGAACCCTTAAATGTTTCACGGCAAATAGAGATCATATCCTCAATGAGATGTGTATGAAGCCACATACTTTCTGCCATGTTACAGAGGACACCACCAGGCCTTAATGCTCTAGCTATTGTCTCGAAAAATGGCTTCTCTACTAGCTCTTGAGCAGGACCTTAATCAAGAAGAGGAATCCCATGAGCAACATTTCTAAATGCATTAAGCCATAAAACAACGGAAGTTTCTCTGAAGATCACAGAAACCAAGTTTTCAAATAGTTCAGTTCTAAACTATAGAAGCAGATTAGGGCACTGAGAACAAAACAGTTATATCTAAAACCCAAACGATGTTTCTAGCAAAAGTTTTCAAGCATATTGAACCAGAAACCAGAAGTTACACAAAATCCATTCATCTGCACAGTTCTGTAGTTCTGAAACATGATTCTACCTCAATCAGTCACAGGCCACACATCCTGATTTCCCTTCTGGTGTTATAAACTCTAAAGAAAAAGATCAATTATTCATATTCTAGAGCATACCTACAGGGTCTGAGGAATCAACAATAATAGCATCGTACTTCCCTTCAGGAGTTGACCGGAGAAAATCTACAGCTGTAAAGTTTTCAGAAGCAAGATCAGCTAATATCAGTTCAATTCGCTTCAATTAACCCAAGGAAAACTCATGCACAAATAATGAAGTCTCTATATAACTGGGACAAAGTGCAGAAAAAGGAACATGAAAAAATTGTTTGAGCATACCATCACCCACATGAAGTCGGACCCGAGGATCCTCAAATCCAACAGCCAATTGTGGAAAAAACTTTTTAGACACCTACAGTATTTCGAAGGAGTTAGACAGAGCAGAATGGTAGCTTGTGATGCAAGAAGGGTTTCACCAAATCATCACTTACATCTATAACCATCTGATCTATTTCACAAATATCAATATGTTCCACAGAACTATGGCGAGAAATTTCCCTAAGAACACCACCATCACCACCACCAACAACCAAAACCTGCATTATTAATTTCGTGAAATGAGAGTGAACCAACCATGAAAAAATGAAATTAATTACACCAAGTTCAAAGGACATCTAGAAACAAAATTTGAAACATCTAGATGCTGTTTCCAAGCAACCAGTCAAATTTTAGCTGTAAGGTTACCAAAAGAAAGATAGATGGCAGAGAAACAAGGTATGATGACAGAAGACCTAAAACATTTCCATGAGGTTCTAAACAGGAAATACAAGAACTGAAGCAAGGTAAATTACTATTTCGAAACAACTGCAATGGCATCTTATCAGGATTCATATCAGGTTAGAGGAAAGGCAATTGCACATGCCATCTCATGAATTTCAGATTGAAGACTCCAGCTTATCTTAAACTCTCATTTTCTTTCTTTGGCATCTTATCAGGATTCTACTCTCATTTTCTCATGCTTTTCCTATTTTATTTTATGATTTCAGAAAGAAAGGCAACTTTATTTCTTTCTTTGGAATGGAAATTGTAATATTTTGTTGACAAGTATAACTGTGAGAAAAAGAGAAGTAATTGTTTTATCTTTCATTTCAAAATCTCCTCCTAAAGTTCCAACAAACAGGCACTTGGCATAAAAAAAACATATATGTTGCAAAAATAACTACTCCGGACAGTAATTAACATACAAGAGGAATCATATAAATCATTGAAAAGCAGGAAAAAAATAGCACTGTTTCATACAGTTTTGGGAGATGGAATCGAACAAAGGGGAAGATGGGCAATCATCTCCTGGTATGCACATTCATCTTTCTCAGTCAATTGAACAATACCATCAAGAACAAGCACTTTCCCATATGATGTTGACTGCGAACAAACAACTCTGTATCAGCCAAATCATATAAAAACCAATGCAGCAAATCTAGGTAGACGTATTAGCGCGCACTCAAGGAGGGAGGGAGGCAAACAACATAACACAAGGAGACTTCATAAAATCAGTGAAATATATAGAGTTGAGATGGCCGAACCTCAAAAACCAAGACCTCTTGATACTCTGACTTTCCCTTGTATAAAATCTCTTTCACTTCCAGTGTATGTGCTTCTCCTGCAGATGGATACCCAAAAACACAAACCATGGATACAGTGAGCAACTCAAAAGGAGACAGAGTAGCCATTTCTATTCATCTCAAGAAAATAGTGGAAAGGGCAAAAAAGTTTATAGATGATAAATAGTCCATGTAAGGCAACATTTTCTGCAGGAGAGAAAAAGAAAAAATAAGCTAGCATAAAAAGAGCTCTGTTGTGGGAGCTAAATGCGGCAGGTTGGACCTCTGGCATTCTCTGTTCCTAATATTTTTTTCCCCTAAAGGTTCTCTGTTGTGCAATGTTTTAAAATTAATTTCAGCAATAAAAAGGGTCATAAAATGATATTGGGAGATTTCTAGTCACATCACAAATTTCAGAATTCAATACAAAAATATGAAGTTGCAGGTGATTTACTGTCATCGGTAAAACACAACCCAAATAAGCATAGAAAAGATCAACGAGTGAAGACATTATTGCATTCAATGGACATGCATAGGAGGAGTGATACATACCAGGCCACATGGGGTTGTTGAAGTAAACCTTTTTGCTAGTTTTGCCTACAAAAAAAGCGAAAAAAGAGAGCCATCAATAGCAACCAACTTAAACCAAAATATCCCCAAATAAATAACAAGAAAACTAAAAACTGGAACTGGAAAAGGAGAAAAAATAAATAAAAGATACCAGAGCAAGAATGAGATTCCGAGAACCACCCAGAAACAACAGTAGAATGGCATTTTGCGTCAAGCTCAGGGGCAGAAGCCCTAGCCTTCAGGCAACAAGAAGGAATAGCCTTCTCTGAACCATTCCCATTATTCGCCTTCCCATCCATAGTCTTCTGGCATTCCAAACCTCTTCCTGTGCCGCCCTCCATAGATTATCCTTTTCTTCTCCTGCTCCAGCCTCTAGACACCACACAGAATTCTGAAAAATCAGTAAATACAAAACACAAAGGAAAAGAAAAAAACCAAATACAACACTAATAATAGTGGTTAATCAATTATGGCAAAATCAAAACTTAACACATAGACACCTGCAAATTCAATCATTCAAAACATGATGAGTAAAGACTACCAAAAGAACTGTATGAAACTGTATGCAGTACCAAGCAAGTGAAAAGGAGATCAATTTATATAATAATCAAAACCCATCCTCAGAAAGGAAAGCCACATTATTTTCACAAAGTAAAGATTGAAAAGGATTCTCCAAATAAAATTTTTACGACGATGAATATCATTAATGAATAAACACCACAATGATCACAGGACAAGAGTCATAATAATCAATAATTTCCAAATTAGTGATTGATTTAGTACCAAATAAAATACAAGAATCTATAATTAAGATTCTGATTCGGAAACAAATGCTAATTTCTCTGAATATCCGAGAAGCAATAGTTCATTTCCATTTTGAACAATATCACAGCATGCAAAGCGATACAACTTGAGAAGAAAAGGAAAAATTAAATATTACTATCTGCACAGAAATAATTTATTAAGAAAATATTAAAAAAAGAACAAGAAATGTCAAAAAGAATGAGATCATGAGTTGGGTTCTTAAAAAAATACAAAAGAAAAGTCAAATTCAACTAGTACAACCTTGTTCATTAAGCACGACGGCAACAAAAAAAAATAAACAAAAAAGGGCCTGTTTGGTTCCCGAGAAAAAAATAAAACAAAAAAGAATAATATTAACATTTTTTTACTACCAACAGTAGTTTTCTTTATGTTCTTTTCTTTCTTTCCTAAAGAAATTAATAAAAAAGAACAAGAAATCATTTTTCTCGAGAAACAAACAAGAAAAGGCTAGGTTTTACTAAAAATGGCACAAGAAACAAAGCCTGTAAAGTTGCAAAAACCTTCACTAATTCACTTCGAAAAAAAAAACCCAAAAATGAAAAAACTAGAAAAAAATCATAAAACAATACAGTAATGAATGGGAAAAAAAAAAAAAAGAAGCTTGAGAGAGAGAGAGAGAGATTCTTGCCTGGTGTAAATGTCAGTGAGTGAAATGAGAGAGTGTACTATCGTTGCTAATAATACTATGAGGCTGAATTTGTGTTGATCAGGAAGACAAAAGTGGAAGGGAAATGAGAGAGAGGCAGAGTGTCTCCTTTCGTCTTTCTCTTCTTTTGATTTCTCTCTTTTGCAGGCTTTAATGGTGTGTCGTGTTCAGCTTGCAAACTCCTCGTGCATATATAGACGGGTCTGTGAAGGGTTGAACGCACAGGACAACTAAGCCCATGGTTAATTTAACTGTGCATGACTTGGTTTGTAGCCCATCACTTGGTTTACAATACTAAACAGATTTTTAATAAAAAATAAATTAAATTGATTTGTGTTATGATTTTCTGGTTAAGATTTTTTTTATTTTTTTAATAAATTTATCTATTACATAACTTGAAACTTGCTAGCTCGTAATTTTAAAAATATAATTCTAACTGCTCTAATTTTAAATTTAATTTTTAGAAATAACTAGTTAAAGTCTTATAAATATCGTGGTTATTAAAAATTTATATAATTATTAACTAAAAAAAATAGCAAAAGAGAGTGTGGAAAATGCAGTCTTGCTGTAGCATTCCACACAAGAAAAATATCAAGCATGCGTATGCTTTGAGCAGACAGAAAAGCTTGCACTTTAACTTGACACCAGATGTGTGGAATCGCTTTGTTGATGCTCCAAGACGCAATCATATTATTATATGTGATATGGTGTTAGTCTATTAGATGATGATAAAGGAGAGTACTTTGAGGAGGATAAAAAAAAAAGGAAAAAAGAAGAACAATTCATCATATTGTTGTTCTTTTAGCTATGATCTATGATTGGAGATCGAACGATTTATTTTTTTCCCTCTTTTTTTAACAACATATCAAAAGCTTTTGATAATTAACAACTCATCTTATTTTAGTCTGGTAAAAGGTGTTTGAGAGTATAATTATAGTTGTTTTTCATATTATTTTTTATTTAAAAATATATTAAAATAATATTTTTTTTTATTTTTAAAATTTTATTTTTTATACTAGCATATCAAAACAATCCAAAAAAATTAAAAAATAATTTAAAAATAAAATCAAGTTTTTATTTAAAACAGTTTAAGGAACCGTCTGGGAACGCGGTTCAAATTTATTTATTTATTGCTAAAAATTATTTTTTTGTGTTTTGAATTATTTTGGTACGTTGATCTTAAAAATAATTTTAAAAAAATAAAAAATATTATTTTTATAAATTTCAATGTAAAAAATATTTTAAAAAACAATTATAGGTTATTATATAAGAAAAACTTTCGAATCACAGCCCCAGATTGGATAGCATATTATTTTCATTTGGGATCTTCTTTTCCTTGTTGGGAACTTAAATTAATCAATGACAATAACCTTTTCGTTGTTTATCGGCTTTCCATGATACATGAGTGAACGAGAATCAATTGTCCTTTAATTTTAATAATATTTTTAGAAAATACTGTTTTGTGCATGTTTTAGTGTTTTGTTTTGTGAAATTGATTTGTCAAGTTGTTGTATTTTAATTATTTTTGACATGACAGATATAAAATAACTTTAAATTATAATTGTTTGGAAAAAAACTCAAAATATTTTTTAAAACAAGGTAGTACAAGTTAGAATCAATGAATTAAAAAGAATTTTATTTTTTTTACTAAATAAGAATTTTTAATCAATTTTTATAACATTCTTTTGACTTCAATCAAAGATTAATTCTAACTAGATATATTTACGACTTATCTTGACTCATCAAAATATTTCTTTTGACTCTTCAAAAATTATAAAAGTCATACTAAAAAAATCTATTTGTATTTTTTATTGGATTGAACAGATTATTAATACCAGAAGAAATGCCTTTTTATTTATTACTATAACTAAAAACTAGTATTTATAAGAAGTAATGTCTTATAAATTCTTATTTGTTACATACATATTTTGTATTGATCAAGTAAACAATAGATTTAATCTTAATAAGACTAAAATAATCTAAAAATATCGTCAAACATTTAAAAAGCTTTGAAAGAAAAGACGTGTCCACTTCATTTTGTTAGCCAATAATTCATTGGTTTTGCTTTCAGTTCCTTGTCGTGTTGGTAAATGTGGCTACAGATTCTCCAGGTATAGTGTATTATACTGTAAGATGTTTTTTTTAAGTATTTTTTATTTACAAAATATTAAAATAATAATTTTTAATTTTTAACATAAGATATTAAAATATTAAAAATATTAATTTGAAGTTTTTTTTCAACCGCACTGTTAAACAGTGTCGTAGTCAAGAACTTCTTTACTCGCCCGCACTATGTTTTGGATAGAAAAAAAAACAATTATGCTGTGAATTGGTTTTTATTTATTATGAATTTTTTAATTAAAAAATAAAAAAATGTTATTTATACTTTATAAAATAAATTAAAAAATATATAAAACAATAAATAAAAAGTGAGTTGCTAACATTAATTAAATACTAAAGTAAAAAGCTGATCTTTATAGTAAAATAAAACATATATATACATGAATATATTTATACAAATACAACTAATTTATATAAAATACAAGAAAAACAAATTTGAGACAAATTAAATTAATCTCTTTGAAGCATTACCAAACCAAAAATTATATTAAAAGATAAATCACTATTTAAAAAATAAAGCTACACCAAACAATTTTTTTATTTTAAAGATAGGGCATTAATCAATATTTAAATAGAAAAAATTAATGCAATAAAAAAATAAAAAGTTGACACTAACGGGCTGACAAGCTAAGCTCGCGTGATTAACCTCTAATTAGAAATCCGATCTACTATATTCATCATGTTTATAGGAAAACATCACTTCTATTAAACTTTTCTCGATAAAACAAATATACTGACATATAATAGTAACTTTTTTGTGGCTAGAAAGTGGTTGTTTAACCAATTTATCTCTCGAAAATCTTATGGCAACTTTGTATCTTCTTTCTCATTACATAAAAGAGAATAAAGTTTACTATGAAATGTGAATCTTTAAAATAAAGACCAAACAATAAAAAAAACAGAAACTTTAGGGTTTAAACTAAAGTTTTTCGAGCCCAGTCTAACAAGGCATGTGTTTTTGTTCTTTGTTAAATTTGATCCTTGTTTCGAACATCCCTTAAAACTCTATATGCGGGAGATAATGCAGATTGAAAGGAATACAAACAAAGAAAAACCTTGATATTGTAACTTTGGAGGATAAAATTGTAAAAATTAAAGGTTTGGTGACTAACATGAAAGCAAAAAAAATCAAGAAGCTTCATTTTCAACAAATCCGAAGTGAAAAAAATAAAATTAAAAAGTAAAACAAGTGTAAAAAAAAAGACCTGAAAAAATTATCAATGTTAACCTGGATTAATCTTTCAAACTCGTGATTTGAGTCATGAGATTAGGATTACCCTAATGAAAAGAAAAATCATGAAGCCTAAAAATCAATCAATTAATCCAGTGTTGAAGAATATAATTGAAAATAAAAATCAATTTTTTAAAATACCCAAAACTAAAAAAAAATAGCAATCAAAACAACGAAGGTCAAATTTGACATAAAAACAAAATGACAGAACACCTTGTAATTTTGAATGGATCAATGCAAATCCAAGAAGATGCGAGAGAAAAGAAGAGAAGAAGAAAGAAAAGGCTATCAGAGTCTCATCGTCGTTCCTCAATCAACACACGCCACATCCATCGATAGCTCTCGCCGAAATGTTTCTAGCACCACTAAGAAAAGCAATTTTTTGACCTCGAAGAAAGCCACACGTGTTGTCAGAGTGTGACAACCTTTCTCATGCATGGGTTGCAGATGCCAACCAAGTTGTTTTCGTTCATTCACTTCAATCCACTATATTTGTTTTAGTTTTGAATTTGGTCTCTTGTGCCTTAATAACTAAGTATAAAAAATTTTCTTTAATATTGTGAAACCTTTACATTTAAACAACCAAAACAGACTATAAAGTCGAATTCTAAATAAAAATAATGTGAAATGATCAAATTAAAAAAACAATTGTGTAACCAAGAAGAAAAGAACATGAACTTTTCCTCTGCATGTGCAAGTTAGTTCATGGTGTTAGCAAAAAAAAAAAAAAAAAGACTAAACATTTGTCTAAGTTTTAAATTTAATTTGTTAAACTTTAATTTTTTAAATTTAATGAAATTAAATCTTAGTTTTTCGAACCAAGTACTCACTGAGCGATATAATATTTTTCTTAGGACCGTGAGATCCCAAAAATATAAACATAATAAACAAATCTACAAAACCAGTCCCAAATAAATGCAATGTTAAAAAAAAAAAAATTAGAAACTGAAGAATAAAAAAAATAGAAATTACTATGCAAATCCTGAATGATTTCTCTCATCATTCATGATACATGTCCGATTTCTTTTATTATTTTTTTAATTCACCCAGCCTTACGAAGCAATTCAATGACCAGTATATATATGAGAGCTACCCATAGCCAGATCAATGAAAAAACTGATTCTTTTTTATAGAAAAAAACAATATTATTTTTTTATTTTTTTTAATTCGCCCGGTCTACTCGATTGATGTGTTTGTCCATGCCTTAAACCGACTTCATCCTAGGTAAAAATTTACATTTATGCCTCTAATATCAAGCCTTAAACCGACAAAACCCGGGTTAGATATTATGTTCATGCTATAATATCGAGCAATGATAGTATGGTAATAATGCATGATGTGATATATAAAAAAAAAAACTCTATCGGCTTCCATCTTTGTCTCAAAATAACGGCATGACAGGCTTGGATGTCACGTTCATTTGATATAAATTAGATAGTTAATAATACATCGTGGATATGATTTTTTTTTTCAACGTGATAAAAAGAATATTCAACTAATAATAATGTTTTTTTTTTTAAAAAGCAAGAAATATTTAGAATCTAAGTGTATTGATTCTAGGTTAAATAATTTTTGTTAATTTAATAATATAATTTTAAAAAATTAATAATAATAACCCCCCAAAAAAATATTACTAATATAAAAAAATAAACACTTGTCAATATTGTAAAAAAAATATTTTCTTAATAGTTTTTAAATGTCTCAACAATCTTATTTGATAACAAATCAAAAGATAAATAAAAACACGATAACCTCATAAAAAAAATTAAAAAAATTCAAAGTTTAATTACCAACAAAGCAAAAATTTAAGAATGAACTAAAATATTCAATTTTAAGAAATGATAAAAAAAAAAATTTGATTCGAATCAACATGTTAAATTCATGGTCTGATCATAAGGTTGAAATAAGCCTACATATAAAAAATAAATAAAACAATGTAAGTCAACTCCCAAATATGCCAAAAAATGGAAGGAAAAAATAAATTAAAAAACATAAAAAAAATCAAAGTTAAATGAGGCTAATTTTTTAAAAAATAAATATTCTCGTGAACTGAGTCATAGGATTGTGATTATCTCATTGAAGGGAAAGACAAACAAAAGATACAAAGCAAAATCCCTAATTATCAAAAAACAAAACAAATAGCAATAAAAAAAATTTAAAAACCAAATATAGTGTAAAAAAATGAAAGAAAATAATGAGGGTCCAAATCAAAAAAATTTAATAAACCAAGAAAATGATAAGTAAACAAAAAAATAGAAATCAAAATAATTAGGATAAAATTTGATATAAAAATTAAATGATATAAAATGTTGAGGGAAATTTAAAAAAAAATCAAGAAAATAATAAAAACAATAAACATTTGATTTTTTGAAGGATTGACATGAAATCTAGGTGAAAGGAGATAAAAGAGGTAGGAAAATAAATAAAAAAATCCATTAAATCACAATTGTTACTCCGTTGTGCACACGCACCTGACCACCAAAAAAAGAACAATGTAACTCTTTCAATCCTGTTGTAAAAAGCGATGTTTGATCATTAAGAAATGACATGCGCCGCTAGAAAAACATGAGTGCGTGCATAGCAGGCGTCAACTATTTTTATTTTTTTAATTATGTTTATATTTGTAAGAAGACTGAATTTTATTTTATTCGAGTTAATTATATTAAAAAAAACATGATTAAAATATGACAATACCCTTGGATGTCAATTTTAGTTTTTTTTTTATGCTTTTTTAAAGTAATATAATACCATGCAATCAAAGCGTAAATAAAATTTGTTGTATTTTAAAGGAAAATCTACCAATATACCCTTGTATATTATATTATATCAATTATAACCTTTTATAAAAAAAATCAATTAATTATAATCCTTAGTTTATTTTCATCCTCTAATATACTTTGCTGTCAATAATTTTGTAAAACATTATGGTCATATGAACCACATGTTATAATTTCAATATAAATTAATGAACTTACACTTTTAAGTAAATATAAAATATCTATTATATATATAAAAAAAGGTTCAAGCGTGCTATATATAATAATTTTAGTATGAAACCAATTTTATTCGGGTTATAATCCCCAAATATATTTGTTTTATTCTTCACAATTTATATTGAAATGACTGACGTGCTATATAGATGACCAACGGTTTTAATAAAAATAAATGATGGAGTTATTTAAAAAAACAAGAACAAATTAAATATTATAATTGATTGCTTTATATATATATATATATATATATATATATATATATATATAAGTATGATAGGGAAATCATTAAAAATTAAATCTACCTATTTTTTATCCAACAACATTTAAGTTAGAAATATAATATAATATAATAAACAATAAAAAAGGTTTTTTGAGCGTAAAAATAAGCACACACTATAAAATCACTATTTATGGATTTTATATTTAAAAATGTAAACTGTCTGCATTTAAAAATCACCTCAAGCTTATCACAACTTAATATAATCAGATATAAAAATTATTTTTTACTCCAGCTAAAATTACTTTGAGATAACTAGTCTATAAAATAATCTATATAATTTTCCATCACTTTAAATTTGTTATTCTATAAAATAATTAAATTTTGATTTATATTCAATTTGTGTTTTTACCTTCTTCTTAATGATTACATCAAGAACACAAGTTGAGCCTTATAATCAAAGATGGATCAACTCTGCAACTATAACATCCTTTTTCTTAGCATTGATTTTTATTTATTTAAACACATCGATTTTAAAAAATAATATAATATATTTTTAATATAAAATTTAAAGAATTTGAAACCCTTTAGTATTTATATTTTATATCTATAAAAAAAAATTATTTTTTCAATGTGGGATTTGAAGCTTTTTAGTATATAAACTCTATGTTCATAAGAAAAAAATTATGTTTTTTCAATACGGGATAAAATTTTTTTAATTTAAATACTTCAACTTAAAATATACATAAGATTTTTTAACGTGAGATAAATTTTTTTTTAAAATGTTATTTTAAACTTCATTATTTACAACATATGTAGCATATATTCACATGAATTGTTTCATAATTGTTTTTATATAAAATGTTAAAATTTCAAATATATTTTTTTAATTTTTTTTTAAAAAATAATATTATTTTAATATATTTTCAAATAAAAATATTTTTTAAAAAATTACTATAACATGTTAATACAATTTTTAAAATATCAACAATCGAATGGACCCAACTTTCGGGTCTCTTTCAAAGCAGGCTGAATCAATGTCTGTGTGTGTGTGGAGACACACACAGGATTAAAACGTGGAAATGTCCAGTTGGCCCAGGACAATAATAACCACGTCACCGAAGATAAGCTAATTAGATCCAACAACCATGACATGACGTCGTAGAAAAATGACGACCATTACATGAGGTTAAATTACTGTGACCATATCAATTTCCACCCCAAAATATTTTTTATTATTATTAATTTTCGTTTTGGAAAACATTTTGGATTTCTCAAGCAGGATTTTTGTTGGAATTTTAAAAATGAACGTCGATTTTCTATTTTATTTTTATAAAAAATATAATGGATGGTTTGTTTGAGAAATTGTTAAAATTTGGAGGGGCAAAATTGATACCAAGATTTATCCCTTGGAAAAATTGAGACCACTTGGAAGCGGATTTGTCCCTTTTTCTTTGTGTCACAGCTGTCAATTCGAACGGACAGTATCGTTTGGTTACCCTATAAAATATTATTTTAAAGATTTCCACGTGAAACATGACATTTGAAGGTGATTTTTAGAAAATAAATTTAGAATATAATTAGTTAAATTATATTTTTTAAAGTTATTAATATATATTTTTAATGATTTGAGATTTAGATTAGTTCGAATTTTAATAAAAATAATGTAAAAATTTATCATTTAAAAACTTGGATTGACTTGCAACTTGGTTAATATAAAAAAAATTCAGTTAAAATCTTATTAAAATTCATTGATTTATTTTATTTTTTAATAATGTTAATTTTATTTTTTTATAAAACAAAAAAAATTAAATTGACTTTACCTAACTCACCTAATCCATTATCCAAATAAATCGTTTACAAACCATGGGCGAAACCCAGTGTGCAAGACTAAATACAATAAAGGATTCAGTCCAAAAAACACCATAGTTATTAAGTCTAATTAAAACCAAAGGTAAAAGAAATTAATATATTATATTATATTTATTTTTGAGTTTCAAAAGTGTTTTAAATTTTTTTTATTTTTATTTACTTTAAATTAATAATTTTTTTATATTTTTAAATTATTTTAATATAAAATAAAATAAATTCTAAAAACCAACTAGAATTACACTCCGAGCTGCAAACCAAGCCAAAATAACTAACTTTCACCCACTTAATCCTAATTAGCAATAGAGCAAAGAGATGTAGATCTTTCACAGCTTCTGATGGCATCGGAATTTGCAAGGCTTGATTTGACACTGGCGGAGACCACTATATCTAAACATTCAAAATTGATTTTAAACCAGAAATCCAGGATTTTCTTCTTTTTCTTAAATAATACATTTTAAAAAATATTTTTAAAATTAGCATAATTAAAAAAATTGACAAAATAGTATAATTTAATTGATTACATTACAAAAAACAGTAAAATTAATTAAGATTTAATAGCTTATCACTAATTTTTTTTAAAGATTGCACCATTCTCAAAAATCCAATTTTTTTTAAAAAAATTTTACGATTAAGGATTAGGCCAAATTAATAATACAATTTATTCCCTTTTGATATATTATGATTTTTGCAACAGTATTGTTTTAGAGTATGATTAAAATTATTTTTTATTTAAAAATGTTATAATAATATTTTTTTGTTTTTATAAATTTATACAACAATAAAAAAATCATTAAAAAATAATTTTTTTAAAAATAAAACTTGATAAATAACCGGTTGAACTGCATCTTCCAACTATACTACTTTGCAAGTATTTATCCTCGTATGTGCTATTTGAGGAAAAAAAAAAAAAACTCAAAATCTACACCTCTATTACTAGAAAGTATAATGACAGACCGTATTCAACCTCACCGACAAAATAGTTGCCGCCACCACATGTGGCAGCGACGAGGCTGTCTTTACGAAAGGACCCATGAGAAGTTCCTTTCGATTTTGTCTTGTTCATGGCAGATGGCACATCTGCGTCTGTGGGCGATGAGTTGGATTTCTTCGTTGCAGACACTGTAGAAGATGACATACTATTTGGAGGTTTCAGAACATGGGATTCTGCAATGAAAATGGTGCTCGCCCTTCCTAAAGCTTATGAATTATACATAGAAACAATTTTAACCTATAGTAGTTATATAGCACAAACTTTCCTAGATGAATATTCAAAATAAAATGTGATTGTTCAAGAGGGTAAAAAGAAGAGAAGAAGGGGAGGAGAAATGAAGGAACGTGTTAATTCAGTTAATTAATGAAGAAGTTTTAAATTATTACAGGTTTTTCTTTATAATTTATTTTATATTCAAAGTGTTTTTGTTTTTCATCTTCTATATATATATATATATTTACATTTGAATACTTTATTTTATGTTTTTTTTACTAACAAAATGAGAAAAGTCCTAGTTTCTATTTGAAAACACGGCACAAATCTTGTTCTATAAATTTTTTTAAAAAATTTTAGTTTAAATTTATTATTTTTATATTATTTTAATGTACTAATATTAAAAATATTTTTTTAAAAAATTATTTTAAAATATTTTAAAATAAAATAGTACTTTAAAAATCATTACTATACTTTAAAAACACAAATTTTTTTTTCTTTAATAGATTCTTATATTAATTAAAATATTCACCTCCTTTAATTATTATAATCATCAAGGTTTGTCTTTCAAAATCGTGTTTAACCGTGCAGTAACGTTAATTTGTAAAATAATTTTTATTAAAAAAATATTAATACATCAAATCAATCATTTTAGATTTTTTTTTTAAAATTAATTGTAAAAAAAAATTAAAGCTTTTGTCACCCTCCTTTTAGGCGGTCGAGGCTTTGAATAAAGCAAGAAAACTTGCCCTAACATTAGCAAATGATTACTGATTCAACATCATTAGCTTGGACTTTAACCTTACACGTGTTGGTAAATGGTGTGTTGAGGGGAATCATGTCTGAATATTATTCTAGCAAAATGATGAATCTTTTACACGTGTTCTTGACTGTCTTTAATTTTCTGTGGAAAGATACATTCAGAAACAGTAAAAAAAAGGAAATTTTTTTTTTTTTATTTCTGTCTTTCAAAAATATTTTTAAAAATATTTAAATTTTTTTTATTTTTTTATTAACTTCAAATTAATATATTTTTATTGTTTTCAAATTATTTATTTTTAATTTTTTTTATTTTTTATTAACTTTAAATTAATATATTTTTATTGTTTTCAATTCATTTTAATATGTTAATATTAAAAATAATTTTTTAAAAATAAAAAATATTATTAATATATATTTTAATATGAAAAACTATTTAAAAAATAATTATAGCCACGCTCGAAACTGGCAGCCTTCACTGTAGTTATTGAAGAACCATTACAGCTTTCGGCCAAGTTTGCCACCGAAGAGGCACATAACATAATTTGGACCTTTTATTCCGCATTTATACAGAACAGCAACCAAAGATTTACAAGTTTTTTTTTAGGATTGTAGTGTAGAGTTTTCTTTTTATTTAAAAATTTATTAAAATAATATTTTTTTATTAATTTTTAACAGCACATCAAAAACCACTTAAAAATATTAATTTAATTTTTTTAAGATTTCAAATAATTTTAATATGTTTATATTAAAAATGGTTTTTATAAAATAAAAAAATTATTTTAATATATTTTTAAACAAAATACACTTAATTCTCAATCTTAAATTGCAATGAAATCTAATCTTACTTGTGAATCCTATGGTAAATCAAGAATTTATAAAGCTGAACCGTTTTGATGAAATAAATTTTAGAGCTTGAATAGAACTTATTAATCCAATATTAGTTTATCTAAAATTTATTTTCAATAAATAATTCTTGAAAGCAGATTTTACAGGTTCTTTTATATTCAATTTGATCATGCCATAAAGATAATCGTGGAATATTGGATTCAAGTTCGATAAAAATGATAAAAATGTTGTTTATTAAAAATAGATTTTAGAACTCAGTAACTGAAAACTTGAACAATTTTCAAGAATTAATAATTGGATGGATCATCAAATTCCACTTCAACTCAGAACCAAAACCATGGTCAGTTACCATAAATTTCTTTACAGGAGAAAATCTTGATTCCTTCTGTAAGAAAATAAATTCAAAGTCTAATACAATGAGGGGCAAAAAAACAAGAATTACCGTACTATATATACATATATATATTAGTTACCATTAACAGGAGAAGCTGTTGCGCCTTTTGAGCTCAACAACGATCACACTGATGTTATCTTTGCTGCCCCGAGCCATTGCTAGCTCGGCTAGCACCGCCGCAGCCTCTGCTGCGCGGCAACTCTCGCTCACAACTCCCTGGGACTTCCTCCTCATCCGGCCATGCAGGCATCTCTTTACAATCTGGCATGCGAATTCGTTGGAGATGACATCCCATAGGCCATCACTGGCCAGGACGAGGAATTCATCATTTTCAGTTCGCTTATTCACGGTGACTTCTGGTTTGGAGGATACAAATGGTTTGAGATACTGATCACCTGCATCAAGATGTTAAAGCCATGTAAATAAGGAAAAGGACATATTTTATTCATGAAATTCAATCTCTTAATCCTGCTTGTGCTAAATATATTTTCAATATGACCTAACGACAGCAACTCTCAAGGATGGTTAACAGCAGTTTACTGGTGATCAACGTGATCTGGTTGTGCTCTGCCCTAGTTGTAAGGCAGCAAGGTCTAGCTACTAGTCCCCCATTACTAAATTATCTCGAGGCTCCGATTGTTTATGTGATGCGGTCTGCATTTTATGTCAATCATAAATTTAAAAATATTCGGTACTCTCCTGAAACCCTGACAATTCATAGACTTAACAAATGTCCCATGTTTTCCCAGTAATTGACCTAGCTAGTAGTGATATTGGTTTATTAAGGTGGTCAGCAGGTTTGCTCTCCAACGAATCAAATCCAAATGGAGGCTGTAAACAAGAGAATTACTCGTGATTCAAATTCAATTGGAAGCTACATAGGAAAGAAAATTCATCGTCATCGTCAACGAATAGGTTTGATTGTGAGTGATCTGTTTGAAATTTGATACAATATAATTTTTCGCGTACCATGCAAGTGAGGAAGGAACATGACAGAACAAGATGATCTAGCTTCGAACTTGTAATAATTGATGAAGTTCCACATACCTATAGATCTGGAAGTGGCAAGAACTCCTAGAACACGGTGTCCGTTCCAGTTTATAACCCTTCCACCTGCAGCTTCAACTCTCTCCAACTCATCAGGTCTGTCAGGCTTCGCAAAAAAGAGGTGTCAACAAATTATTCATCTTAAAACATTAAAAAAAAGAAAGAGACTAAACCTTTAAAAAACAATGGTCATACAGCATCATTTGTTCAAACATTATATTTTCCATTTTTCCCTTTTATTTTTTATTAAATGATCCCTTTTAAGATCTGTAGCTTGGAAGCTCAACCTAGCTCAGAAGGAGTGGGATTAATTCTGATTGCTTTTTCCCAAATTATTTGCAGTTCAGGGGAAGATTAGCACGACAGGTATCATCACTGTCTTCATATTTTACAATATTTTGTTGTGTAAAACATTCTTTATAGTTTCATTTTCTTTTTAAATCTTAACAGGACACTGAGCTAAGATTAAAGGGTGACCATCTGATGATCAAAACATCCTATATAATATCACCAAATGATTTTAGTAGTAATTAAACAACACAACCTAAATAGAAATCTCATGGAACCTTCCTTTTCTTTTGATCTTTGATTAGGTTAACAAGCACGAATTTCATATCTGAGAATAAAATTCCGGAAAATCCCAGAAGATTTTATTGTTCTATACTTGAAAAAAATAGATCAAAGAGTTATAAGAAGTTTTTTTTTCTTATTAAAATATTATTTTTAAAACTTTTTATCTCCTATTTCATTTTTATCCGTCTCTCCTATACTATAAAATATCTCAGTTTCAGCTTGAGCGCGTAGAATTTTCATAAACTTCCTCTATTTTTCCCACTTTAATTTTTCAGGATAATTCTCAACTTCAAATTGAAATCAATTGATTGAGAATTAAGTCATAAAACTAGGAAATAGCTTCACTCAATTAAGAGATTGATGTGGTCTTAATCCAAATTGAAGGTGGGAACAAAAAAAAAAAAAAAACACTCGATCGATTTCAACAAACCCGAAAATCATTACCTTATGATCAACTGACAATGGCACGGCAACCCCACCTCTACAAATCACAGCTCTAGAATCCCCACAATTAGCCACCACCACCTCCTCCTTCCCCACCACCGCAACAACAGCCGTAGACCCAATCATCTTATCCTTCACCACCTCCTCATCCATCTTTCTAAAACACTCCTCCATCACCTTCTCCCACTCCACACCACCACCCCCTTCCTTTCCCTCCATTATCTCCTCCACAAGAACTCTATGCAACCTCTCTTTACACGCCTCCGCTACAAGAGCTCCACCATGTCCATCATAAACACCAAAAAAATCATACTTCTTTTCACCTTCATTAAAACTCAAAAACCCCAACTCCACCTTCACTGTATCCTCCATCTCTTTCCTCCCCCCTATAACAGACACCGACCCATATGATAAAACTACTTCATCTTGCAAAACAACATCATTCCTCGGAGGTGTTAACGATATTGATATCTCCTTTGAACTACCATCAGCACTAGCTTTTGCACCAAAAATTCCTCCTGCTTTCTTCTCTTCACCACACAAATCACCGCCCTTCCTCTCAATGCCATCATCCCCGCCGGAGATGGTGACATGGGATTTATTATTTTGACACGTATACTTCAATCGTCGGATTTTTAATCTTCTCCGACGAGAATTCAACGTCTTGATCACAGTGAGCTGATCCATCCTCATTATCAAAGAGTCTCCAAGCTGTCGCAAACAAACATGTAAAGAAAATCAAATCAAATCAAATCTCAAGTGTCGAGTACCAAAACAATCACAAAAAGTTAACATCTTGGTGCCAACCTCTTCATTTTGCATGAAAGAAGTAAGAATTTCGTGGTAGAAAAGGAAAAGCACAGGGAGCTAAATGGGAATATAAAACAAATAGGCAATGATGATCAAGTTAAAGCAGATGAAGGGTAGCCGTTGATTGTTCTTTGGTGCACTTGTACACTGCCACATGGGATGAATAAAAGCCACTAATTTGGATTTTTATAAGGGAGACGTGGACGGAAGAGATGGATTAAGGGGTACGTGGAGGATGGATCTGGGTGTTGGGGCCCAAGTGTGGAAATCTAGAAGTTATTACGTGGCGTCTCGATGTGCTTAAAGTAGTAAAAGTCAGGCTTTGATGTGTTTGGATCTGACAAGGAAGATGTTTGACTTGGAAATGAAAAAGATTCTTAGGACACGTGGTTAATGATGCTGAGTCGCGTGTCCGCTGAGAGCTGCTTTGGCCATCTTTTGTGTCGGGTGTTAAATTCGGGTTTTCATTTTAAAATTAGCACTTTTATTTTTTATTTTATTCTTTTTCCACACACAAATATTATAAACAATAACATTTTTGATAAAAAAACACAAGTGTGAAGACCTATTTATTTTTATATTTTAAAAAATTTAAATTATTTTATTTTAAATTAAAAGTTTTTTTAATATTTTTAAATTATTTTAATATACTGATATCAAAAATATTTTTTAAATAATAATAATAAATTAATTTAATGTATTTTTAAATAAAAAATACTTTAAAAAATAATTACAATCATATTTTCAATACATGAAAAAAATACAACTTCAAAAAAAAAAAATACAGATGAGTTGTAGAAGCTCAAGAGAGAGAAAAGAAAAAAAAGAAAATAATAATTTTTATTTTCTTTAAAATAGTTTGATGGATGAGAAAATAATAAAAAAAATGATCGTATTTATATCACATGGATATTTAATTTTTTTAATTGGTTATTAAATATATTTAATCCATTTTACTTTTAGCCAAGTCAAATGATTGATGCTCAAGCGATCACGAGTTTGAATCTTATTATCTTTATTTATTTGATAAAAATTAAGTACAACGTAATGTGAGTCTGTGCAAGTTTCAAGTCCAAAAAGTTTTCACTTGAGGGGGTATATTAGAGAATAATATAAATCATATTATGGAACCTCATCTAATAATTTAAGCTATTGAATTGAGATAGTTGTTCGACAAGAGATGGAGTAAATATAAAGTATAGATTATAATATAAATATGAAAGTAAAATAAAAGTAATTATATTTTCCTTTTAGAACAAACAAATATTTTCAAAAACAAAATGGATGCAAGAACATCTAAGTAAAACTATTTTGGTGTAAAATACTAAAATTTAAAATCATCTCGTAGTAAAATTCTAAATGGATGATGAGTATTCAACATGACACGGAGTTTGATTTATCATCTATGCTACACTTAGCATATTTTAAATAGAGCATTAAAAAAAAAAAAACTAATTTCACTTCAATATTTCAAATTTATTTAATTAAATCTCAAGTTTCCTATTACACAACTTCTTTATTTATGTAAATAAATAAATTTTTAAAGAGATTTAAATAAAAAAATTTATTAAGCTCATCAGAAGCAATAAACAAGCGCCAATTGTTTAAAAAAATATTTAATTTTAATTGATGTATAAACTAAGTCGTGATTGTTGTAATAAGAATAATTTAATAAGATAGTATTTTATATTATAATAATAATTACCTTTTGAAATATTTTTCACTTAAAAATACCTCAAGATATTATATTTTAAAAAAATATTTTTAATATTAACAAATTATTATTATTGTCATAACTTAATCTTTGATTTGAAGAAATATCAAACTTTTGTGTTGATTTGAGTTGAAATTACAGAAATTAAAATATAAGAATCACAATAAATAGATGGGGTACTTTAAGGAGTTTAATTGATTTTTTCAAGGATAATTTTAAAATAATTAAAAGTTAAAAAGCCAATTAAAAATTGAATTGATTAAGTTGAAAACTAATAACTCTTTTGTTAATGACGCCTGAAATCTAGGGTTCAATGGCAATTTGATCCAGGGTAAAATTAAAAATAAAAACGATTTTCCTTGCTTAGGGCCCCAATTGTTAAATGTCAGAAGGTCAGGGCTCAAACTGGAAATCACCATTTCAGTTGAAAACGGCGCCGTTTAACTATTCATCTCCTTCTTCATCTGATTCAACAAGAAACCCACCTTCATTGATGGTGACGTCTCCACCCCATATAGTGCTTGTCCACCAACAGATGCCTTATTGAAGGTGGAACACAGACGCGAAGGAGGGGAGAAAACCCACGAACAGAGAAATACAACGAAAAAGACATTACAGAGAGAGACAGACAGGCACAGGAACAAGGGAAGACGAAGAGGAAAGCAGGACACAGAGGATAGACCGTTCGATCAGCCTGCACACCATCATCGGCTTCTTCTCCAGCAGACCAGGCAAGTCTCTCTGCTCTCTTTCCCCGTCTTGCAAATTAATTCACTTGTCACTGTACATGGACAATTTTAATTCACCTCCCACTGTTCATTGTTTAATTCACTGTTTGTGCAAGCACGCGTGAACCAGATCACGCGTGCCTGCTGTGCCCAGCCCAGTGACCGGGCTGGGCCGATTGGTTCCAGCCCAACCGTGCGGATGGGCTATATCCAGTAAAAAAATGCTTCGATTTCAATTTCTTTTATTTGTTTATTGACCATCGTTATAGTCCTACGTAGTGTTTGGGGTTGTGTTTATACCTGCGTTTCGTTAAATTTTAATTTTTTTTTTACTAAAATTGAGTGTGGTTTGTACTTTTTAGATCGTTTTGATGTGCTAATATCAAAAATAATTTTTTAAAAATAAAAAAACATCATTGACATGTTTTTCAACACGAAAAGCTATTTGAAAAACAACCGCTATCACACTGCCAAACACGCTCATACTAATCAACACTAAAGTTAAAAATAATCGTAATAAATATTCACCAACACTAAAATTAAAAATATTATAAGCAAACCATCATAATATAAATTAATAAATTTATATCAATTTAAAATAAAACCAACAATATAATTTATTTTATAAAATATTTAAAAGATAGTAATGTTTTTTGTTTTACCTAATCGATTCCATATTATATAATTTTTGTTAATTAATTAGAATTTCTAGTAATAGTTAGGAGAAATCTTTATACACGAACTTTTTCGTATATCAAAAATATATATATTTTGCATAAACAATTTAATTTTTAAAGGTGTCATATCAGGTGCGAAAATTATTATTATTATTATTATTTTCAAATTCGAGGCCAGCAGCCTTGAGATTTTTTAGTGGGCAGAAAATCTTGTACCTGCGCTGTGCTTATTGAACACGTGACATCATTTCAGTGGCCTGTTTGTGGCCCCATTACAATCACATGGATATAGTGCGATACCACATTCACATATGATCCCTCTATTTTTACATTTCATTAAATCAAGTCCCCTACTCTTACTTCTAATTAAAGGTCATTTCAGCTTCTTCTTCTAATTTTGTTACTCATTAAAACTGTCAGATGAGTGCCACATTTCATAATGTGATTGGGTAACGGGTCACATTGTCTTAAATTGAAGACAGCCAGTCAAGAAAATCACTGACAAGTTCACAAAATCCCAGGTCAGTCAACAAATGGCCAATGGAGTCTGTTCGTAGCTTTCTTGAATCAACAAATACATGCTTCAGTGATTTCTCAATAATTTTCTGCAAAAAATATGATTTTATTTGCCAGTAATCATTGCAGGAGCGAGTGATAAGAATGTCCATATCATCAACTTAGAATTACTTCATTGTTTTGGTTCTTAAAGTGATAAGAATGGAGCTTGACTTCTAACCTTAACATCAACTTTTATGCATGACCGGCCTTACCTCTTGCATTTCTTGGGATGGAAGAAGACTTGCTTATCAGTGACAAACGTGACTTGCGAACGTGACAGATTGGAGCTCTGGCTTTTCCTAGCAACTTCGCACCACAACATAAATACCCCACACGGAAAAACATGAAGGCACCTAGCAATATCAGATTGACCAAGTCCTTCAAATTTTTTCCACGGCTCAAGTCAATGGAGTAAACTATACAGAAATTACTCAAGAGATCCAAGCCCCAAATTACGTTTTCACGATAACATCATTTGCAGGACAGTGAAGCTAGAAAAAACTATGTCTCTTGAAATGGGTCTCTCTGTAGTTTGCTTGTTGATGCTGGTCCTTGTATGTCATGGAGCTGGCCTTAACGATATGTTCCAAGAATCAAAGTGTAAGAAGCATGGTCCAGCCATAAGATTTCCATTCAGACTCGACAATCAGCCAGTTCACTGTGGCTATCCTGGGTTTGTTCTATCTTGCAATGAAAGGAAAGAAACATTGTTGCAGCTACCAACTTCTGTGACGCTCAACATCAAGAAAATTGACTATGCATCACGGTTAATCATTGCAGCTGATCCAGATAACTGCTTCCCAAGACAGCTTAGAAACTTCAGTTTATCTAAATCTCCTTTCAAATTTGCAGGCCAGTACCGGGATGATTATGCCCTTTTCAACTGTACATCAAAGCATGGAGATTTTGATGGGCAGATACCTTGCCTTGGTGCTCCTGGATATGATATCTATGCCTATAGTTCTAATTATTTCCTCGGTTATACAGACCTGACTTCTTGTACCAAGATATATAATGTTACATCAATTCCATCGGAAATGATTGACGGTGATAATATTCTTCACTTGAATTGGTCAGAACCAGCAGCATGTGGAGTTTGTGAAGAACAAGGCATGTTCTGCGGGTGGAAGAATAACACTACTAAGCTTGAAACTGAATGCTATGAGAAGCCTAAATCAAATAAAGGTACGGTCTGTATTAGATTCTGCTTTAGTTTGCTGCAGCCAATCTAATTCTTTGTGCTTAATTTGGAACTATTGGATGACTCTTAGTTAAGAAAATCAAATATTTTCACGAGTTCTTCAATTTTAGTTATGAAACATGTAGTTTTCAGGTCATGTAGGTAGGTTGGTTGCTTGATACATGTTGAGAATTTGTAAATTGCTCAAGATAGTCATGGTTTACATAAGATCCACGAATTATGATTGTCGAATGCGTGCTATTAAAGAATCTAATGTTACCATATATTTTCTCTTACAGGCAAAATAAGGAAGATAGAGGGTGCGGGTGAGATTTCTGCAAATTTGGAACTTTTAGAATTGTTTCCTTATCTTGCATCTTCTGAACTATCTTGATGAGTTCTTGATAAAGAAATGTTTTGTTTGCAGTTGCAACCGTGGGTTCAGTTCTTGTATTGCTGGTATTGTTCGCAGCCTACCGTGTCTACAGCTCCGATAAAGCAGCGAAAAACAATCAGAAAAGGATTGAAAGCTTTCTGGCAGATTATAAAGCGCTCAAGCCCACGAGATACACATATGCTGACATTAAAAGGATTACGGATGAGTTCAAGGACAAGCTGGGTCAGGGAGCATATGGAACTGTGTTTAAAGGAAAGCTTTCTGATGAGATCTTTGTTGCTGTGAAGATCCTGAACAACTCAACAGGAAACGGAGAGGAGTTCATCAATGAAGTGGCAACAATGGGAAAGATCCATCACGTCAATGTTATTCGCTTAGTCGGTTACTGTGCTGATGGATTTCGAAGAGCTCTGGTCTATGATTACCTGCCAAATGAATCATTAGAGAAATTTGTATCTTCAGAACATGGCGAAACCTCCAGTCTTAGCTGGGAGAGGCTTCAGGATATTGCTCTTGGCATGGCTAAAGGCATCGAATACCTTCACCAAGGTTGTGATCAGCGAATCCTCCATTTCGACATCAAACCTCATAACATCTTGTTAGATGACCATTTCAATCCAAAGATTTCTGATTTCGGTCTAGCAAAGCTGTGCTCCAAGGATCAGAGTGCCGTGTCCATGACCACAGCTCGAGGAACCATGGGGTATATTGCACCTGAAGTTTTCTCTAGGAACTTCGGGCATGTTTCCTACAAGTCTGATGTTTATAGTTTTGGAATGGTGTTGCTTGAAATGGTCGGAGGGAGGAAGACTATCGATGATAAGGTAGAGAACAGCAACCAAATCTACTTCCCAGAATGGGTCTACAACAGCCTGGACAAAGGAGAAGAGCTGAGAATCAGAATTGAAAAGGAGGGGGACGCGCAAATCGCAAAGAAGCTGACTCTTGTTGGACTATGGTGCATTCAGTGGCACCCCGTGGATCGTCCGTCCATGAATACTGTCGTGCAAATGTTGGAAGGAGAAGGAGACAAGTTAACAATGCCTCCTAGCCCTTTTGCTTCTGCAGGTCCTGGAAGAATGCATGCAAATATGCCAGGGAGACCTCATTATCAAGCGTTGGAAGTGATCACTGAAACAGAGTAGGCATACAATGATCAAGTAGTCAAGTAGAACGGCTACACAAACATATCTGCAAAGAGCGAGGCGTTCTATAATCTGTAAGTAGTAGGTTTATATATTAGAGCTACTTTCACTTTATGCTTCAGGTCGTATATTCTATTTGTCAAGTATAAAATTCTTATGTAAGTTTGAAATATAATGAATTAGATAGATTCAGTCATTCATTCATGGGCGAGTGAGAGACGTTGATTATTAGATTAAGCTTGGTCCGTCCATGAGAGATGAGACTAGTCCAAGTATTTAGAGGAATTACTAAAAAAAATAACATATTCCTCTACTTATATATAAAGGGACATAACTCATATGAAAAAAATAAATTTTTTCATTTTGTTAAAAGAATATAGTTTATCTCTTTCTCTTCTCTTATCTTGGATTCTCTGCATTAAATTGATAAAATTTATAAAAACATTCATATCGTGGAATATGATGTTGATTCTATTAATTATAGTGGAATTGAAACAATCAATTCAGGAACAAAAAAAAAATGAATTCTCACAAGTAAGTTTCTTTTAAAATCTACACTCAGCACAAAATCCAATGAGCCGGGTCTTACTAACCAGACCCGGGAGTGCATAATTTACTATATCCGCAAGAAGAATGATATCTCCATTTATCTTTCATTATGTAGTGGAAATAATAAACATCTATAAAATTCTTAACAAACAAATAAAAAAGAAAACATCAATAAGAAGGACAGAGAATCCTCACAGGGACTAATGAATGATACAATTTTACACATGATGAATGTCAGATCTTCAAAAGCTGAAGCTATCAAAACATAAGAGTAGCACCACGCTGATGCAAATTAATGCTATTTACCATATAAAGAAACATGGAAAATGTGCAAGCATGAATTTCAGAAAGATCGTGAGAATTCACGAGGACAGTCAATAGAAAGCTTACGCACATTGGAAAGATGCCACTTGGAAAAGGTTGCAGGGGTTAGAGCAGTATGCAACATGAGTGGCATTATCCAATAAGCAAAAGCCTTGCCCCTTGCATTCTCTACCGTATATAGTATCCCATTCTAGCGTCAAACCATTCACAAGAATTTTATGGATATCAATATATGACAGGCTCCTTTTGTTATCTAGCGCAGTTGCCATAACCACTAGATCAACATGGCACGAGTCCCCTACTTCCGAAGCCTTCATATCGCCAGAAACAACATACCGGTATGCCTTCTCCGAGGACAAGGACGATATGCAAGAATCCTATCCAGTGATACAAGAATTAGTGCTGATATATAGAGGGGACTGCATAGGATTCTGGCAACATAGAAATATGTTTTTCCTGGTGCTGTATATGAATGGAATCATGTTAGACAATTGACATTTTTTAACTCTAGTGTTTCATGTTGTTTAATCAAGTATTGTCTGTTTTCTTTTCTTTCATTTCTGTTTTGATTTTGTTAAAGTAAATCCCTTGTTTTTCTGATGTTGTTGCTGAGATTAGTGGCAGCATATTCTCCACTACAGTTAGTGGCTAGTGACAACAAATTGTCCACTACAGTTAGTGGCTGATAACTAGGGAGGTTTGTTGTATTTAAAGACATGCAGTTAATGAAATACTCACTGAGACATTTTATCAAACACCTTGTGTGTAATTCGTGTTCTTCAATACCAGCATTGTTGTTCTTGATTGTGCATCCCTTCACCTGCACAAAACACAGCAACACAATTCTTAACAGTGGTATCAGAGCATCTCAGATCTTACAGGACCAAAACACCTTTTTTTTTCAAAATCTCAAAAATGACATCCAACAACTTACTTTTAAACTCCCCCATTATATTTACTGGTGAAAACTACCATATTTGGTCAGTGAAGATGCAAGCTTTTCTTGAAGCTTATGATCTTTGGGAAATTGTTTCCGAAGACAAACCAGTAGCTCCCTTACCAACAAATCCCACTATGGCTCAAATCAAGTTCAGCAGTGAGGAAAAGGCAAAGAAATCCAAGGCGAAATCAATCATCCAAAATGCTGTAGCAGAAAGCATTTTCTACAGAATTATGGCATGCAATTCAGCCAAAGAGGCTTGGAACAAACTAAAAGAAGAATACCAAGGCAGTGACAGAACAAGGCAAATGCAAGTGCTGAATTTGAAGAGAGATTTTGAGGCACTTAACATGCAAGAAGATGAAACAATCTCTAAGTATTCTGATCGAATTTCACTAATTATCAACAACATCAGATTACTTGGAGAAGACTTTCCTGACAGTAGGATTGTGGAGAAGGTTCTTGTGACTCTTCCTGAGAGGTTTGAATCCAAAATCTCATCTCTAGAAGAATCAAAGGACCTCAGTAAAATCTCATTAGGTGAACTAATGAGTGCTCTTCAAGCACAGGAGCAACGAAGAACAATCAGGCAAGACAGATTGACTGAAGGAGCCTTTTATGTGCAAAAACAACAAGCTGGAAAAGGAAAGAAGTTGCCTAATCTGAGATTCAAAGGCAGAAATGAAGGGGGCAGCACTAGTGAAGCTTCAAAACAAAAGAAGTTTCCTCCTTGCACTCACTGCAAAAGAAACACACATTCAGAAAAATATTGTTGGTGGAGGCCAGATGCAATTTGTGGAAATTGCAAGCAATCAGGGCACATCACAAAGGTCTGCAAGTTCAAAAAATCAGATCCAAAACCTCAACAAGCTCACCTAGCAGATGAAGTTGATACACAGGAGGAGCAATTCTTTGCTGTCACTTGTTTCTCAACAAATGATCCAGCTGATACTTGGCTTATTGACAGTGGATGCACACATCATTTGTGCAATGATGCTGGAATGTTCAAAACCCTTGATGAATCTTACAAATCCAGAGTAAAGGTTGGCAATGGAGAATTTCTGGAGGTCAAAGGCAGAGGGTCAGTAAATGTTCAAACAAGTTCAGGTATCAAAATCATTCATGATGTGTTATTTATACCTGAAATCAGTCAAAATTTGTTGAGTGTTGGACAAATGATGGAGAAAAACTATTCTCTTCAGTTTAAGGATCATAAATGCATTATCTTTGATCCTTCTGGAGAACAAATGTTCTGTGTAAAGATGAAAAACAGAAGCTTTGTTGTTGATTGGGATAAAGTATCCAATCATGCATATGTGAGTGCTACTCAGGATATTTCAAATCTTTAGCATAAAAGATTTGGACATTTCAATCAAAAGGGCTTGTCAATTTTGAAACAAAAGGAAATGGTTGAAGCATTGCCCACATTGAATGGTGAGATTCAATTGTGTGAAACATGTCAACTTGGCAAGCAATCAAGGCCACCATTTCCTAAAAGGCAAGCATGGAGAGCCAGCCAAAAACTTCAGCTCATCCACACTGACGTGTGTGGACCTATGAAGACAGCCTCATTATGTGGTAACAAGTATTTCATTCTCTTTATTGATGATTATACTAGGATGTGTTGGGTGTATTTCATCAAATTTAAGAGTGAAGTATTTACAATCTTTCAAACATTCAAAGCTTTAGTTGAGAATCAAAGTGACATGCTAATTAAATGCTTAAGATCTGACTATGGTACTGAATATACTTCAAATCAGTTTCTTGAGTTTTGCAACAGCAGAGGCATTGTGCACCAGTACACTACACAACAAAATGGTGTATGTGAGAGGAAGAATAGGACAGTAATGGAGATGGCTAGATGTCTCTTACTTGAAAAGAAAATGCCAAACAAATTATGGGCAGAGGCAGTCAATACCTCTGTTTACTTGCTGAACCGACTTCCAACCAAAGCACTGGAGGACAAGACACCATACGAAGGCTGGAATGGTGTTAAACCTGCTGTAGATCATCTTCGAATCTTTGGCAGCATATGCTATTATCATATAGCTGAGCCAAAGAGGAGCAAACTTGACAACAAAGCTCAAAAGGGAGTTCTTGTGGGTTATGGAATAACAACCAAAGGATACAGAATTCTTTGCTTACAAACAGAGAAGGTAATTCTCAGCAGAGATGTGAAGGTTGATGAAGCAATCACATGGGATTGGGAACATCAGAAAAATATGATTTCTGATCAACCATTCACCATTCAGCCCCAGCCAGTAGCTGATGAATCAGTGGATGATTTTCCAGTTAGAGGCACAAGATCATTGGAAGATATTCACCTAAGATGCAACATGGCAATCCTAGAACCAACCAGCTATACTGAAGCTCAAGAATTTCCAGCATGGAGGAGAGCAATGGAGGCAGAAATGGAAATGATCAACAAAAATGCAACATGGCAGCTGATTGCAAGGCCTAAGCATCGCAAGGTGATAGGTGTAAGATGGGTTTTCAAAACAAAACTCAATTCAGATGGGTCAGTATGCAAACACAAGGCTAGATTGGTGGTAAAGGGCTATGCTCAACAATATGGTGTGGACTACCTAGAGACCTTTGCTCCAGTAGCAAGGTATGATACTATTAGACTTCTCATTACACTTGCAGCACATAACTCTTGGCAGATTCACCAACTTGATGTCAAGTCTGCCTTCTTGAATGGATTTCTTGCTGAAGAAATCTTTGTAGAGCAACCCGATGGGTATGCTGTTAAAGATAAAGAAGATCATGTGTATCTACTTAAGAAGGCCTTGTATGGGTTGAAACAAGCTCCCCGAGCTTGGTATGACAGAATGGACACACATCTGCTTCAACTTGGTTCAGCAGAAGCCAAAATGAAGCAACTTTGTATGTGAAATCATGTGGTAACCATTTTCTAATTATATCTATTTACGTAGATGATATGCTTATCACAGGAAGTGAACTTGGAATGATCCAAGAGTTCAAAGATGAAATGAAGAAGATGTTTGAGATGTCTGACCTTGGAATGATGAATTACTTCCTTGGAATGGAAGTGATGCAATCCAGCAATGGCATTTTTACATGCCAAAAGAAGTATGCTTCAGACATCCTAAAAAGATTCAAAATGGAGGATTGTAAACCAGTGGGGACTCCTATGACAACAAGTATCAAGCTTAGCAAGGATGATGAATCTGAAAAAGTGGATGAAAGTTTGTATAGAGGCTTAATTGACAGCCTTCAATATCTTACAGAAAGTAGACCTGACATATTATTTGCTGTGAGCATTCTTTCAAGGTTCATGCATTCTCCAAGGGAGACTCATTTCATTGCAGCAAAAAGGATACTTAGATACATCAAAGGTGCCATTGATCTTGGTAATTTCTGTCCAAGATCATCAGAAGGGGCTGTGGAACTAAAAGGCTATACTGACAGTGACTGGGGAGGCTGTGTTGATGATTCAAGAAGCACTTCAGGGTATTTATTCTCACTCAATTCAGGTGTCTTCACCTGGAGTTCAAAGAAGCAAGAGACAACAGCTCAATCCACTACAGAAGCAGAGTACATTGCTGCTGCCGCTGCTGTCAACCAAGCAATTTGGTTGAGAAAAATGTTAAAGGATTTGGGACATGAACAAGTTGAAGCTACTAAAATCATGTGTGATAACAGTTCTGCAGTATCAATTTCAAAGAATCCAGTCTTTCATGGACGTACAAAGCATATCAAAATCAAGTTTCATTTTATTAGAGAAGTTCAACAATCTAATGAAGTGATGCTGATTCATTGTTCTTCCGAAGAACAACTTGTAGATATATTTACCAAACCACTTCCTAAAGAGAGATTTGAGACATTAAGACAAATGATTGGAATTTGTCGTCAAAACGTCAAGGAGGAGTGTTAGACAATTGACATTTTTTAACTCTAGTGTTTCATGTTGTTTAATCAAGTATTGTCTGTTTTCTTTTCTTTCATTTCTGTTTTGATTTTGTTAAAGTAAATCCCTTGTTTTTCTGATGTTGTTGCTGAGATTAGTGGCAGCATATTCTCCACTACAGTTAGTGGCTAGTGACAACAAATTGTCCACTACAGTTAGTGGCTGGTAACTAGGGAGGTTTGTTGTATTTAAAGACATGCAGTTAATGAAATACTCACTGAGACATTTTATCAAACACCTTGTGTGTAATTCGTGTTCTTCAATACCAGCATTGTTGTTCTTGATTGTGCATCCCTTCACTTGCACAAAACACAGCAACACAATTCTTAACAAATCATATATGGATCTCCATAACTGAAGTTCTTCTCTGAAAAATGATACAGAGGAAGCGTAGAGCAATTATCTTCTTGTAAGCCAACATCAGCTATCCTTCACATAGTAATTGATCTCCATCAGCTATCCGAATCGTTGAATATTTGCACGATTGCTCTCACAAGTCAACTGATTGCTAGGATCACCGCAGTTTTCCGGGTCTCCTTGCAATAAAAAAGGGTAGCTAATGTTAGTAAGGTGGCCACACGAAGAAGGATGTTCACAAACACGATTTGTTTTAGCAGCGCAGGGCTCATGGTTTATGAGTAGGACCACAAAAAAGACAGCAAATATAAGAATTCTACTAAACATAATGTTTGATGGCTTGTTTCAGATTGAAGGTAGAGACTTGAGTCTATCTTGTGGCTATTGTTGGCTAAAGGTTGCCGGAAATTTGATGGTTGTTATTAATGCCAAAACTTTATCCATTTTTTTTATATTAAAATTCTAATAATTTTCAAATAAATAAAAAAGCTAGAGAAGACTTTGAGATTCTGCATTTACTTTAAATTAATTAAAGACCATTATATTGTCAGCTCAAATCTAACTAATCAGCTATTCATAATAATAAAGGGTATAGAGCATGTCAGATTTCCCAGGCCGGCTGGCTGTCACTGGAGTATTCAAATTTACCTGTTAAATTTAAAAAAGTTTTGATTCTTTCCATAGTCTAGTGCGGCCCAGAAAACTAATATAGTACGAGTTCATATAAAACTCATCAGAAAGGGGGTTTAATCCCATCAACATATATATTTGTACTTCCTACTGTTGTAGGGATCCAGTTTGCAAAAGTCGGCATTCCTGATAAGGAAAGAAAAAGACCGCTGGGAATGGAATGAAACCACCATTTGGTGAAGGTGGGACACCAGACTCACATCACAAACTACACGAGTATATGGACGGAGACGACGTAGGATGGCCCAGCCTGTCACACTTTGATTGGGAGACTAAGCCTATTTAGGCCTATCTCATTGTTATTTTATTTAGCCCATTTGGGCCTGTCTCATTGTTATTTTATTTATTTGAAATTATTTATGTTAAACAGTTTGATTTTATGGGTCGAGCCCAATAGCGAGATGTTTTAGGGTTTACTATTTATATATTCCTCTATCATTTTATGAGATAGTTTTTTAATGATTAATGAAAATATTACAGCTTTTGCATATCTCCAATCCCCTTTCTTCTCTTCTTTAGCTTCTTTCTTTTATTGTTTTAATTCTTATTATTTATTGTCTCGCATCAAATTTGGTATCAGAGCATGACTTTTAATTGTTCTTACAATTAAACGATCCATATGTTTATGTTTAACCCTAGATTGATCTAAAACAAGAAAAGAAAAAGAAAAGTGTACTATTCTGATTTAAAAAAAACACTGTTCATCGGCACTGTTCAACGACGCCCCACCATCAACGGCGCCTCATACAATCACAACGGAAGACCCACCACCAAGAAGACCTGCACATTAGTCCTACAGAGCGATCGACCATTCTACATCAACGCCGATCACAACCAATGATCATAACCAACAATCACAAGTCCATGTCGATTTACTGCCTTCAATAAGCCGTAGCACCGCATCCATAACAGCTCTTTGTTTTTGGTTCCAAATTAGTGTTACAAACCATCAGCGCCATCAGCTGCACCCCCAGCAGCAACACCAGCCACAACTCCACATTCCACAGCGACAACGGATCAATAGGCCCCCTTCTAGTAGCGACACCACAAAAAACACCATCTCTTCCCTCGCACCACCAGTCCCAAGCAAAATCACGAAGCCCTGCTTTGTGCGCCATCGCCGACAGCAGCGACTAGAGTTCACAGAGGCTAGGGAAGTAGGAAAACATAAGTTGGTAAAATAATTAACCTATCCACGTCAGAGCATCCGTGTCATCTGCCACGACATCAGTTCTTGCCACGTCGTCTGCCACATCATCAGATCTGCCACATCACCTGCCTCACCAGCCTATCCTGCCCTGTCAGCTGCCACGTAATCCTCCACTACCACATTATACGGTCAGAATTTTTAACCATTGAAAATCATCATTTCTGGTATTTTTTTACACTTGAGAACCAAGATTTAGCATTAATATTATTTTTTTGTGCTTGCCCATAACTAAATTATATAGCCCACCTTTATATTGAATTACCTTAATTTTGAGCTTGTTTAGCATTGAAGATCTAATCCTCTTAATTAATTGTGGAGCTTGGTTAAATTAGTGGGAAAACTGAAACATTATGTTTGGATTACTTGTGTACATTTAGAGGACTTACATTGCTTGCTTGCGCATTTTCGTGGTTTAATTTGTCATTACTTAGTTTCCAAGATAAAAAAAATATTATTTAAATAAAATATTATTTTATTTTATTTATTAGCTATAATTTTATTTTGTGTTTTACTTGCTAGTGTTATTTGTGATCTCAGTCTCAGGATTAGTTTTTGCATGCATTTACATAGTGGTTGTCTGGTACACAATCTAGAAGTCATAGCTACCTGGACCCAAACTCTAGTAATGTTCTTAGAGATATTTTAAGAACAATTAAAACTTATGTGAACGAAAATGAGCAACATGTCCAATCAAATGAACAACCTTACTGGGAGGATGAAGTCCATAGAAACTTTGCAAATAAGACAGTTTAGTGAGAGTGAGCATTCTAATGACAACCATAGAAATCCTTGAAGACCAGTTCCTTGTAGGAACCGCCACCATAACCAACACCAGGGTCACAATGACCTTGTTGACCCTAATGATAGTAAGTGTTCCAATGATTACCATCAAAGACTAGCTCATCCTAGGAACCGTCAATACAATCACAATCAAGGTCATCATGATTACGATGACCTTGATGAGCGAGTCATGAGGCATATCAAGGTAGAAGCCCCAACTTTTAAGAGTCAACTTGACCCGTGGATCTTTGATAGATGGATTTGTGACATGGATCAATTCTTTGACTTGCATAATTTATCTGAGAATAGGAGGGTAAGATTTGCAAAGATGAAATTTAGTGGGACCGCTCAACTCTATTGTAAAAGTGTAGAAGAGTCTTTAGATAGGGGAGGTCGACCTCCTATCAATAATTGGGTTGAAATGAAGACTAAGTTAGAAGAAAAGTATTTGCCTCGTTCTTATAGAGGAAATATTTTGGACTAGTGGAATAACTTGAGGCAAGGAGGTAAGTCTGCTAATGAATATGTGGCACAATTTGATGAGTATAGGATGAGGTGTGCAATTAGGGAGGATGAAGTGATGACCTTAAGTAGATTTTGAAAAGGCTTAAATGATGATTTTAGAAGAGAGGTTGTGCTTAAAGGTGTGTCCACCCTTGATAATGCTTATACCCTAGTACAAAATTATGATTTGGTCACAAAAGCCAGTGGACAAGATGTTAGGACATTCGTAGTACCCCTTTTAGATCCCAACTTGGTAGTAATAAATCCATATTGGGTGCCCCACCTCGTCAATTCAATCCTTTGATTTCCCAGATACCTAGAGAAGACAAGGGTAAGGTTATTTTCCATGAAGTACCTAAAACTTCAAGAATTTAGTGTTTTAAGTGTCAGGGTTTTGATCATATTTCATCTAGTTTCCCTATAAGGCTTTGTTCATCAAGGGGCAAGAGGATATGGGTGAAGAAGATAATTGTGATGATAAGGTATATGAACCCAATCTAGATGATTTTCAAGATCTAAATGATGAGGATGGTGAGTCTAACTTGCTAGGATGTGTTAGGTCTATATCTACTCAAATCAAGACAACCAGGTTAGTTGTGGTTAGATGTACTTTAACACAACTTAAAGGAACTAAGAATTGGAGATAAAGGGTGTAAGATCATCATAGAAAGTGATAGTTGTATCAATGCAGTTTCCTTGGGTAGTGTATCCCGTTTAGGTTTAAAGTTTGTTCCACACCCTAAACCTTATAGTGTATCTTGGGTTAATGATACATCTATAATGGTCAAAGAGAGATGCCTTTTCCCATTAAGATTTTTGACTATTATAATGAAATTGGTGTGACGTCATTCCCATGAATGTAGGTCACGTCATTTTGGGTAGGCTTGGTTATATGATTTGGATGTTACAATCTTTGGACGATCAAATTCTTGTTCATTCACTTTTCAAGGTTAAAAAATCCAACTTATTGGATTACCTCCAAGGTCTAATGATAATAGTCAGAAGAAGATTAAAGTGAAAGAAGGAGGGCTTACATAATAAGTCATAGGGAGTTTGATAAGGAGATTTGTGAGGAGTCTGTTGTGTTTGCTGTAATGGCTAAGGAGATTGTAGAAGACTTTTTAGAGGAGCCTCCTGAAGAGGTAAGAGAAGTGTTGAAAGAATTTCTAGATGTTTTCCCTTCTGAACTACCTAATGCTTTACCTCTTATGCGTGATGTTCAACACACCATAGATTTTGTCCCTAGGACCACATTACCAAACTTGCCTCACTATAGGATGAACCAGAGTGAACATGCTAAATTGCAAAGACAAGTATGTGAGTTGTTACAAAAGAGATTTATACGAGAGAGTTTGAGCTCTCGTGCAGTACCTGCACTGTGAACACCTAAGAAAGATGGATCATAGAGAATGTGTGTAGACAGTCGAGCCATCAATAGGATTACAATCAAGTATCATTTTCCAATTCCTCGGTTGGATGACATTCTAGATATGATGGCAGGAGCCTAGGTCTTCTCTAAGATTGACTTGAAGAGTGGGTATCATCAGATTAGGATCTGTCTACATAGATGACATAATGAGTTTAATGTGGGATATTGTGTTATGGTACGGATTAGACCCGAGCGGTTTCCTTCGGGAGCTAATCGAAAACTCCATGCACATAGTGAGGGGCCTTTCAAAGTGCTACAACGGGTTGGTCCAAATGCTTATATTCTTGATTTACCACATAATTTTGGCATTAGCTTTACATTTAATATTGAGGATCTAGTTGCATACCATAAGCCACTTTATATTCCAACTAATCCATTTGAGATACCACTTAACTCCCCCTAATGATCCTATTGAAACTTCTATCCCTTTCACCTTGATATCAGTACAAAAGGATAATATTGATGCTATTTTGGATGAACAAGTTGTTTTTAACAGGAATGGTGAGGTTCAACAGTTTCTAGTTCACTGGGTGGGTCGACCTGACTCAGAGTGCACTTGGATTACTAGAGATACTTTACAGCAGCTTCATTCAGATCTTTGAGAGTAGTATCAGAGTCGGTTAGTGCTACACTCGATGGGGTCGGGTTTTTCTAATCCCGGGAGAGTTGGTGGGGACACCAGACTCATACCACAAACTACACAAGTATATGGACAGAGACGACGTAGGATGACCCAGCCTGTCACACTTTGGTTAGGAGAATAAGTCCATTTGGGCCTATCTCATTGTTATTTAATTTAGCTCGTTTGAGCCTGTCTCATTATTATTTTATTTATTTGAAATTATTTATGTTGAAGTTTGATTTGAAGGTTCAAGCTCAATAACGAGATGTTTTAGGGTTTACTATTTATATGTTTCTATGTCATTTTATGAGATAATTTTTGATGATTAATGAAAATATTGTAGCTTTTGCATATCTTTAATTCTCTTTTTTCTTTTCTTTAGCTTTTTTTTTTTTTTAAATTTCTTTCTTTTCTTGTTTTAATTCTTATTATTTATTGTACCGCGTGAGGTAAGAATGGAGCTTGACTTCTAACCTTAGCATCGACTTTTATGCATGACCGGCATTACCTCTTGCATTTCTTGGGATGGAAGAACACTATTTCTTATCTGGTCCTTGGAAAAGTGACAAACTTGACTGTAACTTATCCCTAATCTTTGATGACTTGCTAACGCGACAGATTTGAGCTCTGGCTTTTCCTAGCAACTTCGCACCACAACATAAATACCCCTCACAGAAAAAGCATAAAGGAACCTAGCAATAACAGATTGGCCAAGTCCTTGAAATGTTTTCCACGGCTCAAGTCAATGGAGTAAACTATACAGAAATTACTCAAGAGAGCCAACCTCCAAATTACGTTTTCACGATAACATCATTTGCAGGACAGTGAAGCTAGAAAAAACTGTCTTTGGAAATGGGTCTCTCTGTAGTTTGCTTGTTGATGCTGGTCCTTGTATGTCATGGAGCTGGCCTTAACGATATGTTCCACGAAGAAAAGTGTAAGAAGCATGGTCCAGCCATAAGATTTCCATTCAGACTCGACAATCAGCCAGAGTACTTTGGCTATGATCCTCGGTTTGTTCTATCTTGCAATGAAAGGAAAGAAACATTGTTGCAGCTACCAACTTCTGTGACGCTCAACATCAAGAAAATTGACTATAAATCACGGTTAATCATTGCAGCTGATCCAGATAACTGCTTCCCAAGACAGCTTAGAAACTTCAGTTTATCTAAATCTCCTTTCAAATTTGCAGGCCAGTACCGGGATGATTATGCCCTTTTCAACTGTACATCAAAGCATGGAGATTTTTATGAGCCGATACGTTGCCTTGGTGGTCCTGGATATGATATCTACGCCTATAGTTCTAATAATTTCCTCGGTTATACAGACCCGACTTCTTGTACCAAGATGTATAATGTTACATCAATTCCATCGGAAATGATTGACGGTGATATTCTTCACTTGAATTGGTCAGAACCAGCAGCATGTGTAGGTTGTGAAGCACACGGCAAGTTCTGCAGATGGAAGAATAAAACTAAGCTTGGAACTGAATGCTATGAGAAGCCTAAATCAAAAAAAGGTACGGTCTGTATTAGATTCTGCTTTAGTTTTCTGCAGCCAATCTAATTCTTTGTGCTTAATTTGGAAATATTGGATGCCTCTTAGTTAGGAAAATCAAATATTTTCACGAGTTCTTCACTTTTAGTTATGAAACATGTAATTTTCAGGTCAGGTAGGTTGGTTGCTTGATATATGTTGAGATTTAGTAAATTGCTCAAGATAGTCATGGTTTCCATAAGATCCACGAATTATGATTGTCGAATGCGTGCTATTAAAGAATCTAATGTTACCATATATTTTCTCTTACAGGCAAAATAAGGAAGATAGAGGGTGCGGGTGAGATTTCTGCAAATTTGGAACTTTTAGAATTGTTTCCTTATCTTGCATTTTCTGAACTATCTTGATGAGTTCTTGATAAAGAAATGTTTTGTTTGCAGTTGCAACCGTGGGTTCGGTTCTTGTATTGCTGGTATTGTTCGCAGCCTACCGTGTCTACAGCTCCGATAAAGCAGCGAAAAACAATCAGAAAAGGATTGAAAGCTTTCTGGCAGATTATAAAGCTCTCAAGCCCGCAAGATACACATATGCTGACATTAAAAGGATTACGGATGAGTTCAAGGACAAGCTGGGTCAGGGATCATATGGAACTGTGTTTAAAGGAAAGCTTTCTGATGAGATCTTTGTTGCTGTGAAGATCCTGAACAACTCAACAGGAAACGGAGAGGAGTTCATCAATGAAGTGGCAACAATGGGAAAGATCCATCACGTCAATGTTATACGCTTAGTCGGTTACTGTGCTGATGGATTTCGAAGAGCTCTGGTCTATGATTACCTGCCAAATGAATCATTAGCGAAATTTGTATCTTCAGCAGAATGGATTGCTTGAAATGGTCGGAGGGAGGAAGACTATCGATGATAAGGTAGAGAACAGCAACCAAATCTACTTCCCAGAATGGGTCTACAACAGCCTGGATAAAGGAGAAGAGCTGAGAATCAGAATTGAAAAGGAGGGGGACGCGCAAATGGCAAAGAAGCTGACTCTTGTCGGACTATGGTGCATTCAGTGGCACCCCGTGGATCGTCCGTCCATGAATACTGTCGTGCAAATGTTGGAAGGAGAAGGAGACAAGTTAACAATGCCTCCTAGCCCTTTTGCTTCTGCAGGTCCTGGAAGAATGCATGCAAATATGCCAGGGAGACCTCATTATCAAGCGTTGGAAGTGATCACTGAAACAGAGTAGGCATGCAATGATCAAGTAGTCAAGTAGAAGGGCTACGCAAACATATCTGCAGAGAGCGAGGCGTTCTATAATCTTTGAGGGTATGTAATATTTGTCCATCTGAAAGCAAGGCATGTAATCTAATCTTCGTACATTGAACAATGATGGTGTTTGGGATGTATTACTGACGCCAATATGATCAATGCAAACTAAGTATAAATATTTGAACTTTATTCTTTTGGTTCTCAAAGTGATAAGAATGGCTGTCATTTCTTGAGTTAATGCATCATATGAAGGCTTACAATTATTGAATAATAAATAAATATTATTAGTATATCATCTTATTCATTATTTGTTTTGTGAAATATATTATGAGTATTGTATAATATAATTTGTTAAAGTATATTGATAGATTTAGAATGATTTACTCACATGAGCAATCACCTCTAACGCTTGTAAAGCGAGTAGAGATGAAACTATCTGAGTTTCAATGCTTAATAAACGATTTGGATGTAGCGGGAGCAATTTTAACTCAAAATAATTCTTAAAAAGTCACCTTGATTGAGAGCAAGATGAGGTTCTTTAAAAAATAATTATAAGAATGAATCCCCATAATTCATGTCTTTATTATGATTGAAGCCGAGTATGAAATTATTTATTTGCCACTAATGACAGTGAGCAAATGAGAATTTTTTATTTGAAATCTATGTTTTTTGACAACAAGACTAAGACTCGTATGATGTATTTTCTTTAATAAAAGTGCAACAACATACTTTCTTTGTTTTCAAAAAAGAAAAAAAGTAAGCTTCACTATAACATGTTTTTCATACTACATGTGCTTACATCCATTACAAGAATAAAGAATGGATTTCTGCTTTTTTATTATGTGAGTTCCAGAAATTATATCTAAGATCTTAAAATTTTACCCTTTGTGACTTTTGAATAATTGCTACTTAGGAGTATATTCTATGGTCATGGAATGATTTGACTTAAATAAATACTCTTAGAAAATCGAGTTAATTCAGATCTGATTGATATGAGTGGAAAAGAAAAGTAATTTTAGTTTTACACCTATTACATGTATTCAATGACTGAGATCATATCACCCGAATAAATTTGATATGGTTTAGAATACTTGTAATTGTAAAGATGGATTGAGTATAAATTAAATTCTTGAGGGATTGAATTGTATTTAGTCATGTGTAACTAAAAATACTTGGGGTATATTAATATACTTTAAGAAATAATTAATAATGAGATTGATGTCTCCTATATAACCTGTATTAGGTTTATAAATTGGAGCTCCTTTCACTTTGTGCTCCAGGTTACATAGTCCGTTCATCAAGTATAAAATTCTTGAGCAAGTTTGAAATATAATGTAGAAGATAGATTCAGTCCTTCATACGTGAATGAGAGATGTTGGTTATTGAGTTAGGCTTAATCCTGCGTCGGAACGTCCGAAACCATAAATAGGGATGCTACCAAAATAATCTGATACAACATAAATGAGCTAAGAAATTCTTGATAGCTACAATTCTATTTCAGCCTTCGCTTTTATAGTTTAATGTTACCTGAATAAGAGAAAGTCTTACCAACCAGGCTCGGGAGTGCGTAATTGTAACATCCCCCATTTCGGGATAAAACGACAATCTCATATCAATAGAAAAAAAAACACATAATAATTATTTTTTTATATACATATATGTTCATGATACCGGAAGGTCCGAGGTTATTGACATGAATTTATTTACACTTCTAATAGCTCGCATCTCATAACTCAATTCCTGACCCAATCATCATGGGTTTTCAATTTCCACACTTATACCCATTGTTATCAACCACAATATTTACGATATGCATTATATAATAAGATATCATTATGAATAGATAAAAATAAATAAGTATAATTACATCGACATAAAGCATGATTATATGAACTACATGGTTACATTCATTCAGTCAAGTTTAAACATTAATTATACAAATTAAGTTATACAAACATTTTCATATTTACAAAATACAAGGGTATACTCCCTAGAAACTAGATTACAAGAAAGGAGCATAAGCTAGGACCTACTCTTGTCATGCATGTGATGATCCTGAAACAAAATACATATTATTGAAAGGTGAATATTACAATAAATATGACAACATGAGCATCTAACAATTTAACAAAGTAACATGTATTCATAGTTCATCTGCCTCTCCCTTCTAGTTTTCTTTTTTATTATTATTATAATCCCTTCCTTGTCCAACTATTATTAATTGTTCCCTCTGCCACTTTCAACCTTCATTATAGACTCTATGAGAGATTGAACATGATCATTTTTTTGCTTATCACATTACCGATACCAATATCACCGGTACCATCACCATCACTCCATATGAGTCATTCCAAGGTGATCCCCTTATCCGGGATCCTAACATACATTAAATGTATGTTAGTCCATACACGGTGATCCCCTTACCTGAGATCCTAACATACACTAAATGTATGCTAGTCCAATTATAACGATCCCCTTACCCGGGATCCTAACATACACTAAATGTATGCTAGCCGATACATGGTGATCCCCTTACCCGGGATCCTAACATACACTAAATGTATGTTAGTCCATACATGATGATCCCATTACCCGGGATCCTAACATACACTAAATATATGTTAGTTTACGCCTCAAATCACACTTCTCATATTTCCTTTGTCAGTGATAATTTCATCATTTGGCAATTTACACAACTTTTCACCTTGAATACCCATACATTCAGAAATTCACATTTCACATTGATAATATAAATAAATCATGGAAATTAACTAGGAAGTATAGGTGCGATTCACCTACCTGAAATAGAAGCTCTATTCGTACTCCCCTGCTGCTGCTGCTGTTGTTGCCCCACGTCTGTGGTCTCTCCTGAAATTCACAGGTTTATCTCATAAGTTCTTCTCACTCACGTATATGTTTTATTATAAACATATCAACAACTAATAAGTCTTTCTTTCAGTCATCATTTCTTTATACATATATTTGAACTATTTCTACTTAAAATCCGAACTGTTACTGTCTAGACATTTTTGAACTGTTACTGTCTTATTTTTGAACTGTTACTGTCTAGACATTTTTGAACTGTCACTGTCTCATTTGGTGACCCATAACGGGAGTTCTATAACTCCAAATTGAGCAAGACCAATTTCATTAATTAGCCAACATTCAAAACTACAATTTCTATAAGGAATCTGATCCTAATTCTTTCATCCTCCTACCCGAAATCTCTTGAAAATCAAGAGACGAAACTATCCAGATTCGTCAGCCTTTCCATTTACACACTACACAAGAAATTTAATTTAGTAACTCATACTTTTTCCTCAATTTAAGTCTAAGAACTAAAATCTATAGTTTAACATCCAGGCATCAATTCAAAATCAACTTGAAATGACTCATAAAAACAGGTTTAAAATACCTTACCCGATACGCATCAAAGTTTTGATCCCTCTTTTTTTCTTTCTTTTTAATGGCAGCCGACCCTTCCCTCTTCTCTTTTTGTTAACCCCTTTCCCACCAGTGTTTTATTTTACCTACAACCCTTAATCTTGGATGGTTTGTAAAAATGAACATAAAACTCCCTCTTTTCTTTCTTTACGTTATCTCCAGATCTGTTTTTTTTTTTTTGTGACAAAAGGAGTACTTATGCTCTATAATTATTCTTATTTGCATTTAGGCCCCATCTTCTTTAAGTGTATTTGTTTTGCCCCCACTTCTTTCTAGTTTAGTTTATTTCCTTTAAATTTAATCCAGCCTTGATTTTTATTTTTTTCTCGGGATTTACAGTAATTTACTATATCTGTAAGAAGAATGATATCTCCATCAGCTATTCGAATCGTTGAATTTTTGCACGATTGTTCTCGCAAGTCAACTGATAGCTAGGATCACCGCAGTTTTCCGGGTCTCCTTGTAATTGAAAAGGGTAGCTCATGTTAGTAAGGTGGCCACACGAAGAAGGATGTTCACAAAGATGATTTGTTTTAGCAGCGCAAGGCTCATGGTTTATGAGTAGGACAAAAAAAAAAGACAGCAAATAGAAGAATTCTACTAAACATGATGTTTGATAGCTTGTTTCAGATTGAAGGTGAAGACTTGAGGCTATCTCATGGTTGTTGTTGGCTAAAGGTTGCCGGAAATTTGGTGGTGGTTATTGTAATGTTTTGAATTTAAGAGTAGGAAAAGGCAATAAAGCCCTTGAAGGCTTAAAGAATAAGTATAATTAAATGAAGGGTATTGTAGTGATTGAATAAAAAGATGATAAATATCAATAGGAAAAAAAAAGAGTTCTAAAATTAAGAGTGAAAAACAGATGGGAGAAGAGAAGAAAAGGGGAAGAAAAAGAAGAGAAAAAAAGGGAAATTAGAAGGGAAATAGAAAGGAATTGAAGAAAATAAGTTAAAAGGGTAAGATTTATGTGTGAATAATATGTTATTTGAACTTTAAATTTTGGTTTTGATGAATGTTAGGGTTTTGAAGATTATGTTTTGGGTTTGATTGATTAATTAATTTGAATGTTAGGGATTGATTGTTATGGGTAATCGATTATTTAGTTGATTATGGAAGATTTTAATGATTTTGAGTTATGAATTGTGTAAATGGTGAATTTTGAGTTAGAAATTTGGAAAGAACAGTAGGTTTTCTATTGAAATTCTGGGTTGCAGGTTGAAGATGATGAAAATTCAATTTGATCCCTCAACTTGCAAAAATTACAGTTTAGTCCCCAAACTTTGGAAAATTACAAATTGGTCCCTGGAGCATATTCCGAGATTCTGAACAGAATGAAATATGAATTATGGGCATAATACCTTAAAAATTTGGAAAAATTCCAGAATGGTCCCTGGAGCATAATTAGAGATTCTAGATAGAAATGAGGATGAATTATGGATATAATTTCACTATAGTCATGAATTTATGATTTTTTTAGTTGGGTCCTCCAATTAGATGAAAATTACAATTTGGCCTTAAAAATATGATAAATTCCAAATTAGTCCCTACCTGTAATATTAGCTTTTGCAAATTAGTTTGATGAATAATTGAGGGTTATTTAGTGAATTATTACCAGTTTTATTATTTGTTTTATTATGAATTAGATTTCAGAAAAACCGTTAAATTTCGGGTTTTTGAGAAAATTGACTAGTTAGTTAAAAAACATATAGTATTATGGAATACACCCTTAGTTAAATGTATTAAATAGGTTATATGTTCTTTCAAGTCGTTCTTGAATATGTCTCCTTTGCATTCAGATAATCTTGATATTCTACCGGCAGGACGTCTGTAAGATTTCTTTCGGTATCTGCTTTTGAGTGTTGTTGCTTTCGAGTCAGGTGAGTGGATAATTTTTCATATGCATGAGAAATATTATAAATATTTGATTTGTTAATATGAATTCGATCATGCTTCTTGATAATATATATATGTTGATTATTATCCTTGTTATGATAAAGTATGTTCAATTATTGAATCTGAATTCTTGATATGAACCAGTATATAATTTGAATTGACTTCTGAATTGATAGCTCCTCATTTGATTGATGTCATGAGTTGAGCTTTGAGATATGAATATATTTGTTTGATTATGATTATGAACTTATGGTATGTTAGTCAGAATACTCATGCTAACAGGGTAGTGTTAGTCTTTGTACACATCGTATCTGAACCCTAGTTGGTCGGGGGAGTCACCAACCTGTGTGGATTGATCATCCCACAGTATGGAGCCTCATGCTCATTGCATTTTAATTATCTGACGAGCTTTACCTTATGATATTCTTGTTATGGCCTATTTGATAAACCTTCCTATAAGAACCTAGAGCCATAATTGTACATATACTCTCATTGTTATATTACCTCGTGTGTATATATTGAACGTTATCTACTTACTGAGTTGTTCAACTCACCCTCTCATTATTTATCTTTTCAAGCTTATAACTTGATAGCAGGTAATTTTTGTTGAACCTTCCGAACCTGCTTTTTGGTTGTAATTTGTACCTTTTTTTATGTCTAGTTAGTGCTCCAAAACTATGGAATTATATTAACTCTTGTATTAAGATAATTAAATTATATTATAAAATTAGTTTTGTTATTAGTGCTACATTGAGTTTTTTTATTAAAATTCTAATAATTTTCAATTAAATAAAAAAGCTAGAGAATCTTACTTTTAATTAATTAAAGACTTTTCCTAGCAACTTCGTACCACAACATCACATGGACAAGTCCTTGCAATGTTTTCCACGGCTCAAGTCAATGGAGTAAACTATACAGAAATTACTCAATCATATAGAGTCAAGTTTCATGTAGAGTCAATACGGTAAGAATGGAGCTTGACTTCTAACCTTAGCATCGACTTTTATGCATGACTGGCATTACCTCTTGCATTTCTTGGGATGGAAAAGTGACAAACTTGACTGTAACTTATCCCTAATCTTTGATGACTTGCTAACGTGACAGATTTGAGCTCTGGCTTTTCCTAGCAACTTCGCACCACAACATAAATACCCCACACGGAAAAAGCATAAAGAAACCTAGCAATAACAGATTGGCCAAGTCCTTGAAATGTTTTCCACGGCTCAAGTCAATGGAGTAAACTATACAGAAATTACTCAAGAGAGCCAAGCCCCGAAATACGTTTTCACGATAACATCATTTGCAGGACAGTGAAGCTAAAAAAAAACTGTCTTTGGAAATGGATCTCTCTGTAGTTTGCTTGTTGATGCTGGTCCTTGTATGTCATGGAGCTGGCCATAACGAAACGCTCCAAGAAGCAAAGTGTAAGAAGCATGGTTCGGCCATAAGATTTCCATTCAGACTCGACAATCAGCCAGAGTACTGTGGCTATGATCCTCGGTTTGTTCTATCTTGCAATGAAAGGAAGGAAACATTGTTGCAGCTACCAACTTCTGTGACGCTCAACATCAAGAAAATTGACTATAAATCACGGTTAATCATTGCAGCTGATCCAGATAACTGCTTCCCAAGACATCTTAGAAACTTCACTTTATCTAAATCTCCTTTCAAATTTGCGGACCAGAACCCGTATGATTATGCCCTTTTCAACTGTACATCAAAGCATGGAGATTTTGATGGGCAGATACCTTGCCTTGGTGCTCCTGGATATGATATCTATGCCTATAGTTCTAATAATTTCCTCGGTTATACAGACCTCACTTCTTGTACCAAGATGTATAGTGTTACATCAATTCCATCGGAAATGATTGACGGTGATATTCTTCGGTTGAATTGGTCAGAACCAGCAGCATGTGTAGGTTGTGAAGAACAAGGCAAGTTCTGCGGATGGAAGAATAACATTACTAACCATGAAACTGAATGTTATAAGAAGGCTAAATCAAAAAAAGGTACGGTCTGTATTAGATTGTACTTTAGTTTTCTGCAGCCAATCTAATTCTTTGTGCTTAATTTGGAACTATGGATGACTCTGAGTTAGGAAAATCAAATATTTTCACGAGTTCTTCAATTTTAGTTATGAAACACGTAGTTTTCAGGTCATGTAGGTTGGTTGCTTGATACATGTTGAGATTAGTAAATTGCACAAGATAGTCATGGTTTATATAAGATCCATGAATTATGATTGTCGATTGCGTGCTATTAAAGAATCTAATGTTACCATATATTTTCTCTTACAGGCAAAATAAGGAAGATAGAGGGTGCGGGTGAGAGTTCTGCAAATTTGGAAGTTTTAGAATTGTTTCCTTATCTTTCATCTTCTGAACTATCTTGATGAGTTCTTGATCATAAAGAAATGTTTTGTTTGCAGTTGCACCCGTGGGTTCGGTTCTTGTATTGCTGGTATTGTTCGCAGCCTACCGTGTCTACAGCTCCGATAAAGCAGCGAAAAACAATCAGAAAAGGATTGAAAGCTTTCTGGCAGATTATAAAGCTCTCAAGCCCGCAAGATACACATATGCTGACATTAAAAGGATTACGGATGAGTTCAAGGACAAGCTGGGTCAGGGATCATATGGAACTGTGTTTAAAGGAAAGCTTTCTGATGAGATCTTTGTTGCTGTGAAGATCCTGAACAACTCAACAGGAAACGGAGAGGAGTTCATCAATGAAGTGGCAACAATGGGAAAGATCCATCACGTCAATGTTATACGCTTAGTCGGTTACTGTGCTGATGGATTTCGAAGAGCTCTGGTCTATGATTACCTGCCAAATGAATCATTAGCGAAATTTGTATCTTCAGAACATGGCGAAACCTCCAGTCTTAGCTGGGAGAGGCTTCAGGATATTGCTCTTGGCATGGCTAAAGGCATCGAATACCTTCACCAAGGTTGTGATCAGCGAATCCTCCATTTCGACATCAAACCTCATAACATCTTGTTAGATGACCATTTCAATCCAAAGATTTCTGATTTCGGTCTAGCAAAGCTGTGCTCCAAGGATCAGAGTGCCGTGTCCATGACCACAGCTCGAGGAACCATGGGGTATATTGCACCTGAAGTTTTCTCTAGGAACTTCGGGCATGTTTCCTACAAGTCTGATGTTTATAGTTTTGGAATGGTGTTGCTTGAAATGGTCGGAGGGAGGAAGACTATCGATGATAAGGTAGAGAACAGCAACCAAATCTACTTCCCAGAATGGGTCTACAACAGCCTGGACAAAGGAGAAGAGCTGAGAATCAGAATTGAAAAGGAGGGGGACGCGCAAATCGCAAAGAAGCTGACTCTTGTGGGACTGTGGTGCATTCAGTGGCACCCCGTGGATCGTCCGTCCATGAATACTGTCGTGCAAATGTTGGAAGGAGAAGGAGACAAGTTAACAATGCCTCCTAGCCCTTTTGCTTCTGCAGGTCCTGGAAGAATGCATGCAAATATGCCAGCGAGACCTCATTATCAAGCGTTGGAAGTGATCACTGAAACAGAGTAGGCATCCAATGATCAAGTAGTCAAGTAGAAATGTTTTGTTAAAGTATAAATATTTTAACTTTGTTTTTTTGGATCTCAAAGTGATAAGAATGGCTGTCATTTCTTGAGTTAAATGCAGCATATGAAGGATTACAATTATTGAATAATAAATAAATATTATTAGTATATCATGTTATTCATTATTTGTTTTGTGAAATATATTGTGAGTATTGTATAATATAATTTGGTAAAGTATATTGATAGATTTAGATTGGTTTACTCACATGAGCAATTACCTCTAACGCTTGTAAAGTGAGTAGAGATGAAACTATTTGAGTTTTAATGCTGAATAAACAATTTGGGTGTAGCGAGAGCAATTTTAGCTCAAATTAATTCTTAAAAAGTCACCTTGATTGAGAGCAAGATGAGGTTTTTTTAAAAAAAATTGTATGAATGAATTCCCACCATTCATGTCTTTATTATGATTGAAGCCGAGTATGAAATTATTCATTTGCAACTAATAACAGTGAGTAAATGAGAATTTTTGATTTGAAATCTATGTTTTTTGACGATAAGAGTAAGACTCGTATGATGTATTTCCTTTAATAAAAATGCAACGACATACTTTCTTTGTTTTCAAAAAAGAAAAAAGTAAGCTTTACTATAACATGTATTTCATACTACATGTGCTTACATCAAGAATAAAGAATGGATCTCTGCTTCTTTATTATGTGTGTCCCGGAGATCATATCTAAGATCTTAAAATTTTACTCTTTGTGACTTTTGAATAATCGCTACTTTAGGAGTATATTCTATGGTCATGGAATGATTTGACTTAAATAAATACTTTTAGAAAATCGAGTTAATTCAGATCTGATTGATATGAATGCAAAAGAAAAGTAATTTTAGTTGTACACCTGTTACTTGTATTCACCGGCTGAGATCATATCGCTCGAATAAATTTGATATGGTTTAAAATACTTGTAATTGTAAAAATGGATTGAGTATAAATTAAATTCTTGAGGGATTGAATTATATTTAGTTATGTGTAACTAAAAATACGTGGGGTATATTGATACACTTTAAGAAATAATTAATTATGAGATTGATGTCTCCTATATAACCTGCATTAGGTTTATATATTGAAGCTCCTTTTACTTTGTGCTTCAGGTCGCATAGTCCATTCATTAAGTATGAAATTCTTGTACAAGTTTGAAATATATTGTATTAGATAAATTCAGTCATTCATAGGCGAGTGAGAGATGTTTGTTATTAGGTTAAGCTTGGTCCGCCCATGAGAGATGAGACTAGTCCAAGTATTTAGAGGAATTACTAAAAAAAAATAACATCTTCCTCTACTTATATATAAAAGGACATAACTTATATGAAAAAACAAAGTTTCTCATTTTGTTAAAAAAACATGGTTATCTCTTTCTCTTCTCTCATCTTGGACTCTTTGTATTAAATTGACAAGATCTATAAAAACATTCATACTGTGAAATATCAATTTGGTTCTATTAATTAAAGTGGAATTAAAGTAATCAATTCAAGAATAAGAAAGTGAATTCTCAATTTCTTTTCAAATCAGTTATGGATCTCCATAACTGAAGTTGTTCTCTGACAAATGATACAGAGGAAGCATAGAGCAATTATCTTCTTGTAAACCAACATCAGCTATCCTTCACATAGTAATTGATCTCCATCAACTATCCGAATCGTTGAATATTTGCACGATTGCTCTCGCAAGTCAACCGATTGCTAGGATCACCGCAGTTTGTTTTAGCAGCGAAAAGGGTAGCTAATGTTAGTAAGGTGGCCACACAAAGAAGGATGTTCACAAAGATGATTTGTTTTAGCAGCGCAGGGCTTATGGTTTATGAGTGGGACCACAAAAAAAACAACAAATATAAGAATTCTACTAAACATAATGTTTGATGGCTTGTTTCAGATTGAAGGTATAGACTTGAGGCTATCTTGTAGCTATTGTTGTCTAAAGGTTGTTGGAAATTTGATGGTGGTTATTAAAGCCAAAACTTCATCCATTTTATTTATTTATTAAAATTCTGATAATTTTCAAATAAATAAAAAAGCTAGAGAAGACTTTGAGATCCTGCATTTACTTTAAATTAATTAAAGACCATTATATTGTCAGCTCAAACCTAACTAATCAGCTATTCATAATAATAGAGGGTTTAGAGCATGACAGATTTCCCAGGCCGGCTGGCTGTCACTGGAGTATTCAAATTTACCTGTTAAATTTAAAAAAGTTTTGATTCTTTCCATAGTCTAGTGCGGCCCAGAAAACTAATATAGTACGAGTTCATATAAAACTCATCAGAAAGGGGTTTTTACCCCATCAACAAATATATTTGTACTTCCTGCTGTTGTAGGGATCCAGTTTGCAAAAATCGGCATTCCTGATAAGGAAAGAAAAAGACCACTTAGAATGGAATGAAACCACCATTTGGTAAAGGTGGGACACCAGACCCACATCACAAACTACACGAGTATATGGACGGAGATGACGTAGGATGGCCCAGCCTGTCACACTTTGATTGGGAGACTAAGCCCATTTAGGCCTATCTCATTGTTATTTTATTTAGTCCATTTGGGCCTGTCTCATTGTTATTTTATTTATTTGAAATTATTTATGTTAAATAGTTTGATTTGATGGGCTGAGCCCAATAGCGAGATGTTTTAGGGTTTACTATTTATATGTTCCTCTATCATTTTGTGAGATAGTTTTTGATGATTAATGAAAATATTACAGCTTTTGCATATCTCCAATCCCTTTTCTTCTCTTCTTTAGCTTCTTTCTTTTCTTGTTTTAATTCTTATTATTTATTGTCTCGCATCAAATTTGGTATCAGAGTATGGCTTTTAATTGTTCTTACAATTAAACGGTCCATATAAATATGTTTAACCCTAGATTGATCTAAAAAAAGAAAAAAAAGAAAAGAAAAAAAAAAGCGTACTATTCTGATTACAAAAAAAGCACTGTTTATTGGCAATGTTCATCATCGATCCTCAGCAGTGGCGCCTCATACAATCACAACGGCATACCCACCACCAAGAAGACCTGCACATTAGTCCTACAGAGTGTTCGACCATTCTACATCAACGCCGATCACAACCAATGATCACAACCAACGATCACAAGTCCATGCCGATTTACTGCCTTCAACAACCCGCAGCGCCGCAGCCACAACAGCTCTTTGTTTTTTGTTCCAAATTAGTGTTACAAACCATCAGCCGCACCCCCAGCAGCAACACCAACCACAACTCCATAATCCACAGCGACAACGGATCAATAGGCCCCCTTCAAGTAGCGACAACGGATCAATAGGCCCCCTTCCAGCAGCGACACCACAAGCACCACCGTCTCTTCCCTCACACCGCCAGTCCCAAGCAAAATCACGAAGCCTTGCTTTGTGCGCCATCACCGACAGCAGCGACTAGAGTTCACAGAGGCTAGAGAAGTAAGAAAACATAAGTTTGTAAAATAATTAACCTGTCCACGTAAAAGCATCTGTGTCATCTGCCACGATATCAGTTCTTGCCATGTTGCCTGCCACATCATCAGATCTGCCACATCACCTGCCTCGCCAGCCTATCCTGCCCTGTCAGTTGCCACGTAATCCTCCACTGCCACATCATACGTTCAGAATTTTTAACCATTGAAAATCATCATTTTTGGTATGTTTTTACACTTGAGAACCAAGATTTAACATTAATATTATTTTTTTATGCTTGCCCATAACTAAATTATATAGCCCACCTTTACATTGAATTACCTTAATTTTGAGCTTGTTTAGCATTGAAGATCTGATCATCTTAATTAATTGTGGAGCTTGGTTAAATTAGTGGAAAAACTGAAACATTATGTTTGGATTACTTGTGTGCATCTATAGGACTTACATTGCTTGCTTGCGTATTTTCCTGGTTTAATTTGTCATTGCTTAGTTTTCAAGATAAAAAAATTATTATTTAAATAAAAAATTATTTTATTTTATTTATTAGCTATAATTTTATTTTGCGTTTTACTTGCTAGTGTTATTTGTGATCTCAGTCTCAGGATTAGTTTTTGCATGCATTTACGTAGTGGTTGTCTGGTACACAATCTAGAAGTCATAGCTACCATTGACCCAAACTCTAGTAATGTTCTTAGAGATATTTTAAGAACAATTACAACTTATGCGAACCAAAATGAGCAACATGTCCAATCAAATGAACAACCTTACTGGGAGGATGGAGTCCATAGAAACTTTGCAAATAATACAGTCTAGTGAGAGTGAGCATTCTAATGACAACCATAGGAATCCTTAAAGACCAGTTCCTCGTAGGAACCGCCACCATAACCAATGTCGATACACGACGTCGGGCGACGGCTCCGCTCTTTTTTGTTTATTTAACAAAAAAGATTTTTTATTAGTTGGGGAAATTAAGTTTTATTGGAGTCGCCATCTAGTAATTTGAGGGAACTAGAAATCCCAAATTAGACACTGGTTCCAGAGATTCAGGTACTGGGTTAGTTATGATTAAGGGAAGGTAAACATCACCCTTAAAACATCCTTTCAAAAGAAAGGTTACCCTTACTTGTGTGTTTTTATATTTGATTCAAATGCTATTATATTTTGAGCTTATTTGTAATTTTTTGTTTTGTTTATAAAATAGTTAACGTCGGTCCCTAAAATTAGGAGACACGTTAAAAATGACATCAGTCCCTAAAAATAGGAGACTCGTCTAAGATACCGACGTTTAACCCTAAAAAGGAGATTTACGTCCGAGTTACAAAAAAAAACAAAATTATGGACATAATCCATATTTGTTTGTTTTTTAAAGTTTTTATTTGACATCGGTCCTTTTCTATAAAAAGAGACGTGTCCACAAACAATATTTGTTTATAAAAACAAATATTTTGATATTGTTGAGATATGGATATAACTATATTTGAAAATTGGGCTTTGGACCCACAAACAATAACATGATGGGATGGGCGTTGGACCCACGTCGTTATTCTTTTTATACTTGTTTTTTGTTTTACAACATGCAATAAAAATTTACATAAAATAAAATGTTAGGAATTCAACAAAAATTACCTGAGTACCCCTGTATATGTAAAAAACTGAAATACCCTCGGATTTCTCAGGAATTTACGAAAATGCCACTGGCGGCGCGTGTGGCTCACGCGCGGCTACTGTTGGCATTGGCGAAGTTTCCCGGCGAGCTTTCTGGGTAACGAACCGTCGATCCTGGTAGATCTGAGGGAGAGGATTCTGATGGTTGTGGTCTCGACGTCCGTTGATGGCTGACGAGGGAGAATCGACGACTTGAAGCTTCGGTGGCCGGCGAGGATCGCGGCCTTTTTCCGGCCAGATGAGGCGGCGAAAACGGTTACAAACGCCGGGGTTTTGCTTTAAACCAGTGGATCAACCTTTCTGCGGTGGTGCGGAGGCTGGAGGCGGCCGGAAAGTGGAGATCGGATGAGAGAGAGGGCGTCGCCGGCGAGAAGAGAGAGAAGCTCTGAGTCACGCTATGGTGTGGACGCGTGCACGATACACCTGTACTGCCAAACTCTATACACCGTTGGATCTCGGATGAATAGATCGGATGGCTGTGATTGGTTTGATCTGAGGTCGATCGGACGGTCTGGATGAGTCTGGGTTTAGATCCGGTGTGACGCGGTGCACCGAAATCTCGGTACACCGGATGACGTGGCTTAACGGGATTAAGTCTTGGATTATTTCAATGGCTGAGATGAGTTGGGATATATTTGGTATTTTTTAAATTGTTTTTTTTTTAAAACAATATCCTACTCGTGTGAATAAAAGCTAAAAAAACTTAGTACAGTAACAATTCTTTCTCTTCTTCTCTGTATTTGTCCTCCCGTCCCTCTCTTTTTTTCTTTTTTTTCTCTCGCGATTGTCACTGGCTATTTATAGCCAGTGACCAGGGACATAAGCCTAACTATTGCCTAATTATAAGGAAAAAACCGTCCCTGCCTTTGATTTCTGCCTAATTGTAAGAAAAAAAATAATCCCTGCCTAACTTTGCCTAACATGCCTAATATGACAAAAATGCTTTTGTTTTATTATATATAATAATAAATATTTACATAGATAAAATTAAAAACTCAAATCAGTATTAGAAAAAGCCCGACTCAACCGCTAAAAATCAATTTTAATTACCAAAAATTATATCGAAACATAAAAAAAAAACTTTCAATGGGTATCGACTCGGTGGACCGGGTTTTGACCGAAAATAACAGATTTTGACCCAAAATGGCTTGAAACTCATTTTTCATCCCGGTCGACATGGTTAGACCCGTATTGACCCGGTGAACTCGGTCTTGGCCGAAAATGATGGTTTTGACCCGAAACAGCCCGAAAACTCATTTTTTACCCTGGTCGACATGGTTTGACCCGTATTGACCCGGTGAACTCGGTTTTGATGGAAAGATACGGTTGACTCGAGAAAAAAATATTTTTTTGAATTTTAAACTTTTTTTTATTTTTTTGGATTTTTATAAATAATAATAGAAATAAAATAATATTTAAGAAAAACTTGGTGAATCCAAAATTGGGTTACAACAACCAACACCAGGGTCACAATGACCTTGTTGACCCTAATGATAGTGAGCGTTCCAATGATTACCATCAAAGACTAGCTCATCCTAGGAACCGTCAATACAATCGTAATCAAGGTCATCATGATTACGATGACCTTGACGAGCGAGTCATGAGGCATATCAAGGTAGAAGCCTCGACTTTTAAGAGTCAACTTGACCCGTGGATCTTTGATAGATGGATTTGTGACATGAATCAATTCTTTGACTGGCATAATTTATCTGAGAATAGGAGGCTAATATTTGCAAAGATGAAACTTAGTGGGACCGCTCAACTGTATTGGAAAAGTGTAGAAGAGTCTTTGGATAGGGGAGGTTGACCTCCTATCAATAATTAGGTTGAAATGAAGACTAAGTTAGAAGAAAAGTATTTGCCTCGTTCTTATAGAGGAAATATTTTGAACCAATAGAATAACTTGAGGCAAGGAGGCAAGTTTGCCAATGAATATGTGGCACAATTTGATGAGTATAGGATGAGGTGTGCAGTTAGGAAGGATGAAGTGATGACCTTAAATAGATTTTAAAAAGGCTTAAATGATGACTTTAGAAGAGAGGTTGTGCTTAAAGGTGTGTCCACCCTTGATAATGCTTATACCCTAGTACAAAATTATGACTTGGTCACAAAAAACCAGTAGACGAGATGTCAGGACATTCGTAGTACCCCTTTTAGATCCTAACCTGGTAGTAATAAATCCATATTGGGTGCCTCACCTCATAAACCCAATCCTTTAATTTCCCAGATACCTAGAAGACAAGGGTAGGGTTATTTTCCATGAAGTACCTAAAACTTCAAGAATTCAGTGTTTTAAGTGTCAGGGTTTTGATCATATTTCATCTAGTTGCCCTATAAGGCTTTGTTCATCAAGGGGTAAGAGGATATGAGTGAAGAAGATAATTATGATGATAGGGTATATGAACCCAATCTCGATGATTTTCAAGATCTAAATGATGAGTATGATGAGTCTAACTTGCTAGGATGTGTTAGGTCTATATCTACTCAAATCAAGACACCAAGGTTAGGTGTGGTTAGATGTGCTTTAACACAACTTAAAGGAACTGAGGATTGGCGAAGGATTGCTATTTTTTACACTTACATTAAATGTGGAGATAAAGGGTGTAAGATCATCATAGACAGTGATAGTTGTATCAATGTAGTTTCCTCGGGTAGTGTATCCTGTTTAGGCTTAAAGTCTGTTCCACACCCTAAACCCTATAGTGTATCTTGGGTTAATGATACATCTATAACAGTCAAAGAGAGATGCCTTTTTCCCATTAAGATTTTTAACTATTATAATGAAATTGGTGTGATGTCATTCCCATGAATGTAGGTCACGTCATTTTGGGTAGGCTTGGCTATATGATTTGGATGTTACAATCTTTGGACGATCAAATTCTTGTTCTTTCACTTTTCAAGGTAAAAAAATCCAACTTATTAGATTACCTCCAAGGTCTAATGATAATAGTCAGAAGAAGATTAAAGTGAAAAAAAGAGGGCTTAACATAATAAGTCATAGGGAGTTTGATAAGGAGATTTGTGAGGAGTTTGTTGTGTTTGCTGTAGTGGCTAAGGAGATTGTAGGAGACTTTTTAGAAGAGCCTCCTGAAGAGGTAAGAGAAGTGTTGAAAGAATTTCTAGATGTTTTCCCTTTTGAACTACCTAATGCTTTACCTCCTATGTGTAATGTTCAACACGTCATAGATTTTGTCCCTAGGGCCACATTACCAAACTTGCCTCACTATAGGATGAACCGAGTGAACATGCTGAATTGCAAAGACAAGTATGTGAGTTGTTACAAAAGAGATTTATACAAGAGAGTTTGAGCCCTTGTGCAGTACCTGCACTGTGAACACCTAAGAAAGATGGATCATGGAGAATGTGTGTAGACAGTCGAGCCATCAATAGGATTACAATCAAGTATCGTTTTCCAATTCCTCGATTGGATGACATGCTAGATATGATGGCAGGAGCCCAGGTCTTCTCTAAGATTGACTTGAAGAGTGGGTATAAGAGTGGATGACATGCTAGATATGGATCATGCTAGTCATGCCTTTTGGCATTTCCAATGCACTAAGCATTTTTATAAGAGTAATGACACAAGTGCTTTGGCCATTTATAGGAAAGTTCTCGGTGGTATACTTTAATGATATTCTTATTTATAGCAAAACCAAGGAAGAGCATTTCGATCATCTTATTCAAGTTTCTACCACCCTAAGAAAAGCAAGTCTGTTTGCAAATGTAAAAAAGTGTTCCTTCTTTACAGATCAAGTGGTCTTTTTAGGGTTTATAGTGTCATGGAAAAGAGTCTCTGCTGACCCCCAGAAAGTCCAAGCGATAGTAGATTGGCCAGAACCTAAAACTATTCATGAGGTTCGTAGTTTTCATGGGCTCACGACTTTCTATCGTCGTTTCATTAAGGGATTTAACACCATCATGTCGCATATTATAGATTGTTTGAAACAAGGTGAGTTTAATTGGAGTAAGGGAGCTAATAGAGCATTTAAGGAGGTTAAGAAGAAGATGACGGAGGCCTCAGTAATGCAGCTACCTGATTTTTCTAAAGTGTTTGAAGTAGAATGTGATGCTTCGGGAGTCAGTATAGGTGGAGTACTTAGTCAGGAACGTCACCCTGTAGCCTACTTTAGTGAGAAACTTCATGAGGCAAAACAAAAGTACTCAACTTATGATAAGGAGTTTTATGCGGTGGTTCAGGCCTTGCGTTATTGGTGCCATTACTTGTTACCACATGAGTTTGTTCTTTACTCCGACCATGAGGCCCTTCGCTATCTTAACTTCCAAAAGAAGCTCAATCAAAGGCATGGTCATTGGGTTGAATATTTGTAAGCATATTCATTTGTTTTGAAACATAAATCTGGAATAGAGAATAAAGCTGCTGATGCTTTGAGTTGTCGGGTAACACTGTTATCTGTAATGAGTGTTGAAGTCACAGGATTTGAGAGACTCAAAGAGGAGTATGAATCTTGCTCAGAATTTGAAGAAATATACTTAACATTGAAGGATGAGAATCATTATGCTATAAATGGTTATCACCTCCAAGATGGATACTTATTTCAAGATAATAAGCTTTGTATCCCGAAAACATCCGTGCATGAATTTTTAATATAGGAGATTCATGCTAGAGGTCTCTCAGGACATTTTGGAAGGAATAAAACCATCGAAGAGGTGGAACGTTAGTTTTTCAGGTCTAGTTTGAAAAGAGTTGTAGCTAAATTGGTAGGTCAATGTTGAACTTGCTAATTAGCTAAGTATAGAAAACAAAATACTAGTCTTTACACCCCATTGCCCGTTCCCACTTGCCCTTGGCAAGATGTAAGCATGGATTTTGTAGTTGGGCTTCCACGTACTGCAAAGAAACATGATTATGTTTTTGTGGTTGTCGACTGCTTCTCTAAGATGGCCCGTTTTATTCCTTGTACTAAGACCATAGATGCTTCCAGAGTTTCAAAACTCTATTTTAACAAGATTGTCAAGTTGTATGGTCTTCCTTAAATCATAGTCTCAAATAGGGATGTTAGATTTACAAGTTATTTCTGGAAAACCCTTTGGCATATGGTGGGAACCAAATTGAAGTTTTCTACTGCTTACCACCTCCAAATTGATGGTCAAACTGAGGTGGTTCACAAGAGTTTGGGCAACCTTTTAAGGTGTCTAGTGAGTGATCATAATAGGAATTGGGATATGATTCTTCCTATGACCTAGTTTGCCTATAATAGCTCTATCAATAGGCATGAGTCCCTTTGAAGTTGTACATGGGTTATAAGCCTAGGAAACCTTTAGACCTTCTGCCCATGTCCCTTCATGCTAGAGTGTCTGAGTCAGCCGAGTCTTTTGCATGTAGAATTCAGGATTTGCATATTGAGATCACTAAATAAATTCAAGCAAGTAATGCACAATATAAACTTCAAGCTGATTTACATAGATGACATAATGAGTTTAATGTGGGATACTATGTTATAGTACGGATTAGACCCGAGCGGTTTCCTTCGGGAGCTAATTGAAAATTGCATGCACGTAGTGCTGGGCCTTTCAAAGTGCTACAACGGGTTGGTCCAAATGCTTATGTTCTTGATTTACCATACAATTTTGGCATTAGCTTTACATTTAATATTGAGGATCTAGTTGCATACCATAAGCCACTTCATATTCCAACTAATCCGTTTGAGATACCACTTAACTCCCCCTGATGATCCTATTGAAACTTCTATTCCTTTCACCTTGATATCAACACAAAAGAATAATATTGATGCTATTTTGGATGAACAAGTTTTTTTTAACAGGAATGGTGAGGTTCAACGGTTTCTAGTTCACTGGGTGGGTCGACCTGACTCAGATTGCACTTGGATTACTAGAGATACTTTACAACAAGTTGATCCAGATCTTTAGGAGTAGTATCGGAGTCAGCTAGTGCTACACTCGATGGGGTCGAGTTTTTCTAATATCGGGAGAGTTGGTGGGGACACCAGACCCATACCACAAACTACACGAGTATATGGACAGAGACAATGTAGGATGGCCCAGCCTGTCACACTTTGGTTGGGAGACTAAGTTCATTTGGGCCTATCTTATTGTTATTTTATTTAGCTCGTTTGAGACTGTCTCATTATTATTTTATTTATTTGAAATTATTTATGTTGAACAATTTGATTTGAAGGGTCGAGCCCAATAGCTACATGTTTTAGAGTTTACTATTTATAATTTCCTCTGTCATTTTATAAGATAATTTTTTATGATTAATAAAAATATTGCAGCTTTTGCATATCTTTAATTCCCTTTCTTCTTTTTTTTAACTTTTTTTTTATCTAAAATTTCTTTTTTTTCTTGTTTTAATTTTTATTATTTATTGTCCCGCGTGAGGTAAGAATGGAGCTTGACTTCTAACCTTAGCATCGATTTTTATGCATGACCGGCATTAACTCTTGCATTTCTTGGGATGGAAGAAGACTTGCTTATCTGGTGCTTCGAAAAGTGACAAACTTGACTGTAACTTATCCCTAATCTTTGAAGACTTGCTAACGTGACAGATTTCAGCTGACTTTTCCTAGCAACTTCGTACCACAACATCAGATTGGACAAGTCCTTGAAGTGTTTTCCACGGCTCAAGTCAATGGAGTAAACTATACAGAAATTACTCAAGAGAGCCAAGCCCCAAATTATGTTTTCACGATAACATCATTTGCAGGACAGTGAAGCTAAAAAAAATCTGTCTTTGGAAATGGATCTCTCTGTAGTTTGCTTGTTGATGCTGGTCCTTGTATGTCATGGAGCTGGCCATAACGAAACGTTCCAAGAAGAAAAGTACTGTAAGAAGCATGGTCCAGCCATAAGATTTCCATTCAGACTCGACAATCAGCCAGTTCGCTGTGGCTATCCTGGGTTTGTTCTATCTTGCAATGAAAGGAAAGAAACATTGTTGCAGCTACCAACTTCTGTGACGCTCAACATCAAGAAAATTGACTATAAATCACGGTTAATCATTGCAGCTGATCCAGATAACTGCTTCCCAGGACAGCTTAGAAACTTCAGTTTATCTAAATCTCCTTTCAAATTTGCAGGCCAGTACCGGGATGATTATGCCCTTTTCAACTGTACATCAAAGCATGGAGATTTTTATGACCGGATACCTTGCCTTGGTGGTCCTGGATATGATATCTACGCCTATAGTTCTAATAATTTCTTAGGTTATACAGACCTGACTTCTTGTACCAAGATGTATAATGTTACATCAATTCCATCGGAAATGATTGACCGTAATATTCTTCAGTTGAATTGGTCAGAACCAGCAGCATGTGTAGGTTGTGAAGAACAAGGCAAGTTCTGCGGATGGAAGAATAACATTACTAACCATGAAACTGAATGCTATAAGAAGCCTAAATCAAAAAAAGGTACGGTCTGTATTAGATTGTGCTTTAGTTTTCTGCAGCCAATCTAATTCTTTGCGCTTAATTTGGAACTATTGGATGACTCTTAGTTAGGAAAATCAAATATTTTCACGAGTTCCTCAATTTTAGTTATGAAGCATGTACTTTTCAGGTCATGTAGGTTGGTTGCTTGATACATGTTGAGATTTAGTAAATTGCACAAGATAGTCATGGTTTACATAAGATCCACGAATAATGATTGTCGAATGCGTGTTATTAAAGAATCTAATGTCACCATATATTTTCTGTTACTTTACATAAGATCCACGAATTATGATTGTCAAATGCGTGCTATTAAAGAATCTAATGTCACCATATATTTTCTCTTACAGGCAAAATAAGGAAGATAGAGGGTGCGGGTGAGATTTCTGCAAATTTGGAAGTTTTAGAATTGTTTCCTTATCTTGCATCTTCTGAACTATGTTGATGAGTTCTTGATAAAGAAATGTTTTGTTTGCAGTTGCACCCGTGGGTTCGGTTCTTGTATTGCTGGTATTGTTCGCAGCCTACCGTGTCTACAGCTCCGATAAAGCAGCGAAAAACAATCAGAAAAGGATTGAAAGCTTTCTGGCAGATTATAAAGCTCTCAAGCCCGCAAGATACACATATGCTGACATTAAAAGGATTACGGATGAGTTCAAGGACAAGCTGGGTCAGGGATCATATGGAACTGTGTTTAAAGGAAAGCTTTCTGATGAGATCTTTGTTGCTGTGAAGATCCTGAACAACTCAACAGGAAACGGAGAGGAGTTCATCAATGAAGTGGCAACAATGGGAAAGATCCATCACGTCAATGTTATACGCTTAGTCGGTTACTGTGCTGATGGATTTCGAAGAGCTCTGGTCTATGATTACCTGCCAAATGAATCATTAGAGAAATTTGTATCTTCAGAACATGGCGAAACCTCCAGTCTTAGCTGGGAGAGGCTTCAGGATATTGCTCTTGGCATGGCTAAAGGCATCGAATACCTTCACCAAGGTTGTGATCAGCGAATCCTCCATTTCGACATCAAACCTCATAACATCTTGTTAGATGACCATTTCAATCCAAAGATTTCTGATTTCGGTCTAGCAAAGCTGTGCTCCAAGGATCAGAGTGCCGTGTCCATGACCACAGCTCGAGGAACCATGGGGTATATTGCACCTGAAGTTTTCTCTAGGAACTTCGGGCATGTTTCCTACAAGTCTGATGTTTATAGTTTTGGAATGGTGTTGCTTGAAATGGTCGGAGGGAGGAAGACTATCGATGATAAGGTAGAGAACAGCAACCAAATCTACTTCCCAGAATGGGTCTACAACAGCCTGGACAAAGGAGAAGAGCTGAGAATCAGAATTGAAAAGGAGGGGGACGCGCAAATCGCAAAGAAGCTGACTCTTGTGGGACTGTGGTGCATTCAGTGGCACCCCGTGGATCGTCCGTCCATGAATACTGTCGTGCAAATGTTGGAAGGAGAAGGAGACAAGTTAACAATGCCTCCTAGCCCTTTTGCTTCTGCAGGTCCTGGAAGAATGCATGCAAATATGCCAGCGAGACCTCATTATCAAGCGTTGGAAGTGATCACTGAAACAGAGTAGGCATCCAATGATCAAGTAGTCAAGTAGAAGGGCTACGCAAACATATCTGCAGAGAGCGAGGCGTTCTATAATCTTTGAGGGTATGTAATATTTGTCCATCTGAAAGCAAGGCATGTAATAAAATCTTCGTACATTGAACAATGATGGTGTTTGGGATGTATTACTGACGCCAATATGATCAATGCCAACTAAGTATAAATATTTGAACTTTATTCTTTTGGTTCTCAAAGTGACAAGAATGGCTGTCATTTCTTGAGTTCAATTTTTTCCTCCTTCCCCTAGTTTGGAAAAGGCTATGATACCAAAGCACTGTTTATATTGAATTTTTCACCAAGAATATCACCTCTGCATATGGCAGGCATTTGCTTGTGCATTCAAAAAAGAAAAAAAAACTCGTGCTCATATAGAAATTTCCACAAAAAATTTTTCTTCGCGTTGATTGAGTATTTTCTCTGGGAATAGAATCGTGCTTCTCATTCTGAAGTTCTTTCAAAAGGTACTAAAAAGGGCTGTAATGACATTGAGCCAAATGCTTGAGATATCTGGTTCAATACCTTTGTATGTTGAGAGGTCACGCAATTTTTTTATTTGATTACGACTGCTTTGGAGACTGCGAATTATCATCAAAATAAAGTTATTCTTGAATTAAAATATCGTAAATCAAGTACAGTAAAGACCAGACAACTATTCAGCCAAACCATCGCATGTGGAGTTGTAAATACAGGAACATGTCCTTCCAAAAAGCGGAACATTCCTCAGTTTACATTTGAGAATAAGAATCTGCATTATCATTTACCCTAACTAAGCTTGTAGCCTACTCTTTTTTCACCAGAGTTGCATCCCCTGATTGCTCTGCAGATGCGTTGGGAATTCTTCCTACAGCCAGTAATGCCCCACACTCTTCGAAGGTAAATATCTCAAGTTACTGCTGCCAACCATATTGTTGGTTGCGGTTTCCTCCCATCATGTTTGAGCCACGCCCAGCACCAGAACCACCGTATGGACCACCTTGAGGATAATTTGGAGCACCAACTCCATACCCACTACCTCCTCCTCCGCGTGGAGCACCACCAGGCATGCCAGTGGAAGGATATGGCGGGGCTCGTCCTTGTGGAGGATATGGACCGCTGCCATAACCTCCTCCCCCTTGGCCACCATGACTCGGGTGGTTGTATCCCCCACTTGTTCCACCTGAAGGGTATCTACCTGGACCAACTGGAGGTCCACGAGGCCTCCCATAATGTCCAGGACCTGTAACTGGGGGCTGAGAACCATGCATGGACTGATTAGGCCCTGTCCGCATTTGGGGACGTGCCCCAGACTGCTGAACAGGTAGAAGGCGGGAATGCGGCTGTGGATGCTGTAGTTTTTGCCTTTTGGCATTTTCTTCATGCTGTCTTTGTTGCTGGCGCTTTTTCTTTGTCTGAAACTCATGCGATGATTCATATTTTGGTAAACTGAACCAGAAAAAAAGGAAGTGAATCAATAAAAATACCAAGTAACACAGTCCAATAACATGTACTATAGAATAAAACCAAACCTCTTGGGGTCACATGGTGGTGGGTCAGTCCAGAAATACTCAGCATCAAGTGCATCCTTGGCTGAAATTCTCTGTTTAACAAAAACATCATAAAATGAAATACTCAGCATCAAGTGCATCCTTGGCTAAACCATATAGAGGAACATAATTAATTGATACATGTGGATAATCAGATTTCTTAAAGTGAAACAACAGGTATATATATGCATCTGTTATGCTCGTTTATTTATTTCTTTATTTTTTAACTGATACTATGATGCATCTTTCGAAATATAAATAAATTGCCTATATCAGCTGGTTTTATTTTTTAAAAAAAATCAATCATTTAAAGAATCATACAGAAGGCCCTGAATTTACTAAATGAGATACAACAAAAAGTAAGCCCGAGAAATCCCATCCATCGAACCACTTTCCCCTTCAAGGTATATCTTTTGAAATCAATAATATTCTGTACTGACCTTTTTGCAATGATCAAATCAATTCAGCAAATTAAATGAATTACTTTTCACATGAACAAAATTTCAAACACCAAACCAATGGTAGGACACAACAGGCATCTGATCAAAATAATCAATCAAAAAAGCCAAGTGGTTTGTGTATTACCTGGGCAGGATCAAGAGCCAGCATCTTCTCCAGCAACTCCAAGGCATGGCGGTCAAAACTGTGACAGAAACACAAGTAAATAGATATCATAAAAGCACTTTGACTAATCCAACAACTAAACACATCTTGGCTGGTCCAAGTGGTTTGTGTATTCCCCACTTTCCCTAGGATTCAGGTGTTTTCTGAGACGTGAGAGAAAATATACTTGGCCAAGCCAATGACAAGTCCTATATACCAAGAAAAATAAAAACAATAACCCAACAACAGTGTCAAATTCCTAAAACATGGAGATGTGTAAGATAGATTCAATCAAGTTATCTCACTTACTGTCTAAAAACCTCTCTGAGACGTCTCTTCATGGGCCTTGTTGGCTTAAAATTGTTGTACCAAGGAATCTTTGAAACTCCAGGCCAGTTAACCTCATCCGGAGCTCCACACAGCTCAAAAATCTTATTTAGTTGTTCAGGCTGCAGCACTCAACCAGAGATACTTCATGACATTGCTATGATAACTATACCTTTAGTTATGACCATGAACTAAATATAAGCAGCAAATATGTATAAACTTTTCAATAAATTATTATTTATTTACTTAGTACTAATTAGACAATAGAAATTCCCCAAGAAAAGTCTAATGCCAGCACCACCCTATCAAGCATAATCTATATATAATACAACAATTATAATCTAGCATCTCTAATAGTACATTCCAGAGTTAAGCAACAAATGATTTACCTCATCTTTCCCAGGGAAAATTGGCTTTCCATGCAGAAGTTCAGCAAAGATACAACCAACAGACCACATATCAACAGCTGGACCATACTTCGTCGACCCAAGCAGCAACTCTGGGGGCCTGCTCAAAATGGAGAGCTAGCAGGTGTTAAGATTATTTTACTTTACTCATTTTTCCAGCCTTTCACTTTTAGCAGGAAAGAACCAGTTTATATTCCTTAAAAGAAAGCACTAACTTTCATTATTCTAAGTTCAAGGTGGCATATTTATTGTTTACCTGTACCATAAAGTAATAACACGATTCGTAAGATTTGATTGGTGCTCATTTGAGAATGATCGGGCAAGCCCAAAATCAGCAAGCTTCAGATTACCCTCATTGTCGATAAGAAGATTAGATCCTGCATTAAAAACAAGATTTTGGGCCTCAAGAGGTGAAAAACAAGATCCAATAGCAAGTTAGCTTGCTTTAACAGCTACCTTTAATATCTCTATGAAGCACTTGATTTATGTGACAATAGTGCAGCCCTGTTAGAAGCTGCCTCATGTAGCACTGCAAGAGAAATAAGCAAGAGTTAGATAGAAATGGACAAAGCAAGAGAGGGCAAGAACTGCTACACATGATATTCTTATTGTCAAGAAAAAAGGAGGTTCATTAGGTTCTATTACAATACCTTAATCTGTGGAACTGTAAATCTAATCCCAGGACGATCAGCAAGACCTGTCAAATCATGGTCCATATATTCGAAAACCATGTAAATCCCACCTTTATACTTGTTATCATCTGTAAACAAAGTCAGAAATCAACAACCCTTGATTTCAATTAAGATAACATTTTGCAAAACAGACAGAGACCAATTGATAGGCAATGCACATGCAAAGTAACTTGCCTGGCTTTCCTTGATCATCTTTCTCAGGGCCTGAAAACAGTCGCACAACATAAGATATCTGAAGTAAACATATTAACAGTACAGTTTGAGGTGAATAAAGAATGCAGCACAAGTAACTAAGAGTATTCATAGCATTACCTTGAGATGTCACTATCTCTTTCAGCTTAATAACATTTTCATGGTGTAGCTTCTTCAGAATTTTGATTTCCCGTATGGCTGTTATAGGAAACTACAAAAATACAAGTATTGTTTAACATTACCTTGAGATATCACTATCTCTTTCAGCTTAATAACATTTTCATGATGTAGCTTCTTCAGAATTTTGATTTCTCATATGGCTGTTAATAAATGTTTTATTAAACAGTCCATTCTATTAGCCCCTTGAAAGTTTAAGATTGTTGGTAGAAAATACAAAATCTACAAGTTCAGCTGGAAGCTATGGATGATTTACCATCAGCCTCGTCTTACAAAATCATATGCTCAAAATCACAAATTACCAATTGATCTATCTATATAAATATTTATATTTAACAAGAAAAGAAAACGCACCCCTTCTCTCTCATTGTCCATTCTTATTTTCTTCAAAGCAACTATTTCACCTGTCTTTATTTCTCTAGCCATGTAAACCTGGCTGCAAGAAGAAAGCGAAGCACACAAGTGCAAGTCAAGTTCCTGCTATCACTGTCAACAATCACAAGAGAGCAAGTACAAGAAACAAGATTTCTAGAGCAGAAACTAAAAGATCACAAGCTCTAGCACAGGAAAATATTTTTTCCATCGTTGTCTTTATTCAGGCAATCGAACATGCATGAAAGCTCCAGTTCAATAATCTAATGATATTTTGCATGCATAATAAGAAATAAGAATATAACAGCTATTGCAATGAGAATTTTAGCTCAATGGTATTCTTGCAAAGAAAGATGGGCTAAGACTCAAAGTCCCAGCTTTGACAATACAGCACTAATCTCAAATATGCATGTTTTATCATGATTTTTCTTCTTTTTTCTATTAGATCTTTTATGTTACTTTTTGTTGTATCTTCGAAAGCTAGGGTTCATTTCTCTAAATATTTTTTCAGTAGCTTATTGCATATATAACAATTAAACAAATAAACATCTAGCTTGCAGGAATGATACATCCATGGGAAAATGATTTCTCCATTCATTTTGAATATAATTTCAAAGTCAATAATTTAGATTCTTAAGTGATTTCCACGTGGAATAGTAGCTAGCATAAACTTTATTCTTGATAGCTCAACTAAATTGCTGTTATGTCAACAATTTGTTTTGGGATTTTATTTTTTGCAAGGGCATATGTGTAAAACTTCTTCCCTTTCCTGCGGGAAGGGGGTTAGTTTGGAATTTAGTAGTGCTAAAGACTTTCAATAAATTCCGAGTCTTAGGCTTTTCTTTTGCTAATATGTTCCATTAAACCTACTGGTATTTATGAATATTAATCCTGTTTAGGAAAAGGATATGTATACCAGTCAATTTCTTGAGACATCTAAATTCTAATAACAAAACTATGACCTTTTGGTTTGATGTTGAAACTTGAAACCATGTGTAACTAATGGGTTTTCTATCATCTCCCCCTCCCCTATTTTTATCACACTATTTCTTGCTAAAACATTCCAGCAACGTACCACAAAATATCCTATTTGCTTAAAACATCTCCCAAATATAGTCACATTCAATTATGCACCTTCCACTCTCTCTCTCCAAAAATTTATACTTGAGAGAATGAAGAATAGTTCAAACCAAGCAAGGTTCAGATGATGTAATTTTATTTCCTTCATCATGGCGTCTTTTGAAGGATAACCCTAACGAAATATAAAAAGAGGTCAGGTCAGCAAGTTCTTCTATTCAAGTAGTCCTTAACTTGTCTCCTAGGAAGAATATGTTATTCTCCATTTTTGTTCATTATCCTTTTCTCTATCTTATCGAGGTTTCTTTTTCTAACAAGCAAAGAGCTAGCTAATTTTATGCTTAGCTAACCACAAGATAAAGCAAAGGCAGACCACTCCAAATACCTTAAATCATGTTTAATCACTTACAACACCTCGAAGACCAAACTCGTGATTCCAAGAAGACACAAGCATCACAAAATACCAATAACACATGAATCAACATAATTGGCAAAATCCATGTAGCAAATCCAATTTTGATCTCTCCAATATATCCCCGAAGCAACCATCAATATCCAATCAACAACCTTTTAAGACATCCGATAGAAAAACATTTTAAAGCAAGTAATGCTTTGAAACCTGAAAAAAGTTTCTAGCAAATTGATCTCAAATATGGGCATTAATAGATGACTAGAGAGTTGCATCGAATTATCGCTGCTTCCATTGCATGTATACATGATGGTTTCATTAAAAAGTTCTTGATACAGGGCATTATTCTTTTAAAACCCAACACCATAAACCCCTAGTTTACTCTACATGCCCGAAACCCTACTACCCACAAGTTAAAAGAAGCAATACTGAGACAATATCTAGCACGTGATCGATCAAAGATTGTTTCCAGAACTTGAAAAGAAAAGGAAAAAAAAGCACAAAACCCTAGTCTCTGTATATGCCTGTAAACCCTGATGCTAAATTTCTATACCCCACAACGCCAAAAAAAGAAAACCTTTCTTTCTCTAAATGCTTGCAAGCCCTGATGCTAAATTTCCAGACCCAATTGAAAATAAACACCCACAAGCTAAAAGAAAGAATCTTTACTGCAAAAAATTGAGTCCATAATATTGTTTATTGGAGATTAGTAGAATTTAAAATAACCCAAAAAAATCCAAACTTTAAAGACAAGAAAAAAAGAGGAGATTTGATAAACTGGACTCACCCATAAGTGCCTTCACCAATCTGTTCTAATTTCTCAAAACAATCAACGCTTCTCGAACCCCAATAAGGTGATTCTGTCAGGTTAAGTTGGCCTGGCGCTGCCAATGCTCCTGCTGCGGCCATTATTAGTTTTTTTTTTTTTTTTGCGCTCTCTCTCGCTCCCTTTCAGAACCAAAATATATTCAGAAAGGTAAGAGCTTGCGTTTAATGAGAGAGAGGGTCGGTGAAAGATTTTTTTGTGTTTCTTTCAGGGTCGTTTCTTGAAAATCAGAGTACAGCAAAGTCCCTAAAATAAAACTAATGTTCAATTTGGGTTCTTTAGGGTTTAAATTTGAGTTATCTTTTATTCTTTGTGGACCTCTATTTCCTGTGTTGTTAAAAATAACCCTTCGAACAAAAACTTTTACTTTCTCAAATAATCCAAAACAATTCAACCAAGATCTTTGGAATTTAACTATTCTAATGGGTCGCAAGCTGCTATTTTAGCCTATAAATATATTAAGGAGTAGATGGAAAAAATTGATAGTATTTTTTGAATTTAAAATTTTTTTACTCAAAATTGGAAATTTGGTGTACGTTCATGATCTGTTTTACTTTATTTACATAATAATTGCATCACGCGTTTTTGTCATGCAAATTTATTTTTTTAAAAAAAAAAGAGATTGTCGAGGCACAATTATGTTGGACACGCAATTTTTTCTTGTGAATTTTTGCCAAAATTTTATTAGTCAAAACTCTCTTTCTTTGTTTATATATTTCATATTTTTTATTCGTGACTTGGTTTTTAAACAAAAATATATCATGATTTGAGAAATAGATTTTAATAAAAAAAAGTCAGAAAATTATTTCTTGATTATTTTTATGTGATTGTATGTAAGAATATAAAAATAATTAATTTGAAAGAATTTAATAAAAATTTCAGAATAAAAAAAATAAAAAATGAATATTTTATTCTTATTGAATATTCATGAGAAATCTTTAAAAGAAAATATGCATATTAAAGTTCATATATAATTATTTATAAAGTAATTACTAACATTAATTGAAAAGTATTGTATAATTATATGCTTTTTTTAATTATTTCATCTGGAAAAAAAATATTTTAGAATATAAAAATATAAATTAAAAAATTAAAAATATATCAAGAGAGTCTAGGCTTTAAAGGACAAGCCATACATGCTTTGGCATGAAAAGGCAAACTAGCATGTCTTGTTTTTTTATAAAAAAATTGGTGATGCATTTTGTTTGTTTATTAAGAAAATTTGTTAGTCTCAACAATAATTTCTAGTCACATTTTATAGCTGAAAAATTAAGGTTTGGTTTTTTTTTTAATTCAATTTCAACTTATTTTCATCAAAAAAACACATTCCAAAAACCTATATAACCCTATTTTCAAATGCAAAACACATTCTAATTAATCTAAAAATTCAAAATAAAATCAAATCAAAACACTTTCTGGATTTTGACTATTTTTTCAAGCATGATTTAAGGGTCAAACCACTTTTTATTAAGCTATTCTCTTTAATATGAATCTAATGACTCCAATATTGATGTTTTTTACCGCCACTAAAAAGTTATTTCTTCTCCCTCTTCAACATCGCTCTCTTGCTCTCCTCCCCTCTCTACCCCATTTATTAAGGATTCAAGATGAATCCCCCATCTATTAGGGATTGAAATATAACAGAAATGAAGCTTCATGTTAGAAAATAATATAAATCATATCCTATGACCTTACCTAATAGTTTAAACTATTAAGTTGAGAAGGTTCTTTGACATGATATCAGAGCCTTGATGACCAAGCGGTCACGAGTTTGAACCTCACAATTCCAGTTTATTTGATAAAAAAAAAAATTAAGCACAAAATAATGTGAGCATGTGCAAGTTTCAAGCCCCAGTGACTTTCATTTGAGGGAGTGTGTTAGAGAATAATATAAATCATATCATAGGATCTTACCTAACAGCTTAAGTTATTGGGTTGAGATGGTTCTTTGACACTTCATAATCAAAACATAAAATTTGAAAACTATTGAGACCAAAATACAACCAAAATAAAAAAAAGATGCACCTTATGCACAGTGTAGTGAATAGATATTTACAAATATGTGAGCAATCCGTCTATATATTTTTTGTTTTGTGTTGCTGGGAGAATCTATATTCTCTCTTGTTAAAATATGGAATTCATAGCTAAAAATACATGAAAAAATCTTTCAGTTGGTAAAGGTGACAACCCTACTTTTGTGTTATTTTCCCACATGGATTTATAATAGGATTGTAGCTTGTAAAAAATAAAAAAAGATTAAGAGGAGAGAGAGAAAGAACTCGGTTGGCCCCAAGTCTAACCATATATGTTGTTCGGTTAGGTCGAGGCCCAACCAAGTATATGACACAAACACACACGCACACAAACGCACATATATTATACATTTTTCATTATACACACTCACATTTTACTATGAATTCGCATAATAAAATTATTATTTTACCCTTCATTATTTAAAACTTACAACATACTTTCAAGGGTAATATGGTATTTTCCACACAACGCATTTGATATTCGTCCCCCTCCTTTTTAACCCATTCCAACCAAGAAACCACCTTCACATCACTTAAAAATAATTTATCCACCTAAAAAACTCCAAAAATGGCCTCAAAACATGAAATCATACAGAGTTAGACTTTTTTTTTCTATCTTTGAATTACTTTTTTAGGTAACACTGAGGTTTGAAACAACTACTATTGAACTATTTTTATCATATGAAACTAATGAACACCAATATCAACCAATTTGGTGGCCGGAATATGAAAAAACAATAACTTTTTTTTTCTATGATGGAATCCAGCAAAATTTTCTCTCTCATTAAAAATCTAGGAGCTTAGAAATAATAAAAATGAAGTTGCTTATCAAAATTAAATTTAAAAAAATATAAGAGATTGAAAATGTTTAATTTTATAAATTGAAAGAGTAAAGTGTATCTTTTATACAAAATTTAAACACCATTTATATTTGATATCTTTTCTAAGCTGGTTTTTTATCTTTTAATTTTATTACTGGTCAATAAATTTAAAGTAATTGGGTGCTAATCTTGCAATTAAAAGATAAAATAAAAAAATAATTAAAAGATAAAAAATATGACATTGTTTTAGTCCACAACATTGCGAGTGTGTGATCAATAATTTTCACTACTCAAACACTCCCCTCGGCTTTAGCTTGTTTACTTATTGGTTAAAATTATTAAAAATATTTTTTTAAAGCAATAATAATTATCTCGAATGCTCTACATAGGATACCGTACTTTCAATTTTTTAATCATTGAATTGTACGTAAAATAAAAAAAATCTAGTAAAAAAATATGATAGCTAAATTAAAATGCACATTAAACTGACTTTTTTACCCCATGTGTTGTGTAGAGGATTTTAAGAATAAATAAATAAATTAGTAATTATCACAGAAATTATGTGAAGTATGTGAATTTTTTAAAACGGTCATTGTGTCAGTAAATTGAACAAAAAATTAAATAGTTAGTAGAAAAAAATAAAAAAATAAAACTTATCTGTTTCTTTTTAGGAAAAAGAAATACTATATATTAATGGGTTTATGAGTAACGATTATCCCTTTCTTTAAACAAAAAAACCGTACATAAAAGTTCCATTAAACACAAATAAATAATTATAGCCATAAATTTTAACTCATTAATCAACTAAACATAGCCTACATTTAATAGAAAACATGGAAGTATTTCAAAATTGGAAATAGTTTTTAAAAGGAAGAAATGAATAAACAAACATTGGTTCTTGAACTAACTTAGACAACGGCTGGCTGTTGAACCAATAAGAAATTACTAAACTATTTTAATTTATATTATCACAAGGACAATAACAAGAATAACAAGACCAAGAATGAGTTTTTTTTTCCTTTTAATTTCATTAATTCTTTCTTAATTTTATCATTATATTTTATTTAATAATTATTCAAATTACTTTTAGATTAGTTAAATCGCTTAGATCAACAACTCACAAATAACTTAATTTTATACTCAAAATAAATAATGAGACGGGTCAAAAAATTTTAAAACTGATATATTAAACTAGATTTAATAGCAATATCAAATAGTTTTTTACAACTAAAACATTTATATTTTTAGTTATTTATAAAAAAAAATTCCCATAGCATCGGACTTGTAAACTAGTTGAAATGACTTAATTTTTATAATACCAATATTGAATTATATATATATATATATATATATATATATATGTGTGTGTGTGTGTGTGTGTGTGTGTGTGATTTTTTTTTTTTTATTAACGTGGGTGTCTGAGCCAGCTTGCGCGTACCACGACTAATCCCACGGCCCACTGAACATCCTGCAAGCCCAGTGAGCAGGCAAGACACCGCGGGGGTGACAGACATACTACACAGGGAGGACCTAATAGAGACAGTAAGAGAACAAACTCTCCAGCCTCACTCCCACTAGGACTCGAACCAAAGTTTGAAGGAAGGAAAGCTGTCCCAACAATCACTGAGCCACAACCGGTTGGTGTGTGTGAGTGTGATTTTATTCAGGTTATTGAAATACATTGGTAAAACCTTGGTCTAATTATATCAATTTATTTGTATGCCTTTATATAAAATATTTCTTTCCATACATAACAAAGCCGGTCTTTCCTATAAAAAACCCATTGAAACCTTTTTGTAAAACACGTCTAAGTTCTTAGTTCATAACACCAACTGACGTCTTACAATCACAGCATAGATACAATGGGTGACATTGTGACAAAGCTCTTACGTGCTTTCTCATTCTTTTCCTAATTGTTGAATCTTTCTTCATTTCGTTGTCTTTCTATATACCAAACTAAAATAAGCTATAGTCAAAACACAATTTGAATTTAGCATTCTATTGATTTGTTGATTACGTTAGTTTAGACCCGGCGTGGGCTTTCCTCCAGTCCCTCCGATGGAGAATTGACTCCCGAAAGCAGACCAGGTACCCTAGAGATATTCGAGAAGCCTGATCCATGGACCAAGTGTGCTGCCAATGCCTCGAAATTACTTTTCTTGTGGAACTGGAGATTGTGGGTCAGGCAATATAAGCTGCCAAGCTCACCGGCCAACCTATCCGGTTACCCTACTCAGTTTTGATATCAAACAGAATGTGGTCTCCGATGAAGTCTGCTTGGTCCATGGCCACAATATTGCTGTTCGGATCCAGCCAGATGGTGGGTCATTTGTAGGTGGGTCAGGGTCGTGTCCGGTAGTAGATTGTGTTCAAGATATTAATTAGCAATATTTTTTTTAAAAAAATAAAGATCCATCATGTTCAGGTTTTCCAACAATGCTTCAGTCTACTTCTTCAATTATTTAATTTTCCAATTTCTAAATTCCCTCGATTTGTTTCCTTGCTTTGCACGTATTTATTTGTTTTGGTTTGATTTATGAATTTTAAGACATCATACTTTACTTTTGTAGGAAGTCCGCACCCTTTAATCAACATTATCATCCCAACCTTTGCGCCTTAAATTTGCATTAAACACAAATAGATGATTATAGAAATAATTTTTAACCCCATTGTTCCCTTAATTACACACGAGCTACATTTAATGGAAAACACACGAGTATTAGAAACACTCACCATATGTAGATGATCTCTTTGAATTCCTCTTTCTCTAACTACAAACTTTCAAACCAAAAAAAAAGAAGAAAAAAGATTCAAGAAAGTAAAAAGAAGCTGCAGAATAGTCCTTTACAACTCATGCAAGGAGCGTAACACAAAACAAAGATTCTCATCAAGATTCAGCTGCTGTCAATCTTTCTGGAGAACATCTGCAAACGGGGCAAGTAGCATTCAACAGAAGCCATTCATCAATGCAATCAGAATGGAAGCAGTGTTTGCATTCAGGAATGGTCTTAAGTGTCTCCTTAGGCTTGTACTCACACAAGCATATTGAGCAGGTGTTGTCATCAGGCTTGGGCAACCTTCTGCTCTCACCAAGGACTATTCTGGGATAGGACTCTATTGTCGGTCCATCTAGTCCAGCAATAATAACCCTAGTTTCTGGATTAACGGTGGAGTTCATTTCTGGTAGACCTCCTAATGTGCTCCTTCTAGCACACTTCTTTACCCTACCACAGATGAAACACAGGAGACCTAGTAGAATTAATACCCCTGGTATTCCAGCTGCTACCGTGATGGCATAAAGAGCTTTCCTAGGAACTCCTGATCATATAATATTGTAGACAGTAGATCAGTTCATGGCATGTTTACACTGTTAGGAAGAAGTTTAGAATATTCTAATGGATCCATTGGAGAAAGATATTAGAGCTATCTTTGCCACTAATTTTCTCAGGAAAAAGACTACTCCCAATGGAGACGAAGAGCCTTATGAAAGCCAATGAGAACTAGTGTATAGTCTTTGTTCTACGTGGCATTTGGTTGTAGACTATTTGGGCTGAGCACTTGAGCCATATAAAATTTCCTCGTGGGGCCAAATGGGAAAGTGTTGACCAAATGAAGCCATAATTGGTATAGTTTCTTCAAATGACTGAGTCAACCATCCAAAAACTAAGATTGCAATCTAGAAAATGTTAATTGCGCCATTAATTTCAAGTGAGGAGTGCTTTCATTTCCTTAGCCATTTTTTGGAGAAAGATAATTTATACTCCATCTATAATTAAGTGGTCAACATCGATATCCTTGGCAGCCAATCACTAGCTTTGATATTAAATTATCTAGCAGGCTAACCTCACGCAACTAATCTATTATGTGTAGATTAATATCCCATCATACAATTAAATTACTCGGATAATTAAGTTGCTTGAGTCAAGATTTGAGATTTTATTTAGATATCCTTAACTCAATTGAAATTCTTATTTGAAATTCTCAATTAGTTCAAACATGGAAAAAAAAAAAAGTTGAATATTGAGATTTAAAACGAAAGAGAAAAACCTACTATTTTGTATCCTGAGGTCTATTAATTTAGACCCTCTTGTAAGGGGAAAAAATCTATATGAAAAGAGGTTTCTTTATGGTTTGATCATAGTTAGCAGTGAGTTAGCGAGGTTTTGCATCGCACGCTATTACTAGCTATCTCATTAGCTAGCTTCTTGAAACGGAAATCCCAAGAACGTACCATTTGTCATCATAATTATGGCCAAAATTAAGAAAAATAAAACTATATGGGAAGTGAATAGGCAAAGATCATAGTGAGTATAAAGCAAATTACCTCGATGTGGAACGTTTGAGCAAACAGTTTCACCAGAGTCGGTCCTAAAGCCACACCGTCCTCCACGCGACTCACACTTTCCGCAGTCAGGTTGGTCCCAAGTGAGAAGCAGGTCCTCGCTAAGGTCCGAGGACAAGATTTCTTGATAAAATGGCCATATAACTGGAACAGGAACCATCCTGGTTAACTTACAGGATGAGTTCCTTGTCTGTAGAGAATCAACAATCCTTAAAGAAGATGTAGCAAAAACTGTGTACGTAGGGCCACTAAGACAAGCTATTGGATTTAACCCGTATTTCCTATAATCAGAAGATGAGCAATTAAAGAACATGAAGGATTGATAGTAAAGGCCAGAGAAAGGAGAGTTAGAGAGATTAAGCGAGAGAATTCGACCGGGGAGGCAGTTTTCCGGATCACTGATCCATATTTCTTGGTCGGCATAGTTTATAGCTTGAACTCTAAATTTTCCCGATGAGGGAAGCTCTAATATGGTCTCGTTGGAGCTACCACAGGATATGTCAAAACCTGGAAAACCACATGAACTCGACTGGCGATTTTTAATCCGTAAAGGAAATCCAATCACCGGCTCGTCGCTGCTACAGGCAGTCTTCAAGCAATGATTTTGGCTTGTTGCAGAGTTAAGATAGGAGAGGAAAAGTGAGAGGGAGATGAAGGAGATGACTTTGCTAGTGTACGCCATAAGGCGGAGAAAGTTTGATGCTTTGTGACGTGCATTCACTGGTAAGAGAAATATTATATGTAGATACCAATCTTAGCGCCGCCGCGGGTCAAAAACAGAATTCCAAACATTTTCATGAATGTATATAATTAAATAAATTAAAATTTATCTATTTAACAAAATAAATTTTGAAGCTTTACCCTATTCAACTAAAATAACTAGTTAAATCCGTAATCTGAATTATATATTTAATAAGAGTTTAATAATTATATTTTATAATTTATTATCTAAAATAAACATTTATAAAATTAATAATCAATTAAATATCAAAGTTATTAAAAAAAATCAAATCAAAATAAATTATTCCAAATATGAAGTAATGAAAATTTTTAAAAAACTAACTATGAAAAAATAAAAAATCCAAATTGTAATGGATAAAAAAATAGAAAGGAAAGGCTCAGTCTCTCAAGCTTAGATGCTATAGAGCTCTTAAGCCTCAGAAAAAAAACCCAGGCGCACTGGTTTGGAGTACTAACAACCTGTGTCTTATTTTATTTTTTCTTAAAGGACAGAAGACCCTTAATTCTTTGAAAACAAAAATTGCAGCCAAGATCGTGCCTGCATTGCCCTACTTGGATTTCGGTAGCCTCTGGTTGTTGGAAAATCAAGTGAGTTTAATTCAAACCAAAAAAATCAATTTTCTATTACATTTTGATCCAAAAAAACACCTTATAAAACATACTTATAGGCTCCAACAACTCAAAAAATGACTTAAAAACCCACAATCAATCCGAATCCAAAATTATTGTCAAGTCTAGCTCTACCATTTCAAGTAAGTTTAAGGAGAAAAAAAAAACATCTCAAATAAACTCTCATCATTTAAAAAAACTCATTGACACGAAATCACTTGTTTTCGTGGTTAAAATTGATCTTAAACTTTTTCTTTATCATCAAAATTCAAATTTTTTTTTTCTCGTCTTTCAAATCAGGGATCAAAATTTAAATATAGTTAGGAATCAAAATTAAATTTTATAAATTATTAGGGACAAAAGTTTATAATTTGTAAAGTTGAATGACAAAATATATGTATAGATTCAAATTTTAAAAAACCATTTTTTTCACCGTTTTTTTTTGGTTTAGTTTCTTATCTTTAAATCTTATTATTCTTTAATAAATATGTTTTAATTGAATTTAAGCCTATAAGGAAGCTTCAGAAGCAGAGGGTTGATACTGGTGCAGTTTCCACTTGGTATCAAGTTTGAACAGGTCCATTTAGGACATTTTTTGTAATAAAAAACTAAGTCAACCAAGTCGTTTTAAATCATACCAGGACCAAGTCGTCAATTTGCCATGCAAATTCCCCCTTGTCTATGGTCTCAAATAAGACTTCCCATGTGTAATGCCGTGACTGGCTGACTGCTTAGTAGGTTGGATGTGGAGAAAATGATGGATTCTTGACTCCCAATTGAATAGTATTTTTTACCATGATTTGCAAATATTACATTCGTAAAATATTTTTACCATCTATCACAAAAAATAAATAAATCATTAATTAATACACTCAATGATTGCAATTATGTAATCACGATCATTGATGTATACCATGTATAATATGATTATGTTTTGAACACCAATCATCTAAATTTAATTATATATTTTTGACTTACACGGTTAATCAAGGAGGTTGCTGCAATAACAATGAAGTATTTAGAGTTTGTTTAATAGTATAGTTATAGTTGATTTTTATATAACTTTTTGTATTAAAATATATATTAATGATTTTTTTTATTTTTTAAAAATTATTTTTAACATTAACACATCAAAATAATTTGAAAACATTAAAAATATATTATTTTAAAGTTAATAAAAAAATTAATTTTTTTTAATTTTTTAAAAAATATTTTTAAAGTATAAAAACAAGCAGATATTATAAACAAAAATATTAGCTGTCAGGGTCAATTTAGATTACCATGAATTATTCCTACATGATGGGAATGACATGGAAGATGTGCTTGCATTCTTCATATCTATAATATAAAGCTTTAGATCTTGAAACTTATGATGAAAAACACTAGGAGTGTGTAGTATTATTAGAAAGTAATATAAATTATATTTTATAATTTAATTTTATAATTTAATTTTTTTTATTTGAAATGATGACTAAATAATTAAGAGTTTGAATTTTACTATTCTCATTTACTATAATAAAATTATAGTATAATGTTTTTTCATAAAAAAAATTTAATATTAGCATATTAAAACGATAAAAAATACTAAAAAATATTAATTTGAAAATTTTTAAAATACATAATTTTAAAATAATATAATACAACCGCATTTTCAAACATCGTCTAAATTATACGTAACACAACTTATGCCCTAAATCCAATTCAACACCAAAATAAAATAAAAAGCACTAAAAAATATTAATTTAAAACTTTTTAAAATACTTAATTTTAAAATAATATAATACAACCACATTTTCAAACATCGTTTAAATTATACATAACACAATTTATGTCCTAAATCCAATTCAACACCAGAATGAACACCCTTCATTAAAATATAAAACCCTTTTTGCCACCACCCATAGCCAATAATAAACAATAGTTGATTCTCTGGTCTACTCATCTGAAAAATCAAAACATTAACCAAATATATTAATTATACAAAAATGTATAATATCCTTACACTATAAAAATTTCAATTCCTTTACACCATGAAAGGGTGAAATGAGCTCACTTCAAGCCACTAGTTATATCAATTTCCTCTTCAAAAGATGCAGCTAAATCCAAGAAGTAAGCGAAACCATTAAATTGTCAAAACTCATTCAGTAGAAAAAGTCTCGCGGTGGAATTGTTAACACGTGATTTTTAAATAGTATTATAATTTTTTATTTGATTTTTAATAACTTATTTTTAATTATTATGTATCTCATATAATAATAATAAAAATAATAATAATAATAATAATAAAAATTATTCATAAAAAAAAATGATTTATTTTTTTTTCCTAAAATTTTTAAATAAAATTTTAACATGGTTTTATTATTTGTTTTTTCTTTCGGTACTATTTTGATATTTTTTTATTAACTTGTTTAACAATTTTAAATGGTTTTTTTAAGAACTAATTTTTCAGTTAAAAATATTATATTTGCTAAAATAAATTGAACTACCACTTCGCCTACTTCACTATTTATATCCTTTAATTTTCAACCCCTTCTTTCTCTATTTTTTTTTTCAATTTTTTTTTAATATTTTTTAATTTTAAATTTATCTTCATAATTTATTTTGGTTTGTCATATAATCTAGGTTGATTAAATATGTTAGCATCCAAATATTAAAAAAATATATCTTCTTGGTTTTTTTTTAAATCTAAACCATGCTTTTTATTAGTTATTTAAGTTGGCATTAGATTCATTTAGTCAATTGTAACATATCGGAGTAATTCTCACTTAATTTAATTTTAAATTTGGACTAAATAATAAGTTATATCAAGAAGTTTTAAAATTAAATTATTAGTCTAAGCTTAATATCAATACCAAATAGTTTTCTACATCCTTAAATTTCTTTAAATTCAATATCTTTGTAAATTAGTTGAGAATCTAATTTAGATGAAAAATAGGTCAGGGCCTATTAAAGAAAAACTTAAAAGGTCAGGGAGTTTTATTAGGTTTGCCCAACCTAATTCTATCTGCTAAGCCCAGCCCAATATATTTTAAACTATTTGGGTCCAGCCCATAAAGATAAATCATAGTCCACATGATAGATAGGATTGCCTCTTTCTGCTAGGAGAGAGAGAGGAAGGTAAAGTTTGGAACTTTGAACTTTGAAGGGAGAAATGGGAGGAGCAGCAGCAGCAGCACACGTAGTCAAGAGAATTCCACGCATCAAATTCCCTCAAAGACACGCCAAATCTTCATCTTCAGGTTCCCTTTTCTTCCTTTTTTTTTGTTTTCCTTTTTGTTGCCTTCATAAGTAACTATATATAACTTGATTTGTAGGACTTTTTGCTGCTTTTATTTTTGTTTTCTGTTTGAATTGCGGCTTCAGTGTGTTTCTTTGGAGAAATCAAGAAGTGTATTCCGTTCTTATGTATCCAACGTTGTGATCTTTGAAAAAATTTGACCAATTTAGCTGTAATTGATAGGGTGATTGACATTTGGAGTTGGTTGGTTAAGCGGAATCTAAAAACAAGTTGCTTGTGTTTTTGCTCTGTACTCAAGCATAAATTATAAGCTTTTGTGAGCTAAATATATTGTAATTTGAAAATTCGTTAGGGAAATTATAGTGGAGGGATAAGAGATGGTTAGAACGAAGGCAGTGATTGTCTGAGAAATTAGATTCTGATAATGTGATTTATGATGTTATATAGATGAATCGATGGTAGAGGTCAAAAGTTACAATTTTTTTAAAGGAAATGACCTTTTGATTTATAGCAATTAAAACCCGCAACTTGTTTTTATATCTCTTTGGATACAAGGTCATGGCTCTGGTGGAACAGCATCCTGATGATTGAGGCTTTATTGTATAAGCTTATTTATGCATTATAGGAAGGATGTTTGTTTAAGAGTTAAAATTGTATATTGTGATGGATATGTTGAAGCCAGTTGAGATGGTTTATGGATAAGAAACAAAGGTTGATGGTAAAATGTTTAGTGGATAAAATTAGAACCGATTATGGCAGTGAGAAAAGATTTGAAGAAGTAAACCATCAATTCTATTTTTATACTGCTAGAGGGTGCCATCAGTTCATCTTATTTATAGCATATAAAGCAACTATTGCAAGAGGAATAAGTGTCTGTGAGTCAGAGTCAGTTCAAATATGAAGTTGTGAAAGCATGGATTCTGCCTTATCAGGTTACAATTGAGTTCTAGTATCATCATCATCATATGCGATCTGATTTATGACTCTGGTGGTCACTTGTTTTGCTTGATCACTAAATGAGGCACAAGCCAATCTTCTGTATTTATTGTACATGTGCACAACGAGAATTTTCTAAATTTCTGCTTTTGGCTGAATAATGTAAATTTCACTTTCAGCATTTTATGTATTTGATTGTCTACTACTTTCACCATTTTATTTGCCTTTTTTATCTTATATTCCTGATGATCTCAAATCATTTATTGTTCTCTTCTGCATAGGGTTTGTACCGCAAACTCAAGCTGCGTCAACAGATACAGAGATTCATCATTTTATCATGTCAAGCTCAGAAGTTCCCGCATCACCAGCCAATATTGCCGAGGGAGGCAAAGCTTCTCTTCAGCCAAAACGCACACCCGTCTCAGAAAGGGAAATTGAGGCTGTTCAGGTAAGCAGTACATTTTTTCCATTCATGGGATTCAAAATGCTTGGTTCAGAATTGTTGGAGTATAAAGAGACATCAGAAGCCCGGAAGTTATGATAATGAGATCTTGTAACCTTTGCTTTAGGATATTTGACATTTTGACAAGGTCACGTAAATATGACAATGAGGAACTGTTTGGATTTGGTTAATTGAACCAAACAAGCATCACCAATTTGCACCAGTGAACCCCAGCCCTTTCCAGGATAATAGTTTTAGATATTAGTTAAGAACACATGGAAATGAATTAAAAGAAGAAACAAATGAAGAAAATCTTCTTTGAGAATTGTTTACTAAAAAATTCTCACTGTCTGAACGAAATAAGGAGCAAAAGCTGGATCTTTGATTAGGTGCTTTCAAATGGTCCACTTTCATTTAAAATTTATGTTGTCTATAAACTAAGAAAACTATGAGTGAGGAATTGGGAGGTACAATGAATACAGTTTCAACTGCTTCTGCTTGTTGTTTCATCTAAATATTTTTCCTCGCAAAACCTATTCCTTTAGGAATTGGAAGGTACAATGAATACAGTTTCAACTGCTTCTGCTTGTTGTTTCATCAAAATATTTTTTCCTCGCAAAACCAATTCCTTTTGTCACCTCTTGCAGCTGGGCGGCATCTTCTGACTCTATGGAAGAGGGGCACCGCTGTCTTATTTTCTGGTATAAAATTTCATCCTTTCTATACTACTATTAGCCCTTGTTACTTATGTATGAAGGAGTGAATACGGAAAGGATGAAACAGTGCCTTAATGTCTTTCAAAGTGAGGAGGATACATTCTGTCAAAATTTCTGTAATTGTCTCCTGTTACCGTTGCATTATTTTTGGCTTTTTCCTGGCAAGTTATCATCCTTTTGCTGTCATTGAGTTGTTCTCTGCAATTTAGTTCCAGGGACATCACTCCTGCAACCTCAACAGCCAATACAAAACTAAATAACAGAGACTAAATGTGGCTAAATCTTGGTACTAGTTAGCTGTTACTTATGGTGAGCTCCTAACAGTTGGCAGAACATCTGTACTTTTTCAATGGTTATGTACTTTTTTTTGGGTCACTCGAAGGAGAGAATGCTTAGGATATTGCTACGTCCTATTAGCTCACAGACATCCTGCGAATCCCCTAATTCAGTTGATTATAGGGAAGAGTAATAGAAAATAAAATACTGAATTGTGCAAGAAAAATGGGCAGCAGCAAGATTTAAATCCATCCTCAAAACCTCAGGCAGAATAGTTTCAGCTTCCATTAGAGATCAAATTCAGTAGAAGTTTGCACACTTTTCTGTGAATGGAGGTGCACCCCACTACATTCTTAGCTAAACAATGAGGCACGGGGCTATTCATCTCACAAAAATGATCCTGTGTTTCTCGAGAACAAATAACTGGACAATAAAGAAGTAAATAACTTCCCCACATATTTTCATAAAATATTCAAGAGACAAAGCTGTACATTATTCCTCAACGCTAGAGCTTAACGATATTCGAGCCAGCAGGTTGAAAGCTATAAAAGAACGAACACCAAAATCATTCTAACTTCTGTACCAGCTACACACATGCGACTTCTCACGTCTACCCGATCTTGCAAGTCCTCACGTGTGGAGCCAGACACCATTCTGGTGATTCTCAAATTTATTCCTTCCACGGCATCATTCTATGCTACTATTGATCCCGGAAAGATTGATGTATCCTGTGTGTCAGTTCCATATCTTTTCAGTACCGAGTGAGCAACAAGAGAAAATTTCATGGGTTGATTATGTCATGACACTGTGTTTGCTGCTGTCTTGATGCCTCTTGGTGAGGTCTTTGTGCCTCTTGACAAGTTCATCCTGGGTATTATCAGTGCTAATGGTAACATCCTCTTCTTTCATGAGATATTTGTCCACCTGGGAAGCAGCTTGTCGTCCTTCTGATATTGCCCAAACAACTAGCGACTGGCCTCGCCTGCAATCCCCGGCGGCGAAGATCCCTTCCACATTTGTTGAGAAGCGGCCATATTCTGCCTTGAAGTTTGATCGATTATCTTGCTCCAAGCCCAACTTCTTTGCCACATTCTGGAAAAAACAAAACAACATGAGAATTGATGTGCAAACAAGCTCAAACCATGCAACAATATTTAGTGGATAAAAAATAAATCAGCTTTTTAAATGGTAATAATCGCTAGATTAAAATAGATCTAAAAGAAGGTAGAAGACGAGCAAGGCAATACTAACCGGTTCAGGACCAAGGAATCCCATAGCTAGCAGGACTAGGTCAGCCTCAATAATTTCCTGAGAGCCCTCAACCTCCTTAAACTGAAATTTCCCACTAGCATCCTTCTCCCAATGGACACGTACCACCTCAAGTCCCTTCACGTTCCCGTCTTCGTCTCCAATAAAACGCTTAGTCAGCACCTCATAAGACCTTGGATCTTTCCCAAACTTGGAAGCAGCTTCCTGTTGCCCGTAGTCTACCCGGAATACTTTAGGCCACTGCCACAAGAAAAGGATTTGAACTCGCTCATAACATCTCATGCTTGGGCGCAGCGCCATTGCCAGCATGCATTTTGATCATATTACGTTTATTCGAGTTTGTGAAATTATGAAAAAGATCAACACGGTTAAAATTCAACATGCAGCAACAGAATAAGCTCGTACCTGGGGCCATGGGTTGCCCGGAGCTCTAGTTTGTGGTGGCTGAGGTAGAAGCTCTAGATTTACAACGCTACTGCAACCGTGGCGAATAGATGTCCCAATGCAATCTGTTCCAGTGTCACCTCCACCAATGACAACTACTTTCTTGCCCTTTGCAGATATGTAGTTACCATCCTGTAGATTGCTGTCAAGCAAACTTTTGGTATTTTTGTGAAGAAACTCCATTGCAAAATGGACACCAGACATCTCCCGACCAGGTACCGGAAGGTCCCTGCAACAAAGAGAAAATTATTTCCTCCAACACTTCATAAAAGTAATAAATTTCCATCAAGCAAGCAAGAAAGTTCTTCGGAATACCATCTGTTAACGAGGATGTAAAATCCAACAATGACATCTAATATTTGCTCTCTACTTGTAACTTACCTAGGTTTTGTGGCTCCCACTGCCAAAACAATAGCATCGTTCTCCTGTCGTAGCTGATCAAGAGAGTACAGAGGGTCGATACCAACATTAGCGTTGACCACAAAATTGATGCCTTCCTTGGCCATAAGATTAACACGACGTTGAACTATATCCACTTTGTCAGTTTTCATGTTGGGAACTCCATACATCATTAGCCCTCCAATTCGATCAGCACGCTCATACACAGTCACCAAATGGCCCCTTTTGTTTAGTTGATCTGCAGCCGCCAAACCAGAAGGCCCACTTCCAACAATAGCCACTCGTTTCCTGCAAGCAAAAATACATGAAATGACATTCTTCATTCATCTAACATATAACAAACTCATACAATCCAATCAATGCACCATTTAAAAAGACCAGATGCAGAGAAGAAACCACAATCAGTTCAAAAGATGCAAAAACTTGGAGATAAAAAGCATCTACTGATAATGCCAACCAAAAAAAAAAAGACATACCCAGTTCTCTTGAGGGGAGGCCGCGGCACCATCCAACCCTCCTCAAAAGCCTTGTCAATAATTGAACATTCAATGTTTTTTATAGAGACAGGATCATCAATTATGCCAAGAACACAGGAACCTTCACAAGGTGCAGGGCACACTCGGCCAGTGAACTCTGGGAAGTTATTTGTCTCAAGCAACCTGTCTAATGCTTCGCGCCACCTATTTTGGTGCACTAATTCATTAAATTCAGGAATTTTGTTTCCAAGAGGGCATCCCGAGTTTTCCTGAAATATCCAATCAAATAAGATACAAGGTGAAAAAAATTGATTTAAAAATAATGTGAAATTGACAACCGTGCATGCGCAGGATAAAAAGTAGAATAACTCTTGCCTGGTTACAGAAAGGAGTGCCACAGTCCATGCAACGAGCCGACTGCGTATTTAATAGAGGGCCAGGTTTTGATGACTCCATAACTTCCTTCCAGTCATTCATTCGAACATTTGGATCTCTGTATCGAACACCTTCACGCTCATAAGCAATGAAGCCTCTATGTTTGACAGCATTATTAACCCGGGTAGGCCTTTTCAGTGTTTCATCTTCTACTACCTTTTGTGAATATCAAAATCTTATATTAGATCTTCTAAAAACCATTTCACCAATCATAAAACCACATATGCTCCATAGATAAAGCATAAATGGGCTCAACTTAAATGCAACTTAGTTCTATCATAACTTTGTTTCATACACTAAATAACAAAGTATGTGAAAAGAGGCTTACGTTTTTTAAAACTGTCATCAATATAGTTTTATAGTAACTTTGAGAAGCTTCGTTTTCTTTGTAGAAGATTAAAGCAGAATACAAGAGTTGTATATTAAGGGAGACTATCAAAGAATTTACCTGATTGGATTTCAAGGATGCGGCTGCCATCTTCTTGAGCTCCTCAAAAGCATCTTTCTCCCTCAACTCTGCTTCATTTTTCTCCTCGGCTTCTTTAGCAGCAAGCTCAGCAGCCTCTTTTGAGGCAGATTCCTCTTTCATGTTTGCAAGAACACGTTTGTAATCCCTGGGAAAGACCTTGATAAACTTAGGCAGAAGATTATCAAAATCAGCAAGTACTTCTCTAGCTAGAAGGCTGTTTGTGTGACGCTGGTGTTGTTGTATCATCATTTTTAGAGTCACAATGTCCTCCTCCTCAACTTTATCAAGATCAACAAGTTCAAGATTGCATCGAGATTTGAATTTCCCATCCAAATCGAGAACATAAGCAACGCCACCACTCATACCAGCAGCAAAATTCCTGCCAGTTTTCCCAAGAACAACAACAGTCCCACCTGTCATGTACTCGCAGCCATGATCACCTATACCTTCTACAACAGCCCTTGCTCCAGAATTACGGACACAAAATCTTTCTGCTGCCATTCCATTAAGATATGCTTCACCACCTGTGGCTCCATAAAGTGCTACATTACCAATTATTATGTTTTCTTTCGGATCAAAGAGGCTTCCTTTTGGAGGATAGACTACTATCTTCCCACCTGATAATCCTTTACCGACATAGTCATTGCCATCACCTTCCAGCTCCAGCATAATGCCTGGGCAAAGAAAAGCTCCCAGGCTCTGCCCTGCACTTCCTTTGAGTTTGATATGGATAGTATCAGCAGGAAGCCCTGCCAAGTGGTAACGCTTAGTAACTTCATGGCTAAGCATTGTTCCAACAGCACGGTTCACATTGCGGATAGGTGTTTCAATGTACACAGGAAGACTTTTTTCCAATGCAGCCTCAGAAAGTTTGATGAGTTTTTGATCCAATGCCATGTCCAAACCATGATCCTGCTTTTGGACACAATATTGGGCAGCTCCAGGTCGAATGTCAGCAGCAGGTCTAAGTAACAAGGAGAGATCAATATTTTCCAGCTTCTCATTGCTCTTAACAACTTCTTTATCAACTTCAAGCATGTCTGAACGACCAACCATCTCATTCATAGTACGGAAACCAAGCTGAGCCATGATCTCTCTGAGCTCCTCTGCTAGCATAAAGAAGAAGTTAATAACGTGTTCCGGTTCTCCGGCAAACTTATCCCTCAGCACTGGATCTTGAGTAGCAATGCCTACGGGGCAGGTGTTCTTATGGCACTTTCGCATCATGATGCAGCCAAGTGTTATAAGGGGGGCAGTGCTGAACCCAAATTCTTCAGCACCAAGAAGAGCTGCAATGGCCACATCTCGTCCAGTTTTTAGTTGGCCATCAGTCTGAAGAACTGTTCTGCCACGAAGGTCATTGGCAACAAGGGTTTGATGGGTCTCAGCCAAACCAAGTTCCCATGGGAGCCCAGCACTCTTGATGCCAGTCCATCTAGAAGCACCTGTACCTCCATCATGGCCTGAGATCAAAACGTGATCAGCACGTCCCTTCACCACCCCACTGGCAATTACTCCCACGCCAGCTTCAGATACCAACTTAACACTTATTCTAGCTGATGGATTGGCATTCTGGAAAGGGAAAAAAAGGTATCAGCAGGAGTGACCAACTGAATGGATATGAAGCAATGACATCGCACATGAGGCAGAAAATGCACATACCTTAAGGTCATGAATCAATTGAGCAAGGTCTTCGATTGAATAGATATCATGATGGGGAGGAGGACTAATAAGACCCACCCCTGCAGTAGAATTTCTGGTAATTGCAATGTCTCCTATGACCTTGTGACCAGGAAGCTCACCTCCTTCACCAGGCTTGGCACCCTGTGATCCAAGGCAAACAATAATCAGTCTAAAATCAATCGACAAAAGATAAACAAATTCAGTTCATATTTAACCTAACCAGATGTCAAAGGTATCAGTTAAAAGATGCAAAAACACAGCATCACCTGCCATGAACATAAACCCATAAACAACAGGAACCACTGTTCCAAAAGGAATGCACGGCCAAAGAAGAGCACACACGGACAGCAGCCAGACCATGATGCATAAGAAAGCTTTGGTTCAAATGTGTTATTTTGACAAATACCTGAGCCATCTTTATCTGCAGTTCATCAGCATTTGTAAGATAGTAACTTGAAACTCCAAATCTCCCACTTGCAACTTGTTTAATAGCACTCCTCTTTGGATTCATTGAACCATCAGGAAGAGGCTCCATACGGGATGGTTGTTCACCTCCCTCACCTTCAGCAGAATAAAATAAAATAAAATAAAATTACAACATGGGTATGAAGCAAATAGATTGAGACATAAAAATAAAGGAATTGGGAGCCATAATTTATTAAATTTTGTACAACCAAAAATTACTTATTATTACTACTAAAAAAAACCCAGAGAGAAATCAGTAATTTAGATAACAAAAACAAGAAGAAGAAATGGTGTTCTTGTGAAAGATGTGGAGATAAGAACTTTTGCAAGAGGAAAAGTTAGACACGATATTTATGACGGACACACTAATTTAAAGAGATTAGCAAGTATCATAAAAAACTACATCAAACACACCTGTATTTGATTTTCCTCCAATTTTATTCATAGCCTGAGCCAACGTGGTGTGTGCCTCCAATGATATTGATCCATAACTCATAGCCCCAGTACAGAAGCGTTTAACAATTTCACTGGCTGGTTCCACTTCATCCAAAGAAACTTTCACATCTGCCACTTTGAACTTCAAAAGCCCACGCAAATTACAAGCTTTGTTTAACTCCTGAATGCGCTTAGAATATTCCTTATAGGCAGCCACACTATTAACTCTGGCAGCTTCTTGAAGTTTTGCAATAGCAAGAGGATCATTAAGGTGAATCTCACCACCATTTCTCCAATGATAATCCCCAGGATTGGGAAGAGCTACAGCTTCTGCACTTCCAGGAGGGAGAGCACGGGAGGGAAACGCCAACTCATGCAAACGAAGTGAATCGTGGGCAAGCATCTCAAATGTTGCTCCTTCCACCCTGCTTGGGGTTCCAGCAAAGCACTTGTCAATCACTTCTGATGAAAGGCCCAGCCCTTCAAAAATCTGAGCACCCTTGTAGGATGCCAAAGTTGAAATTCCCATTTTAGCAAGCACCTTCATCATGCCATAGTTGCTTGCTTTGAAATACTTCTTGACTAGCTCATCCTTTGAGTGTAACTCGCCAGTGGATTTTGGTGGGATCTTACCATCAACCTGTAATCTCCAAATGGCATCTATGGCTAAGTATGGGCAGATGGCATCTGCACCAAAACCAACCAATGTACAGAAATGGTGCACTTCACGTGGTTCAGCAGATTCAACTATCAACCCAACTTGAGTACGCTTGAGCCTTTTTACAAGATATTGGTGCACAGCACCAACAGCCAAGAGGGAGCTGACAGCAACACGCTTTGATGAGAAGGCTGAACATGAAAAAAACAACCCAAAAGAAGTTAATTCACTGCCCACATGGATAGATTACTATGCTGTAGTAAACTTCAAAATGCATTAGTTTACATGAGCTTTGCTAACTGTAAATTTAAGAATAGATGCCATACCTCTGTCAGAAAGAACCAATACAGTATAACCTTCCTTGATTGCCTCATGAGCTTCAGTACAAATCCTATCTAAAGTCTCCTCCAATCCCTTCCTGCCCCGTTTTATTGAATAAGTTATGTCAAGAACTTTGCTTCGCCAACCATTATAGTTCATCTTTTTGATCGCTTCCATTTCCCCGATTGATAAAAGTGGGCCTTTTAGAGAGAGACGGCGGCATTGTTCTTCAGTTGTTTCTGTCAGATCTCCTTCTGGCCCAATCATGCATTCCATGGAAGTGACAATCTTCTCTCTGATAGGATCAATTGGGGGATTTGTCACTTGAGCGAACATTTGCTTGAAGTACTCAAAAGTGAGCTTTTCCCTGTTAGACATGACAGCCAAGGGGGTATCATTTCCCATCGAACCAAGAGGCTCAGTACCGTCCTTTGCCATGGGAAGCATCAGCATCTCCAAGGCTTCAACAGTATAGCTGCATGAGATCAATACAAATCAGCATAAAATGACTTTTATATAAGCATCAGCTCCCAAAGCTCGAGAAAGTTGATGCAGCACACAAGATTTACATACCCAAAGGATTTTAATGGTGCCAACAATCCATGAATGCCCATGTTCACCATACTGTCATCATCGTCAGATGCCTGAATTGAAGGAAAATGTAATAACAATTAGACTAGCAGACACACAAAGAGAGAGAAAATTGAAGTTATTGAAAGTGAGTAAAAGACATACGGTGACAACCCCGGAAATGGCTGGAGCAACTCTCTCAGATTCTTGAACTGAGTTAACTATGTCACTGAGTTCAATCTTTTGCCTCTTCAACCACTCCCCATAGGGCCTCGCTAAGGAATATTGTTGCTTCAAGGCTTCATCATCCACTACCGTGTGCTTCTCAAAATCCACCAGAAGCATCATTCCAGGGTTAAGCCGTCCTTTCCTAAGGACATCTTCAGGAGGAATATCCACAACACCAACTTCACTGGCCATGATAACTCGCCCACTTCGTGTGACGTAAAATCTACCTGGACGTAACCCATTGCGATCCAGAGTAGCTCCTAAGTAGTGGCCATCAGTAACTACAATATAAAATAAAAACAAGAAATGAGCAAAAGGCAACAAATCAAACATTGCACATGATGGAATTTGAAGAGGGTAAAAAAATTTGTCCAAAACAATTACACGAGATAAGTGCAGGCCCGTCCCATGGTTCCATAAGGGCTGAGGAATATTCATACAGTGCCCTCCTTTGAGGATCCATGTTCTTGTCATTTTGCCAGGCTTCAGGAATCATCATCATGACAGCCTCAGGGAGACTTCTGCCGGATCTAATAAGAAGCTCAAGCACATCATCAAAAACCCCTGTAATTAAAAAGCAGAATATTTTCAAAAAACAAGTCAGTATAAATATGATACTAGAAATGCACAGAAAAATACACTTCTTATATTGATTTATGCCTCCAAATATTCAAAAAAAAAAATCACCTGAATCAGAAGAACTAGCATCTACAATAGGAAGAAGCTTCTTCATCTCATTCTTTGAGAGACCGAGCTCCGTGCACTTTAAAAGGCCCTCACGAGCCTTCATCCTGAAAAGCAATGTTTAAACTTCATGTTTGTTTCCCATACAAAGAAGAACCCATAATTATTCCAGAGAGATAAAAGAGCATATAACCATGCATCTGTAGACCAAAGACACTGAGCAAAGACAAAACCGTCTCTCATTTACTTGGGTACTTACCAGTTCATATTGCCTCTGAGCGTGTTGATTTCCCCATTATGGCCCAAGACACGCATGGGTTGAGCCCGATCCCAGCTAGGAAATGTATTTGTTGAAAATCGTGAGTGCACCTAAACCAAAAGAAAGGAGCCAAGAAAGTTATTTTATGATTCCAGCCACTCAATTCATGAAAAGAAAAACTGGTCTGAAAACAACAGGAATGAGATTTTTGTTCAGGGCACTTCAATAAACTTTTATCGCGGCGCCTATACAAGAGTCAAGCAAGCCCTAAGCTACCTTGACCAAACAAAATATTCCTTTCAACCACCAACTGGAAGTTACCCTCTCAAACAATTGATCATGGAGAGCACTGCAGTAAGTTTCTTACTTTCAACAATGAGGTTTCTTACCAACTCACCCATGGCATCCAATCCAGCATCCAAATTCAAATAGTAATCAAGGGTGTGGAAGAACTTAAGAGATCATTCAACTTCAATGCCTCAGAAGTCATTCCTCAACCTTGCATATCTTCGGTTACCAGTGGTTCCCATGCTGTTTGTTGAAGTACGTGTTAGTGTAATAGGAGAAAAGTGAATGGATAAAATATTTACCAGGGCCATGTAGCTCGTAAACCTTTCATTGCCAAGATCCGCATAATAGTAAGCCTTCAACTGGTCAGGCTTCAACTGACCTTTATAAACAACCGTCCTGCAGAATTCAATCAAAGGAATTAATAATTCTGCCAAGAGAAGCATGAGACAAGCCCGTGTAAGATAGCTAATGACGCACAAACCTTGAGGAAAGGGAACAGATATAAAAGTCATGAACACCACCATATTGAAGGTTTAGTGCAGCTCTAATAGCTACCATTGAAACCCTCCTTAATATGTACATCTGCAAAACCAGTACAAACAACCATCAACAACGTAACTGTGGAACCTGAACGTTTAAAAATGTTCACTTTCATTCTTCATAACCTGAAACAAATCCCTTCTTCCTCCTCATCTCTACCTCAAACATGGACAGCTACAATTGCTGTGTGATGCTAATTACCCCTTATGCTATTTAAGAAATTCAGTTAAAAAAACTACCTGCTTCTCAAAATCAGCCTTCGACCTAGGAGTGGCTGTAAGAAACACTTGCTCGATGACAGGTTCGGTCTGCAAAGCGGCATTTCCCAATGCAGAATTATCGGTTGGTACTTGTCGCCATCCAAGTACTGTATGCCCAAGAGACTCCGCAACCTTCACAATCAAAAACAAAAACAAAAACATAAAAAATCAATGTCAAAAACAATTAAAAACCAATGAAATTCAACTTGACTCAATTTAGACAATTGAGGCTCAAAATTACCTTGTTGAATACGTTCTTGCTTTCTTCCCTGCGATTATCAGATGTGGGCAAAAAGAACATGCCCACTGCATATTCCCCTGAAGGAGGCAGTTCGAACCCAATATCCTTAGCCACCTGAATAAACCAATTTTAAATAAAATTCAGTAAAAAGAAAATCCATTAGGGAAAGTCAAAATTCAATAAAGATATGAAATTTAATATTTTAAAAAATAAATAAAGAACACACACCTCCTTGTAGTAGTCATGAGGAAGAGCCACAAGAATCCCAGCACCATCACCAGTATTGGTTTCGCATCCGCAAGCTCCTCTATGTGTCATCCTCACCATCATCTCCAAAGCATCGTTCACCTTAAAAAAAAACTTTTTTAAAAAATGGAAAAAAAATGGTCTTGTAAATAAAAATTCAGCAATAATATCGTACCGTTTTGCGACTGTTCTCCCCTGACAACTCAGCAACAAACCCAACCCCACACGAATCTTTATCAAAGGACGGGTCATAAAGCCCAAGCGGCTTCTCCGGCACACCAGACAATGCAGACCGGACCACAACTCGTAGTTTCGGCTCTCTGCCCGGTCCGTCCGACAGCCAAAAATGCAACCTCTCCGATGGTGAGCCGCGCACTTTACTTCCTAAAAACGATTTTCTCTCAACAACCGCCGAGTTCCTCGCCGAAACGCATCGTGTCGCCCTCCCTCTCCGTCGAGAAATAGATGCTACCGTGGCAATATTAAGCGAAGGAGAAAAAACACAGGATGATGATTTGTTAAGCGAGGAAATTGAAGATTTCACAGATTTTGGTTGAATGATAGCGCTCGAGCTCGAAGCAGCAGCCGACATTATTGTTAGTGTAGCCAACACCTGTATTTACGGATTGGATTTGGACAAAGAGTTGAGGTTGTTTCGGATAAGAATTATCCGTTTTTACCGTTTGGATTTTTATTTTTATAATAATTAACCTGAAAAATCAACAGCTGACTTAATATTACAGATCTAATCGGTTCCAGAATATCTGTAAAGTTGCAGACAAGATTTGTTACAGTTGCAGACAGGATTTCTTCATGCAGACGGAATTTACTAGATCCAGCATGGAAGAATACGAAGGAAACAAACAAGTCAAAAGAGGAAGAGAGGATACAAGAAATAGATAAGAGAGGGGGAGATAAGGATGGAGAAGAAGAAGCGGCAACGTAGCAGCAACGGTGGTGGGTGGAAGAGGGTGGAGAGAGGCTTTGAGAGAAGGTTGATGGTAGGTAGCTAGGCAGAGATGTCTTCTGAGAACCGGAGAGAGTTAAATATATAGAGGAGAGAGTGATGAAATGGTTCGACAGATTAGGTGACACGTGCGCAGTGACTTATGCGGCACGCGACAACCGCTCATGGTGGGACCAAAGGAGGAATGGAGGGAGGGATTGGGATAGACATGCCTATCCTTTCCATAGGGGGCGTGAGAGGCTGCTGTTTATTTCAGGTTCGGTAGCCGAACCTGAATGAGGTTAAATTTAATTTGGAAAATAATGTTTAGTGAATGGATTTGTATGGAAAATAAAATAAAGGTTATCCGTAACTTTTTTTGAAGAATAATGTTAACAAAAAAGAAAAAAATTATACAAAGTTTCTATATATTTTAGATTTTTTTGGTGATGAATACTATGTTATAGTATGAGTAAAATCACCATATTGCTGGGTAGTCAATTATTAAGTTATTTGAATTGGAGTTATAGTTAAGAATGTAAATTAAATTTAATTGAAAAAAATGTAAAAAAATATTTAAAACAAAAATACTTTCATAGTAAAAAAAATGTATTGAATAACATTTAAAAAATAAAGGATTATGAATCAAGACAAACAATAGGTTTTTTAGTAAATATAATTACTAAATGATTTAATCATTTGCACATAATTTAGTCAAATATAAATACTACATAATAAAATAATGAAATTTAATTTTTTATGTTATTTAATTACTAAGATTCTATTTAGTTAATATCCTAATTGAGAAATAATGAATAAACAGAAACCTGTTTAATTGAAAAAAAACAAAAAAAAAACATAAAGTTAATGTATTTATAAGATATTTTTAGAATAAAGTTTTTATATTTTAAAAATAAAAAAAATAAAAATATTACTTTTTTCTATTCTATCTTAAAACAACAACTAAATCGCTGTCTGAAAAAAAATATAAAACTTTAATTAGATACTTTGTTTTTACCATATTTAAGGGTTCAGGTACGGATGTTGTCATCTTGAAGGGGGTGGTTTACCACGTAATGTGATGCTATCAATGACGAAAATTTAACAATCCCAAAAGAGGGAGGGGAAAATAATAATTCATACGCGGCCAATTGTATACGTGATTTCTTGCCGGCTGGTATTTTTATGCGGCCAACAGTTAACGCCTTTTTCCACGTCAGTTACCACCACAACTTTAATTAACTTTCCTAATTAAGGTGATTTATTTTAGAAAAAAATCCAATAATACATCTGGAAAATTGATACACATTGATGTTAGATATTGGTAAAACTTATAATTATATGAACTTTGCGATAGTTTATGTTATTTAGGTTGTGTTTCGGACTATGATGCAAATTATTTTTTAAAATTATTTTTATTTTTTTATTTTTGTAATATCATGAGAATAATAAAAATATATTAAAAAATATTAATTTTAAGCCTTTTCAAAAGAAATTCAAAGATTTGAATAAATGTGGTTCGACTGCACTGTTAAATGGTATTTAACATTGATGTGTTTTCCGATTATAAAAGGAAGAAAGGTTGTTATGTCTTTTTCTCCGAAATAATATAAGCTCCCCATATCAATTGCTGAAAGGCTTTAATATTGTTAAGAATAAAACATACAAGTATATATTTGGATAATTAATTCAAACCGGTAATTATATTTACAGGGAAATTACACATTTAACAAGAAATCTAACTAACTAATTAAACAAAGATTTTAATAAATTAATTTAATACAATTTTTTTTTATAAACAATTCCTATATATTCTTGGATTTTTACATAACAGTCTCCTTATCTCCTTATATTTTTGTTTAAAAGATATAAAAATTTACTCTAAAATACTGTTTCGGAAATAGATTTGTTGTATATCCATGAATGTTTCAGTAGTATTTAAAATTAAGGTTTTAATAAAAGGAAACAGTGCTCCATTTTGAAACTAAATATGGAAAAAAAAAGTTGGGTATATATTTATAGAATACAGCACACAATATGAGCATGACAAGGAAATGAAACTGTTGTCGGCACCCATTGTTTCTTGTTTATTTCTTGCACGATGCAAATTTATTATTCATATTTGAGTGACATCTGTAATGAGGTGTGGGGTGCACTGATGGTCGTGTTGTTTTGTTACTTTGACTAAATCATGGAGATTGCTCCAGTTAAAAAGATGTTTGGTGCCATGCCTGTGAGGACGCCAGGTCATGGTCAGAAGAAAGAAACAAATTTACTTCTTTTTTTCCTTAAAATTAATCTCCTGCATGTTGTTTTTGGAGCGAAACATGGAGAGTAATTATGTTGTTTTGTTTTATTTTATTTTATTTGCATTTAAGTTACTTGTTCTGATGCGGTTTGGAATTATATATCAATTTTACAATAATAATAATAATAATGCAGTAATATTCAAGTCGTAGGCATGGCAAGCAAAAAAAATTAATCTAAGTTAACTTATGTCAACAAAAAAATAAAAAGTAATTATTAATATAATTTTAAAATCCAACTAAAAAAATCAACTTGAAACAATGCCGACGTCATGAGTCAAGAAGATTAACTTGAGTTGAGTTTAGTTGATGTATGAATAAAAACAGTTATTATTTTTATTGTTGTTGTTGTTGTCATCCTCAATCCATCATATAAATTATGTGAAATCTATCATAAATTAATAAATTAGTGAGATCCATTCATTTCATAAGTTTAGACTAGTGGTGAATCTAACTAGTATAATGGTTTTTCATGAGATTGTGTTTTCTTTACTTCTCCAATTTTGATATGGATATTTTATATTTGACAGTAATTGTGCTTCAGATTTTTTTTATTTAATTATAGAAATAAATTCAACTCTAATATGTACAAGCTGTTTTAAAAGATATTATACCATCTAAAATGGATTGAGAAATTATCCAATCACATGAAACCTCCTTAGATCAATCCATAACTTGTTTTTATAAATTTAATAGCCTTGTTTTATGAGTTTTAAATGCACATTAACCAAATTAAATCATATATTTTATTAATTGAATTTATGAAATAAATCGACTAAAGTTTTGCATCTTTATATTTAATACCTTTGATACATTGAACAAAGTTGTTTATTGTAAAGATTAATACTTACATTTATTCGAGATGAGTATAAATGACACATCTATTTTAGAAATAATAATAATAATAATAATAATAATAACAACAACAACAACAATAACAACAACGCTATAAGCACTTTAAAAAATTTTGAATTATTTTTTTATATATATTTTGAATTGTTTTAATATTCTAATCTTAAAAATAATTTTTTAAAAATAAAAAAATTATTTTAATATAAAAAACACTTTAAAAAATAACTACAACTACACTTTCAAACATGCTATAATCATAAAAATTACTTTTATATATACACACGAAAACAACAGTACAGAACATTGACCTCTCACACCAATAATGAGGGATCACACCCTAATAAACTAAATAAATAAATAAATAATGCCATTATTCCACCCCCTTCCTTTCCTCGAAGTTCTCCCTGGTTTAAACTTTCAATACAATAGCTTATAAAATTAGCATGGGTTTAATGGTAGTAGCCGGTCAATGAGGCAAAAGTGAGAAAAGAGAATTCACTTTTACAGATTTTCATGGGGAAAGGTAGATTTTCAGAGAGGCAAAAGTGAGAAAGCAGAATTCACTTTAATAGATTTTCCTGGGGAAAGGTAGATCTCCCACTTTTGTGATGGTGGCATCTGCCATTTTATCAACGTGTAAACTGCTCGAGGGTAAGACCATGTTTGGCATCGACATCAAACTGTTTTTTTTTTTTTTTTGAAGTTTGTGGAATTCTTTTTAGTTTTAAATTATTAATTTTTGTGTTTTTTATTATTATTTTGATATGTTAATGTTAAAGATAAAATTTTTAAAAATAATAAAAATATTATTTAAATATATATTTGCTCCCACTTCATACATGAAAGACTAAAAACTAACCAATATAATTTAATCTTTTACGAAAATAAAAGAACTATATTTTACTTTTTAACTATTTGTTTGTATCGTCTGGTTGGGTTTTTTTTATTTTTTTTAAAAAATTTGAATAATTTTGAAATACCATGTAAAATATAAATTTTAAAAATTAAAAATATATATATTATTTTTATATTTTTTAAAATAAAAAATATCTTAAAAAATAATTCTGAAAACCCAATCATAGGCACGAAACTGTCGGAACTGGTCCGTATCTAATAAGGACAAATGGTCTAGCAGCATTATAGCTCACATGCTCCGATCCCCACTGACCTCGGGTCCCAATCACGTAGCTGGCTAACAAAGTAAAAGGGACATTAAAACTAAATTCAGACAAAGTGAGGGCACTGCTTTGTCAAGAAAAGTTATAAGGACTCCTTGTTATCAAAGTTTGGAGAAGTACGGACTTTTCTTCATATATATACAACCCTAATGCTCTCGATAGTGGTTGTTGCCCATTATAACAGGGCAGGGCTTTACCGGTCGGCTAAACTAATAGTGTTTTAGGGTTGGACTTGGACCTTCTGGCATACTTTATTTTTCCCCTTAAAAAAACACAGATTGGTATCCTTTTATCACTCCAATAATACACCACGCAAGGTCATGATCGAACCGTTAATTTTGGTTAATTAAATTTTTTTAAATTTTTTTTTAAAATAATATAGTTTTAAATTTTTTTAAAAAATTATTTGATTTTAATCAGATGACAAGATTGAGTCATCGAGTTGAATGAATCAAACCATATCAATTCCAAATTGATTTTTTTATAAGATTTGACTTGGTACAGAGGTAGATTAATTGGATCCTTGAAAGACTTGTCGGGTCATGTGAGGTTTAATACCCTTTACTCACTTAATTAAACTCACTCTCATAAATTTTAGTCAAAATTATTAATGGTTTTGGTTACTTTACAATCATGTGTTTGTAATATAGTATTTGGTTATTGTTTTGGGATAAAAAAAAATAATAAAAATAAAAATATGTTTGGTTAAAAAGAAAAAGATATAAAAATAAATGTATCCCTAGATAATTTTAGAGTGAATTTCTATATTCCCAAAATAAGAGTTATAGAAGGGACATTTCTTTAAATAGAATACTTTTCATTTTTTATTCTTAAAATATTACTGTAAAAAAATCTTAATTCTAAAATTGTTCAACTAAAACATGTAAGTATAAATTTTTTTTATTATCATAATTTTAAAACCCAACTTGAAGATTGATTTAAGGCAAGGCTCGGGTTATTGGTTTAGAGGATTGACCTGGATCAATATAAGAATAAAAATAATAATTATTATATTTTAAAAATCCAACTTGGAGGTCGATTAAGGGTAAGACCCGAGTCACGGGTTGAGATGGTTAACCCAGGTCAATGTAAGAGAAAAAATGATTATTATCATAATTTTAGAAACCAACTTGGGAGTCAATTAGGGGTGGGGTCACAAGTCAAGAGAGTCGACTCAAGTTAACAAAATAATAAAATTGTTATTATCATAGTTTTAAAATCAAATTTGAAGGTTGATTTGGAACAAGGCCTAAGTCACGAATTAGAAGAGTTGACCTAAGTGATTCAGATTAACATAAGGATAAAAATAGTTATTAGTATAATTTTAAAATCCAACTCAGGGATCAACCTAGGGCAAGGCCCGAGTCATGGGTCGGATGGTCAACCTAAGTTGACTTGAGTCTACATCTAAATAAAAATAATCATTATTATAATTTTAAAACTCAAGTCAAGAGTTAACTAAGAGTATGGCCCGATCATGGGTTGAGATGGTCAAACTAGGTTAACCCAAGTTTATGTACAGATAAAAGTAGTTATTATTATAGTTTTAAAATTCGACTCAAATATCAACCTAATGTAAGGCTCGAGTCACATGTCAATAATGTCAAACTAGGTTGACCTGTTTTTTTTTTAAAAAGAAGTCAACATGTCTTTGACCGATGTTTTATCTCAGTTTGACTTGGGTTTTTGATTGGCTCAGGTTGAGTAAATTATTCCTCTATTCTTTCTTAAACTTAGACTAGTCCAAATCTCGGGTCAACTCACTTGGAAAGTCCAGGTTTTATTAATCTCAACACTCAATATAAACTAAAATAAAAATATATCTAATTAATTTTTAAAATATATAAGTTTGACAATAATACATATTAAATGTAAAATATATATTTTTTATATTTTAATATGTTTTATCCACTAAAACCGAACATGATACAAAAACAATCACAATATTTTGTACACTATTATTAAACATAATTATGTTTTTGTTTTTTTTTTTATCTTGTATTTTTTGTCTTAATTATTTTTATTTTTTTTTGTTCCAGAATAATAACCAAATGTTATCTAAAAAAATTAGTTAAGAAATTATTTTTATTTTTCATGAAAATAATGTAAAACAGTACGCGGTACAAGATGTATAATTTTTCAACTCAATATAGCATTTATCCTAAGTTTTTCTTTCTTACCCTTTTAATAGTTGGGTGAAGTATATCACCACCAAACTTCCATTGACTTCTTCGGTAAAAGCATGTTTGTTTGGTGGAGTCCTTAATTACGTGTTTATTTGAAATTGTGGTGATAGCATGACAGAAAGAAAGAAAGGAAAAAAAAAACACGCAAGAACAACTGTAAGTTTAATTTGTTAAGAAAATTTGTACATGGTACTGCTGTCGAGAAACCTTTAAATACTTTTTTTTTCTTCACACGACGAGGAATATCATCGGATTGATTTCCACACCGATCGAAACTAATTAAATTCTTTTAAAAAAACATTTTTATCTTTCATATATATATATATATATCAAATGAAATAAATAATTTAATCTAATGATGTCAAATATAAAATAAGACTATAGCTAAATGTCCTTTTAAAAAAAATACTAAGATTCAATTTTAATAATGTTTTAAATTTTAATATAATTTATTATTTTAGAATTAAAATTATATATCGAACGATAGAAAATAAAAATATAAACAATAATAGAAATGATATAAGTTATTTTGTTTAAATGAGATTGTTTTTAATACTTGTAACTATTGTAAAAAGTAATAATATTTTTTTTACAATTTTTTTAATTTTTATAACTATTGAGTCAAAGTTAATATTTAAAGTTAAATTTAGTAAACTTGGTTTAATGTTATTGATTTTATACGAGTTAAATTTAATTTTATTATTTTTAAAATTTTTATTTTATTTTATTTTTTAAGTTACATACCTATTAACTTATAAAATTATATAATTTTAATAATTTTACAACTTAATTCATGATTTCAACTAGAAAGATTTCGTGATAAACCTTTCATGTCCCTACATGGCTACATCAATCAAGACAAGTAATTTGACCGTACATATTTTACATGCTCTACACCAATAATGAAGATGTCTCATGGTCCACTCGTGGCAACCAAAATATTTATGGCCTCTACGTACTAGCTACCATCATTTGTAGTAAGAGTATTTAACTGCTGCACGGCCTCACGGGAAAGGGATTTATTTCTTTTTTAACATTTGGGTTTGATTTTTTTATGTGGATGCCTGTTTTTCTTATGGTATTTTATTTGTTTATTAGGCTTGAGTGTATTTAGTAGGTTTGTGAATTAATTGTGATGTGTGTAAACTGATTTGGATATTTTGGATTATATATATATATATATATATAACTGCATACTCGGTAGTATACTGTTTGTCAAATATCAAGGGTATAAAAAACTTAGCAATTTAATCAAGCTCAAGCTCTCTCCTCGTCACCTTAGCAATTTAATCAGGCATTGGAAGGATGGAATGGAACTGACCACCATTGTCTTGTCCATGTTTTTGGGAGGTCCCAAGCTGAGGTTGAAAACAAGATATGTCACCCTCTTCTGCTAGGCCTTCCGCTTGGCATTTATCTAAAATGTCAACAATAAATTGGAACGTCACCTTCCCAAGAGAAATCTCAGTTATGCTCACTTCGAGCAAAAATCCAATCCTGTCATTCTTTAATTGGACATTTATGCAATGAAACAAGTGTGTACATGACCCCGTGTGTCTATTGTGATGCATCAAGTTTTATCAAGATTTTTTAATATTTAATAAAAAATATTGTCTTTTAGCATAAGTTCATAATAATTATGGTTCAATTACTAAGTTTTTATTCAATATTTTATAAGCTTGGATATATATACAACTGTTAAAGAATAATATAAATCATATTTTAAGAACATGATTCTATAAGATAAATCATAAATCATATTTTATAAGATGATTCTTTAACATGATATCAAAGTTTTGATGACAAAGCAATCACGAGTTCGAATATCACTATTTAAATTTATTTAATAAAAAAATTAAGTACAGAGTAATGTGGGTTCGTGTAAGTTTTAAGTTTAAAAAACTTTCACTTAAGAAGATGTGTTACAGAATAATATAAATTATATTTTTGAATCTAACCTAACAATTTAAACTATTAGATAATAATGTTTTTTTAGAAGAACCCGAGCTCAAGTAGGGTGTAGATGTCTACGTGTGTGTATTTATATATTTTTCCTTTTGAAAACTTAGTTTTCTACAGGAATTCATGATGGAAATTCCGAAAACAATTCCCAACCAAATTATTGTTAATAGATTGATAGACTTTTGTTGGTTTTTGACCATAATTCATGTTATTGTTGGAGGATAAGATAATGACCTTTCCGTTATCCTATCCAAATGTGCCTTCTCTTTCATAATCCATTGTGTGGCGAATATAAATTGTGTGATAATAAATTAAATTGATAAGAAGAAGATTTATTTAAGGATAAAATCTTGAATTTCAATTAATTTTTTTAGAGAAGTGACGTATTTATCTTTAACGAAATACAACCAGAAAAGTATCCTACATTTATATGCATGACATGAGATGTTGAATGCTCTAAAATTTGTATAACACAGGACACGCAGTTTACTATATAAATAGTTAAAATAGCCTTTTGGTATGTGAAATTTGAATGAATAAAAATAAATGTTTTGAATATTTTACAATACTTTTTATTTTTAAGAATTTTAACTTGTGATAAATCTTATTTATTTATTTTTTTTAATTATAACTCTTGGTGTTCCGCTATTATTGAAAATTATGATGGGACAATCACATAAAGATGTTAATGTTGGTGATTAAAGTTTCTAATTGAGTGAATTTGTAAAAGGATTTGTAATAATTTGTTCATGAATTTTTCTTTTGACTTTACGAGGAGATAAAAACATGAACTTTGTCTGCAATGAAAACAATTTGACGTGAGTTGAATGAGAGGCGATGAAGCTAGTGGCAGAAAAAAACACAGATATGGTCCGTAAAGAGGAGGACAATAGACGACGTGTTACTGAACATCAATCTCCTCCATTATTGTTTCCCTTACTGTTTCTGAGAAAATATTGATCTCAAGTGAGGGAGAAAGATTTGGCAAGATAATTGCCTTGTCATTTACTCGTTTTTTTAGGCCATGCTTAAACCCACGTCAACCTGTAAGAGGTGGCACGCCGTTTAAATTAAAGAGTTTTTTAATAATATAATTGTTGTTATTTTTTATTTTAAAATATATTAAAATAATTTTTTTTTATTTTTTAAATATATTAATATATTAAAATGATTTAAAAATATATAAAAAATTAATTTAAAACAAAATTTTTTAAAAATTTTAAAAACATTTTTAAAATATAAAAACAAACCTCCCTAACTCTTGCATTTAACTGTTAAGCAACATCAAGTCGTTTGTTTGCATGTGTTTGGACACTAGTGCACGAAGACAATCATCGGTATGGTGGGATGATTCAACCCCCCCTCCCCCTTTTTTTTTTCTTGCAGAAAAAAATTGAGTGTAAATCTACGATATTATGTTTTCTAAATCCACACACACACACACAAGATGAGTTTTCTTATATTAATATAAATATTAATAAAAATAGTATTGATCCTTGTATATATTATTAAGCTCAAACAGTTGTAGGGATTTATTATAATTTTCAGATTTTATTTGAGGTTTGGTTTAGTTTAGAGTTTGAAATTATTGAATGATCGGGTTAATTAAAATTAATTATATTTAACTAAATCAATATCTAAATGATTTAAAATCTAGTAAAGCAAGTAAAGCTTCGAATCAACAAATCAATTCATATTCAAAGTTTAATAACTATATTTATACGACCATAAGCAAGAAAAACTTGTGGACCGTCATAATTTGAAAGGAATAGAAGAGCTGGCACGAAAAAGGTTCTTTTACTTTTCTTCTGTCTTCTACCCTAACAAAGAGTTTGTTTTTCATTCTTCTTTTTTCCACTCTTGGTTTGAATAGATTATTCGTCAACCAGAGCATATCTTCCCAACAAGGAATAAATAAAATTTGAACTTCTTCTTTATTCTGCATGATTACTGTACTCTCGCAGCAATTATTCTCTTGTTTGGTTGATTTGATTCTCTAATGCGTTGATGCCGTGTGAATAGAATAATCAAGTAATTTCCATCCAAAATCAATACCTATTTATCATAGAATAAGATATATGCTAGCCAAGTGTTTCCATACAATACCCAAGTGATCTATACATTCTTGTAATCATATTTTTAGAATGTACCAATTCACATCCGTCTATTTGTTTCTGCGTTTAAAAACTGCTTTTAAAAAAATTTAATTTTTTTAATTTTTTTTTATTAATTTCAAATTAATATATATTTTAGTATTTTCAAATTATTTTGATGTACTGATGTCAAAAATAACTTTTAAAAAATAAAAAAAATCATTGACATGCATTTTGACATGAAAAATTAATTGAAAAGCAACCGCAACCACACTGTCAAATAAAAACATTCATTGACACGAAACAATAACATGACACAAATTTATTTTTCATGTATATAGCGATTATGGTTTAAAATATATTTTTTTGAAATATATTAAAATAACATATTTTTTCTTTAAAATTACTTTTCACATCAGTACATTAAAATATTCTGAAAACATAAAAAAGTATTAATTTTAAATAAAAAATTTAAAATTTTAAAACACACGGTTTTAACCACGTTTCCAAATATTATTACAGTCAATATATCAACCATGGTTCAACTTCTAGTATGGACCTTGATAACATAAATTTTCATGAATTCTTGTAATCTGAAATGAATATTAGCCTTTTCTTAATCAAATTAGAAAAGCATATTCTTTGGAAAATGTTGCAAGGAAATAAGTTAATTATGAATGAATGTAAATCGCCTACTTAACGTTATTGGAGAGAGATACTGTATTCAGAAATCTAGTCCAAAATATTATTTCTACTAATTTTTTTATAAAAGGAACAAGAACGTAGACTAAAATGGCAGAGAAGACACAACAAAAACGATATTCGGTCCTATTTCTTGCAAGTTCTTCTAAGAAAAGGAAATTTGATGGTAAGGGGAGGCAATTACTGCTACAATTAAGAGATTAGGGTATAATTTTACGGGTTCATCCGAGAAATTTAAGATTTAAAATTTAATTTACACTAAATTTATTGATATTATTAAATTTGATTAACTATTATCAAATTTGATTAATTTGGCTGAACTAATTTAATTAATTTGATAAAGTTAATAACAAGATTTTTTAAAAAACAAAATAGTATTATTTTAATAAAAAAAATTAACTCAATAACCCATTTACTGGCATGATATCTCAATAATCTTAGTACTTTTCTATATCAAAAGCTTGATGTGACAAGATAAAAGTCCAACTTAATTGTGTGTTTGGCTTTTTCTGTAATCCAATTTGCGAGATAGAATCTTTGACTCTGAATCTGCAATTAGTGTACAATTACAGTTATTAAATTCCCATTATTATTATCATTATTATTATTTCTCATGCTTAATCAATTTGTTAATCATTGAACATTTCAATATTGGCTCTAATTTACAACTAATTTAAATTTTAATCACTAAGAACAATTTTAATCACAATATGATTTACCTTTTTAAATTCTACTATAATATCATCTTTCACCCTGTATATTTATAAACAAACTTTATTATCATATTAATTCCATCAATAAAGCTATTAATAAACATTACATATCATCATATTTTTCTGTTTTTTTTTGTACTTTTCTTTTCTATTACAATTTTTTTGATATATACTGATAAATCTAGCAATAAAAAATTTTATCAGTAAAATTCATCACGGTCTATCAATAATTTTTTTATTAATATTTTCATTTGTATTTGTAAAATTTAATATTGGCTATAATTTACAACAAGTTAATTTAAATTTTAATCACTATCTAGGACTCAATTGGATTTCATATTCTAGGTGCTTTGGCCTGGTTTTGAACTTCAATTTCGTCAGAAGATTAATCGATCACACCTTGAATTATGAAGCAGCCGCAATTATAATCACGCAGTGATCAATTTTCATGCTTCCACAAGAAGGACAAGGAAGCGGAAGACATGTCAAAACCATAGAAAAATTTAATGCCTCACAAACCACACACTAATTTCAAACCATAGAAAAACAACACGGCCAATTAATATTTTCTTTGCTATATTTAGACTCTAATTACCTACGTACCAACCATATGAGTCCCTTTTCAAGAGACGTGGCGAATTATTTGGTGTAATAGCGGCATGGACAAATCTTAGTTTTGCAATTCTAATTTTTAATTCTAAGATTTGAATTTCTATGCCTTTTTAGAAGGATGGATATAAATAAATCATTATTTTCCCATTAGCTATATCTAGAGAAATTATAACTTACTATTTTAAAAAATAGATAGCACCGATAGTGTTCTTAAGCCCCTTCCTTCAAGCCACGGATATTACTAAAAACAAAATATTAAAATTATAAAAGAATTTTTAATTCCCCCGCCATTGGATAATTTAGTTATTAATTAGAGGTTGAAAGCATGACACATATCACATCACCACCAAATTCAACCCCAAAGTAATTAGCATAATGCTATAACATTAGTAAGTCTTTTCATAATGAAATCATAGCTAGTTCGAGTAAACCTTCAATTTTATATAGTGGCCACAGAATAATACCGAAAAATATTACTATAACTCTATGAATTAACATAATCTAAAAATAAAGTTATTAGCATCATGTACATCATTCTTTCTTTATTGATGAAAATTCTTATTCATTTAACTTGATGAATTTTATAAGTTAATTTGAGATTGATTATTCAGGACATATGTAAATTTAGATTAAAGAAAAAAATAAAAAACCAACTTAGGTTTATCCTACAAAAACCTAGATTAATCCATAACTTAATTAATTTTATAAAAATTTGTTAATTTTTTTTTAATAATATTGTTTTGATGTTTTTCTTTTTATCCCCCCACATAACTTTCTTTCTTGGGTGTGTTTGGTATTACATTTTAAAAATGTTTTTGAAAAAATATAATGTTTTTAAAATTAATATGTTTTTGATATTTTTAGATTATTTTGATACGTTGATATTAAAAATAATTTTAAAAAAATAAAAAAATATTATTTTAATATATTTTAAAATAAAAAACAATTATTATCACACTTTTAAATACAATATAAGACCGAGCCTTTTTCCATTCCAATGTAGTTGGAAAATAATTAATACTTCATCCTCCATCAATGCACATTTTCTTGCTTAAGAAGACGTTGAAATTAATTTTACTAGACTCACGAACCTACTTATAATTTGGCTAGGAAAATAAGCCGAACCAAACCTAACTTAAGTCATGTCTCCTTCACCAAGCAACTAAATAAAAAAAAAATAATTCTTTGCATGTCTATCATCGAGGAATAAACAAAGAAGGTAAATGAAAGGAAGGAAGAAAAAGGGTTTGGAGCATAGCTCATTTTGTAAGCTCCGCAAACTATAGTTTATTAAAATCATCATATTCAAGGAGCAATATATAAGAACAAAGATGATGTTGGATCCGTTGTAAACAATGCCCTTTTTAAATCACCAAGCTCAAGGACTCAATGAAAACACATCTCTCGTGGATTTTAAAATATTTTACCTCATGACAACTGAAGAACTAGCTAGTCCAAATATATATATCTCAATCAATATTCTAATTAAACCCTAAATTTTATGATGCATTTTCTTCAATTACAAGAGCTAAATTCGTAAGAATCTAAAACTTTAAAGATTAAATTTTTGTGTTGAAACGCGTGCGTGAGGGTAGAATAACAGGATAACTTGCACGGTGAATATAAAAGATCTTAGAGTATAGTATTTCAAGATAAAATCAATAAAATAAACAATAGACTTTTGGTGTTATGGTAATCACAAAAGAGTGTTTGTAAATAATATCTCTTTTATTTTATTTTTGCATATAATATTTAGAGTTTGTGTTAAATTTGCTTTGTCGGAGTGACTCATTGAAAAATATAAAATAGAATATTGAAAATGAATTATATAAAACAACTTAAAACACTTTTTTGTAATAAGCTGGGAGCAGCTGCTTGTCCACTAGCTGCATGAACAGAAACTGAAGAATCACTTGTTTAATAAAGGAATAGCATCTTCGTTATTTTTTAATATAATCTCAGGGGGCAAAAAATCGTGAAGTGTCCGCAAAGGGACAGTGGGCTCTTGAGACTTAGCTCTTGAGCAATAAAAAATGAAGATTTTTTAAACTTTTTTATTTGTTTGGATTGTCAAGAACCATCTAGTTTAATAACTTAAATTGTTAGATAATATCTTAATATATAATTTATATTATTGTTTAACACATATTTTCAAGTGAAAATCTTTTAAATTTAAAATTTACACAGATCCACATTACTTTATATTTAATTTTTATTAAATAAATAAGGAAGGTAAGTTTCAAACTCGTGACCACTAGATTATCAAATTTTTGATACTATGTTAAAAAATCATCTCAATTCAAAAACTTAAACTATTTGATAAAATTCCAGAATATAATTTATATTATTTTCTAATAAGAATTGGTGTGTGTTATGCTGTAATCTTAACAAAATAATTTCACCAAGTAAAACCATTGCTTGTGTTGTTTTTTTATGTATTATTAATTATTCATTGATCAAGGCTAATATTATACAAGTCGCTCGCTTAATTTCCTCATCTTGTGTGATTAGAACTAATAAAAATTATTAGAAGATTATAAACTCTAGCAACTTTACTATAAATTAATGTAAAACCCATTAAATCTACCCTGTCATGCACATTAAACTAATTGGTTTTAGAGTTAACAAAGGGCTCACCTTTGCCTCTTGGTGCTTTCATTAACTTCATGTTTATATATATATATATATATATAATTGAAAAGAAAGAGGGTAACAATGGGCTTGCTGTGCTAAACAATGGACACAAAAAAGAGCACGATTGTTAAAATAATTTTAAATTATGAGTTACTTCAATTTTTTTTGCAAAGAAATAATTAAAATGTTTCTTTTTGTGTAATTTAATCATAAAAAATAAAATAAATTTTCCCAAAGTGAGAATTAAAAACATAAATGCGCGTGATTCTAATCGTAGACAAACTGAATGCAACTCTTGGTGAGCTTCTTGCGGTGTTTTTATTTGTTTTTTCCTCATCAAGAGTGACAAAGTAAAACTTTCTCACCAAACAACTATAATATTAATGTCAATGCCTGCATATATGAGAGCTTTCACATCTTTTTTTTTTTCCAAGTGCATTAACTCATCGCAGCGTAAAATATGTAAATATTTCTATAAAAAAATTGTAATATTGAAGATAATCGAGAACAACTTGCACGGTTGCATTTACTTAATTGGTGATATAATTAACTATAATTGCTCAGTTTTTATTGCGGACCGCGTAGTACACTCCAAATAAAAAAATGAGCAGGTTTTTTTTATTGAATATATGTTTTTGTTTAATTTAGTTTGGTAATATTAATTTTTTTATTTAATTATTACACTTTCATAACATGGATTTCATGTTTGACAGATTAACATGATTTGACAAGTTAAATCAGTTAATTTAGATTTTTTTTCTTTTTTTTAAGTATTTTTTTTTCTTTCAATTTTTTCTTTTAATATCAATTTGATTAAAAATTAAATTTTATTATTTGTGTTGTTTATTGTTCATTAGATTATTGTGATCTCATAAAAGGATTTGACTGTACCCCTCTTCGCAAAGCACTATTCATTGAAATAATGCTTTGCTTTATTATTTTTTTTCTTTTTAATTAATTTTTTTTTTAATTTTATTCTGTAATAATAATTTTTGTTTATATTTAATTATCATATTTTTATGACACGACCTTACAGCTAGACATATATCGAAGGTTCTGGGTCTGGTGTTGTAGTCAAACCCACTTAAACTTGGATCATGCAAGTTTAATATTATTATAATTAATATTATAAATATTACTTTTGGATCAGAGATTACAGACAAATCTAATACTTTTATGTATAGTTTTTTTGATATTTTTTATACAAAACAAATTAATCCGCAGCGTAGACCACATTACTAATATTAGTCTAATATTCAATTTTTCATGGCTCTCTATTTTGTCGCTTGCACTTGTAGAAGCAAACGAGGATAGCCTCCATTGTTCATATTCCATTTCTTAATTATAATATCTAATATTTTGCAATTCAATCAACCAATTGACTCCAATTAATTATACCCACGTAACCAACTATTAGGATTATTGAAAGCCATAATTAGACCAACCAAACGCGCGCGGCTTCTCGGAGCAGATCAGTACCAACTCTCCTATGTTTATTTTATATAGAGAAGGAGATCCATGCAAGGAAGAGACACGATAATTAGCTGAAAATGGATCGTGTTATGAGGTTAGTGGTCCCATGGACGCCATTGATGAACTTCATCTTAAAGAAAATCATATTGACCGGCCGTTTCATTAGGTGAGGAGTCGTTTTGTACTCCTTCACAGATTCCAGGGGTCAGAGCTCAGGCGCAGGAGCCAAGCCATGACGCATATTTTATTTGCTGCTTGGTGTGCTGTTGGATAGCTGTTGGGGTCTTGTGTAGGGCATGGACCCGTCAGTATGGTATATCAATTAGCAGGCAGAAGTTGTTTAAAGCTAATTAGCTATGATAATTTTCTTGACAAAGATGCTTTGCCCTTTGACTGCATGTGTTTTGTATATTTTGGTATGAGCCAAGTGTGTATCATTTCTCTGTCACCAGAAGTTAAGGTTGGCCTTGGTATATAAGTTGTATAAGTGCGAGATTGGTATATAGATATATTTTATGGTTGCCGTATAAAAAATATAAATCATAGATTTTTCTTGACCAATGTTTTTTAAAAAAGTTTTTAGTATAACCCATAAAAGACTATAATGTATACTGATTAACTAAATACTTCATACCATATTATACCTTATTACATGAATAAATAACTACAGTTTAAGAATAGAGATAAAATGTTGGAGGAGTAATGGTAATAAAAAAATATAAAAAAATTCTAGGTATGCCATGAGAATAAAGAGAAAAATACGAGACTATAAATTAATTTAAAACACAAAATAGCAAGATAAAAATTAATTAATTCCAAACAAGTCCTTCAAAATTAATGGGTTGGCACTAGAAACGAATCCCTTTTATCTATAAATAGTAAGACAAAAATTGATTAAGAAATAGAATTGAACTAGGTGTGAATTTATTATGTTTAAATGAACACATCCATAGTTAATATTAGATTTTTAATTTTATTTTTTTATAAGCTCTCCAAGTTCAATTCATGAAAGGAGTGGCTAGGGGATATTTAATTAGAGATTAAGAATGATTATTCTCATTATATCCGATTAATAAAAAAATAATAACATACCATATATTTTGTGCTATAAGAACCAAACAATGAATCTATAAAGAAACATATATATATATATATATATATAAAATTTTATTCAATACGATGGATAGAATGGGTGGTAGGCCCAGTTTTAAGACCCGGTCCGGGTTCCGGGTTTTGACCGGGTCATCGGGTTGACTGGGTCAATTTTTTTTTTAAAAATCAAAACAATATCATTTTAGTAAAAAAAATAAAAATAAAAGTCAATAGATTTGCAACCAGGTTTTGCTGGGTCAATTCAGTCAATCGGGTCACGCCGATTTTTTTTTTTTTTTTTTTTGTTAATTCAACCTGATTTTAATTCCAGATAAATTTATCGAGCTGTGCCGAGTAATGTTTCAAAACTATGATGGTAGGTTGGTTTCTAAGTTACTGGCTGCTCATGGATCTCCACTAGGAGGAGGTAGTTGGGAATGCTGAAGGAAGTGGGTTCGAAACTATTTGAATATCATGCTGTAAACTATTTCACACCAACCCCACTGTCCTTTTACTTTTCCTCTTGCAAATGTGAACGGTGAACACGAAGATTCACTTTATACGGTTGCATCATCCTTTCCTTTAATAATTGCATATGATCATAGCCAAACTTATAATTAATCATAATTCATTTTGTTTCCACTGCAAAATTTGTTTTTTTTTTTTTTTTTTTGCTAAAGGAGGCTTTTGGTTTTGGCTCGATACATGCACTATATTATTGTGCTGCTTATAGCTGTATTTCCTAGCATCAAATTGCACTTATCTCACATGGAGTTGTGAATTTTATAATATAATTTAATTTGGCATGAAAGATTTGATAAGTTTTTGTCGCTGGTGACCCTACAAATTATAGTTTTAGGTTTCGTACAGGCTATTGCAGGATTTTTTTAACCTAACGTGCTCCAATTAGTTTAAGATTAATGAGTTAATGATAATTCGTTGGTTGGAATCAATTCCAGAGAGATTCTAGAGGATCTAAATGGAGAATTTTGTCCACTTTAATGAATAAATTATCACAAGAATGCTGTATATGAGAATGAATGATGCTAACATTTCTATCATGATGAACTTCTTGTTTGTTTTTGCTAATTTTTTTTTATTTGTTTTAAATTAATATATTTTTTAATATTTTTAAATTATTTTAATAAATTGATATCAAAAATAATTTTTTTAAAATAAAAAATAAATATTTTAATACTTTTATAAATAAAAAACATTTTAATAAACAATCGAAAACTACACTTCCAAAATAATTCTAAAAAATCCTTTATGAGTATTAGGTAACTAGCTTCTCTTTTCAATGTTTCATGGCCCATAATTCAACATCATCAAGAAGCATCTACAAGCTTCGGGGTCATAAAATTCAATTATTTTTAAGCCCATAGAGTCTTGAAGTTGCTTTCAAAACTAAGTAGTCTAGCACTAACATTCACATGACGAGCAACTGTGGACGAGAAGATGAAATTTGCACCACAAGTTTTTTAAAAAATCAGGATTTGCAAGACTGTATCAGCAATCATGTCCCTTGACTTCAATTTGCATGCAGGCCATGCTAGAGGTATTGGCATTTTCCATAAATAATGCAGACAAGGACTCATCATTTGTCTTTGGTACAATAAATAGATGAAAGATTTGTCTTCTTCGACAGAAAGTTTTGGTAGTTATGAAGACACATTCTCTTCAGTGGCAGATAACTACCACTCACTACTCAGGTTGTTCGAGGCAGATCTCGCGCATGGTTTAGGTACAAAGTTCATATCATCTCAGGTGTTCATGGATGTGGAAAGCTGTCTTTATCAGTTTTTACCTCTTACGAGGTAGAAGTAAAATGACAGTGCCTTCTTCTTAATTTCCCATCTGAGACGTTTGCCTGCCCTCAAAGGAGTAGGGCTTTTGATAATTTTGGCCCATTTCAGTTGTTAAAGCGTTTCCTGTTTTGACTAGAAAAAGCTCGTATTTTCTGTGAATTCGACTCTTGAATTCCTTGTCTGCATCACTGCATGGAGGAGCAAAGAACTAAAGTTGGAATGATCCTCCTCTAATCAATGCATGCTAAAAAGACATTGGCTACTTTTCAATATTTACATATACCAGTTTGTTTTTACGTTATAAAAATATTTTTAAAAAAAATTAATTTTTTTTTATTAATTTCAAATTAATATATTTTTAGTGTTTTCAAATTATTTTGATGTGCTGATGTTAAAAATAATTTTTTTAAAAATAAAAAAAATCATTGACATACATTTTAGCACGAAAAGTTATTTAAAAAGCAACCGCAACCACACTTTAAGTTTAGGATGTATATAATTTTATATGGTATTTATTGAAGAGTGTCAAAGAGCCTTCTCAACCCAATAACTTAAGCTGTTAGATGAGATTTCAAGGTATGATTTATATTATTATGTAACACACCCCCTCAAGTGAAAGTTATTTGGACTTGAAACTTGTACAAGTCCATATTACCTCGTACTTAATTTTTTATCAAATAAATAAAAATGATGAGATTCAAACTCGTGACTGCTTAGTCATTAAAGTTTTGATACCATGTCAAATAACCATTTCAATGCAATAACTTAAACTATTAAATAAAATTTTAAAATATAATTTATATTATTATCTTAAAACAATATTCACTATTCCTCCCAGCCCAATTCTTTTCACCTTGTACAAATTGCAATGGCCATTTAATTTGAAGCTTCTTTAAGAGCACCATACCGGGATGGATTCTTATCCTACGGAAATGGGTTCTTGGCTTTTTCTTAGTTCTCTTGTCTCAGCAAGATTTAATAAAAGAAATAAAAATAAAAAGGTCATCATTCTAAATGAAAAAAAAATCACTGGTATCAATTGATTTCAAGTTGAAATGATCAGGAAACAGTTGCTCTTCACATATATATAAGAAGAAAGTGTTAGCATTTCCGGAAGAATTAAAGAGCAACAAAGTTGGAAAACCTACAGCTTATGTTATGCCTGAGGATACTAATCCAAACAGAATACCTCGTCAAGAAAAAAAGAAAAGAAAAGATCTTGATTCTATCTGCTGCAACAGAAAACAAATCTTGATTCTCCTTGATTATCCAGGACTTTAACCTTCTGCTCTCTTCCTCCGAGTAACATAACATGCTGGGCTTGCACACTGCAGCTTTCCTTACCTTGTTCTTCGTAACGTTATCACAGATTGAATTGAACGGCCCATATCTCCTACATTCTGATTAGAGAGCCCAAATAGTGTTCAGAACACGTTAAGGCCCATCACCTAATTCAATCTGCAGGTTGACTAGGCAAAGATTCATCAACTGGATCACTTCTAACCACAGCAATCCTATTCAAATTCGAACTGTGATTTCTTAATCCTCCAAAAAAATTCTCTTCCTGCCTGCCTGGTCACACTCCACATCATCAATCTGTCACCTAGTGTTTTTCCCAATAATAAAAAAAAAAATCAATGAACCGCAAAAAATAAATAAATATTAAATGCAAAAAAATATGGGGGGACTGGACTAAACAACCACACCAAGCCCAACTGTACTGGGCTTGTAAGTCCAGCTTGTCTTTTTTTTTTTTTAAATATATAAAATGAAAAATTCTGAACTATTTTGGAGCTTGTCAGGGTAATGTTACAGTAATTGTATTTTAAAGTTTTTTTTTAAATTTTAAAATATATTAAAATAATATTTTTTAATTTTAAAAAATAAATCAACATTTTTTTTTAATTTTTAAAGTGTTTTTAAAATGCCAAAACAAACATTTATTTATGATGCACTCAAATAAATACTTCCCCTCCTCTCCTAGTTAACATACATAAAAACTTAATAAACACACCAAATTCAAGTAGCTTGTGTTTGGCATGACTGTCGGACCTAAATTGACTTGGGTTTTGCTTGATTCCCAGTCCTAAGTCGCATTCAGGACCTTTAGGTCTTGCATGATCCCAGACTCAAGAGACTAAAATATTTTCTATACTTTTAATATATATTTTATATTTTTTAAAAAATTAGTATTGATCTTGTATGGAGCGTGTGTCTATATATATACATATATTTTTTTTAAAAATTAACCAATGCCATTGAGTGATCAACTAAATTAGAACCTCTATTAAAATTAAAGAGAAGCTGTCCAACCGTCCAACCTGAGCTCCTTCTTCTTGGTTTTGCTCGTTTTCATGGGCCGCTCACCATTTGTTTTTTGTGCCGTTGACAATAGAAAGAGAAAAAGAGGGTAAAATTCGTAAACAAGTCAAGCAGTAGACTTTTGATGCAAACCATAATTATTGATTAACCATAAAGTACAAGAATTACAGCACGAATGACGAAACTTCATAACATCAAACGAAAAACAAAACCTACAAGCACTGGCGCAACACACGTCACGATTAACAGAAGTGATAAACTATATATGTTACAGACTTCGAACCACTCTTGTTCCAGAAAACGTGGTGACCTAATAACGTAGAAGGTATAGGATAAACCGTGTCACGGTGACGAGCAGGATGAGAGATCCAACAACAGTTCCAGTTCCTGTCCAAATATTTTTGAAGTACACACTTACCAAGTACGCCTTGTTTTTATTCCAGGAGCTGTCATAGTAATCATTCAGCAGTTTGGACAGAGGGTCGAAAGTGGAAGAAACTTCTACCATTTCCCGACAAAGTCCGTTGATAAGCTCCGCCACGGCTTTACTGTCACCCAGCTTGCTAACAATAACTTTATTTTCGATGAGCAAATCCACATCGTTTTCAAGATCCACGAGAAAATCTAGTAGCTTAAGATAACGGCAAATGTACTCTTCTCCTGGATAATGTAGCTGCTCCAACGCAATGAGGTTTCGGAGGAGACATTCGGTATTGTTGTCGATTTCAAGGGAAGGCATAAGTAACTTACCTTTCTTATCTGAAAGCTCTGTCTGAACTTTTGAGAGAGGTTTCCAGGCTCTGATGTCAAGCAGGGATACATTCGGCAATGGCTTGAACTTAATTCCTGCCTGATGCAGCATTGTTGCGCTATAAAGAGTTTTTATGGGTTCTGCCTTCTGATCACTTTTTAAATCCGGGTGCTTGAACGATAGAAAACATCTCACCAAATCTGTGAAATATAATATTTTTTCGCCGGGCCTGGAATTCTTTTTGTACTTATCAAAGTACCGGCAGGAAAGGTCTACGAAAGATTTGCAATCGGTATTGCTCATTGCACAATCATATAAATCATTGAGAGTAGAGAATGGCAGCTGATTTTCAAGCAATATCAAGTCTCGTCGAATCGCAGCTCTCAACCAGGGTTGACATATTATAAAATCGTCTTGATATTTGCTGTTATCACCCAGGTATTCTTCATTCCTCAAGAAGAGCTCGAAGATGAATACAGCATCTAACAGAACCATCATCACAAACTGATCGCCGCTAAGCTTCGAGGTATGTGATCTTCTTGACCTGAAATGGTTCTCAAAAGTGTTTCCAAAAGGCCTTCTTGCTCCCTTTCCACTCTCAGTCTACAAATTTTAGTTCTGTAAATTAATAATTAATTAATTATACATTAATTAATAAAAAATTGATTTATATTAAGGTATTATTTATTTACTTTCAAAACATTGAAGTTAATGCATATATGTTATGTATAAATACTATTTAATTTTTAAATTATGAGTTATTTATTACATCAAAGACAAATAATTAGTTCCTGTCTGTATTATACTTGGAGTAGTTGATGATGGGATGTATTAGTTTTTAAGCAAAAACATAATTTTTTAAAAGTATAGTATTCATTTATCAAACATGTTTTTGGAAATGTTACTTTCATTTTATATTCCTAGAAAACACAACATAATAAACAATAAGACAAAAAATGATTCTAAACAAACCCTTTCAAATTACATGGTTGATACTAGAAACTACTCTCTCTTGATCTATACAGAGAACAAAATGATTCAAAAATTGAATTGAACTATATAATGAGACACATCAAAGTTATGAACTTTATTATATTTAAATAGATATCTTTATGATAAATATATATGCTTTAATTCATATAATAAGTTTTTTGGTTCATATTATAAAACGACTGACACATAATTTAAGATGACATAGTTTAAAGTGTTTTTTTTATTTAAAACAATTAATTAATTCCTGTCTGTATTATACTTGGAGTAGTTGATGATGGGATGTATTAGTTTTTAAGCAAAAACATAATTTTTTAAAAGTATAGTATTCATTTATCAAACATGTTTTTGGAAAAAATTTCAAATTATTTTTAATCTTAACCCGTTGTCAAACATATCTTTACTGTTTAACTGTTGCGTTATTTGTCTGGCAGTAGGGCTTTTAATAATTTAGGCAAAAGGCTCATTTTTTCTGTGAATTCAACTCTTGAATTCCTTATCTGCATCACAGCATGGAGGAGCAAAAGACTAAAGTTAGAATGGTCCTCCTCTAATCAATGCATGCTAAAAGAAATATTGGCTAGTTTTCGGTCTTTACTCTTTACTAGGTCTAGTATATAATTTTCTTAGTTCTCTTGTCTATCTCCTGTAAGATTTAATAAACAAAAAGAAGAAGAAGATAAAAGCTTATTCTAAATGAAATGGATCACTAGGAGCAAATGATTTCAAGTTGAAATTTTCATGAAACAGTTGGTCTTCATCTATATATATATATATATATAAGAAAAAATCTGGTTGATCCAGTGATCTAGTAAAACCCGGTTGCAATCCGTTGATTTTTATTTTTGTTTTTATTATATAAAACGATGTCGTTTTAATTAAAAAAAAAATTATCCTGTTCAAAATCTAGAATCCGGATCCAAACCGAAACAAGTCTGAAAACTATGACAACAGCTATGTTATGCTGTCAATTCAACAATCAGAATTGGCAAACTCTGAGGTCAAGTGAAAAAATCCTCGAGAACCAACTCAAAGATGAAAAAACAAGAAAACTGCCGTCAGCCAAGGCTTCAAGAATCTCTCAGCTTATCACTCTCCTAAGAAAACAAACCAGATCTTCTGTTCATACGATGACAACTCTCCTGATTAGCATGAAGAATTTCATTTTAGTCTCCAAACAAAAGCCAACTCACATCATATATAAGTAAATTTCAAAATGGACAGTGCAAAAACTAATCCATCCCTCAGTATGTTGCTAAGGCGGAGAATTTACGTTGGTTAGAAAGATGTGTTGTTGCTTATGCTAGGAATGCTGAAGCAATCCCTAATCTATTTTACTATATTGTTGAGGGGTATAAATTGTGTAGAATGTAAGGCCAATGGGTAGCAACATCAAGGTTCGTTTAGTATAGCATGGGTGAGAAAAAAACTAAAAACCTGATTAAATTAAAAAAATCAAAAAACATTTAACTGAAAAAACCAAATTAAAAAAAAAACCCGAATAAGATGGGTGGCAACATAAAGTTTCGTTTGGCTTAGAAATCTTTTATCAAGAACCTAGTGAGTTCGGTCTCAGTCCTTTCTTTTCTAGCTACTTGTTACCAAACATGTCCAGCCACCAAAGAATCCCCACCGCCGTTATGAACACAGATTTCCACTCCTACAGCCAAAGTTTTATGCGCCTCAGCTTCTACCTTGTCCTTGCAAATAGATCAGTTCGCAAAGAGAAACAAACACAAAATTCTGTTGTTTGCCATCACAATACAGTGCCCATAGAATTCTCACTAATTTCACCATCAGTCGCTACTATTTCTCCTTGATGATCTAGAACGGCAACCTTCTGTTTTCTAACCTAACATGTTGGGCTTGCACACTGCAGCTTTCCTTTGCTTTTTCTCCTGCATTTTCATTAGAGAGCCTAAATAGAGTGTTCAGGACACGTGAAGCCCATCACCTAATTCATCTGCAGGTTGACACCAAGGAAAAGACTTATCAACTGGATCACTATGAACCACAACAATAACTCTGATTTCCATATCCCTCTGTCTCCGGAAACAACAAGGATAAGCCAAGATTCCCCATGGTGTAATCGTAATCCTCCAGAAAAACTCTCTTCCTGCCTGGATGGTCATACTCCCGAAAAAAAGCTCCACATCATCGGTCCATCACCTAATTTTTTTTCCAATAAAAAAAGAAAACAGATCAAGAAGCCCAAATTCGCTGGGCTGATAAGGTCAGCTCCTGTTTTATTCCTTAAAAATATATAAAGAAAATATATAAAATGGAAAACCTAAACGACTTGGGGACACTTTAATGAACACTCCCCTTCTCCTACCAGCTAACACTCATAAAAACCTAGTAGACAAGGTAAAAAAAAAAAAACAGAGAGAGGGTGTGTTGAAGCTCAACTGCTAACCTCCAGCCAACTTCTAACAACATGAGTAGGACCAACATAATCTTTTTCCGTAGGCGATCCCAGCGCCACCAATCCGAACACTACCCGACTTAGGACGCCCCCCATTCATAGCTTGAATTCCCGCTATATCCTCGTCAAACTCTAAACTTTTCTTAGTTTTTGCCTTCAAAAAAATTGAGTGGCAACTCTACCTTTTAAACTTTATATATTTTCTTGATTTCTTACATCTCGAGTGCGGCATCATCCAATTCAGATACCACATCACAACTTGCATTGTTGTCACCGTCCACCTCATCATCTATTCTCTGATTTGAATAACCCTTTCCATAAAGTAACGATCTTTTTTTAGGTCGTGGAGTTCAAGGGTTTTTTTTTTCCGCAATGAATAACCTATGCTGAATCTCATCAACCACGACTGCCACTAGGGAGTCCTTACATCTTGTACCAATCAGTATCGTAGTTGTGCTTGATGAAGATTCAAGATATTCAGGCCTATGCTTCTTTCTATTCCAGTTGAGAGACGGACAGTGGGCAATACCAGGACCCTTCTATCTTTTATATATTTCTTCCCGGTTGTTATAATTTAGAATCAACTAGTGTTAGTTAGTTAGAATCCATCCGTAAGGTTAAAGGATAGATTAGTTAGTAAAATTCTTATGTAAATAAACTGCTTCTGCTGCTATATATAGAGGCAAGCATTGTAACAGAAAGAAAAATATATTGAATACAGTGAATAAAGAAAACACTAAATTTATCATGGTATCAGAGCCTAGTATCCCTTAAACACTATTGAATTCCTTCTTTATCTTCTTCATCTGTCCCTTAAAACCTCTGTATTGATTGAAAACAAAAACTTCCGTCCTTCTTGATCCCCTCCCATCCTTCTTGATACCATATTCTTGATACTAAATTCTATAGTCTTTCTCTGTTTCATACCTTCCTCTGTTTCATAGTCTTTCTCCCATTCTTGAATCTTGCATCATGACGAATAACAAAACAGAAGCCACACCCATTATTCACGTTCAAATAAAAAACCCTGGATTCTTGTTGAAGTTAACTACGATGTATGGTCGCAGATTATGGAGATGCAAATTGCAGGAAGGGAGAAGGTTGCATTATTGCATATATTATGGGCAAAACATAACCCCCTCAAGATACCGATGCCTCTTATGCAAAATGGTATGTTGAAAATCAAAAGGTTAAGGGATGACTGTTAACTCCTATGTCACTAGACATAATGAAGCGATACATCTGATTACACTTTTCTTATTAAATCAGAAAGCCTTCTCCTTGAAACAGATGGGACGCCCATTATCAATATACTATGGTGATCTTGTGGAAATCTTCCAAGAACTTGATCATCATGATAAAACTGTAATGAAAGATCCTGACGATGTCATTACCTATAGAAAATATGTTGAAAGATTACGGGTACATATTTTCTTGAATGGATTGGATGTTGAATTTGAACAAATCCGAGGATAGATTCTAAAAAAAGATCCAATATTGGATCTTGAAGAAGCCTATTGTAACAGTCCGGCTTCGAGAGATTAGATCCAAAACTGAAGCCGATGAAGAAGTGAGGAAGGCGTGTTGGAGAAGACTACCTGCAGCAAGAAAAGGTAGTGAGTACGTGTACAATCAAGATCGAATGTGAGAGACTTACGTGGAGGGTTGAGATGAAGAAGACCCTGCGGCTGACAGCTGGCAGGGGATAATTCCAAGGGGCAAACGGCACCGTTTACAGTAAGAAAGAGAGTCCAAATAAAATAGATTTAGATAAATACAGTTGGCAAATTCCACCTGTCATTCCCAATTTTCTACGGATTAAGAATTAGAATAAATAGGGGAGGAAGGGGGCTGTAGAGAGGCAGGAAATTGCTTTGAAGCAAATCTCATTCACCCAGGAGGCCCGGGCTACCTCGAAATTGCCCATAAATTCTAGATTAGGTTTTATTACTTTGCAACGTTTCTTTTAATCAAATTCTTTAGAGTTCCCTTCAATTATTTCAGTTTTACCGAAGTTTACCTGTAAGGCTCAGGTTCAAGAAAAGCATTAATAAAGAATCTTTTTAATTCTTTCCCTTCGAATTATTAAAGTTCATTACAAGTGGTATCAGAGCCACGATCTTCGGATGGCTGAAGGAATGAGGGTTTCCCAATTGATTGAAACAGTTTCAGGGATGAAACAACAGCAGGAGATACAACAACAAAACCAGCAGAATCAACAACAAATATTGGAGGACATAGTCCAGCAACTAAAGAACATGTCCACCAGGATGGATCAGATGACCAAGGCCCACGAAAAAAGGCCCATGGGTTCCCCCCCCAATTCTCCCACCAGATCAGTCAATGGAAATACCAGGCACGAAGTAGTACCACAGGAAGGATTTCAACAAGTTCAACTCAAATCAATCCGATTAGAGTTTCCCCGGTTTAATGGGGATGATCCTATTGGCTGGGTATACAAGGCCAACCAATTCTTTAATTTTCACAGCACTCCTGCACAACACCGGTTGTTTATAGCCAGCTTTCACATGGAAGGAAAAGCCATAACCTGGTATCAAGAATTAGAAGACACTGGAATTCTTACCAGTTGGGAGGCTTTCATTAAAGCCCTCCAAATCCGTTTTGGAACCTCTTCTTATGATGACCCTATGGAGGCCCTCATCAACATCAAGCAAACCACAACTGTAAAGCTCTACAAAACCCAATTTGAGATGCTTTCGAACCGGGTCAGAGGACTTTCTGACTCTCACAGGCTCAGTTGCTTCCTAGGAGGAGATAAGAATGGGGGTCAGAATGCTAAATCCCCAGAATCTCGTGGCTGCTTATGGGTTGGCAAGAATGCAAGAAGAGAATCTGACCATCATGAGGAAATCATGGAGACCTAGCAATATGGGGTTCCAAAACCGAAACCCAACACCATCTCAGCCTAGGGCTGAAACTAAACCAATGATGATACAGAGGCACACTCCAGCACAGATGAGGGAAAAGAGAGACAAGGGGCTTTGCTTTAAATGTGACAGCAAATGGGGACCTGGCCACAGGTGTGGAGGACCTAAAATATTCTTGATAGAGGAATTAGAAGAAGAGATGGAGGATAAAAGTTTTATTCCTGAAGACCTGATTGATCTAAGAGACTCTCAGGAAGAGGGCAAGGAGGGAATCGGCATATCCCTCCATGCAATCATCGGAAACCCCAATCCTAAAACCATGAGGGTATCCGTGAAGCTGAGTGGCCATGATTTCGTGGCCCTAATTGACACAGGAAGTACACATAATTTCGTACACCCGAGGGTAACAAGAAGAGCAGGAATAAAGATTCTCAAACACAACCCTATTGGTGTAAACATTGCCGATGGGTCCAAGCTGTGGAGTGAGGGAAGTTGTCCAGATATTAAACTAATGATTCAAGGAGATCAGTTTATAACTAGAGCTTATGTCATACAACTGGGAGGGTGCGATATGGTGCTAGGAATCCAGTGGCTTAAAAGTTTAGGACCAATTCTTTGGGACTTTTCAGCCTTACAAATGGAATTCCAAAAAGAAGGAAGAAGGGTCCTAGTTCAGGGAATAGGAGTACAGAAATCAGAGGTGGATTGCAGCCCAACCTTCTTACAAGAATCGAGGAGAGTCGAAGAAGGGCTGATTCTGCAAATTTGGGAGCTTGGATCGGATTATACTAAACTGCCAGAACAGATTGAGAATTTGCTACTGGAATTCATGGAAGTATTTCAAGAGCCAAAGGGAATTCCACCTAGCAGAGCACATGACCATTCCATAATACTGAAGGAAGGCACTTCCCCAATAAGTGTACGCCCGTACAGATACCCCTACTACCAAAAATCTGAGATAGAGAAATTAATTAAGGAGCTGTTAGCCTTGGGTACTATAAGACCCAGCCAAAGCCCTTTTTCATCACCGGTCCTACTAGTTAGGAAGGCCGATGGGTCCTGGAGAATGTGTGTGGACTACCGTGCCCTCAACAAGGAGACTGTAAAGGACAAATTCCCCATACCAGTTGTGGAAGAGCTACTAGATGAACTACATGGTTCTCAAATTTTTTCAAAGCTAGACCTCCGATCAGGCTTCCATCAGATCAGAATGAAGGAAGAAGATATCCCTAAAACAGCCTTTAGGACTCATGAAGGGCACTATGAATTCCTGGTGATGCCCTTCGGCCTCACAAATGCCCCTTCCACTTTTCAAGGGTTAATGAATGATATCTTTCGACCCTATCTCAGAAAATTCGTGCTGGTTTTCTTCGATGACATCCTAGTCTACAACCATAATGCGGAGGAGCATGAGAAACACCTAAGGATGGTATTTGAGACACTCGTTCGACATAAGCTATTTGCCAAAAAGTCCAAATGTAAATTCGCAAGTAGTGAAATCGAATATTTGGGGCATATAGTTTCAGGGCAGGGAGTGCATGCTGATCCTAGCAAGGTAGAGTCAATGATCAAGTGGCCTAAGCCCAACACACTCAAATCCCTAAGGGGATTCCTAGGGCTGACAGGATACTACCGTAGATTCATCAAAGGGTACGGAGTAATCGCAGTCCCCTTAACCAGACTCCTGAAAAAGGGGCCTTTCAAATGGGATTTAGAAGCAGACAAAGCCTTTGAGCAACTAAAAAAGGCAGTGTCAACCCCACCGGTCCTAGCATTACCAGATTTCAACCAAAACTTCATAATCGAATGTGATGCCTCAGGTATAGGACTTGGTGCCGTGTTAATGCAGGGTGGCAGACCCATATCCTACTTCAGCAAAAGTCTAAAAGGGAGAGAACTATCACTATCAACATATGAAAAGGAATTTTTGGCACTAGTCACAGCTGTTCAGAAATGGAGGCCTTATTTATTGGGCCAAGCATTCAAGATAAAAACAGATCAACAAAGCCTCAAATATCTGTTAGAACAACGGGTTGGAACACCCACACAGCAGAAATGGCTATCCAAATTGATTGGATATGACTTTATGGTCGAGTTTCGAGCAGGAAAAGAAAATCTAGTAGCTGATGCACTGTCTAGGTAGGAGGATACTACAGAAAAAGGTACACTATAGGCTATCTCTACTCCAATTGTTGACTGGACTGATCAGTTAAAAGAGAGTTACAAAAATGATCTAGAAATTCAAACTATCATACAACAACTCAACCAAGAAACCATAGGGTCTTTAAAATATCAGTTTAGGGGAGGAATTCTATACTATAAACACAGAGTCTACATAAGCCAATCCAGCCCTATAAAAAATGACATACTGAATTACATTCATGACAGTCCACCCTCAGGACATACAGGGTTTGAGAGGACACTAAAACGGGCAAGGAGAGACTTCTTTTGGGTAGGGATGAAATCCAACATACAAACCTATATAAAACAGTGTGTAGTCTGCTAGAGAGCCAAAGGGGAAAATAAAAAACCATCCGGGCTCTTACAACCCTTACCTATACCCACTAAACCATGGTCATCCATATCTATGGATTTTATAGAAGGACTGCCAAAATCTAATCAATATTCAGTCATTATGGTAGTCGTGGATAGGTTTACCAAATATGCCCATTTTATTCCCGTTTCCCAGCCCTACAGTGCAACCAAAATTGCAAATCTGTTCTCTCAAAATGTAATGAAATTGCATGGGCTCCCAAACGACATAGTATCAGACCGAGATCCTACCTTCACTAGCAAATTTTGGGGAGAATTATTTCAACTACAAGGGGTCAAGCTGCTAATGTCTACAGCATACCACCACCAAACCGACGGGCAAACAGAAGCAACTAACAAGACACTGGAAGGGTATTTGAGGTGCTATGTGGGAGACAACCCGAAGGGTTGGTCCAATTGGCTAACCATGGCAGAATATTGCTACAATACCAGCTATCACTCATCCCTCAAATCCACCCCGTTTGAAGCAACCTACGGCTACCCACCCCCAAGTCTCACAGATTACATCCCAGGTTCAACGAAAAATCAAGCAGCAGAAGATCATTTACAACACAGGACAGAACAAATGGCAGTAATCAAACATAACTTAACTCAAGCTCAAGCAAGGCAAAAGAAACAAGCAGACAAAGGCAGAACAGAAGCTGAATTTAAAGAAGGGGAATGGGTTTACCTCCGGCTCCAGCCATATCGACAAACCAGCATGCCAAGAAACAAAAATGTGAAGTTAGCATACAAGTATTTCGGGCCATTCAAAATCTTAAAAAGAGTGGGAGAAGTGGCTTACCAGCTGGACCTCCCCAAGGAAACCCGAATCCATAGCACATTTCACGTCTCACTGTTGAAGAAATGGATCGGGAAGGAGATAATCCCCGAACCGAAGCTACCCGTGATCGAAACCAAGCAGCAACCCCAACCAGAACCGGCAGAGATCCTTGACCGAAGAAGTCAAGTTACACGAAGAGAGACGAAGGAAGAAGTTCTGTTAAGGTGGGAAGGACAGCCCAAAGAAGACGCTGTTTGGGTCCAGGAAACCTGGCTAAAAGATTCTTACCCTCACCTTGAGGGCAAGGTTTTTTAAGGGGGAGAGTGTTGTAACAGTCCGGCTTCGAGAGATTAGATCCAAAACTGAAGCCGATGAAGAAGTGAGGAAGGCGTGTTGGAGAAGACTACCTGCAGCAAGAAAAGGTAGTGAGTACGTGTACAATCAAGATCGAATGTGAGAGACTTACGTGGAGGGTTGAGATGAAGAAGACCCTGCGGCTGACAGCTGGCAGGGGATAATTCCAAGGGGCAAACGGCACCGTTTACAGTAAGAAAGAGAGTCCAAATAAAATAGATTTAGATAAATACAGTTGGCAAATTCCACCTGTCATTCCCAATTTTCTACGGATTAAGAATTAGAATAAATAGGGGAGGAAGGGGGCTGTAGAGAGGCAGGAAATTGCTTTGAAGCAAATCTCATTCACCAAGGAGGCCCGGGCTACCTCGAAACTGCCCAGAAATTCTAGATTAGGTTTTATTACTTTGCAACGTTTCTTTTAATCAAATTCTTTAGAGTTCCCTTCAATTATTTCAGTTTTACCGAAGTTTACCTGTAAGGCTCAGGTTCAAGAAAAGCATTAATAAAGAATCTTTTTAATTCTTTCCCTTCGAATTATTAAAGTTCATTACAAGTGGTATCAGAGCCACGATCTTCGGATGGCTGAAGGAATGAGGGTTTCCCAATTGATTGAAACAGTTTCAGGGATGAAACAACAGCAGGAGATACAACAACAAAACCAGCAGAATCAACAGCAAATATTGGAGGACATAGTCCAGCAACTAAAGAACATGTCCACCAGGATGGATCAGATGACAAGGCCCACGAAAAAAGGCCCATGGGTTCCCCCCCCAATTCTCCCACCAGATCAGTCAATGGAAATACCAGGCACGAAGTAGTACCACAGGAAGGATTTCAACAAGTTCAACTCAAATCAATCCGATTAGAGTTTCCCCGGTTTAATGGGGATGATCCTATTGGCTGGGTATACAAGGCCAACCAATTCTTTAATTTTCACAGCACTCCTGCACAACACCGGTTGTTTATAGCCAGCTTTCACATGGAAGGAAAAGCCATAACCTGGTATCAAGAATTAGAAGACACTGGAATTCTTACCAGTTGGGAGGCTTTCATTAAAGCCCTCCAAATCCGTTTTGGAACCTCTTCTTATGATGACCCTATGGAGGCCCTCATCAACATCAAGCAAACCACAACTGTAAAGCTCTACAAAACCCAATTTGAGATGCTTTCGAACCGGGTCAGAGGACTTTCTGACTCTCACAGGCTCAGTTGCTTCCTAGGAGGAGATAAGAATGGGGGTCAGAATGCTAAATCCCCAGAATCTCGTGGCTGCTTATGGGTTGGCAAGAATGCAAGAAGAGAATCTGACCATCATGAGGAAATCATGGAGACCTAGCAATATGGGGTTCCAAAACCGAAACCCAACACCATCTCAGCCTAGGGCTGAAACTAAACCAATGATGATACAGAGGCACACTCCAGCACAGATGAGGGAAAAGAGAGACAAGGGGCTTTGCTTTAAATGTGACAGCAAATGGGGACCTGGCCACAGGTGTGGAGGACCTAAAATATTCTTGATAGAGGAATTAGAAGAAGAGATGGAGGATAAAAGTTTTATTCCTGAAGACCTGATTGATCTAAGAGACTCTCAGGAAGAGGGCAAGGAGGGAATCGGCATATCCCTCCATGCAATCATCGGAAACCCCAATCCTAAAACCATGAGGGTATCCGTGAAGCTGAGTGGCCATGATTTCGTGGCCCTAATTGACACAGGAAGTACACATAATTTCGTACACCCGAGGGTAACAAGAAGAGCAGGAATAAAGATTCTCAAACACAACCCTATTGGTGTAAACATTGCCGATGGGTCCAAGCTGTGGAGTGAGGGAAGTTGTCCAGATATTAAACTAATGATTCAAGGAGATCAGTTTATAACTAGAGCTTATGTCATACAACTGGGAGGGTGCGATATGGTGCTAGGAATCCAGTGGCTTAAAAGTTTAGGACCAATTCTTTGGGACTTTTCAGCCTTACAAATGGAATTCCAAAAAGAAGGAAGAAGGGTCCTAGTTCAGGGAATAGGAGTACAGAAATCAGAGGTGGATTGCAGCCCAACCTTCTTACAAGAATTGAGGAGAGTCGAAGAAGGGCTGATTCTGCAAATTTGGGAGCTTGGATCGGATTATACTAAACTGCCAGAACAGATTGAGAATTTGCTACTGGAATTCATGGAAGTATTTCAAGAGCCAAAGGGAATTCCACCTAGCAGAGCACATGACCATTCCATAATACTGAAGGAAGGCACTTCCCCAATAAGTGTACGCCCGTACAGATACCCCTACTACCAAAAATCTGAGATAGAGAAATTAATTAAGGAGCTGTTAGCCTTGGGTACTATAAGACCCAGCCAAAGCCCTTTTTCATCACCGGTCCTACTAGTTAGGAAGGCCGATGGGTCCTGGAGAATGTGTGTGGACTACCGTGCCCTCAACAAGGAGACTGTAAAGGACAAATTCCCCATACCAGTTGTGGAAGAGCTACTAGATGAACTACATGGTTCTCAAATTTTTTCAAAGCTAGACCTCCGATCAGGCTTCCATCAGATCAGAATGAAGGAAGAAGATATCCCTAAAACAGCCTTTAGGACTCATGAAGGGCACTATGAATTCCTGGTGATGCCCTTCGGCCTCACAAATGCCCCTTCCACTTTTCAAGGGTTAATGAATGATATCTTTCGACCCTATCTCAGAAAATTCGTGCTGGTTTTCTTCGATGACATCCTAGTCTACAACCATAATGCGGAGGAGCATGAGAAACACCTAAGGATGGTATTTGAGACACTCGTTCGACATAAGCTATTTGCCAAAAAGTCCAAATGTAAATTCGCAAGTAGTGAAATCGAATATTTGGGGCATATAGTTTCAGGGCAGGGAGTGCATGCTGATCCTAGCAAGGTAGAGTCAATGATCAAGTGGCCTAAGCCCAACACACTCAAATCCCTAAGGGGATTCCTAGGGCTGACAGGATACTACCGTAGATTCATCAAAGGGTACGGAGTAATCGCAGTCCCCTTAACCAGACTCCTGAAAAAGGGGCCTTTCAAATGGGATTTAGAAGCAGACAAAGCCTTTGAGCAACTAAAAAAGGCAGTGTCAACCCCACCGGTCCTAGCATTACCAGATTTCAACCAAAACTTCATAATCGAATGTGATGCCTCAGGTATAGGACTTGGTGCCGTGTTAATGCAGGGTGGCAGACCCATATCCTACTTCAGCAAAAGTCTAAAAGGGAGAGAACTATCACTATCAACATATGAAAAGGAATTTTTGGCACTAGTCACAGCTGTTCAGAAATGGAGGCCTTATTTATTGGGCCAAGCATTCAAGATAAAAACAGATCAACAAAGCCTCAAATATCTGTTAGAACAACGGGTTGGAACACCCACACAGCAGAAATGGCTATCCAAATTGATTGGATATGACTTTATGGTCGAGTTTCGAGCAGGAAAAGAAAATCTAGTAGCTGATGCACTGTCTAGGTAGGAGGATACTACAGAAAAAGGTACACTATAGGCTATCTCTACTCCAATTGTTGACTGGACTGATCAGTTAAAAGAGAGTTACAAAAATGATCTAGAAATTCAAACTATCATACAACAACTCAACCAAGAAACCATAGGGTCTTTAAAATATCAGTTTAGGGGAGGAATTCTATACTATAAACACAGAGTCTACATAAGCCAATCCAGCCCTATAAAAAATGACATACTGAATTACATTCATGACAGTCCACCCTCAGGACATACAGGGTTTGAGAGGACACTAAAACGGGCAAGGAGAGACTTCTTTTGGGTAGGGATGAAATCCAACATACAAACCTATATAAAACAGTGTGTAGTCTGCTAGAGAGCCAAAGGGGAAAATAAAAAACCATCCGGGCTCTTACAACCCTTACCTATACCCACTAAACCATGGTCATCCATATCTATGGATTTTATAGAAGGACTGCCAAAATCTAATCAATATTCAGTCATTATGGTAGTCGTGGATAGGTTTACCAAATATGCCCATTTTATTCCCGTTTCCCAGCCCTACAGTGCAACCAAAATTGCAAATCTGTTCTCTCAAAATGTAATGAAATTGCATGGGCTCCCAAACGACATAGTATCAGACCGAGATCCTACCTTCACTAGCAAATTTTGGGGAGAATTATTTCAACTACAAGGGGTCAAGCTGCTAATGTCTACAGCATACCACCCCCAAACCGACGGGCAAACAGAAGCAACTAACAAGACACTGGAAGGGTATTTGAGGTGCTATGTGGGAGACAACCCGAAGGGTTGGTCCAATTGGCTAACCATGGCAGAATATTGCTACAATACCAGCTATCACTCATCCCTCAAATCCACCCCGTTTGAAGCAACCTACGGCTACCCACCCCCAAGTCTCACAGATTACATCCCAGGTTCAACGAAAAATCAAGCAGCAGAAGATCATTTACAACACAGGACAGAACAAATGGCAGTAATCAAACATAACTTAACTCAAGCTCAAGCAAGGCAAAAGAAACAAGCAGACAAAGGCAGAACAGAAGCTGAATTTAAAGAAGGGGAATGGGTTTACCTCCGGCTCCAGCCATATCGACAAACCAGCATGCCAAGAAACAAAAATGTGAAGTTAGCATACAAGTATTTCGGGCCATTCAAAATCTTAAAAAGAGTGGGAGAAGTGGCTTACCAGCTGGACCTCCCCAAGGAAACCCGAATCCATAGCACATTTCACGTCTCACTGTTGAAGAAATGGATCGGGAAGGAGATAATCCCCGAACCGAAGCTACCCGTGATCGAAACCAAGCAGCAACCCCAACCAGAACCGGCAGAGATCCTTGACCGAAGAAGTCAAGTTACACGAAGAGAGACGAAGGAAGAAGTTCTGTTAAGGTGGGAAGGACAGCCCAAAGAAGATGCTGTTTGGGTCCAGGAAACCTGGCTAAAAGATTCTTACCCTCACCTTGAGGGCAAGGTTTTTTAAGGGGGAGAGTGTTGTAACAGTCCGGCTTCGAGAGATTAGATCCAAAACTGAAGCCGATGAAGAAGTGAGGAAGGCGTGTTGGAGAAGACTACCTGCAGCAAGAAAAGGTAGTGAGTACGTGTACAATCAAGATCGAATGTGAGAGACTTACGTGGAGGGCTGAGATGAAGAAGACCCTGCGGCTGACAGCTGGCAGGGGATAATTCCAAGGGGCAAACGGCACCGTTTACAGTAAGAAAGAGAGTCCAAATAAAATAGATTTAGATAAATACAGTTGGCAAATTCCACCTGTCATTCCCAATTTTCTACGGATTAAGAATTAGAATAAATAGGGGAGGAAGGGGGCTGTAGAGAGGCAGGAAATTGCTTTGAAGCAAATCTCATTCACCAAGGAGGCCCGGGCTACCTCGAAACTGCCCATAAATTCTAGATTAGGTTTTATTACTTTGCAACGTTTCTTTTAATCAAATTCTTTAGAGTTCCCTTCAATTATTTCAGTTTTACCGAAGTTTACCTGTAAGGCTCAGGTTCAAGAAAAGCATTAATAAAGAATCTTTTTAATTCTTTCCCTTCGAATTATTAAAGTTCATTACAAGTGGTATCAGAGCCACGATCTTCGGATGGCTGAAGGAATGAGGGTTTCCCAATTGATTGAAACAGTTTCAGGGATGAAACAACAGCAGGAGATACAACAACAAAACCAGCAGAATCAACAGCAAATATTGGAGGACATAGTCCAGCAACTAAAGAACATGTCCACCAGGATGGATCAGATGACCAAGGCCCACGAAAAAAGGCCCATGGGTTCCCCCCCCAATTCTCCCACCAGATCAGTCAATGGAAATACCAGGCACGAAGTAGTACCACAGGAAGGATTTCAACAAGTTCAACTCAAATCAATCCGATTAGAGTTTCCCCGGTTTAATGGGGATGATCCTATTGGCTGGGTATACAAGGCCAACCAATTCTTTAATTTTCACAGCACTCCTGCACAACACCGGTTGTTTATAGCCAGCTTTCACATGGAAGGAAAAGCCATAACCTGGTATCAAGAATTAGAAGACACTGGAATTCTTACCAGTTGGGAGGCTTTCATTAAAGCCCTCCAAATCCGTTTTGGAACCTCTTCTTATGATGACCCTATGGAGGCCCTCATCAACATCAAGCAAACCACAACTGTAAAGCTCTACAAAACCCAATTTGAGATGCTTTCGAACCGGGTCAGAGGACTTTCTGACTCTCACAGGCTCAGTTGCTTCCTAGGAGGAGATAAGAATGGGGGTCAGAATGCTAAATCCCCAGAATCTCGTGGCTGCTTATGGGTTGGCAAGAATGCAAGAAGAGAATCTGACCATCATGAGGAAATCATGGAGACCTAGCAATATGGGGTTCCAAAACCGAAACCCAACACCATCTCAGCCTAGGGCTGAAACTAAACCAATGATGATACAGAGGCACACTCCAGCACAGATGAGGGAAAAGAGAGACAAGGGGCTTTGCTTTAAATGTGACAGCAAATGGGGACCTGGCCACAGGTGTGGAGGACCTAAAATATTCTTGATAGAGGAATTAGAAGAAGAGATGGAGGATAAAAGTTTTATTCCTGAAGACCTGATTGATCTAAGAGACTCTCAGGAAGAGGGCAAGGAGGGAATCGGCATATCCCTCCATGCAATCATCGGAAACCCCAATCCTAAAACCATGAGGGTATCCGTGAAGCTGAGTGGCCATGATTTCGTGGCCCTAATTGACACAGGAAGTACACATAATTTCGTACACCCGAGGGTAACAAGAAGAGCAGGAATAAAGATTCTCAAACACAACCCTATTGGTGTAAACATTGCCGATGGGTCCAAGCTGTGGAGTGAGGGAAGTTGTCCAGATATTAAACTAATGATTCAAGGAGATCAGTTTATAACTAGAGCTTATGTCATACAACTGGGAGGGTGCGATATGGTGCTAGGAATCCAGTGGCTTAAAAGTTTAGGACCAATTCTTTGGGACTTTTCAGCCTTACAAATGGAATTCCAAAAAGAAGGAAGAAGGGTCCTAGTTCAGGGAATAGGAGTACAGAAATCAGAGGTGGATTGCAGCCCAACCTTCTTACAAGAATTGAGGAGAGTCGAAGAAGGGCTGATTCTGCAAATTTGGGAGCTTGGATCGGATTATACTAAACTGCCAGAACAGATTGAGAATTTGCTACTGGAATTCATGGAAGTATTTCAAGAGCCAAAGGGAATTCCACCTAGCAGAGCACATGACCATTCCATAATACTGAAGGAAGGCACTTCCCCAATAAGTGTACGCCCGTACAGATACCCCTACTACCAAAAATCTGAGATAGAGAAATTAATTAAGGAGCTGTTAGCCTTGGGTACTATAAGACCCAGCCAAAGCCCTTTTTCATCACCGGTCCTACTAGTTAGGAAGGCCGATGGGTCCTGGAGAATGTGTGTGGACTACCGTGCCCTCAACAAGGAGACTGTAAAGGACAAATTCCCCATACCAGTTGTGGAAGAGCTACTAGATGAACTACATGGTTCTCAAATTTTTTCAAAGCTAGACCTCCGATCAGGCTTCCATCAGATCAGAATGAAGGAAGAAGATATCCCTAAAACAGCCTTTAGGACTCATGAAGGGCACTATGAATTCCTGGTGATGCCCTTCGGCCTCACAAATGCCCCTTCCACTTTTCAAGGGTTAATGAATGATATCTTTCGACCCTATCTCAGAAAATTCGTGCTGGTTTTCTTCGATGACATCCTAGTCTACAACCATAATGCGGAGGAGCATGAGAAACACCTAAGGATGGTATTTGAGACACTCGTTCGACATAAGCTATTTTCCAAAAAGTCCAAATGTAAATTCGCAAGTAGTGAAATCGAATATTTGGGGCATATAGTTTCAGGGCAGGGAGTGCATGCTGATCCTAGCAAGGTAGAGTCAATGATCAAGTGGCCTAAGCCCAACACACTCAAATCCCTAAGGGGATTCCTAGGGCTGACAGGATACTACCGTAGATTCATCAAAGGGTACGGAGTAATCGCAGTCCCCTTAACCAGACTCCTGAAAAAGGGGCCTTTCAAATGGGATTTAGAAGCAGACAAAGCCTTTGAGCAACTAAAAAAGGCAGTGTCAACCCCACCGGTCCTAGCATTACCAGATTTCAACCAAAACTTCATAATCGAATGTGATGCCTCAGGTATAGGACTTGGTGCCGTGTTAATGCAGGGTGGCAGACCCATATCCTACTTCAGCAAAAGTCTAAAAGGGAGAGAACTATCACTATCAACATATGAAAAGGAATTTTTGGCACTAGTCACAGCTGTTCAGAAATGGAGGCCTTATTTATTGGGCCAAGCATTCAAGATAAAAACAGATCAACAAAGCCTCAAATATCTGTTAGAACAACGGGTTGGAACACCCACACAGCAGAAATGGCTATCCAAATTGATTGGATATGACTTTATGGTCGAGTTTCGAGCAGGAAAAGAAAATCTAGTAGCTGATGCACTGTCTAGGTAGGAGGATACTACAGAAAAAGGTACACTATAGGCTATCTCTACTCCAATTGTTGACTGGACTGATCAGTTAAAAGAGAGTTACAAAAATGATCTAGAAATTCAAACTATCATACAACAACTCAACCAAGAAACCATAGGGTCTTTAAAATATCAGTTTAGGGGAGGAATTCTATACTATAAACACAGAGTCTACATAAGCCAATCCAGCCCTATAAAAAATGACATACTGAAGGAAGGCACTTCCCCAATAAGTGTACGCCCGTACAAATACCCCTACTACCAAAAATCTGAGATAGAGAAATTAATTAAGGAGTTGTTAGCCTTGGGTACTATAAGACCCAGCCAAAGCCCTTTTTCATCACCGGTCCTACTAGTTAGGAAGGCCGATGGGTCCTGGAGAATGTGTGTGGACTACCGTGCCCTCAACAAGGAGACTGTAAAGGACAAATTCCCCATACCAGTTGTGGAAGAGCTACTAGATGAACTACATGGTTCTCAAATTTTTTCAAAGCTAGACCTCCGATCAGGCTTCCATCAAATCAGAATGAAGGAAGAAGATATCCCTAAAACAACCTTTAGGACTCATGAAGGGCACTATGAATTCCTGGTGATGCCCTTCGGCCTTCGAATTATTAATAAAGAATCTTTTTAATTCTTTCCCTTCGAATTATTAAAGTTCATTACACCTATGCATACATACATCATGATGTTGTTCGCAAAATCACTCTAAACAATGAAAAACTGATCATGTTGAATCATCTGCGATGATGGCACGAAGAGTCAAGCCTAGAACATACCGATCAACCAGTACAGGTCCTATCATTTGAACATCAGAGCCTCAGCAATAGCTATGAGATTGGAAAGGCCAAATTAGAATACATTTGCACTCATTGTGGTGAAATTGGGCACACAAAGCTAAAATGATATGAACTGATTGGATACCCAGAATGGTGGGATCTTGCTAAAGCACCACGCAAACGGAATCAAAGATCAAACACTCATGCCTTAGCAGCTGTAGTAGAACACACCACCACATGCATACCTCAGGACGACTCAGCTTTGGTCACAACATCTGGCGCAGTAGCAGAACTTACCTCCACCATCACACCTAAGGATGACTCAACATTAATCACAACATCTGGTAGGGTCTTTCACACTTCCTCTACTAGGAATAGTAATGAATGGATAATTGATTCTGGAGCTACTGACCACATGACCTTTGATAATCTATGCCTTCAATCTTTAAAACCTTATGAACAACATATTATATCCATAATAAATGGTACACCTTGTCATGTTATTGGGGAAGGTTTTGTCACCCTCACTGAACAATTAAGCCTTGATTCTGTATTGGTTGTTCGAAATTTTAATCACAATTTACTATCAGTGGCTTAAATAACCCTTACTCTGCAATTGGCTTAAATATATTATGATTTTTTGTCCTAACCTTTGTGTTTTTAAGGACATTCAAACTTAGAAGACAATTGACTATGGTACTAGACGGGGGAAGCTCTATTATCTAGATTTAACGTCAGCAAGCTTTTATCAGTTGGCTCAAGCATTCTCCATGAATAAATCTGTAGACTCTGAGGTTTGGTTGTGGCATAAACATCTAGGACACTCATCATTTGGATACTTAAAGAAGTTGCCAAAACTCTTTACTAAACTGTCTACCTTAGACTTTAAATGTGAGATGTGTGAATTGGCTAAAAGCCATCGGGTTCCATTTTGAATAAGTTTGAATAAAAGTCCAGCACCTTTTATGGTCATCCATTTGAATGTTTGGGGTCCAGTAAATAACTTATCTCTTAGTGATAAACGAAGGTTTATGTCCTTTATTGATGATCACACCAGTGTGACTTGGATTTGCTTAATGAAATCCAAGAGCGAAGTTAGCTCATTATTCAAATAGTTTCACAAAATGATAGCCACACAATATCACTCTACAATACAGGTTTTACGTAGTGATGATGGTGGAGAATTTATCAACCAAGAATTGAAGCAATATCTAGTTGACCATGGGATTGCTCATCAAACTACCTGCCCTTACACCCCTCAGCAAAATGGGGTGGCAGAGCGTAAGAATTGCCACCTTCTTGAAATTGTTCGGGCTTTCTTGTTTGAAGCTCATATGCCAACTAGATACTGGGGTGAAGCCATTACAACAACAACATATCTCATTAATCGACTACCCTCAAGTACCTTACCATAATTTTAAAACCCAACCCGGTAGTTGACCCGGCCTAATGATCGGGTCACATGGTCAACCCAAAAAATTAATAAAAAAATAAAAATTATTAATCATAGATAGGGCCCGGTTGAGGAGGAGCTCATATGGGCTCCATTGCCAAATTGACCGTGAAATTTGTCTTCTTTTGTGATTTAAAATTTCCTCTTCTTTACCCCAAAAGATCAAATCTTTCACTGATAGAAAATAATCAATTGATGAGGTTTTTCAAGCTGGTGCAAGGGCACTTGGTTGCCACAGTAGGGGCAGGTACTTCTTGTAATGAGATCCTAACATCCAAACCTTCTCTTTACCAGTAACATGAATAAGAAGAGAGAGAAGATGTCGCAGATTAGCTGTTAGGAAGAAGAGTTTTGAAGAAGAGGTAATCGATTACGAACCTTCTTCTAATGAGGCTACAGCCAAGCCAAAAAGCGCTCCATCAATTCCAACAAAAACATGTTTAACATGCCCCTTTCAAGCTGAACGTGGGAATGGGAATGGTAATGGCAATGATGAAAAGGAAAGGAAGACGAAGATTTCAGATGAGGATTTGGAGAGGCCATTTGTTGAGTACTTGTCAAAAATACAGTTGCCTCCAAAGATTAGATTGTATAGATTGCTGCTGCCTTTCTCTATTAGGAAGGGAGTTGGGTTTACCCGGGTCGATCGGGTTTCACCGGGCTAACTCCCAGGCAGGTTTTTACTTAGACCCGGATTGGTTCTAGACCTTGGTCGGCGGGGTCCCGAGTCGACCCGTCAGGCCGATCCGGGTTTTAAAACTATATACCTTATAGTTTCAGACTCCATTAAGTGTTCTTCACGAAGCTATAAAGTCACCAATTATGCTGAATCTACCACTAAAAGTCTTTGGATGTACAACATTTGTTCATCTTCACAAACCATTAAGGAACAAGTTGGAACTTTGAGCACTCAAATGTGTCTTTGTTGGTTTTGCTCAACATCAAAAGGGTTAGTGTTGTTATCATCCTCCAACCTATAAACTATATGTCACTCTTGATGTTGTATTTTATGAAGATAAAATGTATTACTTTACTCCTGAAATCTCAAGTGAAAAGGACAACCAAAGTAACTCGCAGGCTTCTAAAGACAACCTGTATCACTTGGATGGTATGAGTGGAAAGTATTCCAGTGATACACAGTCACATACTTCACGAGATACAAACAGTCAAGAGGTAATGCAACTATAACCGCAACAAACCATTGAAGACTAGACATAAATAAGGCAACCAGAACCTCAGTCATTAGCTTCCCCTATTTATAATGTACCAATGGATCAATTACTCTCTGAGTTTTAATTTATGCCTAAACCTCAGGTAAGTTTTGAAACTTAACTTAAAATTCTACCCCATAGAACTATAAGAGAAAAACCCAGAATTGACTATGAACCACTCCTCACTTCTAAACCATATTATCCTATGAGTAATTACGTGTCCTACCATAGACTGTCAAAGGAAAATAAAGCTTTTATGAATCAATTATATGTTATATCTATTCCTAATAGTGTGCAGGAAGCTCTAAAAGATTCTAAGTGGAAAGAAGCTATGAATGAAGAAATGTGGTCCCTTCAAAAGAATTCAACATGGGAAGTGGTTGGCTTACCCATAGAAAAGATACCGGTTGGATGCAGGTGGATGTTTACCATTAAACATAAAATGAATGGTACCATTGAAAGATTTAAAGCAAGGCTGGTTGCCAAAGGATATACTCAAACTTACAGGATTGATTATATAGAGACTTTTGCATCGGTGGCTAAGATCAATACTGTACGGGTCCTAATATCTCTAGCTGTGAATCTTGACTGGCCCCTATACCAATTTGATATAAAAAATGTGTTCTTGCATAGGGACCTGCAAGAAGAAGTATATATGGAATTACCTCTTGGATGTATTTTGCAAACCCAATAAAGCACACAGGTATGCAGATTAAAAAAAATCCTAATATGGGTTGAAGCAATCTCCTAGAGCATGGTTTGGAAGGTTCACCAAATTTATGAAATCTATTGGATACAAGCAAAGCAACTCAGATCATACCTTTTCTTCAAAAACGATAAAAGGGCAATCACAACTCTCATTGTATACGTTAATGATATGATAGTAACTAGAAATAATCCTGAAGAGAAGGAAGCATTACAGAATCACCTTGCTCAGGAATTTGAAATGAAGTCTCTTGGCTATTTAAAATACTTCCTTGGCATTGAAGTATCAAGATCGAAAGAAGGAATATTTCTATCTCAACAAAAGTATGCCTTGGATTTATTGAAAGAAATAGGTATGATAGCATGTAGCCCAGTCAGTACTCCTATAAAAGAAAATTTAAAACTGAGTATAAATCCACAACAAATCCATACTAATAAAGAGAGATATCAGAGACTAGTGGGGAGGTTAATGTATCTTGCACATACCATACCTGACTTGGCTTACATCTTAAGTGTGATCAGTCAGTTCATGCAGTCCCCAAGCGAAGAACATATGAAGGTTGTTACTTGTATCTTGCGGTACCTGAAATCATTCCAGGAAAAGGAATTTTGTTTAAGAAGGGAGAAAACTTAAAAATTGAAGGGTACACTGATGTTGATTGGGCTGGGTCAATAGAGGATCGACGATCTACATCTGGATGTTTTACATTTATGGGGGGAAATTTGGTCACTTGGCGAAGTAAGAAACAAGAAGTGGTGGTTAGAACATCAACCGAAGCCAAATACAGGGGAATGGCCAAAGCAATTTGCAAGTTATTATGGATCAGGAATCTGATGCAGGAATTACATGTTGAGCAGACAAGTCCTATGAAATTATATTGTGATAGCAAGATGGTATGTGATATCAGCTATAACCCCATCCAACATGATAGAACTAAACACGTTGAAGTGAATAGACATTTTATCAAAGAAAAGTTAGAAGAAAAAAAAATCAAAATGCTTTATGTTCAGTCTCAAAATCAACTTGCCTATGTGTTAACCAAGGTAGTGTCTAACCAAAGTTTTAATAGCTATCTCAACAAGTTGGCATATGTAATATCCATGCATCAACTTGAATGGGAGTGTTAAAGATTCAAGATATTCAAGCCTATGCTTCTTTCTCTTTCAGTTGAGAGACGGACAGTGGGCAATACTAGGACCCTCCTGCCTTTTATATATTTCTTCCCGGTTGTTATAATTTAGAATCAACTAGTATTAGTATGTTAGAATTCATCTGTAATAATAGGAATCTATCTCTAAGGTTAAATGATAGATTAGTTAGTAAAAATTTTATGTAAATAAACTGTTTCTGCTGCTATATATAAAGGCAAGCATTGTAACAGAAAGAAGAATATATTGAATACAATGAATAAAGAAAACACTGAATTTATCATTGCTAAGATTAGTGTAAGTAGCAATATATAAATCACAACCCTACCAAAAGGAGAGATTATTTTTAAAAAACAATCCCTTGACTATCCAACCATAGGGAAACCATATATATTAATCTTATTAAATCTATCATAAAGACTATTTAAGACAATATAAGATCTAATATCCTAAAAAAACAATATTAGAACTGTTTGATTTTAGTTTTTAAGAAAAGTTTGTAGAAGAAGAGTTTTGCAGAGAGAATGAGAAGAATTCTTATATTTGTTCAACTGTATTGATTAGCACAGGAAACCTGTTTTTATACATGTTGCATGCAGTTAATAATGGAATCCTAGAATTTAGAAATCAAACTCATCTCAACCAATCAATAATTGAGGGTTACCATTCTTACACATGTAAGAAACGGTTATAACAAAAATTAACAAAAAAAATTGTTGTAACTGCTGTAACTACATTTAACAAAATTTTCTTTATTTTTCTCGTTATAACCTGTAAGATTTACTTCTGGGGCTTGAAATCCTATAATTCTTGAAATTACCTAGAAAGGTGAAACTAACTAGCTCAATCCCCACAATGCTTTGGATCATGAAGAACAGATCCATAATCCAAACCCTTAGATAAGACACCAACAAACTTCTTTTCATCCAATAATGACCTCTTAGTGCACACAAAGTTCAATAGTATCTCTTTTTGGTGATTGAACATGAGATTCTACTTGATGAACAACCTCTGCACTGTTTTGTTGTCTCGAAATCTCATTGGACTCGCTATAACTTTCTTACCCTTTTGCTGCACATTATTAATCAGGACCTCCTTATTCTCATTACCATTCTTATGTTCAAACCCAAATACATTAACTCGTAGCTAGAAAGAACCATTTATCGGACACCGTCAAGTCACCTTAAGAGATCATCCAAAAGCAAAGGAGAGTTCAAGGAACATGTAGTAGAAGTATGGGTATAGAACAAGGCTTGAGACAAAAATGCAGTAGAAGACTCGGAAAACACCTAAAAGCCATCAAAGATCCAACTTTTCTATCCAAAAATCCCCCATTTTCAATGCGAAGATGAAATCACCAAAAAAAAGAACCAAGAAACCTGGAGATACAAACATTAGTTAGGATAAAACAAAAGTATTTTTCCAAAAAAGGGTTCTCTAATGATTAAGTAACCCATATAACTACTTGTATTTTTATAGTATCCAAGAGTAGAAAGGTGCAATACTTATAATATAAGCTATATATTTAAGGGGAAGCTAATATCTATACACAATTAATTAATAATTAAGAAATACAATAAGAATAGTATAGATACTATTTGAAAGAAGAAAACCATCTTGCCTTGATACCATATAATTGAGAAATTGCGTTGATATTATATGGAAATAGAAAGATATAGTTGCTTCGTCATTGTGCCAATTTTTTGCTTTGATCAAAGGTTGTTTTTGTCAAATTTGGAATATATTGTACGCTTTTGAAATTACAGTTTAGGTGCACTTTACATTTGAAGCTCTATTTGGATTTTTTATGTAAATTTGTTTGATGCTTGCTCAGTGTGCTTTTGCGCTTGTATATACATGTGCATGGGAAATCTTGAGGGAAAAATTAATATTTGCGTATGACGGTGCCAAAAAGCCTTAGGCCTTTGAGAAATGTCTCTTCGCTTGATCGCTTCCTTTATTTCTTGAATTGATGTGTTTTTTCCTGGTTTAATCCTTGTTGAATTTGATCTAGCTTGGGATAAGACTTGGTGATAAAACCTGGTAGTTGTGTGTTCTTTTCTTGTTTGAAAGCTTTCTCAAAGGGCTTGATACCTGAGGCCAATATTAATCTCTCCAGTGATGGATTCAAACTTTTTTGGGTGTTTGTTAAGTGATTTATGTTGTCGTTATTGTTTTCTTTATCTTTGAAAAAACTTGGGTGGAAAAAGTTTCTTGAAATGGATTCAAGAAATTGAAATTGCTCATTTTCTCGTAAAAAAATCCATGGATGAGTTTCTGTGGAATATTTGCAAGATTAGGTTACTGATTCAAAATCTCTAGCTTACCACTAACTTATGAAAAGGTAGCTGCCATTTCCCTTCAACCTCGTCATTCATCAATCTCTAAAAAGGGCCAATGAAGGTGATGAAAAGATTGGAAAGAGTAGTGTAGTGGGTGTGTATCTTATATCTAGTTCTCTTTCGGACTTGCCTGATTTTTTTAGTAATTTTCTTTGAAGTTTTTGTTAGTTTTTTTTAGATTATATGTAACCGTTTCGAAATTTAAAAAAAAAAAAAAACAAGAAAAAAGCTGCTAGAAAGAGAGTATGAGGTAGAACATGGAATGAAAATAGAATTGTATTTAATAATGATATATACAAGATATATAATAAGTGTTTTTATATTTTTTTTTTGGTTGACGGGTGACAAGACAAGATAAAACAAAAAATAAAAAATATATATTTTATTTTTAATATGTATTATAATTAAACTCATATTATTTGAAACAATAAAAGAGATTATTATTTCTAATGGACATAATTTTCTTAAACTAACTTAAAATAGTAATTTACTAGCTGTTTAAACCGCTGTCACCATGTTTAAAATAAATCATATATATTTTTAAAGATATAAGCTTTTCTAATGTATTTTCTGCTAATCAGTCCTACTTCTCCTTGATTATCCGTGACTTTATCCGAGTGCAGTGTGCACTTTTCCAGCGAGTAACACGGCGTGTTGGGCTTGCGCCCTACATCTTTCCTTTCCTTAACGTTATCACAGCTTGAATTATAGGGTCCATATCTCCTACATTCTCATTAGAGAGCCCAAATAGAGTGTTCAAAGCCCTTGAAGACCAATCACTTAATTCATCTGCAGGTTGCCTGCAACCACGTGCTAGGCAAGGGTTGAGTCACTATTAACCATAACAATCGGACTCAAATTCAAACTCTGATATCTTAATCCATAACCCTCGATCTCCGGAAACAACAAGGATATGCCAAGATTTCCCACACTGTAAACGTATCCTCCATGAAAATTCTCTTCCGGCCTGCTGGTCATACCCCGAAAGAAAGAAAAAAGCTCCATGTCATCTATAATCACCTAAATTTTTCCCAATAAAAAAGAAAAAGCATTCAACTTGTTGCAAGCGCACTCCCTGCTACCTGTTATTTGTTTCAATTTGGTCTCGACATATTGTTTTTTTCCTGATTTAATCATTCCATGTTCGATTCAGATAATAATCGTGCTCACAACAAAATCTCAGGGAGGCACTGCATTGCCTTGACGTGTTAGTTTGAGAGATTGAGATTAGAAAATTAAAAAGTTAGGGGTTAAGTTAGGTTCGATCGAAAGGTTAGGAGGCTTTTGACAAGTTAACATTCTTCTTTTTTTATTGAGTGAAGTGTTAAACACATCCCACGAGCCAATGTCTTCTAGCATTGAATCTTTGCAAATTTTCATCTAGTTCATGACATAAAAGTTGGATAGTCTACTCAGTTTTACTAGCTTCTTCGTCATTCAGAACGCAATCTCTATATCAGTCTTGTACATGCAAAAAATAATAATAAAAGTATTCTAGTAATAATTGAGCATGGATATGCGTGCTATTATCCAGATGGTTGATGAATTCTATCGGACTAATCTCCTCCCTGCAGGTATCAATAGCACCTTCGTTACTCTTATTCCAAAGATTAAAAGTGCTAACAAGCTATCGGATTTCAGACCTATTAGTTTGGTGGGTAGCCTATACAAGATTTTCTCAAAGATCCTTGCAACTAGGTTGAAACATGTTATGCCAGAGGTCATCTCTCATCATCAAAATGCTTTCATCAAAGGGAGGCAAATTTTAGACAGCGTCTTGATTGGAAATGAGGTCCTTTCTTTTATCAAGAAGAAAAAAGGTAAAGCTTATCTTTTCAAACTAGATTTTCATAAAGCCTTTGATTCGGTGTTATGGGAATATATTAATGACATCATGGCTAGTATGGGCTTCGGTAGTAGATGGCGAGGGTGGATAATGCAATGCATATCAACGGCAAAAATGTCTGTGCTTGTTAATGGGTCTCCCACAGAGGAGTTCTGCTTAGCTAAAGGCCTACGCCAAGGAGACCCTCTCTCTCCGTTTCTCTTCAACATTGCAGTCCAGGGTTTGAGTTGTATGTTGCAGCGTGGCTGTGATTTGGGTTTGACTTCGGGTATAAACATTGATAATTCAGAGCTTGTCATATCTCACCTACAGTTTGCGGACGACACCCTTATGTTCAGCTCAGACTCTCTTCATAGCATGCAGAACATTAAACGTATCCTATTATGCTTTGAACTTGTCTCAGGGCTGAAGGTCAATTTTCATAAAAGCAGTATTGTGGGTGTGGGTGTAGCAGCTCATACATGTACCTTCACAGCTCAGCTTCTCAGATGCAAGCAGGATCAGTTGCCTCTCATGTATCTTGGGCTCCCCATCGTTGGAAACTTGGGCAGAGCTACAATGTGGAACCCTATTTTGCGCAATATCAGTTATCGGTTGGCTTCGTGGAAAGGCAGATTCTTATCTATTGGGGGTCGTTTGTGCTTGATTAAATCTGTGCTCAGCAATCTCCCCATCTACTACCTATCTATGTTCCCCATGCCTACTACGGTAGCCTCCAAAATTGATCAGAAACTTCGATCCTTCCTCTGGTCTGGAAATGCGGAAAGGCACAAAATATGCAATGTTAGCTGGGCAACTGTTACTCTTCCAAAACATGCGGGTGGTCTTGGGATTGGTTCTTTAAGGGAAAAAAATACAGCTCTGCTCTTTAAATGGTTATGGAGGTTTAGGTTGGAGGAATCAAGTATGTGGAAGGGTGTGATCAAAAGCATCTACAACACCAATTGCTCTAATCTGCTGCTGCAAGCTCCTATTCCAGGAACTGTAACTACATGGTCCCGGATTGTCAATCATTGTGTGAGAAATAATAAGTTGCAGGATATTGTGAATGAGCAATCTTTGGTCCTTATCGGAAATGGCAAGAAAACTTTGTTTTGGCTTGATTGCTGGCTTAATAATCACTGTTTAGCAGATCACTTCCCTACACTTTTCCAATTATCCAATGACAAAGATGCCACCATTGCTAAGATGGGAATGTGGGAAGGGTATGAGTGGATTTGGTTTTTTTCATGGATACGTCCACTACGGGGGCGCAACATTGGCTTGCTTGATCAACTATATGCAATCCTATCTATAGTACTCATGGACAAAGATGGAGAGGATAGACTAATTTGGAAGGACAATAATTCAGAAAGGTTTTCAATGAATTCTCTCTGCGGATTGTTGAGTCCAAAGCCTTCTTTGCTGGATTTTGGAAAGGTATTGTCCCTCCTAAGGTAGAGATCTTTTGCTGGATGGCTGTCATTAACAGACTCAACACCCGATGTATGTTGGTTCGAAGAGGTATCTTGAGTAGCTCGGAATCAAATTGCCCTATTTGCCTTGTTGAAGCAGAATCGGTGGACCATATTCTGCTTCACTGCCATAAGCATTGGCTCATTTGGTCCAAAATCATTAAATGGTGGGGTTTAGTTTGGTGTTGCCCAAAGAGCTTCTCAGATATGTGGTCTCAATGGTCTTCCATGGTGCATGGTAATTTTCAAAGGAAGGCATGGTTGATGTTGTTCTTCTCAGTGGCATGGTCTCTTTGGCTCCTTTGAAATGATCTCATTTTCCAACAGAAGACACCTGATTATGACTCAATTTTTTTTCTTATTATCACCCGTCTATGTCTTTGGCTAAAAGCTATCCATTCAGATTTTCCATACTCCCCTATAGATCTGATCAGATCGGCAGATGGCTTGCTTCGGTGGTCCAATGCTCACTCTTTCAGGATTTAAAAATATATGGTCTCCTCCTATGATTAATAGGCTCAAATGGAATGTGGACGACTCTTCTCTTGGTAAGCCAGGCCACTCTGGAATAGGTGGTGTGCTGCGAAATCATCATGGCCATGTGCTCGGTATGTTCTCTGTTCCAGTTGGTATTTTAGACTCTAATATTGCTGAGTTAAGGGCTATTGTGAAAGCCATTGATCTATCAGCATCTAATTGCCATTTACACCATCAACACCTCATCATCGAATCTGACTCTGTCAATGCTATTCGCTGGATGAATAATCCTCTCAGTCGTCACTGGAAGCATCATAATTTGTTCTCCTATGTTAATAGACTGAAAGCATATTTTGGTTCAATCACCTTCTCTCATATCTTTCGTGAAAGTAATTGCATGGCAGATGGTTTGGCTAAGCAAGGAGTGCGGAGATCAAGTGAATTTGTTGCCTGGCTTTGAATCCTTCATTTTTCTATGGGCTTGCTATTGTTTTCTTCTCCCATTATGTCTTTGAGTATTTTTTGTTTTGTTTTGTTGAGGAATGTTTAGCTTCAGCTCATTTGGTTGGATCTTGTATGGTTTTCTTTGCTTTGGTTTATCTTAAGTTGTGCTTTATCTTTCATATGACTTTATGCCATATTAAGATATTGTGTAACTTTTGTTCTATTCCCGTCAGACTTTGACGCTTATATAATATACGCATCTTTCAAAAAAAAAAAAATCCAGGCTTCCATTTAACCATTGTGAATTCAGAATTAAAAGAGCTTGATGTTTTTTGGCCGCTTGCTGGTCCTTGGGGCCCATGGTAATTAATATGATGGCTTTATATCAAACCATGGGCATGTATTAACGTTTAATGTTTGTATTATTTGTTTCATGGTTGTTTGGAGTTGGCAAGGTCTTGTCCGACAACGAAAAATGTTACTTCTTGAGAATCCACCGACAACGATCCTCATATCCGATGGCGCAGGATTCACACGCTTCGGACAGTGTTACAAGATGCTCGTATGCTGATCGTCCCTGTTTGTCTTTCCATCTAGGTGGATCTCAAACGCCATATATATAGGAATCCACCATCAGTACAACATAAGCAATTAATAGTTGATGCATGGATGGATAGATACAAAATACATAGACACACTAGATAATATTCCTTAAAGTTGATTACAACAAAGTACACTACTAATGATTATTCTTTTATTCTTACAATCAAACAAGTGAATTAAGATTTATTAACTACAGAAAAGGAAAAAAGGAATTTTACAGACACTGAAGCATTCGAACCTTGAGTACTAAAGAAAAGATCGAACAAAGCTTTGCAAAGTGATGAACAGCAAGAACAATCCAACAACAGTTCCGGTGCCTATCCAAACATTCCTGAAATACTGTCTTCTGAGGAAGGCCTTGCTCTTGTTACACCAGCAATCAGAGTATTCATATAACTCTTCTGCGAGATGGGAATAATATGAAGGAACGTCTCCGATTCCCTTGCAAAGTTCGTTAATCAGCTCAACCACATCAGCACTTTTTCCAAGTTTATTAGTAATAACTTCACTTTTAATCAGCAAGTCTGCATCTTCGTCAGTATCCACAAGCAAATCCAAGAATCTGACATACTGGCAGATGTTCGCCTCCTCGGGAAAATGACATTGCTCCAGCGCCATAAGGTTTCGTAACAGACATTCAGTATTATCATCAATCACAAGGGGTGGAACATGTAACTCACCTTTCTTGATATAATTTGTTCCCGAGTCTACACTGCATGCATTTATGTCAAGTAAACATTCATGTTTCGATGGTATGAACTTCATCCCTGCTTCTTCCAGCCTAGCTGCTCTAACACAATAGGGGATTTCGTCCTTAAATATGGTAAGTAAGCATTCATGTTCCGATGATTTGAACTCCATCCCTGCTTCTTCCAGCCCAGCTGCTGTATCACAATGGGGGTCTGTGTCCTTAGATATTGTCAGGTGTTTGGAGGACAAGAAAAACCTAACCAAATCAGTGAAATGTAATATTTTCGGAGGACGTCTGGTTCTTTTCTTGTTGTAATTCTCAAAGTAATTGCATGAAAGTTCCAGGAAACAAATGCAATCGGGTTTAATGTATTTGGCGGCAATTTTATATAATTCATCAAGAATACAGAACGGCAGCTGGTTTTCGAGCAAAATCAGGTCCCGTTGAATAGTAGCTGTCAGCCAGGGTTTACCTATTATATAATCGAGCTTATATCTGTCGTCATTGTCGCACGTATGCGGCGTCGCGGCGAAAAGACTAAGTTTATTCCATTTTTAAATCTACAAAGTAATATATATGTGGGGATACGAGAAAATATTATTTTTTGGTAAAAATGGAATGGGAGTCGCCACCTAGTATTTTGGTCACTAGGAACCCTAACTGGTCTCAGAGATTGGGTACGAGGACTGGTTGCGTAAAGGGAAGGTATTAGCACCCCAAATACGCCTTACCTAAGGTAAGCTGCATTGTTTTATTGTCTGATAAAAACTAAGGTGTTATTGTACATTCTAGTCGTTGGTCTGTCTATGGTTCAAGAAAAATCCTCCTCAGTAAGAAGGTCTTTTATCTTATCGGGTAAAATCTTAACCGTTCTAACGTCTATACCAAAAATAATAATATTTAGGAATACGTTTTACGTATAAATTCGTAATCCCAAATACTAAAAGAAAACAAAAAGATTTTTTAGAATTTTTGAAATATTGGCCTAGTTCTCATGGCTTAAATAAACTGGTTATTAAAGCCAAGATGCATGCTAATACATATATTGTTTTTTGAAAATTTTCTTTGTTGTAAAAAAAATATGATATTATAATATTTATATCTATATATATTGGAGAGACTAAGCCGTATTTTAAAACAAAAAAAAAACAATTTTTGAAAATATTATCATTATATTTTTTTTTTATGCTTTGACGTAAATCGGGTATTTAAATACTGAGCTTGTATCCTTATGGTATAAAAATACAACCCAATATTATTCCATTTTAATAAAAATATGCAGAAAAATCAACAACATTTTTAGGTATTTTTTAAAATTTTTTTTGAAAGCAAGAACATTTTTTATTCGGAAAATCTTTGATATTTTTACGAAAACCGGGTATTTTTAACACTGGTTTGCATCTTTACAGTATAAAAATACCAACCAACATTAACCCATTTTGACAAAAATATTCAGGGAAATCAGCAATATTTTTTAAGACTTTTCCAAAATATTTTTTTTTAAGTGAAAATATATATACACAATATACACAGATATATATTACAATATACTATAATTCCTAATATATATATAATAAAAATTTCGGTTGGGCCGGCCCAAATGAATGGGCCGAACCCAACCCAGCTGGAATCGAGCCGATCTCGGCCCAACAAAAGGCTGGGCCGATCTCGGCCCAACACAAAAAAAATCTTTAGCCTAGGCCAGACTCGGTCTGGCCCAAAATGAATAACAACAAAACTGGGCCGGAAACCCGGCCCAGTGTTAAAAAACTCAGCGGGGAAGGGAAAACAATTCCCTTCCCCTACCTCCTGCATGCAGAACGATTCTGCATGCAGGAGGACAACATATATAAAAAACGAGAGTGCAGGGGGGTGGAAGAAATACCTGGCACGGCGGAGGAAATACCCGTGTTGATGGTGCTGCAGCAAAGGTTGGTGGCTCCCAAACGACGGTGCTTAACAGTCGGGTGTCCTCTCGGGTCGTGTTCGGTTAACGTTTTCTCTAACTCTCCCCAGGACTTCAGTCTTCTTCCCCTCCTCCCAGTGCTGTTTCTTCGAGTTTTAGGTGTTTAGTTCTACTGTTTAAGTCGTCTCTCTCTCCTCCAGTTTCTCTCTCTCTCTTGGTCTCGGTCTCCCTCTTTTTCTTTTTTTTTTTCTCCCGTGCTTCACATCTTTCCCCTTCTTTTATAGGCGGGCAAAGGAGCGGGGCTGCATGGGTAGCGTGGGGAGCAGAACAAGGTGGGTTGAGCTGGGCAACGTGGGGGGGCAGCGCCGGTCAGCTGGTCGGTGAGCGTGGTCGATCACGGCGTGGCCCTCCTGGCTTCGCGTCGTCCGAGGTGCATGGGCTTGGTCTGTCAGCGCACGCGAGGAGAGAGAGGCACCGGCTGATTAAACAAAGGTTTCGTCCATGCTGCTGCACGTTCGGGGAGGAAGAAGAAAGGGGAACAGTGCCGTTCAAAACGGCACCGTTCGGTCCTTTCTCTTTTTTTTATATATATATATATATATGAAACGGCGTCGTTTTGGGGAAAACGCGCCGTTTCATTTAAAAAAAAAGGGCGCCAGAATACGCAAAATTTCAACTCAGCCCTCAATTATCTTTTGATTCTTTCAATTACGTCCCTGCCAATTTCGGTCTTCACCCCCATAGTTGGCCGCGTTTTTCATCTTGGTCCTTGGCCTCTGATTTATGCAATTAAGCCCTCAATTGATCAATAAACTTCCAATTTCTTCAATTACGCCCCTGGATCAAATCAAGACAGCCCCCTCTATTTACCCGCGTGTTCCAAATTGGTCCCTGGTTTCGGATTTTCACAATTAAGCCCCTAATTGGCCATTAAACTTCAATATTTATGCAATTAAGCCCCTGATTTGGCCTAATAAATTCCAAAACAAATATATTTTGGCCCCAGAACTTAAATTTCTCCCAATTAAAACCCAAATTGACCTAAAAATAAATTTTTCTTGCACTCCAATCCTCTATAAATTCAAATAAAATCCAATTAAGTCCATAAACATCCAAATTTGGGCTTTTCTCCTCAAAAATTCAAATTTTCCTTCTCAACAGGGCTCTCATCCTTCAAGAAAATACTGCCAAAAATCCAATCTCTGTATTTTTTAACCTCCTTGACCAATCTTTCGACCATTTTCTGAGCGCTTATGCCTCCTGTTATTTTTCTAACCTTTTTCGGCTATTTATTTATTATCATTTTTATTTTTTTGTGGGGACCCAAAAATAGGTTACAACAGTCATCTTGAGAAGTTTTTTCTCTTGAGTTTTTATATTTCTTATATTCTCCAGTCTTCAAGAAGAGCTCTAAGATGAATGCAGCATCCCATACAATCATCTTCGAAAGCTCTTTTGGATCCTTGAAAAGCTCTAATGAATCATCTTCATAATAAAGGCTGATTTCAGCTGCACATTTTTTAACGGTGTTCGCAAGGTCCTCCTGAAATGGTTCCCAATTTTCCCCACGCAGTCTGTTAAAGAATTGGTTGACATATCTTCGTTTCAGTTCATTTTCATTCTTGTGGTGAATTGGGCCTATACAAATTACCTTAGGGGTATAGGCATCTCTTTTTGATTGAGAAATGTTTGCCGGAACATTGTAGATACATGTCTCTTTCCGCATGGTAGTTTTGATGCTATCTGGAACTTCATTCAAAAGCACTTTGCAAAGATTTTCATTATCATTGGAAGTGCTTGCTGAACCTCGGTGACCCATCTGTCTAATTCCACTGCTCAAATGACAATAAAAGTCTGTCATTACACAAGGAAATCGATTTAAAAAACACAACAAACCTACAATCTATTTTGAAGTATTTGAACTCCACGATAGAAATAGCAAAAAATTAATTTTGTTCCCCATTAGAATTCCAGGCATTCAGAAGCCATCACAATATGTTGTAATTTTTATTTTGTGAAATGTGTTAGAATTTTTTATCAAGAACTAACATACTGAAAGTATTTAATAGGATTGTTAGAGCAAAGTAGCTAAGGAGATGATTCCCTCGATAATGGATAGTTAAATGCATCGTCTCCCAAGTTTTGATAATGAAACTTTTGCAATTCAAGCACTTTCAATTTTTATAACCTCTTGTTAGAGATACACCTCTAGAGTATCCAACACAACTAGTCCTAATAGGGGCAGATTTTTACCTGATTTGAATATCCAAGATGTACCTAATGAGTAAATGACAATTTTGTCGAGATCCGACTCCACCGGAACTAAGGCAGGATGAGTATGGTTTTGAAGTTTTTTAGGTTGAAAACTTGCCCCCAACCTGACCCATAATTATATCTAGTGCATCATGGTTTAATGTCAATTATCTTAAAGATAATTCACATTTTAATCTATTGTGATTTATATGCAGACAAATATATAGGAACTCTCAATCTTTCATAATAGTTGCTGTCACGACAGAGGGAAGCATGACTGCATTGATGTTTGGAGAAGAAGCACTGACATTGGTGTTGGGAGGAGAAGGACTGCCAGTGGTGCCAGCTGCAGCAAAAACTGAAGGATCCATATGGCAGAGAATGAGTAGAAAAACAGAAGTTGACAGATGATAATGTTCAGGGAAGCCGAAACCGTAGTAATACGCTGATGGAGCAAAGACAGTATGTAAAATTTCAACGTTGCAGAATTAATCGTTGAAGCAGAGAAGGCTGAAACAGAAATCAGCAAGAAGCAGCGTATTAACGTTGAGGCTGAAACAGAAATCAGCAAGAAGCAGCGTATTAACGTTGAAGCAGAGAAGGCTGAAATAGAAATCAGCAAGAAGCAGAGAAATTAAACAACGTTGCAGAATCAACGTTGAAGCAGAGAAACAACGTTGCAGAACCAACGTTGAAGTAGAGAAGCAGAGAAACAACGCAGGAGGCTCAGCTTTAGAGGGGAGCAGAGAAGTAGTAGAGGGGCTGCCGTTTGAAGAATAAATCTGTTAAGATAAATTAGGCTCTGATACCAAATTGAAACAAGGTTTATGATAATTGAGAGGCTTAACCTAATGAAATAGCCACCTCTATTATTTATAGTAGTAGGGCAGTACATGTGTTACAATGTAGCATACTACACATGATAAATCAATACATTAATAATACAATATTTCCTAATCTAACACATTCCATAATACTACATGTACTGAATTGTATTATTGACATTAACGGGAAAGGAAAAAGAAAAACCAGACCATTTCATTGCCGGCTGGACTCCAGGGTAAAAATAATCTTAGTAAGAAAACAATTTGAGGGGTCGATATCACACAAACCAGGAAGACTAACATATTAAATGATTTTAGTGACAGGACCAAACCTTTGAAGGCACAGCCGAAAATCGAGGTAGAGCTATCCGGATGCCACTTCTAATCCCCAACTGCCGAAAGGAAGGTCGTTATTTTCCCAGGCGAATAGCACTAGAGCAAGTTGTCTGTCCAGAATTAAGAGCTCTCCACAGGGACCTGTGCATATATGGCTGAATCAAGGAATATCCATGCATGTAGATAACAAAAGGAAATACCGAACAGAAAATAGAGCAAAAGATTCATTGTTGGATGAGAATCCATGGTTTTCCAATCAAACGCAGTGATTTGAATACTGGGTAATTTTATATGTTTGATTATGAGGTCATTATACTTAATTCCAAACCGGCCAGGTCATCTAGAGTTTAATATTGAGCATGCTGCAACTCGGAAATTGTTCTTGTTCTTTTTTCAGCATATGTAATGAGCTTCTTCTATTCACGGTATATAAACAAAGGAAGAGAGGGAATATTTGGCCACAAATGGGAGACTCAGTTAAAAGAATTAAAATTTGAATTGATATCAAAGAGATTGTAACATATTGAATGAAGAAATCTTAGAAGGTGAAGAAGATAGGGAGGAGAAATAAACCTTGGAGGTCTTAAGGTGAAGAAGACAGGGAGGAGGAGAAATAAACACTGAAGGTCTTTCTATGATGCCTTTTCCATAAAATGCCGTTTGCTTCCGCGTATATATAATGCAGCTGCCTGTAACCAAACACATACACATGGTTTGTTTTTATTTGAGTGTCTAGATCTACGTGTACAAGGGGCTGATAAACCAAGCTTGTAAATTCCATATAGATATTTTATTTTTTTAATTGAAATAAAATATTTTAGTTTTAATGTGTTTGGGTTGTATTGTTCATATATATATATATATATATATATATATATATATAATTCAACAAACATAATTCAAATTCAAGATAAATTGATTATAAATTAAGTAATACAAACACAATGTCAAACAAATATAATTTGAAAATTTAAAAATATTTCTAAATAAGTAATTCAACTTAAACAAAATATCAAAAAAATATGAAATTAAAATGTTTTAACACAAATATTTTAAATATAAAGTTAAGTCAATGTTATCAAGGCTAATGAGATCTAAATCATCCCTTATTTTGTTCAAATTCCTACAAAGTATAAACTTGAAAAAAACAACATAAATATAAACCATATATATTAGTGATAAATCTAATTTTAAAAAATTAATATCATTGTTAATGAAAATTGTAATAATAATTTTCAATATTATTATTAATATTATTGTTATTGAAAATAGTAATGAAAAAGAGCTTTTTATACTTAGGTGGTTTAAGTAATTAAATTGAACCATGTTCAATTTGATTCAATGGTTTTTCAAGACCGGAATGAAACATGTAGAATGAAATCGGAACATTCTGATCGGAATTTAGCTGAAAAATCCGAAACGGATCAAGATTTAAAATGATATAAAAATTGTTTCGTTTTTTTCCGTTTTTTGTATTGGTATGAAATGTTTCAGGCATTCCGGACAAAACAGAATGGAATTGACAACCTTGCCATCAACACCTTACCAAGTTGGTAATTTTTTTGTTTTTTTTTTAATGTAGCTTCTGCTTAATTGATTAGATGACTAAGTTATTGTTGTAACTTATTTTTGGGTCCCTGCATAAAAAAGAAGAAAATACAAAAAAAAATCAAAAAAATATATTCAGAAAAAAATAAAAAAATAATAGCAGTGAAAAGAGGACGTTAGAGCACCCAGAAAATGATTAAAAATTGGTTGAGGAGGTTCAAAAATACAAAGATTGAAATTTGACAGTATTTTATTGACTGATAAAAGCCATGTTCACAAAGAAAAGTCAATTTAAGGAAGAAAAGTACAAAATCAGATGTTTATGGATTCAATTAAATTTTATTGAAGGTTTAATTGAATTTATAGAGGGTTTGATTGCTAGAAAAATTGATTTTGAAGTCAATTAAGGCTTTAATTGGACGAAATTAAAGTTCTAGGGTCAAATTACAATGTTTGAGAGTTGATTTGGTCAAATGCGGGGCTTAATTGCATAAATATTAAAGTTTTATGGCCAATTAGGGACTTAATTGAAGAAATCCAAAACCAAGGACCAAACTAGAAAAGGCGTGTAAATAGATGGGCTGTAATTAAACCGAATCAGGGGCCAAATTGCATAAATCAGAGACTAAGAACTAAAGTGAAAAAGGCAGCTACCTTCGGGGCCAAGGATTGAATTTGAAAGGGATGCAATTGAATTGATTTTTAAAATCAAAATTGCAATTTAGGATCTGATTAAACAAATTATAAAATGAAGACTGATTTGGACTTTGACATGATTTTGCCGCCATTTCCTTTTAAATGAAATGGCTTGTTTTGTCCAAAACGGCGTTGTTTCATCCACTGTTCATTAAAAAAAAAAGAAAGAGAAGAGAAGCCTTAAACAGTGTAGTTTTGAATGGCACTGTGAGTCTTCTTCTTCCCCTGGACGCGCGAGGCTGGGGAAGAAGAAGCAGCAGCCTTCCCCTGCTTTTCTCCTCTCCCTCCCCCTCCTAAAGCCCTTCACTTGCCTAAGTTCCGACCCGTGGCCTATCATAGGTGCCATAACCCATTTTTGGGTTATTCCCCAATTCACATTTTTTTCTCTCTTAAAAAAAATATCAAAAAATAACAGTAGTGAAAAGAGAATGCCAGAACACCCTAAAAATGGTTAAAAATTGGTTAAGGAGGTTAAAAAATACAAAGATTAAAATTTGGCAGTATTTTGTTGATTGATGAGAGCCTTGTTGACAAAGAAAATTCAATTTGAGGAAGAAAAGTCCAAAATCAGATGTTTATGGACTCAATTAAATTTTATTGAAGGTTTAATTGAATTTATGAAGGGTTTCATTGCAAGAAAAATTGAGTTTTAAGTTAATTTAGGCTTTAATTAAAAAAATTTAAAAATTCCGAGGTCAAATTATAATTTTTTAGAGTTAATTTGGTCAAATCAGGGGCTTAATTGCATAAATATTGAAGTTTGATGGCCAATTAGGGACTTAATTGAAGAAATCCGAAACCAAGGACCAAAATAAAAAACTCGCGTAAATAGAGGGGCTGCAATTAAACCAAATCAGGGGCCAAATTAAAGAAATTATAAGTTTATTGTTCAATTAAAGGTCAAATTGCATACATTCAAGACCAAGGACCAATGTGAAAAAGGCGGCCAACTTCAGGGCTGACAATTGAATTTGACAGGGATGCAATTGAATTAATGTTTACAATCAAAATTGCAATTGAGGACTCGATTGAACAAATCACAAATTGAGGACCAATGTGAACTCTGACATGTTTTTTGCGCCGTTTCCTTTTAAATGAAACGGTGTGTTTTGTCCAAAACGACGTCGTTTCATTCATTATTCATAAAAAAAGCTCAAAACAATGTCGTTTTGAACGACACTGTAGACTTTCTTCTTCCCCTGGACGTGCAGAGAAACATGGGAAGGGAGCTGTGTTCCCCTGTATTTTCACTGCCTTCTCTTCCCCCGAGGACCCAAAAAGACGTTGAAAAAACACCCCACTTGCCTGAATACTAACAGGTGGACTACCACGAACGAAAACAAAAACAAAAACAGAGGGGATAAACCCCTAGCTGGTGCCCCCATCCACCCTGCCCTGTCCTCTGACCGGACAGAGGGGGGCATTTTCACCACCCTTCTCTGCCTGTAAATACAAAGGTAGAGAAGAGGCACGGGAAGGGGACAAAACGAAGAGAGAAAGAAAGAAAAAAAAAACAGAGAGAGAAAGAGAGAAGAAAAAAAAACTAGAAGAAAAACATAGAAAAAGAAAGAAGAAAAAAATAGAGGAGGAGTTGCCACCATCACCGCTCCCACTAGAACCATCGCCACCGCTGGCCATCACTGACGACTAAGGTTGCGTTTCACTTCTCCAGGTAAACCCTCCGCCCCCTTTTCTTTTGCTTTCATTTCTTCCCTCGCCATGCAAGATGTGCATGATGCATGTCTCTACAGGCGAGGTGAAGCTGAGCACAGTAACCAGTTGATAGAGGTTGGGCTCATGGATCTTAGGCCGAGTCTAGGCCAGCCCAACAACGGTGGGCCAAGTCCGGCCCAACAAAAAAAATATATATTTAAAATTTTGTGATTTCCCCGTGTTTTGTTTTACACTATATTGTTTAATATCGGTTTGTATTTTATGTCGTAAAAATACAAAATCCAGTATTAAAATACCCGGTTTTCATCAACTTAAAAAAAGAAAAAAAAATATTTGTGTGCATACGGTCAAGTGTCTCAAAGCTAACAAATCATATTGTATTTTTCATACACCAAAAAACAATGTTTTAGCATGCATTTTGGCTTTAATAAATAGTTTATTAAAGTCAAGAGAGCATTGTTTGTTAGTAACTGGGATACAATATTACACGTAATACATATTTTGGATATTAAATTATGTTTTTTTCGGATGCTGGAATGGTTAGATTTAGTTCATTAAGATAAGAACTTTTTTATTGAGGAGAGCTTTTCTTGAATCTTAGACAGACAAGACCGACAATTAGAAACAACAACAAGACCTTATATTTTATCAGACAACAAAACAATGCAGCTTACCTTAGATAGGGCATAGTTGGGGTGCTAATACTTTCTCTTTACGCAACCAGTTTCCGTACCTGATTTATGAGACCAGTTCATGTTTTGCATGCAAAAAATGATAATAATTAGCTGAATCAAGGAATAAAAAATAAAGGTCGTTATTTTCCCAGGCGAATAGCACTAGAGCAAGTTGTCTGTCCAGAATTAAGAGCTCTCCACAGGGACCTGTGCATATATGGCTGAATCAAGGAATATCCATGCATGTAGAAAACAAAAGGAAATACCGAACAGAAAATAGAGCAAAAGATTCATTGTTGGATGAAGAATCCATGGTTTTCCAATCAAACGCAGTGATTTGAATACTGGGTAATTTTATATGTTTGGTTATGAGGTCATTATACTTAATTCCAAACCGGCCAGGTCATCTAGAGTTTAATATTGAGCATGCTGCAACTCGGAAATTGTTCTTGTTCTTTTTTCAGCATATGTAATGAGCTTCTTCTATTCACGGTATATAAACAAAGGAAGAGAGGGAATATTTGGCCACAAATGAGTCTGGATGACTCAGTTAAAAGAATTAAAATTTGAATTGATATCAAACAGATTGTAACATATTGAGCTTCTGCTATCTTAGAGAAAGGCGTAATTGGAGTGTTAATATTTTTCTTTACATAACCAGACTTCGTACTTGATTTCTGAGACCAGTTAGGGTTTTTAGTGATCAGAATACTAGGTGGCGATTCTCATTCAAATTTTTCACTAATAAAAATAATAATTCCTTATCTCCTCATATTTGTCAGATAGACATACATCTACCATTGAGAGGGTGGATGATCGTCGCGACGCCGCACACATGCGATAGTTATTTTACTAGTGTTTCATTATGGCTTAAATAATTTATTTTGGTTAAATAAATAAATAAATAAACTTTTCATATGTGTTTTTTATTAAAAAAAAATCTTAATTATAAATTAAAAGATTTAACACGTATATTCTATTTGATTTAACTAACAGCACGTAAAATAATTTAGTAAGGTTACTATGTGATTCCATCTTTTAAAAGTTGTGTCTTCTTGGTCCTTATTTCTTATTTCTTAATTCCGGCTATGTCAGCATTCTATTCTCTACAAGTATAATCATCAAAATTCATCCTAATATTTGAAGCTATCCATTACTCTATCTTGCTTGTAAATATTCCAATCCAAACTAACGAAATTATTAATATCACATGAGAAACTTATAAGCTAGTTAATTCGTTAAAAAAAGTTCTGATAAACTAGTTAAATTTTTCTGAAATTTTAAAGTTGACTTGAAAGACGGACGGTCTGGATAGTCTTGCTCAGTTTAAAAGGCCAATATTTTCTGGCTACAAATATAAAAGCAACCCTCACCTCTCTTTTGATATCTCTGCTCACCTCTCTTTAGATATCTCTGCCAATTGTAATTAACTCCAATGATTTCCTCTCGGGCATTCTCTCTCACGCGCAAGCCATTCTTCCCCAGTACTCCCTGCCGCTCTCTTGATTTAAAACTATGTAATTATCATCTCCATTCATTCCTCTTGCCCTGCTCCCGAGTGTGATTAATTAGTGAAATATGTATAGTTTGTTTTTATCCGTTTCACGAATATGGTTCTGTGGTTTCCTCCCTGCAGCCACATGTCGCTCGTTCGGGGCTTTCTATGGTCATGAGAACGGTAACATTATTCGCAGCTTCAAGGTTGCCAAGTAAGAGTATATTTGTTACATAGGTTTTTTTAATTAAAAATATATTGAACTAATATTTTTAAAAAAATTATTTTTGATATCACTCTATCAAACAAATATGAAAATGTATAAAAAAAATTTAATTTGAGGTAAAAAAATAATTTTTATTTTTTTTCTAAAAACACTTTTAAAATATAAAAATAAATTGAGTGCATCAGCCTTGTACATTCTCTTAATTGGTTGTCAGTTAATTAATTATAATTGTTTTTCCATTGATAGAATATGGCACAAAAATTACATGCTACAAAGCAAGGAGATTCCGAAATGCAGTCGTCGCCTCTTGTTTTTCATCTCATATTCAACGGTTTTACCAGGGAGTGACGATTTCCCTACGTTTGAACGGAATGGTAACCTTGCCTTGATTATTCTCTAAGTTTCTTGATGATGTTATGCCTTTAATATTCACTATCTGGTTGAAGTACTTACATAGTTCTCTGTAATTTCTTGAAGAAAATTTTCTACTTGGACTTTTGATCATGTGTTGGATTATATATCCACAGAAGCTAATTAAAATCTGAATGAAAAATGTATCGATTATTTGACATAGAATTTGCAAATACATTGCAGGAGATGATGTTGAGGTAAAGGTATCGTCTGCCTACGAATCGATTAAGACAAAGGGATTGTCACCCTCCAAATGGATATACTTCAGGCACGTAGATGGCGGCAGTGGTGACGTTAGTGTAAAGGACCAGAAGGTTTTTAATGTTTCCTTTGATTCATGGAAATCACAAATTTCATCCTTATACGTATCGTATATCCCACAAATAGGGTTTAATTTGCACGGAAAATTATTGATCATCATCCATATCTGAGGAGCATGTAGTTCATCATCCTTACTCTTAACTTGGTTCGAGATTTCGGCTAATTGCCTTACATTTTACCTCAATTCGCCTCTTAACCATTTGCGATACCTTGCAGGTAAAAATTCACTACCGGGTCTTTGATATAGACGAAAAGGAGCTTGGCAAAACTCACCGAAAACGCGGTCCTGAAATAATAGGTCCAGGCGAGAACGATATATGTCAAGGTGAAAATTTAATTTTTTACTCTTTTGGAATATTGCAATATGTTTTCTACATACGATCTGGGGATAAAGACGCTAGAATATGGAATTTATGCAGGCTTGTATGAAGGAATTGTGGGCATGCGAAAAGGGGAAAGAAGAATCATCGTCCTTCCACCGTCTTCGGTCAGTACTTTTATATCCGTTATTTCTTCCTGGGATTTTTTGTTTGATTGACAGCTAGTACTGTTCTTACCATTTTTGGGAAGTTCAAACGTACATATTTTTGTATTGGGGAAATTCATCTTCGTAAAGCTTAATATCATCCATGAAGTGATGTTGCATTTTGTTTGCAAAACTCATTTCATTCTTTACCAATTTCTCAAGGATTTGACCGGTGACCACCGAAAGAGTTCATGGAGTCATCTCCGGAAATTCATGACGGGGAAACTGTCCAGTTACTCCGAAGAACATAGAATCTATGAGGTGTACTTGGTCGAAATCATTGGATGACCAACTTGATCAGGAGACCAAATAAGGGGCTTTAATTTTTAGCTCACCCGTGGGTTTAGTAAGAATAGTCTCATTATTAAGTGTGTATTTAATAATGAAGCATTATTATGCTTATGTAAAAAAACGTTTGAACTAAGTAATAATAATTTGATATTTAAGAGAAATATAAATTTGATATTTTTTCTCAAATCTAAATATGCTTGAGTATCAAATCCATAAGGTTATCAAACAGAGCATAAACGGATATCTTTTTGGTGGGAGCTAAAACCCTGTGTCCTCACATGGCTACATCCATAAAAGAAAAAGAAAAAAAGAAGAAGTAAATTGATAGTACATATTTACAAGCCCTGCATCAGTAATGAAGATGTCTCATGGTCCACCAATGGCAACGAAATACAATATGGCCTCTACGTACAGCCTACCATCGATTGTAGTATTTCATTGCATACTACATAGGTTATGTCAATTATCTTTTCTTCGCGACCATCATTTTCTTGTCCAAAATTCTGGAATGTCCCAAGCAGAGGATGGAAAATAAAAAATGCCATGCACTTCTTCTTGGTCTTTCCCTCGGCATGTATCTAAAAGGTCAATAATACGTTAAAATGTTACATTTTCAAGAGAAATCTCATATATGCTCACTTGAGCAAAAATCTAATCCTATCATTTTAATGGGACATTTATGCTGTAAAACGAGTGTGTGTCTTATATATAAAAATGTCACATTTTAATAAAACCATCATGTTTAGAATCATATTATATACAGAATTTAATTTATTTCATAATAAAATTTGAATTCAATTGATAACCTATTACAATTCTTATATTTGAAATAAAATATTAAATCACAAAATTAAATTCAATTATTTGCTTATAATACATGTGGAAATGAATTTAATTAACAAGCTTGGTGATTTTGCCTTTAATTTAGGAATTTGTTTTTTACAAAAATCATTTATTTTTCTTATAAGGATCCTTATATTTATTTAAAAAACACTTCTATAAATATTCTAAATACAGTTATCTGACAATTATATAAATAAGTTTGTGGCAATTGTATAAATATAATTAGTTCTAACTTTCATGTAACTTGAATTCTTCAATAACATATTACCAACTCATCTTTTTCACCTACCATTTACATTCAGAAGAATAATTATATGAGCTGCATGGATATTGCTAAAATAAATATATCTACATGATAAAAATATATTAAAGTATAGATAAACTCTTCCTCTAAGTATTTGAGATGAGATATTGTAGAGCAATTTGGTTGAGCTAAAAATTGATGTTCAAGTATTATTTTTTTATATAAATATTAATTAGTTCTAACTTTTATTTTTCATTTTGCCGGATAACAAAGAATTTGTTTTTCTTTCTTTTTTTCCCTTTTCTTTTTCTTTGTGCTAGGAATTTATCAATTAAATAATATCTTTAAAACATATTAATTTAGACATTTTTAACTATAGTTTCATTTCATATTCCATAATAACACAATGTAACATTTGAGTCAAAATAATACATAACAAATAATCAGAAAAAATTTATTTCAAACAAGCATGATCAAATCAACTTTTTGTTATTAGAAACTAACCCCTCCTAATTTATACCTTGAAAGAACAAAACATTTTGAAAAATAAAATATTAGATTAGTTTTAGTTGCTTGTGAAGCAACAAAGTTTTAGTTTTTTGGTTTTGAAGAGGCTATTGTAAAATATGATACAAAGTCCATTGAAGAAGAAGGAGAATAAAATCTAAGAAATTTGCTCGAATTAGTTTGAGATTGATGGTAATTAGTTGATTCAAATCAATTCTTGAAAGATTGTAAAGGATTTAAATGAAGATTTTATGTATTTTCATGAAAACATTACAACAAAAACATTGCATATGAGAGAATAAACGATGTTGATATTTCACATTGTCTAGGTAAGTATTACGTAATCTTATCTTTTAAAGTCTAATGGACCACATGATGGGACAATTGAACATCATCCATAAGGATCTATCAATTTTAAGGTAGATGATTTAATTAATTTTTAAGCTAGAATTCTTGAAATGGCTTTCAAGACTTGTTGTATAGTGATAACATTTACATGGCAAGTGACGAAAATGTTATTTGCACCACATATTATAAAAAATAAAGATATGCAAGACTATATAAGCAAATAAGTCACTAAATTAAATTTGCAAGTTGGCCATATTAGAGTATTGATATGACACAATATTAATACAAACAATGACTAATCATTTGCCTTTGGTTCGTAATTTGAAAATTAGATAGTGTTTAAATTTAACAATTCATGATATATGCATTAATTTCAACATTTTGGAAAACAAAAATACAAAATATCTTAATAAATTAACTTTTTTATTAATTAATGTATAAATTAATAAATTATTAGTTAATTGATTAAATAATATCTTGATTTACTAAAAAATTTCATGGCACTAAAAGTATTAATATATAGAGGTTTAGCTATGCTTTCATTTTATATTTGAAGTCAATATAATATAGCATATCAGTCCAAACATGAGATACAATCATAAAAAAATTATTTCAAACAAGCATGTTCATCAAATCAACCGGTTGTTATAATAAACTACATGTTTTTTATTTATCCATTTTAATGAAAATTTAATTAAAAAATAAAAGATTTGATTAGTTTTAGTTGCTTGTGAACAAACATAGTGTAATTTTGGTTTTGAAGAGGCTACTGTAAAATATGATAAAAAGTCTTAAGAAGAAGAAGGTGAAGAAAATATAGAAAATAGAAAAACAATAAAAAATATAGAAAAATAGAAAAATAAAAAATAATAAAAAATAGAAAAATAGAAAAATATGTGTATGCATGAATAAAAATAATATAAATTTACCGATTTATTTACCAACGCTAGAGTCGGAAATAAAATACTGGTTTAAATTTATATTATTTTTATTCATTATATTTTATTTTATTTAGCAAGGAAAATAAAAAATATATATGTGCATGCATAAAAAATAAAATTTTATTTTATTGGTTTATTCACTAACGCTAGAGTCAGGAATAAAAACACTAATTTAATTTTTTTTTGTTTTTTTGTTTTTTATTTAACTACATAAGAAATAAAAAATATGTGAACGCGTAATAAAATGAATTTAGCTTGTTTGTTTATTCACTAGCGTTAGAGTCAGGAATAAAAAATATTAATCTAAATTTATTTTTTTGCTACGTGATAGTTACCAACGCCAGAGTTGGAATTATCCGTAGTTGAATATTCACTGACGCCAAAGTCAGGAATATTGTGGATAAATCATCAGAACGTAAACCAATAAAAAATTTAGCAATTTAAGAAAAAAATAACAATGCAGTTTACCTTAGGCAGAACGTTTAAGGGGTGATAATATCTTCCCTTTTACGTAATCAGTCCCGAACCATAGAATCTATGTTGACCAGTTAGGGTTCCTAGTGATCATAACACTAGGTGACGACTCCTCAAACAAGATATTTTTCCTTAAAAGAACAAGATGCCAGAAATCTGTTCTTTTTCTAATAATCTAGAATATTTTTTAGGGCCGCCGCAATGTCGGGTGCGACAGATATGACATGATATTAATACAAACAATGACTAATCATTTGTCTTTGGTACAATAAATAACTCGTGTCTTGAAAATTAGATAGTGTTCATGTATAACAACAACACATGATATATGCATTAACTTCAATATTTTGGAAATAAATAAATAAATAATACCCTAATAAATTAATTTTTTTATTAATTAATGTATAAATTACTAAATTATTGACTTATCGATTAACAAATATCTTGATTAACTAATAAATTTTCATGGTCGTAAAAGTATAGATAGCATATCAGTTTAAACATAATATGAGATACAATAAAAATTTATTTCAAACAAATATGTTCATCAAATCAATTAATTGATATAATAAACTACCCCCTGGTTATATATCCCTTTTAAGAAAAAAAATGATTAAAAAATAAAATATTTAATTAGTTTTTAGTTAGTGAACATACATAGTATAATTTTTTGTTATGGAGAGGATATTATAAAACATGATACAAAGTCCATTGAAAAAGAAGGAGAAGAAAATATATGAAAATTTCTCCAATTAAATTGAGATTGATGGTAATAAGTTGATTCAAATCAAATCTTGAAAGATTCTAAAGGATCTTAATGAAGACTTTTATGCATATTTATCAATCAATTACCACAAAAAATATTGCTTATGAGAATGAAAGATGATATTTTATATTGTCTAGGTCAACTCATTTATGAGTATCACCTAATCTTATCCTTTAAAGTTTAATGGACCACATGATGGGACAATTGAACATCATCAAATAGCATCGTCTATTTTTAGGTAAGATAATTTAATTAAATTTTAAGTTGGAATTCTTGAAGTAGCTTTCAAGACTTGCTGTATAGTACTAACATTTACATGGAAAGTAAGGAACATTTTATTTCCACCACATGTTATAAGAAATTGTGACATGCAAGACCATATAAGCAATTGAATCACTCACTTTGCATGCTGGTCATGCTAGGAGTATTGATATGACACAAAATTAATGACCAGGAGTATTGATATGACACGATATTAATACAGACAATGGCTAATCATTTGCTTTTAGTACAATAAATAACTCGTGTCTTGAAAATTAGATAGTGTTTATATATAACAACAATACATGATATATGCATTAAATCCAATATTTTGGAAATAAATAAATAAATAATACCCTAATAAATTAATTTTTTTATTAATTAATGTATAAATTACTAAATTATTGACTTATCAATTAACAAATATCTTGATTAACTAATAAATTTTCATGGTCGTAAAAGTATTAATTTATAGAGGCTTAGTTGTGGTTTCATTTTATATTCCAAGTAATCACAATCTATATATAGCATATCAGTCCAAACATAATATGAGATACAATAAAAATTTATTTCAAACAAGTATGTTCATCAAATCAATTAATTGCTATAATAAACTACCCCCCGGTTATATATCCCTTTTAAGAAAAAAAAAAGATTAAAAAATAAAATATTTAATTAGTTTTTAGTTAGTGAACATACATAGTATAATTTTTGTTATGGAGAGGATATTATAAAACATGATACAAAGTCCACTAAAAAAGAAAGAGAAGAAAATATATGAAATTTTATCCAATTAGATTGAGATTGATGGTAATAAGTTGATTCAAATCAACTCTTGAAAGATTCTAAAGGATCTTAATGGAGACTTTTATGCATATTTATCAATCAATTACCACAAAAAATATTGATTATGATAATGAAAGATGATATTTTATATTGTCTAGGTCAACTCATTTATGAGTATCACATAATCTTATCCTTTAAAGTAAGGAACATTTTATTTCCACATGTTATAAGAAATTGTGACATGCAAGACTATATAAGCAATTGAATTACTCACTTTAATTTGTATTCTGACCATGCTAAGAGTATTGATATGACACAATATTAATGACCAGGAGTGATGATATGACACGATATTATTACAACAATGACTGGTCATTCGCTTTTGGTACATTAATAACTCGTGTCTTGAAAATTAGATAGTATTCATATATAACAACAATACATGATATATGCATTAACTTCAATATTTTAAAAATAAATAGATATACAATAAATAACTCGTAGCATGAAAATTAGATACTATTCATATATAACAATACATGATATATGCATTAACTTCAATATTTTTTGTTTTTGTATGTTTTTTTATTTTGGCATGATACATGAACAACAATTATATGATTTTCATGTTTTTAGCAATATTTTCTCGAATCAAAGTGCGCTTAATCTCACGTAAAGTTGTGAACTTTTATAATTACATTGAATTGAGCATGAAATATTTGATTAGTTTTAGTTGCTCGTGCACCTACATTTTATACATTTTTGTTTACATGTTACAAAGAAGAAGAAGAAGAAATTATCGTAATTTGCTAGGAGTTTCATTTGCATGTCAGTGGCTTTAATTTGCATGCAGGCTATGGTAGGAATATTGTCGTGGTCCATATAAATAGACAAAGACTGATGTTTTGTCTTTGATACAATAAGTAAATAGGTAGTTGCTAGTACTGATGACAGCATTGTCTACTTGAACAGAAAGATTTAATAGTATTGAAGACAGTCTATCAAGTGGTCGGTATCAATCATTAAGGCGAGCCAATGCAGATCATGTGGTCGGTATCTATCATTAGTCAATCTGTTTTTAGGTATCTGCCATTAATGATATCACACATGTGGCTAAAACGTGGATGTGGAAAAATGTCTTATAATACAATTGATAACCTATTACAATTCTTATATTTGAAATAAAATATGAAAACACAAAATTAAATTCAATTATATTGCTTATAATACATGTGGAAATGAATTTAATTAACAAGCTTGGTGATTTTGCCTTTAATTTAGGAATTTTTGTTTTACAAAAATCATTTATTTTTCTTATAAGGATCCTTATATTTATTTAAAAAAACACTTCTATAAATATTCTAATAAGAGTTATCTGACAATTATGTCGCACCCAAAAAAAAAAAATCCAATTACGGGTTCGACTGGCGAATTTTTTTTATTTTTGGTGTTTTGGAGTCGCCACCTAGTATTTTGGTCACTAGGAACCCTAACTGGTCTCAAAGATCGGGTACGGAGACTGGTTGCGTAAAGGGAAGGTATTAGCACCCCAAATACGCCCTACCTAAGGTAAGCTGCATTGTTTTATTGTCTGATGAAAACTAAAGTGTTATTGTACTTCTAGTCGTTGGTCTGTCTATGGTTCAAGAAAAATCCTTCTCGGTAAGAAAGTCTTTTATCTTATCGGGTAAAATCCTAACCGTTCTAACGTCTATACCAAACTTTATTAATAATATTTAGGAATACGTTTTACGTATAAATTCGTAATCCCAAATACTAAAAGAAAACAAAAAGATTTTTTTTAGAATTTTTGAAATATTGGCCTAGTTCTCATGGCTTGAATAAACTGGTTATTAAAGCCAAAATGCATGTTCATACATATATTGTTTGAAAATTTTCCTTGTTATGTGAAAATATGATGTTATAATATTTATATATATATATTGGAGAGACTAGGCCGTATTTTAAAACAAAAATTTTTTTTGGAAACTATTATTTTTTATGCTTTGACGAAAATCGGGTATTTTAATACTGAGCTTGTATCCTTACGGTATAAAAATACAAACCAATATTAATCCACTTTGTTAAAAATATGCAGAAAAATCAACAATATTTTTAGGGACTTTTTAGAATTTTTTTTTTGAAAGCAAAAATATTTTTTATTCTGAAAAATCTTTGATGTTTTGACAAAAACCGGATATTTTTTTAACACTGGTTTTGTATCTTTATAGTATAAAAATACAAACCAAATGTTTAAAACAAAAATATATTTATATGAAAAGAAAATAACAACAATTTTTTTAGATTTTTCAGATTTTTTCCAAAAAAAACATATATATATATACACACACATATAATAATAATAATATAATATAATTATAATATATTTATATATTAAAAGGGGCTGGGCCGGCCCAACTAAACTGGGCCGGACCCCAGCCCCAAAAGTCGTTGGGCCGATCTCGGCCCAACAGTTACTGGGCGATCTCGGCCCAACAAACTAATTAACCTCGGTCTGGGCCGGACCCGGCCCAAACCGCCGGACTGGGCCAGATCCCTCTGGCCCGTCCCACATAGTTCTGGGCCAGACACAATCTGGCCCAGAGAAATAAAAACAAAGCACGGGGGGGGGGATTTATTTTCCCCCCCCGCCTCCTGCATGCAGAACGATTCTGCATGCAGGAGGCAAAACTGATACAGATTTTAAAAAAATGCAGGGGGAGGAAAGGAAGCGTACCTGGTGCGGTGGAGGAGGTGGTTTGCTGGCGAGGCTGCGGTGGTGGTGGCAGTGTCCTAGCTTCACGGACGGCGGCTTCTCACGGCGAATTCCAAGTGGCCTGGCGACGTCCTCTCGGCTCGTTGGGTTGGTTTTGTTTTCTTAAATTCCCTCCCGGCTTCAAACCTCCCTTTTGCTCTCGGTTTTCTTGGGTTTTCAGTGTCTCTCTCTCCTCTATTACAGTGTTTCTCTCTCTTCCTCTCTCTCTCTTCGTTTTTTTGTTTTGTTTCGGGGTTCCTCTTCTTTCTTTTTTTTCGTCCGTCCTGTTCTCCCTTTCGGTTCTCTATTTATAGAACCATGGCGCGACTTCAACGTGGAGCCCCGGAGCGGGTCGAGGAGCGGCTGTCGGGGAGCGGCAGGCCTCCCTCGGCTTCTGCAACGAGGCGGGTTGTCGGCCATTGTTTTCTGTCGGTGGCCCACCGGCGTGGGGCCTCGGTCGGTGGCAAGAGGGACCTGCAAAAAAAAAAAAAGTACAAACTTTTCCTTCTTCCCCGCTATAATGTTCGGGGGGAAGAAGACAGTGAACAGTGCCGTTCAAAACGGCACCGTTCGGTCTCTCTTTTTATTTATTTATTTATTTATGCATGAAACGGCGTCGTTTTGGACAAAACGCGCCGTTTCATTTTAAAATAAAGGCGCCAGAAACTTTGTTTTTAAATCAGTCCCTAATTTGTCATTTGTTCTATTAAGTCCTTCAATCGAGTCCTTCAATCAAGAATAAAATTCAATTGCGTCCCTGCCAAATTCGGTCCCTACCCCTATAGTTGGCCGCGTTTTTCACTTTGGTCCTTGGCCTCTGATTTTCACAATTAAGCCCTTAATTGATCAATAAACTTCCAATTTCTTCAATTAAGCCCCTGAAACAATTCCAAACAGCCCCCTCTATCTTTGCGCCTTCTCTAAATTGGTCCCTGGTTTCGGATTTTCACAATTAAGTCCCTAATTGGCCATTAAACTTCAATATTTATGCAATTAAGCCCCTGATTTGACCCAATAAATTCCTAAAAAATATATTTTGGCCCCAGAACTTAAATTTCTTCAAATTAAAGCCCAAATTGACTTAAAAATCAATTTTTCTTGCAATCAAATCTTCTATAAATTCAAATAAAAATCCAATTAAGTCCATAAACATCCAAATTTGGGCTTTTCTCCTCAAAATTCAAATTTTCCTTCTCAATAGGGCTTTCATCCTTCAAGAATATACTGTAAAAAATTCAATCCTTGTATTTTTAAATTCCTTGACCAATTTTCTGACTGTTTCCTGAGCGCTTCTGCCTCCTGTTATTTTTTCTAAACTCTTTTGGCTATTTATTTTATTTTTTATGGGGACCCAAAAATGGGTTACAACAGATGCCCCCTCTTTATAATACTTACGGAGCATGGGTTTTGCGCAGTAAGTGTTATAAAGATAAACCCAAAACGGAACTTCCGAAACTGATCTGTTCGAAGCTTAATTGATCTGAAACTTTGTCTTTTACAACAAACCTCCTTAGCCCAAAAACTATGATCAAAACTTATTTATCTCGAGATCCTTATCCATCGATCCTCTGAATTCTTACTTTAGTTTGATCAATCATGGAAATCCATCCGAGGTCCCATCTGGTGATCTCCTTTAACTTGGAATCCCATCCGGTGATTCCTTTACTCATAACCAATACAAAAAATGTGTGTGTGGTCTCATTATGATGGGTGACCTGCCCGAGTGGAAAAGAGAAAGAGTGGTCTCATTCTTTGGGTGACCTACCCGGGGAAAGAATGGCCTCATTATTATGGGTGACCTACCCAGGTAAAAAAAATGGAGAATGGTCTCATTCTTATGGGTGACCTACCTAGAAAAATATGGTCTCATTGTGATGGGTGACCTACCCAGAAAAAGGAAGAGTGGTCTCATTCTTTGGGTGACCTACCCAAGGGAAGGAATGGCCTCATTCTTATGGGTGACCTACCCAGATAAAAAAAAATGGAGAATGGTCTCATTCTTATGGGTGACCTACCCAGAAAAATATGGTCTCATTGTGATGGGTGACCTACCCAAGGAAAAAAGAAGAGTGGTCTCATTCTTTGGGTGACCTACCCAGGGGGAGGAATGGCCTCATTCTTATGGGTGACCTACCCAGATAAAAAAAAATGGAGAATGGTCTCATTCTTATGGGTGACCTTACCCAGAAAAATATGGTCTCATTGTGATGGGTGACCTACCCAAAGAAAAAGGAAGAGTGGTCTCTTTCTTTGGGTGACCTACCCGGGGGAAGGAATGGCCTCATTCTTATGGGTGACCTACCCAAGTAAAAAAAAATGGAAAAAATGGTCGCGTTGTAATGGGTGACCTACCCAGAAAATGTTGGTGAGGGCTCAAAGGCGCACTCGAAATGAGGTAGGGTTTAGAAAACGCACTACTTGAGAAGTGAGGGCTCAAACGGCGCACTCGAAAAAGAGGTAGGGTTAGAAAACGCACTACCCAAGAAGTGAGGGCTCAAACAGCGCACTCGAAAAGAGGTAGGGTTAGAAAACGCACTACCCAAGAAGCGAGGGCTCAAACAGTGCACTCGAAAAGAAGTAGGGTTAGAAAACGCACTACCCAAAAAGTGAGGGCTCATACAGCGCACTCGAAAAGAGATAGGGTTTAGAAAACGCACTACCTGAGAAATGGTGATGAAACCCCAATCTGACAAATGTTGAAAACAATGTATTATGGTTAATATGCATGTATGTTTTTGTTACCTATCTTGGAAACATAGGTCCCCTTTTCGTCGTAAAACTCTTTGCTCTTGTTTCAAGCTTTTCTCATGAACCGAAATATCCTTCATATCCTTTTAGTGAAGAGATCTTTTGGTTCCTTATGGGGCCCTTTCTTGCTCCATTCAGTTTTGCGCCAAAGGAAAAAATTGGTTTTGTTCATGAAAACTGAAACTTTTAATGCAATTAGCAAATTTTATAAAAGATGCTTTTTTTAGAAGTTTTTATTATGATACCCCTTTTGGGCTTGGGTTCACTATGGACCCTTATGTGCACTTCGTGCACCTTTTGCCCCCTAGTGTGATGTGCAACTATATGTCAAGCAGATTTGACTTGGTTCTCCAATTGATGGAGTCATTTTCTTAATCATGCCATAAAAAGTTCTTTTAAACAAAAGATTTCAAATGCTATGAGATCATATATATAAAAAGACTCTTTACAAAGAGAATTCATGGCCGAAACTTTATTGACTGGGAAATTACGAAATACAATCAAGCGTAGTATTTCTTTACAGAGTCAGAATTCACAGGCCTAACTAGATCTTCTCCATCCATTCTAGACAGTAACAAAGCTCCTCCTGAGAATGCTTTCCTCACCACGTAAGGCCCCTCGTAGTTAGGTGCCCATTTACTCTGATCTTCTCCAGGTAAAGGTAATATTTTCTTTAGTACAAGATCTCCTTCGTGGAATCCTCGAGGTCGAACCTTCTTGTCATATGATTTAGCCATCCTTCTTTGATAGAGTTGATGATGACAGATCGCGGCTATCCTCTTTTCACTGATCAGATTCAACTGTTCATATCTAACCGCACCATTCATCTTTGGTCTATATGGCGAAGAATTGGAATGCTTGATTTTCCATTTAGTGCAGAGCTCTATTATCATCTTGCCGTTGAAATTTTGGGCATTATCAGTTATAATCTTTTCTGGTGGACCATACCGACATATCAAATCTCTCTCAATAAATTTCTTCACCACTTTTTGCGTCACATGAGCAAATGACCCAGCTTCTACCCATTTTGTGAAGTAGTCGATAGCCACGAGAATAAACCTATGACCATTGCTGGCTTTTGGGTTTACCGGTCCAATCACATCAATTCCCCACATCGCAAATGGCCATGGAGATGTTAAATTAAACAGAGGAGCCGGAGGAGCATTGATTTTGTCACTGTATACTTGGCACTTATGACATTTCCGGACATAATCGATACAATCCTTCTCTAACGTCATCCAGAAGTACCCGACTCTTTGTATCTTCCTGGCCATCACATGTCCACTAGCATGAGTTGAGCAAATCCCTTCATGGACTTCCTGTACTGTGCTTTTTGCCTCAAATTCATCCAAACATCTCAACAAAGTCCCGTCAGATGATTTCTTATACAAAATCTCCCCATCAAGATAAAAATCCATTGCCAACCTTCTCAAGGTCTTCTTGTCGATTTTGGATGCCCCCATGGGATATGCCTGGTTTTGGATGAAATTCTTGATATCATAGTACCACGGGTTTCCATCCACTTCTCTTTTGACTGAGCAACAATGAGCGGGGTTATTTCTGATATTGATGTGTACTGGCTGTACCTTGTGCCCAAAGTCTATCTTGGCCATAGATGCTAGTGTGGCCAAAGCATCTGCAAACTGGTTCCCTTCCCTTCCCAGATGGGTGAACTCTATTTCCTCAAATTCTTTAGCCAGCTTAGCCAGGTATTCTTGGTAAGGCCTTAACTTCTCTTCTTTGGTTTGCCATTCTCCTTTCACTTGGCAAATAATCAGCATTGAGTCTCCATAAACATCTATCTTTTTTATGTTCATCTCTAATCCAGCCTCCAAACCAAGAATGCAAGTTTCATACTCAGCCGTGTTATTGGTGCACCCGAACTGCAGCTTAACTGAAACCGGATACTGCTTCTTATCAGGAGAGATTATCACTGCCCCCACTCCGTTACCACATACATTTACAACACCATCAAAGTACATAACCCACCAATCTGATTTCTCTTCCTCGATTGCAAACACATCTTCATCGGGAAAGTCAAAGTTTAACGGCTCATAATCTTCCATAGCATGGTCAGCTAGGTGATCGGCAATAACACTCCCTTTCACGGCTTTCCTTGTCATATATACTATGTCATACTCAGCCAAAAGAACTTGCCATCTTGCAATTCGGATAGATAGATAAGGCTTTTGTAACGACCCAACCTTTTCAAGGCTAAAACCGCTGGATTTTTTTTTTTTTTTTCATCATCTAGACTTATTCATCATTTCCATTTTTTTTTCTGTTCTATTCTCGTATTACCACGAGTTCATACATTATCATTCGTAATCCATTTCAATATTTAATTACTAGTTTTTACAAAAGGAATCGAATGACTAATTAAGTGATTTACATGTTCGTTCATGCAGAACTCATATCACCCATAATATACGAGTATATAATTCTTTTTCGAATGTGTGTGCCACGAAATGAATCTCCTGATGCCCCATATTGGTATGATGTCCCTGTTCCAACACAAGGTAATTTTAAGCATTATAGACCATTGAAGAAATATAGTAAAACAAGATTAAAGTCACATTTCATTCATGGACCAAAAAGCATAATTCTTTAATTTCCCTTTACTTATGTCAACACAAACACCACCGTTAATAATCCGTCAATTAACGAGACAATTTCAATACTCAAACCCGATCATTCCTCTCGAATGTCGTTAGCCGAATTAATGTCTTTCTTTGGTTAAAGCATAACTAGTAGAATGCTTTCATATACTTAGTATATACGAAACGTAGTATACATTACCACATTAGTTCTTCTTAAAACTAACTCATAAACTCAAATCCGACAATCCTCTTTGGAGGCCATTAGTCGAAGTCAATCATTTCTTCATCTTGCTATCCACTAGGGTGCCATTAACCGTTTCTTCTTCTTCTTCTTTTTCTCTTCTTCTTCTTCTTCCTTTTCTTTTCTTTTTACATCACGGTCATCCCTTAGGATGCAATTAGCTGAAGCTAGTCATTTCTTCATCCTGATTATCCATTTAGAATGCTATTAGCCAAAGGTAGTAATTTCATTATCTCGATTATCCATTTAGGATGTCATCAGTCGTAATTAATCATTTGTTCACCTTGACTATCCACCTAGGATGTTATTAGTCGAAGCTAGTAATTCATACATCTCGGTTATCCATTTAGGATGCCATATACCAAAGCTAATCATTTATTCATTCTGGTAATTCATCTATGGTGCCATTACCATAGCAATTCATTTACTCATTCTGGTAATTCATCTATGGTGTCATTACCATAGTTAAATTTGCCATTTACTAAAGCTAATCATTTATTCATTTTGGTAATACATCTATGGTGCCATTACCATAGCTAATCATTTATTCAGCTCGATGATCCCTTTAGGATGCCATTTATCGAATGTAAATCATTTATTCGTTTTGGTAATTCATCTATGGTCTCATTACCATAGTTAGTCATTTATTAATCTCGATGATCCCTTCAGGATGCCATTTATCAAATGTACATCATTTATTCATTTTGGTAATTCATCTATGGTGTCATTACCATAGCTAATCATTCATTAATCTCGATGATCCCTTTAGGATGCCATTTATCGAATGTAAATCATTTATTCGTTTTGGTAATTCATCTATGGTGTCATTACCATAGTTAATCATTTATTAATCTCGATGATCCCTTCAGGATGCCATTTATCAAATGTACATCATTTATTCATTTTGGTAATTCATCTATGGTGTCATTACCATAGCTAATCATTCATTAATCTCGATGATCCCTTTAGGATGCCATTTATCGAATGTAAATCATTTATTCGTTTTGGTAATTCATCTATGGTGTCATTACCATAGGTAGTCATTTATTAATCTCGATGATCCCTTCAGGATGCCATTTATCAAACGTACATCATTTATTCATTTTGGTAATTCATTTATGGTGTCATTACCATAGCTAATCATTCATTAATCTCGATGATCCCTTTAGGATGCCATTTATCGAATGTAAATCATTTATTCATTTTGGTAATTCATCTATGGTGTCATTACCATAGTTAATCATTTATTAATCTCGATGATCCCTTCAGGATGCCATTTATCAAATGTACATCATTTATTCATTTTGGTAATTCATCTATGGTGTCATTACCATAGCTAATCATTCATTAATCTCGATGATCCCTTTAGGATGCCATTTATCGAATGTAAATCATTTATTCGTTTTGGTAATTCATCTATGGTGTCATTACCATAGTTAGTCATTTATTAATCTCGATGATCCCTTCAGGATGCCATTTATCAAACGTACATCATTTATTCATTTTGGTAATTCATTTATGGTGTCATTACCATAGCTAATCATTCATTAATCTCGATGATCCCTTTAGGATGCCATTTATCGAATGTAAATCATTTATTCATTTTGGTAATTCATTTATGGTGTCATTACCATGGCTAATCATTTATTAATCTGATAATTCATCTATGATGTCATTACCATAGTTATCCATTTAGGATGCCACTTACCAAAACTAAGCATTTATTCATCCCAATCATACTTTGGATGCCCATAGTCAGAGCTAATCAATTGTTTACCCCTGACATCCCTTCGGATGTCATTAGCCAAAACTAATTAATCGTTTGTTCCGGTCATCCACTCGGATGCCATTAGCCGAAGCCAATCAATCGTTTGTTCCGGTCATCCATTCGGATGCCATTAGCCGAAGCTAATCAATCGTTTGTTCCGGCCACCCACTCGAATGCCATTAGCCGAAGCTAATCAATCGTTTGTTCCGGTCATCCACTCGGATGCCATTAGCGGAAGCTAATCGATCGTTTGTTCCGGTCATCCATTCGGATGCCATTAGCCGAAGCTAATCAATCGTTTGTTCCGGCCATCCACTCGGATGCCATTAGCCGAAGCTAATCAGTCGTTTGTTCCGGTCATCCACTCGGATGCCATTAGCCGAAGCTAATCATTGTTTTATCAAACAATTCATGACAATTTGACATTCCTTGCAACATCAAAGTAAACCCTTGGGGATACTTGTACCACCGTTTCCTAGTAATTTATCATTCCGTAACACGATGATAGATCCCTTTGTAATGCAAAAACCAAACATCCCACAACAGTTTAGCATTCAATATAACACAACACAACAGTACCCTTTGTATCATTCATCCAACCATTCTTGACAGTTAACGTTCAATGCAACATCATAATAAATCCCCAGTAATACTCACACCACCATTCGTGGTAATTAACCATCAATACGATACAATGATAGGTCTTTCATAACACTCATACAATCAATAAATGATAGATCCTTGGTAACACATTCATCACGATTACATTCAATATAATAAAATAGTAGATCTCTCATAATACTCATACAATCATTCATCACCATTACATTCAATAAGAATACAAAAGTAGATCCTTTGTACGACACATACTACCATTCATTAGTAGCTCAAATTCATAATAGCCCCCAACATCACATTCGGTTTAGTATTCATCACAACTCAATAAGATGTTCACCTCAAAAGGGTCAGTTTAGAACTCTAACATTTTCACCATTGTTTCAACATTCATTAAGAACTTGTTCGACATTTCATAGTCATTTCGACAATCATCAAGAATTTAATCCAACTCTTCTTCGTCATTTCTTCTTACAACAAGGACTTAATAACATATCATCACAAGTTAACCATTTCAAAACATAAACATCAAAATGAGAAAAAGGTGGAAACCACCTACCTGCTCCACTTGTGGTCTGTCCTTGTCCTGGCAATGGTCCGATTCCGGCCACAACACCTAAGACACCAAAGACCACAATCAATTCATTTATATCTTCGATTCACATTCATCCCACTTATTTCAAGAATTCATATGTTCATATTCAAGTGTTCCACATTTTACACCATCATACTATGAGATTGTTACTAGAATTTAAGTCATTTCTGCCTTGTAGAAATCGACAGCGAGGCAGTTTCTGGCTGCCGATATCTGAATCGGCAGCGACGCAGTTTCAGGCTGCCGATATTGGAATCCTTTTGAATGCCTAAAAACATATATCCATTAAATCAACGAACTCAATGTCCCTTCATCCAAATTTCAAAACTTCCCTAACACATTTTACAACACAATTAATCTATAACAACACTAATAACAAGAGCACATTTTACCATTATATCTTACATAAACCCTACACCCACATAATTCTAATTTCATCAAAACATGTAATTAAATCAAGCTTCCTAAATGTTTTACTAAGACTAGCAATAGATTCAAATAGAAACAACTCATCCACCTTTGATTATTTCCTTGAACTCAACGGTCAGAATATATATCATTGTGTTGTGTACAATATATCTCAAAATCAGAATCATCGAACGGTTGGATCTCCATAGATCTGAATAAAACCGAACTAACCTCAAAATGGACGAGCTACTGTTCAACATGAACCAAACCTTGCCGGAGAGTGCGTTTCCGATCTCCACCGTCCATAATGTAGGTCACATCTAGATGCAGCACATATCCAAAAATAGGCACGATCCAACGGTGGAAAAGAGAGAAATTGGCCGGCGACCAAAACTTCCCTGCAGGTATATTGCCTTTTGTTTTCCAGGACACTTCCGATGATGATGGATGCTCAATAGATTATGTTCCTTCAAATCCCTCCGGTCAGTTTATAGAGGAGTGTGAGAAGAACAATATATCCAAAACGCAACATGATCCAACGGTGGATGCAAGAGATATGGCCACCGAAGCAGTATTGGTTCATCCAAATCCTGCATCTCTATGTAACCGAATTCTCTATCGTCTCTCACCCCTTTTCGTTTTTCTTTCTCTCTTTTCTTTTTTAATCTGGTGGCCTTTGCTGTTTTTAAAGGCACCATTGTTTTACTAATTACCTCTATCCATCCGGTTTGTTTCTGCTTAAATCGTTAGTCTTTACCAAACTCTCATTGGGATGATATCTTTCACCAATGTAGGAAAACATATTAATAGACTTCATGCAAAATTCCATCCCAATCCGACGATTGGATTGAGAGCTCTGCTTTCTAATGTAAAATTGGTCAGTTTATGACTTTTCGTCAACTATCCAAATTTTCTTGTTCAATCTTCACATAAAATAATATCAATTATCCTTCTAAACCTTTAAGGTCATTTTATTATTTTGGAATATATTCATTTTGTCATTTCTCTCATTATTTTATTCATCAAAACACGTTACCAGTTTCTTTGTCTTTATGAATTCTAAAACAAAATTCATTTTATGGAGGTCATCCCCTCCATTATATGTCACTTTCAGTCTTACGTTTACATGGCAGGTTATACATCCGCATGTTTAAATCATAAATTTTCTAGGGTTTCACAGCTTTTCACAAATGTACCTTAACGGGTCTAACTTGGAAATTAACCATGTAGTGTGATACAACATATACTGACGTAATCTCTTTGTAGCCCATGCTAGTGCACAACACAACTTCTCAATCACAGTATACCTAGACTCATATTCCGTGAACTTCTTGCTTAGGTAATAAATGGCCCTTTCCTTCCTTCTAGTTTCATAATGTTGCCCCAGCACACATCCCATTGCTGTTTCGGTTACTGTTAGGTATAAAATCAATGGTCTTTCGGGTACGGGAGGAACAAGCAGAGGTGGATTTAGCAAGTACTGCTTGATTTTCTCAAAAGCTTTATCACACTCTTCATTCCATATTCCATGGTTCTTCTTCCTCAACAAATGAAAGATCGGGTCACAAGTCGCGGTTAAATGGGATATAAACCGAGCGATGTAATTCAACCTTCCTAAGAAACCTCTCACCTCCTTCTCAGTCTTGGGGGGTGGCATAGATTGGATAGCTTTTACTTTTTCAGGATCCACTTCTATCCCTTTGTCACTCACCACAAACCCCAACAGCTTACTGGTTTTCACCCCGAATGAACACTTCGCTGGGTTAAGCCTCAACTTATATTTCCTTAATCTTTCAAATAATTTCTTCAATACTTGGACATGATTCTCTCCCTCTTTAGATTTAGCAACCATGTCATCCACGTATACTTCAATCTCTTTGTGCATCATGTCGTGAAACAAAGTCACCATAGCCCTTTGGTAAGTGGCCCCAGCATTCTTTAAACCAAATGGCATGACTTTGTAGCAAAAGGTTCCCCATGGTGTTACAAAGGTTGTCTTCTCCCTATCCTCTGGCACCATTCTTATCTGATTGTAGCCTGAAAACCCATCCATGAAGGAATATGTGGAGCTGCGTGCTGCATTATCAACTAACATATCTATGTGTGGTAAAGGGAAATTTTCTTTAGGGCTAGCCCGGTTTAAGTCCCTAAAGTCCACGCAAACTCTGATTTTTCCTTCCTTTTTAGGTACCACCACTATGTTTGACACCCATTGTGGATACTTCACTACTTCTAAAAAACCAGCGTCCCATTGTTTTTCAATTTCCGCATTTACTTTGATTAAGACCTCCGGATGAGTTCTCCTTAACTTCTGCTTAATCGGCTTGCATCCTTCCATCAGTGGTATTCTATGTACCACAATGTCCGTATCCAAACCAGGCATATCCTCGTAAGACCAGGCAAAGACATCCACATAATCTTTGAGCAATGCAATCAACTCTTCCTTTGCTGCAGGGGTGATCAAAGTCCCTATCTTCAGCTCTCGTTTGATTTCTTCATTGCCTACATTTATGGTTTCAAGTTCCTCTTTAGCGGGCCTCCAAGCCTGTTCGTGTTGTTCTATTAATTTTGTGAATTCCCATATGTTTTCCTCCCATTCCTCATCTTCTATAGCCACTATGTATTCTTTAAATTTTGGCCATTCATTCTCAATGTAAAATGCAGGTGTTGTTATGGAGGATCCGCTTTCAGAGTTCCTGAAAGCGGAAAGTGATGTGTAAATGCATAGTAAGACATCAAGATGAATTTTGAAAATGCATGATCTCATTAAAAATAAAAGATTGGCTCACAACAAATAAAATCCAATTGACATCTTGAGCCTCGATTGTCAATGAATAAAAACAAAACAGAAAAAAAGGCAAACAACATAGATAAAAATATAATCCAACCATCATTGTTGATTACATTTTAAAAACCAATGGAGCTTCTTGGGTCTCCCAATTCTGGAACTTCTCCCCTTCGGCTAGCTTCCGGACAAAAGTCTTGACGGTGACTTCTTCCAAAGTGTGGATGGTCAATTGTGGCAGCTCTTCAATCCTCCTTTCGGACTCGATTTTCTCAGCAATGTCCTTGACTTGATTTTCCTCCAGAGTGTTTATGTTCATTGAAGAAAACTTTTGAAAAAGGTCTCCATGTCCTCCATCAGGTTGTATCACATATGCGGCCTTTGGAAATGAAATCCTGATTGGAGGGATGGCTAAGTTTTCTTCTACAGGTTTCCTTCCTTCAATCCTAGCCATTCTCTTCTCCCTTCTTGCACTAGCAGCTCGTTTGTAATCCTCTTTCTTGGGCTTATATCCAAGCCCAAACCTCTGTTCTACAGCTTTCAATTTGATTATACCCCTCCATTCAGGCCTTCTTTGCTCCATATCGTATGGGAAAGGAATCTTGTTTTTCAAAAAGATTTTAGCGGCCATTTTAGTGGCCTTAGAGATTTCTGGCTTCCTCAACACAGTGTTCTCGGGCACCCACTCGGTATTCACAATTTCAAATGCATGAAGGTTTCCGTCCTTACAATCTTCTGCTTCAATGAATGGAACCGCCACATTTCTTACCATTGATATAGTCTCCTCAGCCTTAACAGTAACCAGGACACCGTTGGCAATGTACTTTAAACATTGATGTAGTGAAGAGGTGACAGCTCCCGCAGAATGTATCCATGGCCTTCCTAACAGCATGCTATAGGAAGGGTGGATATCCATCACTTGAAGGGTTACTAGAAAGACTTGTGGACCCACCGCTAGTTCGACATCAATTGACCCTATAACTGGCCTTGATGAGCCATCATACGCTCTCGCCGTTATCACACTGGGTTGCATATGTGAGGGATCTATCGGCATTTCATCTAGCACATGCCTTGGTAACACATTCAGGGCTGAGCCGTTATCAATGAGAACTTTGCCGACGAGACAATCCTTGCATCGGACCGTGACATACAAGGGCTTGTTATGTCCAGTTCCTTCAGCGTCAAGTTCATCTTCCGTGAAATACAAGTAATTGGCAGCATGAATCCTCCCTACTAGATGTTCCATAGTCTTTTGCTCGATATCTTGGGGCACATAGGCCTCATTCAGTACTTTTTGCAAAGCATTACGATGTGGCTCCGAGCTGAGTATTAAAGACATGATGGAGATCTTAGCAGGGGTCTTCTTCAACTGATCCACTATATTGTACTCACTATGCTTCATCAGTTTCAAGAACTCATTTGTTTCTTCCTCAGTCACAGGTTTATTCACCTCAAACTCTTTATCGAGGTCCAGCACCTCCTTGCCTTTAACCTTTCTTTGTCTTCTAGTTCTTCAGGTGTGAAACAACGACCACTCCGAGTTAACCCACTTATCTCCATTTGGAACAACGGCAAAGGAGTTTCAATATTCGAGGTATAACCATAATCTCCAGGCATCGCTCCATAGTCTACTTTGCTTGCATATGAGGGCCTAGTTAATACCAGTTTTGAGCGGCCATTAGCTGTTGATTGGATTCTACATTTCTCTATCATCTCTACCTCTTCATTGTCACTTATGTCCTCAATCCTCAACTCTCCTAGAGTTAGCATTCTTGCAACTTTTTGATGAAATTCAATGCATTCATCAATGTGATGCCCTTCCTTTTTATGGAAAGGGCAAAAGTTACTTTCCCATGTGCAGTACTCAGTCGTTTCTTCCAAATGTCCAGACTGTACCAACATCAAGTATAGCTTGGCCATAGTCACTTTCAACACCCGCTTTTTGCTACCAATCTCCATGGTATTCACTCCTCCCCTACCATCAACATGTTTAGGTAAAGGGTTTGAATTCTGATTAGGCGAATCCTCAAAAGTGACCCATCCAACTTTGATCAGTTGCAACACCTTTCTTTTAAAAGCAAAGCAAGACTCAATGCTATGGCATGCGTGACCAGCATGGTTGTTGTAACCCATTTTTGGGTCCCCATGAAAAATAAAAAAATAAATAGCCAAAAAGGTTAGAAAAAATAACAGGAGGCAGAAGCACTCAGAAAACAGTCAGAAATTGGTCAAGGAATTTAAAAATACAAGGATTGAATTTTTGACAGTATATTCTTGAAGGATAAAAGCCCTATTGAGAAGGAAAATTTGAATTTTGAGGAGAAAAGCCCAAATTTGGATGTTTATGGATTTAATTGGATTTTTATTTGAATTTATAGAAGTTTTGATTGCAAGAAAAATTGATTTTTGAGTCAATTTGGGCTTTAATTAGAAGAAATTTAAGTTCTGGGGCCAAAATATATTTTTAGGAATTTATTGGGTCAAATCAGGGGCTTAATTTCATAAATATTGAAGTTTTAGGGCCAATTAGGGATTTAATTAAGAAAATCCGAAACCAGGGACCAAATTGGAAGAGGCACGTAAATGGAGGGGCTGAAATTTTTCGGTTCAGGGGCCTAATTGAAGAAATTGAAAGTTTATTAATCAATTGAGGGCTAAATTGCATAAATCAGAGGCCAAGGACCAAAGTGAAAAAGGCGGCCAACAAGAAGGGCGGGGACCGAATATGGAGGACTGATTTGAAGTTTGACCCATTTAAATGAAACGGCGCGTTTTATCCAAAACGACGCCGTTTCATATATAAAATAAATAAATAAAAAAAAAAGGAAGACCAGAACGGTGTCGTTTTGAACGACACTGTTCATCTTCCTCCTTTCCCCCGCATAAACAGAAACAGAGACAAAAGCATTTTTGCTTTTTTTCAAAACTTCCCGCCTCTCTCTCCTCGCCCCCACCACCACCACCGAAAGCGTCAATGGCCGACCAGCCGTTGCGTGATTGAAGGCGCACTAGCAAAAGGCACGCCGGTTCCCTTTTTTTTTCCTTATAAATAGAGAGAGGCCGAGAGAGAGAAGGAGACCCGAGGTTAGAGGGAGAAGAGAAATAACGCACGAAGGAAAGGGGAGACAGAAACAAACCGAAAGCAAGAAAATAAAAACAAAACCGAAAACAGAAAGAAAAAAACCGAAGGGAGGAGAGAGAGAGGAGACCGAAGAGAGAGAGAACCAACGAGAGAGAGGGAACAGTCACAGCGCCGCCGTCATCGAGGCCTCGACACCGCAGCGACACCAAAGCTCCACCAGCGATCGCCTCCATGCCAGGTGCACATCTCTCCCCCCCCTGCATTTTTTTCTTCTCATAGCCGTTTTGCCTCCTGCATGTAGCATGCAGGAGGCGGGGGGGAGAAAAATAATTCTCCCCCCCCCGCTGGCCCAGCTTTGCAAGTCTGGGCCGGTCCAGGCCCAGACTGTAGGAGTTCTTGGGCCGAGATCGGCCCAATTTAATTTTGGGTCGAGGTCGGCCCGTTTTTATATTACTTTTAGGGCTGAGCCTGGCCCATTTATTTGGGCCGGCCCAGCCCCATATGCAAGTCCGGGCCGGTCCGGGCCCAGACTGTAGGAGTTCTTGGGCCGAGATCGGCCCAATTTAATTTTGGGCCGAGGTCGGCCCGTTTTTATATTACTTTTAGGGCTGAGCCTGGCCCATTTATTTGGGCCGGCCCAGTCCTATAATATATTATATATTATTATAATATATATATGTGTGTATATATGTTATATATATATAAAAAAATATTTATATAAAAAAAATATTTTGAAAAATCTTAAAAAAATATTGTGATTTTTTCTGCATATTTTTGTCAAAATGGTTTAATGTTGGTTTGTATTTTTATACTGTAAAGATACAAAACCAGTGTTAAAAATACCCGATTTTCGTCAAAACATCAAAGATTTTTCAGAATAAAAAATGTTTTTGCTTTCAAAAAAAATATTCTAAAAAGTCCCTAAAAATATTGTTGATTTTTCTGCATATTTTTAGCAAAGAGGATTAATATTGGGTTGTATTTTTATACCGTAAGGATACAAGCTCAGTATTAAAATACCCGATTTTCATCAAAGCATAAAAAAATAATATTTTCCAAAAAATTGTTTTTGTTTTAAAATACGGCCTAGTCTCTCCCATATATATATATAAATATTATAACATCATATTTTCACACAACAAAGAAAATTTTCAAAACAATATATGTATTAGCATGCACTTTGGCTTTAATAACCAGTTTATTCAAGCCATGAGAGCTAGGCCAATATTTCAAAAATTCTAAAAAATCTTTTTTGTTTTCTTTTAGTATTTGGGATTACGAATTTATACGTAAAACGTATTCCTAAATATTATTAATAAAATTTTGGTATGGACGTTAGAACGGTTTAGGATTTTTACCCAATAAGATAAAGATCTCCTTACCGAGGCGGATTTTTCTTGAACCATAGACAGACCAACAACTAGGAAAACACAATAACACCTTAGTTTTTTTTATCAGACAATAAAACAATGCAACTTACCTTAGGTAGGGCGTATTTGGGGTGCTAATACCTTCCCTTTACGCAACCAGTCTCCGTACCTGATCTTTGAGACTAGTTAGGGTTCCTAGTGACCAAAACACTAGGTGGCGACTCCAAAGAACCAAATCAAACCAAATAAAAAAATTCGCCAGTCGAACCCGCAATTGAAAAATTGGATTTTTTTGGGTGCGACAGAATGGCGACTCCACTGGGGACCTTGTAGACTAAGCTTTGTTTTTGTCTGATTTGTTGGTTTTTTTTTTGTGTTTATTGTTAATATGCCTTTCCTTTTATTTGCGTATTTATTTTTTATTTTATGCATATTATTCATGCATTGTATACAATTGTTTCATGCATCACTTGCCTTAATTTTGAAAAGCACACACAAGCTTTAAGTTAAGTGGGGAATTAGCGATTTACCCTAGGACTATTGGTCAGGGTTTAAATGCGTGAAACACCCAACTCATATCTGAGTGTCTGCTTCGTAATGGTGGGCATACGTGTCTTAACTGTTCCATACTTCTTTACGAAGAATGTCACTGGGCAGATATGAGACCCTTCAAGACTAGATAGAAAAACTACCCGTTCTCACTTAATAAATAGAGCTTGTTCTTAGGTTATGTGTCTTACTTTCATTTGCATCATGATTAATACTGTTAAATTCATCAACTCAGGTTTTGAGCTGAAATCATGACTAAGTACCTCTCTTTCCAAGAATATGGACAAGAGTCCGAGTTGGCTCAGATTGCCGAAGGAAAATGCCCAAGAATCGATGCTAGTGGTTTACCATGCATTACCAAGGTAAATCACATGGTAAACGACTTAGGAAAGTTATTGCCTGTCATGGAATATGTTGACGAGACGTTGTTTGAAAGGCGATATGGGAGAATTGCACAAATAATGAGGTTGCCTGTACAAGCAGAGGCGATCAAAGCCCTTCTGAATTTTTGGGATCCTAGTTATCGGTGTTTTACCTTTGGAAACATCGATATGACACCCACCTTGGAAGAATATGAGAGAATTCTGGATTTTCCAAATGCCAACCACAGAATCTACCACCGACGCAGATTTGAAGACACAGCTTCGGAAGTAGTCAGTTTATTAGGCTTAGGAAAGATCAGCCAGTGTAGAGTCGCCGAAGGGGGTTTTAAATGGAAGGTCATTGAAGCCCGAATGAAGAAAAATGCCGAAGAAGGCAAGTTGGGAGACGAACGATATAGGTTGGTGGCCTTCGCCATTTTTGGACTAGTGTTGTTCCCTTCTGAAACAGGGGTCATCAGTTTAGAAGCAGAAAGTGTCTTCGTCGAATATGAGCATGACCGGATCAATCCTTCCTCAGCCATCTTGGGGGAAACCATGTTATCTCTCAATCACTGCCGAACACATGGAAAAGGAGCTATGAGATGCTGCATCCCTATGTTGTACCTATGGATAATCAGTCATATAGAAGCACCAAGAGACATCTTCAACAACTTTTGGTGGTTTGACTTGCGACCGTTAAAGATTACCATAGATGAGACTTGGAAGAATTGGGATGAGAAGACATGGAGAGATAAGTATGCAGCATTGCCAAGGAGCAACTTCAAGTGGAAAGCGCCGTGGATGAACAACGCTATTTGCACAATGAGTTGTGGAAGCAAGATATGGGTGCCTTTGATTGGTGTAACCGGTTACATCAGCTATGCGCCATCCCTTGTAACAAGGCAGTTAGGCGGAATGCAATATACACCAAGAACCTTGGGTTTAGCTGATTTCATTGGGTTATTCAAGCACCAACCGTTCATCAAGGAAGTGGAGCTTATCCGACAGGATTGGGAAAGACCCGTGAAGGTGAAAAGAGAAGAAGGAAGCCGTTTTGAAACCTCATTCAGCCAGAATTACACAGTTTGGTGGAATGAAGATTCTTCTAAAGTAAAGGGTCTCTCTACACAAGAACAGTCGGAAGCAACGATAGTGTAAACCCCCGTAAATAAAAATAAATAATAAGAACAATAATAATAAAAAGAAAGAATAAAAAAAAAAACAATACATAGGATTGAAGTAATGACGTTTCGATGAGTAATGGATATTCGGTATGAAAGAAATGAATAAATAGTAGGAATGACAATAAATGTGTCATGTGAGAGAGAGAATGATCTCCATAAATAAATTTAAAGATATTGTTGAAGTCGAAAAGAGAGTCATGATTTTTAGTTTAAAACTTGTAACGTTGCTGAAACCAGTGATGAGGTTTCAATGGATGACCCGGTCAAAACACGTATTTTGACAAATTAATGATAAATGTGGTAATATTGAATTTATTGAGTATAAATTAAGGGAAATGTCATGAGGATCTAAGTAAATAAATTAATGCATGAAATTCAGATTTTTGTGTAAAAGACACTAATTGTCTAGCTTTACAATATCGATGATATATCTCAATCCGACCGTTGGATCGGGTTGAAATTTTGTAAGGAATCTCCAGACATATTGTTTTATATTAGGTTCAAATTTCATGTTAATCGGAGTTGGAAAAGATTTACGAAGAGTACTGAAAATCGGGTAAATGAAAGAAGATGACACAAGGGGTATTTTTGTAATTTTATCAAAACAAATACTCTCCTCTCCTCTCTTTAAAACCAGAACACGTCCTCCTCTGCAAATGAAAAAGGAAACAGGAGGGAGACCATTTGTTTTGTCCCATTTTCTTCATTTTCTCTTCATCTCTTCAAGCTAAATCAAAAGGGAGTGTTCTTAGGAGGATCCTATCCAAGAAAACAAATTAAATAACAACTTAGAGAGTTATAGAGCTTGAGAGAAACAAAGAGAAGAAGCTGGAAATTGGAAGAGGAGGACATGATTTTTGTAAATTTTTGCAAGAATTCATTGAAATAAGTTAAAGTAGCAAAGGTAAGCAATATACCCTTTAGTAATTTCGTTTTTCTCTCTTGTTCTTGCATGAGGAGAAGAAAACCCCCAAGTTTAAAATTCTAGGGTTCATATAAATATTTTGGGGGAGTAATTGTTCATGTGAATTTCGAGATTAATTGCATGAAAATGGCTTGATTTGCTGAAAAATAGAAAGAATCAATTGATTTGAAACTATGGGTTTTGGGATTGCAACAGGGCAGGCACTTCGGCAGCCATAGTTTGACTTTCCACCGTTGGATTAAATTGATTTTTGGATATGTTATTATGCTCAATGTCACCTACATTCTGACCGGAGGGATTGTAAATGTCAGACTTCGTTTGAGGGCTGTCACCGGAGGAACATTTCTGGAAAATCATACTTCAGGACAGCCTTGTTCGTCAGCTGTTATATCATCATTTCACCGTTGGATTGGTCTGGATTTTGGATATGTTGTTCATCCAGATGTTATATAAATTCGGAACGGTTAAGATCGGAAAAGAACACTCCTACAAGAAATTGTACTTCCTGAACAACAGGTCTCCAAATTTCAGGTCAGTCCGTTATTGTTCTGATATCAGGAGTTTTAACCGTTGGATGTATGTGAATTTTGGATATGTTATTATAGTCAATGTCACCTACATTCTGACCGGAGGGATTGTAAATAAAAGACTTTGTTTGAGGGCTGTCATCGGAGGAACATTTCTGGAAAATCACCCTTCAAGACAGCCTTGTTCGTCAGCCGTTATGTACTTCCTGAACAGCAGGTCTCTAAATTTCAGGTCAGTCCGGTATTGTTCTGATATCGGGAGTTTTAACCGTTGGATGTATGTTAATTTTGGATATGTTATTCTAATGACGATGATGTATAATTCCATCGTTTGGATGTATTGAACTCTAAATTTAAATAATGATGTTTTAAGTTTGGTTTGAGAAATATTGAATGAGAATATGAGGGTTAGCATAAAAAAATATGTTTTGGGACTAAGGATAATGGTAATGGTTTAATGATGATGGTTGTGTTTGTGTTCTGTTTGAGTCATGTTTAATGTGTTGATAAGTGATGGTATAGTTAAATTCTATAAAGAATACTGATTGACTAATATTTTGGTTGTGTTAGAATGGAAAATCATGTTGTAAGTTGAATTATGATATAAGGAATCATTTTGAGTGTGCTTTTGGATAAAAATTGGCATGTGTAGTCATTGATAAAATTTAAGTTAAATTACATTGTTTGGTGATAGATTAAATGTCTTGGGACAAAAGAAAATCGATGACGAAAAGTCATGCGCTTTGGACATTGAAGATCATTGATGAAGAATTGAATTAAATGGTCATTTAATTTAAATGACAAGTACAAAAATAAAATACATTCATGGAAATTGTTTACGGAAGTATTTGATTTTGTGAATTTATGAATATTATGAATAAATCGGGAAGATTCAATAATGATTCAGGATGTTATATTAAAAATGTAGGAGAAGCATTCACTCGACTTCTCAGGAGCTCGTATAGTAGGAGCTTTGCAGGAGGGACACAACAACAAGGAAGAGCGAGTTGAGCTTCTGCAGCTGGTAGGTGTTCTATACCTACACTTTTTACGTAGCGTTAATTTATGAACTTATTAAATTCTTGGTCTTTGCGTCTATGGATGAAACCACAAAGAGAGAGGATAAAGTGAAATAAACGAGAAATTAAAAATGGATTTGAGTACTTGACTGGGTTAAGAATATGAATTACACTAATAGACTTCATTGATGATCATTCCTCGAACTTGATTAGCTGGTCCCGAATGCGGAGGCTAATGATGTTAGTAAGATTTACTAACATCGGGCTTAAATGTTGACAAATGGTTGATTAGCTTCGGCTAATGGCATCCGAATGGATGACCGGGATGAAGGACTGATTAGCTTCGGCTAATGGCATCTGAATGGATAGCCGGGACAAATGAATGATTAGCTTCGGCTAATGGCATCCGAATGGATGGCCGGGACAACGAATGATTAGCTTCGGCTAATGACATCCGGATGGATGGGTGGGACAAATGAATGATTAGCTTCGGCTAATGACATCCGGATGGATGGGCGGGACAAATGAATTATTAGCTTTGGCTAATGGCATCCGAAGTGGATGACCGGGGTGAGTGAAAGGTTAATGATATTGACCGGTGCTGTGAATATCGGCAATCACACGAAACTTGATTAGCCGGTCTCGAATGCAAATCATCCCTGAAAACGAGGGATACTGAACTTGATTAACTATTCGGGCGAGAATAGTTAATGATATTGACTGGTGCGGTCAATATCGGCAATCACACGAAACTTGATTAGCCGGTCCCGAATGCGGAGGCTAATGATGTTAGTAAGGTTTACTAACATCGGCATAATCATCCCTGAACATGAGGGATACTAAACTTGATTAACTATTCGGGTGAGAATAGTTAATGATATTGACCGGTGCTGTCAATATCGGCAATCACACGAAACTTGATTAGCCGGTCCCGAATGCGGAGGCTAATGATGTTAGTAAGGTTTACTAACATCGGCATAATCATCCCTGAACATGAGGGATACTGAACTTGATTAACTATTCAGGTGAGAATAGTTAATGATACTGACCGGTGCTGTCAATATCGGAAATCACACGAAACTTGATTAGCCGGTCCCGAATGCGGAGGCTAATGTTGTTAGTAAGGTTTACTAACATCGGCATAATCATCCCTGAAAACGAGGGATACTGAACTTGATTAACTATTCAGGTGAGAATAGTTAATGATATTGACCGGTGCTGTCCATATCGGCAATCACACGAAACTTGACTAGTTATTCCTGAAGTGAAAGCTAATGATGTCAAGAATCTTGACATCAACATTTCTGAAAATATTCCAAGATATTATGGAAATAAAAATCTGATTGGCTATTTCATGTTAGAAATAGTCGATAACATCAATCAATGGTATTAATTTTGACATTTATAATGAACTTGATTAGCCGATCCTAATATGAGAGACTAATAACACTAATGAAAATTTATTAGTATCGGCATTCCCTTCCAAGTTTTAGGGGAGAGGTAATAATTAAAAATATTAATGAAATGGGGATTGACATGTTGATAGGATTATTCATTCGCCCTTGAAGAGGCGGATATTGATTGGAAATTATGGAATAAGATGGGCGGAGGAACTAGTTACCCGGTGATGGGCTAGTGGCATTAGTTTTGTTTTCTAATGACCGGAATATACAACTTGAATTAAACTTACTTGTGTGGTGTTAATAGTGCCAGGATGACTGACTTGTTAGATTATAAATGGAATGTTGGATGATACCTAATTGTTAAACAAAAATGGTAATTTATGTTTATATCATGGATTATTGGAGAAAAAAAAAAAGAAACTGATGAGGATCTAATTCTTGTGAAGGATGGAGGCAAATATCGTATTGCTTGGGACGTGAGAGCAAAAGTTCATTAACCATGGTAGGTGTTATACACTTAAAGAATGCAATGATATATATATGATGTATTTTGAATTGATTGAAAAGAATTGTAATTGATATAATTTGAGAATCATGTCCTGCGCACAGGGAGGATGTCAAAGAAATTATGATCAATAATGTAAATATGTTGTATTAAGGTTTCATGTTGTTACTGGCATGATAAGAATTTAGTGATAATTATAATAGTGTAATAAAATGCCAATAATAGTCATATTACTCAAAGATGGATCGGATGTGAATATTGTGAAAATGATGGCCGGTTCCATGATAATGAGAGATTTTACTGAAAATCTAAAGAAACATAGGAATGTGTTGAAATGGGCACAAGAAATATGTAAGTGGAATATATTTATAAACTAAAATTGGACTGAAATAATGATGAGTTTGACATCTTATATGGAAAAGCCATAATAGGTATAATAGATGTTGGGATTGAAATTGATATATAAAGAGATAGAGTAAGAGGGAGAGAAATCACATGGTAGATATTATAATGAAGTAAATGCGCTCATGAGGTGAAACAAGACACAAAATGAAAATGTTGAATTATTATAATGAATTAAATGCGCTCATGAGGTGAAACAAGACACAAAACGAAAATGTTGAATGATTCTAGAAAGGATGGATAGAGATGTAATAATGGAAGGATAAATGCGAATTTCAAGGAACTATGATTGCATATCGTTGAATATATGTTTAACTTCGTGCATGTATTGTGTGATTTTCCTTTTATGCTATATTTATTATATACATTATGAAATTGCAGGTCCTTCATATTCATACCAGAAGTAGCGTTTCAGGTCCTCTAGTTTCCTTTTGCATGATTGAATAAGAAGATGAACATTAATGTATTTTGTCATTAAGGAACTAAATGACTTAATATGTAATAGTACTTTTTTTACATTAAGTGTCGGGACATAAAAATATATTATTCTGTATTTGTAATTCTTAGTTTGCTTACTTGCAATTATTATGAATTATGTGTGTTAATGGGAAAGAAATGAGCATGCGAAATGTGAGGCATGTACCGTGAATGATGTGTTGTTGAGGTTCTACATGATTATGATGTGATTGAGAAATAAGTATAATTGTACAAGATGATTGTCGATAACTTGGGACCTCCAGATATAAAGGAAACTCTGCCAAAATTTCAGTGGAAATTTCGGCAAGTCTCCGATAAGTTCGGTGGATAAATAAAAAAAAAAAAAACCCATTTTTTTTAAAAGTTAATACTCAAAGTTCTTTTATGAATGTACGAAATTACAGGGCGTTACAGTTGGTATCAGAGCTCCTGGATAATATTCAGTTGACCATGATATGATAAATCAGGAGAGGTAAAATATTATCTGGTATCAGATATGTGTTAAAATAAGAACGAATGATGATTGAAAAAAAAAAAAGGGTTTCTAGAAATACATGAAGAATATAATGAGTTGATAGAGTTGAGTATGAATGCTAGAACCACATTTTAAGTATTGCATGTGAATGGAAGGAAGTTAAAGTTTCTATAGGATGGAAAATTGTTTGACATACAATGCCTAGTGAAATTACGATTTTAGAAGGCGTAAGGTGTATCCTTCATTGAGTCTATGATGATAGGTAAAATAATATTATAATGTAGGGTAATGATGGTGCTAAAATTATTTTTGGTTAAATGTCACATGAAGTACCATGTCAAATAGTAGTCTTGCAGAGGATGATACAACGTATGTGAAGTGATTAATGAGGGTGATAGAGAAAGCTTAGAAGTTAAATGATGATGGTGGTTTATAATTGTTGTTATAAATGAAACTATGAATACTATGGTAGAATGAGGGGCTTAGATGGATTTGATTTATAATTATATAACTCTAAGGAACCAGTGATGGTTATCATGGTTAGAAATCCTAAGAATGAGAACTATGGTAAAGGCCCTAAAGAGAGAGATGAGGTGGATTGTTTTGATAAGTTCACGGACAAAGGAAGGTTATGTTGTATATAGCATAATGATGTGTGAGTCAAGGCTATAATAATATTATTATAGTGTAATAATGGTGGCTGAATTATGATGATTTAATTGTATGTAAAAGGTAGTAGTTTCAATGTTGGGACTATACATAAATGGTTATTGTCGTAGACAACATGTAATGGTATGATCTTAGTTAGTTCCTTATGATGTAAAAGTGGAACTGTAAGGGTTGACAACATAAGAACTCGTACTCTAAGATCAGAGTCAGTGGATACTTATGGATATCCAAATCGGATACACAAGAAACATGGCTGAAAGAAAATGGTAAGGATGAGATAAGCATTTAACAAGTTAAATTTGATGTCAAGCTTAAACTGGAACCTAAATTTTGAGGACAAAATTTCTTAAGGAGGGGAGAATGTAAACCCCCGTAAATAAAAATAAATAATAAGAACAATAATAATAAAAAGAAAGAATAAAAAAAAAAACAATACATAGGATTGAAGTAATGACGTTTCGATGAGTAATGGATATTCGGTATGAAAGAAATGAATAAATAGTAGGAATGACAATAAATGTGTCATGTGAGAGAGAGAATGATCTCCATAAATAAATTTAAAGATATTGTTGAAGTCGAAAAGAGAGTCATGATTTTTAGTTTAAAACTTGTAACGTTGCTGAAACCAGTGATGAGGTTTCAATGGATGACCCGGTCAAAACACGTATTTTGACAAATTAATGATAAATGTGGTAATATTGAATTTATTGAGTATAAATTAAGGGAAATGTCATGAGGATCTAAGTAAATAAATTAATGCATGAAATTCAGATTTTTGTGTAAAAGACACTAATTGTCTAGCTTTACAATATCGATGATATATCTCAATCCGACCGTTGGATCGGGTTGAAATTTTGTAAGGAATCTCCAGACATATTGTTTTATATTAGGTTCAAATTTCATGTTAATCGGAGTTGGAAAAGATTTACGAAGAGTACTGAAAATCGGGTAAATGAAAGAAGATGACACAAGGGGTATTTTTGTAATTTTATCAAAACAAATACTCTCCTCTCCTCTCTTTAAAACCAGAACACGTCCTCCTCTGCAAATGAAAAAGGAAACAGGAGGGAGACCATTTGTTTTGTCCCATTTTCTTCATTTTCTCTTCATCTCTTCAAGCTAAATCAAAAGGGAGTGTTCTTAGGAGGATCCTATCCAAGAAAACAAATTAAATAACAACTTAGAGAGTTATAGAGCTTGAGAGAAACAAAGAGAAGAAGCTGGAAATTGGAAGAGGAGGACATGATTTTTGTAAATTTTTGCAAGAATTCATTGAAATAAGTTAAAGTAGCAAAGGTAAGCAATATACCCTTTAGTAATTTCGTTTTTCTCTCTTGTTCTTGCATGAGGAGAAGAAAACCCCCAAGTTTAAAATTCTAGGGTTCATATAAATATTTTGGGGGAGTAATTGTTCATGTGAATTTCGAGATTAATTGCATGAAAATGGCTTGATTTGCTGAAAAATAGAAAGAATCAATTGATTTGAAACTATGGGTTTTGGGATTGCAACAGGGCAGGCACTTCGGCAGCTATAGTTTGACTTTCCACCGTTGGATTAAATTGATTTTTGGATATGTTATTATGCTCAATGTCACCTACATTCTGACCGGAGGGATTGTAAATGTCAGACTTCGTTTGAGGGCTGTCACCGGAGGAACATTTCTGGAAAATCATACTTCAGGACAGCCTTGTTCGTCAGCTGTTATATCATCATTTCACCGTTGGATTGGTCTGGATTTTGGATATGTTGTTCATCCAGATGTTATATAAATTCGGAACGGTTAAGATCGGAAAAGAACACTCCTACAAGAAATTGTACTTCCTGAACAACAGGTCTCCAAATTTCAGGTCAGTCCGTTATTGTTCTGATATCAGGAGTTTTAACCGTTGGATGTATGTGAATTTTGGATATGTTATTATAGTCAATGTCACCTACATTCTGACCGGAGGGATTGTAAATAAAAGACTTTGTTTGAGGGCTGTCATCGGAGGAACATTTCTGGAAAATTACCCTTCAAGACAGCCTTGTTCGTCAGCCGTTATGTACTTCCTGAACAGCAGGTCTCTAAATTTCAGGTCAGTCCGGTATTGTTCTGATATCGGGAGTTTTAACCGTTGGATGTATGTTAATTTTGGATATGTTATTCTAATGACGATGATGTATAATTCCATCGTTTGGATGTATTGAACTCTAAATTTAAATAATGATGTTTTAAGTTTGGTTTGAGAAATATTGAATGAGAATATGAGGGTTAGCATAAAAAAATATGTTTTGGGACTAAGGATAATGGTAATGGTTTAATGATGATGGTTGTGTTTGTGTTCTGTTTGAGTCATGTTTGATGTGTTGATAAGTGATGGTATAGTTAAATTCTATAAAGAATACTGATTGACTAATATTTTGGTTGTGTTAGAATGGAAAATCATGTTGTAAGTTGAATTATGATATAAGGAATCATTTTGAGTGTGCTTTTGGATAAAAATTGGCATGTGTAGTCATTGATAAAATTTAAGTTAAATTACATTGTTTGGTGATAGATTAAATGTCTTGGGACAAAAGAAAATCGATGACGAAAAGTCATGCGCTTTGGACATTGAAGATCATTGATGAAGAATTGAATTAAATGGTCATTTAATTTAAATGACAAGTACAAAAATAAAATACATTCATGGAAATTGTTTACGGAAGTATTTGATTTTGTGAATTTATGAATATTATGAATAAATCGGGAAGATTCAATAATGATTCAGGATGTTATATTAAAAATGTAGGAGAAGCATTCACTCGACTTCTCAGGAGCTCGTATAGTAGGAGCTTTGCAGGAGGGACACAACAACAAGGAAGAGCGAGTTGAGCTTCTGCAGCTGGTAGGTGTTCTATACCTACACTTTTTACGTAGCGTTAATTTATGAACTTATTAAATTCTTGGTCTTTGCGTCTATGGATGAAACCACAAAGAGAGAGGATAAAGTGAAATAAACGAGAAATTAAAAATGGATTTGAGTACTTGACTGGGTTAAGAATATGAATTACACTAATAGACTTCATTGATGATCATTCCTCGAACTTGATTAGCTGGTCCCGAATGCGGAGGCTAATGATGTTAGTAAGATTTACTAACATCGGGCTTAAATGTTGACAAATGGTTGATTAGCTTCGGCTAATGGCATCCGAATGGATGACCGGGATGAAGGACTGATTAGCTTCGGCTAATGGCATCTGAATGGATAGCCGGGACAAATGAATGATTAGCTTCGGCTAATGGCATCCGAATGGATGGCCGGGACAACGAATGATTAGCTTCGGCTAATGACATCCGGATGGATGGGTGGGACAAATGAATGATTAGCTTCGGCTAATGACATCCGGATGGATGGGCGGGACAAATGAATTATTAGCTTTGGCTAATGGCATCCGAAGTGGATGACCGGGGTGAGTGAAAGGTTAATGATATTGACCGGTGCTGTGAATATCGGCAATCACACGAAACTTGATTAGCCGGTCTCGAATGCAAATCATCCCTGAAAACGAGGGATACTGAACTTGATTAACTATTCGGGCGAGAATAGTTAATGATATTGACTGGTGCGGTCAATATCGGCAATCACACGAAACTTGATTAGCCGGTCCCGAATGCGGAGGCTAATGATGTTAGTAAGGTTTACTAACATCGGCATAATCATCCCTGAACATGAGGGATACTAAACTTGATTAACTATTCGGGTGAGAATAGTTAATGATATTGACCGGTGCTGTCAATATCGGCAATCACACGAAACTTGATTAGCCGGTCCCGAATGCGGAGGCTAATGATGTTAGTAAGGTTTACTAACATCGGCATAATCATCCCTGAACATGAGGGATACTGAACTTGATTAACTATTCAGGTGAGAATAGTTAATGATACTGACCGGTGCTGTCAATATCGGAAATCACACGAAACTTGATTAGCCGGTCCCGAATGCGGAGGCTAATGTTGTTAGTAAGGTTTACTAACATCGGCATAATCATCCCTGAAAACGAGGGATACTGAACTTGATTAACTATTCAGGTGAGAATAGTTAATGATATTGACCGGTGCTGTCCATATCGGCAATCACACGAAACTTGACTAGTTATTCCTGAAGTGAAAGCTAATGATGTCAAGAATCTTGACATCAACATTTCTGAAAATATTCCAAGATATTATGGAAATAAAAATCTGATTGGCTATTTCATGTTAGAAATAGTCGATAACATCAATCAATGGTATTAATTTTGACATTTATAATGAACTTGATTAGCCGATCCTAATATGAGAGACTAATAACACTAATGAAAATTTATTAGTATCGGCATTCCCTTCCAAGTTTTAGGGGAGAGGTAATAATTAAAAATATTAATGAAATGGGGATTGACATGTTGATAGGATTATTCATTCGCCCTTGAAGAGGCGGATATTGATTGGAAATTATGGAATAAGATGGGCGGAGGAACTAGTTACCCGGTGATGGGCTAGTGGCATTAGTTTTGTTTTCTAATGACCGGAATATACAACTTGAATTAAACTTACTTGTGTGGTGTTAATAGTGCCAGGATGACTGACTTGTTAGATTATAAATGGAATGTTGGATGATACCTAATTGTTAAACAAAAATGGTAATTTATGTTTATATCATGGATTATTGGAGAAAAAAAAAAAGAAACTGATGAGGATCTAATTCTTGTGAAGGATGGAGGCAAATATCGTATTGCTTGGGACGTGAGAGCAAAAGTTCATTAACCATGGTAGGTGTTATACACTTAAAGAATGCAATGATATATATATGATGTATTTTGAATTGATTGAAAAGAATTGTAATTGATATAATTTGAGAATCATGTCCTGCGCACAGGGAGGATGTCAAAGAAATTATGATCAATAATGTAAATATGTTGTATTAAGGTTTCATGTTGTTACTGGCATGATAAGAATTTAGTGATAATTATAATAGTGTAATAAAATGCCAATAATAGTCATATTACTCAAAGATGGATCGGATGTGAATATTGTGAAAATGATGGCCGGTTCCATGATAATGAGAGATTTTACTGAAAATCTAAAGAAACATAGGAATGTGTTGAAATGGGCACAAGAAATATGTAAGTGGAATATATTTATAAACTAAAATTGGACTGAAATAATGATGAGTTTGACATCTTATATGGAAAAGCCATAATAGGTATAATAGATGTTGGGATTGAAATTGATATATAAAGAGATAGAGTAAGAGGGAGAGAAATCACATGGTAGATATTATAATGAAGTAAATGCGCTCATGAGGTGAAACAAGACACAAAATGAAAATGTTGAATTATTATAATGAATTAAATGCGCTCATGAGGTGAAACAAGACACAAAACGAAAATGTTGAATGATTCTAGAAAGGATGGATAGAGATGTAATAATGGAAGGATAAATGCGAATTTCAAGGAACTATGATTGCATATCGTTGAATATATGTTTAACTTCGTGCATGTATTGTGTGATTTTCCTTTTATGCTATATTTATTATATACATTATGAAATTGCAGGTCCTTCATATTCATACCAGAAGTAGCGTTTCAGGTCCTCTAGTTTCCTTTTGCATGATTGAATAAGAAGATGAACATTAATGTATTTTGTCATTAAGGAACTAAATGACTTAATATGTAATAGTACTTTTTTTACATTAAGTGTCGGGACATAAAAATATATTATTCTGTATTTGTAATTCTTAGTTTGCTTACTTGCAATTATTATGAATTATGTGTGTTAATGGGAAAGAAATGAGCATGCGAAATGTGAGGCATGTACCGTGAATGATGTGTTGTTGAGGTTCTACATGATTATGATGTGATTGAGAAATAAGTATAATTGTACAAGATGATTGTCGATAACTTGGGACCTCCAGATATAAAGGAAACTCTGCCAAAATTTCAGTGGAAATTTCGGCAAGTCTCCGATAAGTTCGGTGGATAAATAAAAAAAAAAAAAACCCATTTTTTTTAAAAGTTAATACTCAAAGTTCTTTTATGAATGTACGAAATTACAGGGCGTTACAGATAGAACCACAGAAAAGAAAAAGAATGGATGATGACGAAGATCTAAGACAACAGTTGGAGGAAGAAAATACGATGAGGGTTTTCTTGAATCAGCGGTTACAAAAACAAGAGAAGCATCTAATGTCTCTAAAGGAATGGCAGAAAAGGGCCGAGGTAGCTGAAGAGATAACAACGGGGGTCCAGGTTGAGTTAAGGAATCGGATAGCTGATTATGACGAGTTGGTCAAGAAGAATGGGATAGCAGAAAAAGAATTGGCTAAGGTTAAGAGGTCAACAAAAGGCGTGAATGTTGATAAGGAGACGATGGATTCTTTAAAGAAGGGAAGAAAACTTCTTTTAAAGGAAATAGAAGTTGAAAAGGAGAAGAATCGTTTAGCCAACCTCGACATAGAAGAAGAAAGGAAGGTTAGAGCTCAATACGTGGTGCAACTAGAGGAAGAAAGAAATGCGAGAAGGGCCGCTGAGTCTGACATGAGAGATTACCAGAAGAGAGCTGAGTCTTCAAAAGGAAGGATGAGGGCTTTACAATCGGAGATCGAGGTACGAGAAGAAGAGTTAAGGGAGTTGAGAAGCCACTACTTCGAGATGGAAGAAGAGATGAGTAAGGCTAAGCAAGAGCGTCAAGAATGTCAAGACTACATGGACAACTTTGCAGTTCAAATCAATTCCAAAATAGCAGAGCTGGATATCGAAAAGGAAGAGCTACAGAGGACAAGAGATAAGTTGGCACAATCAGAGGGTATGGTGCGAGTATTGGAAAGAAGTAACGAAGCCTTAGGAGCCAGCAACGAAGCCATAATCGAAGATAACACCGTATTCCATGCCAGAATAAGACACATGTCAAAACAGGTTGAGCAAGTAGCCCGTTATGCAGAAAGGTTGCAACAACAAGCCACCCAAGTTGGAAATGATGCTTCAAAGTATCGAGAATACGTGGGGGCAATGGCCTGTTTTATTGGAGATTTAGCTAATAGAGGAAATGCTTTTTAGAGGTAGCAATGTATAGGACTCTCTTTCCCATTATTGTTTTGTATGAGCAATTTTGTTATTTATAAGAAGTCCATGACGTATATCCTTTCTTAATGGTTTTGGTAAGCCGCTATGATAAGAACTTGGCAAACCCTCCTTTATGGTAATCGGGTCAACTCAGAAATCTTGCTTAAAGGTTACGAAAGTCATGAATCAGCTCGTAAAATATGCATATATACACATTACATATGCATCACATGCTCATCACGTATTTTTGTTTTTAATTTATCATATGCACGCCAGATCGTGAAACATAGGTCCCCCTTCCAAAGTCCACTACACTCGGCAAAGAGCAAGAATGGAAAACGAAGGAAGGTCGCAACCGGAATCTCAGTACCAAAGAGAACTTGAAGGAGTTCGGAATGATGTGGCGCACCTAACCCGTATGTTAGAACAGATATTGAGAGCCAGAGATGGAGAAGGAACATCTACTCAACCTAATGAAGCACCAGCAGCAGCTCAAATTCCTGTCGCACCTATAAACATAGGGGCAAATACACCAACTAAGCAGAGTCCTGCTCGGCCCATCCAAATCCCTATTACAATGGATTTAACAAACGAAGATCCACATGACTTTAAATTCTCTAATCATGAAGGAGATGATAAGTGGACTGCCCTAGAAGAGAGGCTAAGGGCAATTGAAGGAAATGATTTGTTTGACCCAATTAGGGCCGCTGAGGTATGTTTAGTACCTAATATTGTCATTCCAAAGAAGTTCAGAGTGCCGGAGTTTGTTAAGTATACTGGGATGGATGCCCGAAGACCCATCTCCGCTCCTACTATAACAAAATGGCAGAGGTTATCCACGACGATAAAATGTTAATTTACTTCTTCCAGGATAGCCTGACCGGATCAGCCCTCAGTTGGTATATGAGGTTAGACAATATTAGGATCAGGAAGTGGACAGACTTGGCAGACGCTTTCTTAAAGCAATACAAGTTCAATCTAGAGATTGCTCCTGATAGGACCAGTCTGATTAGCATGGAGAAAGGAACTCAAGAGTCCGTAAGGGCTTATGCTCAAAGGTGGCGTGACCAAGCTATCAATGTGCAACCTCCGCTGATAGAGACAGAAATGGTGACTTTGTTTGCCAATACTTTCAGGGCTCCATACTATGAACACCTTATGGGTAGTTCAGCACAACATTTCTATGATGTCGTGCGGATCGCCGAGAGGATTGAACAAGGGATCCGAAGTGGGAGAATTGAAGAACCTCTAGAGAAGAGAGGTTTCATTGGAAGGAAGAAAGAAATTGAGGTGAACAACCTAGAAAGGAGAAGCAAAAACTATCAAATACCTACCCCTCAAGTCACTAGTATTAACTTTTCCAAACCCCCCACTCCAAACCAGCCCAATCCAGTAAAATTCCCAGCAAATAACCACCACAATTACCAAAGAAAGGATAAGCAACCATCAGAAGAACAACTACCTCCTTTACCAATAACCTTGAAAGAATTGTATGCCAAGCTGTTGAGTATTGGGCATATAGCTCCTCTACCCATACCACCTATGCAGCCACCTTTCCCTGCTTGGTACAACCCCGAGGTGACTTGTGAATACCATGCTGGTCACGCAGGCCATAGCATTGAGTCTTGCTTTGCTTTTAAAAGAAAGGTTTTACAACTGATCAAAGTGGGATGGGTCACTTTTGAGGATTCACCTAATCAGAATTCAAACCCTTTACCTAAACATGTTGATGGTAGGGGAGGAGTGAATACCATGGAGATTGGTAGCAAAAAAAGGGTGTTGAAAGTGACCATGGCCAAGCTATACTTGATATTGGTACAGTCTGGACATTTGGAAGAAACGACTGAGTACTGCATAGGGGAAAGTAACTTTTGCCCTTTCTATAAAAAGGAAGGGCATCACATTGATGAATGCATTGAATTTCATCAAAAAGTTGCAAGAATGCTAACTCTAGGAGAGTTGAGGATTGAGGACGTAAGTGACAATGAAGAGGTAGAGATGATAGAGAAATGTAGAATCCAATCAACAGCTAATGGTCGCTCAAAATTGGTATTAACTAGGCCCTCATATGCAAGCAAAGTAGACTATGGAGCGATGCCTGGAGATTATGGTTATACCTCGAATATTGAAGCTCCTTTGCCGCTGTTCCAAACGGAGATAAGTGGGCTAACTCGGAGTGGTCGTTGTTTCACACCTGAAGAACTAGAAAGACAAAGAAAGGTTAAAGGCAAGGAGGTGCTGGACCTCGATAAAGAGTTTGAGGTGAATAAACCTGTGACTGAGGAAGAAACAAATGAGTTCTTGAAACTGATGAAGCATAGTGAGTACAGTATAGTGGATCAATTGAAGAAGACCCCTTCTAAGATCTCCATCATGTCATTAATACTCAGCTCTGAGCCACACTGTTATGCTTTGCAAAAAGTACTGAATGAGGCCTATGTGCCCCAAGATATTGAGCAAAAGACTATGGAGCATCTAGTAGGGAGGATCCATGCTACCAATTACTTGGATTTCACGGAAGATGAACTCGATGCTGAAGGAACTGGACATAACAAGCCTTTGTATGTCACGGTCCGATGCAAGGATTGCCTCGTCGGCAAGGTTCTCATTGATAACGGCTCGGCCCTGAATGTGTTACCAAGGCATATGCTGGATGAAATGCCGATAGATCCCTCACATATGCAACCCAGTGTGATAACGGCGAGAGCGTATGATGGCTCATCAAGGCCAGTTATAGGGTCAATTGATGTCGAACTAGCGGTGGGTCCACAAGTCTTTCTAGTAACCCTTCAAGTGATGGATATCCACCCTTCCTATAGCATGCTGTTAGGAAGGCCATGGATACATTCTGCGGGAGCTGTCACCTCTTCACTACATCAATGTTTAAAGTACATTGCCAACGGTGTCCTGGTTACTGTTAAGGCTGAGGAGACTATATCGATGGTAAGAAATGTGGCGGTTCCATTCATTGAAGCAGAAGATTGTAGGGACGGAAACCTTCATGCATTTGAGATTGTGAATACCGAGTGGGTGCCCGAGAACACTGTGTTGAGGAAGCCAGATATCTCTGAGGCCACTAAAATGGCCGCTAAAATCTTTTTGAAAAACAAGATTCCTTTTCCATACGATATGGAGCAAAGAAGGCCTGAATGGAGGGGTATAATCAAATTGAAAGCTGCAGAACAGAGGTTTGGGCTTGGATATAAGCCCAAGAAAGATGATTACAAACGAGCTGCTGGTGCAAGAAGGGAGAAGAGAATGGCTAGGATTGAAGGAAGGAAGCCTGTAGAAGAAAACTTAGCCATCCCTCCAATCAGGATTTCATTTCCAAAGGCCGCATATGTGATACAACCTGATGGAGGACATGGAGACCTTTTTCAAAAGTTTTCTTCAATGAACATAAACACTCTGGAGGAAAATCAAGTCAAGGACATTGCTGAGAAAATCGAGTCCGAAAGGAGGATTGAAGAGCTGCCACAATTGACCATCCACACTTTGGAAGAAGTCACCGTCAAGACTTTTGTCCGGAAGCTAGCCGAAGGGGAGAAGTTCCAGAATTGGGAGACCCAAGAAGCTCCATTGGTTTTTAAAATGTAATCAACAATGATGGTTGGATTATTTTTATCTATGTTGTTTGCCTTTTTTTTCTGTTTTGTTTTTATTCATTGACAATCGAGGCTCAAGATGTCAATTGGATTTTATTTGTTGTGAGCCAATCTTTTATTTTTAATGAGATCATGCATTTTCAAAATTCATCTTGATGTCTTACTATGCATTTACACGTCACTTTCCGCTTTCAGGAACTCTAAAAGCGGATCCTCCACAACAACACCTGCACTTTACATTGAGAATGAATGGCCAAAATTTAAAGAATACATAGTGGCTGTAAAAGATGAGGAATGGGAGGAGGAAAACATATGGGAATTCACAAAATTAATAGAACAACACGAACAGGCTTGGAGGCCCGCTAAAGAGGAACTTGAAACCATAAATGTAGGCAATGAAGAAATCAAGCGAGAGCTGAAGATAGGGACTTTGATCACCCCTGCAGCAAAGGAAGAGTTGATTGCACTGCTCAAAGATTATGTGGATGTCTTTGCGTGGTCCTACGAGGATATGCCTGGTTTGGATACGGACATTGTAGTACATAGAATACCACTGATGGAAGGATGCAAGCCGATTAAGCAGAAGTTAAGGAGAACTCATCCGGAGGTCTTAATCAAAGTAAAGGCGGAAATTGAAAAACAATGGGACGCTGGTTTTTTGGAAGTAGTGAAGTATCCACAATGGGTGTCAAACATAGTGGTGGTACCCAAAAAGGAAGGTAAAATCAGAGTTTGCGTGGACTTTAGGGACTTAAACTGGGCTAGCCCTAAAGATAATTTCCCTTTACCACACATAGACATGTTAGTTGATAATACAGCACGCAGCTCCACATATTCCTTCATGGATGGGTTTTCAGGCTACAATCAGATAAGAATGGCGCCAGAAGATAGGGAGAAGACGACCTTTGTAACACCATGGGGAACCTTTTGCTACAAAGTCATGCCATTTGGTTTAAAGAATGTTGGGGCCCCTTACCAAAGGGCTATGGTGACTTTGTTTCACGATATGATGCATAAAGAGATTGAAGTATACGTGGATGACATGGTTGCTAAATCTAAAGAGGGAGAGAATCATGTCCAAGTATTGAAGAAATTATTTGAAAGATTAAGGAAATATAAGTTGAGGCTTAACCCAGCAAAGTGTTCATTCGGGGTGAAATCCGGTAAGCTGTTGGGGTTTGTGGTGAGTGACAAAGGGATAGAAGTGGATCCTGAAAAAGTAAAAGCTATTCAATCTATGCCACCCCCCAAGACTGAGAAGGAGGTGAGAGGTTTCTTAGGAAGGTTGAATTACATCGCTCGGTTTATATCCCATTTAACCGCGACTTGTGACCCGATCTTTTGTTTGTTGAGGAAGAAGAACCCTGGAATATGGAATGAAGAGTGTGATAAAGCTTTTGAGAAAATCAAGCAATACTTGCTAAATCCACCTCTGCTTGTTCCTCCCGTACCTGAAAGACCATTGATTTTATACCTAACAGTAACCGAAACAGCAATGGGATGTGTGCTTGGGCAACATGATGAAACCGGAAGGAAGGAAAGGGCCATTTATTACCTAAGCAAGAAGTTCATGGAATATGAGTCTAGGTATACTGTGATTGAGAAGTTGTGTTGTGCACTAGAATGGGCTACAAAGAGATTACGTCAGTATATGTTGTATCACACTACATGGTTAATTTCCAAGTTAGACCCTTTAAGGTACATTTGTGAAAAGCCTTATCTATCTAGCCGAATTGCAAGATGGCAAGTTCTTTTGGCTGAGTATGACATAGTATATATGACAAGGAAAGCTGTGAAAGGGAGTGTTATTGCCGATCACCTGGCTGACCATGCTATGGAAGATTATGAGCCATTAAACTTTGACTTTCCCGATGAAGATGTGTTTGCAATCGAGGAAGAGAAATCAGATTGGTGGGTTATGTACTTTGATGGTGCTGTAAATGTATGTGGTAACGGGGCGGGGGCAGTGATAATCTCTCCTGACAAGAAGCAGTATCCGGTTTCAGTCAAGCTGCAGTTCGGGTGCAATAACACGGCTGAGTATGAAGCTTGCATTCTTGGTTTAGAGGCTGCATTAGAGATGAACATAAAAAAGATAGATGTGTATGGAGATTCAATGCTGATCATTTGCCAAGTGAAAGGAGAATGGCAAACCAAAGAAGAGAAGTTAAGGCCTTACCAAGAATACCTGGCTAAGCTGGCTAAAGAATTTGAGGAAATAAAGTTCACCCATCTGGGAAGGGAGGGGAACCAGTTTGCAGATGCTTTGGCCATACTAGCATCTATGGCCAAGATAGACTTTGGGCACAAGGTACAACTAGTACACATCAATATCAGAAATAACCCCGCTCATTGTTGCTCAGTCGAAAGAGAAGTGGATGGAAACCCGTGGTACTATGATATCAAGAATTTCATCCAAAACCAGGCATATCCCATGGGGGCATCCAAAATCGACAAGAAGACCTTGAGAAGGTTGGCAATGGATTTTTATCTTGATGGGGAGATTTTGTATAAGAAATCATCTGACGGGACTTTGTTGAGATGTTTGGATGAATTTGAGGCAAAAAGCACGGTACGGGAAGTCTATGAAGGGATTTGCTCAACTCATGCTAGTGGACATGTGATGGCCAAGAAGATACAAAGAGCCGGGTACTTCTGGATGACATTAGAGAAGGATTGTATCGATTATGTCCGCAAGTGTCATAAGTGCCAAGTATACAATGACAAAATCAATGCTCCTCCGGCTCCGCTGTTTAATTTAACATCTCCATGGCCCTTCGCGATGTGGGGAATTGATGTGATCGGACCGGTGAACCCAAAAGCCAGCAATGGTCATAGGTTTATTCTCGTGGCTATCGACTACTTCACAAAATGGGTAGAAGCTGGGTCATTTGCTCATGTGACGCAAAAAGTGGTGAAGAAGTTTATTGAGAGAGATTTGATATGTCGGTATGGCCCACCAGAAAAGATTATAACGGATAATGCTCAAAATTTCAACGGCAAGATGATATTAGAGCTCTACACTAAATGGAAAATCAAGCATTCCAATTCTTCGCCGTACAGACCAAAGATGAATGGTGCGGTAGAAGCTGCTAATAAAAATGTCAAAAAGATTATTCAGAAGATGGTAGTCACCTATAGGGATTGGCATGAGATGTTGCCATTTGCCCTTCATGCATATCGCACTGCAGTTCGAACCTCAACAGGAGCCACCCCGTACATGTTGGTATATGGAATGGAGGCGGTGATGCCTTTAGAAGTGGAAATCCCATCATTGAGAGTGTTGTTAGACTCTGGGCTGGAAGAGTTAGAATGGGCAAAGGTTAGATATGAACAGTTGAATCTGATCAGTGAAAAGAGGATAGTCGCGATCTGTCATCATCAACTCTATCAAAGAAGGATGGCTAAATCATATGACAAGAAGGTTCGACCTCGAGGATTCCACGAAGGAGATCTTGTACTAAAGAAAATATTACCTTTACCTAGAGAAGATAAGAGTAAATGGGCACCTAACTACGAGGGGCCTTACGTGGTGAGGAAAGCATTCTCAGGAGGAGCTTTGTTACTGTCTAGAATGGATGGAGAAGATCTAGTTAGGCCTGTGAATTCTGACTCTGTAATGAAATACTACGCTTGATTGTATTTCGTAATTTCCCAGTCAATAAAGTTTCGGCCATGAATTCTCTTTGTAAAGAGTCTTTTTATATATATGATCTCATAGCATTTGAAATCTTTTGTTTAAAAGAACTTTTTATGGCATGATTAAGAAAATGACTCCATCAATTGGAGAACCAAGTCAAATCTGCTTGACATATAGTTGCACATCACACTAGGGGGCAAAAGGTGCACGAAGTGCACATAAGGGTCCATAGTGAACCCAAGCCCAAAAGGGGTATCATAATAAAAACTTCTAAAAAAAAAAGCATCTTTTATAAAATTTGCTAATTGCATTAAAAGTTTCAGTTTTCATGAACAAAACCAATTTTTTCCTTTGGCGCAAAACTCAATGGAGCAAGAAAGGGCCCCATAAGGAACCAAAAGATCTCTTCACTAAAAGGATATGAAGGATATTTCGGTTCATGAGAAAAGCTTGAAACAAGAGCAAAGAGGTTTACGACGAAAGGGGGACCTATGTTTCCAAGATAGGTAACAAAAACATACATGCATATTAACCATAATACATTGCTTTCAACATTTGTCAGATCGGGGTTTCATCACCATTTCTCAGGTAGTGCGTTTTCTAAACCCTATCTCTTTTCGAGTGCGCTGTATGAGCCCTCACTTTTTGGGTAGTGCGTTTTCTAACCCTACCTCTTTTCGAGTGCGCTGTTTGAGCCCTCACTTCTTGGGTAGTGCATTTTCTAACCCTACCTCTTTTCCGAGTGCGCCGTTTGAGCCCTCACTTCTCAGGTAGTGCGTTTTCTAAACGCTACCTCATTTCGAGTGCGCCTTTGAGCCCTCACCAACATTTTCTAGGTAGGTCACCCGTTACAACGCGACCATTTTCTCCATTTTTTTATTTGGGTAGGTCACCCATTACAATGAGACCACTTTGTCCTTTTTTCCATTTGGTTAGGTCACCCATCACAATGAGACCATATTTTTTTGGGTAGGTCACCCATAAGAATGAGACCATTCTCCATTTTTTTACCTGGGTAGGTCACCCATAAGAATGAGGCCATTCCTTCCCCTAGGTAGGTCACCCAAAGAATGAGACCACTCTTCCTTTTTCCTTGGGTAGGTCACCCATCACAATGAGACCATATTTTTCTGGGTAGGTCACCCATAAGAATGAGACCATTCTCCATTTTTTTTACCTGGGTAGGTCACCCATAAGAATGAGGCCATTCCTTCCCCTGGGTAGGTCACCCAAAGAATGAGACCACTCTTTCCCTTTTCCACTCGGGCAGGTCACCCATCATAATGAGACCACACACACATTTTTGTAGTGGTCATGGGTAAAGGAATCGCCAGATGGGATTCCAGGTTAAAAGAGATCACCAGATGGGATCTCGGATGGATTTCCATATTTATCAAACTAAAGTAAGAATTCAGAGGATCGTTGGATAAGGATCTCAAGATGACTAAGTTTTGATCATAGTTTTTGGGCTAAGGAGGATTGTTGTAAAGGACAAAGTTTCATAAATTAAGCTTCGAACTGATCAGTTTCGGGAGTTTCGTTTTGGGTTTATCTTTATAACACTTACTGCGCAAAACCCATGCTCCGTAAGTATTATAAAGAGGGGGCATCTGCTGTAACCCATTTTTGGGTCCCCATGAAAAATAAAAAAATAAATAGCCAAAAAGGTTAGAAAAAATAACAGGAGGCAGAAGCACTCAGAAAACAGTCAGAAATTGGTCAAGGAATTTAAAAATACAAGGATTGAATTTTTGACAGTATATTCTTGAAGGATAAAAGCCCTATTGAGAAGGAAAATTTGAATTTTGAGGAGAAAAGCCCAAATTTGGATGTTTATGGATTTAATTGGATTTTTATTTGAATTTATAGAAGTTTTGATTGCAAGAAAAATTGATTTTTGAGTCAATTTGGGCTTTAATTAGAAGAAATTTAAGTTCTGGGGCCAAAATATATTTTTTAGGAATTTATTGGGTCAAATCAGGGGCTTAATTGCATAAATATTGAAGTTTTAGGGACAATTAGGGATTTAATTAAGAAAATCCGAAACCAGGGACCAAATTGGAAGAGGCGCGTAAATGGAGGGGCTGAAATTTTTCGGTTCAGGGGCCTAATTGAAGAAATTGAAAGTTTATTAATCAATTGAGGGCTAAATTGCATAAATCAGAGGCCAAGGACCAAAGTGAAAAAGGCGGCCAACAAGAAGGGCGGGGACCGAATATGGAGGACTGATTTGAAGTTTGACCCATTTAAATGAAACGGCGCGTTTTATCCAAAACGACGCCGTTTCATATATATATAAAAAAAAAAAAAAAAGGAAGACCAGAACGGTGTCGTTTTAAACGACACTGTTCATCTTCCTCCTTTCCCCCGCATAAACAGAAACAGAGACAAAACCATTTTTGCTTTTTTTCAAAACTTCCCGCCTCTCTCTCCTCGCCCCCACCACCACCACCGAAAGCGTCAATGGCCGACCAGCCGTTGCGTGATTGAAGGCGCACTAGCAAAAGGCACGCCGGTTCCCTTTTTTTTTCCTTATAAATAGAGAGAGGCCGAGAGAGAGAAGGAGACCCGAGGATAGAGGGAGAAGAGAAATAACGCACGAAGGAAAGGGGAGAATAGAAACAAACCGAAAGCAAGAAAATAAAAACAAAACCGAAAACAGAAAGAAAAAAACCGAAGGGAGGAGAGAGAGAGGAGACCGAAGAGAGAGAGAACCAACGAGAGAGAGGGAACAGTCACAGCGCCGCCGTCATCGAGGCCTCGACACCGCAGCGACACCCAAGCTCCACTAGCGATCGCCTCCACGCCAGGTGCACATCTCTCCCCCCCTGCATTTTTTTCTTCTCGTAGCCGGTTTGCCTCCTGCATGTAGCATGCAGGAGGCGGGGGGGAGAAAAATAATTCTCCCCCCCCGCTGGCCCAGCTTTGCAAGTCTGGGTCGGTCCAGGCCCAGACTGTAGGAGTTCTTGGGCCGAGATCGGCCCAATTTAATTTTGGGCCGAGGTCGGCCCGTTTTTATATTACTTTTAGGGCTGAGCCTGGCCCATTTATTTGGGCCGGCCCAGCCCCATATGCAAGTCCGGGCCGGGCCGGGCCCAGACTGTAGGAGTGTTTGGGCCGAGATCGGCCCAATTTAATTTTGGGCCGAGATCGGCCCGTTTTTATATTACTTTTAGGGCTGAGCCTGGCCCATTTATTTGGGCCGCCCCAGCCCTATAATATATTATATATTATTATAATATATATATGTGTGTATATATGTTATATATATAAAAAAAATATTTATATAAAAAAAAATATTTTGAAAAATCTTAAAAAAATATTGTGATTTTTTCTGCATATTTTTGTCAAAATGGTTTAATGTTGGTTTGTATTTTTATACTGTAAAGATACAAAACCAGTGTTAAAAATACCCGATTTTCGTCAAAACATCAAAGATTTTTCAGAATAAAAAATGTTTTTGCTTTCAAAAAAAAAATTCTAAAAAGTCCCTAAAAATATTGTTGATTTTTCTGCATATTTTTAGCAAAGAGGATTAATATTGGGTTGTATTTTTATACCGTAAGGATACAAGCTCAGTATTAAAATACCCGATTTTCGTCAAAGCATAAAAAAAATAATATTTTCCAAAAAATTGTTTTTGTTTTAAAATACGGCCTAGTCTCTCCCATATATATATATAAATATTATAACATCATATTTTCACACAACAAAGAAAATTTTCAAAACAATATATGTATTAGCATGCACTTTGGCTTTAATAACCAGTTTATTCAAGCCATGAGAACTAGGCCAATATTTCAAAAATTCTAAAAAATCTTTTTTGTTTTCTTTTAGTATTTGGGATTACGAATTTATACGTAAAACATATTCCTAAATATTATTAATAAAATTTTGGTATGGACGTTAGAACGGTTTAGGATTTTTACCCAATAAGATAAAGATCTCCTTACCGAGGAGGATTTTTCTTGAACCATAGACAGACCAACAACTAGGAAAACACAATAACACCTTAGTTTTTTTTATCAGACAATAAAACAATGCAGCTTACCTTAGGTAGGGCGTATTTGGGGTGCTAATACCTTCCCTTTACGCAACCAGTCTCCGTACCTGATCTTTGAGACCAGTTAGGGTTCCTAGTGACCAAAACACTAGGTGGCGACTCCAAAGAACCAAATCAAACCAAATAAAAAAATTCGCCAGTCGAACCCGCAATTGAAAAATTGGATTTTTTTGGGGTGCGACAATGGTATTCACAAGTCACCTCGGGGTTGTACCAGGCAGGGAAAGGTGGCTGCATAGGTGGTATGGGTAGAGGAGCTATCTGCCCAATACTCAACAGCTTGACATACAATTCTTTTAAGGTTATTGGTAAAGGAGGTAGTTGTTCTTCTGATGGTTGCTTATCCTTTCTTTGGTAATTGTGGTGGTTATTTGCTGGGAATTTTACTTGATTGGCCTGGTTTGGAGTGGGGGGTTTGGAAAAGTTAATACTAGTGACTCGAGGGGTAGGTATTTGATAGTTTTTGCTTCTCCTTTCTAGGTTGTTCACCTCAATTTCTTTCTTCCTTCCAATGAAACCTCTCTTCTCTAGAGGTTCTGCAATTCTCCCACTCCGGATCCCTTGTTCAATCCTCTCGGCGATCCGCACGACATCATAGAAATGTTGTGCTGAACTACCCATAAGGTGTTCATAGTATGGAGCCCTGAAAGTATTGGCAAACAAAGTCACCATTTCTGTCTCTATCAGCGGAGGTTGCACATTGATAGCTTGGTCATGCCACCTTTGAGCATAAGCCCTTACGGACTCTTGAGTTCCTTTCTCCATGCTAATCAAACTGGTCCTATCAGGAGCAATCTCTAGATTGAACTTGTATTGCTTTAAGAAAGCGTCTGCCAAGTCTGTCCATTTCCTGATCCTAATATTGTCTAACCTCATATACCAACTGAGGGCTGATCCGGTCAGGCTATCCTGGAAGAAGTAAATTAACATTTTATCGTCGTGGATAACCTCTGCCATTTTGTTATAGTAGGAGCGGAGATGGGTCTTCGGGCATTCCATCCCAGTATACTTAACAAACTCCGGCACTCTGAACTTCTTTGGGATCACAATGTTAGGCACTAGACACACTTCAGCGGCCCTAATTGGGTCAAACAAATCATTTCCTTCAATTGCCCTTAGCCTGTCTTCTAGGGCAGTCCACTTATCATCTCCTTCATGATTAGAGAATTTAAAGTCATGTGGATCTTCGTTTGTTAAATCCATTGTAATAAGGATTTGGATGGGCCGAGCAGGACGTTCCCTCTCCATCTCTGGCTCTCAATATCTGCTCTAACATACGGGTTAGGTGCGCCACATCATTCCGAACTCCTTCAAGTTCTCTTTGGTACTGAGCTTCTGGTTGTGACCTTCCTTCGTTTTCCATTCTTGTTCTTTGCCTAGTGTAGTGGACTTTGGAAGGGGGACCTATGTTTCACGATCTGGAATGCATATGATAAATTAAAAACAAAAATACGTGATGAGAATGTGATGCATATGTAATGTGTATATATGCATATTTTACGAGCTGATTCATGACTCTCGTAACCTTTAAGCAAAATTTCTGAGTTGACCCGATTACCATAAAGGAGGGTTTGCCAAGTTCTTATCATAGTGGCTTACCAAACCCATTAAGAAAGGAAATACGTCATGGACTTCTTATAAATAACAAAATTGCTCATACAAAACAATAATGGGAAAGAGAGTCCTATACATTGCTACCTCTAAAAAGCATTTCCTCTATTAGCTAAATCCCCAATAAAACAGGCCATGGCCCCCATGTATTCTCGATACTTTGAAGCATCATTTCCAATTTGGGTGGCTTGTTGTTGCAACCTTTCTGCATAACGGGCTACTTGCTCAACCTGTTTTGACATGTGTCCTATTCTGGCATGGAATACGGTGTTATCTTCGATTATTGCTTCGTTGCTGGCTCTTAAGACTTCGTTGCTTCTTTCCAATACTCGCACCATACCCTCTGATTGTGCCAACTTATCTCTTGTTCTCTGTAGCTCTTCCTTTTCGATATCCTGCTCTGCTATTTTGGAATTGATTTGAACTGCAAAGCTGTCCATGTAGTCTTGGCATTCTTGACGCTCTTGCTTAGCCTTACTCATCTCTTCTTCCATCTCGAAGTAGTGGCTTCTCAACTCCCTTAACTCTTCTTCTCGTACCTCGATCTCCGCTTGTAAAGCCCTCATCCTTCCTTTTGAAGACTCAGCTCTCTTCTGGTAATCTCTCATGTCAGACTCAACGGCCATTCTTGCATTTCTTTCTTCCTCTAGTTGCACCATGTATTGTGCTCTAACCTTCCTTTCTTCTTCTATGTCGAGGTTGGCTAGACGATTCTTCTCCTTTTCAACTTCTATTTTCTTTAAAAGAAGTTTTCTTCCCTTCTTCAAAGAATCCATCGTCTCCTTATCAACATTCACGCCTTTTGTTGACCTCTTAACCTTAGCCAATTCTTTTTCTGCTATCCCATTCTTCTTGACCAACTCGTCATAATCAGCTATTCGATTCCTTAACTCAACCTAGACCCCCGTTGTTATCTCTTCAGCTACCTCGACCCTTTTCTGCCATTCCTTTAGAGACATTAGCTGCTTCTCTTGTTTTTCTAACCGCTGATTCAAGAAAACCCTCATCGTATTTTCCTCCTCTAGCTGGTTCTCTAACAGTTGTTGCTGCCTTTTACTTTTGCTGAGATCTATTCTGCACTGCTCTAGCTGCTGTCTTAGATCTTCCTCATCATCCATTCTTTTTCTTTTCTGTGGTTCTATCATTGCTTCCGACTGTTCTTGTGTAGAGAGACCCTTTACTTCAGAAGAATCTTCATTCCTCCAAACTGTGTAATTCTGGCTGAATGAGGATTCAAAACGGCTTCCTTCTTCTCTTTTCACCTTCACGGGTCTTTCCCAATCCTGTCGGATAAGCTCCATTTCTTTGATGAACGGTTGGTGCTTGAATAACCCAATGAAATCAGCTAAACCCAAGGTTCTTGGTGTATATTGCATTCCGCCTAACTGCCTTGTTACAAGGGATGGCGCATAGCTGATGTAACCGGTTACACCAATCAAAGGCACCCATATCTTGCTTCCACAGCTCATTGTGCAAATAGCGTTGTTCATCCACGGCGCTTTCCACTTGAAGTTGCTCCTTGGAAATGCTGCATACTTATCTCTCCATGTCTTCTCATCCCAATTCTTCCAAGTCTCATCTACGGTAATCTTTAACGGTCACAAGTCAAACCACCAAAAGTTGTTGAAGATGTCTCTTGGTGCTTCTATATGACTGATTATCCATAGGTACAACATAGGGATGCAGCATCTCATAGCTCCTTTTCCATGTGTTCGGCAGTGATTGAGAGATAACATGGTTTCCCCCAAGATGGCTGAGGAAGGATTGATCCGGTCATGCTCATATTCGACGAAGACACTTGCTGCTTCTAAACTGATGACCCCTGTTTCAGAAGGGAACAACACTAGTCCAAAAATGGCGAAGGCCACCAACCTATATCGTTCGTCTCCCAACTTGCCTTCTTCGGCATTTTTCTTCATTCGGGCTTCAATGACCTTCCATTTAAAACCCCCTTCGGCGACTCTACACTGGCTGATCTTTCCTAAGCCTAATAAACTGACTACTTCCGAAGCTGTGTCTTCAAATCTGCGTCGGTGGTAGATTCTGTGGTTGGCATTTGGAAAATCCAGAATTCTCTCATATTCTTCCAAGGTGGGTGTCATATCGATGTTTCCAAAGGTAAAACACCGATAACTAGGATCCCAAAAATTCAGAAGGGCTTTGATCGCCGCTGCTTGTACAGGCAACCTCATTATTTGTGCAATTCTCCCATATCGCCTTTCAAACAATGTCTCGTCAACATATTCCATGACAGGCAATAACTTTCCTAAGTCGTTTACCATGTGATTTACCTTGGTAATGCATGGTAACCCACTAGCATCGATTCTTGGGCATTTTCCTTCGGCAATCTGAGCCAACACCGACTCTTGTCCATATTCTTGGAAAGAGAGGTACTTAGTCATGATTTCAGCTCAAAACCTGAGTTGATGAATTTAACAATTAATCATGATGCAAATGAAAATAAAATTCATAACCTAAAGACAAGCTCTATTTATTAAGTGAGAGTTGGTAGTTTTTCTATCTGGTCTCGAAGGGTCTCATATCTGCCCAGTGACGTTCTTCGTAAAGAAGTATGGGGGAGTTGCAAGGAACAGTTAAGACACGTATGCCCACCATTACCAAGCAGGCACTCAGATATCAGTTGGGTGTTTCACGCATTTAAACCCTGACCAATAGTCCTAGGGTAAATCGTTAATTCCCCACTTAACTTAAAGCTTGTGTGTGCTTTTCCAAAATTAAGGCAAGTGATGCATGAGACAATTGTATACAATGTATAAATAATATGCGTAAAATAAAAAACAAATATGAAAATAAACGGAAAGGCATATTAACAATAAACACACAAAACACACACACAAAACACACAAACAAACCAGACGAAAACAAAGCTTAGTCTACAAGGTCCCCAGTGAAGTCGCCATTCTGTCGCACCTAAAAAAAAAAATCCAATTACGGGTTCGACTGGTGAATTTTTTTTATTTTTGGTGCTTTGGAGTCGCCACCTAGTATTTTGGTCACTAGGAACCTTAACTGGTCTCAAAGATCGGGTACGGAGATTGGTTGCGTAAAGGGAAGGTATTAGCACCCCAAATACGCCCTACCTAAGGTAAGCTGCATTGTTTTATTGTCTGATGAAAACTAAAGTGTTATTGTACTTCTAGTCGTTGGTCTGTCTATGGTTCAAGAAAAATCCTTCTCGGTAAGAAAGTCTTTTATCTTATCGGGTAAAATCCTAACCGTTCTAACGTCTATACCAAACTTTATTACTAATATTTAGGAATACGTTTTACGTATAAATTCGTAATCCCAAATACTAAAAGAAAACAAAAAGATTTTTTTTAGAATTTTTGAAATATTGGCCTAGTTCTCATGGCTTGAATAAACTGGTTATTAAAACCAAAATGCATGTTAATACATATATTGTTTTGAAAATTTTCCTTGTTGTGTGAAAATATGATGTTATAATATTTATATATATATATTGGAGAGACTAGGCTGTATTTTAAAACAAAAAAAAAATTTGGAAACTATTATTTTTTATGCTTTGACGAAAATCGGGTATTTTAATACTGAGCTTGTATCCTTACGGTATAAAAATACAAACCAATATTAATCCACTTTGTTAAAAATATGCAGAAAAATCAACAATATTTTTAGGGACTTTTTAGAATTTTTTTTTTTTTGAAAGCAAAAACATTTTTTATTCTGAAAAATCTTTGATGTTTTGACGAAAACCGGATATTTTTTTAACACTGGTTTTGTATCTTTACAGTATAAAAATACAAACCAAATGTTTAAAACAAAAATATATTTATATGAAAAGAAAATAACAACAATTTTTTTAGATTTTTCAGATTTTTTCCAAAAAAAACATATATATATATATATATACACACACATATAATAATAATATAATATAATTATAATATATTTATATATTAAAAGGGGTTGGGCCGGCCCAACTAAACTGGGCCGGACCCCAGCCCCAAAAGTCGTTGGGCCGATCTCGGGCCAACAGGGACTGGGCCGATCTCGGCCCAACAAACTAATTAACCTCGGTCTGGGCCAGATCCCTCTGGCCCGTCCCACATAATTCTGGGCCACACACAATCTGGCCTAGAGAAATAAAAACAAAGCACGGGGGGGGGGGATTTATTCCCCCCCCCCCCGCCTCCTGCATGCAGAACGATTCTGCATGCAGGAGGCAAAACTAATACAGATTTTAAAAAAATGCAGGGGGAGGAAAGGAAGCGTACCTGGTGCGGTGGAGGAGGTGGTTTGCTGGCGGGGCTGCGGTGGTGGTGGCAGTGTCCTAGCTTCACGGACGGCGGCTTCTCACGACGAATTCCAAGTGGCCCGGCGACGTCCTCTCGGCTCGTTGGGTTGGTTTTGTTTTCTTAAATTCCCTACCGGCTTCAAACCTCCCTTTTCCTCTCGGTTTTCTTGGGTTTTCAGTGGCTCTCTCTCTCCTCCTCTCTCTCTTCGTTTTTTTGTTTTGTTTCGGGGTTCCTCTTCTTTCTTTTTTTTCGTCCGTCCTGTTCTCCCTTTCGGTTCTCTATTTATAGAACCATGGCGCGACTTCAACGTGGAGCCCCGGAGCGGGTCGAGGAGCGGCTGTCGGGGAGCGGCGGGCCTCCCTCGGCTTCGGCAACGAGGCGGGTTGTCGGCCATTGTTTTATGTCGGTGGCCCACCGGCTTGGGGCCTCGGTCGGTGGCAAGAGGGACCTGCAAAAAAAATAAAAAATACAAACTTTTCCTTCTTCCCCGCTGTAATGTTCGGGGGGAAGAAGACAGTGAACAGTGCCGTTCAAAACGGCACCATTCGGTCTCTTTTTTTTTATTTATTTATTTATGCATGAAACGACGTCGTTTTAGACAAAACGACGTCGTTTTGGACAAAACGCGCCGTTTCATTTTAAAATAAAGGCGCCAGAAACTTTGTTTTTAAATCAGTCCCTAATTTGTCATTTGTTCTATTAAGTCCTTCAATCGAGTCCTTCAATCAAGAATAAAATTCAATTGCGTCCCTGCCAAATTCGGTCCCTACCCCTATAGTTGGCCGCGTTTTTCACTTTGGTCCTTGGCCTCTGATTTTCACAATTAAGCCCTTAATTGATCAATAAACTTCCAATTTCTTCAATTAAGCCCATGAAACAATTCCAAACAGCCCCCTCTATCTTTGCGCCTTCTCCAAATTGGTCCCTGGTTTCGGATTTTCACAATTAAGTCCCTAATTGGCCATTAAACTTCAATATTTATGCAATTAAGCCCCTGATTTGACCCAATGAATTCCTAAAAAATATATTTTGGCCCCAGAACTTAAATTTCTTCAAATTAAAGCCCAAATTGACTTAAAAATCAATTTTTCTTGCAATCAAATCTTCTATAAATTCAAATAAAAATCCAATTAAGTCCATAAACATCCAAATTTGGGCTTTTCTCCTCAAAATTCAAATTTTCCTTCTCAATAGGGCTTTCATCCTTCAAGAATATACTGTAAAAAATTCAATCCTTGTATTTTTAAATTCATTGACCAATTTTCTGACTGTTTCCTGAGCGCTTCTGCCTCCTGTTATTTTTTCTAAACTCTTTTGGCTATTTATTTTATTTTTTATGGGGACCCAAAAATGGGTTACAAGAAATTATATAAATAAGTTTGTGGCAATTGTATAAATATAATTAGTTCTAACTTTCATGTAACTTGAATTCTTCAATAACATATTACCAACTCATTTTTTTCACCTACCATTTACATTCAGAAGAATAATTATATGAGCTGCATGGATATTGCTAAAATAAATATATTTACATGATAAAAATATATTAAAGTATAGATAAACTCTTCCTCTAAGTATTTGAGATGAGATGTTGTAGAGCAATTTGGTTGAGCTAAAAATTGATGTTCAAGTATTATTTTTATTATATAAATATTAATTAGTTCTAACTTTTATTTTTGGTTTTTTCCATATAACAAAGAATTTGTTTTTCTTTATTTTTTCCATTTTCTTTTTCTTTGTGCTAGGAATTTATAAATTAAATAATATCTTTAAAACATATTAATTTAGACATTTTTTAATTATAGTTTCATTTCATATTCTAATAAACACAATATAACATTTCAGTCAAAATAATACATAACAAATAAAAAACAATTATTTCAAACAAGCTTGATCAAATCAAGCAGTTGTTATTATAAACCCCTCTTTATTTATACCTTGTAAGGAAAAAAAAATGATTCTAAAATAAAAGATATGACTAGTTTTAGTTGCTTGTGAAGCAACAAAGGTTTTTTTTTTTTTTTTTGGTTTTGGAGAGGTTATTGTAAAATATGATACAAAGTTCACTGAAGAAGAAGGAGAATAAAATCTAAGAAATTTGCTCCAATTAGTTTGAGATTGATGGTAATTAGTTGATTCAAATCAATTATTGAAAGATTGTAAAGGATTTAAATGAAGATTTTATGTATTTTCATGAAAACATTATAGCAAAAACATTGCATATTTCACATCGTCTAGGTGAGTATTACATAATCTTATCTTTTAAATTCTAATGGGCCACATAATGGGACAATTGAATTCCATAAGGATCTATCCATTTTGATGTAAGATAATTTAATTAATTTTTAAGCTAGAATTCTTGAAGTAGCTTTCAAGACTTGTTGCATAGTACTAACATTTACGTTGCAGGTAAGGAATATGTTATTTGCACCACATGTTATAAAAAATCAAGATATACAAAACTATATAAGCAAACAAGTCACTAAATTTAATTTGCAAGCTGGCCATGCTAGGAGTATTGATATGACACAATATTAATACAGACAAGGATTAGTCATTTGCCTTTGGTTCGTAATTTGAAAATTAGATAGTGTTCACATATAACAATACATGATATATGCATTAATTTTGACGTTTTGGAAAAGTTGGCCATGCTAGGAGTATTGATATGACACAATATTAATACAAACAAGGACTAGTCATTTGCCTTTGGTTTGTAATTTGGAAATTAGATAGTGTTCACATATAACAATACATGATATATGCATTAATTTCGATGTTTTGGAAACACTGGCCATGCTAGGAGTATTGATATGACATAATATTAATACAGACAAGGACTAGTCATTTGCCTTTGTTCGTAATTTGGAAATTAGATAGTATTCACATATAACAATACATGATATATGCATTAATTTCGATGTTTTGGAAAAGCTGGCCATGATAGGAGTATTGATATGACACAATATTAATACAGACAATGACTAGTCATTTGCCTTTAGTTCGTAATTTGGAAATTAGATAGTGTTCACTTATAACAATACATGATATATGCATTAATTTCAATGTTTTGGAAAAACTGACCATGCTAGGAGTATTGATATGACACAATATTAATACATACAAGGACTAGTCATTTGCCTTTGGTTCGTAATTTGGAAATTAGATAGTATTCACATATAATAATACATGATATATGCATTAATTTCGATGTTTTGGAAAGGCTGGCCATGCTAGTAATATTGATATGACACAATATTAATACAAACAAGGACTAGTCATTTGCCTTTGGTTCATAATTTGAAAATTAGATAGTGTTCACATATAACAATACATAAAGTATGCATTAATTTCGACGTTTTGGAAAACAAAAATAGAAACTACCTTAGTAAATTAACTCATCTGTTTTATTAAAAACCTATTACAATTCTTATATTTGAAATAAAATATTAAATCACAAAATTAAATTCAATTATATTGCTTATAATACATGTGGAAATGAATTTTTACATTCAGAAGAATAATTATATGAGCTCCATGGATATTGCTAAAATAAATATATCTACATGATAAAAATATATTAAAGTATAGATAAACTCTTCCTCTAGGTATTTGAAATGAGATATTGTAGAGCAATTTGGTTGGGCTAAAAATTGATGTTCAAGTATTATTTTTTTATACAAATATTAGTTCTAACTTTTATTTTGTATTTTGCCGGATAACAAAGAATTTGTTTTTCTTTCTTTTTTTCCCTTTTCTTTTTCTTTGTGCTAGGAATTTATCAATTAAATAATATATTTAAAACATATTAATTTAGACATTTTTAACTATAGTTTCATTTCATATTCCATAATAACATAATATAACATTTCAGTCAAAATAATACAAAACAAATAATAATAAAAAAATTATTTCAAACAAGTATGATCAAATCAACTGGTTGTTATTAGAAACTAACCCCTCCTTATTTATACCTTGTAAGAATAAAAAATATTAAAAAAAAAAGAGATTAGATTAGTTTTAGTTGCTTGTGAAGCAACACAGTTTTATTTTTTTTTTTTGTTTTGAAGAGGCTATTAAAAAATATGATACAAATTCCACTAAAAAAGAAGGAGAATAAAATCTAAGAAATTTGCTCCAATTAGTTTGAGATTGATGGTAATTAGTTGATTCAAATCAATTCTTGAAAGATTGTATAGGATTTAAATGAAGATTTTATGTATTTTCATGAAAACATTGCATATGAGAGAATAAATGATATTGATATTTCACATTGTATAGGTAAGTATTACAAAATCTTATCTTTTAAGGTCTAATGGACCTCATCATGGGACAATTGAACATCATCCATAAGGATCTATCCATTTTGTGGTAATATAATTTAATTAATTTTTAAGATAGAATTCTTGAAGTAGCTTTCAAGACTTGTTGTATAGTAATAAAATTTACATGGCAAGTGACAAAAATGTTATTTGCACCACATATTATAAAAAAAATCAAGATATGCAAGACTATATAAGCAAATAAGTCACCAAATTTAATTTGCAAGCTGGTCATATTAGGAGTATTGATATAACACAATATTAATACAAAAAATAACTAATCATTTGCCTTTGATTCATAATTTGAAAATTAGATAGTGTTCAAATATAACAATTCATGATATATGCATTAATTTCAATGTTTTGGAAAACAAAACTAGAAAATACTTTTTTATTAATTAATGTATAAATTAATAAATTATTAGTTAATTGATTAAATAATATCTTGATTAACTAAAAAAATTCATGGCACTAAAAGTATTAATATTTAGAGGTTTAGCTATGCTTTCATTTTATATTTGAAGTCAACATAATATAGCATATCAGTCTAAACATGAGATAGAATCATAAAAAAATAATTTCAAAAAAGAATGTTCATCAAATCAACCAATTGTTCTAATATACTACCTGTTTTTTTTATTTATCCATTTTAATGAAAAATTGATTAAAAGATAAAAGATTTGATTAGTTTTAGTTGCTTGTAAACAAACATAGTGTAATTTTGGTTTTGAAGAGGCTATTGTAAAATATGATAAAAAGTCTTAAGAAGAAGAAGGTGAAGAAAATATATAAAATTTTCTCTAATAGGCTTGAGATTTATGGTAATAAGTTGATTCAAATCAATTCTACAAAGATTATACAAGATCTAAATGGAGAGTTTTTATGCATTTTTATGAACTAATTTCCACAAAAACATTGCATATGAGAATGAATGATGTTCATATTTCACATCATCTAGGTGAGTATTACATAATCTTATCTTTTAAAATCTAATGGAGCACATGATGGCACAATTGAACAACATTAATAAGCATTTGTCTATTTCTAGATAAGATAATTTAATTAAATTTTTAGCTTGAATTCTTGAAGTAGCTTTCAAGACTTGTTATATAGTACTAGCATTTACATGTCAACTAACATACATTTTATTTGCATCACATGTTATAAGAAATTATGAAATGTAAGACTATATAAGTTGTCATAACCCAATTCTAGGTTATTCCTCAAAATTATTTTAAAATTTTTTTTGAAAAAAATAAAAATAATAATAAGGATTGACAACACGAAGAAAGCAGACCGAGGAGAATTTTAAAAAAATACAGAAAACAAATCCACCGAAAAAGAAAGAGAAGGAAATATACTAAAGTTTCTCCAATTAGAATGGGATTGATGATAATAAGTTGATTCAAATCAATTCTACAAAGATTCTAAAGGATCTCAATGGAGAGTTTTATATATTTTTTATGAATCAATTACTACAAAAAAAAATAATATTGCTTATGAGAATAAATGATGATATTCCATATTGTCTTGGTCAAATCGTTTATGAGCATCATGTAATCTTATCTTTTAAAGTCTAATGGACCACATGATGGGACAATTAAACATCATCAAATAACATCTATCTATTTTTAGGTAAGATAATTTAATTAAAATTTAAGTTGGAATTCTTGAAGTAGCTTTCAAGACTTGTTGTATAGCACTAACATTTACATGACAAGTAACGAATATGTTATTTGCACCACATGTTATAAGAAATTATGATACACAATACTATAGAAGCAATCGAATCGCTAACTTTAATTTGAATGTTGATCATGTTAGGAGTATTGATATGATATTATATTAATGGCCAAGAGTTTTGAAATGACACGATATTAATACAGAGAAGGACTAATCATTTGCATTTGGTACAACAAATAACTTCGTAACTTGAAAATTAGATGGTATTTATATATAACAGTACATATATGCATTAACTTCAAAAATTGAATTGAACCATATGATGAGAAGGTGTTACACCACACATCACAGTTATAAAATTTATTTTGTTTAAATAGATACCTTCATGGTAAACATATAAGCTTTCTCATAATAAATTTTCCGGTTCATATTATGAAAGAAGTGACTATTATAACCCAATACACATTAGTATCTAATTGATAAAATAATACACACACACATGTTCTGTACTATTAAAACCAATAACAACAATGAATCTTTTGTGTAAATTATTAAACGGCTTTAATACAAAGAGTTTGAAGGAGAAATAAAGAAACATAAATATGGTTTATTCAATACTTTTAATAATTTATAAAATGGATGGTATGATTGATTTTTAAATCACCATTTTCCACCACCATGTCATGAATTATTTACCACCACCCCTAATTTCCTATTACTTTTCTTCTTGTCTGTATAAATTATGAACATGAGATTCACTTTAAATAGTTGTATTATTATCCTTTGCTTTAATAATTCCATATATATTGTCATAACCCAATTTTGGGTTATTCCCTAAATTTCACTTTTTAAAAAATAAAAAATCAAAAAATAAAATAAAGGCTGGCAATGTGGAGAAAGCTGATAAAAAAAGACTGTAAAAATAGGCAAAATTCGAAGGTCAAATTAAATGCAAATTCGAAGGTCAAATTAAATGATTATTGGATGAATTTGCATAAAAATTAAGTTCAATGACATAATTAAATTTTTAATGGGCCAATTTGATTTAATCATGGGCCAAATTAAATTTTAATTATGTTTAAGAATTAATTTAGGTCCAATTGAAGGATTTAATTAAGTGCAAGGACTTAATTATACTTTAAATGGGTCAAATTAATTTGGGGGCTTAATTGGTGAAAAATTAAGTTTGGGAGCCTAATTTGGACTTAATTGAAAATATTGAAATTTTAAGACCAAATTTAATTTTTACCAAGTGAATTGATTGAAAAATTGAGGGACCAATTTTGAGACCCGAAAAAATGTTATGCCTATAAATAGCAGCCTACAAAAATCAGTGAGGGGGTCATTTTGTAAGAGGGATAATTTCGGCACTTGGAAAAGAAAAAAAACACAGAAAACCTAATCCTAAGAAACTTCTATCCTTTACACCAGCCGCCAGGGAGACCCCCCCCATTTCGGGAAATTTTTTCCTTCTCAGCGCACAGCCCCCCACTGGTTTTCATTTTTGGCTCCCTGAGCCGCCACCCTTCTCCTCAACAAAAAAACAAGGAGGCCCCTCCATTTTGATTTTCTTTTTCTGGAGCCGCCGATCAAGCCTCTATTCCCTGTTGAGCTGCCTTTGCAGAGTCTCTTTTGAAAAGAGAGAACCAGAGCTCCTTGACCCGAACTGGAGCTTTGGGGATTTTTTGCTCCCACAACCATTTTGGCAGCTCCCACGCAAGCCAGACGCTCTCTTTGAAAAACAGAGGCCCCTCTCCCTTTGCCTTGTTCCCAGCAAACAAAAGCGCTGACCAGCCACGACACCCCTTTGCCATTTGGTCTTCCCTACCAGCCGATTCCATCATCTCCCTTTCCTGGCCAGAAACCATAGAAACAAAGCCAAACCAACCTCCTCTACAGCCGGTTTTCACTGCTTCCTCATAACCAAGAGAACCCCTCTCAGCCATGGGAACCTACTCCCTTCTCCCCATTTTTCCAAGACTGTAGCCGCAACCTTCTCCTTCCAAAAAATCCAGCCGGTTCCTCCTCTGGTCGTTTCTTCCTTCATCTTCCTTGCTTGAAACCGAACCCATTCCTTCCTTCATCTCCCCTGCACGTCGGCCTTCACGATCTCCTCCTCAGCCACGGCTGCTTCTCCTTCGGTTTCCTTCCACAGCAGCGACGACTGAACAGATCCAGCGCCGGGGCAACACTGTCATCATCTCCTTCAACCGGTGGCAGACCCACGATCCCCTCTTCCACAGCAGCGACGCCCCTCTGGTTCGGGTCCTTTTCCTTGCCGGCGATTTGAAACGGAGAAGAAGAGAGGAACCACGGACAGGGAACAAAAAAAAATTAAAAGCAGATCTGCAAAACATAAGAAAATGAAAGACTAAAATCGACTGTGTTGTGTGATTTCTATCTTGCAGGTACCGGTGTTCCTCACAGCCGTCAGGGAAGGGAAGAGAAGGAGAAAAGGGCTCAGATCCGGCCATCTCCATTTGCTGGCGGCGGCGCGTGAACCCACGCGCCGCCAGTCACGATGGCGCGTGGGAGGACGCGCCACCAGTGTACAACGATCACAGAAGATGCCCAGAATTCCCCAGCACTGTTCCCTTAGCTATTTTGGAATTTTCAAATGTTGCTGTGTATATTTGGGCACTGTTGTGTTTTGATTTATTTGATTATTTTTTATCTTTGTTATGTTGTAAACATGTAATCGTGGGTGAGTCAGCATAATAAAAGGAGATGCGTGTTTGTGTGTTTTTTATTATTATTATTTATTATATTGAATTATAAAAATAATAATAATAATAAAAAGATTTAATTGTTTAATTTGAACATGCACAAATTCTAAGGATGGATAAAATCATGTTGTATTTTCTATGAAAATGTAAGAACATGTTTCTACATATATTCTGCGAATTAATAACTGATGTATCATAGCCTTATAAGTGGGCTAAAATTCTATTTTAAAAATTACATTAAGCTCACGAAGTTTGAATGTGGTGTGCATTGTGTTTGTGAATTTTTTTTATGGTAAAATTGCAGGAATAAAGAAGGAATTAATATTTTGATTGGATCATGGTGTAGAAGTACAAACTTGTACGGAAGTTGTATTTCTAAAATCCGAAGAAAAGACAATTTTTAAAACTTCTTTAACACATCAAGTCCACGAAGCAGCTTACCTCAGGTAGGGTGCGTTAGGGGTGCTAATACCTTCCCTAACCACAATCAGTCCCTTATCCATGAATTTCTGACCATGACTAGTCCACCAGGGTTTCCTAGTAACCTCAATTAAATACTAGGTGGCGACTCCTAACGAACCAATTCAAGCAACTACACAACAACGAGATGTATAATTGCCAGCCGATTGCGCGCGTGGATTTTTGACGTGCGATAGAATGGCGACTCCACTGGGGAGGTACTGTTTCTAACAATTGGACTAAACTTTGTGCATTTGATGTGTTTAAGTTTTGCCATTTTTGTCTTGTTTTATTTTATGCATGCATTTTTAGAATTGTTTCATGCATCACTTGTATTTATTTTTGAAAGCACACACAAGCCTCTAAGTTAGGTGGGGAGTAGCAGTCTACCTCATGACTTTCAGTCGAGGTTCAGATTTGTGAAACATCCAACTATGAGCTGAGTGTTTACTCGGTAATGGCGGTCACATGGTGCCCCAACCATTCCTTGTAAACCCCTACACTGCCTTCACGTGAGGTGGTCACTAGGCAGTTCATAGACCCTTTTGAGACTAGGTAGAAAACCTACCCATGTTCACATAGTGAATAGAACCTGTCCTTAGGATGTATGTGCTATCAATTATTTGCATCGGGGCGAACCCTTGTGGGTGACAGAATGACCGTCACTCCGAAAATTTTCATTGTACAGTTTGGGCAAGAATCATGATTCTTGTTCCATCATACAAGAGTTACGATCATATGTCACCCCTCGAAGGGCGAGTTCATCATATAGACTTCATATTCATACATTTGGCATGCATGCATCTGGATGAAAGGTAGGTCCCCTCCAAGTCTACAACACCTGATTTTGAGAGAAACATTGGAGACAAAGAGCGTGCTCATCGTAGAATCCATTTCCAAGAAGAGTTAGAGTCTCTGAAAGCAAGTGTGGCTCGCCTCACTAGCTTACTCGAGCAAACACTTAGAAATGCCTCTAGTGAAGGTCCTTCCAACCTATCCTAGTTTTTGTTGGCAATTTGGCTCAAAATTCCACAAGACTTTCCCTATCCATTGAACCTTTCTTGTTAATAAGATCATGTGTTTTCCTGTGTTCGTCACATGCTTTCATTTTTGTTGTTGTTTCATGCAAATAACACATTGAGCATAACCTTTAAGCATGAAACAATCGCGCCCAAAATCTTGTGGTGCGTTTCCCTTTTGTTCCCAAAACAATGCATGATCATACATGTTTTCATAAGGATTTTTGGGAATTCAAAGTTTAGTACAAAAATAGAAATCATATTGATGTTTGTTCGAAACAAAGAAGTTCTGGAAATTCAGGTGATTCCTTAGAGAGGTAACCATACACCTAGAAAACCCCCAAAAAAAAAAAACATCATGAAGTGACTCCAAAGCTGAGTTTTGATTGCATGAATAATGAGAAATCACTTTGCATATTAGCATGAAAGCAAAGCTTACCGATCCTAAATGCATGCATTTAAGATGAAGAAAGGCCATCTTTGATAATCTTTTCACAATGCTAAAATATATCCTTTGCAGTCCCCTTTTGAGCCTAATAAATTTTTCTTAAAAAATAACCTTGGCTAGGATCACACCCTACACTGGGGGCAAGTGCAAAAAAAAATAAAATCCATAATGATTGAAAGTGTCCAAATAACTCTTTGGGGCATGAAAAAGTCTTCAATAATGACAGTACCCAAACAATACTGGGGGGTATAAAAGAAAATTCTCAATCATCAAAGGTGCCCAATCAAAGCTAGGGGCATGAAGAAAAATCCAAATGATCTAAAATTTTGAGCAAAAAAAAAAAGGGCAAATGCAATGATGCTCAAAATCAAATGATGAAATAAAAAACAAAGAGAAAGAGCCCAAGCCCAACACTGGGGGGCACCGTGGACCATTTTTACAAATCAATTCCAAGGTCCAGAAATGTATGAACAAAAGAGTTTGGGATATAAACACCAGTGATCCTTAGTCTTAAAGTCCCTTAAACACCTTTTGAGCCTACATATATCATTTTCTTCATAGCCAAAAGCCCAAGTCTACATTACGTGCCTAATCAAGCCCTTTCTGATCAAAAGCAAGCAATCTGGATTGGTAGGCAGTGCTTTCTCATGTGAAACAAATTTATTATTCATGCAAATAAAATGAATGCTTTGAAAACTGTTCTCAATAACCCTCAAATTGAAATTTTAACCTTTTGTGACCAATCAGATATCACTTCGTGCTCTTCACATTTTCACCAACGGTTCTCAATAACCCTCAAATTGAAATTTTAACCTTTTGTGACCAATCAGATGTCACTTTGTGCTCTTCACATTTTCACCAACGATTCTCAATAACCCTCAAATTGAAATTTCAACCTTTTGTGACCAACCAAATGTCACCTCATATTTTTCACCAAAAATCAAAACAAAAAAAAAAGTTTTCATTACTTCTGAAAACCTCTCCATAGGAATCACTTGAATTTCTTCAGAATGAGTTCGCTTTGAATCGATGTCAAAATGATTTCTATGTCTGGAATAGCTTTGAAATTCCAAAAATTCTACATGAAAACAACTCCTTGTCAAACCTTCCTTCACATAGCCTCATCCCCAAACCCGAATTGAATACTTGGGGGCATGATCAAGCTAAGGGGCAATCAAAAACATCTGGTAGAGCTGGCTCCATGATTCCCTTTCGAAGAAACTATTGGGCAAAATTTGCAACCCTTGAGATAAAAGGGGCGGAGAACAAAGAAATGATAGCATCAAGTCTTTCTTAGAGGCCAAGATCATAAGATATTTCTCGAGTAAGCAAGGGGGACAAAAGCCATCAAAGCTTACTATCAGAGACTCAAACTTTTGAGAAAAGGAGAACTCCATGAAGAAAAGGGGACCTATACTTCTCAGGTAAGTATACATGCATATTGATCATGATGCATTTCTTTCATCCTTGACAGATCGGTGTCTCACCATCACCTCTTTTTGAGCGGGTTGCTGAAGCCTTAACCCTCTTAAGTAGTGTTTTTTCCAACCCTACCTCCTTTTGAGAGCTCCTTCGAGCACTCACTTCTTAGGTAGTGTGTTTTCTAACCCTACCTCTTTTTTAGTGTGCCTTCAAGCCCTAACCTTTTAGGTAGTGTGTTTTCCAACCCTACCTCCTTCTGAGGGCGTCTTTTAGCCCTCATCCCTTAGGTAGTGTGTTTTCTAACCCTACCTCTTTTTTAGTGTGCCTTCGAGCCCTAACCTTTTAGGTAGTGTGTTTTCCAACCCTACCTCCTTCTGAGGGCGTCTTTTAGCCCTCACCCCTTAAGTAGTGTGTTTTCTAACCCTACCTCTTTTTTAGTGGGCCTTTGAGCTCTAACCTCTTAGGTAGTGTGTTTTCCAACCCTGCCTCCTTTTTAAGTGTGCCTTAGGGCCATCAACCACCTTAGGTAATGCGTTTTCCAACCTTGCCTCCTTTCGAGAGCTCCTTCGAGCCCTCACCTCTTAGGTAGTGTGCTTTCCAACCCTGCCTCCTTTTAAGTGCGCCTTAGGGCCATCAACCACCTTAGGTAGTGTGTTTTCCAACCCTGCCTCCTTTTTTAGTGCGCCTTCGAGCCTTAACCCTTTAGGTAGTGCATTTTCCAACCCTGCCTCCTTTTTAGCGCGCCTTCGAGCGAACAACCCCTTTAGGTAGTGTGTTTTCTAACCCTACCTCTCCCTTTTAAGTGCGCCTTAGGGCCATCAACCACCTTGGGTAGTGTGTTTTCCAACCCTGCCTCTTTTTGAGAGCTCCTTCGAGCACTCACCTTTTAGGTAGTGCGTTTTCCAACCTTACCTCCCTTCGAGTGCACCTTCAAGCCCTCACCTCTTAGGTAGTGTGTTTTCCAACCCTGCCTCTTTTGTGAGAGCTCCTTTGAGCCCTCACCCCTTGGGTAATGTGTTTTCTAACCATACCTCCCCTTTTGAATGCGCCTTAGAGCCTTCGACCACTTTAGGTAGTGTGTTTTCTAACCCTACCTCTTTTTTAGTGCGCCTTAGAGCCCTTAACCATCTTAGGTAGTGTGTTTTCTAACCCTACCTCCCTTTTGAGAGCTCCTTCTAGCCCTCACCACTTTAGGTAGTGTGTTTTCCAACCCTGCCTCCTTTTGAGTGCGCTTTAGAGCCCTTAACCATCTTAGGTAGTGCGTTTTCTAACCATACCTCCTTTAGAGTGCGCCTTTGAGCCCTAACCTCTTAGGTAGTGTGTTTTCCAAACCCTGCCTCTCTTTTTGAGAGCTCCTTCGAGCCCTCACCTCTTGTGTAGTGTGCTTTCTAGCCCTATTTACCTCCTTTAGAGTGCGCCTTGGAGCACTCACCTCTTAGGTAGCGTGTTTTTCTAACCCTACCTCCTTTCGAGTGCGCTCTTCAGCCCTCGTTCCCCATCGAGTCCTATCATGTTGTCCCTTTCAGATATTTTGCCTTTTCGCCCGGGCAGGTCACCCATTATAATCAGACCTCTTTCAAAACGCTTTTCATCTTCCATTTGGGCCGGTTGCCCATAACAATAAAACCATTTTGAGAAATCCTTGCATTTCTCCCCACTTTCAAACTTTTTCACTCGGGCCGGTTGCCCATAACAATAAAACCATTTTTGAGAAATCTTTGCATTTCTCACCACCTCTAAAAAATTTTCACCATCTTGAGAAATCTTCGCATTTATCAACCACTTTGAAAAATCTTTGTATTTTTCAAAACCTTTCATCTGGGCCGGTTGCCCATTACAACAAAACCACTTTGAAAAATCTTTGCATTTTTCACCACCTTGAAAACTCTTTTCGTTTTCCATCTTGGGCCGGTTGCCCATTACAACAAAACCACTTTGAAAAATCTTTGCATCTTTCATCACCTTGAGAAATCTTCGCATTTCTCACCACTTTGAGAAATCTTCGCATTTCTCACCACTTTGAAAAATCTCTGCATTTTTCACCTATTTGAAAAAATCTTTGTATTTTTCAAAACCTTTCATCTGGGCAGGTTGCCCATTATAACAAGACCACCTTGAAAAATCTTTGTATTTTTCACCACCTTGAAAACTCTTTTCGTTTTTCATTTTGGCCCGGTTGCCCATTACAACAAAACCACTTTGAAAAATCTCTGCATTTTTCACCACTTTGAAAAATCGTTGCATTTTTCACCACTTTGAGACATCTTTGCATTTCTCACCACTTTGAAAAATCTCTGCATTTTTCACCTCTTTGAAAAAATTTTTGTATTTTTCAAAAACCTTTCATCTGGGCCGGTTGCCCATTACAACAAAACCACTTTGAAAAATCTTTGCATTTTTCACCACCTTGAAAATTCTTTTCGTTTTCCATCTTGGGCCGGTTGTCCATGACAACAAAACCACTTTGAAAAATCTTTGCATCTCTCACCACTTTGAGAATTTGTCGCATTTCTCACCACTTTGAAAAATCTTTGCATTTTTCACCACTTTGAAAAATCTCTGTTTTTTTCACAATTTTGAGAAATTTTTGCATTTCTCACCACTTTGAAAAATCTCTGTATTTTTCACCACTTTAAAACATCTTTGTGTTTTTCACCCGGGTAGGTCACCCATGACAATTCGACCATTCCAAAATCTTTGAATTTTCAAAAAAAAAAAAAAATCTCTTCCTTTTTTCTTCTTTACAACGCTTACTATCTAAAGTCTCCTACGAGACTTTCTATCATAAGCATTGTAAAGAGGGGGGCAACTGTTGTTGCTACCCAATTTTGACCCATGTTTTTGATATATTTTAAAAAAATTCCAAAAATAGAGAAAAACAAAGAAAATCCAAAAAATATGTTTTTTAATATATTTTCGTTATTTTAGCATTTTCAACGTCGTCTAGAAAAGAATTTAATTTTTCAAACGCGTTCGACTTTTCACGCGTCATTTTTAAAATCATTTTTTTTCCTCATTGAGTCGACGTTGATATTGCTCGTTTTCAAAAAAATACAAAAAAATAAGAAAAATCAAAATTTACAAAAAACAAAAAGGAAGAAGTTGAGGGACCAAGTTGAAAAACCTAGCAACATTTTGCCTATAAATACTGGTCTTCAACTCACATTCAAAGGGGGTGTCGCACCCCAAAAAAAATCAGCGCGCGGCATCGGCTGACGACTTTTTCATCGTTGATGCTTTTTGATTGAATTTGGTTCGTTGGAGTCGCCACCTAGTAATTCATTGAGGGCTATTAGGAAACCTGATGTACTGGTCTTGTCAGAGATTCGCGGGTACGGGACTGGTTGTGGTTAGGGAAGGTATTAGCACCCCTAACGCACCCTACCTGAGGTAAGCTGCTTCGCGAATTTGATGTGTTAAAGAAGTTTTAATAATTGTCTTTTCATCGGAAATTAGAAATATCACTTACGTATAAGTTAATAATTCTTAACCGTGATCCGATCAAAATATTAAATTCTTCTTTAATATATTTGCAATTTTATCATTAAAAAAAATATACAAATAAATAAAACAAAATACAAGCACACACATACACTTTCACTATTTTATTTTTGTTTCTTTTCTTTTCTTTTCTTTTTCTTTTCTTTTCTTTTCTTTTACATCCATATTTACAAAATACAAAATACAAATTACAAAAACTCAAAACTAAACAAAAATTACATTAAACAATTCTAAAATTACTAAACAACCATTCAAAAACTCCATCACAGTGCTGGGACCAATTCTGTGAAGCATGAACAGCGGTGGCGCGTGGGCCTCACGCACCACCATCACTGGCGGCGCGTGAACCCACGCGCCGCCGCATAAAACCCAAACAACAGGGGAGATCGAAAGCGGCTTCCTCTCTTCTTCCTCGCTGGTGGTCACTGCCTCCTCCGCCTGCAACAAGAAACACAAAAAGGGGCCACAAACAGTTGATTTTTCTCCATTTTTTGTCCAGATCTATTCTGATTTTTCATTTTTTAGATCTATTGTTTCCGGTTATCTTTCTCCTTCCTGGCGTCCATTCGTTCCTTCTTCAATCGGTGGCCGGTCTGGCGGTTGGGCGGTGACGGCGCTGGGCAAGAGCAGCTGCTGCGAGGTCGGTCTGTGCAAAGGAGAGCTAGTGGAAGACGGCGGAGGCAGCGGCTTGCTTCTGTGGAGGAGACGCCGCTGTAAGGCTGGTGGGTCTGCGGGTCGTCGCTGTTGGTGACTGAGAGGAGCGCCGCCGAGTGTCCGGAGTCTGGTTCAGGAGCTGCGGAGAGTAGAGGGAGGATCTGTGGAGGGGGGAGCTCCGCTGGTTTCTGTGATGGAGGTCGCGTGCTGCTGGGTGGCTTGGTGGAGGCTGGTTCTGTGGTGCTGAGGGAAGGGAAGATAGATCTGTGGCAGAGGCTGAGAGAGGGTTGTGTGGCCGGTGAGAATGAGAAAAAAAAAATCGGGGGAAGGGTGGCGGTGCTGATGAAGAAGAAGATGGGAAACGGCGGGGTGAAATCAAAACGGTCCAGTGGGGAGGGGCTGTGTTTGTTTAGCTACTGTGATTTTCTTCCTTTCTTTTGAAAAATGGGAGGCGGCTCCTCTTGAAAAAAATATGGATTTAGGTTTAGTTTTTTTTGTATTTTTTTTTTGATGTTGTCAAAATTGCCCCCCCCCTTTGCAAGTGTTGGAAACCAGTATTTATAGGCAAAAAATGTTGTCAAGTTTTTCAACTTGGTCCCTCAACTTCTTTCTTTTTGTAAATTTTGATTTTTCTTATTTTTTTGTATTTTTTGAAAACGAGCAATATCAACGTCGACTCAACGAGGAAAATCAATGATTTTAAAAATGACGCGTGAAAAGTTGAATGCGTTTGAAAATCTTTTTTTTTTTAAATTTAAATTCTTTGTTTTTTAGATGACGTTGAAAATTCTAAAAAGACGAAAATATATTAAAAAACATTTCTTTTTTTTTATTTTCTTTGTTTTTCTCTATTTTTGGAATTTTTTGAAAATATATCAAAAACATGGGTCAAAAAATGGGTAGCAACAGATGCCCCCTCTTTACAATGCTTACGAAGCAAAAATCCTTGATGTTTTGCATAGTAAGCTTTGTAAAGAAAACAAAAGAAAAATGATTTCATTATCTTGGGCGACTTGCCCACACACTCACACTGGTCTATTTTCACGGGCGACCTGCCCACACATACTCAAAGTGGTCTATTTTCAGGGGCGACCGGCCCACACACTCACTCTAGTCTATTTTCAGGGGCGACCGACCCACACTCTCACACTGGTCTGTTTTCACGGGCGACCTGCCCACACATACTCAAAGTTAGACTGAACTGAGATCCCTTCGTCGATCCCCTTAACCAGAACCAAAATCCTTTCCAATTAGGTTAAACTGAGATTCCTTCGCCGATCCCCTTTAACCATAACCAAGGTCTGTGTGGTTAGACTGAACTGAGATCCCTTCGCCGATCCCCTTCAACCAGAACCAAAATCCTTTCCAATTAGGTTAAACTGAGATTCCTTTGTTGATCCCCTTTAACCATAACCAAGGAATGTGTGGTTAGACTGAACTGAGATCCCTTCGCCGATCCCCTTCAACCAGAACCAAAATCCTTTCCAATTAGGTTAAACTGAGATCCCTTCGCTGATCCCTTTTAACCATAACCAAGGAATGTGTGTAGCTCGGTCAACCTGAAACCCTATTTGGCGATTCCCTTTAACCAAAGCTACATGAGATCCCATCTGGCGACCTCATTTAACCAAAACAAAAGAATTTGTAAAAAATGGTCTCATTGTAATGGGTGACCGACCCAAGAAAAATGATGGTCTCATTGTATGGGTGACCGACCCAAGAAAAATGATGGTCTCATTATATGGGTGACCTACCCAAGAAAAATGATGGTCTCATTGTATGGGTGACCTACCCAAGTGGGAAAAAAATATGAAAAAGCGGTCTCGTTGTGATGGGTGACCTACCCAAATGGAAAAAAATGTGAAGTGCGGTCTCATTGTAATGGGTGACCTACCCACGTGGAAAGAATATGAAAAAGTAGTCTCGTTGTGATGGGCGACCTACCCAAATAGAAAGAATGTGAAGTACGGTCTCATTGGAATGGGTGACCTACCCAAAAATGGAAAAAATATGAAGTGTGGTCTCATTGTAATGGGTAACCTACCCAGATGGAAAAAATATGATGAAGTGCGGTCTCATTGTCATGGGTGACCTACCCGGATGGAAAAAATGTGAAAAACGGTCTTATTATGATGGGCGACCTACCCAGATGGAAAAAATGTGATATGACAAGTGTGAAAAATAAGACTTACCTGGCGAAGTTCTGAAGGGATGACAGAAGAAAGGGCTGGAAAACTTGGTGCTTCCTGATAATTCTCGATCATAGGGTTTGAAAACTCGGTGTTTCCTGACTGCAAGGGTTGAAAACTCGAGGCTTCCCGATTGCAAGGTTGATCTTTTCATTTCTTTGGGATTTTCCTAATGGTAAGGTTTATCCCATCTTCTTTTTATTCCGTGATCAAAACCGATTCTTTATTATTATCACCACCATGCTTCCTTCTTTTTCCACCATCTTGCTGGACCTCATTAAAGGTTTTCCTGTAACAATTCAAAAATATGTGCAAAATTTTTTTTTTTTTTTTTGAGGTTAGATGATATGCATGCATCCTTACCTGATTTGAAATAATAGGTCCCCATTTTTTTTGTCCAGATCTATTCTGATTTTTCATTTTTTAGATCTATTGTTTCCGGTTATCTTTCTCCTTCCTGGCGTCCATTCGTTCCTTCTTCAATCGGTGGCCGGTCTGGCGGTTGGGCGGTGACGGCGCTGGGCAAGAGCAGCTGCTGCGAGGTCGGTCTGTGCAAAGGAGAGCTAGTGGAAGACGGCGGAGGCAGCGGCTTGCTTCTGTGGAGGAGACGCCGCTGTAAGGCTGGTGGGTCTGCGGGTCGTCGCTGTTGGTGACTGAGAGGAGCGCCGCCGAGTGTCCGGAGTCTGGTTCAGGAGCTGCGAAGAGTAGAGGGAGGATCTGTGGAGGGGGGAGCTCCGCTGGTTTCTGTGATGGAGGTCGCCTGCTGCTGGGTGGCTTGGTGGAGGCTGGTTCTGTGGTGCTGAGGGAAGGGAAGACAGATCGGTGGCAAAGGCTGAGAGAGGGTTGTGTGGCCGGTGAGAATGAGAAAAAAAAAATCGGGGGAAGGGTGGCGGTGCTGATGAAGAAGAAGATGGGAAACGGCGGGGTGAAATCAAAACGGTCCAGTAGGGAGGGGCTGTGTTTGTTTAGCTGCTGTGATTTTCTTCCTTTCTTTTGAAAAATGGGAGGCGGCTCCTCTTGAAAAAAATATGGATTTAGGTTTAGGTTTTTTTGTATTTTTTTTTTTATGTTGTCAAAATTGCCCCCTACCCCTTTGCAAGTGTTGGAAACCAGTATTTATAGGCAAAAAATGTTGTCAAGTTTTTCAACTTGGTCGCTCAACTTCTTTCTTTTTGTAAATTTTGATTTTTCTTATTTTTTTGTATTTTTGGAAAACGAGCAATATCAACGTCGACTCAACGAGGAAAATCAATGATTTTAAAAATGACGCGTGAAAAGTTGAACGCGTTTGAAAATCTTTTTTAAAAATTTAAATTCTTTTTTTTTAGATGACGTTGAAAATGCTAAAAAGACGAAAATATATTAAAAAACATTTCTTTTTTTATTTTCTTTTTTTTTTCTCTATTTTTGGAATTTTTTGAAAATATATCAAAAACATGGGTCAAAAAATGGGTAGCAACATGGGGGGTAATTTTGAAATATCAGAAAAATACAAAAAATAACCTAATCCTAAACCTATCTCTACCAAGCCTGCCGCCCCCCTTCCCCCCTGGTTTTAATTTTTTTCCTACAGCCGCCGGCCAGAAACAAAAGCCAAACAGCCACTTCCCTCAGCCGCTACCCACACCGTTGCCCCATTTTCTTCACCTTTTCCAGCCAACAAAACCGGAGCAGCCACCACAGCCGGTTCTCTCCTCCTCTCCCTCAGCTGGACTCTCCCCTTCTCCTCAGCCGGCCCTAAGCCACAAAGAAACCATTGCCCCCTCACAAATCTTCTCTGCAGCGGTCACCCAAAACCAAGGAGAGCACCTCCTCGTCTCTGCTCTCTCTTCCAGCTAGACAACGACGGTCCTTCCCTTCTCGGAGGCAAAGAAACCAGCGGCCCTCTCTCAGTCGACCTCCATCAACCGGCCGAATAGCCTCCAGCGGCCACCAGCACCAACACCCATCAGATTTGCCAAGAGAAGTGAAGATCGGACAACCATCCTCTCTCCACCGCAGCCATCACAGGCCACCAGCAGCCCACACACGGACATTCCCCCTTGGCCTCGCCACCACCCGAAGCAGAGAAGAAGGTGAAACCGAGAAGAAGCAGATCCAAAACGGAGAAGGAAGAAAGAATAAAAACAAATCTGAAAAACTAAGAAAAAGTTAAAATCGACTGCTGTGTTGTTCCTTTCATGTTCTGCAGGTCACCACCGGCATTGGGAGACTGAGAAGAAGTCAATCCAGCCCCCTTGTTGCTGGTTTTTCTTGCGGCGGCGCGTGAACCCATGCGCCGCCATTGGCGGTGGCGCGTGGGAAGACGCGCCGCCACTGTTTTCTGCCCCTAGAAGCCTTCCCAGCACTGTTCCCATGCACTGTTCCTGAAGCCTTAGGATGTTTTAGGGTTTGTTTTGTAATTTTGAATTGTTTGATGTAATTGTTTTGTTGATTTTTGAACCATTTGTATTTTGTAAATATGGATGTAAAAGAAAAGAAAAAAAAAGAAAAAGAAAAAAGAAACAAAAAATAGTGAAAGTGTATTTGTGTGTGTATTTTATTTTATTTTATTGAATTATTTATTTATTTTCTTATTTATGATAAAATTGCAAATATATTAAAGAAGAATTTAATATTTTGATCGGATCACGGTTAAGAATTATTAACTTATACGTAAGTGATATTTCTAATTTCCGATGAAAAGACAATTATTAAAACTTCTTTAACACGTCAAAGCCACGAAGCAGCTTACCTCAGGTAGGGTGCGTTAGGGGTGCTAATACCTTCCCTAACCACAACCAGTCCCTTACCCGCAATCTCTGACAAGACCAGTACATCAGGTTTCCTAGTAGCCCTCAATGAATTACTAGGTGGCGACTCCAACGAACCAAAATTCAAGCAAACAACAACAACGAGACTTAAATCGCCAGCCGATGCCGCGCGCTGATTTTTTTTGGGGTGCGACAGAATGGCGACTCCACTGGGGAAGGTACTGTTTCTGACATTATTGGACTAAGCTTTGTGTATTTGATGTGTTTAAGTTTTTTGCATTTTTATCTTTTTGTTAATATTTTTTCCCATGCATTTTATAGAATTGATTCATGCATCACCTGTATTTATTTTTGAAAGCACACACAAGCTTCTAGGTTAGGTGGGGAACTAGCGATCTGCCCTAAGACTATTGGTCAGGGTTCAGATGTGTGAAACACCCAACTCATATCTGACTGCCTGCTTGGTAATGATGGGTATACGTGCCTTAACCATTCCTTGCAACGCCCCCATACTGTCTTTACGAAGAACGTCACTAGGCAGATATGAGACCCTTTTGAGACCAGATAGAAAACTTACCCATGTTCACATAATAAATAGAACTTGTCCTTAAGTTGTATGTGCTATCGTTGTTTGCATCAGGGCAAACCCTTCTTGAAGCATCTTGAACTCAAGACTTGTGGGTGACACATTGGCCGTCACTCTGAAAATTTTCATTGTAGAGTTTGGGCAAAAATCACGATTCTTGCTCCATCATACAAGAGTTACGACCATATTGTCACCCCTCGAAGGGCGAGTTCATCATATAGGTTACATGTTCATACATTTGTCATGCATGCACCAGAATGAAAAGTAGGTCCCCTACGAGTCTACAACACCCGACTTTGAATGAAGAAACACTCGGAAGATGAAGAGTATTCTCGTCGTAATTTTTGAAGACATGTGTGACTTGCTTTAGCTTACTCGAGCAATTACTGAAAAATAACTCTAGGAAAGTTCCTTCCAACCGACCTATCATCTTTGTTCAAAACCCAACAATGACTAGGCAAAATTTGTCAAGAGCCTCGAAGGGAATGGCACTACTGGTGCATAATGGAGCCCATTCTTGTGCTGCAAAAAAAAAAAAAAAAAAACCTTAGTTTGATCATGCCTGCAAAATTTCTTGATTTTTGTTTCAACCTGTTTCAGTTTTTGTTGGTAACTTGGCTCAAAATTCCACAACACTTTCCTTGTCAAATGAGCCTTTCTTGTTAATAAGATCATGTGTTTATAACATACCTTCATTTTTGTTGTTGTTTCATGCAAATAACATATTGAGCATAATCTTTAAGCATGAAACCATCACACCAAGAATCTTTGGGTGTGTTTTCCTTTCTTTCAAAACTATGCATAATCGCACATGTTCACAAGGATTTTTGGGAATTCAAAGTTTAGTACAGAAACTGAAATCATGTTGATGTTTGTCCAAAACAAACGAGTTCTGGAAATTCAGGTGATTCCTTAGAAAGGTAACCATACACCTAGAAAAACCCAAAAAAAAGAAAAAGAAAAAGAAAAAAAAACAACAAGAACCCATGAAGTGACTTCAAAAGCTGAGTTTTATTTGAATGAATACTGAGAAATCACGTTGCATACTCGCATGAAAGCAAGACTTACCGATCCTAAATGCATGCATTTGAGATGAAGAAAGGCCATCCTTGATAATTCTTTCACAAGGCTTATATATATCATTTGCAGTCCCCTTTTGAGCCTAATAAATATTTCTTGAAAAATAACCTTGGCTAGGATCACACCCCACACTGGGGGCAAGTGCGATGACATAGAGAAAACCTCAATGATTGAAAGTGCCCAAGCAATACTAGGGGGCATAAAAGAAAATTCTCAATCATCAAAGGTGCTCGAACAAATCTAGAGGGACATGAAGAAAAATCCAAAGGATCAAGAGTTTTGAGCATAAAAAAAAAAAAACAATATTATGATGCTCAAAACCATATGAAGAAAACAAAAACAAAGAGAACAAGCCCAAGCCCAACACAAGGGGGCACGATAGACAATTTTTGAAAGACAGTCAAATGACAAAAGGTCAAGAAACAAGCACAAGTGATCCTTAGTCTTCAAATCCTTTAAACACCATTTGAGCCTACAAATATCATTTTCTTCATAACCAAGAGCCCAAGCCTACATTACGTGCCTAATCAAGCCCTTTCTGATCATAGGCAAGCAATCTGGATCGGTAGGCAATGTTTTCTCATGTGAACCAAATCATTATTCATGCAAATAAAATAAATGCTTTGAACCTCGATTCTCAATAACCCTCAAATTGAAATTTAAACCTTTTCTGACAAACCAGATGTCACTTCATTTTTTTTTTTTTACCAAAAGCCAAAAAAAAAAAAAAAAGTTTTCATCACTTCTGATAACCTCTCCATAGGAAACACTTGAATTTCTTCAGATTGAGTTTGCTTTGAATCGATGTCAAAATAATTTCTGTGTTTGGAATAACTTTGGAATTTCAAAAATTTTGCATGAAAACAATTCCTTGTCAAACCTTCCTTCACATAGCCTTATCCCTAAACTTGATTTGAACACTTGGGGGCATGATCAAGCTAGGGGGCAATAAAAAAACATATGATAGGGCTGGCTCCATGATTCCTTTTCTAAGAAAATATCGAGCAAAATTGGCAACCCTTGAGATAAAGAGGCGGAGTACAAAGAAGTATGATGATATCAAGTCTTTCCTAGAGGTCAAAATCACAAGAGTTGACTCGAGTAAGCAAGAGCGAAGAAGCCATCGAAGTTCACTGCCAACACTCCAACTTTTGAGAAAAGAAACACACCATGAAGAAATGGGGACCTATTTTTTTTCTCTCAAGTAAGTATACATGCATATTGATCATAATGCATTGCTTTCAACATTGTCAGGTCGGTGTTTTATCATCATCTTTTGGGTCGTGTGTTTTCTAACCCTACCTCATTTTGAGTGCGCTTTTGAGCCCTCACCTCTTTTTGTATGCGCCTTTGAGCCATCATCTCGGGTAGTGCGTTTTTCTAACCCTACCTCATTTCGAGTGCGCCGTTGAGCCCTCACTTCTCAGGTAGTGCGTTTTCTAACCCTACCTCATTTCGAGTGCGCCTTTGAGCCCTCGCCAACATTTTTCTGGGTAGGTCACCCATCATAATGAGACCATTTTTTCACATTCTTTCCACCTGGGTTGGTCACCCATGACAATGAGACCGCGTTTTTCACATTTTTTCCATCCGGGTAGGTCACCCATGACAATGAGACCACACTTCATCATATTTTTTCCATCTAGGTAGGTCACCCATTACAATGAGACCACACTTCATATTTTTTCCATTTTGTGGTAGGTCGCCCATCATAATAAGACCGCGCTTTTCACATTTTTTCCATCCGGGTAGGTCACCCATGACAATGAGACCGCACTTCATCATATTTTTTCCATCTGGGTAGGTCACCCATTACAATGAGACCGCACTTCACATTCTTTCTATTTGGGTAGGTCGCCCATCACAACGAGACCACTTTTTCATATTCTTTCCACGTGGGTTGGTCACCCATGACAATGAGACCGCGCTTTTCACATTTTTTCCATCCGGGTAGGTCACCCATGATAATGAGACCGCACTTCATCATATTTTTTCAATTTGGGTAGGTCACCCATACAATGAGACCATCATTTTTCTTGGGTAGGTCACCCATACAATGAGACCATCATTTTTCTTGGGTAGGTCACCCATACAATGAGACCATCATTTTCTTGGGTCGGTCACCCATACAATGAGACCATCATTTTTCTTGGGTAGGTCACCCATTACAATGAGACCATTTTTTACAGATTCTTTTGTTTTGGTTAAATGAGGTCGCCAGATGGGATCTCATGTAGCTTTGGTTAAAGTGAATCGCCAGATGGGATTTCAGGTTAACCGAGTTACACATATGTTCATTCCAGTTGAATGAGGTCGCCAGATGGGATCTCATGTAGCTTTGGTTAAAGGGAATCGCCAGATGGAATTTCAGGTTAACCGAGTTACACATATTTTCGTGCCAGTCGAGAGGTCGCCAGATGGGATCTCATGTAGCTTTGGTTAAAGGGAATCTCCATATGGGATTTCAGGTTGACTGAGTTACACACATTCTTTGGTTTTGGTTAAAAGGGGTCGCCAGATGGGATCTCAGGATAATGAAAAATAAAAAAAAGAGAAGAACAGATTAAGGTTTTTAGATAAAGTGGATATTGAGCAAACAGAAATACAAGTTTTTCTTCACAAAGCTTACTATGCAAAACATTGAGGAGTTTTGCTTCGTAAGCATTGTAAAGAGGGGGCATCTGTTGCTACCCAATTTTGACCCATGTTTTTGATATATTTTCAAAAAATTCCAAAAATAAAGAAAAACAAAGAAAATCCAAAAAATATGTTTTTTAATATATTTTCGTTATTTTAGCATTTTCAACGTCGTCTAGAAAAGAATTTAATTTTTCAAACGCGTTCAACTTTTCACGCGTCATTTTTAAAATCATTGTTTTTCCTCATTGAGTCGACGTTGATATTGCTCGTTTTCAAAAAAATACAAAAAAATAAGAAAAATCAAAATTTACAAAAAAAAAGAGGAAGAAGTTGAGGGACCAAGTTGAAAAACCTAGCAACATTTTGCCTATAAATACTGGTCTTCAACTCACATTCAAAGGGGGGGTAATTTTGAAATATCAGAAAAATACAAAAAATAACCTAATCCTAAACCTATCTCTACCAAGCCTGCCGCCCCCCTTCCCCCCTGGTTTTAATTTTTTTCCTACAGCCGCCGGCCAGAAACAAAAGCCAAACAGCCACTTCCCTCAGCCTCTACCCAAGTCGTTGCCCCATTTTCTTCACCTTTTCTAGCCAACAAAACCGGAGCAGCCACCACAGCCGGTTCTCTCCTCCTCTCCCTCAGCTGGACTCTCCCCTTCTCCTCAGCCGGCCCTAAGCCACAAAGAAACCATTGCCCCCTCACAAATCTTCTCTGCAGCGGTCACCCAAAACCAAGGAGAAGTCGCCGCCCCAAACACCTGAAAAGAAACAAATCGGAGAGCACCTCCTCGTCCCTGCTCTCTCTTCCAGCCAGACAGCGACGATCCTTCCCTTCTCAGAGGCAAAGAAACCAGCGGCCCTCTCTCAGTCGACCTCCATCAACCGGCCAAATAGCCTCCAACGGCCACCAGCACCAACACCCATCAGATCTGCCAAGAGAAGTGAAGATCGGACAACCATCCTCTCTCCACCGCAGCCATCACAGGCCACCAGCAGCCCACACACGGACGTTCCCCCTTGGCCTCGCCACCACCGAAAGCAGAGAAGAAGGCGAAACCGAGAAGAAGCAGATCCAAAACGGAGAAGGAAGAAAGAATAAAAACAGATCTGAAAAACTAAGAAAAAGTTAAAATCGACTGCTGTGTTGTTCCTTTCATGTTCTGCAGGTCACCACCGGCATTGGGAGACTGAGAAGAAGTCAATCCAGCCCCCTTGTTGCTGGTTTTTCTTGCGGCGGCGCGTGAACCCATGCGCCGCCAGTGGCGGTGGCGCGTGGGAAGACGCGCCGCCACTGTTTTCTGCCCAGAAGCCTTCCCAGCACTGTTCCCGTGCACTGTTCCTGAAGCCTTAGGATGTTTTAGGGTTTGTTTTGTAATTTTGAATTGTTTGATGTAATTGTTTTGTTGATTTTTGAACCATTTGTATTTTGTAAATATGGATGTAAAAGAAAAGAAAAAAAAGAAAAAAGAAAAAAGAAACAAAAAATAGTGAAAGTGTATGTGTGTGTGTATTTTTTTTTTATTGAATTCTTTATTTATTTTCTTATTTATGATAAAATTGCAAATATATTAAAGAAGAATTTAATATTTTGATCGGATCACGGTTAAGAATTATTAACTTATACGTAAGTGATATTTCTAATTTCCGATGAAAAGACAATTATTAAAACTTCTTTAACACGTCAAAGCCACGAAGCAGCTTACCTCAGGTAGGGTGCGTTAGGGGTGCTAATACCTTCCCTAACCACAACCAGTCCCTTACCCGCAATCTCTGACAAGACCAGTACATCAGGTTTCCTAGTAGCCCTCAATGAATTACTAGGTGGCGACTCCAACGAACCAAAATTCAAGCAAACAACAACAACGAGACTTAAATCGCCAGCCGATGTCGCGCGCTGATTTTTTTTGGGGTGCGACAACTGTCATAACCCAATTTTGGGTTATTCCCTAAATTTCACTTTTAAAAAAATAAAAAATCAAAAAATAAAATAAAGGCTGGCAATGTGGAGAAAGCTGATAAACAAAGACTGTAAAAATAGGCAAAAATCGAAGGTCAAATTAAATGCAAATTCGAAGGTCAAATTAAATGATTATTGGATGAATTTGCATAAAAATTAAGTTCAATGACATAATTAAATTTTTAATGGGCCAATTTGATTTAATCATGGGCCAAATTAAATTTTAATTATGTTTAAGAATTAATTTAGATCCAATTGAAGGATTTAATTAAGTGCAAGGACTTAATTATACTTTAAATGGGTCAAATTAATTTGGGGGCTTAATTTGGGGTCAAATTAATTTGGTGGCTTCAACCGGTGGCAGACCCACGATCCCCTCATCCACAGCAGCGACGCCCCTCTGGTTCGGGTCCTTTTCCTTGCCGGCGATTTGAAACGGAGAAGAAGAGAGGAACCACGGACAGGGAACAAAAAAAATTAAAAGCAGATCTGCAAAACATAAGAAAATGAAAGACTAAAATCGACTGTGTTGTGTGATTTCTGTCTTGCAGGTACCGGTGTTCCTCACAGCCGTTAGGGAAGGGAAGAGAAGGAGAAAAGGGCTCAGATCCGGCCATCTCCATTTGCTGGCGGCGGCGCGTGAACCCACGCGCCGCCAGTCACGATGGCGCGTGGGAGGACGCGCCACCAGTGTACAACGATCACAGAAGATGCCCAGAATTCCCCAGCACTGTTCCCTAAGCTATTTTGGAATTTTCAAATGTTGCTGTGTATATTTGGGCACTGTTGTGTTTTGATTTATTTGATTATTTTTTATCTTTGTTATGTTGTAAACATGTAATCGTGGGTGAGTCAGCATAATTCAAGGAGATGCGTGTGTGTGTGTGTTTTTTATTATTATTATTTATTATATTGAATTATAAAATAAAAAAAATAAAAAAAAAGATTTAATTGTTTAATTTGAACATGCACAAATTCTAAGGATGGATAAAATCATGTTGTATTTTCTATGAAAATGTAAGAACATGTTTCTATATATATTCTGCGAATTAATAACTGATGTATCGTAGCCTTAGAAGTGGGCTAAAATTCTATTTTAAAAATTACATCAAGCTCACGAAGTTTGAATGTGGTGTGCATTGTGTTTGTGAATTTTTTTTATGGTAAAATTGCAGGAATAAAGAAGGAATTAATATTTTGATTGGATCACGGTGTAGAAGTACAAACTTGTACGGAAGTTGTATTTCTAAAATCTGATAAAAAGACAATTTTTAAAACTTCTTTAACACATCAAGTTCACGAAGCAGCTTACCTCAGGTAGGGTGCGTTAGGGGTGCTAATACCTTCCCTAACCACAATCAGTCCCTTATCCATGAATTTCTGACCATGACCAGTCCACCAGGGTTTCCTAGTAACCTCAATTAAATACTAGGTGGCGACTCCTAACGAACCAATTCAAGCAACTACACAACAACGAGATGTACAATCGCCAATCGATTGCGCGCGTGGATTTTTGACGTGCGATATATATAATTGAAACTAACCTTATAATTAATTACAGTCCATTTTGTTCTCACTAGAAAAAAAATCAATGTGAAACAAGGATTTTAATTTTACGTTTTTTTTTTGGCATGATACATGATCGGTTATATGATTTTCATGTTTTTAGCAATATTTTCTAGAATCAAACTGCACTTAACCTCACATAAAGTTGTGAACTTTTATAATTACATTGAATTGAGCATGAAATATTTGATTAGTTTTAGATGTTGGTGCACCTACATTTTATAATTTTTTGTTTACATGTTACAAAGAAGAAGAAATTATCGTAATTTTCTAGGATTTTCATTTGCATGTCAGTGACTTTAATTTGCACGTCAAGTCACTTTTAAAAAAATAAAAGATTTGACTAGTTTTAGCTGCTTGTGAAGCAACATAGTTTTTTTTTTGTTTTGTTTTGGAGAGGTTATTGTAAAATATGATACAAAGTCCACTAAAAAGGAAGGAGAATAAAATCTAAGAAATCTGCTCTAATTAGTTTGAGACTAATGGTAAATAGGTGATTCAAATCAATTATTGAAAGATTGTAAAGGATCTAAATGGATATTTTATATATTTTTAAGAAAATATTACAACAAAAACATTGCATATAAGAATAAATGATGTTGATATTTCACATCGTCTAGGTGAGCATTATACATAATCTTATCTTTTAAAGTATAATGGACCATATGATAAGAGTCTTTAACATCATCAATAAGCATATGTCTATTTTGAGATAAGATAATTTAATTAAATTTTAACCTGGAATTCATGAAGTAGCTTTCAAGCCTTGTTGCATATCACTGACATTTACATGACAAGTAACGAATATGTAATTTGATCCACATGTTATAAGAAATCAAGATATGCAACACTATATAAGCAAATAAGTCACTCATTTTAATTTGCAAGCTGACAATGCTAGGAGTATTGATATGACACAATATTAATACAAACAAGGACTAGTCATTTGCCTTTGGTTCGTAATTTGAAAATTAGATAATGTTCACATATAACAATATATGATATATGTATTAATTTCGACATTTTGAAAAAGTTGGCCATGCTAGTAGTATTGATATGACACAATATTAATACGGACAACAACTAGTCATTTGTTTTTGGTTCGTAATTTGAAAATTAGATAGTGTTCACATATAACAATACATGATATATGCATTAATTTCGATGTTTTGGAAACAAAAATAGAACCTACCTTAGTAAATTAACTCATATGTTTTATTAAAAACTCGAACTTACAATTGGTTTGGAGAAAACCGATCGACCTATCAGGTTAATCCGAAACCCGGGTAACCCAGCAAAACCCAGTAGAGACCCATTTTTTTTTCTCTCAAATATGTTTTTTCTTTTCGCCAGAGACCCCTATTTTTTCATATTTTTTAGTTGGTTGCTAACACATTTCAAATTTTACTGTATAAATACTAGAAGAATGTTTTATTTTTTTTAATGTGGGATTTGAAGCTCTTTAGTATATACTAGTTGGAAGCCCACGGCGTAATTTTCATAAACAATACTGTAAAAATTTATAATACAAAAAATAATATTTTTTAATATTAATAATATTATTTTTATTCAAATTTATTAATTATTTTATTAATAATATTAATTATATTAAAAATAATAATATTTATACAACAAATTATAGTATTTTTAATATTCATACTATTAATTATAATAAAAAATAATAATATTAATAACAAAAATAATATTATTTTTTATATGAATATTTAGAATTATAATAAAAATCATAATATTTATCACATAAATAATTATATTAAGAATTCCAAGGATGATTATAACACAAATAATACTATTTTTTATATCAATACTTTGAGTTATAATAAAAATAATAATATTTATAACACAAATAATAATATTTTTTATATGAACACTTTGAGTTATAAGATAAATAATAATATTTATAGCATACATTATTATGTTAAGAAAACTGAAGAATATTTACAACACAAATTATTTGGTTTTGGCGAGGACCTATGTGAATTGGGTCCTGAGGCATGACCCATTGTCATTAGGTCCTGCGCTGCATCAATTGCATTGGGTTCAGCGCAGGACTTGGTCGCGCCCAGGTCTGCCAGCCAAGCGCTAGGTGTCCGCAACCCCAGCGGGCGCACCTCCGGCATGGCGCTTGGATTCTGCATGCTGCAACCTCACCTCATGCCCCCACCAAACAGTTCAGTCCATAGTGTAATCATTCACAATCTACAGTATCCGCGCTACAGTGCAATCCACAATTAATTAACTCACAGTAAACAGTAGTCCCCGCTACAGTGAAACACTCATCAATTTTAGTTATAGTTAATAATAATAATAATAATAATAATAATAATTGTCGCACCCCAAAAACTATCTAATTGCGGGTTCGACTGGCGAATTTTTATTTTTTTGGTTTGATTTGGTTCTTTGGAGTCGCCACCTAGTATTTTGGTCACTAGGAACCCTAACTGGTCTCAAAGATCGGGTACGGAGACTGGTTGCGTAAAGGGAAGGTATTAGCACCCCAAATACGCCTTACCTAAGGTAAGCTGCATTGTTTTATTGTCTGATAAATAAATAAAAAACTAAGGTGTTATTGTGTTTTCATAGTTGTTGGTCTGTCTATGGTTCAAGAAAAATCCTCCTCGGTAAGGAGATCTTTATCTTATCGGGTAAAAATCCTAACCGTTCTAACGTCCATACCAAACTTTTATTAATAATATTTAGGAATACGTTTTACGTATAAATTCGTAATCCCAAATACTAAAAGAAAACAAAAAGATTTTTTTTAGAATTTTTGAAATATTGGCCTAGTTCTCATGGCTTGAATAAACTGGTTATTAAAGCCAAAATGCATGTTAATACATATATTGTTTTGAAAATTTTCTTTGTTGTGTGAAAATATGATGTTATAATATTTATATATATATTGGAGAGACTAGGCCGTATTTTAAAACAAAAACAATTTTTGGAAAATATTATTTTTTTATGCTTTGACGAAAATCGGGTATTTTAATACTGAGCTTGTATCCTTACGGTATAAAAATACAACCCAATATTAATCCACTTGGCTAAAAATATGCAGAAAAATCAACAACATTTTTTAGGGACTTTTAAAAAAAAAAAATTTGAAAGCAAAAACATTTTTTATTCTGAAAAATATTTGATATTTTGACGAAAACCGGGTATTTTTAACACTGGTTTTGTATCTTTACAGTATAAAAATACAAACCAAAATTAAACCACTTTGACCAAAACATGCAAAAAAAAAAAAAAAATCAAAATATTTTTTTAAGATTTTTTTTTTAAAAATATTTTTTATTATATAAATATTTTATATATATATATATATAACATATATATATATTATATATATAATATATTATAGGGCTGGGCCGACCCAAATAAATGGGCCAGGCTCAGCCCAGAGAAAAAAGGGGGCGGGCCGATCTCGGCCTGCCATGATATTGGGCCAGGCTCAGCCCAGAGAAAAAAAGGGGGCGGGCCGATCTCGGCCTGCCATGACATTGGGCCGATCTCTGCCCGACACTAAACTGGGCCGATCTCGGCCCGACACTAAACTGGGCCGATCTCGGCCCGAAACTACAGTGGGCCGATCTTGGCCCGAAAAACTTCTACAGTCTGGGCCCAGACCGGCCCAGACTTACAAGGCTGGGCCAGCATCGGGCTGGCCCAGCATCTTACGGCCCAGTAGGGGGGGAGAATTATTTTTCCCCCCCCGCCTCCTGCATGCTACATGCAGGAGGCAAAATGGCTATGATAAGAAGAAAAAAATGCAGGGGGGGAGAAATGTGCACCTGGCGTGGAGGCGATCGTTGGTGGAGCTGCGGTGTCACCGCGGTGTTATGGCCTCGAGGAAGGCGGCGCTGTGGTGTTCCCTCTCTCTCGTTGGTTCTCTCTCTCTTCGGTCTCCTCTCTCTCTCCTCTCTTCGGTTTTTTTCTTTCTGTTTTCGGTTTCGTTCTTTCTTGCTTTCGGTCTGTTTCTCTTCTCCCCTCTCCTTCGTGCGTTATTTATCTTCTCCCTCTATCGTCGGGTCTCTCTCTCTCTCTCGGCCTCTCTCTATTTATAAGCAAAAAAACGGAAACGGTGTGCCTTTTGTTAGTGCGCCTTCAATCACGCAACGGCTGGTCGGCCATTGATGCTTTCGGTGGTGGTGGTGGGGGCGAGGAGAGAGAGGCGGGAAGTTTTGAAAAAAAACGAAAAAGGTTTTCGTCCCTGTTTCTGTTTATTCGGGGGGGAAGGGGGAAGATGAACAGTGTCGTTCAAAACGACACTGTTCTGATCTTCCCCTTTTTTTTCTTTTTTTTTTTTCTTTTTTTTTTGTGAAACGGCGTCGTTTTGGATGAAACGCGCCGTTTCATTTAAATGGGTCAAACTTCAAATCAGTCCTCCAAATTCCGTTCCCGCCCCTCTTGTTGGCCGCCTTTTTCACTTTGGTCCTTGGTCTCTGATTTATGCAATTTAGCCCTCAATTGATTAATAAACTTTCAATTTCTTCAATTAGGCCCCTGAACCGAAAAATTGCAGCCCCTCCATTTTCGCGCCTCTTCCAATTTCGTCCCTGGTTTCGGATTTTCTTAATTAAATCCCTAATTGGCCCTTAAACTTCAATATTTATGCAATTAAGCCCCTGATTTGACCCAATAAATTCCTAAAAAATATATTTTGGCCCCAGAACTTAAATTTCTTCAAATTAAAGCCCAAATTGACTTAAAAATCAATTTTTCTTGCAATCAAATCTTCTATAAATTCAAATAAAAATCCAATTAAATCCATAAACATCCAATTAAGTCCATAAAAATCCAAATTCGGGCTTTTCTCCTCAAAATTCAAATTTTCCTTCTCAATAGGGCTTTCATCCTTCAAGAATATACTGTCAAAAATTCAATCCTTGTATTTTTAAATTCCTTGACCAATTTTCTGACTGTTTTCCGGGCGCTTCTGCCTCCGGTTATTTTTTCTAATCTCTTTTGGCTATTTATTTTATTTTTCATGGGGACCCAAAAATGGGTTACAACAATAATAATACTCTATATTCACAAGAGAAAAGTTATATTTTTTTAATGTGGGATAAAAAAACCTTTTTTGTTTAAATACTTCAACTTAAAAGAATAAGATAGTATCTTTTCAATGTGACATAAGAAAACCTTTTCAAATAATTTTTTAAACTTCATTATTTACAATATGTATAATCTATATCCACATGAATTATTTCGTAATTTTTTTATATGAAATATTAAAATCTTAAATATTTTTTTATATATTTTCGGGTTGACTCGTGTAACCCGGGACCCTGCCCCTCAACCTGGTCAACACCTGAACCGGGTTTGATAACTATGTTCTTAACTAAAAAGTAAAGAAAATGATTGCGAGATGTGGTATTTTTTAAAGCCAAATTAATTTTTTTTTTAAAGCACAATATTTATTTATCAAACATATTTTTTGGAATGCCACTTTCATGTCATATTCCTAGACAACGTAACTAACGAAACACAACATATCAAATAGTAAGTGAAAAATGATTTAAAACAAGCCTATCCAAATTAACTGATTGGCACTAGAAACTACTCCCTCTTTATCAAAATATAGCTAGAAAAAAAAAACTTGATTAAAAAGTATATGAACTTAATGAGAAGGTGTTTTACCACAAATCAAAGTTATCAAAATTATAGTGCTCAAATGGATATCCCCATAGTAAAAATGTGGGCTTTTTATAAGAAGTTCTCAAATTCAAATCATGAAAGGAGTGGCTATGAAATTAGAGATTAAGAATGACTTTTTTTCAAATCATGTTAGAAATACAATTTGTTATTCAATTTCGGAATTATCTATAATTGCCAGGATTAATGCTTTCCTTTTGCAAATTACACTCCAGGACTCCCCAGCAAGCAAGCAGCCAAGTTGATTCCTCTTTCTTCATTCACAGGCCTCGGGATCATTAAACACATGCGAGCAGGAGAAAAAGTCATTGTACATTTTTACTCTAAATTCCACTTTTTGCCTGAATGAACTTCCATCAAATGGAAATAGAGCAACCAGAATGTGTTATTTATTGATGCGAAGGAATGGAAACATTTCCATGTGCATGTTTTCTTAGCCCTTTATAGTGTTAGTTTGTAGTTTTATTTTTACTTTTTTTTTCGTTTTCTTCCTTCTTGAGTTATATGAAATTTGCATCGATTAGTTTGAGATTGATGGTAATTAGTTAATTTAAATCAATTCTAGAAAGATCATGAAGAATCTAAAAGGAGAATTTTATGTATTTTTATTGACAAATTACTGCAAAAAACATTGCATATGAGAATGAATGGTGTTGATATTTCACATCGTCTGGGTCAACTTATTTTTAAGTATTACATAATTTTATCTTTTAAAGTCTAATGAATCACATGATGGGACAATTGAACATCATTAATAAATGTTTGTCCATTTTGAGATAAGATAATTTCATTAAATTTTAAGTTGAAATTCTTGAAGTAGCTTTCAAGCCTTGTTGTATGGTACTAACATTTATATGGCAAATAACGAACATGTTATTTGCACCACATGTTATAAGAAAGTATGATATGCAAGACTATATAAGCAATCAAATCACTCACTTTAATTTGCATGTTGGTCATGCAAAGTGTATTGATATGACACAATATTAATACATACAAGGACTAATTATTTGCATTTGGTACAGTAAATAACTTGTAATTTGGAAATTAAATAGTGTTCATATATAACAATACATGATATATGCATTAACTTTAATGTTTGAAAAAAATAAATAAATATACCTCAATAAATTAACTTTTATCAAACATGTTTTCGGAAATGTTACTTTCATTTTATATTCCTAGAAAACACAACATAATAAACAATAAGAAAAAAAAAACTAATTCTAAACAAACCCATTCAAATTACAAAGTTATGAAACTACTCTCTCTTGATCTATACATAATAAAAGAAAATGATTCAAAAATTGAATTGAATCATGTGATGAGAAGTGTTACACGACACATCAAAGTTATAAAAGTAATTTATTATGTTTAAATAGATACCTCCATAGTAAACATATAAGCTTTCTAATTATAATAAGTTTTCCGGTTCATATTATGAATGGAATGACTAGGAAATTTGAGATGACTATTATAACCCAATACACATCTAATTGATAAAAAAGAATTATATATATATATATATATATATATATATATATATATATTCTTTACTATTAAAACCAATAACAACAATGAATCTTTTGTGTAAGTTATTAAACGACTTCAATACAAAGAATTTGAAGGAGAAATAAAGAAACATAAATATAGTTTATTCAATTCTTTAAATATTTTATACAATGGATGGTACGTTGATTTTTAAATTACTATTTTTGACCACCCCTAATTTCCTATTACTTTTCTTCTTGTCTGTATAAATTATGAACACGAGATTCACTTTAAATAGTTGTATTATTATCCTTTGCTTTAATAATTCCATATATATAATTGAAACTAACCTTATAATTAATTACAGTCCATTTTGTTCTCACTAGAAAAACATCAATGTGAAACAAGGCTTTTAATTTTACGTTTTTTTTTTGTGGCATGATACATGAACGGTTATATGATTTTCATGTTTTTAGCAATATTTTCTAGAATCAAACTGCATTTAATCTCACATAAAGTTGTGAACTTTTATAATTACATTGAATTGAGCATGCAATATTTGATTAGTTTTAGTTGCTGGTGCACCTACTTTTTATAATTTTTTGTTTACATGTTACCAGGAAGAAGAAGAAATTATCGTAATTTGCTAGGAGTTTCATTTGCATGTCAGTGACTTTAATTTGCATGCAGGCTGTGGTAGGAATATTGTCGTGGTCCATATAAATGCAGACAAAGACAGATGTTTTGTCTTTGGTACAACAAGATTTGAAGACAGTCTATCAAGTGGTCGGTATCAATCATTAAGGTTTTCCAATGCAGATCATGTGGTTGGTATCTATCATTAGTCAATCTGTTTTTAGGTATCTGCCATTAATGATTTCACACATATGGCTAAAACGTGGATGTGGCTAAAATATCTTTATCGTTTTTAACCTCTAATGAGCTAGCAAACTGATAAGAGACACCTTTTGTCTTTCCCATCTTTGAGACATGCGTGATTCCTTGTCCATATTTCGTATTTATACCTCTTGTAGGGAAGAATAATACCTTACGTTAGGGTTTAGCGTTCAACTGGGACGTTGTTTGCCAGGCCTAAAAGGAGTAGGGCTTTAATAATTTTGGCCCATTTCAGTTGTTAAAGCATTTCCTGTTTTGACTAGAAAAAGCTTATATTCTCGTGAATTCAACTCTTGAATTCCTTATCTATATCACTGCATGGAGGTGCAAAAAACTAAAGTTAGAATGGTCCTCGTCCAATCAATGCATGCTAAAAAATATTGGCTACTTTTCAGTCTTTACTCTTTACTAGGTCTAGGATGTATATAATTTTCTTAGTTCTCTTGTCTATTTCCTATAAGATTTAATAAACAAAAAAAAAAAGAAGATAAAAGCGCCTTTTTTTTTTTTTTTTTTTGTGAAACGGCGTCGTTTTGGATAAAACGCGCCGTTTCATTTAAATGGGTCAAACTTCAAATCAGTCCTCCAAATTCGGTCCCCGCCCCTCTTGTTGGCCGCCTTTTTCACTTTGGTCCTTGGTCTCTGATTTATGCAATTTAGCCCTCAATTGATTAATAAACTTTCAATTTCTTCAATTAGGCCCCTGAACCGAAAAATTGCAGCCCCTCCATTTACGCGCATCTTCCAATTTCGTCCCTGGTTTCGGATTTTCTTAATTAAATCCCTAATTGGCCCTTAAACTTCAATATTTATGCAATTAAGCCCCTGATTTGACCCAATAAATTCCTAAACAAATATATTTTGGCCCCAGAACTTAAATTTCTTCAAATTAAAGCCCAAATTGACTTAAAAATCAATTTTTCTTGCAATCAAATCTTCTATAAATTCAAATAAAAATCCAATTAAATCCATAAACATCCAATTAAGTCCATAAAAATCCAAATTCGGGCTTTTCTCCTCAAAATTCAAATTTTCCTTCTCAATAGGGCTTTCATCCTTCAAGAATATACTGTCAAAAATTCAATCCTTGTATTTTTAAATTCCTTGACCAATTTTCTGACTGTTTTCCGGGCGCTTCTGCCTTCGGTTATTTTTCTAACCTCTTTTGGCTATTTATTTTATTTTTCATGGGGACCCAAAAATGGGTTACAACAAATGCCCCCTCTTTATAATACTTACGGAGCATGGGTTTTGCGCAGTAAGTGTTATAAAGATAAACCCAAAACGAAACTCCCGAAACTGATATGGTCGAAGATTGATTTATCTGAAACTTTGTCCTTTACGACAATCCTCCTTAGCCAAAAAACTATGATCAAAACTTAGCCATCTCGAGATCCTTATCCAGCAATCCTCTGCATTCTTACTTTAGTTTGATCAACATGGAAATCCATCCGAGATCCCATCTAGTGATCTCCTTTAACCTGGAATCTCATCTGGCGATTCCTTTACCCATAACCAATGCAAAAAATATGTATATGGTCTCATTATGATGGGTGACCTGCCCGAATGGAAAAGGGAAAGAATGGTCTCATTCTTTGGGTGACCTACCCAGGGGGAAGAATGGCCTCATTATTATGGGTGACCTACCCAGGTAAAAAAAAGGTGGAGAATGGTCTTATTCTTATGGGTGACCTACCCAGAAAAAATATGGTCTCATTGTGATGGGTGACCTACCCAAGGAAAAAAGGAAGAGTGGTCTCATTCTTTGGGTGACCTACCCAGGGGAAGGAATGGCCTCATTCTTATGGGTGACCTACCCAGATAAAAAAAAAATGGAGAAGGGTCTCATTCTTATGGGTGACCTACCCAGAAAAATATGGTCTCATTGTGATGGGTGAGCTACCCAAGGAAAAAAGAAGAGTGGTCTCATTCTTTGGGTGACCTACCCAGGGGAGGAATGACCTCATTCTTATGGGTGACCTACCCAGATAAAAAAAAAATGGAGAATGGTCTCATTCTTATGGGTGACCTACCCAGAAAAGTATGGTCTCATTGTGATGGGTGACCTACCCAAGGAAAAAAATGTGAAGTGCGGTCTCATTGTAATGGGTGACCTGCCCAGATGGAAAAAATGTGATGAAGTGGTCTCGATGTGATGGGCGACCTACCCAAATAGAAAGAATATGAAGTGCGGTCTCATTGTAATGGGTGACCTACCCAGGAAAATGTTGGTGAGGGCTCAAAGGCGCACTCGAAAAGAGGTAGGGTTTAGAAAACGCACTACCCAAAAAGTGAGGGCTCAAACAGCGCACTCGAAAAGAGGTAGGGTTTAGAAAACGCACTACCCAAAAAGTGAGGGCTCAAACAGCGCACTCGAAAAGAGGTAGGGTTAGAAAAGGCACTACCCAAAAAGTGAGGGCTCAAACAGCGCACTCGAAAAGAGGTAGGGTTAGAAAACGCACTACCTGAGAAATGGTGATGAAATCCCGATCTGACAAATGTTGAAAGCAATATATTATGGTTAATATGCATGTATGTTTTTGTTACCTATCTTGGAAACATAGGTCCCCCTTTCGTCGTAAACCTCTTTGCTCTTGTTTCAAGCTTTTCTCATGAACCGAAATATCCTTCATGTCCTTTTAGTGAAGAGATCTTTGGTTCCTTATGGGGCCCTTTCTTGCTCCATTGAGTTTTGCGCCAAAGGAAAAAATTGGTTTTGTTCATGAAAACTGAAACTTTTAATACAATTAGCAAATTTTATAAAAGATGCTTTTTTAGAAGTTTTTATTATGATATCCCTTTTGGGCTTGGGTTTACTCTGGACCCTTATGTGCATTTCGTGCACCTTTTGCCCCCTAGTGTGATGTGCAACTATATGTCAAGTAGATTTGATTTGGTTCACCAATTGATGGAGTCATTTTCTTAGTCATGCCATAAAAAGTTCTTTTCAGCAAAAGATTTCAAATGCTATGAGATCATCTGTTATATACATATATAAAAGGACTCTTTACAAAGAGAATTCATGGCCAAAATTTATTTTAATGACTGGGAAATTACGAAATACATCAAGCGTAGTATTTCTTTACAGAGTCGGAATTCACAGGCTAAGCTAGATCTTCTCCATCCATTCTAGACAGTAACAAAGCTCCTCCTGAGAATGCTTTCCTCACCACGTAAGGCCCCTCATAGTTAGGTGCCCATTTACTCTGATCTTCTCCAGGTAAAGGTAATATTTTCTTTAGTACAAGATCTCCTTCGTGGAATCCTCGAGGTCGAACCTTCTTGTCATATGATTTAGCCATCCTTCTTTGGTAGAGTTGATGATGACAGATCGCAGCTATCCTTTTTTCACTGATCAGATTCAACTGTTCATATCTAACCTTTGCCCATTCTAACTCTTCCAGCCCAGAGTCAAACAACACTCTCAATGATGGGATTTCCACTTCTAAAGGCATCACCGCCTCCATTCCATATACCAACATGTACGGGGTGGCTCCTGTTGAGGTTCGAACTGCGGTGCGATATGCATGAAGAGCAAATGGCAACATCTCATGCCAATCCTTATAGGTGACTACCATCTTCTGAATAATCTTTTTGACATTTTTATTAGCAGCTTCTACCGCGCCATTCATCTTTGGTCTATATGGTGAAGAATTGGAATGCTTGATTTTCCATTTAGTGCAGAGCTCTATTATCATCTTGCCGTTGAAATTCTAGGCGTTATCAGTTATGATCTTTTCTGGTGGACCATACCGACATATCAAATCTCTCTCAATAAACTTCTTCACCACTTTTTGCGTCACATGAGCAAATGACCCAGCTTCTACCCATTTTGTGAAGTAGTCGATAGCCACGAGAATAAACCTATGACCATTGCTGGCTTTTGGGTTTACCGGTCCAATTACATCAATTCCCCACATCGCGAAGGGCCATGGAGATGTTAAATTAAACAGAGGAGCCGGAGGAGCATTGATTTTGTCACTGTATACTTGGCACTTATGACATTTCCAGACATAATCGATACAATCCTTCTCTAACGTCATCCAGAAGTACCCGGCTCTTTGTATCTTCCTGGCCATCACATGTCCACTAGCATGAGTTGAGCAAATCCCTTCATGGACTTCCTGTACTGTGCTTTTAGCCTCAAATTCATCCAAACATCTCAACAAAGTCCCGTCAGATGATTTCTTATACAAAATCTCCCCATCAAGATAAAAATCCATTGCCAACCTTCTCAAGGTCTTCTTGTCGATTTTGGATGCCCCCATGGGATATGCCTGGTTTTGGATGAAATTCTTGATATCATAGTACCATGGGTTTCCATCCACTTCTCTTTCGACTGAGCAACAATGAGCGGGGTTATTTCTGATATTGATGTGTACTGGCTGTACCTTGTGCCCAAAGTCTATCTTGGCCATAGATGCTAGTGTGGCCAAAGCATCTGCAAACTGGTTCCCTTCCCTTCCCAGATGGGTGAACTCTATTTCCTCAAATTCTTTAGCCAGCTTAGACAGGTATTCTTGGTAAGGCCTTAACTTCTCTTCTTTGGTTTGCCATTCTCCTTTCACTTGGCAAATAATCAGCATTGAATCTCCATACACATCTATCTTTCTTATGTTCATCTCTAATGCAGCCTCTAAACCAAGAATGCAAGCTTCATACTCAGCCGTGTTGTTGGTGCACCCGAACTGCAGCTTAACTGAAACCGGATATTGCTTCTTATCAGGAGAGATTATCACTGCCCCCGCTCCGTTACCACATACATTTACAGCACCATCAAAGTACATAACCCACCAATCTGATTTCTCTTCCTCGATTGCAAACACATCTTCATCGGGAAAGTCAAAGTTTAACGGCTCATAATCTTCCATAGCATGGTCAGCCAGGTGATCGGCAATAACACTCCCTTTCACGGCTTTCCTTGTCATACATACTATGTCATACTCAGCCAAAAGAACTTGCCATCTTGCAATTCGGCTAGATAGATAAGGCTTTTCACAAATGTACCTTAACGGGTCTAACTTGGAAATTAACCATGTAGTGTGATACAACATATACTGACGTAATCTCTTAGTAGCCCATGCTAGTGCGCAACACAGCTTCTCAATCACAGTATACCTAGACTCGTATTCCGTGAACTTCTTGCTTAGGTAATAAATGGCCCTTTCCTTCCTTCCGGTTTCATCATGTTGCCCAAGCACACATCCCATTGCTATTTCGGTTACTGTTAGGTATAAAATCAATGGCCTTTCTGGTACGGGAGGAACAAGCAGAGGTGGATTTAGCAAGTATTGCTTGATTTTCTCAAAAGTTTGTTGCACCCCCAAAAAAATAAACAAAAAAAGTTTGTTTTTGCGACATTCGACTGGCGACTTTCGTGTTGTTCTGTTTTGCTGATTTGGTTCTTTGGAGTCGCCACCTAGTATTTTGGTCACTAGGAACCCTAACTGGTCTTTCAGAGATTCTAAGGTAAGTGACTGGTTGCGTAAAGGGAAGGTATTAGCACCCCTAGTACGCCCTACCTAAGGTAAGCTGCTTGGTGTTTGGTTTGCCTTATAATTGCTATGGTGTTGGTATTTTTAGGGCTCGTCAATTGATTTTGGATAGAAATCTAAGGAGATTCCATGTGCTTTAAAAGCTCATTTTTCCCTTAGTATTTCAAAAGTTTGTGACTCATAAATCGTGGGATAATAATAAAAAAATTAAATTTTGAAATGTCCTCGATTATAATCAAGACTTCTTTCAAGAATGTGTGCGGATTTATTACTCCCAATAATATTTTGGATATTCATCCTTTTAAGGATTTCTTTATCCAAACATTAGCGGTAAATAATAAATAAATTCCTTTTCCAAAAATAAGATTTTTATAGTTTTTTGAATATTGGCCAATACCCTTTGGAATTTTACAAACACGTTGTAAAATCCAGAAATGCAAGAAAATAATTTGTGTTTAAGAAATCTATGTGAAAACACACTTTCGAAGCTTCCAATATATTTGTTTTATAAAAAAAGAATATTCAAAACATGTTAGAGTATTGGCCGTATGCAACACGTAAGAAAATATATTTTTTTTAAAACAATATTTTTTTTTTGACGAAATCGGGTATTTTTAATACTGAATTTGTATCTCCACAGCATAAAAATACAAACTAATATTAAGTCATTTTAAAAAGATGTACGAAAAAAATCAACAATATTTTTAAGGAATTTTTAGAATTTTTTGAAAGCAAAAAAAAAAAATTTATCTTTGAAAATTTTGGGTGCCATGACGAAAATCAGATATTTTAAATACTGAATTTATACCTCCACATTATAAAATAAAAAAAACAAACAAACCCCTCTAAAAAATATATATATATATATGAAAGGAAAATAACAACATTTTTTTTTTCAGATTTTTTTATAAATATTTTATATATATATAACATATACACACATATATATAATATAATAATATAATATAATTATATATATTAATTAGTAAGGGGCTGGGCCGGCCCAACTGACTGGGCCGGGCTCAGCCTCACAAGTGACTGGGCCGATCTCGGCCCAAGAAGTGACTGGGCCGATCTCGGCCCAAAACAATAACTTGGTCTGGGCCGGACCCGGCCCAGATCGCCGGGTTGGGCCAGAATCCTTCTGGCCCATATACATGTTTCTGGGCCAGAAACGGTCTGGCCCAGAAGATAAAATATAACGGGGGGGAATTAATTTCCCCCCCCGTCCCCTGCATGCAGAACAAATCTGCATGCAGGAGACGAAACCTACCGAAGACGGAAAAAAAAAAAAAAAAAAACAATGCAGGGGGCAGAGCGTACCTGGCGGGGCTGGAGATGGTGGTTTGCTGGTGGGGCTACGGTGGCGTGGCTCGTGGACGGCGGCTCCGGGCGGCGTTGCTGCTGTTTCTAATAGTGGCGAAAAATTCTTCTTCCTCCCTTCTCCTTCGTTTTTTTTTGTTCTCGGTGGCTGTCTATTCTCGATTTGGTTTTGGTTTTTTTTTTTTGTTTCGGTTTCCTTCTTCTCGGTTTGTTTCTGTTCTTCTTTCTCTCTTCGGGTCGCTCTCTCTCTCTCTTCTCTCCTCGGGTCTCTCGGGTTTTTCTTCTTCTTTTTTTCTTCGGTTTTCTTCTATATTTATAGGGGCAGAACAGGTGGTGGACCATGGTTAGTGCGCCTTCAATCACGCATGGCTGGTCGGTTCTTTCGGTGGTGGTGGTGGGGGCGAGGAGAGAGGCGCGGGAAAATTTTCAAATTTTTCGTCTCTGTTGCTGCTAAACCGGGGGGAGGAAGAAGATGAACAGTGTCGTTCAAAACGACACCGTTCTGCTTTCGTTTTTTTTTTTTAATTGTATTTTATATATGAAACGACGTCGTTTTGGATAAAACGCGCCATTTCATTTAAATGGCCAAACTTCAAATCAGTCCTCCAAATTCGGTCCCCGCCCCTCTTGTTGGCCGCCTTTTTCACTTTGGTCCTTGCCCTCTGATTTATGCAATTGAGCCCCTAATTGATCAATAAACTTCCAATTTCTTCAATTAAGCCCCTGAAACAATTCCAAACAGCCCCCTCTATCTTTGCGCCTTCTCCAAATTGGTCCCTGGTTTCGGATTTTCACAATTAAGTCCCTAATTGGCCATTAAAACTTCAATATTTATGCAATTAAACCCCTGATTTGACCCAATAAATTCCTAAAAAATATATTTTGGCCCCAGAACTTAAATTTCTCCAAATTAAAGCCCAAATTGACTTAAAAATCAATTTTTCTTGCAATCAAATCTTCTATAAATTCAAATAAAAATTCAATAAAAATCCAATGAAGTCCATAAAAACCCAATTAAGTCCATAAACATCCAAATTTGGGCTTTTCTCCTCAAAATTCAAATTTTCCTTCTCAATAGGGCTTTCATCCTTCAAGAATATACTGTCAAAAATTCAATCCTTGTATTTTTAAATTCCTGGACCAATTTTCTGACTGTTTTCCGGGCGCTTCTGCCTCCGGTTATTTTTCTAACCTCTTTTGGCTATTTATTTTATTTTTCAGGGGGACCCAAAAATGGGTTACAACAGATGCCCCCTCTTTATAATACTTACGGAGCATGGGTTTTGCGCAGTAAGTGTTATAAAGATAAACCCAAAACGGAACTCCCGAAACTGATCTGGTCGAAGCTTGATTGATCTGAAACTTTGTCCTTTATAACAATCCTCCTTAGCCCCAAAACTATGATCAAAACTTAGTCATCTTGAGATCCTTATCCAGCGATCCTCTGAATTCTTATTTTAGTTTGATCAACATGGAAATCCATCCGAGATCTCATCTGGTGATCTCCTTTAACCTGGAATCCCATCTGGCGATTCCTTTACCCATAACCAAAACAAAAAAAACGTGTGTGGTCTCATTATGATGGGTGACCTGCCCGAGGGGAAAAGGGAAAGAGTGGTCTCATTCTTTGGGTGACCTACCCAGGTAAAAAAAAAAGATGGAGAATGGTCTCATTCTTATGGGTGACCTACCCAGAAAAAATATGGTGGCATTGTGATGCGTGACCTACCCAAGGAAAAAGGAAGAGTAGTCTCATTCTTTGGGTGACCTACCTAGGGGAAGGAATGGCCTCATTCTTATGGGTGACCTACCCAGATAAAAAAAAATGGAGAAGGGTCTCATTCTTATGGGTGACCTACCCAGAAAAATATGGTCTCATTGTGATGGGTGACCTACCCAAGGAAAAAAGAAGAGTGGTCTCATTCTTTGGGTGACCTACCTAGGGGGAGGAATGGCCTCATTCTTATGGGTGACCTACCCAGATAAAAAAAAATGGAGAATGGTCTCATTCTTATGGGTGACCTACCCAGAAAAGTATGGTCTCATTGTGATGGGTGACCTACCCAAGGAAAACAAATGTGAAGTGCGGTCTCATTGTAATGGGTGACCTACCTAGATGGAAAAAATGTGATGAAGCGGTCTCGTTGTGATGGGCGACCTACCCAAATAGAAAGAATATGAAGTGCGGTCTCATTGTAATGGGTGACCTACCCAGAAAAATGTTGGTGAGGGCTCAAAGGCGCACTCGAAAAGAGGTAGGGTTTAGAAAACGCACTACCCGAGAAGTGAGGGCTCAAACGGCGCACTCGAAAAGAGGTAGGGTTAGAAAACGCACTACCCAAAAAGTGAGGGCTCAAACAGCGCACTCGAAAAGAGGTAGGGTTAGAAAACGCACTACCCAAAAAGTGAGGGCTCAAACAGCGCACTCGAAAAGAGGTAGGGTTAGAAAACGCACTACCTAAAAAGTGAGGGCTCATACAGCGCACTCGAAAAGAGATAGGGTTAGAAAACGCACTACCTGAGAAATGGTGATGAAATCCCGATCTGACAAATGTTGAAAGCAATATATTATGGTTAATATGCATGTATGTTTTTGTTACCTATCTTGGAAACATAGGTCCCCCTTTCGTCGTAAACCTCTTTGCTCTTGTTTCAAGCTTTTCTCATGAACCGAAATATCCTTCATGTCCTTTTAGTGAAGAGATCTTTGGTTCCTTATGGGGCCCTTTCTTGCTCCATTGAGTTTTGCGCCAAAGGAAAAAATTGGTTTTGTTCATGAAAACTGAAACTTTTAATGCAATTAGCAAATTTTATAAAAGATGCTTTTTTAGAAGTTATTATGATATCCCTTTTGGGCTTGGGTTTACTATGGACCCTTATGTGCATTTCGTGCACCTTTTGCCCCCTAGTGTGATGTGCAACTATATGTCAAGTAGATTTGATTTGGTTCACCAATTGATGGAGTCATCTTCTTAGTCATGCCAAAAAAGTTCTTTTGAGCCAAAAGATTCCAAATGCTATGAGATCATGGCCGAAATTTTTATATATATATATATATATATAAAAAGACTCTTTACAAAGAGAATTCATGACCAAAATTTATTTTATTGAACGGGAAATTACGAAATACATCAAGCGTAGTATTTCTTTACAAAGTCGGAATTCACAGCCCTAGCTAGATCTTCTCCATCCATTCTAGACAGTAACAAAGCTCCTCCTGAGAATGCTTTCCTCACCACGTAAGGCCCCTCATAGTTAGGTGCCCATTTACTCTGATCTTCTCCAGGTAAAGGTAATATTTTCTTTAGTACAAGATCTCCTTCGTGGAATCCTCGAGGTCGAACCTTCTTGTCATATGATTTAGCCATCCTTCTTTGGTAGAGTTGATGATGACAGATCGCAGCTATCCTTTTTTCACTGATCAGATTCAACTGTTCATATCTAACCTTTGCCCATTCTAACTCTTCCAGCCCAGAGTCAAACAACACTCTCAATGATGGGATTTCCACTTCTAAAGGCATCACCGCCTCCATTCCATATACCAACATGTACGGGGTGGCTCCTGTTGAGGTTCGAACTGCGGTGCGATATGCATGAAGAGCAAATGGCAACATCTCATGCCAATCCTTATAGGTGACTACCATCTTCTGAATAATCTTTTTGACATTTTTATTAGCAGCTTCTACCGCGCCATTCATCTTTGGTCTATATGGTGAAGAATTGGAATGCTTGATTTTCCATTTAGTGCAGAGCTCTATTATCATCTTGCCGTTGAAATTCTGGGCGTTATCAGTTATGATCTTTTCTGGTGGACCATACCGACATATCAAATCTCTCTCAATAAACTTCTTCACCACTTTTTGCGTCACATGAGCAAATGACCCAGCTTCTACCCATTTTGTGAAGTAGTCGATAGCCACGAGAATAAACCTATGACCATTGCTGGCTTTTGGGTTTACCGGTCCAATTACATCAATTCCCCACATCGCGAAGGGCCATGGAGATGTTAAATTAAACAGAGGAGCCGAAGGAGCATTGATTTTGTCACTGTATACTTGGCACTTATGACATTTCCGGACATAATCGATACAATCCTTCTCTAACGTCATCCAGAAGTACCCGGCTCTTTGTATCTTCCTGGCCATCGCATGTCCACTAGCATGAGTTGAGCAAATCCCTTCATGGACTTCCCGTACTGTGCTTTTTGCCTCAAATTCATCCAAACATCTCAACAAAGTCCCGTCAAATGATTTCTTATACAAAATCTCCCCATCAAGATAAAAATCCATTGCCAACCTTCTCAAGGTCTTCTTGTCGATTTTGGATGCCCCCATGGGATATGCCTGGTTTTGGATGAAATTCTTGATATCATAGTACCACGGGTTTCCATGCACTTCTCTTTCGACTGAGCAACAATGAGTGGGGTTATTTCTGATATTGATGTGTACTGGCTGTACCTTGTGCCCAAAGTCTATCTTGGCCATAGAGGCTAGTGTGGCCAAAGCATCTTTAAACTGGTTTCCTTCCCTTCCTAGATGGGTGAACTCTATTTCCTCAAATTCTTTAGCCAGCTTAGCCAGGTATTCTTGGTAAGGCCTTAACTTCTCTTCTTTGGTTTGCCATTCTCCTTTCACTTGGCAAATAATCAGCATTGAATCTCCATACACATCTATCTTTCTTATGTTCATCTCTAATGCAGCCTCTAAACCAAGAATGCAAGCTTCATACTCAGCCGTGTTGTTGGTGCACCCGAACTGCAGCTTAACTGAAACCGGATATTGCTTCTTATCAGGAGAGATTATCACTGCCCCCGCTCCGTTACCACATACATTTACAGCACCATCAAAGTACATAACCCACCAATCTGATTTCTCTTCCTCGATTGCAAACACATCTTCATCGGGAAAGTCAAAGTTTAACGGCTCATAATCTTCCATAGCATGGTCAGCCAGGTGATCAGCAATAACACTCCCTTTCACGGCTTTCCTTGTCATATACACTATGTCATACTCAGCCAAAAGAACTTGCCATCTTGCAATTCGGCTAGATAGATAAGGCTTTTCACAAATGTACCTTAATGGGTCTAACTTGGAAATTAACCATGTAGTGTGATACAACATATACTGACGCAATCTCTTTGTAGCCCATGCTAGTGCGCAGCACAGCTTTTCAATCACAGTATACCTAGACTCATATTCCGTGAACTTCTTGCTTAGGTAATAAATGGCCCTTTCCTTCCTTCCGGTTTCATCATGTTGCCCAAGCACACATCCCATTGCTGTTTCGGTTACTGTTAGATATAAAATCAATGGTCTTTCTGGTACGGGAGGAACAAGCAGAGGTGGATTTAGCAAGTATTGCTTGATTTTCTCAAAAGCTTTATCACACTCTTCATTGCATATTCCAGGGTTCTTCTTCTTCAACAAACGAAAGATCGGGTCATAAGTCGCGGTTAAATGGGATATAAACCGAGCGATGTAATTCAACCTTCCTAAGAACCCTCTCACCTCCTTCTCAGTCTTGGGGGGTGGCATAGATTGGATAGCTTTTACTTTTTCAGGATCCACTTCTATCCCTTTGTCACTCACCACAAATCCCAACAGCTTACCGGATTTCACCCCGAATGAACACTTTGTTGGGTTAAGCCTCAACTTATATTTCCTTAATCTTTCAAATAATTTCTTCAATATTTGGACATGATTCTCTCCCTCTTTAGATTTAGCAACCATGTCATCCACGTATACTTCAATCTCTTTGTGCATCATGTCGTGAAACAAAGTCACCATAGCCCTTTGGTAAGTGGCCCCAGCATTCTTTAAACCAAATGGCATGACTTTGTAGCAAAAGGTTCCCCATGGTGTTATAAAGGTCGTCTTCTCCCTATCCTCTGGCGCCATTCTTATCTGATTGTAGCCTGAAAACCCATCCATGAAGGAATATGTGGAGCTGCGTGCTGCATTATCAACTAACATATCTATGTGTGGTAAAGGGAAATTATCTTTAGGACTAGCCCGGTTTAAATCCCTAAAGTCCACGCAAACTCTGATTTTACCTTCCTTTTTGGGTACCACCACTATGTTTGACACCCATTGTGGATACTTCACTACTTCCAAAAAACCAGCGTCCCATTGTTTTTCAATTTCCGCCTTTACTTTGATTAAGACCTCCGGATGAGTTCTCCTTAACTTCTGCTTAATCGGCTTGCATCCTTCCATCAGTGGTATTCTATGCACTACAATGTCCGTATCCAGACCAGGCATATCCTCGTAGGACCAGGCAAAGACATCCACATAATCCTTGAGCAGTGCAATCAACTCTTCCTTTGTTTCGGGGGTGATCAAAGTCCCTATCTTCAGCTCTCGCTTGATTTCTTCATTGCCTACATTTATGGTTTCAAGTTCCTCTTTAGCGGGCCTCCAAGCCTGTTCGTGTTGTTCTATTAATTTTGTGAATTCCCATATGTTTTCCTCCTCCCATTCCTCATCTTCTACAACCACTATGTATTCTTTAAATTTTGGCCATTCATTCTCAATGTAAAGTGCAGGTGTTGTTGTGGAGGATCCGCTTTCAGAGTTCCTGAAAGCGGAAAGTGATGTGTAAATGCATAGTAAGACATCAAGATGAATTTTGAAAATGCATGATCTCATTAAAAATAAAAGATTGGCTCACAACAAAATAAAATCCCATTGACATCTTGAGCCTCGATTGTCAATGAATAAAAACAAAACAGAAAAAAGGCAAACAACATAGATAAAAAATATAATCCAACCATCATTGTTGATTACATTTTAAAAACCAATGGAGTTTCTTGGGTCTCCCAATTCTGGAACTTCTCCCCTTCAGCTAGCTTCCGGACAAAAGTCTTGACGGTGACTTCTTCCAAAGTGTGGATGGTCAATTGTGGCAGCTCTTCAATCCTCCTTTCGGATTCGATTTTCTCAGCAATGTCCTTGACTTGATTTTCCTCCAGAGTGTTTATGTTCATTGAAGAAAGCTTCTGAAAGAGGTCTTCATGCCCCCCATCAGGTTGTATCACATATGCGGCCTTTGGGAATGAAATCCTGATTGGAGGGATGGCTAAGTTTTCTTCTACAGGCTTCCTTCCTTCCATCCTAGCCATTCTCTTCTCCCTTCTTGCACCAGCAGCTCGTTTGTAATCCTCTTTCTTGGGCTTATATCCAAGCCCAAACCTCTGTTCTGCAGCTTTCAATTTGATTATACCCCTCCATTCAGGCCTTCTTTGCTCCATATCGTATGGGAAAGGAATCTTGTTTTTCAAAAAGATTTTAGCGGCCATTTTTGTGGCTTCAGAGATTTCTGGCTTCCTCAACACAGTGTTCTCGGGCACCCACTCGGTATTCACAATCTCAAATGCATGAAGGTTTCCGTCCCTACAATCTTCTGCTTCAATGAATGGAACTGCCACATTTCTTACCATCGATATAGTCTCCTCAGCCTTAACAGTAACCAGGACACCGTTGGCAATGTACTTTAAACATTGATGTAGCGAAGAGGTGACAGCTCCCGCAGAATGTATCCATGGCCTTCCTAACAACATGCTATAGGAAGGGTGGATATCCATCACTTGAAGGGTTACTAGAAAGACTTGTGGACCCACGGCTAGTTTGACCTCAATTGACCCTATAACTGGCCTTGATGAGCCATCATACGCTCTCGCCGTTATCACACTGGGGTTGCATATGTGAGGGATCTATTGGCATTTCATCCAGCACATGCCTTGGTAACACATTCAGGGCCGAGCCGTTATCAATGAGAACCTTGCCGACGAGGCAATCCTTGCATCGGACCGTGACATACAAGGGCTTGTTATGTACAGTTCCTTCAGCATCGAGTTCATCTTCCGTGAAATACAAGTAATTGGCAGCATAAATCCTCCCTACTAGATGTTCCATAGTCTTTTGCTCGATATCTTGGGGCAAAAGTTACTTTCCCTTGTGCAGTACTCAGTCGTTTCTTCCAAATGTCCAGACTGCACCAACATCAAGTATAGCTTGGCCATGGTCACTTTCAACACCCTCTTTTTGCTACCAATCTCCATGGTATTCACTCCTCCCCTACCATCAGCATGCTTAGGTAAAGGGTTTGAATTCTGATTAGGCGAATCCTCAAAAGTGACCCATCCCACTTTGATCAGTTGCAAAACCTTTCTTTTAAAAGCAAAGCAAGACTCAATGCTATGCCTGCATGACCAGCATGGTATTCACAAGTTACCTCGGGGTTGTACCAGGCAGGAAAAGGCGGCTGCATAGGTGGTATGGGTAGGGGAGCTATCTGCCCAATACTCAATAGCTTGGCATAGAACTCTTTTAAGGTTATTGGTAGAGGAGGTAGTTGTTCTTCTGACGGTTGCTTATCCCTTCTTTGGTAATTGTGGTGGTTATTTGCTGGGAATTTCATTTGATTAGGCTGGTTTGGAGTGGGGGAAAGTTAATACTAGTGACTCGGGGGGTAGGTATTTGATAGTTTTTGCTTCTCCTTTCTAGGTTGTTCACCTCAATTTCTTTCTTCTTTCCAATGAAACCTCTCTTCTCTAGAGGTTCTGCAATTCTTCCACTTCGGATCCCTTGTTCAATCCTTTCGGCGATCCGCACGACATCATAGAAATGTTATGCTGAACTACCCATAAGGTGTTCATAGTATAGAGCCCTGAAAGTATTGGCAACCAAAGTCACCATTTCTGTCTCTATCAGCGGAGGTTGTACGTTGATAGCTTGGTCTCGCCACCTTTGAGCATAAGCCCTCACGGACTCTTGACTTCCTTTCTCCATGCTAATCAGATTGGTCCTATCAGGAGCAATCTCTAGGTTAAACTTGTATTGCTTCAAGAAAGCATCCGCCAAGTCTGTCCACTTCCTGATCCTAATATTGTCTAACCTCATATACCAACTGAGGGCCGATCCGGTCAGGCTATCCTGGAAGAAGTAAATTAACATTTTGTCGTCGTGGATAACCTCTGCCATTTTGTTATAGTAGGAGCGGAGATGGGTCTTCGGGCATTCCATCCCAGTATACTTAACAAACTCCGGCACTCTGAACTTCTTTGGAATGACAATATTAGGTACTAAACATACCTCAGCGGCCCTAATTGGGTCAAACGAATCATTTCCTTCAATTGTCCTTAGCCTCTCTTCTAGGGCAGTCCACTTATCATCTCCTTCATGATTAGAGAATTTAAAGTCATGTGGATCTTCGTTTGTTAAATCCATTGTAATAGGGATTTGGATGGGCCGAGCAGGACTCTGCTTAGTTGGTGTATTTGCCCCTATGTTTATAGGTGCGACAGGAATTTGAGCTGCTGCTGGTGCTTCATTAGGTCGAGTAGATGTTCCCTCTCCATCTCTGGCTCTTAATAATTGCTCTAACATACTTGTTAAGTGCGCCACATCATTCCGAACTCCTTCGAGTTCTCTTTGGTACTGAGATTCTGGTTGTGACCTTCCTTCGTTTTCCATTCTTGCTCTTTGTCGAGTGTTGTGGATTCTAGGAGGGGGACCTATGTTTCTTAATCTGCAGATGCATGCATAGATGTATGAGAAAAATGTATGATTGTGATGGATGCATGATTGAAAAAATGCATGTTTTATTGGGTATGAATGCAGCCAAAAAATGTATTTATTGTGAACGAATAACAGCCATCACATTATAAGCATGCTCTTGTCACATTGCTTTGATAGGAGTTCTGCCTTTCGAGTCGTTTGCTTGAATCACGTTCACCAAAAGACAGATTTTTTTGCATAAGAAGATGGGTCAACGCCTTTTTCATTAACGCTTGGATAAAAATACATTTAGAAATAAAAGGAATACAACATGTTAATCCCTTTCCTCCCTAAACTCCTTAGCCAAAGGTAAGAAAGCAAAGCCGTGGTTCTCAATCTTCCCTAGAAAGGCATCAGTTTCAGCTAGGCTTCGGCGATAGCGAATGATGTCTCCCCCCACATTCGGCGAATTGCTTCTAACAATCCGAGCATGTGCAACAGCTTCGTCCATTTGCTCATCTGTTTTGGTCATTTTTTCTATGAGCAACATGTTGGTTCTGTTCAAAGCAGTGTTGTTGGCGTCGATTTGATCTTTGTGCTTCTCCATTGCTACTAGCTTTTCGTCTAAATACTTCGACTTTTCCCGTTCTTTGTCAAGCTTTATCCTCATGACTTTTATCTCATTCTTCTTGACTGCTAACTCTGCTTTAACATCCTCAAATCCTCCCTTTTCGCTTTCCAACTCCATATATTTCTTATTCAAATCCTCATACTTCCTAATCCTATCCATCAGCTCGAATTGCACTTGCGCAAATTTTTCTTGGTAATATTCTGCACTTTCTTGGCAATCGCTAAAGTCCATCTCCATTGCTTGAAGTTCAGAGCAACTTTGCATCCAATCCAAACTCATCCCTTTAAGCTCCTTCTCACTTCCTTCCTTAGCAATCTTCTCCTCAACCAACTTTAACTCCAGCTTTGTTATTTTCTCATCTCTAGACTGTATTTGCTCATCTAGAAATGTTCTCATTTTATCCTGTTCTAGCATCATTTCTTCCAACATTGCTTTGTCTTTTCTGCTCTTGCTCAATTCTATTCGTAGTTTCTCCACTTGCCTTCTCAAGTCTTCTTCATTACTAACTCTCTTTCTCTTGATAGGCTCCTCTACAGTTGGAGAAGATTTGACTTCTACACAAGGCATGGCTGAAGCAACTGAATCATCTTCAATGTTCACCCTTTTCTCTTAATAGGCTCCGCTACATCTTGAGGAGATTTAGCTTCTACGCGAGGGGTGGCTGAAGTGGCTGAGTCTCTCCATTTTACATATCCTTCGCTCACACTTGGATCTCTTAACCCTTCCATCTCCACCAACACTAGATGCTTCCAATCTTGCTTGATGATCTCCAAAACCTCTTCTGCCATGGGATCTTTGAACAAACCTGAGAATTGAGCAATTCCCATAGTCCTGGGAACGAACTGCATGCCCCCAAGTTGTCTTACCACTAAGGCAGGAGCATAACTCACATAACCCGTGATCCCCACCAATGGTACCCAACGCCTTTGTCCACAACTCATTAGGACCTTCACTGACGTTACCCATGGGGCCTCCACTCAAACTCGCTATTAGGTAAACCTTCTAATTTATCAACCCAAGCCTGGTTGTCTAGATCTCCCCATTCTTCTTCTTCTACTAACTTGAGGGGTTTTTGGGTGAACCACCAAAAATTATTGAAGACAGGTTTCTTTGTCTCGATATGGCTAACGATCCAAATATACAACAGTTGCGTGCAGCATCTCATTGCTCCTTTTCCGGCCCTCCTACAATGGTTAAGTGTCAAAATTGTTTCGGCTAAAATAGCAGCCACTGGATTGATTCGTGTATTCTCATACTCCACATAAGCAGCAGCGGCCTCCAAACTCACTAAACCAATCTGACTTGGGAACAACACAAGGCCAAATATACCTAGGGCAATCAATCTCTCTTTTTCTACTCCTGACTTCTTTTCCAATTCTAACATCCTCCATTTCAAACCGGTACCATTCTTCTCTTGAAACTTTTCCAAGTTGGAGATTCTGAGCAGCTTTGATAGTTCGGGGATGATCTTGTCGGATCTTAAAGGAGAATAAATCCGATACAGGTCGTTGGGAAACTCGGTCAACAATCCATATTCCTCAACCGTGGGGCACAAGTCTATGCTTCCAAAGGAAAAACATCTGTAGTCTGGATCCCAAAAATGAACTAAAGCTCGCACAGCTGGGCTTAAAACTTCTACCTTTGCAATTTCCATCAAACGTCCGTATTTCCTAAAAAATGCATCTTTATCCACATTCTGAAAATGAGTCGTTAACTTGTTCACCTCATTCAATACGCAATTCAGGTTCTTGATTGGTGACATCTTCTTAGCATCGCTTCTAAGGCAGTCTCCTTCAGTCAATTGTGACAGTTCAGAATTTTTTCCATATTCTAAGATGGAAGATTTAGTGATGATGGCCATTTCGTTCACAAGTCCTGCAATTCAAAATGCATTGGGGTTTAGACTTGTTTTGATGCAAAATATATATTGGAACATACACCCTAAGGATAGGTTCTAGTTCCTCAATGTGAGACATAGGGTAGGTTTACTATTGGGTCTCTAAAAGAGGGTCTCTTGCTGTTCCTAAAATGGTTTGACCCGTATTGACCTAAAACTCATTTTTCATCCCGGTCGACATGGTTAGACCCGTATCGACCCGGTAAACTCGGTCTTGGCCGAAAATGACGGTTTTGACCCGAAACAGCCCGAAAACTCATTTTTTACCCTGGTCGACATGGTTTGACCCGTATTGACCTGGTGAACTCGGTTTTGATGGAAAGATGCAGTTGACTCGAGAAAAAGAAATATTTTTTTGTATTTTAAATTTTTTTAATTTTTTTTGGATTTTTATAAATAATAATAGAAATAAAATAACATTCGAGAAAAACTTGGTGAATCCAAAATTGGGTTACAACAGTTGCCCCCTCTTTACAATGCTTACGGTGCAAAGACATTGGAAAATTCATTTTCTTTTGACTTTGCATAGTAAGTTTTGTAAAGAAAAACGATGGCGGTGTTGAAAAATACCCAGATTTTTCAGTTGGTCTAATTGTTCCAGGCGACCTGCCCGCTGGTGAAAATGGAAGCAAAGAAATTTGTGAGTGGTCAAATTGTTCCAGGCGACCTGCCCGATAAATGAAAAAATATGCGAGGGGACTCGCAAGTGGTCTAATTGTTCCAGGCGACCTGCCCGATGATAAAATGCGAGGGAACTCGCAAGTGGTCAAATTGTTCCAGGCGACCTGCCCGATGCTAAAATGCGAGGGAACTCGCAAGTGGTCTAATTGTTCCAGGCGACCTGCCCGATGATAAAATGCGAGGGAACTCGCAAGTGGTCAAATTGTTCCAGGCGACCTGCCCGATAAATAAATAAATAAAAAAATGCGAGGAAACTCGCAAGTGGTCAAATTGTTCCAGGCGACCTGCTCGATAAATGAAAAAAAATGCGAGAAAACTCGCAAGTGGTCTAATTGTTCCAGGCGACCTGCCCGATAAAAAAAATGCGAGGGAACTCGCAAGTGGTCAAATTGTTCCAGGCGACCTGCCCAATGATAATTGACTTTTGGAGGGATGGTGTGCTAACACACGACACCTCGAGTTCGAGGAAGAGATAGAGCGCATGCATAAGCAATTTGACGAATTCTGAGGCATGATTGACCATCAAGATGAAAATATCCCTAATCGTCCTCGCAGTGTTTAACGTTTGTACTTGTAAACCTTTTTCCCATGAATAAAAATCCATGCTTCTTGTCTTCATTCATGAATTTTGCTTTTGTGGAATTGCCATTTTTGATGTGATTTAGATGAAATTCATTTCATCTGAATCTCGTTGGATCCCGTTAGGAATTTTGTTTCGTGAAATATCTGTTCGTGAAATATCTGCAAAACAAATATGCAATGCTCATGAAGTTAGATGATATGAAATGCATCTTACCTTTTGAAATATAGATCCCCCGTTCATCTTGTTTGAGGATCTTGATCTTTTAGGGAGCTCTTTTGATTCACGTGTCTTTCAAATCTACTCAAGCCGACCCATGTTGCTTATAAGCTTTGTTCGAGTTTCCCAACAGTCACTGCACGTTTCTCTACTGGTAACTTCACTAAGAGAATCAGCTTCTCCGTGTCCCGACGTTGTCCTGGGATTTCATCTGCATTTCTCTTACTAAAGATGTATCAGTTATCTTGTTGTCTAACTGATCATATTGTGAGAGTCAACAATCTCCTTTCATAGATACTGGAAATCATACTATTTCAGTCCTCATGCTAGAAGAAGCCCACAGTTTTATCAAGTGTATTTTCCACTAGGGAAGCAAATTTCTTTGTGCCATTACGGATCTGGTAACTGCTTCTCTGCCCCTTGGGAGAATTAACTGCCTCATTCCATTTCCTCCTTTGCTCTTGTTTTCATTAGAATCTCTGATTTTCTAATGGTGCCTTGTAGTGTGCCATATATTCATTTTTCTTACAAAGAAAACCTTTTTTCAAAAAATGATTTTTCAAAAGATCTGTTTTGTTCTCGAAAACTGAAACTCTCAATGTCTGTTTATAACAATGCTCAGACAACTCTAGGGCTTTGTGTTAAATCTCTTGGTAAAAGTAATCTCAGATGAAGGTAAGTGATGAGATGACCCTTCTGCTTTGGTTTTCAAAGTGTTCAAGTGATTGCTTGAGGGTATTTTCAGAGAAAAGAAACAATTTGCCTTGTATCTTTAGAAAACACTCTTTTTAACAGCATGAATAATAACAAGTAATTATTTGCTATGCCATGACTCTTTATGGAAAAGTCTCTTATATTGATCCAGGTTGCTTACTTGATTAGAAAGGACTTCAAAGGCACGTAATGTATTTCATGGCTCAAGGCTATAAAAGAAAGAGTATTCCATAAGCTCAAAAAAGTGTTTAAGGGCTTATAAACTATAGATCACTATTATCTTGTCTTGGCATTTTCTTTTGCTATCTTGACAACAAAAATGATGATAAATATTCCAAATGAGGAACTTCTGTTTTTTTTGTTATTCCCATCTTTGTTAGGAATTCAATTGTTTGGAATTTTATTGAATTCTCTGTTGTCAAACTTTCTTTAGAAGCTCACATGCCTTTAAGATAATTTTCTTAATCATATTTCTCTGTTTGCCCCCTAGTGTAGGGTGTGATCTTAGTTAAGGTTCTTGTGAAAGAAAAGGCTTTAAATAGACTCGGCTCAAATTGGGACGGCAAAGGATAATTTTAAAGAAAGTGAAAGGAATATCAAAGATGGCCTTTCCTCATTTCAAGTAAGATCAGTTAAAACCAATAAACTTTGTCCACATCCAATGTAATGCTTTGGATTTGTAAGAGACCATGTTTTGGAGTCCATGACAAACTAATGTACTACCAACCATTATTCATGCTGATAAAATGTGGATCTAAGGCATAATTTGGGTGATAGTTGTTCCAATTGCATGTTTTTCTTTTTACTTGTTTGGTCATCTCTTTCAAGGGAATTGCTCTGAACATTATTCCAAACAAAACATTGATTTATTTCATTGAAATCACAAACAAAATCAGTTCTTTTAAAACCTCATTTAAGAAGAATGGATTCTCCTGTAAAAAGAGTTTGAAAGATCGAATTGTTGAGTCATTGAGATCATGCATGGGGTTTTTTTTTTTGTGATGTATATGCAAAGAGAATTTCCTGGCCAAAGCTTCATTGATTTGATTGGATGAAACACATCATACATAATACTTCTTCACAGAGTCAGAGTTCACAGGCCTAGGTAAATCATCTCCATCCATCCTAGTTAACAACAGAGCTCCTCCGGAGAATGCTTTCTTCACTACATATGGGCCTTCATAGTTTGGTGCCCACTTGCTTCGGTCTTCACTTGGCAATGGTAAGATTTTTCTCAGTACAAGATCCCCTTCTTTGAATTCTCTTGGTCGGACTTTCCGGTCATATGCTTTGGCCATCCTTCTTTGGTATAGTTGGTGATGACAAATTGCAGTCAACCTCTTCTCATTTATCATGTTTAGCTGCTCATATCTCACTTTAGCCCATTCAGCTTCTTCTAGTTCAGATTCTATTAGTACTCTCAAAGATGGAATTTCTACTTCCAAAGGCATTACTGCCTCCATCCCAAATACTAATGAGTAAGGTGTAGCTCCAGTGGATGTCCTTACTGCTGTACGATATGCATGCAGGGAAAAGGGAAGCATCTCATGCCAATCCTTATAAGTGACTACCATCTTCTGGATAATCTTCTTGATATTCTTGTTCGCAGCTTCAACAACACCATTCATCTTTGGTCTGTAAGGAGATGAGTTTGAATGTTTAATTTTCCACTTCACACATAATTCTGTGATTATTTTCCCATTAAAGTTCTGGGCATTGTCGGTCACTATCTTCTTAGGTGAACCATACCGACATATCAAATCTTTCTCAATGAAACATTTGACCACTTTTTGAGTTACATGAGCATAAGAGCTGGCCTCCACCCACTTTGTGAAGTAATCAATGGCTACTAAGATAAATTGATGCTTATTGCTAGCCTTTGGGTTAATTGGCCCAATCACATCTATTCCCCACATTGCAAATGGCCATGGTGATGTCATATTAAACAGAGGAGCTGGAGGTGCATTTATTTTATCACTATACACCTGACATTTATGGCATTTTCTAACATAATCAATGCAATCTTTCTCCATGGTCATCCAGAAGTACCCATACCATTGCATTTGTCTAGCCATCATGTGCCCACTTGCATGAGTTGCACAAATTCCTTCGTGAATCTCCTGCAATGCTACCTTAGCTTCGATTTCGTCTAGACATCTTAGTAAAGTTCCATTGAATGATCTTTTATATAGAATTTCTCCATCCAGGTAAAATTCCATGGCTAACCTTCTCAAGGTCTTCATATCTGCTTTAGATGCCCCCAAGGGATATTCTCGATATTGGATAAACCGCTTTATATCATAAAACCATGGGTTCCCATCTATTTCTCCTTCAAGTGAACAGCAATGAGCTGGAAAATTTTTAATCTCAATGTGGATTGGTTGTACCCTGATTCCGTAATCAATTTTGGCCATAGAAGCTAAGGTTGCCAAAGCATCAGCAAACTGGTTTTTGTCTCTTCCCATATGGGTAAAGTCTATCTCATCAAAGCCCTCAGTTAGTTTTGAGAGATATTGTTGATATGGGATCAATTTTTCTTCTTTGGTCTGCCATTCGCCTTTCACTTGACAGATTATTAACATTGAATCCCCATAAACATCAAGCTTCTTTATTTTCATCTCTAAAGCAGCTTCTAACCCAAGGATACAAGCCTCATATTCAGCAGTATTGTTGGTACATTCAAATTGTAGTTTGATTGAGATGGGATATTGCTTCTGGTCAGGTGAGATTATCACAGCCCCTGCTCTATTGCCAGATACATTCACCGCCCCATCAAAATACATAATCCACCAATCATTCTTCTCTTTGTCTTCTTCTACTATCAACACATCCTCATCCGGGAAGTCAAAGTTCAAAGGCTCATAATCTTTGATAGCATTATCTGCCAAATGATCAGCAATTACACTTCCTTTTACGGATTTTCTTGTCTTGTATACAATGTCATACTCGGCCAACATTACTTGCCACCTTGCTATTCGACTTGACAAGTAAGGTTTCTCAAAGATGTATTTAAGAGGATCCAATTTTGAGATCAACCAGGTGGTATAATACAACATATATTGTCGAAGACGCTTCGTACTCCATACAAGAGCACAACATAGCTTCTCAATCATAGTATATCTGGATTCACAATCGGTGAACTTCTTACTCAGATAATAAACGGCTTGCTCCTTTCTTCCAGACCCATCATGTTGTCCCAACACACAACCCATTGCTTCCTCAGTTACTGTCAAATACAAGATCAAAGGTCTTCCAAGCACAGGTGGCACTAACAAAGGTGGATTCTGTAAGTATTGGTTGATTTTATCAAAGGCCTCTTGACAATCTTTGTCCCAAGTACCAGGATTCTTTTTCCGAAGCAATCGGAAAATTGGCTCACATGTTGCTGTTAACTGAGATATGAATCGTGCAATGTAATTCAAACGTCCCAAGAAACCCCTTACTTCTTTTTCGGTTTTAGGAGCTGTCATAGCCTGAATTGCTTTCACTTTATCAGGATCGACCTCTATTCCTTTGTTGCTTATCACAAACCCTAGCAACTTTCCAGACTTCACCCCAAATGAGCATTTTGCAGGATTCAATTTCAACTGATACTTCCTTAGTCTATCAAATAATTTTCTTAGAATCTGTACGTGATCTTCTTCATTCGTAGACTTAGCAATCATGTCATCCACATACACTTCAATCTCTTTGTGTATCATATCATGAAAAAGTGTCACCATTGCCCTTTGATATGTGGCTCCCGCATTCTTTAACCCGAATGGCATCACTTTGTAGCAAAATGTTCCCCATGGTGTGACAAAAGTGGTCTTCTCTTTATCTTCTTCAGCCATTTTAATCTGGTTATACCCGGAGAACCCGTCCATGAAGGAATAAGTTGAGCTTCTAGCAGCATTGTCTACCAAGACGTCTATGTGAGGTAAAGGAAAATTATCCTTTGGACTAGCTTTGTTTAGATCCCTGTAGTCCACACATACTCTGATTTTGTCATCCTTCTTTGGTACTACCACTATGTTTGATACCCATTGAGGGTATTTAATGACTTCTAGAAAACCAGCATCCCATTGCTTCTTTATCTCTGCCTTGACCTTGAGTAGAATATCTGGGCGAGTTCTTCTCAATTTCTGCTTGACAGGTTTACATCCTTCTATCAAAGGCACTCTGTGTACTACAATATCAATGTCTAAACCAGGCATATCTTCATAAGACCAGGCAAACACATCCATATACTCTTGTAGTAATGAGGTTAAACTGCATCTTTCTTCTGTAGTAATCAGAGTTCCAATCTTTAACTCTCTTTTATCTTGCTCGGTGCCTACATTTATCACCTCTAATTCTTCTTTTGCAGGTTTCCAAGCATGTTCAGACTGTTCTACCTGTCTAGTAAACTCTTTCATATAATCTTCATTCCATTCTTCTTCATCCATTGCAATCATATCCTCATCAAAGTTTGGCCATTCATTTTCAATGCAATATGTTTGTGGATTTATGGAGGATTCGCTTTCAGAACTCCTGAATGCGAGAGGTGTTTTTAGTGTAAATGCGTATCTTGTGGCCAAACAAAATAAAAAAGATAACAATAGTTGAAGAAAATGCATGATCTCAATATTATTTGAAAAGCTGACTCAATAATTATGAAAAGACCTTATGTTGACATCTTGGACCAAGATTCCCAACTAGGTACAAAAACACAAAGCAAACTACAAAGCAAAGCACACAAAGTACATAAAAGCAAATATAAGCAGACGCTTATTCATTACTTATTGAAAACAACTGGGGCTTCTTCAATCTCCCAATTATGGAATACTTCATCAACTGAAAGCTTTCACACAAAGGCGTGGGTTGGAGCCTCTTCTAGAGAGTGGACAGTTAACTGAGGCAACAATTCATCTTCTTTTGCTGTTTTTGGCTCGTCATCAGAATTCCAGCCTTTTCCTTCACCTTCCTCTACATTGTTGATATCCATGAAAGCAAGTTTCTGTCCCAAGACTTCCATCATGTTTTCAGGTTTTATCACATATGCTGACTTTGGGAAAGAAACATGGATGGGTGGGATTACAATGTCTTCTTCTTCTGGCTTTCTTCCTTCCATTCCGGCCAACCTTCTTTCTCGCTTAATCCTAGCAGCTCTCTGGTAATCATCTTTCTTAGGCTTAAAACCAAGCCCAAACCTCTGATCAGCAGCCTTAATTTTCATTCTGTTGACTCTCTTGAGATTTCCAGCAATTGGATTATTCTGGACTGGTAGCCCATGTTTCAAAAAGCACTTAGCTATCATTCGGGTAGTATCGGAAATCATTGGTCTTCTTAACACCGTGTTCTCTGGTACCCATTCAGTGTTCACAACCTCGAAGGCATGGAGATTTCCATCTTTGCAATCTTCTGTTTCAATATAAGGGACCGACACATTCCTCATCATGGACAACGTTTCTTCTGCCTTAACTTTTACTAGAGTACCATTGATAATGTACTTCAAACATTGGTGTAGAGATGATGTCACAGCCCCAGCGGCATGTATCCATGGCCTTCCCAATAACATGCTATACGAAGGATGGATGTCCATCACTTGTAAGGTTATCAAAAACATCTGAGGCCCTATAAAAAATTCAATGTCAATGGTCCCTATCACCTGTCTAGGAGAACCATCATATGCTCTAGCTGTTATAGTGCTTGGTCTCATGTAAGTAGCATCAATTGGCATCTCATCTAATATATGTCTTGGTAGCACATTCAACGTTGAACCATTATCCACAAGCACTTTGCCGATCAAATAGTCCTTACATTTCACGGTGATGTACAAAGGCTTGTTATGCCCAGTCCCTTCCGAGTCTAGCTCATCTTCTGTGAAGTATAAGTAATTAGAGGCTTGAATTCTTCCCACCAAATGTTCCATTGTATCTTGAGTAATATCCTATGGCACATATGCTTCATTCAACACCTTTTGCAATGCTTTACGGTGTAACTCAGAACTCAAGATAAGTGACATTAAAGAGATTCTAGCAGGAGTTTTCTTCAATTGATCCACCACACTATACTCACTATGCTTCATCAACTTCAGAAACTCATTAGACTCGTCTTCACTTATAGGCTTGTTCACTTCCATGCCTTTAAAAGCATCAACTATCTCTTTTCCTTTGGCTTTCCTCTGCCTTTCTAATTCTTCTGGTGTAAAACACCGACCACTTCGAGTTAAACCACCGATTTCAGGATGAAAGATGGGAGTAGGGTTCTTAATGTTGAAAGAATACCCATAATTGTAAGGCATTGAGCCATAACTTTCACTGTTTGTGCATACAGGCTTGGTCAGGATTAGTTTTGGTGGACCACCCACAGTTGGTTGGAGTCTACAAACTTCCATTTTTGTCTCCTGACGGCCTATCATCCCAACTTCACTACTCTCTTCTTCACTCTCTATCCTTAACATGCCGAAAGTCAGCATCCTTTTCACTTCTTGGTGAAATTCTTCACAATCATCAATGTGATGTCCCACCTTGCCATGAAACTTACAGTAGTTATTTTCATTCATCACTGGTTCAAACTCAGATAAATAACCAGACTGTACCAACATACCATACAATCTTTCCATGGAAACCTTCAAAATTCTTTCCTTCTTACCCTCCATTCCTACAGCATTCACTCCTCCACTACTTGTGGCATGATTGGGCAAAGGATTGGAATTTACATTCGGTGAATCATCAAAAGTTATCCATCCAGCTTTTATCAATTGAAGAAGCTTGTTTTTAAATGCATTACAACTTTCAATGTTATGCCCTGCCACGCCAGCATGATACTCGCATTTCAGATCTGGCTTATACCAATTTGGATATGGAGGTTGTAGTGGAGTTAAGGGAATGGGAGCTACTTGCCCAATACTCAACAACTTTGAGTACATTTCTCCCAAAGGAAGTGGTAATGGTGGCAGTCGTTCTTGGGTTCTTTGAAAATTCCTTCTTGGAGGATTAACGACTTGGTTACTTTGTTGGTCAAGTGGTTGGTTTTGTTGGTTGGTAGGGAAAGGTTTAGTGAAGTTTACACTTGCAACTTGTTGGGTAGGCATTTGGAAGTTATAATGGTGGTAATTTTTTTTCTTACCCTTATACACTCCTTCCACGTTGTTCACCTCAGAATCCTTCTTTTTCCCAATAAAGCCTTTCTTCTCAGTAGGCTCTGACATTCTCCCCGCTCTTATCGCTTGTTCTATTCTCTCAGCGATAGTTACAGCATCATAGAAATGCTGAGCCGAACTACCCACCAGGTGTTCAAAGTAGGGAGATTTAAAAGTGTTAGAAAAAAGAGTGACCATTTCTTTTTCTAACAAAGAGGGTTGTACATGAGATGCTTTTTCACGCCATCTCAAAGCGTATTCTCTTACAGTCTCTTTGCTGCCCTTTTCCATGACTAACAAGCTTGACCTGTCGGGGGCTACCTCCATGTTGAATTTATACTGCTCCACAAAGGCTTTTACCAAATCTTTCCACTTTCTGATCTTGGTGTTATCCAGCCTTGTATACCAGCTTAATGCCGATCCAGAAAGCCTATCTTGAAAGAAATGGATGAGAAGTTTCTCATCATTCACTACTTCAGCCATCTTATTGCAATAAGATTTAAGATGAGTGACTGGGCATTCAGTTCCAGTATACTTGATGAATTCTGGTACCCTAAATTTTCTGGGTACAACTACATTTGGAACTAAACACATTTCTGCAGCATAAACAGGATCATATAAGTCTGCCCCTTCTACTGCCTTCAATCTCTCTTCCAGAGCGGTCAATTTATCATAATCGACATTTTCAGAGAATTTCATCCTTTGTGGGTCATCAGTTGCCAGGTTTACATTAATTGGCACTTGTGCTGGTGGAACATTGGCAGTGAACTACTGTTCAAATGCAGAGGGATTTGCCCCTAAATTTTGAGGCGGGAATACAAAGGGAGCTGATGGCATAGATATAGATGGAGTTGCAACTGCCGGCTGAGTAGAGGTGCCTTCCCCAGACTTGGATACTAGGGCCTGCTCGAGTAGACTTGTAAGTCGTGCTATATCATTTTTCATGTTCTCCAACTCTCTTTGATAATGAGCCTCCAGGTGTGCCCTTTCTTCGTTCTCCATTATCTTCTTTCGTTGTCGAGTGTAATGAATTTTACGGCCCTTTGGGGGATCTATATTTTAACCTGAATGAATGCAAGTAAACTAAATGAAATGCACAAATGGATGCAAAATGTCATATGGTGTATGCATGATTGTTATTTTGTTTCCAAATTTCACTCTAACTCATGACGAGGAACAGACCAGATCAGATTCTCTTAAGAAAGTTCTCACTGAGGACTCCAAACCTACAGGGACTTGAACCGATTTAGGGGAGAAATTTGATGCCATAAATAAGAATCAAAATAAGCATTTCTCATAAAATTCTCTTTCATTATTTTACAATATTACAATCACAACAGACTCAATCTTTCCAAATCCTTGGACCATCATATGCTGAGATCTCATTAATTCCATCTCTGATCAAACCAAAAAACCGATGGAATTCATTTCTAGTCATTGGCTCACCGTCTGCTATTTGTTGGGCTGTGCCTCTTAAGCCTAAAGCATAATTATTGGCATCATCTGCTTGTACATGATAGCGCATAGCTTCAGAAGCCCAACATTCTGCTTCTCTTTCTGCATTTTCTTTTTCTAATGATAAGGTTTGCTCAATAGAAATCAAATGATCCACCCGCTCATCTAGATTGGCAATTATTATATCTTGACTTCGGCATTGCTCCTGGAGTGATTCATTTGTATCTTCCAACTTCAATACCATTTTCTCAGCTTTTGATGCTCTTCCAACCCATCTCTTTATGCTAACATCTTGCCTTTTCTTCTCCTCTGACAAAAGTACATATTTTTCTTGTAGTTGTTGGAACTTAAGCTGTTGTTGTTGTAGTTGGGCTGACAAATCATCCTTTTCTTTTCTTGTGGTAGCCAAAGCTTTTTCTTGAGTGATTAGATTAGATTCTAACCTTCTTCTTTTAGCCCCTAACTCTTCCACTTCAGCATTCAAACTCAGGTTGTAAGATTCTTGTTGGGCGCGGACTTCTTCGTATATGTCTTCAGCAGACTGAATCAAAGACCTGGGTGGCCCTTCAAAAGGAGGAACTTTGTACCCTTTCCCTCTCATCTTTTGCCATATCGGATACCCTTTAGTTGTTTTTCCTTCTACTCTCTTAGCAGAAGCAACCCTACCAGGATATTTCCATGCCTTCTTCACTGACTCTAATAATTTCTTCGAGGTCTTGAAATCTTCATGAAATGTTGCCAGTTCGGTAGTCCTTGGAATAAACTGCTCAAATCCAAACTGCCGCAAAACCATGTTGGGACAATAACTAATACAGCAACGGGCTCCTATCAACGGAACCCATGGGTACTCACCACAGTATGCCAGATAAGAGTTGAAGTAAGAGTATCGACTCCTCCAATGAAACTGAGATTTACTTAAACTTCGAAACATTGATTCCCATGTGGATCTTCCTACTTCATGCAAATGTTTTTCAGCAAAATTCTCCAACTTAGAATAAAGATGCCATGGAGTACCAATCAAACCTGAAATCTTATGACTCACAGTCCAGACAAACAACAACTGCAAACAACATCTTAAACGACCCTTTCCAGCTTTTCTACAATAATTCAAGGATGAGAAGGTTTCTGCCAATATTGCTGCAGCCGGGTTGATTTTAAGGGTCACCACACTTTTAAAAACATTAACAGCCTCAAAATCGATCATCCCCTCGGCAGATGGGAAAAGAACCAAACCATATATGCCTAGGGCCAAAATTCTCAGTCAAATTTCGTTGCTTTCATCGTGTAGTCTCTTGTTGAATATGGCTTCTAGTATATTCCAAAACCAACCCTGGCTATTTCCTCGTTTAGTCGCCTGTGATTTTGCTAGTTGACAGTCTATCTGAGCAATCCAAGCAAAATTAGAAGGTGCATGCTCTGTATGTGTGTAAAAGTACACCTTTTCTGACTTGGGACAATCTAACAGGGAATCATACTCCTCGATGGTAGGAGTCATATCCACAGTATCAAAAGTGAAGCACCGATATTCTGGATCCCAGAACCCTATCATGGCTTGAAAACAAGCATGTTGGACTCTAATTTTCAGTAAATGTGATAGATCACCATATTGCTTCTGAAAATCGATTTGATCATGAGAGGATAACTTTTCCCAACAATCTAGCAATTGTCCTGTACCAAGTGGTCTGTCATCTAATTTAACATGTTCTGGCAACTGAGACTCAAACTTTGATGGCAAACAATCCCCTTCATCATGTTGGTTCAATTCTGATCTGGTCAAAAATTCCTCAATAGCAATGGTTTTTTCCATCTCACACTTCCTATAAGGATCGGTGGAGATTTAATGAGAATATGAAATGTATATGAACATGTATGTTAATGCATTGATATTTGTTTGTGTCCTAAAAGGTATATCCTAATTGATAGGATCTAGCTCATAAGATTTGGCTTAGTTGATTCTAATCTTAAATCTTTGGTTCTTAGATTGCCCAAATTACCTAAAAGGGTAATCGGCCTCTTAACCTTATACAACATGAGTATGGGAAGAAAATTCCACAATACCCGTTGCATAGGGTGAGTTACAATCCAAGCGAAAGTCCAGATGAGCATCAGTGGACATAAGTCACACTTGCCACCTGAATCTTTCTTTTCTAATCTTAAAAAGGACGAGCTCGGGTCCAGAGCTTTTATGGATTCATCGTGAAGTTTGTGAATACACAAATAAATAACATGCATGTATAATCTAAATAAATTGAAATGATTTACAATTAATATTGCATAAAATAAATAGTGCGAGTAAAATAAATGCTCAAATAAAATAAATAGCAATAACAAAAAAAATGAAAGGCACACACAAGCAGTTGGTTCAACCCTAATTCCCCAGTGGAGTCGCCATTCTGTCGATACACGACGTCGGGCGACGGCTCCGCTTTTTTTTTTGTTTATTTAACAAAAAAGATTTTTTATTTTTATTGGGGAAATGAAAATTATATTGGAGTCGCCATCTAGTAATTTGAGGGAACTAGAAATCCCAAATTAGACACTGGTCCCAGAGATTCGAGTACTGGGTTAGTTATGATTAAGGAAAGGTAGACACCACCCTTAAAACATCCTTTCAAAAGAAAGGTTACCCTTTCTTGTGTGTTTTTTATTTGATTTAAATGCTATTATATTTCAAGCTTATTTGCAATTTTGTTTTGTTTTTTTTTTAAAATAGTTAACGTCGGTCCCTAAAAATAGGAGACACGTTAAAAATGACATCAGTCCTTAAAAATAGGAGACTTGTCTAAAATCTCGACGTTTATCCCTAAAAAAAGATTTACGTCTGAATTACCAAGAGGAAGAAAAAAAAATGGACATAATCCAAATTTGGTATAAATCCTTGACATCGGTCCTTTTCTGTAAAAAGAGACGTGTCGACAAACCACGTTCGTAGGAGACGCGTTTAAAAAAAATGACATCAGTTCCTAAAAATAGGAAACTTGTCTAAAAATTTGACGTTTAACCCTAAAAAGGAGAAGTACGTCCGAGTTATCAAAAAAAAAAAAACTATGGACATAATCCATATTTGGTTTTTAACTTTTTGACATCGGTCCTTTTCTATAAAAAGAGACGTGTCGATGAACAATATTCATTTATAAAATAAAACTATTTTGATATCGTTGAGAAATGGGTATAATCATATTCGAGAATTGGGCTTTGGACCCACGAACGATAACATGATAAGATGGGTGTTGGACTCGCGTCGTTATTCTTTTTATACTTGTTTTTGTTTTTTTTTTTTTTACAACATGCAATAAGAATTTACAAATATTTACATAAAAAAATAAAAAATGTTAGGAATTCAAGAAAAATTACCTGAGTACCCCTGTATAGGTAAAAAAACTGAAATACCCTCGGATTTCTCAGGAATTTACGAAAATGCCACTGGCGGCGCGTGTGGCTCACGCGCGGCTACTGTTGGCACTGGCGAAATTTTCCGGCGAGCTTTCTGGAAAACGAACCGTCGATCCTGGTAGATCTGAGGGAGAGGATTCTGATGGTGGTGGTCTCGACGGTCGTTGATGGCTGAAGAGAGAGAATCGTCGATTTGAAGCTTCGGTGGCCGGCGAGGATCGCGGCCTTTTTCCGACCAGATGAGGTGGGGAAAACGGTTGAAACCGCCGGGGTTTTGCTTTAAACCAGTGTATCAACCTTTCTGCGGTGGTTCGGAGGCGGCCGGAAAGTGGAGATCGGATGAGAGAGAGGGCGTCGCCGGCGAGAAGAGAGAGAAGCTCTAAGTCACGCTATGGTGTGAACGCGTGCACGATTCTCTTTTGTAACCGTTTTCGCCGCCTCATCTGGCCGGAAAAAGGCCGCGATCCTCGCCGGCCACCGAAGCTTCAAGTCGTCGATTCTCCCTCGTCAGCCATCAACGGACGTCGAGACCACAACCATCAGAATCCTCTCCCTCAGATCTACCAGGATCGACGGTTCGTTTCCCAGAAAACTCGCCGGAAAATTTCGCCAGTGCCAACAGTAGCCGCGCGTGAGCTACACGCGCCACCAGTGGCATTTTCGTAAATTCCTGAGAAATCCGAGGGTATTTCGGTCTTTTACCCATACAGGGGTACTCAGGTAATTTTTCTTGAATTCCTAACATTTTTTAATTTTTTATGTAAATATTTATAAATTCTTATTGCATGTTGTAAAAAAAAAAAAAACAAGTATAAAAAGAATAACGACGCGGGTCCAACACCCATCTTATCATGTTATCGTTCGTGGGTCCAAAGCCCAATTCTCGAATATGATTATACCCATTTCTCAACGATATCAAAATAGTTTTTATTTTATAAATGAATTTTGTTCATCGACACGTCTCTTTTTATAGAAAAGGACCGATGTCAAAAAGTTAAAAACTAAATATGGATTATGTCCATAGTTTTTTTGATAACTCGGACGTACTTCTCCTTTTTAGGGTTAAACGTCAAATTTTTAGACAAGTTTCCTATTTTTAGGAACTGATGTCATTTTTTTTAAAACGCGTCTCCTACGAACGTGGTTTGTCGACATGTCTCTTTTTACAGAAAAGGACCGATGTCAAGTATTTATACCAAATATGGATTATGTCCATTTTTTTTTCTCTTGGTAATTCAGACGTAAATCCTTGTTTAGGGATAAACGTCGAGATTTTAGACAAGTCTCCTATTTTTAGGGACTGATGTCATTTTTAACGTGTCTCCAAATTTTAGGGACCGACGTTAACTATTTTTTTAAAAAACAAAATTGCAAATAAGCTCAAAATATAATAGCATTTAAATCAAATAAAAAAAACACACAAGTAAGGGTAACCTTTCTTTTGAAAGGATGTTTTAAGGGTGGTGTCTACCTTCCCTTAATCATAACTAACCCAGTACCTGAATCTCTGGGACCAGTGTTTAATTTGGGATTTCTAGTTCTGGCGACTCCAATAAAATTTTCATTTCCCCTAATTAAACAAATCTTTTTTGTTAAATAAACAAAAATGAGCGGAGCCGTCGCCCGACGTCGTGTATCGACAGAATGGCGACTCCACTGGGGAATTAGGGTTGAACCAACTGCTTGTGTGTGCCTTTCATTTTTTTGTTATTGCTATTTATTTTTTTTGAGTATTTATTTTATTTGCACTATTTATTTTATGCAATATCAATTGTAAATCATTTCATTTTTTTTAATTACACTTGCATGCATGTTATTTATTTGTGTATTCACACACTTCACAGTGAACCCATAAAAGCTCTGGACCCGAGCTCGTCCTTTTTAAGATTAGAAAAGAAAGATTCAGGTGGCAAGTGTGACTTATGTCCACTGATGCTCATCTGGACTTTCGCTTGGATTGTAACTCACCCTATGCAACGGGTATTGTGGAATTTTCTTCCCATACTCATGTTGTATAAGGTTAAGAGGCCGATTACCCTTTTGGGTAATTTGGGCAATCTAAGAACCAAAGATTTAAGATTAGAATCAACTAAGCCAAATCTTATGAGCTAGATCCTATCAATGAGGATAAACCTTTTAGGACACAAACAAATATCAATGCATTAACATACATGTTCATATACATTTCATATTCTCATTAAATCTCCACCGATCCTTATAGGAAGTGTGAGATGGAAAAAACCATTGCTATTGAGGAATTTTTGACCAGATCAGAATTGAACCAACATGATGAAGGGGATTGTTTGCCGTCAAAGTTTGAGTCTCAGTTGCCAGAACATGTTAAATTAGATGACAGGCCACTTGGTACAGGACAGTTGCTAGATTGTTGGGAAAAGTTATCCTCTCATGATCAAATCGATTTTCAGAAGCAATATGGTGATCTATCACATTTACTGAAAATTAGAATCCAACATGCTTGTTTTCAAGCCATGATAGGGTTCTGGGATCCAGAATATCGGTGCTTCACTTTTGATACCGTGGATATGACTCCTACCATCGAAGAGTATGATTCCCTGTTAGATTGTCCCAAGTCAGAAAAGGTGTACTTTTACACACATATAGAGCATGCACCTTCTAATTTTGCTTGGATTGCTCAGATAGACGGTCAACTAGCAAAATCACAGGCGACTAAATGAGGAAATAGCCAGGGTTGGTTTTGGAATATACTAGAAGCCATATTCAACAAGAGACTACACGATGAAAGCAACGAAATTCGACTGAGAATTTTGGCCCTAGGCATATATGGTTTGGTTCTTTTCCCATCTGCCGAGGGGATGATCGATTTTGAGGCTGTTAATGTTTTTAAAAGTGTGGTGACCCTTAAAATCAACCCTGCTGCAGCAATATTGGCAGAAACCTTCTCATCCTTGAATTATTGTAGAAAAGCTGGAAGGGGTCGTTTAAGATGTTGTTTGCAGTTGTTGTTTGTCTGGACTGTGAGTCATATGATTGAGGGGAAGATTTCAGGTTTGATTGGTACCCCATGGCATCTTTATTCTAAGTTGGAGAATTTTGCTGAAAAACATTTGCATGAAGTAGGAAGATCCACATGGGAATCAATGTTTCGAAGTTTAAGTAAATCTCAGTTTCATTGGAGGAGTCGATACTCTTACTTCAACTCTTATCTGGCATACTGTGGTGAGTACACATGGGTTCCGTTGATAGGAGCCCGCTGCTGTATTAGTTATTGTCCCAACATGGTTTTGCGACAGTTTGGATTTGAGCAGTTTATTCCAAGGACTACTGAGTTGGCAACATTTTATGAAGATTTCAAGACCTCGAAGAAATTACTAGAGACAGTGAAGAAGGCATGGAAATATCCTGGTAGGGTTGCTTCTGCTAAGAGAGTAGAAGGAAAAACAACTAAAGGGTATCCGATATGGCAAAAGACGAGAGGGAAAGGGTACAAAGTTCCTCCTTTTGAAGGGCCACCCAGGTCTTTGATTCAGTCTGCTGAAGACATATACGAAGAAGTCCGCGCCCAACAAGAATCTTACAACCTAAGTTTGAATGCTGAAGTGGAAGAGTTAGGGGCTAAAAGAAGAAGGTTAGAATCTAATCTAATCACTCAAGAAAAAGCTTTGGCTACCACAAGAAAAGAAAAGGATGATTTGTCAGCCCAACTACAACAACAACAGCTTAAGTTCCAACAACTACAAGAAAAATATGTACTTTTGTCAGAGGAGAAGAAAAGGCAAGATGTTAGCATAAAGAAATGGGTTGGAAGAGCATCAAAAGCTGAGAAAATGGTATTGAAGTTGGAAGAGACAAATGAATCACTACAGGAGCAATGCCGAAGTCAAGATATAATAATTGCCAATCTAGATGAGCGGGTGGATCATCTGATTTCTATTGAGCAAACCTTATCATTAGAAAAAGAAAATGCAGAAAGAGAAGCAGAATGTTGGGCTTCTGAAGCTATGCGCTATCATGTACAAGCAGATGATGCCAAGAATTATGCTTTAGGATTAAGAGGCATAGCCCAACAAATAGCAGACGGTGAGCCAATGACTAGAAACGAATTCCATCGGTTTTTTGGGTTGATCAGAGATGGAATTAATGAGATCTCAGCATATGATGGTCCAAGGATTTGGAAAGATTGAGTCTGTTGTGATTGTAATATTGTAAAATAATGAAAGAGAATTTTATGAGAAATGCTTATTTTGATTCTTATTTATGGCTTCAAATTTCTCCCCTAAATCGGTTCAAGTCCCTGTAGGTTTGGAGTCCTCAGTGAGAACTTTCTTAAGAGAATCTGATCTGGTCTATTCCTCGTTATAAGTTAAAAAAAAAAAAATTGAAACCAATAACAAACATGCATAAAGCATATGGCATTTTACATCCATTTGTGCATTTCATTTAGTTTACTCGCATTCACTCAGGTTAAAATATAGATCCCCCAAAAGGCCGTAAAATTCATTACACTCGACAACGAAAGAAGATAATGGAGAATGAAGAAAGGGCACACCTGGAGGCTCATTATCAAAGAGAGTTGGAGAACATGAAAAATGATATAGCACGACTTACAAGTCTACTCGAGCAGGCCCTAGTATCCAAGTCTGGGGAAGGCACCTCTACTCAGCCGGCAGTTGCAACTCCATCTATATCTATGCCATCAGCTCCCTTTGTATTCCCGCTTCAAAATTTAGGGGCAAATCCCTCTGCATTTGAACAACAGTTCACTGCCAATGTTCCACCAGCACAAGTGCCACTTAATGTAAACCTGGCAACTGATGACTCACAAAGGATGAAATTCTCTGAAAATGTCGATTATGATAAATTGACCGCTCTGGAAGAGAGATTGAAGGCAGTAGAAGGGGCAGACTTATATGATCCTGTTTATGCTGCAGAAATGTGTTTAGTTCCAAATGTAGTTGTACCCAGAAAATTTAGGGTACCAGAATTCATCAAGTATACTGGAACTGAATGCCCAGTCACTCATCTTAAATCTTATTGCAATAAGATGGCTGAAGTAGTGAATGATGAGAAACTTCTCATCCATTTCTTTCAAGACAGTCTTTCTAGATCAGCATTAAGCTGGTATACAAGGCTGGATAACACCAAGATCAGAAAGTGGAAAGATTTGGTAAAAGCCTTTGTGGAGCAGTATAAATTCAACATGGAGGTAGCCCCCGACAGGTCAAGCTTGTTAGTCATGGAAAAGGGCAGCAAAGAGACTGTAAGAGAATACGCTTTGAGATGGCGTGAAAAAGCATCTCATGTACAACCCTCTTTGTTAGAAAAAGAAATGGTCACTCTTTTTTCTAACACTTTTAAATCTCCCTACTTTGAACACCTGGTGGGTAGTTCGGCTCAGCATTTCTATGATGCTGTAACTATCGCTGAGAGAATAGAACAAGCGATAAGAGCGGGGAGAATGTCAGAGCCTACTGAGAAGAAAGGCTTTATTGGGAAAAAGAAGGATTTTGAGGTGAACAACGTGGAAGGAGTGTATAAGGGTAAGAAAAAAAATTACCACCATTATAACTTCCAAATGCCTACCCAACAAGTTGCAAGTGTAAACTTCACTAAACCTTTCCCTACCAACCAACAAAACCAACCACTTGACCAACAAAGTAACCAGATCGTTAATCCTCCAAGAAGGAATTTTCAAAGAACCCAAGAACGACTGCCACCATTACCACTTCCTTTGGGAGAAATGTACTCAAAGTTGTTGAGTATTGGGCAAGTAGCTCCCGTTCCCTTAACCCCACTGCAACCTCCATACCCAAATTGGTATAAGCCAGATCTGAAATGCGAGTATCATGCTGGCGTGGCAGGGCATAACATTGAAAGTTGTAATGCATTTAAAAACAAGCTTCTACAATTGATAAAAGCTGGATGGATAACTTTTGATGATTCACCAAATGTAAATTCCAATCCTTTGCCCAATCATGCCACAAGTAGTGGAGGAGTGAATGCTGTAGGAATGGAGGGTAAGAAGGAAAGAATTTTGAAGGTTTCCATGGAAAGACTGTATGGTATGTTGGTACAGTCTGGTTATTTATCTGAGTTTGAACCAGTGATGAATGAAAATAATTACTGTAAGTTTCATGGCAAGGTGGGACATCACATTGATGATTGTGAAGAATTTCACCAAGAAGTGAAAATGATGCTGACTTTCGGCATGTTAAGGATAGAGAGTGAAGAAGAGAGTAGTGAAGTTGGGATGATAGGCCGTCAGGATACAAAAATGGAAGTTTGTAGACTCCAACCAACTGTGGGTGGTCCACCAAAACTAATCCTGACCAAGCCTGTATGCACAAACAGTGAAAGTTATAGCTCAATGCCTTACAATTATGGGTATTCTTTCAACATTAAGAACCCTACTCCCATCTTTCATCCTGAAATCGGTGGTTTAACTCGAAGTGGTCGGTGTTTTACACCAGAAGAATTAGAAAGGCAGAGGAAAGCCAAAGGAAAAGAGATAGTTGATGCTTTTAAAGGCATGGAAGTGAACAAGCCTATAAGTGAAGACGAGTCTAATGAGTTTCTGAAGTTGATGAAGCATAGTGAGTATAATGTGGTGGATCAATTAAAGAAAACTCCTGCTAGAATCTCTTTAACGTCACTTATCTTGAGTTCTGAGTTACACCGTAAAGCATTGCAAAAGGTGTTGAATGAAGCATATGTGCCACAGGATATTACTCAAGATACAATGGAACATTTGGTGGGAAGAATTCAAGCCTCTAATTACTTATACTTCACAGAAGATGAGCTAGACTCAGAAGGGACTGGGCATAACAAGCCTTTGTACATCACCGTGAAATGTAAGGACTATTTGATCGGCAAAGTGCTTGTGGATAATGGTTCAGCGTTGAATGTGCTACCAAGGCATATATTAGATGAGATGCCAATTGATGCTACTTACATGAGACCAAGCACAATAACAGCTAGAGCATATGATGGTTCTCCTAGACAGGTGATAGGGGCCATTGACATTGAATTGTTTATAGGGCCTCAGATGTTTTTGATAACCTTACAAGTGATGGACATCCATCCTTCGTATAGTATGTTATTGGGAAGGCCATGGATACATGCCGCTGGGGCTGTGACATCATCTCTACACCAATGTTTGAAGTACATTATCAATGGTACTCTAGTAAAAGTTAAGGCAGAAGAAACCTTGTCCATGATGAGGAATGTGTCGGTCCCTTATATTGAAACAGAAGATTGCAAAGATGGAAATCTCCATGCCTTCGAGGTTGTGAATACTGAATGGGTACCAGAGAACACGGTGTTAAGAAGACCAATGATTTCTGATACTGCCCGAATGATAGCTAAGTGCTTTTTGAAACATGGGCTACCATTCCAGAATAATCCAATTGCTGGAAATCTCAAGAGAGTCAACAGAATGAAAATTAAGGCTGCTGATCAGAGGTTTGGGCTTGGCTTTAAGCCTAAGAAAGATGATTACCAGAGAGCTGCTAGGATTAAGCGAGAAAGAAGGTTGGCCGGAATGGAAGGAAGAAAGCCAGAAGAAGAAGACATTGTAATCCCACCCATCCATGTTTCTTTCCCAAAGTCAGCATGTGATAAAACCTGAAAACATGATGGAAGTCTTGGGACAGAAACTTGCTTTCATGGATATCAACAATGTAGAGGAAGGTGAAGGAAAAGGCTGGAATTCTGATGACGAGCCAAAAACAACAAAAGAAGATGAATTGTTGCCTCAGTTAACTGTCCACTCTCTAGAAGAGACTCCAACCCACGCCTTTGTGCGAAAGCTTTCAGTTGATGAAGTATTCCATAATTGGGAGATTGAAGAAGCCCCAGTTGTTTTCAAGAAGTAATGAATAAGCGTCTGCTTATATTTGCTTTTATGTACTTTGTGTGCTTTGCTTTGTAGTTTGCTTTGTGTTTTTGTACCTAGTTGGAAATCTTGGTCCAAGATGTCAACATAAGGTCTTTTCATAATTATTGAGTCAGCTTTCCAAATAATATTGAGATCATGCATTTTCTTCAACTATTGTTATCTTTTTTATTTTGTTTGGCCATAAGATACGCATTTACACTAAAAACACCTCTCGCATTCAGGAGTTCTGAAAGCGAATCCTCCATAAATCCACAAACATATTGCATTGAAAATGAATGGCCAAACTTTGATGAGGATATGATTGCAATGGATGAAGAAGAATGGAATGAAGATTATATGAAAGAGTTTACTAGACAGGTAGAACAGTTTGAACATGCTTGGAAACCTGCAAAAGAAGAATTGGAGGTGATAAATGTAGGCACCGAGCAAGATAAAAGAGAGTTAAAGATTGGAACTCTGATTACTACAGAAGAAAGATGCAGTTTAACCTCATTACTACAAGAGTATATGGATGTGTTTGCCTGGTCTTATGCAGATATGCCTGGTTTAGACATTGATATTGTAGTGCACAGAGTGCCTTTGATAGAAGGATGTAAACCTGTCAAGCAGAAATTGAGAAGAACTCGCCCAGATATTCTACTCAAGGTCAAGGCAGAGATAAAGAAGCAATGAGATGCTGGTTTTCTAGAAGTCATTAAATACCCTCAATGGGTATCAAACATAGTGGTAGTACCAAAAAAGGATGACAAAATCAGAGTATGTGTGGACTACAGAGATCTAAACAAAGCTAGTCCAAAGGATAATTTTCCTTTACCTCACATAGACATTTTGGTAGACAATGCTGCTAGAAGCTCAACTTATTCCTTCATGGACGGGTTCTCCAGGTATAACCAGATTAAAATGGCTGAAGAAGATAAAGAGAAGACCACTTTTGTCACACCATGGGGAACATTTTGCTACAAAGTGATGCCATTCGGGTTAAAGAATGCGGGAGCCACATATCAAAGGGCAATGGTGACACTTTTTCATGATATGATACACAAAGAGATTGAAGTGTATGTGGATGACATGATTGCTAAGTCTACAAATGAAGAAGATCACGTACAAATTCTAAGAAAATTATTTGATAGACTAAGGAAGTATCAGTTGAAATTGAATCCTGCAAAATGCTCATTTGGGGTGAAGTCTGGAAAGTTGCTAGGGTTTGTGATAAGCAACAAAGGAATAGAGGTCGATCCTGATAAAGTGAAAGCAATTCAGGCTATGACAGCTCCTAAAACCGAAAAAGAAGTAAGGGGTTTCTTGGGACGTTTGAATTACATTGCACGATTCATATCTCAGTTAACAGCAACATGTGAGCCAATTTTCCGATTGCTTCGGAAAAAGAATCCTGGTACTTGGGACAAAGATTGTCAAGAAGCCTTTGATAAAATCAAGCAATACTTACAGAATCCACCTTTGTTAGTGCCACCTGTGCCTGGAAGACCTTTGATCTTGTATTTGACAGTAACTGAGGAAGCAATGGGTTGTGTGTTGGGACAACATGATGAGTCTAGAAGAAAGGAGCAAGCTGTTTATTATCTGAGTAAGAAGTTCACTGATTGTGAATCCAGATATACTATGATTGAGAAGCTATGTTGTGCTCTTGTATGGAGCACGAAGCGTCTTCGACAATATATGTTGTATTATACCACCTGGTTGATCTCAAAATTGGATCCTCTTAAATACATCTTTGAGAAACCTTACTTGTCAAGTCGAATAGCAAGGTGGCAAGTAATGTTGGCCGAGTATGACATTGTATACAAGACAAGAAAATCCGTAAAAGGAAGTGTAATTGCTGATCATTTGGCAGATAATGCTATCAAAGATTATGAGCCTTTGAACTTTGACTTCCCGGATGAGGATGTGTTGATAGTAGAAAAAGACAAAGAGAAGAATGATTGGTGGATTATGTATTTTGATGGGGCGGTGAATGTATCTGGCAATGGAGCAGGGGCTGTGATAACCTCACCTGACCAGAAGCAATATCCCATCTCAATCAAACTACAATTTGAATGTACCAATAATACTGCTGAATATGAGGCTTGTATCCTTGGGTTAGAAGCTGCTTTAGAGATGAAAATAAAGAAGCTTGATGTTTATGGGGATTCAATGTTAATAATCTGTCAAGTGAAAGGCGAATGGCAGACCAAAGAAGAAAAATTGATCCCATATCAACAATATCTCTCAAAACTAATTGAGGGCTTTGATGAGATAGACTTTACCCATATGGGAAGAGACAAAAACCAGTTTGCTGATGCTTTGGCAACCTTAGCTTCTATGGCCAAAATTGATTACGGAATCAGGGTACAACCAATCCACATTGAGATTAAAAATTTTCCAGCTCATTGCTGTTCACTTGAAGGAGAAATAGATGGGAACCCATGGTTTTATGATATAAAGCGGTTTATCCAATATCGAGAATATCCCTTGGGGGCATCTAAAGCAGATATGAAGACCTTGAGAAGGTTAGCCATGGAATTTTACCTGGATGGAGAAATTCTATATAAAAGATCATTCAATGGAACTTTACTAAGATGTCTAGACGAAATCGAAGCTAAGGTAGCATTGCAGGAGATTCACGAAGGAATTTGTGCAACTCATGCAAGTGGGCACATGATGGCTAGACAAATGCAACGGTATGGGTACTTCTGGATGACCATGGAGAAAGATTGCATTGATTATGTTAGAAAATGTCATAAATGTCAGGTGTATAGTGATAAAATAAATGCACCTCCAGCTCCTCTGTTTAATATGACATCACCATGGCCATTTGCAATGTGGGGAATAGATGTGATTGGGCCAATTAACCCAAAGGCCAGCAATAAGCATCAATTTATCTTAGTAGCCATTGATTACTTCACAAAGTGGGTGGAGGCCAGCTCTTATGCTCATGTAACTCAAAAAGTGGTCAAGTGCTTCATTGAGAAAGATTTGATATGTCGGTATGGTTCACCTGAGAAGATAGTGACCGACAATGCCCAGAACTTTAATGGGAAAATAATCACAGAATTATGTATGAAGTGGAAAATTAAACATTCAAACTCATCTCCTTACAGACCAAAGATGAATGGTGCTGTTGAAGCTGCGAACAAGAATATCAAGAAGATTATCCAGAAGATGGTAGTCACTTATAAGGATTGGCATGAGATGCTTCCCTTTGCCCTGCATGCATATCGTACAACAGTAAGGACATCCACTGGAGCTACACCTTACTCATTAGTATTTGGGATGGAGGCAGTGATGCCTTTGGAAGTAGAAATTCCATCTTTGAGAGTACTAATAGAATCTGAACTAGAAGAAGCTGAATGGGCTAAAGTGAGATATGAGCAGCTAAACATGATAAATGAGAAGAGGTTGACTGCAATTTGTCATCACCAGCTATACCAAAGAAGGATGGCCAAAGCATATGACCGGAAAGTCCGACCAAGAGAATTCAAAGAAGGGGATCTTGTACTGAGAAAAATCTTACCATTGCCAAGTGAAGACCGAAGCAAGTGGGCACCAAACTATGAAGGCCCATATGTAGTGAAGAAAGCATTCTCCGGAGGAGCTCTGTTGTTAACTAGGATGGATGGAGATGATTTACCTAGGCCTGTGAACTCTGACTCTGTGAAGAAGTATTATGTATGATGTGTTTCATCCAATCAAATCAATGAAGCTTTGGCCAGGAAATTCTCTTTGAATATACATCACAAAAAAAAAAAACCCCATGCATGATCTCAATGACTCAACAATTCGATCTTTCAAACTCTTTTTACAGGAGAATCCATTCTTCTTAAATGAGGTTTTAAAAGAACTGATTTTGTTTGTGATTTCAATGAAATAAATCAATGTTTTGTTTGGAATAATGTTCAGAGCAATTCCCTTGAAAGAGATGACCAAACAAGTAAAAAAAAATGCAATTGGAACAACTATCACCCAAATTATGCCTTAGATCCACATTTTATCAGCATGAATAATGGTTGGTAGTACATTAGTTTGTCATGGACTCCAAAACATGGTCTCTTACAAATCCAAAGCATTACATTGGATGTGGACAAAGTTTATTGGTTTTAACTGATCTTACTTGAAATGAGGAAAGGCCATCTTTGATATTCCTTTCACTTTCTTTAAAATTATCCTTTGCAGTCCCAATTTGAGCCGAGTCTATTTAAAGCATTTTCTTTCACAAGAACCTTAACTAAGATCACACCCTACACTAGGGGGCAAACAGAGAAATATGATTAAGAAAATTGTCTTAAAGGCATGTGAGCTTCTAAAGAAAGTTTGACAACAGAGAATTCAATAAAATTCCAAACAATTGAATTCCTAACAAAGATGGGAATAACAAAAAAAAACAGAAGTTCCTCATTTGGAATATTTATCATCATTTTTGTTGTCAAGATAGCAAAAGAAAATGCCAAGACAAGATAATAGTGATCTATAGTTTATAAGCCCTTAAACACTTTTTTGAGCTTATGGAATACTCTTTCTTTTATAGCCTTGAGCCATGAAATACGTTACGTGCCTTTGAAGTCCTTTCTAATCAAGTAAGCAACCTGGATCAATAAATGACGTTCTCAAAATATAAGAGACTTTTCCACAAAGAGTCATGGCATAGCAAATAATTACTCGTTATTATTCATGCTGTTAAAAAAGAGTGTTTTCTAAAGATACAATGCAAATTGTTTCTTTTCTCTGAAAATACCCTCAAGCAATCACTTGAACACTTTGAAAACCAAAGCAGAAGGGTCATCTCATCACTTACCTTCATCTGAGATTACTTTTACCAAGAGATTTAACACAAAGCCCTAGAGTTGTCTGAACATTGTTATAAACAGACATTGAGAGTTTCAGTTTTCGAGAACAAAACAGATCTTTTGAAAAATCATTTTTGAAAAAAAAGGTTTTCTTTGTAAGAAAAATGAATATATGGCACACTACAAGGCACCATTAGAAAATCAGAGATTCTAATGAAAACAAGAGCAAAGGAGGAAATGGAATGAGGCAGTTAATTCTCCCAGGGGGCAGAGAAGCAGTTACCAGATCCGTAATGGCACAAAGAAATTTGCTTCCCTAGTGGAAAATACACTTGATAAAACTGTGGGCTTCTTCTAGCATGAGGACTGAAATAGTATGATTTCCAGTATCTATGAAAGGAGATTGTTGACTCTCACAATATGATCAGTTAGACAACAAGATAACTGATACATCTTCAGTAAGAGAAATGCAGATGAAATCTCAGGACAATGTCGGGCCACGGAGAAGCTGATTCTCTTAGTGAAGTTACCAATAGAGAAACGTGCAGTGACTGTTGGGAAACTCAAAAAAATGGACAACATGGGTCAGCTTGAGTAGACTTGAAGTACGCGCAAATCAAAAGAGCTCACTCAAAGTCAAAACCCACAAACAAGATGAACGGGGATCTATATTTCAAAAACAGGTAAGATGCATTGCATATCATCTCACTTCACAAGCATCGCATATTTGTTTTGCAGATATCTCTCGAAACAAAACTCCTCACGGGATCCAACGAGACTCAGATGAAATGACGTCCTTCTAAATCATATCAAGTATGGCAATTCCACAAAGGCAAAATTCATGAATGAAGACGAGAAGATGGATTTTTATTCATAGGCATAATGGTTTACAAGTACAAACGTTAAACACTGTGAGGACGATTAGGGATATTTTCATCTTGATGGCCAATCATGCCTCGGAATTCCTCAAATTGCTTATGCATGCGCTCCATCTCTTCCTCGAACTCGAGGTGTCGAGTGTTAACATAGTCCCTCCAAAAGTCAACACGTGCATTGAGCTCTTGGTTTCTCCTCTCCAATTCGTTCCTATAACGTCTCTCATCATGGAGCCTTTTCCTTAAATTCTCAATCTGATTATGGAGCTCAGGAATTTGAGTATTCAACTCAAGTCTTCTGGCATGAAGACGCTCCGCAACATTCACCAAAGACGAAGTAGCTCTGATACTAAGAGCAAGTGACTGATTCACTGCTTCAATATCGGTCCTCGCTGCCAGCATCATTTCATCACGAGGAAGGATCATGTCTCTAGCCACGGCTATAGCGGTATCTTCATCGTCCATTACAGTATCCTCTATTGTAACTGGACGACCATTCACTTCAAAGGTTGTACGCCAAACTACAGGCTCTGCCGCAGGAACAAGGTTTGGATTAGCATTGGAAGAAGAGGAAGACATGGTTAAAACTTCAAAAGTTAAGAACTTTGAGAGTATTGAAAATGTGAGAAGTGGATGATGTCTTTTGCCCAATATTGCGTGATTTATAGGGAATTTCCTCCAGCCATCATTTTCAATAGAAGATCAGATCTTAGCCGTAGATACAAGACTTCCTTGGGAAGCTTTCCTCATCTTTTGGGATCCATTTACAAATCAAATCCCAACCGTACATACAAGACTTTCTTGAGAAGCTTTCCTGATCCATTTACAAATCAAATCCCAACCGTACATACAAGACTTTCTTGAGAAGCTTTCCTGATCCATTCACAACTCAGATCTCAGCTGTACATATAAGACTTTCTTGAGCGTCGTCTTTGAGTGAGATTGATTCACAACTCAGATCTCAGCTGTACATATAAGACTTTCTTGAGCGTCGTCTTTGAGATTGATTTGCAAATCAGATCTCAACTTTACATGTAAGACTTTCTTGAGTGTTATCTTTGAGATTGATTTGCAAATCAGATCTCAGCTTTACATATACGACTTTCGTGAGAAGCTTACATCATCTTTGAGATCGATTTACAGATCAAATCTCAACCGTACAGGTATGACTTCCTTTAGAAATTTTCATCAACCCTAAAGCTCATTCACTTTCAAGCATTTTATCATCGGGCAGGTCGCCTGGAACAATTAGACCACTTGCGATTTTCATCGCATTTTATCATCGGGCAGGTCGCCTGGAACAATTAGACCACTTGCGATTTTCATCGCATTTTATCATCGGGCAGGTCGCCTGGAACAATTAGACCACTTGCGAGTTTTCTCGCATTTTTTTCATTTATCGGGCAGGTCGCCTGGAACAATTTGACCACTTGCGAGTTTCCTCGCATTTTATCAATCGGGCAGGTCGCCTGGAACAATTAGACCACTTGTGAGTTTTCTCGCATTTTTTTCATTTATCGGGTAGGTCGCCTGGAACAATTAGACCACTTGCGAGTTTTCTCGCATTTTATCATCGGGCAGGTCGCCTGGAACAATTAGACCACTTGCGATTTTCATCGCATTTTATCATCGGGCAGGTCGCCTGGAACAATTAGACCACTTGCGACTTTCATCGCATTTTATCATCGGGCAGGTCGCCTGGAACAATTAGACCACTTGCGATTTTCATCGCATTTTTTTCATTTATCGGGCAGGTCGCCTGGAACAATTAGACCAATTGCGAGTTTTCTCGCATTTTTTTTTATTTATCGGGCAGGTCGCCTGGAACAATTTGACCACTTGCGAGTTTCCTCGCATTTTATCATCGGGCAGGTCGCCTGGAACAATTTGACCACTTGCCATTTTCATCGCATTTTATCATCGGGCAGGTCGCCTGGAACAATTAGACCACTTGCGAGTTTCCTCGCATTTTATCATCGGGCAGGTCACCTGGAACAATTAGACCACTCATAAAATTCTTTACTTCACATTCTTTCTATTTGGGTAGGTCGCTCATCACAACGAGACCACTTCATCATATTTTTTCCATCTGGGTAGGTCACCCATTACAATGAGACCACACTTCATATTTTTTCCATTTTTGGGTAGGTCACCCATTACAATGAGACCGCACTTCATATTCTTTCTATTTGGGTAGGTCACCCATCATAATGAGACCATTTTTTCACATTCTTTCCACCTGGGTTGGTTACCCATTACAATGAGACCACGTTTTACACATTCTTTTGTTTTGATTGAATGAGGTTGCCTGATGGGATCTCATGTAGCTTTGGGTTAAAGGGAATCTCCATATGGGATTTCAGGTTGACCGAGCTACACACATTCTTTGGTTTTGGTAAAGGAGGTCGCCAGATGGGATCTCAGGTTAACGAAAAAAAGAGAGACAGAAAGACAAGTTTTTTTTCTTTACAAAGCTTACTATGCAAAACATCGAGGATTTTTGCTTCGTAAGCATTGTAAAGAGGGGGCATCTGTTGCTACCCAATTTTTGACCCATGTTTTTTATATATTTTTTTAAAAAAAATCCAAAAAAACATTAAGAAAAAATTTGAAAATTCAAAAATATATTTTTTTCTCTCTCGAGTCAACCGCATCTCTTCATTCAAACCATGTCGACCAGGGTAAAAAATGAGTTTCGGGCTGTTTCGGGTCAAAAACATCATTTTCGACCAAAAGCGGGTTCACCGGGTCAATACGGGTCATACCATGTTGACCAGGGTAAAAAATGAGTTTCGGGCTGTTTCGGGTCAAAAACATCATTTTCGACCAAAACCGAGTTCACCGGGTCAATACGGGTCATACCATGTCGACCAGGGTAAAAAATGAGTTTCGGGCTGTCTTGGGTCAAAACCGTCATTTTCGACCAAAACCCGGTTCATCGGGTCGATACCCATCAAATGTTTTTTTTGGTATTCCATTTTTTGGCGGTTGAAAGGGGATTTTTTTAATACTGATTTGAATTTTTAGTTTTACCCATGTAAATATTTATTATTATATATAATAAAACAAAATTATGGTAGTTGTGTGCAATATTTATTATTATATATAATAAAACAAAATTATGGTAGTTGTGTGCATTATTTCTTATTATATATAATAAAATAATCTTTTATGGTTGTTGTCCCGTGGCTATAAATAGCCACGAGAGGGGGGCAGAAGAAAAAAAAAAAAAGAGAAAAAAGAGAGGGACGGGAGGAGAAATACAGAGAAGAAGAGAAAAAATTGTTACTGTACTCAGTTTTTTTAGTTTTTATTCACACGAGTAGGATATTGTTAAAAAAAAAAAAACAATTTAAAAAATACCAAATATATCCCAACTCATCTCAGCCATTGAAATAAATCCAAGATTTAATCCCGTTAAGCCACGTCATCCGGTGTACCGAGATTTCGGTGCACCGCGTCACACCGGATCTAAACCCAGACTCATCCAGACCGTCCGATCGACCTCAGATCAAGCCAATCACAGCCATCCGATCTATTCATCCGAGATCCAACGGTGTATAGAGTTTGTCAGTACAGGTGTATCGTGCACGCGTCCACACCATAGCGTGACTCAGAGCTTCTCTCTCCTCTCGCCGGCGACGTCCTCTCTCTCATCCGATCTCCACTTTTCGGCCGCCTCCAGCCTCCGAACCACCGCAGAAAGGTTGATCCACTGGTGTAAAGCAAAACCCCGGCGTTTGTAACCGTTTTCGCAGCCTCATCTGGCCGGAAAAAGGTCGCGATCCTCTCCGGCCACCGAAGCTTCAAGTCGTCGATTCTCCCTCGTCAGCCATCAACGGACGTCGAGACCACAACCATCAGAATCCTCTCCCTCAGATCTACCAGGATCGACGGTTCGTTTCCCAGAAAACTCGCCGGAAAATTTCGCCAGTGCCAACAGTAGCCGCGCGTGAGCTACACGCGCCACCAGTGGCATTTTCGTAAATTCCTGAGAAATCCGAGGGTATTTCGGTCTTTTACCCATACAGGGGTACTCAGGTAATTTTTCTTGAATTCCTAACATTTTTTAATTTTTTATGTAAATATTTATAAATTCTTATTGCATGTTGTAAAAAAAAAAAACAAGTATAAAAAGAATAACGACGCGGGTCCAACACCCATCTTATCATGTTATCGTTCGTGGGTCCAAAGCCCAATTCTCTAATATGATTATACCCATTTCTCAACGATATCAAAATAGTTTTTATTTTATAAATGAATTTTGTTCATCGACACGTCTCTTTTTATAGAAAAGGACCGATGTCAAAAAGTTAAAAACTAAATATGGATTATGTCCATAGTTTTTTTGATAACTCGGACGTACTTCTCCTTTTTAGGGTTAAACGTCAAATTTTTAGACAAGTTTCCTATTTTTAGGAACTGATGTCATTTTTTTTAAACGCGTCTCCTACGAACGTGGTTTGTCGACACGTCTCTTTTTACAGAAAAGGACCGATGTCAAGGATTTATACCAAATTTGGATTATGTCCATTTTTTTTTTCTTCCTCTTGGTAATTCAGACGTAAATCTTTTTTTAGGGATAAACGTCGAGATTTTAGACAAGTCTCCTATTTTTAAGGACTGATGTCATTTTTAACGTGTCTCCTATTTTTAGGGACCGACGTTAACTATTTTTTTAAAAAAAACAAAACAAAATTGCAAATAAGCTTGAAATATAATAGCATTTAAATCAAATAAAAAACACACAAGAAAGGGTAACCTTTCTTTTGAAAGGATGTTTTAAGGGTGGTGTCTACCTTTCCTTAATCATAACTAACCCAGTACTCGAATCTCTGGGACCAGTGTCTAATTTGGGATTTCTAGTTCCCTCAAATTACTAGATGGCGACTCCAATAAAATTTTCATTTCCCCTAATTAAACAAATCTTTTTTGTTAAATAAACAAAAATGAGCGGAGCCGTCGCCCGACGTCGTGTATCGACATATATAATAATAAATATTTACATAGATAAAATTAAAAACTCAAATCAGTATTAGAAAAAGCCCGACTCAACCGCTAAAAATCAATTTTAATTACCGAAAATTATGTCGAAACATAAAAAAAAAAACTGTCAGTAGGTATCAACCCAGTGAACCGGGTTTTGACCACAAAATAACAGTTTTGACCCAAACTGACCTGAAACTCATTTTTCATCCCGGTCGACATGGTTAGACCCGTATCGACCCGGTAAACTCGGTCTTGGCCGAAAATAACGGTTTTGACCCGAAACAGCCCGAAAACTCATTTTTTACCCTGGTCGACATGGTTTGACCCGTATTGACCTGAAACTCATTTTTCATCCCGGTCGACATGGTTAGACCCGTATCGACCCGGTATACTCGGTCTTGGCCGAAAATGACGGTTTTGACCCGAAACAGCCCGAAAACTCATTTTTTACCCTGGTCGACATGGTTTGACCCGTATTGACCTGGTGAACTCGGTTTTGATGGAAAGATGCGGTTGACTCGAGAAAAAAAATATTTTTTTGTATTTTAAATTTTTTTTTTTTTTTTGGATTTTTATAAATAATAATAGAAATAAAATAACATTCGAGAAAAACTTGGTGAATCCAAAATTGGGTTACAACACCATGTATGATAGAATGTAAAGATATATGCTAAAGCTTTTAAACAAAGCATCATAAAAAAAAAAAAAACCAATAACACATAACATAAACAAACAAACAAATCAAGCTTAGTCCAAGGGTCCCCAGTGGAGTCGCCATCCTGTTGCACCCCCAAAAAAATAAACAAAAAAAGTTTGTTTTTGCGACATTCGACTGGCGACTTTCGTTTTGTTCGTTTTGCTGATTTGGTTCTTTGGAGTCGCCACCTAGTATTTTGGTCACTAGGAACCCTAACTGGTCTTTCAGAGATTCTAAGGTAAGTGACTGGTTGCGTAAAGGGAAGGTATTAGCACCCCTAGTACGCCCTACCTAAGGTAAGCTGCTTGGTGTTTGGTTTGCCTTATAATTGCTATGGTGTTGGTATTTTTAGGGCTCGTCAATTGATTTTGGATAGAAATCTAAGGAGATTCCATGTGCTTTAAAAGCTCATTTTTCCCTTAGTATTTCAAAAGTTTGCGACTCATAAATCGTGGGATAATAATAAAAAAATTAAATTTTGAAATGTCCTCGATTATAATCAAGGCTTCTTTCAAGAATGTGTGCGGATTTATTACTCCCAATAATATTTTGGATATTCATCCTTTTAAGGATTTCTTTATCCAAACATTAGCGGTAAATAATAAATAAATTCCTTTTCCAAAAATAAGATTTTTATAGTTTTTTGAATATTGGCCAATACCCTTTGGAATTTTACAAACACGTTGTAAAATCCAGAAATGCAAGAAAATAATTTGTGTTTAAGAAATCTATGTGAAAACACACTTTCGAAGCTTCCAATATATTTGTTTTATAAAAAAAGAATATTCAAAACATGTTAGAGTATTGACCGTATGCAACACGCAAGAAAATATTTTTTTTTTAAAACAATATTTTTTTTTTGACGAAATCGGGTATTTTTAATACTGAATTTGTATCTCCACAGCATAAAAATACAAACTAATATTAAGTCATTTTAAAAAGATGTACGAAAAAAATCAACAATATTTTTAAGGAATTTTTAGAATTTTTTGAAAGCAAAAAAAAAAAAATTTATCTTTGAAACTTTTGGGTGCCATGATGAAAATCAGATATTTTAAATACTGAATTTATACCTCCACATTATAAAATAAAAAAAACAAACAAACCCCTCTAAAAAAAATATATATATATATATGAAAGGAAAATAACAACATTTTTTTTTTTGATTTTTTCAGATTTTTTTATAAATATTATATATATATATATATAACATATACACACATATATATAATATAATTATATATATTAATTAGTAAGGGGCTGGGCCGGCCCAACTGACAGGGCCGGGCTCAGCCCCCACAAGTCACTGGGCCGGGACCGGCCCAAGAAGTGACTGGGCCGATCTCGGCCCAAGAAGTGACTGGGCCGATCTCGGCCCAAGAAGTGACTGCGCCGATCTCGGCCCACCAAGTGACTGGGCCGATCTCGGCCCAAAACAATAGCTTGGTCTGGGCCGGACCCGGCCCAGATCGCCGGGTTGGGCCAGAATCCTTCTGGCCCATATACATGTTTCTGGGCCAGAAACGGACTGGCCCAGAAGATAAAATATAACGGGGGGGAATTAATTTCCCCCCCGTCCCCTGCATGCAGAACAAATCTGCATGCAGGAGACGAAACCTACCGAAGATGAAAAAAAAAAAAAAAAAACAATGCAGGGGGGAGAGCGTACCTGGCGGGGCTGGAGACGGTGGTTTGTTGGCGGGGCTACGGTGGCGTGGCCCGTGGACGGCGGCTCCGGGCGGCGTTGCTGCTGTTTCTAACAGTGGCGAAAAATTCTTCTTCCTCCCTTCTCCTTCGTTTTTTTTTGTTCTCGGTGGCTGTCTATTCTCGATTTGGTTTTGTTTTTTTTTTTTTTGTTTCGGTTTCCTTCTCGGTTTGTTTCTGTTCTTCTTTCTCTCTTCGGGTCGCTCTCTCTCTCTCTTCTCTCCTCGGGTCTCTCGGGTTTTTCTTCTTTTTTTTTTCTTCGGTTTTCTTCTATATTTATAGGGGCAGAACGGGTGGGGGACCATGGTTAGTGCGCCTTCAATCACGCATGGCTGGTCGGTTCTTTCGGTGGTGGTGGTGGGGGCGAGGAGAGAGGCGCGGGAAAATTTTCAAATTTTTCGTCTCTGTTGCTGCTAAACCGCGGGGAGGAAGAAGATGAACAGTGTCGTTCAAAACGACACCGTTCTGCTTTTGTTTTTTTTTTTTAAAAAAAATTTTATTTTATATATGAAATGGCGTCGTTTTGGATAAAACGCGCCGTTTCATTTAAATGGCCAAACTTCAAATCAGTCCTCCAAATTCGGTCCCCGCCCCTCTTGTTGGCCGCCTTTTTCACTTTGGTCCTTGGCCTCTGATTTATGTAATTGAGCCCCTAATTAATCAATAAACTTCCAATTTCTTCAATTAAGCCCCTGAAACAAATCCAAACAGCCCCCTCTATCTTTGCGCCTTCTCCAAATTGGTCCCTGGTTTCGGATTTTCACAATTAAGTCCCTAATTGGCCATTAAAACTTCAATATTTATGCAATTAAACCCCTGATTTGACCCAATAAATTCCTAAAAAATATATTTTGGCCCCAGAACTTAAATTTCTCCAAATTAAAGCCCAAATTGACTTAAAAATCAATTTTTCTTGCAATCAAATCTTCTATAAATTCAAATAAAAATTCAATAAAAATCCAATTAAGTCCATAAAAACCCAATTAAGTCCATAAACATCCAAATTTGGGCTTTTCTCCTCAAAATTCAAATTTTCCTTCTCAATAGGGCTTTCATCCTTCAAGAATATACTGTCAAAAATTCAATCCTTGTATTTTTAAATTCCTTGACCAATTTTCTGACTGTTTTCTGGGCGCTTCTGCCTCCGGTTATTTTTCTAACCTCTTTTGGCTATTTATTTTATTTTTCAGGGGGACCCAAAAATGGGTTACAACAAGCTTTATCACACTCTTCATTCCATATTCCAGGGTTCTTCTTCCTCAACAAACGAAAGATCGGGTCACAAGTCGCGGTTAAATGGGATATAAACCGAGCGATGTAATTCAACCTTCCTAAGAAACCTCTCACCTCCTTCTTAGTCTTGGGGGGCGGCATAGATTGAATAGCTTTTACTTTTTCAGGATCCACTTCTATCCCTTTGTCACTCACCACAAATCCCAACAGCTTACCGGATTTCACCCTGAATGAACACTTTGCTGGGTTAAGCCTCAACTTATATTTTCTTAATCTTTCAAATAATTTCTTCAATACTTGGACATGATTCTCTCCCTCTTTAGATTTAGCAACCATGTCATCCACGTATACTTCAATCTCTTTGTGCATCATGTCGTGAAACAAAGTCACCATAGCCCTTTGGTAAGTGGCCCCGGCATTCTTTAAACCAAATGGCATGACTTTGTAGCAAAAGGTTCCCCATGGTGTTACAAAGGTTGTCTTCTCCCTATCCTCTGGCGCCATTCTTATCTGATTGTAGCCTGAAAACCCATCCATGAAGGAATATGTGGAGCTGCGTGCTGCATTATCAACTAACATATCTATATGTGGTAAAGGGAAATTATCTTTAGGGCTAGCCCGGTTTAAGTCCCTAAAGTCCACACAAACTTTGATTTTTCCTTCTTTTTTAGGTACCACCACTATGTTTGACACCCATTGTGGATACTTCACTACTTCTAAAAAACCAGCGTCCCATTGTTTCTCAATTTCCGCCTTTACTTTGATTAAGACCTCCGGATGAGTTCTCCTTAACTTCTGCTTAATCGGCTTGCATCCTTCCATCAGTGGTATTCTATGTACTACAATGTCCGTGTCCAAACCAGGCATATCCTCGTAGGACCAGGCAAAGACATCCACATAATCTTTGAGCAGTGCAATCAACTCTTCCTTTGCTGCAAGGGTGATCAAAGTCCCTATCTTCAGCTCTCGTTTGATTTCTTCATTGCCTACATTTATGGTTTCAAGTTCCTCTTTAGCGGGCCTCCAAGCCTGTTCGTGTTGTTCTATTAATTTTGTGAATTCCCATATGTTTTCCTCCTCCCATTCCTCATCTTCTACAGCCACTATGTATTCTTTAAATTTTGGCCATTCATTCTCAATGTAAAGTGCAGGTGTTGTTGTGGAGGATTCGCTTTCAGAGTTCCTGAAAGCGAAAAGTGATGTGTAAATGCATAGTAAGACATCAAGATGAATTTTGAAAATGCATGATCTCATTAAAAATAAAAGATTGGCTCACGACAAAATAAAATCCCATTGACATCTTGAGCCTTGATTGTCAATGAATAAAAACAAAACAGAGAAAAGGTAAACAATATAGATAAAAATATAATCCAACCGTCATTGTTGATTACATTTTAAAAACCAATGGAGCTTCTTAGGTCTCCCAATTCTGGAACTTCTCCCCTTCGGCTAGCTTCCGGACAAAAGTCTTGACGGTGACTTCTTCCAAAGTGTGGATGGTCAATTGTGGCAGCTCTTCAATCCTCCTTTCGGACTCGATTTTCTCAGCAATGTCCTTGACTTGATTTTCCTCCAGAGTGTTTATGTTCATTGAAGAAAACTTTTGAAAAGGGTCTCCATGTCCCCCATCAGGTTGTATCACATATGCGGCCTTTGGAAATGAAATCCTGATTGGAGGGATGACTAAGTTTTCTTCTACAGGCTTCCTTCCTTCCATCCTAGCCATTCTCTTCTCCCTTCTTGCACCAGTAGCTCGTTTGTAATCCTCTTTCTTGGGCTTATATCCAAGCCCAAACCTCTGTTCTGCAGCTTTCAATTTGATTATACCCCTCCATTCAGGCCTTCTTTGCTCCATATCGTATGGGAAAGGAATCTTGTTTTTCAAAAAGATTTTAGCGGCCATTTTAGTGGCTTCAGAGATTTCTGGCTTCCTCAACACAGTGTTCTCGGGCACCCACTCGGTATTCACAATCTCAAATGCATGAAGGTTTCCATCCCTACAATATTCTGCTTCAATGAATGGAACCGCCACATTTCTTACCATTGATATAGTCTCTTCAGCCTTAATAGTAACCAGGACACCGTTGGCAATGTACTTTAAACATTGATGTAGCGAAGAGGTGACAGCTCCCGCAGAATGTATCCATGGCCTTCCTAACAACATGCTATAGGAAGGGTGGATATCCATCACTTGAAGGGTTACTAGAAAGACTTGTGGACCCACGGCTAGTTCGACCTCAATTGACCCTATAACTGGCCTTGATGAGCCATCATACGCTCTCGCCGTTATCACACTGGGTTGCATATGTGAGGGATCTATCGGCATTTCATCCAGCACATGCCTTGGTAACACATTCAGGGCCGAGCCGTTATCAATGAGAACTTTACCGACGAGACAATCCTTGCATCGGACCGTGACATACAAGGGCTTGTTATGTCCAGTTCCTTCAGCGTCAAGTTCATCTTCCGTGAAATACAAGTAATTGGCAGCATGAATCCTCCCTACTAGATGTTCCATAGTCTTTTGCTCGATATCTTGGGGCACATAGGCCTCATTCAATACTTTTTGCAAAGCATTACGATGTGGCTCCGAGTTGAGTATTAAAGACATGATGGAGATCTTAGCAGGGGTTTTCTTCAACTGATCCACTATACTGTACTCACTATGCTTCATCAGTTTCAAGAACTCATTTGTTTCTTCCTCAGTCACAGGTTTATTCACCTCAAACTCTTTATCGAGGTCCAGCACCTCCTTGCCTTTAGCCTTTCTTTGTCTTTCTAGTTCTTCAGGTGTGTAACAACGACCACTCCGAGTTAACCCACTTATCTCCGCTCGGAACAACGGCAAAGGAGCTTCAATATTCGAGGTATAACCATAATCTCCAGGCATCGCTCCATAGTTTACTTTGCTTGCATAGGAGGGCCTAGTTAATACCAGTTTTGAGCGACCATTAGCTATTGATTGGATTCTACATTTCTCTATCATCCCTACCTCTTCATTGTCACTTACGTCCTCAATCCTCAACTCTCCTAGAGTTAGCATTCTTGCAACTTTTTGATGAAATTCAATGCATTCATCAATGTGATGTCCTTCCTTTTTATGGAAGGGGCAAAAGTTACTTTCCCCTGTGCAGTACTCAGTCGTTTCTTCCAAATGTCCAGACTATACCAACATCAAGTATAGCTTGGCCATGGTCACTTTCAACACCCTCTTTTTGCTACCAATCTCCATGGTATTCACTCCTCCCCTACCATCAACATGCTTAGGTAAAGGGTTTGAATTCTGCTTAGGCGAATCCTCAAAAGTGATCCATCCCACTTTGATCAGTTGCAACACCTTTCTTTTAAAAGCAAAGCAAGACTCAATGATATGGCCTGCGTGACCAGCATGGTATTCACAAGTTACCTCGGGGTTGTACCAAGCAGGGAAAGGTGGCTGCATAGGTGGTATGGGTAGAGGAGCTATCTGCCCAATACTCAACAGCTTGGCATACAATTCTTTCAAGGGTATTGGTAAAGGAGGTAGTTGTTCTTCTGATGGTTGCTTATCCTTTCTTTGGTAATTGTGGTGGTTATTTGTTGGGAATTTTACTGGATTGGACTGGTTTGGAGTGGGGGGTTTGGAAAAGTTAATACTAGTGATTCGAGGGGTAGGTATTTGATAGTTTTTGCTTCTCCTTTCTAGGTTGTTTACCTCAATTTCTTTCTTCCTTCCAATGAAACCTCTCTTCTCTAGAGGTTCTGCAATTCTTCCACTTCGGATCCCTTGTTCAATCCTCTCGGCGATCCGCACAACATCATAGAAATGTTGTGCTGAACTACCCATAAGGTGTTCATAGTATGGAGCCCTGAAAGTATTGGCAAACAAAGTCACCATTTCTGTTTCTATCAGCGGAGGTTGCACATTGATAGCTTGGTCACGCCACCTTTGAGCATAAGCCCTTACGGACTCTTGAGTTCCTTTCTCCATGCTAATCAAACTGGTCCTATCAGGAGCAATCTCTAGATTGAACTTGTATTGCTTTAAGAAAGCGTCTGCCAAGTCTGTCCATTTCCTGATCCTAATATTGTCTAACCTCATATACCAACTGAGGGCTGATCCGGTCAGGCTATCCTGGAAGAAGTAAATTAACATTTTATCGTCGTGGATAACCTCTGCCATTTTGTTATAGTAGGAGCGGAGATGGGTCTTCGGGCATTCCATCCCAGTATACTTAACAAATTCCGGCACTCTGAACTTCTTTGGGATCACAATGTTAGGCACTAAACACACTTCAGCGGCCCTAATTGGGTCAAACAAATCATTTCCTTCAATTGACCTTAGCCTCTCTTCTAGGGCAGTCCACTTATCATCTCCTTCATTATTAGAGAATTTAAAGTCATGTGGATCTTCATTTGTTAAATCCATTGTAATAGGGATTTGGATGGGCCGAGCAGGACTCTGTTTAGTTGGTGTATTTGTCCCTATGTTTATAGGTGCGACAGGGATTTGAGCTGTTGCTGGTGCTTCATTAGGTTGAGTAGATGTTCCCTCTCCATCTCTGGCTCTCAATATCTGCTCTAACATACGGGTTAGGTTCGCCACATCATTCCGAACTCCTTCAAGTTCTCTTTGGTACTGAGATTCAGGTTGTGACCTTCCTTCGTTTTCCATTCTTGCTCTTTGCCGAGTGTAGTGGACTTTGGAAGGGGGACCTATGTTTCACGATCTGGAATGCATATGATAAATTAAAAACAAAAATACGTGATGAGCATGTGATGCATATGTAATGTGTATATATGCATATTTTATGAGCTGATTCATGACTTTCGTAACCTTTAAGCAAGATTTCTGAGTTGACCCAATTACCATAAAGGAGGGTTTGCCAAGTTCTTATCATAGTGGTTTACCAAACCCATTAAGAAAGGAAATACGTCATGGACTTCTTATAAATAACAAATTTGCTCATACAAAACAATAATGGGAAAGAGAGTCCTATACATTGCTACCTCTAAAAAGCATTTCCTCTATTAGCTAAATCCCCAATAAAACAGGCCATTGCCCCCATGTATTCTCGATACTTTGAAGCATCATTCCCAACTTGGGTGGCTTGTTGTTGCAACCTTTCTGCATAACGGGCTACTTGCTCAACCTGTTTTTCCATGTGTCTTATTCTGGCATGGAATACGGTGTTATCTTCGATTATTGCTTCGTTGCTGGCTCCTAAAGCTTCGTTGCTTCTTTCCAATACTCGCACCATACCCTCTGATTGTGCCAACTTATCTCTTGTCCTCTGTAGCTCTTCCTTTTCGATATCCAGTTCTGCTATTTTAGAATTGATTTGAACTGCAAAGCTGTCCATGTAGTCTTGGCATTCTTGACGCTCTTGCTTAGCCTTACTCATCTCTTCTTCCATCTCGAAGTAGTGGCTTCTCAACTCCCTTAACTCTTCTTCTCGTACCTCGATCTCCGATTGTAAAGCCCTCATCCTTCCTTTTGAAGACTCAGCTCTCTTTTGCTAATCTCTCATATCAGACTCAGCGGCCCTTCTCGCATTTCTTTCTTCCTCTAGTTGCACCATGTATTGAGCTCTAACCTTCCTTTCTTCTTCTATGTCGAGGTTGGCTAAACGATTCTTCTCCTTTTTAACTTCTATTTCCTTTAAAAGAAGTTTTCTTCCCTTCTTCAAAGAATCCATCGTCTCCTTATCAACATTCACGCCTTTTGTTGACCTCTTAACCTTAGCCAATTCTTTTTCTGCTATCCCATTCTTCTTGACCAACTCGTCATAATCAGCTATCCGATTCCTTAACTCAAACTGGACCCCCGTTGTTATCTCTTCAGCTACCTCGACCCTTTTCTGCCATTCCTTTAGAGACATTAGCTGCTTCTCTTGTTTTTCTAACTGTTGATTCAAGAAAACCCTCATTGTATTTTCTTCCTCCAACTGGTTCTCTAACAGTCGTTGCTGCCCTTTACTTTTGCTGAGTTCTATTACACACTGATCTAGCTGCTTTCTTAGATCTTCCTCATCATCCTTTCTTTTCCTTTGTTTCTATCGCTGCCTCTGACTGTTCTTGTGTAGAGAGACCCTTTACTTCAGAAAAATCCTCATTCCTCCAAACTGTATAATTATGGCTGAATGAGGTTTCAAAACTGCTTCCTTCTTCTCTTTTCACCTTCACGGGTCTTTCCAATCCTGTCGGATAAGCTCCATTTCTTTGATGAACGGTTGGTGCTTGAATAACCCAATGAAATCAGCTAAACCCAAGGTTCTTGGCGTATATTGCATTCCGCCTAACTGCCTTGTTACGAGGGCGGACGCATAGCTGATGTAACCAGTTACACCAATTAAAGGAACCCATATCTTGCTTCCGTAGCTCATTGTGCAAATAGCGTTGTTCATCCACGGTGCTTTCCATTTGAAGTTGCTACTTGGCAATGCTGCATACTTATCCCTCCATGCCTTCTCATCCCAATTCTTCCAAGTTTCATCTATGGTAATCTTTAACGGTCGCAAGTCAAACCACCAAAAGTTGTTGAAGATGTCTCTTGGTGCTTCGATATGACTGATTATCCATAGGTACAACATAGGGACGCAGCACCTCATAGCTCCTTTTCCATGTGTTCGGCAGTGATTAAGAGATAACATGGTTTCCCCCAAGATGGCTGAGGAAGGATTGATCCGGTCATGCTCATATTCGATGAAGACACTCGCTGCTTCTAAACTGATGACCCCAGTTTCAGAAGGGAACAACACTAGCCCAAAAATGGCGAAGGCCACCAACCTATATCGTTCGTCTCCCAACTTGCCTTCTTCGGCATTTTTCTTCATTCGAGCTTCAATGACCTTCCATTTAAAACCCCCTTCAGCAACTCTACACTGGCTGATCTTTCCTAAGCCTAATAAACTGACTACTTCCGAAGCTGTGTCTTCAAATCTGCGTCGGCGGTAGATTCGGCAGTTGTCATTTGGAAAATCCAGGATTCTCTCATATTCTTCCAAGGTGGGCGTCATATCGATGTTTCCAAAGGTAAAGCATCGATAACTGGGATCCCAAAAATTCAGAAGGGCTTTGATCGCCGCTGCTTGTACAGGCAACTTCATTATTTGTGCAATCCTCCCATATCGCCTTTCAAACAGGGTCTCGTCAACATATTCCATGATGGGCAATAACTTTCCTAAATCGTTTACCATGTGATTTACCTTGGTAATGCATGGTAACCCACTAGCGTCGATTCTTGGGCATTTTCCTTCGGCAATCTGAGCCAACTCAGACTCTTGTCCATATTCTTGGAAAGAGAGGTACTTAGTCATGATTTCAGCTCAAAACCTGAGTTGATGAATTTAACCATTAATCGTGATGCAAATGAAAATAAGATTCATAACCTAAAGACAAGCTCTATTTATTAAGTGAGAGAGGGTAGTTTTTCTATCTGGTCTCGAAGGGTCTCATATCTGCCCAGTGACATTCTTCGTAAAGAAGTATGAGGGCGTTGCAAGGAACAGTTAAGACACGTATGCCCACCATTACCAAGCAGGCACTCAGATATGAGTTGGGTGTTTCACGCATTTAAACCCTGACCAATAGTCTTAGGGTAAATCGCTAATTCCCCACTTAACTTAAAGCTTGTGTGTGCTTTTCAAAATTAAGGCAAGTGATGCATGAAACAATTATATACAATGCATGAATAATATGTGTAAAATAAAAAATAAATACGCAAATAAAAGGAAAGGCATATTAACAATAAACACAAAAAAACCAACAAATCAGACAAAAACAAAGCTTAGTCTACAAGGTCCCCAGTGGAGTCGCCATTCTGTCGCACCCCAAAAACTATCCAATTGCGGGTTCGACTGGCGAATTTTTATTTTTTTGGTTTGATTTGGTTCTTTGGAGTCGCCACCTAGTATTTTGGTCACTAGGAACCCTAACTGGTCTCAAAGATCGGGTACGGAGACTGGTTGCGTAAAGGGAAGGTATTAGCACCCCAAATACGCCTTACCTAAGGTAAGCTGCATTGTTTTATTGTCTGATAAAAAAAAAAACTAAGGTGTTATTGTGTTTTCATAGTTGTTGGTCTGTCTATGGTTCAAGAAAAATCCTCCTCGGTAAGGAGATCTTTATCTTATCGGGTAAAAATCCTAACCGTTCTAACGTCCATACCAAAATTTTATTAATAATATTTAGGAATACGTTTTACGTATAAATTCATAATCCCAAATACTAAAAGAAAACAAAAAGATTTTTTTTAGAATTTTTGAAATATTGGCCTAGTTCTCATGGCTTGAATAAACTGGTTATTAAAGCCAAAATGCATGTTAATACATATATTGTTTTGAAAATTTTCTTTGTTGTGTGAAAATATGATGTTATAATATTTATATATATATTGGAGAGACTAGGCTGTATTTTAAAACAAAAACAATTTTTGGAAAATATTATTTTTTTATGCTTTGACGAAAATCGGGTATTTTAATACTGAGCTTGTATCCTTACGGTATAAAAATACAACCCAATATTAATCCACTTTGCTAAAAATATGCATAAAAATCAACAACATTTTTTTAGGGACTTTTTAAAAAAAAAATTTGAAAGCAAAAACATTTTTATTCTGAAAAATCTTTGATATTTTGACGAAACCGGGTATTTTTAACACTGGTTTTGTATCTTTACAGTATAAAAATACAAATCAAAATTAAACCACTTTGACCAAAACATGCAAAAAAAAAAAAAATCAAAATATTTTTTTAAGATTTTTTTTTTAAAAATATTTTTTATTATATAAATATTTTATATATATATATAACATATATATATTATATATATAATATATTATAGGGCTGGGCCGGCCCAAATAAATGGGCCAGGCTCAGCCCAGAGAAAAAAGGGGGCGGGCCGATCTCGGCCCGCCATGACATTGGGCTGATCTCGGCCCGACACTAAACTGGGCCGATCTCGGCCCGAAACTATAGTGGGCCGATCTCGGCCCGAAACTACAGTGGACCGATCTCGGCCCGAAACTAAGATGGGCCGATCTCGGCCCGAAAAACTTCTACAGTCTGGGCCAAGCCCGGCCCAGACTTGCGGCGCTGTGGTGTTCCCTCTCTCTCGTTGGTTCTCTCTTTGTTCGGTATCCTCTCTCTCTCCTCCCTTCGGTTTTTTTCTTTCTGTTTTCGGTTTCGTTCTTTCTTGCTTTCGGTCTGTTTCTCTTCTCCCCTCTCCTTTGTTCGTTATTTCTCTTCTCCCTCTATCCTCGGGTCTCTTTCTCTCTCTCGGCCTCTCTCTATTTATAAGCAAAAAAAGGGAAACGGCGTGCCTTTTGTTAGTGCGCCTTCAATCACGCAACGGCTGGTCGGCCATTGATGCTTTCGGTGGTGGTGGTGGGGGCGAGGAGAGAGAGGCGGGAAGTTTTGAAAAAAAATGAAAATGGTTTTCGTCCCTGTTTCTGTTTATTCGGGGGGGAAGGGGGAAGATGAACAGTGTCGTTCAAAACGACACCGTTCTGATCTTCCCCTTTTTTTTTTTTTTTTTTTTTTGTGAAACGGCGTCGTTTTGGATAAAACGCGCCGTTTCATTTAAATGGGTCAAACTTCAAATCAGTCCTCCAAATTCGGTCCCCGCCACTCTTGTTGGCCGCCTTTTTCACTTTGGTCCTTGGTCTCTGATTTATGCAATTTAGCCCTCAATTGATTAATAAACTTTCAATTTTTTCAATTAGACCCCTGAACCGAAAAATTGCAGCCCCTCCATTTACGCGCCTCTTCCAATTTCGTCCCTGGTTTCGGATTTTCTTAATTAAATCCCTAATTGGCCCTTAAACTTCAATATTTATGCAATTAAGCCCCTGATTTGACCCAATAAATTCCTAAAAAATATATTTTGGCCCCAGAACTTAAATTTCTTCAAATTAAAGCCCAAATTGACTTAAAAATCAACTTTTCTTGCAATGAAATCTTCTATAAATTCAAATAAAAATCCAATTAAATCCATAAACATCCAATTAAGTCCATAAAAATCCAAATTCGGGCTTTTCTCCTCAAAATTCAAATTTTCCTTCTCAATAAGGCTTTCATCCTTCAAGAATATACTGTCAAAAATTCAATCCTTGTATTTTTAAATTCCTTGACCAATTTTCTGACTGTTTTCCGGGCGCTTCTGCCTCCGGTTATTTTTCTAACCTCTTTTGGCTATTTATTTTATTTTTCATGGGGACCCAAAAATGGGTTACAACAATAATAATACTCTATATTCACAAGAGAAAAGTTATATTTTTTTAATGTGGGATAAAAAAACCTTTTTTGTTTAAATACTTCAACTTAAAAGAATAAGATAGTATCTTTTCAATGTGACATAAGAAAACCTTTTCAAATAATTTTTTAAATTTCATTATTTACAATATGTATAATCTATATCCACATGAATTATTTCGTAATTTTTTTATATGAAATATTAAAATCTTAAATATTTTTTTATATATTTTCGGGTTGACTCGTGTAACCCGGGACCCTGCCCCTCAACCTGGTCAACACCTGAACCGGGTTTGATAACTATGTTCTTAACTAAAAAGTAAAGAAAATGATTTCGAGATGTGGTATTTTTTAAAGCCAAATTAAATTTTTTTTTAAAGCACAATATTTATTTATCAAACATATTTTTTGGAATGCCACTTTCATGTCATATTCCTAGACAACGTAACTAACGAAACACAACATATCAAATAGTAAGTGAAAAATGATTTAAAACAAGCCTATCCAAATTAACTGATTGGCACTAGAAACTACTCCCTCTTTATCAAAATATAGCTAGAAAAAAAAAAACTTGATTAAAAAGTATATGAACTTAATGAGAAGGTGTTTTACCACAAATCAAAGTTATCAAAATTATAGTGCTCAAATGGATATTCCCATAGTAAAAATGTGGGCTTTTTATAAGAAGTTCTCAAATTCAAATCATGAAAGGAGTGGCTATGAAATTAGAGATTAAGAATGACTTTTTTTCAAATCATGTTAGAAATACAATTTGTTATTCAATTTCGGAATTATCTATAATTGCCAGGATTAATGCTTTCCTTTTGCAAATTACACTCCAGGACTCCCCAGCAAGCAAGCAGCCAAGTTGATTCCTCTTTCTTCATTCACAGGCCTCGGGATCATTAAACACATGCGAGCAGGAGAAAAGTCATTGTACATTTTTACTCTAAATTCCACTTTTTGCCTGAATGAACTTCCATCAAATGGAAATAGAGCAACCAGAATGTATTATTTATTGATGCGAAGGAATGGAAACATTTCCATGTGCATGTTTTCTTTGCCCTTTATAGTGTTAGTTTGTAGTTTTATTTATACTTTTTTTTTCGTTTTCTTCCTTCTTGAGTTATATGAAATTTGCATCGATTAGTTTGAGATTGATGGTAATTAGTTAATTTAAATCAATTCTAGAAAGATCATGAAGAATCTAAAAGGAGAATTTTATGTATTTTTATTGACAAATTACTGCAAAAAACGTTGCATATGAGAATGAATGGTGTTGATATTTCACATCGTCTGGGTCAACTTGTTTTTAAGTATTACATAATTTTATCTTTTAAAGTCTAATGAATCACATGATGGGACAATTGAACATCATTAATAAATGTTTGTCCATTTTGAGATAAGATAATTTCATTAAATTTTAAGTTGAAATTCTTGAAGTAGCTTTCAAGCCTTGTTGTATGGTACTAACATTTATATGGCAAATAACGAACATGTTATTTGCACCACATGTTATAAGAAAGTATGATATGCAAGACTATATAAGCAATCAAATCACTCACTTTAATTTGCATGTTGGTCATGCAAAGTGTATTGATATGACACAATATTAATACATACAAGGACTAATTATTTGCATTTGGTACAGTAAATAACTTGTAATTTGGAAATTAAATAGTGTTCATATATAACAATACATGATATATGCATTAACTTTAATGTTTGAAATAAATAAATAAATATACCTCAATAAATTAACTTTTATCAAACATGTTTTCGGAAATGTTACTTTCATTTTATATTCCTAGAAAACACAACATAATAAACAATAAGAAAAAAAAAACTAATTCTAAACAAACCCATTCAAATTACAAAGTTATGAAACTACTCTCTCTTGATCTATACATAATAAAAGAAAATGATTCAAAAATTGAATTGAATCATGTGATGAGAAGTGTTACACGACACATCAAAGTTATAAAAGTAATTTATTATGTTTAAATAGATACCTCCATAGTAAACATATAAGCTTTCTAATTATAATAAGTTTTCCGGTTCATATTATGAATGGAGTGACTAGGAAATTTGAGATGACTATTATAACCCAATACACATCTAATTGATAAAAAAGAATTATATATATATATATATATATATATATATATTCTTTACTATTAAAACCAATAACAACAATGAATCTTTTGTGTAAGTTATTAAACGACTTCAATACAAAGAATTTGAAGGAGAAATAAAGAAACATAAATATAGTTTATTCAATTCTTTAAATATTTTATACAATGGATGGTACGTTGATTTTTAAATTACTATTTTTGACCACCCCTAATTTCCTATTACTTTTCTTCTTGTCTGTATAAATTATGAACACGAGATTCACTTCAAATAGTTGTATTATTATCCTTTGCTTTAATAATTCCATATATATAATTGAAACTAACCTTATAATTAATTACAGTCCATTTTGTTCTCACTAGAAAAACATCAATGTGAAACAAGGCTTTTAATTTTACGTTTTTTTTTTGTGGCATGATACATGAACGGTTATATGATTTTCATGTTTTTAGCAATATTTTCTAGAATCAAACTGCATTTAATCTCACATAAAGTTGTGAACTTTTATAATTACATTGAATTGAGCATGCAATATTTGATTAGTTTTAGTTGCTGGTGCACCTACTTTTTATAATTTTTTGTTTACATGTTACCAGGAAGAAGAAGAAATTATCGTAATTTGCTAGGAGTTTCATTGCATGTCAGTGACTTTAATTTGCATGCAGGCTGTGGTAGGAATATTGTCGTGGTCCATATAAATGCAGACAAAGACAGATGTTTTGTCTTTGGTACAACAAGATTTGAAGACAGTCTATCAAGTGGTCGGTATCAATCATTAAGGTTTTCCAATGCAGATCATGTGGTTGGTATCTGTAAAGTTTATAAATATAATGTTACTGCAATGCAATACACAGGTTTTGTTCTTATATTTATAGTAGCAGATGGATATATACAGCGGGTTAGGAGATAAATTAAGAGTGTTGAGATACACTTGAATTGTTCCTGGCGTGATCATCATCTCCTTCTGCAGTAGATACACTTGAATTGTTCTTGGCGTGATCCTCATCTTCTTCTGCAGTATTTGATGAGGATAGTATAACTGTAGTGTTGGTGGGTTTGACTAGGACTCTAATAGTATCTATCATTAGTCAATCTGTTTTTAGGTATCTGCCATTAATGATTTCACACATATGGCTAAAACGTGGATGTGGCTAAAATATCTTTATCGTTTTTAACCTCTAATGAGCTAGCAAACTGATAAGAGACACCTTTTGTCTTTCCCATCTTTGAGACATGCGTGATTCCTTGTCCATATTTCGTATTTATACCTCTTGTAGGGAAGAATAATACCTTACGTTAGGGTTTAGTGTTCAACTGGGACGTTGTTTGCCAGGCCTAAAAGGAGTAGGGCTTTAATAATTTTGGCCCATTTCAGTTGTTAAAGCATTTCCTGTTTTGACTAGAAAAAGCTTATATTCTCTGTGAATTCAACTCTTGAATTCCTTATCTATATCACTGCATGGAGGTGCAAAAAACTAAAGTTAGAATGGTCCTCGTCCAATCAATGCATGCTAAAAAATATTGGCTACTTTTCAGTCTTTACTCTTTACTAGGTCTAGGATGTATATAATTTTCTTAGTTCTCTTGTCTATTTCCTATAAGATTTAATAAACAAAAAAAAAAAGATAAAAGCTTATTCTAAATGAAATGGATCACTAGGAGCAAATGATTTCAAGTTGAAATTATCAGGAAACAGTTGGTCTTCATATATTTATAAAACTTATGTTATTGTTTATGTTGGTTATTTACGATGATGTTTGTTGACCGAATTTTTTCCCTCGCTAAAACTGTTGGTATACACCGATAAAAACATTTTATCGGTACATACCAAGGGAATCACGGACGTAATATAAAAAATCTTAAAAAACAAAGCAGTGCGATGACGTGAAAGTTTTTGTAGACGATTTTACTAGCAGAATTACAGTGGAATTCAAACCGGATTGTCCGTATAGTGACGTGTCTACTTCACCAACAATGTCGTGGGAGTGCACCGCGTCGTCATCGGCGACAATGAGGCTTTCTATCATGCCTCATGAGAGGGTGTAGTATTGTGTGTTGGGAAGGAAAAGATTTCGAGTTTAATCATAAATTATGATTAAGATTCAATAGTCGACACTTAGTATTATGGTTACTAGGAACCTATGATCTACGAGAGTCTGGGTAAGGGACTTGTTGTGCAAGGGGAAGACGCATCACCCTTAGTGCACCTTACTTAAGGTAAGCTGCATTGTTATTTTATTTTTTTTCTAGGTCTGGTTTTTATTTGTCGGTCTCGTCTACGGTTCAAGGTAAATATATTTTCATGAGAGAGTCTTTATCTTATCGGATTAAATCCTAACCGCTTTAAAGTCTGAATTTAACATCACATTTTCTACACTTTGTATTTGTAGACTGGAGGTTGAGACATATGAATACCAATTTCGGAGCATAATGACATTAGCCAAGATAATTCAGCAGCAGTGTTTGCTAGTGACTTGTATTCGGCTTCAGTGCTTGATCGGGCAACTGTTTGTTGTTTGCGACAGCTCCATGATATTAAGTTCCTGCCAAGAAATATGCTATAACCTCCAGTGGATCGTCGATCATCGCGGCTTCCTGCCCAGTCTGCGTCAGAGAATGCTTGGAGATTAGTGGATGTGGAAGCATAAAATTGAAGGCCAAGTTGGATGGTTGCCTTGAGATATCGAAGTAGTCGTTTTGCAGACTGCCAATGAAGATCAGTTGGTTTGTGCATAAACTGTGATAGTTTATTAACACAAAAAGAAATGTCTGGGCGTGTGATGCAGACATATTGAAGGGCGCCAATGGTACTTCTGTACAGAGTTGGATCCAAGAGGGGATCACCTTCAAAACTGGAGAGATGAGTAGAGGTAGCCATTGGAGAGCTGATCGGCTTTGCATCTGCCATTTTTGTGCGTTTGAGAATGTCCAGAATATATTGCTGCTGTGATAGTATGATGCCCTGGTTGCATGGTATGACTTGAATACCAAGGAAATAGTTTAGTGGCCCTAAGTCTTTGACTGCAAAGTCATTGTGTAATTCTCGGAGCAGTGACTGAATAGCAACATGACTAGAGCATGTGATAATGATGTCATCTACATAAATTAATACCAGCATGAGATAAGCAGTGGAGCGAAAAATGAACTAAGAAGTATCTGACCGTGAGCTAAAGAAACCAAGCTGAAGCAGCTTGGAGCTTAAACGAGAGAACCAAGCCCGTGGGGCTTGTTTTAAGCCGTATAAGGCTTTGTGCAGCTTGCAGACATGAGACTGGTGTTGTGGATGTAGGAATCCAGGCGGTTGTGTCATGTAAACATCTTCAGTTAACGTGCCATGTAGGAACGCATTTTGTATGTCAATCTGATGTATAGGCCAGCCACTGCAAAGAGCAAGGGAGAGAACCAGACGAACCGTAGTTGGCTTTACAACAGGGCTGTAAGTTTCACCATAATCGATTCTCGGTTGTTGATGGAAGCCTTTTGCGACAAGCCGTGCTTTGTATCGATCAATGGTTCCATCTGCCTTTCGTTTTAACCGGAACACCCATTTACAACCAATCACATTGGATGCAGCCGGAGGTGGGACTAAGGTCCACGTTTGATTCTGCAGTAGTGCATCAAACTCAATGTTCATCGCTTTTCTCCAACACGGATACTGCATGGCAGTGGAGTAACAAGTAGGTTCCATGGTTGTAAGGCTAGATTCAGTAAGAAGAGCTCGTGGCAAGGGATAACGGATAGTGCCATCTGTGTGAATTTTGGGTTTGGTGATGAGGTTCTTTGCACGTGTGGTCATGGGGTGAGTTGATGAGAGTAAGGGCGTCTGGGAGTTGGTGTTTGGGATTGTTGGATGTGGCGGTTCAGGTGGGGAAGGGGGGTTTAAGGAGTCTGAAGAGGATATTGATTGATGGGAAGATTGTGGTGTGGCAGGATGCTGGTGGATGATGGTTTCTGTTGATGGAGATGCTGAAGAAGTTGCTGCCGTGACCGGATAGTCATGAGGAATGAGTAATGGACTAGGATTGTTGAATACCTGCACAGATATGTTAGGGGACAAAGACGACATAGGAGAAGCAGATATGCATGGAAAAGAATTTTCATTAAATACTACATCCCGGGAAATATAAACTCGATTGGACGGTAGATGAAGACACTTGTAACCTTTGTGTAGGGGGCTATATCCTAAAAAGAGACATAGTATAGACCGTGGTTGGAGTTTATTTTTATTATAAGGACGTAAGTTCGGCCAACATGCACAACCAAAAGTGCGTAAAAAAGAGTAATCGGGTTCACAATGAAAAAGAGTGTGAAAGGGTGAATTATTGTGAAGCACAGGGGAGGGCATGCGATTTATAAGATAGCATGCTGTGGAAAAGGCATCATCCCAAAATTGGAGAGGGACTTTGGCATGGGAAAGTAAGGCTAGGCCAGTTTCGACAATATGTCGATGTTTGCGTTCAATTTTGCCATTTTGTTGATGTGTGTGGGGGCAAGAGACACGATGGGAGATACCAAGATTTTGAAGAAATGTGTGAAAGGGACGGTATTCCCCACCCCAATCAGATTGAACTGTACGAATTTTTTCCTTGAAAAAGCATTCAACATAGTTTTTAAATTTATGAAAAATTCTAGTGACATCACCCTTACAAGAGATGGGATACAACCAAGTGTATCGACTAAAATCATCTAAAAAGGAAACATAATATTTAAAACCAGATTTGGAGCAAATTGGGGCAGGGCCCCAAACATCTGTATGGATGAGCTCTAAAGGACAGTTAGAGCGAGAGAGAGATGCAGAAAATGGTAATTGTTTGGACTTGGAGCTGAGGCACGCGGAGCATGGATCAGTGACTTTGGAATTGGAAACTGGAAGTTGAAAGGAGGAAATAATTTTCTTGACTAGCTTGAGAGAAGGGTGGCCAAGCCGTGAGTGCCACTGAGGAAGAGAGACTCGTTCACCAATTAAAGCGGAAGGGGATGGTGGATTTTTAAAAGATGGGAATTGATAGAGACCATGACTATTCAGGTCGTGAAGCAGCAACCTCTTCGAACGTCGATCCTTCAAAAGAAAATAATTTGGGTGAAATTCAAAGAAAGTGTTAGTATCAGATGTGAATTTATGAACCGATAATAAATTCTTAGAAATTTGAGGAACATGGAGAACATTGAGAAGGTCAAAGTGAAGAGTTGGAGAAAAGAGACGGGTGTGTCCAATGTGATGAATGGACAACCCTTTACCATTGCCAATTCGAATCTGATCAGGGCCATGAAAGGCTTCCGATTTGAGGTTGAGGTTTTTTATGTCAGAAGTGACATGATGAGTTGCACCGGAGTCTGGATACCAATTGAGATCAGGACCATGAGACGGAGATGAAAGATAGGCCTGTGGTGTCTGATGAGAGTCTCTGGAGAAGGACTCATTGTAGCGGTTTGAACAATCAAGAGCGATGTGTCCTACACGGTTACAAACTTGACAAACAGGACGAGAAGAAGAGCCACGGCCTGAAAAGAAATGATTGTTACGCCCTCGCCCACGTGATTGGCGATTAAAATATGGCCGTGAAGGTCCCCTGCCAGCAGGTGGGGCACTAAGGATTGAAGAGTATCCATTTCGAGGAGGTTGAAAGGAATTGCCTTGACGGGCAGCAAAATGAGCCCCAGTGACAGAGAGATCAATGGACGAGTGATGGTGTTCAAGTCTGAGTTCATGGAGGAGATGGCCATAGATTTCTTCTACAGACAGAGGTTCAACACGCGTTGTAACAGACGTGACAAAGGGATCATAATCAGGTCCTAGTCCAGCAAGCAGGAAGGCCACCATTTCGAAGTCATTAAGAGGCTGACCCATGGTAGCCAGAGAATCAGTAAGAGATTGGAACTTTTGAAAGTAGTCTGCAACAGAGGAACTGCCTTTTTTTAAAGTTGCCAATTGATAGTGAACCTGCATGGTGCGTGCACGAGAGTGGGACATGAAGAGCGTCTCCAAAGTTGTCCAGGCAGATCTGGAGGTGGTGCAACGTGTAACATGAGTGAGCATGTTTTCAGTAAGTGTGGAATTGATAGCACCAAGAATGATTTGGTCTTGCATGGTCCAATGTAAGAAAGCAGGGTTTGGGGAAGTGATAGTACTACCATCACTGGTGGAGGAAACAGTGGACGGTGGGGGGGGGAGTAGTGCCATCTACGTAGCCAAAGAGATTTCCACCTCTAAGATGAGGAACAATTTGAGGGAGCCATAAAGGATAATTATCCCGAGTGAGTTTAACTGGATTGAAGTTGGTGAAGGTAATTAAAGGAGGAGTTTGAGTGGAGGAGAGGGTTGCTACTGCAGACATGGTTACTGGTGGATGAAAGAAAGAGAGAAGAATATTGACGTATGTCAGGTGTGCTCTGATACCATGTAAAGTTTATAAATATAATGTTACTGCAATGCAATACACAGGTTTTGTTCTTATATTTATAGTAGCAGATGGATATATACAGCGGGTTAGGAGATAAATTAAGAGTGTTGAGATACACTTGAATTGTTCCTGGCGTGATCATCATCTCCTTCTGCAGTAGATACACTTGAATTGTTCTTGGCGTGATCCTCATCTTCTTCTGCAGTATTTGATGAGGATAGTATAACTATAGTGTTGGTGGGTTTGACTAGGACTCTAATAGTATCTATCATTAGTCAATCTGTTTTTAGGTATCTGCCATTAATGATTTCACACATATGGCTAAAACGTGGATGTGGCTAAAATATCTTTATCGTTTTTAACCTCTAATGAGCTAGCAAACTGATAAGAGACACCTTTTGTCTTTCCCATCTTTGAGACATGCGTGATTCCTTGTCCATATTTCGTATTTATACCTCTTGTAGGGAAGAATAATACCTTACGTTAGGGTTTAGTGTTCAACTGGGACGTTGTTTGCCAGGCCTAAAAGGAGTAGGGCTTTAATAATTTTGGCCCATTTCAGTTGTTAAAGCATTTCCTGTTTTGACTAGAAAAAGCTTATATTCTCTGTGAATTCAACTCTTGAATTCCTTATCTATATCACTGCATGGAGGTGCAAAAAACTAAAGTTAGAATGGTCCTCGTCCAATCAATGCATGCTAAAAAATATTGGCTACTTTTCAGTCTTTACTCTTTACTAGGTCTAGGATGTATATAATTTTCTTAGTTCTCTTGTCTATTTCCTATAAGATTTAATAAACAAAAAAAAAAAGATAAAAGCTTATTCTAAATGAAATGGATCACTAGGAGCAAATGATTTCAAGTTGAAATTATCAGGAAACAGTTGGTCTTCATATATTTATAAAACTTATGTTATTGTTTATGTTGGTTATTTACGATGATGTTTGTTGACCGAATTTTTTCCCTCGCTAAAACTGTTGGTATACACCGATAAAAACATTTTATCGGTACATACCAAGGGAATCACGGACGTAATATAAAAAATCTTAAAAAACAAAGCAGTGTGATGACGTGAAAGTTTTTGTAGACGATTTTACTAGCAGAATTACAGTGGAATTCAAACCGGATTGTCCGTATAGTGACGTGTCTACTTCACCAACAATGTCGTGGGAGTGCACCGCGTCGTCATCGGCGACAATGAGGCTTTCTATCATGCCTCATGAGAGGGTGTAGTATTGTGTGTTGGGAAGGAAAAGATTTCGAGTTTAATCATAAATTATGATTAAGATTCAATAGTCGACACTTAGTATTATGGTTACTAGGAACCTATGATCTACGAGAGTCTGGGTAAGGGACTTGTTGTGCAAGGGGAAGACGCATCACCCTTAGTGCACCTTACTTAAGGTAAGCTGCATTGTTATTTTATTTTTTTTCTAGGTCTGGTTTTTATTTGTCGGTCTCGTCTACGGTTCAAGGTAAATATATTTTCATGAGAGAGTCTTTATCTTATCGGATTAAATCCTAACCGCTTTAAAGTCTGAATTTAACATCACATTTTCTACACTTTGTATTTGTAGTACCTAAGGGTGCACTGTATTATGTAGTTTTATACCCCACATATATTAAAGTCTACATCTACACAAAACAAATATTGGTAAAAGGATTTTTGATATTTTGGTCAAATCCTACTAGATAATCATAAACTGATTATAATATCTATTTTTTTAAACATGAGAAAAATGCAATTTTTTTTGTCTTTTTAAGAAAATATACTTGAAAATATTTAGGATTTTGGCCATATGCATGAAAACAAAATATTTTTTATTATATATATATATATATATATGAGGTGGGTCAGCCCATCTAACTAGGCTAAGCTCAGCACTAAAAAAGGGTGCATGGGCCGATATTGGCCTAAAATGGTTGGACCGATCTCGGCCCAACATGTTTTTTTTTAGGGTTGGGTTAGATCCAGCCCAAAGTGGAAAGTTAATTATTTTGTTCACTATATACAGAATGAATTCTGTTAAGAGTCTGTGATCGTACTAATGGAGAGGACGGTGTCTTCATTGGCGGTTGCAACGGTGGAGGTCAGTGCTGATGTTGTTGTTGCCGATGTTGGAGAAGGAAGAAAATGAAAATGGTGGTGTTGATGGGCTGCTGCCACTGTGGAGGAAAAGTGAGAAGCAATCGGTGGAGAGGGAGAAGTGTGATGGATAGTGTTGCTACCCAATTTTTGACCCATGTTTTTGATATATTTTCAAAAAAATTCCAAAAATACAGAAAAACAAAGAAAATCCAAAAAATATGTTTTTTAATATATTTTCGTTATTTTAGCATTTTCAACGTCGTCTAGAAAAGAATTTAATTTTTCAAACGCGTTCGACTTTTCACGCATCATTTTTAAAATAATTGTTTTTCCTCATTGAGTCGACGTTGATATTGCTCGTTTTCAAAAAAATACAAAAAAATAAGAAAAATAAAAATTTACAAAAAAGAAAGAAGTTGAGGGACTAAGTTGAAAAACTTGGCAACATTTTTGCCTATAAATACTGGTTTCAACACTTGCAAAGGGGCGGGGGGCAATTTTGACAACATCTGAAAAAAATACAAAAAAACCCTAACCTAAACCCTATCATACAGAGCCGCCCCCTTTTTCTAAAAAAAAAGAAAAACCAAGCCGCCGGCCAGCCTCCCCCAGTTTCTGACTCTATCTTATCCCCATTTCTCCACCAGCACCGCCCCCCTACAGCTCCTGAACCGGCCTGCCAGATTCGGTTTCTTCTTCCCTCACCCACAACGCCGATCTTCTCCCATTTTTCACCCATCCTCTCTCCAGCCGATTCCAGCTTCTCCCACTCTCCCTTCCCCGGGCCAAAACCAGAGAACAAAAGGAGCGGCGCCATCCCCCTTTCCTCTGATCTTCAACCTTCAGCCGGAGGCTCCCTCTTTCTCAACCGGCCAGTAGCAACCCACAGAACCGTCCCCACCATCCACCGATCCCAGATCGGTCCGTCTTCATCCTTCAGCAGCAGCCGAGCTCCTCCACCACAGAGTCGTTCCCATCATCTCCTCAGCGGCGACGACATCCACTGAAGCAAGCCACCGCCTCCCAGCTTCTTCGCCGGCCAACAACAGTCATTCCTCCTCCAGTAGCGCCCATAGAAAAGGCCCCATTTCCAACCAAGAATCGACGGCTGGAGCTGCAACCAGCAGAGAACAACGAAGTAAAGAAGCAGAGGCGAAACCGAGAAGAAGAGCAGGATAAGCAAATCTGACAAAAAAAGAAGAACGAAAAGAACGAAGCAGATTTCAAAAACAAAGGAAACAAAAATTAAAATCAATTGCTTGCTGTGTGTTGAGGTTTGCTTTGCAGGTGACCGCCAGCGACGAAAAGATGAGTGGAAGAAGCCGATCCCCCTTGTTGCTGCGTTTTCTCGTGGAGGCACGTGAACCCACGCGCCGCCAGTGGCGGTGGCACGTGGGAAGACGCGCCGCCACTGATTCTCTGCACCAGAAGCCTCCTAGCACTGTTCCCGTGCACTGTTCCTGCATGTTCTAGAAGCCTTAGGATGTTTTAGGGGCTGTTTTGTAATTTTAAATTGTTTGATGTATTTTTTTTTATTTAGTTTTGGATTTTTATTTGTATATTGTAAAAGTGGATGTAACAAGGAAAAGAAAAGAAAGAACAAAAATATAGTGAATGTGTGTGATTGTATTTGTTTTATTTTTTATATATTTTCCATGATGAAATTGCAAGGACTAAAAAAGAATTTAATATTTTGATTGGATCACGGTACAGATTTATTAACTTATATGTAAGTTGTATTTCTAACATCCGATGAAAAGACAAAATTTTAAAACTTTTTTAACACGTCAAAAATCACGAAGCAGCTTACCTCAGGTAGGGTGTGTTAGGGGTGCTAATACATTCCCTAACCACAACCAGTCCCTTACCCGCGAATCTCTGATAAGACCAGTACATCCGGTTTCCTAGTAGCCTGCAATCAATTACTAGGTGGCGACTCCAACGAACCAATTCAAAGCAAACAACAACAACGAGATAAAAATCGCCAGCCGATGCCGTGCGCTGATTGTTTTTGGGGTGCGACAGATAGGATGGTGGTCAAGCGGTGAAAGTGGTGGTGGCCGAAGGCCATGACGAAGAAAGAGAAAAATATGTGGCAGAAATCGAGAAGGAAGTTGATTTTTTGTGATTTTGGACTCGATTTTCTTCCTCTTCAAACCATGGAATCCACCCCTATTTATAAAAGTTGGAAGAAGGTAATCTTGTCTTCACTACTGAAAATTTTTTGCCCTTGATTCAGATGGGAAGGATTTCAACTGTCGGTTCAAATTAGGCACTATAAACTGTCAAATCTGATAGTTCAAGGTTGCATGGGTTGGCCACTTTAGGTCGGTGTTGCACGTCGAAAAATCTCGCGCGCGGCATCGGCTGGCGATTTGTTTCTCGTTGTTGTATTGCTTGAATTGGTTCGTTAGGAGTCGCCACCTAGTATTTAATTGAAGGTCACTAGGAAACCCTGGTGGACTGGTCTTGTCAGAAACTCACGGGTAAAGGACTGATTGTGGTTAGGGAAGGTATTAATACCCCTAACGCACCTTACCTGAGATAAGCTGCTCCATGGACTTGATGTGTTAAAGAAGTTTTAAAAATTTTGTCTTTTCATCGGATTTTAGAAATACAACTTCCATACAAGTTTGTACTTCTACACCGTGATCCAATCAAAATATTAAATCCTTTTTTATTCTTTGCCGTCTTATCATAGAAAAACCTTCACAAACAAAACACACACCGCACATTCACTTTCAAGCTTGATGTAATTTTAAAAAATATAAAATTTTAGCCCACTTCTAAGACTTCGATACATCAATTATTAATTCCTAAAACATATGTAGAAACATGTTCTTACATTTTCATGGAAAATACAACATGATTTTATCCATCCTTAGAATTTGTGCATGTTCAAATTAAACAATTAATTCTTTTTTTGTTCTTTTTTTTATATAATTCAATATAATAAATAATAATTAAAAAAAAACACACACACACATCTCTTTTTATTATGCTGACTCACCCATAATTACATGTTTACAACATAACAAAACAAATAATCAAATAAATCAAAACACAACAGTGGCCAAATATACACAGCAATATTTGCAAATTACAAAAATAGCTTCGGGAACAGTGCTGGGGAATCCTGGGCATCTTTTGTGATTGTTGTACAGTGGCGGCGTGTCTTCCCACGCACCACCGTCACTGGCGGCGCGTGGGTTCACGAGCCGCCGCCAGCAAATGGAGATGGCCGGATCTGAGCCATTTTCTCCTTCTCTTCCCTTCCCTGCCGGCTGTGAGGAACACCGGTACCTGCAAGATAGAAAACGCACAACACAGTCGATTTTAGTCTTTTATTTTCTTATGTTTTGCAGATATGCTTTTAATTTTTTTTGTTCCCTGTCCGTGGTTCCTCTCTTCTTCTCCGGAGATGGTTCTGTTGTGAAGGAGAGCTGGAGACCGGAGGCGGACAGATCGGGGATCTGTGACTGTCGGGTCTGTTCATTGACCCTGTGACCGCTGCTGGGTCGTTACTGATGTGTTGCGGCTGGCGGTGTCGCCTTTGCTGCAGGAGGCAGGAGACGGGCAGATCTGTGGTGTCGGGGGGAAGCTGGAATGGGCTGACTGCGATTTTGTGGCTGTGGCTGGAAATGGCTGGGACTATGGAGGCAACAGCCGACCTCTGTTTCTGGGAGAACCGAGAGAGGGAGGCTGTGGATTGGTGGAGGCCGGTATGCAGGGGAAGCCTCTGGAAATGGTCTTGGGGAAGAGAATCAGGGGCTGTCTTGCGGTCGGCTGGAGAACAATCAAGGCCAGGGGGCGCTGTTCGGTTTTGGCCGAGAGAAGGAAAGATTGAGAGGGAGAATGATGGTGAACGGCGGGCTTGAGCCTCTGATTTTTTGGCTGATGAGAGGTGCCTCTGTTTTTCAAAGAGAGGGGGCCAGCGCCTGGCTTGCCACAGACGGTTCTTTTTTAGGGTTTTCTTTCCCTTTCCTCCATCTAGTACTGGTTCCGGGACCAAAAATAGTAAAAGCCAAAGTCAGTGGTGGGCAGCTTGTTGGCTGGGACTTGAGAGGAAATGGGCACCGTCTGTGGGGGCTGAGAGTTTGTGTTCGGTGACTGAAAAAATATCAAAACCAAGGGGTTGTTTGGTTTGTCAAGGTTGCTGCTGTTTGGGGAGCAAAAAACCGGGAAGAAGGAGGCCGGGTGTGTCTGGTCTGAGGGGGGAAGAAGATGGTGGAACCAGCTGAAGAGGAAAACCAAAAACGTGGGGGGGGGGCTCCTCTTGAAAAAAGATGGGTTTAGATTTAGGTTTTTTTTGTATTTTTTTCTGATATTGTCAAATTACCCCCGTTACCAAATGACCCCCATTTAACTTTGAGTTAAAAGCTGCTATTTATAGGCAAAATATTTTTTCGGGCTTCCAAAATTGGTCCCTCAATTTTTGTGTTCAATTCACTTGGTAAAAATTAAATTTGGTCTTAAAATTTCAATCTTTTTAATTCAGTCCAAATTAAGCTCCCAAACTTAATTTTTCACCAATTAAGCCCCCAAATTAGTTTGACCCATTTAAAGTATAATTAAGTCCTTGCACTTAATTAAATCCTTCAATTGGACCTAAATTAATTCTTAAACATAATTAAAATTTAATTTGGCCCATGATTAAATCAAATTGGCCCATTAAAAATTTAATTATGTCATTGGACTTAATTTTTATGCATTTAATTTGACCTTTGATTTTTTGCCTATTTTAGCAGTCTTTTTTTATCGGCTTTCTCCACATTACCAGCCTTTATTTTATTTTTTGATTTTTATTTTGAAAATTTGGGGAATGATCCAGAATTGGGTTATGACAGTTGGCGTCGCGACTTCTGTGGTGTCAAATGGAATTATAGAGAAATGTCATGGGATCATTTGCGTGCAAGTTTGGTCAAATTTAGTTCAGGTTAGAGGCATTAAATGCACCTACAAAGTAGCCTCCCTAAGCTATCATTTCAGAGAAAATTGAAGAAGAAGATGAACAATACCCAAAACGATGTCGTTTTGGTAACGTGCACTTTGGTCCTTTAATTGCTGATTTATCTCAATTACACCCCGGATTAGCTTCGAACTTTTAATGTTATGCAATTTTGCCCCTAGACAAACTTCAACACCTGCCCCGTATTTACACATTATTTTCAATTTCATCCTTGGTCTCGGATTTATATAATTTAGCCCCTAATTGACCATTAAACTTTCATTTTCTTCAATTTCACCCTTGATTTCAACCGATTGGGTCCTTATAATTCGACGCCTTTTACAGATTGATCCTTGACTGCAAATTTTGTCAATTTAACCCTTAATTGATCCCAAAACTCAAATTTTCTTACAATTTTACCTACGATCTCAATCAATTAACTTGGTAAAAATTAAATTTGGTCTCTTAAAATTCCATTCTAAATTAAGCATAAATTAGGCTTTTAAACTTAAGTTTTCACCAATTAAGTCCTAATAAAATTAATTTGACCATTTTAAAGTATAATTAAGTTCTTGCACTTAATTAAATCCTTCAATTAGACCCAAATTAATTCTTAAACTAATTAAAATTCAATTTGGCCCATGATTAAATCAAATTGGCCTATTAAAAATTTAATTATGTCATTGGACTTAATTTTTATGCAAATTCGTCAAATAATCATTTAATCTGACCTTGAATTTGCATTGTTTCTCTGTTTTTTCTAGGCATAATAGGATACAATTATATATTTTGCTGGGTTATGACAGACAGAATGACCAATGAATTTATAGACAAATATATTTTGCTGGTAATTTCATAGATAATATTTAATATATGACGTGGTCATCGACCCTCCCCTCTTTTATTTTTCATTCTTGCCCCCCCCCTCCCCCTCGCATCTAAACAAACCCCCCACCCACCCCAAAACATCCCCCCTCATCTCAACACAAGTTATCGTTCTTTAACTTTTGTAGTGACAGCATTCATGTTTTGATTTATTGTAGATTTTAATTTTATTTTTAGTAACTAAATCTATCTTTTTTTTTATTTTAACATAATTTTAAAATGTTAATTTAATTATTGAATTTTGTTTTAGTATATGTATTTTAACATCCCCTCATGTCAATTTCTTGAAAGACGGACGGTCTAGATAGTCTTGCTCAGTTTAAAAGGCCAATATTTTCTGACTACAAATATAAAAGAAACCCTCACCTCTCATTTAATGTCTCTGGCATTTGTAATTAACTCCAGTGATTTCCTCTCGGGCTTTCTCTCTCGAGCGCAAGCCATTCTTTCCCAGTACTCCCTGCCACTCTCTTAATTTCTCTTAATAGTTTTTAAATCAACTACTTAATTACCATCTTCATTCATTCCTCTTCCCCTGCTCCCAAGTGTGATTAATTAGTTACTTGAGAGGTAACTCAACATTTATATTTTTCTTAATGATTATAAATTTAAGTTTTTTCAGGATTATTAGAGATTTATATAATTATTAATTTCAAGATCTTTAAAATTAATTTAAATATATACAAGTTGATTTAAATACCTATATTAATAAAAAAATTATAAATAATTAGTGAAGTATGTATAGTTTGTTTTTATCCGTTTCACGAATATGGTTCTGTGGTTTCCTCCCTGCAGCCACATGTCGCTCGTTCGGGACTTTCTATGGTCACGAGAACCGTAACATTATTCGCAGCTTCAAGGTTCTCTATAATTTCATTGAAGAAAATTTTCTACTTAGTCTTTTGATCATGTTTTAGATTATATATCCACAGAAGCTAATTAAAATCTGAATGAAAAATGTATCGATTATTTGACTTAGAATTTGCAAATACATTGCAGGACGTGATGTTGAGGTAAAGGTATCGTCAGCCTACGAATCGATAGACAAAGGGATTAATTGTCAACCTCCAAATGGATATACTTCAGGCACGTAGATGGCGGCAGTGCTGACGTTACATGGCTACATCCATATATATATATATATATATATATATATATATATATATAAGTAAATTGATAGTACATATTTACAAGCTCTATATAACTAAAGACAATGGCCTCTATATGTACAGGTACAGCCTACCATCTTTCTTGGTCTTTCCCTTGGCATGTATCTAAAAGGTCAATAATACTATATATGTCACATTTTAATTGTCATTTTAATAAAACCATCAAGTTTAGAATCACATTATATATAGAATTAAATTTATTTCATAAGAAAAATTGAATTCAATTGATAACCTATTATAATTCTTATATTCAAAATAAAATATTAAATTAACAATAAAATTAAATTCAATTATATTGCCTAGAATACATGTGGAAATGAATTGAATTAATAAGCTTGATGATTTTGCCTTTAATTTAGAAATTTGTCTTTTTACAAAAATCATGTTTTTTTTGTTATAAGGATCCTTATATTTATTTTTAAAAAAATTATAGATATATTCCAATAAAAGTTACTTGACAATTATATAAATAAGTTTGCAGCAATTGTATAAATATAATTAGTTCTAACTTTCATGTATAACTTGAATTCTTCAATAACATATAACCAACTCATCTTTTTCACCTAGCATTTCATTAACAAGAATGATTATATGAGCTCCATAGATATTGCTAAAATAAATATATCTAGATGATAAAAATATATTAAAGTATAGATAAACTCTTCCTCTACTTTTAATTATTTGAGATGAGATATTGTAGAACAATTTGGTTGAACTAAAAATTGATGTTCAAGTATTATTTTTTATATATATACATATTATTTCTAACTTTTATTTTTGTTTTTTTCCATATAACAAAGAATTTGTTTTTCTTTCTTTTTTCTATTTTCTTTTTCTTTGTGCTAGGAATTTATAAATTAAATAATATCTTTAAAACATATTAATTTAGACATTTTTAATTGTAGCTTCATTTCATATTCCATAATAACACAATATAATATTTCAGTCAAAATAATACATAACAAATAAAACACAATTATTTCAAACAAGCATGATTAAATCAACTGGTTGTTATTATAAACCCCTCCTTATTTATACCTTGTAAGAAAAAAAATGATTCTAAAATAAAAGATTTGATTAGTTTTAGTTGCTTGTGAAGCAACAAAGTTTTTTTTTTGGAGAGGTTATTGTAAAATATGATACAAAGTCCACTGAAGAAGATGGAGAATAAAATCTAAAAAATTCGCTCCAATTAGTTTGAGATTGATGTTAATTAGTTGATTCAAATCAATTATTGAAAGATTGTAAAGGATCTAAATGAAGATTTTATGTATTTTCATGAAAACATTATAGAAAAAACATTGCATATGAGAATAAATGATGTTGATATTTCACATTGTCTAGGTGAGTATTACATAATCTTATCTTTTAAATTCTAATGGACCACATAATGGGACAATTGAATTCCATAAGGATCTATCCATTTTGATGTAAGATAATTTAATTAAATTTTAAACTAGAATTCTTGAAGTAACTTTCAAGACTTGTTGCATAGTACTAACATTTACATTGCAGGTAACGAATATGTTATTCGCACCACATGTTATAAAAAATCAAGATATACAAAGCTATATAAGCAAACAAGTCACTAAATTTAATTTGCAAGCTGACCATGCTAGGAGTATTGATATTACATAATATTAATACAGACAAGGACTAGTCATTTGCCTTTGGTTTGTAATTTGAAAATTAGATAGTGTTCACATATAAACAATACATGATATATGCATTAATTTCGATGTTTTGGAAAAGCTAGCCATGCTAGGAGTATTGATATGACACAATATCAATACAGACAAGGACTAGTCATTTTCTTTTGGTTCGTAATTTGGAAATTAAATAGTGTTCACATGTAACAATACATGATATATGCATTAATTTCAACGTTTTGGGAAAGCTGGCCATGCTAGGAGTATTGATATGACACAATATTAATACAGACAAGGACTAGTCATTTACCTTTGGTTCGTAATTTGGAAATTAGATAGTGTTCACATATAACAATACATGATATATGCATTAATTTCAACGTTTTGGAAAAGCTGGCCATGTTAGGAGTATTGATATAACACAATATTAATACAGACAAGGACTAGTCATTTGCCTTTGGTTTGTAATTTGGAAATTAGATAGCATTCACATATAACAATACATGATATATGCATTAATTTCTACGTTTTGGAAAAACTGGCCATGCTAGTAATATTAATATGACACAATATTCATACAAACAAGGACTAGTCATTTGCCTTTGGTTCGTAATTTGAAAATTAGATAATGTTCACATATAACAATTCATGATATATGCATTAATTTTGACGTTTTTGAAAACAAAAATAGAAACTACCTTGGTAAGTTAACTCATCTGTTTTATTAAAAACCCGGACTTAAAATTGGTTTCGAGAAAACCGATCGACCTGTCAGGTCGACCCGAAACGCGGTAGAGACCCGTTTTTTTCTCTCAAATATGTTTTTTCTTTTTGCCAGAGACCTCTATTTTTTCATATTTTTTAGTTGGTTGCTAACACATTTCATAGTTTATTATATAAATACTAGAAGAATGTTTTATTTTTTTAATATAGAATTTGAAACTCTTTAGTATATACTAGTTGGATGCCCACATTACACGGCGGGCTTACTTTTTATTTTCATAAAAAATACTGTAAAAATTTATAATACAAAAAATAAATTTTTTTAATATTAATAATATTTTTTATTCAAATTTATTAATTATTTTATTAATTATATTAAAAATAATAATATTTGTACCACAAATGATGGTATTTTTAATATTCATAATATTAATTATAATAAAAATAATAATAATAATAACACTAATAATACTATTTTTGATATGAATATTTAGAATTATCATAAAAATAATAATATTTATCACATAAATAATTATATTAAGAATTTCAATGATGATTATAACACAAATAATACTATTTTTTATATCAATACTTAAACTGAAGAATATTTACAACACAAATTATTTATATCAACATGGATTGTTTTGTAATTTTTTTTTATGACATATTAAAATCTCAAATATTTTTTTAATATTTTCAGGTTGACTCATGTAACCCGGAACCCTACCCCTCAACCTGATCAACACCCGAATCGGGTTTGATAACTATGTTTTTAACTAAAAAGTAAAGTAAATGATTGCAAGATGTGGTAATTTTTAAAGACAAATTAAAATTTTTCAAAAGCACAATATTTATTTATGAAACATATTTTTGGTAATGCCACTTTCATGTCATATTCCTAGACAACATAACTAACGAAACACAACATATCAGATAGTAAGAAAAAAAAAATGATTTAAAACAAGCCTATTGAAATTAACAGATTGGCACTAGAAACTACTCCCTCTTTATCAAAATGTAGCAAGAAAAAAAAAACTTGATTAAAAAGTATATGAACTTAATGAGAAGGTGTTACACCACAAATCAAATTTATCAAAATTATAGTGCTCAAATGGATATGTCCATAGTAAAAATGTGGGCTTTTTATAGGAAGTTCTCAAATTCAAATCATGACAGGAGTGGCTGGGAAATTAGAGATTAAAGAATGACTGTTTTCAAATCATGTTAGAAATACAATTTGTTTTTCAATTTCAGAATTATCTATAATTGCCAGCATTAATGCTTTCCATTTGCAAATTACACTCCAGGATTCCCCAGCAAGCAAGCAAGCAGCCAAGTTTGTTCCTCTTCCTTCATTCACAGGCCTCGGGAACATTAAACACATGCGAGCAGGAGAAAAGTCGTGGGACATTTTTACTCTAAATTCCACTTTTTGCCTGAATGAACTTCCATCAAATGGAAATAGAGCAACCAGAATGTATTATTTATAGATGCGAAGGAATGGAAACATTTCCATGTGCATGTTTTCTTTGCCCTTTATAGTGTTAGTTTGTAGTTTTATTTATACTTTTTTTTTTTTCGTTTTCTTCCTTCTTGAGTTATATGAAATTTGCATCAATTAGTTTGAGATTGATGGTAATTAGTTAATTTAAGTTAATTCTAGAACGATCATGAAGAATCGAAAAGGAGAATTTTATGTATTTTTATTAACAAATTATTACAAAAAACACTGCATATAAGAATGAATGGTGTTGATATTTTATATCGTGTGGGTCAACTTGTTTTTAAGTATTACATAATTTTATCTTTTAAAGTCTAATGAATCACATGATGGGACAATTGAACATGATTAATAAATGTTTGTCCATTTTGAGATAAGATAATTTCATTAAATTTTAAATTGAAATTCTTGAAGTAGCTTTCAAGCCTTGTTGTATGGTACTAACATTTATATGACAAATAAGGAACATGTTATTTGCACCACATGTTATAAGAAAGTATGATATGCAAGACTATATAAGCAATCAAATCACTCACTTTAATTTCCATGTTGGCCATGCCAAGTGTATTGATATGACATAATATTAATACATACAAGGACTAATTATTTACATTTGGTACAGTAAATAACTTGTAATTTGAAAATTAAATAGTGTTCATATATAACAATACATGATATATGCATTAACTTTAATGTTTGGAAAAAATAAATAAATATACCTTAATAAATTAACTTTTATAAAACATGTTTTCGGAAATGTTACTTTCATTTTATATTCCTAGAAAACACAACATAATAAACAATAAGAAAAAAAAAACTAATTCTAAACAAACCCATTCAAATTAACAAAGTTATGAAACTACTCTCTCTTGATCTATACATAATAAAAGAAAATGATTCAAAAATTGAATTGAATCATATGATGAGAAGGTGTTACACCACACATCAAAGTTATAAAAGTAATTTATTATGTTTTAATAGATACCTCCATAATAAACATATAAGCTTTCTAATTATAATAAGTTTTCTAGTTCATATTATGAAAGGAGTGACTGGGAAATTTGAGATGACTATTAATATAACCCAATACACATCTAATTGATAGAAAAGAATTATATATATATTCTGTACTATTAAAACCAATAACAACAATGAATCTTTTGTGTAAATTATTAAACGGCTTCAATACAAAGAATTTGAAGGAGAAGTAAAGAAACATAAATATAGTTTATTCAATACTTTAAATATTTTATAGAATGGATGGTGCGTTGATTTTTAAATTACTATTTTCCACCACTACCCCTAATTTCCTATTACTTTTCTTCTTGTCTGTATAGGTTATGAACATGGGATTCACTTTAAATAGTTGTATTATTATCCTTTGCTTTAATAATTACCTATAATCGAAACTAACCTTATAATTAATTATAGTTCATCTTGTTCTCACTAGAAAAAAAAAATCTTGTGAAAGAAGGCTTTTTTACGTTTTTTTTTTTTTGGCATGATACATGAACGGTTATATGATTTTGATGTTTTTAGCAATATTTTCTACAATCAAACTGCACTTAACCTCACGTAAAGTTGTGAACTTTTATAATTACATTGAATTGAGCATGCAATATTTGATTAGTTTTAGTTGCTGGTGCACCTACATTTTATAATTTTTTGTTTACATGTTACAAGGAAGAAGAAGAAATTATCGTAATTTGCTAGGGCTTTCATTTGCATGTCAGTGACTTTTGTTGTTACTCAAATTTTGACCCACCTTTTTGATAAAATTTTCGGAAAATCTAAAAATAGCGAAAAACAATGAAAAATCCAAAAAATGTTTTTAATATATTTTGCATCGTTTTTAGCATTTTCAACGTCGTCTAAAAAAAAAAAAGAAATTTAATTTTCAAAGGTTTTTCGAACACGTTCGACTTTTCACGCGTCATTTTTAAAATCATTGATTTTTCTCATAGAATCGACGTTGATATTGCTCGTTTTTAAAAAATACAAGAAAACAACAAGAAAAATAAATTGAGGGACCAATTTGGAGGCTTGAACAAACTTTTACCTATAAATATGAGTTGAAAACTCAAAGGAAAAGGGGGGGGGGGACAATTTTGTAAAGAGGAGAGAAACACAAAAAAAAAAACCCTAAACTGATCTCTAACCAAAGGCAGCCGCCGGAGGCCCCCACCCCTTTGATTTTTGATTTTTTTCTTCTTCCTTCCCCCAGCCACAGCTCCCCCATACACAGCCTCCCCCCCGGAGCCATTTCTTTTCTTCTCCCAGCCGACGCCAACCTCCCCTACACGCCGGCCCCCACTTCTTCTCCCTTACCCGGCCAAGACCTCCTCTGATTTTCCACAGACAGCCACTTTTCTCCTTCCAGCCTCTGCCACCGATCTATCCTTCATTCTCCCAGCACCGTGCCCGGCTAGCCTAACAGAAGACAGTAGCAAGACCCACGGACAACGGCAGCGGCGATCTTCCATCTTCAACCGGCGACAGACCCACAGTCTTCTTCATCTCTCCATCACCGGCCACCGAACAACAGCTTCAACAGCCACGGAGCAACCGCCCGATCTGCCACCCGAAGCAGAGGAGGAGAAGACGAAACCCAGCGCCCACCGAAGCCAACCGCTCCTCAGCTCTGACCGGCTTCTCTCTCTCGAACACGATCTCCATCGTCTCAGCCGCCCATCATTTGGGCAAACCCAGCTCCTTCTGCCAACAACAACGCCCCCCCCCCGTACAGCAGCGCCGTCTTCCTCCGGCCACAGCCCTCACACAGCGGCGCCAAAGAAACAACTTCTCCCCGCCGACCGAACCAGTTCCTCATCTCCCACAGCCGCTGGATCTAAAAAGGAGAATGAGAATCTGAATACGAAAACTTAAAATCAACTGTCATTGCTGTGTTGTTTGGGATTTGCAGGTGACGGACAGCAGGAGATTGAGGAGAGGAGGAAGCCATTACAGACCCCCCTATTTTCGACTTGTTTTCACGGCGGCGCGTGGACCCACGCGCCGCTAGGGGCGGTGGTGTGTGGGATTCACGCGCCGCCACTGTTCCCGCAACCAGAAACCTTGCTCAACACTGTTCCAGCTTGCAAAGGGGCATTGATGTAATTTCAGATGGTTTTGAGGCCCTTATTGTAATTTTAATGTAATGTTTGTTTATTTATTTTTGAATTTTTGTAAATATGGATGTAAAAGGAAAGAAAAGAAAAGAAAAGAAAAAGAAAAAAGAAAAGAAAAGAAACAAAAATGGTGAAAGTGTATGTGTGTGTTTTTTGTATTTGTTTGTATTTTGTTTTATTTATTTGTATATATTTTTTTATGATAAAATTGCAAATATATTAAAGAAGAATTTAATATTTTGATCGGATCACGGTTAAGAATTATTAACTTATACGTAAGTGATATTTCTAATTTTCGATGAAAAGACAATTATTAAAACTTCTTTAACACATCAAATTCACAAAGCAGCTTACCTCAGGTAGGGTGCGTTAGGGGTGCTAATACCTTCCCTAACCACAACCAGTCGCTTACCCACGAATCTCTGACAAGACCAGTACATCCGGTTTCCTAGTAGCCTTCAATAAATTACTAGGTGGCGACTCTAACCAACCAATTCAAGCAAACGCAGCGACATGAGAGTTAAATTGCCAGCCGATGCCGCGCGCTGATTTTTTTTGGGGTGTGACAACTTTAATTTGCATGCAGGCTGTGGTAGGAATATTGTCGTGGTCCATATAAATGCAGACAAAGACAGATGTTTTGTCTTTGGTACAATAAGATTTGAAGACAGTCTATCAAGTGGTCTGTATCAATCATTATGGTTTTCCAATGCAGATCATGTGGTCGGTATCTATCATTGGTCAATCTGTTTTTAGGTATCTGCCATTAATGATTTCACACATGTGGCTAAAACGTGGATGTGGAAAAATGTCTTCATCGTTTTTAACCTCTAATGAGCTGGCAAACTGATATGAGACGCCTTTTGTCTTTCCCATCTTTGAGACATGCGAGATTCCTTGTCCATAATTCGTATTTATACCTCTTGGAGGAAAGTATAATACCTTACGCTAGGGTTTAGTGTTCAACTGGGACGTTGTTTGGCAGGCCTAAATGAAATATTTTTGGCCCATTTCAGTTGTTAAAGCATTTCCTGTTTTGAGGAGGAAAAGCTCATATTCTCTGTGAATTCAACTCTTGAATCCCTTATCTGCATCACTGCATGGAGGAGAAAAAAACTAAAGTTAGAATGGTCCTCGTCTAATCAATGCATGCTACAAAAATATTGGCTACTTTTCACTCTTTACTCTTTACTAGGTCTAGGATGTATATAATTTTCTTAAAAATAAAATCCTTGAGAACCAACACATAGATGAAAAAACAAGAAAACTGCCGTCAGCCAAGGCTTCAAGAATCTCTCAGTTTATCACTCTCCTTGACTTTGCACTATCTATAACTCAGTGTCGCATAATCGGATCATCAAATTAGACACCATTCTCCGAGCGAAAGGAATATAGCTCAGGCTGTACCTGAGACAGCTCAAACTGGGCAAATAAGTATTGCGAACAAAGCATTTAAAATGCCAAAAGAACTTCCTGTTGTTAAACTCAGAGAAGCTATTGTAGAGATGTTGCCTGATACATAAGAAAAAAGGCTGAAAATCATATTTTGTAGTTTGGAAAATTAGAGAAGAAACAGTACATGGCTGGAACCATGTATTGTAGTCTCTGAAAAACAAAACAGAGTGTGCTGTATAATTTCTATCCCAAATAGTCTGAACACTATTGTGTAATATATACAATATTGCAAGACTTCACAGTACAATTCTAATCTTGTGTCCTTATGCCTTCCCATAAAACTGGGGAAATGGGAAAAAGTGAAAGACAAACTTACCAGATAAGGGCACAAATCTCGAATATGATGGCAAACACTGTTAAAATCTTGCTATGGATCTGCAACATGAAAAGAAAGTGTAGAAATGCCTGTTTGTAAGATTATGAAATAAGCAAGAAATGATTTAAAACTGCAACAATTTGAAAGTTTTTATTTTATTTTATTATATATATATATATATATATATATATATATATATATATATATATGAGAAAGGAGACTTAGGTGTGTTTTATCGTCAGATATTCAACACAATTGCAGTTCTCTAATATTTTAAAATTTGTTAATTATTCCCATTTGGAGATGTCTTGTTCTCCAAATTGATCCTGAACATTTTTTTTCTCTAATAAAAGGAGGGGAAGCTTTAGCCCTATAACTATAAGTTCACGGGGGCCAGGATGTGCGATGGCAGGGCCATTTTAGTCTACCGCTCTGTTCAAACTAGAAGCTTTTCATGATTTGACCTCTTCTGAAATTTTTGTGAATTTGTGCGAGAGTGAGAGATGTTCTTCTGAGAGACAGCACAAGGATAAAAGCATAGGGAATGGAAGCCCATCAGGAGGCATGAACAGAGTCGAAAATGGTTTCAAGTTTAACCACTTGGTTAAAATTCCAAGGAATCTCAATTTTTCACAGACACGGGTAAAAGGAATCCTCAGCTTCATTTAGTCTGTCAATGAGGCAGAAAGCTTTCTGGTCAATTAACAACGCAAGTAGATACAATGGTAGAAAGTTATACCTAAAGTCTACATTATTTAAATTTGAATCCATAACTCAGAATCAAAATGCCAAGATGGTGTAAATTCTTCTGTGCTTGATAAAAAAGAATGCAATGACAACTAAGGAATGAAGGGGGAAAATGGAGAAAATATGACAGAATACCAGATAATTAGGAGAATTGCAATTTTCTTTGAGGTAGCAGTGAAGAAGAACCTTAATCGTTAACAAAAGGAATTCATTTACCAAATTTAATAACTTGAGGTGAAAATGGTTAGATGCACATTATCTTGTATGGTGCAGTACATAAACTAAGGATAACAGAACTTCTCATTTTAATTGCAAGAAAGTGAAAACAAATGGGCATGATCCAGAATACTCATGATTGGGATTGAAAATTTAAACAAACCAAGGATAGTAACCCTATAGGTCATAAAAACAATCATGATTCACTGCACTTTAACTTTCCAAGTTTTCTCTATCATTGAGGAGCACTTCTATTATATTTGAATAATGAATTGAAACTGTTGACTTACCAAGAGTGCGAGAGCCAGAACAACGCATCCAATGTATATAGCTGTTGCATAAATTCGGGCAGGGTCAAACATCATGCCTAGTTGTCGCCCAGGTCCAATGAGGAAGGCTGTGCTGCCATACACAAAACAAATTCAGAATGCAAAAGACCTCAAGAAGGACAACAATTCAGTTGATATGAATTACAGATGATCTCAGGGATACTATCTGTGTGGAATCAATAAAGCTCTCTAACTTATGTAAACTCACTTCCAAATACACAATAACATACGACTGAGTAGGGCTGGCATAGTCCAACTTGGAGTGCCAAAAAGCCTCAGATCAAAAGTGATCAAATTAACTAGTTTTTGCCAGATTATTCAAAGTGTTTATATTAAGAAAGAATTTAAATGAAGTTATGCCAAGCAACAATAAAAAAAGGGAAAAAGAAGAAGCCCTTCCTTTTGATATGATGAATATGAAGTGGTGTTTTTGTTTTTACACGTATGAAAGAAATATTACAAATCAGGGTGGCAAGGGGACTGAATATAAACTTGTGCCTGAACAAACCAGCAAATAGAGAGATTAAAAATAAAAGATTAAAATGTAATCTAAATTGAGTAAGAATGTCAATCTACCTTCCAACTGCCAACACATTGCCAAAGGTGAACAATAATGCAAATTTAATGGGCTTGGCAAACACAATCAAGGACTGCAACACAAACAGATTTTGTAAAGCTATCAGCAATTTTAAGATGCCCACATGCTTCCATTGAAATACAGCTTTCAAAATGTCACAATAAATGATCACAAAAGCTAGTACGTGTTCTAACAGGATTATGACTCAAAATCAGTATATTCCTTCAACATGCTCAGATTCTCAATGTTCTATTATCCCACACTTTCCCTCAACTAATCTAAACTTACCTACTCAAGCAGGAAACAAAATCTAAACTTACCTACTTAAGCAGGAAACAAAAGGGAACTGCTATCTAGTAGTAATAAGGGGACTTGAATGTCTACTTAAGCAGGAAACGAAAGAGAACAGCTATCTGTCAATGTATATGGCAAGAATATCAACAATATATGGCAACCAAATTGTAACATAATATCTTGTATTTATTGTATTTATTATAGACTACAAATCAGGGGATTATAGACAAGAAATTAGGGATTATTACATGTATTTATAGGGCTGAATTCTTCCTTTCGGAATCAATGGAAAATACAGAGAACTTTACATTGAAATTTGATAATTGTGACATGGTATCAGAGCCGGTTATTCTCTAATCTAGATCTTTTGTTCTTTTCTTAAGTCTATAGAGACTGAATTCATCAGTATTTGGTGATATTTTTTTTGGGATTCCTAGGATGTCTGGAGAGGCTTTTCTTACTCGATTCAATGGCAAAAACTATGCCAGTTGGGAGTTTCAGTTTCATATATTTGTTAAAGGGAAGGAATTATGGGGGCATCTTGATGGATCTTCACCAGCACCAACCGAACCACAGGAGCTGGGTATATGGACTACCAAGGATGCGAAAATTGTCTCCTGGATACTGGGGTCTGTTGAACCCCATATGATCAACAATCTTCGATCGTTTGGCACAAGGAAGGAGATTTTGGACTACTTCAGACGCATTTATTCCCAGAACAATTCGGCTCAAAAATTTCAGGTCGAAATGGGTATTGCCAATTACAAACAAGGTAATCTTTCAATTGAACAATTCTATGCTGGATTTCTAAACCTATGGAGTGAATATACTGGCATAATTTACTCTAAAATACCGAAGGAGAGTTTAGAAGCACTATACTTTGTTTATGCCGAGAGCTAGAGGGACCAATTCTTGATGAAGCTCCGGCCAGAATTTGAGGCTGTGAGAGCTAGCTTGATCAACCGAAGTCCAGTACCCACCTTGGATGAATGTTTGGGGGAACTGTTACGGGAAGAACGACGACTCGCCACTCAACACGAGTTGACTCAGGACACTGTCACAGAGATGAATGTGGCTTACATGGCTCAAGGAAGGGGTGAGAGTGTGCAGTGTTTCAATTGCAAGGAATCAGGGCACATTGCCAGAAATTGCAGTAAGAAATTCTGTAATTATTGTAAAAAGGAGGGGCATGTAATCAGGGAATGCCGTCTACGACCACAGAATCGCCAAGGGTTTACTGTGCAGTCAAAATTGGGGGCTACTTCTATGGCTGCCGCAGCCGTGTCCTCACCGTTGGCACTAGAATCTTCATCGTCGGTGAGCTCTTCGTCAGGCACGATCACTCCCGAGATGGTGCAGCAGATGATAATCTCTGCCTTCTCTGCACTTGGGATTTCTGGTAATAAACTTAACATTTCTTTGGATTTGGCATATAATAAACCATGGTTAATGGATTCGGCAGCGTCGAATCACATGACCAGCAGTGAAAATGGTTTGTGTAATGTGCGAAAATACATGGGTAATCAACATATACAGGTTGCAAATGGTGATAATCTGCCGATTTTATCAATTTGTAATTTGGGGTCTTATTTCAACAATATTTTTGTGCCATCGAAATTATCAACAAGTTTACTCTCTGTTGGTCAAATGGTAGAAAATAACTGTGAAATTCTCGTTAATCGTCATGGTTGTTGTGTGCAGGATCAAATGTTGGGGAAGGTGATCGCGAAGGGGCCTAAAGTGGGACGTTTATTTCCAATACAATTTTCTATTCCTAGTATTAATTCTTGTGCTTATTCTACTGTCATTAATAATCCTCATTTTTGGCATAAGAAATTGGGACATCCCAATTCTAATGTATTGACTCATCTTATGAAACATGGATATTTGGGGAATAAAAATTCTTTTTCCATAGAATTTTTGGACTGTAGTTCTTGCAAATTGGGTAAAAGCAAAGCATTATCATTTCCTTCACATGGTAGTCGTGCTTCTAAATGTTTTGAAATTATTCATACTGATGTATGGGGTATAAGTCTTGTTATCTCTCATGCTCAGTATAAATATTTTGTCACGTTTATTGATGATTTCAGTCGTTTCACTTGGATATATTTTCTTCGATCTAAAGCTGATGTATTCTCAACATTTCAGACTTTCGTAGTATTTGTTGAAAATCAATTTTCTGCTCATATTAAAATACTTCGTTTTGACTCCGGGGGGGAATATGTGTCCAAAGAATTTCAGGAATATCTCAAAAACAAAGGGATTCTCTCTCAAAGATCTTGTCCTTATACTCCTCAACAAAATGGACTTGCTAAGCGTAAGAATCGTCATCTAATCAATCGTTTGCCTTCTCAAGTTCTAAACTTTGCATCTCCATACTCTATTTTATTTGGTGTTCTTCCTGAGTATGATTCTCTCCATGTTTTTGGGTGTGTTTGTTTTGTTCACTTACCATTTACTGAACGTAATAAACTCTCAGCCCAAGCTACTCGTTGTGCTTTTCTAGGATATAGTAATTCTCATAAAGGGTTTGTATGTTATGATGCAAATGCTCATAAAATTCGTATCTCTCGAAATGTGATTTTCTTTGAAAATCAGAATTTTCCCCCTTCTTGTCCTTCTACAGAATCCACTCCTATCCAGCTTCCCACATTTGATGATGATAGTCCATCTTATATCTTTGAACGTTTTAAGCCAGGAATTGTATATCAAAGACGTCATCCACCATCCACTTTGCCCCTTCCGGACACGGAACCAACATCTGATCATTCCACTCAACTAAGACGATAAACTAGAGTTTCATGTGCCCCAAACAGGTATGGATACTTAGCAACCACTATTGATAGTACTTTTGTGCCTAAGACTTATGCGCAGGCTTGTACCCAAGAATGTTGGCAACAAGCCATGAAAGAGGAACTTCAGGCTCTTCAGGATAATCACATGGGATATTGTTTCTTGTCCTACCGGTATTAAACCTATTGACTGCAAATGGGTATACACTATTAAATTCCAACCTGATGGATCTGTGGAACGATATAAAGCACGGTTGGTGGCTCTTGGAAATTGTCAGGCATGTGGTATTAATTATGAGGAGACTTTTGCACCTGTGGCTAAAATGACTACCATACGCACCATTATGGCAATTGCTGCTTCCAAGAGATGGCCACTTCGTCAAATGGATGTAAAAAATACATTTTTACATGGAGATCTGAAAGAGAATATTTATATGATTCCTCCTCCTGGTATGTTTACTCACCCATCTGATAAAGTCTGCTGGTTGAAACGGTCCCTGTATGGTCTAAAACAGGCACCCCGGGCATGGTTTGAAAAATTTCGCACTACTCTTCTGAAACTTAAATTTATTCAGAGCCAATATGATTCCTCTATGTTTCTTCAGCAAACTACTACTGGTATTGTTGCTCTTCTGGTATATGTGGATGATATTATCATTACAGGATCTGACATTCCACTCATTGAGGATTTACAGCGTTCTCTTAACAGTGAATTTCATATGAAGGATCTGGGACACCTTCACTATTTCCTTGGTCTCCAGGTGCACTCTATGTCTAATGGGATTTCTCTACATCAGCACAAATACACCCAAGAGATTCTTCTATTGGGCGGTCTTGAATCAGGGAATAGCGTTCTTACACCTCTTGAGATTAATTTAAAACTTTGTCAGAATGATGGTGACCTATTACCTGATCCCTCCATATATAGGCAATTGGTGGGCAGTTTGAATTATCTAACCATTACTCGGCCAGATATTTCTTTTGCAGTACAACAAGTCAGTCAGTTTCTACAGGCTCCTCGTCAACCTCATTTAACTGTTGTTCGAAGAATTCTTCGTTATCTTAAAGGCACATCTGGGCGAGGATTATTTTTTCCTGCTGATAATTCATTACAATTAACAGGTTATAGTGATGCAGATTGGGCAGGGTGCATGGATACACGTCGGTCTGTTACTAGGTGGTGTATGTTTCTTAGAAATGCTTTAATTTCATGGAAAAGCAAAAAGCAAGACCGAATCTCAAAATCTTCCACAGAATCTGAGTATCGAGCTATGTCCTCCGCATGTTCTGAAATTGTGTGGCTCCAAGGTTTGCTACGTGAACTTGGTTTTCCTCAACACACTCCTACACCTCTTCATGCTGATAACACAAGTGCTATTCAGATTGCTACTAATCTTGTGTTTCATGAACACACCAAACATATTGAAGTCGATTGTCACTATATTCGTGAAGCTCTTGATCATAATATTCTTACACTACCTCATATTTCCACCGAGCATCAGACAACTGATGTCTTTACGAAGGCCTTGTCTCGGTCTCGACATCAACTCATGATTGACAAATTAATGCTTCTTGATCGACCAGCATCAATTTGAGGGGGGATGTCAATGTATATGGCAAGAATATCAACAATATATGGCAACCAAATTGTAACAGAATATCTTGTATTTATTGTATTTATTATAGACTACAAATCAGGGATTATAGATAGGAAATTAGGGATTATTACATGTATTTATAGGACTGAATTCTTCCTTTCGGAATCAATGGAAAATACAGATGCATAGAGTTGAAATCTGATAATTGTGACACTATCAAGTGGTAATCATGGAACTTGAATGTATGAAAGATGCATAGAGTTTCTATGCTCAAAGAAAAGAAAGAAGGTTAACTTAGGAGTTCAAAATTTACAAATATTGGTAATACAACACCTCTTATGCAATTAGGTATGCTAACAATCTGAGCCAAGGAGAAGAACCTGATAAAATTTTCTCCAGATACATATCCTATTCATTTACTTCCCATTTCTTCGCAGCCTCAAACTAAATAATTTCATCACTAATAAAGTACAAATACATATCCTTTTTAACCTCTAAGATGCATTCTAAACTATGACGCTGATTTTGAAATGCAATCTTCTTTTGATAGTTTGGCCCAATGATCTAATTCGATGATAGCTTACCAAGTATCTTTTCCATGGATGATAGAATGCATTATTGGAGAAAAAGGGCAACATTGAGAGAAGCTTTGAAAGGAAAAAAAAAAAGAAAAGAAATGGAAATTGTTGGGGAGGGGGATCTATATATGGTCCCTGCTCATAGGCTCCAGGCTGTTATAGACAGTCCAGAAATGATGATTGTCCAACATCTCCAACATGACAGGAATTCCCATATTCTTCTCGAGGCAAGTTTAGAGGACTGCTCCTCAGTGTTTATATGCCCGAGCTAACAATTTATCAACCACCAACCAAAGGTATAATAACATCATCCCACGGGAGTGATGATTTGATACATGAGTTATATAAATGGTGCTTGTGGCATCCTGTTAACAAAATGCAGTAAATGTAGTGGAAGCATGTAAAAAGCAATGTGATATGCAGATGCGGAAAACTTGCCCCTCTTAGATGCCCTGGAAGGGAAAAAGAAAGTTTAATACCAAGCTTGCTATGGGACTGTTCCTTGTATTATGGAAAGTAATCTAATAAAAGACATGCTACAAGATGAAAGTAATCCTTGTATAGTTGTATTAGATAATACACCTATATAAAGTGGCCAAAGAATTACCCTATAAAAGTTGGCCAAAGAATCCCTCAAAGTGAGATAAATTTTTTTTAAAGAACAGAAACTGGCAGCAATCTGGTTGGTAAAAAGGGGTCTCCTGATCTGATTCAAAAAACTGACAACGCCAAGCATCCCAATTCGACTGAGAGTTTGCCATAAGAATAGTGAGCCCAAGGACCCAATAAAAGTGCAGGTCAATTTTTCAACATGTCATGAGTGACAAAATATAGTCAGGATGGTCGGATATTGCATGGAACCATATCATAATTAAAGCCCAAGTTGGAACAAAAAATTGCGACAACGGCAGAGCTAGTTTTTTAGTGCAGCTTTTGAGGGATTTATCCAACCTTAGAGACCAGATAACAAAGGAATGAATTTAGCATTTTAAAGACTCCTAACTAGCCTAAGAGTCCTGACAATTTTTGACAGCAAAAGGGAAGGATAAGGAGAGCAGATGCGGCTGAAACATGGTCCGAAAAAAATTTCCTTCTCCTTTGTTTTTGTCAATCTCCTAGCAACCATGAACTAAAACTCCTGCCTTCAATTTAAAGAGGATATACACCATCTCCATTAGCCCGTATGGCTCAAAAAATGAGTAACAACACTTGTATAGGGACCTCCAAGAAGAAGTATATATCGAATTACCTCCTGGATGTATTTTGCAAACCCAATGAAGCACACAGGTATGCAGATTAAGGAAATCCTAATATGGGTTGAAGCAATCTCCTAGAGCATGGTTTGGAAGGTTCACCAAATTTATAAAATCTATTGGATACAAGCAAAGCAACTCAGATCATACCTTTTCTTCAAAAATGATAAAAGGGCAATCACAACTCTCATTGTATACATTAATGATATGATAGTAACTAGAAATAATCCTAAAAAGAAGGAAGCATTATAGAATCACCTTGCTCATGAATTTGAAATGAAGTCTCTTGGCTATTTAAAATACTTCCTTCGCATTGAAGTATCAAGATCGAAAGAAGGAATATTTCTATCTCAACAAAAGTATGCCTTGGATTTATTGAAAGAAATAGGTATGACAGCATGTAGCCTAGTCAGTACTCCTATAGAAGAAAATTTTAAAACTGAGTATAAATCCACAACAAATCCATACTAATAAAGAGAGATATCAGAGACTAGTGAGGAGGTTAATGTATCTTGCATATACCATACCTGACTTGGCTTACGTCTTAAGTGTGATCAGTCAGTTCATGCACTCCCCAAGCGAAAAACATATGAAGGTTGTTACTCGTATCTTGCGGTACCTGAAATCATCTCCAGGAAAAGGAATTTTGTTTAAGAAGGGAGAAAACTTAAAAATTGAAGGGTACACTAATGTTGATTGGGCTGGGTCAATAGAGGATCGACGATCTACATCTGGATGTTTTACATTTGTGGGGGGAAATTTGGTCATTTGGCGATGTAAGAAACAAGTGGTGGTTAGAACATCAACCGAAGCCAAATACAAGGGAATGGCCAAAGCAATTTGCAAGTTATTATGGATCAGGAATCTGATGCAGGAATTACACGTTGAGCAGACAAGTCCTATGAAATTATATTGTGATAGCAAGGCAGCATGTGATATCGTCCATAACTCCATCCAACATGATAGAACTAAACACGTTGAAGTGGATAGACATTTTATCAAAGAAAAGTTAGAAGAAAAAAAATATCAAAATGTTTTATGTTCAGTCTCAAGATCAACTTGCCTATGTGTTAACCAACGTAGTGTCTAACCAAAGTTTTAATAGCTGTCTCAACAAGTTGGGCATATGTGATATCTATGCATCAACTTGAGTGAGAGTGTTGAAGATTCAAGATATTCAAGCCTATGCTTCTTTCTCTTCCAGTTGAGTTGAGAGACGGACAGTGGGCAATACTAGGACCCTCCTGCCTTTTATATATTTCTTCCCGGTTGTTATAATTTAGAATCAACTAGTATTAGTATGTTAGAATTCATCTGTAATAATAGGAATCTATCTCTAAGGTTAAATGATAGATTAGTTAGTAAAATTTTTATGTAAATAAACTGTTTCTGCTGCTATATATAAAGGCAAGCATTGTAACAGAAAGAAGAATATATTGAATACAATGAATAAAGAAAATACTGAATTTATCATTTCTAAGATTAGTGTAAGTAGCAATATATGAATCACAACCCTACCAAAAGGAGAGATTATTTTTGAAAAACAATCCCTTGACTATGCAACCATAGGGAAACCATATATATTAATCTTATTAAATCTATCATAAAGACTATTTGAGACAATATAAGATCTAATATCCTAGAAAAAACAATATCAGAACTGTTTTTTTTTAGTTTTTAAGAAGAGTTTGTAGAAGAAGAGTTTTGCAGAGAGAATGAGAAGAATTTTTATATTTGTTCAACTGTATTGATTAGCGCAGGAAACCTGCTTTTATACATGTTGCATGCAGTTAATAATGGAATCCTAGAATTTAGGAATCAAACTCATCTCAACCATTCAATGATTGAGGGCTACCATTCTTACACATGTAAGAAACGGTTATAACAGAAATTAACATAAAAAATTGTTGTAACTGCTTTAACTACATTTAACAAAATTTTCTTTCATTTCTTTATTCTTCTCGTTATAACCTGTAAGATTTACTTATGAGGCTTGAAATCCTATAATTCTTGCAATTACCTAGAAAGGTGAACCTAACTAGCTCAATCCCCACACTGCTTTGGATCATGAAGAACAGATCCATAATCCAAACCCTTAGATAAGACACCAACAAACTTCTTTTCATCCAATAATGACCTCTTAGTGCACACAAAGTTCAATAGTATCTCTTTTTGGTGATCGAACATGAGATTCTACTTGATGAACAACCTCTGCACATGTTTTGTTGTCTCGAAATCTCATTGGACTCGCTATAACTTTCTTACCCTTTTGCTGCACATTATTAATCAGGACCTCCTTATTCTCATTACCATTCTTATGTTCAAACCCTAATACATTAACTCGTAGCTAGAAAGAACCATTTATCAGACACCGTCAAGTCACCTTAAGAGATCATCCAAAAGCAAAGGAGAGTTCATCTTGACATAACCAAAATGTAGTAGAAGTATGGGTATAGAACAAGGCTTGAGACAAAAATGCAGTAGAAGACTCGGAAAACACCTAAAAGCCATCAAAGATCCAACTTTTCTATCCAAAAATCCCCCATTTTCAATGCGAAGATGAAATCACCAAAAAAAAGAACCAAGAAACCTGAAGATACAAACATTAGTTAGGATAAAACAAAAGTATTTTTCCAAAAAAGGGTTCTCTAATGATTAAGCAACCCATATAACTACTTGTATTTTTATAGTATCCAAGAGTAGAAAGGTGCAATACTTATAATATAAACTATATTTAAGGGGAAGCTAATATATATGCACAATTAATTAATAATTAAGGAATACAATAAGAATAGTATAGATACTATTTGAAAGAAGAAAACCATCTTGCCTTGATACCATATAATTGAGAAATTGCGTTGATATTATATGGAAATAGAAAGATACAGTTGCTTCGTCATTGTGCCAATTTTTTGCTTTGATCAAAGGTTGTTTTTGTCAAATTTGGAATATTTTTTGGTGCACTTTACATTTGAAGCTCTATTTGGATTTTTTATGTAAATTTGTTTGATGCTTGCTCAGTGTGCTTTTGCGCTTGTATATACATGTGCATGGGAAATCTTGAGGGAAAAATTAATATTTGCGTATGACGGTGCCAAAAAGCCTTAGGCCTTTGAGAAATGTCTCTTCGCTTGATCGCTTCCTTTATTTCTTGAATTGATGTGTTTTTTCCTGGTTTAATCCTTGTTGAATTTGATCTAGCTTGGGATAAGACTTGGTGATAAAACCTGGTAGTTGTGTGTTCTTTTCTTGTTTGAAAGCTTTCTCAAAGGGCTTGATACCTGAGGCCAATATTAATCTCTCCAGTGATGGATTCAAACTTTTTTTGGGTGTTTGTTAAGTGATTTATGTTGTCGTTATTGTTTTCTTTATCTTTGAAAAAACTTGGGTGGAAAAAGTTTCTTGAAATGGATTCAAGAAATTGAAATTGCTCATTTTCTCGTAAAAAAATCCATGGATGAGTTTCCGTGGAATATTTGCAAGATTAGGTTACTGATTCAAAATCTCTAGCTTACCACTAACTTATGAAAAGGTAGCTGCCATTTCCCTTCAACCTCGTCATTCATCAATCTCTAAAAAGGGCCAATGAAGGTGATGAAAAGATTGGAAAAAGTAGTGTAGTGGGTGTGTATCTTATATCTAGTTCTCTTTCGGACTTGCCTGATTTTTTTAGTAATTTTCTTTGAAGTTTTTGTTAGTTTTTTTTAGATTATATGTAACCGTTTCGAAATTAAAAAAAAAAAAAACAAGAAAAAAGCTGCTAGAAAGAGAGTATGAGGTAGAACATGGAATGAAAATAGAATTGTATTTAATAATGATATATACAAGATATATAATAAGTGTTTTTATATTTTTTTTTTGGTTGACGGGTGACAAGACAAGATAAAACAAAAAATAAAAAATATATATTTTATTTTTAATATGTATTATAATTAAACTCATATTATTTGAAACAATAAAAGAGATTATTATTTCTAATGGACATAATTTTCTTAAACTAACTTAAAATAGTAATTTACTAGCTGTTTAAACCGCTGTCACCATGTTTAAAATAAATCATATATATTTTTAAAGATATAAGCTTTTCTAATGTATTTTCTGCTAATCAGTCCTACTTCTCCTTGATTATCCGTGACTTTATCCGAGTGCAGTGTGCACTTTTCCAGCGAGTAACACGGCGTGTTGGGCTTGCGCCCTACATCTTTCCTTTCCTTAACGTTATCACAGCTTGAATTATAGGGTCCATATCTCCTACATTCTCATTAGAGAGCCCAAATAGAGTGTTCAAAGCCCTTGAAGACCAATCACTTAATTCATCTGCAGGTTGCCTGCAACCACGTGCTAGGCAAGGGTTGAGTCACTATTAACCATAACAATCGGACTCAAATTCAAACTCTGATATCTTAATCCATAACCCTCGATCTCCGGAAACAACAAGGATATGCCAAGATTTCCCACACTGTAAACGTATCCTCCATGAAAATTCTCTTCCGGCCTGCTGGTCATACCCCGAAAGAAAGAAAAAAGCTCCATGTCATCTATAATCACCTAAATTTTTCCCAATAAAAAAGAAAAAGCATTCAACTTGTTGCAAGCGCACTCCCTGCTACCTGTTATTTGTTTCAATTTGGTCTCGACATATTGTTTTTTTCCTGATTTAATCATTCCATGTTCGATTCAGATAATAATCGTGCTCACAACAAAATCTCAGGGAGGCACTGCATTGCCTTGACGTGTTAGTTTGAGAGATTGAGATTAGAAAATTAAAAAGTTAGGGGTTAAGTTAGGTTCGATCGAAAGGTTAGGAGGCTTTTGACAAGTTAACATTCTTCTTTTTTTATTGAGTGAAGTGTTAAACACATCCCACGAGCCAATGTCTTCTAGCATTGAATCTGTGCAAATTTTCATCTAGTTCATGACATAAAAGTTGGATAGTCTACTCAGTTTTACTAGCTTCTTCGTCATTCAGAACGCAATCTCTATATCAGTCTTGTACATGCAAAAAATAATAATAAAAGTATTCTAGTAATAATTGAGCATGGATATGCGTGCTATTATCCAGATGGTTGATGAATTCTATCGGACTAATCTCCTCCCTGCAGGTATCAATAGCACCTTCGTTACTCTTATTCCAAAGATTAAAAGTGCTAACAAGCTATCGGATTTCAGACCTATTAGTTTGGTGGGTAGCCTATACAAGATTTTCTCAAAGATCCTTGCAACTAGGTTGAAACATGTTATGCCAGAGGTCATCTCTCATCATCAAAATGCTTTCATCAAAGGGAGGCAAATTTTAGACAGCGTCTTGATTGCAAATGAGGTCCTTTCTTTTATCAAGAAGAAAAAGGGTAAAGCTTATCTTTTCAAACTAGATTTTCATAAAGCCTTTGATTCGGTGTTATGGGAATATATTAATGACATCATGGCTAGTATGGGCTTCGGTAGTAGATGGCGAGGGTGGATAATGCAATGCATATCAACGGAAAAAATGTCTGTGCTTGTTAATGGGTCTCCCACAGAGGAGTTCTGCTTAGCTAAAGGCCTACGCCAAGGAGACCCTCTCTCTCCGTTTCTCTTCAACATTGCAGTCCAGGGTTTGAGTTGTATGTTGCAGCGTGGCTGTGATTTGGGTTTGACTTCGGGTATAAACATTGATAATTCAGGGCTTGTCATATCTCACCTACAGTTTGCGGACGACACCCTTATTTTCAGCTTAGACTCTCTTCATAGCATGCAGAACATTAAACGTATCCTATTATGCTTTGAACTTGTCTCAGGGCTGAAGGTCAATTTTCATAAAAGCAGTATTGTGGGTGTGGGTGTAGCAGCTCATACATGTACCTTCACAGCTCAGCTTCTCAGATGCAAGCAGGATCAGTTGCCTCTCATGTATCTTGGGCTCCCCATCGTTGGAAACTTGGGCAGAGCTACAATGTGGAACCCTATTTTGCGCAATATCAGTTATCGGTTGGCTTCGTGGAAAGGCAGATTCTTATCTATTGGGGGTCGTTTGTGCTTGATTAAATCTGTGCTCAGCAATCTCCCCATCTACTACCTATCTATGTTCCCCATGCCTACTACGGTAGCCTCCAAAATTGATCAGAAACTTCGATCCTTCCTCTGGTCTGGAAATGCGGAAAGGCACAAAATATGCAATGTTAGCTGGGCAACTGTTACTCTTCCAAAACATGCGGGTGGTCTTGGGATTGGTTCTTTAAGGGACAAAAATACAGCTCTGCTCTTTAAATGGTTATGGAGGTTTAGGTTGGAGGAATCAAGTATGTGGAAGGGTATGATCAAAAGCATCTACAACACCAATTGCTCTAATCTGCTGCTGCAAGCTCCTATTCCAGGAACTGCAACTACATGGTCCCGGATTGTCAATCATTGTGTGAGAAATAATAAGTTTCAGGATATTGTGAATGAGCAATCTTTGGTCCTTATCGGAAATGGCAAGAAAACTTTGTTTTGGCTTGATTGCTGGCTTAATAATCACTGTTTAGCAGATCACTTCCCTACTCTTTTCCAATTATCCAATGACAAAGATGCCACCATTGCTAAGATGGGAATGTGGGAAGGGTATGAGTGGATTTGGTTTTTTTCATGGATACGTCCACTACGGGGGCGCAACATTGGCTTGCTTGATCAACTATATGCAATCCTATCTATAGTACTCATGGACAAAGATGGAGAGGATAGACTAATTTGGAAGGACAATAATTCAGGAAGGTTTTCAGTGAATTCTCTCTACGGATTGTTGAGTCCAAAGCCTTCCACAAACAATGCCTTCTCGTTTGCTGGATTTTGGAAAGGTATTGTCCCTCCTAAGGTAGAGATCTTTTGCTGGATGGCTGTCATTAACAGACTCAACACCCGATGTATGTTGGTTCGAAGAGGTATCTTGAGTAGCTCGGAATCAAATTGCCCTATTTGCCTTGTTGAAGCAGAATCGGTGGACCATATTCTGCTTCACTGCCATAAGCATTGGCTCATTTGGTCCAAAATCATTAAATGGTGGGGTTTAGTTTGGTGTTGCCCAAAGAGCTTCTCAGATATGTGGTCTCAATGGTCTTCCATGGTGCATGGTAATTTTCAAAGGAAGGCATGGTTGATGTTGTTCTTCTTAGTGGCATGGTCTCTTTGGCTCCTTCGAAATGATCTCATTTTCCAACAAAAGACACCTGATTATGACTCAATTTTTTTTCTTATTATCACCCGTCTATGTCTTTGGCTAAAAGCTATCCATTCAGATTTTCCATACTCCCCTACAGATCTGATCAGATCGGCAGATGGCTTGCTTCGGTGGTCCAATGCTCACTCTTTCAGGATTAAAAATATATGGTCTCCTCCTATGATTAATAGGCTCAAATGGAATGTGGACGGCTCTTCTCTTGGTAAGCCAGGCCGCTCTGGAATAGGTGGTGTGCTGCGAAATCATCATGGCCATGTGCTCGGTATGTTCTCTGTTCCAGTTGGTATTTTAGACTCTAATATTGCTGAGTTAAGGGCTATTGTGAAAGCCATTTGTTGCTACCTAATTTTTGACCCATGTTTTTGATATATTTTCAAAAAATCCAAAAATAGAGAAAAACAATGAAAATCCAAAAAAATATGTTTTTTAATATATTCTCGTCATTTTATTTTCAGCGTCGTCTAAAAAATTTAAATTTTCACAAAAAAAAAAAAAAAATCAAATTTTTTTAAAATATTTGATTTTCCGCATTTTTGAGTCGACGTTGATATTGCTCGTTTTCAAAAAATACAAAAAAAACAAGAAAAATCAAATTTTACAAAAAAAGAAAATTAAGGGACCAATTTTGAGGCCGAAACAATATTTTTGCCTATGTATAAGGAATTTTGAATTTTGGAAGGAGGGGCAACCTAAGAATTTTTTTTTTCTCTTCACCCGAAACTAGCCGTTCCCCCTGGCCCAAGACCATTATTTAACCCCTCTCTTTCGGCTGAAAATTAGCAACTCAGCCCCACCAGTGGGTCTTCTTTTCCTGGTTTCCTGCCGACAATGAAGGCCCCTCCTCACACTGAAAACTTCTATTTCTTCTCATCCCCAGCCTTCACCAGGAGAGAGATTGGAGCCATTTTTTCGCCGGGTCCCGAGGGCAGTGGGCAGAGACCCACGGTCCCCAGCTCCTTTGAGATTTTCTCCTCTGCCCTCATTTCCTTCTTCCTCCCCTCTCAGCCGTTTCTTTCTCAACAGCCCCTCACCCCTCTCTCGGCCACAAACAAAACCAAACCGTCCCCTACCAGCCGGCCATTTTTTTCTTCTCATCTTCCACAGCCACAGCCACAGCCAATCAGCCTCCACACACGCACATTTCCTTCCCCTTTTCCCGATCTTCAGTCATCAACCGGTCATAGACCAACAACAACACAAATCAGCTCCCCCTCCCACAGACCCATCAACACCGAAGCCCTCTTTCTCGGCAGCATCCTCTTCTGCGGTCTCCTCAGCAGCAACAGCCACCAGAGACGCCGCCCCTCACCGTTGATCCCCCCTTTCTCATCCCCTCTGCAGACCGAGACCGTAGCCCTATTTTCCTTTCCTTCTCCGTTCCACCGATCTCCCCCGATCTACCCTTCCTCCTCGCCCAGACGAGATCGCAGCAGCTCCTCCCCAAAGCACGGCTGTACCCGCAGTTCAGGCCGCCTCCAGCACTCCTCGCCGCCAGTATATGAAACGGAGGAGAAGAAGATGAACAACAGAAGCCGATCTGCAACGCAGCAGATCCAAAAGAGACGGAGCAGATCTAAAAGAGGAGAAAGAAGGGAGGCGGATTTGAAAACAGTGAAACAAAAAAACTAAAATCGACTGTGTTGTGGTGATTTTGATAGTGTTTGCAGGTGATTGTGATCGTCACAAGCAGTAGGGAAGAGAAGGGGTGAAGAAGCTGAGCCAGATCGTCCACCATGTGTTCTTCTTCCTGCGGGGATTTAATAACTGATTTATTCAAGTCTTAGAATTTAATTAATAGTTTAAATTTTTTTAAATATGGTTAAATATCTCAAGGACAAATAAAATCAAGTTGTATTTTCCATGAAAATGTAAGAGCAAGTTTTTACATATATTCGGGGATTTAATAACTGATTTATTCAAGCCTTAGAATTTAATTAATATTTTAAATTTTCAAACCACAACAGAACACAAAAGCAGCTTACCTCAGGTAGGGTGCGTTAGGGGTGCTAATACCTTCCCTAACCACAACCAGTCCCTTACCCGCGATCTCTGACAAGACTAGTACATCAGGTTTCCTAGTAGCCCTCAATGAATTACTAGGTGGCGACTCCCACGAACGAATTCAAAGCAAAACGCAAAAACAAATAAAAATCGCCAGCCGATGCCGCGCGCCGGATTTTTTGTGGTGCGACAGAATGGCGACTCCACTGGGGAAGGTATTGTTTTCAACTTTATCGGACTAAGCTTTGTGTTTTGATGTGTTCAATTTTGTTTTTTGTGCTTTGTTTTATTTTTGTTTTTATCCATGCATTGTATATATTTCTCTCATGCATCACAAGTTTTAATTTTTGAAAGCACACACCAGCTTTAGGTTAGGTGGGGGACTAGCAGCTTACCTTATGACTTGAGTCAAGGTTTAAGTTTGTGTAAACCCCAACTCTTTGTTGAGTGCCTAGACTGGTAATAGTTGGACACGTGCCAACCAATTATCTATTGGGCCCCTATATTGCCTTTACGAGGGCGATCACTGGGACAACAAGAGACCCTTTTAAAGACCAAGTAGCAAACCTACCATATCTCACGTAAAAGATTAGAACCTGCCTGTAGGATGTATGCTCCGTAAATATTTGTTTTGCATCTGAGCAAGCCCTTCTTGAATCATCTTGAACTCAAGACTTGTGGGTGACACATTGGCCGTCACTCCGAAAATTTTCATTGTAGAGTTTGGGCAAAAATCACTATTCTTGTTCCATCATACAAGAGTTACGACCATATTGTCACCCCTCGAAGGGTGAGTTCGTCACATAGATTACATACATGTACCGGGTTGAAAAGTAGGTCCCCCGCACAAGCTGTGCTGCACGTGATTGAAGAAAAATGATGGAGGTGAAGAAAGGTGTCAGATAGAGGCTCATTATCAGTTTGAGTTTGAGAGCATCAAAGGTGAAATAGCTGGACTCAGATCTGCTCGAACAAGTGTTGAGCATCAAATGGAAAGTGAATGTATGCACATTCTTCTATGGGAACACTGCTTGTCCACGTCCAATTGAAGCTGCCTCTCCTTTTCAGTCATGAACAACAGCAGCAATGCCTTCAGTCATCAACTAATGACAACTCTGATTCTTGTCTAGTTGCACTGTTAAGTGTTCATCGCCTCCACATCATCTAATGGAACCCAACGACTACTAGCCTCCTGTACATGGTGCATTAGTTTTCTTTGAAGTTACCCCAATTATGAGCTCAATTCCAGTTCAGCAGCACAAGATGTTGGTCTGAAAAAAAAAAAAAAACCATGATTAAACACTGAACTTCAATGTGGCAAAGCTCTCTCTACAAAAATCCATTTATGGCACTGCAAATTGGAAATGCAAGAGAGGATTTATAAGTTGCATAGGCTACAAATATTTCTCTCATCAGTTTCAGCACAAAGACCTCTTAGTAGGTCGAAGAGCCAGACCTGGTCTGAAAAATATGAGCAGACATCAAACTTTAACGTAGCAGAGCTCTCTCGGCAGGAATCTGTTTGTGGATCCGCAAGTGGGAAATCCAAGAAGGAATACAGTAGTTTCAGATCATCTATGATTTTCCTCTTACCATGTCAGTATTAGAACGCAAAGGTAGAGAGAGGAGACATGCCTAGACTGAAAAACATGAAGAATACTGCAACTTCAACAGAGCAGGACTTCCTCTATAGGTGTTTGTTTGTTGCACTGTCAGTGAGAAATCGAAGAAGGGACAAAGGAGTTTTAGATTCATCAGGTGCTCTTCCAATAGAGACAATGTGTGATTCCACACGTCGGTAGTGGCGATACTACAAGTTTTTGGGCGCTGCCAAGATTACCAAGTTGTTGGAAAGTTTTCTAACAATCCTCAACCCACCACAACAACATTGGAAGATTGAAGGATGCTGTGAGGATTTGCCAAAGAATTGAACAAGCTATGAAAAGAGGAAAGATTGAAGGATCTGCCATGGATTCCAGAACAATGACGAGAGGTGAATCAGGAGATGACTTTGACGGTGCGAACCCTTAATTATGTGGTATAGTCAGGTCTCATGGTAGAATCAATTGCTCAAATGTCTTTGCCAAAGATAGACATTCCTTTGCCATGTGGGTTTATTTACTAGCACTGCCAGATTCCATACTCAGTGTCCCGGACTTCGACAAATTGCATGCAACCACCGTGGTATAATTCAAACCAGATGTGAATATCATGGAGGGTTCCCGGACTATTTCAGTTGAACAGACACAAGAGTTTCAAGAATCGAGCTGAGTTTGCGAAAGATGATGTTGAAAAGTGATCGGAAGTGCTTGGTAAAACACAAATATTGCCAGAAAAGCTGATTCAAGAATGGTGATGAACAGTCAATCATATTGTTTTGGAATTCTGCATTTTATTTTGATATCACATCTCATCCTTCAATGAAACATGCCCCGCTTTTGTCTCTTTGTTGTTTTGAAATCAACAGATGTTTAACATTTTTTCTAACAAAATATTTTGATCAAACTCCAACATGCGATAAAGGTTAATCAATCCTGAAGATTAAAAGTGTTTTGATTACAGAAATGACTTGATTCTTGTTGAAATGACATGAGTTGACCGAACAAATTTTGAGCTCACACTTAAAATTGAACCACATCATATAGCTAAGTTTTAGCAGTATGCATAATGACATGTAGTGGAGTTGGTAGTTATGGACTCGTGAATCATGATTCTTGCAAGTCCAAATCATTACACTGGACGAGGTCAAAATTTATCGGTTCTAACCGACCTTGCTTGAAATGAGAAAAGGCCATCTTTGATATCCTTTCACTTTCTAAAAATTATATCCTTTGCAGTCCCATTTTGAGCCTGGTAAAATATTTTCTTTCAAAAAGAAACCCTGACTAGGATCACACCCCACACTGGGGGCAAATGAGAAATATTTTGGAGACACGGATAAAATCAATGGATCAAAGAAAAGCTTAGAACAAAAGTCCAATGTTTGAGAAAGGGCTAGAAGAAGAAAATCCATAGATTGAGGGCCATCCAAGAAAAACTTTGAGGAAATGAAAGAAAATGCATACCAATTCTAAGAGAGGCAAGACAACTTTCAAATGAGAAAAGACAATAAATGCCAAAAGTCAACACTAGAAAAATCGATGCTTCATATCTTTTGGTGTGTCTCGGATAGAGCCTCTAATGTCTTCAAAATTAGATTAGTTATTCATCAAAGAAAAAGTTGGATTACGACCTATGTTAAGAGAATTCTGATATCTGAAGATTAACAAGGTTATATGTCACTTTCTCTACAATGACAACAAGAGAAAGAGAATCGATGAATAGTTAATGTTGATCCTAAGTCGTTGAAACCCTCAAACACCTTTTGAGCCTTTGAAATTCTTTTCTTTCATAGCCATGAACCATAGCCTGCATTACGTGCTTTTAAAAGCCCTTTTTAATCAAGTAAGCAATTTGAACCGATAAATGGCGATCTCAAAACTTGAAGAGTTTTTCCATAAGAGTCGTGGCTTCATGAATTAAGCTACTGGTTATTATGCATGCTGATAAAATAAATGCTAAGAAAAGAAACAACCTTTCTTGATAAAGCCTGAGCATCTTGTTTTTGAAATTCATAAAAATGTCACCTCATCACAGACCATCAAAAGATATACCCAAAATCAGAGTTTAAAATGGACACAAAGAACCATGAAAAAAGTCATTTTAAATCTTACAACGGGTCATTTTTGTTTTCAAGATACAAGACAATCAAAGGACTGCATTGAATGACATATGTTGGGTCTTTGACCAAAGAAGTTTGAAATTCAAAAAAAAAATTAATAATTAAAAAAAAAAACAGACATCTCTCTGATTTCATTTCAACAATTAGACTTGAATAGACATGATCGTTGAAATATGAGATTTGATTCCACAACAAGAAAGATTTTCAAACAAGAGCATTTATGGAGTTTGCGGAATCCTTGATATAAAATGACATCAACTCTTCTCAAAACTCCTTGAAAGGTTGACCACCTGGGGGCAATTCAATGGACCCTTAGAAGAAAAACAAACAGCCTTCAAATCAGCTAGGGGCAAAGAAAGAATCAAATGATGAGCCATCAAAGTTCATCAAAGTCATTCTTGGCAATCACAAAAGCCATATGTATATAGACAGAAGAATGAGCATGCTCAGATCGACTAGGGGCAATGTGGTTCAAAGACAATATGTGATTTAGTGAACTTCAGCAGCAATTGATGAGCAACGCTGCACTTGAAGGGCATTTTATTATCATCAGCTTGAGTTACCCTATGAAACATGGCTATGAGTCCTGAATGATGTTATCGGGTGAGTACATTTGAATGAACATCGAACATATGCATACCACCAAGATTGACTATGGGACCATCTATTCTGAAGCTCAAATGCACGCTTCACCGCATGAATATGGGTGATAACATAAACATCATTGATGATGCCAATACATTTCTTTTCAAGATCTGATTAGATGGGTGAGAAGAACTTTTTGAGGAAAACATTGAGCTTACAACGATGAGTCTTTCCTTGCAAAGTATGAGATGCATGTCGGAATGACGTGGCAATTCCATGATTATGGATGACTACATACACTTGAATGGTGTTTTAACCGAAGGCAAGTTCATGACTGATTAACAATCTTGATGGGTGTTGGCATGATGCACACAATCAATCAAAGGATAATTCTCAGAAGAATCCAAGAGAGAAAATTCTTAATGATGAATCAAGCAACACCACACTTGGGGGCATTGTCAAGCTTGATGAGCGATGCGAGCAGTAATTGTCGAAGACAGCCCGGGATGGGCACTGCATTTACAGCTGAATAATGGCTAGCACATGAATGAGCCAATGCATCGGATGAACAAAGAAAGTTTTGGGATACAAACAAGGGCACCCTATGACGATGGAGCATCAAGGAGGGGGGGACCTATATTTCGAATCAGGTAAGGATGCATGCATATCATCTAACCATTTGCACATATTTTTGAATTGTTACAGGAAAATCCTTAATGATGTCCAGCAAGATGGTGGAAAGAGAAAGAAGCATTGTGGTGATGATAATAAAGAATCGATTTTGATCATGGAATAAAAGGACGATGGGATAAACCTTACCATTAGGAAAATCCCAAAGAAATGAAAAGATCAACCTTGCAATCGGGAAGCCTCGAGTTTTCAACCCTTGCAGTCAGGAAACACCGAGTTTTTCAAACCCTATGATCGGGAATTATCAGGAAGCACCAAGTTTTTCCAGCCCTTCTTTTGTCATCCCTTCAGGACTTCGCCAGGTAAGTCCTATTTTTCACACTTGTCATATCACATTTTTTCCATCTGGGTGGGTCGCCCATGACAATGAGACCGCATTTCATCATATTTTTTCCATCTGGGTAGGTCACCCATGACAATGAGACCGCATTTCATCATATTTTTTCCATCTGGGTAGGTCACCCATTACAATGAGACCACACTTCATATTTTTTCCATTTTTGGGTAGGTCACCCATTACAATGAGACCGCACTTCACATTCTTTCTATTTGGGTAGGTCGCCCATCACAACGAGACCACTTCATCATATTTTTTTTCCATCTAGGTAGGTCACCCATTACAGTGAGACCACACTTCACATTTTTTCCATCTTGGGTAGGTCACCCATCACAATGAGACCACCATTTTTTCTGGGCAGGTCACCCAAAGAATGAGACCATTCTCCATTTTTTTTTACCTGGGTAGGTCACCCATAAGAATGAGGCCATTCCTCCCCCTGGGGTTCGTCACCCATACAATGAGACCATCATTTTTCTGGGGTTCGTCACCCATACAATGAGACCATCATTTTTCTTGGGTTCGTCACCCATACAATGAGACCATCATTTTTCTGGGGTTCGTCACCCATACAATGAGACCATCATTTTTCTAGGGTTCGTCACCCATACAATGAGACCATCATTTTTCTGGGGTTCGTCACCCATACAATGAGACCATCATTTTTTTCTTGGGTTTGTCACCCACACAATGAGACCATTTTTCACACATTCTTTTGTTCCAGTTGAATGAGGTCGACAGATGGGATCTCATGTAGCTTTTGTTAAAAGGAATCTCCATATGGGATTTCAGGTTGACCGAGTTACACACATTCTTTGGTTTTGGTTAAAGGAGGTCGCCAGATGGGATCTCAGGATAATAAAAAAAAAAGAAAAAAAAAGGAAGATTGCTGATGAAGTGGATATTGAGCAAACAGAAAGACAAGTTTTTCTTTACAAAGCTTACTATGCAAAACATCGAGGATTTTTGCTTCGTAAGCATTGTAAAGAGGGGGCATCTGTTGCTACCTAATTTTTGACCCATGTTTTTGATATATTTTCAAAAAATCCAAAAATAGAGAAAAACAATGAAAATCCAAAAAAATATGTTTTTTAATATATTCTCGTCATTTTATTTTCAGCGTCGTCTAAAAAATTTAAATTTTCACAAAAAAAAAAAAGATTTTCGAACGCGTTCAACTTTTCACGCGTCATTTTTTAAAATATTTGATTTTCCGCATTTTTGAGTCGACGTTGATATTGCTCGTTTTCAAAAAATACAAAAAAAACAAGAAAAATCAAATTTTACAAAAAAAGAAAATTAAGGGACCAATTTTGAGGCCGAAACAATATTTTTGCCTATGTATAAGGAATTTTGAATTTTGGAAGGAGGGGCAACCTAAGAATTTTTTTTTTCTCTTCACCCGAAACTAGCCGTTCCCCCTGGCCCAAGACCATTATTTAACCCCTCTCTTTCGGCTGAAAATTAGCAACTCAGCCCCACCAGTGGGTCTTCTTTTCCTGGTTTCCTGCCGACAATGAAGGCCCCTCCTCACACTGAAAACTTCTATTTCTTCTCATCCCCAGCCTTCACCAGGAGAGAGATTGGAGCCATTTTTTCGCCGGGTCCCGAGGGCAGTGGGCAGAGACCCACGGTCCCCAGCTCCTTTGAGATTTTCTCCTCTGCCCTCATTTCCTTCTTCCTCCCCTCTCAGCCGTTTCTTTCTCAACAGCCCCTCACCCCTCTCTCGGCCACAAACAAAACCGAACCGTCCCCTACCAGCCGGCCATTTTTTTCTTCTCATCTTCCACAGCCACAGCCACAGCCAATCAGCCTCCACACACGCACATTTCCTTCCCCTTTTCCCGATCTTCAGTCATCAACCGGTCATAGACCAACAACAACACAAATCAGCTCCCCCTCCCACAGACCCATCAACACCGAAGCCCTCTTTCTCGGCAGCATCCTCTTCTGCGGTCTCCTCAGCAGCGACAGCCACCAGAGACGCCGCCCCTCACCGTTGATCCCCCCTTTCTCATCCCCTCTGCAGACCGAGACCGTAGCCCCATTTTCCTTTCCTTCTCCGTTCCACCGATCTCCCCCGATCTACCCTTCCTCCTCGCCCAGACGAGATCGCAGCAGCTCCTCCCCAAAGCACGGCTGTACCCGCAGTTCAGGCCGCCTCCAGCACTCCTCGCCGCCAGTATATGAAACGGAGGAGAAGAAGATGAACAACAGAAGCCGATCTGCAACGCAGCAGATCCAAAAGAGACGGAGCAGATCTAAAAGAGGAGAAAGAAGGGAGGCGGATTTGAAAACAGTGAAACAAAAAAACTAAAATCGACTGTGTTGTGGTGATTTTGATAGTGTTTGCAGGTGATTGTGATCGTCACAAGCAGTAGGGAAGAGAAGGGGTGAAGAAGCTGAGCCAGATCGTCCACCATGTGTTCTTCTTCCTGCGGCGGCGCGTGAGTCCACGCGCCGCCAGTGGTGGTGGCGCGTGGAGGAGACGCGCCGCCAGTGTTTTGTGGTCCAGAAGCCTTCCCAGCAGTTGCCTAGATTTTTTTAGAGCTGTTATGTAATTTTTTTATTTATTTGTGTAATGTCTTTTCTGTAATTTTGAATTTTTATTATTTGTATTTTGTGGATGTCAAAGAAAAGGAAAAAGAAAAGAAAAGAAAAGAAACAAAAAATAGTGAAAAGTGAATGTATTGTGTTTGTATTTTTATTTATGTCATTAAATAATAATAATAAAAAAAGACAAAAAAAGAATTAATTGTTAATTTAAATATGGTTAAATATCTCAAGGACAAATAAAATCAAGTTGTATTTTCCACGAAAATGTAAGGACAAGTTTCTACATATATTCGGGGATTTAATAACTGATTTATTCAAGTCTTAGAATTTAATTAATAGTTTAAATTTTTTTAAATATGGTTAAATATCTCAAGGACAAATAAAATCAAGTTGTATTTTCCATGAAAATGTAAGAACAAGTTTTTACATATATTCAGGGATTTAATAACTGATTTATTCAAGCCTTAGAATTTAATTAATATTTTAAATTTTCAAACCACAACAGAACACAAAAGCAGCTTACCTCAGGTAGGGTGCGTTAGGGGTGCTAATACCTTCCCTAACCACAACCAGTCCCTTACCCGCGATCTCTGACAAGACTAGTACATCAAGTTTCCTAGTAGCCCTCAATGAATTACTAGGTGGCGACTCCCACGAACGAATTCAAAGCAAAACGCAAAAACAAATAAAAATCGCCAGCCGATGCCGCGCGCCGGATTTTTTGGGGTGCGACACCATTGATCTATCAGCATCTAATTGCCATTTACACCATCAACACCTCATCATCGAATCTGACTCTGTCAATGCTATTCGCTGGATGAATAATCCTCTCAGTCGTCACTGGAAGCATCATAATTTGTTCTCCTATGTTAATAGACTGAAAGCATATTTTGGTTCAATCACCTTCTCTCATATCTTACGTGAAAGTAATTGCATGGCAGATGGTTTGGCTAAGCAAGGAGTGCGGAGATCAAGTGAATTTGTTGCCTGGCTTTGAATCCTCCATTTTTCTATGGGCTTGCTATTGTTTTCTTCTCCCATTATGTCTTTGAGTATTTTTTGTTTTGTTTTGTTGAGGAATGTTTAGCTTCAGCTCATTTGGTTGGATCTTGTATGGTTTTCTTTGCTTTGGTTTATCTTAAGTTGTGCTTTATCTTTCATATGACTTTATGCCATATTAAGATATTGTGTAACTTTTGTTCTATTCCCGTCAGACTTTGACGCTTATATAATATACGCATCTTTCAAAAAAAAAAAAATCCAGGCTTCCATTTAACCATTGTGAATTCAGAATTAAAAGAGCTTGATGTTTTTTGGCCGCTTGCTGGTCCTTGGGGCCCATGGTAATTAATATGATGGCTTTATATCAAACCATGGGCATGTATTAACGTTTAATGTTTGTATTATTTGTTTCATGGTTGTTTGGAGTTGGCAAGGTCTTGTCCGACAACGAAAAATGTTACTTCTTGAGAATCCACCGACAACGATCCTCATATCCGATGGCGCAGGATTCACACGCTTCGGACAGTGTTACAAGATGCTCGTATGCTGATCGTCCCTGTTTGTCTTTCCATCTAGGTGGATCTCAAACGCCATATATATAGGAATCCACCATCAGTACAACATAAGCAATTAATAGTTGATGCATGGATGGATAGATACAAAATACATAGACACACTAGATAATATTCCTTAAAGTTGATTACAACAAAGTACACTACTAATGATTATTCTTTTATTCTTACAATCAAACAAGTGAATTAAGATTTATTAACTACAGAAAAGGAAAAAAGGAATTTTACAGACACTGAAGCATTCGAACCTTGAGTACTAAAGAAAAGATCGAACAAAGCTTTGCAAAGTGATGAACAGCAAGAACAATCCAACAACAGTTCCGGTGCCTATCCAAACATTCCTGAAATACTGTCTTCTGAGGAAGGCCTTGCTCTTGTTACACCAGCAATCAGAGTATTCATATAACTCTTCTGCGAGATGGGAATAATATGAAGGAACGTCTCCGATTCCCTTGCAAAGTTCGTTAATCAGCTCAACCACATCAGCACTTTTTCCAAGTTTATTAGTAATAACTTCACTTTTAATCAACAAGTCTGCATCTTCGTCAGTATCCACAAGCAAATCCAAGAATCTGACATACTGGCAGATGTTCGCCTCCTCGGGAAAATGACATTGCTCCAGCGCCATAAGGTTTCGTAACAGACATTCAGTATTATCATCAATCACAAGGGGTGGAACATGTAACTCACCTTTCTTGATATAATTTGTTCCCGAGTCTACACTGCATGCATTTATGTCAAGTAAACATTCATGTTTCGATGGTATGAACTTCATCCCTGCTTCTTCCAGCCTAGCTGCTCTAACACAATAGGGGATTTCGTCCTTAAATATGGTAAGTAAGCATTCATGTTCCGATGATTTGAACTCCATCCCTGCTTCTTCCAGCCCAGCTGCTGTATCACAATGGGGGTCTGTGTCCTTAGATATTGTCAGGTGTTTGGAGGACAAGAAAAACCTAACCAAATCAGTGAAATGTAATATTTTCGGAGGACGTCTGGTTCTTTTCTTGTTGTAATTCTCAAAGTAATTGCATGAAAGTTCCAGGAAACAAATGCAATCGGGTTTAATGTATTTGGCGGCAATTTTATATAATTCATCAAGAATACAGAACGGCAGCTGGTTTTCGAGCAAAATCAGGTCCCGTTGAATAGTAGCTGTCAGCCAGGGTTTACCTATTATATAATCGAGCTTATATCTGTCGTCATTGTCAGAAGTTTTTTTTCTTGAGTTTTTATATTTCTTATATTCTCCAGTCTTCAAGAAGAGCTCTAAGATGAATGCAGCATCCCATACAATCATCTTCGAAAGCTCTTTTGGATCCTTGAAAAGCTCTAATGAATCATCTTCATAATAAAGGCTGATTTCAGCTGCACATTTTTTAACGGTGTTCGCAAGGTCCTCCTGAAATGGTTCCCAATTTTCCCCACGCAGTCTGTTAAAGAATTGGTTGACATATCTTCGTTTCAGTTCATTTTCATTCTTGTGGTGAATTGGGCCTATACAAATTACCTTAGGGGTATAGGCATCTCTTTTTGATTGAGAAATGTTTGCCGGAACATTGTAGATACATGTCTCTTTCCGCATGGTAGTTTTGATGCTATCTGGAACTTCATTCAAAAGCACTTTGCAAAGATTTTCAATATCATTGGAAGTGCTTGCTGAACCTCGGTGACCCATCTGTCTAATTTCACTGCTCAAATGACAATAAAAGTCTGTCATTACACAAGGAAATCGATTTAAAAAACACAAAAAAACCTACAATCTATTTTCAAGTATTTGAACTCCACGATAGAAATAGCAACAAAATTAAGTTTGTTCTCAATTAGAATTCCAGGCATTCAGAAGCCATAACAATATGTTGTAATTTTCATTTTGTGAAATATGTACAGGGTTTCTGTTTTTGTTTGTGAAATGTGTTAGAATTTTTAATCAAGAACTAACATACTGAAAGTATTTAATAGGATTGTTAGAGCAAAGTAGCTAAGGAGATGATTCCCTCGATAATGGATAATTAAATGCATCGTCTCCCAAGTTTTCGATAATGAAACTTTTGCAATTCAAGCACTTTCAATTTTTATAACCTCTTGTTAGAGATACACCTCTAGAGTATCCAACACAACTAGCTAGTCCTAATAGGGGCAGATTTTAACCTGATTTGAATATCCAAGAAGTACCTAATGAGTAAATGACAATTTTGTCGAGATCCGACTCCACCGGAACTAAGGCAGGATGAGTATGGTTTTGAAGTTTTTTAGGTTGAAAACTTGCCCCCAACCTGACCCATAATTATATCTAGTGCATCATGGTTTAATGTCAATTATCTTAAAGATAATTCAAATTTTAATCTATTGTGATTTATATGCAGACAAATATATAGGAACTCTCAATCTTTCTACATTTACTGAATTGTATTATTGACATTAACGGGGAAAAAAAACAACCAGACCATTTCATTGCCGGCTGGACTCCAGGGTAAAAATAATCTTAGTAAGAAAACAATTTGAGGGGTCGATATCACACAAACCAGGAAGACTAACATATTAAATGATTTTAGTGACAGGACCAAACCTTGGAAGGCACAACCGAAAATCGAGGTAGAGCTATCCGGATGCCTCTTCTAATCCCCAACTGCCGAAAGGAAGGTCGTTATTTTCCCAGGCGAATAGCACTAGAGCAAGTTGTCTGTCCAGAATTAAGAGCTCTCCACAGGGACCTGTGCATATATGGCTGAATCAAGGAATATCCATGCATGTAGATAACAAAAGGAAATACCGAACAGAAAACAGAGCAAAAGATTCATTATTGGATGAAGAATCCATGGTTTTCCAATCAAACGCAGTGATTTGAATACTGGGTAATTTTATATGTTTGGTTATGAGGTCATTATACTTAATTCCAAACCGGCCAGGTCATCCAGAGTTTAATATTGAGCATGCTGCAACTCGGAAACTGTTCTTGTTCTTTTTTCAGCATATGTAATGAGCTTCTTCTATTCACGGTATATGAACAAAGGAAGAGAGGGAATATTTGGCCACAAATGGGTGACTCAGTTAAAAGAATTAAAATTTGAATTGATATCAAATAGATTGTAACGTATTGAATGAAGAAATCTTAGAAGGTGAAGAAGATAGGGAGGAGAAATAAACCTTGGAGGTCTTAAGGTGAAGAAGATAGGGAGAAGGAGAAATAAACACTGAAGGTCTTTCTATGATGCCTTTTCCATAAAATGCCGTTTGCTTCCGAGTATATATAATGCAGCTGCCTGTAACCAAACACATACACATGGTTTGTTTTTGTTCGAGTGTCTAGATCTACGTGTACAAGTGGCTGGTAAACCAAGCTTGTTAATTCCATTTCGGTAGGTATTTTTTTTTTAATTGGAATGAAATGTTTTAGTTTTAGAGTGTTTCGGAGTGTTTGGGCGTGCCGTTTCGAGGTTGTATTGTTCATATATATATATATATATATATATATATATATATATATATATATAATTTAACAAACATAATTCAAAATCAAGATAAATTAATTATAAATTATGCAATACAAACACAATGTCAAACAAATATAATTTGAAAATTTAAAATATTTCTAAATAGTTAAAGATTAAATAGATCTTTAACTTAAAGTAATTCAACTTAAACAAAATATCAAAAAAATATGAAATTAAAATGTTTTAACACAAATATTTTAAATATAAAGTTAGGTCAATGTTATCAAGGTTAATGAGATCTAAATCATCTTTTATTTTGCTTAAATTCCTACAAAGTATAAACCTGAAAAAAATTAACAACATTAATATAAACCATATATATTAGTGTTAAATCTAATTTTAAAAAATTAATATCACTGTTAATGAAAATAGTAATAATAATTTTTAATATTATTATTATTGTTGTTGTTATTAAAAATAGTAATGAAAAAGAGCTCTTTATACTTAGGTGGTTTAATTAATAAAATTGAACCATGTTCAATTTGATTCAATGGTTTTTTAAGACCGGAATAGAACATGTAGAATGAAATCAGAACATTCCGGTTGGAATTTAGCTGAAAAATCCAGAACGGATCAAGATTTAAAATGATATGAAAATTGTTTCGTTTTGTGTTCGTTTTTTGTATTGGTATGAAATGTTTCGGCCATTCTGAACAAAATGAAACGGAACACCTTACCGAGTTGGTAATTTTTTATGTTTTTTTTTAATGTAGCCTCTGCTTAATTGATTAGATGACTAAGTTATTGTTGTAACTTATTTTTGGGTCCTCACATAAAGAAAAAGAAAATACAAAAATAAATAAATAAATAAATTCAGAAAAAAGAAAAAAAATAATAGTGAAAAGAGGATGTTAGAGCGCCCAAAAAATGATTAAAAATTGGTTGAGGAGGTTCAAAAATACAAAGATTGAAATTTGACAGTATCTTATTGATTGATAAGAGCCATGTTCACAAAGAAAAGTCAATTTAAGGAAGAAAAGTACAAAATTAGATGTTTATAGATTCAATTAAATTTTATTGAAGGTTTAATTGAATTTATAGAGGGTTTAATTGCAAGAAAATTTGATTTTGAAGTCAATTTAGGCTTTAATTGGAAGAAATTAATGTTCTAGGGTCAAATTACAATGTTTGAGAGTTGATTTGGTCAAATCAAGGGCTTAATTGTATAAATATTAAAGTTTTATGGCTAATTAGGGACTAAATTCAAGAAATCCGAAACCAAGGACCAAACTGGAAAAAGCGCGTAAATAGAGGGGCTGTAATTAAACCGAATCAGGGGCCAAATTAAAAAAATTGAAAGTTTATTGATTAAATGAGGGTCAAATTGCATAAATCAAAGACCAAGGACTAAAGTGAAAAAGGAGGTTACCTTCGGGGCCAAGGATTGAATATGGAAGGGATGCAATTGAATTGATTTTTAAAATCAAAATTGCAATTTAGGACGTGATTAAACAAATTACAAAATGAAGACTGATTTGGACTTTGACACGATTTTGTTGTCATTTCCTTTTAAATGAAACGGTGCGTTTTGTCCAAAACAGCTACCTCCGTTTGCTTTTCTTGAACCTTAGACAGACAAGACCGACAATTAGAAACCACAACAAGACCTTATATTTTATTAGACAACAAAACAATACAGCTTACCTTAAGTAGGGTATAATTAGGGTGCTAATACTTTCTTTTTATGCAACCAGTCTCCGTACCCGATTTCTAAGATCAGTTCATGTTTTGCATGCAAAAAATGAAAATAATTAGCTGAATCAAGGAATAAAAAATGAAGGTCGTTATTTTCCCAGGCGAATAGCACTAGAGCAAGTTGTCTGTCCATAATTAAGAGCTCTCCACAGGGACCTGTGCATATATGGCTGAATCAAGGAATATCCATGCATGTAGAAAACAAAAGGAAATACCGAACAGAAAATAGAGCAAAAGATTCATTATTGGATGAAGAATCCATGGTTTTCCAATCAAACGCAGTGATTTGAATACTGGGTAATTTTATATGTTTGGTTATGAGGTCATTATACTTAATTCCAAACCAGCCAGGTGATCCAGAGTTTAATATTGAGCATGCTGCAACTCGGAAACTGTTCTTGTTCTTTTTTCAGCATATGTAATGAGCTTCTTCTATTCACGGTATATGAACAAAGGAAGAGAGGGAATATTTGGCCACAAATGGGTGACTCAGTTAAAAGAATTAAAATTTGAATTGATATCAAACAGATTGTAACATATTGAGCTTCTTCTATATCAGATAAGGTGTAGTTGGAATGCTAATATTTTTCCTTCACGTAACCAGACTCCGTACCTGATCTCTAAGATCAGTTAGGGTTTCTAGTAACCAGAATACTAGGTGGCGACTCCCATTCAATTTTTCACCGATAAAAACAAGAATTTTTGATCTCCTCATATTTGCCAGATAAACATACATCTATCATTGAGAGGGTGGACGATCATCGCGACGCCGCACACGTGCGATAGTTATTTTACCAGTGTTTCATTGTGGCTAGCTTAAATAATTTATTTTGGTTAAAAAAATAAATAAATAAACTTTTCATATGTGTATAAAAAAAAAACTTAATTATAAATTAAAAGATTTAACACGTATATTCTATTTGATTTAACTAACAGCACGTAAAATAATTTAGTAAGGTTACTATGTGATTCCATCTTTTAAAAATTGTGTCTTCTTGGTCCTTATTTCTTATTTCTTAATTCCGGCTATGTCAGCATTCTATTTGTCTCTACAAGTATAATCATCAAAATTCATCCTAATATTTGAAGCTATCCATTACTCTATCTTGCTTGTAAATATTCCAATCCAAACTAACGAAATTATTAATATCACATGAGAAACTTATAAGCTAGTTAATTCGTTAAAAAAAGTTCTGATAAACTAGTTAATTCATTAAAAAAAATTCTTAATTCGAAGGTGTGACAATTCTTCTTTTTCATACATTTTTTTCAACATATTCTCACTAGGTGTAACGGCTCCTTTTTTGTCATCTCACTCTATCGGCCTAATTTTTCTGAAATTTTAAAGTTGACTTGAATCTAGATAGTCTTGCTCAGTTTAAAAGGCCAATATTTTCTGACTACAAATATAAAAGCAACCCTCACCTCTCTTTCGATATCTCTGCTCACCTCTCTTTAGATATCTCTGCCAATTGTAATTAACTCCAATGATTTCCTCTCGGGCATTCTCTCTCACGCGCAAGCCATTCTTCCCCAGTACTCCCTGCCGCTCTCTTGATTTAAAACTATGTAATTATCATCTCCATTCATTCCTCTTGCCCTGCTCCCGAGTGTGATTAATTAGTGAAATATGTATAGTTTGTTTTTATCCGTTTCACGAATATGGTTCTGTGGTTTCCTCCCTGCAGCCACATGTCGCTCGTTCGGGGCTTTCTATGGTCATGAGAACGGTAACATTATTCGCAGCTTCAAGGTTGCCAAGTAAGAGTATATTTGTTACATAGGTTTTTTAATTAAAAATATATTAAATTAATATTTTTTAAAAATTATTTTTGATATCGACCTATCAAAACAATATGAAAATATAAAAATGTATAATTTGTTTTTTAATTTGAGGTAAAAAAACATTAATTTTTATTTTTTTCTAAAAACACTTCTAAAATACAAAAATAAATTGAGTCCATCAGCCTTGTACATTCTCTTAATTGGTTGTCAGTTAATCTTAATTATAATTGTTTTTCCATTGATAGAATATGGCACAAAAATTACATGCTACAAAGCAAGGAGATTCCGAAATGCAGTCGTCGCCTCTTGTTTTTCATCTCATATTCAACGGTTTTACCAGGGAGTGACGATTTCCCTACGTTTGAACGGAATGGTAACCTTGCCTTGATTATTCTCTAAGTTTCTTGATGATGTTATGCCTTTAATATTCACTATCTGGTTGAAGTACTTACATAGTTCTCTGTAATTTCTTGAAGAAAATTTTCTACTTGGACTTTTGATCATGTGTTGGATTATATATCCACAGAAGCTAATTAAAATCTGAATGAAAAATGTATCGATTATTTGACTTAGAATTTGCAAATACATTGCAGGAGATGATGTTAAGGTAAAGGTATCGTCTGCCTACGAATCGATTAAGACAAAGGGATTGTCACCCTCCAAATGGATATACTTCAGGCACGTAGATGGCGGCAGTGGTGACGTTAGTGTAAAGGACCAGAAGGTTTTTAATGTTTCCTTTGATTCATGGAAATCACAAATTCCATCCTTATACGTATCGTATATCCCACAAATAGGGTTTAATTTGCACGGAAAATTATTGATCATCATCCATATCTGAGGAGCATGTAGTTCATCATCCTTACTCTTAACTTGGTTCGAGATTTCGGCTAATTGCCTTACATTTTACCTCAATTCGCCTCTTAACCATTTGCGATACCTTGCAGGTACAAATTCACTACAGGGTCTTTGATATAAAAAAAAAGGAGCTTGACAAAACTTACCCAGAACGCGGTCCTGAAATAATAGGTCCAGGCGAGAACGATATATGTCAAGGTGAAAATTTAATTTTTTACTCTTTTGGAATATTGCAATATGCTTTCTACATACGATCTGGGGATAAAGACGCTAGAATATGGAATTTATGCAGGCTTGTATGAAGGAATTGTGGGCATGCGAAAAGGGGAAAGAAGAATCATCGTCCTTCCACCTTCTTCGGTCAGTACTTTTATATCCGTTATTTCTTCCTGGGATTTTTTGTTTGATTGACAGCTAGTACTGTTCTTACCATTTTTGGGAAGTTCAAACGTACATATTTTTGTATTGGGGAAATCTCATCTTCGTAAAGCTTAATATCATCCATGAAGTGATGTTGCATTGTTTTTGCAAAACTCATTTCATTCTTTACCAATTTCTCAAGGATTTGACCGGTGACCACCGAAAGAGTTCATGGAGTCATCTCCGGAAATTCATGACGGGGAAACTGTCCAGTTACTCCGAAGAACATAGAATCTATGAGGTGTACTTGTTCGAAATCATTGGATGACCAACTTGATCAGGAGACCGAATAAGGGGCTTTAATTTTTAGCTCACCCGTGGGTTTAGTAAGAATAGTCTCATTATTAAGTGTGTATTTAATAATGAAGCATTATTATGCTTATGTAAAAAAACGTTTGAACTAAGTAATAATAATTTGATATTTAAGAAAAATATAAATTTGATATTTTTTCTCAAATCTAAATATGCTTGAATATCAAATCCATAAGGTTATCAAACAGAGCCTAAACGGATATCTTTTTGGTGGGAGCTAAAACCCTGTGTCCTCACATGGCTACATCCATAAAAGAAAAAGAAAAAAAAAGAAGTAAGTTGATAGTACATATTTACAAGCCCTGCATCAGTAATGAAGATGTCTCATGGTCCACCAATGGCAACGAAATACAATATGGCCTCTACGTACAGCCTGCCATCGATTGTAGTATTTCATTGCATACTACATAGGTTATGTCAATTATCTTTTCTTCGCGACCGTCATTTTCTTGTCCAAAATTCTGGAATGTCCCAAGCAGAGCATGGAAAAAAAAAAATGCCATGCACTTCTTCTTGGTCTTTCCCTCGGCATGTATCTAAAAGGTCAATAATACGTTAAAATGTTACATTTTCAAGAGAAATCTCATATATGCTCACTTGAGCAAAAATCTAATCCTATCATTTTAATGGGACATTTATGCTATAAAACGAGTGTGTGTCTTATGTATATAAATGTCACATTTTAATAAAACCATCATGTTTAGAATCATATTATATACAGAATTTAATTTATTTCATAAGAAAATTTGAATTCAATTGATAACCTATTACAATTCTTATATTTGAAATAAAATATTAAATCACAAAATTAAATTCAATTATATTGCTTATAATACATGTGGAAATGAATTTAATTAACAAGCTTGGTGATTTTGCCTTTAGTTTAGGAATTGTTTTTTTACAAAAATCATTTATTTTTCTTATAAGGATCCTTATATTTATTTAAAAAACACTTCTATAAATATTCTAATAAGAGTTATCTGACAATTATATAAATAAGTTTGTGGCAATTGTATAAATATAATTAGTTCTAACTTTCATGTAACTTGAATTCTTCAATAACATATTACCAACTCATCTTTTTCACCTACCATTTACATTCAGAAGAATAATTATATGAGCTGCATGGATATTGCTAAAATAAATATATCTACATGATAAAAATATATTAAGTATAGATAAACTCTTCCTCTAAGTATTTGAGATGAGATATTGTAGAGCAATTTGGTTGAGCTAAAAATTGATGTTCAAGTATTATTTTTTTATATAAATATTAATTAGTTCTAACTTTTATTTTTCATTTTGCCGGATAACAAAGAATTTGTTTTTCTTTCTTTTTTTCCCTTTTCTTTTTCTTTGTGCTAGGAATTTATCAATTAAATAAAATATTAGATTAGTTTTAGTTGCTTGTGAAGCAACAAAGTTTTATTTTTTTGGTTTTGAAGAGGCTATTGTAAAATATGATACAAAGTCCATTGAAGAAGAAGGAGAATAAAATCTAAGAAATTTGCTCGAATTAGTTTGAGATTGATGGTAATTAGTTGATTCAAATCAATTCTTGAAAGATTGTAAAGGATTTAAATGAGGATTTTATGTATTTTCATGAAAACATTACAACAAAAACATTGCATATGAGAGAATAAACGATGTTGATATTTCACATCGTCTAGGTAAGTATTACGTAATCTTATCTTTTAAAGTCGAATGGACCACATGATGGGACAATTGAACATCATCCATAAGGATCTATCAATTTTAAGGTAAGATGATTTAATTAAATTTTAAGTTGGAATTCTTGAAGTAGCTTTCAAGACTTGCTGTACAGTACTAACATTTACATGGAAAGTAAGGAACATTTTATTTCCACCACATGTTATAAGAAATTGTGACATGCAAGACCATATAAGCAATTGAATCACTCACTTTAATTTGCATGCTGGTCATGCTAGGAGTATTGATATGACACAAAATTAATGACTAGGAGTATTGATATGACACGATATTAATATAGACAATGACTAATCATTTGCCTTTGGTACAATAAATAACTCGTGTCCTGAAAATTAGATAGTGTTCATATATAACAACAATACATGATATATGCATTAACTTCAATATTTCGGAAATAAATAAATAAATAATACCCTAATAAATTAAATTTTTTATTAATTAATGTATAAATTACTAAATTATTGACTTATCGATTAACAAATATCTTGATTAACTAATAAATTTTCATGGTCGTAAAAGTATTAATTTATAGAGGCTTAGTTGTGGTTTCATTTTATATTCCAAGTAATCACAATCTATATATAGCATATCAGTCCAAACACAATATGAGATACAATAAAAATTTATTTCAAACAAGTATGTTCATCAAATCAATTCATTGCTATAATAAACTACCCCCTGGTTATATATCCCTTTTAAGAAAAAAAATGATTAAAAAATAAAATATTTAATTAGTTTTTAGTTAGTGAACATACATAGTATAATTTTTTGTTATGGAGAGGATATTATAAAACATGATACAAAGTCCACTAAAAAAGGAGGAGAAGAAAATATATGAAATTTTCTCCAATTAGATTGAGATTGATGGTAATAAGTTGATTCAAATCAACTCTTGAAAGATTTTAAAGGATCTTAATGGAGACTTTTATGCATATTTATCAATCAATTACCACAAAAAAATATTGCTTATGAGAATGAAAGATGATATTTTATATTGTCTCGGTCAACTCATTTACGAGTATCACCTAATCTTATCCTTTAAAGTAAGGAACATTTTATTTCCACATGTTATAAGAGATTGTGACATGCAAGACTATATAAACAATTGAATCACTCACTTTAATTTGTATTCTGACCATGCTAAGAGTATTGATATGACATAATATTAATGACCAGGAGTGATGATATGACACGATATTATTACAGACAATGACTAGTCATTTGCTTTTGGTATATTAATAACTCGTGTCTTGGAAATTAGATAGTGTTCATATATAACAACAATACATGATATATGCATTAACTTTAATATTTTAAAAATAAATAGGTATACAATAAATAACTTGTAGCATGAAAATTAGATAGTATTCATATATAAGAATAATATATGATATATGCATTAACTTCAATATTTTTTGTTTTTGTATGTTTTTTTATTTTGGCATGATATATGAACAACAATTATATGATTTGATGTTTTTAGCAATATTTTCTCGAATCAAAGTGCGCTTAATCTCACATAAAGTTGTGAACTTTTATAATTACATTGAATTGAGCATGAAATATTTGATTAGTTTTAGTTGCTCGTGCACCTACATTTTATACATTTTTGTTTACATGTTACAAAGAAGAAGAAGAAGAAGAAATTATCGTAATTTGCTAGGAGTTTCATTTGCATGTCAGTGGCTTTAATTTGCATGCAGGCTATGGTAGGAATATTGTCGTGGTCCATATAAATACAGACAAAGACTGATGTTTTGTCTTTGATACAATAAGTAAATAGGTAGTTGCTAGTACTGATGACAGCATTGTCTACTTGAACAGAAAGATTTAATAGTATTGAAGACAGTCTATCAAGTGGTCGGTATCAATCATTAAGGCTGTCCAATGCAGATCATGTGGTCGGTATCTATCATTCGTCAATCTGTTTTTAGGTATCTGCCATTAATGATATCACACATGTGGCTAAAACGTGGATGTGGAAAAATGTCTTATTATTCAATTGATAACCTATTACAATTCTTATATTTGAAATAAAATATTAAATCACAAAATTAAATTCAATTATATTGCTTATAATACATGTGGAAATGAATTTAATTAACAAGCTTGGTGATTTTGCCTTTAATTTGGGAATTGTTTTTTTACAAAAATCATTTATTTTTCTTATAAGGATCCTTATATTTATTTAAAAAACACTTCTATAAATATTCTAATAAGAGTTATCTGACAATTATATAAATAAGTTTGTGGCAATTGTATAAATATAATTAGTTCTAACTTTCATGTAACTTGAATTCTTCAATAACATATTACCAACTCATCTTTTTCACCTACCATTTACATTCAGAAGAATAATTATATGAGCTGCATGGATATTGCTAAAATAAATATATCTACATGATAAAAATATATTAAGTATAGATAAACTCTTCCTCTAAGTATTTGAGATGAGATATTGTAGAGCAATTTGGTCGAGCTAAAAATTGATGTTCAAGTATTATTTATATATATATATATATATATATATATATATATATATATATATTAATTAGTTCTAACTTTTATTTTTGGTTTTTTCCATATAACAAAGAATTTGTTTTTCTTTCTTTTTTCCATTTTCTTTTTCTTTGTGCTAGGAATTTATAAATTAAATAATATCTTTAAAACATATTAATTTAGACATTTTTAACTATAGTTTCATTTCATATTCCATAATAACACAATATAACATTTCAGTCAAAATAATACATAACAAATAAAAAACAATTATTTCAAACAAGTTTGATCAAATCAACCAGTTGTTATTATAAACCCCTCTTTATTTATACCTTGTAAGGAAAAAAAATGATTCTAAAATAAAAGATATGACTAGTTTTAGTTGCTTGTGAAGCAACAAAGTTTTTTTTTTTTTTTTTTTTTTGGAGAGGTTATTGTAAAATATGATACAAAGTCCATTGAAGAAGATGGAGAATAAAATCTAAGAAATTTGCTCCAATTAGTTTGAGATTGATGGTAATTAGTTGATTCAAATCAATTATTCAAAGATTGTAAAGGATTTAAATGAAGATTTTATGTATTTTCATGAAAACATTATAGCAAAAACATTGCATATTTCACATCGTCTAGGTGAGTATTACATAATCTTATCTTTTAAATTCTAATGGGCCACATAATGGGACAATTGAATTCTATAAGGATCTATCCATTTTGATGTAAGATAATTTAATTAATTTTTAAGCTAGAATTCTTGAAGTAGCTTTCAAGACTTGTTGCATAGTACTAACATTTACATTGCATGTAACGAATATATTATTTGCACCACATGTTATAAAAAATCAAGATATACAAAACTATATAAGCAAACAAGTCACTAAATTTAATTTGCAAGCTGGCCATGCTAGGAGTATTGATATGACACAATATTAATACAGACAAGGACTAGTCATTTGCTTTTGGTTCGTAATTTGAAAATTAGATAGTGTTCACATATAACAATACATGATATATGCATTAATTTCGACGTTTTGGAAAAGCTGGCCATGCTAGGAGTATTGATATGACACAATATTAATATAGACAAGGACTAGTCATTTGCCTTTGGTTTGTAATTTGGAAATTAGATAGTGTTCACATATAACAATACATGATATATGCATTAATTTCGATGTTAGGAGTATTGATATGACATAATATTAATACAGACAAGGACTAGTCATTTGCCTTTGTTCATAATTTAGAAATTAGATAGTATTCACATATAACAATACATGATATATGCATTAATTTCGATGTTTTGAAAAAGCTGGCCATGCTAGGAGTATTGATATGACACAATATTAATATAGACAACGACTAGTCATTTGCCTTTAGTTTGTAATTTGGAAATTAGATAGTGTTCACTTATAACAATACATGATATATGCATTAATTTCAATGTTTTGGAAAAGCTGGCCATGCTAGGAGTATTGATATGACACAATATTAATACATACAAGGACTAGTCATTTGCCCTAGGTTCGTAATTTGGAAATTAGATAGTATTCATATATAACAATACATGATATATGCTGTTGCTACCCAATTTTTGACCCATGTTTTTGATATATTTTCAAAAAATTCCAAAAATAGAGAAAAACAATGAAAATCAAAAAAATATGTTTGTTAATATATTTTCGTCATTTTAGCATTTTCAACGTTGTCTAAAAAATTTTTAAATTTTTAAAGGTCTTTCGAACGCGTTCGACTTTTCACGCGTCATTTTTTAAAATAATTGATTTTCCGTATTTGAGTCGACGTTGATATTGCTCGTTTTCAAAAAAAAACAAGAAAAATCAAATTTTACAAAAAAAGAAAATTAAGGGACCAATTTTGAGGCCGAAACAATATTTTTGCCTAAAGGAAATTTTGAATTTTGGAAGGAGGGGCAACCTAAGAATTTTTTTTCTCTTCACCCGAAATTAACCGTTGCCCCTGGCCCAATACCATTATTTAATCCCTCTCTTTCGGCTAAAAGTTAAGCAGCTCAACCCCACCCAGGACTTCCTTTCCTTATTTCCAGCCAATGGTGGCCCTCCTCATGATGAAAGCTTCAATTTCTTCTTATCCCCAGCTTTGCAAAAGGGGGGAGGGAGGTGCCATTTTTTAAAAAGATCAGCAGGAGGGGGGAGACAGGGAGAAGCCCCAATCCCTTTGGGGATTTTCTATCTCCCTCTCATCAAGACCCAGACAGCAGCCCCTCTCTGCCATTGGGTGTTTTCTCTCCATTTCACTCAAACACTTTGAGCTGCCGCCGCTCCCTCTGTCTCTCGTCCCTCACTCTCAACCTCCCCAAAACTGCAACAAAAGCCAAACAAAGACAGCCCCAAACCCCTCCCTTTCGATTTTTTTTTCTTCCTCAGGCACCCGAAGACCCCACCTCCACCGGACCTCCATTCCCATCACCGTTTCCCTTCATTCGGCTCCCCATTTTTCCAAAAAGAAAACCACGGTGCCTCCCCTGTGGCCGGCCATTTCAGAGCCACTCTCCGTCATCTCTCAACCCGGCGAAGCAAAGAGAGAAGCGGCGCCCCCGGGGATTTGGGTTTCTTCCTCCTTCAGCCGACCAAGACCTTCCCTCTGCAGCCGGACTAGCTCCCCTCTTCCAGCACCCACAGACCCATCAACACCGTCTCCTTCCCCAACAGCAGCCTCGTTGTCTTCTTCTCCCTCAACAGACGACCAACAGCCACGGTGAAGCAGCACCGAGAACAGATCCACCGGCCAATCGACAGCTCGCCCGGATCGCAGCAGCTCCCGCCTCCAGCCCTCCGCCGTCCGAAGATCCAGCAACCAGCAGAGGAACGAAAACAGAGGCGAGATCGATCTGAAGAAAGAAAAGAACCGATCTGCTTCTGCAGATAAAAAAGCAGATCTGTAACGGGAAGAAAAAAAAATTAAAATCGACTGGATGTGGGGTTTTTTGTTTGAGATTTGCAGGTGACAGACAGTAGGGGATTGAAGAGAGGAATAAGCCATTACAGCCCCCCCCCCCATTTTCGGTTGTTTTCACGGCGGCGCGTGGACCCACGCGCCGCCAGTGGCGGTGGTACGTGAGGTCCACGCGCCGCACTGTTACCGAGTCCAGAAACCATGACGAACACTGTTCCCGCTGCAGAAGTCCCTCCTTGAAATTTTTAGAACTTTAGGGACTGTTTCTTGTAACTTGTAAATTAATTAATGTAATTTTTATTTATTTATTTTGAAGTTGTATTTGTATTTTTATTGGGATGTAAAAGAAAAAGAAAAGAAAAATGAATAATAAAAAGAAAGTTGTGTGTGTGTTTGTATTTTTTTATTTATATTATTGAATTAAAAAAAAAACAAAAGGAATTAATTGTTAATTTAAATATGGTTAAATATCTTAAGGACAAATAAAATCAAGTTGTATTTTCCACGAAAATGTAAGAACAAGTTTTTTACATATATTCGGGGATTTAATAACTGATTTATTTAAGCTTTAGAATTTAATTAATATTTTAAATTTTCTTAAATATGGTTAAATATCTCAAGGACAAGTAAAATCAAGTTGTATTTTCCATGAAAATGTAAGAACAAGTTTTTTACATATATTCGGGGATTTAATAACTGATTTATTCAAGTCCTAGAATTTAATTAATATTTTAAATTTTCAAACCACATCAGAAAACAAAGCAGCTTACCTCAGGTAGGGTGTGTTAGGGGTGCTAATACCTTCCCTAACCACAACCAGTCCCTTACTCGCGATCTCTGATAAGACCAGTACATCAGGTTTCCTAGTAGCCCTCAATAAATTACTAGGTGGCGACTCCCACGAACGAATTCCAAGCAAACACAACAACGAGAAAAATCGCCAGCCGATGCCGCGCGCCGGATGGATTTTTTCATTTTTTGGGGTGCGACATATGCATTAATTTCGACGTTTTGGAAAGGTTGGCCATGCTAGTAATATTGATATGACACAATATTAATACAAACAAGGACTAGTCATTTGCCTTTGGTTCATAATTTGAAAATTAGATAGTGTTCACATATAACAATACATGAAATATGCATTAATTTCGACGTTTTGGAAAACAAAAATAGAAACTACCTTAGTAAATTAACTCATCTGTTTTATTAAAAACCCGGACTTACAATTGGTCTCGAGAAAATCGATCGACCTGTTAGGTCGACCCAAAACTCAGGTACCCGGCAAAACCCGATAAAAACCTATTTTTTCTCTCTCAAATATGTTTTTTCTTTTCGCCAGAGACCCCTATTTTTTCATATTTTTTAGATGGTTGCTAACACATTTCAAAGTTTATTATATAAATACTAGAATAATATTTTATTTTTTCAATGTAGAATTTGAAACTCTTTAGTATATATTAGTTGGATGCCCGCACTACGCAGCAGGCTTACTTTTTATTTTCATAAAAAATATTGTAAAAATTTATAATACAAAAAATATTATTTTTAATAATAATAATATTTTTTCTATTCAAATTTATTAATTATTTTATTAATAATATTAATTATATTAAAAATAATAATATTTATACCACAAATGATAGTATTTTTAATATTCATACTATTAATTATAATAAAAATAATAATATTAATAACACAAACAATACTATTATTTATATGAATATTTAGAATTATCATAATAATAATAATATTTATCACATAAATAATTATATTAAGAATTTCAAGGATGATTATAACACAAATAATACTATTTTTTATATCAATACTTTGAGTTATAATAAAAATAATAATATTTTTGATATGAACACTTTGAGTTATAAGAGAAATAATAATATTTATAACACATATTATTATATTAAGAAAACTGAAGAATATTTACAACACAAATTATTTGGGTCCTGGTGAGGACCTATGTAAATTAGGTCCTGGTGAGGACCTATGTAAATTAGGTCCTGAGGCAGGACCCATTAGACTTGGATCCTGCGCAAGATCCATTGTCATTAGGTCCTGTGCTAGACCAATTGCATTGGGTCTTGGGTAAGACTTGGTTGCGCCCAGGTCTAGCAGCCAAGCGCCAGGTATCCATAGCCCTAGCGAGCGTACCTCCGGCATGGCGCTTGGATCCTGCAGGCTACAATCTCACCTCATGCCCCCACCAAACAATGCAGTTCACAGTGAAATCACTCACAATCTACAGTATCTGCGCTACCGTGTAAAACAGTGCAATCCACAATGAATTAACTCACATTGAACAGTAGCCCCCGCTATAGTGAAACACTGATCAATTTTAGTTATAGTTAATAATAATAATAATACTCTATATTCACAAGAGAAACGTTATATTTTTTCAATGTGGAATGAAAAACGGGTTAAATACTTCAACTTAAAAGAATAAGATAGTATCTTTTCAACCATCTAAGTGGTGGCCTAGTGGTAAGAGCTTGGGACTAAAAGATTTGCTCCCTCGATGGTCTTAGGTTCGAGCCCTAGGTTGCTTATATGATAGCCACTGGAGGCTTACATGGTCATTAACTTCAGGGCCCGTGGGATTAGTCGAGGTGTGCATAAGCTGGCCCGGACACCCACGTTAAACTAAAAAAAAAAAGATAGTATCTTTTCAATATGACATAAAAAACCTTTTGAAATAATCTTTTAAACTTTATTATTTACAATATGTATAATCTATATCCACATGGATTGTTTTGTAATTTTTTTTTATGAAATATTAAAATCTCAAATATTTTTTTTAATATTTTCGGGTTGACTCGTGTAACCCGAGACCCTACCCCTCAACCTGGTCAACACCCGAACCGGGTTTGATAATTATGTTTTTAACTAAAAAGTAAAGTAAATGATTGTGAGATGTGGTATTTTTTAAAGACAAATTAAACTTTTTTAAAAGCACAATATTTATTTATCAAACATATATTTTGTAATGCCACTTTTCATGTCATATTCCTAGACAACATAACTAACGAAACGAAACACAACATATCAAATAGTAAGGAAAAAAAAATGATTTAAAACAAGCTATTGAAATTAACAGATTGGCACTAGAAACTACTCCCTCTTTATCAAAATATTGCAAGAAAAAAAAACTTGATTAAAAAGTATATGAACTTAATGAGAAGGTGTTACACCACAAATCAAATTTATCAAAATTATAGTGCTCAAATGGATATGTCCATAGTAAAAATGTGGGTTTTTTATAAGAAGTTCTCAGATTCAAATCATGACAGGAGTGGCTAGGAAATTAGAGATTAAGAATGACTGTTTTCAAATCATGTTAGAAATACAATTTGTTATTCAATTTCGGAATTATCTATAATTGCCAGGATTAATGCGTTCCATGTGCAAATTACACTCCAGGACTCCCCAGCAAGCAAGCAGCCAAGTTGGTTCCTCTTCCTTCATTGACAGGCCTCGGGAACATAAAACACATGCGAGCAGGAGAAAAGTCATGGGACATTTTTACTCTAAATTTCCACTTTTTGCCGGAATTAACTTCCATAAAATGGAAATAGAGCAACCAGAATGTATTATTTATAGGTTTTCTAATTATTTGGGCTCCAGCATCTTGAAGTAAAAGGAAAAAAAGAAAAGGAGAGAGAGAGAGAGAGAGATAAAAGAACACAAATTGATCGATTGGGATTTAACAGTTAATTAAAGGGAAAAAGGAGAAAACATAACCTAACAATTAGCAATAGCACGAGACCACCCTGGGCAAGGATAATGTAGTTTATTTATTGAAGTGTGAGCTTTTATTCTTCAGAGATAGGAAAGCGTGAAGCAAATTACCAACCTTAATTACATAAATAATTTTTAAAAATAAAAAATAAATATATTTTAATATATTTTTAAATAAAAAATATTTTAAAAGTTAATTATTATTACAGAGCCCGTATAATAAGTTTAAATCCAGTATAATAAGTTCAAAAGTAATTTAATTGGCCCGAACAATTACCACTACTATAACGCTTGTAAACTAATCAAAATTAATAATGATTTTATTAAAGAACTAATATTTAATCACATAGATGCGAAGGAATGGAAACATTTCCATCTGCATGTTTTCTTTGCCTTGTTTATAGTGTTAGTTTGTGGTTTTATTTATTTATTTATTTATTTATTTTCCGTTTTCTTCCTTCTTGAGTTATGATTTTATAAGCTTATTTCTTGTTTTGAAATTTAGACTGTTAATTAAATTGCTTAATATATTATGAGTACTGTTAACTTGTTTTCTTGGTGTGTGTGTGTGTATTGCATCATTTATGTGAGGGATGCTATTAAATTGGTCATTAGAATTTCTAAGGAAAACTTACTAGTTGATACTTTGAATTTTTATTGAAAGGTCTTATTTGTAAACTCAAAACCCATTAAACTTCTTATTTATATAAAAATGTAACCAAATGTCTTCGCATACAAGTTCAGAATTTAATCTAATACGATAAACTTACTGAAATCTTTTCAATCATTATTTTTTTAAAACATCCAAAAGGGTAACACTATTTCATTAACTTTTAAGCTAGAATTCTTCACGTAGCTTTCAAGACTTGTTGAATGGTACTAGCATTTACAAGGCAAGTAATCAATATGTTATTGGCAACACGTGTTATTAGAATTTATAATATGCAAGACTATTGACTTTAATTTGCATGCTGCCATGTTAGGAGTATTGATATGACACAATATTAATACTGACAAGGACTAGTTATTTGTGTTTGGTACAATACATAATTCATAATTTGAAAATTAGATAGTGTTCATACATAACAATACATGATATATACATTAATTTTAATGCTTTGGAAAAAAATAAACATAAAATCAAAATACCTTAATAAATCAACTTTTATTTATTAATGTATAACTTAATAAATTATTTATTTATCGATTAAATAATATCCCAATTAACTAACAAATTTTCATTGTCTTAAAAGTATTAATTTATAGAGGTTTAGATGTGCTTTCATTTTATATTCATAGTCAACATAATATAGCATATCATTACAAACATAACATTAAGATATAATTAGGAAGAAACTATTTCAAATAAGCATGTTCAAATCAAACAGTTGTTATTATAAACTACCCTTTTCTTGTGTATAAATTGTAAGAAAAAATTGATTAAAAAATAAAAGATTTGATTAGTTTTAGCAGCTTGTGAAGCAACATAGTTTTATTTTTTGGTTTTGGAGAGGCTATTGTAAAATATGATACAAAGTCCACTGAAGAAGAAAGAGAATAAAATATAAGAAATTCGCTCTAATTAATTTGAGATTGATGGTAATTAGTTGATTCAAATCAATTCTTGAAAGATTGTAAAGGATCTAAATGGAGATTTTATGTATTTTTATGAAAACATTGCATATAAGAATAAATGATATTGATATTTGACATAGTATAGGCGAGCATTATACTTAATCTTATCTTTTAAAGTATAATGGACCATATGATAAGACTCTTGAACATCATCAATAAGCTTCTGTCTATTTTGAGATAAGAAATTCGCTCTAATTAATTTGAGATTGATGGTAATTAGTTGATTCAAATCAATTCTTGAAAGATTGTAAAGGATCTAAATGGAGATTTTATGTATTTTTATGAAAACATTACAACAAAAACATTGCATATAAGAATAAATGATATTGATATTTGACATCGTATAGGTGAGCATTATACTTAATCTTATCTTTTAAAGTATAATGGACCATATGATAAGACTCTTGAACATCATCAATAAGCATCTATCTATTTTGAGATAAGAAATTCGCTCTAATTAATTTGAGATTGATGGTAATTAGTTGATTCAAATCAATTCTTGAAATATTGTAAAGGATCTAAATTGAGATTTTATGTATTTTTATGAAAATATTACAACAAAAACATTGCATATAAGAATAAATGATATTGATATTTGACATCGTATAGGTGAGCATTATACTTAATCTTATCTTTTAAAGTATAATGGACCATATGATAAGACTCTTGAACATCATCAATAAGCATCTGTCTATTTTGAGATAAGATAATTTAATTAAATTTTAACCTATAATTATTGAAGTAGCTTTCAAGACTAATTGCATAGTACTAACATTTACATGGCAAGTAACGAATATGTTATTTGCTCCACATGTTATAAGAAATCGAGATATGCAAGACTATATAAGCAAACAAGTCACTCACTTTAATTTGCAAGCTGGCCATGCTAGGAGTATTGATATGACACAATATTAATACAGACAATGACTAGTCATTTGCCTTTGGTTCTTAATTTGGAAATTAGATAGTGTTCACATATAACAATACATGATATATGCATTGATTTCGATGTTTTGGAAAAGCTGGCCATGCTAGTAGTATTGAAATGACATAATATTAATATAGAAAAGGACTAGTCATTTGCCTTTGGTTCATAATTTGGAAATTAGATAGTGTTCACATATAACAATATATGATATATGCATTAATTTCGACGTTTTGGAAAAGTTGGCCATGCTAGTAGTATTGATTTGACACAATATTAATACAGACAAGGACTAGTCATTTGCCTTTGGTTTGTAATTTGAAAATTAGATAGTGTTCACATATAACAATACATGATATATGCCTTAATTTCGACGTTTTGGAAAACAAAAATAGAAACTACCTTAGTAAATTAACTCATTTGTTTTATTAAAAACCCGGACTTACAATTGGTCTAGAGAAAACTGATCGACCTGTACTCAAATATGTTTTTTCTTTTCGTTAGAGACCCCTATTTTTTCATGTTTTTTAGTTGGTTGCTAACACATTTCAAAGTTGACTATAAAAATACTAGAAGAATGCTTTATTTTTTCAATGTGAGATTTAAAGCTCTTTAGTATATACTAGTTGGATGCTCGTGCTACGCGGCAGGCTTAACTTTTTATTTTCATAAAAAATACTGTAAAATTTATATTATAAAAAATAATATTTTTTAATATAAATTTTATTTTTTATTCAAATTTATTAATTATTTTATTAATAATATTAATTATATTAAAAATAATAATATTTATACCACAAATGATAGTATTTTTAATATTCATACTATTAATTATAATAATTGTAATAATAACAACAACAACAACAACAACACAAATAATACTATTTTTATATGAATATTTAGAATTATAATAAAATAATAATATTTATCACATAAATAATTATATTAAGAATTCCAAGGATGATTATAACAGAAATAATACTATTTTTTATCAATACTTTGAGTTATAATAAAAATAAAAATATTTATAACACAAATAATAATATTTTTTATATGAACACTTTGAGTTATAAGAGAAATAATAATATTTATAACATACATTATTATATTAAGAAAACTAAAGAATATTTACAACACAAATTATTTGGGTCCTATCGAGGACCTATGCAAATTGGGTCTTAAGGCAGGACCCATTAGACTTGGGTCCTGCGCAAGACCCATTGTCATTAAGGTCCTATGCTAAACCAATTGCATTGGGTCTAGCATAGGACCCGATCGCGCCCAGGTCTGGCAGCCAAGCACCAGGTGTCCGCAGCCCTAGCTAGTGTGCCTCTGGCATGGCTCTTGGATCCTGCAGGCTGCAGCCTCACCTCATGCCCCCACCAAACAGTGCAGTTCACAATGAAATCACTCACAATTTACAGTATTCGCATTATAGCGCAAAACAATACAATACACAATGAATTAACTCACGGTGAACAGTAGCCCCCGCTACACTGAAACATTTATCAATTTTAGTTATAGTTAATAATAATAATACTCTATATTCACAAAAGAAAAGCTATTTTTTTTCATGTGAGATAAAAAAACATTTTTGGTTTAAATACTTCAACTTAAAATAATAAGATAGTATCTTTTCAATGTGACATAAAAAAAAAACTTTTGAAATAATCTTTTAAACTTTATTATTTATAACATGTATAATCTATATCCACATGGATTATTTCGTAATTTTTTTATATGAAATACTAAAAATCTCAAAAAAAAAATTAATATTTTCGGGTTGACTCGTGTAACTCGGGACCTTACCCCTCAACTTGGTTAACACTCGAACTGGATTTGATAACTATGTTTTTAACTAAAAAGTAAAGTAAATTGTCGCGGGGGCGTGCCGACGTGACGTCATCTGGCGACGGCGGAGGCGTTTTATCGTGCCTCCAGTGTGAGGTGTGGTGTGTTGGAAAGATTTTTGGATTTAATCATAAAATTATGATTAATTTTTAGGAGTTGCCACCTAGTATTATAGTTACTAGGAACCTATGGTCTGCGGGAGTCTGGGTAAGGGACTGGTTGTGCAAGGGGAAGACACATCACCCTAGTGCACCCTACCTAAGGTAAGCTGCATTGTTGTTTGATTGTTTTTTTCTAACTCGACCTGGTCTTTTCTAAGGTTCAAGGCAGATCTCTCTTCATGAGAGAGTCTCTACCCTATTCGGTTAAATCCTAACCATTCTAAAGTCTACATTTTTACACTTTGTATCTTTAATACCCGAGGGTGTCCTTTATTGTGTAATTTTACACCCCACAAATATTAAAGTCTACATTTAGGTCCTAGAAAAAAGATTGAAAAAAAGATTTTTGACATGTTGGCCAAATCCTAATGGATAATCATAAACCGGTTATAATATCCATTTTTTTTTATGAAAAATATGTTTGGAAAAATTTTAGGATTTGGCCGTATGCAATAAAATATATATATATATATATATATATATAATATTTCGGAGAAAACCGGGTATTTTAATACCAGATTTGTATCTTACATTGTAAGTATACAATCCAATATTGAAAAAATTGGTAGAAAAATATTTGACAAAATTACAAATTTTTTGAAAGGATTTTTGAAATTTTTTTCGGAAAAATTTTCATTTATTTTATTTTATTTTTTATTTTTATTTTTAATTACATATTAAGTAATTAAATATATTAAAGCATGTGGGCTGGGCCCAAGACAGGCCCATAAACAAATGTTAATTATAGGCTCAAAATTATTGGGCCGGACTCGGCCCAATATATTTTTCTTCCTGCATTTTAGGGACGGGCTGGACCCGGCCCAGCCAACTGGGCTGGGCTAAGGCAGGTTCAGCCCATAGCAGCTTAGTCACTGGGCAGCCCAGTGACTAAGCTGTAGGAACAGTGCAATGTGAATTATAATTCACGTTGCTGTTCACGTGCAGCGATGGTGAAGAAGAGAAGAGGAAGAAGAAAAAGAGAGGAGAGACTCACCTGGCGCTGAAGGAGCTGACGGTCTGGATGGTGGCGCCCGGTGCAGCTGGAAGTGGAGAGGTCGGCAGCTAGCTCTGGTTGCAGCTAGAAAAAGAAAAAGAAGACGACGCTTGCAAAGGAGAAGGGAAGCTCACGGTTGCAACTGTTGGAGCGGCTGAAGAGAGAGCTGCTGTCCTGGCGGTCTTTGGGAAAGGCAGAAGCTTCTGGTCGAGGTGGTTGCTGCTGCTGCTGGGGGCCTCGGTGACAGGGGAGAAAAATTTTGCAGAGGAGAGAGAGAGATGGTGCAACCACCGTGTGTGATGTTTTGATAGCTGCTTGAGGTGGAGATGACGGTGAGAAGACGAGTGATGATGGTGGTGGTGATTGAGAGCCACGGCGAAGAGAGACAAAAGAGAAAGGGCTGGTTGCAGCAAAACTGGGCAGGGAAGGCTTGTTTTTGGCCAACTTTGAGTTCAATTTTCTTCTCCCTCAGACCATCAACAGAGCTTCTATTTATAGGCGGTGGAAGAGGGTAATCTCGTCTGCACCAGGGTAAAATTTCAGCCCTTGATTTGGTTGGGAAGGATCCCAACCGTCGGTTCAAAGTAGCCTCCCTAAGTTGTCAAATCTGCAGGTAAAGGCTACCTGAGTTGACCTCTTCACGTCGTCGCCGTGCTGTCATTCATCCTGAACTGTTCACATGGGGTTGTAGAGAAACTATAGGGGATCCATTTCGTGCAAGTTTGGTTCGATTTGATGGAGAAATCAGGCATTAAATGCACCTGCAAAGTAGGCTCCCATGCTGTTTCCTTCGGGTAAAACGAGGAAGACAATGAACAGTGACCGGACGATGCGTCGTCTGGTCCTCTTTTTTTTATTATTCAAAACGGCGCCATTTTGGGTTTGAATTAGGGATTTAAAATGAATTTCAATTTAGTCCTCCATCTTTCAATTGATTTTAATTAGACCCTTAATCGACCCTAAACTTTTAATTTAATGCAATTAAGCCCCTGATGAACTTCAATTGGAACCCCGAAGTTAAGCGCCTTTTACAAAATGGTCATTGGTCTTGGATTTTGTCAATTTAACCCCTAATTGACCATTAAACTTTTAATTTTTTTCAATTTCACCCCCGGTTTTTGTCAATTGAACCACCATAGTTTGCCGTCTGTTGCAGATTGGTCCTTGGTCTCGGATTTCTTCAATTTAACCCCTAATTGACCCCAAAACTTCAATTTTCTTGCAATTTGGCCCCTAATTTCAATCAATTAACTTGGTAAACATTAAATTTGGTCTCTTAAAATTCCAATCTTCTCAATTAAGCCTAAATTAGGCTCCAAAACTTAATTTTTCACCAATTAAGCCCCAAATAAAATTAATTTGACCTATTTAAAGTATAATTAAGTCCTTGCACTTAACTAAATCATTTGATTGGACCCAAATTAATTCTTAAACATAATTAAAAATTCAATTTGGCCCATGATTAAATCAAATTGGCCTATTAAAAATTTAATTATGTCCTTGGACTTAATTTTTCACTAATTAAACCCAAAATAAAATTAATTTGACCCATTTAAAGTATAATTAAGTCCTTGCACTTAATTAAATCCTTTAATTGGACCCAAATTAATTCTTAAACATAATTAAAAATTCAATTTGGCCCATGATAAAATCAAATTGGCCTATTAAAAATTTAATTATGTCCTTGGACTTAATTTTTATGCAAATTCGTCCAATAATCATTTAATTTGACCTTGAATTTGCATTGTTTTCTCCCTTTTTGGGCATAATGGGGTACAATTAGGCCTTGAATTTCCTTCAAAAATTGCAGCTTAATTCCCCAGCCTACTTTCTCCATATTGTCAGCCTTTATTTTATTTTTTGATTTTTATTTTGAAAAAAAAGTTATTTTTGGGGAATAACCCAGAATTGGGTTATGACATAAATGATTTTTTTAAAAGCACAATATTTATTTATCAAACATATTTTTTGTAATGCCACTTTCATGTCATATTCCTAGAAAACATAATTAACAAAACACAAAATATCAAATAATAAGAAAAAAATGATTTTAATTAAAACAAGCCTATTGAAATTAACAGAGTGGCACTAGAAACTACTCTCTCTTGAAGGTGTTACACCACAAAAGATAGTAAGAAAAAAAAAACTTGATTAAAAAGTATATGAACTTAATGAGAAGGTGTTACACCACAAATCAAAGTTATCAAAATTATAGTGCTCCAATGGATATGTCTATAGTAAAAATATGGGCTTTTTATAAAAAGTTCTCAAATTCCAATCATAATAGAAGTGGCTATTGTAAAATATGTTCAAATCAACTAGTTGTTATCATAAACTACCCCTCCTTATGTATACATTGTAAGAAAAATTGATTCAAAAATAAAAGATTTGATTAGTTTTAGTTGCTTGTGAAGCAACATAGTTTTAGTTTTATTTTTCTATTTTAGAGAGGCTATTATAAAATATGATACAAAGTCCATTGAAGAAGAAAAATAATAAAATATATGAAATTTGCATCAATTAGTTTGAGATTGATGGTAATTAGTTGATTTAAATAAATTCTAGAAAGATTATAAAGTATCTAAAAGGAGAATTTTATGCATTTTTATGAACAAATTACCACAAAAACATTGCATATGAGAATGAATGATGTCGATACACGACGTCGGGCGACGGCTCCGCTCATTTTTGTTTATTTAACAAAAAAGATTTGTTTAATTGGGGGAAATGAAAATTATATTGGAGTCGCCATCTAGTAATTTGAGGGAACTAGAAATCCCAAATTAGATACTGGTCCCAAAGATTCAGGTACTGGGTTAGTTATGATTAAGGGAAGGTAGACACCACCCTTAAAACATCCTTTCAAAAGAAAGGTTACCCTTACTTGTGTGTTTTTTTATTTGATTTAAATGCTATTATATTTTGAGCTTATTTGCAATTTTGTTTTTTTAAAAAAATAGTTAACGTCGGTCCCTAAAATTTGGAGACACTAAAAAATGACATCAGTCCCTAAAAATAGCAGACTCGTCTAAAATATTGACGTTTAACCCTAAAAAGGAGAAGTACGTCTGAATTACCAAAAAACAAAAATGGACATAATCCATATTTGGTATTTAAACTTTTGACATCGGTCCTTTTATGAAAAAGAGACGTGTCGATAAAATATTCGTTTATAAAATAAAACTATTTTGATATCGTTGAGATATGAGTATAACTATATTTGAAAATTGGGCTTTGGACCCACGAATGATGACATAATAGGATGGGTGTTGGACCCGCGTTGTTATTTTTTATTATTATTATTTTTTTGTTTTACAACATGCGAGAAAATTTATATACAAAATAAAAAAATATTAGCAATCTAAATAAAATTACATGAGTGACACAGTATAGGTAAAAGACTGAAATACCCTCGGATTTATCAGAAATTTACGAAAATGCCACTGGCGGCGCGTGTGGCTCACGCGCGGCTACTGTTGGTGGCGACGAGATTTTCAGTCGAGATTTCTGGCAAACCGATGGTCGATTCTGGTAGATCTGAGGTCGAGGATGCTGTTGGTGGTGGTCTTGACGGTCGTTGATGGCTGACGAGGGAGAATCGTCGACTTGAAGCTTCGGTGGCCGGCGAGAATCGCGGCCTTTTTCCGGCCAGATGAGGCGGCGAAAACGGTTAACACCGCCGGGGGTTTGCTTTAAACCAGTGGATCAACCTTTCTGTGGTGGTTAGGAGGCTTGATATGGCCGGAAATGGGAGATCGGAGGGAGAGAGAGAGTCGCTGGCGAGAGGAGAGAGATGCTCTGAGATTTACTACGGTGCGGACGCGTGTATGGTGTACCGGTGCCGCTGAAGGATGTTAACCGTTGGATCTTGGATGAAACGATCGGATGGCTGTGATTGGCTAGATCTGCAGGTTGATCACACGGCCCAGATTGTCTGGTGTTTGATCCTGTGTGGCGCGGTGCACCGAAAGCTCGGTGTACCGGATGACGTGGCGCAACGGGATTAAATCCTGGAATATGTTAACGGCTGAGATGTGTTGGGATATGTTTGGTATTTTTTAAATTGTTTTTTTTAAAAGACAATATCCTACTCTCCTGAAGAAAAACTAAAAAAATTAGGAATAGTATCAATCGATTCTTTCTTTTTTTTCTTTTCTCTTCCTTTTTATTTCTCTTCTCTTTCTCTCTGTGTCCCCTCTTTTTTTTCTTTTCTTCCTCCTCCCCCCTCTTGCCTTCTCCTCTCGTGGCTATTTATAGCCACGGGACAACTACCATAATTCTGTTTTATTATATATAATAATAAATATTACACCGGCAACTACCATAATTTTGTTTTATTATATATAATAATAAATATTTACATGGGTAAAACTAAAAATTCAAATCAGTATTAGAAAAAGCCCGTTTCAACCGCAAAAAAAAAAGAAATGGAATACCAAAAAAAACATTTGATAGGTATCGACCGGGTGAACCGGGTTTTGGTCGAAAATGACGGTTTTGACCCGAAAGAGCCCGAAACTCATTTTTTACCCTGGTTGACATGGTTTGACCCGTATTGACCCGGTGAACTTGGTTTTGGTCGGAAATGACGGTTTTGACCCGAAACAGCCCGAAACTCATTTTTTATCCTGGTCAACATGGTATGACCTGTATTGACCCGGTGAACCCGATTTTGGTTGAAAATGATGTTTTTGACCCAAAACAGCCCGAAACTCATTTTTTACCCTGGTCGACATGGTTTGAATGAAGAGATGCGGTTGACTTGAGAGAGAAAAAAAAAATATTTTTGAATTTTCAAATTTTTTCTTAATGTTTTTTGGATTTTTTGAAAATATATCAAAAACATGGGTCAAAAATTAGGTAGCAACAAATGATATTAATATTTCACATTGTCTAGGTCAACTCCTTTATAAGTATTATGTAAACTTATCTTTTAAAGTTTAACGGACCACATGATGAGACAATTGAACATCATTAATAAGCATTTGTCTATTTTTAAGATAAGATAATTTCATTAAATTTTAAACAGGAATTCTTAAAGTAACTTTCGAGACTTGTTGTATAGTATTAGCATTTACATGACAAGTAACGAACATGTTATTTGCACCACATGTTATAAGAAATTATGATATGCAATACTATATAAGCAATCAAACCACTCACTTTAATTTGCATGTTGCCCATGCCAGGTGTATTGATATGACACAATATTAATACATACAAGGACTAATCATTTGTATATGGTACAATAAATAAATCATAATTTGAAAGTTAGATAGTGTTCATATATAACAATACATGATATATGCATTAACTTTAATGTTTGGAAAAAATAAATAAATAATACCTTAATAAATTAATTTTTATTAATAATATATAAATTAATAATTTATTGATTTATTGATTAAATAATATCTTAATTAATTAACAAATTTAGTATTATGATGTGCAAGAATTTATAAGCAATCATGTCACTAACTTTAATTTAAATGCAAGTTAGGGTAATTTTATGATACTTATAGAGTAATAAATATCTTCCTATTAGTTATTTTATGGAGTTTTCGTTAAAGAAATAAGTAGATACAAGTAGAAGAGAGAAATCATACGTGGAGATATATATATTATTTTTTATGGGTCATGAATTTTATTATCTCTCTCTTTCTTGTATCTGCCTTTTTTTATAAAAAAAAAAGTAAAATCAAAAGAGTAACTAATAGGACCATAGTAGTTATTTTCTAAACACCATAAATTCTATCTTTGTGTAGGTCATGTTGGAGTATTGACATGGTTCACATATAATGCAAAGAAGGATTGAATATTTTCCTTTGGTATAATAAGTAGATGCTGTTATTGATAAAAACTTACCTCATACTTTGAACTAAAAGCAAAGTAGTTGATCAATGTATAGTATTTTTTAAGTAAAAACATAATTTTTTAAAAGTATAGTATTCATTTATCAAACATGTTTTTGGAAATGTTACTTTCATTTTATATTCCTGGGAAACACAACATAATAAACAATAAAAAAAAACTAATTCTAAACAAACCCATTCAAATTAGCAAAGTTATGAAACTACTCTCTCTTGATCTATACATAATAAAAGAAAATGATTCAAAAATTGAATTGAACCATATAATGAGAAGGTGTTACACCACACATCAAAGTTATGAAAGTAATTTATTATGTTTAAATAGATACCTCCATAGTAAACATATAAGCTTTCTAATTATAATAAGTTTTTCAGTTCATATTATGAAAGGAGTGACTAGGGAATTTGAGATGACTATTATAACCCAATACACATCTAATTGATAAAAAAGAATTATATTTATATTCTGTACTATTAAAACCAATAACAACAATGAATCTTTTGTGTAAATTATTAAACGGCTTCAATACAAAGAGTTTGAAGGAGAAATAAAGAAACATAAATATAGTTTATTCAATACTTTTAATATTTTATAGAATGGATGGTAAGTAGATTTTTAAATTACTATTTTCCACCACCCCTAATTTCCTATTACTTTTCTTCTTGTCTGTATAGATTATGAACATGGGATTCACTTTAAATAGTTGTATTATTATCCTATGCTTTAATAATTACATATAATCGAAACTAACCTTATAATTAATTATAGTTCATTTTGTTCTCACTATAAAAAAATTATTGTGAAAGAAGGCTTTTTTACGTTTTTTTTTGGCATGATACATGAACGGTTATATGATTTTGATGTTTTTAGCAATATTTTCTAGAATCAAACTGCACTTAATCTCACATAAAGTTGTGAACTTTTATAATTACATTGAATTGAGCATGAAATATTTGATTAGTTTTAGTTGCTGGTGCACCTTCATTTTATAATTCTTTGTTTACATGTTACAAAGAAGAACAAATTATCTTAATTTGCAAGGAGTTTCATTTGCATGTTAGTGACTTTAAAAAATAAAAGATTTGATTAGTTTTAGCTGCTTGTGAAGCAACATAATTTTATTTTTTGGTTTCATTTTTTGGTTTTGGATAGGCTATTGTATGATACAAAGTCTACAAAGAAAAAGGAGAATAAAATCTAAGAAATCCGCTCTAATTAGTTTGAGACTTATGGTAATTAGTTGATTCAAATCAATTCTTGAAAGATTGTAAAGGATCTAAATGGAGATTTTATTTATTTTTATGAAAATATTACAAGAAAAACATTGCATATAAGAATAAATGATGTTGATATTTCACATCGTCTAGGTGAGCATTATACTTAATATTATCTTTTAAAGCATAATGGACCATATGATAAGACTCTTGAACATCATCAATAAGCATCTGTCTATTTTGAAACAAGATAATTTAATTAAATTTTAATTTGGAATTCTTGAAGTAGCTTTCAGGCCTTGTTGCATAGCACTAACATTTACATGGCAAGTAACGAATATGTTATTTGCTCCACATGTTATAAGAAATCGAGATATGAAAGACTATATAAACAAACAAGTCACTCACTTTAATTTGCAAGTTGGCCATGCTAGGGGTATTGATATGACACAATATTAATACAAACAAGGATTAGTCATTTGCTTTTGGTTCGTAATTTGAAAATTAAATAATGTTCACATATAACAATACATGATATATGCATTAATTTTGATGTTTTGAAAAAGCTGACCATGCTAGTAGTATTGATATAACATAATATTAATACAGATAAAAACTAGTTATTTATTTTTAATTTGTAATTTAAAAATTAGATAATATTTATATATAACAATACATGATATATGTATTAATTTCAACGTTTTAGTCATTGAATTGAGCATGACATGTTTGATTAGTTTTAGTTACCGGTGCACCTACGTTTTATAATTTTTTGTTTACATGTTATAAGGAAGAAGAAGAAATTATCGTAATTTGCTAGGGCTTTCATTTGCATGTCAGTGACTTTAATTTGCATGCAGGCTGTGGTAGGAATATTGTCGTGGTCCATCTAAATGCAGACAAAGACAGATGCTTTGTCTTTGGTACAATAAGATTTGAACACAGTCTATCAAGTGGTCGGTATCTATCATTAGTCAATCTGTTTTTAGGTATCTGCCATTAATGATTTCACACATGTGGCTAAAACGTGGATGTCGAAAAATGTCTTTATCGTTTTTAACCTCTAATGAGCTGGCAAACTGATATGAGACGCCTTTTGTCTTTCCCATCTTTGAGACATGCGAGATTCCTTATCCATAATTCGTATTTATACCTCTTGGAGGAAAGTATAATACCTTACGCTAGGGTTTAGTGTTCAACTGGGACGTTGTTTGCCAGGCCTAAATGAAATATTTTTGGCCCATTTCAGTTGTTAATGCATTTCCTGTTTTGACTAGGAAAAGCTCATATTTTCTGTGAATTCAACTCTTGAATCCCTTATCTGCATCACTGCATGGAGGAGCAAAAAACTAAAGTTAGAATGGTCCTCGTCTAATCAATGCTTGCTACAAAAATATTGGCTACTTTTCACTCTTTACTCTTTACCAGGTCTAGGATGTATATAATTTTCTTAAAAATAAAATCCTTGAGAACCAACACATGGATGAAAAAACAAGAAAACTGCCGTCAGCCAAGGCTTCAAGAATCTCTCAGTTTATCACTCTCCTGGACTTTGCACTAGCTATAACTCAGTGTCGCATAATCGGATCATCAAATTAGACACCATTCTCCGAGCGAAAGGAATATAGCTCAGGCTGTACCTGAAACAGCTCAAACTGGGCAAATAAGTATTGCGAACAAAGCATTTAAAATGCCAAAAGAACTTCCTATTGTTAAACTCAGAGAAGCTATTGTAGAGATGTTGCCTGATACATAAGAAAAAAGGCTGAAAAACATATTTTGTAGTCTGGAAAATTAGAGAAGAAACAGTACATGGCTGGAACCATGTATTGTAGTCTCTGAAAAACAAATAAGAGTATGCTGTATAACTTCTATCCCAAATAGTCTGAAGTCTGAACACTATTTTGTACTATATACAATATTTCAAGACTTCACTGTACAATTCTAATCTTGTGTCCTTATGCCTTCCCATAAAACTGGTGAAATGGGCAAAAGTGAAAGACAAACTTACCAGATAAGGGCACAAATCTCGAATATGATGGCAAACACTGTTAAAATCTTGCAATGGATCTGCAACATGAAAAGAAAGTGTAGAAATGTCTGTTTGTAAGATTATGAAATAAACAAGAAATGATTTAAAACTGCAACGATTTGAAAGTTTTTATTTTATTTTATTTTATTGTGTGTGTGTGTGAGAAAGGTGACTTAGGTGTGTTTTATTGTCAGCTATTCAACACAATCGCAGTTCTCTAATATTTTAAAATTTGTTAATTATCTTTTCCCATTTGGAGATGTCCTGTTCTCCAAATTGATCTTGAACATTTTTTTTCTCTAATAAAAGGAGGGGAAGCTTTAGCCCTATAAGCTCACAAGGACCAGGATGTGAGATGGCAGGGCAATTTTAGTCTACCGCTCTGTTCAAACTAGAAGCTTTTCATGATTTGACCTCTTCTGAAATTTTGGTGAATTTGTGACAGAGTGAGAGAAGTTCTTCTGAGAGACAGCACAAGGATAAAAGCATAGGGAATGGAAGCCCATCAGGAGGCATGAACAGAGGCGAAAATGGTTTCAAGTTTAACCATTTGGTTAAAATTCCAAGGAATCTCAAATTTTCACAGACACAGGTAAAAGGAATCCTCGGCTTCATTTAGTCAGTGTCACAGAGGCAGAAAGCTTTCTGGTCAATGCAACTTCATTTGTCAATTAACAACGCAAATAGATACAACGGTAGAAAGTTCTACCTAAAGTCTACATTATTTAAATTTGCATCCATAACTCAGAATCAAAATGCCAAGATGGTGTAAATTCTTCTGTGGTAGATAAAAAAGAATAAAATGACAACTAAGGAAACGAAGGGGGGAAATGGAGAAAATATGACAGAATACCAGATAATTAGGAGAAGTGCAATTTTCTTTGAGGGCAAGTGAAGAAGAACCTTAATCGTTAACAAAAGGAAATCTAGTACCAAATTTAATAACTTGAGGTAAAAATGGTTAGATGCACAATTGCACATTATCTTGTATGCTGCAGTACATAAACTAAGGATAACAGAACTTCTCATTTTAATTGCAAGAAAGTGAAAAGAAATGGGCATGATCCAGAATACTCATGTTTGGGATTGAAAATTTAAACAAACCAAGGATAGTAACCTTATAGGTCATAAAAACAATCATGATTCACTGCACTTTAATTTCCCAAGTTTCTCTATCATTGAGGGGCACTACTATTATATTTGAATAATGAATTGAAACTGTTGACTTACCCAGAGTGCACAAATGAGAGCCAGAACAACGCATCCGATGTATATAGCTGTTGCATAAATTCGGGCAGGGTCAAACATCATGCCTAGTTGTCGCCCAGGTCCAATGAGGAAGGCTGTGCTGCCATACACAAAACAAATTCAGAATGCAAAAGACCTCAATAAGGACAACAATTCAGTTGATCTGAATTACAGATGATCTCAGGGATACTATCTGTGTGGAATCAATAAAGCTCTCTAACTTATGTAAACTCACTTCCAAATACACAATAACACACGACTGAGTAGGGCTGGCATAGTCCAACTTGGAGTGCCAAAAAGCCTCAGATCAAAAGTGATCAAATTAACTAGTTTTTGCCAGATTATTCAAAGTGTTTATATTAAGAAAGAATTTAAATGAAGTCATGCCAAGCAACAATAAAAAAGGGAAAAAAAAAGAAGCCCTTCCTTTGCTATGATGAATAAGAAATGGTGTTTTTGTTTTTACAAGTGTGAAAGAAATATTACAAATCAGGGTGGCAAGGGGACTGAATATAAACTTGTGCCTGAACAAACCAGCAAGTAGAGAGATTAAAAATAAAAGATTAAAATGTAATCTAAATTGAATAAGAATGTCAATCTACCTTCCAACTGCCAGCACATTGCCAAAGGTGAACAATAATGCAAATTTAATGGGCTTGGAAAACACAATCAAGGACTGCAACACAAACAGATTTTGTAAAGCTATCAGCAATTTTAAGATGCCTGCATGCTTCCATTGAAATACAGCTTTCAAAATGTCACAATAAATGATCACAAAAGCTAGTACGTTTTCTAACAAGATTATGACTCAAAATCAGTATATTCCTTCAACATGCTCAGATTCTCAATGTTCTATTATCCCACACTTTCCCTCAACTAATCTAAACTTACCTACTTAAGCAGGAAACAAAAGGGAACTGCTATCTAGTAGTAATAAGGGGACTTGAATGTCTACTTAAGCAGGAAACGAACGAGAACAGCTATCAAGTGATAATCAATGGATTGAATGTATGAAAGATGCATAGAGCTTCTATGCTCAAAGAAAAGGAAGAAGGTTAACTTAGGAGTTCAAAATTTACAGATATTGGTAATACAACACCTCTTATGGAATTAGGTATGCTAACAATCTGAGCCAAGCAGAAGAACCTGATAAAATTTTCTCCAGATACATATCCTATTCATTTACTTCCCATTTCTTCGCAGCCTCAAACTAAATAATTTCATCACTAATAAAGTACAAATACATATCATTTTTAACCTCTAAGATGCATTCTAAACTATGACGCTGATTTTGAAGTGCAATCTTCTTTTGATAGTTTGGCCCAATGATCTAATTTGATGATAGCTTACCAAGTATCTTTTCCATGGATGATAGAATGCATTATTGGAGAAAAAGGGCAACATTGAGAGAAGCTTTGAAAGGAAAAAAAGAAAAGAAATGGAAATTGTTCGCGAGGGGGATCTATATATGGTTCATGCTCATAGGCTCCAGGCTGTTATAGACAGTCCAGAAATGATGATTGTCCAACATCTCCAAAATGACAGGAATTCTAATACAACTATATAAAGTGGCCAAAGAATTACCCTATAAAAGTTTGAAAACCATTGGAATAGTCTAAACAGATTGAGCTGACAACATCAAATTAGTAGATCATGAATTACAAAACCCAACTTTAGACTGAACTGCAAAAGTTGAACATTTAATGAACTCCTCAGAAGCAATTCCACTGTTTTATAGACATTCAGTTAAAGAAAGAAATTTGAAACCTTAGACACGGATATAAACACAGAGGAAGAAAATCTATAAGCTCCTTGCAATATTTGAGACAAGAATATTTCTACCATTAATTACTTCTATTTTTTCCTCTTCAAAAGCCAAATTTATTACATGTTACCACTTTCAAGAACACATTAAAATTCAATAACTAACATCGCATAAAGAACACATTTTATGCTTCAATACAATCCAACAACAAACAAAAAGATAAACTTCAAACCGACATACCAGAAACATAAGAGCCAAACCAGCGACCAAAGAAGCAGCAAATGCATACATTCTCTACACAAACAAAAACCCAGATAGCCAAAAGGCTTTAAAAAATAAAAAAATATATGAAAAATTTATAATCAAGAAAGATACAAGATTTGAGGTGGAATTAGAAAAACAAACCTGCGTAGGAGAAAGTGAACAAAGGCCATCTGATTCTTCTTCCAAGAAACTCTCTTCTCTCTCCTCATCATCACGTGATAAGAACTGATTTAGCTTCCACATGGGTATTTTTTTCGTATAAATTTAAGCTTTTTCAATGCTTTTGATCTTTTTTATTCTTTCTAACAACATTCTAAAATCTCCTGAAGACAAAAAAATTTTAAAAAAAATCCCCTGAAGAGAGAAGGCAGGAGCAATGTTTGCATTAAGCTGGCTAAGCAGCTTAAACAGCCCTCGATGAAAGGCGATGAGTCATTCCAGTCCCTTTAATTTGGACATTTGGAGTTAAGATGCTCTGAGTTTGAATAAACTATACCAGCCCCCCTGAAAACCTGAATATTAATACCTTGACCACATAAATACAAGTATTACAATTAACATCGAAAGTTTAATTGTAACGTTATAGTTTTTTTTTTTTTAAAAAAAAGATTATCCTAATATCTTTGATTTGAAATTTTGTATTTATGATTAATTTTATTTATTTTACCATTCCATTTATATTCCTAATCGTGAGATTTAAATATGATATTATACAAACATACTTAAAAATATCAAATTAAAAATATTAAATATAATTGAATAATTGGTGATTTTAGATAAGAAAAACTCAAAAAATGATTTATAAATAACAATAAATGTGTTTTTTTTCAAAGAATGATATGCTATATAAAGATTTATTAATTTACCATCTTCCTTAGCATGTGGTATGAAAATGATCATTAATTGTATTATTTTGAGAAGCAAGTCCTAGATGATTTTAGTATGGGTCACGCTTTGAAAAATTTTAAGGTTTTCTACATCTATATTTACAGTCACAATATTATCTTTGTAATTTATAACACATTGTATATAACATATTTCCAATCAAATATATACATAAAAAATATATTCAATAATTATAAATTAAATTTGTTTTATTTTTGCATCCCTTGTGCAAATTTAACCATTTTTATCCGTTCATGACATAGTTTTTAGACCTAAATTTCAGGTTTTGACCGAGTTATTTGGGTTAATTTAAAAAAAATAAAAATTAATTTAAAAAAATAAAAATTAACGAGTTATAATTGGGTCTTTCAGGTTAACTTATTAAGTCAGTCGGGTTATATTAAATATTTTTATTTTTTATTTTTAATTAAACCCAGTTTTAGTTCTAACTTCTAAATAGATTTATCAAGTTGGGCTGAATTTTAAAAGTATAGTTCAAGGTGAAAGATAGGTTGATGACCCTTGTCATGAAATAAGGAATTTAGTAAGAATTAATTATGTTTTTTTATATTGAAAAACAAAATTACATCATTTGAAAAATAATAAGTTACTTCGTGTAATTATAGTAAAATTCAGGGCAAGCGGCTATAGTTAAAAGTAAACTAAAACCAGAAACGACAACGTTATAATTCTTCAAACATTTCTCCTTAGACAATAAAAATAAAAATCGAACCTCGCTGAACCTCTCGCTTCTGCGACTTCTGTCAACTGAGAAGTGAGAACCCTAAACAAAACCACACTGAAATCCACCACAAGTTTCACCGGAGCCGGAGGCAGAGACCGCCGCGAAGATGTCATCGACTCTATTAGAGGTGACTCGCGCCTCACACGAGGAAGTAGAGAGACTCGAACGACTCATCGTTAAAGATCTCCAAAACGAACCAGCAAATAACAAGGACCGTCTTTTTCAAAGCCACCGTGTCCGTAACATGATTGACAATATCATTACCACTACTGAGAAACTCGTAATTCCTCCCTCTCTCTTATTAATTTACTTTAATAATTATTATAATTTTTAGTTTCTGGTTTTTATTTTTGATTTTTTTTTTTAGGTTGAGATATACGAAGATAAAGATAATGCTAGGAGAGATGAGATTGCTGCGCTTGGAGGACAAACCGCGATGGGGACTAATGTGTTTAGTGCTTTTTATGATAGATTAAAAGAGGTAAGTTAATATTTTTAATTCATTTTAATTAAGCAATTTATATGATGATTACTGGTGGTTATGCAACTTGTGCTGTATTAATTGGTTGTAATTCTTTTTTTGTGTGAAGATTCGAGAGTATCATAGAAGGCATCCAGCAGCTCGGGTTGTTGATGCCAATGAGGATTATGAGGCAATGCTTAAAGAAGAGCCAGTAATTGAGTTTACAGGCGAGGTTAGTCTCTTTAGCTTAGTACAACCTATTGGTATTTTTGGGCTGTTGTTTGACATTGTGAATATTCGAAGAGTTTATGCTAGGCAACTGGAAATTGGGGTTGAGGTAGTTTATAGAATTTGAAGAAACTGGTCTGGGTTATTTTTATCTACTACTTTTTTGCTCAATAAATTAACTGACACCATTAGATGTTAGTGTCATACAATGTATATAGGATAATGGGAGCAGTAAATTAGCGTCGCATTGCAAATTCTTGAGATTCTGTTGGCATTTTCAAGTTCATCTACTGTGAGATTGGAGGGAGTAGTCTTTTCAGTTTGATACTTTAGGACATATTTTCATATGCCAAGATTCAAAGTATTCATTCTCGGTAACTTATAATTTAGGGATGTAGTAGTTTCTAGTTTTTCCCCCTTGTATAAAAGTGAAATAGTGCCTGCACAAAACTTGTTATTGTGATTAATGGAATATTTATTAGGCGGAAAACTATTGTTTGCCTTTTTTCTACCAGAGACTTCTCCTAATTATGTTGTATGAATTTTCCCTGCAATAACTAACACTATAGCTGGATTTATATTACAGGAAGCATTTGGGAAATACCTAGACATGCATGAATTGTATAACCAGTACAATAATTTAAAATTCGAGAAGCCTATTGAATACTCTACTTATCTTGACATTTTCTCCCAACCAAATATTGTACCCCGCAAATTGAAGTTTTCAAGGTAGACTCTCCCTCTCTCTCTCTGGCCCCCTGATTTTTTGATACATTTTTAGGTGTTATATTCACCAGCATCTGCATCTCACTTTGAACTTTTTATCCAAATTTTAAATTCTGTTTTTGTTTCAATTTTATTCAGGCAATACAGGGAATACATGGAGAATCTACTTGAATATTTAGTTTATTTTTTCCAGCGGACAGAGCCCTTGCAAGATCTTGATAGGATTTTTTCAAAGGTTTGTTTTGAATGATTCTTTCTTTCTTTTTTAATTCTTTTGCTCAGTGTTTATGATGCTGTAGGACACTTGCTTGCTTGATTTACCACTGGTGTCAAACAGTAAAAAAATTTTTGTCTATAGAACAAACAATTTTGACCATGCTTGGTTATAGCCAATTATGTACTTCATTTGACATTATAGGATTGTTATTGTTGTAGGTTACTACTGAATTTGAAGAGCAATGGGAAAATGACGCAGTTCAAGGATGGGAAAAGACCAGTCAAGAAAATGGGCATTTGTCAGCTGATCATACTGTTATTGATCTTGATTTTTACAGCACCATTGAGGAGCTGAAAGAAGTGGGCCCGGAAAAATTAAAGGAGGTAAGCCATATCATTTTTTCTGGCTGCTTTGTTTTTCCATCAAACGCTTTGTGCTTACATGGAAATCTAAAGTCATAGAGCATTCTCTTGCTTATTTACAATAGTTTATGTTAATTTCAATACACAAAGATGTACTTCTATATTACCAAGTGACAGCTGATAGTGACATGTTACCATTATCCTTACAGTGTTGAGTTTAAAGTGCTTGATGGGATGCTGTTATCAATCCACATTTCTTCATTGTTATTGCTTTGACAATTTAACATGAAATACTCTGATATCAGACAGTGTGATTGGCACTGGAAATTATTAATAATATCCAATGCGTTGCTGTAGAGTCACATTTTTTGTCATTGATTACTTTGTTAGTTTAATGAGAAATACTCTGGTATCAGACAGTGTGATCAACACTGGAAAATATTAATAATATCCAGTGGGTCGCTGTGGAGTCACAGAAGTTTGTAATAGAAAAGTATGCCACAACTTGGGCAATTGTTATTGTTCAATTGCTTCATCAATGTTTCCAAGTTCATTCCATGTGCTGTAACAGTTTTGTTTGCAGAATTCTATTTTGTTGGTTTTAGTTTTCCTTTCCAACTACATATATTTTTAATTTGTTTGCTACATGTTTTCCTGTCAGGCATTGGCTGCTTTGGGGCTAAAGAGTGGTGGTACTGTACAGCAGCGTGCAGAAAGGCTTTTCCTCACAAAGGTTGGACTAGTTCTTTTACCATATACAAGTCTTATAAGTTTAGGAACAAAAGAGATCCAATGGATGCTCTCTTTTTCTCTAATTTCCTAGTTAAACATTAATCTTTTTCTCAAGGAGGGAATGTGCTTTTCCATTTCATATTTGGTCAGTTCAGTGGTGAACATGAATTTATAATTTTGGGTAAGAGAAGATTGCATTAAAAATTTAAGAATTACAAAGTGTGATTGACAATAAGACTTCCTCCCAAAGAAGAGAGGAAACATATATTTATAAAAGAGCAGCCCAATCATGCTGAATATCAGCCAAGGAAACTCCCCTAAAAGCAGTGCTTGAAGCTTGAACCTGCAAAGACACGCACATGTTTTTTGTTTGTTCTTATGTTAAGAGCCTCTCTAATTACATCTAACCTCAAGCTACGTTGTGGCATTTTATTTATGAAGTGGAATCCTCCCTATGGAACTATTCTTCAATTGGAGGATGCCTTATTTCCTTAAGCTAGATTAGATTACTTCTCAACATGACTTGTTTTTTTTTAAAAAAAATGTTTCTTATTTGGTTCATTTCACACACACACACACACATGTTTGTTTGTTTGTTCTTATGGTAAGAGCTGCTCTAATTACATCTAACTTCAAGCTATGTTGTGGTATTTTATTTATGAAGTAAAATCCTCCCTATGAAAGTATTCTTCAGTCAGAGGATGCCTTATTTCCTTAAGCTAGATTAGATTACTTCTCTACTTGACTTGTTTTTTTTTAAAAAAATTGTTTCTTATTTGGTTTGTTTTGGCATTTTGTGTTTTATGTATTTATTTGTTTATTCTGTGCAGGACACACCTCTCGAAAAGTTGGACAAGAAACATTTTGTGAAAGGATCACGTGGATCAGAACCGAATGGGGGTGCTGCAACCTCAAAAGAAGTTGACAATTCAAAAGAAATTGCCCTGATGGAGGCCAAAATTAATAAATTGTGCGACTTACTAGATGAGGTTAGCTGTGGTGCAAATGTACCCTGTTTCTCCTCCACTCTCTTGATCAGTATCACATTAAGATTTAATTTTTTGCTTACCTACCAGATTTTTTGTATGCTTTAATAGTCTGCATTTGAATATTGACTGCATACGTGCCTTAAATAATTCTTTTTTCTTGTGGTTTTTGGATAATTGATTTTTCTGAGACCTTGTGCAGACAATTGTACGAACAAAAGAAAATGTTGTGAAGAAGCAGGCTTTGACATATGATGAAATGGAAGCAGAACGTGAGGAGGTAAGTTGCCATAAGTTACCGCAATTTCTCAAGTGCTTTAGCATTTAAAGTAGTGTGAATGATAACTTTTAACATAGCATTTCATATTAATCTTCTATGTGCTTTTGGTACCCGGGCAAAATTGAAGCAAGCCATTTGCACCATGATGATATTAGACGATCAAACCCCATTGCAATCCAGTATAAGCAGAATATATTATTTCTCTTGTAGTGGGCAGGGTATGGTAATGCATTATTGCCAACTATGCATGATATAGCTGCATATAAAGAACAATTTGTAAATACAAAGCAGCAAGACCATTTGCGTGAACTTTTTCTTACTGTCTGCTTGAATTGGGCATGTGATTGTTATTGTCCAAGAAATTAGACTTGAGTGTTTTGGCTTGCTGGCAATAATTGATAATGTGATTTTGAAACTGATGCAGGAAGAGACACAGGCTGACACTGAAAGTGATGATGATGAACAACAGATTTACAATCCTCTCAAGTTGCCAATGGGTTGGGATGGGAAGCCTATACCTTACTGGCTGTATAAACTTCATGGTCTTGGTCAGGTATGTTTCTTATTAATTGTAGAAGCCTGTTGCTGTTGTTTAAGTAGCGTATCTCATCACTGGTTTCTTCCATGTATATTCTGTTTCTTTCGGCTATTTGGTAAAGAAGTTTGTTCTTTCTACATTTGAAGAGTAGTTTTCTCTGCTGTATACTGTTTTCATTTTCCCAGGTGTATTTAATTGATATGTGAGGAAGTTTTCATTTTCAAGTGCAATAAGTAACGTATAGTATTATTATCCATCATTATGATGCATGTGATACTTCTCTAGTTATATTAGTTGTTTAGTGGAGGATCTTTTTATGGTGTGGTTATAGTATTTGATAGTTTCTATGGCTAGAGGATCTCAATTATTTTTCTGCATGTCAGGAATTTAAGTGCGAGATATGTGGGAACTATAGTTACTGGGGTCGAAGAGCCTTTGAGCGGCATTTCAAGGAATGGCGTCATCAGCATGGGATGCGTTGCCTTGGCATTCCAAACACCAAGAACTTCAATGAGATCACATCGATTAAGGTGCGCGCTTTCTCAGACTTTTTTCTGAAATCTGAACCTTTCTTTGTTAAATGCCTTTTATTTTGCTCATTCAAATCAAACTCCTGATCTTTTTTAGCGTGAAATTCCTAGTGCTGATTTTGCATGTTAGTTTCAAATCTAACAACCGCTTTCATTTATTCACTGAGCTCTTTTTGTCCAAGACTTCAATTTTATTTTGTTTTTGTTTTTTTTTCAGGAAGCACAAGAATTATGGAAGGGGATACAAGAGCGGCAAGGAGTGAACAAGTGGCGCCCAGATCTCGAGGAAGAATACGAAGATAAAGAGGGTAACATTTACAATAGAAAGACATACACTGATCTCCAGCGCCAGGGACTGATTTGAAGTGCAGTATTTTGCCAGAGAAGCATCTTAATTTTGAACGGTGAGAGTGACCTACCCAACCCAGTGCTGGGAAAATCATTTGCAGTTCTCAAACATTATAACAACTTAGGCATGGCTTTGTAACATCGATGCATTCATCTCCTAGCATGTAGTCCATAAATTTTACTTGTCAAACCGGACTAGATGAAATCGTAAAGTTGAATTTCAAATTGTTTTGCCTCGCTTTGTATAATTGAGTTACAGTTTCATTACTCATTGCTTCATCTCTCATTGCATGTCATAAATTTGTGTTTTATGCGTGGGCGGCGAAAATAATTTATCTCCTGAAGTGGCAAATCGGCTGGTTGGGATTAAGGTATTTAAATTTTCTTATCCTGTAATTACTGGCATATTATCAGCTTGCGTTAAAAAGTTCAGAAGTTGCTTTGGTACTTGCAACCTTGAGTTGGACGGCAAAGGTAACAAAGATATCTAAAGCTTAATGATCCTCGGATAATTAATTTGGATTCTGAAGATCAATTTTAGATGTCACTAGCTTTAATGCGGGTTGGATTATTATTATTTTTTTCAATCTAAAAAAATAATGTTAAAATGTAGGAAGTCAAAAAGCTTATGTATAATGGCTGAAATATTTTTAAAATACTTAAATGGTTTACTGGATGATATTTTAAAAAAAATATAGTGATAAAGATTAAGGACTATTGGATTGCTCCTAAACTTGGAATTTGAGGTGTGGGATTGTGATAAAATAATGATACATCAAAACAAATATATATATATATATATATATATATATATATATATATAAACTCAATTATAATGAGGGGAAAACATTAAATTTAAAAAAAGGAACAAAATCTCTTTTTCAAACATAAGAAGAATAAAGTTACTATGATGCTAGGATTTCTAAAGAAATTAAAGAAATTTGAGACTATTAAAGAAGTAAAAGAAATTTGAGACTTGGGATGATGAATTGATTATCATTAAAAACAAAAACAGCTTTAATTTAACAACTTTAAAAATTAAGTAAATTTGAGTGAATTTTTTAAAATTATAACATGTCAAATCTAAACTTGAATTCAATCAAAAAACTTAATCCCTAATCAATTTAATGTTAAAAAATAAAATTAAAAACAAAAATTAACCTAAGAAACTTATAAAAGCATAAAAAAAACAATGGTTAATCTTAATAAGAAGAAAAATAAAAAACGATAGAATCACAAAAAAAAAAAGGAGTCTATTCAATAAATCATTTCAAATAAAAAAACAATAAAAAAAATAAAAATCAAATACGAGAGACATATCTCCTTCAATTGGAAACCTCAGTTTTCTTCGAATCATGGATAGTACAAACAACAGTTTCAAAGGGGGAAGTGCAAGTCGGTCGCTTGTTTCGGAAGTAGATGGCATTGCAGATAGGACTGATGGATATTGTTGATCATGCCCTTCTTTGGAACTAGAAGGGAAGGAAGCATCCTGCAGCAATAGCCAGAAACAAGAAAAGGTGCACAGTATGCGCAATGGTGTTGCATGTTCAGAAGAATCACCAAGAGAACGAATGAACTTATGAGGCACTTCCCCCTTTGAAACTACGCCATAGCTTTGGAAACTTGTAATATTTTATTGCTTCGTCAATTTTTCCAAGTACCTTTCATGATTTTTAACAGCTTTAATTACTTGCATAATTCTTTTTGGCTGGCAGCCATTGGCTGCATTGCGAAGTGGTAAAAATAATATTAGAAATTAAACAGAAAATAATTAAAATAGCAAAAAACAACTTCATTTGTCTAATTTGAAAGCTTCCTGAGATTTCATCGGTAATTAAAATGTGTTACAGCTCATGGGCATATCCGCCAAATCTATAGAATTAATTTAAGCGTTTAATATGTTTGACCTTCTTCACAGACTTCGTCATGTCTTTCTGTTTTATAGATGCTTTGGCAACACATTTCACCTCGGTTTCTTGCCCTAAAAAAAGAAATTCGTAACAAGAAGAGATCAACATGAACAAGTCTAAAATATCACTGTTTTTTTCCTCACATTTCACTGATTGATAGCATTCCCTTTTCTGCATAAAAATCATTTAACTGTGTTTATCATAAACTACTTTAACAATTTTGCTTATGAGCTGGAACGTACAACTGCAAAGGATTTGTAAGAAAACAATTACGCAAACAGCTTCTCATCCTCCTAGCCAGTGAAATTATGAATGCGAGGAAAATAAGCTGAGGCAGGAAATCCAACAAAGCATGAATCCCCTTTGCTTGAACTAAAAAACATAAGCAAAAGAAAAGGCTGAGATGGGCAAGATCACCTCTGAGAGAATTTAATCTGTAATTATCGGTAATTAATCTGCTGAGGATAGTCTTTAATTCTTAACTGAATTGCTGATTAAGGCATGCTTCGGATACAAACTAGCACTCAAGTGAAACTTACAGGAAAGCGACCATTTGAGGTTTGTAGGCCTTGTTTTTTCTTTTTTCTTTTTTCTTTTTTCTTCTTTATACTTGGTTTTTGAGTGTCGGATTTGGGTGTAACTTTGGCGTTATTAAAGTGTTTTTAGGTTTCGATGCAAGTTTATGGTTACTTTTTTTTATTGTATTTTTATTAATATGGATGTTCGGGTCAGGTTGAATATATCTCAACTAATCACATAGATCCTTAAATTAACGATCATGTAAGTCTTTAGTGATCTCGAGATTTGTGAGACTCGGACTAGTGATTTCTATAAAGCAAACTTAAAATCTGACCACTTAAACTACATTCCTTAAAATTATGGTGATCTTTCTTCACCTTCAAGTGGTGGTAGTGGCTCGTTTGCTCTGTCTAGTCTATGGGATTGTCCTATTCCTATGAAAGTTTATTCTTATGTTGAATATATATTACGTGTTTATTGTATGTGCATATATAAATTTGAGTAAGTATATATATTTAAATATTTAATTTTATTAAATTATATAATTAGGTATAATTTAAAAAATATATATTCATAAAAATAAATAAAACTATACTCAAATTCTTCTCTTGAATTTGATTTGTGGTGACTTCATTTAGCGGTAAAATCAAGCCAAAATTTGTACTTTAAAAAGTATATTTAATTTATTTTTGAAGAATATATTTCATTTGTCTTCCTTGTTTGAAGAAAATTTTGTATTTTCTAAAAGAATTTTTTCTCTATTCTTTATTTATTGAGATTTATAAGGACATCTATGTTTTCTGCTAATGCTACTTGATTGATTTTTATTTTTTAGATGTTGTAATTATAATAAAATATTTTAAATATCTTATTTTATATATAAATCTTTTATAGATATAGAAATATATATAAAATTCAATTTATTTTTCATGTCAACCTTTTATTTTTATATAAAAATAAAATAAAAATAACATGAAAAATTTTGATTAGTTAAGATTATTTTTTGTTTCTACAGTACGAAACCCTTTAATTGATTTTCTTGGAGGCATTGGCTTCGAGAGACAGATTGGCTTTTGCCATCGTGGAAGCTACTCTGGCTTTGGATGAGGAATCGACCGGGAGGGCGGGAGATCACACGGTCGGAGGGCCTTCTGTCTCTCGGCACTTGTGGTTAATACACAAATTCATGAGGGATCTCTTGCTTCGAGTATTACCTGTACATTTTTAAGAACTGAGAAAAGATATGAAGCTTTACTGTTCATATGAAAAATAATTTTTTTTTATTTTTCGAAGTTTTTTTGGTCCTGCAAAATCTTCCTTATCAAGCCTAATTAGATTTATGAACAACGAAGCATGTGTTTGTTTTCTATTTTTTTTTGTTATCTTGCAGTCACATTCTTTTTCCAGCCTAATTATATGAAATTAGGTTTGAAGTTACAGTAAAAGTATCAAATTGCAACTAAAGAGTAGAATGCAGATAAAATAGATGGTCAACCATAAATACACAAGGTTTTTTTTGTACTTGTTTATATTTTAATCTCTACATTAGAAAGAAAAGAGAGAAACTTGCTAAAAAATAACAGAAAAAAATTATTGATTTATCTATTTTTCAGTAAAGAAATTCATAGTTCTTGTGTCAAAAAATCTTATTTGATAAAGAGAGTTATATATAAAAAAATTGAATAGACTCATTTTAAAGATTTCATCAAATAACATCTCATTTACTACAATAAGTAATTCAAATAAATATAAGCAATCCTAAACAAGAAAACAAAAATTACAAGCACGAGCAACTAGGCCACCAAAGCCCGTGCCCATCAATTGTTTTTTTTTTTTATTATTAATTTTATTATTTAGTGCTGTGGTTTTATGAAGTTTTATGTTTAATTTTATTTTTTAATATTTAATTAATTTTAAATTAGTTTTTGTTTTTTTATAATATTATAAAATAAAATAAAAATTAATTGAATCCAATAAATTGCGTAACACATATAACTAACTTTACAAATTAACCTGTGTGAAAATGTCTTTTTTTTTTTTTTTTCTTGGAATTTTTTTCTATAGACGTTAAGATTCAAGCACACAAATTCAAGTACCACCGTACCGGATTCAATAACAAGTCGAAAAAAATTAAGGCGGCGGAAATAATGCCGTTTGTTGTGTAGAACTAAAGTGTTTGGCTTCCTTGAGGTCAACTGCTTGCGCAGTCATCGACATGGGCATGCAGAGTTGAGGCTTGAGAATCTGCATATAAGCCAAGTGGATTGGGGCACCAAGCATGTGGGTCCCACTATTGACTATGTTCTGCCGTATAATTTGTGCTGTAAATCACTTCTCCATTGATTAAGATATCTGAAATTATTAATTTTTAAAATAGTTTTTTATTTTAAAATATATTAAAATGATTTATATATATATATATATATTTTTTTTTTATTTTAGTATTAGCATATAAAAATTATAAAAAACAATTAATAATAAAAAGTAGTGTAAAATCCCTCCATGTTGTTGTAACGTGTGGTTTTGTGTAAATTTTTCTACTTCTAGACTTTTCCCGGTCGTCGTGGCTTGTCGAATCTGCAATATTGGTACGCATACTCTGCATCAGGATGGTGTCACCTTCAATATTCTAAGATTTCATTTGAAAAATATTATTTTTTTCTAGTGAAGACAAGCTGGTTGTCGGAAAATGGGATTACATTTGGTGTGGAAAAATGTACGAGATTTTAGGTTAATTAAAGTCTAGGTTCATTGTTGGGACAAATATTAGTTTCCTCATTCTAGATTAATTATATTTGGTTCCCTTGGCTAAGTAATACAGTGTGTTTGTTACTGTGTTAACAATTCTTTTTTTTTTAATTTATTTTTTATATCCATATCAAAATAATATATATATATAAAGCATGCGGCCAGCCAGATTCTAGAGCAAGCTATTAATCTTTGTTGAAAAATAGTCAAAGATCCCAAAAACCCTACTCTAGAAGCAGGTGACTAATAAATCTTTCTTGCAGCCACAAGCCATTCTCTGTATTTGAACATGAAATAATATAAACGTGACTAATAAATCCAGTTTTCTATATATATATATATATAAAGCATGCGGCCAGCCAGATTCTAGAGCAAGCTATTAATCTTTGTTGAAAAATAGTCAAAGATACCAAAAACCCTACTCTAGAAGCAGGTGACTAATAAATCTTTCTTGCGGCCACAAGCCATTCTCTGTATTTGAACATGAAATAATAGAAACGTGACTAATAAATCCAGTTTTCTACTGAGCCAAACACCTCAAAGATTGATTTCAAGCTAATTATAACCATAGCATTGGAATTAATTAAATGTTATCTGGTCTTTGTACCGACAATGGCTTCATTTTCAAGATGAAATTGATGGAGTTTTTTTAAAAATCAAAATCAATATAGAATTATGATGGATTACAATGGTTTTGGATTAGGATGTTTAGGAATGTGATAACAATTATGTTTATAAATATTTTTTATTTGAAAATATATTATAATAATATTTTTTTTATATTTTAAAAATTATTTTTAATATAAGCACATTAAAATAATATAAAAATATAAAAAAATTAATTTTAAATTAAAGAAATTTAATTCCAAACTCCGGTTAAGAAAACAAGATTTCTTAACATCCAAGTTTCAAGCACCCAATTCTCCCATCGGCATTCATTGTTTTTGCAAAAAATCCATACTTTAAATTATCATAGAATCTAAATCTTCAATGATTGTGATATGGAGGCGCACGCCATCTCCTTGACCATCGCCCGATTGCAAGTCCTTAAAGAAATAAAGCACACAAGTGCCGTTTTTGATGGGCTTTTCTCATTCTAACAACATATTTTTTAAAAGAGTTTTGGAACAAACAATATTTGAATACAGCTGCTAGAATAGCGGTTATGTTCGAAATACATCTCTCTTTTAAATTAATTAATTTTTTAAAAAATTAATTTAAAATTCCATGAAAATCAATTAAGTAACCATCGGGATATGAGACTTAAGATCAATAAATAAAAAAAGAAGAGAGAAGAAATAAGTTAACATGACATAAAAGAGAAAGAGAAAAGAAAAAATAAATTACCAGGAATTTATTGGAACTTTGTTTCCAACACATACTCTTGAGTATTGATTAAAAAAATAACGATAAGATAATTCTTACTGCACTTTAAAAATCTATCAAAATAAATAATAATTAATTAAGAATTTTGTTTGGAATATAGAGTGGAGAGAAGAGGCCTTATCGATGACTTTCATTTTGTAAAATACCATGAAAGATATGAACAAATTGAACATCATGACAGACCTTAGCAGATATCGGGCCGGGTGGCTTTTGAAAACTAAACATGTAATTAATACATTTAGTTTTATTTGACTTTAAATTTAAGTTATTTGAAGTGAGATAATTTATATTGGGTATAATTAATTTTTAATTCTAAATATTTTTTTCTTTTAACAGAATATTATTTTAAGTATAATTTATTAATCGGAGTTAAGATGTATGCCCATAAATTATACTGTGTTGTCACGAAAAAGAAGTGTTTCTTAAAAAAAAAAAAAAAACATGGTTTGGGCATGCTAAATGTAGAAACGCCAAACTTAAAACTCCAAAAAGGGTCGCTTGATAAGAAACTTGTCTCTTATTCATCAAATCCTGGAGAACAAGGCAGCAGCACTAATAACCTTGGTCTTCCCTGTCTGGTGCGCAGGAGATTCAAGTCACTGAGTTAGCTAGATTAAATTTCGTAACTCACAGAGTCAACCTCATTGACGAAGCAAAAATGAAAAACTACAGAGAAAATAGCTGAGGCAAGAAAAAATGGTGGCCATCTATACTCCATGCTCAAAAGTAAACAGAGCAGTGATAAAATGGAAAAGTACAAATGGGACTCGATCCAGTGAACATGGGGCCCGGCTACCTACTTCTTGCCATTCTATTATTTACGGGAAATGGGGTACAATGGAGCATACCCAATAATAGCTCCAAAGATCTTGATTTCCTTTTCAGCACGAACTCTGTAAGAGGTTTTTGCGGTAGCTCGATTCTTACATTTAATAAAACTGACCTTGTCGCCAGTTTTAAGTTTCTTGTTGTTGATGAATGCCTTCCAAACCCGTGTAAGGACTGGCTTCCGGTGCCCTCTCCGGCGGACGGAGCACTGAAAGGCCCAGGCTTCGCCTCCCTCATCTCTAGCATCGAACTTTACGGCATGCCCCCCGTCGAAAGATGGAAGAGATTTGAGAAACTTGATAGGCACTGTCAGTCTCTTCTTAACATCAGTCTTGCTGAGGATCTTTGAGAAACTTGCCATTTCCTAGGGCAAACAGAAACGATGAGGATGCTAATAAAATGTGTTGTGTTTTTTCCTGTCTCTGCATTTATAGATTTCAGATAAGTTCCATTTCTACGTCAGATATGATCGCATAATTTTCTTTTCTTTTCTTTTTTCTTTTAATTTGTTGAATACACCCACAGGATTCTTCCAGTAGTTGGTCGTGAGATCTTGCGCCCCATCGGGCGATGTTGGCAACAAACCGAACAAGATCTCACGATGGGAAACTTCATATGTTTATTCCATTAACCATATACGTACGGTCCAATCGTTTAATTTGTTAATTAACGAATCACAATATTAATATTGTACTTAATAGATACTATATTTAAAAAAGAAGAAGAAGAAGAAGAAGAAGAAGAATGCACGTGCAACTATGCTAGCAAATTCCATCTTGTTATCTTACCCATCTTTTCTTCGACATTGATTGCATTTGGACCAATAAGCATTTAAAGCAACCGCTGCCGTATGTGCCCATTGTCTACTGTTTGAACAGCCTCAAGCACATCAAAAAATAAATAATATTTTTTTATTTTTAATTTTTTTTCATATCAACACATTAAAATAATTTTAAAATACCAAAAAATATTAATTTAAAAAAAATAATTTTTTAAAAAAATATTTTTGTGGTCACTTGAGGTAAAAAAATAAAAATAGAAAGAGAGATCAATAGGTACAATCCGGAGTTCATAACATTACTTGAAAGTGACGCGGGCGGCGGCTAGATTCATCTCTTCCTCATGAGATGTTTGACTTGTCTAACCTCGTCTGTGGAACATATGGGACTCCAGGCTGCTAGTCCTGCATGCGTGGGTTCAATTATTGTAAACTGGAGGGGCAAAATGTACAGTTAACAAACTTACTTTGGCTGGGCTATCTTTTTTTTTTGTTTTGTTTTTTGATTTTTTAGTTTACTTGGAGATAATGTACAGTTAACAATTATTTACATTTATTTTCTGAAGAATAATTATTGGACTCCTTAAGTTCAACGTTGTAACTTTTGTGTCCAAATTAATAGCAATGCTATGGATGTTATGAGTGGTATTGGGAGGAAGAGGAGTTGGATTCAAATATCCACCATGAAGGGGATTAATCTAACGATCGCAGCAAAGTACCTGAAGGACTAATCTGGCCATCTCTTATATGGGATGCACTCGTCCTCAATTCCAAACAAATGTCAATAAATTGAACCCAAGAACAATATTAGCAAATTCTGTGGTTATTGCAGAAAACGTTCGTTGCTACTGGGGCTTTATGAAGTAAATATCAAGAGATTTGTGCACAGTGAAATCACATAGATGAAAAGATCCATTCACAAACCGAGTAAAAGGGCTAGATTTATTTCATTAAAGATGAAAATACAGAAGCCACGGTGCCTTGAAGACCCTGTAGCAAGCACACCACCAGGCTTGCACAATTTACATTCCAACGGCTTACCCTGCCTGAGAAGTCTTGAAGTGAATAAAGCCATCTTACAGTGCTTAAGCTTCTCTGACAGGCTTCTAGCTCTGGCAAATACATAAATATCATCACTTATATGGTGCATATATATATATATAACGTAAGCAAATTGAACTATATATATATTATAGCACTGCAGCCTTCCATGAGATAGAGACCCAGCTAATTGCTACTTCTTGCCCATATAATAATATTTACTAATTAATATATATATTTCATTCATGGAAATGTGGCTATGATGGGTGAATAGCCAAAGATAGCACCAAATATCTTAACTTCCTTTTCAGCTCGAACCCTGTAAAAGGGGGTTGCAGCAGCGGTTTGGTTCAAGGAAAATTTGATCTTGTCGCCAACTTTAAGCTTCTTGTTGCGGACGAATGGAAGCCAGCCCTTTGAAAGAACCGGCTTCCGGTACTGTCCTTTCTTGCGAATAGAACACTTAAAGGTCCAGACGAAGCCACTCTCATCTATTGCTTGAAAATCCACGGCATGTCCACCGTTAAAAGATGGGAGAGACTTGAGATACTTCCGAGGCACTGACAGTGTTTTGCTGGTGTCTGTCTTGCGAAGGATCTTAGAGAAGGTTGTCATTTTAGGCTAAGCAAAAAGAAGATATTACTTGTGATCTTCCAAGAATGGCTTCAAACTTCTGTTACATGTGATTTTCCCTTGGATCGATGTTCTTTAAATTTATAGGTGCCCCGGTACGTGCTTAGCGGGCCCTTGCTGCCCGTCCTTTGCTTGCCAGATGAGAGAGACTCACCTTTGTGTTTTTTTTTTGGGATGAGAAACCCCCCCCCTCCTAATAAAATGATCGACCTCCTACGTATCCTTAATCTTCTTAGAAGTACCTCTACATGTGCAAATGGCCCTTGGTGCAAAGGGCAAAGGGGCCCTTTGCACTTGTTTTTGTGGGTGCTGGGCCCCTTTGCACTTTGCCCTCACCTTGTGACCCAAAGGGCCCATGGGCCCCTTTGCACTTTGCACTGACCATGTCACCCAGGGGCCCTTTGCACTTTGCACCCCCTGGGCCCCTTTGCACTTTGCACTCACCATGTCACCCAGGGGCCCTTTGCACTTTGCACCCCCTGGGCCCCTTTGCACTTTGCACCCACCTGGACCCCTTTGCACCCAAAGGGCCTCTTTACACTTTGCCCTCACTTTTTGTCACCCAAAGATGAGAGAGACTCGCCTCTGTGTTTTTTGTGGGACGAGAGACCTCCCTTTCATAATGAAATGATTGACCAATAGACGAGTAAAATTAGATCTCTACTTCGATAATTTTTTTAATATGCCCCGTTATGAATTAATCTTCTTAAAATGCCACTCCTACATATCCTTACATTAATTAAATAAACACATTCATTCAAATCCCAGACATTAAAAAAAAATTATTCCCACTTTTTTTAAAAAAAATAAAAAATTGGCTCCTCATAGATGAGATGAAACAGACGGCATGGGGGAACTGTTGAATTATAAGTCTTTATTTCTTAACATGAATCAGATCATAAACAAATGACGATTTAGTTCCACAAAATCTCGTATGTGACAAACCAGCTTTTTCAGATTAAATGAAAAGATATATGTATAATTATAATACTTGGTATCATGTTTTAAGGGCTTTTAAAAGTGTAATTATAGTTGTTTTTTAAAGTATTTTTTATTTATAATTGTATTAAAATAATATTATTTTATTTTTTAAAATCAACACATTAAAATGATCTACAAACACACAAAAAAAACAAATATTAATTTGAAGAAAAAAATAAATAAAAAATTAATTATTTTTAAAAACACTTTAAAAATATAAAAACAAACAGGTTATCTCTCTAAATTTTTTGTTTTTTTTTTATCAAATTAATAATAAAATATTATTTAATTGTTTATTAAGAAATCTTTGGTTTAATTTAGTTGATTTTACCCTTCCCAAATCGAAATCGAACTGAACTAAAAAAATTTTAAGTTTTTAAAATTAGAATTTTTAGCTTATTTCCTCTATTATGTTTCTTGGTTTATTTTTTATTTTTTAGTTTTTTTAGTTACTCGGTTTTTATGCTCACTCCTATCATATTCTACTGACCAAATAGGTCAACTCATGACTTGATTGTCCGGTCAAAATCTAATTTTATTTTTATTAAAAAAATCAAAATAATTTTATTTTGAATTAACATGAGTTAACTTATCTAAATTAAACATGTTTTTTTATTTGTTCTTAAGTTAATAGCCTCTCTAATTACATCTAACTTCATGCTACGTAGTGGCATTTTATTTATGAAGTAGAATCCTCCCTATGGAACTATTCTTCAATTGGAGGATGCCTTATTTCCTTAAGCTAGATTAGATTACTTCTCAATATGACTTGTTTTTTTTTAAAAAAATGTTTCTTATTTGGTTCATTTCACACACACACACACATGTTTGTTTGTCTGTTCTTATGGTAAGAGCCTCTCTAATTACATCTAACTTCAAGCTATGTTGTGGTATTTTATTTATGAAGTAGAATCCTCCCTATGAAACTATTCTTCAGTCAGAGGATGCCTTATTTCCTTAAGCTAGATTAGATTACTTCTCTACATGAATTATTTTTTATAAAAAAAATGCTTCTTATTTGGTTTTTTTTGGCATTTTGTGTTTTATGTATTTATTTGTTTATTCTGCGCCAGACACACCTCTTGAAAAGTTGGACAAGAAACATTTTGTGAAAGGATCACGTGGATCAGAACTGAATGGGGGCGCTGCAACCTCAAAAGAAGTTGACAATTCAAAAGAAATTGCCCTGATGGAGGCCAAAATTAATAAATTGTGCGACTTACTAGATGAGGTTAGCTGTGGTGCAAATGTACCCTGTTTCTCCTCCACTCTCTTGATCAGTATCACATTATTGATCAGTATCACATTATTGATCAGTATCAATAATTGATAATGTGATTTTGAAACTGATGCAGGAAGAGACACAGGCTGACACTGAAAGTGATGATGATGAACAACAGATTTACAATCCTCTCAAGTTGCCAATGGGTTGGGATGGGAAGCCTATACCTTACTGGCTGTATAAACTTCATGGTCTTGGTCAGGTATGTTTCTTATTAATTGTAGAAGCCTGTTGCTGTTGTTTAAGTAGGGTATCTCACCACTGGTTTCTTCCATGTATATTCTGTTTCTTTCGGCTATTTGGTAATGAAGTTTGTTCTTTCTACATTTGGAGAGTAGTTCTCTCTGCTGTGTATTGTTTTCATTTTCCCAGGTGTATTTAATTGATATGTGAGGAAGTTTTCATTTTCAAGTGCAATAAGTAACGTATAGTATTATTATCCATCATTATGATGCATGTGATACTTCTCTAGTTATATTAGTTGTTTAGTGGAGGATCTTTTTATGGTGTAGTTATAGTATTTGATAGTTTCTATGGCTAGAGGATCTCAATTATTTTTCTGCATGTCAGGAATTTAAGTGCGAGATATGTGGGAACTATAGTTACTGGGGTCGAAGAGCCTTTGAGCGGCATTTCAACCACCAAGAACTTCAATGAGATCACGTCGGTTAAGGTGCGTGCTTTCTCAGACATTTTTCTGAAATCTGAACGTTTCTTTGTTAAATGCCTTTTATTTTGTTCATTCAAATCAAACTCCTGATCTTTTTTAGCGTGAAATTCTTAGTGCTGATTTTGCATGTTAGTTTCAAATCTAACAACCGCTTTCATTTATTCACTAAGCTCTTTTTGTCTAAGACTTCATTTTTATTTTATTTTTGTTTATTTTTCAGGAAGCACAAGAATTATGGAAGGGGATACAAGAGCGGCAAGGAGTGAACAAGTGGCGCCCAGATCTCGAGGAAGAATACGAAGATAAAGAGGGTAACATTTACAATAGAAAGACATACACTGATCTCCAGCGCCAGGGACTGATTTGAAGTGCAGTATTTTGCCAGAGAAGCATCTTAATTTTGAACGGTGAGAGTGACCTACCCAACCCAGTGCTGGGAAAATCATTTGCAGTTCTCAAACATTATAACAACTTAGGCATGGCTTTGTAACATCGATGCATTCATCTGCTAGCATGCAGTCCATAAATTTTACTTGTCAAACCGGACTAGATGAAATTGTAAAGTTGAATTTCAAATTGATTTGCCTCGCTTTTTATAATTGAGTTACAGTTTCATTACTCATGCCTTCATCTCTCTTTGGATGTCATAAATTTGTGTTTTATGCATGGGCGGCGAAAATAATTTATCTCCTTAAGTGGCAAATCTGCTGGTTGGGATTAAGGTATTTAAATTTTCTTATCCTGTAATTACTGGCATATTATCAGCTTGCGTTAAAAAGTTCAGAAGTTGCTTTGGTACTTGCAACCTTGAGTTGGACGGCAAAGGTAACAAAGATATCTAAAGCTTAATGATCCTCGGATAATTAATTTGGATTCTGAAGATCAATTTTAGATGTCACTAGCTTTAATGCGGGTTGGATTATTATTATTTTTTTCAATCTAAAAAAATAATGTTAAAATGTTAGGAAGTCAAAAAGCTTATGTATAATGGCTGAAATATTTTTAAAATACTTAAATGGTTTACTGGATGATATTTTAAAAAAAAAAATAGTGATAAAGATTAAAGACTATTGGATTGCTCCTAAACTTGGAATTTGAGGTGTGGGATTGTGTGATAAAATAATGATACATCAGAGGGGAAAACATTAAATTTAAAAGAAGGAACAAAATCTCTTTTTCAAACATAAAAAGAATAAAGTTACTATGATGCTAGGATTTTTAAAGAAATTAAAGAAATTTGAGACTTGGGATGATGAATTGATTATCATTAAAAACAAAAACAGCTTTAATTTAACAATTTTTAAAATTAAATAAATTTGAGTGAATTTTTTAAAATCACAACTTGTGAAATCTAGACTTGAATTCAATCAAAAAACTTAATCCCTAACCAATTTAATGTTAAAAAATAAAATTAAAAACAAAAATTAACCTAAGAAACTTACAAAAGCATAAAAAAGACAATGATTAATCTTAATAAGAAAAAAAATAAAAAACGATAAAATCACAAAAAAACAGAGTCCATTCTATAAATCATTCCAAATAAAAATAAAACAATAAAAAAAATAAAAATCAAATACGAGAAACATATCTCCTTCAATTGGAAACCTCAGTTTTCTTCGAATCATGGAGAGTACAAACAACAGTTTCAAAGGGGGAAGTGCCTCATGAAGTCGGTCGCTTGTTTCGGAAGTAGATGGCATTGCCGATAGGACTGATGGATATTGTTGATCATGCCCTTCTTTGGAACTAGAAGGGAAGGAAGCATCCTGCAGCAATGGCCAGAAACAAGAAAAGGTGCACAGTATGCGCAATGGTGTTGCATGTTCAGAAGAATCACCAAGAGAACGAATGAACTTATGAGGCACTTCCCCCTTTGAAACTACGCCATAGCTTTGGAAACTTGTAATATTTTATTGCTTCGTCAATGCTTCCAAGTACCTTTCATGATTTTTAACAGCCTTAATTACTTGCATAATTCTTTTTGGTTGGCAGCCATTGGCTGCATTGCTAAGTGGTAAAAATAATATTCGAAATTAAACAAAAAATAATTAAAATAGCAAAAAACAACAACTTCATTTGTCTAATTTGAAAGCTTCCTGAGATTTCATCGGTAATTAAAATGTGTAATAGCTCATGGGCATATCCGCCAAATCTATAGAATTAATTTAAGCGTTTAATATGTTTGACCTTCTTCACAGACTTCGTCATGTCTTTCTGTTTTATAGATGCTTTGGCAACAAATTTCACCTCGGTTTCTTGCCCTAAAAAAAGAAATTCGTAACAAGAAAAGATCAACATGAACAAGTCTAAAATATCACTGTTTTTTCCCTCACATTTCACTGATTAATAGCATTCCCTTTTCTGCAGAAAAATCATTTAACTGTGTTTATCATAAACTACTTTAACAATTTTGCTTATGAGCTGGAACGTACAACTGCAAAGGATTTGTAAGAAAACAATTACGCAAACAGCTTCTCATCCTCCTAGCCAGTAAAATTATGAATGCGAGGAAAATAAGCTGAGGCAGGAAATCCAACAAAGCATGAATCCCCTTTGCTTGAACTAAAAAACATAAGCAAAAGAAAAGGCTGAGATGGGCAAGATCACCTCTGAGAGAATTTAATCTGTAATTATCGGTAATTAATATGCTGAGGATAGTCTTTAGTTCTTAACTGAATTGCTGATTAAGGCCTGCTTCGGATACAAACTAGCACTCAAGCGAAACTTACAGGAAAGTGACCAATTGAGGTTTGTATGCCTTGTTTTTTCTTTTTTCTTTTTTCTTCTTTATACTTGGTTTTTGAGTGTCGGATTTGGGTGTAACTTTGGCGTTGTTAAAGTGTTTTTAGGTTTCGATAGTTTATGGTTACTTTTTTTATTTTTTATTATTAATATGAGTATTTGTATCAGGTTGCGCATATCTTAACTAATCACATGGATTTTCAATTTAACGATTATGTAAATTTTTAGTGACTTCGAGATTTGTAAAACTCAAATTAGTAATTTCTATAAAACAAATCTAGAATTTAACTAGTTGAACTACATCTTTTAAAATTATGATTATCTTTCTTCATCTTTGAGTGGTGGTAATGGCTCGTTTATTCTGTCTTGTCTATGGAATTGTTCTGTTCATATGAAAGATTATTCTTATGTTGTATATACATTACGTGTTTATTATATGTGTATATATAAATTTGAGTAAGTAGATGTATTTAAATATTTAATTTTATTTAATTATATAATTAGGTACAATTTAAAAAATATATATTCATATAAATAAATAAAATTATATTCAAATTCTTCCCTTGAATTTGATTTATGATGACTTCATTTAGCTGTAAAATCAAGCTAAAATTTATACTTTAAAAAGTATATTTAATTTATTTTTGAAGAATATATTTCATTTGTCTTCTTTGTTTGAAGAAAATTTTGTATTTTCTAAAATAATTTTTTCTCTATGTCTAGGGTAATGTCCTTTATTTATTGAGATTTGTAAGAACATCTATGCTTTTTTGCTGATGCTACTTGATTGATTTTTATTTATGAGATGTTGTAATTATAATAAATTATTTTAAATATCTCATTTTATATATAAATCTTTTATAGATATAGAAATATATATAAAATTCAATTTATTTTTCATGTCAACCTTTTATTTTTATATAAAAATAAAATAAAAATGACATGAAAATTTTTGATAAGTTAAAAATATTTTTTGTTTCTACAGTACGAAACCCTTTAATTGATTTTGCTAGGTAGATTGGTCTTTCTAGAAGACCCCTGTTGGAGAGTTTCTTGGAAGCATTGGCTTCGAGAGTCGGATTGGCCTTTGCCATCGTGGAAGCTACTCTGGCTTTGGATGAGGAATCGACCGGGAGGGCGGGAGATCACACGGTCGGAGGGCCTTCTGTCTCTCGGCACTTGTGGTTAATACACAAATTCATGAGGGATCTCTTGCTTCGAGTATTACCTGTACATTTTTAAGAACTGAGAAAAGATACGAAGCTTTACTGTTCATATGAAAAATAAAGTTTTTTTTTATTTTTCTAAGTTTTTTTGGTCTTGCAAAATCTTCCTTATCAAGCCCAATTAGATTTATGAACAACGAAGAATGTGTTTGTTTTATAATTTTTTTTTTTATCTTGCAGTCACATTCTTTTTCCAGCCTAATTATATGAATTTAGGTTTGAAGTTACAGTAAAAGTATCAAATTGCAACTAAAGAGTAGAAGGCAGATAAAATAGATGGTCAACCATAAATACAAGTTTTTTTCCGTACTTGTTCATATTTTAATCTCTACATTAAAAAAAAAAAAGAGAGAAACTTGCTTAAAAATAACAAAAAAAAATTTATTGATTTATCCATTTTTCAGCAAAGAATTTCATAGTTTTTGTGTCAAAATATCTTGATTGATGAAAGGAGTTGGATAAAACAAGGATAAACAAACTCAATTTAAATATTTCAACAGATAACATGTCATCTATTATAATAGGTGATGCAAATAAATATAAACAATCCAAAACAAGAAAACAAAAATTACAACCACGGGCATCTAGGCCATCCAAGCCCGTGCCCATCAATTATTTTATTATTATTATTATTATTATTATTATTATTAATTTTATTATTTAGTGCTGTGGATTTAAGAAATTTTATGTTTAATTTTATTTTTTAATATTTAATTAATTTTAAATTAGTTTTTGTTTTTTTATAATATTATAAAATAAAATAAAAATTAATTGAATCCAATAGATTGCGTAACACATATCACTAACTTTACAAATTAACCTGTGTGAACATGTTTTAGTTTCTTTTTTTTTCTTGGAATTTTTTTCTTTAGACGTTAAGATTCAAGCACACAAATTCAAGTGCCACCGTACCGGATTCAATAACAAGTCGTAAAAAATTAAGGCGGCGGAAATAATGCCATTTGTTGTGTAGAACTAAAGTGTTTGGCTTCCTTGTGGTAAACAGCCTGCGCAGTCAACGACATTGGCATGCAGAGTTGAGGCTTGAGAATCTGCATATAAGCCAAGTGGATTAGGGCACCAAGCATGTGGGTCCCACTGTTGACTATTTTCTGCCGTATAATTTGTGCTGTAAATCACTTCTCATTGATTAAGATATCTGAAATTATTATTTTTTTAAATAGTTTTTTATTTTAAAATATATTAAAATGATATATATATATATATATTTGAATTTCAGTATTAGCATATAAAAATTATAAAAAACAAATAATAATAAAAAGTAGTGTAAAATCCCCCCATGTTGTTGTAACGTGTGGCTTTGTGTAAATTTTTCTTCTTCTAGACTTGTGCAGTTGTGCTGGTCGTCGAGGCTTGTCGAATCTACAATATTGCCACGCATGCTCTGCATCAGGATGGTGTCACCTTCAATATTCTAAGATTTCATCTGAAAAATATTATTTCTTTCTAGTGAAGACAAGCTGGATGTAGTACATTTGGTGTGGAAAAATGTACGAGATTTTAGGTTAATTAATGTTTGTCGGCAAAAGATAATAGAGGCGATGGGACTCATTCTATGAAAGATATGGGTTACATTAGATTAATTAATTTGGTTCCCTTGGCTAAGTAATATATATATATTAAAAGAAAAATTTTCTTGCCCCAGCAAAGGGCACCTAGGTCATCCAAGCCCGTGCTTGGTTGTCTATTTTTTTTTTTTTTCTTTCAGCGTTGGAGTTTTATGGAATTCTATACTCCATTTTATCTTTTGATATTTAATTGATTTTAAGTTAATTTTTATTTTTTATTTTATTATAAAATAAAATAAAATAAAAATTAATTAAGTCTAATAGAGTGCACGTATGACTACCTTTACAAATTAAGCTGTGTGAACATGTTATAATTTCTTTTTTTCTTGGCTTTTTTTTCTTTAGACGTTAAAATTCAAGGACACAAAATTCAAGTACCACCGTACCGGATTCAATAACAAGTCGAAAAAAATCAATGCGGCGGAAATATGTGCAGATTCAATAATGCTTGATGTAAACTGCACAGTCATGGACTTGGGCATGCAGCGTTGAGGCTTGAGAATCTGCACATAAGCCAAGTGGATAAAGGCACCAAACTTGTGGGTCCCACTGCTGACTGCCGTCTAATTCGTGCTATAAATCACTTATCCATTGATTAAGATATTTGAAATTATGACACGAGTGATTTTTAAAATAGTTTTTTATTTTAAAATATATTAAAACGATTATTTTATATATTTTTTTTTAATCTTAATATTAGCATATAAAAATTATAAAAAACAAGGTAAATTTTTCTACTTCTAGACTTTTGCTGGTCGTCGTGGCTTGTCGAATCTGCATTATTGCCACGCATGCTCTGCATCAGGATGGTGTCACCTTCAATGTTCTAAGATTTCATTTGAAAAATATTATTTCTTTCTAGTGAAGACAAGCTGGTTGTAGGAAAATGGGAGTGGAAAAATGAACGAGATTTTAGGTTAATTAATGTTTGTCGGAAAAAGATAATAGAGATTTCACTTTTTTTTTAATTTTTTTAATTTATTTTTTATATCCATATCAAAATAATATATATATAACCCATCGGCCAGCCAGATTCTAGAGCAAGTTATTAAGAGCGTGTTTGGAAATGTGATTGTGGTTGCTTTTCAAAGTGCTTTTCACTTAGAAAAGCATGTCAATAATATTATTTTATTTTTTAAAAATTATTTTTGAAATCAACATATCAAAATGATTTGAAAACATCAAAAACATATTACTTCCAAGAAAAAAAAAATTTAATTTTGCAAAAAACGTTTGAAAAACGCAATCCCAAAATAAGCTTTCTTGAAAAGTAGTCAAAGATACCAAAAACCCTACTCTAGAAGTAGGTGACTAATAAGCTTTGTCGCAGCCACAAGCCATTCTCTGTATTTTTTTTTTTGAAAGAAGCGATTATTATTAAGTAATGCAAAATTATGCAATGCAATCATTACACAGAGAAAAAGTTTGCTGAATTAGCTAGCAAACCTATATAACATAAACCCTACAAACTCAATAAAAACCTTCCACCATCTGTTTCCTGCATAGGAGCCAAAAGAATGCCCCAATCAACATAATCTGCATTGGATTAAACAAAGTACCGATAAATTATCTATGAGGGTCATAGCCAAGCCACAAAATCAGATATTCTGTGCACTCCTTGTTTAGCGAGATGATCTGCCATGTGATTGCTTTCCCGGTAAGAATGAGAGTAGGTGATTGAATCAAAACATGAAGCTAGCCTCTGAGCTGAAGAGAAGAGTTTATGATGAATCCAAGGCCTATTATAAGAATTATTCATCCAGCTAATGACATTGGCAGAATCAGATTCGATAATAATATGTTTATGATGTAAGAAGCAGTTAGAGGCTGACAATTCGATAGCTTTGACTACTGCTCTCAGCTCCGCTACATTAGAGTCTAAGATCCCAATCGGCATAGAAAAAATACCTAAAAGTATTCCATGATGATTCCGCAAAACACCACCTATTCCGGAGGGGCCAGGTTTTCCGATAGAGGATCCATCAACATTCCATTTGAATCTATTTGTCATAGGGGGAGACCACATAATACCAATCCTCAACTTTTGAGAATTAGTCCACCGAACCAGACCTTCAGCAGATCGAAGCAAATCTGAGGAGGAGTAGGGAAAATCCGGTTCTATAGCCTTTAACCATAAGCAAAGCCGAGTAACAATAAGGAAGAACAAAGTATTATAATCTGGGATCTTCTGCTTAAATATTACATCATTGCGAAGAAGCCACATAGACCATGTCGCAGAAAAGAACAACATCACCCATACTTTTTTCTAAAATTTGCCATAAACCAAAGAGTCCCAGTGAGAGAAGAGATTTGCCAAGTTCCTTGGACAACACCAAGCTAAGCCCCACCAATGGATGATTTTGGACCAAATGAGCCAGTGCTTGTAGCAATGAATAAAAAGGTGGTCGACCATTTCTTCCTCAGCCAAGCAGATCGGACAGATTGCAGCTGAGATATCCAGTATGCCTCTTTTAACTAACATGCTGCGGGTGTTGATTTTGTTGATGATGGCCATCCAGCAAAAAACCTCTACTTTAGGTGGGACGAGACCTCTCCAAATCCCCTTAAAGGAGAAGACAGTGTTCAATGGAGAACTAGGAGATAAAAGCCCACATAGAGATTTAACCGAGTATCTTCCTGTGTTATTGGCTTTCCAGACAAGCCGATCCTCTGCTTCTTTGTCCAGTTGCATTCTTGACAGAATAGCGTACATTTGAGTAAGAAGTCCAGTATTCCGGCCTCTCAAATCTCTGATCCAGGAGAAAACCCAGCACCATGCGTGACCATCCCACATTCCCATCTTTTCTAGGCTGGCGTCTTTATCGTTGGACAACTGAAATAGAGTAGGGAACTTCTCTGCCAATCTGCCATTGCCTGTCCAGTCATTAAGCCAAAACTTAATCCATTTTCCATTGCCAACTAGCATCACAGTGTTATTAGTCACAATATTCCGCAATCTAGAATCTTTGCCACAGTAATTAACAAGCTGAGACCATGTGCTTCCAGCACCTGTGATATGATCCTGCGGTATAAGACTGTGGTATTTAGGATTGTAAATGCTTGTAATCACATCCTTCCACATGCTCGACTCCTCAGAGCCATACCTCCATAGCCATTTGAATAGTAGAGCTTTATTTTTGTTTTGCAGAGATCCAATGCCAAGTCCACCAGCACTCTTTGGCATCGACACAGTTGGCCAGCCAACATTGTATATAGACTTGCCTTCCTCTTTTCCGGACCACAAAAAGCATCTAAACTTCTTTTCAATTGCTGTTGATACCGCCACAGGCATAGGGAACAGAGAGAGAAAGTAAATTGGCAAGTTGCTAAGAACCGATTTAATTAAGCATAACCTCCCCCCTATCGATAAGAGCTTCCCTTTCCATGCAACCAACCTAGAGCTGATATTTTGAATGATAGGATTCCACATCAAAAGTCTGCAGGAATTTGCACCAATGGGGAGGCCAAGATATTTGAAAGGGAGGTGCCCTTGCTTACATCTTAGTGTCTGTGCAGTGTAATCACACTCGTGATCTTCTATACCCACACCAAAGATACTGCTTTTGGAGAAGTTAACTTTCAAGCCTGACATGAGCTCAAAGCACAATAGTATGCGCTTAACATTCTGCATGCTTTCTAAGGAGGCTGAACTAAAAATGAGTGTGTCGTCTGCAAACTGTAGATGAGATAAATGAAAACCAGCCTGCCCGATGCTCACTCCCTCAATCAGCCCCAGATCACACCCTCGTTGTAGCATGCAACTCAACCCCTGCACCGCAATGTTGAAGAGAAAAGGAGAAAGAGGGTCTCCTTGACGAAGCCCTTTTTCTAAACTGAATTCCTTTGTGGGGGAGCCGTTTACCAGCACAGACATCTTGGCTGTTGATATACATTGCATAATCCAGCCTCGCCATCGACTTCCAAAACCCATACTGGCCATGACTTCATTCACATAGTCCCATAACACTGAATCAAATGCTTTGTGGAAGTCTAGTTTAAAGAGATATCCTTTGCCCTTTTTCTTCTTCATGAAGTTAATTGCCTCGTTGGCGATCAACACACTATCCAGAATTTGCCTTCCTTTGATGAAAGCATTTTGGTGGTCACTGATGACTTCAGGCAGAACTCGTTTCACTCTGGATGCTAGCAGTTTTGAGATAATTTTGTAGAGGCTGCCTACCAAGCTGATAGGCCTAAAATCCTGCAGCTTATTGGCTCCTTTTACCTTTGGGATAAGGGTGACAAAAGAGCTGTTGATGCCTGGAGGAAGAATATTAGTCCGGTAAAATTCATCCACCATTTGAACAATGTCCCCGCCAATGATGTTCCAAGATTTCTTGATGAAGAAGAAGTTGATACCATCGGGACTTGGTGCTTTGTTTCCTTCACAATCCCACACAGCAGTTTTGACCTCATCAGCAGAGAATGGCAGTTCTAAAGCAGTCGAGGACGAGGGCTGAAGCTTTAGGAAATTCAGATTATTGCAGGAGGCTCTTGGTCTATCTGTAAAAGAGTACAACTTGCTGAAGAAATTGAATACAGCCATCTTCACATCACCGGGTTTCGTCAAAGTGGCTCCTTCAACATCCAGAGAAAAGATCTGATTCTTTTTCTGGCGTGTTGTAGCAGATAAATGGAAGAAGCGGGTGTTCCTATCTCCAAGTTTGCACCACTGCACTCTTGACTTTTGATGCCATGCAGACTCTTGCATTCTGTATAACGTTCTAAGATTGGCAGAGATTATGTTGCTTCGGAATAATTCATCAACTGATAAGTCTCTACTCTCTCTTTGAGAATCTAGGACGTCTGCTTCAATTTCTAGAGATGAGATCTTGCTAGAAGTGTTGCCCACAACATCTCTGCTCCATTTCTTACATCTATCTTTTAATAACTTTAAGGCTACAACCATACTTCGTTTGCCAGAGCTTGAATTTGAGGCTGTATTCCAGTAGAGCTGAACCATCTTCACAAATTCAAAGTTTAGCCACCAACAATTCATCATCCGAACAGGCTTTGGTCCCCAGTTTGTAGAGTCTACCAGCATATGTAATGGTCTATGATCTGAAAAATTCTTCGGGAGTCCATACAGAGTAGATGATGGAAGATGTTGAACATGAAATAATAGAAACGCGACTAATAAATCCAGTTTTCTACTGAGCCAAACACCTCAAAGATTGATTTCAAGCTAATTATAACCATAGCATTGGAATTAATTAAATGCTATCTAGTCTTTGTACAGACAATGGCTTCATTTTCAAGAAGAAATCAATGGAGTTTTGTTTTAATCAAAACCATTATAAAATTATGGTGGATTATAGTGGTTTTGGCTTAGAATGTTTGGAAACGTTATAATAATAACGGTTAAAAAAAAAATTGTGTTAAAAATTATTTTTAACATAAATATATTAAAAGGATTTAAAAATATATATAAAAAAATTTTAAACAAAATTTTTTTTGATTCCAAACTCCAGTTAAGAAAACAAGATTTCTTAACATCCAAGTTTCAAGCACCCAATTCTCCCATCGGCATTCATTGTTTTTGCAAAAAAATCGATGCTTTAAATTATCATATAATCTAAATCTTCAATGATTATGATATGGAGGCGCACGCCATCTCCTTGACCATCGCCTGATTGTAAGTCCTTAAAGAAATAAATCACATTTGACGGGCTTTTCTCATTCTAACAACACATTTTTTAAAAGAGTTTTGGAACAAACAATATTTGAATACAGCTGCTAGAATAGCGGTTATGTTCGAAATACATCTCTCTTTTAAATTAATTAATTAAAAATTAATTAATTTAAAATTCCATGAAAATCAAGTAACCATCGAGATATGAGACTTAAGATCAATAAATAAAAAAAGAGGAGAGAAGAAATAAGCTAATATGACATAAAAGAGAAAGAGAAAATAAAAAATAAAGAAAAAATAAATTACCAGGAATTTATTGGAACTTTGTTTCCAACACATACTCTTGAGTATTGATTAACAAAATAACGATAAGATAATTCTTACTGCACTTTAAAAATCTATCAAATAAAATAATAATTAATTAAGAATTTTTTTTGGAATATAGAGTGGAGAGAAGAGGCCTTCTCGATGACTTTCATTTTGTAAAATACCATGAAAGATGTTGTAACCCATTTTTGGGTCCCCATGAAAAATAAAATAAATAGCCAAAAGAGTTTAGAAAAAATAACAGAAGGCAGAAGCGCTCAGGAAACAGTCAGAAAATTGGTCAAGAAATTCAAAAATACAAGGATTAAATTTTTGAAAGTATATTCTTGAAGGATGAAAGCCCTATTGAGAAGGAAAATTTGAATTTTGAGGAGAAAAGCCCAAATTTGGATGTTTATGGACTTAATTGGATTTTTATGGATTTAATTGGATTTTTATTTGAATTTATAGAAGATTTGATTGCAAGAAAAATTGATTTTTAAGTCAATTTGGGCTTTAATTTGGAGAAATTTAAGTTCTGGGGCCAAAATATATTTTTTAGGAATTTATTGGGTCAAATCAGGGGCTCAATTGCATAAATATTGAAGTTTAAGGGCCAATTAGGGACTTAATTGTGAAAATCCGAAACCAGGGACCAATTTGGAGAAGGCGCAAAGATAGAGGGGGCTGTTTGGATTTGTTTCAGGGGTTTAATTGAAGAAATTGGAAGTTTATTGATCAATTAGGGGCTCAATTGCATAAATCAGAGGCCAAGGACCAAAGTGAAAAAGGCGGCCAACAAGAGGGGCGGGGACCGAATTTGGGGGACTGATTTGAAGTTTAACCATTTAAATGAAACGGCGCGTTTTACCCAAAACGACGCCGTTTCATTATTAAAAAAAAAAAAAAAAAAAAAAAACGAGGAAAATCAGAACGGTGTCGTTTTGAACGACACTGTTCATCTTCCTCCTTCCCCCTGTTTTAACAGAACAGAAGAGGAAAAAAATTCGAAAATTCTTCCCGCGCCTCTCTCTCCTCGCCCCCACCACCTTTAGATATTGGCCGACCAGCCGTTACACGCGATGGTCCCCCACGGTTCTGCCCCTATAAATAGAAGAGAAAACCGAAGAAAAAAAGAGGAAGAGACACCCGAAGGGAGGAGAGAGAGAGAGGAGGCCGAAGAGAGAGAGTGAACCGAACACCGAAGAGAGAAGGAGCCGCAGCGCCGCCCGGGAAGCCATGCCACAGCGGAGCCACCGCAACACCGCCTCCTCCACGCCAGGTCACCTCTTCTCCCCCCTCTCGTTAGTTTTTTCATTTTTTTTCCCCTGCATGCAGAATGAACATTCTGCATGCAGGGAGGAGGGGGGAATTAATTCCCCCCCCCTCTGTTTATGTGTAGCTGGGCCAGGTGGATCCTGGCCCAGCACATTTTTTTTTCTTTTTTTGGGCCAGACTAAGTCTGGCCCGGCCTTGTATCTGACGGGCCAGACCAGGTCTGGCCCATACCAGCTCTCTGGGCCAAGTCCGGCCCAGATATTTGGGCCGGCCCAGCCCGAATTATTTTTATATTATATATTATATTATATGTGTGTATATATGTATATATATATAAAATATAATAATAAAAAAATAAATATTTTGAAAAATCTTTAAAAAATATTGTTGATTTTTCTGCATATTTTTGTCAAAATTTTTTTAATTTTGGTTTGTATTTTTATACTGTAAAGATACAAAACCAGTGTTATAAATACCCGGTTTTCGTCAAAACATCAAAGATTTTCAGAATAAAAAATGTTTTTGCTTTCAAAAAAATTCTAAAAAGTCCCTAAAAATGTTGTTGATTTTTCTGCATATTTTTACCAAAATGGTTTAATTTTGGTTTGTATTTTTATACCGTAAAGATATAAAACCAGTGTTATAAATACCCGGTTTTCGTCAAAATATCAAAGATTTTCAGAATAAAAAATGTTTTTGCTTTCAAAAAATTTCTAAAAATTCCCTAAAAATGTTATTGATTTTTCTGCATATTTTTTAAAGGCGGATTAATATTGGGTTGTATTTTTATACCGTAAGGATACAAGCTCAGTATTAAAATACCCGATTTTCGTCAAAGCATAAAAAAATAATATTTTCTAAAAATTGTTTTTGTTTTAAAATACGGCCTAGTCTCTACAATATATATACATAAATATTATAACATCATATTTTCACACAACAAAGAAAATTTTCAAAACAATATATGTATTAACATGCATTTTGGCTTTAATAACCAGTTTATTCAAGCCATGAGAACTAGGCCAATATTTCAAAAATTCTAAAAAAATCTTTTTGTTTTCTTTTAATATTTGGGATTACGAATTTATACGTAAAACGTATTCCTAAATATTATTAATAAAATTTTGGTATGGACGTTAGAACGGTTAGGATTTTTTTTTATCCGATAAGATAAAGATCTCCTTACCGAGGAGGATTTTTCTTGAACCATAGACAGACCAACAACTAGGAAAACACAATAACACCTTAGTTTTTTTTTTTATTATTATTATTTTTATCAGACAATAAAACAATGCAGCTTACCTTAGGTAGGGCGTATTTGGGGTGCTAATACCTTCCCTTTACGCAACCAGTCTCCGTACCCGATCTCTGAGACCAGTTAGGTTCCTAGTGACCAAAATACTAGGTGGCGACTCCAAAGAACCAAATCAAATAAAAATAAAAAAAATTTCGCCAGTCGAACCCGCAATATGAAAATTTTGTATTTTTTTTGGGGTGCGACAAAAGATATGAACAAATTGAACATCTTGACAGACCTTAGCAGATATCTGGTGGCTTTTGAAAACTAAACATGTAATTAATACCGTGAAAAAATGAATAGGAAAGAACAACATTATCCTTTTATGAGTAATTAGACGGTAATAATCGAGGGACAATTAAGACATTTCACATAATTTGATAAATATATTTTTAGAGTTTTTATGAAATTGTGAAAAATTATTTATAATTATTTAATAATTGAAATTTGTTTTTGAGTATCATTTTTAAATGTTTCAATATACTAAAGTTAATTGATTTGTATGTATAATTTTAATACGTGGAAGGTGTTTCATAAATTACTTCATTTTTAAATGAATTTATTTCATTGTAAAATACAACCTATTATTATTGTAATTAGAGTAACTGCTTTTAACTCTGAATTTAACTTTAAATATGAGTGCCATTATTATTGTAATTAAAGTAACTGTATTCTTTTAACTCCGAATTTAACTTTAAATATGAGTGTGCAATTCATATTTGTGTTTAAAATTATTGGCTTGAATTATTTAAATCTTTGAATGATTTACAAGTTCACTTAACTTTTGAATCTTTAAAAATATTAATATTTTGGTATAATAAATCAATTGATTTTAAGTTATATGTATTAGTAAGTTTAAATTAGCACGCTTTGTCTAACTAAAAAGATGAAATATTATTTACTAAGTGTATGGCACCCATCCCTAGTTTTTTTTTTTTTTAGATGGTTTGAAAGAGAAGTAGAATTTCAAGTGGTTGCTTGGAAGTTTCTTTGATTTATAGAGTTTAATATTAATTTTAATTATTAAATTAATTTGTGATCTTTGACCAGTAATACATTTAGTTTTATTTGACTTTAAATTTAAGTTATTTGAAGTGAGATGATTTATATTGGGTTTAATTAATTTTTAATTATAAATATTTTTTTTTCTTTTAACAGAATATTATTTTAAGTATAATTTATTAATCGGAGTTAAGATGTATGCCCATGAAATATACTGTGTTGTCACGAAAAAGAAGTGTTTCTAAAAATAAAAAAATAAATAAAAAAACCTGGTTTGGGCATACTAAATGTAGAAGCAGCAAAGATTAATATTATATGAGAACTCAAGAAACGCCAAAATTAAAACTCCAAAAGGGTCGCTTGTCTCTAATTCATCCAATCCTGGAGAACAAGGCAGCAGCGCTAATAACCTCTTGGTCTTCCCTGTCTGGTGCGCAGGAGATTCAAGTCACTGAGTTAGCTAAATTAAATTTCGTAACTCACAGAGTCAACCTCATTGACAAAGCAAAATTGAAAAACTACAGAAGAAAATAGTTGAGGCAAGAAAATATGGATGGCCATCTATACTCCATGCTCAAAAGTAAACAGAGCAGTGATAAAATGGAAAAGTACAAATGGGACTCGATCCAGTGAACAAGGGGCCCGGCTACCTACTTCTTGCCATTCTATTATTTACTAGCGTAAGCTACAGAGTCAATACAGGAAATGGGGTACAATGGTAAGACGCTTTTGCCGTAGCTCGATTCTTACATTTAATAAAACTGACCTTGTCGCCAGTCTTAAGTTTCTTGCTGTTGATGAATGCCTTCCAACCCCGTGTAAGGACTGGCTTCCGGTGCCCTCTCCGGCGGACGGAGCACTGAAAGGCCCAGGCTTCGCCTCCCTCATCTCTAGCTTCAAACTTTACGGCATGCCCCCCGTCGAAAGATGGAAGAGATTTGAGAAACTTGATAGGCACTGTCAGTCTCTTCTTAACATCAGTCTTGCTGAGGATCTTTGAGAAACTTGCCATTTCCTAGGGCAAACAGAAACGATGAGGATGCTAATAAAATGTGTTGTGTTTTTCTTGTCTGTGCATTTAATTATAGATTTCAGATAAGTTCCATCTCTACGTCAGATGATCACATAATTTTCTTTTCTTTTCTTTTTCTTTTAATTTGTTGAATACACCCGCAGGATTCTTCCAGTAGTTGGTCGTGAGGTCTTGCGCCCCATCGGGCGATGTTGGCAACAAACCGAACAAGATCTCACGATGGGAAACTTCATATGTTTATTCCATTAACCATATACGGTCCAATAGTTTAATTTGTTAATTAACGAATCACAATATTAATATTGTACTTAATAGATACTATATTTAAAAAAGAAGAAGAAGAAGAATGCACGTGCAACTATGCTAGCAAATTCCATCTTGTTATCTTACCCATCTTTCCTTCGACATTAATTTGTCCCTAAAGCGGCCGTATGTGCACATTGTCTACTGTTTGAACAGCCTCAAGCTCCGTTAATAGCGGTTTAAAGGGGTTTGTAGTTTTTTAAAATATTTATTTATTTAAAAATATATTAAAATAATATATATTTTTTAAAAATTATTTTTGATATTAATTGGTTAAAATCATTACTAATAAAGTATTGATTTAACAGTTAAGATACTGTTATATATATATATGTAAGAATGAGAACACAAATTCAATCCTTACAAAACGTATTTATTGTAAGGAACAACCACGAACACCGAACGAAATTAATTTTACCTTTTTAAAAGGTGTGAGGACATTTGGGCAAGAACAAAAAAAATTACATCAAAATCATTCCAAAATATAAAAAATAATGTTAAGTAAAGCAATTTTTTTTTAAAAAAAAAAATTCAATTTTAAACTACCTTTAAAGGAGGAAGACATGCGATTTTGTAACGGGAGCTTTTTTTATTTAAATTCATCAAATTAATATAATAAAAGGTGGTGTTTTTAAAATTATTTTAAAAAATCTTACTTATGAACCCTACCAATGTGCATGCACGGCATCTTGAAGAACAAAATTCAAAAGGATGAAAAATGCATATCGCTGGGAAATTTGATTTGAAATTAATAATTTGTACGGATGGACGTGGCATGCTTTTCAGTTTTCTGACCCCTTTCGAAAGTTCTAGGCTCCAAGATAAGGGAATTCTTGAGACGTGGATAATTTGAGGTTGCTGAAAACAAATTCAAAAAATGAGATTGTTGAATAGAATAGTAGAATTTTTTTTCCTTACCATTCTAACATGTTCCGGTCTAGTTAGATGGCTGGGCTATCGAGTTTTGGGCCGAACCAATAGGTCCAATCCGGAGTTCATAACATTACTTGGAAGGGACGCGGGCAGCGGCTAGATTCATCTCTTCCTCATGAGATGTTTGACTTGTCTAACCTCGTCTGTGGAACATCTGGGACTCCAGGCTGCTAGTCCTGCATGCGTGGGTTCAATTATTGTAAACTGGAGGAGCAAAATGTACAGTTAACAAACTTACTTTTGCTGGGCTATCTTCTTCTTCTTCTTTTTTTCTTTTTTTTTTTAGTTTACTTGGAGATTATGGAGCAGCTATGTCTGAATTTACATTTATTTTCTGAAGAATATATAATTATTGGACTCCTTAAGGTCGGCGTTGTAACTTTTGTGTCCAAATGAATAGCAATGCCATGGACGTTATGAGCTAGTGGTATTGGGAGGAAGAGGAGTTGCATTCAAATATCCACCATGCATGAAGGGGATTAATCTAACTATCGCAGCAAAGTACCTGAAGGACTAATCTGGCCATCTCTTATATGGGATGCACTCGTACTCAATTCCAAACAAATGTCAATAAATTGAACCCAAAAACAATATTAGAAAATTCTGTGGTTATTGCAGAAAACGTTCGTTGCTACTGGAGCTTTATGAAGTAAATATCAAGAGATTTGTGCACAGTGAAATCACATAAATGAAAAGTTCCATTCACAAACCGAGTAAAAGGGCAAGATTTATTTCATTAAAGATGAAAACACCGAAGCCACGGTGCCTTGAAGACACTGTAGCAAGCACACCACCAGGCTTGCACAATTTACATTCCAACGGCTTACCCTGCTTGAGAAGTCTTGAAGTGAATAAAGCCTTCTTACAGTGCTTAAGCTTCTCTGACAGGCTTCTAGCTCTGGCAAATACATAAATATCATCACTTACGGTGCATATATATATATAACGTAAGCAAATTCAACTATATATTATAGCACTGCAGCCTTCCATGAGATAGAGACCCAGATAATTGCTTCTTCTTGCCCATATAATATATACTAATTAATATAGATTTCATTCATGGAAATGTGGCCATGATGGGTGAATAGCCAAAGATAGCACCAAATATCTTAACTTCCTTTTCAGCTTCAACCCTGTAAAAGGGTGTTGCGGCGGTTTGGTTCAGGGAAAATTTGATTTTGTCGCCAACTTTAAGCTTCTTGTTGCGAACGAATGCAAGCCAGCCCTTTGAAAAAACCGGCTTCCGGTACTGTCCTTTCTTGCGAATAGAACACTTAAAGGTCCAGACGAAGCCACTCTCATCTATTGCTTGAAATTCCACGGCATGTCCAGCTTTGAAAGATGGGAGAGACTTGAGACTCTTCGTAGGCACTGACAGTGTTTTGCTGGTGTCTGTCTTGCGAAGGATCTTAGAGAAGGTTGCCATTTTAGGCGAGGCAAAAATAGAGGAGATACTTCACAAGTTGTATAATCTTTCCCTTGGATTGATGTATTCTTATAGGTGCTCGCCCAAGACCCCCCATGTCATTTATGATGTCATTGTGGAGGGATGAGCAGTGGCGGAGCCACATGGTATCAAAAGGATGAGAGGACCTTTTTGCGGATGAGCGACTTTGATTTTTTGTGGGATAGAGAGGATGAGAGGACCTTTTTGCGGGATGAGCGACTATGTTGTTTACTATGTTTTTTTGTGGGATGAGTGACGATGATGAGATCATGAGAGGATGACTCTGTTTTTTTGTGGGATGAGGGGGATGAGTGCCGATGATGAGATCATGAGAGGACCTTTTTGCGGGATGAGCGACTACGTTTTTTTGTGGGATGAGTGACGATGATGAGATCATGAGAGGACCTTTTTGTGGGATGATTGACTATGATTTTTTGTGGGATGAGCGACTATGTTCTTTTATAAATATTATTGTTATTGTGTATAATTATTGAAAACCTCTTTCACATAGTCAAATTTACCAATATATAAAAAAAAAATCCCTCAACGAGCCTTTAAGAGTTTTACCTATATAAATTTTTATTAATATTTACACTAATATTTTATATGTAAAAAAACAAAAAGCTTAATCTTACTCCAAAACAACGCTGCTTGTTAAAATCTAGTCTCTTGGTTCTCGTATTCAATCAAGTAATGACTCCCTCGCTAATTAATTCAATGTGCAATATTTCTATGTGTAAAAAGTTTACGGGGTTTATTTAACTGGTTAGGTTTTAAATTTATTTTTTAAAAACTATTAGTTTGAGTTTTATAAATTTCAAGGCTATTAAAATTTACATGATTATTAACTTTAAAACATGTAAAATTTCTTAACATGCGCATAAGTTAATCTAAATACTCATGTTAATAATAATAATAATAATAATAAGTTTTAGCCATGTCACTTGGCCACTCCATATCAGCAATTTTTGTGGTAACTTGAGGTAAAAAAAAATTACGAGGCATTTGTTAAAGTGAAATCACAGAAATGAAAATACTATTTACCTAACCAAGTAAACAAAAAAGTCTTACTTCAGAAAAAAGATAGAAGAGGAATTAACACGAAGCTACTGAGTCTTCAACAATACTGTAGCAACAACAACGAAAGGCCTACATTATCCTCAATGGCAAGTTAATTGTTCTTTATTATAAAGAGTAAAACAGTAATTACACTGTAATAAAATTTTGAAAAAAAAAATCCATGCATGGTGAGTATGTACAAAAATGTTTTTCACCGAGGACCTCACCCTTCCATTCTACTTTATTTTGTTATGTTTATAGATTAAATTCACAGGTATAAATCTAAAAAGATGTGATGATAATCAAACAAGCTTGTTGAAAGAAATAAAAAATAAGTATAATTTTTAATTCAAAACACTAGATTTTAATGAGAGTGTTTTATAGGCCCAGTTTCATTTAAGATTTAAAGCGTGTTTGACAATGTGGTAGCAGTTGCTTTTCAAATAGCTTTTCGTGTCGAAATACATGCCAATGATGTTTTTTTCATTTTTTAAAAATTATTTTTGACATCAGCACATCAAAACGATCCAAAAAGTACAAATCGCACTCAATTTTAACAAAAAAAAAAATTCAAATTTGGGCAAAACGCAGGTGCAAACGCAGCACCAAACACTCTCTCAGTCTGCTAACTCCATTAGCATTTAGTTCGCATTTTTATTCCCAAATTAGATTTGAAAATACTTATTTCAGAAATTTTTTTCTTATTATTTTTATATTATTTTCATTTAGAATCAAGTTCATTTTAATTTACTATTTAAACATTTTTTTATACTATTCACCAAAGTTGTCAATTCCGTTCCGCTTCGGCCGAAATGCCCAAAACATCTCATACCAATTCAAAAAACAAAATAAAAGGAAACAATTTTCCCCTCGCTTAAAATCTTGGTTTGATCTGGATTTTCCAGTCAAAATTCAGCTGGAATGTTTTGGTCGAATTTCATGTGTTCCATTTCTGGTTAAAGCCACTGAGTCAAAGTCAAAGAATCAAAATTAAACCCAGTTTAATTTCATTAACTACACAGAACACCCACGTATAAATGCTTTTTTTCTCTAAAGTCTAAACTAAAAACCAAATCCCTAATTTCTCTTCCTCACAGTCTCAAGTTCCCAACCAAAACAATTACAATCGACATCTTGTCTTTCACAAACTTCCCCTCTAATCTTCCCTCTTCTCTATTACTATCTTACTTTTGCATACTGCATCTACAACCTAACTTCCCGATCGAACCGACTCGATCGATAAAAAAGAGAAGGAGCCCTCTAGAACCTGGAAAAGTAATTATCAATGAATTTCAAAGAATTCTCAACCTCTCCATAAATATTATATCACACAAAAGACTCATACCGGATTCCAAGACATCTAATCTCGTTTTGTGGCCATCTGTTCCCTTCTCGAATAATTGTCTCTTCTCTTTAAGGTGCAATCTTTTCTCTCTCTTTAAGTTCAAATTGGAAATGGAAAACGCATGAACTCGGTTCTATTACACTGCTGGAACATTAATACCAAATACCTTTCTCATAAATTTTGTATTTAATTTGGTCTTTCTTTGTATATAATTTACTATTCTTTTTGTTTATATAATCTTACTGTTGGGTTCGTAACTTTGTATTGTATTTATCATTTTATTGCTTCACGGGGCTTAGCTAGCTGGTTTGAACTTTGAAGCTTTATCTGAAATTGAATGCTACTTTGATGTTTGATTGATATGTGCACAAGCTTATACAAATCAAGTCAAGGCTCTTTAAGTAAATGAAATTGGTAAAACAGAGTTAGTGATTTGTTTTATTTATACTGCAATTTGAATACATCAAGATTAAAGCTAAACAGAGTTAAGCCTAGATAAGAATGTTACATTTAAAGGAATAAATTATACTACATACGTCAAGATTAGAATTCAAGAAACAAAGAACAAAATAATCGGATTAATTGCTAGGTTGCTAGGTCTAGTAGTTAATAATATAACTTGACCATGACCGGATTAAATATAAGGAAGGATATATAATTATTATATGAAATCGAATGTATCAAATAATAAATTTAAAGTGTGAACTGTGAAGCCAACGAATGATATTTATAAATCAACATTGTATCTTGAGAAATATCATTCTTTTCATTTTAAGTTATTGGTATTATTACCATCCATTTTACTTTAAAAATCGCATTGATGTAATAGCTGAAATTAATTGTGTTTAACTTTTTTTCAGATCAAATTACATGGCTGAAAACTCATCAAATGGTGCTTCTTATATGGCTTCAACTCCAGCAAGATCAGATGATCCAGCATGGGCTCATGGGCAAGTGGTTGTTGGTGCAAAGAACTCAAGTATATTTGTTCATTGTAGCAAAAGGATCAACGGTAGTGGTATTACTTGTCAGAAGTATCACCTTGCTGGTATTAAGGGCCAAGTTAAAGCTTGTAAAAAGGTTCATCCAAATGTGAAATGGCAAATGAAGTAGTTGATAGAGGACTTAACAATGAAGAAAGAGACTTAAAATTGATATTGGAAATTCTCAATCACTTTCCAATGATAAAGTCGAAGAGGGTGGTAGTGCAAATCCTATTTTAAGTGATATCGGTTCAAAAGCAAATAAGAGATTGGCAATGTAAAGCACAAGTGTAAATAGAAAAAAAGATGACTTCATTCGTTCCACGAACTACCCCAAGCTCACAACCTAACATTAAAAGTGCAATGGCTTCTAAAGAGAAGGAACATAATGCAAGGAAGCTCATGGCAAGATGGTGGTATGATGTTAATGTACCACTTAATGGTGCTACATCATATTATTATCAACCAATGATAGACGCCATAGCATCAATGGAACCTGGTTTTAAAGGACCATCATATCATGATTTAAGGGGACCATTTTTAAAAGGTGTAGTTCATGATGTCCATGAATACCTCTTTGAAATCAAGGCTGATTGGAAACTTTATGGATGCTCTATTATGGCAAATGGGTGGTCAAATAGAAGGAATGTACCAATTGTGAATTTTCTTGCTTATTCTCCAAGAGGTACCATATTCTTGAAGTCAGTTGACACTTCAGGTCTTCGAAAAGATAAAGAGACATTGTTTGAAATGTTTGATGAAGTTGTCAAAGAAGTGGGGCAAGAAAATATTGTCTAATTTGTTAGTGATAATGACTTTGCATTCAAAGCTACTGGAAAGACTTTACAACAAAGATATGACACTTTCTTTTGGTCTCCTTGTGCTCTCCATTGCATTGATTTGATGTTAGAAAATATTTTCGATCCAAGATATTTTCCAATGATTGATGAAACCATTAAGAAGGCAAGAAACATAACCAAATTTATATATAATCAGGTATGGGTTTTAGCTTTGATGAGGAAAGACTTTACTAATGGAAATGATCTATGTTGTCCTGGCATTACAAGGTTTGCTACCCATTTTTTAGCATCCAATGTTTACTTAAGTTTAAGAAAGAGCTTCAACAAATGTTTACTTGCATGAAATGGGTAGAATCAAGTCATGGTAAAAGTAAAGTTGGAAAAGAAATAACTGCCATAATTTTACAAGATAAAGACTTTTGGCCTCGATGTGAACATATAGTCAAAGTTAGTGAGTCTTTAATGAGAGTTCTTCGGTTAGAAGATAATGAAGAAAAACTAGCAATTGGTTATTTATATGAGGCAATGGATAAAGAAAAAGAACCATCAAGACAAGGTTGAAAAATAGAGTATCTCAATATGAACCATGTATTTGGGTAATTGATGCTAGATGGGATAAGCAACTTCATAGTCCATTACATGCAACAAGTTGTTTTCTTTATCCTGGAATCTATTTAGGCCTTTTTTTTCAAAACAAAAGGAGGTTACTTGAGGTTTACTTAGCACAGTTACTAGATTGGTCCCTAATTGTAACACTCAAGATGTAATTAGTGGCCAACTTGAGGAGTATAAGAAAGCAATTGGTGATTTTGGCATCCCCTAACTATTCGTCAAAGAGAAAAGTTAAATCCAGGTAATAAACTTTTTGTTTTTTAAATATAATATTGTTTTGTATTTATAATATCTGATTTATTAAACTTTTTTCTTATCTAGTCGCATGGTGGGAGCAATTTGGCAATGATACTCAAGAACTTCAAAAGTTTGCAATTCAAATTCTTAGTCATTGTTGTAGTACAACTGGGTGTGAAAGAAATTGGAGTGTATTTGAATTCATTTATTCTAAAAGGCGCAATAGGCTAGAGCACAAGAGATTGAGTGATCTAGTATTTGTTCTTTATAATTTAAAGATTCAACATAGGTAAAATATTGATATTATAATATTAATAATAATATTGAAAATGATTATTACTATTTTCATTAACAATAACATTAATTTTTTAAAATTAAATTTATCACTAATATATATGTGGTTTATATTCATGTTGTTTTTTTTCATGTTTATACTTTGTAGGAATTTGAGCTAAACAAGGGATACTTTAGATCTCATTAGCCTCAATAACATTGATCTATTGAATGAATGGATTTGTGAAGAACCTAGCCTTCCTGATGGAGATGATATAAGTTGGAAGACTATAGAAGCACTTTTGTCTACTTTGACTTTAGAGGATGAAAAGACATGTTTTAATGACGAGAATGAGCTTAGTGGAAATGATCAACTATTAAAATGTCTAGCTAATAACTTTCCCTATATACCACCACAAGATCAAGATCATTATTTCTATGTTAATGATGTTTGATTTATGTTTTTTTTTGTGTTAAAACATTTTACTTTCATAATATTGGTATTTTATTTAAGTTAAATTAGTTTAAGACTTTAAGTTAAAGTTCTATTTAATTTTGACTATTTAGAAATATTTTAAATTTTAAAATTATGTTTGCTTGACATTGTGTTTGTACTTTGTAATGCATAATTTATAATTAATTTATCTTGAATTTGATTTATATTTGTTGAATTATATATATGTGAACAATAGAACCACAAAACGGCACACCAAAACGCTCTGAAATCGAAACATTTCGTTTCAATTAAAAAAATAAAATACCTGCCGAAACAGAATTGACAACCTTGCTATTCACATCAGAATTATTGAAATTTAGAATTTATCAAAATTAAAATTCTCTATACATATAATTTTGGATTTGTGTAACCTTGATTTGTTTTTTTCACTAAACACTGTTTTTTTGCAGTATTACTTTTTTATCACTGTATTTTTTAGTCAACTTATATGTTAATCAAAATTAATTTATTTTTTCGAGTCATCTCAAGAGCACATTTAATGTAAATTAGCTTGGTGCATTTAGGAAAGTAACTTTCATGAGTGTTGGTATTTATAAATCCCAAATATTAAAGACGAACAATTTGCTCATGGAAAACAATGAATTGATTTAGGTAGAGACCAAGAGAGCAGATGCCATAAAAGTAAAGTTGTCAATTCTGTTTTATTTTTTCTAAAATGACCGAAATATTTTATATTAATTTAAAAAATAAAATAAAATGGTACAATTGTTTTGAATTTTAATTTAAAGTAAATAAATAAAATTTTAAATTTTAAATTTGTTCAAAAATACTTTTAAAACACAAAAATAAACAGGGTTATGCTTTTTATTGGAACATATATCGATAGATTTAATAGTTTAGAAGACCGATTGCAGTTATTTTTTAAAGTATTTTTTATTTAAAAATATATTAAAATAATATATTTTTTTATTTTTTTAAAATTATTTTTTATATCAACTAAAAAAAAATTAAATTTGCATGAACCCAAACGGTGCTGTAACGATCCTTGGTGTGGTCACTGGTAACCATGCACTGTCTTGTCAATGAAAATTCTTTGCCACTGTTGTTTAGAGCTGTGAATAATAATAATAATAATAATAAAAGGGCTAACCTCAAAACAATCTCTCAGCTATGTATGTACCTTCTCTTGATTGAGTCCTAAAAGAAATTTGTCTCAATTGGGTCCTCATTTTTTTTTCAAATAAGATTTCAACCTACTGCCATTGCTGCACCCATTTGCTGTTCCATGTACTGTGGTTGTTGCTTAGTCTCTATACTTGCTAGTGCCAGGGCCAACCATAGCAGATATTTCAAAGTTCTGGGGGGGGGGGGGGGGGTATTTAGCCACCCAAAAATGGAAATAAACAAATAAAAGTTATCATCATACTGTTAACTTCTAGTTTAACCAGGGATGGCAAATTCAGTCTCTCTTCCTTTTCTCTCTGTTTTTACTGTTTCATTTGTTATGAATGTACTATAACTCCAAAAATACTTGATGGTTTCAACAGATCAGACATAGCCTGGAAAGATGCCAAGTATGCTCAGATATGGGAATATCTCAGAGGTGAATTTGAATTAACTCAAGAGATTTGCAAGTCTTGATCTTAAGCTGAAGTTTATTGAGGTACTTTTTTTTTTTTTTAGATTTATATGAGTATCCGGGTTAGCTCGTGTGTATCTCAATTAATCTTACAGGTTCTAAAATTAATAATCATGTAAATTTTATTTATGATATTCTAAGTATTCATTTCCGAACATGAATCAAATCATAAACAATTAATCGTGATTCACACAGTATAGGAATTCTAAGTACTTATTTATGAATATGAATTCTTAAGGCATTTTTAAATAAAAATTATTTTAAATATTTTTTTATTTTAATATATTTTTAAATAAAAATATTTTATAAAATAACCGCCGATAAATTTTCAAAAACTACTTAATAAGCTTTTTCTACTGTTGATGATTTAGGGAATTCTAAAACGTGGATAATTTAAGGTTGCTGAAAACAAATTCAAAATAAAAGAAAAATAAAATAAAATAAAATAAAAATTGAGATTGTTGAATAGAATAGTAGTAGTCTATTTGTTTTGTACACATAGCAAATTTTCCCCTTCCAGCCAGCAAACCCATTTAATATTTAATTAAAATAGTTATTTAATTAAATTGACTCAAAAACTCAACAACTCAATTGAAAAATAACTATGTAAAACCCATGGTTTTAAAAAGCTACGTATTTAAGTAACATTTTCACATTTAATATCTTACAATCATGCGCTTAGGTGAGGTTTTTGTTTTTGTTTTTTGAAAAAAAAAAACGACGTATTTTACCACTTGTTATTTTGACTTCTTCTTTTTGTAACCAAGGAAAATAAAGGGGATATACAAATACAAAATACAAACCCAACAGAGAGCTACTCCAATGGGTTTCATGGTCATGTTGGTCCATGCATATACCCAGCTCGAGAAATAGTTTAGTCTGCGACTCTGCATGGACTAGTTTTTATAGGTTGGTAGCTGATATCCACTTTTGGGCTAACCATGATCTTATGTATCTTCCACTGGACGTACCATCATTGAACTCCCTCAAAGGAAAAGGCTCACACTCCATTGACCATTCGTTATCATCAGGTAAAAAAAATGTAATATTGAAAATAAAGAAGAGGAAAAATCAAATGCACAGAACAAGGCACGAGAGACCAGGTGTTTTATATATATATATATATATAGGTGCTTAATTTTGGAGGATTTTCAGTTTTTTATAGCAAAACAAAATTTTTTTTACTGGAAAACATAGTTAATCATCAGCTATTAAGGATTGGATATCCTTCAACGTGTCCAAGTGATGATTGGGGAAGTGGAAATCAACTCCTTATTTGGATTAACATAAGGGATACTGTCGCATCTTCAAGAGGAAAAGACTTCAGGGAAACTCTCCTCTGGACATTAAAAAAATCAAGACTCTTTGGCACAAAATTATCAGCTAGAAAACGGAGGAAACTTGTCCTATTTAAGGAGATGGCTGGGCTATCGAGTTTTCGGTCGAACCGATAGGTCCAATCCAGAGCTCATAACATTACTCGAAAGGGATGTATTCTAGAGGGGCGAGATGTACAGGAAACAAACTTACTTTGGTTGGGATGGGGCGGCGGCTAGATTCATCTCTTCCTCATGAGATCTTTGACCTGTCTAAGCTCGTTTGTGGAACATATGGGACTCCAGGCTGCTATTGGAGCAAATTTTGTGGTTATTTCAGAAACCGTTCGTTGCAATTGGAGCTTTATGAAGTAAATATCAAGAATTTTGTGCACAGTGAAATCACATCAATGAAAAGTTCCATGTACAAACCAAGTAAAAGGACTAGTTTTATTTCAGAAAAGATGAAAACACAAAAGCCACGGTGGCTTAAAGACACTTTAGCAAGCACACAAGCAAATTAAACTATATATTATAGCACTGCAGCCGTCTATGAGATAGAGACCCAGCTAATCGCTTCTTCTTGCCCATATAATATATACTAATTAATATAGATTTCATTCATGCATGGAAATGTGGCTATGATGGGTGAATAACCAAAGATAGCACCAAATATCTTAACTTCCTTTTCAGCTTGAACCCTGTAAAAGGGTGTTGCAGCAGCGGTTTGGTTCAAGGAAAATTTGATCTTGTCGCCAACTTTAAGCTTCTTGTTGCGGACGAATGCACGCCAGCCCTTTGAAAGAACTGGCTTCGGGTGTCCTTTCTTGCGAATAGAGCACTGAAAGGTCCAGACGAAGCCACTCTCATCTATTGCTTGAAATTCCGCGGCATGTCCACCTTTGAAAGATGGGAGAGACTTGAGATACTTCGTAGGCACTGACAGTGTTTTGCTGGTGTCTGTCTTGCGAAGGATCTTAGAGAAGGTTGTCATTTTAGGCCAAGCAAAAAGAAGATATTACGTATCCTCTTCCAAGAATGGCTTCAAACAATTCTGTTACTTGTGATCTTTCCCTTAGATCGATGCTTTTAATTTATAGGTGCTGCGCGACCCCACATGTGGATTCATGTTTGCTTCCCAGGTTCGGCTTCACTCACCCAGGTTCGGCTTGTCACCACGTCATCACCTCACCCAGGTTCGGAGATGTTCGGCTTCATGTTTGTTTTTCCTGCAGATGTCACCACGTCATCAGGTTCGGCTTCATGTTTGTTTGTTCGGCTTCATGTTTGTTTTTCCTGCAGATGTCACCACGCTGCAGATGTCACCACGTCATCAGGTTCGGCTTCATGTTTGTTTTTCCTGCAGATGTCACCACGTCATCAGGTTCGGCTTCATGTTTGTTTTTCCTGCAGATGTCACCACGTCATCACCTCACCCAGGTTCGGAGATGTTCGGCTTCATGTTTGTTTTTCCTGCAGATGTCACCACGTTATCATGTTTGCTTTTCTTTTGCCCAGGTTTTCTCCCTCTCCCACCTCTGCTTTTCGTGGGTGGGATGAGAGAGACTCACCTTCGTGTTTTTTTGTGGGATGAGAGACCCCACCTTCCCAATGAAATGATTGACCAATACACGAATAGAATTAGAAGTACCTTTACTTCGATAATTTTCTTAATATTGAACCTTTTTTTGTTTTTAATGATTCCAATGCATAAAAATCAACGCAACAGAATCAAACACATGTTTATGCAGCAGCTCTTCGCATCTTGAAGAGATGGGACCTGTTAGAAAAGAATCAAGGTGGGACCCATTCGGTAGAAGAAAAAAAATAATCAAGAGCGCCCGCTTTATCGACGCTCAGGCTTTGAATTGAATTGATAATTATGCTTGTAACATATGGTGCATGTTTCTATTAACTAACCAACCTGTGAATATATATATATATCCCCCTCTTTATCGATGCTCTTTTTCTCGCCGTCAACGACGTTAAGATATTGTTTATTTTTGTATTTTATAATATTATTAAAAAAAATTAATTTTTTTTATTTTTTATTTAAAATTAATATTTATTTAGTGTTTTCAAATCATTTTAATATTAATATAAAAAATAATTAAAAAAATAAAAAAAAATATTTTAATACATTTAAAAAAAAATCTTGAAAAATAATCACAACCATACTTACAATAAAAAGTAATATTCAAGATGGCATATAAGAGATGGTTGAAAGGACCGTGCCCTTATAAAATTTTCAAAAATTCAATAAAGTCCCATAATTTAGTATACATACTTGTAATACTTCGAAATTATTTGATACCTTCAGGAAATTTTATTCTTTAGGGCATAGACAAAGCATCGCTAGTACAAGAATCATGTGCATTTCCTTTCAAGTTAGCTAAAACAACATAAGTAAATGTTAAATTAAAAGATGTTGTGTTTGACAATGAAGATGTCGTTGAAGTCGTGAGTGTTTGATTAGTAAGGAACTATTTCATCGACTAAGCTCTTGCTATGGCTTGGCACTACAAAAATAATATCTCCACCCTCAGAAACTTTTTATGTTATTATAAAACTTGATATAATAGTTTAAATTTGAAAAATCCCAACCAGCTGCTTTCTTTTTTTTAACCTTTTCCTATTTTATTTCATGTTTTTGGATATATATATATATATGTGTATATATATATATATATATATATATGTATATATAGATATATATGTATATATAGATAGATGAGGGGAGCAAAATAAGGTCAAAGAAAACATCATGTCATGCAATTAATAAACTTGTTAATAACTATTTAAGTGGTGACTCAGTGGTAAGAGCTAGGGATTAAGAGGTTTGCTTCCTCTATGATTTTAGGTTCGAGCCCTGTGGTTGCTTATATGATGGCCACTAGAGACTTACATGGTCGTTAACTTTAGAACTCATTGGATTAGTCGAGGTGAGCGCAAGCTGGCCCAGACATTCACGTTAATAAAAAAAAATAAACTTATTTAATAGTTTATTGATGGATTCGGGCGGACATTATATATTTGTACTGACACAATAGAAGTATTTGAAAATATAATAGCGATTATTTTTTAATAATGCTTTTAAAACACAGAAATAAACAAATTCACTAGCAAGAATGTTTGAAAATGTGGTTGCGGTTGTTTTTTACTTGGAGATGCATCAAAATAATATTTTTTTGTTTTTAATTTTTTTAATATCAGCACATTAAAATCATCTAAAAATACAAAAAAAAATTGATTTGAATATTTTTTTTTAATTTTTTAAAAGGCAAAATTAAATAATGCGTAAATCATTAAGTCCTTTAGGAAATTATTCAATTGTTTTATAGTACAAGAATAGAATGAATCATTATAAAAGGTTGTCTTGCCTCCGCAGACTTCCACACTTTTATTGATAAAATGTTTCTACTATTTGATGCAATAAGAAAATAACCTAACCAAAAAGCAAAGTGCAATATTATATTATATACTGTGATGTTCAATTGAGTGGGTGGACGATGCTTTGGATTAGTATCAAAGTTCTTAAACCTGGGAACATGTCAGGTTTAACTAGGATAATCTAGATTAATTAATTTTATAAAAATTAAAATCAAATTGTATTAAATAAAACTTTTATATAAAAAAAATTCAAACATCAATTGGGTTAAAATAGATTAATTCTAGATTTTTTTTTAACTCGAGTTAAGTTTAATATTTTTTTATTTTTTAAAAATTATATTTTATATCAGCAAATTAAAATAATAATAAAAATATATAAAAAAATTAAATTTAAACTAAAAAAAAATTAAATTTTAATGGAACCCAAACGGTGCTGTACAAATCCTTGGTGTGGTCGCTGGTAACCATGCACTCTCTTGTCAATGAAAATTCTTTGCCACTGTTGTTTAGAGCTGTGAATAATAATAATAATAATAAAAGGGCTAACCTCAAAACAATCTCTCAGCTATGTATGTACCTTCTCTTGATTGAGTCCTAAAAGAAATTTGTCTCAATTGGGTCCTTTTTTTTTTCAAATAAGATTTCCACCTAAACATTTTTAACAAAATAATGTTAATCTTCCTCCAAAACAACGCTGTTTGTTAAAATTTAGGTTCTTGCTTCTCTCCTTCGATCAAATAATTTCTTTTTTCTAGTCATCTCAAGAACACATTTAATGAAAATCAGCTTGGTGCATTTAGGAGAGTAACTTTCATGAGTGTTGGTATTATAAATTACAAATATGAAAGATGAACAATTTGCCAATGGAAACCCACGAGTTGATTTAGGTAGAGACCAAGAGAGCAGAAGCCATGAAAGAGGATGGCTCGTTAAAAACCTAATAATTCACAGTTTGCTGTTCAATGTATAACAAGAAGAAGGAAGAAAGAGGGCCAGAGATTCTGAAAGCTGTATCCATTTGCTGTTCAATGTAATGTGCTTGTTGCTTTGTCTCTATACTTGCTAGTGCCAGGGCCAACCAAAGCAGACATTTCAAAGTTCTTGGGGGGCACCTAAAATGGAAATAAAAAGAGAAACGTTCTCATCATACTGTTAACTTCTAGTTTAACCAGGGAAGGCAAATTCAGTCTCTCTTCCTTTTCTCTCTGTTTTTACTGTTTCATTTGTTATGAATGTACTCTAACTCCAAAAATACTTGATGGTTTCAACAGATCAGACATAGCTTGGAAAGATGCCAAGAATGCTCAGATATGGGAATATCTCAGAGATGAGTTTGAATTAACGCAGAGATTTGCAAGTCTTGATCTTAAGCTGAAGTTCGTTGGGGTACTTTCTTTTTTTTTAGATTAACATGAGTATTCTGATCAGTTTACACGTATTTCGACTAATCTCACGGGCTTTTAAGTTAACGATCATGTTAACTTCTAGTAATTTTGAAATGACTCGAATTCATAACAATTTAAAAATAAATCTAAAATTTAATTAGTTAAGCTATATCTCGTTTTATTTTGTTTTGTTGAGGTACTATCTTTGTTAGAAATTCAAGTGAATATGTTGCGCTCTTGCTGCTAGAAAGCTGCTCTAACCGAAATTTTACGGTGATGTCTTTGCAGCATAATATTTCGCTTTCTTCAGGAAATTTTGCAAAACAGGAAATCACAGTTTGTGGAGTGGCTCATCATTGTGTTGATTGCTGTCGAAATCATTACATCAGTTTTTGATATATTGTCCACAGATCAGGATTTAAATAATTCTAATCAGTTTACTATCAATGTCTTCTATACACAAGTGATCAGACATGAAAGGTTACGATTGAGGTGGCACCTTCTGTAAATTCTCAATTAGTCATTACGGGAGAAGACAATACAAGCATCTGCCATTCTTAAATTATTCCCACCCCTTTTTTTAAAGTGGCTCCTAGTACAAGGAATACACTGTATAGGATATTCTAAGTATTTATTTCTGAACCTGGATCAAATCATAAACAATTGAGTCATAATTCACTCCGTATAGCAATTCTAAGTACTTATTTATGAACACGAATTTTTAAGGTATTTTTAAATAAAAACTATTTTAAATAATTTTTTTATTTTAATATATTTTTAAGTAAAAATATTTTATAAAATAATCGCCGATAAATTTTAAAAAACTACTTAATAAACTTTTTTAGAATCCTAGCTGAGGTATCTACTGTTGATGATTAAGGGAATTCTAAAACGTGGATAATATTTTAAGGTTGCTGAAAACAAATTCAAAATAAAAGAAAAATAAAATAAAATAAAATAAAAATTGAAATTGTTAAATAGAATAGTAGTAGTCTATTTGTTTTGTACACATAGCAATTTTTTCCCCTTCCAGCCAGCAAACCCCTTTAATATTTTATTAAAATAGTTATTCAATTAAATTGACTCAAAAACTCAACAACGCAATTGAAAAATAACTATGTAAAATACACTTGAGGATCTAGTCCATTGGTCAACTACAAGGCTTGCCTTTGTGAACGTCCTAGGTTCGATCCTCAAGAGTACCAGCTTGTCACCCTCGCGGTGCCTTACCTGCCTACTGGGCTTGCAGGATGTTCAGTAGGTCCTGGAGTTAGTTGTGGTGCGCGTAAACTGGCCCGGACACCCAGGATCATAAAAATAAATAAATAAATAAAAATAACTATGCAAAACCCATGATTTTAAAAAACTACGTATTTAAGTAACATTTTCACATTTAATATCTTACAATCATGCGCGTAGGTGAGTTTTTTTTATAAAAAAAAAAACGTATTTTACCCCTTGCTGTTTTGAGGTTTTATTTTTAAACAAGGGAAAGAAAGGGGATATACAAATACAAAATACAAACCCAACAGAGAGCTACCCCAATGGGTTTCATGGTCATGGTTGGTCCATGCATATACCCAGCTCGAGAAATAGGTCAGTCTGCGACTCTGCGTGGGCTAGTTTTTGTAGGCTGGTAGCTGATATCCGCTTTTGGGCTAACCATGATCTGATGTATCTTCCACTGGGCGTACCATCACTGAACTCCCTCAAAGGAAAAGGCTCACCCTCCATTGACCATTCATTAATGCAGCTCATCAGGGAAGAGAAATGTAATATTGAAAAAAAAAAAAAAAGAAGAGGAAAAATCAAATTCACAGAAAAAGGCACAAGGGACCGGGGTTTATTTATATATTACTTAAGTCTGGAGGATTTTCAATTTTTTTTGCTGCAAAACAAAAACAATTTACTGAAAACATAGTTGATCATCAGTTGTTAATATTCATATAATTTAAATATAATTTGCAATATATAAAATATAAATAAATGCAAAATTTTAGAAAGTGTTCGCAAGTTACAACTTTTTTCTCCTTACCATTCTAACATGCTCCAATCTTCAATGTCAACCCAAACTAGCTAGATGGCTGGGCTATCGAGTTTTGGGCCGAACCAATAGGTCCAATGCGGAGTTCATAACATTGCTTGAAAGGGACGCGGGCGGCGGCTAGATTCATCTCTTCCTCATGAGATGTTTGACTTTTCTAACCTCGTCTGTGGAATTTATGGGACTCCAGGCTGCCAGTCCTGCGTGGGTTCAATTATTGTAAACTGGAGGGGCAAAATGTACAGAAAACAAACTTACTTTGGCTGGGCTATCTTTTTTATGGGATGCACTCGTACTTAATAACAAATTGAACCCAAGACCAATATTAGCAAATTCTGTGGTTATTTCAGAAAACGTTCGTTGCTACTGGAGCTTTATGAAGTAAATATCAAGAGATTTGTGCACAGTGAAAACACAAAAGCCACGGTGCGTTGAAGACACTGTAGCAAGCACACATAAGCAAATTCAACTATATATTATAGCACTGCAGCCTTCCATGAGATAGAGACCCAGTTAATTGCTTCTTCTTGCCCATATAATAATATTTACTAAACACCAAGGCTTGTAGGCCAGCGGTGACAAGGAGTTTCGTTGCCTCTGCATCCTGGGTTCAAGCCTCAGCGTGTACGCTTGTCACCCCCGTGGTGCCTTACATGTTCATTAGGTTTGCAGGATGATCAATGAGCCGTGGGATTAGTCGTAGTGCGCGCAAGTTGGCCCGGACAACCATGTAAATTAATATATATATATATATATATATTTACTAATTAATATATATACTTCATTAATGGAAATGTGGCTATGATGGGTGAATAGCCAACTATAGCACGAAAGATCTTAACTTCCTTTTAAGTCGAATCGAGCCACCATCGCAATTTCTTCTCATGACATGTACTAACTTTATAGAAGGCTTCTACAGGTGACCCTACTTCCTTTCTATTTCGTTTTAGTCTCTAGCTAGCTCCGATATTTTAGAAAGTGAAAGGAAGTGGCGGGGGGAGAGAGGGCATCTAACCTGTCATAATTGTCGGCGATACTTCTCTACGAACTTGATCCCATCAGACTGTTCTTAATGAGATTAGTGGACTAATTACATTACTAAATGGTCAGAGAAGAGACAGATTTAGAAATGGATAGATAATTTATAATTTTGATTTTCATTTGATATTCTTATATTTTCAAGGGAATTAAAATGATTTTTAAGGGTTTTTTTTTAGCTTTAAGTTTGAGTTTTAGATGTAAAACAGGAAAAGAAAATATGAGTTTGGGGGAGCCAAAATCGACTGGGAATCCTTGGTGTGGTCACTGGGAACCATGCACTCTCTTGTCAATGAAAATTCTTTGCAACTCTTGTTTAGAGCTGTAAATTAAAAAAATAAAAATAAAATAAAAGGACTAACCTCAAAACAATCTCTCAGCTACGTACCTTCTCTTGATGGAGTCCTAAAAGAAATTTGTCTCAATTGGGTCCTCATATTTTTTTCAAATAAGATTTCCACCTAAACATTTTTAACAAAATAATGTTAATCTTCCTCCAAAACAATGTTGTTTGTTAAAATTTAGGTTCTTGCTTCTGTTCTTAGATCAAATAATGACTGACTCGCTAATTAATTCAATGTGCAATATTCTTATGTGTCAAAAGTTCTGGTCATGTCACTTGGCCGCTCCATATCAACAATTTTTGTGGTCACTTGAGAAAAAATAAAAATAAAAATAAAAATACAAGACATTTGTTAAAGTGAAATCACAGAAATGAAAATACCATTTACCAAACCAAATAAACAGAAAAGTCTTACTTCAAAAAAAAGATAGAAGAGAAACACGAAGCTACTGAGCATTCAACAATACTGTAGCAACAACAACAAAAGGCTTACACAATTCCAACGGCTTTCCTGCTGGAGAAGTCTTGGAAAGAATGCAGTCATCTTATTCTGGCTTCTCTTATAGGTCTTCCAGTTCTTGAAAATACTTAAACATCATCACTTATAGTATATTACGTAGGCATGCCAACTATATAGCCATAAATGCCAGGCTAGCTTGCTGGCTTTATCAAAGACACAAGAATATCGATTTCATTCATGGAAATGTGGCTATGATGGGTGAATAGCCGAAGACAGCACCAAATATCTTAACTTCCTTTTCAGCTTCAACCCTGTAAAAGGGTGTTGCAGCAGCGGTTTGGTTCGAGGAAAATTTGATCTTGTCGCCAACTTTAAGCTTCTTGTTGCGGACGAATGCAAGCCAGCCCTTTGAAAGAACCGGCTTCCGGTACTGTCCTTTCTTGCGAATAGAACACTTAAAGGTCCAGACGAAGCCATTCTCATCTATTGCTTGAAATTCCACGGCATGTCCACCGTTGAAAGATGGGAGAGAGTTGAGATACTTCGTAGGCACTGACAGTGTTTTGCTGGTGTCTGTCTTGCCAAGGATCTTAGAGAAGGTTGTCATTTTAGGCTAAGCAAAAAGAAGATATTACGTATCCTCTTCCAAGAATGGCTTCAAACAATTCTGTTACTTGTGATCTTTCCTTGTATTGATGTTTTTTAATTTATAGGCCTTGATGTGGGGACCTATTGTAAGGTTTTTATGAGGGACCTGTAAAGTTTTATGAAGTGGGATTATAAAGTTTTTATGTGGGACCAGACCAATGTAAAGTTTTATGAAGTGGGATTATAAAGTTTTATGAAGTGGGATTATGAAGTTTTTATGTAGACCAATGTAAAGTTTTATGAAGTGGGATTATAAAGTTTTTATGTAGACCAATGTAAAGTTTTATGATGTGGGATTATAAAGTTTTTATGTAGACCAATGTAAAGTTTTATGAAGTGGGATTATAAAGTTTTTATGTAGATGTGGGACCATACTTTTTATGTAAGGATTATGGGACCTGTTCTAAGGGTTTTTTGTGTGGGAGCTGTTGCAAGCCAAAGAGACAAGGGGTGGGACCTGTAAGGGTGCTTTTTATGTGTTTTTTTGAGAGAGTTTTGAGTGTGTTTTTTTGTGGGATGAGAGATCTCCCCTTTTCTAATAAAATGATCGACCAATAGACGAATAAAATTAGAAGTACCTCTACTTGATAGTTTTCTTAATATGCCCCCATTATCAATTAATCTTCTTAAGATACCCCTCCTACATATCCTTACATTAATTAAATAAGTACATTCATTCAAATCCCAGACATTAAATGCCGAGATGGTCTAGCATGCTGGTGGAATACATTGCTGTGTTTCTCTCGTCTAATCTAGAATTAAATTATCTTGAATTTTATATTTACACTATAACACAATTATAAAATCATGATAAATATGAATATTATAAATTTTGCTGATGAATTGATGTAGATGTATCCTAATTTTATGAGTGAATTGTACCTTAAGATACACGGCTAAGAATAATTTAATCCTAGAGAGAATTGTATTCCTTATCAAATAAAAAGCCTGACATCATGCATGCGAATTATGATAATGCTGGACCTTCATACACATATCATTTTCAACAACGAACATTTCTTCATGCATTTTTAAAAATATTTTGGAAGCTACAACTATGATTTAAGGGCTGTTTGGGTTTCGATAAAAATCTCCAAGAAATATTCATTTCTTCATGCATTTTTTAAAAAAAGTATATATTTTTTTAAAAAAATACCCATGCTGCATACATATTAGTTCTGAACACATGTTAGAAGTTACAATTATGATTTAGGGCTGTTTGGTTTCCATAAAAAATATATATTTTATGATTTTTTAAAAAAAAATATTTAAAATTAAATTTTAAATATTTTTAAATTGTTTTAAAGTGTTTATATTAAAAATAATTTTTTTAGAATAAAAAAATTATTTTAATATATTTTTAAATAAAAATATTTAAAAATAACCATAATTATATTTACAAATATCTCTTTAATTGCTATATTAGATAGAATGTACGTTCTATTAAGTTAATTGTAGCTCATATTTAGGCCACCGTTAGTGACCTTTTATGCTTTAAAAAAAAAATTAAACAATTATTAAAAGATACAATTTAAACATAAAGAACAAACAAGTATCTTATTTGGCATGCCTCACTTCTTCATCATAAACATATTCTCCGTCGTCTTCTTCAACTCATTATCCCTATCGCACGTGTGCGGCGTCGCGGCGAAAATACAAGTTTTTTTTCATTTTTGTATCTACAATGTAAATCTATCTATATCTATGAAAATATTGTCTTTTGTTGTAGAAAATGGAATGGGAGTCGCCACCTAATATTTTGGTCACTAGGAACCCTAACTGGTCTCAGAGATCGGGTACGGGGACTGGTTGCATAAAAGGAAGGTATTAGCACCCCAAATACGCCCTACCTAAGGTAAGCTGCATTGTTTTATTGTCTGATAAAATCTAAGGTCTTTTCGTGTTTTCCTAATTGTTGGTATGGTTCAAGAAAAGTCATCTTCGGTAAGAAGATCCTTATCTTAATGGGTAAAATCCTAACTGTTCTAACGTCTATACAAAACTCTATTTTAATATTAGGAATACGTTTTACATATAAATTCGTAATCCCAAATGTTACAAGAAAACAAAATAATTTTTTTGTTGTTTTTGAAATATTGATCTAGTTCTCATGGCTTGGATAAACTGGTTATTAAAGCTAAGATGCATGTTAATACATATATTGTTTTCGAAATCCCTTTTGTTGTATGAAAATATGATGCGATGATTTTTCTTTATTTTGGAGAGACTAGGCCGTATTTTAAAACAAAAACATTTTTTTTATGTAAATATTTTTTTTTTATGTTTTGATGAAAATCGGGTATTTTAATACTGGGTTTGTATCCTTACGGTATAAAAATACAACCCAATATTAATCCACCTTAATAAAAATATCTAGGAAAATTCAACAATATTTTTAAGGACTTTTTTAGAATTGTTTGAAAGCAAAAACATTTTTTTATTTTGAAAATCTTTGATGTTTTGACAAAAACCGGGTATTTTAATATTGAATTTGTATATCTACGGTATAGAAATACAAACCATTTTTAAACCATTTTGCAGGAAAATCAACAGTATTTTTCAAAGGTTTTTTCAAAAAATATATTTTTTTATATATATAATATATATACACACATAAATATTATAATATATTATAATTTATAATATACAATATAATATATTATGTGGGCTGGGCCGGCCCAAACAAATGGGTCGTACTCAGCCCAACAAAGAAAGGTTGGGCCGACCTCGGCCCAAATGAGATTGGGCCGATCTCGGCCCAACCGAAAATTATTCTTCAGTCTGGGCCAAGCCCGACCCAGATGTGCAAGGTTGGGCCAGCATCAGGCTGGCCCAGCAACAGAAGCCTAGTGGGGGGAGAATTATTTTTCTCCCCCCCTCCTCCTGCATGCAGAACGATTCTGCATGCAGGAGGCAAACGCCTGCAACTAAAATGCAGAGGTGAAGAAGACTTTACCTGGCGTGGAGGAGGCGGTTGCTGGTGGTGCTGCGGTGGAGGCCGGTGGCGGTGTCGTGGCTCACGGACGGCGGCTCCAGGCGGTGCTGCGGCTATTTCCAACGGTTTGGTACGTTCTCTCGGTTCGTTGCTTGATTTTCGTTTTCTAAGTTTCCTCTCGGTTTCAAGCTTTCCCCTTCCTCTCAGTTTCGGGTTTTTTCCGGTGGCTCTCTTATGTTCGGTTGTTTCTCTCTCCTCCTCTCTCTCTTCGGTTTTTTCTTTTTTTCTTTCCCCGGTGTCCTCGGTTCTCTCTCTCTCTTCCCTTTGTCCTCCTCCTCCCCTCTTTTTTTTTTTTTTCTTTTGTTCTCTATTTATATGAGAGAAAGGGCGCTGGGCCCTTTATTAGTGCGCCTGGGAGCGGGTTTCGCGGCGGGTAGTAGGCCACCACCCGCGACAGCAAGGCGCCGCTCCCTTGATTTCGGCAGGGCGAGCGGCCGGTCGGCTAGTAGCTTCAGTTTCGGTGGTCCCAAGGCGTGGGGCATCGGGTCATTCGGTGGGCTCGAGGTGAGAGAGGGAAAGGAAGATTTAAACAAAGCTCCCTTTCTTCTTCTGCATCGCGTCCAGGGAGGAAGAAGAAAGGGGAACAATGTCGTTCAAAACGGCACCGTTCGGTCCTCTCTTTTTTTTTCTATTTTTTTTTATGTATGAAACGGCGTCGTTTTGGAGAAAACACGCCGTTTCATTTAAAAATGGCGCCAAAACATGTTTTTCAAATCAGTCCTTAATTTATCCTTTGTTCTATTAATTCCTCAAATCTAATCCTGATTTTAAGAATAAAATTCAATTGCATCCCTGCCAATTTCGGTTCCTGCCCCTATAGTTGGCCGCGTTTTTCACTTCGGTCCTTGTACTCTGATTTATGCAATTGAGCCCTCAATTGATCAATAAACTTTCAATTTCTTCAATTAGGCCCCCGGATCAATCCAATACAGCCCCCCTATTTACACGCCTCTTCCAATTTGGTCCCTGGTTTCGGATTTTCTCAATTAAGTCCCTAATTGGCCATTAAACTTCAATATTTATGTAATTAAGCCCCTGATTTGACCCAATAAATTCCTAAAAAATATATTTTGGCCCCAAAACTTAAATTTCTTCTAATTAAAGCCCAAATTGACTTAAAAAAACAATTGTTCTAGCAATCAAATCCCCTATAAATTCAATTAAAAATATAATTAAGTCCATAAACATTCAAATTTGGACTTTTCTCCTCAAACTTCCAATTTTCTTATCCAACAGGACTCTTATCATTCAAGAATATACTGTCAAAAAATCCATCTTTGTATTTTTAACCTCCTTGACCAATTTTTCTGACTATTTTCTGAGCGCTTCTGCCTCCTGTTATTTTTCTAACCTCTTTTGGCTATTTATTTTATTTTTTGTGGAGATCCAAAAATGGGTTACAACAATCCCATCCAAAACCATTTTTTACACAGAGCTTTGATATAATTTTTCATTCCTCTTGTTTATTAATTGCTTTAGCCACTCTTGCCAAAGAATTGGACCAAAGGTTGATGATGACCTATTTTGGTTTCAAAGCTTCCTCGACTAAGATTCCATGAAGCAGATGAGACGTGTTTTGTTCTCCTAAATTGCTTGCTCTTACTTTGTCATGTCACTTTGTCATGTCCCTTCAGGATGAAACTAGAGTTGTTTATGAGCTCCTACGTGTGCTTTCCCTAGAGTTTGATGTTGTAGAGATTAAAGGGTTTCAAGATGTTGTTGGATGGTGGTATCAACATCATTAAGTATCTGTATTTTTTGAGATAATTGTTGGAGATCCAAGAGAGCTGGATCTCATGTGAGGAGATCAGTAACTCATTCCTGTCCTGGAGTTTTGTTTGCCATAAAATGGATTTTTGTGAGAGTGAAAGAGAATGAGAGGGAAAGAACAAGTTTTTTCCCATAAATGTTGAAAGAAGAACGAAATTAAAGGGTTTCAAGATATTGTTGGATGGTGCTTTCCCAAGTATTTATTAATTTATTGACTCACACTCTTACAGTACATTTAAAATATTATGAATCCATGGTCATTATGTTTGTAGAGTGATTATAAGCTCAAACTATCCTATTCTAACAAGAATTCTCTAAATACTAGTAACACAAGTATTCTAAATAACTAGTTAAATAATGATATTAATTAATTTTTTTAACACAAATCCTTTTACATTAAAGATTTCTATTTAGACTAAGATTTTAGTATAATCTAACAATCCCTCATTTAAAGAGCAAACACCCAGTAGTTTTATTAGCTTTATAAATGACTCCATGTGTTCTTGTAGATCTCATTGTAGAAAAACTGACATTACAGTGATTGATTCTGGTCGGCCATTTCATCAAGCTCGAGGTCACATGCTGCCTGATACGCATCCTTAATTTTGAGGCTCGTTGTATTGCTATTTATGAGGGCAGGCATCCTTCTTTGTTTCCATACTGACCACATTGAAAGCAAATAAGGTGTAGACCTTCATGGACACTTCTACGAGAGGCCTCCTCCTCAATTTGAATTTTGACAGTAGTAGAGGTTTCATAAGGTCTCCTTCCACACATATTCTAGCAAAATTTCCACTGGTGCAAATTGAGGTTGCCTTGTCCACCTTCAGTGTCTTCCAAATAGTGTCCCCCAATTTTCCACAAAAAACAGCATCATCGTGATACTTCATAGCCAAATCTGGAAGTCTCACCCACACAGCAATTTTATCAATCATGGCTTCATTCGGATCAAAATTGGGATGCGATTGTTTTACTGTGAGATAATGGTCTGCCACCATCCGAGGACCCTCAAAAGGATGTAGTCATGATCATCAGAACTGGAAAAGTTTGCAAGGAAGGAATCCTTTTCCAAATCTATGACTAAAGAACCCTGAATCTTCCACAAAGTTTAGAGTCTTTTCAGTAAAAAAAACTTGTACCCAACTCTCCTCCCCATGGCTGATTATTAAAGTTTGACACCAAGGTTCCCTAATCTGCTGTTTTTCCTCAACAGATAATTTGATTAGTGGATAGTCATCCTCCTCATCATCAGTAATATATTTTTCCCTCAAACCATCTTCTGCCATCTTCTTATCCAAATAAGAAGCACCAACAAAGAGTGTCCTTATATATGCAACCACCAGTAACTTCTTGTGCATCACTCAGTCAATTCTAAACTCGCAGCATCAACAGTAGGTTGTTGTCCTGAATATCCACCTTTGTTCTTTTGGTCTATCAAGTCAAAAGATCTGCTTCCTCAGCTGAGATATTCGTTGGTTTCTAGAGAGCATGCCTAACTCTAATGGCTGTGGTGATATAAGAACCAAGTAATTGTCTCATTGACTTTTTTCACAAACAGTTGGGGAGCATTCAAGAAACAAAGAGCGGCCAGCTAACGAAAATCTAGGACCATAGATTTTCTCTCCAACGCGCAAAGCATCCGAGGAAAATTAAAGGGCCAAAAACAATCGCGCGATCATTCTTTTTCTCATCTGATTAAAAATTTGAAACTAATGAATAAATAAACAAAATCGTAATGAGTTTTTTGTGTTCAATTCAATACTCATGCATGTATGCATGTAGTGTCGACCTCTCTGGAGGGACTGTAATCCAACGTAAATATTCCAATAACTTTACTTTTGCGTATGAAAGACTAAAGAGTCCCCCTTCCTTGTTCATGCATGTGTGCATATAGTCAAACTCTATGGATTGACCATTTCTTTTGACATTTTACGTTTTGCAAGCCCAATAATAGATGAAGATTTCAGCTTCCTTAGGGTAAACCATGTTACCAGCGCTATCCCTGTAGCTTGTCATACAGAAGTTTTTTTAAAAAATAATATCTAGATTGTTGAAAAAATATTTAGAATCGTTATTAAATTTTCATCTGAAAATAATGACCGACTCGCTAATTAATCCCATGTGCAATATTCTTATGTGTCAAAAGTGTTAGCCATGTCACCTGGCGGCTCCATATCAGCAATTTTTGTGGTTACTTCAGGTAAGGAAAAAAAAAAAACCACAAGGCATTTGTGAAAGTGAAATCACAGAAATGAAAATACCATTTTACTAAACCAAGTAATCAGAAAAGTCTTCCTTCAGAAAAAGATAGAAGAGAAGACAGAAGCTACAGTGTCGTCAACATTACTGTAGCAAGAACAAGAAAAGGCTCACACAATTCCGACGCCTTCCCCGCTCGAGAAGTCTTGGAAAGAATGCAGTCATCTTATCCAGGCTTCTCCGATAGGGCTTCTAGTTCTTGAAAATACGTAAACATCATCACCTATAGTATATTACATAGGCGTGGCAACTATATATATATATATATATATATATATATATATATATATATATATATATATATATATATATTGCCAGCTAGCCATAAATTAATACCAGGCTAGCTAGCTAGCTTGTTGCCAATTTACTAGCTAAAATTAGAGTTCTCATTCATGGAAATGGGGCTACGATGGGTGAATACCCAAAGATAACCCCAAATATCTTGATTTCCTTTTCAGCTTCAACCCTGTAGAAAGGCGTTGCCGGACCACCTTGGTCTTTCTCCTTGAAAAACTTGACCCTGTCACCAACTTTGAGCTCCTTGTGGCGAACGAATGCAAGCCAGCCCTGTGAGAGAACTGGCTTTGGGTGTCCTTTCTTGCGAGTAGAGCATTGAAAGGTCCAGACGAAGCCACTCTCATCTATTGCTGGAAAATCTAGGACATGGCTGCCTTTAAGAGATGGGAGAGGCTTGAAACACTTAGTAGGCAATGAGAGTCTCTTCTGAATATCCGTCTTGGTTAGCAACTTTGAGAACTCTGCCATTTCTACTTTTTTTTGCGTGGTTTCTGGCGCTAAGGGCAACTATATTATATAGATTATAGACTGGGGATAGATGACAAGTCAATTAAGTCAAGAATATTAAATTAAAATAGTCGGTGTGTAAGATGTGACAATAGAAGGCGCCTCCTTCGTGGCAATAGGAAGGGCACCAGAAAGGATCGGCAGAACTTCTGTCACTTTTTGAATCTGAAGATCAAATTTTAAGTTTAATAAATTAAAATCAAATCAAATAAAATATAAAAAATTAAATACTAAATTTAACATAATCGGTTAATAATATGATATTTATAATTTTTTTATAATTTTTAAAAAATGTTTTCCATTCAATATACAATAAAGATATTTTTCTAAAAATTTTCCTTTAATCTAAAACTATTTTTTATTAATTATTTTTTGTAATAATAAATAAATACAAAAAGTTTTAAAAATAAATTTAAAAAAATAAATTTACATAAACAAACATACATCAAAGAAGACTTGGAATTCAGAGTACGATCTTCGCGTTTTAAGTCGAATTAAACCGCCACCGCTGCCATCCAAGTCTTATCTCTTGATCATTACAAAAAGTAACTCTCACAATTTCTTCTTATCTCTTGTGCCAACTTAATTAGCGTGTTCTCTTGCAACGTTATCTTTGCGATCTACAGAGAAACTAAAACGCCAAGACCAAAGACTTCTACATATCAAAGACCCAGTAATACATGCGGTCTATCACTATCAACCAAGAAATTTTGTTTTGAAAGGGATGGAGTGGGGATTTTATTTGTAAAATTATCACAGTAAATATAAAATTGTGATGTAATACCACAGTTTTTAAAAACAAATCAATGAAATAGTATATTTTGTTATTATCACGCTTTTAAAATCAATGAAATAGTATATTTTGTGATGTAAAATTTAGTAAGTGTTGTGTTTTTTAAAATTTAAATTCATATCAGAAGAAAACTATAATTAATATTAAAGTTCATAACAATAATATTTAAACAAGTACTATAATTTTAAAATACAATATTATTAAAATACCACGTTTATAAACTACAATATCATTAAACTATAATATTTCATTGAAACTTTTTCATCATGTTAATTTTTTTTCCCTGAGTACACAATTTATCCGTGGAATGGTAGGCGGGACGTCGAAATGGGTCATTATCGAAGGAAAGCTAGGGTTTAGTGCTTGAAGTTTCAATTAATTGTGAGTTTAATCTCTTCGTTAGTATGGAGCCGATTTGAATGCCTTCGGGTTTAACCCAAAGGCAATGACTTAATTGCTAGTATCAAGATTAATGGCAGCCACTGGATGGATGGATGGATGGATGGATTTAATCCTAACCATTTAAATTTAGAAACGATGCCCTAGTACTTAATTACTATACATATTTGAATCAACTTATTTCATTTTTAAACCTCGATTCCAATATTATAGAAAGAGGGAGGAAGTGCTGACAGAGAAAGTCGTCAAGCTTCACATTTCTTAACGTAGTTTTGGACAATTTTGATCCCACTGAGCTGTTATATATGAGATTAGTTCGACTAGTTATATTGTAATTACATTACATTACAAAAGAAACACAGTAATTTGTTTATCCTCTTAGATTTTCGAACTTTTCTTTTTCCTCTTCTTTTTTTTTTTTTTTGATATTTCGATCCCACTGAGTTTGATTTTTTTTTTCTAACAAAAACTACTGGGGCCATGAAAATTTAATTTGTTGTGCTCAGGATACTCTACATTTCCAAAATAATAAAAAAAAATCCTTGGATCAACAACCTCCTCGGCCAATAGAACCAGCCATGGCCTTTACATCGATTGGACCCAATGCTTTTGTTGGTTTGAGTCCAAGGCCTAAAGTTAAACGGTCCTTTTCCAAGGGCTAATTTTTTAGTGTACTGACTGGTCGATCTTGGACTGGTCCAAATGTAAGCAAGCTCTCTGTTCGGATTAACATCTTCTAAATCGATGCATCGTCGGAGGGAAAGACCGAGCATCCTCCTCCGGCCACACAAACGATTAATTTGGTCTAAAACATTATGAGGTAAAAAATGGAGGAAAGCAATCATTTTAAAGGGTTTTTACCGAGCCTTCTAATGGAAAGCTTGCTTGAGGAGACGTTAACTAATGAATTTGGCGGCACCCTTAATAAAACTACTACTACTCCAACCACCGTAAAAGTTGACACCCAAACACCTTTCGAGATATTTGATTTATCGATTATTTTGTTTTTTTTCAGAACATGTTTAAATTCAAGGCTGCTAATGATTGTCACATCATTCATGTGGGGTCATGGGATCAGCTCTCACGTACATATTTATAACGATCATGAGATAATGAAAATTGTAAACACCAACATTGTTCTTCACATTTATAGATAAACAATTCCTTGACAGTTTTTTTTATATTAATTATGTTGACTATGTTTGTTATTAAATTGTGTAAATTTACTGTTGCTAAATCTAACCCCACAACAACCCAAGATCCGGCTTTGATCTTATTGATTTAGCTGATCAATCTATCACTCGAATACAATTCAGTTTAATTTATAATTTTTTAAATAATATTTTAATTTTTTTCCTTAAAAATTATTATTAATCTCAATTATAATTTTATACCGAATCAAGATTGGTAACTTTATTTTTGGTATTGTTGTAGAACCTGTGTTTTGAGACATTTTAAAATAATATTTTGGTATAAAAAAACATCAAATTGATATTTTTATTTATTGTTTTTGTAATGATTTTGACTTTTTATATTTTAATATAAAAAAATTAACAAAAATTTAAAAATATTATTTTAATATATTTTCAAATGCAAAATAATTTTACATCCAGCAAACGTTGGCTATTCAATAATATTAAGTGCCGCACGTGCATTAGCTGGTATCACTGTACGTAGGTTGTCAAATGTATACAAGACTTTTACATCCATGCCCAAAAGGAAAGGCGTACCAGCAGCAGACGGATCCTTGAAAAGCAAAGCAAAAGCAATAAAAGGAACCGCTGCCTTACCAGAAATCAAGAACAGTAATGAAAGTTTTTTTTGGCAGCTTGAACACACGCAGAGAGCGTAAGAACTAAGAAGCTTCAATAAAGCCAAGCAGCAGTGCCTCCTCCTAAATAAACACCAGCACAAATGTATGCACACCAGGAAAACCTTAATTAGTATATTTAGCTTGTATTCGATCGAGAACCAAGCATCCCCAAGTTATGGAGCTCGAATCGGAGAGTGGCCGAAAACAGAGCCAAAAATCTTGACTTGTTTCCCGACCCGAACCTCGCAAACATGTGTTGCTGTCCTGCATTTGTTCTTCAGCTTGTAAAACGCGACCTTGTCACCAGCTTCGAGATTCTTGCAGGCAACGAATGCAAGCCAGCCCCTTGTAAGAACTGGCTTCGGATGCCTTTTCCTGCGAGTGGAACATTTGAAGGCCCAGACGCAGCCACCTTCATCCATAGCTTGAAGCTCCACAGCACGATCACCATTAAAAGATGGGAGCGAGCTGAGATACTTGGTTGGCACCGAGAGTCTCTTCTGGACATCCGTCTTGCTAAGTATCTTTGTGAAGTTTTCCATTAACTTGTTTTTTAAGCAAGTGAATGTCTTAGAATGGCCTCTAATTAAGTTGGGTTTGGTTGGGATTTATATGGTCTCGAGCACATTATTAAATTTTGCACCAATTTGCCATCGAGCGATTTGTAAGTGAAAGAGACCGCAGCCTCGCGAGCATGGCTGTGGGGTAAGATCGAGGTAAAGGGCGAGAAGAAATAATTTAAAAATAAAATCGTACGGTTTATCTGCGATCACCTTGTTAGCTGTAAACCAAAGGATACCATGTGGGCAGCTTCTATATGTTTCCAGAATAAAATCGTACAGTTTATCTGCGATCCCCAAATTTAACCATTTAGCTTTGCGGTTCAATCTGTGTTTGGTTAAATTTTAATTTATTTTTTTTATTAAAATTGAGTGTGATTTATATTTTTTGGATCGTTTTGATGTACTGATGTTAAAAATGATTTTTAAAAAATAAAAAAATATTATTAACATTTATTTCGATATGAAAAGCTATTTAAAAAGCAATCGCTACTCCACTATCAAACACACATGTATCTGTAAATTTTCTTTCTTCTATTTTATTAATTCGATGATGCAGGCCGTATCTCACTTACTTTTGGTTTTCTTATACTTTTTTATATTATTTTGTTTAGCATATTTTTTCAAAGTTAATTATAACGCAGGGTCCATATTTTAACAAGTTACAAAGCAGGCCGTATCTCTACAGTGAATTTGTTTAATGATTATATTACATAGTTTTAAGACCCGGCCCGGTGGTCGGCCCGGTCCAAGGCCCGGGTTCCGAGTTTTGACTGGATCACCGGGTTGCCGGGTCGGCCGGGTCAAAATTTATTTTTTAATTTTTTTAAAAAAAATCAAAACGACGTCGTTTTAACAAAAAAATAAAAAATTAACGGGTTTGCGGCCGGGTCCCGGGTCTGGCCGGACCAATTCCCAAGCGGGTTTTGGCCTCCATCCGGACCAGTCCCATGTCCGGGTTCCGGGTCGATCCGCTGGGCCAGTCCGAATTTTAAAACTATGTTATATTGTGTATGAGAGCCATGATATTGATTAGAGTCACTAAAGTTGGTAGGCCTCGGACGTACGAGGTCTAAATTGGTTATCTAGAAAAAATCTGAGCAAATCCCACCCTAATAGATGGGATTTACACTTTATGAAATTTGTCAAATTTTAACAATCGGATTGATTTCAGCAACCAGGTTTTGGCCTGAGAATTTATTAAAATTAGGATAAAATATTTTTTAGGTTTTTCATATTTGTTTCTAGAAAATATTTGTTTTTGTTTATTTTTTATAAAATATTTTACGGTCAACATTTAAACTTAATTTATCTACTAAAAAACATTTTCAACTTAAAATTTTATAAATAGTAATTCATCTATTTATAATATCTTCCAACTAGTTTATTCAAAATTACCTAATTTGTAAATTTAAGTAAAAAAATAAAGAAATAAAATTATAACTTGTGAATATATGATTATTAACATTCATATACCAAGTCAAAAATATATCTGCATTCTTAACTTTAAAAACTTAACTTTCTTGAATAAAGTATTGTTAAATATTGTGCTCTAATAACATTTTGTTTAAATTTAGTGAACCAGTCAAGATCGTTGAATTTTTAAATTACTTTAAAAAGCTTTAGGATTTCGTTAATTCAGAATTAAGAACAATATTATTAAGTAGCACTGTTTAGTATCTGTTTTATTAAGCTTTATTTTCAAAACCCTTTTACAATACATGTAATTTTCATTACATTAGATTAAATAATTGAATCCACAAATGTTTCTTGAATTTAGAAATAGTGTTTGTTTTTGTGGATGAACTAATTTCTAAAGTTTTTTTCAAATTATTTTTTATTTAAAAAGATATTAAATTAATTTTTTTAGGTGTTTCTTTTTAATGATTTCGATGGTATGATATCAAAAAACAAATATATTAAAAAAATATTATTTTAATAAAAAATTTATTAGAAAACACTTCACACCATATTACCAAACAAACATTAAATTATTTCATTGATGAACAACAAACACAAATAAAAATATTTATTTCACACCATTTAAAGTCATGATAAGAACTGAAACCCTCAATTCAGCTCACCATAAAATGCCTTCTCAAAAACCTGTACTGAGATCCTACTTTTTTATCTGATAAGCAAAATCAGATAGCGCCATGATCAGTAGGCCAAAAAAGGAACCCAAGCTTCACAGATCAACAGATACAGAACATAAAAGAAAAGAAAATGAAAGAAAATCAAGCGAAGATTTCAAGGAAACAGTGACATCCTACTGATATTACCATCTGGGTGGCTTCCTACACTCAGAGTTGTGTTTTGCATATGCAACTCTACCAAGACTTTTGAAAGTCGTATTACGTCTCATTTTCCAACATAAAGACAAATAAGTCACATTGTATGGGTCCTATTCTTACATGGGAAAGGAACCTTTCTTTCTTCGACGAACTAGAATCAATCTAATCTTATCCAAATTAACCCTTGAAAATGACTTTTAAAAATGCTTTGCAATTGTCCCTTCTAGGACTCATGCATCGACTAAAATGGTTCTTGATTTCCCTTGGGGTTCTGAGACGACTTGGGTTGAGCAGGTTGGAAAATTGTGTTGGTCGGGTGGCCATGAACAGCGATCCGATGTGTGATCATGGCTTTCGTCATAAACGGAAGCTTCAGTCACAATGCGGGTGTCGTCCTCTTTCTTTTTCTCCCACTAGCAACCGACCCTGAGCCACATTTCAAACTCTTCATCCAATTGTTGCTCTACTTTCTCCTTGTGGTCGGTCCGGCAAATGTGTTTTCTCCTTGAGTAGAATTTCTCAAGATGTATGAACGGCTAGTGTCTGCCAGTTCGCATAAACGACCCCACGAAAGCAAGCACCTAACTAAAAGATTAAAAATCAGCCTTTTTATACATGATAGATGTTGAGATCCGAATATTAAAAATAATAAAATAAAATTATTCAGTAATTTTTAAGATTATGCCATATAGATATGAAGTTGTTTAGAAATTTATTACTTGAAGATTTGATTCTTTTTTGTTTGAGTAATTTTTTAAAAATTGAACTATCACAAACCACAAGTCGTTGAATTATATGGTCTCTAACAATAATCCATACAAACTACCAATGAGAAATCTCTTAAATCTATATTTAGAAGAGAGAGATTACTATGTCTAGAATACTAGCTCTTTACGTAGTTCTCTATCTAACAGAAAACCATGAAAAATAAGAGTCATAACTTACAATTTATAGAAAAATATGAAAAACCCTATAAATTGATAAAATATCAATTTGCCCATTGAATAATGTCCATATATTAATTCATGATAATTTTATAGATTAACTTAATCGAATCCTTACTTGATTTTTCTAAATCTAAAAATATAAATTAACTCAATCAAATTATTAATTTCTAAAATATATTTTTAAGTCATACTTAATTAAATCATCTCAGTTTAATTTCTTACTAATGGTTCTTAATATGTGTGATCCGTTAGATTCCTAATATGTTGACCCAAATATAAACTTAATTCTAAGTAGATAAAATTAAACAATTTAATTTATTATCAATTTAACAATTAATTAATTTATATTTGAAGATTAGATGAATTATCTAGCAATGTGTCACGATCCCTCTAATATTAGAAAAGTTATTAGTGGTTTGACTTAACATTTCAGTGATCGATTTTTCAGTGTAATTAATATTATTTCATCAATAATGTTTTGATTTAACATTAAAGCGTGAAGTATATTTCACATGTTAAATCATGTTTATTCTCTATATAATAGTCATTAATTGCTTGAACAAGATCTAAAACTCTTTTCAAATCTTATTCTATCTTAGTCAGGATTTCTCATTCAATTCTATTTGAGTACAAACAGAACATTTTTTCTAATTTACCTAGGGTGATGAATTCTCTCTTGATCACTCAAGTACCTTCAGATAGTTTATGTTATAACCCAATGTATGTCCCTTTGTTACCTCGATTAAGATAATATGTAACAGGATCAAAACATAACATTCTCTATATAATATAGCTTAGTGATCTCAAGTCTATGTATTATTTATACAACTGTCATGTAAGTCTTTTCATAAACATAGATAATCTCTTCATGTAGAATTCTTATGTGAATCAATTTAGTATACATGTCTTATGACAAGCACCTAAATATTAGTTCTAGATATCTCTTTTACCTCAACTTATGAGAAAAAATACTTCATTTTATATATATATATATACACACACACACACCATTAACATTTTAAAAATAATGCTTTGATGCAATATGAATCTCATGATTATAATAACTTTATAAATATTTTTGCAAAGCATTTTTTTTCTTATGAGGTTTATCTTTACTCTAAATTCATAAATTAAATATTAAATTTATTAATTTAATATATTATAAATATTAAAAGTAAATTAAATATTTATTAATAATAAATATATATTTATATAAATATAATAATATTATATGTAATCAATTGATTAGTTACAAGATATATTAAATTAATTGATCAATTTGGTCCAAAATACTAATAAATTAATCGAATGCATAACCTTTATATATGTAGCAACTACTTAGACACGCACGCAAAGATGTATTGAGAAAATTAACCACTAATTAATTAAATCAACCACTTCAAAAAGTTGACATCGAAAAGTTCACTTTGTAAAAAGACAATGCTGAATATATATTATTTTTATAAATGTTTTGTTTGTTTATGGATGAAATCTTTTCTGATCACTTTTAATCATAATTTCAAAAGCTAACTCCATGATGAATTCGGAACAATAATGCTTGAATTATTGTTATAAATTAACTTTGGTTAATTTAAAAAAAAAACATTTAAAGGATGAATATGACATCATGGCTTGAATTATAGGTCGGGTAAGTTATGATCCCAAAATTATTTTTTAAATAATTAAAATAATATTATTTTATTAAAAAAATTAAAAATTAACATGTTTTTAATTAGACAAACTGATTAATGAATCAAACTAGGTTTTTAATTGAATCACATCAAATTAATTTTTTTTTATTTTTCCTTTTACTTTGAATGATTCAAGTACTGAATCAACACGTTGGACATTCAAGATTTAATAACTCTGCTTTTGCCTCATTCTTCTATGCAACCTTCCTCAAAGTATTTGAAAACTAACTTTTAGACTATGTTTGTTAATTTTTTTTTTTTGATAAAGTGAAATAATAGGAAGGAAAGATGATGAATGACTTATTATCTATCCATTTATTTTGCTAATAAGGGAGGATTGAAAATTATAAATGAAGAAAGATTTGAGGAATTCCTCCAAATTTTTCGTTTGCCTCCGGATCCTTCATGTTAAATGATTGAATACACTTAATTTGCCCTTGTCAACCCCTCCTTCCTTCAATCCCTCTTTAACAAAGTGTTATAGATTAAATTGGAAGGAATGTAGCATATATAGCAGATAATCTCGATCGATTTTGTTGAAAAATTTTATTTTTGTTAGAACACAATGACTTGAATTGGCCTTTTATTAGTCTTCCCTCTCTTCACTGGCTTTTCAAATTGACTGTACTTAATTAATCACTTTATTATATAGTTTTGAAACCCGGCCTGGCCCGGCAAGTCAATCCGGGGCTAGAACCGAGCCGGATTAAAAAAAAACATGAAAAGAAAAAACTTGGTGTGACCCAGCTGACCCGACGGGTTGACCTAACAAGACCCGGTTGCAAACCTGATGAATATTTTTTTTATTAAAACGATGTTGTTTTGAATTTTTTTAAAACAATATTGACTCGACCAACCTGATGACCCAATTAAAATCTGGAACTCATATCTTGAACCGAGCCAGATCATAAAACTATCATTTAGTACATTCATTGTACTTAGCTTTAGTTCATGTACCATGTTTTGGCATAGATATTATTTGAATAGGACTAAACCACACAAAAAACACAACACATCCAAAAAGGTCAAATGCAAAGGCAATGGCCCAATATCTAATTGTTTGTACAATGTTGTACGTAGTTCCCAATTTCTAGTAATAGTTTTTCTTTTGGTTATTCTTTATAGGTCTTAGATTTAGAGAGTGTCTATGGTTTTTTATCTAACTCAATAACATAATGTTTGGTTATTTTTAGCAACTATGTTTTGACTCATGGGACCCACAAAAATCTAATGTTTCACCGCAAGTTCTGTGCAAGCAATTTTTTTATGCTTCTTGTTGCGTTTTTTTAAGTGAAGAATTGCACTTTTCAATGTTCACATAAGTGAACAGTGGAGAGTGCAACTCACTCCACTGTTCACGTGAACAATAGAGTGTTTCCGGTCAGATCAGGTCTAGTCCAAAGCTAAATGCATTAAACTGGGTCTGACCCAGTAAAAAAAATAATTTTTATTTTTTTTAATTGTGTTTTATTTGAAAAATTAGAAGGAGATCGCTTGATGATGTAGCATTTGCAGAATTTGATCGCAATCCCAATTTTGTTCTTGCCGGGTCCAACCCAATTAAAAAAAAATCAATTTTTATTTTTATTTTTAATTGTGTTTTATTAAAAAAAAATTAGAAGGAGGTCGCTTGATGATATTTTACCTGATGTTGTTGCGCACTTAAGAAATTATAAAAAATATAGTCTTTATTGGATAGATTTCGTACGTGATGAAATTGCACATAGTTTAATGGAACAATAAAAAAATATTTGATATCAATATTATTTATTTCATGATGTCAGTAGTTAAATCTACAATATTAAAATAAAAAATCATCAATATATATATATATATATATATATATATATAACCTCAATTTAAAAAGTATTTTTTTAATCAAACACATTAAACTATTTTTTGTTCAATCTTAATTTCAACCACAGTTTTAACAAAACATATATTTTTCCAAACCAACCTCAACTAAAAGTACTTTTTATAAAACAATTTTCTCAAACCACAACCATAACAGCTACAACAATATTAAACACATTTTTAAAGAGGTTAAAATGTAACCCTCTAATTTTAAATTTATTTTAAATTTATTTTAAATTTGTTTGATAATATATTTGAAAATGGAACAAAAACTTAACGATGCAACTTTTAATTCCTAGAAGAAGCACATATAACTAAAAGCATTTCCTTGTATAAAAAAGAAGAATTGAAGGACTAAAGTAAAATACCAAACCTCAAGCATTAATGTTTCTAATTAATAATGGGAAGGGGATGTGATGGTGTAGTTAAATGCACCATAACACATATACTAATTGCCATTCAATTCATTGATCCTACATATTTTATAATGATTAATTTTTATATTAATAGCTTGTTTGAGAGTAGAGTAATAATAGTTTTTTAAAATATTGTAACAAATTCAAATTATATTGAAACTATGGTACGAACAACGAACACAACCCCAAATAAGATAGTGGGCCTACTAGCAACTAGGATTTTAAGCAAATGTAAATTCAAATTCTTTCATAATTAATTAAGTGTTCAAAAATAATATAAAAGGTTAATGAAAAGTCATATATCTTTCATACACACATAGTAACCTAAAGGATTGGAATAAATTAGAAGATGTTTTATTCTTGATGACCTAATTTTTTTGAATAATTTTTTGAACACTTAATTAATCATAAAAGAAGATATGTATTGTTTTAATTTTTCATCCTTTCTATGCTTAGCATATTGAAATTATCTTACACTTTATGGATTTTTTTTAATTATTTATTTTATATTTTCAGAATCATTCTTAAATATAATTTCTCATTTGAGAAAAAAAAATTAAGAATACAAAATTCCAAAAAAAAAATTACACTATTCTGAAACTCAAGTCATGTTTTATGCTTAAATTTATTATTTTAATAATAAAAAATACCCACCGCAATTTTTGTCATCTACAAAACGAAGTTTACAATAAAATCTTATCTTAATAGACCGGTATTTTAATTTAAAATTGGAATTAAAAATGACAAAAAAAAACATTTTTTTGAAGTAAACAAATGCTTTTACTGTTAAACATGTGTCATAACAAATCAAAGGGATCCTATTTTTTTTATTGGTCATGCAGTAAGTGGACACCTGCGCTAGTTTTGGTCCTAAACCGTGGAAGGTTACTAAAGTAGCCATAAATCATCATTGATTAGGCTACTGAAACACAAGTCTACCTTCACGGGGAGGAAAGTAAGCTCAGCGCAAGCATGCATGAGGGTGGTTTCTGAATGCCAGATGAGGAACCATGCATGGATGTTAGAACATAGTGCAATTGCAGGACCTTCTTTTCCTTTATAGACCAGATTGCTATCCTTCAGCACAATATTTTCGCATCGATGGACACCGCTGCAGTTTGAAGAAACTGCTGTCCTTAGCTTGGAAGTTACCCCTAATGTTATTGTATGTAATATCTTTAATTTGAATATGTGAAGGAGTCTGCAAAGAAAAAGAAAAAAGAATAAGGTGATTAACATTCTCAGCTCAATAATAATAGCATTACTCACAATTAAGAAATGGGAAATTTTTTTAATTAATAACAAGCCAATCAAAATTGGAAGTACACTGGTGTCACAAGGAGGAAAAGGGCAATAATGTTGATCAATATTGATGGGATGCTGAACACCATCCATTGTAATGTCTTCATAAGTAAAACCAGAAGCAACACCTTCATGAGGAGATTCCCATGTTTTGATTCTTGCATCATCACTAGTGTTTGCAAAAGTGCAGTAAAACCAGAAGCAACACCTTCATGAGAAGATTTCCATGTTTTGATTCTTACAGTACCATCACTAGTGTTTGCAAAAGTGCAGTAAAACCATGAAAAAAAAAAAAGTGCAGTAAAACAAGAAGCGACACCTTCATGAGGAGATTCCCATGTTTTGATTCTTGCACCATCACTAGTGTTTGCAATAGTGCAGTAAAACCAGAAGCAACACCTTCATGAGGAGATTCCTATGTTTTGATTCTTACACCATCACTAGTGCAGTGCAGGGAATTTTCTGCCTCTGCACCCTAGGTTCAAATTTTAATATGAACGCTTGTCATTCTCGTAATGACTTTCATGTTTACTGAGCTTGCAAAATGTTTAGTAGATCCTGGAATTAATTGTGATGCGTGATGCACGTAAGCTGACTCGAACATCCCATGTTACTAAAAAAAAAAAAAAAGTGTAGTTCCTCACGTCAATCCCAGTAGAATATCTTTTTTTTCAAGATCGTATTCCCTCCCATACTTCCAACACTGATTCCATGTCCAGGGCCGCAAGAAACTTGAGTAATGTTAACGTTTGCGGTTCCATTGAGGATCGCTACACAATCATCACCTGTACCGCTTATTGTGTGTGAAACCCTTATTCCTTGTGAAGCACTAAGTTTGATCCCATCAGTATTAGGGCTATCTTGAGGAGCAGATAAATGGAGATCACTCAGATCCAAGTTGTTGCTTGCAAAGATGGACACGTGCATTTTGGCTGTTGGTTGATTTTATGTTCTTCGCTGCCTCATTTTTTACGAAGTCAAGCCCTTACTGTCTGAACAAAATATTATTAAAAAGTAATAATCAAATATATGTCTTAATACACATATATATGATAGTCAAAATCAAAAAATAATCAGGCATTGATGAATTGAATAATTAATAGAAAAGATTCGTAGTACGGCTCAACAACACCTTAGGTGGCATTTTAAAAAATATATCATATAACCTAAGGAAAAAGATTCGCAAGGGCGAAATAATACAACTTAATTTTTTTGTATTATATTGCATGCATCCGCGAGGAGTTACTGTTTATATATATATATATATATATATATATATATATATATATATATATATATATATATATATATATATATATATAAGTATGCTTTTTAGATGTAGAAATCAGTACGAGATGAGAATTATCATCTCAAATGTTAGAAAATATTTTTAATGACATCACAAAATAAAAAATCTTTTCAACGGAACTTTTAAATTAAAATAATAAGATTCAAATTCCTAAACTTAATATAAATGATAAAAATTAATTTTATATTAGCTCTCAAAACCTAATGGCTTCACAGTTATTTTGAATTTGACACCTGAAAATGTTGAGATTTAAGATTTTGAGACTTACTAATTAAAATCATGATTTCATATCAAATAATTATATCAATCAAAAAATTATGTTATTGAGGGAGGATAGCCAAATATAGCACCAAATATCTTGACTTCTCTTGCAACCTGAACCTTCGAAACATGTGTTTTTTTCTTTTGCAACAAATTTGTTTTTCACCTTGTAAAACTTGACCTTGTGGCCAAATTTAAGGGTTTTTTTTTTCTTTTTTTTTGGCTAGCAACGAAAGGAAGCCAACCCTTTGCAAGAACTGGTTTAGGGTATTGCCCTTTCTTGCGGACGGAGCACTTGAAGGTCCAAACATGGCCCTTAAAATATTGCTTGAAAATCGACAGCATAACCACCTTCGAAAGAGGGAAGAGACTTGTAAAAATCCGTCGGTCTGAGTATCTTTGAGAAGCTTGCCACTTGATAGGCCAAGTGGAAAGAAACGGAGCTTTAGAATGGACTTCTGTGTCTTTTTCTTTTCTTTTCTTTTTTTAATAAAGCTTTCAGCACGACTCTATAAAAATTGGGTTTAATTGGGAGTTCTGGTTTGTAGGCAGATTGTGCAAGTAGGCACCTTGCTCATCGGCTGATTGCAACTGCAAAAATAAATGCATCGTGCGACTCTCCTTGTTGACTAACTTAATTGAGGAGAAAAAAAAAAGATAAAAGTCTTACTAATATTAGAATAAAATGGAATCCATTATAACCTAAAACGAGTTCAATGGAATCACAAAGTTCCCTTTTCATATAGTTTTGAAACCCGGTCCAGCACAGTAAATCGATCTAGAACTCGATTGATCTGGGGCTAGAACCGGACCGGATTGAAGAAAAAACCTGGTGTAACCCGGCGGTCGGGTTGACTCGCTCAACTCAGCAAGATCTAATCAAAAATTCAGTTGCAACCCGTTAACTTTTATTTTTTTACCCAAGTCGAATGATAAAAAAATTATCATTTTCAGTTCTTTTGGATGATGTATTTTTAAGAATTTACCTATGTAATAGATCAAACAAACTCAGGTTAATTTTAAAAAAATATATTTTTTTTAATTTTATCATTTATTATTTTTTATTTTTTATTTTTTTGCAAGTGAGACTCATTTTTTTTATTCTTTTTATATAATTATTTCATTCTCGTTCAATTTTTACTTTGTTAATAAATAAAATCATAAAATTATTTTATGAATATTGTAAAAACAAATCTTCATAATATGAACAAATGTTTATTTTTTACATTGTATTGTTATTATTTATTTATTTCACTTTATTTATTGTCAATATCTTATTTTTTAATTATATTATTAAATTAACCAAGTTTATTAAATTTAATTAACAATTATAATCTTAAATTTTTTATATATAAAAAATTTATATGATATTATATCTTCTATTAAAAAAAAAACATTGATAGTCCAGAGAAGGCTACCTATCCAGTAGACTTCTAGAAATAAAAAAAATAAAAAAATAAACAAATGTTTTTCAGAGTGTTGATGTGACTAAACAACCAAACCATGTGGTTCCATCCTAGGTGGCATTCGAGGGGGTCAATGGGCACGAGCCATGCGACTCTCTTCAAGTTCAAGGAGCCGTGAACTCAGAACATGGGCAGAGCACTGGTTGGCATGAGGTATAAATCAATTCTTGTTAATAAAACAAATATGTATAAGTTTGACTGCATTATTTTACAGGACTTGCTAATATCGTTTTTACGGTTAAAATGTATTTTTGTAAAAACTTAAAATAAAGTTTTTTTAATTAATTTTTTATATTTTTTAATTATTTTAACGTATTATTATTAAAAATAAATTTTAAAAAAATTAAAAAATAATATTATTTCAATATATTTTTAAAATTAATTATAACTATGTTTCCATTGAAAAAAATATATTTGCATTAGACAACGCAAGCTCCATCGGGATTAACGGTCAAGGTTGGTCCATGTGGCACTAGGACATCTGCTAGCTTCATGGTCAACAGGTTTCAGTATTTTTTTTTTTTTTTGTAATGAAATGTATTTCTGGGGTTGTGGTATAAGCAGGTTAGTAAAAAATTAAAATTTTTTATTTAAAATTAATTTTTTTGTATTTGAAGATTATTTTGATGTATCAATATCAAAAATAATTTTTAAAAAAAATATTTTAATATATTTTTAAATAAAAAACAATTTAAAAATTAACTTCCATAATATTTGGATAAGAATATCCACTATTGAGCTTAGTTTAACATTTAACCTTGTATTTGTTTATCTTCCATTGGACTTACCTGTGCAGCCTTGTTTTTCTTTCTTTGTAATTTAGGCTGACGCCAATGTAATGAGAAAATTGATTGTATGGTCCCTCAGATTTCAAAAATAAATCAAATCAGTCCTTGTACTTTACTTTTGTGTACCATAACCCTAATATTTTCAATTCTTAGTCAAATGTGTTATCCCTCTACAGCACGTATTCATTAGATGTAGTGACATGTACACATTTGAGTGGATGAAAGTAACCACAAATTGAAAATTCAAGGGTTGATATGCTGAAATTTAAAGCATAGGGGATGACTTGGCTAATTTTCAAAACTTGAGGAACCCCATAATGGGTTTACAACATAGTTTTGAAACTTGGCCTGTCCCGGTGGATCGACCTGGGACCCCACCGATCCGGGACTGGAACTGGACCGGATTGAAGAAAAAATAGAGGAAGGAAAAACCTCGTATGACCCGGTTGACCTGGTAAGACCAGGTAAAAAACCTGATTACAACCCATTGATTTTTGTTTTTTTTTTTTACTAAAATAACATCATTTTGATTTAAAAAAAAAAAATTAACTCGGTCAAAATTCGAAATCCAGGCTTTGAACTGGATTGGGTTTGAAAACTATGATTTACAAGTTGAGAATGCAATTTGGGAAAAGTTTCTTTTCCAATTTTTTAAAAAGAAAACGATAAAAATGCTTAAGATATTTTCTAATTATTTGTTTAAATTCTTTATATTCTGATTGAACACCATTACAGTTGAATTTGTCCTTTCTAATTAGTCTCCAGTAAGACCAAATGATGAACTATTATGAATTGGATCCAACGAAGTAGCCTTATCAATCTCGATTTTTTTTATTCAATGATAAGAAATGTTTTTAAATTAATTTATGATTAACATGTTAATTAAAATCAAATCCTATCTTCTTAAGTGTCAAATCATAATATTACAATGTACGGATGGAAACTCTTTTCCACGTTCAAGATGGCCTGAATTATATTTTAAAAAATAATAATAATTAATGATTGGGTATTAAGATTTTGATATTATATTAAAAATTTATTTAAATTTAATTAAAAGTTTAAACATGAGATTCCAAACACAATATTGTATTATTATCTGTACAAAATTATTCACACATTTTTTTAAAATTAAGAAAATAATGAACAGTTTTCAAGAAACTAGAGAGTACTGCCCAGAGAGTGATTCTAAATATCGCCTAAAGCTTATATACAATATGACCATTATGGGAATCACGGGGCGGCTATAGTCGGAGCATAGCCTAAAACAGCACCATATATCTTGACTTCTTCAGCAACCCGAGCCTTATAAACATGTGTTATATATACAACTGGACCATTTTGGAATCGGAGCAGAGCCACACAATATCGCTAACACCAAATATCTTGACTTCATGTGTGTTCTATATATACAACTGGACCATATCTTGGGATAATTATGGGGATAGAATCGGAGCATATCCGAATATAACACCGAATATCCTGACTTCTTTTGCGACCCGAACCTTGTAAACACGTTTTGCAGCGGGTTTGTTTCTGTCCCTGTAAAACCTGACCTTGTCGCCAGCTTTAAGGTTCTTGCTAGCAACGAAAGGAAGCCAACCCTTTGCGAGAACTGGTTTAGGGTATCGCCCTTTCTTGCGGACGGAGCACTTGAAGGACCAGACATGGCCCTTATCATCAACTGCTTGAAAATCTACAGCATGACCACCTCCGAAAGATGGGAGAGACTTGAGATACTTGGCCGGCACCGAGAGTCTCTTGCAAATATCCGTCGGTCTGAGTATCTTTGAGAAGCTTTCCATCTGTAAGGCCAAGTGGAAAGAAGAGGAGCTTTGGATTAATGGACTTCGTCGTCTCTTTGTTTTTTTTTTGTTTTTTTTTTTTTAAAATAGCTTTTAGCAGGACTCTATAGCTCTGGGTTTACTTGGGAATGCTATTTGTAGGCATGTTGGTCATCGAGAGATTGCAAATGAAAAAATAAATGAATCGCGCGAGTGTCCTTGTTGACTAATATAATAGAGGGGAAAAAGAAAAAGAAATATTACTAATTAAGATTAGAATAAAAGAAGAATCCATTGTAGGAATTCAATGGAATCACGCAAGTTCCCAGTTTGAGCTGGCAAAGATGGCCTAAAAGTGAGGGGGGATCGAAGCCACGATATTCAGTGTTGATCCGACTAAAAAACAAAAAATGTGGTTCCATCCTAGGTGGCATTCGAGGTGGTAAATGAGCACAAAGCCATGCGAGTCACTTCACCTAGATGTGAACTCGGAACATGAGCAGTGGTAGGTACAAGTTATGGCGACAAGTCGGAGAAGAAATTTCGACCCGTCAAATTGACCTTTTTTTTTTTTTTAATGAAAATTAACAGAATTTTTGTACTATTATTATATCAAAGAATTGGCTATTTAAAACTTATTTGAGAGTATATTTGAATTATTTTTCACTTGAAAATATATAAAAATAATATATATTTTTATTTTTTAAAAAAATTATTTTTAATATCAACACATTAAAATGATCTAAAAACATCAAAAAATATTAATTTAAAGTAGATAAATAAAAAAATAATTTTTTTCAAAACACTTTTAAAACATAAAAACAAATAGGTCTTAATGCTATCAAAATAAAAGTACATGTCCAAATTAGATTAAAAAAAATTGTTTATTTTATTTTTGTAGTTAATTTTAGATTTGTTTTAATTGAGTTTTCTCTAAATATCTTGGCTTAAACGCCTAACTTTTCAACCCATTATCTTCTACATATAAAGGTTGTAAGATTTTAAAATTAAAAAACTTTAAATCTTATAAACTTCCTCGATAAGTCACCTCCATTGTTTTACAAAACTCACTAATGTTGCTTTTTGACATGTTCTAAGGAGTCCATAGCCATCCACCGACTAAATGTGTTCCCGTCGCTATAATTTAATGCTGCCTCTTGTTTTATATAAATTTCTCCAGGTTACTTTGCGGCAAAGTCTCTTGGAACCTCTTTATTTATATCTTGGCCCTTGGGGTTTATATAATTAAGGAGTTAGAACGCCTTTTCTGATATAGTTTTCTCTTTTTTAAAATATTTTATTATTATTTTTCAAACCCCATGCTCGTCAAGAGACCCAAACATCTATAATAAATCGATTTTTTTTTATCTAAGTTTAATATAATTTAAGTAACGGTCTCATTTAACCAAACTTGATATGATGTTTTCCACTCTTTCTCTTTGCTCCCCGTCCAGCCGGCAATATGGCAATACCTTAATTCTCATTTAATGGCTCGCCTGTCATTTAATGGCTCGCCTGTTCACAGGACAGGGACAAATAAAGATGCGTCGTGCAACTTCGTCATTCATGATTTCAGACTCACAACGTTGCAGTGACATGGAATACAATTCTTCAATTTTTTTTTTTAGTTTTCTTTTTTGTTGTGTTGTGCTCTGTGTTTTTTATTATAAATTTAAAAATAATTAATCAGCCGCCACACATCATAATTTTATATAAATTTCATTTAAAATTCCTCTTGAGATTTTAACTAAAAAAAACCTATAATTTATGAATTGAGACTGCGTGACAAGATGGAATTGGGTTGGTTGAACGAGGCATTGCAGAAGGATCGAATATGTTCAATAGAAAGATGAGGGATAGAATAGGTAAAACCTCTATTTTATAAGTATTATAAAAATATTGATCCTAGTTTAACTAATCAAATTTTAAGTTTATTTTTTATAAATCACCAATTCGAGTCCTATAAATTTTAGAAGCACTGAAAGCTTATATAATCATTAACTTCAGAGTTCGTAGGATTATTTAAGGTATACATAAGCTGGTCCGGATACTTACATTAATAATATAAAAAGTATTCATCCCATAGTAAATTTTTTCTTGAAATTAAATAATGGTATGGGTGGTGACTAATTGAGCACCATTGTAGTTTCTTTCTATTCTATAGAATATGGATATAAAAGGAGATTAGAAATTATTTTTTTTTTTCATAAACTTATGGGTGCATTAACTTACAATCTCAATTATATGTTATAAAGTGTTTTTTTAATATCATGTTGCAATATATTTTTGATACATTAATTGCAAGAACTATTAACTATATATATAAATTATTTATTCTTCTTATTATCAAATAGAATCTTTTTAATCAGAAAATGTGATGTTGAAAATTGTTGATTTTATTTGAATTCATGTGTGAATCTTTTCATGTAAATCAAAATAGTTTAAATCCATTTGTTGTTTATTGATGCTTCCCTCGAGTCGAGACAAAAAGTTTCCAATATTTAAAAGATCTTCAAGTAGCCGCCAATAGGCTAGATTGTCAGTCTCCGGACTACCTGGGCACATGGATATGAAATGATTCGAAAGATTTTGAGAGAGAAACATATACTATTCCGTACATTCTAATTATTATCTGTATGCGTTTAAGATTCCAAGCACTATTTTAAATGTAAAAACAAATAACTTTTAAATCTTTAATAATATAATTGGTTTGGATGTAAAGAAAACAGTCTTTCAAGGTGAGGTTGTATGATCAAGTTTGATCATTTATGTTTTCTTATAAATTATATATCTACCTTGAATTAGCTTCATTAATAAAGTATTTGTTCTAAACTTGAGAGAATTCATTCTATCTAAGTCATTAATAGGGTCAAATTTACAATTTAATCTTTTTAATATAATTAAAACTCAATTAATATTTATTTTTTCAACAAAATCAATACTTGTTTCTTAATACATATTTGGTATTATAGTATTATAGTGCATGTTATTTTTTAAATGAAAATCAATTAAAATTATTTTTTATTTTTAATATTAGTATATCAAAATCATTTAAAAAATATATATAAAAAATTTAACTTTATATTTTTTATATAAAAAACAGATAAATACTAAAAACAAACACTCACTACCGTAAGCGTGTCAAGTCCCTCTGGGCACAAAGGGAACTACCAGCTGGACGTTTCTTCTCTTCCACTTGATCTGTGTCGTCAGCCCATTCACATGCATACAAATTTTTTACAAAAAAGAAAAAGAAAAAGTTCACCACTAAAGTATTAATCAACACAAGCTCCAGCGGGTTTCACGGCCAGGGCTGGTCCGCGTGGCACTTCAAGCTAGTTTCATGGTCAACGGATTTCACAATTATTATTATTATTATTATTATTATTATTATTTTATGATATCTATTGGGCTAAGTTTAACATTTGGGTTTTGTATTTGTACATCTTCCATTGGGCTTAGCAATTATCCGGATTAACATAGTTTTTCTTTCTTTGTAATCTGGGCTTTCGACTCCTTAATGCATAGTTATAAGACCACGAGTATTGATTTGGTCCAATGTCAAGATCCAGGACTGAGATTAAACTCAAGATCACTTCTGTTAATTTAATTTTTATTTTAAAAAAAAAATTAAAATAATATTGGTTTGATAAAAAAAAATGGTTTTTTACCAACCCTTGACCAGGTCTTGAATTGATATATTATTGGGTTGCCAAAAACATCTCGTAAACAAGTCATTGCAAATGCATCCACCATGTCTGAATTCCATCTATGTCACATTCCCAACTATACATCCAAGACATGCCTAACCACTGTAGCAAACCCCGAAGACTCCCTGTCACGGCAACAACAGTCTAAATCATCAAAATTTAATAGAGGAAATCATTACAAAGCCCTTTTTTTTCTTAATTAAAGTTTCTTCACTTAAAACATTACAAACTATCATCAAGCTTCCATTTTGAGAAGTCTTTAAACTTAGTTCATCAAACTTCTCTTATGTCTTTTGCCCAAGCGCGTAAACCATTATTTAACCTACCATGAGATTGAGGCCCGGCTAGCTACTAATTGCTGATACGATCCCTTGCTAGCTTCATCAAGGAAAAGTGACGGATAAAAAAAGTAAAAAAAAAAAGAAAAAATATTGAAAATAAACTAGATTTTGATTTTGAAAAATAAAAAAAACTGGTCTGTCAGTTGAGAACTAGTCAACCAGCTGAAATAAATTGAATTGATTAATCGATTCAATCGGCATAATATAATTTTTATTTGAATTAAAATGTTTTTATATATATTAGTTTAATTTTTTAATTGTTTAGGATTTTATCCCTGTAAAAAAAGCTTGTGATTTAACATTATAAAAAAATTTATAAAAAAACACTAAGAAAATTTAAGCTTGAAACATTTGAAGGTCCAAGCATAGCCCCTTTCATCGATCTATAGCTTGAAAATCTACAGCGTAGCCTCCTGTAAAAGATGGAAGAAACTCAAGATACCTTGTTAGCACCGAGAGTCTCTTGTGAATGTCGGTTTTGCTTAGTCTCTTTGTTCATTGGTTAGGGCAATTGATCAAAAAAAGAGGTGCTTTTTTAATATATACTCTTGGTTTTGACTTGTAATGGAGCTAGCACACTGTATTCTCAAGCTAGCTCTAAATATTTCAACGTAAATATACTTATTTATTTGCCGACGACGGTATATTTCAACGTACAGGCGCTTTATATATGATTTTCTGTTTCGAATCTTTGGCCACCGCCGTAGTCCATCTTCATGGGCAATATCTTAACCAGTCCAAAAGAGGAAGAGAGGGAGACATTTTAGAGGCAAAAAATACACAAGGAGCACTACTGTCTTGGTGGAGGATTCTCCACGTTGCAGTGAGTCAGTGACAAGAGACGCCATTGAACAAGAGTTTTTCCATTATGCTTCGACGGAAGGTTAAGTTAAAATTACGTCCGGTGAGAAGAAGGGACTGGACGAGGGAACCAAAAAGAGTAAGATATGTAAGATTCTCTAACGGAATATGAGCATAGGACTAGATTTTTATTTATTTATTTATTTAAAAAAAGGTTTTTTAGCTAATGATGACTTTTAAAAGTTTTTTTACGCTGGTTTTTTAGTATAGACAATTATAGGAGTCTATAATAGCATAAAAAATTACAATTTCATCCTTTTTTTTCATTTCAACTTTCTATTTGCAATTTGATAATCACGTGGAGAATAAAGTGTTTATATGATTGGTGAAAATAAAATGATATTAAAGTTTCTTTAACTATTGGGTTTAGTTAAGGATTTGAGCTTTATATTATTTAATCTTTCATATTGGGCTGAAGATCCCAACCTTTGTTAATGGTCTTTGTATCTTGGGCTTAAGCTCCATTTATTGATGAAAAAAAATCAATAATTATATATAAAATCACAAGCACCAACTATATTTTGAAATATTTAATTCAATTAAAATATATTTATTTTTTATTAATTTAATGACTATAATAATAATTTTAAAATTTAAAATTTATTTTCTATTTATAAAGTTGATTACTACATTTCGCCGATATTTATTAACTCTTGTTGATGTTTTGAACTTGATAATTATATACATATTTTAATACTTATTTCCATTTTGAATTTTTATTAATTTAATTAATATAGTTGTTTTAAAATCTAATCCGACTCATAACTAAGGTGACTCAAATCCTAAATTGGGTCAAATTTTAATAAAAATAAAGGGATAACAAACATAATATGATCTGATAAAAAATCTAAATTGACACAGAGAAAATCCAGTTAAAACCTATTGATTTTTTTTTCATATAATAAATATATGATCTATGATCCAAGACTTGCTCTAAATTTATCGAGTTAATCGAGTTTAAAAACTATAATTAATATTTTCTATAAATACGTAATTAAATATAAAATCAAATGTCATAGTATTTTGGTTTGGTACTTGATTTTGCAAGCATTTGTTTTTTTGTTATCATATACTTAATAAAAACAATATTTTGAAAAATAGATTTATTAAACCCAGTAGAGCCCATAATCAAGGTATAGATTTATTAAACCTAGTAGAGCCTATAATCAAGGTCGCAAGTTTGACGGGTTAAGCAACTAAGCTCATGTCGATGTAATATGTCATCATCTCAATATTTGTTTTTTTTTTTTAAATATTATCTTGATTTTTTAAAATCAAACCATGTTTTTACCTGTTATTCGGGTTGTTTTTGAATCTATGAAATTGATTGGTCATATCAGGATAATTTACACATAATTTAATTTAAAACTTAGATTAAATAAGAAATCAAATCTAAAAATTTTAAGATTGACTATTGGTTCCAATTTAATAATAATTCTAAAAAACTCTTTGCAATCTAGACATTTAATTTTTATCAAGTAAACCAGTCATCACGCCCTCTTAAACCACCCCCACCCATTCTTTCTTCTATTTTTTTTTTTTTTCATTGCATCACTCTCTCATGTAACCTTGGATTTTTGTTTTCAAGAAAAACAAGAAGAGTCCTAATTCTATTACTTTTCCTTGATGAAACCTCCTTTTATCCTTTCAAAAGTCAATCCCCATTCCTTTATTTTGTTTAATCCAAGGAAGGAATATGCATTGTGCTGTTATGGGGTGAAATCAAACGCAGCCAGCTTCAACAAGAGTACAAGACTAGCAGAAAATGGGGAAGCTTGATGTTATTCTGTAGCAGAAGCTTTATGGAATATAAAATCCACTTCAAAGGTAACTTTTCTTTTTCTTTTTCTTTTTTCCGTTGTAAAACATCAATACTGCAACCAAGAAAATAGCAATACTGGAAAGCACAACTTCAATAAGAAACACTAGACCGATAGAAAATGACACAGGATAGTTGATGATGGTGCGCAGTTTTTCTATGATAATAATAATTAAAAAAAAACTAAAATCCCTTAGAAAAACATTGATCAACCATACTTAGAGCACTATTCATATAAATAGTATAATGACCGATGTGCCATTCACATAAAATAATCTTTAAACTAGCAATTGATGGCAGTTTGGAGTTTTCATAAGGTTTATTAGCCATTATTATATATTATAGGGTAACTAAGTATATTCTTATTTTCAAAGCACAGAAAATCAACCAAAATAACCTTAAAATCAAAAGTTTTAAAATTAATGTGCAAAGGCACTTGTATCTTTTCACACTAGTTTTTTTTTTTTATATATATATAATAAGTTGGCTTTTGAGAAATTTTTATATTTTAATAAATATAAAAAATAAATAAGTGGCTAACGTGTATAAGTATGCACCAAAAAGGGAGAGACGTCTATGTGACGCCAACTACTAACCAAAAACCATCTTTTATCATGTCATTAGATGTGTTGTCACATCCTTTTTATTATGAGATGACGCATGTGATAATGAATAGTGTGGTTTGTTGTTGTTTTTTTCTCCTTTCACTTTTCTCCCCTTTTAAAAAAAAATTATGTTTTTATTGTGTATTTTCTTTTTAGTTTTCATCATTCAATAATCTTTTTTTTTTTTAAATGGCTTTGAGATTTTCTTCATTTTTTTTTTATCGGGCTATCCCAATCTTATAATCTAGGCTACGGATCTAGTGAGTTAACCTTGGTTGGCTCTACTCTTATTACCTAGGTTACAAATTTGTCATACTAACCCAAGTTGAGTCGGACTGGTTTTTTTTTTTTTATCCAATTTTATCTTCTTGTATTTAATGTAATGGAAATTAAGCTACATCTTTTTTTACCCTTTTGAAAAAAATATTTTTTTCTTGAGATTATGTGATCAATTTTTTTAAAAGATTTGACCCATTTGTTCAAACACAAAACAATTATGACATGACACAATAATCAACTACCACCATAGTTAGCTAATGGTAACAAATCAATTTATCCACAAATGATACATTCTCCTTCTCCATGAATAAATTCCAAGACTTTAGTGTATATATATACCTAGTCATTGGCAAAGAAGAGGATCTCATCGTTGGCCACACAAATATAGCCATAGAAAGTCAAGCCATAAGCTAGTCTCGCAAAGATGTATGTCACACAAGTTCTAGCCATACAAAAGCCAGTCAAAACCAAGTTGGACTATGTGATTTCTAGCCATTACACCTTAACACATACTTTTTACACCTTCATTTTATTTTTCTTCTCTTATGTATTATTTTATCCTTTTAAATTTACCAACTTAAACATCATAGTGTTTCCTGTTTTCAGAGAGACTAGTTTTCCAGGAACAATCCAGGTCAAGCCCAAAAAAAAATCTACATTCACCAGCCTAGAAAGCAACCATACGATGACTTCATCAGTTAAGTAGTTCAAAATACGATGACTTCGAAACATAAAAGTAGTCCATTAAAGTGCGTTTTATTTAAAAAACAGTTAGCAATCGTTTGTCAACAAAAAAAACTTGATTACTATGCATGGGCCCATGTGTTTTTTGCATTTAAAACGCTGAAAATAAAAAGCATAAAAAACCTGCTTTGCGCGCACTGCAGCATGTAAAAACGAAAGAACAGTGCAATTCACTGCACTGTTCATGAGTGAATTGCACTGTTCGTTTTTTTTTTTTTTTTAAAAAAAAAAACTAGTTTAGAGAATTAAATTCATTCGCGATGTGAATAATATTTTTTTCTAGAAAAACTAGTATAGAGTGAATTAAATTTACTCGCACAATAATATTAATTTTATATCTGATAATATTTTATCTAATTTTATTACACGCTCAAAAAATTATGAAAGTTGTAGTTCTTATCGGATGAATTTTGTACGTAATGGAATTATAAATAGTTTAATGAAATAATAAAAAATATTTTATATAAAGTATTATTTTTTTCATTATGTAATAGAAATAATTAATTTTACAATATTTAAATTTAAAACCATCAATATTAATATATATTTTTTTAAATTATTTTATAATCTCAATTTCAAAAGCATTCTTAACCAAACACATTAAATTACTTTTTCTTCGACTTCAATTTTAACCACAGTTTTACCCAAACACCTATTTTTTCAAACCAACCTCAACTAAAAATACTTTTTATAAAACAATTTTTTTCAAACCACAACCACAACAGCTACCGCAATACCAAACACACTCTAAAAAGATTTGCTCCATGTCATATTTTATAACACAAAGGGGGAGAGGGGAAGGGAGGGAGGGAGAGAGAGTAGAGCTACGACGATTGGAGTTGATGAAGTCATATAAACTTCAAGATTAGATTGGACTTCACAACTACAATCTTGAATTGATGGAATAACTAAGTTTGATCCTAATTCATTAAATGTTTAATTGAAAATAAGTCTGGATGAAATATAAGATCCTCCGAAATTTAAGTTAGTGTGTGTAAAAGAAATAATGTAAGGACGAGTATGCAAAGAAGAGAGCATGTACTTCTACTTTGTAAATGAATATCTTTATTGTTGAAAAAAATGTAAGGAATAGGAAAAAGTGTATACAAAGGGGAGCATGAACTCCTACATGAAAAACGAATATGTTGTTCATGAATTGTTGAATGGCTTGGAATTCCCCTGGCTTGACTTTTACTTATCTGACTTCTTTTACTTGTCTATGGGAAAAACCTCTACCACTCAAGCTGCTGCATTTTTTTTTTTTCCATGCATCGTCGGGGGTCAATCAAGATAGGCAATTAAAAATTAAAAAGAGTATAATTTAATTGGTCGTATTCTATATTTTTTTTCTAGAAATTATTAATAAAAGTTTTATAAATCTCAGAGTTACTAGAAACTTATATGATCGTTAATTTTAAAACCTGTAAAATTGATCGAAGTACACAAAAATTGGTTCAAATATTAATTTTAATAATAATAAAAAAGAGCAGTTAAATTAGTCAAAAGAGAGATAAAGATATAAAATTAGAAAGGAAAAGAAGGAACAATGATAAGAAATTGTTAAAAGACATGATATTGTTTAACTTGTCTAGAAATCGGATTTGGGAAAACGAGAAAGAACATTATTTTTTTTATTCAACTCGTAAAAAAAAGAAAAGAAATAGAGAGACTATACCAACAGACAAATTGGTTGATGGAATAAGAAGAAATTATTTTGTTATGATTGAATAAAAAAATATTTTTCATTATAATATATGCTTTTGACACGCATATCATGTTTAACCAAATCCTTCTTGTCTAAATTCGTTGTGTTTTTTCCTTCCCACAATGGTAATATGGCTGCTGCATGACATCATTAGAATTGTTTTTTCTTTTTGTTTCATTAACCAAGCAACAAATACCGTAATTTATTTCACACATAATTTAGAAACTCTATGTTGGCTAAAATGTCCAAGAGTACGTTTCTTTCGTTAAAATATAGATAAAAATTATTTTTTGTAAAATAATTTACATGTAAAATATCTTTTAATGTTTGGTTTGAAAAATATTTTTGCATTAATTATTTTAAATGTAAGTATTTTTCAATGATAGTGATGATGATAAAAAAAGTGATGGCGAGATAATCATAATAGTGGTGAGATATTCGTGAGATGATGGTGACGGAGACGAAAATGATTTTGGTGGTGATGAAGAGATGGAAACAATGGTTAAAATAGTTAAATAATATTTAATGTAAATAAATTACTATTCATAAAATATTTTATCGAAATTTTATAAGTTGAAAATATTTTCAAGTAAATAAACTAAATTTAAAATTGATTGTAAAATATTTTACATTAACCAATTTTCCTATAAAATATATTACGGGAAAAAATATAAAAAAATATTTTCAAGAAAATAAATACAGGAAAATTTATAAAATATTTTACTCAAAACAAACCTTAAATTAGAGTAATTATCAAGTACTATTTTTTATTATTATCGATGATTAAAACATCTCAAAACAACAAAGAATTGCACAAAATAAAAACTCAATTTTTGCAACAAAACATACTACTAATAATTTTTGGAAGAAAATTTAAGGAGTTTTGGAAGAACATGATAAGAAGATAAAATATTTTGATTATAAAGAATTGAATCTGATTATTTTAAACAGGTTAAATTGGTTTAATAAAAGAACTTAGATCATGAGAATATGGCAATTGCTAAATTTTATATTCTCAAAGCAAATATTTTTTAAAAAACTAAATATTCAGAATCTTTGTAAAAAGGGAACATTTTGTTTTTTCTTCCCACGAAGAGAAAAAAACAAAAACCTTCTCTTTTAGCGGTTCTCCACCAAAACGGTGAACTTTAAGTTGATTTCTTTTTAATCCAACCAAAGCTTGAAGCAGGGTTAGTCAGGTTTTGGATGGAGGATGCAACCTTTTGAGACATTTTGCCTCTGCCGTCTAATTATATTTTTTATAAAATTTAAAAAATAAAAATTATTTTAATATATTTATAAATAAAAATAACTTTAAAGACAATCTTCACTGTAATCCTATACAATATCCTCCCCTATTCTTCTTCTCCTCTCCTCTCGCTTCGAACACTTGTCCACCATTTATTTCATTTATAAATTAAAATATTTTAAAAAATAATTATAACTATACTCGGAAATAAAAATAAATAAACCTCAATTTTTTTAAAAGAAAAGATCATTAGATACACCCAATACATTTATTTTATATCTAATAAAAGTGAGATCCATGAGAAGTCTCATTTTTACACGTAAATGAAGAAAATTAACATTTCAGAATTCTTTTTATTTCTAATACTTAAATTATACACTTAAAAACCTCAATTAAATAGTTGAAGAAATTAAAAAATGGCTATCGTTAAGTACTTCAATGCAGTGTTTTTTTATTCACATAAAAATAAGATCCTTGAATAATTATCATGGTGGGTCTATTTTTATGTGAGTATTAGAAGAGGACTTGATAATCTCTCTAGTTTGTGTTAATTATCTCACGTGGAACTTTTTAGAAACAGAAATATAAATACTTGTCCCTCAACGAGTCACTCATTCAACGCATCTAACTAGTGAATTTGAAAAGATTATTAGGATTTTAAATTATAAGATATATTAGAAAATGTCAATCTAGAATAACTAAAATAAACAATAGTAGCATCTACAGGGACTAGAATGTAGTTTGCATAAAATCATCTCCATCCAAGTTCTCCTCTCTTCAAACAAAACCCAAAAATCCCTCAAAAGTTTGAAAACACGACACACATGCGGTTTTGCTCTCCTCTTTAAATTGGCATAAACCTCTATTATTCCACATTTATCCCTAACCGACTCCATACCCACCCTCTGTCCTCCTGGCTCTCTCGTAATTTTTACAAACTCCAATCCCTTTCTCGCACCCCCATCCCGCCGACGATCTGTCGTCCCCGTTACCCTCTCAGCGCCTTCATTTACGATAAAAACCTCTCCTGTCCAATTCTAGTTAGGGCTTGTAACTTACTCCACGAGCATTCGAGAGCTCGAAGACTAGGGTTTGGTTTTAGATTCGATTAGAGATTGGTAATTGATGATTTTGAAAGATTAGGGTTTTCCTTTCAATTTCGATTTTCTATTGAGTGTATCAATTTTTCCAGGGTTTCAATTTGAAGTTTTTGGAAAGTCGAGGATTTAATAAGGATGCCGAGAAGCTCTCGACACAAATCGAGCAAGCATAGCTCGAGAGAGTATTCAGATTCGGAGAAAGATTCGAGCCTGAAAGAGAAGAAGGCGGCGAAAGAGGAGAGTGTCAGTAATAATAGCAGTGTTAGGGTTTCGAGCGAGAAGAGGAAGTTAGATTTGAAGGAGAATAAGGAATCTTTAAATGGGGAATATGTAGAGGAATATTCTTCCTCTTCGTCAAAGAGGAGAAAAGAGAGAGGAGAGGAAAGTAATGATAGGTGGAATGGTGGAAAGGAGGAGAGGGGGGAGAAGAAGGGGAAGGAGAAAGGGGGCGAGGAGAAGTTGAAGAGTAAGAGGAGGGATGAGAGTGTGGAGAAGAAGAGTGAGGGAAGGCATAGGGAGAGTAGTAGAAAGGAGGAGAGGGAAAGGGAGAGGGTAAGGGAGAAGGAGAAGAAAGGAATGGAGGGTAGGAGTGAGGTTGAAGAGTATTCGCGTGAAGGAAAACAAATTACTGAAAAAACTGGTAAGGTAACAATGGATTGGTTTGTAATGGTTGCAATGTGTTCTTTAAATGTGGATGTTTGTGAATTTGTGTGTTGATTTTGTTTGCTGTTTGTTTTACCATTTGAATGCTTTTTTGAATTGTTAGAGGTACGTCTTCTTATCATTGATATTAATTGTTGAAAGAAATTGTCTTTTCAAGTAAGTAAGGGAAAATTTAGGGTTTTTTTTGGGCCTTGGAGTGCTCAATTCAATAATTCTTAGCCTCAAGGTTTCGATTCTTTGTTGAATTTTTTCTCGTGCTTGTTGAATCACCTTTATTTCTTGACTCTTGTCTGTTGAAGTGTCTTCAATAGGATAAAATGATTTAGATTCTACTTGTTGATGAAGATGATTTCTAATCATCTTCTGGAATTGGTTTATGATATTTTAAATGTATTTAAAAATTAACTCTTATGTACTAAAAAATTAGCAAGGATTTGAGTGACGCTCATGTGATAAAAAAGTGACATGCTCATGTCTTTTGTGGATGATTTCTAGTTAATTGATGATAGAAAAAGTTGACAGTGGGAGAAAGTATGTCAGTACTTCGCGTCCCATTCATTGTAACCTTAGATATAGGTGACCATCCATTGAACATTTAGTGGTTGATCTTCAATTCGGTTTTCTGATTTATATTCCAAGTACTTCAGATGTATCTGTCCAATCTGGGTATTTTCTTGTAAATGCTCCGTACTTTTATCTGAATTTGAGGCCTCAGAGTTAGTTGTCTTTAATCAACTTTTGGTGTCCTTATGTAATGCTTGGTAGAACATAATATTGTGTAATTTAATGTTATGGAAGGAAAGATTGGTACTTGTTTCATTCTTCTATTAGATTACTTCACACTCCATTATGCTCCACCACATATTCATAGCATTTTTAAACATTCTTCTTGTTTGAAGTTGTTACCTTGGAGACAAGATAAACAAAGTATTCTGTTTGATTTTCTGGTTCTGTACATTAAACAATTACAACTATTTATAGAATGTGGCACTGAAGATATTATTGATGGCCATTTGTTTTGGTATCAAGGCCATTTACTTCCACTCCGACTCAGAGTGCTTTGTCAGGATACTTGACCACTTCAGATGAAGTTACTCAAGTCCTTTACTTTAATATTCATCACCTGCTGGAGGATTTTGGGTGTTGTTAGATTGCTTGATATAACTGTAGATGTACCTGTTTGCTCAATTTAAAAAAAAAAACTGGCATAGTTTTTCTGGTGTATTTGATGTGCAACCTTCAACTCCATATACAGAAACTAAAGTCTCATGTCATGCAAGTTTTAGTCATTTGGATTCCCTTGAAAAGGGATAGACAGTCATTATGATTGGAACAATATAGCAAAAGTTCTCATGTTTATTGAATGTAACACTATAAGATTTTGTTGGTTCTTTATGATATTTCTCCACCTGTTATCAGCATCATCTTATTTTAGTTATTAAGATTTTGGAACCATATGAAATTTTCCTGTATTTTGACATTGTTTCCTGTATAAATCTGTATGCCAATATAACCTGGCATTGCGATGTCACTGTACTCTTCACATGGGTTTCAAATTGCCTTACAAGTTGTTTTGTTGCAATGACTTTCCTATCCTCTATTCAAAGAGGATGTTTAGATTGAAAATAAAGTAATTTTGGGAGGAGAACATGATATGGCTATATCTCTGTGCTATTTTGTTGGATATATTATATTAGTGAAGCTGTCATTGCAACCATTTTTATTTTTTATTTTTTTAATTATGAAGAGAATGTTATTGACAATCTTGCACTGGGTGTTGGATGGTTTTATAATGCAAGGCTTTATCCAGTCACTTATTTTAATATTACTTAGATTGTCTAGATGAGATATATTGCTAGGCAGATGATCAATTCTTACATTATGTTGTCTATGTGTCTACTCTGGGGATTGCTACCTGTTTCCATTTTTCAAGCTTTCATGGTAGTATATAATTGATTATTTATTTATTTCTAGTCCCCCTTTCCTTTTTACACACAAGCAGCCTTCTTGTTTTGCTTTAGCCGGCTGAACACTCCCTGCAGTTGGGATATGATGGTCATGTTTATTTAATCTGCCTTATTTTTTTTATTTTATCTTGGCTCTTCTTTCTGAACATCCAGCTTACCTGTTGATTTATGTCTTGTGGAAGCAAATGATCAATTGCGAAGTCCTGAATCAGAGAACCGGTCTGATAGACGAATTAGGAGAAAGAAAGATGATTCTGCTGATGGGGATAAGCATCATGATGATATTGGAGATGCCAATGGAAAGCGAATATCCTCAAGGGAAGATGTCAAGGAAGAAAAACCAAAGGATGTGAAACACAAGGATGATCGATATAGAGACAAGTACCATGAGGTCATGGACAAGGAAAATAGGCATGGAGATGATAAACAAAGAGATGAGCGTGGTGCAAGAGATTATGTTAACAACAGGTCTGAAGAGAAGCACCTAAGGGATGAGAAGGATGCTTCAGAAGCTCGGAAGAAATCTAAGCCACAAGACAGTGATCGTGATCATGACCGTGAAAGAGAGCGTGACCATGATCGTAATCGTGACAGGGATCGGGAGCGAGAACATGATCGAGACCGGGATCGTGATTGTGACCAAGATCATGATTGGGATTGGGATCGAAATCGGGACCAAGATAGGGAACGAGACCGTGACAGAGACCATGGCCGTAATCTTGACTATGATGGGTCACATATTGATGATTGTAGTGCCAGATACAAAGATAGCAGGGGAAGGAAAAGATCTCCCGAGGATCGTGATCACTATAATGATGCTAAATCCAAAGGTACAAAGGCACCTTATCCTGATGTGGAAAAGAAATCTTTGAGCAGTGGGAGAGTTGAGTCAGATGACAGGGGAAGATCTCAATCACGTCAAGCCCATCTAGACAATAATGTTGGCAGCAACAGGCAGAGGACTTCCCCGGACACCAGTTCACATGGAGCTGTTGAAGAGCACAGGTAACTGCATATATTTTCTAAATTAGTGGGAAAAAAATGTGAGGATGCTGTATGAATAATCTTTCCAAATTGATATTTTATCATGTGGAAATTGTAAACTTTCAGACATGTGCTTTATTTCTGCTTCAAAAGTAGGGTTTATATATGACTACCAGTTCCTGGGTTAAGTCAATGATTTCTTAAGTTTATGAGAACTGCTTCTCTGCTTCACTTGTTACAAATCTGAAGATCCATTTATTGATGATGGATTGCAGGACTATTATTTCAGTCATATTCATGTCACTAATATATATGAAAGAAATGCAAATGAAACAATATAAGAAATATATTTTGATCTTTCTGTGAAGTCCTAGGGTTCATGCTGTATAGGGGAATGTTTTGTTGTCAGTTGCAGTCATTTGCTTCTCACTTTCAGTAATAGGTAGATTGGTTTTGTGTATATCAAAGAACCCGTCTCTTTGAATATTATCCTCTTATCATTTTGAGAAACCACATGACTGGGTTGCGTTCTTCGATCTACTGTCATTGTCTTTTCATATTGTATTCCTTGCAGCATTGTTAAGGTTGCATCCTTCTTACAAAACATTTATAAATGTCTTTTCACTGAAGTCTATTCACTGTCTCTTGCATGTACAGTTATACTTGTGGGGCTGATATCATGAACTATCAATATTCTTTCCTGTCCCAGTCCAGAAGGGAATATAATACAAGTAGAAAGGTCAAAACCTGACATATTCAGTTAAAAATTTCTTATATCAACAGGTTTTAACTATGGGAATTATGTTGTTATGGTTCAGTGCACAAGTGACCTTGCATTCATCCATTGACCTATTTCTAAAATTAATCTCCTAATTAAATCATTTTTATATGGAACCTGCTTCAATGTTCAAGATGAATTTATATTGCTTTTTAATGCCCTTGGTAGTTTCTTGAGTTGAACTGGAAGATGATGGTTTTTATTTGTTCTATTATAGGCATTTCAAAGCTGAAGATTTGAAGTACAGGGATGCTGTGACCAAACAGAGGTCGAAAGCAATTTCTTCAAGAGAGGCTGCTGATTTTTCAGCAACACCAGAGAGAGCTTCCAAGCATAGGTCATCGGATAAACCTATTAAAATGGATGATGGCCATGTAGGTGAGTTGTCAATTGAGAGGTCTCCAAGTTCTAGAGCTTCACCCCGGGGCTTGGTTGACAGATCTCCTTCATCAAGCTTTGAGCACAGATATGCAAACAGAACTGGTGTCAGACGGAGTCTTGACATTGAAGAATCAGCGAGGAGGAGAAGTGGTTCCATCAGTGCTAGAAATTTGCCTTCTGCTGAAGACAGATTAGGTCGGGATTTACCGTTGGAGAAGCCTCTAGCAGATGATTCAACTCCAGCTGATTCATCCTTTTATAATAGAACTAATCAGAACAGTTCTTCTTTGATTCCTCCATCCATCTTCAGGGGTGGAGGTGGCAGCCCGTCTTTTATGGGTTCACTAGAAGAAGATAGTAGAGGTAACACCCGCTACAAGAGAGGCGGTGATCCCAGTCTGGGAAGAGGCCAAGGAAATGCTTGGAGAGGCACCCCAAACTGGTCTTCACCAATGCCAAATGGCTACATGCCTTTCCAACATGGACCAGCTCATGGAGGTTTTCAAGCAATGATGCCTCATTTTCCATCTCCTCCGCTGTTCAGTGCCAGGCCTTCAATGGAAATTAATCACTCTGGGATTCCTTACCATATACCTGATGCTGACAGGTTCTCTGGTCATTTGCGCCCACTTGGGTGGCATAATATGATGGATGGATCAGGACCTTCTCCCATGCATGGATGGGATGGAAATAATGGTGTGTTTAGGGATGAAACACATGCATTTGGGCAAGAATGGGATCAGAATAGGCATCAGTTGAATGGTCAGGGATGGGAAACTGGCACAGACATGTGGAAAGCACAAAATGGTGATTTGAATATGGACTTGTCAGCAACTTCTGTGAAGGAGAATTTTCCAATGCAGGCACCTCTGGAGAATGTTCTGGCTGGACAAGCAGGTCACCTGTTGCAAAATGAAAACATTCATCAGATGGTCCAAGCAGAAAATGTTGAAACAAAATTAGCTGTTGCTTCAGCAAAAGAACCTTCAAAGTTTATGTCTAAAACTACCCATGAGAAGATGCCTGATCCTTCTAGAACACAAAGTAGTGATGACAGTTTTCATTTTGCCCGTGCTTATCTTTCTAAGCTGGACATTTCAACAGAACTTGCTAGTCCAGAGTTGTATAGCCAGTGTACGAGTTTGCTAAGCATGGAGCAGAGTGCAAATGCAGATGAAGATATTGTAATGCTTGTAAATTTAAAGGTAGACTCTCCATCCGTCATGCACCCACATATATGTGTATTCGTACCTTATTCTGTTTTTAATGTTCTTTATGCTATTTTGATGTGACAGGATGGTGCAAGAGCAGTACCGAAAAGTTCTGATTCCATTTTCAGTCTTTCACTTCTTCCTGCTGTAAAAGATTCTGTTTTTCAGGTAAATCATTAGGATTATATAGCTAATTCTTTGTGATTAATTCTGTGTGTTTTGAGGCCCAGGTTCATAATTGTGCTTGTTGATAAATCAGTCATTGACAAAATTGGGGTCATTTGAAGCGGCATGGTGATTGTTATTTTTTTCCCTTTTGGAAATTACTAGGATTTCCTTCTTGGCTAGTGAAAGCGAAGATTGTATAGGCATGTAGTTGATGAGATTTTGCAGCTCGCAATGCCTACTTATCATTTGCAGCTAATTACAATTCCTACATCTCTTTTTTTCTTTTCCAGCCCATGCATAATTTTTGTTCATAGACAGAACTTTCCTTTCAGCTATATGGCATCTTTTACCTGTAGCAACGAGGAAAATGTCTGTTTCAATTGAGATTTGATAACACGGGGGAAAGAAGTGGGATGTAGGGTAATAAACAAAGGACTGGACTATGTATAAAGGCTGATCGTTTGGATTTGGGCTTCACTTCCTCTACTGTGAGAGGGAGACAAATGTTTTTGTTTTGTGATGCTATATTTGCATATCATTGTCACTCCCACCCTGGTTCCAACTGCAAACAGTATTGATTTGGTCTTAACTTTATTTTTCATATTATGCTTCTGAATAGTTTTTAGATTAATTATGAAGTGTCAATTCTTTCACTCTGACATTCCGTTTCCTTACTCTCAGAGAGCCATAGAATACTACAAGAAGCAGAGAATAGGTTTGAGCGGCTTGCCAATTGTTAATGGTGGAAAAATAGATGCTATTTCAACGTCCAAAGTGAAGGATGAACCTATTATTGATGTGCACAAAGCAGAGGAGCTAGTTTTAAATCAGAATGAAGAAATGCCAGACGTTCCAGTGTTGAGTTTAGATCAGAAGAAAGTTGAAGAGGTTGCAATTGCTGATACCCGAGAGATATCGGAAGAGCTTGTTTCCGCTCCTAGCCTTAAGGAACATGCTCATGCTTGCACCTCCTCTCAGGAATTGCCTGATCAAGCTCTCGATCAACAAGATTGTGTGGAAAAGCCCGCAGAAATGTATAGTGGTAATAAGATTGATGAGGTGCCATCTGAGCCAGTCAATTCAGGTGTGGTGGGAAGCCTCCCAGACCCTGATTATGCACCAGAAGCTGCTACCATTTCACCTACTGAAGGTTTAGATGATAATTCTTTGCAATGTGCTGAAGAAGGGCAGGGGTCTGGTGATACAATGTGTGGTCCTTTATTTTTTTCGGATGATTCTCCCAAGGCATCCGGGGCTTTGATGCCCGGGTCAAATGAGTCTGAGTCGGTAATTTTAAGTCGGATACATCATTCACCTGAAAGTACACGTTGAGACAATTTCTCTATGTTCTTTAATGCGTTTTTCGTTATCGTTCGCTTTTCCAATTTTTGTTGCTTCTCTTTTTATCAAGGAAATAAAAGGAAATCTGCTCTTTGGTTTTCCCTGGATAAGGGGTTTGCGTGCCCTTCATATAATCTGCCGCATACTTGCAGCTCCATGCTTTTTTTCTTCAAGTACTTCTGGTTTGCCTTCGCTGTGCTTTGACGATCACATGTTTGGCATCCATACTAGGGCCTGCATCAGGTAATTCATCTTTCATGGATACTGATTCCAGAAGGTCGATCTGTTTTACAATCTGATTGCATCTGCACGTTGAACTTGTAATCACTTGCATTGGAGCCTCCACAGGTTCTTTTCAGCATCGCCACTCATGGATCGGGTGAAAGAAATCTAATTGACCTGGCTGATCTTGTCAAAATGAGCCTATCCATACCAACGAATAAAGAACAGAACACGAAAAACTAATAATCTAAGCTCTTCTCTAGGTTAGTCCCTTGAGCTGGATTTGTTATGAACTAAAGCCCTGCGAGTGATAGGATAGTTCATGAAAAAATGTTAAGGATATGTGAAGAGTGGCAGTGAGTAATTTTTATTAGCCAACTCGTGTCAAACCCATTATAGGAAAAGCTTTTTCATCTTTACGTTATTCTTATACCTTTCGTTTCCTTTTTGAGGTATATAATTAATGAAGAGCAGATGTGAAAATCAGATTATGGTGCAAAGCTTTCTGATTAACAAACTCAGTTAATCATATAATTGATTAGCTATTAACTATAAGAAATTGTGTCAGTAATTTACACAATGCCTGAACTAAAACGGCAGGCAAACCTATAACTTTTATTAAAGCTCAGAGTATGTCAACAACAAAAAACAAAAAATTAAAATTTTCCTTTTGCATAAAAAAAAAATTACAAATTCAGTATGACTGTACGCCGGCATGGGATTGGGTTAGTGCTCCTTGCGGAGTAACAATGGCTGATGTGTTTGTATCCTAATTCATGTACTTCCTGCAATTTGGAGCTTTACATAAACACGGAACTTTGAATTCATCAGGCTCGTTAGGATCAAACAAATAATCATACCTGCCACATACAAGAACAAATACTGAGCAATTGAACAGTTTAAAATTTATGAGCTCCAACAGGGAGAGACAGAGAGAGTGAGAGAGAGAGACGTTAGCTCGTCACCGGCAGATACATTTGTCTTGGCAATGAGGACAATACGACTTTCATTATCACCCACACTCATGATCCTTGCATAGCAATTGGGCATACACTGGAACAGATGCAAGTAAATTACATCATGATAAGGAAGAGTTAAGGTCACCAAACTTGGGACACAGAAGAGATGAAATATATTTATGTTGAGAAATTATAAATGTTTTATGCGAAATCAATCACAAACTAGAGTGTCCAACTCACAACATAGAGAAAGATGTTATTGTTCCATGAAATTTGTGGACCTTTTACTATAGTATTTCACAATATCCAATCATTTACACCGATGGAAGAATCTTCTTGATGATTCACATATACATTGAAGAAATGAACTACGTGAATATTAAAGGACAGAATGCAGAAAAAGAGTGACTCACAGAATGGTTTATTAAGCGTGCTATGTTTCCTTTATCAGTGGCATCTACCACTACCTCTTCACTTATCTTGAAAAGCTGCAACAGAAAATCAGTCCAAAGTTTAGCTCTAAAAAATGTAGAGGAAAAAAGAGGCAAAAAACTGTGTTAGCAATATTCTAAGGAACTAAAGCGGGAAGGGGTGGAAAGCAAGTTCAACTTAGAAGACCGCTTTCAATATATTGAAAACTAGTATGATCTTAAACAGATTCTAGGGTTTCTCTGACAACCACACAGCTTCCATCATCCTTCACTTAGTATGAAGTGTAAAGGAAGAAAATAACTCACATAGCAGTCTTTGCCTTCTAATCGGTAGCGTGCCTCCCTAAGATCTGCAATACTGCCTCTCACTTGTTCACCACGATACTCAAGAACCTGGAGACAATCATGTACCAGTGATGGATTGAATTTCAGTTTTGATGATTATACAGACATGCAATTCATATGTGAAAACTTCAGAGTTGCATTTCATAAAACGTATCCAATTATCAAGGTTTTCTCATTCATGACAATTATTCATACCATTTCTCCTTCTTGAATGTTTCTTCGTGCAAAGAGGCCCCATCCATGTATTCCAGACCTCCCGAAGCAAACTCGGTCATTTTCAGTTTTCTGAGATTATATGCACACCAATAGATGGTTAGAAGGCAATCTAGAAAGTAAATATATTAACAGAAAGATGGAGACTTGCCTGTAAGTAGTAAAGCCTTTCTCTGAAAGAAGAAAAACTTTTAGGCTCCTCTACCACCTGTTGAAGAATAAACCAAGCACATCACTACAAGCTTTGTCTCTCATTTTCCATGTCAAAAAAGATGAGAAGACAACAAATCTTATATAATAATGAAAGCTAGGAAAAAGAAACTTTACCCTAAATGCATTCAAACTTTGTATCTCTCCCAAAGGATGATGACAAGGTCTTGTCAATCGATGGGAAATGGCTTCTTCTTCTATTCGCTAGCAAATAAAAAAAAACAATAAAAAATAAAGTGAGGATAGATTTGATCTCAAGACCTAAGAACATTTATTGTAGCAATCATTTGGAAAATTCAAAAAAAAAAAGCTTTGTTAATTCATGTAGCATCTGTATATGAGGTATATCAATTCTGTTACTATTTGAAGGACAAACCATAACAAATGTAAATTCGTTGTATAATATGGATCATTACATAGAGCTTGTGAACGAACAGCCCACAACTTATCAGAATAGAGCTTAATTCACATTTTTGTTTGAAAATCTAAACTCTAAACCAGCTGTTGGTGTTGAAAAAAAACTCAAATCCATTAAAAAAATAAGAGAAGCCTACAAGTTATGGCATATTATTTGCTATCCTGCAACTCATGACCATACCAACACATAGAGCCCCAGAATATATTTCAAGCACAAATTTGATATTGAACAATTCGACCAAGTAACAATACCATAGTAGGTTTCCATAATTACATTATCATTTGTTCACTCTTTTTAACACCAATCAAGCACTTTGTTAAGCATATGGACAAAGAAACGAATCTAGCTGATTATCTCTGCTCTAGTTGTTGAACTTGTGATTTTTCTCATGTCATGGATTTTTTTTGTGCTTTATTCGTTGTATGATCCCCTTCATAAAAAAATGAATAAACGTGCCTGCTTCTAGGAAGTATGGGCAAAAGAGCCATATGATATGGAGCCTCCAAACTCACGAGATAGGATTAATCACTTATCAGCCCACCAAACAACCCTTAGAATCTGATGGACAATTATCCCCAACCCCACGTCCCTCCAAAAGTACCCAGGATATATACTATAGCCGCACCAGCTACAATTTGGGCAACCGAACTAACCTTCTTGTGTTTAATAAATGCATCAACAATCCTTATGAAAAAAAGAAGGGAAGGAACGAAGATATATCCACACATAATAGAAGTGATAGGTAGTGAAACTCTTGTTCAGGTACCTTCTTGTTGTTGTTCACTCTTTTGAAGACCCGACACCTTGCAGCAGAGAGTGACTCAGATTCAGTAGCTTCTTCGGTTGGCACCTCTTCAAGTTTTGTTCTATTAGATGAAATTAACCTCGTACCAGCCCTTTTCTTATTTTGAACAAGGTTTTTGGCAGAAAACACTCCTAGAGGAGTCTGTATAATCAAAACTGTGTCCAGATTTGGAGCCCTGCACCATGAAAGAAAGCACAAAGTTATTAGAATATGTTTCTTGACAAATATGAAGGTCAACAGAGGCTTTAATGTGCAAATTAACTCTGAAAATAGAATTATTGGAAGGGGAATGCTGTTGGTTTAATCATAAAATATAAGGACTCTGTACCTGTGATATGCACAATATGAAATCATTTTTGTTGTCTGTCTCCCATTTTTCTCCAAGCAGTGCAACTGCGATTTAGAAAGAGATAATTTAATAACAAGAGGCTTGACCAGAGAGAGAGAGAGAGATAAAACAACCCCTTCCAATTGAAAAGCTCAATAACTCAAAGTAAACTGTGAACGATTTTTTCCAGATGAAAAATAGTGTACTGTTTTTTTCTTTTTACATGCCTAAGGTAAAACAGGTGTATGCAGCAAGTACTTCTAGCCAGACAGTAAGGGAGCAAGAGCAACTCACCTCCATGCGATACCCTGCCCTTGAAGCACACATTGCATGGTAATAAGTGGAACACTTGCAACATTGAGTACACGAGCCATGAATTTGTTTACAAATAACACAAATCTGGAGTTCCAAAAAAGCACATTCCAGTTTCATCAGCTATGTTTTCAGATGCACAAAAGAGCTCACAATTCACGATTCAATATAGTCATTGATTAAAATGAGGAATGAGAAAAATAAAGCAGGCACAAAGCTCAAGCAAAAAAAAATTGCCAAAAATATTGAATGCAGAAAGACCATCTTCAACTATTCACCGCATAGTTGCATAAAGTGATGCTTCAAAGCCACCAGTCCTCATATGATGCTAATTAAACTTCTAACATGGATTCCTAGGTCAAGTATGAAATGCATGAGGTTCTTACAAGTTAAACTTGAGTAGCTCTAATTCAGTGATTATCAGAACGAATATTCTACCTTTACAAAAGAATTTGATGGGATGCTTAAAATCCCAAGAGCAGGTTCCATCTTTTCATCACTTGCAAATGAGACTTCAGGTCGAAACCATGCACATGTAACATGAACCCATAATGTCTCAACATCAGTTGGCTTTAGAGCACCACCTAAGAAAAATTGAGAAAACAGACATAAGATCAAAGAAATAAAATCACAACCTACAATCAAAAGCAACTGAAGAAATTCTCATATGAGTTTAATAAAACTATCAGTACATAGTAATTTTTTTTTTTTGGAAAAATAGCACACAAAGAACTCGCTTTAAACCACTTTATGTAGAAGCAAGCTATGATCAAATAATGAAAAGCAACCTCTATTTGTAACTGGCTCAAACCCAAGATGAAAAGAGAGTTTCCCTGCAGCTGGCCAAAAAACAAACCTTTAACAGGACAAAGGCAACACTCCCTCTTAATGTCTGGTGTTTCACATGCTTTGCAAACCCATGAAGTAAAATCCTGCACGTTTCTTGCTCCATAACATTCTTGATGAACAGCTATCTGACATCTGGCAGATGCATAAATAATGACATTAAATATTAGAATGAAATCTCCAGCCAACAAAAAATGCCTTGCTCTAATTAGCACATATATAAGCAGGACATTGTTTTGTTTTCTTTCGGGATCAAATTTATTCAGTAAACTTCATCATGTAATGTAAATGAAAGCAGATAATTGTGGCAAGAGCGAATTCCTAATGAGTCATAGTATTTAAATTATTCAAATGACTCCATAATCTTCTTTCCTGACTAAGATAGCTTTGTTGCTCTAGAATTAGATAAAGATTTCTCAAAGTGTAAGGAACGTGTCTAAAATACAGTTCAAAGTTGCCTGGTGTCTTTAGCACCAAACATTTCCACTGACACAGTATTCTGTGCATGCTAACTAGAATCCCAGTTGAAATTGTCTCAGTACCTGTTACAGATAATAATCTTGTTGTAGTCCCAATCTTCTACCCATCTACATACAGCACATCGTTCTGTTGTCCACTTTGCATAAACAGGCTCATATCTCTCTGTCATGAAAATGATAATAAAACATCCATGAACAGTGAGAAATTCACAGTGCAGCTCAAGATAACATACTGATCAGGTTGCAATAGCAACATACCTTGCAAGAAAGCAAGCAACTTCTGCTTTCGCTCTTTAATCAAAGGTCGCTTGGGTGGTTTAGTAGAAACAGCACGTGCATGATAATCTGCTATCTGCATCATCTGCAAAGTCCAAGAGCATATTGGAGATACATACAAATCAATATCGAAAGTATATAAGGAGAAAAGAAGAAGGTATTGAAAAGCAGCTCTAATGTTCAATTGAAGATGATTGTAAGAAACCATTGTTTCATGATTATTCTTTCTAAATGCAAGTAATATACTTTTAGAAGCACGGTAGCATGTAACCATCTAGAGACGCAAACCTACCCGTAAAAGAAAGAAGAAATATTCACAAAGAAAGAAGCTCAAAAGATTCTGTACAAACCCATTGTTCTAGCGGTAGCATGGAATCTTTCACCCGAATACTGGTCCTCCAATTCTTAATTTTGGAGCCTGTGTGTCGTTCCCATTCACTAAGGGCTTGCTTTTCTGAACCACAGAACTCACATTTGCAAACAACCCTAAAGCAGGAAAAAAAAAAGAGAATTGTATCCATAAATAAACTTGAAAAAAAAGGCTCAGAAGCCAACAAGAAATTTTTCAAGAAATGCTCGAAATTCATGCACTTATGAAGCTGCATTCCTGCTTACATGTGCAGACTAGGGAAATATATGCCTTCTACTCCTGAGCAGATAACAGTAACCTTATTAGGTAGTGCTGGTTGACCATTACTTCGGTTTGATCTGTGCCAAAGGCTCTAAGATATTAGATATAATCCCTTCAAATAACTTGTGATAGAAAATTCAATATCCCGTTAAATAACTGGTGAATAGAAAATTCAATAATCTTCTGTTTGTTAACAAAAATAAAAATCAAAAGGAACCTACTTGCATTTCAGCTGTGATTTTTCTGAATCTGACAATTCAAAATTAAATTTTGCTTTGCATGCAGGGCAGTAGTAATCTGTGCCCCCCAGATCCTTCAACCAAGAATAGATGGATCAGGAAAGTCAGAAACTTCCATCCATGCTCTCATTATGCAGGTAGAACATAAAGTAATGCAACATTGGCATGTATGGACAAACCTTGAAACGATTGCTGGAAATCTTGTCACACTCTGCATGGACCCAAACTTTACAACCATCACAACGCACCTGATTCAGAGAGGAGGCCAGAAGACCAATTTGATAAGAAATAAACATTACAATTGAGCAGAAAAAATAACAACTACAATGTAGGCTGCCTCACCCAGCTCCCACTATCTGAATGATTCCAAACCTTCTTGCATATACCACAAAAATGTTTTGATTTGGTTAGCTGCAATACCAATTATGCAGATGTGAAGAATAAATATAACCATTAAATAAATGACTTAGACTATGGAGACGACTTATCGCATAAAACACTGAGGACAAGACAGGTGGTACCAACCCTTGCACATGTTTTACATAAGAGCTGGCCTCCAGGGTTTGTGCCCTTTATTTTCTTTGCAGGTTTTAATGGAAGGCTTGTGCCACAGCCTTCACAGAGGCGCATGTCATTATTCTTCCAAATCATGTCCTGAATCAGAGAAACCAAATTTGACAAGATTCAAAGAATGAAAGGACAAATAAGCACTTCCTATTTCTTCTTTTGAAAACAATAGAAAACTTCATTTAAATAAGAGCCTGAAGAAAACTGAGACTAAGCCAAAATTAGAATCTGGAAATTTAGTTCGGTGTTTCAGGTTCTTTCACAGCAAGAGAACTACAGTGAAAAGAAAAGTATTACCCATTACAATTGAGTAAGCTTCCCCACTCTACTCCCAATCAAAAAGTAGTACAGGACATAAACATTTGAGCACATTTTGGTTTATTCTTCTTGAAAAATGGTAATCACAAAATCATTCCATGAAAAATGGAGGGCAAGAAACTGTACTATTATACCACGTTAGGTATTTCTGTTCCTATGTGAAAAAGAGACAACAGAAACCAAGAATGTTTGAACTTTAGGAACAGTATTCCAAGTTTCCTGAACTTGTCGAACTGTTTTCATGTTTCTACAACTCTAAGAACTAATAGGACGATTATAGCTTAGAAAAAAGCCAAACAGCTCTGCTGCTGAAAGCTGGGAACCATTTCCAGATTCCAGATCAACACCCCCCTAAAATCCTGTCAGATGTGATTAACACCAGAACATCATTCTGAGCAATCAAAAAAAGCGAGCCTGTTTTCTATTCTTTTTACTTACATTCTGATCAAAAAAAAAAAAAAGCGAGCCTGCATTTACATGATAACACATCCAAATCCCAACACAAACCTACTATTGACAGCCAAATTATTAAGAGATTCAACCCCCATAACCACATAATTCATAGATTTTCTCAGCCCACTAACTTGGTAAATCTCGAGGTATTGTACCAGGTGCCAAAAATCAAAATTCCATTTACACCTAGGAGTTTAATACTTTAAAGCCTAAGCACAGGACTAGAAAGAACAAAAATAACAGAGAAGAGAGCTTCAAAGAAAAACTACTTAAGGACTACATGAAACTTGCCTGGTTTGGAGAATGAAAGTCCAGATCCTGGTTTGAGCCAGTAGCCTCCTGAAGCCACCTATAAACAGATTCATCAAAAATTGGATTCCCAGCTGCTGTGTTTATATCCTGCATCAACTTCTCAGTGAACCCCTGTTCGGCAAGAAATGCCTCCTCAACCGCCATCTGGAAATCACCAGGCTTGCAGTCATCCAATTCAGACTGTTCCTGGAACCTATGCCAAGAAAAAAACTCACTCAAACAGAAATTTCAAATCCCAAGTTAACAACCTATACTACAACAAAAACAATGACAATTAGCACACCTGTCAACAAAATCCAAAAATGGAAAGATCATCCCTCTTTGAACCCAAGCATAGTCCTGCTAATAATCATTCAACTTTACCATAATTAGCAATCACATCACATCCAACCAAAAACTAACAACACAAAAGCTCCATATATCCAAAGTAACCCCTCTTTACATAGCAAGTAATTCATAAATTTAAAATCCACACATACCCTCTGATCCACATCATTCCCGGAGCAACCAAAAAACATCACACAGGCTGCATCGGCAATACAAGACCTCAAAACCAACTCGGGTGCTTGTGTCATTGGATCAATAACAATAGCGGGCCAAAATGGATATTTCATTCCCGACTTTGCCCACACCAAATCACCTGAATAAAAATCTTCCGGCCCAAACAATCCATCCTCTTTCCTTTCGCCACTACTCAAATCCAAAACCCCACCAGACTCATTATCATCCACCACCACCACCAAATTCTCATGCACTGTAGTAAGCGTACTTCGCGAACCACTCGAATAATACTTCTTCGTATCAAAACCACCCTTAAACCTCATCTCCTCCTCCACCTCCTCCTCACACGTATCCACATACTTGCCACCACAATGCCTGCTTTGTTTCTTCACATTACTACCCATTCTACGCAATCCCAAACCCGTTCTCTCTTTCTCTTTAACCTTTCTATTACTCTTAAACTGAACATCATAATCAACATCATCGTCGTCATCATCAACGACATAGTCATCGTCATCTTTATCATTATCATTATCATTATCATTATCATCAACGCTATAATCACGCGAACTAGTCTTACTTTCTTTTCTCCAATTATCAATAATTGAATCATTAAACCTTGAAGGCAATACCTGAACTCTCCCTCTCGACGTCCGCACTAGCGGTGGCCGAGAAACCTCCACCGTCCGATTACCATTATCATTACCAATAGTATTATTACTGCTACCGCCATTACCATTAGCTGCTCTCCTCGTCATTGAATCTCGACCGTTGGATTCAGGCGGGGAGCAAGATACTTCCGTGCACAAAGAAGCAGCGAATCCCCTCGACGACTTCAAACTCACCGGAATCACACCAGCGGCGACCTCACGGAGCAGATTGAGAGGGTAATAACCACCGGTAACGCCACAATTGCTGTGATGGTTATTGCTCGTAAGCTTACGTTTCTTCCTACGAGTTGAAGCCGAGTTGTCCTCCTCCTCGCAAGCTGCGTTGTCGCCGATTCTGTTGCACCTTCTTAAACTCGGCATTTGAGATTTCAAGTTCCTCTTAATTATCATCTTCACTAAATCAAAATCAAAATCAAATTGATTTCAATTTGACCGAAATTAAGCGCCAGAAACCCTAATTCTGAGGCTAGAATCAGGCAAAAAGGGATTGAAACGACGCCGCATGGATGCAAAGCAAGTGCAAGAGCGGGTCAATTCTGTCAGAAAAGATAGAAGAAGATGATGAACAGAGATCTGAAATCTCTAGAGAGAAGTTTCTCTCTTGGTTTGGTTGGGTTGCTGCAGTTTTCTCTCTCTTTCTCTCTCTAAGCGCTGCAGAGATAGGAGTGTATTAGGAAAAGAAAAGGATATTATATTTAAAAATAAAAAAAATAAAAAAATGTATAATTAAAAAATAAATAATGCAAGGAAGGATGGAGGAAAAGCTGAGGGAAATCGGAGGGAAATTGGTTATTTAGAGAGAGAGAAAGGGTGCGCTGGCTGGCTACTTGTCGAGCTTAACTTGTGTGGGTGTGGATGGGCTGTTGGGTGCGTGAGAGAGAATAATGGGGTTTTCGTCGTGGTGGTGGTGGAGGGTGCAATGGGCTCACTCACGTGTTTTTTTTTTTTTTAAATAAAAATCTGAGTAAAAAGTTTATTCCATCTTCTTCTAATCCTCCTTCTCTATGGAATTGAGAAGAATGCTATGTTGCTTAGCAATGGTGGTTGCTGCTGTGTGCTGGTAAAGAGGGGAATATGATTTTTTTTAACGTTGTAGATGTAGATAGTTCCAAGAATGTGGGAACTCAATTTGATAACATCTTGATTGAATTTAAGTACGAGGTTTGATTTATTGAGGAGATTTAAATAGTAAAGGAAATTCAACAAATTTTCCACTTTATTTGTGATGGGATTTTTCGGGACAGAAGTCGGATTGGAGTAACTTTCGATAATGGCACGATTGGGGAGTTTCTGCAACTCAGGGAGGAGAGGTTTTTGAGTGAAGATGGCAGCCTTGGGAATGTGTGGCACCGTTTTCGGTGTTGATGGGGAGAGGGAGGGGAGGAGGGGTGGTGTTGGTGATGGTTTTCATGGTGGTTCTCTGGTACAATTGGCTCGTCGTGTGGACTGGACTAGCATGGGATTTGAATTTTATTGCTAGGTGTTGTAACAATGGCATGGCCAACATGAATTTTCCCACCATTTCTTGGAGGGTATTTTGGGTAGTTTGTTTGTCTATTAATGGGCTGCCTGGACATTTTAATTGCAAAAACACTGTTTATTAACTTAATTATATTTGTAATTACTTCGTTGCTGCTCAAGCAATTTATGATTTTGATACAAAGTTCAGGCCATTTAGGGTTTCCGTGGTGAAGGTTAGGATGTGTTCTAGGGCATAAAATTTATTACATGGCTGTAACTCCATGTCCCTGCTTGTTTCTGGTGCATCTTCATAGATGGGATCGATGATGGAAATGGGTCCCAAAGACAAGTTGAGAAAAATAAAATTTTGGTCTGCAAATTTGGGCAGGAAGATGGCAACTCGAGCACATACCTGCCATGTGTGTCCTAGAGGAGGAGCAGCCGCCCAAAACGGAGCCTGCCTGGCCAGACCGGCAAGAGCAAGAATTGGGTGCTAGCTTAAAGCCTAAAAGTGTTTTTAGGGTTGCTGATTTCTAGAAATGGGTTATTAGGGTTTTTGATTTTGCTCATGGGTTCTTTCAATATTAGCAGAAGGCATCACCCCCACCATGGAAATTAAATTAAAGAAATTTGCTTCCAATACCATCCTCTTAGGAGGGAGAGTGGATGTGTTGACCAAGTTGGGCTTCGCAAAAAGCTTTCGGTGGGTAGAAGTTGATTTTTGGAGAAGTGTTGATCATGACAAAAATTGTGTGGCAAGATTTGATGAATAGGAAATTTCTGAATTTTTGAAGTTGATATATATACTTTTAGTGTGTTTATCTATTTATTTATTTTTGTGGTCGTGATGCCACTTTTGCCTGGATTGGGAAGTAGTTAGATCAATATATATATACATATAAATCGTTCAGAAGAGTGTTTTTGCCAGATGGGTTTGCAAGATTTTATGGTAATCTGTCGAAGAATATTGTGATAACAGAGATTCTGAAGATGGCAGCTTTGGTACTGTTAGAGAAGTGGGGTTATGACCAACAATGGGGGGAGGTGTCTTAGAGACAAAAGTGTCCTTTGCTTATCAGGCAAGTGCTTTTGTTCAAAGGTTGCTACTGCTGCAACCACATGGTTCGGCACCTGTATGCGGTGGCTGCCCACGGCGGTTTTTCAGCACTGTTGTCGGTGTGGTGGGGTAGACTAACCAAAAAAAGAGCAGCCAAAATGAGAAGATACGATTTTTGTTGTGTTTCGGAATGGTTATGGCAGCCAAAATGAGAAGATACGATTTTTGTTGTGTTTCGGAATGGTTATGGCAGCCAAAATGAGAAGATATGATTTTTGTTGTGTTTCGGAATGGTTATGGAAAGACCACCGTCGTATCAACATCTTGATGGCTGTTAGAGAGATTTTACCGCTTACAAGTCAGTAACTTGATACCAATTTGCTCTTGAAACTCAGAATTCCTCGGCAAGATGGCAGTCCCTCCGGTGAACTTATAAGAGAGATGGTTCACATTGATCTGATTTCTTCGACAGAAGTAGAGGCCTGAAAAAGAGATGGATTTTTCTACCTTTTTGTTATTTAAAATGAGAGGAAGAAAGGGTGCTTCAAGATTTGACGACGCATGTTGTGCTCAAGCATCCACGCAAAAGTGGAGGCTCGGGGTGGCAGAGGAGAGCCATGGCCACCGCTGCCAAGATTTGACGTCGCATATTCCCCTTCCCCTTCCACTTGCAGTTCAATTCTTTATTAACATAACTATTTTACATATTCTACCGAAATCCAGACCAATCTGTCAAAGAAATTGACGATTTGTGATGAGATTATGCCAAACATCATTTGAGAAAAAGATCATTTGTTTTACAGAAAATTTTTATGGATTTGATCATTTGAGAAAAAGAGATTCTATAGATCTCTTTATTCGGTGGATTTATTTCATAGTCCGCATTAGAAAATCTAATTCTATGAAAGCATAGCAAACACCATTTGAGTATAAAATGAGAAAAAGATTGTTTTGTTCTATAGAAAATCATGTCACATCATTGGATAGGAAGCTTGTAAGTTCGTCGTAACCACATAAACCTCTCAATGATGTGATGAACACACCTGAATTTTGACTAATCTAAGGTTGAAGGATTCAACGAATTAGGACAGAGTCAAATCAAATGACTTTCCAGGATGTGTTGAAATTAGGAAGAAAAACAAAACTCTAAGTGGGTACAGACTAATTAATTAACTGCAAAATCAGACTCTTCAAGCTAATTGTGATAGCTTGATGAGTTCAACATGTGTACGCTGCTGCAGTCATGTCCCTGTGCATGCATCTAGACCATGAATGGATTGCACTTGCTTTTGTCAAAATGTAAAATCCTCTGCATAGCACGCGTGATTGAATGTTTTTGGTGTTCATAACCATAGTTGCAAGTATCAGGAACTCGTTCAAAAAAGGCCGGGTTGCTAAATTAAAATGAATTTATTATTATTTTTCAAAATAATATCATTTTAGTTTGTTTTTTTCTAAAAATATTCTTGATTTTAATAAGGTTTAACGAGTTAATCAAATTAGAAATCAATTCACCCTGGATGATATCAAAACCTATTTAAATTAAAAACTAACTTGAATCAATTTTCAAGTCATGAAATTGTTGAATTATTTCAAGTTTAATACTAATGCACATGATTGAGTTTATTAAGTATTTTTATTTAAAATCAGCATCAAGGGAAATTTAGTAGACATCTAATCTTTGTTTCAACTAGGACACGCACATAATCCCTTGTCAATACTGCATTCTATTGCAAGCACCATGCCTTTACACTAAATAAGAAACTTGTTCCGAAAAGTTCATACAAATGAGAAGCTAAAAAAGGCTGTTCTGACAGCCTGAAAGGAAAAATCCTCGTCGAATTAGCTGCATCAACTACTGCCACAATTTCAGACACAGGCAGTATTTCTAACGTGTTCTCAGTGTAGAACTCCAAGGATGCCATTATGCTAAAGAACTGAAAAGGAGAGCTGTACCTCACTGCAGCCTCGCAAAGAGCTGAGCTTGAGTAGCTGCTAACCTGAACATGAGAACAGGCATCCCGCAAGCATGCAACAAAGAGCATAACCAAGCTTCCTGCTTTACCACAAATGCAAACTCATTGAGTCGATTGGTTAATAGACAATGATCGTTTTAGCTAGCAGGGTCCTGTATGGATCCCCAGAAGTTAGCTTGGAGATAAGGTGAATAAGACATGGAATAGATTCATCGCACACAAAATAATGAAATAGAACATTTCCATTCCGATATCATGTAGTAATAATGATCAGAATAGTTTGTACGCCATAACAAATGCTGTGGAAGCACCAATAGAATTATAAAGGGGTTACAATATTGCCATTTCAAAAGATATATGAACAAATACAACTTTTTCTAGATTCCTCTTCTTATTTAACACAAGCCTATGTACAACTTTACTCGGCCATTTTGGTCCACTGCAGAGGTTATTACAGCAAATAAGATATCAGCTATGTTGCAGGAGTTGGGGGTCTAGTTTATTTTAACAATAGTCGCTAGTTTTCTGCCAAATCTATTTGCCAGGCTAATGCCATTACTCATTTCTGCCATTACTGCATAGCTACTTTTCTTTTTTCCTTTTCATTTTCCTGAATTAGCTGATAGTTATTGCCTCTTGGAAACATCCCATTCTTCAGTCTTTGCAAACCTTCCACGAATCCTTGGCTGACTGTCTGCAAGAGCCTTCCTGCAAGCATACTGAAACAGACATGATGTGAGTTGAATCCGCATGTGAAAAAATGGTAGAAAATAAGGAATTGATGCATCTCACCAAGTAAATGATCCGAGATATAAAAGTTTTGTTGCTTATTTGATGCTTTTTATTAGCAGACCCTTTTGATTTTAAAACAGAAGCAATGATAAAACTGGAATTTCAGGGGCTGATGCTTTTGTTAGAAATTTATTCAAGTTGGATAGTAAATATACAACAAACCAACAACAATTTTTATTTATTTACCTTAATTTTCCTGCCAAAGTTCCTCTTCGTCTTCTTATTCCTGTACCTTGAAAGCTTTTCCTGGCGGTCCTCAGCAGAGTAGTTGTTGATAATCAATGGTCGGTCAAGAGGAGAACAGATGAGGCTCGTGTTACCATTACCAAGAGTCTGTCATAAAAACTCAGTATCAATGACTCAGCCCCATCCTGTGGAAATGGCCAGAAGCATCTAAACAATTCTCAGTCCGTAGACTTCATTACAGGGCATATTCATGCTTGGTGCTTGGATTGCACAGAAAGGTTCCACTAGAATCTGATGGAATTATGCGAGAGAAATGATAAAGGAAATAGAATTAAACTGAAAATAAAAGCAACAGATTCGGTTATCAAGTGGTGGATATAATCGTTCTCATCAACATACCATTTTAAGTGATAAGAAAATTAATTAGATTCTTGATAAAGGATGAAAGTGTCAATTATCTGTTCAACTGCAAGGGTCAAGGGGCAGCTACATTATGGAGCACTACTACTACTACGAGCCACACAAAGAAAAGCAGTTAGTTCCATCCTGGATGAAACAGAAGCCCTTTCCTATAGTGCTTCAAGTGATTCATGGCGGTGAATTGACTCACAAAAATATGATAAGCAATACCACATGCACAGAGATATTGATTCTTGTCAGGCAAAGGTCTATGCCCTTTGCCACATCTAAGAAGGATCTAAGCAAAAGGAAAAATCGTTCAAATGTGCTAGAAAGCATATAATCAAATACACACAGAAGTATAGTAAAAAAAAATTGATCTAACCTTTATGTCTCCTTCGCTGAATGCTCTCCGCATCCCATAAGCATTTTCAAAATCAATTCCAGGAAAATCCAGAAAACTGGGCTTAACTGCAGCACCATGGACCCACTCAACTGAACTCAAACATCCCGAGCTGACACTTTTTGATAGTGCAGCATCAGGAGGTAATTTGTTTTCTTTAATGGGGTTTTCATCATCAGTCCTGACAATAGGAAGTTTGATATCCAGAAGCTCTGCAAGTGATTGTGTATCCATTGCTTCTTTTTCCAGGAGGTCCTTCTTGCATTCATAGAAAACCTCATTCAGAAGCTGCTCATTTTGAATTGATTCAATATCTGTCACCTTTAGTCCTTGTGAAGTAATGACTTCTTCCCCGCAGGAGATCATTGAAATGGCTGACGCCATGGGATCAATGCCCACAAGTGGCTCTTCAATGATTGGTTTGGGAGCTTTGAACAGATCCCCTTCGCCTCCCAGATCATATTCTGATATAGTGGTCTGAAGTAGGTTGCTCTATGTTAGACAAAATAGTCACCAACAAACAAGATGACATAAGAAAATTAGGTATGAAATAAATAGTGATCTAAACACTTCACGAATTATTCTATCCTTAGTCTTAAGGGATTCTTAAATAGGTTGGAAATGAAGTCTTGTTATATGTTATAACTCAATCTGGTAAAAGTGCTGATCTGGGAACACATGTATACAGCAGTAAACAAACATGCACAAGTACATGGATGTAGGAGCTGTACATATACATTTTTTAGGAAAATCTACAGATTTTAAAAGCATGCTAAAGTGATAAATCACTATATTAATCCCCAAAACCCATCTAATGATAAACAATTTAAAGTGTTTTTCTTTGTTACTTTGTAGTTAGAATCTTTGAGTGCTTAGTTTTTCTGCCTTCGTATCAGGACTTTCCTGTTTCAGTTGCTTTTAGTTTAAATGGATGTTTCATTAATCGAAGAAGAAACCATCTAATCATGGCCTTTCAGTAGAGTTGAATGGGTTAAGTTTCGCGAAGGAACCATTCAATGTGTCAAAATCCAACAAATCCAATAATTAGGGTTCTAGAATTCCTCCAAAGAATGGGCAGGAGAAGAGACCTCACAGTAGCCTGTTAAGATCGAATTTTCAAGACAGATGAAGTGATTTCTTTATGAGAAGAACACTTCACAGCTCAACTCAAGAAAAGATTCTTTAAATGGCTAAGCACCTATGACTCAAAACATCACTAGCTTATTTGCACAAACACCAAACATTTTCAGCAAAAGCAAAGATCTAATGAAACTCTTTCAAGGTTAATTTTCTTTTCACCTCCTTTATACGAGTTTAGCTTCAACATCCAAGAGAAAGAGAAAGACGGCCAAAAAACCAATAAAATAGAGGTGGAGAATACTCTCTTTTCAACTTTCCCAACTTTTCTTCTCTTCTTTATGCCAAAAAAATAAAACAAGACCTTTTTCCTTCTTTTATCTCTCTTAGTTAGTGGGTTCAAAGGCTAATAAAAATCCCACTATCGGTTCACCATCACACAATTGGAGTCAGAAAATAGAAGAAATCTTAAAGAACACGGAATTTGAAAGTGTGAAATTATTTTCCTTTTGTAGTCTTTCTTTTGCTATGTGTTCTAGATCCAACAAGTAAAGAAAACACTTGCTGTTTCCATTTTAGACCTATTTGGTTGCTTAACAAATGTTGAGAACAAAAACTGAAGACATTGATATTTGTGTAAATAAGCACAAATCCACAAGCATAAAAAAAAAAAAAATCGGTCTTTTCCTCCATTTTCTCAGCAACTAAACGGAGGAGTAAAAAACACAAGCATCAAGAAGGCAAGTTTCACTGAAAAAATCAAGTCCTCAAGATCAAAACTTCGAACTTTCCGTATGAAATTTAACAAAAAAACAAGAAAAATATGAACTTTGAATTGGATTTCCACAGTAGAAGACCGATATTTCTTGTTGCTATACCCCCATTTTCTCAGAAACCAAACAGAGCAAGTTTGAGTACAAAGCAAAGAGCAAATCGAAGTACACAAAAACTAGAGCTCCAGACTTTAAAATAGCCAAAACCCAGTTCAGAACCGATCAAATGAATGCAGATCACTCAGATAAACAAAGTAAAAAAGAGCTTAAACACAAAGTGAAAAGGGCATATAAATACAAGCAAAAACAGAGAAAACAAATTACCATTGGAACATTGGTCTTTTGATACTTGCAATACTCTTCAAGTTGTTGGATATCTTGAAAGAAATTCTGCATGTAGGGAAACAATAGTCCACTCTCTTCATACATTTTTGTCAAAAATTGCAATCACTCTGTTTTTTCCAAATCTTGAAACAGAGCAAGAGAGGAAAATCACCTCTTCCAAAACAGAGCAAAAACAGAGTAACCCAGAACACAACACAACACTGACTAGCTAGCTTAGTGCTAGGTACTAAAAAGCGAAGGAGCCAAAATGCAACACGGAGAGAAAGAGATAGGTCCGGTTTTGGCCTTTGATTTAAGACTTAAGAAGGAAAGGGAATTTATATAAAATAATAATCATAGGGATGGGGTAATTAATAATTAATTTTTTAAAATAAAAAATAAAAATAGATGATGTGATATATTAGGTTTACTAAGTGTTTGGTATTATATTGCATAATATTTTTAAAAAAATTATTTTACTTAAAAATTAATTAAAATATTTTTTATAATTTTTAATATCAAAATCATTAAAAAAAACACTAAAACTTATTAATTTAACATCTTTTAAAAATAAATATATTTTTAAAATACACTCAAATATAATTAAAACAATCACCATCCCCGCAACAAGACAAAGTGTAAAAGGACAGGATGCTGCTTAGAGTGTGTCATGTTACTATCATGTAATTTGTTTTTTTATCACTATTATTTTTTGCATCCGAAGTTTAGCATCAGAATTAGATTTACCTTTAAAGGACTCTAAGAATGAATTTTTATATTGATTAAATATATTTTTTAAAAAAATAATTTTTACATATTAATATAAAAAACCAAAATAAAACATAACACCTTAACAAATAATATCAAAGTAATATTAAAAAAAACTTTGAAGGGTATTGCTCTCTAAAAATTACCAGTTTGAATATCACAAATCTCAGGAATATTAAAAATTTATATAAATATTAATTTTAAAAATTATATAATTAATTGAGATATTCATAAATTAACCCGGATATTTAAATATGGTTGTAATTGTCCCATGATTGATATTTCACTAAATAGTAGCCACTAATATTAAATTCAGACTATGTGAACAGTAATTATAAACTTCATGATAGTATCGTAGGGAAAATAAAATATCTTCAGTATATATATATATATATTTAATATATTTTTTTGTAAAGTGGGACTGTAGGAGTATAGTATTTTTGTATTATTATAATGCAAATTGAATAAGTGAATGCATTCCTCGCCAAATTGAATGTACAAAGCCAAAATCTGTGTCTTTGTGGGCTAGACAGTGCTCATCCCTCATCATCACTCTATCACGTTGTCAGAGATAGGTCCACGCGCTTTCTCAGGCACGTTCACACGTACTTTATTTTTTCTCTTTTTTTATTATTGATATTAATACTTGCTTAAACAAAGTGGTAAAGTGTAAAATTCTCATGAATCTTATGATTATAATTTATAAGTGAATGATTCCCATGCTATATTCAGATTCCAAGGTTTGGAGAGGAAAATCTCTCATCAAATAAATTTAGTTTATCATGAGAAATTATATATATATATATAGAAAAGACTTTATAATGTTGATGTGAGACTCGAATATATTTTTCTTGTTAAAAAATTCATAATGGTGACTTTTTAATTGAATTAATTGAAAAAAATCCTCAACTTTTGAGCTGAGTATGAACCTGATTTAAATGAGTGGTAAATGATGACAATTTGGAGTGTGGAATTTGGAACTTTCTGACAAAATCTTCAACTCGATTTATCGAGTGACTTGAGCTGTTCTCTTTGTAATATCGCGTGCTTTCTAATTTTTTTACAAAAAAGGAGCACGGTTTAAAAAGATTAGTAAAATAATACTGTTTTTTTTTAATGAAATATCTGTAATTGAAATTGTGTTTTTAAAAAATTTAAATTTTTTTATTTAAAATTAATTTTTTTTTATATTTTCAAATCATTTTAATATGCTAATGTTAAAAATATTTTTTTAAAAAATTCATTATTTTAATGCATTTCTGAACGAAAAAGTATGTTGAACTGTAATCGTTATCACATTCTTAAACACCTTCTTAGTTTAAGGCGTGTTGCAATTGGAAAAAGGCAATATTTTAAGTAGTAATAGATGAAAAACATGGTATTCAAAGAAATTGTTAAATTAGCTAGCATAAATTATAATAAGAAAAGAAGGGAGAGAGAAAAAAGAAAGAAAAGAAAAGCATCGAAGACATACTGAAGCTATAATTACAACATCATTAATATTATCAAAAAAAATCTCAACAACATAAATCTAATGATATCAAAAAAGATCATCAACAGTGATCGAAGCGGTCACACTCTACGTCCAGAGACAATTGAGCAATTACAATGAGAAGAAAGAAGAGATAAATGAAACAAAAAAAAGATCTTGGAGATGTATTGAAACTTCAATTATGACATCATCGATATTATCAGGAAGATTTCGATGAGACAAATCCAATGACATTAAAAAGGTCACCAAAGATTATAAAAGTGAGTCACAATATCTTCCCAAAGACAAGTAAGCTATTTACCACGTATGACCCACTCTGATGATTTTTTTTAAGTCATTGGATTTGTCTCATTGATATTTTTGTAATGGTATCGATTGTGTTTTAATCATAGATTATCTCTAGTGTATCTTTCTTGCTTTTTTTTTTTTCTCTCATCTCTTCTTATCGCAATTACCCATTTGCTTTTGAATAGAGAGTGTAGTTTTCTTCGATAACCATTGGTGATTTTCTTTGATGTAATTAGATTTGTCTCTTCGAGACATTTCTAATAGTACTAGTGATGTCATAATCGAAGCTTTGGTTTGCTTTTAAAATCTTTTTTTTTTAATTATCTTTCATCTCTTCTCATTGTAATTCATGCTGGTCCATTTAACAATTTCTTTAAAATACCATTTTGTCATGTTTTTTAATCCGACAAGTATCAAACTATGCTATTTCATCAAAAAAAAAATTAATTGTGTTATTTTACAAGTTTTCTTTTCAAATAGTGTTAATAAGATAAAATACTTATATTTTCTTCTTTCAAAGAAAAAAAAATCAAATTCATTATTGATATATTTGGGATATGACTAATTTTCTGCACAGTATTGATCAAACAAATAGAGCAATAATCAATAAATAATAGGTAGTTTTTGGATTTTGTAAACTTAATTATCAAATTTATTATAAATGGACGAGAAAAGATTGGTTTTAGAGTTGGAAAAATCCCTTAATGGTTAAGGGTTTTCTTCAAGTTCAAGAGAGTGGGTGTCCAAGGAGTTTTAAAATTGGGTTTCTGGTAAAACAAATCACAATCATATTTTTATACTAATTTTCTTTCATAATAATCGAATTTAGGTGAAATTTTTCTGAATCACAATAAATCTTTTATGTCTATTTTTTTGAGATATAATTGTGATTTTTTTTTCTTTTCCAATAATATTCAAGATATTTTTTTCATCAATATCTTCATTATATAAAAATCAAGTTCATTTCATATCAGGTATTAGATAGTTTATTATGTGTTTTTCATGGTAATAACCTTTGTCTTTGCAGGTTAAGAAAATATATAAATTATAATATTTTTGAACTAATTTGTTTTAAAAAATAGTTTAATTTAAAGTAAAATATTTAGAAACGCGGTGCAAATCACGTTCCATAAAAATTTTAAATTGTTTTTGTTAAAAATTAATTTTTTTTGTATTTTGAATTGTTTTGATGCGCTGATTTCAAAAATAATTTTTAAAAAATATAAAAAATATATTATTTTGATATATTTCAATATAAAAAAACATTTTAAAAAATAACTATAGTCACATTTCCAAACAAGCAAAGCTTAGGCATCCACAAATGACTATTTTCATGTCAGTGTTTTCCCTTTTTTTTCTTTCACAAAGTGAAAAAGGTGTCATCTATTTCCTTGTATTAGCTTTCCTAACTTCAATTATAGTATGAATCTCGTAAATCTAGAAACATAGAAACATATGGCACAATTCGCTTACACTAACCTATAGGATTTCACCTTATGGGATCGTTTTTCAAGTCAGCCTTGGCCCCTTCCCTAAAGAAGACAGTGAAGCAAAAACAGGTAAACTGAAGATCATCCCACTACAAACTAGAGGTTGCTAGTTGTGGTTAAAATTCTTGTGGATTAAAAAAGTTGATTTTTTTTGTTTTTCATTTCTAGCTTGGAGTAATGGAGGTAGGTGCTTGATTTCAAACTTATATTATTTGCAATGAGAAAATATATATTATTAAACTAAACACCTAGTGTATACAAATTGGAATATGTTACCAATCTCTAACTAAATCTTAATTTTTCAATAATCAATCTTAATTGGAATACATTGTGACTTCAATAATATATGCAAGTTTTTTTATGGAGTCATTGGTTAAAATACATTTTTTATTATCTTAAATTTAATATTTAAAGTAGTATTTAATTATTATCTTAAGATAAAAAAGATAAAAACAGTGAGATAAAAAAGACATGTTTCTATATTATTTTTATTTTGAAAAAATAAAAAATTACTATAAAATTATTTAAAAACATATTTAATTTATATTTTTCTCTTCCACTTCAAGTAAACATGTTTTTATCATTTATATATCTTATCTTTAGTCTTGAAATATAAACACAATCTATTTAGTTAGAGATCGGTAACATATTCCAATTTGTATACACTAGGTGTTTACTTTAATAATATATATTTTCTCATTGCTAATTATACAAGTTTGAAATCAAGTACCTACCTCAATTACTCCAAGCTAAAAAATATATTAAATAATATTTCTCACTATCTATATATAATTTAATAAAAAAATTCATTTAATCTTGATATATAAAGATTAGTTGAAGAACTAGACTTAAGTCTACTCCAAGTCATGGGTCTAAATTTATTTTCCTTGTAAAAAATGATATTTAGGTATCGCAAGCATATTTTAAAGTAATAAAAAAAATCAACGACTCGGGTTATAATCCCAACCATATCTAATAAGTCAATTTTATTTTAATTAGACTATAAAAAGTAGACAACAATAGTAAATGGAATTTGAAAAAAAAAAGATCATAATAACTTTGAAAATAAAATTTGAAAGTATGAAATTGCTTTATAAATAGACAAAAAAAAAACCCAAGTTAACACGAGGTAGCATAATAGACTTGTAACTTGAATAATAAGAGGTGAGTCAACTCGGATTAACATGCAAAATATATGACCCCTGTCATAAGATCAAAACAACTAGATAGAAAAGAAATTGAAAAAAAATTACAAAGCCAATTTGAAAAAATATTACAAGGCCAATTTAAACAAATATAGAAAAAGAATATCAACTCGTGTTAACTTTTCAAACTCGTGATTTATGTCATTAGACTAGAAGCACCATACATGGAAAACCACAGAGTCTAATCTCTAACAAACCAAATACTGAATGGTGAAATTGAAAAAAAAAATTAATTATATAAAAGGATAAAAAACAACAATTAAAAGAATGAGGATAAAAATAAAAAAAAAATATTAGAGGGCAATTATAAATTTTTGATTGAAGGGTGAAATTAAAAAAAAAATAACTTTAACAAAAAAAAATCAAAAAAATAAGAAAGAACATAGGCCGAACTCAAAGGCAAAGAAAATTAGGGGGCAATTTTGAAAACTTGAATGACTAGGCATGGAAACAAAAAAGAAGAGAAAATAAGAACAAAAAAAAAAATTGTCAACATTAAACCATTGGTTTGTTCAAGGCACGGACTATTCAGGAATGAGAGGGCCATTAAAAAGTTTCAAATGTTTTCTCGAAAGCCACTATTTGATTATTGAGAGATGTCACATGTATCATCTAAATTTATGTTTACCTTTCACGTGCTTGACACGTGCAAGCCTGCATTTATTTTTAATATTTAATAAATTTTTGATTGAAGGGTGAAATTAAAAAAAAATAACTTTAACAAAAAAAATCAAAAAAATAAGAAAGAACATAGGCCGAACTCAAAGGCAAAGAAAATTAGGGGGCAATTTTGAAAACTTGAATGACTAGGCATGGAAACAAAAAAGAAGAGAAAATAAGAACAAAAAAAAAATTGTCAACATTAAATCATTGGTTTGTTCAAGGCACGGACTATTCAGGAATGAGAGGGCCATTAAAAAGTTTCAAATGTTTTCTCGAAAGCTACTATTTGATTATTGAGAGATGTCACATGTATCATCTAAATTTATGTTTACCTTTCACGTGCTTGACACGTGCAAGCCTGCATTTATTTTTAATATTTAATAAATATTAAAGTAAAAATGTGCCCCTGATCCCATCTATCAATAAAAATAAAAGGTAAAATAACAAAAATTTCCCTCAATCAATGCTAAGGTTTCTTGGACATCAAAGGCATTCTAGCAACTTTACTGTGCACTTAAAGGTGAAAAGGAAAAATTATTTCTAGATGACAGCCTAGATTTTTTGAAACCAAGAGTATTTTTGCATATTTATTACTCAAAAATAATAAAAAAAACTCAATTACCCTCATCAGTCAAGCCAGATTTTTATATCACGAGAGAGAGGCAAAATAGTAATTTGACCTCAACTCACAGTGAAAATTATGAGTGTAGAGTTATAGTAATGTGTATAAATATCCCCTTTTCCTTTGCTCCGTTTGTTTGCAGGAAAGTGAATTCCTTTTGGAAAGTGAATTCCGGGGAAAGTGAATTCCTGGAAAGTGAATTCCGGGAAAGTATTTTCCGATGTTTGGTAGTGTTATGGAAAATGAACTGGAAAACACTTTCCAGTGTTTGGTTATGTCATGGAAAATGAGCTGGAAAATAACTTATTAATATTTTATTTTTCTCAAGTTTATTAAAATAATGAGGAACAAATCTTACAAATTAAAAAGTTGAATGAGAATGAAATTGAAAAAAAAAATATAATTTCATAAATTATCTCAAATAAAACAAATAATAATCAAAATAATAGGGATCAAATCTAAAAAATTAAAAAAAATGAAAAATGAAGAAATTAAAATAATAATAATCAACATTTCATAAATTATTTCAAATAAAATAAGTAACAATCAAAAGAATGAGGATCAAATTTGATAAATAAAAAATTTCAATAAAAAAATGATAAGAAAAAAGCAAATAACAATTATAAAAATAAGGACCAAAGTTAATATAAAAATAAAATTTTAAGAGATGAAATTGAAAAATAAATATTCAAAACAAAATATATATAGCAATCAAAAGTTTAAGGATCAAATTTGATATAATCAGCAAATAATGACATTTCTAAATTTTTCACAACTTCCGGAAAGTGTTTTCCCCTCAAATTTTTCAGGAAAACACTTTCCTGAAAACCAAGCCAAATTTTCCTTTTACTGGAAAGTGTTTTCCATTGACCAACTTTCCTACTGGCAAACAAACACAAGAAAGTTTGGAAAGTGCTTTCCCGGAAACCACTTTCCGGAAAACAAACACAGCTAAAAGGAAAACACTTTCCTGAAAACCAAGTCAATTTTTTTTTTTGACTAAAATTGACTGGAAAGTGTTTTTCGTTGACCGGAAAGTGTTTTCCGTTGACTAGAAAGTGTTTTCCGCTGACCGGAAATTGTTTTTCGTTGACCAACTTTCCTAATGACAAACAAACACGGGAAAGTTTGGAAAATGGTTTTCCGGAAACTACTTTCCGGGAAACAAACAAGGCCTTAGTTTATTTTGATACTTAAATGAATGCTGGATACTCAAATTTTATTAAAATATTAAAGGTAAATCTAGGCTACTCTAAAAGCAATGTCACCCTTCCATTAAAAACAATTTACATGTGTAGCAAAAAATAAATCTTTGGTGGCAGGAAGGTTCAAGTTTGAAGAAAAAAGTTCATTTCCCAATAAAATTGTTTTTTTCCTCATAATCCCCGTATTAATTTCAACTAAGCATGATAAGGGCCCCTTCATGTGGTAATGCCTCATGCTCCACTTGGATAATAATAAATAATTATCTTTATTCATAATTATTCAAACGTTGTTGTTTAACAATGATCAAGGGTGATATAATTAAATGTTGGAATATAATAGCAAGAAAACAAATTAAGATAATTAATACGAGGAACCCACATCCTGCACTCAGTTTGTACAGCCATGATATTTCTGCGCCTAACAAAGTTAATACAGTCACTATCAAGTTACATGTAAAAACTATATTATTATTTGGAGAGTGTTATATTATATAGTTGTATAATAATCATTGCATAGAAAAAGGGCAAGTAGAGGACATATATAATGTCCATATGATCGTACTGTGTACATCATCGCAGCTGAAGGAAAAGGACATCCCGTCGACTTTTCTGGGCTCAAATTAATTATGGAGAGTGGAATCAGACTAGCGACGTTATGATAACTCACAGTCTTTCTCCTTTCCGTACCTCCTCCCAGCCAGATCGACGTCTGAAAACCACTGTCGTAAAATTTGATTTTGTGGGAGATCGGGTAAATGGCGCAGGCATATTTAAAGATTGTGACAGGACGGCGGTGATTTAAAATATTTTTTATTTTAAAATATATAAAAATAAAATTATTTTATTTTTACAAAATTATTTTTCCATCCAAATATCAAAACAATCTAAAATTATAAAAAATAATAATTTAATTTAAATAAAAAATAAAAAATTTTAAAATTTTTAAAAATATAATTTAAACCATGCTCTCAAATATACTCCTAAATCATTAAATTATTGGGTTAGTATTTTTATTAAAACAAGTTTTTTATTTGATATGGTTAATCTAAATCAAGTTTGACTGAATTATTAAAAATTTAATCTAATAAATTAAATATTAAGTTTTATCATGTTAATATTTAATTTATTCAACTAAAAACTTTATCTTATCTTATTTTTAAAAAAAATTTTGATTAGTCAACTTGTAGCCCGAGTTGACTTTAACTGCAATGATTAAAAAACAATTAATTCCATGAGTTTAGCAATAATTTTCCTTTTCTTAAATAATTGATAAATGGTTTGTTATATCATGAAGTTTCATCCCTTTTTTCTATTTATTTTTTGAGTTCTAAAAATCTATGTCAACCTGATGGTTTAGGTCATCTTTAATAGGACGCGATAAAAGAACAATTAATTCCATGATTTTATATAAATTATGCAAATTTATATATTACTTCAACATGTAATGCCGACTGGGACCTTTTGGTTTCTAGCATGGTGACTCCAAGAAATAGTTAATGTCGTGAGAATTTTTTATATACTATTATTGTATTTTTTTTTATTAATGTAGATGTTTGGACCAACCCATATATAATTTAACTAATTTTATAGACTTTGAAATTAACAACCATATAATCCTAAGTACTAGTGAGATTTGCAAAAGTTAAACTGATAATTTCTAAAAAATAAACATAAAATTTAACTAGTTAAATTATATCCCTTAATATTTATATACTATTGTTTTGATCTATGTACTTACAGTATAAGTATAGGATAGAAAATAAAAATAAAAATAAAAATAAAAATAAAAATAGAAATAGGTCCCCACCTTCCAAACCAGTTATATAAGATTTCTTTTTTCTAAAATGAATATAATTTTTTTTTATCTGTAAAGAACAAAAATAGAAATGGGAAATAAATAATAATAGCTGTAAAAGAAAGAGGAGATAGATTCTGCATTCCAATTTGATCAAATTATTCAAATTCTCTCTCAATGTGGTGAGGCCTTTTCCTCCTCGCTGCAATTTGATTTTAATTATTATTATTTTTTCAAGAGTCAACCTAACTTTTGTCGTTTTCTAAAACTTAAAGCATAAAGTAAAGAATAAGTGTTGCAGAAGCAATGACCTGGAAACCTGGAAGCATGGATGTTATACCATAGAAAACACCAAATGCTGTGTGTTTTTATTCTACGTTCCCTCTCTGATATTTTATTATGGATTCATTGTTTAAATATTTTGATTTTTCTAACTTTTTATTTTTAAATTTTTATTTGACGTTATTGCATTATTTGTTTTTAGCCAAATTAAAGAGTAATTGAATGAAACTTGTTTACTAGGAATATAATTAAAAGATAGAGAATCAAAGTGAAAAGGATGCTACAATTAGATGATGGTTTCAAAGTTCTTATAAAAATTCACCTTAGTCCTTAAAATTTATATATTATACCTATTTGGTCCCACAATGTTTTTTCAATTCAATTTTGAAATAAAAATTTATTTGTATTATTTTTTTAGTTCCTGATTTGAGAAATGAGAGAAAGATCATTGAATTCTAGCAATAAAAAGAGAAAAATATTGTTGGCAACAATTTCAAACACTAAAATAATCAATTTTTATGTCAAATAATTCTATTTGATGAGAAAAGTTTAACTTGAGTGTTTTTTTTGTACTTTGAAAACACCTAAGAAACAAATTTCAACTCAAGATTGAATTGATTTTTGATTTTGAGATGGTTTTTAAGTTTTTCTTAGGCTATTAGTGGGTTTATCAAGATTGCATCATGTGTTTTCTAAATAATTTAGGTAAAAAATAAATTAAAAATAAATTTTAGATAAAAATAAAATATGCTTTGATATTTAGATCACCATAATAACTAGAATTTTAGTAAAGTCAAGTAACATGTTGATTAATTTATTTTATTAAAAAATATATTAAAACGGATGACATGTTGTCCATCCTATTTTCATTTTAAAAAAATTGAACCCTATAGAGCCCTCCTATACATGCTAGAAGCTAGTCTTACCCTTTTTTTATATAACAGTTTTAGTTTTTTAAAAAATTATCATTTTTTTTTATATTTTTTTTTAATAACTTTTCAATTAATATCACTTCTCTTTAATTTTTATTTTTATATATTTAGTTATTATTAATGATTTTTTTTCATTTGTTGATAAAAAAATTCTTGATTTATTTAATTAGATATATGTATAAACTTTTTAATTTGTACTTGATTTTTTTATATAAAAAAATGTTAAAAAACCTATATATTTATTCAAATTGCTTAGCACCAAAAAATATATATATATATAAACAAACACAGTTTTCTTGCATGAAACAACCCGATATATTCGTTGTTTAAGGTGTGTTTTTAGACACTTGTTAAAGGTATGTTCTCAAAACCCAATCAATCAATCTCTCTCTCCGACACCATATGTCTGCAAGGTGTACCGCGTGGCGCACGCACACTGCCTCCCTCTGGTGGCCGTAATTCTTCCTCTTCTTCTTCGTCTTCTTTTTTGGACCGCGTGGCGCACGCACGCTACCTCCCTCTTGTGGCCGTAATTTTTCTTCTTCTTCTTTTTTTCCCTGAGGGTTTAGATTGGCTTCAAATCTAGATATAAAAAGTTTACTCAATTTCAATTTAATATATATATATATATATAGATTTGCGGTAATGTATAATAAGCACACTATTTTTCCTTACAGTATATAATAAATAGTTTTGAATGGATTTTTCCATTAAGTATATTTATACAGTTATTGGTCGAAACGAAAACAATTAAAATAAAAAGTACCATGTAAATTCTCTTTAAAATTATTATATAAACCGATTTATTTGTATGTATTAGTCCCGTCTCTTTAATCAAATATATTTCTATTTAACCAAACATAACCTTAAGATACTTGTTGAAAATCATTTAATATTTATAACTAGTCTCATTTTCCTGTTTTGCAGGATAATTTATTATAGATTTTTAAAAATTAATATATAAAATAACACTTAATTAATATCATTGTTTTTTTTTTCTCCAATCCAAATATATGGAGTCTAATAAATGAACATATATAGTGTTTAACGAGTGTCCTAAAGAAAAAAAGAAGTTGAAGTATTAGACAATTAACATACAAAAAATCCATGACAATTTACTTAACATTTCTTTTCTAAAACTTAAGAAAGGTGATCAAACAAGACAATACAAAATATAAAAGTATATCAATCCATTATTTGCAATACAATTATTAACAATAAACTAGGAGGGAGTTTTATTGTCACAAATCAGTATTCATTTAAATATTGTTTTATTTTTTTCTTTGTTTTTCTTTTTCAATTTTTTTTTAATTTCATAGTTTAATATGATATAGTTTTAACATGGATTACTAGTTTGACATATTATCCTAGTTCACTCAATTTATTTTTTTCAATTAATTTCTTTTTTTTTAATTTTATCATTTAATATGTAGTTAATTGAAAATTAAACTTTATTATTTTTTTATTTACTTTGTCTATCATGTTATTTTAGCCTCGTGATCCAGGAATAATTCTTAATGGGTTAACTCAAGTTGATTTGAGTTGTTTTTCTTTATTTTTTAATTAAATATTTTTTTTCTAATTTTATTATTTAGCACTAGATCGGTTGAAAATTGAGTTTTGTAATTTATTTTAATTTGTTTTTTATTATGACCTCATGCTTAAGGTCACAAATTTTAATATTTTAATCCTAGTTAAATTAAGTGTTTTTTTTTAATTTTTTTTAAAGGTTATATCGGTCTCATGAAATGGATAATGAGTCCTTTAACATTGATTTTTTTTATTGAGTTGTTCCCTTTTTATGATCTAAATCGTTAATACGACAAGATAATAATATAGTGTATACGCATTTAGAGATTAATAAATGCATGGATGGCTTGGTGTTGAATATAGTTATAGATGTTGCAATTGTGTAGAAAGGATCCCTCTTAAAAATTACACAATAAAGAATATTTTATAGTGGCAAATTAACTTTAACAATGACCTATTGCTTGGAATATCCTATTAATTAGCATCCTTAATTAGATTTAACAATTCAACAAGTTTCCTTGCGTATAGCAATTCATCGAACTTTGGCCTGCTTTATGAGAGGCCAATGCGAAAGCAAGATTCTAAATAGCAACACCCATTTGGAGACTTCTTTCTCACAATGGTAGTTCTGTAATTCATGATTGAGGTCAAATTGGTTGCCTTCCAATGTAGAGGAAAACAATGTGGGAGGAATATGGAGTGGGCTGTAAAGGAGAAAAGATGCAAGAGAATTTCAACCCATGATGCCTTAAAAAGGGAGAGTGATGAAGTGCATGTACTCTCACTTTCTTGATCAATGAGTTGCAAGGAATGTACACTTCCTGATTGGTTAAAAAAAAAATTAAAAGTACATCTCAAAAAAAAAAAAAAAAAAACCTTGAATTCCCATATCAGGAAAAGAAAATTTTGAGCAAAAGTGTAGAACCTCTCAAGAACACGTTTAAATTAGGTACACTTGGCTAGCTTCATGCTCGATGTCTTTGTCATGGAATTCTAGTTTGCTCCTATCGTGCAAAAACATGTGGTGAATCGATTTTCCAACACTTGGCAGCCGTCATTAGCTTTGGTGGACTTTGTTGACAAATAATAAAGTTTTTTTTTTTAACTAATGTTTTTAAAAAATCATGTAGAATTTAAATGAGAAAATGGGAGTTTCTCAACAAGAATTTAATTTATTGTTGAGAAATCCGAGGCTATATAAGAAAATATTCACGGGCTAAGAATATATTTGTGCTAATTTGATGATTAAAAGTGGATTAGAAGAGTCATCAAAGTGGCAATCACTATTTTATGGTAAGATGGTACGGAATTATGCAATATGAGACGATTTATTCCAAGAGAATTGACATAAGGCAGGCAGACTTGGTGATTTGAAATTAATTCAATTTTTTCGCTTGACTTGAGATGGGTTTTGAATTACATTTTGTTTATGATAAAGCTCCATAATTAACGTTAATGGAGGAAGGTGGAATGAATGTAGTCCATTTCTTGCAAGCTTTGCATCGATTGAACTTTATTAAGCCCCCATTATCTTTTTCTCTATGAGCAAGAGCACTTGCCGTCCCACTTTCGACTCTGCCTAATAATACAAAATAATTATTGATAATTAGAATCTAATATTTTTTTTTTTGAAGTTCTAGCCAGAGAAATATTGGATATAAATTTTTCTGGTAATAAAATGAGTCTCCATTGCAGTTTATTTGCAAATCTCGTCGTTGGAGATGGAGAAAAATATGTTTTTGTCACTCAAAATTAGAAAATCTAATAACAAGTCAAATGAAAAGTAATTTATTTCAATAATAAGAAAATATTTTATACAATCACAGGAGGAATTCGTTTTGGCAAAATTGAAAAGGACGGGCTTTCAAGAAAAACAGCTGGAGTGGATTGTCTCATAGTGCTTTTGTCTTTCTAGACGACGAAGTAGCCATGGAAAATGCTTTGGTATAATATGGGGATGCCTGTCGCCTTCCCTTTATATGGCCCAAATTAGAAGGCATTTTTTGGATTCTCTCCTGTGATCATGCACTGATGTGTGTGAGAGGAAGTTCATTTCAAGTGCAGCTGGTTTCTAACCAGTTGACGTTGACAAAAGGTAATTGAAGTGTCCAGCAATATAAAATAGAAGTCTTTTCTTTTAAAATCATGTTTGTTTCTGAATTTTTTAATATTTTTATATTATTTTGATGCTAAAAATAAAATTTTAAAAATAAAAAATATTTTAATATATTTTTAAGTAAAAAACACTTTCAAAACTATTTACTACCACCGTAATATCAAATAAATTTTAATTCAAGTTTCTGTTTCTGTGTTCTATTCTGGCATAACTCACAGACATTTGATGTAGAAATTAGAATAGAGTATATAGAGAACTCAAGTTTGATTTCTGTTTTGAAAATCCTTGCGTAGTCCAAATGAGTTTTTTCCTCCTCCTCTATGGTATCATGGTGTCATCTTCCATATCAATATAGAATAAATTCTTTTTTTAGGATATCTCTGTTTTTGTACTTCAACTTGTTTTTTAATGTATATTTTTTAAAAAAAAATTAACTAAAAAAATATTAAATTAATGTTTTTTTATGTAATTTTTTTATAATTTTGATTTGCAAATATTTAAAAAATATAGTTTTAATATATTTTCAAGTAAAATTTTTTATATATAAAATCACTGATTAAACACATGCTTAGAGATGATAAAATGAAATTTCTTATATGATTATATCGGGAAAATATGTTCAGAAATAATTGATCAAATTAAAATCTTCTAAATTATCCAAACTAGCTCTGAGTTAATAGTAAAAAATAAACATTGTTTCCAACTCTATTTTTTAAAATAAAAAAAACAAGAAGAAGAAGAAGAAAGGAGCACATAGAAAGTATTTGCAACTTTGGCATGGAAGGTTTACTTTGCACAACAGCATGTTTGATGTAAAAGAAAATAAAAGAATTGAATTTGATGGTTGGTTTTCATATTTGATAACCAAGATACCCGATTGTGCATGATGAGTTGAAGAATGATGCACTAAATTTTGTTGGTTCTCACAGTTGCAGGTATATTTGCAAACATTTCATATTTAATTTTTCATGGTGTTTTAAGTTGTGATCTAATTATATTTTTAAAAATATTTAAATCCTTTTAGATTTAATTTTAATATTTTTAAATTGTTTTGATATGTAGATATCAATAGATAAATTTTAATATTTTGAATTCTTTTAGCTTTATTTTTTATATTTTTAGATTGTTTTGATGTGTAGATGTGAAAAATAAAATTTTTAAAAATAAAAAATATATAATATTTGGATATACTTTTAAGCAAAAAAACATTTTAAAAAGCAATTTCTAACACACCTTCAAACAAATTTTCAAAACACTATAATGTTTGGTTACGGATAAAAAAAATAAAGACAATAAAGATAAAAATATATTTGGTTGAATAGATAAAGATATAAAAATAAATCTATTTCTAGAACAATTTTAAAATAAATTTTTGTATTTTCAAAATAAGATGTACATAAATGACATGTCTCCCAACACAATATTTATTATTTGTTACTCTTAAAATATCTTTATAAAAAACTCTCAATTCCAAAGTTATTCAACTCGGACATATAAAAATAAAAATAATAATTATTATAATTTTAAAACTTAACCTGGATATTGATATCGGGCAAAGCTTGGATCATTGATTAAGGTTAGGGTCACAGGTTGGGTTGACATGAGTTAGCGTGAGAATAAAAGTGTTTATTATTATAGTTTTAAAATCCAATTTGAGGGTCGACCTGTGACAAGACTCGAGTCACGTATTAGGAGAGTTAACCTACGTTGATCTGAGATAGCATAAAATAAAAGTGATTATTATCATAGTTTTAAAACTTTATTTGGGGGTTAACTTATGGTAATGCCCGGGTCACGGATCAAAATGGTCAACCTAGGTGGATACATGTCAATGTAAGAGTAAAAATGATTATCATTATAGTTTTAAAACTTGAATCGGGAGTTGACTCGAGACCACATACATGTCACGAGTCAGGAGGGTCAACTTAACTGACAAAAAAATAATAATTAAAATAATCACAAAACCTAGTTTTGCCCAAGTTTTTTTGAAAAAAATCAATTGATTTTTGACCCGTGTTTAATCATGGATTAACTTGGGTTTTTAACAGGGTTATGTCAAGTCAATTCTTTCTTTATTTTTATTTTTTTCTAAACTTGGACCAATCTAAACCTTGAGTCAATCAATTAAGAATTATTATAATATTATTAATTTTAATACTTAATATAAATTAAAATAAAAAATAATATCTAATTATTATTTTTAAATATGTAAGTTTGACAAAGGGTAAAATAAATTTTTTTATATTTTATTTTGTCTTATATATTATAACTAAATAAAATACAAAAATAGTCATTTTATCTTGTACATCACCACGAAACACAATTCTATTTTGTTTTTTTTTTTTTATCTTAGTTTATTTATTTTTATCTTTGTTTTTATATCCTGAAACAATAACTAAAAACTACCTAATAATTACCGCAATTAAAAGGGAGTTACTATCAAAATCGAACCCACCACAGCATGTATTTGCATTTGAAGAAGACGATCGATCATATATAGAGAGAATATATTTCAATCTATTCAACTCCTGTCCACATTAGCTCTCCATCTTCGACCCCTGAAATTTTCATAAAATTGCTGATGATAGTTTTCATGTACAAGGAAATGTGGGGTGACTTAGTGGAGCAACAAAGTTATACGATTGGACCCATCTTTGCTTTTTATGATTTTGATATATTTTGTTTGTTTCCTATTTTATCAACACAGAGATTGATACATTTTTTTTTTGTCCTTTTACACCCAAAGTTTTTTTAAAAAAAAACTTGCAAAATACACAAACAATAAGGCTAATTGAATCCATTTTAATTGATACTTTTAATTTTTTTGTATTTCAATTATTCAAGTTGTAGAGTGTTTTAATTGGTATGTGTGTGTATATATTTTGTTTATTTTTCTTGCAAGTAAGCATGAGATATACATGATTTTTTTTATATAAAATATGAAAGAACATTAAAATTAATTCAAAAATTATTGAAAGAATCAAATCTCCATTAATACTATAGTAAAAATACAATTTTAAATTATATGATTATAATCATCAGGTGTTTATAAAAGTGACGAGATAATTTTTTATTAATATTTTTATTTATAAAAATCTTCTCAAATAAAATGGATTTAACAAACATATCAAATTCAAAGTATTTAGGCTGTACAATCAATTAGGTCTAAGATAACGTGGGTATAATGAACATACCACACCCAAAGTACTTGAACTGAATAATCATCTAAGTTCAAGAAAACATGGACTTGATGAACATGTTAGACCCAAAGTACCTGGTCTTGATAGTAAGCCAAGCCAAAGGTAGCGTAGGTTTGACGAACATGTCACACTCAAAGAACTTAAACTTGATAGCCAGTCAAATCCAAGAAAATATAGGTCTAACAAACATATCAGGTCCAAAAAGCTTGGACATTATTATGTTTTAAGACTATATGTCTAACTCTGGATGATCTTTTACAATATAAATATTAAAAACATGATAAATTGTCATGCCTTTCCATCTAGAATAATAGTTCATATTAAGGTAATAATTTTTCTATATTTATATATCTATATAAGGTCTTTTAAGGGATATATCATCCGTACTATATCATTAATGATATGAAAGATATATTTACCTCCCATTAATATCGCTGAAAGTATAAAACTTTCCGGTCATTATCTTCTATGAAAACAACAAGGTTTAGGGGAAATACCCCCAAAACCATTCAGATAAATGGTTTACAATTTTTTAAATTTAAGATAAAGACACATAGATTTTAGAGCATTAACCAACTTAAAACTCACGAACAAACATCTTTGTTTCTGGAATTTAAAGCTCTTTTAAATCATTTATTGCTTTAAATCATTTGATAATTTTATTATAAATATACTAACTTTATTATTGAAGGATCTTTAAGTCTCCTCGATTAGGACTATGTTTGTAGATATTTAAGCTTCTACTATAAACCTAGAGTTTCTTAGATTAAGAAGAAGAAACTCGAGCACTTTAATATATTGATTAACCACTATTTCAAACACTAAATAATCTTTTAGTTATGTATCTTAGATTTTAGGACATCATAAAAAAGAATCCTATACCTAAGAAAGAGGTCGCATGATTTAGTCCCACAACAAATGAGTAAATTATAAGTTAGGGTTTTTTTATATATAAATTTAAATTTAGTCCTTCTAGTTTTGAGAATCATATATTAATCCCTTAACTAGAGTTGAATTTTAATTATATTTTAAAAGTCCAAATTATCCTTTTCAAATGCATAATTTGTTTTGTTTATGGTAGACGAGATTGAGAATTTTGACTATAAATGAAGGATATTTTAGAGAAAAAAACAATTAAATTGTTGCTAAAAACTAATAGAGAAACTAAATTATAAAAAAAATATGAAAATACAAGAATTTAATTAATTTCTGATTTTTTAAAGGATTAATAAAATTATTTTGCTCAAAATGAGAATTAAATAATAATAATAACAAACACATCGTCGAGTTGATTTACCGTAGATTATAATAGTGAATTGACAATTTTTTTGCTAACTTTTTTATATAAGATTTTTTTTTAATTTCATCTTGCAATTTTAATTGATTGAGATTCTTAATTGAATCCGTCTCCGTAATTTTACGGGTTGCGAATGAGAAAAGTAACATAGCTGGGTTTAATTTTGTTGTAGCTATTTTATTTTATTATTTGTCCTTTAATATTTGATTGGTTGAGAAATAAACATCATATGTTGTTTTTTATTTTTATTGTATAATAAATAAACAAATATAGAAAAGAAAAAAAGTATTTAATTAAAAAGACAAAGATATATATTAAATAGATTTCAAAATAATTTTATATTTTTGTAAATACAAAAAAGAAACATGTCTCAATTAATTGCGTCATTTATGTTTCTATGACAATAATGAAAAGCTGCCTTATAATCATGCTCAAGCGTGTGTCCCTCCTTTTCCTTTTCATGTGCAAATAAGTTAAATTCTAGGTTTTGGAAGCTTTTATTTGGACAAAGACATGTTCAACACTTGTTCTGCCTATTTGAGATCCACTTGGACTTTAAGAAAGTTGGAATTCATTCAAGGGGGCAAGTTGCTTGCCCTTTCATATCGGATTTGTCTATAATAATTGCTGCGTTGCGAACTTGGACATGCTTTCTCTAAATTATTTGAACACTACATGACAGGATGTATCCAATTACTGTGTATTCATAAAAATATTTTAATTTTTAGTTTTGACATAAATATTACAATAATAAATATGTTTGTGATCGAAAAATGTGTTTTTTATTGAATGTATAATCAATTTATTTATTTATCTCTGTTTTTACTTGTAAAAAACCTATTTTAACTCTATTTTGAACTTGGACATGCTTTCTCTAAATTATTTGAACACTACATGACAGGATGTATCCAATTACTGTGTATATACAAATATTTTAATTTTTAGTTTTGACATAAATATTACAATAATAAATATGTTTGTGATCGAAAGATGTGTTTTTTATTGAATGTATAATCAATTTATTTATTTATCTCTATTTTTACTTATAAAAAACCTATTTTAACTCTATCTTGATGATAAATAAATTTTTTTTTCTATTGATATCATCTTATATATATTTTTTTTAAATCTCATTATATTACATAAGTATTGTTTGGTATTGTAATTTAGTTATTTTAAAAATGTCTTAAAATAAAAAAAATAAAATTAGTATATTTTAGATATTCATTTTTATAATTTTAATATCAAGATCAATAAAAACCAATTAAAATAAATCAATCTATTTTTTTTTCCTAACGAAAAGCATTTCCAGCCACAGTATCTGAGGCATGCTCAGTGCTAGAGTTTGCGTCTCGACATCTTGTCGTCTGTGCTGGATCATGCGTGAGACAAGACAATGTAAAATTTATATAAAGGAGAATCAAAGCCATTTGTAGTCTGAAATGACAACAAGTGTCCTTTTGTTGCCACTTTTAAAAATTTTATACTTTATCATAAGTTCATTGTCCCCCAATTTTGCTATGCATAATTAAATAAATAAATAGCCTTTTAGAGTTCATGCAAATTGAATGGTGTTATCGCCTTTCAATTTAAAAGTTAAAAAATTTAAGAAAATTTATAAATTATAATTTTTTAAATTTTAAAGTTAAAAAATTTAATAAAATATACAAAATTATGAGATGTATTGATTAATCAAGTATTTTTAAATTTGTAATTATGATAAAACATAAAACAAATATAGCTTTGACTGATAATTTTGTTAATTAAATTAAAAGTATATTCGTTATGTCATTATTTTTTATTGATGATGTATGTATGTATGTATGCTTTTTCTTTTTTGGGTTAGAACAGAAGGATGAAGCAAACTAATTTGATGTTGTTGATGGAAATAGATTTGTACTCTATGTATATTAAAAAATTAGAATATGACAAAAGGAATCACGACTTTGTTATAGACATGTAATTATTAGGGTGATTATTTTCGGTTTGATTTGGTTTTTATTAAAAATAAATAATTAAATTGATTTTTTTAAAAAAAAACCGAAACTGATTCAAATCAACTGATTTCGGTTTGGTTTGGTTTTTTAGAATAAAAATGATTTGGCTCAATTTTTTTCAATTTGGCTCGATTTTGGCTTGGTTTTTTGGGGTTTGGTTCGGTTTGGGTTGAGTTCGGTTTTTTCGGTTTCAGACTTATAAAACCAAAACTGAACCGGTCGATTTTTTAAAATTTTAATCGATTTTTTTTTATTTTCAGTTATTTTTTTTCTAAATCTTATAAGATATCCAAAATAAATTTGAAAAAAGAAAATGAGAGAAAATTGAGAAATAAAAAAAATATATAAAAATTACAAAAAAAATATGCAAGTTGGATATCTTATCCCCATTTAATTTTTAAAAAATTTTAATCGGTTACTTGAAACTTAATCTAAATCTTATGTTACGTCAAGTTTAATCAATATAATTAACACAAAATATAAATATCAACTTGAACCGCATTCCATCAGTCAAGTGTCTGAATTATTATATATAATGGATCAAAATTATTGCAAAACATTTGTTTTCTTATAGCTGACAACTATCAACAGCCATTGAGAACCACAAATAATTGCTGGTTCGACAATGATGTTTCATGGAGGAAATTATAAGAAAGATTGATTTGAAATCATAGTAAAAGATGGATAGGTATATTTTGTTTGAGGTAAGTAAATTAAATTCACGCGTTTAAACTTTTATATACTGTCAAAACATGCTACAAAAACCATCCCTGCAGTCTTCTTCTGCAAAATCTGGGGAGCATGGCTAAGCATGATCCATCAATCCCGTAAAAGTATATGCAGCAGCAGCTTTCAAGCTACAAAATGAAGACGACGATCCCCTCATTCGTATGCTTAGATCAGTTTCAAAGCATGATCACACGTCTAGAGTGGATTTAGGTTTCCTTTTCAGACAATAAAAACTCGGACAGAGATGGATCGCAGATGAACACTGCATGTTGCGCAAAACTCCACGGATCTCTCTCAGGCCCTTGTGAAAGTGCAGGTTCTGGAATGAATAAGGCCTTCTGCAGGAAGGACCTACCCCAGGACAGGACAACATGGATGGAACATCATCAGACTCCACTGCCTTTTTATGGAAAAGGGCATGTTGAGAGGGACATGGCTGGCTTCATTCAATCACGTGTCGTTCTGCTGTTGCCTTATGAACAGTCTTGAAATTGAAGTGTTTGCTTTGTTTCACTTCCAAATTTGTCGTTTAATTCCTTATTATTACACTGGTGGGCTTCCCACCATGGAGACACCACCCCACTTCCTCCACCGCGAGCCCTTGATTGTCTTGTCAACGGTTCAAGAACAATGGCTCAGTGACATCACCTTCGACATCAACTGTCCTCTAGCTCCAGTACAGCATATTTATAAAAACCTATTTCGGCAGCTGTCCGGCTCAAAATTCGAGTGATAGATTAGACAAGATAGGTATCTAGCACTTGGTTGCGGCCGGGACAAATTCCTATAATGTAAAAAAAAAAAAGTATCCAAATCCTGCTAGTATATTTTTTAAAAAATAAAACAATCATCAACTTGATATTATAAAAAAAGATTTCATCCAAATGCTGCTGGTATTAAAATAAAAAAAATCATCAACTTGATATTATAAAAAAAGATTTCATCCAAGTACTGCTCCTATATTTTTTTAAAAAAATAAAAAAATCATCAACTTGATATTATATAGAAAGCTTTTATATATCAAAATATGTAATGATGAAATCTATGAAAAAAATTAAGTTTAACATATATTTTTTTTAAAAAAAACAAACAACAAATTCAAGTAAGGTCATCAAAACTTGCGAGTTGGATCATGTGAATAAAATAACTCAATAGAAAGCAAGATAATGGGTTGACCCATTACTCGGGTGACCTGAGACTTAGGGTGGGCCAGGTTTCAAAAGAAATTTTTGGAGAATTAACTCGATATGGAACGATTAAAAATACAGGTTGACTCGTGACCTTGTCAATCTATGGCAAACCTAGTTAGAATCAGGTAAAAAATATTATTGACTATTTTCCTTTATAATTTTTCTTTCATATTTTTTCTTTTTATATATAATTTTTTTTTACTTGTGTTAACTCAGGTCAACCCACTAGACACGCAATCCTGTACTTGCTCTAGATTGACTCTCGGTTGACTCTTGAAAAATGAGAGGACAGCCTAAAATTTTGAATTAAATGGAAAAATTGAAAAGAAAAATTAAATTAATATAATAATCCAAAACAAAAAAAAAAGAATAATAAACAAATTTTAAAAAGTAAAAAACCAAGATTATGGCTCCAAGGATAATATTAAAAACAAATTAAAATTTGATAAAAGAATTAATAATTAAAATTTGAAATAAAACATTAAGGGCCTAATCTTAAATATCATCAAACTTTGAATTGAAGGATAAAATTGAAAAGGAAAATCAAATTAACAAAAGAATTCAAAATAAAAAATAAAAATCAAGAGAATGATGATCATTTTTTTTTTAAAACTAAGATTATGGATCCAATGATGAAATTGAAAACAAGTTAAAATTTAATAAAAAGGGCTAAAAAAAAAAAAAAACATTGAGGGCTTAACATTAAATATCATAAAACTTTGAATTGAAGGGTAAAATTAAAAAGAAAAATAAAATTCACAAAAGAATTCAAATAAAAAATAAAAATCAAGAGAACGAGAACGAGAACCAAACTTGATGAAATTAAAAATCAAGGTTATGAATCTAAGGATGAAATTTAAAACAACATTAAATTTGATAAAATGACTAATAATCAAGCTTAGAAATCAAAACATTGGAGGCCAAATATAAAATGTCATAAAATAAAAGGACGAAGTTGATTTTTTTTCATGGTCATCACAAAATTCAATGGGAAGGAGAGAGAGAAGAGAGAAAGAAAAGAAAGGGTTGTCGATAATAAACCATCATTCAAAACACTACACGCGCCGCTTCATGTGGAAGAGGGCGTTGTGGAGCTTTAAATGCTACGACAAAAGCTGGTGTTATTCCATTGAACAATAGCTAACACACTACTTCAAACTTGTTTTCTTTAATAATTTTTAAAAATGGTGAAAGAATGAATCGCCCCTAGCCCAGCTTAATAATAGCAGAAAGCTTGTAGGAAATGACAAAAACATCCCTGGACCCAAAGCTTAGGGAATTTATTGATTTTTAGAAAAATATAAAAAACCAAAAATACCCCTTAAAGTAATTAAATGAAAATTACTTTTAATGGTAGTTTAATATTTTTACTATGCAATAAAAATATGAGATGACTATAATGGCCCTTATAAATTTGGTGATGACATTTGAACTCTTATGAAAAGACCGAATTACGCTCCTATCAAATCATGTTGTTTTTGTAGGGAGAGGGTAAAATAGTAAATTCATTGTACCAAACATAGTAAATTATGAGTGGCGTGCATAGTCTGATATGTGGATACAATTTAAAATAGTATTGTTTTAAAATCTTTTATTTTAAGAGTTAAAACAAATTATCAAAAGGCGTTTTCATTTTTCTTTTAAAAAAATAGACTAAGTCTATCATCTCTCTCTATTCAACGAATCATTAGATTGACTGCTAGATTAAACTGAGTTTAATAGAAAGTAAAATACTCAAATACTCGAATCAAATTCAAGTTCTCCCTCGGCAAAAGCCTTTCTATTTCGAAGCTAGAGGAAACTATACATGAATATGGATGGCATTTGACATTCCCCAGGGCACACTAGGATTAAAAATGACCCTCTATGATGTGGATATCGAAAAGGAGAACAAGAGAAGGCGAGACAGAGTAAGCATTTAAAAAATATCAACACATCGGGTCACGCTGAGAATTTACACAAATAAAGCAAAAACAGAAGGAAGCTTCGTGAAGGAAAAGAAGGGCATGAAAAAGGTGAATTTTACTATATCTAGCTCTGAAAAGCTTGCCAGTCTAGATTTTTTAAGCCTCGACAAAAAAACACTTAAAACTTGCTAAAGAGAACTGTTAAAGTTATTAACATAGTTCGACCATTCAAGCCCACCAAGAACAAATACACTAGATAAAAGTAGACACCTTGGCCCAATTTCAAAACAGCAGACACAAAAACTCCCATTTTATGCTATCTTCGCCTTTGAGAAATCCATCTCCGGATGCTGCAACGAATCAAAATCAAATGACAGGTTAGCCAATAAAGTGATGCAAGAGGTCGAGTGAAAACTAGGGGTGAAATGAAGGGCAGTTCAAGAGAGTTGTGGTTTCACCTCAGCCATGAACTTCTTCAGAATCTCCTGTTTCTGCATCTCATCACTGGTTGGAAGGCCCATCTTCTTCTGTCTCTGATCAAACTACACAGAGAAAGAGGAAATTGAAACATCAGGAATCACAAAAACTAACAACGTCAAATTTTCACAACTACCAACCAAGAGGATGGACAAACACAACCAGATGCCATGTCAATTAAGCAACTATAAGAACCTAAACTCCGTTCATCAAGATGGAAGAACTAAGGACCAAAGCACCATCAAGAATGGAAGAGGCACAGAAATTTACCATCATCTTTTCAACAGTTTGCCGCGTTTCAGCATCCAGATCAGATAGCTTGCTGTTTTCAGGTTCAACTTTCTGAGTATCAATTTCTGGATCTCCTTTCACCAAAGATTTCCACCAATCCATTTGGTCATGCTTTGTCAAGAGGATTGAGATGGTATTCTGGTCCTCTGGCGACAGTAAATGGTATATATGATGAGTTACTCAAATTTATCTGACAGTTCTTGATAGGGTAACAAAATTGAAAACAATGCATCAAAAGAAAAATGCTCAATTCTTTGTACTTCAGTTTTTGCAAAGAATTTTCAAATATTGTCTTTAGCCATGAAGATTATTCCATTAGTAAATTCAGTAACTGGTGTAGTTAGCATACCTATGCTCCAGTAACAATCATCAACCTTGACAGGCTTATAAGGCTCTCCCTGCAAGTATTTGAATACGGAGTGTTATGACAGAAAACTACCTGAACAAACCGAAGATAGTTCACCAGGGGACAATTCATAAAAGAACAGACACGTGAGCATGCAAACTTACCTCAATTATTGGGGGCAGACCCTTGAGTCCAACTTTTAGATGGTTTTTCTTTATGTCACAAACAACAAATCTTGATTTTGTTCCAGAAGGGACTGGAACTTGTATATTAACCTCTTGCAAGGTCTGTGTCCAGGAATATTTCTCCAGATCAAGACCATTTCCCTTATTTGGAACTGCCCATTATAAACAAGAAGCAGCAAGAAAGAAGTAAGGAAAGCAATGGACACCTTTCCTTCAAACTTCATAGATATCAATAAGACAAATGTCCAACATGCTCATCTGCATTTAGCATGGAAGTCCTGGATATTTGAAGCAATTCACTTAAATGGTTCATCAGCCAATTGGGTGCATATGCTCCCTTAAGCATGTAATTGAAAAATGCAAATCCTGTCATTCATTCCCAAGCTATATAGAACTACAAACTCAAAGCTAGAGCCTACCTACCCACCACGCATGGACTTGCATGAAGTCTTAGATAAAACATACATCTGGATTGCGAGGAAAAAGGTTGCAGTTAAGTTAATTTATCAACAAACTCCTATTACAATATCTATCCACCATTTTCATCAACTACAACACCTTCCTTGTAAACAGACACTTTCATCATCTTCTCATCACATAAAATTTAAAACTTTATTCAAGATTTAACAAATTTCAAAAACAAAATGTCAAACTTTGACCCTTCCATGCTCAGCAAAATATCATTTAATTACAAACAAAAAAATCACAATTGAAATTAGTAACGGACAATTAAGCAATTTCACAACCATCACCGCCAAGCAAATTCACAAAGAACAGAACTGAACAATCTACTACTTTAAAGAAGTTGAATTACAATACTTATCCAAAACAAATGGTTCAAAACCCTAGTCTTTTCTCCCTTCAATTCAATCATTGGCTTCCTTCCAAACATAGGAAAATACCAAAACTCACTACATTCACAACCCTTCTCCTTCAAAATCTTAAACCCCATTAGAAAAATACCAAAAAGCTCAGACTTTACACTCCCAACAATTCCAAATCTCCTACATTTCAATCTTTTACTACTTCAAAGAAAACAATACATAGAAAAATTTACAAACTTTAACAGATAAACCAATAAAAAAAACCAAAACAAAAACAAGAAACGAAAAATTAAACAAAACCCATTTTTAATTTACCTCTCTTTGCACTCTGCTCTTTATTCTCTCCCTCCTCCACTTTCTCCTCATTTGCCTTCACCTCCTCCTTCTTGAACCTCTTGTTCTCCTCCTTCACCTTCGCTTCTTCCTCCGCCTTCTTCCTCTTCTTCTCCTCCACTGCCCTCTTCACCACAGCAAAGATCTCCTTCTCCGCCGTGTCCTTCTCAAGAAAATCACTCTCTTTCCCCAAGAAATCAAGAACCGTCTCCACAATCCTTATGGGGTTTTGTGGATTAAATGCTGCCGTAAACATCGGCGTCTTGGGAGAAGTACAGGATGACGACGGTGATGATTTTTTGTCGTTTTGGCCTTCGTCGTAATCAGAAATTATTGCCATTTTTGGGTTGTTTTTGCTCTCTTCAACTTAGTTGACTCGGTGAGTGTGAGTTGAAGAGTTCTCTCTCGTTCGAGGGTTTTTTTTAAAAGTGAAGATGGGAAAACCAGAGAGAGTGAGAAAATGAGTTCCGTCGAGGGTTATAGAACCTTTTCTTATTAATATTATGTGCTAAGAATTCATTTTCATCCCTCCACTTCATATCTTTATTTAAAGTAAGTTAATTTAAAAAGTTAGAAGACTCAAATCTGGTTTGGATAGTGGATTATACGAGTCATTTTTATTAGCTGTTTGGGATTATAGCAGTAATTAAAGTATTTTTTATTTAAAAATATATTAAAATAATATTTTTTTATATTTTAAAATTATTTTTAAGATCAATATATCAAAAAATATAAAAAAAATTAAATTTTAAAAAAATATAACTTCAATCAAGTTTTCAAATACGACCGGCTTCTTTTAGTTAATTTATCAATATAAAATATTATTATTTTATTTTTAAAAAATTAATAATATAATATTATTTTAATTTTTTTCTTAAAAATATTTGAAAGTCTTACTAAAGTTTTAGGAAGATTGTGAATTTACTTGTCAATTTATCAAATTCAACCGGATTAATTTCTAACTTAGTTTAAGACAATACTCAATCCAAACCAGTCATGAGTAAGCAAGTGACGAGTTTAATAACAATTATTTAATTATTCTATTTAATTATGATGAGGGTGAGAGTTTAGATGATAAAACAGAAAGAATCAATTAGTTCAATTTAAAACAGAGTATTTCATTTGATATAATTTATTAAATAAAGGTTCTATGTAAGTTTTAAAAAATATTACAAAAACTCATTTTATATTCAAAATATTTTTAATACTTTTTTATAATAATCCTCTCGTTCAAAATTCTAACTCTTAAAATGTTAAATTTTTTGGTAAAAGACTTTTAATACTAATTCTAAATAATCCTCTCGTTCAAAATTCCTTCTGCTTCCGGCAATCCTCACCGGCAGCAGCCCCCTTGCATTTCCTTCGTCTTCTTTATTCTTCCTCTTCATTTTCCCTCTTGTTTTTTCTAGTTATTCTGTCTTACATCCGGATCTTCAAATTCATATCTTCATTTTCCTCGAGGATTTTATTTATTATTGTTGTTGTAGTTTTAAAACCGGATTATCCAACATGGATTCTTGATTCAAATTCATGCTAATGATATTTATCACGGTTCTACGTTCTTAATTTATCATATTGTGATTTGCTTTAAAGAGTGTTTTTTAAATTTGTTTGGTATTACGATAGTTTTTATAGTTGTGATTTGATAAAAATTATTTTATAAAAAATACTTTTACTTGAGATTGGTTTGGTAAAATTTATGTTCGATTAAAACTGTGGTTGAAATTGAGGTTGAACAAAAAATTGTTTAATGTATATTGATTACGAATGCTTTTCAAATTGAGGTTATAAAATAACTAAAAAAGATATATATTACTATTGATGATTTTTAATTTAAATATTATAAATTTAACTACTGCTATTATATCATGAAATAAACAATATTTTATATAAAGTATTTTTTATTGTTCTATTAAACTATCTGCAATTCTATCATGAACGAAATCCATCTGATAATGACTATAGTTTTCATGGCTTCCTGAGCGTGCAACAACATCAGGTACAATATTATCATGAACAAAATTGGAACTATGATCAAATTTTGCAAATGCTATGTCATCATACGATCTCCTTCTAATGTAATTATGTAGTGCAATTGATTAATGTTAAATACTAGTTTTTTTTTTAATAAAACACAATATATGAGAATTTTGTTTTTGGATTTTTTTATTTTATTGGGTCGGACCGGTCCAATGCATTTAGGTTTGGATCAGACCATGAACAATGGAGACACTCTCCACTGTTCACTTTGCAGAACAATGAAGAATGCAGAAGACGAAGGAGAAGGAGAAAGAGAAGGAGAAGGAGAAGGGGAAGAGCAGGCTACCCTGCGCGGCAACGATGTCTGGCTAACGATGGAAATGGCGGAGGTCAGTGGTGAACTGAGGGAGCTGCTCTCAACTATGCAACGTGATCAGTGGAGAATGTAGAAGATGAAGGAGAAGAAGAAGGAGAAAGAGAAAGGGAAGAGCAAGTTACCCTGTGCGGTGGCGATGTCTGGCTAGCGGTGGAAACGACGAAGACTGGTGGTGAAAAGGAGCTGCTCTTCACTAATGGATGACAATCCTTTTTTTTTCCCTCTGTTTTTGCTCTTCTCATTCTCCCTGTCTTGTGGCCAGGTCCACAGCTTGCAACACAACTTAAAGCTGCTTTTTGTTAACTTGCGGTTTAAAAGCAAATAGTAATGGGTCCCACAAATAGAAAATTATATTTAATACATAACCAAACGATATATTTTTGAGTTCTGCTCCAAACACAGAAGCAACTACAAAAATAAACATTTTTTTTATTAAGGTGTGACCACATTTTTCAAAGAATTTTTTATTGTTTTAAATTAAATTTTTTTTTTTGTGATTTTAGATCGTTTTGATATGTTGATGTCAAAAATAATTTTTTTTTTAAATTATCTTAATGCATTTCCAAGTAAAAAATATTTTAAAAAATAATCATTGTCATAATAACAAATACTATCTTAAGCATGCATGGTGGTGGATGTGTGTTTTCTTCTTCTCAATAATAATACGTATGACTGAAGGTAATACGAGTAAGGTTGCAAACAAGTTGAGATATGTTTAAAATTTAAAATTTATTTGGTATTATAATAGTGATTATTTTTTAAAATATTTATTGATTTGAAATATATAAACTATAACTAATCTCGATTTAGGTGCCTAATAAATATATAAACGAGGTGGACTTAAACTTTGATATACTTATGAAAATCTTATACAATTGTAATATTATAAAATCTCTTATAAATATAATGTACTTCTTGTATATTTAAACAAATTGTATTTGTATATTTTTTTACGTATTCATAAAGCAGACAATTTTTTATTAAGATTTATTTTATAAAATAATTTTATTTGCTACACATCAACATAGTTTATTTTATAAAATATTGTACAAGTTATTTATACAATACAAGATGAAAAAAAAAAAAAAAAACTGGACGGTTCTGACAGGACAGATGTTGGGTTTGACCCAAACCAACAAATGTTCTATTGGATAATTTGTGGGCCTAGCCCAATAAAATAGCTGGCTAATAGAGCAATTGGACAACGTGTTGGGCCCCAACCCAAACAGCCGCCTAATCGGCAGCTGCACGACTTGTTGGATCATATGGCTCAATCAGGCAAATACTCTCATATTGGGCCAACAGGATAGAAAAAAGAAAAAGCTGGCGCGTCTATCAATGTCTAAGGACACAGCCACTGCCCTTCATATTGTCATTGTTTGTAACATTCTGTTTATTTTAAAAAATTAAATTTTTTTAATTTATTTTTTAATATTTTTAGATAATTTTGATATATTAATATCAAAAATATTTTTTTAAAAAATAAAAAAATATTATTTTAATATATTTTTAAATGAAAAGCACTTTGAAAAACAACTAGTACCATACTTTCAAATAACCCGTAAAACCTGTTTGTTTTTGTATTTTAAAAATATTATTTATTTATTTTTCTTTATTTAAATTAATTTTTTTAGTGTTTTTAAATTTTTTTAATCCTCTAATATTAAAAATAAATTTAAAAATATATTATTTTAATAAAAAAAATAACCACTGTGCAAACATTCTATTCATCGGCTTTGAAGTCATTAGTGCAATGCCTATGAAATACCTTATTTCACAAATACCACCTCCATAAATGACCCGCCTTACTGGTTAGCTGCACAATCTTCATAGGAAAACATTGTTCTCCATGATTTCTCTTTCAAATAAAGAGCACAATTACAAATAGAGCACACAACAGGTCTACAACCCTATTTTTTCAGTTTTATCATAGGAATTGTTTTCTTAGTCTAAGCCTATTATTTTCAACATCTTAATCAATTTCCATGTTATTTGTTGTATAACTTTCCTTTGGATTTGATTAGTTTGAAAAAATCATCATCAAGTATAAATTAAAAAATATTTCTCCAGGTAAAGAAAAGTTAAACAATAAATATATATTTTTTATATAAATTACAAGCCTTTTAAATGACTCTATCAAAAACCCATCAAAAATCACAAAAAAACCAAAAAACTTAAATCAGTTTTTTTTGGGTTTTCCCTTCAATTAACGAAACCAAACTGAACCGAAACTGGTAAGTTTGAACCGGTTTCGGTTTGATTTCAGTTTTGAATTTTTTTAAAAAAATTGATTTAATTATTTTTTAAATAAAAATCAGACCGAACCTGAAATGACCACCCTAACCTTGATAAAAAAGCTCTAACCACTCTTAGCAAATCGAGTTTCAAATGACTTGTACAACTTACAAGACCTGACTCATCCAAGACTTCTCTCCAGCCTTCGAGCGTGTTTGGTAGTGTGGTTGCGGTTGCTTTTCAAATAGCTTTTCGTGCCGAAATACATGCCAATGATGTTTTTTTATTTTTTAAAAATAATTTTTGACATCAGCACATCAAAACGATGCAAAAAGTACAAACTGAACTCAATTTTAGCAAAAAAAAAAAAAAAATTTAAATTTAAACGAAATGCAGGTGCAACCGCACTACCAAACGGTCCCTTCATTTCTAAGCTCGATCGTTGATGCGATGTTGTCAGGGCCAACGATTCCTTGAACTTCTAACATTTAATAGCTCGTTAAGCTCAATTATATATATTGCTGCACAGGCATGGGACTGGCTGGACCTTCAAGCAGCGTGAGAGCTTGCTCATTCCAAGATTATTTCATGTATCTTCTTCTTTTGTAAGAGTTCCAAATCTGGGCTATCCGACATGGAGAAAAAAAGTGTAATTTTATGCTTTTGAACTTAAATTGATAACATGGAGCTTTTCTTTCTTTCTCCTGATAAATTATTTCGCTAGGAAGCATCATGTTCTCTTTTCTCAACACTATCTTTAATGATCTCAAGAGACTTCTCTAGATCATCACAAAGTTTACGAGGATCAGGGATTACATCTGGATCGACTGCCAGGACAATCGTCATTTTCTTGCAATAGCTCTGGAAATGGATCGTCAATGCCTGCCCAGTGAGTTCATTATGAAGTTAATAATAATAATAATAATAAAAAACTATCCTTGTATTGGAGTTGCTAGTGTAATTTGGGGCTACTTACATGAGGACTTCCATAAACACTTGGAGCAATGAAAGCCACTGGGTGTCCATAAAAGCTAATTTCTTCTAATGGACCAACCACATTTGAAAACGCCAGTGTAGTGTTGGAAACAACTCTTCGGGCTATAGCAGCAGATGCCTGTGGACATATGTCTATAAATAAATAAAAATTGAAACATAAAAACTAGTTAATTCCTGCTAAAAAAGAATAATATATATCTATTTACCTTGGCCCCGAATAGCTTGATCAATAAAATGGCACTGTGAAAAGAGAATGTAGCTTCTAGTGATAGCTTCTTTCGATCAATCATGGCTTTGGCCCTGCGAAGGTGTTCTAACGGGTCATCTTGTAGACCGACGGTGAGAGGGAGGATGATGTATCCGATCCGGTTACCCCATCCCCATTTTGGGTTATTGGATTCGTCGGCCATCAAATCAGCCAAGGTCTGCTTATGAGAAAAATAAGATAATTAAAACGAAAAAACAAAAGGGTTTAGATTTTCAACGTGGATCAAGCAAACCAAATACAAATTTGAATCATAGTTGCTCAATTCGGTTTGATTTAGTGGATTGATTCGGAGAAATCTATTCAAAATTAGTTGAGTCAACATAAAAAAACTATATTTCGAGTATTTAAGAGTAAATTATGTTGCATTTGCTGTGACAAAGTATGGGTGCTTCTGTCGATGTCTTCTCTTGTAGTCTTAGAAGCATAGAACATACACCTCCATTGTCTCTTATTTAAACAGAGTTGATGGCAGGGAGTGAAGAGAGTTGATGAACTAACCTGGATTCCTGGAGTTGGTCTTATATTAACTAGGACAGATGCTCTAAGACGTATGCTCTTTGGGATATTATTTTTCTTCCCATTTTCTCCATCTTCGATCTCACTCTGATCACCTGCTAATTTAAAGCCCTCTTTTCAAGATGTTTACCATTTATTTTTGCATCTGAAACTCAAAAATACTAGAGAACAGACCACTGCAGAACCTGTCACAACATTAAACTACTCTATCTACGAACATTTACCCTTCTTACATAATAGGACAAGGTTGCAGATAGGCTAATTCCTTGAAAAAAATGAAAATGAAAAGGAAACACTCACCATATTTTCGATTGAGGTATCGTGAAAGACCAGCTTGTGTTACTCCCATTATAGCATCATTGATGGTCTACTAAAATCCAAGAACAGAAGGAAAATTAACGTAGTTTTGGCTATGAATTCTAGGTCAATAAGATGTTAAAAAGTACTGCCTACCATGTTCATTGCATTCTTCACAAGCTTAATGTCATCCAAGCTAACTGTCCGATGTACAAACCTCTTGGGCTTTAGCTCAACCCCGGATGCACCTTTAAGAGGAGTCTTAGTGTCTTCCAAAAATAACATTGTTGCCACAAACAAAACCAAATCGACCGAAGTGTTCCAAATCATTCTCAACACTGTCCACATGGCAAAAAACAACCCCCGAAATCCCCCTGAAAAATGAGATCCGGCCCGTTGTTGCGCCGGAATACTAGGCAAGGCATCCGGGTCGGAAGTTTTTCGGGTGCAAGCTAGAAGAAGAGAGATTAGTGATGCACCATCACCAAGGGAATGGTGGATCCTGAAAACTGCAATAGCTTCAGCATCCGATGTTTTGACATTGAGGATGTGCATTTCCCATAATGGTTTTGAGAGGTCCAGAGGAATGGTGCTAAGGTTCGAGATATAGTCTTCAACAAATTGGTCAGGTGAGTCCATGTTTGGATCCAGATTTGGCACAGTAACATGATCTTCTACATTCACTTTAGTACTTTCCCATTTCGATTTCGATCCACACTTGTTATCATCAATCACCTTTAGTTTCACATTGAAAGAAGAAGAAATATCAACACAAAGATCAATATTTGAAGTTTTGAACAGAGAAGCACAAATAGTCAACGTTAACTTCGCTGAAAATATCTGAAAGATGAGAAGACGTTATGTCATGGAAATAAAAATTAGCTGGAAAGGAACTAAAAAAGAGCCTAACCTAAGTTGGAGGGCAATTTGTCGTAGTAATTCTTGACCAGAAGACATCTGAATCTAGTGCAGTTAAACCATCAATTCTACTCTCATCAACTTCTTTTTGGCGTGAGCATGCATGATCTATCTATGATATCCCATATCCTATTATGTTGATGGGCTATAAAAAAATCGAATACGCTATGGGAAATATGACTTTCTTGCAATTCTTTGAATTTTTCTCTTAGTCAGTAGACAATTTCGTGAGTATATGGATTGCGAATTAGCCACCAGCGAGCGGGTCAAATTATTTGACATGAAGAATTTGTATCCCAAAAGGAAAAAAAGGGAAACACAGATAAATTTCAAATCCATGTTGCAGATGGATCAAGCAAACACAGGAAACAACAACTTTAAGAGTAGAACAAGAACAACCAAGAAGAAGATCGAACCAAAGAAAAGACTGTAAGTAGCACATGAAACAACATGGTATATAAATCTTACTAGCTTTTTGGAGAAACGAGGATGCTTCACCAAAGTCTGCTCCAACCCCATCTTGATAACACCAGGATTGATACTAGTCTTGCATCCAATAGCTGTGAGAATAGTACAGTTGAACTGCGGTGCGTGAAACAAACGAGCTGCTGGACTAAGTGGTTCTTGGGAGCTGGTTGATTCCTTGGAATCTGCCATCTCCTTTTCTTCATTGGTTTCCCATTTCTTTGTAGCTGTCTCTGTTTTAACAGGCTGAAGAACAGGGGAGACTAGAGTTTCTTTGTACGAGGCTTTTCTTGATGACTGCATAGCCCTAAACCTTGTTCAAAGGAGAAATCGAATTTTGGTGATGACCGGTTTTCAGGCCTTGTTTTTCTGGCTCAATGCCTAATTTGAGCTTGAAGTTTTATTTCCTTGTATACAAATATTTGAAACAAGTTGGAGAATGTCCAATCTCTCTAAAGGAAAAAGATGATTTAATATATTTAATACAGAAGCAAGGCCTTGACGTGCAGCATTTTAACATCTTAACCATGTGAATTGTGACAATTTTTGAAAAAAAAATAAAATTGTTTGATTCCCAAGTCACTCCTCCCTAACTCACAGTATTTTATTGCCAGTCCAACTGATTATTTTAATGTTATTTGATTCTATATATTAACAATTAACAAAATAAAATAAAATTAAAGTTTCTTGAAATCACCGTGCCTGCGGAGACAATTCAGTGTGGACTGTAATAATAAATTCTCTAGAAAGTGTATTTCTCTCAATAATTGTGTATTTTAGGGGGTCTTTGGTTATAAAATGACATTCTACAATTAAATTAAATCATTAAAAAACAACAACAAAGAGAGTGCGATTGACTCACACGGTAGTTCTCTTCGGGTTTTTATCTTTCTTTTCATGAAAATTGCTCTTTCTTTTCTTCATATACGTGTTTCTTTTCTTCATATACGTGTTTCTTTCAATAATTGTGTATTTTATTAGTTTTTTGGATATAAAATGACAATCCACAATTAAATTCAATCATTGAAAAACAACAAGTAAGAGCTCATGTTTTTAATGTGGAGTGACTAGGTATTTCTCTTTGGATTCTTGTCTTTCTTTTCATGAAAATTGCTCTCTCTTTTCTTTATAAACGTGTTTCTCTGAGTAGTTGTGTATTTTATTAGTTCTTTGAATATAAAATGACAACCCACAGTTATATTAAATCATTTAAAAAAATCTAAAAGCTCATGTTTTTAATGTGAAGTGTGATTAACTCACATGGTATTTCTCTTTGGATTCTTATCTTTCTTTTCATGAAAATTGCTCTCTTTTCTCTATGTACATGGCTTTTTCTTTCTACCACTTCTCATTCTATATATATATATATATATATATACTTTCTTACAATTAACATCACATCTTTCAATTCACCCATCTCTTTTTGAGAACAAAGCTGATAGAAGTGAGAGGATGAGCACAAAACAGATAAAAGATAGGAAAGGAGAAGATAAACTTGTAGAGAGAGGGGGCTATTGGTGGTGTTTAGTTCTCCCCCTTCATTTTCTTGATTTATTTTGCAGGTTTTCTACAGCATATTCAAGTATACATGATGGAAAGTTATTGACAAAGTATGCGAAATTTAGGATAAAATCACTGGAAAGTAAATTTGCCCTAGAACGTGATTTAAGAAAACCAGGAGCACAAAAATACCCTTCTAGTTAGCTTCAAAATGCAATATTACAAATTATATTTATATTTACATCGATGTGATCATCATTTTCATCGTCCAAAACATGATAAATAAATTTTAAATTCTAGAGATTGTATGCATGCATTGCATATCAATCATTAAAAACAATAATCCTTGAAGTTTAAGGAAAAGGTAAAATATTTTCTTGATATTTCTCATTACCTATACAATTTTTCTTATTATATATATATATATTAATATTGTCTTGACAGATGTCTGTGGGGGTGTAGCTCATATGGTAGAGCGCTCGCTTCGCATGCGAGAGGCACGGGGTTCGATTCCCCGCACCTCCAAGCTTTTGATTTTTGAACTTTATTACCCAGATGGTTTGCCATTTAATTTTTATTTTGAACAACTTCGTTAAAAGACAAGTCCAAATTCCCTAGCATAAAGCTTGATTTAGTGCCTATTTGAGGCTACAGTTTAATATGTTTTTTTTTATAAATTTTTTTTAAAATTAATATTTTAATGTTTTTTTTATTATTTTAATATGTTAATATCGAAAATATAATTTTTAAAAATAAAAAAATATCATTTTAATATATTTTCAAAAAAAAAACCATTATTATATACCTTAACACATTTTTAATTAGCAATGTTATACATTTTATTATATTCAATAATAATAATAATATAATAATAACTCGATAATATTTGGTTGATTCAATTATATTTTTAGTTGTTTAATTGATTCAATTAAACTTAATTTATGGCTATTTAAATTAATATTATAAAAATAAATCTCATAACTTGTGAATTCATGATAATTCAAAATGCTTTTTTGATAAATTCTAAAATCAAGTTGATAACTATAGTTAAATCATTTATATTTGATCTAATATTATTTGTACCCTCATGTAAATTAATTGATATGTTTTTTAATAATATAAAAATTTGAATTTCAATTCAGAAACAAACACAAGACTTACAAGTTATCTAATGGAGTATTGATAAGATAGAATTGATTCACAATGAATTTATTATATAGTAGTTGAATTTATAAAAACTAAAAAAAAGAAAAGAAAATGATAACACTCATTTTATCTTATTTCAATCATATTATTGATTTAAGATAAAATTTATCCAATCCAACTCAATCACTCTACATATTGTTTATTATCATCATAAAAATCCCCCAAAAAATTTATTAACATTGAATTTTTTTTTTCAACTTCAACAACAATAAATACAATTTTTTATTTAATTTCAAATATAATAAATGCTTAATTTTAATAAGAGTCCTTCGAACTCTCGTCATCATCACTCAAGAAAACATGACTAATTAAATGAAAATAAATAACCTTTTCAAATTCCATAAAAAATAAATAAATAAAGGTTTATTCCTATTAATCATTTGTGAAAAAAAAAACTCAAAATGTCTCTCCATTTCCTCCAATTTCCAAACCCTAATAAAAACCTATTCGTATATAAATATATATAAAATACTCAATTTTCTCACCACCATTAGGTCTCCCTCCTCCCATGAGAAGCAAGCGAAGATTAAGAGAATTAATGGCTAACAAAGGCACTTTGCCTCAAGAAACCCTCACTGACATCCTGTCAAGACTTCCCATCAAATCTCTAACCCGTTTCCAATCCGTTTCGAAACCCTTCTCTGCTTTGATCAATTCCCCTGCTTTCATTTCCGCCCATCTTCGCCGTTCTTCTCGCCATTCCGCGTTTTTCTTCCGCCATTTTAATAACCCATCTGGGTCTAACTTTTCTTTTTTCTTAAACAATAACCAAATCGGTGATGTTGAAGTTCCTTTGTTGGGTTGTTTGATTAGGTTCCCAAAAATTGTTGGTTCCTGTAATGGTCTGGTCTGTCTTGACATCTCATCTTGTTATGCGAGGGGGTTTGTTTTGTGGAATATTGCTAGGAAGCAGTATTCTTGTCTCCCAAGTCCAAGAATCAGTGATTCTCGTAGACCCTTTTGGATGGTCTCGACTGGGTTTGGATTTGATCGCAAAAAGAATGATTACAAAGTTGTAAGAATAGTGAGTTTCGGCTGCGAAAAGGATGAATCACCTGTTGTGATGGCTGAGGTTTTCTCATGGAGGACTTTTTGTTGGAGAGTGATTGAAGCGAGTATTGGGGCATGTGCGATACATGAAGGACAGAATGGTGTGGTTGTCAATGGAGGGTTGCATTGGTTAGGTAATAGTGCTGGAAAATCAGGTATTCAGAAGTTTATTGTGTCATTTGATTTGGATACTGAAGAGTTTAGAAAGATCCCAATACCAGACTTTCCGGCCGGAATTTGTGTTAAAATTATGGGATTTAAAGGGTCGATTGCACTGGCATTTTATCCTGCAAAGGAAGTGGATGTCCATTCTAGACATGGAAGGCCTGGGGTGGCTGATTGGATCGAGTTCTGTGTATGGGATGAATGTGATGGCGCTGATGGAAAGTGTTGGACTAAATTGAATTCTATCCAATTAACTACTGTTGGATACCCTGTCGGTGTTGCAAATGAGACAGGATTGATAATTAAGAAGTTGATGGAGGGGCAGGGTGCTCAATTCATCTTGTTTGATCCTAGTAATCAATATTACAGAGGGATGCATATTTGTGACGCTAGCTACTCCTGTGATGTTCATAGTTATGTGGAAAGTTTAGTTCCAGTGAGTGGAGGAGGGCACGATCAGGTTATAGAAGAGGAGCCTAGTGAGGTATAATTGGAGTCTGTTTTTTTCCTCCACTCTAGTTGCTGGCTCTTGCTCTCCCTCGGGGTTATATATATATATATATATATATTTGGGGAGGATTATGTTATCTACTGCTATCTAGTGATCTTGTAGGATCATAGCTTAGTTCTTTTTGTGTTTTATAGGGACTAGTGTTTTCATTTTGACTTGCTTACAGTGTTAGCTGAGAAATAGACCATCATGAGCTATGGGTCTGCCCTTTCGCTCTTTTTGGTTGCTCGACGCATATATATAATACGTATTGTTTGCTTTTATATTTGGCCATTGTTTTGTCCTGTTTGCTCCCGTAGTGTTGTGATATTGCATTGCTGAACTGCGAGTCTTGTTTGAAATTGAACCACAAGCGGGGTAATAGGAACCTTCCAACTTGTACCACGAAGAAACTTGCATTACCATTTCTTTTGTTTGCTCTGTGTTTTCTAAATTGGCATCTACTACAAGATTCCACATCCCCACCATTCCTGTCATCATGGCCTTGTGCCACAACTCTGGGTCTAAAGACAAGACGGTATTGCATCAAACCCAGCTTGGTCCATTCTGCTGTGTTGGGTCATTTCTGGGACTCAAGTTTAGTTCCGTGACCCTCGGAACCAATCTCCATGATGCTCTCAGGCTTACCCAGTTGATATATATGTCTGGATTGAATCAACACAAGCAATTTTAAAAGGTTTGATGTATATGTTTGGATTGAACCAATGCAAGCAATTATACAAGGTTTCTAGCCATGTGAAACGAAATCAAAAGGTTACATCAATTAATATGATAGAAGAGATGTGCACTGCTCACCTGAGCTCATATACGTTGAATTAACCTTCCACCGTGGTCATGAACTTTGTATGGAAGCAAACAGACCCTTGACGACGATGACATCTGTTAAGCGGAGAAACGCAAACTGCCAGCAGAATTCAAGAGACTCAATTTCTTCCGAAGTCCAGAGAATACTAAAAGATTTCTTACTTAAATTACTGCATGTATTGCAAATTACTTGTCAACATATGATCTCATTGAATACCCGCTTTCATGGCCAACCATCTTCAAGATTCAATCAACAATCCTTTGCTCTTCGTCTATTCTGGCTGGGGTTCAGGCTTTATCGCATCAACCCTACACAACTTTAAACAGGCCTTCTTGATAATATATCCTTACCCTTTACCACATTACAGAATTTTTTGCTGCTTGTCATAGCTAGTCTGTGGTAAAGTAGCATGTTTAGACAATAAAGTTTTCAGTGGTTGTGGTGAAGATCGTTTTTGGCTAAATCATTTACAATTTCTCGGGTATTTCCTACCTCCTCCGGAGGGTCACTTGGTATATAGAGCAATAGTGAAGTTATCTTCAAGAAGCTAATGTTTATGATGAGCTGTTCTTGTATGATTTGAATCAGTTAAGGGTTAGAAGTCTTCAAATCCAGCGAGAATTCTCTCTCTGTCAGGCCCTTGTTTAGTTGTTTATACAGAGCGCTTTGTTTCTGTCTAGCGAAGGAGCCAGAGGTGCAGTGCTGTCAGGAGCTAGACGCATTAATTGAGATGTCAGTCCCCATCGCCTTCATGTTACTTGGTTCTGATTTTTTCACCATCCTTTTAATTGTTCTTCATTCAACTTGGAGGCAATGATTATCAGAGAGCAGTATATTTGTTTTAACGAATCCTCTTCTTGCTGCTTTGCTCTGCCATCACTTTCAGGTATGGTGCCTTGTCTTTTACTGGCTGCTGCTTTGTGTGTGTTCCTTCCCCGCTTAAATGATTTTTGAGATTTGTAAGTATCTTGTTTCGTTTAATCTATGCCCTTAGCTATCATGGAGCAATCATTCAATGGTGCTGCCTTTTCACTATGCTCTACCAAGTGATTGCATCGTGGAGATTTGAAGTCAGCCTGTGGGATTTTGGTTATGTTTATGGATGAGGTAGGCAGGACGTTCCTAGTGATATTTCTCTTTGAGTCTAATCATATCGGAGTTGCAGCGAGAGGAAAGCTATGGTGTATGACAAGCTATGATTCGTTCAGCATGCATAATGAAGTGTTTTTTTTGAACGAATCCTCTTCTGGTCCATGGAAGGAGCTCGTCTTTGTATGGAAAAAGAAATACTTCATGAGGGTTTTGTTCCCTATAGAGCATTGAATTATGTAGAGAGCTTGGTTTCTGTCATCGCATGGAGATGAAGTCTTGTTCTTCATGGTTAGTCCCAGACCCAAACACTTGTTCATGTTCTTAACTCCATAGGAGCCACTGACGAATGCTGTTACAGCAAAAGGAGTGTTATAATGGATGACAAGATATGGAACCGTGCTTTCTCTCAGCATCCATGAGGAGGAATTTCAATGGATGCCATTCCTTTCTGATTTTGAATTTCGAATTTCAATGGATACCTCTACACTTGGGTGCGGTGCAGAAAGATAGTGGTGAGGACTCCTTCTGTCTTCAATCCCACAGTGAGATCCAGAACTACACTTGATATATGGAGAGGTGATGAAGTTAAATAATATTTTATAGTTTTTATTTATTTATTTTTTAATTGTAAAATGTATTTCCAAATTGCTCCGTTTGTTTGCTGGAAAGTAGTTTCCTTTTGGAAAGTGAATTCCGGGGAAAGTGAATTCCGAGAAAGTATTTTCCGATGTTTGGTAGTGTAATGAAAAATGGGTTGGAAAACACTTTCCAGTGTTTGTTATGTCATGAAAAATGAGCTGGAAAATAACTTATTAATATTTTAATTTTTTCAAGTTTATTAAAATAATAATGAACAAATCTTACAAATTAAAAAGTTGAATGAGAATGAAATTGAAAAAAAAATATAATTTCATAAATTATCTCAAATAAAATAAAAAATAATCAAAATAATAGAGATCAAATCTAAAAAATAAAAGATGAAGAAATTAAAATAATAATAATTAATATTTCATAAATTATTTCAAATAAAATAAGTAACAATCAAAAAAATAAAGATCAAATTTGATAGATATAAAATTTCAATAAAAAAATGATAAAGAAAAAGCAAATAGCAATTATAAAAATAAGGACCAAAGTTAATATAAAAATAAAATTTTAAGAGATGAAATTAAAAAATAAATGTTCAAAACAAAAAATATATATAGCAATCAAAAGTTTGAGGATCAAATTTGATATAATCAGCAAATAATGATATTTTTAAATTTTTCACAATTTCCAGAAAGTGTTTTCCCTTCAAATTTTTCAGGAAAACACTTTCCTGAAAACCAAGCCAAACTTTCCTTTTACTGGAAAGTGTTTTCCATTGACCAACTTTCCTACTGGCAAACAAACACAAGAAAGTTTGGAAAGTGATTTCCCGGAAACCACTTTTCGGAAAACAAACACAGTTAAAGGGAAAATATTTTCCTGAAAACCAAGTTAAATTTTTCTTTGACTGAAATTGACTGGAAAGTGTTTTTCGTTGACCGGAATGTATTTTCCGTTGACTGGAAAGTGTTTTCCGTTGACCGTAATGTATTTTCCGTTGACTAGAAAGTGTTTTCTGTTGACCAGAAAGTGTTTTCCGTTGACCAACTTTCCTAATGACAAACAAACACAGGAAAGTTTGGAAAATGATTTCCCGAAAACTGCTTTCCGAGAAACAAACATAGCTAACATGGACATCAATTAAGATTAAATACTCTCAAGTTCAACTCTATTACTGGAACTTTCAGCTTTATTAGTTTTGTTTGCAAATAACTTTTATGTTGTTTTTTATTTTTTTAAAGGATTTTTTTTTGAAAATACATCAAAATAATATGTATATTTTTTTATTTTTTAAAATTTATTTTTGATATCACTAAATCAAAACAATTCATATATATATATATATAATTAAAATAAAAAATAAAATTAAAAAACATGTTTAGAGCACAAAAACAAACACCACTTAAACAACTCTACCTCAGTGAAATTTTTACAGTGAAGCTCAGCATTGTCGAAATACCAATTGGCACAACGTGACATATCTTATTATTTTTCTTGCCAAACATAGCTACATGATGCGTGCAAACAATTTTTAAGCATGATATTTGATTTGATTATTAAATTGTACTCAAATTTTACAAAGATGTTCTATGGATACTATTCGTTTTTTAATATTTAATATTTTTCTATATAATTTAATTTTTTCCCTTTATTTTTCCTAGCTATTTTAGATTTTAAGAACAACTTTTTTTTTTTTTTTTAATCAAAGCAGTTTTCTGGCAAGCTAATACTCACCTTAATCTTCTTGAATGAGAAAAAAAAAAAAAAACACAACAAGATTAGAATTCCAAGCTCTTTCCATTTTCATTTTCTATTTTCTTAATTATCTCTATCAATCCTCGTTAATCTATATTCAGTTTGTGTCACTGTAACAATGTCATCTTTCCCTGTCCTCGGTCACGCTTCGCTGCAGAAAGATCATCAATGAAAAACAGCGATAGCAGTAAGGTGGACTGCAGATAGAACATCAAATTTTGTCAGGATATGCAGTCCCTTCCGAGCTTACAAGATGATCAATTAAACGAAGGCTCCACATCAACATTCTCAGTACAGTAAAATTCGTGTTCACACCAGCAAGTTGAGTACTTTTTTACTCGTTATCTCATCTGCACTTTGCTGCTGTTCAGATAAAACAAATTTTTGAAAAAAAAAAATTGATTTTCAGCGATGCAATCACTAATTAACACCACAGCAGCAGCAGCATCAGTGACAGATCAAGTAAATTAAATATCTCTAATCACTAATTGATATCTTAAGAGTACAGTTACATTTATTCTTTTTATTCCAAAATAGTCCGCAATACCATGAACACCACAGCAGCAGCAGCATCAATGATAGGTCAAGTAAATTTAATGGAATTATTGGAATGTTTGCTCGAATCCTAATTCCTTGAAATCTTGATGAACACTGTTTTCTAACACTTTTCAACTGGAAAGTGAAGGTCTCTCTGGGCAAAAAGTACCAATGGTATCGAAGGCTTTAAAGGATGTGTTGAACATGTATCAATCCTTGTTTAAAAAGGGGAAGCAAGGCTAAGCACTGATGACAAGGATTGCCTGTTAATATCTCTGTCTTTCTTTTTCAATTTGAAATAAAGTTGCTCTTGCCAGCTTACACCATTGATTAAATTAAGATTTTGATAATGACACTCTTCATTTTACACCATAGTTATTAACCCACCTGAGGGCGAATTGGCACAAAGTCTAAGTCTCTAGTTGCGCGAGTTAATCCTAGTCTATTTAAGTTATTTAATTTTTTTTTAAAAAAATCAACAAGTCTTAGATATAATTATAAATTAACCTGTCAAATTGACTATATTAGATCGAGTTAACTTCAAGTTAGCTATTTTTAAATCCAATAAAATCAAGAAGTAGGTTATTAAGTTGACCCGTGATGTCGAGCTAATGGTATTTTCCAGTGTTTTTCTTTCTTTTTTTTTAATTCTAGATATATAATGTTTTCAATAATATAACATTATGAGTTATATTTACTGAGTCTGAGCTGTTGAATTGAAATGAAAGCATAGACATTAGCTTTATTTTGAAGGAAGGGTGAAATTACTATTTATTAAAAATAAAATGTTCACTGACTGGTATAAATTAATTTCCAGCTATTTATTTAATTTAGTGATTTGGATTTAACGAATATAATATTTATCTACGTTAAGAAAAATATCATTTTACTCTGCGGGAAAAAGCCATTTATCATTAAAAAAATGAAATATTTTGCTTGATGCATACTTGTTTTTTCTGCTCATTTTTTTTTTATAGAGATATTTAATTTCTCTCTGGCCCAGATCTAGCATCCCATGCGGCTCTTATGGTCCAGGGCTTTACTGTTTACTTTCACTTTCTCCTTAACGCTTAACCCTGGAGTATATGTATTTTTTAGAATGATGTTTTTTTAAAATATTTTTTATATATAAATAATTTTTTAAGAATTTTTATTTTTATTTTTAATATCATCACATTAAAAATATTAAAAATATATATTAATTTGATCTTCAAAACAGTAAAAATTGCTAGTCCATATCCTATCTATCTTATAATAGACTTATCAAGTCCAAGTCCTTGAAGATGCCAACAAATAAAAAATGACCACAAACAGCTAACATTGATGACCCTCCTCGCATCCATGTGCCTAACCTCTCTCACTGTCTTATTATTTTGTTTAGTTTACATCTCCTTGTTTGTTTGGGAGTGCAGTGAAATTATATTTTTAAAAAAAATTATTTCATTTTATTTTAAATTAATTACTATAATATTTTTACATTGTTGTTTTGGTGCACTAAAAAATATTATTTTAATTTATTTTTAAATAAAAAACATTTTAAAAAATAGTATTTTTAACAGTTAAGTAGCCCTGAATATTTGTGTAATTTGCATAATTGCATCATTGAAATTTCAACGCACTGTATACACTTGTACGAATCAAGCAGACAAAGAAAGCTCACGGACATGTCAAACAAACAGTTAAATAAAAATAATTATAATACTAGATTCTATAATTATATCAAGTTGAAATTCAATGAGAAGGTTTTACAGGTCCTATTTCCTTCGAGGTTAATCAACTGATCAGGTAGAAAGACTCCTCAAGATGCGTGTTCTGAATTATTTTTTATTTTCAGATTTTATTTTTTTTTCCTATTTAGTTTCCTTGTTTTATATATATATATATATAGGCCACGTCGGCTTTTTGCTACTATGTAAACAATTAACACGCTATTTCTCAAGTTAGATTAATAAAAATTTTCTTCTTCAAAATATCAAGTTTTTCTCTACAATTTAGAAACATAACCTTGGACCTTGAGAAACCTTATTTTTATCATATCAATCATGTAATTGTTTTAATCATAATAAACACAATTGATACAATTAAACCACGTTTTTCTTGGCCTTTCTGGGCAGCTAAAACCCTTGAAAAAGAAAGAAAAATCTACAGAGATTAATCTCTGAGTCGGAGAAGATGGTAAAACCAATAATTCTCGCACAAATCTTGTCTGTTAAACGAACGAAGTAAGATGTGTATTCTCAGCACCCTCCTCTCTCGATCCCTGGCAGATCTAACCTGTTTCTTAATTACAGATTTCCGAGAGAAACAGTGGCTGCCATAATTATCTCCGATGGATAACACAGTATTCACACACTGAATTACGTGACAGCCTAACCAATTCTCACGGGCCCCCTCGCTGCCTCTCTTTCTGTGAACTTTTCAAGCTTAAAGATGTAAATGATCATGTACTAGAAGCTCGGGTTGCTTGTTGTTTATGAGAAACGTGGTCCATATTACATGGATGCACGAACCACCACACTAGCTCATGATAATGACTCGTTTCTCTTTGTTTTTTACCTTATTTTCCATGTAGCCAGGGATCCACCTTCGCATGCGACGAGCCTTAACCATGTGTGAGCTCAACATCTTGAGTGTGGTAGATTTATGTATAGTGATCAAATTTAATTTATTTTTATGGATCGATTCTTAAAAGATAGTGTGGAAATTGAATATGGTGTCGGCAAGTTCCATTGATTTGAAAACTTAAAGACATTTATTTGTCCTACTAATGTCAATTTTTCTAGTAGCAATCAATGTCTTGTTCAAGGCTTGTAATGAGAAAAATGGTTACTGCAAATTGAAATGACTGGTTATTAATTCAAATAGTTGGATTAATGGTATGGATTGTACTGGGATAAAAATTATGTTTTTTTTATTATTATTTAAATTTTATTTTTGGTATCAATATATTAAAATAAAAACTAATTTTAAAAAAAAAACTTAAAATTTTAAATAAACAGCATTTTAATCCCAATGCCAAACATAATAATCATCTTAGAACAGTGATGATGATAATTGATATGTACTTGTGGACCCAAAAGATCTAGGTCAAATGACACGCTTAATCTTGGGACTTGGAAAAATTGCACTAAAAAGATTGCCATCACGATGGGGCTCTAGCCATCTATATATAGACCTCATGCACGTTTTGGACCTACATCAAATAATATAACAACATTAATTTATATTTTAATATAAATTAATTCTAACATTCAAAAACTGAAATTGTTGGGTTTTTTTTATAGCTTTTTTCAGTGCAAACTTAGACCTTATAACAAAAAAATTAAAAAAAATTCATTACGAAGGTTATATAATTAAAGAATCCCTACCAAATATGATATTTATGCGAACATATATGCATTTTGCTTCATGTATAAGAAAAGAACTTAATTTATTTGATACTAATAACAAATAGTTTTCCAATTAATTAAACTAATCTATAAATCATTGATATATACTTTTGAGAATTATCAAATGTAGGCTAAAATAAACTTTTCGGGCCATTATCAAGAGACCATGTCTATATAGCTAGGCTGCATTATCAAGGGTACGATTCAGCCTAATTATTTAAGATTTTGACCTCGTGATAAATGCAAACTATGACGGAGAAAATCATGTTGTCTGAAAGTATAAACAACGTATGTGTATGTTGTCTTGATGTATTAATATTCTGTTTTCATCAAACGTGGTGTGCTAGGGCAACTGTTGAAGAACAGTGTTTTGATTATTTTTTTATATATTAAGGAATTGATTGACAGAAAGCCGGACCCAGATTCGGTAGTGTTTGGAAACGCGGTTTCAACCACGTTTCTAAAAAATTTAAAAGTTTTTTTTTGTTAAAATTTAATATGGTTTGTATTTTTTGGATCGTTTTGATGTGTTGATGTCAAAAATAATTTTTAAAAAATAAAAAAACATCATTGTCATACATTTCGATACGAAAAGTTATTTGAAAAGCAACCGCTACCACACTGCGAAACACGCTTGACAAATATAAAAACGCAAACATGGCTGCTCAAAATCATTGCAATTTGCAAGTGCATATGTTCAAAAGGTTGCGAAGAAGTCCTAGAAAAACTTCAAAGGATTCCTAGCTTTTTAAGAGCGGATGATCTAGGCTATATTAGCATAGTGTGCTGACACTTACAGAACAAACTCTTTGATGTATGTTAAAATTTTAAAATTTAGATTAGTATGATCCAAATTCTATAGCTTTGTTTGGTTTTTTATCCTCAATCTTTGTTTCTCTATCATTCTTATTTGAGTTTTATAAAAATTATAATGATAATATACTATTAGTATCTATGAAATTGCAGTTTCCTATTAAAAGTCAAAAGGAGAGTTTATTTTGTGTATTTTTAATACTTTTAAGGATACAATGAGTCTTTATAATTCATCGTTCTTACTTTTTTTTTTTGAAAAGGAGGATTAAAAAGTTATTTTTCTCTTATAACATTAAAAATTCCTCATTTGTAAAAGAGAGAAAATATTCTTGACTCATTAAGAGAAAATATTTTTGACTCAAAAAGAGAGTCTGACAAGATTTCTAAAACTACATATATTTGAGCTCGACGCTTAGTTGAGTTCAGGAGAATGGGTGAGACAACTCTCCAGATTCATTTATGTATGAGTTCAACGCTTGGTTAAGCTTAAAAATGTTAGGTTTGTCAGTTCATCAAACTCATGTATGTTTGGGCTTAGTTTAACTGAGCCCAAAGATGCTTCTCGGGCTTAGTGGTTAGTTGAGCTCAGGAATGAACCACTAGACCTTATACATGTTTGGGCTTAATGTTTAACTGAGTTTATAAATACTTGATCTAGCAGGTTACCAGATCTATATATACTTGGACTGATTAAACTAAAGAACATTGAGTTATTACCATGCATTTGATTCTTTCATGCGAACATCCAAATAAAAATAAAACATGTTGATGGATAAAGACAAAACTTTCATATAAGTGTCACATTAGGGGAGTAAAATATTTCAATAGGAAATCATCTTTCTAAATGATTAACAGAGCCTATATGTAATTATATTGATAATATCATTAAAATAAAGTGATGGTCGATGATCTAAAGATGCTTCGTACATTAAATTAATAATAAAAAAGGATCAAATTGAAATATTCAAAGTTGAATTTCAAGTGGTCACGTTCAAAGGAGAGAGATACGAGAAACATTAAATCCTCACTCCATGAAGTTCGAATATGAGCATCCATAGACTAATTAAGTTAAATTACTTTTGACACTCAAGCTATAGATTGATCAGTAGAGGTCTTACGAATTCGTTTATACTATACAAATTTTGTTTCCAAGTCTACTAGCTAGTGTGTGTGTACGTGTGTGTGTGTGTGTAACTTTCAAAACTCTTAGTGTTGAGTGTATTGCCTAAAGAAGCATGATGATTCCAAAATTAAGAAAGTGATATCCATGGGACAATTGCTGCCAATCAAGCAAGAAATCGTGTGATGTGGGCTTTGGATAATTGCTTTGTGTTCCCACCACACCATGTAAGGAGGCTCCTCCGCACATGCTTATTAAATTATGTGTTGCTTTCACTTCCGTTCATTTTGTGGGCATGCGACCGATCTCTTTCATTCTTTCTCATTGGCGAGAACTTTTTTTTTTTTCCATTCCTGTTTGTGAATGATTTGCATAAGAAGAGATTGGAACCTTTGAATTGTGTGGCTAGCTGTGTATTGTTGTTCTCCACGTCAGAGTCTGTACATTCCTGCTCTATCAAGATAAATGTAAAATTGAAAGGAATTGGTTAAAATAATAATAATAATTAATAAGATTCATTTGCTTTAAAGTTGTGAGTTGCAGCTCTTAGTAAGATATATATATCCACCTCTAACTAGCTTCATTTAGATAAGTATTTTAAATATTAAAATTAAAAATAAATGTAATAAGATGTTATAAGAATTTAACTCTCTCTCTCTCTCTATCTATATATATATATATATATATGTGTGTGTGTGTGTTGTCTATAGTTGCAAAAAAATACAAATCTTCTTAATTATTAAATCTAATCTGGGTTGATTTAGTTCAAGACTCAAGCTTCATGCAATACTTCACCTTCAACTCAAGGGATATATTATGAAATGTTTTATATCATAGAAAATACTGTATTTACCTTGTATAAAGTTATTCTATGTAATATAGTGTAATTTGTCCCCCCCCCCCTCTCTCTCTCTATATATATATATAATTATCATGCACCCTGTAGCCGAAACGTTTTCTACATAGAACAATATTAGCATGACTTTAAGCATATAGTACATCAATAATTAATTGATTGCACATCAATTAGAAAAAAATCATGAAACAATGCAGTGAGTGAATACGAATTAACTAGGGTTAAATTATACATAATCATACAAGGTTAGTGATGTAATGATAATTGATAAGAAAAGTCACTTAGCTAAATTAAGGTGTTTTTGTCATTTAATGATGACTTTTCTTAATTTCTTTTTGGGTGGTGAAGATCAATGATTAGAAAGAAAAAAAGTTCAGAGTTATCTTCCTTAATTTCAGAGATATTCACTCATAGAATGAAAGAATCTGAGGAGTTCCAAGTTCTTCACCACTTTACCGGCCAGGACCATCATGATAACGAAACTTCAGGCCACTAAATCTCTTCTTGTCCTTACTAAAATCTCTGGTAGGTGTTTATTCATTTCTTAGAGTTGCGATTGAAATTAAAAATACATATATGTACATAATTCTTTTTAAATTGCTCAAATTCTTACATGAATGCACTGCACTGAATTGACGTTAGAGATGTGCCTATGATCATCAAATAAAAAGAATAAAAATTGTTTATTGGATAAATAACAAGGAGATTTGAGAAAAGAAGAAAAATAATGTAAGATGCAATAAAAGTCCTCAAAGTTTTATTTGTTTCTGAATTTACAGCTTCTTCAAACTTTCAACATTGCAACTGCAGGAACATTACACATTCAATGACATTGAATTTACACCAACTACATGCTTAAATATTTTCTTGTCTTTAACAATCGACACACAGTTTTGTCGGTGGATTTGAGTGGACCCAATCTATATTAACTGTTGAAAATTGCCTTCCCTAATGACAATTACGTCTGTCGTCCATCTCTAGCTCTTGAAAAGTTGTCTCGCTGCAACAAATAGTAAGATTAGCTATATATATATATATATATATATATATATATATATATAAAAGTATTATTTCCAACAGTAATATCTCTATTGCTTGAAAATAAAAGGTAGTGTTTTCATAGCTGTTTTCATGTTTGGAAGTGTGGTTGTGATTTTTTTTTGAAGTATTTTTTATTTAGAAATATATTAAAATAATATATCTTTTTTATTTTTTAAAATCATTTCTTACATCAGCACATCAAAATTATATAAAAACATAAAAAAAATATTAATTTGAAGTAAATAAAAAAAATAAAAATTTAATTTTTTTTTCAAAAATACTTTTAAAACGCAAAAGAAAATAGGATCAAACTGTTAAGCTAAATATTTCTGTTTTTTAATTTAAAATTAACATTTCAATCCACATTTTTTAATGTTTTTGAAATTAAACCTTTTTTCTATATATATATATATATAGAAAAGATGATCTCATGATTGAAAAATATTTAATGATATCACATTTGCTAACATTGTGACCTGATTAAAGAAAAATATTTGATTAATTCGACAAATTTAAAGAACAAGATTTAACTGAATGGATTATATAAAAAATATAAGAATTAATTAACCATATTAAAAACACATGAGTGAAAATAAATAATTAATACAAACACAGCAATTAATTTAAGGGTTTTTTTCTCTGTGCAGGGAAAACTTGCTTGCAAGGTTTTTATCTCACATCATCTAATTTCCTCGCTCCTGTATAACCGGCAATTCTTTTATCTTTGCTTTAAGGCCTTTTCTTTTAATGTATAAAGCATGATTGCCTAGCTCCACTTAAAAAAAGAATTTAAGTACAAAATTAAATTATTCAATGCCTCATTTATCAGACATGCATAAAAAAAATTATATTTTTAGATATTTTAAAAAGTTTATTTATAGTTTTGTCAAAAAAAAAAAAACATTCACCTTTAGCACTGCCATGTGAAAATTACATATGTCCAGCTCAAGCAAGCTCTTGAAAAGTTGCTTCACCGCAACAAATACTAAAGTTAGTGACAATATAAATAAAAGTGTTTTTGCCAACAGTTCTATCTTTCTTGCTTGAAACCAAAAGGTTATATTTCCATCACTCATATTTGGGTACAGTTAAGCTAAATATCTCTGTTTTTTTTTTTAATTAAAATTAAAATTTCAATCCACATTTTTTTAGTGTTTTCTGAAATTACTAAAAAAGTGTTTGTGTAGATTTTTTATATTTATTTAAGTTTTAAATCACTTAATAAATTGTCTTAAAAGATATATTGAAAATGATTTTAAATAAAAGCTCCGGGAAATAAAAACTCTATGATTAAATCATAATTGTTTTTTACTAATCTGGCTTGGTTTTGTTTCAAGATTGATTTATGCTGTGTTTTGTTTTATTAGAAAGATAAAGCCATTCTCTGCTTGTAAGAAACTACAAGCAGCTGGAAAAAAACTTTTTTATGATTTAAAATTAAATTAGCCTTTTTTTTCCTTTTCAATTTTTATTAAACAAGACGTGTAAGCAATAACTACCAGTAAAATCTATTTTTTTCTAATATATTTTATGAGAAAATTTATTTGATGATATATGTACAACATAAATATAAAGGTCATCTCATAATTGAATGCACCGTTTGGGACAAAAATTTAATTTGTTTTTGTTAAAAATTAAATTTTTTGATATGTTTTAGATTTTTTTATGTTTGATCTCAAAAATTATTTTTAAAAAATTTTAAAAAAATATTATTTTAATATATTTCGGCACGAAAAGCACTTTAAAAAATAAATACAACTAGATTCTCGGATATCATTGAAATTTATTTAATACTGTCACATCGATCATATATATATTTAACATGGAGACCTAATTACTAAAGATAAATATTTGGTTAATTAATTGAGAAAATTTAAAGAGCAAGATTTAATTGAATGGATTAAAAATATAAAATCAAATTAAAAACACATAAATAAAAATAAAGAATCGACACAAACACGATAATTAATTAAAGGGTTTTATCTCACATCATCTCTAATTTCCTCCTATATAACCGGCAGTTCTTTTATCTTGCTTTAAGGCCTTTTTTTTTTCTTAATGTATAAAGCTTGCACGTATCTTTCTCATGAAGTATATAGTTTACTTTTGATTATAAAACCAAAAGATTATATAGTGAAATCGATCTTTTTGTGACGGAAATAAATCGATCTTTTTGTGACGGAAATAAATCGATCTTTTTGTGAGGGTTAAAGCTGGCTGCCGCCACGAGGCGAACTCTTTTTGTAAAATCCCACTTGACGAAGCAAACGGGAGATCATTAACTTAGAACAATCACATAAAGTAAAAGAAAAGGAGAGCACAGAAAGGTGAGCAAAAAGAGAGGGCAAGACGATGAAGTTGAAGGAAGTATGGCTAGCAAGATCCGATATTGTCCAGAAACATGAGGATGAAGTAGACATATGATTATTTATTGTTAGAAATCAACTCTGTGATAATTTTAACTTAAACTTTCGATAAAAATTTACTCCCTAATCTAACTATAAACTTTTGATGTCTTTACCTCTCAACATGTGTAAAAAAGCAACTTATGCCTGCCTCTTTTCTTGGTCATTATTGGGGTAATTATAGTTTCCTCTTTTCCTAAAGAGGTGAAAAGGTCATACCTTTTTTATAATATTGAATTTTGGTGGAACATAGTTTGCACAGGATTCTTAAACGCCTTTTTAACATTAAAAATTGATCATGAATCACAATTGTACCATATTATTATTATTATTATTATTATTATTATTATTATTATTATATGTAACATAATTATCAATTTTTGCACCAAATCAAGTAAGAAATATATATATATATATATATATATATGTAAAAAAAATTAAAAAACAATAGAGGCTATACATAACAAGCCATCTTATTTTAAAATTAAACAAAATATATTGAAATTATCCCATCATCTTATTTTACAACTTGATTTTTTTTTCTGTAAAGCACGTTTGAATCTCAGTAACTATATTTTATTTGATTATTATATAATAAGGAAGAGTTTCTTTCACTGTATAGTTCTAGGTTAACAAACATCCTAATGAAAATAAGAAATAAAAAAACATAAATTAATACTCTTTAAAAAATTTTGGCCATGCATTAACTGTTGCTAGCCTTTCTGATTAATGCACACAAAATACCAATCCTGCTCTCATTAAATGATCAAGTTTTGTGTCCAAATATTCTATTCGATGAAAAGAATGGGATGATAGTGGTTATTGACATTTAAATTGCCTAAGAAATTAAATCGAAACTTGAAAAGATTTGGGATATCAGGTTGACTTTTTATTTTTTTGATCAATTTTTGGCAACTTCAACAGCAAAAATAGGTTTATTAAGTTGGGTATGTTGTTTTTTATGTGTTTTTAGGTCAAAAATCAATTGAAAAATAATTTATTTTTATCTAAAAAAATTAAAGGAGAGTTTGTCTAGTTTTTCAACCATTTAAATTGTCAAAAACTAGATAAGTGAACGGCGTATTATTTGTCTCAGCAAATAACAAGTTTTTCATTTTAATATATATTTTTTAATAAAATAAAGAGTCAATGACATGCCATCTATCTTTTAATAAAAATAATGAAACAAGGCTAGACATGTGAGTCTGGCTTTAAAGTTGTGCATACATAGCCTACTAATGGAGGGTAGGTACTACTACAGTACTATTAGCCCTTTTATGTCTTTTTTTTTTGGCACTAAAAAAAATTAGTTATTTTCATTCACTTGCTTTTTTGTTCTTAAATAATATTATAAATATTTATTTGAATTTCAATAATTGTTTTTAATTATTATGTATTTAACATTAAAATAATAATACTAAGATGAAAATTCAATTCAAATTATTATTTTTTTTAAAAAAAATTAAATAGATTTTGAATATTATTTTAATAAATTTATAATTTTTCGAGCTTTCAATCACACATTAATATGAATATAATATTTTGATTTTTGTTTACTTTAACAATCATAAAATATCTTTTTAATAGAAACAATGATTTCATTTTAAAATTTTTTGTTCACTAGGATAAACAAGAGATGCATTAATAATAAAAATTATTTGAGACTTGAAAATCTTATGTTTTGTGATTATTTAAAATGCCCTATATTTTTTAAAGAAAAAAAAATATTGTTTTATAATTAGATAAAAAAAAAATTTAAAAAGCTATATGCGACATGATATTATATATTTTAATAAATATCTTGGTCAAAGATTCCAGGCTTAATTTTTGGTTTAAACAAACAATTTTGTTATTATTTATTAATATATACAATTCTTAATTTATTTTATTACACGTATATATTAGCTTTACTTTGCAATGAAAAATTAGCCTAATAAAAAATATTTTTTAAAAAATTATATTTTCAGGTTTAATAATAATATTGAAAAAAAACTTTTATTTATAAACAATTTTTTTTTTATATTCAAAATATTTTTTGGTCTCCTTGTGGTGTAAGAGACATGCAGAATAGTGACTTGCTAAGCAAAAGGGATGGGTCCAGCTACCTTAGTGTGATAGCTAGGGAACCAAACAATTCTTCTTTTTTCTTTTCTTCTTTTTTTCACCATAGCTTTTTCTAAATTCTTCGCTACACTTTATTTCATATTCTTCTTTCTTCTTCTTCTTCTTCTTCTTTTTTTTTCACACAATTTCAATAGCAATTCCAAGCCCATTAACTATTGATCCAGAATGTTTAAAGGAGCAGTTTGAGGATGTATTTGGAATAATATTTTTTAAAATTTTAATTTTTTTGTTTAATTTTTCTTATATATTTTTAAATTGTTTTGATATGTATAAAAATAATTTTTAATATATATATATATATTTTAAAAAAAAAAAATCATCCCAGACACACTTTTAAATACTATCTAAATATAAATATACATAGACTCCTATATTTGTACCTATGTATTGTTTTATTAGCTGACTTACTGTTTGAGTTGTTTAATTAGTGGATGCGTGTTAGACTCAAAAACTTCGATCATAATGATTTTATTCAATCTTTTTTAAAATGATCATGCTTTATTTTTTTTAAGTCATGGCCGAATCAATCAATTTTAAAAAAAAATCAATTTAAAACTTGATTTAGATTAAGTTTTTAATTACGGGTTTCTCATATTAATTCACTAGATTGGCCAGAATTTAACAACCGCAAATTATTATATCACGAAAAATTAAAATGAAAGAAGAAAAGCAACAAAAAATGTATAAATGGCAAGCACGATATTTATTTATTTTCGAAATTGGGACCATAAGACAACCTTAAAAAATTCCAGTTGTTATTAGTACAAACAGCATGTGGTTGTGGACGAAGAATCCAATAATTGAACAATGTTCGAAAGTACTTTATGTTTTATAATATATTTTTTTAAAAAAACTACTTTATGTTATGATGCACATATTACGTAATATTATGATGAATCCAAAAACTGTGGGGAGACCTTATAAAATTATGCCTTTGAACCTAAAATAACCAACAAAATCTAAAAGCTCGATGCCGTTCTTTATGATTACTTCAAAAAGAAGATTAGTAGACTTTACCAAAATTTTTTTAACATTACGTTAGATAGCTAATTGATTCCATGAAGTAATCAAGTAATTCGCACTATAACATCTGCATGGATCTCATAATTTTCTGTTTTCTAGTCTTGCACATGGTTATCAAACCTATAGTTATTAAATCCGTTCATTTTAAATAAATTTTAATTAATCTGAATTAATTTTGTTTTTTTAAATAGTTAAAACAATTTATTTGTATCATGACTAGATTATAAATAAATTAAAAATTTTAATCGGGTTATACTTAGATTAATTTACTTCTCCTTCAATCTTTTGGGCCGATTCAAGTTTAATGGATGGTATTATATCAACAAAACATAAATTGACCGAAGCTAAACATTAATGAAAGGCTAGCAAACTTGAGTAGTCCTTTTTATTTTTTTAAAAATAATTTTTTTTAAATTCACTTAGTCAAGGTTAAAATCTTTTCTAATTTAACTTGAAATTCAATCCAAATCAAATTTAAAATCATAATTTCTCGGTCAATTCTCTATACCAAACTAGTTTTGATAACAATATTTTATTATTCTATCTAGAAGATTAATACTAAAATTTAATTTTTTATTTTTTTTATGTATGTTTTGAATCGTTATGATGCGATGATTTTAAAAATAATTTTTAAAAAATAAAAAAATATTATTTTAATATATTTTAGTATGAAAAACATTTTAAAAATCAACTATAATAATATTTCTAAACAGATTTATTTAACTTCATATTCAATCCAAATCAAATTTAAAATCGTAATCTCTCTAGTCAATTCTCTGTACCAAACTAGTTTTAATAACAATGCTTTATTCTACCTAGGAAGATTAAATATAGTTGAAGAAAAAGAAGAAAAGCAACCAAAACTTTATTAACGGCGAGCAAAGGTTTTATTTTTAAAATAAAAATAAAAATTGAGACTCGCACGTCAACGTTAAGAATTCCAGTTGTTATTAGTACAAACAGTACATATGGTTGTGGAAGATAAATCCACAATCGAAACAATTTTGGAAAGGACTTTATGTTTTATAATTAAAAAAACAGTACTTTATGTTATGATGCACATACACGTAATACCATGATGAATCCTCAAGACGAGCGTGGACCGTATAAATAGTTGGACAAATGCCTTCGAACCTATACATTTATTAAATTTAAAAGATAATACCATTATTTATTAAAAAAATTTAACATGACATTCGATAGTTAGTTGATTCCATGAAGTAATAATGTAATTCGCACTATAACATTTGCATGGATGTCATCATTTTTGTTTTCTAGTTAACATTTTTATTAATCTTGATGGGGATAAGGCTCCGATATAGTTTAAGTAGATTTATCTATTTTAGAAAAAATATTAAAATATTATTATTTTAATTTTTTATTTTAAAAAGTTAAAATTAAAATTTTAATAAAATTTCACCTAAATTGAATGAGTTATAACTAATTTAGGCTTTTAATAAGGTCATGTTAGGTTTTTTTTTTTTTTTTTTTTTTTTATAAAACTTGAACTAATCTAAATTCTCAATTCTAAAATGTCTCACCGATCTGAATTTAACAACTATCATCTCCATCCACTGAAATCAAAACCATTGGCTTCCAAATAAAAACAACCAGTAATCCTTCATCCAATTATATTAAAAATCATGGGGTCAGCATGGCTGTTTAATCAGTATGGAATTTTGTATGAATCATCTTGAATTAGAAATATAGATTATGATTTAACTTGATTCGAAGTTCGGGTTTAAAACGACCAAGTGTAACAAATAGAGGGACTAAATTCCAGCATTATTGAAGACGAATGCCATGAAATTGGACTCACAAGAAGCGAGCAGCATTCAAACTCGCCATTAATATATTTTTTTAAGGAAAGCAAGTATGCATACAAGATCACTCAAACTGTCGTGTTTTACTCTATGGATTCCATAAGCTGTATGTGTTTGCCTTCCTTTTGTCATCCATAATTAATATATATATATATATAGATTCTTCAATAGCAGAAAAACTTGTATTAATTAATTGTAGCTAGAATTAGAAGGATCTTTTCTTTCTAATTAATGGACATAAACAATGGAAACCCACCTTGATTTTATCACAACTCCTCCCCATTTCCTAAACCCTCTCTATTGCAAGATGACAAAAGGCAAGACATTGTAGGAATCAAACAAAATAGAAGAATAGAACAAGCAAAATAAAGTCACTTTACTTAACATAACAAAGCACGAATCCCCCCCAACACCCTCTCTCTCTCTCTCTCTCACACACACACGCACGCACGCACACACTCGCACGCACGCACTCGCACGCACGCACGCACGAGACACTGGGCAATGCAGTGAATGAATGGGAAGTAGAAGACAGCTAATTCTTGAGATATGGACTTCACACCAAACTCTATAACTCCCTTTCTCTCTCACACCCCCACCTCCTCACTACTATATTTATACCCATCTTCCTACACACCCATATAGACAAATCCCACTTCTCTTCTTTTCTTCCCCCAAAAAGAGAGAAGAAAACCACCCACATTTATCTACTTACATGCATGTAATTTGCAGGAGTGCATTAATTAGACCTCAAAGTTTTTAGTTTCACGCAAAAGAGTCCTCGATTGTTTTTTTTATAATAGACCTCCGCGTTCTCTCTAGTCTTTCTACCTGCCACGCTAGAGGAATTTTTACTAGGCCAAGATGGGTTACGGTAGACTCGGGCGAAAGGAATCCGACCCGGGAGAAGGGTCCAAGAATTCATTATCTATCAACCAACCACAACACGCCACGTCACAGGTTTCCCCGACGAGAAAAAAGAAAATCATCTTCCTTACCATCTTCTCTGTCGTTTTGATCGCTGCCTCAGCCGCCTCCGCCGCGATCCTCCTCGGGGTCCGAGCTAAGGCTTCTGGTCAATCCGACCCGAACAGTCTTACTCACCGGAAACCAACCCAGGCTATCTCCAAGACATGCAGCAAGACTCTGTTCCCGGCCCTCTGCGTCAGCTCGCTCCTCGACTTCCCTGGCTCAATGACTGCGTCCGAGTCAGACTTGGTTCACATTTCCTTCAACATGACTCTTATGCACTTGGATAAAGCTCTATATCTCTCCTCGGGAATCTCCTATGTCAACATGGAGACACGTGAACGGTCAGCATTTGATGACTGCCTCGAGCTACTGGAAGACTCCATAGACGCCCTCACCCGGTCCCTCTCCACCGTCACACCATCCTCCGGCGGTGGTGGATCGCCGGAGGACGTAGTGACGTGGCTGAGCGCAGCGTTGACGAACCAGGACACATGCAGTGAAGGATTCGAAGGAGTTAACGGAACTGCTAAAGATCAGATGACAGATAAATTGAAGGATTTGACGGAGCTGGTCAGTAACTGTCTGGCGATATTTTCCGCGACTAATGGAGGCGATTTCTCTGGAGTGCCGATACAGAATAAGAGGAGATTAATGACAGAGGATGGGGACATATCGGAAGAGGACAGTTTCCCGAGTTGGTTAGGGAGGAGAGAGAGGAGACTATTAGCCCTGCCTGTGTCGTCCATACAAGCCGATATTATCGTATCGGGAGATGGGAGCGGAACGTTCAAGACAATATCGGAGGCGATAAAAAAGGCGCCTGAGCACAGCAATCGGCGGACGATAATTTATGTGAGGGCAGGAAGGTAAGGTTTGGTAAAAAATTAACTACTTTTTAAAAGTTTCAGCGTTATGATTCTGTTTTAACCGTTGCTGTTTGGTGGTAAAAAGACAAAAACACCCCTACAGTTTGGTGGGATTGACATTTCTTTTTAAAGAGAAATAATTATCTACGAGAGTGGTGGTGATTGTATGATTGACTTCATTGGAGCAATCATGAAAAAAAAAAAATATATCATAAAACTATAATTATGTGCATAAAAAGATTATTGATGTGTGTTTAGACCCTTACATGATTTGTTTTCATTAAAAAAAAAAATTATTTCATTGCTTCATAGTGTTTGATCAGTGATTAGATAATATTAACTTCACAAGTATTTGATAATTAATATTTTTTTTAAAAAAGGATTTATTCCATTGCTTCATAATGTTTGATCATTGATTTGATTATTAAGATTTTCATAATTATAATTTTTTTTTCAAATTAAAATAGTCTTTTCGATATCCCTTTTGGGGAGTGGTGAGTGGGGAGGGAGAGCGAGGCATCATCTTTTGATATCATCTTTGCGTTAGGCTCCTGATAGTGGAAATTATTGGTATATTCTCATACTTTAAGCATTTTGAAAAGGTAAAGAGATCAGAAAATATAATTTATTGATGCGTTGGTTGTGTTTATGCTAATTCAGATATGTAGAGGATAACTTGAAAGTCGGGAGGAAGAAATGGAATTTGATGTTCATCGGAGATGGGATGGGAAAGACAATAATTACAGGAGGCAGAAGTGTTTCTAACCACATCACCACATTCCACACAGCATCCTTTGGTAAAAATTCTATATATTTATTTATTTATTCTCCTTTTAATTGCATTAATTAATTTAATATTCTTTTGTTTTAATCACTTCAATTTGTGTCAAAATTGATGAGGCAATGTTTCTTGACTTTTAGCTCAAAAGAGAGATCGTGGGTCAAAAACTTGTTGTCTACGTTTGTGACTGCCCTTTCTATGATGCAATAATGCTAGCAGACCACAGCCCCTTTCCTTTTATTCCATTTGATCACATCATAAAGTAAAAGAAATTGATGATTTTCAACTTTTGTAGAGCATCAATTGTAGTTAGTCTCGCTTCAAGCTGTTCTTATTTGTTATCTATAGTCTCTGCGATTGACTGCTGAAGCTTCCAAATTGATTTTTTTATCTAGTACTGTTTTATAACATGGTGCATGATATTTTTTTTTATTAAAAATATATTTTTTAAAATTTATTTAATTTTTAACATTAACATACTAGAACCATTGAAAAATATGTAAAAAAACATTAATTTTATGTTATTGACTTGGACGATGGTAATTAAGAGCAGCCGCCGTAGCAGTTGTTTTGTGTGGATATCGTTGATTATCTAAACTGCTCCTAGCACAAACCTTGTTTTTATGCTATAGATTAACCATGACTAGGGTTTACTTGGATTCACTCATATATAAAAGAACAATCAAGCTTTAATTTTTAGTTTTATGTATTGTCAAATAGGAAATAGATGCTTCCATCCTCTTCATATCCAGCTGCAAAACCATGGACACAATTTACCAAGTATTATCTGTTTGTTTTAAATATTAATAGCTCATAAAATATCGTACAAAATTCAAGTGACGGATACAATTTGGACATTAATGGAGGTGGGTCAGGAGCATCACATGATTAATAGGTGGACTCTTGGTAGTGACACTACTGCATGAACCAATCTGCAGTAAGATAATGAAAGCAACTAGTAGTAATCACACAGAGTGATTTTTGACCATTTTCCTCTGTGCACATCTGTACTGCTATAAAATGTACTGTTTTATCGTATTAATCATCGTATGTACGTGTCTGTGTGTCAATTGTACAGCTGCAACAGGAGCTGGTTTTATTGCTCGTGACATGACATTTGAGAACTCGGCTGGTCCAGCCAAGCATCAAGCCGTGGCTCTTCGAGTCGGTGCGGACCATGCTGTGGTCTATAGGTGCAGCATCTTTGGTTACCAGGACACCCTCTACGTGCACTCAAATCGCCAGTTCTACAGGGAATGTGACATTTATGGGACTGTAGATTTCATATTCGGGAATGCTGCAGTTGTGTTACAAAACTGTAGCATTTATGCCCGCAAGCCAATGGCCTCCCAGAAAAACACCATCACTGCCCAGAATCGTAAAGACCCTAATCAAAATACAGGCATATCAATCCATGCTTGCAGGATCCTCGCCGCGCCGGACCTCGCTCCGTCGAAAGGCACCTTCCCGACGTACCTCGGCCGCCCGTGGAAGCTGTACTCTAGAACTGTGTACATGTTATCTTTCATGGGTGATCACATTCATCCAAGAGGGTGGCTCGAGTGGGACGCATCGTTTGCACTGAACACCTTATACTATGGTGAATACATGAATTATGGACCCGGTGCGGCGGTCGGGCAGAGGGTAAAATGGCCCGGGTATCGGGTCATCACGTCGACCATCGAGGCAAATAAATTCACTGTGGCACAGTTTATCTATGGTTCCTCTTGGTTACCTTCTACAGGGGTGGCATTTTTAGCTGGACTTTCAGTTTAAAAAAACACTTTTTGTACCATATAGCTCGGTATAAGTGTTCTTCAATTGCCGTAAATGGCTATAGGCTTTTCTACTGTAATTGTAATTGTATGCAAGTGTTCATTTTTCTGTACTATTTTTACTCATATTTAGTGCAATTACTATAGCTGGACTAAATGCTTTCTCTCTTTTAGCTTTTTCAAAATCATGGAATGCTTTGCTTAATTCCGTGTGTTTTATTTATTGAGAGGCTCTTCGATTTCTTCAGACTCTTTCAATAAAAGCAATTATTTCTCGTCTTCTAATTTCTAATCGAATTCATTTAGAGGAACTTGAATATGCAATGTCCAAGCTGCAACTTGTGCAAACATATTTTCGTAATTTTTCTTGGGAGATTCAATTCATTTTGTGCTCCACAATAGACGGTGATTTTCCGCTTTGTTTAAATTTGACAATCGTCTTTTTTTTTTTTTTTTAACCTCATATTTAATTGATGTTGTGCTAAACAATGTCAGGTCATTTTTTTCATCTTATTAAATCCAAATCAGCCTTTTGACCGGATTTCATAAAAATTAAAGGAATTGACTGGTGTGAACTAGTAAAAAATTATAGTTAATTAACCCGGTCGACCAAATCAAAAATTCATTATTTTTTTTAAAATTTTTATCAAAAAACCATTAAAACTTATTTTTACATGTGACAAAACTTTAATATCAATTTTTATTTGCTGAGCTAAGAAAAGAAATAATATCCAACCTGTTACATTAACTTATTGGATTTTAATGACCTTTTGACATTGATTTCATGTGGCTGGCGGGTTGTTGCCTGCGGGTGAGGCTACGATTTTTTTATTGAACCTATGAGTGTCGGTGGATTTACAAATATCACTGTCCAATCTTACTGACATTGCATCGCTGTTTAGAAATACATCGCAATCAGTGTTTTATAAAAATTAAATTTTTTTATTTAAAATTATTTTTTTTTTATTTTTAAATTATTTTAATATATTAATATTAAAAATAAATTTTCTAAAAAAATATTAATTTAGTAGCGTAATTGATTTGGCTAAGTTTTTAATTTAAACAAAATGCTATGATATTGTATGAAAATCAAGTAAAAAACATATGATATTTAACCAAGAATAAATTAGATAGTCCAGAGACAATTTTGAACAAAATTAAATGCACCGAAAAGAAATAAAACGTAAAATATAAGGACAAAAATAAACTTTTTGCACAAACTTTGAAGATACCACCAGGTTTTTCTGCCTTTTCCACTTTCATCCCCATTTTTCGATTTTGTCTTTGTTCTCAACAAATCAGAGTCAATACATCATCAATTCGGCCATGAAAGAACTATAAATTGAAGATAGAAAAACAAAACTGATGAAAAAAGTGACAATAATTTTTTCCAGGGAATAGTATATTTCCCCCCACAACAGTGTTCTTATAATAAAAACAGCTCGAGCAATTCCTCAAAGACAAGACTACCTAACTAGAGTGTGTCCTATCTCTCATGAACCACTGCTCCTATTGAGATTCGCAGTAGGGACATCGAAACTAGACATTGTAATTTTATTTTTTTTAATTAATGTTAATGTTTAGTCTAGTTTATATATATATCGATTAATTTTATAAGTCTTGAAATTAACGATTATATAAATCTATAATGACTTTGAGATTTATAAAATTTAAATTAATAATTTTTAAAAAATAAATTTAAAAATCTAACTAATTAAATTATACCTTTTAAAATTATATCATAGACAACTTTACATATACGGTTGTAGAATGCATGCACCGGACAAATGCACACTTTGAAAGAAGGTCTGGTTCAATTCCCTAGCCAGATTTATGTCTCAGTTCACTTATATATATATATATGGTCTAGTAGACTCGAGAGTCCCATCCCATCGAGCTCATGATCCCTTCGTCAAACGCAGCCACACACCCACTGTCTTGTTCTCCATGGCCTGCGTTCTTTGTCTCACCTCACCTTTAAAGAATGAAAGAACTTTTCAAACTTGTCCCCTTTTTTAACCCCTGAAGAAGAAAATGGGGTCTGCATCGTTGTAGTTTCTGTTTTTTACTCGACTACGGAGAAGAAGAAACGGTTAAAATGATAATATATTATTATAGTACTTTTTTAATGTTGAATAAATTTTTTTTAAAATTAATATTTTAAATTTTATTATTTATAAAATATATATTTTATATTCACATGAATTATTATTTTTATTTTTTCATATAAAATATTAAAATTATAAATATATATTTTTTAGTTTTTCAGAGTAAATTCGGGTTGATGTAGGTTAACCAATGTAACCCGGAACCAGGTTTTTTAACTTGATTAATTTTAGATCGGGTGTGATAATTACATCATATATAATTGTTTTTCAAATCTTTGTTATGTTAAAGTTAAAATAGTCATCATTGCAACTATATATTAAAAATTTACATACAAAAATCAATCATGTTTTTAAAAATTTACTTTTCTAAAACAACAACTAAAGTTGTTTATTTTAAAAACAGGATCTATAAAAGCTACCACGCAAAACACTTACAATAAACCGACTTATAATGATTCTTACATGTTTTTGTCCCCTTTCCCATTTCTTTTTGTCTAATCCAACTCATCTCTGGATTTTGATCCTATGTGTTCAAGAAGTTAGATTTTCCTTTAGAGTATTCGCATCTACCTTCTGATAAAATGCAGGCCACAGAGAAAAACATGCGGTGTGTTAGATTGGACAGAAAGCATGGAAGTGAACAATTCTAATTCTAATTACTAACGACATGGGACTGAGAGTAGTAGATTTGGGTTCTATGCTGTTCTGAGTCAACAAACGTACACCGTGCCAGTTGGGTTGGGTTGGCTCAGTTGAGTTAGGCAGGAAAGGACATGTTCAGGGCAGCTTTGATTGGATCATCGGTCTTGTCCTTTCAGTCATTCTGATGCCAACCACCAAATGCCAAATCAACCCCTTTTCCCGAAACTGGTCCTTGAGCATTCATCATGGCAACTATCTGTTAAGAAATTTACTTCAAAGATTCTTCTGACTTATATTATTGACCCATCTAATTTGCTCCCACGTACATGGTCGGTCCATTGATATTACTATATATATATATGCTGATACATTAGCATAAAAAAAAGTGCACAAATAAAGGATATATAGTGATTAATTCAACTATCTATAGGTGTGTTTGAGAGTATGATTATAGTTATTTTTTACTTAAAAATACATTAAAATAATATTTTTTTTATTTTAATAATTTGAAAATATTAAAAAAATATTTTTGATATTAGTGCATCAAAATAATCTGAAAACATCAAAAAATATTAATTTAAAGAAAAAAAATAAAAAAAATATTTTCTTTTAAAAACGCTTTTAAAACGCAAAAAAAATAATCAGGACTAAGAAATTATGTTTGTATGACCTAGATTATCACAACCCACCTTTTTCAGCTATATAATAAGAGATTGTTCATAATTTCCATTCATATGCCAGTATTGCTTCCGAGCTTCACATACATTTTCAATGATGTTATTGGTGCCATTTCCTTCCAAAACAGGCAAATAGAAAGTTTTTTAGGGTTTAAATTATATTAGAGTTAAGAGTTTAAAGCTTAGAGTATTTTAGGGGTTATAGTTTTTTAGGGTTTAGGGTTTTTTAATGAAGAATTTAGAGTTTAGGGATTTTTAGGGTTTAGGGTTAGGGTTTTTTTATTTTATGTTATTTTAGGGTTTTGGTTATTTTATTTTATGTTATTTTAGGGTTTAGGGTTTTTTAGGGGTTAGGGTTTTTTATTTTATGTTGTTTAGGGTTTAGGGTTTTTTAATGGGGAATTTAGAGTTTAGGGTTAGGGTTTTTTTATTTTATGTTATTTTAGGGTTTAGGTTATTTTATTTTATGTTATTTTAGGGTTTAGGGTTTTTTATTTTATGTTGTTTAGGGTTTAGGGTTTTTTAGGGTGGGGTTTTTTTTAGAGGTTAGGGTTTTTTATTTTATGTTGTAGGGTTTAGGGTTTAGGGTTTTTTAGGGTGGGGTTTTTTTAGGGTTTGGAGTATTTTAGGGTTAGTGTTTTTTTATTTTAGGGTTTAAGGTTTAGGGTTTAGGGTTTAGATTATTTTAGGTTGTTATTTTAGGGTTAGGGTTTTTTTTTATTTGATGTTGTTTAGGGTTTAGGTTATTTTAGGGTTTAGGGTTTTTTTAGGGTTAGGGTTAGGGTCTTTTATTTTTATGTTGTTTTAGGAGGGTTTTTTAGGGTTTATGTTATTTTAGGGTTTAGGATTTAGAGGGTTTAGAGTTATTTTAGGGTTAGGGTTTAGGTTATTTTAGGGTTTTTAGAGTATTTTAGGGTTTAGGTTATTTTATGTTTTTTAGGGTTTAGGGTTAGAGTTTTTTTAGGGTTAAGGGTTTTTTAGGGTTTAGGTTATTTTAGGGTTTAGGGTTAAGGGTTTTTTGTTTTATGTTTTTTTAGGGTTTAAGGGTTAGGGGTTAGGGTTTAGGGTTTAGGTTATTTTAGGGTTTAGAGTATTTTAGGGTTTAGGTTATTTTATGTTTTTTAGGGTTTAGGGTTAGGGTTTTTTAGGGTTTTATGTTGATTTAGGGTTTAAGGGTTAGGGTTATTTTAGGGTTTAGAGTATTTTAGGGTTAGGGGGTTATTTTAGGGTTTAGGGTTAGAATTTTTTAGGGTTTAGGGTTTTTTTTAAGGTTTAGTGTTTTAGTGTTTATGTTTTTTAGGTTAAAGGTTTTTTGTTTTATGTTTTTTTAGGATTTAGGGTTATTTTAGGGTTAGGGGTTTTTAGGGTTTAGGGTATATTTTAGGGTTTAGAGTATTTTAGGGTTAGGGTTTAGGTTATTTTAGGGTTTAGGGTTAGTTTATTTTAGGGTTTTTTATTTTATGTTTTTAAGGTTTAGGGTTTTTTAGGGGTTAGAGTTTTTTAGGGTTAAGGGTTTAGAATGTTTTAGGGTTTTTTTGGGTTTAGGTTAGGTTTTTTATTTTATGTTGTTTTAGGGTTTAGGTTATTTTTAAATTTAGAGCTTTTTAGTTTATACTGTTTTAGGGTTTAGGGTTAGTTTTTTTTTTAAAAAAATGTTAAGGTTAAGGACATTTTAGAGGTTTAAAATTGGGTTTGAGGGTCAATGTTTTAGGATTTAGGTCTTATATTTTTTTAGAGTTTCAAGTTTAGAAAATTTTAATTTTTGTTAATAATAATAAGAAGTACAATGTGAATTGTTTTTTGCCCCTAATTCATGAATTGAAAAGAGCCTTTCAACTTTTAGGCTATGCATGTTGAAAATGAATTTGAAATTCATAAAACCAATCTTCACGTCAAATTTTATCACATATGATCTTTTCAATAATATAATATGTAGCTTGGAGTAATCAAATCACGACCGCCAAATAATAACTCAAATGTTGTTGATCTCTGTAGATACATACACCCACACACTTATCAACCTTCCATGAATATACCAGTAAAAAGACGAACTTTGCCAAGCATTTGAAGAATGCTTCACGTACATGAACTTCAAAGAATTCAAATTTACTGCTCAAAAGATGAACAGGAAATATGTGAGAAGTGGAAAGCCAGGGTCTCAAGGGAATCAAACTCAAAAGATAATCGGCTCTTAAAAGATGGTAACATGAAGCATTAATGTCCTCTTTGAGAAATTTGCTAGAAAGAATATCAAGAGATATTAATTACTAAAGTACTGCTGAAAATACTGCTGAAAATCCTAAGAGAACTATTATACAACATACCAAATTTTAAGAATTTTCAATTGTCCTCAATAATCCTCTCATCAATTGTATGAGGTAAGGTCATGAAAACCCATAATTTCAACAATTTACTTGATATTAGGCAGCAAGATTACATACATGGAATCACTTGAAACCAGCACTATACTGTATGAAAAGCACTGCTAGTTTTCCTCTCTTTCAAGCATATATGCAAACATCTACATACATGAGGTATTGAAATAGTATCTAGTAAGCAAAATAGCAATGCAATTGTTGAACATGGAATTCAGCCAAGCAAGAATGCAAGATATATATAAATAACAAACAAGCATTCCATGTGTACAGTGGGAGGATTCATCAGTGTACAAGGATCTAGTTTCTTAAAGTCTACAACCTCCAACACACCAGAGTACATAACAGTTAGAATGCTAGCATTCTAATAAAGAATCAAGAGAGGGAGAGCTTTAAAATCTAGAAACAGAGAGAGGGAGGGACCAGTACATCAAAGAAAAGACGGGACAAGAAAAACAGAGAGAACATAGAGTCCGTGAACTTCAAAATCTAATGCAACAGTTAGATAATACTTTAGCCCTTTTCTGTTTCTACAGTCCTACTATTCAATATAAGAAAAGACAAAACTCTCAACAAGCAAATCTTATTAACTGAAGTGCTTAAGTATGGAATGGTGTAACAGAACAAAAAAGTGATTTATGAAATCAATTCAGTAAAAAATGCTATTTATGTTAGTACCAATTTTTATGTTTGCTTACACAAAATAACACATTGAAGAGTTGCTCCATCAGCTCTCATCCCCTTGATTCCAGAGCAAGAATTCAAAATTCAAAGGAAGAGACAAATGCCAACAAACATAACTCCCTACAGCCACACCAACAATGTATCTATAAATAACAATATCAGAAGCATATTATCTATGTGACCTTTCATCTTCAAGCAAGTTTGAAAAAATGTAAAGAGAAAAATGCAATAAAGTTGAATGAATTTTATCCGTCAAAACTTAATCATAAGGCTTTTATATAAATCATATATGAGCAATACTTTCAGCCCTTGTGATTAATCAAATGCTATAAAGTTTGATCTAAACATACAAGTCCCAGCACACCCTACATTAACAAGGAATAGAAGAGGTAAACTTTGATCTCAACAGCTTTGTAGAGGACTTCAACACAGCAAGCAGTCAACCTTTCAGAAACAATCACATTAGTTTTAGGATGATAGTTTGTAGTTGTGCTAGATGACACAAATACATGCATACAAAGAGTAAGGAAATGACAACATTCTTAACAGAAACATACCATCAATGAATTGTATACAAAGCGCTCTCTCTTATCATCTTTTAGAGATCTGACAAGTTCACCAATATATTAAATCACCTAAAAAATCATGTATATGTAGAAAATCAATTCCAAATATAAGTCGAAAAGAGAAATATCATATCACATCACATCAGCAAATCAATTTACCATATCCCTGGCCCTATGAGAATGGCAAGTTGATGATTGTTAGATTCTTCATTCCTTACGTTGTACGAATTTCTCAACAATTTTAGTACCATGCAAAGTATTTATTCATATATGAACAAATAAAATACATGAAAAGAACCCAAAAAACACATGAAAAAGAAGATGGGTAGAAGATTCAAAATTGATTTTGGATAAATAGCAGTGATAAAGCAGTGTTTAGTAATGACAAATTAAGGACAACTCTTTAAGAAAATAAGACAAGGCAGAAATCACTCCCAAACCACCTGCATGTTCCAATCAAATAAGAATCCCACAATTCAAAGAAGCAGCATAATATTTTTAGCTTAGCTGGGTTTTCTTCAAATAAAATCAGAAGTAAGACTTAAAGTGAAATCGAAAAGCAAAAGGAAAAGAAACTGACCCCCAAAACCCTGGCCTACGCCAAAGCAGCAATCAACTTTAAAGTAAGGAATGGTGTTACAGAAGTAATTTATGAAATCATTTTACTAAAAAAATACGACTTATTTTAGTACCTTTTATGTTTGGATAGACAAAGTAACACATTGAAGTGTTGCTCCATCAGCTCCCATTCCCTTTATTCCCAGAGCAGAAATTCACAATTCAAAGGAAGAGACAAATGCCAACAAACATATTTCTCTACAGGCACACCAACAACAATACAACAATGTTGGTTCAATAACAACGGCTATGAGTGATAGTTTTACTAGTACGGGCTAGTTACAACAGCATTCAGTGAATCCATAAGAGAAAAATCATCTTCTTTATTAAAAATCCGATTCTTCTTGCTAAATTAGGAGAACAATTGGTTATTTTTTGAAAATTGTATCCTCTAAGACAAGAAAACCAACATGCATGAATCAGACTGTGAAGATTTTACAATTAATTGTAAACTATTCCGAGGAATCATGATTTTGCAATTAACAAAAACAGCAGCTCAATTTTGCATTTACGCTTCAAAAGTAAAACACAAGCATTACAGCAAAGAAAACCTATCAAGAAACAAAGTGATCTTACCACTTCCATCAAGTTTGAAATTTGATCTCTTTCTTTTGGTTCAATTGACCGTATTTATTGATCTGTTTACATCTTTTAACGTGCGTCAAGATCACAAGGGAAACGTGATGGGGAATTCATTTGCCTGCCATGGATAGAGCTTTAAAACACAACAGAAATAGAAATTCGAGTAAGATTTTTTGAAAGAAAAGGAGAAACCAATTTCAAATTTAAAACCAATTAAATAGAAAGTGAAATTAAAATCTTGCCAAGAAATAAAATCCAATCAATCAAAAAGTTTAAGAAGTAAATAAAAGAAAAACTCACCGTGAAATCTAAAAGATCCAAACTTTAACTCTGAAAATCCTCCAATCCCTTAATAAATTCAAGAAACCATACGTTACAATGAACAGAAAATTAAAGAATACATCAAACAGAGAAACGAGACAAAGCTTACATGAAAATGTCTATAGTATACTTAAAAAAATCACAAAAAGTTAAGACCCATCAAAGACTAACCAAAATAAAAGCAAAATCCAGAAAGAAGAAGAATAAGTTATAAATTTATAGCGAGAGAGAGGAAGAGATGGGTACTACAAAGAACTTGAATGACATGAAGATTCTCTCTGTGATCGAAATTGAAATTCCATATGATTACAAGAAGAATCAAACCTTCTTACATAGAATTTGAACGGCTAAAAGTGTAGTATTGCTTCTACTTACTAGAGAGAGAGAGAGAGAGAGATTTCTTTTGAGATTGAAAAATGTTGAGATTTAGAGAGATAGAGAGAGAGAGGCGTTGGATTTATTACGGATAATTCAAAAAACAAATGACCGTTACATTAACTGAAAGACAGAGAACTTGGTTTTCTCTTGTGTTGATTGGTTTAGGTTTCTCAAACGACGCCGTCTTATATGACCAGATTTGCTGTGTTTTTATTCGCTAATAAATTGAAGGTTGCATCTTGTCATAAATCATAAATCAAGTGGGTTGATATTATTAATCCAAGTTAATTTAATTTTTTTTATTTTATAAAAATGATAGTTTTTTTTTAAATAATAGATTTTGATTGGATTTTTTCTAGATTAATCAAGTTATGAATCAATTTAAAAATGTTTTTTTATCACATTATACTCCATTAATTCTTTTTATTTTTATTTTTTGAAATTCAACCTAACATAGATCTAAAATAATAAATCAACCTATTAGACCAATATTAGTTCAAGTCGAGTTTTTTTTTAAAAAAGTGATTTTATCCCTTTTATATTTTACAATTATTCAAATGGTTTATGTGTTAATAATTTGTTTGATAACACAATCTATTTGTAAATAAATTTAATTGGGGTTATTGTCCATTTGCTCTAATTGTTATGATATGTATAAACAGTTTTTATTTATTCTCTCTTTTTTATTTATCTAAGTGTGAGAAATAGACATATTTATTCTAAAATCTAAACCCTATTTTCTTTCATTATATAATTAAAAACCCTTGTCAATATTTATCGAATCGAGACACAAATTAAATCCATTCAATATTAGAAGAATATTTTCACTTTTATAAGTCAATTCTATTCAATTCACATAACATCATTCATATCAACAAGTTAATCCAATTATAGCATTTTAAAAAAGAAACATTGTCCAATTTGTACCAAATCACGGAAGGAATTGAATAAAGTGTAACTATTTATTTCAATTGAGCTAAATTTATAAATAGATAATATTGCTGAATAGATTATTAATGTGGGAATGATTTTTGATAATTGAGAATAATATAAATTATGTTTTTGAATTTCATCTAATAGCTTAATTTTTTGGATTAAAATGATTTTTTGATATTGTATTAGAACTTGATAATTAAATTATCACAAGCTCTTAATCAATAAAATATTAAATGATAAAATTAAAAAAAATATATATAGAAAAAAGATGAAAAACAAACTAAATTTAATTTGGATTAACCGACCAAACTTGTGACTCGGATTATTAAACCAAGATATCCTCATAGAAAATAAATTGAAATAAATTATGAATTTGAATTTCTAATTAATTTAATGTTGAAAGATAAAATTAAAAAAAATCAAAAAAATTGACCCGAGTCAACTAGATTAACCCATTAAATTCATGATATGACTCATAAGATTAGAATAAAGGAAATCAAAATAAATTTTAAATCATAATTCTCAATCAACTAAATATTAAAGGATAAAACTTAAAAAAAATCAATTTAAAAAAAGAAAAATAAAACTTGAGCTAACTAGGTTAATCCAACAAACTCTTGATTTAGGTTATAATATTGGGATAACTTGATAAAAAAGTCAAAATAAATTATAAAGATCAATCTTTGTCAAACAAATTTTAAATGATAAAATTAAAAAAAAAAATCATTGTTGAGGAATGGAAAATGAATTCCCCTCCCCATTAGCTTTTGTTAATTAGTTTACATGCATGCACTACACTACGCTACAAGTCGAAGACTTTGTCTACCGATCTATGTGAAAGGGCAAATTTTATTTTTTTTTGCCAATATTCAGCTACTAATAATTTACTTATTCTTAGTAAACTTTTGCAGTGGCTATAGATTCTCAAATGTCTTTAGCTTCGGAGTTTTGCTACTAGAGATTGTGAGTAGTAAGAGGAATACTGATTTTTCCATGCCCAGCTTCCTCAAATTGTTCCTAGGGAAGGGAAAGTAACATTGATGCCCTTAAATTGTTTTCAGGCATGAGAATATCTGAGAAATAATGTCCAGAAAAGAGCTCTCAAGTGCATTCATACGGTTTGGGATTTTAAAAGATTAATTTAGGCTAGAAAATTAACCTAAATTTATTTTTTTTTCTTGCTTTTTTTTTCAGTTTTATTCTGACTTTTCTTACTCTTTTATTTCCAATTCCTATGGGACTTTCCATTTGTTTTTTAAAAAAACATGTGTCTGGAGGTTTTTTTTTTTTTTTTGCTTTGTTTAATGTAATTGTTTTTATAAAGATTTTTGTTTTTGAATTAAATATAAACATCAAATATTTTTCATGCTTTATTCTAATTACTTTTGAAACCTAAACCTTAGGTCACGAGTAAGCATTTTGAGTATCAAATGATGTATTTTAATTTTTAAAATTTTTTTATTTTTTCAAATTTGATTTCCACTCACGTTATTTTTATTTTAGTTTTGGATTCTTTTGTAAGTTCATGGGCTTAGGAATTTTTAATTTTGCCCTTTAGTTTAATATGTGTCCCTCAATATTTTGGTTTTAAATTTTTATTTTTGGCACCTTTATTAAATTTAATTTATTTTTAATTTCATTATTGGATCTATAATCTTAATTTTTTTTTTCATCACTTGGGTTTGCTAAATTTTTTTTTTACTTTTTTTTGTTCATTGATTTTTTTTTCTAATTTTATCTATCATCGTTTGGATTCATGAAGATTGACAGCCGATATTTTTTTCCATTCTCTTTCTATGATGTGGAGTTGTTAATTGTTTTTTTTTTTAAAATACACTTATAGCAATTAGAATGTATTTGAAAGTGTGATTGTGATTTCTTTTCAAAGTATTTTACACTCAGAACATTAAAATAATATATATATTTAAAAAATATTTTTGATATTAGCGCATCAAAATAATTAAAAAACACCAAAAAAATAAATTCATGTACTAAAAATAAATTCATCTGTTAACTTTGTAGATATAGAAATTGTTTGGAAACGCTTTTAAAATGACGTTTTCTAAAAATTAAATTCTATTTTTTTAATATGCTTGGTTTCATGTGCTAATTTGAAAAATAATTTTTAAATAATAATAATAAAATATTATTTTGATGCATTTTCAAATGAAAATCACTTTAAAAAATAGCTACTACTACCCTTTCAAACATCTTTTTAAATTAAAAAGGCCTTCAAATTAAGTTTAGGAGATTATTTTTCTTGTTAATTTTGAATATTTAACTTAATTTTAAATTTCATATTCTTTCTACTATCTAATTTTTCCTTGTAAAGATCCATCTAAAGCTTATTTAAAGAAACGTAATCCCATTTTGTGAGGCAAACAATTATAGAGTAAATTATTCAATAATAAAGTTACTATTAAAGCTCTTGTCATTGAAACACTTTTCCCTTTTCTGAAATTATTTTTCCTTGTTCATTAAATCCTGATTAACTTAGGTTTGGCTGTGTCGTATTACCTCATGCCATGAGAGTCCATGCCCGAAGTAATATAATAAGATAATAATAACCCAATACAACAAACATTTACAAATACAGTAGCTTTTATCTCTTTGAAGCTTTAAGCCACAGTAAATTGTTTCCCATGAACAGCAGCAAAGTGCAAGAAAATATTCAAACAGTACAATGTTTCGAAAATGAACTCGAAAATTAAATCAACAAAAACATATTATTTCAGGTAAATTGTCAAAAGCCATTTTCATTCAACACAGGGACAAAGGACAAGCACAAGAGACTGAGGCTTGCTGCACAAGGTCAGATGCATGAACAACATGAAGCAAGTGATGGGGCAATAAGTTCCAGCAACCAATCCAGATTACACAGAACCAAAAGCCATTAAAACATGGATAGAGTTCCATCATTCATTCTCCATGCATGCGCATAATAGGCAATAGCTAATGCAAACAAGTAACATATCTACAAGTTTAGTCCGGACTCACGAGGACAGCTTATCAAGACGACGATCCATGATTAGTGATACAGCTTCAAGAAAGGCAGCCTCACTGCTTCCTGGGAGAACAGCATCATGAGCTTCTTGAACAATCTGCTCAATCACGGATTCCTTCTTCACTGTTTCCCTGCACATGATGCTTCCAATGGCAAAGGGAGTAAGACCTCTCTCCACTCCTTTCTTCAGAAGCATAGTGGAAATGCGAAGGGTGCGAGCACACTCAGGTGGTATATCCCACCCATGAAACTTCAGAAGTGCGATGTCCTGCTCAGCATCCAGAGCTTTGATGTACTCAACAGTGTCAGGGGAGTAAGGCTGTTGAGCTTGAGGCCAGTAAAGCCAGTCAAAGGTGCAATCCTCAAACTGCAGGGAAATGGAGCAAATATGAGAAGTAATAGGCATGAATTTGAAAGCACTAAACATAGGTTGAAGCAGGAAAGCATGTCAGACAGTACAGATAAGCTTTTATCCAACTGATACTGATGCTCAAAAATATAAAGCAACCCTGAGACGAAAGATTCAGATAAATTAATGTAGTTTGGAACTCATTCCTTAAGCAGTCAGAAGCACCAAAAAACGACATGCTTCCATGATAAAAATGGTAGAAGTGCAAGTAAATTGTTATGGAAACTCCTGGAATTTACTTAGGATGACAATTTATGAGAAAAACATGTGACAAGCATATGCTTCATAAGAATCAAAGATAGCTGAAGGCCAGTCATGAGGAAAACTCCAACATACACTCATTTCTTGTTTGGCAATGTGGTTGCGGTTGCTTTTCAAATAACTTTTCGTGTCAAAATGTATGCCAATGATGTTTTTTCATTTTTAAAAAATCATTTTTGATATCAGCACATCAAAATGATTTGAAAACACTAAAAACATATTAATTTGAAGTTAATAAAAAAATAAAAAAGTTTCAATTTTTTTCAAAAATGCTTTTGAAAAGCAGAAACAAACATGACGTAAACAAATACTGAATGGTACAAAATGAGGACAGTCAGCACACCATACTTGAAATCTTCTCTCCATAGTTATACACAATTATATTTTTCCTGGTTTTGGATAAAGTTTATACCTCACCTAATTGTGTAGCATATTCAAAAAGATGGGTTGCATGCTTTGCGAAATATAAGGGGAAGTAGTAGAAGTTTTACTAGGACATATCCAGCACATGTACATTTACTCAAGGGATGCTGCTCAAAAGGAATGGATGGAGAAGACATTAATATAAGAAAGTGAGATAGCAGCAGCATTAACACTGCACATCAAGAATAATACAAAGTGGCAGAACAGAATGAGACAGTTAAAAACAACAAGACAAACAGAAGGTAGAACTTACATTTGTAGGCAAGCAGTAACCATGGTCAATTGGAATAAGCACAATCTTGCCACGCTCACCATCTTTACTGACCAATATGTTCCCAGCATGCCTATCTGCATTTGCCAATCTAATATCCAACACTGAGATTTTGTGCACCTCAGCTACAGGGAAAGCACAAGGACCCATATCTTCACAATTTCCATTATTCTCTATGAACATCTGCAATGAACCAATTTTGATATTCTTGGAATCAAATTCATAACCATCAGGATGATTGAATCCTCTGTGGAGGCACTTGACCATTGCTGTGGGTGGAACCCCAGCAAAGCCTCTCTCCTCACCAGAAAATGAGCGTGGTCCACTCTTTGGATGATCCAGAATGTAAGCTGCAACTTCCCGCAATGCACCCTGTCCTACTCTAGTGCCTTTCTTCAATCCTTCACCATCAACTGACAAGGGTAGCCCCTGAGGATTATTTACAGCCATTGGCTCCTCATCAATTGGCTTAAAGACAGAAACATATTTCAGACCAGATGAATCTTGCATGAAATAAGCTCCTCCAGATCCCTCAGAAGATCGAATTGGTTCATTGCCCCTCTCCAGCCCATTTAAAGTTGACTTGATTAGCTCTCTGATAACCAATGGCAGTTGAATTTTGGAATTAAAAATTAGTGGTTCCAGTAAGAACTGTTGTAATAGTGGTTTCCTCTCTATACCCCTATATCCCATAGATAAAGCACCCTGTTTGTGCTCTCCTACACTGCCAGCTTCCTTATCATTCAAATCTAATGCCTCAACAGACAATTCAAAATCTTTCTCAACAGGTTTTACCCTCACTTTGGCAGATTTCCGAATGAGCAAATGAATCACAGAATCATTACTTTTGCAAATATCAGTAATGAGCCTCTGGTCTTCGAGCTCCTCACCATCACAAATCAGTTCTTGTTCAACAAATTCAAAACATTTCCCTTTCCTAGCTATCTGCTTCTTAACATAGCCTACACTTCTACCCCTATCAACTTGAAAGTCACACACTTTGCCACAAACAGTCCTGACAGTTATAGCTTGGAGATCCGAAAGCCTGAGCACCAAATGCAGAACTTTTCCATCCGCAACACCATAATCTCTTACTTGCGAATTGCTCCGTGCTAGTTCCCTCCCTTCAAAAACCAATTTTTGCTTCTTCACAAAAATACCTTTGGAAGCTTGAATCCTCAGCTTCACCGAAGCAATTGAATCCGACTCCATAACTCGCATTGGAATGACTGATCCCCCAACAGAAAGAAATATTACAATAGAGTCACTAGAGCGCAGACCACACAGCCAAGGGAAATTGCAACGAGAATCTAAGGACTCTCCACACACAGGACTAAGAGCTACACTAGCCACCGACATTGTTAGTCCTGTCAATCTAAATCCTAGCTTCTTACACTAATATAAAACTCCAAAATCCTAAATTTTACAATAAACCCCAAATTCATTCCAAACCTCCTAACCAAGAGCAAGATCCAAGAATAAAAATCCCCATTTTCCATAAAAACCCGGGTAGACACATGTCAAAACCCAAAGAAACACAAGAAACAATACTTTCATCAAACTATTCAAGCTAAAGGTTCCAAAGTGTGGACCTATCACCGGATTCTCTTCTTGTGAAAGATCAATACTTTCTTCAATCACTTTAATATAATCCCTGCAAGAAAAAACAATATCTTCAATTAGAAACAATAAAATTTTATATCCTCATCAAAACCAAAAAAGCCTAACTATTTAGTTCCATTCGAGTATTATTTAATTAAATGAAAAAAAAAATAAAGAAAAAAACATCAAAAATTGAATATTTATTTTCTCAATTTCCTACATTTTGAACCATAAATCAAACTCATAACCTCAGCAAGACAATAAATTACAAAATAAAACCATAAGCAATTGACTCTTTATTTTCTCAATTTCCTATTTTTGAATCAGAAATCAAGCTAACAACCTAATACATTCAAATTAAATTAAATTTCTCAAAATCTTATCGAATATCTTCAATTTTTCTCGGATTTTCTTGGTAACCAAACAGATTACTCAAAACACGATCGTAACATAAGAAATCAAATAAAAACTATTCTTCCATCTCTAATCCGTCAATTTCCTTCGCATCTTCTCATTTAACAAAAAATAAAACTGATAAACATACAAACATCAAACCAAAATTGATAAAAAAAAAAATCCAAAAAAAATTAAAAACAAAATCCAAAATTCATCACCTGAAGAGGATGAAATCGAAGGTGAAATGAAGATGATCATAAGAAAAAGAAGAGAGATTTAATTTTTTTTGAATTTTTTTCTCGTCATTTTTTCGATTTTGAAAATTAAATTCTCTCTTTTTTCTTTTACTTGCTCTCTGTACTTTGGTCTTTTAAAATGTTTCTAGAGAGATGAACAGTGTTCTAAGCTGTGGGCTATTTATAGTGATGGAGACGTTGGCTTCTGACGGAAGGTGAGGTGATTAACGGAGTTAGCGTCTTGAATTTAATGTAATTGATTGATACTTACAAAAAGGAAATTCTTAGTGTTTTTTGTTTAATTTTAATTTGATAATCTGATTTGTCCTCCAAGTAATTGATTAACTACTAATACCCACATTATGGATTCAAAATGATGAAAGAACAAATCATATTTATGCTCACAAAAATATTTTTATTTAGATTAAAAAATATATTTTGTATTTTCTCTTTCTTATTGAACTAGTATGGTTAGTTACTTACTCATGTAGCGCTGCCCTGAAAAAACATTTGGTTAGTGTCATACAATAGCAAATATATATATATATAAGTGTGTGTTTGTTTTTTATTTTTTTATGAACAAGATTTTCTCTAACCTTTTCTAGATCAGGAGATTAATCCTTGGCATAGCTCGAATTGTGTTCGCTTTCATGGGAGGACTAGCCCCCAACCTTCGTTGGTACCTTAAAATATTATTTTTAAAAAAATTAATTTCAAAATTATTCCATGTTTTTTTTAAGTAAATAACCCTAACTATTTTGGGTTATAAAGCAACAACCATCTTCTTCTCTTCTCCATAAAGAATCCTTTAACATGAAGTATAAGTTTTTTCTTCTTAATGTTTTTCTAATCAATTTCTTAAATCTTTTTTCAATCATAGTTTTTTTAAAAAAAAAACTCTTTTTTTTCCAAGAAGAATCGGTAATTAAGTGGCATGTTACATCTTTAATTGATGAGTTTGGTAGAGAGAATTTTCTTGGCTGGATAAAGAATATGGACACCTGCAAACTATAGAACAAAGATGAATATAAGATCGAGCTAACCATTCGTTTTTGGGAAAGGGATTTTAGGAGGATTCAGAATGGGAAAAATATATATCTGGAAAAGCCATTGAAATTAATAACTACTGTATTTCATTGACTATGTATTCATTTGAGCATAGTTTTTCCAGAGCTTTATACATTTACCAATTTGACTTGTTTTTGCTATGGATTATTTTTCGCGAGGAAATATATATTAAAAATAAAATAATTTTTTTATATTTTATCATGTTATGTTCATAATTAATTAAACAAAATATAAAAATAAAATATCACTACTAAACATAATTTTTTTTCCCTTTTTTATTCTATCTTATCTCTTTTAACTTCTTTGTTTCCATTTTAATCAAGAGCTACCTAAAATATCTGGATTTTAAGTTTGTGTATGGTTGAGTAGGTCGGGCTTTCTTGATAAGATTAGTTCGTATTAAAAAAAAAAAAGTGTTTAGGTTTGGTGTGGTTAATATAAAATGAACCAGCCAATTCAAAAAAAAAACTATTTTTTTTGTTTCTTGTTGGTTACTGTAATTTTTATTATCTGCAAAATATATGAGACAAGTGATTTTATTCAAGAACTTTCTTGACAAATATATCATTGATGAAATGGGTTTATAAGAAAATTAATAAAGAGTTTTTTTTTGTTGATATTGTAGGAAATGTTTTATATTTATGTTGATTGAAAATAAAATAAAATCTATTATATTATACATAGAAGTGATGTTGAACTCGTGAAAATCTAGATAATTTTGCACATTAATCAATAAAAAATGAGATTTGATATGTGAAGTAATTTGCACTACTGAAAATTAAATCCATTGGATTTGGATCTCCAACTAAATTCTTAATTATTAAGTCTCCTTATAAATATTTTTTTATAAATATTTTTATTTGTTTTAATTTCCTTATAGATATTACATGGAGAAGTTAAACAAGCAACTTAAAATTAGGAAAATAAAGAGATATATTCAAAACATTTAATTAAATTTGCTTTTCAATATACTTGTCCAGAACAAAATTATTAAACTTGATATGGCTCATGACCCGATCTAAACCTCATGTCATAAGTTCACCAGATTAATTAATTTGATTTTGGTGTTGAGAGTATTTTGATATTTCACAAGTTTTATTTAGTCATTTTCATATTAATCAAAAGTAAAATTATCTTTTTAAAATTTTAAAGCATAATGAAATAATCTATTTATAATTAGAAACAAAAAATTTACAATTGTCATCTAGAAGCTTTTTAGTTATTATATTTTTTATGCATAGTAAAATAACTCAATTTTAAAGCTTGTGTATGGTTTTTTTATCTTTTATTTATGGTTTTTTTGTTATTATTAACTTGATTAGAGGAAAATTAGTCTTTTAATAAATAAAAAATAATATTTTAAAGGAAAAGTTTTGGTGTACAAGACTTCTCTTGAGGATAGACACAAATAGTCATTATCCAGTGTAAAAAATTAAATGGCCTGCACGTCAATTAGGCAATCATCATTTTCCACGTCATAATTAGGACTCCATTAGTCGAAGGGAGTAGGTTGGTGCTAATTAGGATAAAGGTTGCTATAATTTTTTGGGGGTAAAATTAAGGCTTGGTAATTGCTAATTACAAATAGCATCTACCTGTACTAATTTTTTTTTTCTTTGATGAAGTTTAATTAGGTTCAAATTATCTATTTTTATAATTAAAAAAAAACATCAATCATGTAATTTTTTTGTAATTATATTTTTTATAGCTTAATTCTTTTTAGTTATTTAAATAATCTAAAAAGTGCTAAATTTAGAATACATGTTTATTTTAGTTTTTCGCGAGCCTATTAGAAAGTGTGGTTATTGTTATTTTTCAAAGAACTTTTCATGCTAAAACACATTAAAATGATATTTTTTTTATTTTTTTAAAATTATTTTTAATATTAGCATATTAAAATAATTTAAAAACAATAAAATATATTAATTTGAAATAAAAAAAAATTAAAAAATCATTCGTATTTTTTTTTATTTTTTTGATGGATCTCGTGCCCAAAACTCAACAGCCACCTCTAACACAAATACACTCGAAACAACAAGGAGTGATTATTATTAAAAATATAAAGACATGTTGATGATCGGTTTAGCTCGCTTTCTATCTCTTTTTACTCCAAAACAATAACTAAATCATAGAGATCATATGTAATTAATTATTTTGCAACGCTACACGAAACAGAATAGAAGAATTCTTACATGTTATTTTCTCCCGAGCTCTTGTAAACATTCCAACGAACGAGAGCTTCTTCATTCTAGATAAGTCTTGTCTTCACTTCAACTAGGAGCATTCTCTGCTTCAGGATTGTTTGGTCCCTCAACTGAGACTAGACTTTCCACATAACCATCCAGACGATAGGAACTGAAATAGGGATTAAGAAAATCATAAATTATCTCTTGACTAATCGCATCATAAATCAAGATGTGGCCATCACTTTTTCCGTTGACGATCACCTTATCTCCCCACGTAATTACTTGGTTTAGAGTTCCTGAAAATGGTATGCTTAAGAATTTCGTCCAGCTCTCTTCAGTGCCGACGCCTGATCCACTCTCATCTACAACCCAAACATCCATTGTTATGGACGTGGAGCCATTGTAGGGAAACACACAGCAAGCAAGCGAGCCCTTAATCCCACCGGAAACCAGCTTCACCTCTACCAGAGTCGACTGGTTCCAAGGGGGGAAGTTAATCCATCTAAACACATACTTAGCCGTATCAAATGCAAGGATAATGTCCTGTAAACCATTCACGTGCCAATAGAACTCACCCTTCACAGACACTGCTTGACCGCGTGGACAAAGATCATCAGCTATCATCCTACAATCATAGACCAGTCTCCAGGAATCTGTTCTCCAAGAGTACACCAGAGCTCGAAGAACAAAATTCCATTCTTCCTTCTCATGCACTTGATCATCATCAACAGCATCGAAATTCGGTGAGTGAGAGAGCCGTCCAATCTTCACCAACATGTAATCGTTCATCTTACCATGATGCCCGAACCCATACATTAAAAGTCGGAAATCCTGCTGAGGATGCTTCACGTATTTGAACTTTCTGGTAGCAGGGTTCCACAAAACATAGTCTACTCCATGGTAGTCACAAAGCTTGATGCAGAGCAAACCACCACCAGAACCTATCAGAATAAAAGAAAGGCTAGGAGATATTTGTGGGTTTAAGAAATAATTTTTCATGAAGGTATAATTATACATCAGGGATTGTGGTATGTGTAGAGAATGGGAAGTTGTGGTATCTTTGCGGTGGAGCAATGATAGGGCACTGGAATGTTCCGGCCAACGGAATCCTCGTAATAAGACAGAGGGTTTTTGGGTGGAATTGTGGAGGTGGGCGGGGATAAATTCAGGATTTGTGATGAGAGAATTCCAGTCTTTTGACACCGATTTGAAACGGAGTAGGGATTTGACAGGTAGTCTTATGAGAATTTCCCTGATAATCTCTTCGGGGAGGATGGAAACAGAGCCATCAACCTTATTTTCTCCGCTCATGGGGAAGAGTAGTAGGCTTAGGGTTTCAACTAATGGAGAGGAGGAGGAGGAGGCAGGGTTGAAAGGAGAAAGATATTGATGTCAATATATAAGTTTAGGGTTTCAACAAAGGATTTATATATGTTAAATATATTGCCGATTTATTTTTTATTTTTATTTGGATAATGTTATTTCACTCTCCTGTTTATCAATCTCACCCCAATTGTTAAATAATAAAAAGAACTCTAAACTTAATATAATACTGTTGAAAACGTAATTCAAACTTAAAAGTCAAAAATACAAAATGATATCTTCTTCGTATTTTTTATAAGCTTTAAATTATGTTCGTTTTAATTAGGTAAATATTTATAGTTCACCATTCAAAATTATATTTCAAGCAATTAAGTTATTATGAAACTTTTTATACTTAATAGTCACAAGAAAATACCCTTAGACTTGAGCATATTTTATTTGCTCTCTCATGTCAGTTTTATTTAATTTTTTGCTTTTAAAGTTATTTAAATGATTTTATTGTGCAAAAAATTTAAATGAACTCATATAATATGACTCCTGATAAATATTATTCTACCATTGCTATATATATGGTGCAATCGACATTTAGTTTTTTCATTAAAATATAATTTAATTATGTTATCTTTTCCTTTTTATATCCTATTCTGAAAATAGATTTTATTTAATTAAATTTATATTTTTGCATTTCTAATATTTTTTTCTGTTGAGTGCTATGTTTTTGCTATTGATAATCCTCCTTGAGAGGCTACAAGATAAGATTTCTCAGAAATAAAATATCAAAAAATAAGATAACTTGTATCCTAATGAGATTCTGATCATCAACTTACCTGATATTCTTGATTAACTTCACATACAAATTAATTGTTTTTAAAATTTAAGCATCATGATCCAACCAAAATTACAGGGAAAAAAAAAGAGAATCTCAATAATGAAGGAAAGTGTCGTGTATTTCTTGTCAAAACAAAATGTAAACACAGGAATTGTTTATAATTCATAAATGATGCATAAACAGACTGGACTTCTTTTGCCGTGTCACTTGTAGATGGTTTATCCTCCAAAAATATATATGAATTTTGTAACTCTAGCTAGGTCAGAAATTATAGATCATATCCTTCTTTATTAGATCTAGTGGCTTGTAATTTCTGGAATATAATAGCCAGCTGTGGGGCCTTTCTTGGTGCAGATTTGCTTCAACAATGGCAAAGATTAATTTTTGGATTCTTCTATGGATTAATTTTTAATATTTGGCAGAGTATTTTTAACTTTCATGCAACTGTAACTATTATTTTATCTTTTCTTTGTTACATTGGTTTCATTCACTAGATGGCCAGCTTAATAAATTTACTCGATATTCATCAACAAAAAAAAGAAAAAAGTATATATATATACTGTGCAACTGACAGGTTTAAGAATATGAATATTGTTGGAAAGCTGTGCAACTGATTTGACTTTATTTTCCAGGGCCTTCTGACAGAAATTCATACAATATTATTGCTTACAACAAACATTCTATGTATTCATCATGAGTATTTAATTGAATACAGCCCTGTTTTTTTTTTTTTTCAGCGTTACCCCCATCCAAGACCTGTCCCGCTGCGTCTTCTCTTCTCTTAGTACTTCATCCATGGTGTCCACGTGGTGGACTTATTGCGGGAGAAAAGATTTGACGAGGTATTTCCCTTGCGCTCCGATGCACCGGAAGATTTTCTGTCATTCAATGCCGTTGGTACAGAGAAAATGTTAGAAATAAAATGAGAAGCCAAAACACAGTACATAGAACTGAAAAACTCCTAGGGATATTTGACGCAGATAAAAATAATACATGAAGAAAACAAGCACAGAATTCCGCTGATTAGTGTGATTAGTGTCATTGTACAGAAACTCTAATTCAAAGTTTTATTACTAGATTTTTCTTTTTAAATAGTTTTCTGAAATACAAACTTAACAATCTTATTTATACTAGCCGTAAGCCTAGGCTGAAAAGGAATAGTCGAGGTTATTACCTCATTATCAAAAGAAACTAGGGATACGAGTAGATCAGAGGAGAGAAATAACATATTATTGCTTTAATTACTTTCGCACCTTGAATAACTGAGAAACCAGAAATTCTTGCTTCTGTAAACAGAAAGTAAGAACATATTATTGTTGATAACAGTAATACGTAAGCCACAAGCAAAGCCCTTGAAGCAGCACTCCGAGGAAGCCTGAGCATTTCGTTACACTCTCAAGATTGTTTGGTGGTCGTGTATGGATGAACTTTTAGGGCCTCTTACTTATAATGAGTCTTGGCTTCCTGTTTGAAGTTTCAAAACCGCGTTTCTGATCATTCAACAGATGACCAATGAGAGATTTTCTATACAAAGAATACCGTCCAGTAGTGGATGATGAAACATCCTTTATTTTTCTCATGGTGGACGATGACTTCTTTTCTTTCTGGGATTTAGTAAAAAATAACAGATATTATAAAAGCAGAAAAAAAAAACGCCAGAATAGGAGCTTTATAAATTACTAGGTGGACCTGAAGATTAATCAATGAATTTCTTTTTGAAGACTTGATTTATCAAAAATTAAATGTACTTATTCAGGATAGGGTATTTCTCTTTTAAAAAGTGCAAATTAGTCCTTCAAGTCTATTGCATGTTATATTTGAGTATTTTAAATATAATATAATTCAGGATTAGGACAACCTCAAAACACTGACTAGGCTCTTTCACTTTCTTAAACTGTCTGGTAGCAGGATTCCACAAACCATAGTTTAACCAGCTGCAATAACTAAATCATCCGGCAAGTCATCTGCATCATAAACTGCTAACCTCTTGGCTTTTTGTTTGCTGCATCAAGATATATAGATTGAAGGCGTGTTCCATAGTTTTTCAAGCTCATCCTTAACACCCCATTTCAGTCCTATCTCTTTCGAGATTCTATAGTTTTCCCAAGATTCTAAAAGTAACACTGAAAAAAACAGCTTCTGTCATTTCATTTGCTGGTTGATTAAATTTTGGGAGATGGAAATCCAAACTATAATTGTTTTTTGTTTTTTTTTTAGCGGCAGGGAAATTTTTGCTATAAATGCCTTGACAATTGATTAGCAAGAAATAGCTATCAAGACAAGAAAATGGCAAAGATTGTGCTGAAAGTAACTGGAGCTGTGCTGAGGATGAAGAAGCATTCAAATCTTGCATATGAAGGTGGGGCCGGGTGATGACGGTTGACTTCAATTGATGACAAAATATGGCACCTATAGTTAGTCTATAATGGGACCAACTGCAACAAACTATGAATGTAATATGCTTCTGCGAAACCAGAGGTTTGCTTCTTTGTGGTCTCAGGTTCGAGCTCTGGGTTGCTCATATGATGGCCATTGAAGACTTATATGGTTGTTAACTTGAGAGCCCGTGGGATTAATCGAGGTGCGCGCAAGCTAGCCCGGACACCCACGTTAAACTAAAAAAATATGCTTCTGTGAACATTATTCATCACTGTTATCATGCTAACGTTCTCATGATCTACCATAAAAATGATAATGCATGGCACTGGTTTGTGTTTGCAGTCGTGGAACTTTGTGTAAAATGGTGTGTAGTGTGCCTTCGTTGCATTGCTGTTGTAATCTGAAACGAAACTTGTTTATTTGAACCTTAAGACATCTGAAATTGCATAATTAGCATTAACAACAGACCTTACTTGATTGCACAACAACATACATTAGTAACTGTCCGTTTCGATATAATCATTCAGGTTAACAAAGCTTTGGATTTGTATTTGCAGTCTGACAGATAGAAGTCCAGTACCTCATATTCAGTTTTGAAAGGATTAGCCAAGAGCTGAATGGCTTCAAGCTACCCGGGTGTGATATTCAGCCTAAATGAAACCTTATCATAGCTCTACGACTATGAACTTAAAAGCAATATGTCTCTTCAGAAAAAGAAAAATGTGCCAAAATTTTAGCATAAACAGCTCGAAAGTGAAAATCGCATTCTACGACTTCGATCCCAGCTGAATATGAAAATGCTAATCAATTTGACACAAAGCTTACAGCACAAATAAGAAACGCACAGTACAGACATTAGGCATTGAAAGCTGCTGTTGCAAAGGGACTGAATCCCAGATTTTATGATTTGAAAAAAAAAAGAAGAAATATCGAAGCAAAAAGATGCAGAATTTTTTCTACAGCGACATGAATCTATAAATAAAAATTACTTCATAAACTTCTCTGGAAGAACTCCCAAATTCTCTCTTCCATGTAAATTCGGTCATTATGCCGACGGGGCATGTGTCGTTCATCAGGGAAAATTAATAGTTCATAGGGTTTTCCAGCAGCCACGAGTGCATTGACAAGCCTTGCAGTGTGTCTAAAATGCACATTTTCATCAATCATGCCATGCACCAGCAACAACCTCCCTTTTAACTTGTGCACATGATGCATCACAGAGCCGTACTCGTAGCCCTTTGGATTATCAGAAGGCAATCCCATGTACTTCTCAGTGTAAAATGTGTCATATCCATCCCACGAGGTTACAGGTGCACCGGAGACAGCACAACAGAATACATCAGGGAACCTTGCCAAGATCACAGCTGACATATATCCACCATAACTCCATCCACACAACCCAATGTGGCCAGCTTTTGCCAATCCTTGTTTAATGAGCCATTCTGCTCCTGTAAGCTGATCCTCTGCATCAAAGCGGCCAGGATTTCCTTTCAGAGCACCTTCAAACTTTAGCCCACGGCGAGCACTTCCTCTATTATCCAACTGTCATGGGAGAAACAAAGAGGGGCTCAGGGTAACGAGCTTTCACTTTAGAAAAAGGTGAGATGTTAATGTGAGGCATGGGCTGGTTTCTATTTTCGTCATTATCCATCAAGCAACTAATCTATAAGCTAGTTATAAAATGTCATTACTATGAGATCTCTCCAAATTAACATGCATATACACTAGTAAAAGGACAATTCCCGGTCTTTTTGAAGCTCGACTTCCTGACACGTTAGATTTCTGTGCATGATCATTGAAACAACCACCAATTTCAGATTTGACAACACTCCATCTCCAAAATTTTGGGGACTGAATGAATTCAACATCTAAGTATGCACCTATGTTAAACAAATGAATCACAAGAATGAGAGCTTCCATTCAGCAGAATGAGCAGCATTGTTACAGATAGGGAAAAAACTTGATCAGTGATCAGGGATCCGAACAGGCAATCATCTGTGGGCATAAATGGCAGAATTCAACCATTTATGTAATTTTAGGGAAGAAGGTAACAAATATACTCATTAGTATGACTAGACTAGGAATTAAAAACAGTAAAATAAAAATCAAATTACGTATACAGTCAAGATGTCTAAGTTGAAAATACTAACCTTCCACACTAAGATGCCTTGGCTCCGAAGATATTGAGCTCTCATGTCAGCTGTACCTATCCAAGAATCACATACATACTGTACACCGGGGCCTCCATACACACTGATCATGGTTTTGTATGGTGGTGGTCCAAATCTTGTAGGGTCAGGGTCATATAAAGCCCCATACAATATGGTCCCGTCATTTGCTTGTATCTGAACTATCTTTGGAGGCTCAAGTTCCAGCCTTTTAAATCTTGGAATGGTAAAAGACTGCTCAAACAGAGGCATAATTTCTCTTCCATCAAACAGGGAGCAGAGAGAAACTCTTGGGGGAGAATCAAGGGAATCATGGATATCAACAAAATTCTGCAAGCGGTGATCAAGGACAACCGAGTGTTTCCCTTTACCGTTTGTTAATCTCACCGGAGCCTGCAAGGGATTGTATTCAATTGGATACAGTTTAGCACCGTAAAGATGTGATTCCAAAGGCCCATCTAGAGTTGCAGTAAAATATATGATCCCTGCAGCCTCATTTACACCGGCAATTTGCTCAACCATCCATTCACCTTCAGTAATTGGTCCTAAGCATGTCCCATTGGCATCATGCACACACAAATGCCTAAATCCTGACTTTTCACTCGCCCAGATGAATCCTCCAGAATATTTAGTGATTCCTTTGTCCAAAGGAGTGAAGCAGTCATGTAAATTAATCCATGGGAGTTGTTCTTCTGCATATAACACCTCTTTTTTCCCCGTCTTAATATCAAACTTAAGAAGTTTTAATTTTGAATGAGACCTGTTCAAAACTTGAGCTATGAGAACATTTCCATGCATCCAATTGACTCGGGCCAAATATTCATCCTCATTATCTGGTTCTTTTGTTCCTCCACATAGAAGATCCATCCAAGTTATAGAATCACCATGAACAGAAACTACCCCAAGGCGAACTTTGACATTTGAAGCTCCAGCAAAGGGATAAGGATGATCTTCCTGTGCTTCTGAACCAACAGAGCTTTCGCCTTGGTGCATAATTCTAAAAAGAGGTATCTCGGATGAATCAACTTGTGTAAATGCAATGAATTTGCTGTCAAGTGACCACCAGTAACCATTCTTCCGGTCCATCTCCTCCTGCAATCAACAAATTAAAAAACCTCCAGTAAAAAGTTTAATTTTACTAAAAAATAAAAAACCACAGAATCTAGTACCATTATGAAATCAACCTAGCAACTGAGAAAAAGTAAATTAAATTTTGCTGAAAAGTAAAAGTATTTGCAAACCATCAGTTTCTCAGTTAACATATATGTGGAGATGGAAAAACAGGAGTAAGGATGAAGTTCTTACCTGAGCTATATATTCAGCAAGGCCATGAGTCTGTAAAGCAAGAAAAAACAAAAGCACTGTCAAATTCAAATCAAAAGACTGGTGCAGAACAAATAAAAATGAATTGAAAAAAAAATTCAATTACCAAAACCAAATATTATTGTTTTGTTTTGACATTTTTCAATGTTTCTAGCTTATAGTGGTGGCCTTATTTTGAGTTTGAGCATGATGTAAAGCCGTCAAAATAATTATATTGTATTAATAACATTATAATTATATTATATAAAAATAGTTATAGCATCTCCTTCTTCGAGCCAAAAGGGTAAGATAAAAGTAAAATTTTCTTAATTAATATGACAACCACAGCTTTGGTCTGGATCTACGTTCCTCTAATGGCTTTCCAAAGTCCATTCATAGTATTGTATGGAATTCTAAATTCAATTACCAGAGAAGTTCTCGACACTAATAGGGTGCAGGATTAGGACAACCTCAAAACACTGACTGGGCTCTTTGACTTTCTTGAACTGTCTGGTAGCAGGATTCCACAAACCATAGTCTAACCAGCTGCAATAACTAAATCATCCGGCAAGTCATCTGCATCATAAACTGCTAACCACTTGGCTTTTTGTTTGCTGCAGCAAGATATATAGATTTGATAACAGAAGCTGTGCTCCTTAATTAGTTTTTCAAGCTCATCCTTAACACCCCATTTCAGTCCTATCTCTTAAGAGGTCCTATAGTTTTCCCAAGATTCTAAAAGTAACACTAAAACAAACAGCTTCTATCATTTCATTTGCTGGTTGATTAAATTTTGGGAGATGGAAATCCAAACTGTAATTGTTTTTTGGTTTTTTTTAGCGGCAGGGAGATTTTTGCTATAAATGCCTTGACAATTGATTAGCAAGAAATAGCTATCAAGACAAGAAAGTGGCAAAGATTGTGCTGAAAGGAACTGGAGCTGTGCAGAGGATGAAGAATCATACAAATCTTGCATATGAAGGTGGGGGTGATGACGGTTGACTTCAATTGATGACAAAATATGGCACCTATTGTTAGTCTATAATGGGACCAACTGCAACAAACTATGAATTTAATAAGCTTCTGTGAACATTATTCATCCCTGTTATCTTGCTAACGTTCTCATGATCTACTTTGTGTAAAATGTGTGTAGTGTGCCTTTGTTGCATTGCTGTGGTAATCTGAAACTTGTTTATTTGAACCTTAAGACATCTGAAATTGCATAATTAGCATTAACAACATACCTTACTGTTGGGAAATTGCCAATATTATATGTCAGCATTTGCAGCCTATTTTCTATAAAAAGATGGCTTTCATTTTCAAAAAAAATTGTTGGTGCAGCAAACAAAAATCACAAAATAGATAAAAGTTAAATGACCACTATTAATGAAAATGAGCTGGAGCAACATCATTAATGTTTATAAAAGAGGCATGATTTTAGAAAGCAAAATGAGAGAGTGAAGTGAAGAGAAGAAAAGAAAGAAAAAAAAGCTGCTGCCATATGCAGCAGTGTGTGTGGGCTGAGAGTTGAGTTAAAGTAAATGTGATCCTTCTTTTTCATGTATTTGTTTTGTATTTTTTTTTTATCTCTAATAATATTAACATCTCCCGTGGATGTAAACAATTTGTCAAACCACGTTAAATATTATATCAGTATGTTAAGCTTTCAATGGGCAACTATCAGTACATCACCGGTCGGATTCCCAACACTTACTTAATTGCACAACAACATACATTAGTAACTGTCCATTTTAGTATTTTTCGACATAATCATTCAGGTTAACAAAGCTTTGGATTTGTATTTGCAGTCTGACAAATAGAAGTCCAGTACCTCATATTCAGTTTTGAAAGGATTAGCCAAGAGCTGAATGGCTTCAAGCTACCCGGGTGTGATATTCAACCTAAATGAAACCTTATCATAGCTCTACGACTATGAACTTAAAAGAAATATGTCTCTTCAGAAAAAGAAAAATGTGCCAAAATTTTAGCATAAACAGCTCGAAAGTGAAAATCGCATTCTACGACTTCGATCCCAGCTGAATATGAAAATGCTAATCAATTTGACACAATGTTTACAGCACAAATAAGAAACGCACGGTACAGACATTATGCATTGAAAGTTGCTGTTACAACAGGACTGAATCCCAGATTTTATGATTTGAAAAAATAAAGAAACGAAATATCGAAGCAAAAAGATGCAGAATTTTTTCTACAGCGACATGAATCTATATAAATAAAAATTACTTCATAAACTTCTCTGGAAAAACTCCCAAATTCTCTCTTCCATGTAAATTCGGTCATTATGCCGACGGGGCATGTGTCGTTCATCAGGGAAAATTAATAGTTCATAGGGTTTTCCAGCTGCCACGAGTGCATTGACAAGCCTTGCAGTGTGTCTAAAATGCACATTTTCATCAATCATGCCATGCACCAGCAACAACCTCCCTTTCAACTTGTGCACATGATGCATCACAGAGCCGTACTCGTAGCCCTTTGGATTATCAGAAGGCAATCCCATGTACTTCTCAGTGTAAAATGTGTCATATCCATCCCAGGAGGTTACAGGTGCACCGGAGACAGCACAACAGAATACATCAGGGAACCTTGCCAAGATCACAGCTGACATATATCCACCATAACTCCATCCACACAACCCAATGTGGCCAGCTTTTGCCAATCCTTGTTTAATGAGCCACTCTGCTCCTGTAAGCTGATCCTCTGCATCAAAGCGGCCGGGATTTCCTTTCAGAGCACCTTCAAACTTTAGCCCTCGGCGAGCACTTCCTCTATTATCCAACTGTCATGGGAGAAACAAAGAGGGGCTCAGGGTAACGAGCTCTCACTTTAGAAAAAGGTGAGATGTTAATGTGAGGCATGGGCTGGTTTCTATTTTCGTCATTATCCATCAAGCAACTAATATATAAGCTAGTTATAAAATGTCATTACTATGAGATCTCTCCAAATTAACATGCATATACACTAGTAAAAGGACAATTCCCAGTCTTTTTGAAGCTCGACTTCCAGACACGTTAGATTTCTGTGCATGATCATTGAAACAACCACCAATTTCAGATTTGACAACACTCCATCTCCAAACTTTTGGGGACTGAATGAATTCAACATCTAAGCATGCACCTATGTTAAACAAATGAATCACAAAAATGTGAGCTTCCATTCAGCAGAATGAGCAGCATTGTTACAAATAGGGAAAAAACTTGATCAGGGATCCGAACAGGCAATCATCTGTTGGCATAAATGGCAGAATTCAACCATTTATGTAATTTTAGGGAAGAAGGTAACAAATATACTCATTAGTATGACTAGACTAGGAATTAAAAACAGTAAAATAAAAATCAAATTACATATACAGTCAAAATGTCTAAGTTGAAAATACTAACCTTCCACACTAAGATGCCTTGGCTCCGAAGATATTGAGCTCTCATGTCAGCTGTACCTATCCAAGAATCACATACATACTGTACACCGGGGCCTCCATACACACTGATCATGGTTTTGTATGGTGGTGGTCCAAATCTTGTAGGGTCAGGGTCATATAAAGCCCCATACAATATGGTCCCGTCATTTGCTTGTATCTGAACTATCTTTGGAGGCTCAAGTTCCAGCCTTTTAAATCTTGGAATGGTAAAAGACTGCTCAAACAGAGGCATAATTTCTCTTCCATCAAACAGGGAGCAGAGAGAAACTCTTGGGGGAGAATCAAGGGAATCATGGATATCAACAAAATTCTGCAAGCGGTGATCAAGGACCACCGAGTGTTTCCCTTTACCGTTTGTTAATCTCACCGGAGCCTGCAAGGGATTGTTTTCAATTGGATACAGTTTAGCACGGTAAAGATGTGATTCCAAAGGCCCATCTAGAGTTGCAGTAAAATATATGATCCCTGCAGCCTCATTTACACCGGCAATTTGCTCAACCATCCATTCACCTTCAGTAATTGGTCCTAAGCATGTCCCATTGGCATCATGCACACACAAATGCCTAAATCCTGACTTTTCACTCGCCCAGATGAATCCTCCAGAATATTTAGTGATTCCTTTGTCCAAAGGAGCGAAGCAGTCATGTAAATTAATCCATGGGAGTTGTTCTTCTGCATATAACACCTCTTTTTTCCCCGTCTTAATATCAAACTTAAGAAGTTTTAATTTTGAATGAGACCTGTTCAAAACTTGAGCTATGAGAACATTTCCATGCATCCAATTGACTCGGGCCAAATATTCATCCTCATTATCTGGTTCTTTTGTTCCTCCACATAGAAGATCCATCCAAGTTATAGAATCGCCATGAACAGAAACTACCCCAAGGCGAACTTTGACATTTGAAGCTCCAGCAAAGGGATAAGGATGATCTTCCTGTGCTTCTGAACCTACAGAGCTTTCGCCTTGGTGCATAATTCTAAAAAGAGGTATCTCAGATGAATCAACTTGTGTAAATGCAATGAATTTGCTGTCAAGTGACCACCAGTAACCATTCTTCCGGTCCATCTCCTCCTGCAATCAACAAATTAAAAAACCTCCGGTAAAAAGTTTAATTTTACTAAAAAATAAAGAACCACATAATCTAGTACCATTATGAAATCAACCAAGCAACTGAAAAAAAGTAAATTAAATTTTTCTGAAAAGTAAAAGCATTTGCAAACCATCAGTTTCTAAGTTAACATATATGTAGAGATGGAAAAACAGGAGTAAGGATGAAGTTCTCACCTGAGCTATATATTCAGCAAGGCCATGAGTCTGTAAAGCAAGAAAAAACAAAAGCACTGTCATATTCAAATCAGAAGACTAGTGCAGAACAAATAAAAATGAAATGAAAAAAAATTCAATTACCAAAACCAAATATTATTGTTTTGTTTTGACATTTTTCAATGTTTCTAGCTTATAGTGGTGGCCTTATTTTGAGTTTGAGCATGATGTAAAGCCGTCAAAATAATTCTATTGTAGAGAGGAAGAGAAGAAAACCAAAGCTGGAAAAACTAACAATTTCTATTCTGTCCAAAGATCTGATGGGCCAAATTGCAAAGAAAATAATTAATTAACAATGATAGCGGTGGTTACAGCAGTAGATAGAGATGTAGGGGAAAATGCATGAGCAGATCCCACGTGGTTAGAAGTTCAAATTCAAAGCATACATTGAGTGATAAGTATTCTGTAATCTCTGTGTATATCAAATTTTAATCACTAAGGCAGTTGAAGAGAAGTTGATCGATTAATTTTAGACAGATCAATGACGCAGTAAATAAAGACTGATGGATACATGTGATCATAATGATATTGGTAACTCGTAAAATCATATATTACTCTTGGACAGAATCCATAGCTCTAATGGCTAACACAAGTCACAGACAAAATAAAAAATTATCTGACCTCCAATGAATACAAATAATTGGAAACTTACCACTGTATTTCCCTGAGCACCATGTGTTAATTGTTTGGACTCGTTGTACAATAAATTTAGAACATGCAGCTCACTGTCCCTTATATAAGCAAGCATGGTACCATCAGGAGAGACATGCGGATCGATAACAGGGGACAATGCAGAGCTGGGAAGCTTGAGCTCTGGTTTTGAAGAGTGCAGTTCCTGTAAATAAAGCTGTGTATATAGAAAAGGTCGTATCATCAGCACAGCTGAATAATTTTAACTTGCAGCATTGCTTGCAACAGTTGAAACTTTAGTTAAATTTGATAATCACTTTTGATCCATATGCACTCTATACTATCATACCTAGTTCTAAAATCACCAAGTTAATTGAACTGGCTGGACTGCATTTGATTGTATTTAGAACTGTTCTACTACCCTGGCTCACAAGGGAATAGAAGAGATAATTCTGGCAATAGGCAATCTAAAAGATAAGAAGACCTAGCAAAATCTACAAATATAGCTCCGCGAGCACAGTTAAGTCCAAATACAGTTCCGCTTTGAAAATTTGAGTTCAAGATCACAGAGCAATGACCAAATACAGTTCCGCTAGCACAGTTAAGTCCAATCAGAACACTTCTCCATTCCTTAAAAGTCCAAACCTTAAGGACTGTGAAGTCTATGTTCATTGTAATTTACAGAAAATGCACTAAAATAAAAGGATCCCAACAACCAAAACGCAAATGATTAGAAAGAGGGCATTGACTGTTAAAAAATCGTTACTGGAAATCATACAAAGTGACAAGTAAAAGAGGTGAGGGAACAAACCCCTGCAGGCAGTGGCACCATAATTGCTTTCTTCTTCGAACCTGTCTTCACCCATTCATACCATGTCACTCCCAGGCCACGTTGCCTTAACCTCTCCCTTCGCAACTTCTCTTCCGGTGATATATTACTCTCATCAAGTCCACCGTCAGGGGGGCCAAAAAACAATTCTTGCTTGCCACTCTTGAGATCAAAAGCAAAAACCTTCCTACTCAAGGTGTGATCAGGACTAAATAAGTAAGTAAGTAAACTATCATCAGCACTGAAAGCTATCGAAGTTGGCGCCTCATATCCAGGCAACGGGGATTGCACTATCTCTTCAAGAGGAAAAAGAATACTGTCCTCAACATTTTGTGGGATTGTGTTATCAGTCAAAGGCATATCGTTGTTTGATGATCTCAAAATCCTTAATTTCTTGTTCTGGCTCTCATTCTCATCAACTGATTGCATCACATATGAACTAAAATTCTATCAGCTAAATTGCACGGCAGGATGAACCTAAACCACAAAAAAAAAAGAAGAAGGAAAAAGAGCAGGAAACCAATCAAATATTATTTTTGCTACTTCAAAATCTATGAAAAATGGAACTGACAAGATTTTAAGCTTCTGAAACAAATCAGCTTCGATTAAAACCGAAACTTTTATTGAAACAAACCAACACTGGATACAAAGTAAGAGACTTTAGTACTTCTTACTTTTTACCCCCATTTTCTCGTCACTCAAAATGAAACATAAGCAAAACCACTTTAGAATTAGGCAGAATTGCTCAAAGTTCCATTCTTTTTATAATTTTCTATGTATTTTCTCAGAAACCAAACAGAGAAAAGAAAAGTTAAATAATTGAAAGAAACAAATAAAAAAATCAATAGTCCAAATCACCATCACCTGCTAAGAAGCTTCACTGATTGGTCCACTATCAAGAGAAACAATCCAGTGGATCCAATCACATGCTACTAAACTGCACTCAACAAGCTTTTCCCAGTAAGAGGGAATGGATTCTATTATTTACCTCAAAAGAGAATTGATTTCATCAGCCATGAAAGTGAGCTCAAAAGAGAGAGAAAGATTTTGATTCGTGGGAAGCATCAAAGTGTAAGTTAGATTGAGAATCTTGAATTCCTAGAGGAATTGGATTCTCCTTGTAAGTTTCAGAGAGACAAATAAGATATGTTAAAAAAAAAAAAAGCTCCTTGTTTTCTCGATATATGGCAATGAATTCTGGTAAAATAGTTTTTATGAGGTTGTCACACGCGTTAATAACGGCGCGTTGTGTTTAGAGAATTATATTTACATCATTGCATGGGTGTTTTGTTATTACTTTCTGTTAAAAACTTAAAATAATGATGTTTCATTCTTAAAAACAAAATTGATGATTAAATTTGATTAGATTAAGTAAATTATTAAAAAAAAATAAACTAATATTTTATCTTAATTCCATTTAAATTTTAAAAAAAATTATCAACTGATTATAGTTTTATTGGACTGAGTTTAACCACTATACTAATTATAAATATTTTAAAAAACAATAAAATAGTTGAAGAAATGTGCATGGCATAATTTTGGTGGAAGTTATAATACAATTTTAGGGGGGAAAAAGAATAAAAAAAATGTTTTGTGAGATTGAATTGGATAGAATGAAAGGTATCATAATTGTTTAGCTAATTTAACAATTTGATCCTCCCAAAATGGGTAAAAATAGAGCTGAATGTGTAATTCTAAATAAAATTTGGATTGTTTAGCTTTCTAATTAAAAAAAATAGATATGAACTATTTAAATATTTATGCCATGTATGGTATAAAAAATAATATTATGAGAATAAATAAGAAAATAATAATATTGTAGGAATAAATAAGAAAAATTAAGCAATAATTTTATCAGGCACATATATGGAACATGGTTTCTCCCTCTTTTACTTTCAATTCTTACATTTTCACTCCCAAATTTTTAGCTTCCAAAACATTGTAAATATCAAGTTTTTTTTTAATTTTTTATTTATTTATATTTAATTTATTTATAAAGTTAATCCATCTATGACCTCTCATAATAAATGAATGGATTTTCTCAAAATTTTCCATTAAATTTTCTGTATAAAATAGTAAAATACTCACATCAACATGGAATATTAACCGCAATGGACAGACGGCTCAATAGATGAATTTCAAACAATCAGAACCCAATTGATAAAATTTCATGTATTAGGATGAATTTGGGAGTTTGATAGTAAATTAAGGACCAAAACCAAGTGTGTGTCTATATTTGTTTTTTTTTTTTTTTTAAAGACACGACAGACAAACAGAATATTAGGTAAAACCAAAGTGCCAGTGGTGATTCACTGCCCGTACGACACGTGTATGCCTATATATATGACTACAAAAGTCAAAACGGAGCTTTTTGTTCGAAGGTATAGAAGGAGGGCTCCATTGATGTTGAGTCCTTATCAAATCCTTTTACGTGTGCTAAGTGGGGCTTGATCTTGAATTGACCAATCAAGGGTTGCCAAGTATCATCTTTGATCTTGAAGTCATTGTGTAAAGATTGGACCCACCATCGATATTTGTTTTGTTGCTAATTTATCATTTATTATTTATAGGAACATAATGTAGTTGAGAAAAGTTGAAAGAGTCAAAACCATAGTTTTGAAACAACAGGCTTAAATACGCTGCATAATTTCAATTCCATGCTCCTATCTGATTAATTGAAGCCCAGCCCACAGTGTCTTAGACAAGTCCAGTCCCCAAACACAGGCCCATATATTCAAAGAGACGAACCGGAGTTTCTTTACTTTTCCAAGCCCACCAATCCTGATTATGGACCAATCCATCTTTAAGTGCAAGCCTATTAAGGCTACGATTTTGATACAAAAATACAAGGAACCGTTGGTATTAAACCAGGCTAAATACAGGGTCAAAGGGTTGATTCAGGTTAATTTAAATATATAAAAAAATATTTAAAATTTTAATATTTCATATTAAAAATTTTAAAAATAATATATATTGATGTAAGCTTGATATATTGTAAATAATAAAGTGTAACAGATTATTTCAAAGATTTTTTTTATCTCATGTTAGAAAAAAATATTATCTTATTATTTTAAATTAAATTATTTAAATAAAAAAGGTTCTTATCTCGTAATTGAAAAAACATCATTTTTTTCTTGTGAATATAAAATATATATATTAATGGATTTTCAATCTCACACAAGAAAAAATAAAACTTTCTTTTAGTATTTATATAATAAACTTCAATATGGTTAATGATAAATAAAAAAAATGATAAACTCACGTGCATGAGATTGGATTGAGTAAGAAAAAAAATATTTTATTGCTCTCATGAAAAAATAAACATTAAAAAGAAAAATAAATTTATGCTCAAACTAAAGTGACCCAACAAGTTATATAGTTTTTTCTGTACTATAATTTTTAAACCCGAATGGAATCTTACTTGGTTAAGGTCCAAGCTATTGGGTTGTTGACTTAATCTATTGTTTATTGGGTAAACTTAGATCAAATCTAAAATAACTTTATTATAGACATAATTAAAAAAAAAAAAAAACAATGTTATTTTGGTAAAAACTTTTCTTGGAGTTAACCTTATTGTATCTCACCTATATCTGGATAAGTTAACTTAATTACTCATTTATTTTTCGAGTTACCTTGGTTTAAACAAATCAATATTTAAAATGATTTGAAATAAAAAAAACCCTATCCAGATCAAGGTAAAGCTCTAAATCAACCAGCTGTGATTAGCCGGGTTTAAAAACAATGTTGTGTAACAATTACTACACAACCTATTGACCCCTGCCCCATGAGGAGTGCCATGATTTCTTGCGAGATAGGCTTGATGGTTAACGACTTGCTTAAGGAGTGCGGTTTAGGTGCGCGCAACAAGAGCTCAATTTTCTAAGGCATGAACAAGCACATCAGGTACGTGTTCAAGGATCCCTGTCTAATTCAAGAAAAATAAACATGGGATCTAAAAGACTTCCTTCTATATTATACATTAATTTGAAAGAAATTGAACCTGCTTGGAGATTTTATTTCTTGAACATTTATGACAGGCACCACCTTAAACATTTCCGAAACGTGTTACCACAAACATTTCTCTGCTGCAAAACATGATATATTTGGTGAAGTATCACAAAGACAGCTCTATGATTGACAAACCTGCTCCTCCTATCTGACACAGACAAGCATCATTTCAACAATCATGCACAACTTTAACACACACATCAAGTTAAATCTCCATCCCCTCCTTCTTTTCTGCCTTTCCAAGCAAACTAGTGGCTGAAGCAGTAGCCATATCTCAAGTAAGATAAGGTAATGGCAACTAGTTTATGCAACTAAAATCACACTTTGCACCTAATCTCATCCTCTTGGAAACATAATAAAAACCCTCCCTGTCCCCTCTTTGGGACATCGAACACTTGAACAAGCATCACTTGCATAGTTGCATTTCGAACACTTGAACAAGTATCACTTGCGCAGTTGCATTTGCATTTTTGCAAAGCTTCCAGGCTGTGCAGAGAGCAAAACCTGAAAACCACAAAGATGAAGCACCATTTTTCAGTCTTCTTATTTCCAGCTATCCTTCTCTTGCTCCACTGCACCCAAACACTATCCCAGTCACCTACAGCAGCACCAGCAAAGGCACCTGCTGCAGCCTCTGCACCTCCGCCAGCTGCGACATCATCTGCGCAAGCCTCACCGCCTGTTATGGTTCCTGTACAAGTTTCGAAAGGTCCTGTCAATGTCATTAAAATCCTCCAGAAGGCTGGCGGCTTTGCGGTCTTTATCCGCCTTATAAAATCCACTCAAGAGGACATCCAAGTATTCTCCCAGCTCAATGACTCGAGAGATGGTGTCACCATCTTTGCCCCAACCGATGGGGCCTTTTCAGCCATTATCAAATCTGGCGTTCTAAACTCCTTAAGTGATCATCAGAAAATTGAGTTGGTACAGTTTCATATTATACCAAAAGTTCTTACAACTGCCAATTTTCAAACTGTCAGTAACCCTATAACAACACTGGCAGGATCTGGTAGTCGTTTCGCTCTTAATGTCATAACCACAGAAAATATGGTGAATGTAACTTCAGGACTTACCAATACAAGTGTATCGGCAATTGTATACACCGATAGCCAGCTTGCTGTCTATCAAGTCGACAAGGTGCTCCTTCCCTTGGATATTTTTGCCCCTAAAGCTCTTGCTCCTGCACCAGCACCACCAAAGCCTAAAAAGGATAATGGTGCAGACACTCCTATGGTTCCAAAGGATATTTCTGGTGCAGTAAGCTGTGTCATGCTTAATACCATGCTTATCTCCGGAGTTATCATAGTTGCTGCAGCTTTTCATTTGTGACCCTGGTGTTTTGACAAGGTATCAATTTCTTCATCAGTGGTTCATGATTCTGCTGGTTGTAATGAACTGTGGTGTTTAACAGGTTCATTGCTTTGAATAATTGTCATTTCCTCTCAATTCTATTTGTGTTCTTCCAAGTTTGTAAATAACTCTGCCTTTGATTTTTATTTTTATTTATTGGTTATTGCTCTTATTCTGCTTTCATGTATTCTGTGGAATTGTAATTTATACCAGAGAAAAAGAAATATAATGTTGATGTGCTTTGATTTTTCAATCCCACATTAATTTGGAAGCAATCAAATTAACATCTTGAAATTCACATTTATATTATAAAATCACCTCTCTGCATCAAAGCATCTCCTCAAACACTGTAACATGTGGCCAGAAAATTTCTGCTGCTGTGATGCAATGTACAAATCAAACCATGAACCAAGCTAAGCTTTATCAACTCTCCATTGAAGACAATTAGACAAACCAAAAGACTGCGACTTAAGTCTTTCTAGACCTTGTATCGATGCTTGTTCCGACTCCATATCTTTTTAGTACAACTGATCGAAAGTTAGCTGTAAACTAGGAATTAAAGACAAGATTATATCCCTGGAAGAAACAATATGGTAATGTTATCCTTGAAATTACACGATTGTCTTTAGACAAATATTGGACGAACAAATTCTCCAAATTCAACTACTCCATTTCACTTGAAATAAAAAAAATCAAACACCTGCAAACTACCAACAGTAGATGCAACTAGGAAAGGAGGTAAGCGAGAAATCATCAGCCAAAGGAGCAAGAAATCCTAGCACCATAAATGATTAAAATCCACCTGGAGGAGCATAAAAAGGTTTAAAGACGAAGCAAATTAGTGCTACATAACATGAACTTAATCATACAAATATTACAGGAAAAATTAGCATTCATAACCTTTTCGCAAACAGATTCTTCTTGTTGCTATTCCTGAAGAGTACAGGCTGAAGTTCTTCCTGATCAAAAGAACGCAGATAATTTAATGATATCAAAATACATGATTGTATGCATGTAACATATGAGAGATCATTACATGAACCTGGTCTATTGGACGACAAAGCCAGTCATATTGTCTGGATTTGCAGCACCAACGGGTTATAAACAGTGAGGTCCACTGCTTGAACCAATTAAAGCTGTTTTGGTCCCATGGACAGGATTCATGTAATAATTTATCGATCATAATGATATGTTTAGCAAGACATGGAACTAACAGTAGGCAATCTGCATCCAGCTAAAGCTGAAACTGTTAATTATGAAAAGCTGCATTGTTTTTCTTTCTTTTTGTTTCCCAAACAACATGGTGCTTGCATGTTATTCTTTCAACGCCAATAAATTTGTCAATGGTTCCGGTCAGAAAACTCAGAACCAACCACACCGGAAACCAAAGTACAGGAACCAATCCTTGTACTCTCTATCTATTTATCTCTCTGTATGCCCTAAGACTAAAAGCAACAATAGTGGAAAAACAACTGGAATATCCATTCAAGCATATCTACGAGGCACGCGGAGGCAACTTGCTCTCAGGATTTCTCAAGAATGAGCTTGTTCACAACGAATACTCACAAGAGCCGTCAACTCCTCATTCCCCGGTGTGTCTGGTTCTCTTTGATTGTTAGCAGCCCCATGAAGACAACGAGCACAAGTCACCCAGAAAATTTCTTGGCAATCAGTAGGATCATGCCAATGGTACTATTTTTCACCGGAAATTCCCAAAAGAAAAAATCCTAGATTGAAATAATAGCTTAGATCAAGTATCTGCAGCCATTAACCTGCTGATTCTAACTACTGAGGCTAAGAACACAAAACGAAGACATAGATTTGGTCATGGTCACATTGATCACAACATTTTCTAGTGATTTTCTTTTTTCACATTTATTTCCTGTATGCTAATCTCAAATTTCCCGTCAATTTGCAACAGATTGTTTTTTTTTTTTTTGTTCTGTCCATTACCCCTGGAAGACATGATACATTTGGTGAAGCATCACACAGAAAGTTGATTGATAAAGCTATCCTTCCTGTTTGACACAGACAGAGCTCATTTCAACAATCATGCACATCTTTAACACAATCTCCCCTCCTACTTTTCGAGAAAACTAGTTGCTGCTGAAGTAGCTGCTATGTTTGTGAAACTGAAATTACACATTTCACCTAATCTCATCCTCTCACAACCATAATAAAAACCCTCACTATCCTCTCTTTGCACATCAAGCATTTGAACAGGTAGTATTGGCATATTTCTATTAGCAATTCTGCATAGCTCCCAAGCTATCCAAACAATACAACCCAAAAACCACACAAAGATGAAGCAACAATTTTCCCTCTTCTCATTTTCACTTGTCCTTCTCTTCCTCCACTGCACCCAAACACTATCCCAGTCTCCTACTTCAGCACCAGCAAAAGCACCTGCAGCAGCCTCTGCACCTCCACCAGCTGCGACCTCGTCTGCACAAGCCTCACCGCCCGTTATGGTTCCTGTACAAGTTTCGAAAGGTCCTGTTAATGTCATTAAAATCCTCCAGAAGGCTGGAGGCTTTGCGGTCTTTATCCGCCTTATAAAATCAACTCAAGAGGACATTCAAGTATTCTCCCAGCTCAATGACTCGAGAGATGGCGTCACCATCTTTGCCCCAACCGATGGGGCCTTTTCGGCCATTATCAAATCAGGCGTTCTTAACTCCCTAAGTGATCATCAGAAGATTGAGTTGGTGCAGTTTCATATCATACCAAGAATTCTTACAACTGCCAATTTTCAGACTGTCAGTAACCCTATAACGACACTGGCAGGATCTGGTAGTCGTTTCGCTCTTAATGTGATAACCACAGAAAATATGGTGAATGTAACTTCAGGACTTACCAATACAAGCGTATCGGCAATTGTATACATTGATAGCCAGCTTGCTGTCTATCAGGTCGACAAAGTGTTACTTCCTTTGGATATTTTTGCCCCTAAAGCTCTTGCTCCTGCTCCAGCACCACCAAAGCCAAAAAAGGATGATGGCGCAGAGAGTCCTCTGGTTCCTGAGGATACTTCCAGTGCTGTAAGCTGCATCCCGCTTAACTCCCTGATCATCTTTGGAGCTGGTATGGTTGCTGCAGTTTTTACTTTGTGACCATGAAGTTGAGGACAAGGTATCTTGCGATGAGGTCACTTCTTCACCAAAGGTTCATGATTTTGCTCGATAGAATGAACTGTGATGTTCACGAGGTTGTGCTTTGAATAATTGTCTTCTTCTCTCAAATTTGTTTGTGTTTTTTCAAGTTTGTGAAGAACCTTCCATTTAACCATGGTTTTTCATTGTTTATTCATCATTTTTTTCTTCTTTTTCCCCTTCTTTTGTGTGTTATTTGGGATGATAATTTATATTAGAAAAATAAACTCTATGCTTATTGTGCTTTATTTTGTCAAGATTACATTAATCTGGATTCAATTAAGCTTGCTTCAAATTTTAATCTCTAGTGTATTATATGAAAATTGCTACTAACTCCTTCGAAGAAAAATACAAGTACAAAGAAAAACTCACCTCTTCAATCTATCTCTTTGGTATGGAAAACGCTACCGTCCACTTCAAACATATACGTTCTGCATGCATTTTCTACTTACGCGACCGGAACTAGTATACAGCAGTACATAATCTGATGTGATCCTAGAAAACATAAGGCTATAGATGTCATGTGAATCAATAATCAAAACTCAAGATGAAAAATAATGTTGTAAAACTCAAACTCAATTCATGCTTGGCTGCGTCAGCAAGTTGATCAATGAATCAACAGTAACCAAAGAGGAAGACTGAAGGTGTGTGTGAGGGTTTTAGAGGTCAGTGTGAGAATAGTTCACCGCATGATCCAGTGGTGGCTTAAGCAGACGCAAATTTTGGGGCTGTATAGAGAATAATCTTGACTTCTGGAGTTAGTCAATATTTTAAGTTGATGAGGCAGAAGCAGAACATACATTTGAAAAAACATAGTCGCTGCTAAAATCATTAGTTTTGGTTAAAAACACATCCTTCTTAGTTCTATCATTCAATAAATTATCAAACTATAGCCACCTCTGGAGTTTGTGAATGTGAGATTATTATCTGAAAGAAAAGAAACACAGAAAAGAAAAAACTTTAAAACATCAAGGACTGTATGCAATGCAAGAGAAGGAAATGGTAAAACAAAGAATTGCAGTTCATCTCCTTTCTGTTCAATAAAACCAGTTTGTCTTGGATCATATAATCTGATAGAAACTGCAGAAAAATTCTCTCCTTAATAGTAATTTATTCAGGAGTATCTGCGAAAAGCTTTACGCGAGTATCTTTCAATATTTATGGTTCAAATGACTCTACTTCGAAAAGCTTGTTCCATGGCGCACACGGCTATATAAGCCTAACTTGTGAGCTATTTCAGTAATAATTATTCCTTACGCCATGTGTTCATAGGGGTTAAACTCACCTCATGTCCCTGTACCAGTCGATTTGGTTAGATCAACTTCTTAATGAGAAAAGGGATAAAATTATCATCAGCATTTGACCATTTTCAACCTATTTTTAGTAGGATCAAAACAAGTGTCGACATCTAATTGACCAGCAATTGGCCAACAGACACCATTCAGTCTAAATGCTTCAATCTATGTGGCGAATGGGTCAATTATAGGCCTTTTCATGTAGAATGTTTGATCTGATTAAATCGGTACGATGCAATGATGTGTTCATATTATTTTTCATTTTGATGCTCCGACTTTCTCATTCAATGATAGAAAATGCTCCATCCGAACTAGTAAAAGATGTCTGCAACGAATCCAAGGAATTGATGGCCAAAATATATGGAATTTCGGAAACAATGATGCATGTGTTGGTGTTTCTTCAAATGGATGCTAGAACTGCCTCAGCAATTATCATCACCCTTTCTAAAATAAGTATCCAGTTAGCAATTTCCAGCACAAAATACACAAATTCTAATTGAGCTTGCTCGATACAACACCTGCTGCTTTTAAAAAAACCTCTTCGGGCTTGTTTCTCATCAAACGAATCTGTTATGAGAAATTTCAAAGCTGTTTGCTTTTGTGGCTAAGTGAAGATGAACTTAAAACAGCAAGCTATGATGCCATGACTGCTACACAGATTATCTCAAGGAATGTGAGGATGAATTGGCAAGCAACAAGGCTCACATCATGAAACTTGCAACCAGAATCCACCATGCACGCCTGTGCTTAACGTTGCAGATTTGCTTATAACCCATCTTCGACTTACATCTCCTGATCAGCCATAGCTTAATATACAAAGATATGCAAGCACATAACCTTAATAAGGAAGGTTCCATTGATGTTTTTTACAAGCAAGGTTTAATCCTTCTTTGACCTGGCCTGTTCAATCGAAATTATTTTCTAGTATCTCATAAAAAAAATCTGAAAGAAAGGACTTCTGCATATCCCTTTTCTCTGAAATAAACTTTTCCTTACCTTATCAAACATGCTTGAAATTTTTATTATATCATATATAAAACATGTTAAGTGCTAATTCAAAGAAAAATACAGGTAAAAACACACTTCTTATACATTTTATATATTACATCGCAAAATTTATGATGCAGTAATGCAATGTACCATGCAAAACGTGAGCCAAACTAAGCTTTACCAGTTTTGCATTGGAAAAGTTTACGATGGCAAATAAGCTGCACCTTGTAGATCAGATCTTGGCTGCACTTAGGAGTTTGTAACCTCAAGTCTGTCTAGCTCTTGTATTGACATATGCGAATTCGAGCATCTCTCAAATATAGTTGATCCATAACAAGCGGCTTACCTTTGCTAGAAATGACGTGATAGATACCTTTCTGCTACACTTCTGAATCTTCAACTTCAGTACTTAACACAAAACTGGGAAATGCCAAGGTTATATCCCTGGAAAGAGAAAAAATTGCAAGGCCTAAAGTTAAAACACTTGAATTGTGAAGGTACATTCTATATTGATCTTACTCAAGTAATATGATGTAGGTGCAGTGTGCCTGTGCACAATTTACAAAATGAGTATGGAACTCGCTCCTCACTTTAAATACGGTAGAGTCATGTTCTTTATAAGAGAAGGGTTCTTAGACACAAATTCCTTCCACTCTTCAGGATCAATTTTTCCATCACCTTTTAAATCTGCATCACGAAATGTCTGTGGAAAAAAGGGGGGAAATAGAATAATTAACCAAATAAGAATGAAACAAAGGAATTTGAAACAGCAGAACCAAATTGTACCTTGTCAACAATTGTTTCAACAACATCATCGGACAGCAATAGATCCGATTCATGCAAAAGTGCCAATACCATCTCCTTCAACTGTTTAATAACTTCAGCTCATGAGGTAGAATATACATTCAGAAATACACACACACACACTGCTGGTAATTCATTATTTCCTTTTTTCATCAAATTCCCCTTAATTATCTCATGGTATAAATTGTCAAACTTAGCCACTTTCTGGAATCATATATTTTTACCAGAAAGAATAAAAAAAAAGCAAACCTTAAAACCTGTCTGCAATTATCAGCTTGCTGCGTGTTATGGTATGTAAGAGAAAGAAATGGCAAAGAGAAGAATTGCAGAACTCACCTCCTCTCGTTCAATGAAACCAGTTTGCCTTAAATCATATAATCTGAAAGTAACTGCAGGAAACTCCCCCTTGATTAGTCAATTATTAAGGAGTAGGTGCAAAAAACGGTTGAGTGACATGCAGAAAAAAAAGTGTCTTTGTGTCTGAACTCAAGCCCCTACTTGTATATCATCCTAGAGGAACATTAGGCTTACAATGGATCTTGTCTTCAACTGGTGCATTTGGATGAAAGACACCCAAAGATCGAACAAATTCTCCAAACTCAATTACTCCATTGCGCTTGACATCAAATAAATCAAAAATCTGCAGAAGTGAAGCAAAGAGATGCAACTTAGAAAGATGGAAAAATGACATTGCTATATTATACGAAAAGGTTGCACTACATACCCTGTCTGCGAAAAGGTTCCTCCTGTTTTTGTTCCTGAAGAGTGCAAGCTGAAGTTCTTCCTGATGAGAAGAAGGAGACATTTAAATGAGATTACACATGGTATTAATGAAGTCATGATTGTAAACATAATTAGATCAACATACTTGGATTATATACCTTGTGAATAAGCCCATCATCAATGACTGAACTACTTAATTTCTTAAAGAGTTCATATAAAGCCTCTACTTCGCTAACAGTAACTGCAATAAAAAAAATAAATTAGGAACAGGATCTAGCTGAAACTCAAACTAATGACTAGAAAAAGCAGCTTTGTTTTCCTTTCTTTTCTTTTCCATGACTTTTATGCTTCTTATGCCTTTCAGTGCCAATGGATTTGTCATTGTTGTAGTGACCAACCACACCAAAGGTTGGATTCACAAACCTTTCCATGTACTACTCTCTAACAAACTCAATTTCATGTCAGACAACTAGTTTTAATCTGCAAGATAGTGGGTACTTACAAGGATGTCCTAATATAACACAACGCAACACTTCTCAAAAAATAGCTGGAACACATTGAAGAATAGCTAGGAAGCTTACAACTAGGATGTTGCAACAATGAGCCTCTTGAAAATGCTTACTCACAGGGTGTTTCAGCAGCAAGTACTGTTGGCTCCTCGTACCCCGGTGTCTCTTTAGTTCTCTTTGAATGGTAGCAACCCATGAAGACAACTAGCACCCGTCACTAACAAAATTTCTTGGAAATCAGTGGGCTCATGCCAATTGAACTATTTGAAAACACCAACTGGTAATTTCACAAAGTGTAGATTGATTGGTGACCGAGCTTGATTATCTGCAGCCTTTTCGCAGCTCAAAACCTCTCTGTACAAGAGGCCAAAAAAACAGGCATCACTAGACCAAAAGGTCACGATTGATACGTAAAGAAAATGATTCTGGCATTTCAAGTGCTGACTTTTTTCCTTTCATTTCAGAGAAACTTGAAGTTCAAGCACTATCTAGGGGTGAACATATCTAGGGGGGAACATATCTTTGAGCAAGTACAAAATATTATAATATTAATTGTTTTCCAAAAACAACGCAGGAAAACATGAAGAGTACAAGATTATTTAAGAAAACAGATGTGTTCATTATCTGGGACCACAGGCCTACAACAACAGCATGACCTGATTTGATTTAAGATCTCAAAATCTTTATTTTCTGGTATGTTCCTCAGTTTTCTCAGAAACCGAAATGGGGAATCGATGAATCTGGTCAAAATGTAATTTATCACTGTGTATTTAGTTTTTTAAAAAAAACTTTTCTAGCGCTGAATTCAAAAGTTAGGTTATGAAAATCAATTTAGTCAATTCTCTACCAAAAACGAAAATGAAAGATTCTTCCCATGATTCAAACTTATGAAACCCAGAAATCTCGTCCTTTTTGGTTACTGAGAAAATGTAGAAGTGATCAAGAAACTCTTGACTCTAAAGAAACAACCAAAAGAACTGCATTAACATATAGAAAGTAGAACCTCCTCCTTCCCTCGATCTCCTCTCACAACAATCAGAAGCAAGATTCAAGAAAACCCAATAAAGAAAACATAGACAACAAAGGAACCAACCAACCGAGATTCCATTATCTGCACACATGCCATGAAGCCAAAACAATAAACAAGAAGGAAAAACGATACCCTAAAGAAAGATTTCTGCAACGAAAGAGGAAACTATACAAACCTTTTGCGACTGTCTTGTGTAATCTTGGAAAGTCTGAAAGACAGCACTTTAATCTGTCCTTTCTTCACTGTAAAGTTTTCTTTTTAGGAGGAACAGCATAAGATATTCAGGATCTTGTGTTTCTTTTAGCTTTAGCATATAACTTTAACAGCTTCCCTCTGTTTTATGCATGATTCCTGTCTCTGTCAATGCATTGATTATTTTAGTTTCCACCCATCACTTTCAGGTCCCCAATTTGGATGCATTGGATCTTTAAATTAAGGGAAATAAACAATATCACAGCATGATTCTTCTTTAAAAAATAAAATAATTGAGCTATGCATGCCAAATTTCCAGGAAAAAAAAAATGTATCCAAACCCCCACTGTTTCTAGCCTAGTTGTAAACTTGATCCTGATGATCAAGTTAATTAAAAAAAAATAAAACTTGACTAGTCTAATTAAAAATAATAATAATAAATAAATAAATAACTTACTTTATTTAACTTAATTAAAATCTCAAGTTCACTTGTCACCCCATTAATTTAGGGTAAAACTTAGTGAAAGATATTAATTTTATTTTTATCAAAACTATATCAGGCTAGGTGATGTAAAAGAAAAAATTGGATCAGCTTAAGCTAATTCTCTCAACATGAACTAGTTTTTGCTTATTCGATAATGTGGCAAGTGTTATTTTTTAAAATTTTATTTTTAATATTAATATAAAAATTATATTAAAAAAATAAGAAGCTTTTTATAACTATTGTTTATAAAAATCTCCTCATAACATATATATCTGATTTGCCACCGTAGAGAAAAAGGCATTGACAAGACCTGATCCCATACAGTATATCAAACTCAAATCATGTTTTTTTCATGAATAAATTTTAATTTAAATCTAGTGTTTGTTTTTTCATTTAAAAATATTTTTTATTATTTTAGTATGTTAATTTTAAAAATAAAAAAATATTATTTTAATATAAAAATACTTTAAAAAATAATATTTATGAAAATCTCCCAACGCTATTATTATTATTATTATTATTATTTGGATGTCTTGAATATCTATCAGTTCGTTTGACTTCAGGTAAGAGGGAGTAGGCAGACTGTCATGTTTTCTTGTTTGTCGTATATAATAATGTAAAGTCAGAACTTTGAATGTTTCCTGACGCCAACTGCTGATTAGATGAGGATGAAGACATCATTCACCATTGGATCATTTCCCCGTCGGCATGAACATATAGCACTGTTTGTTAATTTTTTAAAATTTTAAATTAAATTTTTATTTTTAAATTATTTTAATATATTAATATTAAAAAATAAATATTATTTTAATATAATTGAAAATCCATCACTGTTAGTCTCCAATGTCACATCAAAAAGCTACTGACATTTATTTAGAAAAATATTGATAAAATTCAAAAGCATCCGTCACCTCATATTTTTATGTTTGAAAATGTTTTTTAATTGTAAATCATTAAAATAAATAATTTTATTTTTAATATTAGTATATTAAAATTATATTAAAAAACATCTAAAAAATATTAATTAAAATGTTTTTTATAAAACATGATGAACCATGAAAAATCAAACATTACAGGACTTAAATATTTGAGTCAGTTTTTTTAAAATTTAAATACTCCTAACATGGTTTATTTTTTCATATGTGATTTATGAAAAATAGTATTTAAATCGTGACAGTCCAAAGTCATTTTCTTATCAAATCATGAAAATGAGAACCTTAATCTTTGATAAAATGAACATCACTTATAATAATTTTTATATCAAACCATCATATATTATATCCATGACCTAAGAAGATCTTAATTCAAGTCTTGGGATTTCAATTTTGAATTGTCATCCAAATCATGGGATACTAACACATGATGAGAAAAAAAAAAAAAAAAAACTTAGTGTATTATTATTATTATTATTATTATTTAGCAGCTTTGAAATAAAAGGCAAAAAGGGTATGTATTTCCCGTGCAAGATGTATTCCCACACCAACCTAGTGTATTCGTATGTATAAATTTCTCTAAATGCTTTTCAAGATTTTGAGATTTTTTAAAATATTTGAAATTATAATAATAGTTATTTTTTAAAATATTTTTTAATAAAAAAATATATTAATTTTTTATTTTAAAAAATTATTTATAGTATCAGCACATTAAAATAACACTAAATAGAGGTTTCAACTCATAAATTTAAGAAACAAAACCAGTTAATATTGAGAGATATAGCTTAATTAATCAAGTTCTAAGTTTGCTCCTTATAGGTCACCAGTTCGAGCCTAACAAACCTTAAAGTCACTTGAGACTTACGTGGTTATTAACTTCAATGCATGTAGAATTAGTCGAGATACGTGCAAGCTGGTCTAAACATTAATATTAATAATTAAAAAAAAAAGACGGTTAAAGGTGAATGAAGAACTTGAACAAAACTATAAATAGGATTTTTTAATATTAAGTGAGGTTTTAGATAATTTTCATTTCATATTTAAATTTGTAATTTATTTTATTGATAAATATATCTTATTTATTTTTGTAATTTTTTATTAAATGAGGGTTTTGGTTATCAACCTCGAATAACCCTCAGCTTAAGCCAATATATCAAGCCTTCTTGATTATCAAACCACGCAATTAGGATTGCTTAGACTAGAATATTAAATCGAATAAATTAATAAAGGGACTGTATATGACATCTTCATTACATTATTTAATTTCCAAAGTCTGACTTCTAAAAAAATCCGAAGATCAACATAATAATAATAATAATAATAATATTTAAATGAATGACAACAACATTATTAATAGAAAAGGAAACTCGAACGCATCTTGATATGGACATTAATTTCTCAAATAATTATATAATAGCACGACGGGTCGTTGTTTAGCTGATTTTATAGCAACATCATAAGCATCTGACAGCCCATTCTATAATCAAGTAGCTGTATGAAAACGTATTTTGGAATGACGTTTTTAAGAAATTTAACTTTTTTTTATTCAAAATTAATTTTTTATTGTTTTTATGTACTGTTATCCTTCAAATATTTAGTAAGGAAGTCAAATCATGTAGCTGCAAAAAATTGATCATTAATACCTTGGCGTGAGCGTTCAAAGAAATCTCAAGAATCAGTTTTTCAAGCTAAAAAAGTCGTTTCTTTTGACTTTTTAACCCCATTCCCGGATGGAACTTAAAAGATATAAAAGAACTTCCTCCAAGTTGTATATATGACTTTCATCAAATATGGTTTTTATTAAAAATATCTTTTTAAAAAATATATTATTTAAATATATTTTAAAATAAAAATATTTTAAAAATCAATAACTATCTCACTTCTAAATAAGCTAAAACATGCACATCAAACTGTTTTCTTGCAAGTTTTGTTAGCTGTATTTGGAAAGAAATTCGATCAAATTAATCACTAAATTATGTTTGCTTAAACAAAATAAAGTGAAGTTGTGTTACTTGCACAGCTGGTGTCAATTTGTGGATGCCAAGTTGTGGTCTTATTGAATTAAATAAAAAGACTTCACGATCAAAATGTTGCCAACGTTTTAAGGATTTCCTTCTAGTTTTACCATATTTGAAAAGGTTCAGCTACTTTGTGGTTGATATTTCACATCACTAAAAAAAAAAATCATAATTTTTTTATCCTCAATATGCGTCATCTTGTTTATACAATTTTCCCTTAATTTTTAGGGGGGAAATTAAAATCAATCTGTTAATCTATCCTTATACTATGAGCTACTTTTAAATATGGTAAAATATTATTTTCCTTTAACAGTTAATTTTTATTGAAATAGTAGCTTCTAACGATATTCAAAGATTAGGGATAGCAATAGTAAGTCAGGGCTAAAGTTTTCTTATATTCACATTTTATCTAGGTAAAGAATTTAGATATTTATATTTTATAAATTTCAAAAATTCATTATTCAACTATTATTTATTATTCAATATATGTGTGTGTGTTTGTGTTTGGGGGGTTAGGTTTAAATCGAGTTTGACAATATTCATATAATATTTATTTATTGAATAATATTTATTTAATCTTATTTATTAAGGATAGAATAATATTTTTAGTTTAATCTATATATAATTCTTTTGTTTTTAGGTGAACTCTAAACACTCGTAATAAACAGGTTATTGAGAATTCTAGCCTTATTTTGTGTTTGATCTTAATTATTTTAATATTATTATCCATAGAATAAGGTAATTATTTAAAACAAATCCACTCATTTAGGTTGGTATGAGTCATAATATCCACCAAATTTAGAATAAATTGCCCCCATCAAGGATTGAACAACATATTTTATAAATATATATGGCTCCAATGGGACTTTCACAACAAGAATTCACAGTTTTACCGACGGAAATATTTCGTCGGTCTATGATTGATAGTACGTCGGTAAATTATTTACGAACTACATTACTGACGGAATACGTCTGTTGGCTTACCTTTCATCGGTGATTCTACATTTCGTCGCTATATCGGTCAACAAAACAAAAAAACCATTTATCGACGGTTTTACAGATGAAATTTGCGCGCCAAAAAAAAAAGTTTCCCGCTTCAAAAATACAGATGGATTGTTATTCCGTTGGTGATATCACAATTCACCAATGGTTACTTTCCGTCGGTAACTTAGTCGGTGAATTGTTGAAATACCGACAGAATATACCGTCTGTCAATTTGTCGATATTATAACTTACCGACGGAATAATTATGTCCGTAAATCTGTTGGTGAGTCATGAAAACACCGACCGAATTTATCCTTTTAGAAATTTGTCGGTGATGGTCGCGGCTACTGTCTAATGCCGACGGATTTATTTTGTTGGTAAATTCCTTTGTAATTGTTTTATTTATTTATTTATTTTTATAATTATTTAGAATACATAATATAAAATGATATAAATTAATGGTAATAAAAACCAATTATGCAAATAAAATTTATATTAAGCATCAAAAACAAAAAATGAAAGATAAATAATATTCATTACAAAATAAAATATTTCAAAAAAACATAAAATGAAATTTTAAATGTAAATAATGTTTATTAAAAATTAATATAAAAGAGGATGAGGAGGAGGAGGCTGGCTGTTATGCGGCCAACTTGGATTGGGTGCACATGTTTCACCTTGTGCCATGTTCATGACTATTTGACGAAGCTCTTCATAGGCCGCTCTTTGTTGTTCAGATTCTGTTCTGTATTGTTCTTTAAGTTGTGTGTACGCCTCTGATAGGTAGTCGTACCTTTGTTGCAAGGCCACGAACTCCTTAGATTGGGAGCTCCCGACGATGGAAGCAGTACAGGTCGTCCGCAAGTTGTCGACCCTAGTGTTGGAGAGCCCATAAACCCGATTCTTATCGGGTCCACCTGATAATCCAGCCTCCATCCACAAATCCGGATCGAATTTCGGATGGGTCGAAGGATCGTCCCCGTATGTCTCCCTCAACCGATTATTATAGGTCTCCTGAAAATAAAAAAAGTAATCATCATAAAAAACCTAGCTGCCTCTACATTACGTTCTTCTTCTACGATTGGACATTGACTGGTATTACCTTGATTCATTCGCATTGCATCCATAACCATATTTCTGTAAGGATTAGTGTTGTGATCATTTATTGTTTCATACACGTTGCTAGCACTAGAAGTTGACCCAACCACCATTTCTCTCATTCTCCTATTACTAACAAATACCTCTCCATGTGCATACCAACACTGGTAATCCTCCATAAACCCTTTGTGTAGAAGATACATCATTACAACATCTGGATGCACATACCTTTTATTTTGACACTTCCTACATGGACACTTAATACCGCCTCGAGTAAAATTTCTGGGAATAGATATTGCAAAATTAATAAAACCCTGAACCCCATTACAATAATCCATCATCTGCAATCCTTGGGGTGAATCTAGATACATCCATGAACGATCATCCATGACTTCTATCGAACCTCTATAAAATTATGATGACATCATGTATTAATTAATTAACTAAGTTAGGTAAATAAATTTGCAAAAGTATTACTTTACCTCGAGATTATCCAACAAACCAATCACAACTTCTCATAAATATTAAATAGTCATTATCATTTATCAACGTCCATACAAATTAATATATATAAATTAGCAGAAATTACCACTCTGCAATACCATCGATAAAACTTAAAAATGACTTATTAAGCAAGCTATTACTTATTTCAAAACAGAACATGTAATTCGGTAATTCCACAAAGTTTTAACAATTTACAAACAAATACAATCTTACAAAATCTAAAACAAACCATAACATGTATAAAATTATACATTCATATACTACAAGTTTGTTTGAGAAATTAACAATAAAACACGTACATCTACTAACAAAAATACATATACTAAAAAAACAATAAAATTGGCATTTAAATGTTAAAATTTAAATAGATAGAATTACTTATAAAAATTGATAAAATCCATCGGTAAATCAGAACACGGATGCTGTGACCACAAAACTTCAAGAAATACAACTTGTTGTGCTGAGATGAGCAAGATTTTTATTTGGGGGCGAGGGGGGCTGGTTATTTGCAGATGGGGAGGTTAGGATTAGGAAGAAGAAGGAGATATGGGGGAGGAGAGAGTCGGCAGAGTGGCCATATATTTACGTTTTCCGACGGCCTCACCGACAGAATAAAATCGTCAGTGAATACGTCGGCGACTCGTTGGTCATTCTGACGGGAAATCGACACGTCACCGTACGGACCTGCTTTTCAAATCCCTCGGTGATTCCGTCGGTATTTTTGACGGTGCACCGGTCACGTCACCTGCACGGATTTGCCATTTCGATTTCGTCGATATTTTTAACGGCGAACCGGTCCCATCACACGTACGGGTCACCCGTTTTGAATCCGTCGATGATTCTGTCGGAAAAATCACCCGCCAAAACCTCCACGTTAACTACCCACCTATTTTTCATTAATTCTGAACTTTTCGTTCATAATTCGGTTGGTAATTACTGATGGTTGTATTTCGTCGGTAATTACCGACCGAATTACAAACGAAAATTGTCCGTCGGTAATTTCAACTGAAAAATACCGATATAAATATTCTGTCGGGGATTCCATTGGTATTAAGCAAATTTCTAGTACTGTTTGTGAAAACTTTGAAGGGCCATGACCCCCTTTATTATTCAATGTATAATATGGATCATAGTTATTAAACCCGGCCCGGCCCGGGACCCGGTCGACCCGGTGGCTGGATCGGTTCGGGTTTAATAAAAGACCGGCTGTGGCAACAGCCCGGGCAAACCCGGGCGACCCGGGCAAACCCGGACGAGACCCGGGTTTTTTTTTTTTTTTTTAAATATGGGATAAAAAAAAATTTGGTTTAAATATTTCAACTTAAAATGATAATATAGTATCTTTTCAATATGGGGTTTGAAGCCCTTTCATATATATACTCTATGTTTACATGAAAAAAACCATGTTTTTTCAATGTGAGATTTGAAACCCATTAGTATATATACTCTATGTTCCCAAGGAAAAAATCATGTTTTTTCAATGTGGGATAAAAAACCTTTTGGTTTAAATACTTCAACTTAAAGGGATAACATAGTATCTTTTCAATGTGGGATTTGAAGCCCTTTCATATATATACTCTATGTTCCCATGAAAAAAGTTATGTTTTTTCAATGTGGGATTTGAAACCCATTAGTATATATACTCTATGTTCCCAAGAAAAAAATCATGTTTTTTCAATGTGGGATAAAAAAACCTTTTGGTTTAAATACTTCAACTTAAAAGGATAACATATTATCTTTTCAATATGGGATTTGAAACCTTTTCATATATATACTCTATGTTCCCATGAAAAAAGTTATGTTTTTTCAATGTGAGATTTAAAACCCATTAGTGTATATACTCTATTTTTCCAAGGAAAAAATCATGTTTTTTCAATGTGGGATAAAAAAACTTTTTGATTTAAATACTTCAACTTAAAAGGATAACATAATATCTTTTCAATGTGGGATTTGAATTCATTTCATATATATACTCTATGTTCCCATGAAAAAATTTATGTTTTTTCAATGTGGGATTTGAAACCCATTAGTATATATACTTTATGTTCCCAAGGAAAAAAGTTATGTTTTTTCAATGTGGGATAAAAAACTTTTTTAATTTAAATACTTCAACTTAATAGCTTAACATAATATCTTTTTAATGTGGGATAAAAAACTTTTTAAAATATTATTTTAAACTTCATTATTTATAATATGTATAATATATATTTACATGGATTTTTTCATATGAAATATTAATTTTTTTTTAATTATTCCGGGTTAATCCGGGTCGACCCGGGTTAACCCGGGTTGACCCATGAAACCCGAGACCCGGCCCCTTGACCGGGTCAACTCCCGGGCCGGGTTTAATAACTATGATATGGATAGGGTTGGTCGGTCCTTAAAGTTTTATAGTTCTAAATTGTAGAGAAAGAATATAGGGTTCTCAAACCTAAGATCATCGCCTTTAACTATAAAGAAGATTGTCAAGAAAATTCTGATATCTATTCAAAATGTTTATTTCATAAACATGTAGTTCCACACCCATGCATGGTCTATACCTCTACTTCAAATTATTACGAGTTAGAGCCATGAAATGTACACGATGTTGCCTGCAAATTGCGAGCTAACAATCAATAATGCCATGAAAAAACCAAGAATAAAGCGAGGAACATGAATAGGAGGAGGGGTTCCACCCTAGCGAAAGTTGCTTTCCTGTTCATATATAGAACAAAACATGTCTCATCGCTTTTATCGAACCAATGAAGAAGAATCTTCTCCCCAAAATGATACGAGTTTTGATCTGAAAATCTCAATTATTAGATGAGATTTGTAGTTTCTTTATCAAAGTAACAATCATCTAGTGCATGCTTTTTCCCCACGTTAAGTTGTCAACAATAGAATTCTATAGCTTCTGTAGAGTCACGTAGTTACTTTTTATTCCTTTTCTCATTATGGAATAGTCCATCCCATCAATTTTTAACCTAAAACAAAATCTAATAAGAGACGGTTTTACTTTATCTCATTTTACAAAACTTTATTTAGGTTAATTCTAATCCGAATAATATCATCATGGGATTGGTTTTTAATTTTTTAAAAATTTATTATTTATAAAGTTATTACAATTTTATAACTCAAATTATAAATTTAACGGATTATCTTATTAACAAAATTAATATTAATAATACCTAAATGTTTTTTTATATTAAAAAAATAAATCTGTACAATCCAATTATATAATATTATCTAAAATATATCTCATTTCTTCCTCAAATGTACCATAAATCTTGATAAGGACCGAGTTGTCATCCACTTATGCGGATGTGATTCACATGAACAAATGATCTCAAAGAAAAATTGATATCAACAACCCAATTTCGATGGTACTATTTCTACAATCGAAAATCCTAGTATAACCGATGCACCAAACAGGGTTATGAAAAAGTCACCTCACCATGCAATTTGGTGCCAACCAGCAACGTGGCTGTTATTAAAGAACCTAGGTGGATTGGTCTTATCATAAAGGGACTGGTTATGGCTAGGAAAGGTATTAGCACCCTTAGCGCACTTTACCTGAGGTAAGTTGCATTGTGTGGTTTATATAATCTACAAATATTAAAAAACCAAAATTTTCTCACCACGAAATCTAATGATAATTTTCTCATCAAGCAATCTGACAAACATAAGAGCAAATGGGGAAACGCTATTTAAACATCCAAAACTGTGTACATTCACTTGACGTGTTGCTTGTCTCCTTTCTTAAACTTCTTGGACTTCTTGTGCTTGAAGCCTAAATACTTTTCAACATCGTCTTCTTCCTCGTCATCTCCACCCCTCCTCTTCTTACCCACACCTTCTTTAAGTTTCTGCAGATGTGTTTGATCACAAGTTATTCTAATTAATATGAATATGAATATGAGCAAAAACAATACCAATGACAGCAGCAATGATCTTGAGCAAGTTAATAAATACCGTGTGAGAAATTCTTTTGGCATCAATAACACGATCTAACAACATCAAGACCTCCAAAAAGGGTAGAATAGTACTTTTAGTTTAACCAATATATACTTTATTTGTAATTAGGTTAAGACTAAGCATTCATAATATACAGTTTATTCAGAATTGTAGCCTCCTTTTTGTGTTTGATCTCAATTAGTTTAACATGGTATCAGAGCTGGTTTTATGGAACGAAGCTTAATCCTTTGTCTTTCGCTTCTGCAAAATTAGGTATTTCGACAGTCTCTGCAATTATTTTGGTATTTCATCTTCCCTTCAGCTTCTGCAATTTGGTATCTGCATTAAGTTTTTGCAAACTTGTTTTGTGTTTTGGGAGTAATCGTATAATTTCGAGAAGATATTTGTTTAGTTTCTGCAATTGAGTATTTGTTTCCGCTGCTTTTGCATTCTGGTTATCTGTGATTGTTGATTATGGCTACTGAAAGAGATGATTCGCTTCAGTCTGTGAGTGTGAGGTTGGATGGGAAGAACTATTCATATTGGAGTTATGTAATGAGAAATTTCCTTAAGGGTAAGAAGATGTGGGGGTATGTTAGTGGAACTTATGTGATACCTAAGAATATTGAGGAGGGGGATGCTGGTTTGATAGATACATGGGAAGCAAATAATGCAAAGATTATTACTTGGATCAACAATTCTGTTGAGCATTCAATAGGTACGCAGTTGGCGAAATATGAGACAGCAAAAGAGGTTTGGGATCATTTGCAAAGGTTATTCACACAATCAAATTTTGCAAAACAGTATCAATTAGAGAATGACATACGAGCTCTTCATCAGAAGAATATGAGTATTCAAGAGTTTTATTCTGCTATGACAGATCTTTGGGATCAATTGGCTCTTACAGAATCGACAGAATTAAAGGCATGTGGTGCCTATATTGAGCGTAGAGAGCAGCAAAGATTGGTACAGTTTTTAACAGCACTTCGCAGTGATTTCGAAGGACTTAGAGGTTCAATTCTGCATCGTTCTCCACTGCCTTCTGTTGACTCTGTTGTCAGTGAGTTATTGGCTGAAGAAATATGTTTTCAGTCTTATTCTGAAAAAGGAATTATTTCTGCTTCAAATCCTTCTGTACTAGCAGTACCTTCTAGGTCATTCTCTAATCATCAGAATAAGTCTCACACAAGGGTTGGCTTCGATGAGTGCAGCTTCTGTAAGCAAAAAGGTCATTGGAAGGCTAAGTGTCCTAAGTTGAGACATCAGAATCAAGCTTGGAAGCCTGGCAATCAGTCACAATCTAATGCTCATAGACCACCTCAGGGTTATAAACCACAACACCACAATACTGCAGCAATAGCTTCCTCGAGTTCTATTACCGATCCTAATATTTTGGCTGAGCAATTTCAGAAGTTTCTCTCCTTGCTGCCACAAGCAATGTCCGCTTCTTCTTCCATAGGTCAGTTGCCTCATAGTTCCTCAGGTATGTCACATTCTGAATGGGTCTTGGATTCTGGTGCTTCTCATCATATGTCTCCAGATTCCTCATCCTTTACCTCTGTATCCCCTTTGTCCTCCATTCCTGTTATGACTGCTGATGGCACTCAAATGCCATTAGCAGGTGTTGGTTCTGTTGTCACACCTCACATGTCTCTCCCTAATGTTTATCTTATTCCACAACTTAAATTGAATCTTGCGTCTGTTGGTCAAATATGTGATTCTGATGATTATTTAGTCATGTTTTCTAGTTCCTTTTGTTGTATACAGGATCTGCAGTCTCAGAAGCTGATTGGGACAGGCCGTAGGGAGAATGGACTATATATTTTGGATGAGTTAAAAGTGCCAGTTGTTGCTGCTGCTGCTCCTACAGTTGATTTGTCTTCCTTTCGTTTGAGTATTTCATCTTCTAGTTTTTATTTATGGCATTCCCGTCTAGGTCATGTTTCGTCTTCTCGTTTGAGATTTTTGGCATCCACAGGAGCTTTAGGAAATTTGAAAACTTGTGACATTTCTGATTGTAGTGGATGTAAATTGGCAAAATTTTCCGCCTTACCTTTTAATCGAAGTATTTCTGTTTCTTCTTCACCATTTGATTTGATTCATTCTGATGTATGGGGACCTTCTCCTGTTGCCACAAAAGGAGGGTCTCGATATTATATCTCTTTTATTGATGATCATACTCGTTATTGTTGGGTTTATTTAATGAAACATCGTTCTGAATTCTTTGAGATATATGCAGCTTTTCGAGCTCTTATCAAAACTCAATATTCTACTGTGATCAAATGCTTTAGGTGTGATTTAGGTGGGGAATACACTTCTAATAAATTTTGCCAATTGCTTGCCCTAGATGGAACCATCCACCAAACTTCATGCACAGATACTCCTGAGCAAAATGGTGTTGCTGAAAGAAAACATAGGCACATTGTCGAAACTACTCGTTCTCTCTTGTTGTCTGCTTTTGTTCCTAGTGAGTTTTGGGGAGAAGCTGTTCTTACTGCTGTAAGCTTGATTAATACAATTCCATCGTCTCATAGTTCGGGTCTATCTCCTTTTGAAAAGTTATATGGGCATGTCCCTGATTATTCCTCATTTAAAGTCTTTGGTTGTACTTGTTTCGTTCTTCATCCTCATGTAGAACGAAGTAAGTTATCCTCTCGATCCGCTATTTGTGTCTTTTTGGGCTATGGTGAAGGTAAAAAGGGTTATCGTTGTTTTGATCCAATAACTCAGAAACTTTATGTGTCTCGTCATGTTGTCTTCCTTGAGCATATACCTTTCTTTTCTATTCCATCCACTACTCATAACCTGACTAAATCTGATCTTATTAGTATAGATCCATTTTCTGAGGATTCTGGTAATGATAGCTCTCCCCATGTTCGATCAATTTGTACTCATAACTCTGCAGGTACTGGTACTTTACTCTCTGGTACACCTAAAGCTCAATTCTCATCTACAGCCCCTCAAGTTTCATCTGAGATTGTGGATCCACCTCCACGTCAGTCCATCCGTATTCGTAAGTCCACAAAACTACCAGATTTTGCTTATTCTTGTTATTCTTCATCATTTACTTCCTTTTTAGCCTCTATTCATTGTCTTGTTGAGCCCTCTTCCTATAAAGAGGCAATTCTTGATCCGCTTTGGCAGCAAGCTATGGATGAGGAACTTTCTGCATTGCATAAGACAGATACTTGGGATCTGGTTCCTCTACCTCCTGGTAAGAGTGTTGTTGGTTGTCGTTGGGTGTATAAGATCAAGACTAATTCTGATGGGTCTATTGAGCGATATAAAGCTAGGTTGGTTGCAAAAGGATACTCTCAACAGTATGGTATGGACTATGAGGAGACATTTGCTCCGGTTGCAAAAATGACTACTATTCGTACTCTTATTGCCGTAGCTTCGATTCGTCAATGGCATATTTCTCAACTTGATGTTAAAAATGCCTTCTTGAATGGAGATCTTCAAGAAGAAGTTTATATGGCACCCCCTCCTGGTATTTCACATGACTCTGGATATGTTTGTAAGCTTAAGAAAGCATTATATGGTCTCAAACAAGCACCCCGTGCTTGGTTTGAGAAATTCTCTATTGTGATCTCGTCACTTGGCTTTGTTTCTAGCAGTCATGATTCTGCTCTTTTTATTAAGTGCACTGATGCAGGTCGTATCATTCTGTCTTTATATGTTGATGACATGATTATTACTGGTGATGACATTGATGGTATTTCAGTTTTGAAGACAGAGTTGGCTAGACGATTTGAGATGAAGGATTTGGGTTATCTTCGATATTTCCTGGGTATTGAGGTAGCATACTCACCTAGAGGTTACCTTCTTTCTCAGTCGAAATATGTTGCAGATATTCTTGAGCGGGCTAGACTTACTGATAACAAGACTGTGGATACTCCTATTGAGGTTAACGCAAGGTACTCTTCTTCTGATGGTTTACCTTTGATAGATCCTACTTTATACCGCACTATTGTTGGGAGTTTGGTATATCTCACCATTACTCGTCCAGATATTGCATATGCTGTTCATGTTGTTAGTCGGTTTGTTGCTTCTCCTACTACTGTTCATTGGGCAGCTGTTCTTCGTATTTTGCGATATCTTCGGGGTACAGTTTTTCAAAGTCTTTTACTTTCATCCACCTCTTCCTTGGAGTTGCGTGCATACTCTGATGCTGATCATGGTAGTGATCCCACAGATCGCAAGTCTGTTACCGGGTTTTGTATCTTTTTAGGTGATTCTCTTATTTCTTGGAAGAGCAAGAAATAATCTATTGTTTCTCAATCATCCACCGAAGCAGAATACCGTGCCATGGCATCTACTACCAAAGAGATTATTTGGTTACGTTGGCTACTTGCTGATATGGGAGTTTCCTTTTCCCATCCTACTCCTATGTATTGTGACAACCAGAGTTCTATTCAGATTGCTCACAACTCGGTTTTTCATGAGCGGACTAAGCACATTGAAATCGATTGTCATCTTACTCGTCATCATCTCAAGCATGGAACCATTACTTTGCCTTTTGTTCCTTCTTCATTGCAGATTGCAGATTTCTTTACCAAGGCGCATTCCATATCTCGTTTTCGTTTTCTAGTTGGCAAACTCTCGATGCTTGTAGCTGCCGCATCGTGAGTTTGAGGGGAGATGTTAAATAATATCTATATTGTCTTATTTATTAAGGGTAGAATAGTACTTTTAGTTTAACCTATATATACTTTATTTGTAATTAGGTTAAGACTAAGCATTCATAATATACAGTTTATTCAGAATTGTAGCCTCCTTTTTGTGTTTGATCTCAATTAGTTTAACAAGAGCCATGAAATGTACACGATGTTGCCTGCAAATTGCGAGCTAACAATCAATAATGCCATGAAAAAACCAAGAATAAAGCGAGGAACATGAATAGGAGGAGGGGTTCCACCCTAGCGAAAGTTGCTTTCCTGTTCATATATAGAACAAAACATGTCTCATCGCTTTTATCGAACCAATGAAGAAGAATCTTCTCCCCAAAATGATACGAGTTTTGATCTGAAAATCTCAATTATTAGATGAGATTTGTAGTTTCTTTATCAAAGTAACAATCATCTAGTGCATGCTTTTTCCCCACGTTAAGTTGTCAACAATAGAATTCTATAGCTTCTGTAGAGTCACGTAGTTACTTTTTATTCCTTTTCTCATTATGGAATAGTCCATCCCATCAATTTTTAACCTAAAAAAAAAATCTAATAAGAGACGGTTTTACTTTATCTCATTTTACAAAACTTTATTTAGGTTATTTCTAATCCGAATAATATCATCATGGGATTGGTTTTTAATTTTTTAAAAATTTATTATTTATAAAGTTATTACAATTTTATAACTCAAATTATAAATTTAACGGATTATCTTATTAACAAAATTAATATTAATAATACCTAAATGTTTTTTTATATTAAAAAAATAAATATGTACAATCCAATTATATAGTATTATCTAAAATATATCTCATTTCTTCCTCAAATGTACCATAAATCTTGATAAGGACCGAGTTGTCATCCACTTATGCGGATGTGATTCACATGAACAAATGATCTCAAAGAAAAATTGATATCAACAACCCAATTTCGATGGTACTATTTCTACAATCGAAAATCCTAGTATAACCGATGCACCAAACAGGGTTATGAAAAAGTCACCTCACCATGCAATTTGGTGCCAACCAGCAACGTGGCTGTTATTAAAGAATTATTTCAATTAAAATATATAAGTTTTTAGATGATGTTTCATAATATATTTTATATTATTTTTTATCATATTTTTTTAAGTGAAAACCCTTTGAACTTGAAATTTATACAGATTTATATTATCTTGTGCTTAATTTTTATCAAATAAATAAGAATTGTGAGATTTAAACTCGTATTCTTGGTTATTAAAGCTTAGATATCATACCAAAAAATTATTTTAATATAAAAATTTAAATATTTAGATAAAATTTCAAAAATAATTTATATTATTATTATTTTACCGAATTAAATTGAGAAGTAATTTTCACACATTCTAGTCAAACATATCGTCACATTGCTGACAAATCCAGAATGCAGATACGTTAACAAATCTAACTTTCTATATTATAATAACACGTGTAATATGATATTTATTTCCTTGCTACATTTGTCACGAAGCCCGATAGTCTCTTTATGATAATCATAGTTCATAAGTCATCAAAAATAATATAATATTCATAATATAGATCAGCAATGACATAGCTAAGTGGGAGAGGTTTTCATCTTCTACATGTTGTTAAGCATATCAGTATTCTTCAGATTTTTTATTTTTCAAGTGATACAACAGCCTTGATTTATTATTAAATTTATGTATAGTTTGAAAATGCGATGTAAACAATATTTTATAAAAAAATATTTTTTAATTAAAAATTAATTTTTTTAATACGCTGATCTAAAAATATAATTTTTAAAAAATAAAAAAAATATTATATTATACATTTTAGCCCAAAAATTATTTTAAAAAACATATATATCAATATTAGATGTCAGATGTTAGTGGCTTAGAATTTAACTTGAGTTGTATTTAAAAAAACCATGTCAAAATTAGTTTAATATAATAAAAAATTATTTTTAAAAATATAATAATGTTATTTTATTTAAAAAAACCAGTCATAATTCGAGTCTTGTATAGACTGTGGAAAATAATAAGAGGGAATTTGAGATAATAATATAAGAGTATTTTTTAAAGTATTTTTATTTATAAATATATTAAAATAATATATATTTTTATCTTTTAAAATTAAAATTTTATAAATAATTAAAAAAAAATTAAAAATCAACGAAATACTAGTATAACCGATGCGCCAAACTGCAAAAGTCACCTCACCACGCAATATGGTGCCAGCTTTACTGAATTAAATTGAAAAGTAATTTCAAACGTTCTAGTTGAACATATCGTCACATTGCTGACAAATCCAGAATGCAGATACGTTAACAAATCTAATTATCTATATTATAATAACACGTGTAATGTTATATTTATTTCCTTGCTAAATTTGTCACAAAGCCCGATAGTCTCTTTATGATAATCATAGTTCACAAGCCATCAAAAATAATATAATATTCATAATATAGATCAGCAATGACATAGCTAAGTGGGATAGGTTTTCATCTTCTACATGTTGTTAAGCATATCAGTATTCTTCAGATTTTTCATGTTTCAAGTGATACAACTGCCTTGATTTATTATATACATGTATTTCTGTGGTTTGTTTATATATATGAAAAATTAGTTTTTTATAGATGCTATCGTCTCACTAATAGCAATCAATTTAGATTTTTCAGGGCCAATCAATCAACTAATTCCTATATAATCCCAATATGTTTCATTATAGATAAATAAATAATTGACCAATTAATTTGGTCATGTCAAATAATCAACCGGTTCATGTAAAATTCTAATTTTAAGAGATTAAATTATATGGATTCTTAGAATTGTATATGTTAAATTTTGTTATATGCTTTATCAATAATTTAAATGTATGTATGGTCAAGTATGCAAGTTTATTTTAATTGTAATATCAAGTAGGATATGGAGATTTACATCAAGCACTTAAAATGAATATTTAATCCAAGTTTTCACTGAATGATTTCTTTGTGAAATTTATTATACTTATTGATATGTTTTTTGAATAATTTTTTTTAAAATTTATTTTCAATAAGACATATTATTAATCAAATTTTTATTTTATTGTTATTATCAACATATATATAAAAAATAAATATTTGATCTAAATAAGAACAATCTCTCTATTTTTTACGATAACAATAAATATATAACTTAGAAATAAAAATATATCATCATTTCTTTTACAATGTAATATATAAGGAACTTTAACAAATCAACATATTATAAGTATGAATATTTAATCTAAATGTCAACAATCTCTTTATTTTTTACGATAACAATAAATATATAACTTAAAAATTAAAATATATCATCATTTCTTTTACAATGTAATATATAAGGAACTTTAACAAATCAACATATTATAAGGATGAATATTTGATCTAAATGTCAACAATCTTTTTATTTTTTACAATAACAATAAATATATAACTTAAATATAAAAATATATCATTCTTACTTTTACAATGTAATATATAAAAAAACTTTAACAAATCAACATATTATAAACATGTCATTGTAATTGCATATTCAATAATAACTTAGGCATTTATAAAAATATATCTCTCTCCTAAAGGTCAAAATCCATGCATATATTTATTTATCACATTTCTCTCTCTTTTTTTCAATGGAATTCAAATCTTTTATCTGTCTCTTTTTATCATTATAAAAAACACATATAATAAAGATAAAATTAACTAATATGTTATGAAAATCATAAATAAAAAATCGATTGCATAATCTTCAATATATATATTATCAGACCCAACTTAATTTCACTTCACTTGTGAATTTAAATTTTGTTAATCTAGAACTTTACTCAGATTTTTTTAAAATTAAATAAGAATTAATATTATTAAACTTGATTCAATTTAAATTAATTTAAAATATATTATTTTAATATTTTTTAAAAACTATGAATAGTTTTGAAGTCCATAATTATGACAATTTTAACATTTCGACCGCGAAGACAATAAAAAGGACAAGTCACCACGCAATTTTGTGCCAGCCAGGAACATGTAATTCACAAGTTATCAAAAATAATATAATATAATATTCATAATATATTACGAATAACGACATAACGAAGCAGGATAGGTTTTCATCTTCTATATGTTGTTAAGCATACCAGTAGTATTCAGATTTTTTTATTTTTCAAGTGATACAACTGCCTTGATTTATTAAATTTTTCGAACATATCAAGTGTATGTAAACATGTATTTCTGTGGTTATATATATATATATATATATATATATATATATATAAATACAACTTATTTAATTAAATAATATTTAAATCTTATTTAAAAATACAGTAAAATACATGATTAACTACATTTCCAAACAAATTCTTAATCAAGAAAATTTGATTAAAAATATCATGAACATTAAAATTCTACAAAATAAAAAAAAATAAGTCCTGGAATATGAACATTGTACATGACACATCATTACTTTTTTTATATCAAACTTTTTAACAAAAATCAATTGTGCCTCCATAATTAACAAGTAGTGATTATTTTTTCTTGAAAAAGCAAGGCGAGTACATATAAGAACTCTGCTTTCCGCCACCGCAACAACAGCCGACTCTAATTTTTTTTAGTAAAGAGATACAACATGAAGCAGCAGCCTGTTTTCTTATATGTGGGATTGTTTGGAAACAAGATTCAATTTGTATTTTTTTAAAAATTATTTTTTTAATTAAAAATTAATTTTTATTTTCAAATTATTTTAATATACTGATTTCAATTATAATTTTTAAAAAATAAAAATATTTTAAACTATAATTATAATCATAATTCTAAACAAGCTTCTTGTCCCGTGGTATTTCCTCTTGAAGCCAAGAGGACAAAGAGCAGCAACACAATTAAGGTGTGGATCAACCCATCAAAAAGCTTCTACAAGCATAATTATAAAACTCCGATCCGTAAGTCAATTAATGACCATGTTAATTTAAGGTTTGAATTGGTCCATATTAAACAAAACAAAAAAACCTTATTAACTTAAAAAGTTAATAACTTGAATGGATTTGATCACTCAATTAAAACTTAATTATTTAACTTTTAACTTTGTTTTTTCATTAAAAAATGATTAAAACTCAAGTTGTGATTAAGTTTTGATCGGGTTAATTATTATTTTTTTAATTTGAACCAGTTTAAATCTAGGATAAATGAGATTTTAGATGGATCCATTGGATCGGTTTGGTTTGAGTTTTTAAACAATGGAGAAAAAAAAAAAGAAAAACAAAAGAAAAGCTTTGAGATTCTAAGAGGCTAAATCCAAATATTGAGATCCACGGGCTTCCAAAGGGATCCCATTTCATTACTAATTAGGTTTTAAGGTTTCGTGAACCCAAGCCCATATTTTCAACAAAAGAACCTTAAAATCTGCTTGGTCCTTACCAGAAGTGTCCTAATATCATCCAGGGTGCCCCTAGACTAGTCCCCATATATAACAAAATTCACAATTAGACCCTAAAACTATATTGTTAACCAATTGAGTCCCTTTAATTCCCTCCAATCCTCAATCGGATCCTTCTGTCAATAAATTTGTTTGAGAATTTTCTCAATCCAGTCACCAACCAATGCAAATGGTTGGACATATTTTTTTTGAAAAGGGATCAAACTTAGGGTTATTCGTCGATACATAGGGAGGGACCTATATGAAAACAAAAAACGTTAAGGAATTTAATGGAGAGAAAATTAATTATTTGGGGACTAAGTTGGAGGTCATCCCCATCATCCATGTCATCCCCTTCACAAAAAAATCTATAGCCATAAACCCTACACCAAAAATCTTCATTTCCTTGCCAAAACCTTAAAACCCTAAAAAATGTCTTTCTCTAAACCCACAACTTTCCTAGCCCACCTCAAAACCCTAACCACCAAAACCCCTCCCCACCACCCCCACGCGCCACCATCCCACACCATCTCCGTCCGCTTCCTCTCCTTCTCCTCCCCAGAAGAAGCCGCAGCCGAACGCCGCCGCCGCAAACGCCGTCTCCGCATTGAACCCCCACTCTCTTCCCTCAACAGAAATCAACAACAAACCCAACAAATCCCTAAACCCATCCAAAACCCTAATGCCCCAAAACTACCCGAACCCATTTCCTCTCTTACCGGCAACCGCTTGAATCTTCACAACAAGATTCTAACCCTAATTCGTGAAAATGATCTTGAAGAAGCTGCACTTTATACCCGCCATTCGGTTTATTCAAACTGTAAGCCCACAATTTACACTGTTAATGCTGTGCTTAATGCGCAATTACGCCAATCAAAGTACTCTGATTTGCTTTCTTTGCATAGGTTTATTACTCAGGCTGGCATTGCTGCAAATGTGATCACTCATAATCTATTGTTTCAAACGTATTTAGATTGTAGAAAGCCGGACACGGCGCTAGAATATTATAAACAGATGGTTAATGAGGCTCCTTTGAGCCCTTCACCAACGACTTATAGGATTATGATTAAGGGGTTGGTAGATAATGGGAAGTTAGAGAAGGCTTTGGAGTTGAAAGATGAAATGATTGCGATTAAAGGTTTTTCACCAGATCCGGTTATTTATCATTATTTGATGGTGGGTTGTGTACGGAGTGGGGATTCAGATTCGGTTTTTAGGCTTCACGAGGAGCTGAAGGAGAAGATGGGAGGTGAGGTTGTGGGGAATGGAGTTGTGGTTTATGGGGGGTTGATGAAAGGGTATTTTATGAGAGGGATGAAGAAGGAGGCGATGGAGTGTTATGGTGAGTTTTTGAGGGAGAATTTGAGGGGTAAGTGGAGTGCGGTTGCAAATAATTCAGTGCTTGATGCATTGTGTAAGAATGGTGAGTTTGATGAAGCATTGAAGTTGTTTGAGAGCATGTTAAGAGAGCATAACCCGCCAAAGAGTTTGGTTGTGGATTTGGGGAGTTTTAATGTTATGGTTGATGGGTATTGTTTGGAAGGGAGGTATAAGGATGCCATTGAAGTTTTATTGAAAATGGGTGATTATAGGTGCAATCCAGATACTTTGTCATTTAATAATTTGATTGATCAGCTGTGCAGCAATGGAATGCTGGTTGAAGCTGAGACAGTTTATGGAGAGATGGATGGAAAGGGGGTTAAACCAGATGAGTATACTTATGTTCTATTGATGGATACTTGCATTAAAGAAAATAGAATCGATGATGGGGCGGCTTACTTTAGGAAAATGGTTGAATCAGGGTCGAGGCCGAACTTGGCAGTTTATAATAGATTGGTTGATGAGTTGGTTAAAGTGGGGAAGATTGATGAAGCAAAATCATTTTATGATATGATGGTGAAGAAACTCAAGATGGATGATGAGAGCTACAAGTTTATGATGAAGACAATGAGTGATGTCGGGAAATTGGATGAGGTGCTTAAAATGGCTGAAGGAATAATTGATGACGAGGAAGCTGAATTTAGTGAGGAGCTGCAGGAGTTTGTTAAGGGAGAATTGAGAAAGGATGGGAGAGAAGAAGAGTTGACAAAGCTTTTGGAAGAGAAAGAGAGGCAGAAAGCTGAGGCTAAGGCCAAAGAGGTCGAGGCAGCTGAGGCTTCCAAGAGAAGTGCAAAAGCTGTCATCAACTCTCTAATTTCACCCATTGGAAAGAAGGAAGCTGAGACCGAGTCCGGAGCTAATGAGAATGCCATTGAGGCGACCTTGGCTAACAAAGAGGCACAAGCTGAGAAAGGAGAAAGCATTGAGGAAGCTACTATTGCAGAGTTTTCTCCCACTGATGTAAACACAGAGGAGGGAGAAAATAAAGGTGATGATTCAGATGAGACTGAAGCTCAAAGTGATGGTGCAACTGGGCAGCAGGTTGCTCCTTGAAATGGTAAAACTTTTGCGCTTCATCTCACGCACATGAATAGTTTTGAAGTGTGAGGCTGATCTATTCTTATGTAATTAAACATGTTGGGAAATAACGATGATTTATCTGCCTATCCTTGTTGTACTGTCTGCTGTTTCTCAGAGTTTGTAGAGCTGATACATATTTGGTCGATTTCTCTTTGATCTTTGTGCACAATGAGCGCGTGATTCTTCTTTTTTTTTCCTTGCTAAACGCAATGAACTTTTAACATCCATCATTTTTTGATACAAATCTCGTAATATTGGGGCTATTAGTTAACAGTTATCTTTGATTAGGAATTCTTAAGATGGTTGTGTTAAATCTATGGTCCTCGAATCCCAGTACACAGGACGCTCTATAGGAATAGATTCTTTTAGCTTGCTGAATGATTCAATAGAACAACTTTGTGGTAGCAATTAAAATACGGAGTTAATTGGATTGCTGTCTTTGCCGACATGACATGACATATTCCTCTACAAATGGTGAAGCATTATCCATATGGGAACTGAACAAATAGCAATGATGCTGTCTCTAATTAGCTTTCCTGGTACCGCATTTGATGTAAATGCAGCTCTGTTCTATTGCTTTGTTCATATGTTTATTTGGTTAATTAGACCTTGAACACCAAATGGGTAATGAGCAGGAGTTCCAGTAATTCATGCATGCAAACTCTTTGAATCAAATTGATAGTATTCATAACGTAGATCAGCAATCACACAAGTAGCAGGATAAGTTACCACTAAGTATATGTTGTTAAACATCTCTGCATCTATGAGATTTTGAGTAAACAATTGAGTATCATCACAATGGGGAACTATAAAATTCAGTATGACAAATATGAAATACCAACAGCATTTATATCATGTGAGCAATGAAAATCATTGTAGAAAAAAAATAGTGCAGTGGCTTGGAAGCAAGCTAGCTTGATCTCAAAAGCCCCGCAATAGGCCTAATTTGTTAGCAGGACGGCTTGTTCTTCCTGTCAATTGTCGTGGACATTCTCTTCTACTAGACTGAGCTTGCGTTGCAGATTCCACCACACTTCTTAAGACCTCCTTCTTATACTTTCTGAAAATATGATAAGCTCATTTTCACTTTTACAATTTCAATGCCTTGCTGTTTTAAGAACCAAGGATTGTTTGTTCACCTCTTAGGTTGCGGTATTAAAATAGACAGTCCTCTCTCTCTCTCTCTCTCTCTCTCTATATATATATATATATATATCTTAGCAGTACAGTCTAAGATACACAGCAAAGATCCTGTAATTGGCTTCATCCAGTAGCTTGAAAGCCTTCTTTTTGTACTATCAAGCAAAAGTTGATGGAAGAACAGTTGTTTATTATACAAATTTATCAAAAACTGTAGGGTTTCATCAATTCCATCCATTACAAGATACAAGAAAAGGATGGAAGAAGTAGGTACAACACACAACAGTCTCAAACACAAACCGTGTAAATGTCTTCAAAATCACTTCGCCTTTAGCTACAAAGGTTAGGTATGCACACTCCTGTTTCTGGACTTTGTTGTTCCTTCCATATCCTCCCAGTAACTCTAAGCTTCAGCTCCTTCCTATCCCCACCAGAGAAGAAAAGTGCCATATTTCGTTGAATTATGAGACCGTCATGACTATCCCTGACCTTCCGGTGGCTATCTCGGACACTTCGCGGGGTACCCTCCCATATAAGTTTCCTGCCATTTCCTCCGACCTCAAGGCTATAGCTATAATTCCGAGCCTCAGCCTCATCACCCATGAAACGGAGGAATGCCATATAAACAGGGGCCATGCCAAGCTGGAAAGCTTCAAAGTGAAGGCAGAAGTATTGACCAAAACAATGGAAGACCTGACCAAAAAAAAAAAAAGGACAAGCCATCCAATCAGGTACAGAACAGCCAATAAAGAACTTGCAGAATCCATTAGTGAATATTGAATCATGAACTCTATAATAAATATGCAGGTCATGGCTTAATCCAGAAATAGGCAAGTCAAGGTTGGGCGCTCATTTTAGGGGCTGGGAGTCTAGTGACAGACTCATATGAACGCATGCCAGAAAATAAAAGGAAGTGAATGTCTCTCGTATAGGCTACACAATAACACAAATTGAGTAACCAGATGCAATCAAGCCTGGCCAATGTGCTTATGAATAGATCAAAATTAACAGAACTTCTAGCGGAATAGTTTAAGGGATGAAAATCAAAACATGATTGATTTGGAAATGTCTTTACCACCTAGGTTAAGTGGTTAACAGTTAGTAATGAAATTTCAAATGGCATCCACTACAAAGATTGAAAGATTTCATTTTCCAAGGGAGGCCTAGGATATTTAATAATGCCACCATGTCATGTTATCCATATCACGTTGACAGGTGACAGCCATATATACTTCCTTCCTTTCTTTACTTCTGATAGTTGGGGAATCCAGGAGCCAGGAGTCAATGCCAAATTGCGTGTAGAAGAAAAAGCCTGCAAACTAATTTATTTCACCTAGCTTCGACAAATCTGTCTAGGTGCTATGATCTGAACATGGTTGATTGACAGCCAGTGTAAAGCTAGTGAAATCTTATATGGCAGGATCTGAATATGGTTTGGGCTACAGTTTAGTTTAGTGGAAATAAGTTGGCTTCAAGTTTAACATGTCAGCATCCCATAGTTGGATAAATATTCTATAACCTATTTAACCATGACTTGTGAAATTGTTCATGCAAACCCAGTTTATAAAATGTCAAAAACAATTCTAGAGTTACCGTCAACATCCAAGTGGCATTCTCCACTTCGCGGGGATTAGACTTCACATAGCGATGGTTGAAAGTGCATCCTATGTGCATGTCCACCTTGTGATCATCCCTTAGATGTGCAACCAGGAAAGGGATGTCCCCAACAACAGAGCATTCTGATCCAGCATAGGGGCAATTATATGGTCTGAAGTTGCAAATTGCCTCGTGCTTGAGCTTGCTGTAATATGGAAATATCTCTGGGCACCCCAAGTTGTAATATTTGCAAGGCAGTTCTAGTGACTCAGCCACCTTTTCTAGGGCTAAACATCTAATGTCCCCAAGCTCCTGCCTACATGTGGGGCAGCGATTTTGTACCCTTGTTTTACAGGTGGAACATAGCGTGTGCCCATTGTGACACTGCAAAGAAGAGACGGTTAAAATCCATATATTAATGTAGGTTTGTAGGCATAGTTTAGCAAAACACAGCCATGTTAGCATTCCCCTCCAAGATTAACAAGAGAAAGTTCAGTGTAGAGGCAAGCATACTACGCAAGACCAAGAAATAAATAAGAAGAATCAGGTAAAAAGTTGACAAGTCAATGATGGAATGCAGCAGGCCAATATTAGGCTGCATACTTCAATATCTCTACCTATATAGCACTGATATACGTCTTATTACCCACTTAATTTGCAGCTTGGCATGAGCCATCATTGCTTCAAAAAATCAAAGTATTATTCCAGAAAAAACTCTCTACATAAAAGAATCACATACGAAGTCAGAAAAAAGAAGTGAAGCTTGATCTCCAGATAACATAACTGAAACGAAATTCTCTTCAATTCCAAAGCAGATATAGTACTTGACAGCTTATGTTGCAATTGATAAGAACAATTAAAGGACAATAAGAAAGCAACAAACTTAACATAGGGAAGTTCAGATATCACTCGAGGTAAAAGAATTAACTTCTGGAAAATGGATCAAGGATCTCGCAGAATGGAATCACCTCAGCTTCAGGAATGCTCAAAGAGGATCTCATAGCATTGCAACCCTTGCAAAAGCGTCACTAGAATGCCATCCGTTCAAGTCAAATTCCCTCACACACTCAAATTCAGCACTAATCTATTGAAATCAACTCACCAAAAACCCAAAATTGTTCTCACTAAAACAGCCCAAAAACATATCCAATTCAACCATCATCAACTCTAAAACAACACATCATCACTATGCGCCTGAAATCACCAATGTCCTTAAAACCCAATTATCGAATCCAATAAGATCTAACATGCAGCTATCAAACATCAAAAACATAAAAAAAGAAAAAAAGACAGCAAGCAGACAAGATCAGATAAACACAAACCATAAAGTACACATCTTCACAACAAAGTAAACACACAAAGAACAAACCTGATGAATTGGTGGGTACATAGAATTGGTACAAACAGGACATTCTAGGAGCTCATGAACACTAGTTGCAGGAGCAATAACTGTAGGACCCCCAGCAACATTGGCATTACCATTGCTGTTGTTGTTTACATTGTGAGGCTTTGGTGATGCAAATTGATGAAGGTGATGATGTTGTAAATTATGGTGATGGATCTCATCCTCATCAAGTCCATCTGATGATGACACACATTCAATATTATCAAAATCCATTGAAGTACAAATTTTTACAAAAATAAAAAGAACCCAACAAGCCTAAAATGGCAAAAACTCAATATTTTGACACGAACCCAATTGAAAAAGATTGGATTTTCAATAATGGGTCTTTGGTATCTTTCTTTCTTGTATCTAAAGTTTCAAGCTTTTTTCTGTTTTCTTGAGAAAGTTTTGAGTGAGAGAGAGAGAAATAGAGGCTTGTTTGGTTCCTCAGAATCTCTCTCTCTCCAAAAAAAAAAAAAAAACATTCTTTTCTTGGCTTGTTGTCTCTATCTTTTGTGTTGTCTCTCGCTTCCAAGGTTTGTAAGGACGGAGAGAGAGGAGGATGACCGTTGGATTTAAAATGGGACAATTGGATTTGAGATCAACGGTTGTTAGAGGTTTAATGCTTGTTAATTACAGTGCTTTTGTTGATAAATTGAAAAGGACGTTACTTAACAATATTTTAAGCATATTTTCAATAGGAAAGTTATCCCAAATACATAAAATCCATTTTTTTTTAGAATAACCAGAAGAAAATAACTGTTTAAACAGCTAATTTTTTTCACACTGCAATTAGCTGATTCTGTTTTCCAAACCTATTTTTTCCACAGAGTAAAAATTACTTTTATGGGTAGTAATTTTCATCACTAATAAAAATGATTGTTGAGGAGACGAGGAAGCAATCCATGTTTGTATCTAATGCAAAGAAGAGTAGATCACATCACCTACCAAAACATGACAATTATAGAAGCTTTCTTTTTAGATGATTAGGTTAAAGATTCAGAAGTAGTCCAATTTTCTATTTCCATCCTGTAAGTAATTTTTTTTCCCCTTCAAATTTTGGTTTCAAATTGTTGAAATTACACCATGGATCCTGAAGTGCTAAACAGCCTAAATCAACACCCTGATTCGACATATCTACCTTCCTGTCTACATGAATTTGGCATCCTCATGATATGATCAGTTTATCAGAATCAAATGCTAAATTTCCAGGCAACAAATTTCCATGACATTCAACAAAATGAATTTTATCAATTTAGCAACAAGTTTTAGAATAAAATAATGCTAACTTCTTAAAAAATAATAATTCATGAAGTTATTGAACCCCATCTAACTTATCGATGTATTTTAACTTAAACATTAACATGATGAGAATTGATAAGAAATAACTCTGTTAAAATCTAATTTAATATTTTTTAAATAGTATATTTTTTCAAAATAAAATTATTTTGTTTTGTTTAAAAAAAAAACCTTAAAATCATCTCGTTTTAAATTAATTCAAGTTAACTTACTCAATTTATGATTTGTATCAAAAACTAAGTTTAATAAATTTAATTTATTGGATCTTTGAAACATGAATCAAATTTTCAACAAGAGATTTCGGTAGATTTTTCTCTATAAAAGTAGCATTACTGTTCAATGAAGTAACTTCCATATACAATGAAGGAAGGAGTGGAAGAGAAGGGAGACATGACATGATACTGTCAAATTGAGTAAGCAAGCAAATGTAAAGGCAGCAAAGACAGCAAAGGCATGATGCTTAATAAGGCCACATGATTGGTTTTGTTCTTTAAACAATGTTTTTTTTTTTCTCCTTTTCGAACTTTTAACAATAATTATTTGGAGCCTATGTAAGGATGTTCTGCTTTCTTCCTTGCAATAGCTTTGGACTCAGCAATAAGTAGGCCAACTTTCTTTCAACTTTCACTTTCCTTTTACAAGTTTTGACTCAATAATGCTTGATTTAATAAGAGGATAAAAGGATGACAAGCTAAGAAGATGTCACCTAGTCACAGTGTTCAAGCATCAAAAGTTGTTAAAGAGGTAGTCCCACATGTGGGTTACCTGTTGTCCAGTGGAGCAGCTCTGCCCTATTAAAGGTCATAGAGCCCTAGTGTTGATGAAATTATGTAAGCATTCTTCCTATTGTATGGAGTCCAAGACTCCAAGGTGCTAAAGGGCACCCCAAAATTGTAGGACTAGAGGGGCAAAAGATTTGCTGAGAACTTCAGCCAAATCCTATTGCAAGTTCTATGACAGCAGATAGTGCTGGACTTAGGCAGGCAAAATAAAAACAGCTGAAAGTGCCAAAGCAATAATTTAATTCTCCCAGAAAATTCATGATGGAAAATGGGATGGAAGAACTTGATTGTCTTTGGCTGACTGATGTAGAATACAGCAGTGATATAAAAAAATCTGAACTCTGGTTGGGAAACTGTAGTTTTTGAGCAATTGTAACGTGTATAGAGAACTTTGGTTTATTAAATTAATGTGAGCTTATTATGTACAGGTATGTGATGTGAGGAGGCTACAAACAACATTCACCAGTAAATTACATGCCGGCAACTATCTTAGGAAGCTCTGATTCCACCTCTGGTTCTCCATCAGAACCCTCCACAGTCGGCTACATAAACATCAATTGATTAGACACGAGAGCTTTGGAGACAAGGATCATCAATAAAGATTTTTTTATAAAGATGCATCCAAAGATTAATACGCACCTCAGATGACTTTAATTTGTTTTTTGAAAGATAGCGATCCAACGCGCCCCTGCCATACAGGATTTTGGCTCCAGCTCCATCTTCCTCAGGTCCAATAGCCTCTTCATCAACTACAACAGCATCTATAATATCAGCCCCCCTTCTTACATCAGGAATCTGCACAATTTAGGAGGCAGAATTGCATTATCTAACTGTTTTCTGAAATACAGAGAAAAGATGCATTTCCAGTCAATAAACATCACAATCAAGTTGAAACCAAAAGAGTCCCAGAGCCTTGCTTCTGTTTCTCACAGGACACATTTGGGAAGATTAGGCCCAAGGTCTGGGATATAAATAAAAACGGAGAAAAATCTTAGAAGCAATTGACAACAACCAATGCAAAATCCCTATCTCAGAACAGGAAATCAAATGATACTCTAAACACTGAAGGACCGGTTAGTTGTAATGAACCACAGAGGTCCACCTCATGGTAAAATACTATTCAAGGAAGATAATGGGTGTCAATCATATATGAGGTAGTTCTTCTTTGTAGCTCTTTCTTTTTCCATTTTCCCTCAAGAAAGTTTTACTTACCCCGCCCTGTGGATGGAATCCCTGCCAGTCAAATGCAAAGTTAAAGGCATTTTAACCTGGACCACCCCTGGGCCATTGGCACAAGGACGAATCCAATAAATTCAGTTTACAAAGGTTCAATACTAAAAGAAGAAGTTTGGAACTGGAAGAGACTTATATATGATGCTTTAATTATTAGTGTCCATCTTTCAAATATACCGGGACAGGCTTCTTCTCATAATATATATAACCTTTCCATCAGAATCAGGAATTGCCCAAAAAAACAGAGAGGGGAGGGATGTCATACCTCATACATGGAATCCATCAAGATGTTCTCTAATATGGACCGCAAGGCCCGAGCCCCGGTATTTTTGGTTATTGCTTTTCTAGCAATTGATCTCAAAGCATGATCTGTAACATGTAGCTTCACCTGAGGGGGGGGGGGGAGAATTGGATGGCTTTAAAACTAAACATGTTTACTGTCCAAGAGAATAAGCAACAGATGCATTAAGAGTACAATGTTTATCCAAGAAAGCATCTAAAAGAGCGGGTGGCTTGGAAAAACGCTTACACCATTCATTTGGAACAACTTCCTGTATTGCTTCCCGAGGGCATTCTTTGGTTCTGTCAGAACCTAAAGAACATTATTTCCAGTTAGGGAGTGACAAAGAAGTCCAAATAAACAATAAGGTTATAAACAACGAGGAAATTCTTCACGAGCATATGTAGACCAAGTGCATCAATTACTTTGTTTCCACCAAACCACTGTAAATGTGGGAAATGGAAAAGGGCAAGTCTAAGCTTATTATCCATGATATCAAACAATTTCAAACCTCTCCATGATTCCAACAGAAACCTAGCATCATTAAAGAGAACAAACAGGTGTTGATTTATTAGACAGGGAACATTTCAACAATATATACCTGGACAAGTTGATCCTCAGTGAGAGCTGATAAACTGACGAGGATAGGAAATCTTCCAACAAATTCAGGTATCAAACCATATGAAACAAGATCACTGCTTTCAGCCTGGCAAAGATTTCAGTTCAAAAAATATTCAAGTATCTAAAAGCAGATAGTAGCAAAGACAAACAGTGGCAGTTGCATAAAAGACAAAAGGGGGGCCATCAAAGCTGTTGCTAATTGAAGACCAGTTTTCACTTACAGTCTCCAATAAAGATGATGCCATGGCAGCACTCGTAACACCACCTGTCCTCATGTTTGCACGTACTGGTGCACCAAACCCAATCGATGAATCTTGGTGCCTGCAAGGATGTCATAAATATTTACTTACATTTCCCTTTTCGAAAAAAGGATTCATATTATACCACATGAAGAGAGAGGAGGGGGGGGATGTATGTATGTAAAACCTTTCAGAAATGGTCTTCTCCAAATCAATGAAGGCACCCCCACATATGAAAAGAATATCCTTTGTGTCGATCTATTAAAAAAATTGATCATAAGAGATTAAGAAAAAAAGCAATTGCAGCAGCTGACTTTTCACGGTCACATGACGACTTGACCGTGTCTGTAGTTGTCAGGAAGTCTTAAGATTAGCAAAACATGTCCATGGATATTATTATGCGGATAATTTGCAAACCAGTCGGAAGCATGTGTTACAAACCACATTCTACCTGAATATCGTCTCCCCTAGGATGCTTTCGAGCTTCCTTAACTGGAACATTGACTACCTAGATCAGGAAAAAAAAAAAAGCATGGCTGTAAACATATGGTTGGAAAAAAATAACCAAATAGAAGTGTTAACAATTCAATAAGCTAATCTTTCCATACATAACAAAGGGTACAGATGGATCATCTAGCTATGTCAGTAGCAATGGTAATAGAATTGAGCCAGCAGAGATATGAAGTAATTCATAATCATTCTTCTCCAACAACTTTTGGCAGCACTTACTGTTCCTTCAAGCATTTTCAATAATGCTTGCTGTACACCCTCCCCCGACACATCTCTACTGATGTTAACACTCTCAGCCTGCATATTGAAAAGACAGGAGATGTAGAGATAATGTTAGAAGGGGGATGCAATTTTTGAAGAAAAGAAATAAAGATGAAAGTAGTGATGGTAAAATGGTGGACATAACCTTTCTTGTGATCTTGTCAACTTCATCAATGTAAATGATGCCTTGCTGAGCAGCTGCCACGTTATGGTCAGCAGCCTGAGATAAACAGAAAAGAAGGGAAAAATTTAGGCTTGTTCATTCACAATAGGCAAGATAATAATTCAGTGTCCAACTTGTGCAGCAGAGCCATGGTTATTGGTACAGTGGCCCCACTGAAAATTTGAACAAGCCAAGCAAAAAGAGTTTATAATTGTCACATGTCAACTATATCCTAATGTGTATCTATAAGTTCTGAGCAGAGTTTTTAGTTGCCAGGGATCTAAGGACCATAAACAATGAAATGATTGCTCATATGAAAACTGCTCAATTTTTCCCTCTCCCTATGAAGAAAAAAACCAGTTAATAAATGAAAATAAACTCAGTCTCCGTCTCAGGCAAAACCAAAACCATATACCGCAACAGCTTATCATATATCCACACTAAATCAGGAAATCATAAGATACCAGTTCATAAGTTTTGAGAGAATAGGCTAAGAATCTAAGACAAGCTATGGAAGCAACAAGTTAATGAATGACAATTAAAATGGCACTGGACATATATCACGGAGAAGAGTATTTCCCATGTAGAAAAGTGCTTGAAGCAGAATATAAATAAGATTTGTGAGAACTCACTGTCAGTAGTTTGTATAACATGGACTCCACATCTTCCCCGACATATCCTGCCTGCACATAAAAATTTCATGGTAACTTAAAATCAGCTTCCCTAACAAGATTTTCCAACATACATACATCAGCAACCAAAATTTACCAAAGAATTGCAGTAATAAAACATATCAATTAAACATGTTCAAATTTCCTTTTTCTTAAAAAAAAGAACGAAGAGGGGGGGGCATCTAAGAAGAGAAACCCAAGTGCAAACATCTTATTTCAGATGCAAAAGCAATACGAACATGTTTGTCCCTCTCAAGAAACGTGGCCATTTGATTTCAAACCATCAATATCAACGTGATTTTTTGCATCTTCAATCCATAAAAGTAAATGCCGAGGCAAAATACACAGCAGTACACAACTAATCTAGATGTGATTTGGGTAAATGAATTGACTTTTAAATAAAATCCAATTGAAGGTGAGAGAAAACAATAAGCGATAAAGTTCATAATAGGTCAACAACAATAAAGTAATGAAAATCACCAACTTGCCTGAGTCAAAGTAGTTGCATCTGCAATAACAAAAGGAACATTCACAAACCGCGCCAAGGTTTTGGCAAGTAATGTCTTCCCTGTCCTTGAAATGACATAAAAAACAGTGAAGTGAGAACAGTAACTAACAGTTTCTAAAACAATCAATTTAACAGAAATTCTATTCCACGCCACAACTTATATTTAGGATGAAAAAAGACCAAAAGAACGTTGAAGGAAGCAGTACTAATTCTTCTGCAATAAGAAAGGAGTGGGGAAAGAGACCATAGAAGCATCAATGTTTTCTAATGTCCACAGTCAACTCTTTGGCGTAAGTCGAAATAAAAATTAAAACATCACAAAGAGTAGCACATGTAAAACTTTGACACAAGGTTCCATGACCAGACTAATCATCACTACCTATTCTATCAAAACAAAATCATCAACAACTAGGGACCTTTATCCATGCATGAGAGACCAACATCTGTAACAGATTATCAGTCAATTCAATACAGCATATTAACAGAAGAAGCATCTAAAGAAGAACGCTGAAAAAAAAAATATCATAGCATAAGGACAACTCTAGAGAGCTAGGTTATTCTTGGGACCTTGTTACTAGTACCATTTAAAAGTAATTACATCATCGAACAATCAGAATAAGGACAATGAAAAATTACCTGAACCTGTTGGACCCATTAGAAGAATATTACTTTTCTCAAGTTCAACTTCCTCCTCATCCATGGTTTCTACTTTTTCATTGCCTGAATCTGCGTTGCACCTAGCTTCCCAAGTTGTACTAAGCATGTTAAAACAGACAACTCTCACAATAAGCATAATGAATAACAGCATTGCAACTCATGTCTGCACAAAACATGAACTAGCTATTGAATATTGACCCCATGATCCAGTAGACTTCCCAGCAATCTCTGAGGAACAAAACAATGTCCCCAAAGAGGATAATCAAGTTTACTAGCTTATTATATGGTGAAGGGTACGGTGCATTCCATTCCCAATGGACAAGGGAAGTACAGACAAGCCATTACTGTGACTAGGAAAGGGAAGAAAGGATTCACCAATGCCACTTCTTTTGAGTGAATAGAAAAGAAGAAAGACAAGAAAAGGTACCAAAAGAAAGTCACTCAATCGATAATATTAGTAACACATGTTGAATACTGTAGCAGTTTGCATGCTCACTGATATATTAACCTTATCAGCAGGAAATCCAAAAAAAAAAAGGAAAAGGAAAAAAGAAAGAAAAAGGGTGTACTTTCATACCGAATAATTCCTTTCCATTCTCCCTCCTTTCTCAAACGAAAAAGAGGAAAAAAGAAAAAGAAAAAAAAAAGGGTGTACTTTTAATCGAATAAAAAACCTCTGCTGTAAATACAGTTCAATGCTATTCACTAGCTCTGGAGCTAAGTATGAAACTAAGGCCAAAATATTATGTGGTTTAAAAGACATCAAAACAAAAACTTTTGCAGCTATAAATACGGTGAACCACCAGTACATTCAGCCAGAGATGAAGTTCCATGGCATGACTGTGATTTGTGTTCAATTGCTTGTTAGTAAATCAAAAGCCATTGCATTTTTGAATGGGCAATTAGTGCCTGACATATGATCAATAGGTTTTCTTTTCCAGTTATGCATATGGAAAAGGAAGAAAACAATGGAACAACATTTACTACTAAGGAATAAAACTGACCATTTTTTAACAGACTGTAGATAGATCCTCTTGTAGTGATTGTAAACAGCAACAGAGAGCACCTGTTCACGACACAAAATTAGAAAAAATGAGTAGAAAGGCAGATAGACAATACTAAAATGAAACAAGATGACAAGCAAGCAAAACAGAGCATAAGGATTGTCCATGTATGGCTGCATACCTAAACTCCTATGAAAAATAAAGAAAATTCAAAATAAAGACAGTTTTTCTTTCTTCACTTCAAAAAGATACGCCAATTATGAAAACATTATGCTTCTATAGCCATCCTCCGATAAAAGGCCATATCAAAAAATTCCATTAAAGCAATGAAGCATGTCCATTGTTTTATTTTTCTTCAGCATCTAATAATTTAACAAAATATTACATTCAAAACAAGAACTATGAACAATTTAGGCAATCTAAAGACAGCCTCTTCCTTCTGAAACTGATTCAAATTATAATGCTGGCCACAATAACCAAAACTATGATGGCACTAATTGGTAAGCTACTTCCATAGCATCTAAAAGCAAAAATCACTCTAAAAACAATAAGTAGCCAAATGCCAAACCACAATAAAGAAACCCCACCTTCTTAGCTCTCTGTTGTCCAATGACAAACTTATCAAGTGCCTTACAAATGTCCTTTGGCGTTGGAAAGCTACTCCCCAAATTCGATCCACCCCAAGACCCATCCTTTGAACCAGACCCACCTCTACTCCCTACCTTCAAAATCACTCCTCCATCAGTCACCCTTAATTTTGCAACACCATCACCAGGTGGTTCCCACACCTCTGGTGGGTCGCCATAACCAGACCCATCACCACTATTACATCTCACTTTCTGACTCCAATTCCTATCAAAGTCTTTACTTGAATTACCGCTACTTCTCGTATTTTCCAACAATTGAGTACCCTTTTCAACAAACTCCCCGCAAAGAGAAACAGGCTTGAAAGAAGTGTAGTGATGAGGAGTATTTGCAAAATGGTCATCCCATTTTGTAGTTTTGCTAGCACAGGGAGCACTAGACAAGCGACTTCCCACATGCATGTAATTGAACATAAAGTATCTGAAATGAGAAGCAGTTTCTTTGGTGGGTTTGCCTCTAACTGCAGCAACGGCCATGGTGGTCGAATTTTCCCAGGAAAGTGAGGGAAATTTAAGCTAAAGAGAGTGGAAAAGATTTATGGTTCATGAGTCAGGATTGAAAATTTGCAGATGGATGTTGGATAATTGGGTGTGAATTGAAGCGTGTATGTTTTAGATCTTCAAATTATCAAGCATTTTTGGAGGATTTTGTTGCAGAAGAGAGAAATTAAGGGACACAGGGAGAGGAAAATTAGGGTTTGTAGAGTGGTAAAGACTGGAGATTGAAAGAGGGGTTTTGGATAATTCGGTGTGAATTAAAATGGGTAAATCTTAGATTTTTTGAGTATCTTGTCTCGGTGGAGATTTTTATTTTCACTTTTATTGAGAATTATAGGTGGAGAATTTTTGCAGTAATATAAAGGAATTGAAAGAGGAAATAGAGAATTTTAAGGAAATATCTGGTGAGACCAAAAGTTCCAAGAAAATCCACAGTTTCAACCTTAACAAACAAAAAAAGAAAAATCTTCAAATTCAAGGATAGGGTATAGATTTGGAGATTGGCCCACTTTTATTTTCACTTGCATACAGCGAACTTCCCTTTACAAATGATGCTTTTGGTCTCTCATGTCTGTGTTTGATGAGCTCAAACCCTCTCATTCTTTATAGCAGTTGACCTCATTGTTTTCTCACCTGCATCATTACCGTAAATGGTTTAGCCAAGCAATCCTTGATTACTTACCTGCAAGAGTTTTTTTGCTCTTTGACCACTTTGGATTGCCTGCCTTGTGTTTTGGAACGTTCCCCTCTCGACTACGGCCAGTGGCCTCGCCATTTTCACCTTCATTTCCATGCATAACTTCACCAGGCAATGCTTCGTTACCATCTGCAAGATTTTTCTTCTTGTTATCACCTTTGGTTGGACACGCCTAGACTTTATGGTATCATTCGCCTCTCCACCGTGGCCAGTGGCTTCAAAGAGAATACCTGATCTTCTTCACCTGAAAGAGCAGTCACCCTATTTTCTGAACCCATGACTGTACTAGCTGGCTACGGTGTTCTCTCACCGGCATCATTAGCATGCAAGGTTTCGCCAGGCAATCGATCCCTGACTACCACCAGCAAGAGTTTTCTTGCTCTTTGCCACCGCATTTAATGAACGCATCAACCGAACAGCATTCTCAGTACCATCATTGACATGCATAACCTCACCAGGCAATGCCTGATTGCCACCTGCAAGATTTTTCTTCTTGTACACCGAGCCTTTGGTCGGCCACACCTGGAACTTGTGATATCATTTGCCTCTCCACTATGGCCAGTGGCCTCACCAGGCAATACCTGATCCTCTTCAGCTGAAAGATGAATCACCCTGTTCTCTGAATCCATTAGACTAACAATATCCTTGCCATCATCACCATTCATAACTTCACCAGGAAATTCCTGGTAACCACCAGCAGGATTTTTCTTCTCCACTGAGCTCTTTGATCGGCCAAGTGGCCTAGGCTTTCTAATTTCATTCCCCTCTCCGCTATGGCATGTGACCTCAATGAACTATAACCTTTTTTCTTCACGTAAAGGAGCAGCCATCCTATTATCTAAAATCACCTGCCTGGTTATGTTGTCAGCATTTTTGTTTCTATCCACAACATCACCAGGCAATTCCTGACAATCACCTGTTGGCTTGTTTTTCGAGCCCTTTGGTCGGCCAAGCCTAGGCTTTACAATTTCCTTCCCCTCTCCACTAACACCGGTGGCTTCACTAGGAAATTTCTTATCCTTTCACCCAAAAGAGCAGCTATCACGTTCCCTAAATCCATTAGCCTAGCTTTGTTGTCTCCACCTTCATAGCTCCTGGCAATATCACAAGCAATGTCCATGCTATCAACCTTAAGATTCTTTTGCTTGTTGTTCCTCAAGCCCTTCACTGTGCTGCGCTTGTCCTCAGGCTTTATAAGTGAGTTCCTCCCTTCACCACTATTAGTGGCCTCACTACACAATGCCCTGCCTCCATCAAAAGGAGAAGTTGTCCCATTCTCCAAACCCATCAACCTAAGTACATCATCAGCCCCTTCATCGCTACCCATGATGTCACCGGGAAATTGTTGGATATTACCAGCAAGATATTTCTGCTTATTTTCTGAGTCCTTTAGTCACCCTTGATTATGCTTAGGGTTTTTTCATTATTCAGTTCATTATTGCTTCCAATATTCTCATCAAGTGTTGCCCTTGCCCCGTCATTTTTCAAACGCATTGAACCAGTAGTCTTGTTGCCACTATCAGTAACACATTGATATGTCCTCTGCGCACCTGCGAGAGGTGTCCTCTAATTCTCCAAACCCATTGGTCTGGCAGGCAATAAACCACTAACAATAAAACCTTTGGTTTCACCGGTAATTTATCGATTCTCACCTGGAACATCTCGTTGGTTCCCTTTTCTTTTCTAGTTTTCAACTAGAAAACTAGAAAGTCTCCTCCCTTCTGTAAGTTTTAGGGCAGTGTTGGTCTGGTGACCTGGTCCAGACTCCAGGCTCCAGAGTCCAAACACCGATTGTTGTCTGAACTGTGAGGTGACCAAACACACAACAATACAATCCCTGGCTATACTTTTCTTTTGGTCTTATTTGCTGCATCTGTACAGATCATGTGGCGTGTTTGCTCATACATGTGCGTGTATTTGCGTGCACGCATGACAAATGGTTCCATGGTCTAGTGGTCAGGACATTGGACTCAATACGAGAGAACTCAATACAACCTCCATCAACTTATCCTGATAAAACATTCTATTTAGTTTCCTTAAACCATGGAAAAACATTGAAGCAAACCAGAGTAAATGTAAGTTTACACAAAAATTCTTGCTGGGAAGGAAAACGCCCTACTATCAATGCAACTCTTTTGACAACAGCTACTACAAAAGCAGCTTGGAAAAAGAAACAGCATTGAATTGGAAAATGTTTATTTATTTTTGTCTTCTTCCTTCATCTTCTTCTCCCACCTACGTTTCTTGTATGCCAGCAACATTTCTGGCATTTGCTCCATCAGCTTGGCAGTATTCGCCCGTCTCTCCGCAGCAATCCTATCACACTTGTGTCCTTTCATCTTGGTTCTCATTTCCTTCCTTTCTGGATCATATGGCCAGTCTTCTCCTGCGAGGAGGACTTCCTTGCGAAGTCTAGCCCGCCGGCGAGCACTAATATGGAGCGGCGTCCATGCCCCCAGCTTCCAGTAACCCCACACACCTTTGGACAGCTCGTTCTTGTGCTGTGCCAACTTCTCCTTCCATGGGTACTGGTACTCTGAAACGGCTTTTGCCACAGTTTTCACAGCTTTGCTTGCCATTCTTCAGGTCCTCTAGCTTACTGCAACAAAATAAGAAACATGTGGTACTTAATGGATGTATACATTGCACTAAGATACAGCAATGAAAAAAGGGATAGTACAAAATTGTGCAACATCCACAAAGGAAGTGAAGTCTCTCTGTTAGTTCCAAGAGCCAGTCCATTCATCAAATCTCAAATCAGTACTTGTAATCAAAGAAGAAGCTAGTTTTGCCCTCAAGTTTCACTATCGTCCCAATCAAAAATTTAAAGGAAAAATGCAATTAAGGTAAACAGATATCACTTCATCGAAAAGAAGATTTTTTACTCAGCCTAGAAGCGGCTGTGATGGCAAATGGATTAGTATCACAAACATCTTACTCTGGAGCCTATCGACATCCATCCCAAAGTTTCAATCAACGAAGATTAATTTTATTACAGGATGAATGAGACATTATATCCCCTTGTAACAACAAGAAAAGCTGGATGAGATTTATATTTCCTTGCAACAAGAACTTTTAGAAAAATCCAACTCATTTAGTATCAAGAAATTTGATTAACGTAACATCTAATACAGGTTTTACCTAATCTACCTAGTTAAATAATTGTAGCCAAAAAGTCATAACAAGCAAGAATAACGACAATAATCATAAAAAATAAGATCTTTAATTCGTCTAAAAGCAGTTGTGCAAACACATGGATTAACCATTCGTTTGCTTTTGGCAAGAGCCAAGTAGTTCCAATCCTAAAATTCCTATCAGCAAGACTACTTCAAGCAAGAATCTCAAGCTCTACAAAAACTTCTTTGTAACTACAAACACTCTTAAAAAATCATCCTCTTTTAAGATTAAGGCACCAGTGCCACAATAGTTGAAATACAGCATGTACCTACTTTTTCTAGGTTACCCGGTTACAGACAAGACTATTTATCACCAATAAAGCCCAATACCAAAATCAACACTCTTTCCCATATAAACAATTGAATTAAGAAGTTGATTTTTTAATCCTCTCTTAGAAAAATCAAAACTTTATCAATTATACAGCACCCTAAATCAATCCTTACACAAAAAATAATTTCCTTTCCGCTACATAAGGTTGAAATGAAACCCTTTAAGTCACTGGCTACATCAATTTCAGGAACCGAAGAAAGAAAATCAAAAGAAGCAACTAAATCCAAGCAGTAAGCAAAAATATGAAGCAAACCCGTTTTAGAGGAGACAAAACTCATGTCAATAAACTCATCAAACATACAAAACTCAATCAGTAGAAGAAAGGTGAGAGAGAGGCTTACGATAGAGCAGCTACAAAGTGAGGGAGTGAGTGCTTGGCTTTGTTTTGGAATGTCACTCTTCCCTTCCATTTTCGGTTAGATAGAGCTGAAGTGGTCGGGCCCATACAACTCCAACAGTAGAAATTGTTATAGGACCGACCCGGATAATGATTCTGCTCTAACATCATGTCATGGGCTAAGCAAGTGGGTTAAATTATGTCTATTGTTTTTTTCCAAACAACGTGATTTTATAAAAAGAAATTACGTAAGAAAAAAAAAAACGATTTTGTTTTTGTTTTGGATAAAAAAATTAATTTATGATTGTTAAAAACGTATGTTTCATTCCTTAACTTCCTGCATTCAAAGATGTGAATCCCATCGTCAAGCTCTCTCTTTTTTCTAATTATATTGAAGTGATAATTTTTTTTAAAATTTTTATCATAAATTTATCATTTATTAATAAAGTTTTAAAGCTAATCAATGCATTTTGATTAAGTTGAAAAGTAATTATTTTTATTTATGTTAAATAAGCCCGAAACAGGGAGAATCTTGAAGAAAGGAAAAAACTCCAAAATTAATCAAGAGAAAGAACCTAAAAGCTAAGCTGTTTGCTTACAAAGTCTCTCCACACCAAGGAAAAAAAATCTAAGTTAGCCTATGATCTTTGCTCCTTTTCTTTCATACTAATTTGTTATTTTAGATTTATTTTTTTATAAGATGATATATTATAATCTTCTTTATCTAAATCTAAATTCCATCTTAGGTTTTTGCTAAGGTCTGAAGAGATAATTTTTATATGAACAAAAATAAATCCCCTCACGGTAAATATTTTTTTGCCTTTTGTGTTTTTTTATGGTTAGGGATTTAACCCGGTAGCAAATGTAATCACCATCTCTACACCAAATAGGTGGTTCGATCTTAGTTCAATTTGATTTTATCTTAAAAAATATTTAATTAATGAGTTTTTAATGTTTTTAAAGTGATGATATTAGAAGTTTTAAAAAAAATTAAATAATTTATTTTAATGCATTTTAAAATAAAAAACATAATATATTTAGAATTGTTTTTAGTATGCATTTAATAATGTTATGTACAATGTTTTTATAAAAGTATTTTTAAATTTAAAATATTTTTTATATCATCACCTTAAAATAAATCAATAATATAACGCTTTCCTTTTCCAAACGCTGATCTGCTTAATAAAAAAAGATATCATAATGTAAGTAAGAAACAATTATAGATTTGTGCACTTTAAAATCATTTTTCAAAAAAAAAAAAATTCACGGAATTGATCAATTTAAAAAATAGAAAAAACAGAGCTCAGCAGAGCCACATGTCATCTGTTAATCAGATGATTGCGATGGACCCTACCATCGCTAGGGCTCGGCTTTCATCATTGCTCTTCACTGCACCAGCCGGGAATCGAACCCGGGTCTGTACCGTGGCAGGGTACTATTCTACCACTAGACCACTGGTGCTTGTTGACTCTTTCCTGCATTGTATTATATAAGAATCACAAAACCGCATGTCTTCAAACCTGTGATCCAAAGCTAACTTGAGCAAGGTTTCAGGTTAAACTGCAAATTAGCTGATAAAACCATAGTTATTAAACCCGGCCCAGGGGTTGACCCGGCCAAGGGGCCGGGTCTCGGGTTTCATGGGTCAACCCGGGTCAACCCGTAATAATTAAAAAACAATTAATATTTCATATGAAAAAATTCATGTAAATATAGATTATATATATTATAAATAATCAAGTTTAAAATAATATTTTAAAAAGTTTTTTATCCCACGTTAAAAAGATATTATGTTAAGCTTTTAAGTTAAAGTATATATACTCTATGTTCCCAAGGAAAAAATCATGTTTTTTCAATGTGGGATAAAAAACCTTTTGGTTTAAATACTTCAACTTAAAGGGATAACATAGTATCTTTTCAATGTGGGATTTGAAGCCCTTTCATATATATACTCTATGTTCCCATGAAAAAAGTTATGTTTTTTCAATGTGGGATTTGAAACCCATTAGTATATATACTCTATGTTTCCAAGAAAAAAATCATGTTTTTCCAATGTGGGATAAAAAACCTTTTGGTTTAAATACTTCAACTTAAAGGGATAACATAATATCTTTTCAATGTGGGATTTGAAGCCCTTTCATATATATACTCTATGTTCCCATGAAAAAAGTTATGTTTTTTCGATGTGGGATTTGAAACCCATTAGTATATATACTCTATGTTCCTAAAGAAAAAATCATGTTTTTTCAATGTGGGATAAAAAACATTTTGGTTTAAAAAACATAACTTTTTTCATGGGAACATAGAGTATATATATGAAAGGGCTTCAAATCACACATTGAAAAGATACTATGTTATCCCTTTAAGTTGAAGTATTTAAACCAAAAGGTTTTTTATCCCACATTGGAAAAACATGATTTTTTCCTTGGGAACATAGAGTATATATACTAATGGGTTTCAAATCCCACATTGAAAAAACAGAACTTTTTTCATGGGAACATAGAGTATATATATGAAAGGGCTTCAAATCCCACATTAAAAAGATAATATGTTATCCCTTTAAGTTGAAGTATTTAAACCAAAAGGTTTTTTATCCCACATTGAAAAAACATGATTTTTTCCTTGAGAACATAGAGTATATATACTAATGGGTTTTAAATCCCACATTGAAAAAATATAATTTTTTTCATGTGAACATAAGAGTATATATATGAAAGGGCTTCAAACCCCACATTGAAAAGATACTATGTTATCATTTTAAGTTAAAATATTTAAACCAAAATTTTTTTTATCCCACATTTAAAAAAAAAAAAAAACCCGGGTCTCGTCCGGGTTTGCCCGGGTCACCCGGGTCCCGGGTCGCCCGGGTTTGGCCGGGCTGTTGCCACAGCCGGTCTTTTATTAAACCCGAACCGGTCCAGCCACCGGGTCGACCGGGTCCCGGGTCGACCCGCCGGGCCGGGCCGGATTTAATAACTATGGATAAAACTCGGTTTTGTAACTATATCCACTTCAAGAATTTATTTCTTATAAAAGTACGACTCCATGTTATTTTATTAAAAATAATTTATTATTTAATTTTAAGTTGACTCCATAATCCAGAATTGAGTATGATAACCTGCGAGAAAAATTCAATAACATTCATTTTCTAGGTATATATAGATTTATTTTTATCACACAGTTAGCGTAATTTTACTTAGTAAAACTTCAGAAAGAAATCACGCAATTTGCAGTTTTGTTGGTGAAGAAATGCAAAAAAGAAAAAAAACATTCCATATGAATTTTCATTTTTGATATAATATATTCAGTGTTTAATACGATTAATTTTTATATATCTATAGTTAAGCGATGTTATTTTATGGATTTCTTTGGTATTATAGTAAATAATGTTTTTTAAGAGTATATATTTATTTTAAAATGATTTAAAATAAATTTTTTTAGATTTTTTTTATTTTTAATATCAACACATTAAAATTACTAAAAAATACTAAATAAATTATTAATTTAATAAATTTTCAAGTTAAATATACTTAAAGTTTCAAACACAGAAAAAATTATGTCATCTATTATTGATTTATAAAATATTTAGGTTGAATATCTAATTTATTGACTTAACCCTTCTCTCAGTTACCCTTCAAATAAGTCATGCATAAAAGATTTATTTTATCTTCTTTTTTAGTAAGAGATTATATATATTAAAAAAAAGATAATAAATCAAATAAACCAATTACACACATTTCTCTACATCTACATAAAAATATCAAACTAGCCTATGATCTCTGCTCTTTTTCTTTCATACTAATTTGTTATTTTAGATTTATTTTTTATAAGATGATATATTGTAATTTTCTTCATCTAAATCTAAATTCCATCTCAGGCTTTTGCTAAGGTCTGAACAAATAATTTTTACCAGAACAACAAAAATTCAATATTAGAATATAAATTGAATCAATTAAAAAATAAAAAACCCAATTGATAGTGGATGTTGAATCAATAGTGATTCCAAGAGGTTACATAAAGAATGTTGAAAAAAATGGTATGAAATATATTTCTTTCAACTTAAAATTGATCTATCATCCAAGAATAACACTATATAATATACGAATTTTTTCCACTCTTCTTTTCTAATCAATCATTCATCATAAAAAAAAAAAAACCAACTTTAAAGGATGTAATTTAATTAATAAGGTTCTAAATTTGTTCTTTAAATGTTATTAGTTTGAGTCCTACAAATTTCAGAGTCATTAAAAATCTGTATAATTGTTAATTTCAGGATTCATAAGATTAATAAAGGTATATACAAATTAGTTCGAATATCAATATTAATAATAAAAAAAATAATTTCATTAAAATTAATGATGTTGAGTTCCATACCTCAAAATTAGTTAAAAGATGCCAACTTCATAAAACCAGTCCTCGAATCCCAACCCCCTCTTAGGCACCACTTCTCGTATCTTTAAACAAGCAAGAAGTTATGAAACAATTTTTAGATGGTATTTGGCATAATTTTTTGTTTTTATATTTTTTTTTAAAATGCTTGTATTCTTAAAAACAATATTAAATTGATAGATGTTTTAGTAATTTTTTGATAATTTTAATGTGTTGATGTCAAAATTTTTTTAAAAAATCTAAAAATAATTATTTTAATGTATCTTAAAGTGAAAGTTATGATATATTCAAATTTGTTTTTAGTGTGTATTTGATAATGTAATGTAAAGTATTTTTGTAAAAACATTTTGATAATGTAATGTAAAGTGTTTTTGTAAAAATGTTTTCTCATTAAAAATAAACTAAAACAATTTTTTTAGATTTTTTTAAAATTTTTTTTATATCATCATATTAAAATTATAAAAAAAAACATATAAAAATAATTTAATGTTTTTTAAAATATTTTTTTTTAAATAGGTTAAATCGCATTACAAAAGAAACATGAGACCATTATATTGATGAGTAATTAAAAGTAATTAAAAGTAATCTACCCCTGTATTTTATGATAAATAAAACACAATAGATTGTGATGGAAATAACTAACTCATTAACTAATTAACATTTACGTAATTATATTTATACACATGTTTAAATGCTCTTGCCCTCTATTATTATCGATTCAGTGTTTTTTTTTTATCTAAAATATAATAAAATATATATTTTTTTTATTTTAAACATTTGATTAAAAAAAAAAAGAAGGCTGGATATGAATCATTAATCTATCACTTTCTTTTTTCCAAACGCTGATCTGCACATATTAATAATAAATAATAATAAAAAGATATCACAATGTAAGTAAAACAATTATAAATCTGAGCACTTTAAAATCATTTAAAAAAAAAAAGAGTCACGGAATTGATCAATTTATTTTTATCTAATAATTAAATTATTTTATTAAATGTAAGTAATTTTATTTACTAAAACTTACCAAAAACAAAAATCACGCAATTTGCCTTTTTGTTGGTAAAGAAATGCAAAAAAGAAAAAAAAAACCCAAAAATAGAAAAAACAGAGCTCAGCAGAGCCACATGTCATCTGGTGATCAGATGATTGCGATGGACCCTACCATCGCCAAGGCTCGGCTTTCATCATTGCTCTTCCCTGCACCAGCCGGGAATCGAACCCGGGTCTGTACCGTGGAAGGGTACTATTCTACCACTAGACCACTGGTGCTTGTTGATTCGTTCCTGCATTTGATTATATAAGTATTGGAAAACTTCATGCCTTGTATTTTCAAAACACACTGCATGGAAACCTGTGCCCCCCGAGACCTAATTTGAGCAAGTTTTCAAGTTAACCTACAAATTGATCGGATAAAACTTGATTATTCTACCTAGATCCACTTCAACAATTTATTTCTTAAAAAAGTATAAAATGATATTATTTTATTAAAAATGATTTATTATTTAAGTTGACTTGATAATCTAGAATGGAGTATAACGACTATATTATCCATGAGAAAAATTCAATAACATTTATTTTTTAGATATATATAAATTTTCATGGATGCTAATCTTAAAATTTGATTTCAGAAAATAAAAAATAATTGTGATGATGGATATAAATCATTAATCTATTATTTTAAAAAAATGTTTATCTACAAGTATTAATGTTAAATAATAATTTAAAAAATATATCATAATGTAAGTAAAAAATAATGATTGGTGTTTTAGTGTTTTTTAATATTTTAATATGTTGATGTTAAAAATAAAAACAGAATCTAAAAATAATTATTTTAATATATTTTAAAGTGAAAGTCGTAATATATTTAAATTTGTTTTTAGTGTGTGTTTAATAATATATCGTAAAGTGTTTTTGTAAAATTGTTTTTTAATTAAAAAAATTGAAACAAATTTTTTAGATTATTATATTAAAATCATTAAAAAATATAATTTAATATTTTAAAAAATAAAAAGTTTTTTGTAAATATGTTAAATCACATCACCATAAGAAACATGAGAGTAATATATTGATGAGTATTTTATGATAATTAAAATGGAAATAACTAAGTCATTAACTGATTAACATTTACATAATTATTTATACATGCTTTTGCCCGTAATTTTTATTTTTAAATATATTAAAATAATATTTTTTATTTTTAAAATTAACATTTCAAAACAATTTAAAAAATATAAAAAAAAATTAAAAACTTTAAAAAACAACTCAAATAATTTTAAAAGCATGCACAAACAACCAGCTCTATAGCCAGCTTTCTAAAACAAAAACAAGTAGCTGAGTCATAGCAATAAAGTTGGTATGAAATGGAGAATTTTATTTATTTATTTGATGATTAGAATATTATTTAACTAGCTTGTTTATTAATTTTGATAAAATTTTATTTCCAGGTGATTTTGAAGGACACACCTTTAATATTGATATTATGTATTCAGATAAATTTTCATAGATGCTAATCTGAAAATTTGATTTCAGAAAATAAAGAGGTTACATATAAATTATTAATCTATCACTTTCTTTTTCCAAACGCTGATCTGCACATATTAATATTAAAATAATAATAAAAAGATATCACAATTATAAATTTGAGCACTTTAAAAACATTTTCAAAAAAACAAAGATTCACGGAATGGATCAATTTATTTTCATCACATAATTAATTTTTTTTGTATCAAATGTAAGTAATTTTATTTACTAAAACCTTACAAAAAAAATCACGCAATTTGCCTTTTTGTTGGTAAAGAAATGCAAAAAAGAAAAAAAAAACCCAAAAATAGTAAAAACAGAGCTCAGCAGAGCCACATGTCATCTGGTGATCAGATGATTGCGATGGACCCTACCATCGCCAAGGCTCGGCTTTCATCATTGCTCTTCCCTGCACCAGCCGGGAATCGAACCCGGGTCTGTACCGTGGCAGGGTACTATTCTACCACTAGACCACTGGTGCTTGTTGATGCTTTTCTGCCTTTACATATATAAGACTTAAAAACCTTCATGTCTTGTATTTTTAGAACCCAATCCATGGAAACCCGTGACCCAGAGCCTGACTTGAGGAGAGTTTCTAGTTAAACTGGAGATTAACCCCGTAAAACACGATTGTCCGAGTATGACAGCTATGTTATTCATGAAAAAAATTCGATAACATTTATTTTCATAAACTTTAACCATTGATGTAACTCATTCGAAATATAACAAGAACACAACAGTGTCGGTAGCAAAGAAACAACCATTTGCTCCATGGAGGAAAGACAAAACCAAAAGGAACCTTGATGCCAAAGTTTCCCTCTAAAATAGAGAGAAATTTAAAAGGTTTTACTATAGAGAGAGAAGAGTATCAACGCATTCACAATTGTCAATAACATTATCCATCCATTACTGTAAAGTTAGTTGTTCGAGAAACATTACAGCTCTAGATGGGCAAATGACCTAAACTGCACCATTATGTACATGTACATATACATACAACTTGGAGGAGATAAAAACACACAACCGCCGGAAAGCTACTAATACAAGGTTAATGCTAATTGCACCTTTTCCTAGTACAAAAGATCTGGCATCCTATGGACAGCTGTGAACTATACACACTAGTGCTGCAGAAGTGACTTGCAATCACTTGTGCTCCGGCACGGTAGAATTTGCAGAAGCGATTGCTCTTGGTGAATTGAAAACTACACAAGCTGTCAACCAGTCAAGATAATCTTCGCCCGAGAATTGGCAAGGACAATGTTTAATCTGAACACAAGCTCCAGAACATGTTCACGCTGAAGGGAATCCCATTTCCTCCAGTGACGTTTTAACTTTTGTCGATTAAAAAGTTATCTTGGAGTAAATCCTGACTGCACCTGTTGATTCCAGTGACCGAAGTTTATTTGTCTGATATTAATAGATAGAAGAACGAAATAGAATATGATTAATGGCCTACTTTTATTAATCCAAAAATAGAAATTTCGTTAAAATGATAGTTGAGTGATAATACTAATTTCATTGTTTGTTTCTTTTGAAAGCAACTATTACATTGTTCTTGTTTTTCAGGGGGGGGCTTTTAATGTGCAGTAGAGCTTGACATTAAATAGTGCATTTTGGTTTAAACTTTATATCTTAGCAAGCCACGTGGCTTCTGCACATACACATGCACACACAAAATCAAAGCAACTGCATACAAATGATTGAAAAGTAGACTGTCAATCATGAACAACAAGATATGTTCAAGCCTTACCCGAGTTGCATATGCTGAGCTCTGAGCCAGAAATTTAACAAACTCTTCCTTCTTTCTCTCAAAACTTTGCCTTGCAGTATCCAATAATGCTTGTTCTCTCTTTATATCCTCCAGCATTGTTTCCCTTTTCCATTTCATCTCCTTGAGATGCTTCTTGGTGTCAATGTAGTTGTCAGGTAGGGTTGATGTCACAGAAGATTTTGGGAATCTTACATCCACATCATTCCTGGAGATCATGCAAGTATATAGCAAATATATATCAGATAATGAGAGTGAGTTTCTTATTGACCAAAGACATCTACAATAACAAATCTAAAACACAGAAGATAGGCATGGTAAAAAAAGGTCATCCACTTGTACAACACATCGGATATGATGAGAAGTTTAAAAAAATATACAAATATTTTTCTGCACAAACACACCTGACATCAATCATAAAAAAGAACAAAAAGATTCCATTTAAATCATTTTCAGTCAACGTGACACCCTTTAATACTGAGTGAACAGGTTTAAAACTAGTGATGTATTATCATTTAAGAGAACAGGAAAACATCAGAATGAGAGCACCTAAAAGCTACACTATACCAAAGGAAATGAGTTCTAAAATGAAAGGATTTGATCTGGAATGATAAGACTCCACAACTTATAAAGATGTAGAAGTATCATACACACATTGGTGCTCCCATAAATCATCAATTAACCACCTTTTGAAGGCCACATATGAATGTGCCAGACTTTACAGCTAAGATGACATCATTCAATGACATGACATGATCCAGCATGATTGATTGGGAACCAACCAAGAATAATGGAATTAATATCAATTACCTGGGAACTTTAAGTGATATTTTAAGATATTTATTTTCTTTCCTATATAGTAGTTACTATAGTTCAGTTTTTTGTTTTATTAGCTATCTTTTTAATTTTAGCAAGGACTCTTCCTCCTCCTCCTCCTCTTCTTTTTGTGTGCTTGTGGGTTTGATTAGGGTTGGGCAACAGCTGAGAAACTGAACTTCAGGAACAACCATTAGCAAGGACTTTTTCTCCTTCTGGTTTTCCTAATGTTTTTCCCTTTTCTTTTCATCTTGCTTTCTTTTTTGTCCTCTTCAATTTCTTCTATCCTGTCCTATGTCAACAATCTAGAAAACATCCTCAGGCATTTGAGTTCCCTTCATATTACCATGATCTTTGGTGAAGAGAAGGTAAAATATGAAATTCACCATAAGATGAAATTAGTTAAAATTGTCAATTCAGGTAGAACAGCAGAACCGCTTACCGATTACCTAGAGAAAAGACACCAGCACCCTTTATCATCCCACCATCCAGAGAAATGGCTCCATCACTTATACAAGGAAGGGAGAACGCCATGTCTTCCCTTGTTTTATAAACTTGCATGTGAGAGAACAGGTTATAAAATAGAGTCTCTCTAAGGCCATGTCCACTGCCTGTGAGAAGAAATAAATTTGCGCATTCCACATTGATCATATTTACAGCAAAGCCAATAAAACCAGGTGGGCACTCCCCATTGGGTAATTTTGGCTTTAGGAGATCGAGTCTCCTTTGTGGGTCATCCACCATGAATTCACCGCAATAGGGCCTGCAAAAGGGAGAACGGGCTGTTTATGGAAGTTTTACAGACTACAATACTGGATTGACAAAAGATGACATTCAAGATTCATGCCTTAGATTTTCAAGACATATGACAAGAAATCGACCGTCCAGTTCCTTCCCAATAGAAGCACCAAGGGCATGAAAGCCAGAGCCTTTATTTATCTGGCCATCCTTGTCATATGTTTCAAAAGCTTTCACACCTTCATACGTTTTACAGACAATTGCCAGCATAGTCTCCACACCTAAGTACTCGGAGAAAAGCCTGCATTCATTTTAAACACAAGAAAAGATAAATCAAGCATTGTGCATATTACTAAGGATTAAATTATCAGAAAGCCCTCAACTGAAAAGTAGAGAGGTCATTTTTGTTGAGAAAAGAAATCAAGGCAGTATAATTTGGATTGAAATCAAATCAATACAATCACCGATTATGAAAGAAATCAAGTACCACATCAAAGAATGAAATCAAGGATTTTGAATAACTGAATATTATAATTTGTTTCCATAATTGTTTGATTATATTCCTACACCTTTTAACAGGTTGATTGTAATTTGTAATGATACATCCTATCAATAAGGTTTCTTATTTTTTTATATCAATTTTAATGTCATTTAAACTCCCAACTAGTGATAGTTCTCCTGTAATTATGTAGAACCTAAATTCAACGTCTACATCACAGAACAGAAAGAGACTTATCCCAGCATGAAAACTGCAAATGCACAGATTCTATTTCATTATACCGAATACTGATGTGGGCTATTTTTCAAAATTACACAGTGCTATAAACATTAACTCAGCTATTGTGATATAAATAGTGCACACTTCACAACCTGACAAACAAGCATAACAGATAGCAAGCAGATACCAACTGACCTGCTAAGATTATCATCATCTACCTTGCCAAGTGTAGCAACAACACCAAGTACATCTTTTGTCAATGACAGATGAGAAGTTTGAGTGTCATGGTGCATTTTCAGCTGGCACAAAATACCCGCAGCAGATTTTTCATGCCTTAGAATTTGTTTGGTCGTTTCCTCCTCACTTGGATTAGAGGAATGGGCATCATTTTCAGTGTTTGGTTGTGTTGACGAATGATATTTGCCAAGGGTAACTGGGAGGGGAAAACACCTTTAGAGAAATTGTGACATAAAAAGAAAGGATAAATGTATGAAATGTGACAAACAGAGAACTGTGGTCCAAAATACTCCAGGATTGGATTTTGAATGAACTCCTTTTCTAAATTAGACAACCTGACCTGAAATTCAAATTATTCTACTTGTATGCACGATTTTGGAGTTCACATAAACCATAAAATGAAATGAAATGAAATACCATTTCCAGTATCCATTAACCAAACAAAACAAAATTAAAAACCATGGAGAAAACAGAGTACAAGAATGGCAGATCCCAAACAAGTGTTAATGTTCAATCTAATATCTTGGATGCAGCATTCACTCAGAAATTGGACTAGTTTTAAAAATGGAAATGATAAATATATGCTCAGATGAACCTCCATCCAAGTAAGCAGCATGATGATTCTGATAAATATGTTTAAGCCTTTTAATCAGTTTCCACTGTTTAAGAAGGATTTTATGTTTCATAATCCATGATGTTGCATGCAGAAAATAAGAAATTAAGAATACCTTGAAGATCAAGAATGGAATCATCTAATTTGTATCTGTGACTCTTCAGTAACTTAATGTTGTCTTCGTGATGCTTGATTTTCATCCCTAACACATGCAAATCATCTTGAAGTTTCTGCAGAGTTTAGGTTATCACAAGTGAGTAGCTAGAACATTCTCAACTTATAAGTATCAAGAGTGAATGTATATAAGTGAGCTTAAGAAACATAGAGAAGTGTGCATCTTTTTTTGTAACAAGAGTGAATATATACAGGTTTCCGCAGAGCTTGGGTTATCACAAAGTGAGTGCCTAGAATATTCTCAAATTACAAGTATCAAGAGTGAATGTGTAGAAGTGAGCTTAAGAAACATAGAGAAGTGTGCATCTTTTTTGTGACACCTTCCTTAGTAAGACACATATACATATATATAGTTATACACACACAGACATAAAAACAGTAGACAGATCCTAACCACAAGTAAAATTGTGCAAAAAGAGCATGATCAAATGAATGTTTCCAATTCTGTCACGATAGCTAATATGACATTACTGTTTCTCCTACACCAGTATTAGAACTGTTAAATACACTCACATCAAGACTCAAAAGACTTCAGAATGATTTCACTACTTCCATAGCCAGTTGCAGCAAAGAATATTACAGCATAATTAATTTTTACTTCAGAACCTTAGAATTGTAGATGATGGTTTGTGCTTGTGGAAATACTCCATTTTGCATCTCATCGCTGACAACCATACTAGGTTCTTTCGGATCCACTTGCATTAACAGAGATGACGATGCATCCTAAAAAGAAGAAAGAAAAAAAGAAGCTGCCTTGGTAAGAATCAAAATGCTAATAAGAAAAATTATCTTGTATTGCACACATTGTAAGAAATTAGAGAATAGAATGGTCTGCCCATGAAAAAGCTTGTTTTTCTTCATGGAAAGATTTTCTTTACATAATGGCTAACCATGGGGCATTAACATGCATCACTCTAAAGCACAACAGAGGATGGAAGAAAAAAACAATTTTCTCCAATCAAATAAATAAGAAAAATACAATTCTAGATAAATCCACCAGCACTACTTTCTACAAGGATCTTCAAGCTAGAACAAGAAAATGCCAGAAATTTCTCACTGAACTGATTAAACTTCAGAATGGGGAAGAGTAAAATGATAATAAACAATTGACAAATGAAAAAGCTTTAGCTCCATTCAATTTCCCTAAAAGTGCGCTATTTATTTGAAGGTTAAATAAATTACATGCCAAGGTAAAAGCAATCTTCTGGATTAATTGTATGCCATTCAAGGGATTTACAACATCAAAGAATGCAACATTCTTTCATTGTCTCATCCCACAAAAACTTCATTGAACCTCAATGAATTTTCTTGTTCCGAATTTATACATTCTTTTTCCTCCACCCAATGACTCGTCATCTAAGTGTTGTTTCCTGTTAAAAGAAAACAGTAACAGCAAAACCAACTACAAACTCACTTTATAATGCTTTCTTACAACCTCAAACTCAGGTTCGAGTTCCCGCTACAAAAATTTGTTTTTCCTCCAAAAAAACATTACTATTGAGAAGCAGGCGATCCCATGCTCATAGATAATTAAAAAAAAAAATCAATCAAGCTAAATTTCACAACAAACTGTTTATTAAAATACCAGCAAGGCCCACATTGCAAAATTTCCACCGAAACACATTCCTAATAAGAAATTCCCACCATCATAACAAAAATCAGCAAGCTCACTGTTAAAATTTCCCTTTAATAATACTACAAATTACAAGCTTTTTCAAGATTCCCGTGAAAGGTTTCTTCTTTTCACTCAAGAAACTCATAAAATAAAATAGACATACAGAAAAGAGTAACATGACACAACAAGATTGTCTTTATGACCTTCAAATTACTTAAAACGCCAAAACAAGCCCATGCATGTTTAGAAACCCGAATGGTTTCAGTTTGGTTGCCAAGAAAATGTGGCAAAAAGAAAGAAAAAAAAGACTTAAACTTTACATTGCGAAATAAGAAAGTTCAAAATATTATTTAACTTACTTACATTTTCTTGGGGAAAAAACAGAGAGTTTGAGAAGTGACGCAAACCTGAGGATGGTTGCTGGGTTGAAACATTTTTTTTTTCTTCTGAGTTGAACTCTGATGGCTCTGCCACTCTCTCTGTTCTTGTTTCTTTTCTCTCTTGTTTTTTTTTTTTTATTATTATTATTATATTTGAAAGTAATAACGCTCTCTCTCTCTAGACTTTGAATCTTTATGGAAACATTTTGGGTCTTATATGGTAAATTCAAGCATGGGTCTCTTTGGATATAACGGGGCGGGCTTGTTCTTCGTACCCGAATCGTGAAATCTATTTTAATAGATGAATAATTTTAATTAAATAATATTTTCATTCCATCTCAACTTAAATTTAAGATTAACCATTTTTAAAATGTTCATGTCACCATAATAATAACTTTTAATTGTGCAAATTACAACGTTCCCTTTCAAAATCTATTGTAATTAAAAATAGAATCTTTCCATTTTATTTTTCCAAGAATATACTATATGATGAATTTCTTCATGTCACTTATCAGATTGCATCAACGGAGTATCACCAAACAATCCCTTAAGAAATTACATAAAATAAATTAATTTTCGAGATGTAACTAGTAATATTATATATAAAAAAATTCTATGATAAAATATTAAATTTCCCTGTTTGCTTTCATTGATTACGAATTAATTTTATAATTTGAAATTAATTGAATTTTAACCAAAACATAAAAATAAATAATGCTTGAAACGGAAATGTTTAGTTTTTTTTACTATAGTGAGATAAACAAGCAAAGTTTTGAACTAAACTTCAAAGATCATCAACATACTACAAAACCCTAACACTATACAATATGCTTACCAGCAACATGAGGGAAGCGCATCCAGATATATAAGACGAACAGGCTTGTTTGTTATCAGCAAAATATCCTATAGGATCAAATAGCTATTATCTACAAAACACACCAGCTATTTCCTTTTAAGCAGAGACTCCACTGCCTGATCCATAAGTTTGATATAATTCTTGGATTTCTTCTTCAACTTCTTTAAAGCATTTTCACGGAGTCTGGTCACAAGCTCTATCTGTCCTGTTATATCTTGCAACATTTCCATGCCTGCTTCGAGTTGCATTTGGATTTTCATCACCTCTGGAGCAAGACTCATCTCATTCTCCAAGGTCCCGACTGGAAAGCAAATTTCAGAATCCCTGAAGAGAACAGATAATTTAAACTTGGTTGAGAATAAAAGGCAAATCTTGTAAACTTTTGGATAAAACACATGGAGAGATAACTTATGAATGCACGCTCCTAGACATGCACACGAGCCCATCAAATTTCATCTAAGTTTTTAGCACTCCTGATTGGTCCTAATTGATGCGGTGATAGAAGTAGCATTGCAAAAATGTATATAATACAACCAATCCAACCAATCCAAGGAAGGAAAATACAGTTATAAACACAAATTATTAACCACATACATGTGCATATTTACATGTGGCTGTGAAAGAGAGAAACATACCAGCATCCAAGAGACATAATTCCATTTTCAGTGACTCTGATGATCCCACCGTCTAAAGAAACAGCACCATGTTTGATACAAGCACCGGCTTCATTCATATGTTCTTTGGTGTCATAAACTTGGAGTTCTCCAAAAAGACGATAGAACAAAGTTTCTCGAAGACCATATCCAGATGCTGTGCTTATGTTCATATCTCGGGTATCTATATTAATCATATTGACAGCATACCCAATGAAACCTGATGGCACGTTCCCACATTGTAATGTAGGATCTTGCAGCTTTAGTTTCCTCTGTGGATCACCACATTCAAGCTCCCCTGTGTAAGGCCTGTCAAAAAATCTCAAATCATGGGTACTGATTTATCCATTTCTTGTAAAACTAGTTAAAATCACATCATGGTTACCACTTAATACCCAAGGGTATGCAAGAGGAATCCCAAGTTTATAAGGTGCAGATCAAGAGGAATCAAAATGCAAGCAACAGCCTATTCTAGTACCTTATATCCTCCAGGCATATAACAAGAAAACGACCACAAATAGATTTTCCAAAAGCACTCGCAGCTTCCTTGGATCTGCACACAACAGCAAGCATTTGGTCTTCACCCAAGAACTCAGCCAATATCCTGCAAATGATGATGTTAAAAGAAAATATTATACATAAGAAAGTGCTCAAAGCTCTTCATCTCATTAACAACAAGATAAAATAGATAGCTACATACCTGCTTAGCTTGTTGGTGCGAACAGTTCCAAGGAGGGCAACCAACCCGAATATACCCTCCATGAAATGGTTTTGTGGTACTTGCGATGATAAATCTCTATAACAATGGCAAAGAATAGATGCTGCAGAATGGTTCCTGCTTTCAATTTGTACCAGGATCTCCTCCTTAGTAAGCACATAGTTTGAATTGTTCAAGGTTGGTTCCATGGAAGCTCGGAGCAAAGCCAACCGCACTACATCATTGCTTTTGATTAGCGAGGCAAACAAATTTAACACTATTTTACATGGTCATGAAATTGAAGGCACACGCCAAAGTTTGGACAAATATCCAGAGACAACTATTGATCGTCCAATTTTTCTTGCACTTGATATTTAATGTATGCTTAATGAAGTGTGAAACTTAATGGAGAAAAACTGTTCAGGTAGTTCCAAACCTTGCAGTCCAGACACGTACTCCTCAATTTCGGTCTTTTTTTCATTCAGGACTTCTAGTTGCCTTTCAGAATTTCCAATTCGCTCGCCATATTTTTCAATGTCATCCACTAGTCCCTGTCAGGAATAGTCCAGGAAAGAAACTGAAAATCTTGACTTGATCTATTTGCTATATAACAAGCGCTACTTAAAGATACAACTCATAAAATCTCCTGACCTTCATGTTGGACAGGGGCACCCAAAACAAATAAAAGAAACATAGCTGCACATTTACATTGAGAAAAACAGGGTTCCATGCTAATTCTTAAGATCGCATTTGCATCAAAATTTATACCTTTTCATTATTTTCAATGGGCGTCATTAGGCTTTCAGTATGCTCAAGGGATAATGAGTCCTGAAGCAGTGGGACTTTTCTGCTTGAATATGGTGATAAAATCTCATCACACTCCACTATTGGGGCTTTCATGACTGGCAGTATGACCCTCAGCTGCAGCTCTGAGTAACAGGAGTGAGCAGCAATAAAGCAAAAGCTTCCTTCACTTGGAGGGATTCGAATAGCCGGAATAGTGCAGCGACCATGCCTCAAAGTATACTGAATAGCATCCTGTAAATTAAATGAATCTGACTTTATAGTTAGTGAATGGCACTGGCCAGCTTTCTCTTCATTATGAATACGAGGATCAACATCACCCTGAGAATCGACAACTTCAAAAACTATATTTTCCAGATCAGATCCTGCTGTAAGAAACTCTGGTAGCTGAAAGGGAAAAATAGTGTAATTAGTTGGGAATTACTATAAGAAGACACATATCAATGACCATTATAAGCAAAAACTTACATAACTCACCTTTGATGCAATTCTCAGCTCCCTCTTCTCAGTTTGAAGCTCTTGCTTAAAAACAACTTTGTCTTGATAAGAAACAGAGTATGATACTGGAAGAAAGGAAGAAAAATCTAATTAATGTTTCCAACATATCAATACAGCTGAAGTACTAGCGAGCCTCATATTGTCAAGTTATTAGTTCTTGCTACAGAAATACAGTATAATGTTTGTCAAAATCTAAGTCAACGAGTTCTTATGCCAGATCATTCAGAATTGTGTCTTAAGGCCAGGAATGCAAATTACCAGAACATGATTTACTAGAAACCAGTGGAGCTAGAGATTGATTGTATTTTACAAGTTTCAAGTGCTTTCTGAAGAAATAATGCCTATAATTTTAGAAACCAGACTACTGAGTTCATATTAGGAAAAGATCAAGGAACACTATTATTGACTGCACAGTTAATCAAAGTTTGAGAAGTTATCATAATATGTTTAAAAAAACTAGAAAGTTAGCAGTGATTATATGGTACATATAAAGCAGACAACGTTTCTTAAGACATAAACATATTCATACAACTAACAGCATCCCATAGGACAGACAAGAAAATATTTTCTTGGCCGTGATAATAAGGTTTAGAAAAAGATCACACACACTTCATCTTTTAACCATTTTTATGTTTGACTTTCTTCTTTTAAAGTCTTTCATCCTTGTGATAATCTGAAAGAGTTGTACAATGACAGAAAAAAAATCAAGGGATTACAAGCTATGTTACAATAACAGCATACCTATTCTTCCAAAACCAGCTGTTACCTTCAAGACACCACTGAGATCAATGCATCCATCCTTGTCCACCTAAAATTGAAAAAGTTCAAACTCAGCACTCATATCACACGCAATACTTAACGCTCAATTCCAACTATCGTTACATTTATGCTTGAGAATTAAGATCTCCAAATGAACCATATAAGGTACTGTCTAGTTACATTCATGCTTAAGAATTATGATCTACAAATGAACCATAAGAATTTGCATGCCATATAAGGTACTGTCTAATGTTTTAGGAGTTATGTATACAGAACTAGGCAGTTCACTTTCTGGCACACAAATTGCAAATATTCATTGAATATGTGAAGATATACCATAATTGCTGGCAGCAGGTGCGTGCATCATTCAACATCAAAGTAACAGGAAAAAAAAAAAGACACCTCTGGTCAAGGAATGCATCACTAGTACTTGAAACAAGTACCCACACGGAGACCACATTATACTAATGCAATGCCTCTTCATAAAAGTTTGCTTTTCAGTACACCCAGGAAAAAAAAAAGACCTGTTAGTAAAAAGAAATTGTCCTCAGAGATGAAGGCTTTCTGTAACCAAATTCATTCACTTGTAAAATGAACAGATGAGAAGCCAGCCAAACCCCCATCTCTTTATCAGTAGGGATATATTACGAATTTCCGAGAAGCTTAAATTAAAACATGCATGGGGACTAGCATCACTGATTACTGTGCATATTTATTAAAAAGGTATGAATGAAATCAATTCACCCACGTTGCCACCTTCCAACTGAAGAAGAGCACCGAACAGAAAATGCAAAGATGAAAAGTAGAACGAAATTTTACAAAGGCTATATCTTCTATGCAAACTAACCTTTTTTTTATCAGTACATGGTCAGATATTATCAAAATCCTCGACTGCATTTGACATAGCTTACACAGATTCAAAACAAAGGCAAATGTAATCTATTTTAAGGCCATGAAATAGACTGTCATCCACAGTTCACTATATGCATGATACTACCCTAACATATTGCTCCCCCACCCACCCACCCCTTAAAAAAAAAAAAAAATTTTACAAAGGCTGTATCTTCTATGCAGACTAACCTTTTTTTATCAACACATGGTCAGATATTATCAATATGCTCAACTGTATTTGGCATTGCTTGCACGGAGATTCAAAACAGTAGAAAATGTGACATATTTTAAGGCCACGAAATAGACTGTCATTCACAGTTCACTGAATGCATGATACTAACCTAACATGAGCACACCCAAATGTTAACTACACAGCCCAAGCATTATTGGAAATCAAGAAAGTTGAGATCCAAACCTTACGCTTTGAACCTTCTTTATCAAGGATATGAAACCCATCCACATTCAACTGAACTTCCAAACCTTTTTTGATGTGGTTACCATGAGCATCAAGCATCTGGAAGGCATAAGTAAAATAAGCATATCAATAAAACCCATAAACAATTAGTCAATGATCTCATTCTCTTTCTGTTCCACTCAGTTTGTGTGCTGAGAATCTTATACATGCCTAAAAGATGATTCTGGTATCTATAGTAAGAAATCACTTCGATGCACCATAATGTCAAGTAAATTGGCTTATTTAGTCAAATCATGCTCGGTTCATTAAAATGTGACATCACTATGATCTAGCTAGCAAACAATACACACTGAATTTTTATTATTAATACTATTTTTCATTCCACATCAAGTACACTTGATAATTTAGTAAGATACAGATTTCACAAAACCTATTAATCAAAGGGGGAAAAAGAAGCATATAAGAAACATTAAAAGCAAAGGGATAGTAAGATTAAATACATAACAGTTTAATAACGTTTCTTATATTGTAGTCACAGATTTTGCATCAATGAGGAAAGGAAATTTAAATGTCAATGCTCCATTCAACAAGGTGTAAATGAATTTCTACAATCAGACATCAAATCCCTAAGCTTTTATCCTTGTATCACCTGAAGGATCACTGAACTGTATTAGTTCTTCTAGTTCTGTAAATTAGATCCTGCTGCTAAACTTTAAGAAAGTGATAACTGGGTATATAATATCGAAGGAAGCATGGGACTTAAAATGGTTAATGAACAATAACAATTTGGAAGTTGAAAATTCTCAAACGAAATATCTTCAGAAGCTGCAAAAGTGATCAGATTTAAGTATGATTGTTTTTTTGTGTGTGATTTTAACTCTAATTACGTTAGAAATAATCCACAACCCAATTTTTAATTTCATCTCAAAATACAGATTTGCAACAGCTCACATAAGCACATGAAGAAACCATGACTTTCCACTTGTCCTTAAATACATGATGCACCAGAAAATTTTAATAACAATTACCTTTAACACAAGTTCTTTCACCACGAAACCTGGAAGCAAGTTTTTTTCCTGTATTGGTGGTTGGCCTGTGATGTGCGGTACTAATCCAGGCATAACTGATACAAAATGAGGAACATAAATGAAGAATCCACTAGAACATCAAGATAGGCAATTAAACATCATGACTGCGCCATTATGAACAACATTGTTACATATGGATCGAAGTACCTTGACACGGAATAGAAACTGAAACCAACCCATCTACAGGGCATATCACCAAAGTGGCTTCATACTCTGGCCGTATTCTATCCAACTTGTTGCTCACAATTAGCACATTCTGAATTTTTTAAAAAAAAATCCAAGTAAGGCATGATTGTGTAAGAGGCACATTTTGCCTAAGAAAAGAAACAGACACCAACATCTACAAAAGGGCCACGGTTAAAGAATACCTGAACTTTTAGGGCCAATTTATCAGAAGAAAGGCCTTTCTTAAATTTTTCTATTTCAGCAAGCACGCCCACAATTGAATCTAGCCTCACAGTTATTTCTGGAACAGATTTAAATGGGATTTGATTGCCGTAGATGTCAAGACACCCAATAGAGAGTGATGGAAATCGTGAACCCACCCTAATTAGATGATTGTTTGCTTATAAGAAGAATGAAAACTTACAAATATTATATATAATAAAAGGATTGGAACACAGTAATTCTAAAACCATTTTTTAATGAACTGGAAAGGATTTAAAATCAAGTCTTGAAGGTAACTGTAAACAGTTTAATCCAAAGAAAGTCAATAAGTTAATAGTGAAAAGCTACTTACCTCACACATGGTTTTCCCTGTATATCACCCAAAAGCTTCCACTTTCCAACCTCTTGAGATGCCTTGACCATCAATCTTTTTTCATATTTTTTACAATTTTTATCACTCTACAGACAATTTTATTACATTAGAACATGATCAGGAACATAAACTACACTACAACATATGAAAAAAAATGCATGATTAAGTAGTGCATCACTTACAAGAGTGAATAAAAAAGTGTAAACACCAGCCTCTTTAAATAAGCTGGGTAACTTGCAACCCAGTGAAAAAATGTACAAGCCATCAAATCCTTTACGAGAAGAAGGACCTATGCGTGCTGAATATAAATGCCCTACGTTTTGGCTTTCCTCTGCTGATTTTTTGATTTTAACCTCTATAGACATCTCTAAATTAGTTTTGACAATATACTTTTGGTCCAAAATCTTTGAATGACTGGAAGAAACATAACAGCCAGGCCGAACAACTGCCACTATTTCCGTTGGAGGAGCGCATCCAGCTTCCACTGTAGATTCAGCAGGGAATCCCTAAATCATAGAACATGATTATATAGATAGTTACACTACCATAAACAGAAACCATAATGGAAAAAAATATAAGCACCTAGTGATCACCATAAAGGTTGAGAAGACATATATACTCAATAGGTTTAAATTCTGAATTTTGTGCCAGCATAAGCTGAGTGGCTTAGCTACTGTATGGAGCTTGATTTTCAAGACATCTATTCAATTTGTCCTACCCTAGCATGCTGAAAGGAGGGGGGAAATGTGAATGGCTACTTCGCTTCAAAATAAGCAGAGGAAAAACAGTTAGAATACACTGACCCCATCAATCTCCAACTCTCGACAATGTTTTCTTCCAAGCACCTCAATCGTAGAGGGAGCTTTCTGACTTTGCTTCTGAAGTTGGCAATTCCACTCAGAACTTTCAATAGTTTGGCACTAATACAGTGGATCATGATTCCGAAAATTACTCAATCATACAGAACAGTTAAAAAATATTGATAAAGATGTGCCATGTAGGTGTGTTCAAAGGAAAAGAAACATTAAATGTAAACATGAAACAAACCTTCCCAGAGTCGATCACACTAATAGGTATTGATATAGAGCTACGAATATCAAATCTGGCAATCTCATCTTTAACTGAAAGCACGCAGCCATTCTCCTCTGCAATGTCCAGTGGCCTTCCATATCCATATAAACAAATGAACATATATCATGAGAAAAATATCACAAATATATATTTAACAGACAAAGAAATTCTGCAAAAAAAAATATAAAATACAGCAAACCTGCATATAATCCGAGCATCCCCTATTGAATAGAGACAAGAAAAGACAAGGTCAGGTTCATTGATTTCAACAAAAGGGCATTGATAGGAAAGTCATCTGTTCCATTTAAATTTAAAAAATGTGCAGGCCTCAAGTTCAATGTCATAATGCTGCAAGAAATGTTACTTACCACCAGCATCGCCTTGAACTCCTTCAATCAAAAAATGTTCTAATGTTAGGTAAACATTTTTATTATGGAACCCTGGGCCAGCTCCCTTTAAAACTTTTATTTTCTGACCACGTTTCCAAATTGTTCCCTTCCTCGTCAAAGTATCACGCACTCTCACAACTACAAGTTGAAAAGATAAAAATTATGTGATCAGATAGAAACAGATATAAAAAAACAATTAAACAACAAAAGTAAGACTTGAATGAACAAATTCTAAACTTAGAAATATTACGTGGTGGGCAGCAGATGAGTTAAATATTTATAATCAAATCAAGATGTCAACCAACATGTTTCCCTCCAAAAGATACGATGTTAATCAGCCCTACCATCAGATGAAATGCCAGGTATTTTGTTTGTGGGGCCAACAACAAGAACTCCATCATCCTCACCAGCACTGACTTCTATATCATATTGAGAATGCATCTCAAGAATCCAATCTTCATACTCCTTTTCCAGATGTGAAGGACTTAACCATTTACCATTCCTTGAAATGTCAACATTAACTTCTACAACAATGAAATTATTAAATTAATAAGATCTAATGGACTAAACCAACTAAAACTATTTCCATATTTATAACGGAAAATGAGATAAAAACACAACCTTTTTCTTTCTCAAGCATCTTATGGCCGAAGTTCTTCAAAGCAATTGTAAAAGGATTGCAGTGTGCTAGATCAGTCTGTAAATTGCAGTTTATTTACATTAACAAGGTTCATTTAACTGTCCGCAACTACATTTACATTACAAGAGTGTATTTATTGCCTAAACAATATCCTGAAGTGATTGGAGCTGGCTATTAGATGTGTGTGTGTGCATCAACGTGTCACCAAGGTACATGCGTGCACAAGAACACCTAAGAAGCTGTTCAAAAATAGAGCAATACTCCAATTTTCTAAAAAACTAGAGTCAGAAAAGCAAAGGCTAGAACTTACTGTTCAGATGTAATATTTATCTATCCAAAAAACTAGTTTTCCAAATTTATACGAGTTTGGAAAACATATTTTAGAGTTTCTACACAATTTTCCACTACAAATTTTTTCGTTGTCTTTCAAATGAAAAAACACGAAAAATATTATTATCTTTTCTTTTATATACAAACACTTTTTAGCAATGTAAGAGATTAAAATTATTTTTTATATATTTTCATATTTGGTTGGTGTCATAAATTTAATTTTTATTATAAATCTATTATAAAGCTTTTTTTTAGTTAACATTATAACTTTTAATTTGAATAAAATAAAATTAATATTCTACAATTAGAATATCACCAATGACTATATAGATTTGATTTTTTTATGAAAATATTTGTAATCTTGATGTTTTTTTTTATGGAAAAATTTGTCTTCAACAAATGAACAAGTTTTTCAAGACTGAAAAAGAAATAGTATACAGAACCAATCCTAAGTTTTGCCTTTTGAACTTATTTTTCCTTTTAAAACCGAAGCTAAAGAGTACTGATTTACATGACATAAGGAGAACTATGAAAAATCTAAGTGCAGAATACATATTGAATAAGAAATAATTGCTCACTTATTAGCCAAACAACTACTGATGCATTTCTAAGGTGACAGGAAATGTGTTATGATTGTTATTAGCATAGATTTCTGTATGTTTTTTTTTTTTGTAAACTATAAACTAAAGAAAAGCCACTACTAAACAATTATTTTTATTAGCATATGGAGGTTGTGTTTGGTATGTTGAACAATATTGATTGAACTAAACAAATAATTGTCTTATCTTGTATTTCGTGTGCTTTGGATTGAATAATTTGTCTTATTTTATATTTGATAGATATTGAATGGGACCAGCTAACCCGAAGCTAGAATCAGTTCGGGTTTAAGAAAAAATAGAAGGATTGATCCGACCAGACCTTGTCAAAAACTCAGGTCAACATACAACTCAGTCAGCCTGGGATAAAATACAGGTAAAAAATCCATTATTCTTTTTTGAGTTTTTTTTATCAAAACAAGGTTGATTTGATTCTTTTTTTTTTTTTTTTGGTCAACTTGGGTTGACCCTCTCGAGCCTTGCCCGAGATCAATCCTCCAAGTCAAGTTTTAAAACTATGATAATAACCATTTTTATCCTTATGTTGACTTGATTCAATGGTCAACCCGACCCATGACCCACGTCTTGCCCTCGTTTGACCCCCAAGTAGAATTTTAAAACTATGATAATAACCATTTTTATTCTTACATGGACCTGGGTCAATGTTTAACCTAGAGTCGAATTTTAAAATTATGATAATAACTGCTTTTATCATTATGTTGACCAAGGTCAATGGTCAACCCGGCTTGTGACTCGAACCTTGCCTCGGATCAACCCTCAAGTTGGTTTTTTTAAACTATAATAATAATAATAATTATCATTTTTATCCTTGCGTTGACCCAGATTAACCCGAGCTAACCTTTTTGCTAAGAATTGGACAAACTTGTCCTACCCTTTTTAGTGAAACAAATTTATCTACTAGAACAACCTTGGACAGGCTGTCCAAAGGTGCACCAAACATCTTCACAAAAAAAAAATTATCATGTGAAGTCCATCTTTATCCAACACACCAAACACTTACCTTAAAAAACAAATTTGCACAAATTAATGCTCCAAGTGAGAAACACAACAAAGGAAGAGGAATCGATCCAATGAAAGTAATTAGACTCCATACCATGTAAACAACTGCATATTAAACACCAAGCTGTGGCAAATAACATTGTAAACATGTGTGCATGCTGTAGACTTCATCAAGTTCCTTACCTTTGAGGGTGTTGGATTGAAACCAGCATCAGTCTCTGCAAATACAACAGTTTCTGCTGAGTACTGATATTGCAGAAAAAAGTACACAAAATATACAGAGATGCGAAAAGTTTTTACAAATGTGATATAATAGATGAGAATATTTCCACAAAAAAGAAGAAATACCAATAAAACATTTAACTCTTAAGCAGCATCTCTTCAATATGTGAGCTTTATCTCCTTTTTTCTGCTTGAATTCCATAAAAGGAAGACATGCCTACAATGAAGCAGAATGACTGATATTATGTGCAATAGTCACTGAGATGCAGATCAGCCAGCAAACAAAGGTTGAAGCACCAGAGACTTGTATAAACAAATGAATGAAACTAGAGCATGTGCCCGTGCAAACAGAAAAACAGAACTAGAGCACAAAATATTTTGCATTGTTTAATTCCTCCCTGGAACCTGATTTGCAACTACCTCAATTCCTTTTAATTTGTGTATCAGTGTTTATGCATGCACAAAAGGTAAAATTTAACCGACTCTCATAATCTGCAGTCCCAACAATTGAACGTGAGTGCAAAAGTTAACATCCCCTGGTAGTATTTCACCTGAGTTCAATATTGAGGGATGCCCCCTTTGAAGTTCCATTAACGTGTCAATACAGGTTGCTTTCTCAAATCCTAGAATTAATAATGGGTGGAATGAACAAGACAACATGCAGCAGAAGGAAATTCTTACATCTAACAACAAATTTCTATAGCATTGGACAGCAGCTCGGCAAACAGTGAACTTTAAGTCTGATTTCTTAGCTTGTAGTTCTCTAGCAGTGTTAGAATCAATAAACAATGAAACAATTACAAACGTTTGATAATATAAGCAATTGTTTAGTTAACCCTATAATCCATACTCCCTAAGCAAATCATGTAACAGAGGCAGATGGGGCAACTAGTAGCTCCAGAAGGAGACAAACCAGAACATCTTCCAAGACTTGTATATTTCAGAGACTTGTCATCATGAACTTTCTGCCTAGATGATCACCATTACTTCATGCTTGAAGCAAACCAGAAGGTATTTAGTATGAGAACTTCATTGGCCTAGATTTTGCAAGTTACCTTTACACTACTTGACAAGTCACCAAGTCTAGATAATTCTGGAATTTCATGGTGCTTATTCATGTAAAAGCCAGCAAGTTCCAAGTATTGCAGGAACCATTTGTTAAAATTCTTTATCTAGTAATTGTCATACATATTAAATTTTCAATTCACCTTCTTGTGCTTAGATTTCTTATATCAGGATGGACTACAATCACCTAGTGCATCAATCTTCAAATACAGGAACTATGAACTCCGATCATAATAGAGGATGCTAAACAAATGGGTACTGGAGTTAATTTTGACCCACGCTAAGAATCTAAGACTTAAACACTGTATCATTGATATAATGCATGCGCATATCAAAATCCACATGCAGCTTAGCTCTGTAAGTACAGCAACAGCAATGCAGCATGGTTTTGAGAATGCATAGCAAGCCTTGATAATTAGTATCGAAGTATTGAAACCTTGACTATATCTTGAACACAGCAGAACTTAGTCTCTTTTTTTTATCAAATACTAAATTTCCCACTTCTAAATATTAAGAGCAGAACTGGTATGATGCACAAAATAGCAGATAGTGGTTCATCTACCAATCAAATTAATTAGGATATATAGAAAGACAGATAACTAACCCAACAAGCATCTGGAAGTAGACGGCCAAGCCTCCGAATAGAGACACGTGTGAAGGTCTCAAAGCTTTCTCCATTTCCACACCCTTGATCTTCCAAATTCTCCAATATCTTTTCAATACTCTCTTTTCCCTTTAACAAGCAAATTCTCAAATCAAAAACTCTATTACAAGAAAGAAAATAAGTTTTGCTAGCTGTTTATGTACCTCAGAAATGGGGAAATAAACACACTTTATACGTGCATTGGCTTCTTGAGACGCCCTTGAACCTGAAATATCACATTCTTAGAAACTAATTCTAGAAATGCTCAAAGCCGGCATATGCTAACAGCTCACATGGCATCACTGGCCACAACTCAAAATAAGAACAAAGGAATTGAAAAGAACATACAAGCTAAAGAATATGAAAAGAGATGTTCATGCTAATACCAGAAATTTAGCTTCATATATTTAACAAAGAGGAACAGTGTGTTTTCACCTGAGCTTCTGGTTGAGGCAACATCCTGTTTGATGGAAAAGCGAAGCTGAAAAACAAACTCTGGACCATTGCAAGAGTGCAAGTTGGTAATTGACACCTCCCCACGATCAATCTCAGCTAAATCAATACCATTAACCTGAACAGCCAGAATGTGGTGCTCTATGTTAAGGGAATTGACCACTCACACAATCAGACAAGTGTAAATCTCAAGCACCTAGGCCTACAGTCATTAACAGAATTAAAAAGTTCGAGTATCCCATATGCTATTCCTGTTTTTGCTTATTCACTGCTATTATTATTTACTTCTAAGATACATATTTTATTAGAAGATGTAAGAAGCTGCTGCAGATCAGTAGCTCACATCTGCTATATCAACTCCATCAAACGTTTAAGTTCATAAAAATTCACACAAAACCTAACTCTATCCAAAATAAAGGGAAATCTTTTTTCCTCCTTTGAAAATAAATGTAAAGTGCATGCAACATTGCGGTTACCAGGGAAAGTCTAACATATACCAAGGAATTATTCAAAATCAAGAACATCAACATATTCAAAAGCAGGAACAGCAACATATTCAAAAGCAAGAACTGTAACATATAAGACCTGAAATTCAACAGGTCTGGTAGTCTTCCCAGTTTTGGACACCTCATCACACTGCACAGAAACAAAATAATTCAGAAATGTTAAATGTTGGACAGTAGAGAACAAAGCATAATAATGCACAAGAAAAACTTCTATCATCCAGAGAAATCAGTGATCTATGGTGCCTATATGAATGATAGTTATGCTATAAAGTCTAGTATACATCCTCTTATTATCCTAATAAATGCAAAATCTATTGTGAAGTATCAACTACTAAACTGTAAAGAATGTTGAGTAGGTTTGGAATTTAAAAGGAAATGAGTGGGCATAAATTGCCTTCAAGCATAAATACAAAAAAGAAAGAAAAACTATGAGCTATTTAAATGACATCATAGTTAATTATTTTCCTTGCTGCGGATTGTTCATTCAGCAGTGTGGAATTCATCACTGCACTTTTAAGTAACTGACTCTTTGAACAGCACTAGATAGAGTGACTTAATTTATTTTACATAAAAGAAAAAATATACACACATGCATATGTATAATGAAGCAGGATGAAAGTCAAACTTACTGTTCTAGAGAAGCACATTTGATAAGAGCAAATCCATGCAGATAAAGAGAACAATGTTGCAAAACAAATAACACAAAATGCCAATAAAATTAACTAAGAACTAAGTGCAATGTCACAAGCATGCATCATGCTCTATTGAAGATTATCAGTTCATAAACTTGCACAAACTCAGTAATGTTAGAGCACCAACTTGTGAAGGTAGCAACTTAACATTTAGATTTCATGCAGTTCTTTTTTCTCTGTGACCAGCTAGATTTTTACTTAGAATGCCTCAAAAGTTACTAGCAAAACAATATTTGCTGATAAACTTGATGTCATCAAATGACATCATATTTAAACTAATTTTCATCAGAAGTCACCGGGTAAAAATGGTTTAAGTATTCAGTGTGGTTCAACCACAAGATTCTGAAAGTGTAATATTTTCAGTTACTAACTGCAGAAAATAAGGAACACCTTTAAGATTACTCTCTTGAGCAAGGGTTCTTTTAAATCATACATAAAACCTTCATTGCAAATTAAAAGGAAAAAAGAGATAACAATCCTTGTTCCAATTCAGAACAGAAGATATTGGTAAATGACAAAGACAGTATACTGACTGGGAACCAAATATTTTCACTGCATAATCATAGAAAAACAAAATTGTATACATTTTCCAACCAAAACTTTGTTGCTTCCTCAAGAAAATGACAACCATGAGATATTAGCAACAATACCAATTACAATGACAAAACATCTACTCTTTTGTAATTTGCATATGAGGAGAGTTCTTTTTTTGTTCTTTAATCTTGCAAGCACACCTGAATATAAGGAAAATATATGTCCTTCAGCTTGCATTGGAGTTGAAATATGTCCAAGTCTCTTACTTTAGGCTCCAATATCTCAACCTGGTAATCATTTAGCAAAATTAAGCAGATGAGCTCACTTTTAATTGCTATTCATAGTACAATTCACATACTACTTCAAGAGGATTTTAACAATGCTGCGAGAAGCAACAGATATTCACCTTTGTGAAACTTCCCTGAGGGGATTTTCCAATTTCATCTTCTGAAGGATCCCTCATGCCTCCACTAGTCTAAAAATAAAAGATACAAATAGCCTTAACTGAAATTTGATATATCATAAAACGAAAAAAAAAAAAGTTTGCTTTAAAAGGAAAGAATAAATTGTTCACGGAATTTATTTACCTTCCAAGTTGGTTCAGAACCAGAACTGCGGAGTAGAGCCTCTCTCTCAAGATGTAGAGTATAGACTTTCTTTGACTCCTTTGTCTTGGAAGATACTAAAGCACGTCTATAATAGGGAAGAAAAATGAGCTAGACCAACATTCAAACTAACATGTTACTACACTGGAGCAACCACACAACAAGATGGTTAGAAGAGGTTTTATACCTCCCTAAATGCATGGTAGCAATTGGCCCACCATATCCAAACATGCCAAAATAAGGCTGTATTGCAGAAAACAACATCATTAAAAATAGAGCAAAAATAGCAGAGTAAAAGCAAGTTTATTAACTTGAGAACAATCTCTGGTTAGTTTATGATGACAATTTTAAAACTGTTGCAATACAACAACAATAATAGCATCCCAGTATAGGAAAGGCAAAGGTATCATCATTGGACCTTACATAAATCACTGCTCTGCATCTAACGCCATCAATCTTGATTTGCATCGTATATAGATAAAAGGATTTGTTCAACAGTTGATAAAATTTCAGAGCATTAATGCGCTTTGTACACAAAGCATACCACTCTACATCAGCACATATTAGACAGTAAAGCAGAAAGTTTGAACTAAAACATACTATCAAATAAGGAGGTTTGACCCCTATTGCTTCTGCCTTGAATGATCTATGCAGTGAGGCTCCCATCTTTCCCCTGAACAAGATAGAGAATAAAAAAGTTCAGGGTCAAAGAAGCAAAAGACAAAATGATAGTCCAGAATACCTAGTTGCCATAATATCTACAGAAAACATGTCGAGCAAGGAACAAAAAACACTACAGGCTGTATATTAAAAATCAATCATTATGTAAACGAAGTAAATATAAATTATACTCCTATGATTTCCGTTGGAAAAAATATTTAAATTCTTTCAACATCATGTCTACGTTTAACCATCAATTACAGTTTTCAGAAATGCAAACATATTATAATTTTTTCCTTTACTTTCTAAAGAATTCTTTTCTATACTGTTTAGTGAGAATTACATCTCGTACCAACTGCTTAAATCAGAAATGCTGTTCAATCATTTTTCTTCCAGTTTTATTAATTGAGGGATAATCTTTATGGAAAGAAAAATATTTCCACCTTTCTTCAGAGATCTGTCATCCTCTACAACATGCAGTTTTTCAAAGAACATGAAGAAAAGTCCCTCTGAAACAAATTGTTTCAGAACCTGTGATTCATAACCATAAGAAATATTTCTGTTTCTTCTATCCAGGAGATACCATTAAAAAAAACACAGTTTTAATGCCCTTCTAAACTAGTGCACTCCCCATTTGCTCTTCCAGATGCACCCAAACTTCCACCTACCCATCAAGAAATAACCTTAACTATGAAGAGAATGAGAAAAGCTGCTGTGACATACCATTTCACTATAGAATTTTCATCACTAGCATCCATTCCAGGACCAGTATCGAAAATTGAAATCTTATGCTTCATAATGTCCACACTGCAAAAGCACTAGATTAATGTAACAACATATCACTAAAGTTTAAAAATAAAACACCACACAGATGCAACTAAAAAACTGTCACACTTGTCCTTTTACATGGTAAATGTCATAGAATAGCTTTCTGTTCAGAAACAGAATTCTCTTACGCTATTGGAAAAACTCCAGAGCAATCACCACAGATACTCTAAATGATGGATTTAACAATGGATTAAAAGGTGGCTTTGCTATCATTTAACTGTCATCACAGAGTAATTCATCAATACTGGTGAAAGCTTTTAAAATGACAACAATAGTTTTTGAAAACATTTGATTACTAGCCATTTGAGTCCTAACATAATTCCCATACAGAAGCAACTGAGGAGGTGCTTACACAAATGATGGCATAAATTAAGAAAAAATAAAAATTAATAAATAACAAAATGACATACCTGATCCGTTTCCTCCCATTTTCACCAACAGACCATACTGCTTGCAAGGAATTATCCTAGTAAATGAAAAGCAGAGTCCATGTTCACTACTCAAAAAAAGAGTAGCACAAGATCCAATTCATTCTCACAATTATTCCACAAACTTACAATTAAATCAGCAAGTGCGGTCTCAAAGGTATACTCTTCTGGCAACTCCCTAAGTAATTCGGTATCAGGAGTCAAATCCCACATGTTCTACAAAGCCAACTTAAATCCATCATCACAAAACTAACCAGAACCCTTCCAAATGTAACCAATTACTTAAATAATCAAAACAAGCACCACATACACCACTAACCTCAAAAGTATCAGTAACCTCAGCGGATCCATCCTAATTTCACCAGAAAAAAAAAAAAAGGAAGCAAATCCATCATTAATTAACCACTAGTTCTTTCTTTCTTAGCAACAAAACAGAAGATGAATTAGCATTTCAATTAAACTACAATGTCACTCACGTGAAGCCGAAGGATGTGGCATTTATGCGGCTTGAAAGACTTAAACTTAAGCCTCTGCCTCATTAAATTACCATTTCCATCCTCCACAAACCAACTTTCACTTTCCCAGTTCAAAGTTCTTTTCTTTTTCATCAAAGGTGATGAATCTCTTTGAGCTACAGCATATTCTCGTTTAACCAAACCAATAAAGTCTTGCACCCACATTTCAGGTTTCGGATCAGTCAGTCTCACAATCACAGTCATTCCATTCGGTAACAAAATCTTGAATTTGTAAACCACCCCCCCTTCACTTCCTCCTCCACCTCCACCTCCGCCACCACCACCACCACCCCCATCATGCGGCACCAATTCCAACTGTCTCTTTCTACTCGGCTTCACTTCCATCTTACCCAACTCTGTCCAAAAAAAAAAATCTCTGAGCAAGTAACAAAAAATCTGTCCAAGAGAAAGAAAAATTCAAACAAAATCAAGTTTACAAATCATTCTCTCTCTCTCTCTGTTTAAAAATCAATTTGTCCAAAAAATTCAATCTTTGACTATTTTTTGCTATATCTACCATGAAACTCAAAAAAAAAAAAACCCGAGACCCAAAATTATCCAAGAAAAAGGAAAATTTGAAGAAGAAAAAATCAAATCTTTTATTGTTATTCAATATATCTAACATGAAATTCAAAAAACAAAAAAAAAACTAAACACACAAAAAGGCCCATAATTGTCCAGGAAAAGGAAATATTTTTTTTTAAAAAAATCAAACCTTTGACTGTCATTTACTATACCTACCATTAAATAAAAAGAAAAACACAAAAAAAACCCAAAATTGTCCAAGAAAAATAAAAATTTTAAAAAAAGCAAATATTGAAATCTTTAAAAAGCTACTAAAAACCAACCTCTTTCTCTCTGTCTTCGTCCGTTTGTAGCGTGACTGATAAGTTAAAGCACATACATGCATACATATATAAACCCACACATCATGCATACATACGTAGAAACTACTAATAAAATCATACATTCATCATACAAACATACATGCGTAGAGGGAAGCAGAACGGAACGTTCAAGAAGCCAATAAATTAACTAAAACAATTCTTTCTTTCTCTCTCTGTATCAAGACTCCGTGCTAGTGTTCCTGGAGCTGTAAAGCATCAGCCATCGAGAGAAGAAGAGAAAGCCATGAAGAACGACAACGTGTCTGTTATCTTTAAAGAGTCGAGAAAGAGAGAGTGCTATACTCTCTTTGTTCCGTTAAGGCGGGGAGTAGAATTTGGTCAGAGAATTTAGGTTTTTTTAGAGTGAGAAACAGAAAATGCGTGTTAAAGAGGAGCTGAAGGGAGTGAGAGAGTAGAGAATATACTAGTTGTGAGGAAGATGACGAGAAGAAGGTTGTGTTTGTTTGAAAATTTTTTTTTTTTTTTTTTTTGTTTTTTATTGATTTAATATGTTTATACGGAAATTGAATTTTAAAAAATAAAAAATAAAATTATTATTTTAATGAAAAGTGAAAAGCAACTTTTATCTTATGTTAAAGTGGTGTTTGTTATTGTTATAATAATTATTTTTTAAATATATAAAAATAATATTTTTTATTTTAAAAAAATATAATTAATATTTAAAATAAAAAAATTATTTAGAATAAAAATATATTTTAAAAAAATAAAGCATAGTCACTTAAACAAACACACTCTAAATACTGTTAGGAAAAGAGAGCGTATGCTAAGTAAAAAATAGTTAGAGCGCGCAAAGTGTTACTTCCTTTAAATGTCAGATAAAGAATAAATTTATAAATTATTAATTTTTTTAACAGGTTTAATGAAATATTTGACGACATGATTATAAAATTGTGTATTGTGGATTAATGACATGTCAATTCAAAACATGGGTAAGATTAGGTTTTATTTTGAATTGATTTATATTATTTATTAAAACAATATTATTTTAGAAGTTTTTTTAAAAAAAATCATAAATTAAGTAGACCCGTTGTAGCATTTTAAATTATCTAACCCATAAATTACATCTTTAGTCCAAATCGACCCTTAGGTGGAGTCTTATAAATTATAACTTTTGCTAGATTGTTTTTGACGGGTCCATTGTGTAATTTCCTATTATTATTTTCATGATATTTTGTAAAATATTTGACGTTATTGGTTTATTAAATAGGAATATTTTTTAGGATACAGTAGAATATTTTATTATTTTATGATACTTCAGAGACTCATATTTTTGTGTTAATTTGAAGATATTTTATATTAATTTAAAAATAATTATTAATAATTACTTCTTAGATGTATTAAGGACCAAAAGATATAAATATTTAAAAAATCACATAAAACTCCGTGATTTTCTTATTATTCGTTATTTATATTCATCTCTCTTTTATGTTATAAAAGTAATTCAAACCACTTATTTATGTGTGGTATTGTAATGTAGTATGTTTTAATAAAAAAAATTGTTTGAAAATATTTAAAATATTTTTTTATTTTTAGTACCGGTACATTAAATTATTTTAAAAAATATAAAAGAAATATTCCTTTTAGGATAAACACATGTTTTTTATAAAAAAAAATCCTATGTAGCACTCTAAGGGGTAATAAAGCTGAAACAAAAAATTGAATGGAAGAGACGTTTTTGTTGAGATTTTGTTTAAATTCAAATAAATAAAAAATTCCTAAATCTCCATTTTCTATTTGTTGGCGGTTGCCTTGGAGTTTTCCTTCCCCGCTAAGGAAAATTTTCTGTTTTCCAGAGCATCCATGTTCTCCAAAGCACGTACCCCTTTTTATCGTAGGGTGCTTTTTTTTTCTTCTTTTTTTAGCCTTGGCCTGTCAAAAACCTGCGCCGAAAAAGTTCCATAAATAAATTTAAAAAAAATAAATATATATTATTTTAATATATTTTTAAATAAAATAATTAATATCGAATATGAAACGTTATCTTAATCCCAACATAAAAATTAACAATGAAACTTTAACGGAGCATATTTGTTTTTACATTTTAAAAGTGTTTTTGAAAAAAATTAAATTTTTTTTATATTTTTATTAATTTTTAGTGTTTTTAAATCATTTTAATATACTAATATCAAAATTAATTTTAAAAAAATAAAAATAAATTATTAACATATTTTTTAATATAAAATATTATTTAAAAAATAACTACAATAACAATCCACCGTACTAATTTATCATAGTGAGATTCTCCTTCGTTCAAAACATGACTGATAGTAAAGTTACACTTATGAATGCTGGAACGGACAAAGGATAAAGTTGACATTGACATCTGTGGGCTCACATTACAGGTCATTTTCAATGTATATTTATGGAAATCTCGAGCCTGCATATTGTTTTATGTGTTTTTTTAAGAATTTTTTATTTAAAAAATATTTTAAAATATTAATTTTTATTTTAAAATTTTATTTTTAATATTAACATATAAAATAATCTAAAACAACAAAAATAAATAAAAAAATTTAAAAACATGCGTAGCCGGATAAACAAACATCCCTTTAATTCCAAACTTTATATAATTATTCTCGATTGGATCTAGAACCTATATATTTTATCAATTAGGTCTTACACAATCACGATAAAGTTATTTTAACTCCTATTTAAAACGCAATATCAAATAAGGTATCTTTCATTAATTTTTGTTAGTGTTTTTCAAAGCATCTCTTTCTCCAAAGCACATGCCTCTTTTTATCTCTGATTTGTATATTTTTTTATTAACCATGGTCTCCATAAAATTTTTAGTGGAAACCCTAAAAATATCCCCAATTTTGATCACTGTGGTTATTATTATTTTTTAAAATATATTTTATTCATAAATATTTTAAAAAAATATTTTTAAAAAAATATTTTTTTTTTAATATCAACACATTAAAAAATATAAAAAATTAAATTTTATCTAATTCTTATTTAAAACCAATAACACAAAGGTATCTTTCATCTATTTTTGTTAATGTTTTCCGGTCATCTCTTTCTCCAAAGTACATGCCTCTTTTTATCGTGATTTGCCTTTTCTTTCTTTAACCATGGCCTACCAGGAACTTGCTAGGGCAAACCCCAAAAATGTCCCCAGCATCAATTAATTCTCAATAGAATCCTTTGGTCAGTTTAAATTAATAGAATGATTAAGGGGTTGTTTGTTTTTTTAGTTAAAATAGTGTTTTGTGATTTTTAAAAAAATTATTTTATTTTTTTTATGTGATGATATTAAAAATAATTTTTTAAAAATAACAAAATATATTATTTTCATACATTTCTTAGCAAAAAAACACTTGAAAATAATTATTATCATATTCTCAAAAACTATCTAAATAATTATAAGAAAATTATATAATTTCTCTTTTTCCCGTTAAAATTCATGAATTTACTAAATTTTTCGTTTCACAACCATTGGGAAAATGTAAGAGATTGTGTTTTTTTTTATATGTTTCACATTGTTAATTGAAAATATTTTAAAAAATTAATGTCACGTGAGTTCACGTGACTACTTAACAGTTTTGTTGACTAAAAACAAAGAAATGTTTTGATTAAGAATTCATTGATATGATTAAGATATGATGAAGATAAAAAAAATAAAAAAAAATAAAGGACCCAATCATGACTGCTTTTAGAGATTTTAAACTTTATAAGGTTAACCAACTTATTATTATTGTATTTGATATTAGAATAGTGGTTATTTTTAAAAGATTTATTTATTTATAAATATATTAAAATAATATATTTTTTAAAAAAAGTATTTTTAATTTTACCATATTAAAACGATCAACAATACTAAAAATATAAAAAAATTATAAATATTTTTTAACAAATAATAATTTAGCCGTTATACCAAACAATTCTATATATCCAACCACATGTTTTATTCCGAACACAAGCTGATAGTGTAAGCGAGTGTTTAATTTGGAGGTGACTCTGGTTTATTTTACGGGATCTATATAAAAATATATATATATTTAGCTTTTAAAAATATATATATATTTAGCTTTTAAAAATATAATTTATACTTTTAAAAAATTATACCTTTAAAAAAAACCCTCCTAACCTGCCAAACCTACACTAACTTTAACAAAGGCTATCATTATAGATTTCTTTGGTTTCAAACATATAATTGACAAATGAATATAAATGGAGATTGCGTAAACTCTACACCGACATTAACTTTTTGTGGGCTCACATTGTTGGTCATTTTCAATGCATTTATATTTTTTAAAAACAAATCTCAACTTAGTCCCTAACTTTGTATAGAACCTATATATTTTATCAATTAGGTCTTGGACAATTACTACATTTCTCAATAAGTTTTTTTCATCAATTTGTTAGTGTTTTCCATCTGATGTTGTATATTCCATGCAAGAAAACGATGTAGTATTGAGAAATTCGAGTGAAAAAGCCAGTGAATATTTACAAAAACGTTTGAAAAGTTTGGGACCAAATTGATAAATTTTTAAGTTTAGAAAACAACGGAGAATGGGTGCATAAATCGAGGACATCTACATTGAGGTTTCCCTGATTTTTAATTTTTTATGGGACGATTACTGCAATTTGTTGTGAACATGACTCTCGAAGTAAATCCATGGATTTGTTATTGGCAGTTTAGGAGTAGTAAATGTTATATCCTAAAATATTTTTTTTATTTAGAAATATAATAAATTATTTTTTAGGAAATATCAAAATGATTAAAAATATATAAAAAATAAAAAATTTAAATTTTACACAAATAACATTTTAACCACACTGTCAAACACTTTCTCCAACCTACCATGAGATCATAATGAGAGTATGTTTTGGAGTATGGTTACGGTTGTTTATCAAAGTGTTTTTTATACTGAAATATATTAAAATAATATATTTTTTTTATTTTTTAAAAAATTATTTTTAAAATCAATGCAACAAAACAATTCGAAACATAAATAAATTTAAATTTTTTAAAAACACGGATTGAACGCGTTTCCAAACATGCCCTATCATCAACAGGCAAGGATGTCCGATCTATGGACACATGATGCAATACTTGTATAATGGATTAAATAAGTTAATTTTTAATAATTTTTAAAACAGTCAAAACATTTCCATTTTAAAAAATAAAATTAACATTAAATTGATTATTTTTTTTATATCTAGCCTCAATCATGGGATAAGTTTATTTAGTCGAATTAAGTATGTTTGATATTGTGATATATGATATTTTTTTAAAAAAAACATTATTTAAAAATATATTAAAATTATTTTTTATATATTAACACATCAAAAAATATTAATTTAATATTTTTTTAAAACAAATATGCTTTGTTTTTTTATTGAAGATATATATAATTACATCAATTTAAAATGTTTTTCAAATTATTTTTTACTTGAAGGTACATGTAATTGTTTTTAAATTATTTTTTAATAATTTTAATATATTAATGTTAAAAAATAAAAAATATTATTTGAATATATTTTTAATTGAAATATTCTTTTAAAAAAAAAAAAAAAGGACCATGCATCCACAACATTAGCGACACACTTAAATTCAATAAATGGTGGCCGTGAAAATGAGTACTGGACTAGATTCCAGAAATATTAGAAGTGAAAATGACAAAGTGTTTCTCGGTAGGGATAGAAAGGACTGGACGATAGTGATAGATTGTGGGCTTATACTTATCTGGCTAGATGATTTCTTATAGGAATAAAAAAAAAACTAAAAAATTAATTCAATCGAGAAAATAATAAATAAACTGAATTATAAAAAAAAACTAATTAATTTTTTTTAAAAAAATATTGAACCGAACCGGTTCAGTTTTAAAAAAAATACTATGAAAGTCCTTTGTAAATTTTTAACCCTAGCATTCCCCCTCCTTTCACATCTAACAGCCGCCACCCCGGTCTCGCCCCTCAAAGCCCGCACAAGCCATAACTCTCAAATCTAAATCTATCATACTCTTGACCTGATAAAAAATAAATTCTCCATCACTTTATAAAACTTCACGGTCAAATCTAGACTTCTAATCGGCTAACAAAACTTCAACAATGCTGCAATCTTCATCTTCAAATCTAACAATCCAGGGATTAGTGTATGCTTCAATTCTTCATCTTTAAGGCTTCAATTTCTTTTCATTGCAGTTTTGTGTCCATTTTTGTTTCTTTTTTAAGGTTGAAGCAACTCCTGCTACATTGTCTATATAGAGCATTTTATTTTAAAAGTTGTTTTTTGTTTAACTTTTATATTGATCGTTTAGTTTTTTTCATAACCATTTTGTGTAATGTGTGGAGACAAGTTTATGGTTATTGAAGATCAATTTAGTAATGAAATGGTTCTTTGTTGTATTTTATGTGCTTGCAGTTGTTACATGTTTGAGATTTGTTGATTGTTGAGTAATTGGGCTTTTGAAATTACGGGATTTGTAGGGAAGAGCAGGAGGGAAGCTGGAGAAGCTATAGAGAAGACTGTTAAAAAAACCTAGTCGGTTTGAATATAGGTTTTTCCAGTTTTTATGTTAAAAAAACTGAACCAGACCGAAACTGGTCGGTTTGAATCGATTCCAATTCAAATTTTTTAGTTTTTCAAAATTTTATTCTGGTTATTTTTTTAGATAAAAACCAAACCGAATAAAAAATGATCACCCATAATTTCTTCTAAATAAAAACTATCCTTTTATTATAGAATGATAATTTGGATACCTAATATCTTACAGGTTTATGCATGGTTTTGAAATCCAGTCCGATCTGGCGGGTCGACCCAGGATCTGGTTGATCCGAGGTTGTAACCTGGCCGAGTTAAATAAAAACAGGAGAAAAAAAAACGGGTATAACCAGTGATCCAATCAAAAGCCTAGCTGCAACCCGTTGACTTTTTTTTTTATTTTTTACTAAAATAACACCATTTTGATTTAAAAAAAAAGAATTGACGAGGTTGCATCCGGGATTGACTTTTATAATTTACATCTGGAATTTGGGCCTGAGATCAGGCCAGATCTAAAATTTATGGGTTTATATTTGAATTTTGCTTTTTCCTTTCGCATAAAACAATTGACGAGGGCATGAAGCCATTAATGAATTAATTTATGCATATCATACCTCAATCTATAAGTTCATATTGTTTCTTTTAAGATTTTAATATTCTTGATGAAGTAAAACTATATGATAAAAATTAAGGTAAGAATACCAAACCTTGTAAATGTCTGTTTTCCTATCTATCATACAGCATTTTGTAGGCACTATGATATCTATAGAAAAAAATATTAAGCACGGATAATAGCACGTTTAGTAATTTGTATATTCATTTTTAGAGGAAAATAAATTAAAATATTTCATCTAAAATAATAATAATAAAGAATTAAACCTCATTATCCAATTTGACCCAAAATCATCATTATTCTCAGTGTAAATAGGATGAGGTGTCTGATAGCGTATAAATAATTGTTTTTTTAAATATTTTTTATTCAAAAATATATTAAAATAATATATTTTTTATTTACAAAAAATTTATTGTTGACATCAATAAATTAAAATAATAATCAAACATAAAAAATAAAATATACCAAATAAATGTTTTTTGCCGAGCCAATTTCTATATAGACTCATCATATTAAACTGAATTTAATAATAGTGATTAAGTGCATCAACTAAGTTTTTGTAATTTCATGTGCTTAAAGGCTATTGAAATTGACATTTGTTTTTATTTTTTTCAATCTTAATGAGATTTTTTTAATGATATTATTGCCTAAACAGTCATATGATCTGTTTACGTTTTTGGCAAGTATAAGAAATTCATAGGTGATTTAGTTATCTTTTAAGGCATGTTTGTTTGTTTATTATGTTTGAGAAAGTGTTGTTTGTTTATTTATTCTGTAAGAATCATTACATTTTTTTTAAAAACAAAAACTAAAAAAAGTTCAACTTTTTACTATACATTGTACATGGTTTGTTTTTATATTTCAATTAAAATTTTTTATTTTTTTCTCTACTTTAAAATAATATTTTTTTGGTGTTTTTAGATCATTTTGAAACGCTAATTTTAAAAAATAAAAAATATATTATTTTAATATATTTCTAAATGAAAAACATTTTAAAAAACAATTGCCACATTCTCCAAACAATTCTCTCATAGTTAAATGATTATTTTAAATTTCTCAAATAAAATCCATCAAGGAGATAATATAGTTTTTTTATATAGTTAATTGGCCGGCAAAATTAATCTTCACATTTCTTTACATGATAAAATAACTTATTTACATTTAAAATTAAAAAATATATAAAACTACCTTTCAAGAGCTTTTAGTCTTTTTATTATTCTCAGCGTAGTAAAATAATTTAATTATCATTAAAATCATAGAATTATTAAAGTGGTGCTAAAGAGCTTTTTCATCTTTTTCTTAAGTTTTTTTTTTTTTGTTATAACCATGTTGGCAGAAGATAATTTGATATTTTAAACTATTATAGAATATCATTAAAAGAAAAGATGATTGGTGCATACTTTGGGGTCGGACAAGGTGCGCAACCTTCTTGGCTGACCAAAAATATTAAACACTTTGTTGATAGATTTTGATTGAGATATGAGGCAATTTAGTTTTTTTTTGGTTAACTGTAAGTATCCGAATTAGTTTACACGTATCTTAATTAATCTCTTGAGATCCTAAAGTTAATGACTATATAAATCTTCAATAATCTTGAAGTTTGTGGTACTCAAACTGATAATTTATAAAAGTAAATATATTAAGCTACACTTTTTAGGGTTAGGTAATCTATTTTTTGATTGGATACCAATACGTCAATTCTCAAATAAAATTTTAAAAATTTAGCTCGAATGAAGTCTTGGTCTACTCACATAACAAGAATAGATTTAAAAATAATAATTAAATGTATCGACTAAGTTCTTATAATTTAATATTTCTTAAAGGCTATCTTAGTCTTATAATTTAATATTTCTTAAAGGCTATTGAAATTGAGTTTTTTTTTCCAATCTTAATATTGTTTCCATATATAATTGTTTACACCAAGACTTTCTTATGATATTATTGCTTAAACAGTCAGATGGCCTGTCTAAGTTTCTGGCAAGTACAGGAAAATAATATTCTGCCCTCGTTATTTACTTGCCTTTCAAGGCTTATTATTTATATCATATACTTTTCACAAGCATCTCTCTCTTATTGCTGAAACGATGGCAAGGTCTGCTATCAAGAATCCAAAAAATTACCTTGAATTAATCCAATAAAAAAACTAGAGTTGTTTTGGGAGTGATCAATTCAAATAAAACCTTATTAAAAATCTTTTTTATTATTAACATGATATCATTTTAATTTTTTTAAAAATAAATTTAGTTGATCCTCTCATGATATTCATTGATTAAGTTTCAAAACAATGGTATTTTTAAGCTAAGCTATTATGTTCCTCATGAGAGGGTGGGAGAATATTATTTTTTCACAATTAATTTTCTTGAAGGCTCGGCAACAGATAGTTCATTCATGTTCATCTTCTAATCAAAATACATACATTTCTCATAAGTTAATTGTAACTTAGCCTCTCTCTCTCTCTCTCTAAAGATTCAATGTAAAAAAAAGAAGATTGCGCAAGCATTTACAACGTGTTTTTTGATATTAAAAAAAAATTATAATGGCAAATTTCTATCTTCATGCATGTATTTAATCAAATAAATAAAGAATCATATATGATAATAAATGCAAAAATAATCATTGACTACCAAAGGCTAAATTGAAAAATTAAAGATGAATACACACACGAAACATGAATAATTAATTCGATTGTGTTTAATAACTCATTTGTTTATAATTAATTTTTTATTAAATCGGACAATAATAAAAAAACAAGCAAAACAAAAAAAGGTTGAATTAATCTATTTTTCGAACACAAAAAAAAATCATGAATTTCTTTACATCATTCAAGAGACAAATGTATTCTCTCCGCCTTTTTCACTTGAGTTTCTTTTCTTTTAATCTTGTCATTCCTCAATGAATTTGAAGTAATTTACTTTTAATTTATACACAAAATGATGAAATCGTAAAAAATAAAAGTTAGAAGATAAAAATAATAAAAAAATCACAAAATAAGAACGCAGTAAAATCTGAGTGGATCTACCGTATTTCTCTAGGCATTTTAGTTTTTTCTATATAGCAAACAAGATTTCATCTAAAATAAACTAATAACAGGAGCTTAGAGAAGATGAACAAAATCATGATAAATTAAAAAAATGAAAAAAGGACTTAATTGCATGTAACAAAAGCACAATGTCTAATCATAAGAAGACAAAAAAGAACAAGGACTAAATTAAAGAAAAAAGGTAGCTTAAAAATCTGGGAACCCAAAGGTCGAGTTTCGTCCTTTCGACCGTGGGCCAGCCACGAGCAAGAGACTTGGTTATGAAGAGCTTGGGCTTTCCTTAAGTTTGCATTTTTGAGAGTTGGCCCAGAAGGGGCCCTCCAGAACAATGTTATTTTTTTTTCCTTTCCAAGTATTGGATCTGGAAAATGAAGCATGCTACATGCCATGATCAATTGAAAATTTGTCCTTGATTATTACTCGAGCATGGTCCTATTCATGGCAATTTATGCCACAAATTACTGTTTTCTTTCTATCATAATTGTTAAACTTGCTAGTTTAACGTTAATTTGGTTACTTGGTGGCATATAATTAGCTGAGAATGCATTTAAAATTAAATTAATTTTGAATTGATCTGATTAAACTTGATTGACCCAATCAAAATCTTGTTGTATATATTTTTTAAAATAACATTATTTTTTAAAAAATAAATTTTGAAATAATGTTAATTATCGTGATTTAGATCTAGAATCAAATCATGAGTTGTATTGGGTTTAATAACTTGATTTTCAATATTTTTTTTTTGAAAAATAAAGTCTTTTTAGTTTTGTTTACTTTGCATTGATGTTTTATTTAAATTTTAATTAATACCTTTTCTCTAATCTTTTAATTTTTTATTATTCCTTTTTAAATAGTAGTTATTGATTTTAATTATTTATAAGTTTATAATATTTCAAAGAGATTATTCTATTTTATCTTTATTTTTTTTGTTTTGTATTTGATATAAATAGAATTTATTTGCATGATGTATTTACAAAAATAAAAATCATTCATTCTTGACAAGAAAAAATTAACCTTTAAGATAAGAAAATAAAAAATGCATAAGTTTAAAATAGAATTTGGGGTGAGTATGTCTTTTTCTCTTAGAAAAAAATAGCTTTCCATTTAAATACTTAATTAACATTAATAACTCTTTCAGAGTCCAGCAATTGAGTTTAAATCCAACCCGCATCATAAACATGTTTACGGGGATAACATATTTGCATTTCTAAATTAAAATGTTCTTGATTTTTTCATATTAGTATGATTTAAAGTTGAAAGGAACATGTTTTAGAAAACGTGAAAAAAAATAAGAAAAAGAAAAAAGGGGAACATGTCTAACTTAATATATAACTTTACTTTCAATATTCCCTTATATATATATATATAAACAAAATGGAGTCTTTTTTAGTAACTACTAAAACTATAGTTTTGAAACCCCGACCGACCCGGGACCCGGCCGACCAGGGACTGTAACTGGGTCGTGTTGAAGAAAAAATAAAGAAAGAAAAAACCTGGTGTGACCCGGCGATCCGGTCAAAAACCCAGTTGCAACCTTTTGTTTTATTTTATTTTTCTAAAATGATGTCGTTTTAATTTTTTTAAAAAAAATTAACCTAAATGACCCAGTGAAAACTCGAAACCAGGGCTTTGGATTAGATCGGGTCTAAAAACTAGGGGTGAGCAAAAAAACCGAAAAACCGATTAAACCGAGAAAACAGGAAAAAAAATAACCGAAAAAACCGAATCTAAAAAAAAACCGATCAAACCGATTAGAAAATTTAAAAAACAAGCCGGTTCGGTTCGGTTTCGGTTTTAAAAAGCTGAAACCGAATAAACTGAACCGAACCGGTTCAAGTAAAAAAATTAATAATACTATAAATACCTACTTTTCAGCTTTCCCCTTCTCCTTTCTAAACCCTAGCCGCCACCCATGTTTCACAATCCTTACCTCTCAACTCAACCCTCACCCCATCTTCACTCTTAACTTTTATTGCCCATGTTTCTCAATCTTTATCTCTCAGCACAATCCCCCCTCCCATCTTCATCTCTCATCCCTCAACCTTTCTCACAACCCCCCATCACAGCCCCCATCTTCATCTTTTATCTCTCAACTTTTCTCACAACCCCCCCTCAACATCTTCATCTCTCATCTCTCTTAACCTTTCTTTAAAGCTTTAAGCACAATCTTTTTGTTATTTTCTTTAAGTATAATCGACTAAACTCATGGATTTACAACCAAATAGCAGCTCGGGAGCCTCCCTCTCTTCAATCTTTTTCTTAATTTTTGTCCCTGTTTATTATTATTTTTTTTTTTGTAGATCTGTTATGTATTCATTTTCTATATTTATTTACAAGAATGTTATTTGCCATTTATGTTGTGATTACTGTAATGGATGTTGTGATAAATGTTTTTTCAAATTTTAGTTTGAATCTTGTTCTTTTTGGCTTTCTAATTCAGAAAACTTGCTTGATATGCTTGGCCAAGATAAAATCGGTTTTTTCCAGTTTTTCCTTTCAATTAACCGAACCGAACCGAACCGAAAATGCTCGGTTTGAACCGGTTTCTGTTTTAATTTAAAAATAAATAAATAAATCGGTTTGGTTAGTTTTTTGGGTGAAAACCGGACCGAACCGGAAATGCTCACCCCTACTAAAAACTATGACTAAAACCAACTCTTATTTGCCACCAACTCTTATTGAATTAGGACACCAACTCTTATTGAAGAACTTTTTTGTTTTTGTTTTAGCATACAACCAATTTTTAAATTCAGAACCTAAATTAGTTTGAGAAATTAATAGATCCAATTATCTAAGCTGACTTTCAGCTAACCATTTTATTGATTAAAGCTTTCATCTAGAGAGTCGACTTTTTCTCTCTTCTTTCATTTTCAGTTCTTCCCTCCCATGATTCAAAGAGAAAAATAGAAAGAAGGAACAAGAACCATATATATATATATAGCTGTACGTACCAAACCTTAATGAGATGTGAAGAAATGTTCACATCTCACGATTTCATTTTAGTTGTTGAGATCTCTAATTTTAGGTGGCTAGCTAGCCCTAATTTCATTCTTTATTTGAGAAATTAATGCATGTTGTTGCTTGTGATTCACACACTTGGACCGATTTCAAGACTTTGCTCGAGACGAGCACGATGGCCAATCTAACATCATTGTCTTGCATGCGTTGAAAGAGAACCTTGACAATATTGACAGAATAAATTAAGCTGTACCTTGCAATAAAATAAATAATTAATTTAATGTAGTTGAATTGCATAGAGACAAATGCAATTTTTTTTCTTGGAAGGACATTAAGTAGTGCAAGATTTCGAATAATTAATATATACAATGAAAGAAAATGTTAGGAGTTACATGGTTGGATGTAACCTGTCCTTCGTGTGTGTGTCAATATATATATATATATATATTTGATGGTGAATTGGAAACTTTAATTAAGAATTTCTGGATCTTTTTTTCAAGGTGAACAACATAAAATTATATTTTATGGGAGATTGATGCACTTTTAAAATCCTTTCACGGATGATTTTTTTTTTTCTTATCTTAGATTTTGCAACATTATAATGATAATGAATATTGATATTCATATATGGTATATCTTTTAAAAGATATTATTTCAATTGATATGAGTTCAGCAATACAACAATTTAAATTTATTTTAAAAAAATTATCTTTTAGAAAGAGAAGTAATCCTTGTATTATATAAGTTATTAAAACTTTTATTTTTTAGCTGATATGGGATAATAATATCATTATAGTTCTCGAATGAGAAATTTAAATTGATTGATGTTCTCACAAATAGCGTCAAAGATGATGTGTGTCCACGTATATGTATTATAGCCTTCTAGCCTTCTCAAGAGGTATTTACATAGTAAATTTTGTCAACTTATGAGATACATCAGTATAATTAACCGAAATTTTTTATAACATTCACGCTATAACTACTAAATATTTATAACATGTAGAGTGAGGGAGAGAGAGATAAATATAATGAGAATAGATAGAAATCACATCTGATATTATTAGAAAATAATAAAAATCACCTCACCTATTAAAAAAAAAATATTTTTTTAATATAAAAACGAGGAAAAACTTGACGTTCCAGGCTGATACACGTGTATATATGGAGGATCAATATACGTTTCCCAACTTGCAGATGCATGCAAATTGCAAATAACATCAATGGCCCCTCTACTGTATGCAAATGCAGAGTCAAATTAATAAATTTACAGAGAAAGGTGCCCGCCACCAACCCTGTGTCCGTCGTCAGAAAAGCGAGGTGCAGAAAGGAGACTCCTCTCCTTTCTGATGAGTTAATCTCCTGCCTTGCTTCAAGATTTCTTTCAATGCAAGCAATAAACCCTATCTAACTCAGGCATTCCCATTTATTTTCCATGATCATAAACTCCATCTGGTTAATTAACTGTAGTGGATGGATCTGGTGTTCTTGAGGATTTTATAGACCAGTAGCAAGCTTGAAAGCAACTTCTGTGGTGGATCCATCTTGCCCTCACCACAGGTCGCGTAAAGAGACAGCAGGACTCTCAACTAGATTGCGAACTTGCATGGTTCTTGATTTTATACACGGAGAGGAAATATAAAAAGATTATGGGGTGCGAAATATGAATAAAGCTATATTTGTCTGCGCGATTAAAATTATTTTTAACTTGAAAAAATATTAGAAATAATATTTCCTTAAACCCAACACAATTTAATGCTCAGCAAACCTACTTGTTTGGTTTATGACTTGTAATTAATTGCTGTTTGTCTTTTAGGCAGGTGGTCACAGTGATAAGGTAGCATGTGCATTGATGGAGACTCATGACTAGCAATAGCAAAGATGTTTATTTCTTGTTATGTGTAGTTTTACGTGATTGTTTATATTAATAGCTACTAAAAATTTAATGGTTATTAATTTTAGGATTTATAAAAATTAATTGAAGTATGTGTAAACTAGTTGGTACACCCCCAAATAAATAATAAAAAAGATATATTTCTTGTTTATTTCCATCCAATTTGTTTCATGTGAGTGACGGGACAGTTTTTCGTTAGGCAATAATAATAAATTGATTTTCCACCTGAAAAAAAAAAGGGAAAGAAAGAACACCAGCAACAAAAGGCTTTACTTTATACATTTTTTTTTTATGAGAATAGCCTTTAATTAATTTAATTAATCACAGCATCTTTTTATAAAAAAATGAAATGAAATGACAGTGTATATATATACATATATATCAATAATAAATCTAATTCAACAAAAAAAATAAAAAAAGAGTACAAGTTGTAAAAAAGAGAGGAAAAAAGCACCGATGCAAGTGTGCTACACAGTTGCAGGTGTTGCTTGGTGAGCAATATTTAATGGGTTTGGTGGTGGAGCTATGATGGAGATCTCTACAGAAATGGTCGGGGCTGAATGCTGACAGGCAGCAGGTACTGAAGGTAAACGCAACAAGTTAGCAATATTGCTGTAATTGCAGCAGGTACTGAAGGTAAACGCAACAAATTAGCAATATTGCTGTAAATGCAGCAGGCTGTGGCATTCAAGCTACAAAAGAGAAGAAAAGAAAAAGAAAAGTAGTAGCTAGCTGGTGTTTATGCCATCTGTGTTGAGAATTCATTTGTCTTGGAGGCAGCTAGCCCTCGATCGCTGCTTTCTCATGAAGTTGACAACACAAATATTGTCTTATATATAATTTTCTTTTCATGAACATATGCCATTGATGGATTTAGCAGAGTTTACTGTTATCTTTTGCCCCCCCTCTCGGTATAATCCTGCCATTGTTGCCTAGTTGATTAGCATGCACGATTTGATGCCAATATCGCCCATGAAAAGATTTTTTGGCTCCATCTTAAAAATCTCTCTCTCTGAGACACGCACACAAACAATCATAGCGTTGTTATGAAACTTGACTTACTGTTGAATTATAAGAAGGGGGTTAGATCCCGCTTTTAATTAGATGTTTTTAAAAATGCATCTGGAAACAAAAATATTAAATTAATGTTTTTTTAAGTTTCTTTTTTATTATTATTTTGATGTACTTGGTGTTACTATTTAGGAGCTCCACATAAATAAAATAATAAAAAAAATAAAAATTAATTTTTTTTTGAAAGAAAATAAAAAATATATCAGTGAGAATAATATATACCAAAACGACTACAAAATTGCTGAAGACTGGTTGAAAAAGATCAAAATATACAAAATTGAAAAAGTTGACATTGTATTTTCAATCGATGAAGTCTCTATTGAGGAGGAAAATTCAAAATTGAATGTTTAAGGACTCAATTAGATTTTTTTAAGGTTTAATTGAATTTATTGAGGGTTTAATTGTAACAAAAATTTATTTTTGAAGTCAATTTATGCTTAATTTCAAGGTTTAGTTGATTGCAATTTTTAAGAGTTAATTTAGTCAAATCAAGAGCTTAATTGCACAAATATTAAAGTTTGATGGGCAATTAGAGATTTGATTGAAGAAATCTAAAACCAAGAACCAAACTGAAAAAGATGTGTGAATGTAGAGGCTAAAATTGATCAAATCAAGGGTCAAATTAAAGAAATTGAAAGTTTCTTGGTAAATTGAGAGTTGAAATGCACAAATTTAAAACTAAGGACTAAAATGAAAATAATGGTAAACTTTGAAGCTAATAATTGAGTTTGACAAGGGTGAAATTGCATGAAATTAAAAATCTAGAGGCAATTACAAGTACAATTAAAAGCAATTGAAAGAATAAGGACTCAATTGAAATTTTCCAATCCCAAATTAAGAACCTTGAACGACGTGTCGTTCATACTTAATAAAAAGAAAGTGAATGACACGTCATTCATTAGCTTGCATCTTTGTCTTGACAGTTTTGATTGATCAAATAGCAATTTTAAATAAATGAATGTGGAGCTATTGACTTTCAAATTGAGCAAAGTTGGATCTAAATGAAAAGAGTGCACTTGTTCTACCAACTTCAGGTGGTTTCAGGTAACGATGATGTCAGAATTGTTTCAATGAGGCCTCGAAATTAGGCAACTCATTTAGCCCTAACAGTGCAACCATCATACAAAAATCGATTCACTTTTCGTGTATTCACACACAAAGGCTTCTCAATGGATTCTTATCAAGGGTTTACAACACTTTCCTCAAGATCAATAGGTCATAAATAGATTCAAGACCTCCCAAAACCCTATAAATACCTCCCTAGAAGAAGAAAGAAAAAAGAGGCTGAAAAAGAAAAAGAAAAAGAAAAAGAAAAAGAAAAAGAAAAAGAAAAGAAAAGATAAGATAAGAAAAAAGAAGAGAAATATCAATAAGAAATATAAGTGTAAAGGTCCAAATCTAAACAAAAGTTTTCTTAAGCTTTGCAAGTTTGCGAGGGGCAAAATTTCCCAATGGAAAGTCAAGAGGGAGTATTTATTCTAGGTATACCTTGTTGATCTAAAAGTATGTCCTTTATGGCTTGCTTTTATTGTTTATGTGTGTGTGTGTGTGTGTGTACAAGCATAGGAAAAAGATTTGGACCAAATATGAAAAAATTATATGTCAAGATCATGGTTTCAGAGATGAAATTAAAAACAAATTAAAATTTGATAAAAAAAATTAGGAATCAAACTTAAAAATCAAAACATTGAGGGCCAAGTTTGAAATGTTATAAAATATGAGGACGAACCTGATTTTTTTTAATGGCCAATATGAAATTCAAGAGGGATGGGAGAGAGAAGAGAAAAAGAAAAAGATGAGGCGGTCGATGATCAATTGTCATCGTAACCACCATACGCATCGCCTCAAGTGGAAGGGGGTGTTGCGTATCTTCCAACACCTTTAGAAGCTAACATTCCTTCTCCGGACAATGATTCACGTGTTGCATATAGAGCGTGTACCCAGCTCACACGCTTACGCGTGCGTTGCTCACTCCAACATCTTTTTTTAATATATGTTTTTAAAAAATAGGATTGTCATTAACCCAACTTAATAATAACAAAAAAAACCCCATGAAAAATGACAGAAACACCCTTGGATGCAAGGCTTGGGGAATTTAAATTTAGGGGCAATTTAGTCCATTTAAATTAAAGTAAAGATTGAAAAATGCTCCTCAATGTTAATTAAATGAAAATAACTTTTAAGAACAATTTAATAATTTTAATGTGTAATAAAAATATGAGCCACTGTAATATCTGTTATGAATTTAGCAATGTTATTGTATGGCAGGAACAAAATTATAAATTTACTTGACGAATCCTAAATAAATTATGAGTGTGTGTAGTGTTTTGATTGATTTCTAGTAGTTTTTTTTTAATGTTTTATATTAAATGTCCTTGGAGGTAGCTTTGCAATCAATCACCGTGTCATGAAATTTTATTTTTTAAAATTAATTTTTTTATAATCTTGGATCGTTATAAGAAGTTTATATTAAAAATATTATTTTAATAAATTTTAAAATAAAAAAAATATTTTATAAAACAAATTACACCACCGTTGTAAACATTATGTAACATCAACAGGCGCGCTGTTTCTCTATACAGCCCGTGATAGGAAACCAAAAGAGAGGGCCCGTGATTTTCATAAATACTAACGGCGAATTTCGTGGGTTACAGTTATTAGTTATAACTCTCACCGCCCTCTTGACTCTCTCTTCATCCTTCCCCTCTTTCTCTCTACATGAACTAGCCTTCTTCTTCTTCTTATGCTAATTTCTATGGATGATGAACCAAAGCCCTTGTTTGGAATGAACGTGTACAATGAAAGATAGAAGCTGTGAATTTCGTTCCATTACTGATCATCAACTCATCCCAAGTTTCTCAAGGTTTGGTTTCACACACACACAATGTGTGTGTGTTTGTGTGTGTGTTTGCATGTGTCTTTAAGTGTGACCCTTTGATCTAGCCTAGCTAGCTTTCTTTTCTCTTGTAATGGTTTTTGAGTTTGTCATTATGTGCTTGCATTGTTAACTCGTTTGATTTTCTCTTCTGGGTTGAAGCTAAATATATGCAATATTACAGAGAGTTCATGTACAGGAAAGGACTCCTGTTCTAGTCCTATTTATATACCAGATTGTTTGTGTTCTTGATTATACTATCCTTGTCTCTCTTTTTCTTGTCAATTCTTGATTGATAACTGATCATGTGAAGCTGATCATCAGTTTAAACGGATATGGGGAAGAAAGGAAAAGGATGGTTTTCATCTGTGAAGAGAGTGTTCAAATCATCATCTCCTAAGGAATTACCAGGAGGGAAGAAGGTATAATTTACATCATATTTAGATACTTTTTTTGATAAATCATGGGATGCTTTTGTGTATGCTTTAGTAATAAGCAAAGTTAATCATTACAAAAACTTGTTTTACACGATCATTTGGTACACCTAAACTGTAAGACTTCTGTTCTAATCTGATAGCTTCCCTTTAAGATTTTCATGTTGTGTTTTCCTATTTTACGTTACTTCAATTCATTATCACACTATTGCTAATGATTGTTTAATCGTCATAACCATTATTAATATAGTTGTGCAATCTTTCTCAGCTCAGTTGTCAAAAGTCAATATCATTTACTAAAAATTATTTTTTTAATTTATTTTTAATACCAACCCATCAAAATAATTTAAAAACATTAAATTTTTTTTTTTTTTTAAAAACATAGTTACTCCTCTTTACCGAACAGACTCCACAGCCATGTTAAACAAAGACCTAACCTTTATCTGTAGCTGGGTCCATAAACTTAAAGGAGGAACAAATGGTCCCCTTATCAAAATGTTGCAATCCTTCATGACTTATTATTGTCATGCCACCAATGATTTCCTTTCATCAATCTCCATCCACATGTGCACTGCCTTGCTAGATCCCAATCATGCCAAAGAGAAGCTTGTTGTATTACATTATTAATTTCTTTGCTGTAAATAGTTGAAAAAGAAATTCTTCCTGTTCCTGAAATTGATTGATCTTAATTGATCGCATTAAACCAGCTAATGATATGATAATTGATCACGAATTTGACATCATTGCAAATGATGGCATGATATGCGTGTATTTCAGAAAGACAACGCAGAGAAATGGCAACATGAGGCTCCAGAAGTTGTGTCATTAGAGCATTTTCCTACTGGAAGTTCTCCTGATGTTACAAATGATGAGAGCAATGTATCAACTCCAGTAACTGAAGATAGAAATCATGCCATTGCTGTGGCAGTAGCCACTGCTGCCGCAGCAGAAGCTGCGGTTGCAGCTGCTCAAGCGGCGGCTAAAGTTGTTCGCTTAGCTGGTTATGGACGACAATCAAAGGAAGAAAGAGCTGCCATCCTCATACAGTCATTCTACAGGGGCTACCTTGTAATCCCTTTCTTCATTTCACTTTAATTTGATCAATATAATCTGGTAAATTAATTACAACGATGAAAATAGTTTAATTAGTTGGTACAATGAAGCCTGCGTCCCTGTAAACTAAATTAATTATTTTTGTTTTACATTTTAATTAGTCATGTATATTCTGCAGGCTCGGCGTGCCTTACGTGCATTGAAGGGATTGGTGAGGCTCCAAGCATTAGTGAGAGGCCACAATGTAAGAAAGCAAGCACAAATGACAATGAGAAGCATGCAAGCTCTTGTTCGTGTGCAAGCAAGAGTAAGAGCAAGAAGACTTGAATTAGCTCACGAGAAGCTTCAAAAGAAGACAGAGGAAGAAGATGAACGAAGACTACCAGTGGACGAAGGCTATATGAATCCAAAGAATCCATTGAAGAGTTATAAATGGGATAGGAGGAATCAAAGTTCAGATAATTTCAAAGAAAATGCTTCAAAGAAGCATGATGCTGTCATGAAAAGAGAAAGAGCCCTTGCTTATGCTTATGCCTTCCAGGTATGTAACATGCTCCATTAAAATTAGCCCTAGCTAAAGTTTGGTCACTTTCAACACATTTTAGGAGATGATTTTAACAACTTGTGAGCCAAAAATAAAGGCAAAACCCCAATGAATTCTCGCGATTGGATTTTGTATTGCAGCAGCAGCAACAATTACTCTCACAAAATAGTCCTGATGGTAAAGAAACAGGACATTTTGTGAACGAACACGAGAAGATGCAATGGGGATGGAATTGGCTTGAGAGATGGATGTCAGCACAACCATATAACGTGCGTCAATCGGGTCCAAATGAAGGTTCTTATGTGACAGTAAACACAACTACAACCACGACCACCACAGAGGACATGTCCGAAAAGACAGTAGAGATGGACATGGTGACCCCAACAGGCACTAGCAATCCCAACATGGGCATGCTAGACACCAATCCATATTCGAATCGACCCCAATGGCAATCAAGTTCAAGCAATGTACCTAGCTACATGGCTCCGACCCAGTCCGCAAAGGCGAAAGCGCGTTCTCAAAGTTTGATCAAGCAACGTGCCCCAGCTACACCTCTGTGGAATCCATCCACCAAGAAAGATTCAAGCATTGTTGGTCCGGGTTGTGATTCTTCCAGTTCAGGTGGTGGAACAACAGCTTATCAAGCTCCAAGAAGTCCTAGCCCCAAACATAAGGGGATGCGCCTGCATTCGAGAAGACATGCTGGTGGATATAGCCCTGATTTCAATGGCGGTGATGATTGGAGGTTGCCTCCTCTTGATGGTCATGGATGGAGGAATGATTTTGGTTGATGAGTGGCGCGATTATGATATGTTTATACATTATTTATTGCTTATTATTGTTTCATGTTTGCGATGATAATGCTATAAAACTCCAGCCCTTGAGGCTGTGGAATGATATTGGTTTAAATATTTTATGTTTACACATAAGAGTCATGGATTAAGACCTGAGATTTCCATCAAGAGGGACTCAGATTCAGAACTCCAGTCATGTCTGTGATGACGGTGATGATTGATTCGATTTTTTTTTTAATTTTATTTTTTGTGTGGATACTAATGGGTAAAATTGGAGTTTCAGTTCTTGTTACGTTTTCTTTTTCTTAAATACAAAGAATTTAGAAAATTCTTATTTTTATATGTCCAAATATATCCTCATAAGCTTTTTCAAAGTCCCAAGACAATCTTAGCCATTGATTTTACATGAATTATTTTTACCATTGAATTTGCTTTAAGAAATTAAAAATATAAAAGCAAAAATCGTGTCTGGTTCATGTTCCAAGTAGTACAAAAACTATCATCAATCATAAAAGCAATATCAAGTCTAAGGTACTCTTCCTTTATATATATATATATATATATATATAGAGAGAGAGAGAGAGGGGGGGGGGGGGGGGGGGGGGTTGGAAGGAGGGAGGTGGATTTTGATGAAGCAATGTAAGGGATAATATTGCAATGAGATAATTTACCAGAAGAAAAACCTGATGCAAACGATAGGGACAGGTCACAAAATTGCTATATCCAATCGAAGAGGTTGAAAGGGCATTTATGTAATTAGGCAGGAAAAGTTTGACAAAGACAGCGGTTATTCTATTTCTTGTACAATCCAGTCAATGATTCTGATTCTTTTCCTTTCCCCTCCATTTCCAAACCCCAGCGAGAGAAGTAAACAACCAAGCAAGCAAGAATCCAAACACCCAAAAACGAGAGAGAGAAAGAGAGGCACGAGAGAGGGTTTTATTTTTTTGGGGAGAGGAAAAAAAGTAATAAAGTTTTCAACTTCGCAATGCAAAATTCTTCTCTTCTGTTGAATTCAATTCCTTCCACTTAAAAAGATCCTTCCTTTGTCCACTACAGATCAAGAAAACAAAATCCCACCAATGATTTCTAACCCAAATCATGTTTTCTACGCTTGCATTGCTAAAGGACCCACCGTTGTTGTTGAATTCTCACAGGGAAAAGAATCAGGAATTGAAATCATTGGTCAAAGATGCGTAGAGAAAACCCCGCCTAACCATTCCATGTTTTCTCATACAATCCGCAACAAGACTTACACTTTCTTAATCGATGACCCTTTTGCCTATTTTGCTATTTTTGATGAGAATCTCCAGAAATCTGAGCAATTATGGTTTTTGAACCGTGTAAAGAAAGGTTTTGAGGAGTTTTGGGGGTCTAAGATGATGAAAGATGGTGAAAAGATTGGTCCTTTTTGTTTCCAAGGTGAATTGCGGTGTATGTTTAGGGAGATATTGGCTCTGGATGCTGACTTGGTGAATAATTTAATGGAGGAATCATCAAAGGATGGTAGGAATCCAAGCTTGGATTCGACGAATGGGAAGGGAGCTGTGATCAGACCTTTGATTCCAAAGCCAACTAAAGTTTTGATGATGAAGAAGAAGAAGCCATCTGGAGAGGCTAATGGAGATCATCATGGTGGTGATTTGGATAATAATAATTATAAGGAGAATGGTGATGGTGGGCATGGAAATAGGGAGGTTTCGGTTTCGATGATACAAAAGAGTGGTGGGTTTTTTATGGGGGATGGTAAGCAAAAGGCTAAACAGATTTGGAAGAAGCATGTTTGGGTGGTTTTGACATTGGATTTGATTGTTTGTGCTGTTTTGTGTGGGGTTTGGTTGTGGTTTTGCAGGGGGTTTAAGTGCATTGATGGTTGAATTGAAGGTATTGAAACGGGGATGCTATTGATATACTTTTTTTTATTGGGGGTGTTCTGCTTGTATATTGGTTATTAACATTGAAGCTGGTTGCGGTTTCTACATCCAAGATAGAGAAGAAGATGTAACTGGATTCTTAGAATAATTTTTATTGACTGGTTCTGAGAGTTCTGTCATGACATGGTAAGTTCTTCATCTCTTTGTACCATCAATTTCTGGAAAAATGAAATTGCTCCAATGTCTCATATGCACATTCTTCTAAAACAGTGGGATGTGTATATATACAAGCGAGAGATATAAATTATGCAGGCTTTTTTCTGATCTTGTCTTGTTCCCTTTTTGGTCAGCTGTCAATGAATCTGCTGATGTTCTGTTGCTTTTTGATCGCATGAGCAGAAAGTTATTTTTTCAGAATGTCTGTGTTTCACTGGGACTTCTTGGTCAGGCTGCAATATATTTTCTTGTTTTGTCTCTAATTGATCTTGCTACATTGCCGATTTTACTCTTGTTGTCTTGTATCATCTAGATCACCAATCAGACTTTATTTATGGATGTTTATCCACTAACTGCTCAAAATGGCAGAACAAGCTAGTTCTAAGTTTGTAGGGACATTTTTATATACACAGAGATCCTTTGAAATTAGATTGAGCAAACAGGTCAGAGCTTTACTATTGTTTAACTGCCTTAGAAAGCTGCAGAAGACCAGGAAGCTGAGCTGCTGCATGTTGATCAAATCTAGTCAATAAGGATCTCTGCTGAAGATCAAGATTCTAGGAATAAATAACTGATCATATCTGATCAGTAGTTATGCATTTGAATTTTGAATTGTTTTTGTTTCCATGTAAAACTCTAACTCTATTTAAAAAGTATTCAATGATCAATGAAAGTAATCTTCTTCTAAAAATTCTATTCTGCTGTTGAGTTGCACTAACGATTGTCCTGCAACTAAAGAATAGAACCAACAAATTGGTATCAGAGCAATATATCTTTCTTAAGGGACTTGTGAGTTGAGAGAAACAAAAACACAAAACCAAATCAAACCACAAACACAACCAAAAAACACAAATGGATTCTGAAACAATTATCTCGCATGGCTCACCGCCAATGTTCAATGGTGAAAACTATGAAACATGGGCCATCAGAATGACAGTGCATCTGGAGGCGCTAGATCTCTGGGAAGCTGTGGAAGAAAACTATGTTGTTCCTGACTTGCCTGCAAATCCAACAATAGCTCAGCTAAAGATTAATAAGGAGAAGAAGACAAGAAAATCCAAGGCCAAAGCTTGCTTATATGCTGCTGTATCGAATACAGTATTCACAAGAATCATGAATGTGGATTCGGCAAAAGGTATTTGGGATTATCTTAAAAAGGAATATCAAGGAAATGAAAGAACCAAAAATATGCAGGTTCTTAATTTAATTAGAGAGTTTGAAATGCAAAAGATGAAGGAAACTGAAAACATCAAAGATTATGCTGACAGATTGCTAAGCATAATAAACAAAGTAAGATTGCTTGGAAAAGAATTTTCTGATGATAGAATTGTGCAGAAAATACTGGTTACTATGCCAGAAAAATATGAGTCTAAGATCTCTTCATTAGAAGAGTCTAAAGACTTAACCAGCATCTCTCTTTGAGAGTTGACAAATGCATTGCAGGCACAAGAACAGAGAAGATCAATGACACTTGAAGAATCAGTGCAGGGAGCTTTTCAAGCAAGAACTCAATATCAAGGAGGAAGCAGAAACAAGAGATTCATCAAGAAGAACAAATTTCAAACTTACAGAAACAAGGTGGAAACATTTCCACCATGTACCTACTGTAAAAAGACAAATCATCAGCCGATCAAATGCTGGTGGAGACCAGATATCAAATGCAGAAAGTGTGGGCAGACTGGACATGTTGAACGAATCTGCAGGACACAACATCTTGAAGAAAAGGCAAATCCTGTTGCACAACAATCTGAAGAGGAGCAGCTGTTTGTTGCATCATGTTTTTCAACAGGAAATAGTTCGAATGATTCCTGGTTGATTGATAGTGGCTGCACAAATCACATGACAAACAATCAGGATTTGTTCAAAGAGCTTGACAGAACAGCTATTTCCAAAGTTAAAATTGGAAATGGTGATCACATTGATGTCAGAGGCAAAGGAACTGTTGTTCTAAATAGTCTGTCAGGTTTGAAGTATATTTCAGATGTTTTATATGTGCCTGACATTGATCAAAACCTGCTTAGTGTTGGACAGCTCATTGAGAAAGGATTCAAAGTAATGTTTGAAGATCAATGGTGTCTGATCAAAGACAGCTTGGGCAACAATGTGTTCAGGGTAAAAATGAAATCAAAAGGTTTTATTTTAAACCTTATGGAGAAGGAGCAGAGTGTGTTTTCTGCAAGAATATGCAGTGATGAACTATGGCATAAAAGGGTTGGACACTTTCATCATGCAGGGCTTATCTACATGCAAACTCATACTCTTGTAAAAGGAGTACCACAACTGGAGAATGAATCAATAAACTGTGCAACATGTCAATATGGAAAGCAGGCCAGAAAACCTTTTCCTCATGCAACCTGGAGAGCAACACGAAAACTTCAGCTGATACATACAGATGTTGGAGGTCCTCTGAGTACAGCTTCACTGAATGGCAGCAAATATTATATCATCTTCATTGATGATTATTCCAGGTTCTGTTGGATTTACTTTCTTAAATTCAAGTCAGAAGTTGCTAATGTATTCTGGAAATATAAAACATGGGTAGAGAATCAAAGTGGGTGCAGGATTCAAACATTAAGATCAGACAATGGAAAGGAGTATACCTGTGGAAGATTCCAACAATTCTGTGATGAATCCGGAATTGAACATCAACTTACTGCACCTTACACACCTCAACAAAATGGTGTGAGTGAAAGAAAAAACAGGAGCATCATGGAAATGGCCAGATGTATGCTGCACGAAAAAGAATTGCCAAAGAAATTGTGGGCTGAAGCTGCAAATACCTCAGTATATCTGCTGAACAGAATGCCAACCAGAGCTTTGCAGAAAAAAACTCCTTTTGAAGCTTGGTTTGGATACAAACCAGACCTGCAACATTTGAAAATTTTTGGTTGTATTTGTTTCAGTCATGTACCACAGGTGAAAAGAGATAAGCTGGACAAGAAGTCAGAACCAGGAGTCTTCATTGGATACAGCAGTCCATCAAAAGCTTACAGAATTTTCCAACCTCAAAATGGAAAAATTCTGGTAAGTAGAGATGTCAATTTTATGGAAGATAAACAATGGAAGTGGGAGCAACCAGAAGAACAGCTGGGATCATCAATAGAGCAGCAAGAATCTCCAGTCTTGGAGATTGTTGATGACAACATTGATGATGAACCAGTAAGAGGTACAAGAACATTAACTGAAATTTATGAAAGAAGCAATATTGCTATCTATGAACCTGCAGAATTTGAAGAAGCAGTAAAGAAGAATGAATGGAATGCTGCAATGCAAGAAGAGCTTAGAATGATTGAAAAGAATGATACCTGGGTGCTGATGGACAAGCCTTTGCACAAGAAGGCCATAGGAGAAAAATGGGTTTATAGAACCAAACAAAATGCAGATGGTTCTATAAACAAATACAAAGCCAGATTAGTTGTGAAGGGTTATGCTCAAGTGTTCGGTGTGGATTTTTCAGAAACCTTTGCACCAGTAGCACGCTTGGACACAATCAGATTGCTACTTGCAGTTGCTGCACAAAAGAATTGGAAGGTTTATCAGCTGGATGTAAAGTCTGCGTTTTTAAATGGATATCTGCAGGAGGAGATTTACATAGAGCAACCAAGAGGCTTTGAAGTCAGGGGACAAGAGGAGAAGGTTTACCTGCTGAAAAAGGCTTTGTATGGCCTCAAACAAGCTCCTAGAGCATGGTATAGCAGAATTGATGATCATCTACACAAACTTGGCTTTGTTAAAAGTTTAAGTGAGGCAACTTTGTATGTAAAAGGAGCTGATGCAAACTTAATTATTGTATCTGTTTATGTTGATGACTTACTTGTAACAGGGAGTAATAAGACACAAATTGAAGCATTCAAGGCTGAGATGCTTGATGTATTTGAGATGACAGATCTCGGGTTGATGTCTTACTTCCTTGGAATGGAGGTGAAACAAAGTGATGATGGAATCTTCATATGTCAACAGAAATATGCTAAAGAGATACTGAAGAAGTTTCGCATGGAGAGCTGCAAGAGCACAAGCACACCTATGAATTTGAAAGAAAAATTCAGCAAGAATGATGGAACAAACAAAGCAGATGAAGGTCAGTACAGGAGTTTGATTGGGTGTTTAATGTATCTAACAGCTACAAGATCAGACATTACATTTGCTGTGAGCTTGCTGTCACGTTTTATGCATTATGCATCTGAAATGCATCTACAAGCTGCAAAAAGGATACTAAGATACATTAAAGGTACATTAAGCTATGGAATAAAGTATTCTCATCTTCAGAAACTTATGCTGCATGGATACTCTGATAGTGACTGGGCAGGTTCTGTAGACGACATGAAGAGCACTTCAAGTTACTGTTTCAGCTTTGGATCAGGTATGTTTTCTTGGTGTTCAAAGAAGCAAGAAAATGTAGCTCAAAGCACAGCTGAAGCTGAATATGCAGCAGCTACTGCTGCTGTCAATCAAGCTATTTGGATAAGGAAAATTCTTGCTGATCTGCATATGAATCAACTGGAACCAACAAAGATTTATGTTGACAATCAAGCTGCAATATCTATTGCAAACAATCCAGTGTTTCATGGCAGAACTAAGCATTTTAAAATTAAGTTATATTTCCTAAGAGAAGCTCAGAAGGAAGAAGAAGTTACTCTGCTGTATTGCAGAACTAATGATCAGATTGCAGATGTTCTAACAAAAGCACTTTCAAAAGCAAGTTTTGAAGATTTACGAGGAAAGCTTGGTATCTGCTGCTGTTAAGACAAAGAGGAGTATTGTTTAACTGCCTTAGAAAGCTGCAGAAGACCAGGAAGCTGAGCTGCTGCATGTTGATCAAATCTAGTCAATAAGGATCTCTGTTGAAGACCAAGATTCTAGGAATAAATAACTGATCATATCTGATCAGTAGTTATGCATTTGAATTTTGAATTGTTTTTGTTTCCATGTAAAACTCTAACTCTATTTAAAGAGTATTCAATGATCAATGAAAGTAATCTTCTTCTAAAAATTCTATTCTGCTGTTGAGTTGCACTAACGATTGTCCTGCAACTAAAGAATAGAACCAACATTTACCTTCTGGCGGTTTTTTGCTCAGTCTGTATGGTAGAAGGGGTGGTGCAGTATCTCATAATCTCCTCATGTAGGTATGCATGTTTTTCTACTATGACTAAATGCCAGTAGTCCTTCCATTAGTGTATAGAACTAATTCTCCAACACGCAGATTAAAGAACTCAATCACCAACCGTTGCCTGTTTGAGCAAAAAACTAGTTCTCATTTTAATTCTCCTGCATCCACTTGTTTTCTGTATGTCATCTATCACATCTTTTTTGGTCACTGTATGATGCAAGGAAATACTTGTTTCACGATACAAAGGTGGATTCTTCATTTGAGAATTAGATACCAATTACCTGCTGTCACTTTAGCAGCTTCCTATTCAATTTTCAGTCAATAGGAGATGAACATCTTATCGAAGTCAACACGAGACATTTTAAGCTCACGCAGTGTCATTGTAAACTAAGTGAAAGGATTTTGACATACTTGAAGGCAAGGAATTGAAGATCTTCTGTCATTATTTTTAAATTATTAAGGCATTATTTCTCTCATGGTGTAACAAGGAGATTGATTCTCCTTGTATCAGTCAGTGAACTTGAAAAATACTCGGACAAAATAACTACTTGCAGAGAACCAGCCTTTTATGCTGTTGTATTCAGATACAAGGAAATTTGTAACTCTACCATTGTCATAGAATTTTCGCATTTCATAGAACTGTCAGAAGCATGCATGGCGAGGTCATTTAGCTACTGCTGTCTTTGACTACATTAGTCATCCTTTTGCTGAACCCATGTATTGAATGACAGGGGATGCCTCTAGGCTAGTTCTTGGATTAAAATCCATGATAATGAGATTTTAGATCCCTTCTCTTCTACCTGTACTGTTGACTCTTAATGTTTTATTAAGCTATTCCAAGTTTTTCTATTTGATTTGAAAGAGTGTGTTCTGTCAAACTCAATTGCATACAACCACTCTCAAGTTTTGGTCAGTTAATCCTTTAACACATACCAAGGAGCTGTTTCATCTGAATGCTTACATAACGAGGAACCGTAAAACAGCTAATAAAAGCTTTGCTCAGCAAGGCCATCAAGGTATCGGTTGTTTCTGAGGTTTCTGAGTTGTAATTCCTAATATAAGCATTCCAGCTTCTGATTTGAAAATTCATTTGTTGGGGGGGGAGTTCATGTTTACCTATTCCAAAGATGACATGCTTCTTTGGTGAGAAAGGGTTGTCTTTACTAAATTTATCTTGCAGTCCTGAAGCCAAGATGTCAGCCTAACAAAATAACAAAGAAGATGCATGCAGTTCCAAGGGAACTTGGATTTCTTGAAGGGTAAAAGTTGATTAAAACCCTGTATCAAAGGAGGGGAAAATCACATGGAGGATGCATGAAAATTGGATCTGTCATAAACCTTTACTCGAAGCACATTCTTTTAGGTATTTGAGGCTTTTATTGCATAACACATTGCTTTCATAAAACCTCATTAGTGAAGTCGATTATCTGCCTAATTAAAAGTTGGCAAAACTTGGAATCGTTGACAACACAAATCATTCTGCATTTGAGGACTATGTCAAGGAAATTCAAAATATTCTATTGATATATTACTGAAATTCTCCTGAGTTTGTTCTTCATAAACTAGATTAAACCAGGACAAAAAAAAGCTGCTAAAAGACAATGCTTGACATCACATCACTTTGAAAAACTGGGGATGCTTTTAAGAAGCACTAAAATATTATTGCAGTATCTGATTGTCCCTATCCTTTATAAGATAAGATCATCGAAATGTCCATGCCTTTGGGACCCTACAAGTCACAACACAGCCAAGATACTCTTGAAAATTTGCTGCTATCTCCAAATCTTCCTTCTGGCCTAAAGGCCACAAGAATTGAAAATCCGTGACCCAACAATCTAGCCATAACATTAATTTCTAACCACAAATCTCCGAAGAAAACATGTTATTATTCAATGCCCCTGTCTAGAACTATCAAATTGGTTTCTGAATAGGAATGCATTTCATCGTGTAATTCACAGAGATGGGGGTTTAAATTTAAGATTTGGGGAAGGAGTGCCTCCCATTACCCTTTAAAAAAAAAAATTCAAAATATTTTTATACCGAAAAGGGGGAAAGAAAAAAAAGAAAGCAAGTTACAAAAGATACAAGTGCGAGAAAAGCTACTTTGAACAACAAAGTTGGCAGAAACGAAGTGAACACAAGTTTTCTCATTCGTATTGAGATAGATATAATACATGGTGTAACTTGAACACTGGAACAATAACACCAATCCAAAATTTGTAAGAGCAGTATCTGGGACGCAAAAGATGAGTTTTAGCTATGTTCAAATGTGTACATCGCAGATACATAAACCACCCGCCAACTTTAACCACAAGGAGTGAGCTTCTTATTGCCAGCACCCCGAGGATGATCATCTTTCCAGTCATCCCATGCTCTTGCTTTCTGCACAGCAGCATCGTCATCTTCATCATCATCTTCTTCACTGAGTTTTGATTTTGGATTGTCCTTGTACCATGCAGAGTTGGCTTCTTCCATGAGTTCAGCATTTCTCTCTTGCCATTTATTCATAATCTCCATCTCCTTTAACCCGGCTTCTTCTATGCTCATGGTTGGTAACCTTCCACATAATATTAAAATTCAAGACAACTTAAAATAAGGGAAAGAGCCCAACTATTTCCTGTTGACACTTAAACATTTAAATAATTATAATTTAATTTCATTAGAAAGTACGGGATAAATGTTAGAAGTCTTCCCTCCTCCATCCCTAAGCGACAAAACTGAAAGAAAATACAATGCTTTGATAGCAGGCATCCGATTTAATTGTTAATAATCAGGGCATGGAAAAATACCTATGGCCAGGTTGGAAGACCTGTGCCCTCATCCTTTCCCTTTCGCTTGTTAGGCTTCCACCCACAAGACTTGCTGGTCCAAATGCAATTGGCACGTGCTTATGATCATGTGCTTGCGAAACCTTTGCTCTCCCTTCTAGAACATCTTGAGCAAAAGTAGCGCATGTGATAGGCTGTGCTGGTTGAGTATATCTTGCTTTCACTGCAGCATCACGATGCCAGTTTTCAGCTTTCTTGGCTCGTTCATCAAGAATAGTCTGGGAAAAAGCTTTGCCCCCTTCCTGAAACATGCATCAAAATAATTACTACATCCATGTTCATGCAATAAAACTCATCTGGAACAAGTAGCATAAAGACTGAATCATACAATGCTAACCATGATTCCAATTAAAGACACAATGCAGTGCTATTAGGAATTCTAACTTTCATGTAAAAAAGACCTAGGTATCTGTTGATGAAGAAGATAAAGGATCATGGCCACATGATGATGCAAATGCATCAAATGATTAAAAGACACAATGCAATGCTATTAAGAATTTGAACTTTCATGTCAAAAAGACCTTCATATTTGATGATGGAGAAAGTAAAGGATCATGGTCACATGATGATGCAAATGCATCGAACGATGCAACCTAATTATGGCATGGAGCAAACTTTAGCACCATACTACTCTTCCATCGAATGATCTCGACAATAATCACTAGAGCTGTAAATCTGACAGTCTTCTTCCGATGCTTAGTGAAAAAATGAAAATAACCTCTGAGAGATGATTTCTTCACTATAAAATGATTGCTGCTAGATATTTGCTTCATCACAGCTTATATACAAAAGCCAAAAATTCACTAGACAGATACGGCATATAGATCTCCAAAAGCACAACGGAAAAAAACTCTGCCACTTCAGATTTGAGTGTGTTAATACCTTTAGTTGTCTTTCCTTTACAGCCAAAAGCATTTCTTCCTCCTTCTTTAACATTTCCAGTAGATCGATTGCCTGTGGAGTGGTAATACAGTGGTGTGAAGCTGGATATGATCAACAAGTAGAAGATGACAGAGACTATAGATATATGAGACCAACCTTACAAATAGCCAAAGAGATGGTAGTAATCCAAGCCTGCCCAAAAAGAAGACTCTGGATTCAACACTCAACTTTGCAAAAGATAAAAAACTACAAATTATGTGTACAACTTTTTTTTTTGGTAAATATATGCAGAACTGTTAATAACAGGTGCACAATCTTAGTCAAATTCTTAACATCTACTTTGCAAGTTAAAAAAAAAAATGAAATAGACACAAACAACTATCTTCATCATGGAGAAAATTATAAACAGTGTCCTAAAATATTTCAGGTCACCTCCACAGCTTAACCTGTAAGAGCATGGATAACATCTAACCTCGCGCTCTTCTTCTCCATCATCATCCAGCACGTCTTCCTCCCCTGCCTCGACCGGAGTTGATACTGCTGCAGCTTTAATTGAACGACCACGCCGCTCTTTCCGCTCCTTTATTTCCTCCAGCTTTGCCTCAGCAGCTCTTTGGCGTTTGTATCTAGCAATCTGTGGAGGCACAGGAAGGGGTTGTGAGCGTGAGTGCTAAACAAACTCCTTATTGCAAAGATAGTTGAAGAAGATTATGATGCAGCATGGTTATTTTTTCAGTGAAAGAGAATTGACAGAATTGAAGCTACCTTTAGGGCCCTTCGATCTACAAAAGTATTTGAAGCCCCTAGAGAAGATGCTTGCAACTCCTCCTCCGGTACAAGTTCCATTGCCTCACAAAATGAGAGGAATTCCTAGAACAAGTTTCCTTCATAAATATCAATTGATATATAAACCTCTAAATATGTAAAAACATGAACATTGAGGGAAAAATATGCCCGAAAGCTCTGCTGGATGCTGCTACGTTAGCAGACAAGCTTTGAACTATATAATACAGATAATGAACAGCAATTACCTTTAATTTTGCCTGGGAAGCCTTTAAAATTTGTATCCTATCATCCTGCGGAATTTTTTCAGCCAGCTCTGCCAGATAAAATGGCACCTGTAATTGTGAGGAGCTATCAAGTTAGAAATCACTTTCAATGTATAGCTAGGGTACATTTCCAACAACCATTTTAAACTTTCAATGGCCCCAATTTAATTTAAAAAAGCACAACACCATAACCCTCACCATACACAACAAAGCCAAAACCAAATCAGCAACAACACATAACAACACTGTTCCTTCCCCTCCTCAAGCGTTCCAACTTCACCTACCCATTAATCATATAAAGCCTCTTACATTTCAACTAAGAAACCAAATACATAACATGATACATCAAAGTCCCATTTTGATACTAAAAAACTCACCATTATATTTTATTTCCTAAATCCAGTTCCACCAAAAATTAAGAATTAAAAAAAAACCCATGAGAAAAAACAACTTTTCAATTTTTTTAACCAACCCATCAATTACAAACCTCTAAATTTTCAAAGTTTCAGACTAAGATTTTTAAAAAATCAAAAACAAATTTAAACATTACCAGAATATACTTGAGATTTGTAGTGCTAATATCCTCCTTGGTCTCATTAGAAGAAAACAGACCCAGTTTACTAATCATTTCCTCACATTTCTCCAGAGACTCGATTCCCTTCTTCACCAATTCCTATCAAAATCAAATCGAATCAATAAAAACCCTATAATCAAATCAAACCCTAAATTAAAAAAAAAAAAAAAAGTTACAAACTTTCCTGAAAACGCTAATGAGGAAGTGCTGTACCTGATCACTGGAACCAGATTCGGTTGCTTTTACATGGATTTTTGAAGCTTGATCGAATAGGGAAGGAAGGGGCATGTCCTCTGTTTTCATTTCTCCCATTAGAAAAGGATAAAAAAACAAAAAAAAAAACCCTAGTATTTGGTTTGGATTTTAAATTTTGGGTTTTTTAACTTGGGATTTTGAAGGGTAGAATCGGAATTCTATTTTTATTAACTTATTAATTTCCAAAAAAAAAAAATCTTTGAAAGAGAAAAGGCTAGACGAGAGAAGACGCAGCTGCATGAAATATATATACAATGTAAAGGGAGGTTTTGGATTTTTTTTTTCACGGGGATCTCCACTCATATAGTGCCACAGCATAATTTTTAATTATAATGGGCAAAAAAAATTTAATTAGATTTTTTTAAATTAAAATAATATTTTTTTTTATTTTTGATATCATAATACTAAAATCATCTAAAAAAATCTAAAACAATATTAATTTAATATATTTTCAAGTTAAAAATAATTTGAAAAGCATTTTAAAATATGGATTATAAAGCAAAAACAAACACTTAAAATTGAACAAATATTATATAGTAATCCAATCATCATGAACAAATATTTTATCACTTAGAATATTAATATATATATATATATATATATATATATTACATGCATATGTAAAAGTTAAATTAAGAATGTTTAATTATTTTTAAAAAATAAATTTTAAGTTAATTTTTTGGACTAAATTACTCCCTAATTAAATTTTAGACCAACAACCCAGTTAATTTCAAATGTGGCTGGAGAGATCCAGAAGATAATTTGTAAAAATGATGATAGATGATGGATTGTGAGATAGATGATATACAATAATTTCCAAACTGGAAACTGGGTAGATGCTTCCCAGCTGGTCTAGAAAGACCCACATGAAGTTTCTGGTGAATGCAATCTTGCTTTTATGCCATGGATTAAAATATTTTTTTTAATTTTAATGTATTAATATAAAAAATAATTTTAAAAAATATTATTTTAATATATTTTTAAGTAAAAAATCATTTTAAAAGATAATTATTACCATACTCCTAAATACTATGTAATAAATTAATAACTCAATGCAATTTTTGAGAAATTTAAAGATAGAATAGATCACTTTTTAAATGAAACCTGGTGCGGGTTACACTACAAATTTTTTAAACATAAAAAATAAGTAAATTAAAGATATCATCATTAAACCTAAATTTAAAACCCGAGTTGCTGGTATTTAATTGAGATCTGGGATGGCCTAGATCCCAATTTGAGGAAAGAAATTTCCAAAGGTTGATTGAAAGGAATACACGTTTTACACGTGGATGAATGAATGACATGAGTTTAAGCATTTTAATTGAAAGCCGGAAGGAACGCCTACACCCTTGCTCCAGCTCAGAGATAAATTGCCCGTCTTGTACTCGATGAAAGTAAATTTTGTTGTAGTGCGTGCATGCTACCCACACATAGATTGGATAAATTCGTTCGATAAACATGCAAAACAAAAAAAGGAAAGTTCATATAATAGTAAAGTTTTAACAAAATAACATATTTTATGGTATTGTAATTCTTAACTGTGTTATTTAATTAAATATCATGTTTTAAAACTTCGATTAAATATTACAATTAAAAATCACAATAAAATCTTAATTGATATTTCGGCTCATAACCACGATATTAATTGAATTTAAAATTAACTTGTTTATAATAGTTAATTAAACAGTTAACAGGTCAGCAAAAAAAATCATAAAATTGTCAAAACTAAGGGCTCAAGACGGGATTGTTGAAATTTAAAGATTCAATGGTCGGAATAGCTCTGTATCCGACCCGACAACATTCAAGTCTAACTTGACTGCTATAGAGTGTTGACACTGTAACACTAGGGAGAAGCTATCTTTTTTGTTTTTTAATTAAAAAATGCTGATATGTCTCATTTGGCCTTTAAACTCAATACTAAAGAGTCTGGCTCACAACCAGACCCATGGATATTGATCTCACTCCACAACCATACTCATACATATTTGACAACCAGATCTGATGTTTTAGGATTTGGTTAGGCAGGTAGAATGAGCCATGAGGCCCATCGTAACTTGTTGTCATATAAAAACTTGTATGGAATTGTAATAATAATAATAATTTAAAATATTTTTTTATTTAAAACCTTATTAGTATAATTTTATTTTAAAATGTTTTTTTAGAAATATATTAAGATAATATTTTTTTATTTTTTAAAATTTACTTTTATATCAGCAAATTAAAATGGTCTGAAAAAACAAATTGAAGTAAGGAAAAAAAATAAAAAAAATTTAATTTTTTTCAAAAGTATTTTTGAAATGTAAAACCAAATAGAATCTTGAAACTTGATTTATTCAAAATATAAGCTGGCTGCTTTTCGAAAAAATCATCCTATAGCTTGTTTGTTTTTGTGGTCACATTGTGTTTTTTTAAAATGAATTTTTTAATTTTTTAATGTAATTTGTTTTTTAAAAAAATAAAAATTTATTTTGATATGTTTGTAAGCAAAAAAACATTTTTTAAAAAAATTATTATTATAATATCAAATATTATTTTAATATAACATGATAAATCAACTCATAATTTAATTAAAAACTGAATCGATTTTTTTCTTAAAACAATATCATTATAACTTTTTAAAAATCAAAACTATATTTTATGATTGATTGATGCTTGCTAAGGTATTACTTACCATGCTTTACCAGCTACATCTTGTGCTCATGCTCACAGGCCCATTAACTTGGTTTGTCGGCTAAAAGCTAGGTGCTAAATGTAAATCAATTTTTTTTAATTTTTATTCACATTAAGAGTATTCTGGGTGAATTCCTGCATATGAAGATTAAAATTTCTTACCACTAAGTTCTTATGGATTTAAATCTTAATCTTTTTCATTTATATTACATTTTTTTTTTCTATAATAAATTCCCCTGCTAAATTTGAAGATTAAGGCATTGTTTGAAAACACGATGCAAATCGTATTCCTTTAAATTTATTATTATTTTACTAAAAATTAATTTTTTTAATGTTTTTTGGATCGTTTTGATGTGCTAATTTCAAAAATAATTTTTTAAAAATAAAAAAACATCATTTTAATATATTTTATTATGAAAACACTTTAAAAAATAACCATAATTATACTCTCAAACAGACTTTAAATTTCTTACCGACAAGTTCTTATGGATTTTGTTTTTGTTTTATAATAAATGGCTCTATTAAATTTGTTTTCCAACATCAAAGGCACAATCTTTGGCTTTGTTGGTAGAATTTACTGCATATTTTAGGCTGATCTAAGAAGAAGGAAGTACATAAATGATAAAAGAACAAATCACAGGCAATTAGCACAAGCCCACTTGAAAACTTAGCGAGAAATAATTTTTCCACGTCAACAAATAAAGAGCACATGATCATGTCGACTTTCTAGTTTCTATTCTGCACTCCTGTAAGGCCTCAGTCTCAATCACAGGAAAAAAAAAAGAGAGGACATTTTTTACCAACACTAAGGGCGTTTGTGTTTGTTTTTTTAGGCTGAAAGTGTTCTTGTAAAAAAAAAAATTATTTTAAATTAATTTTTTTTTTAATTTTTTTTATTGTTTTATTATAAAAAAATAAAAAAAATAAAAAATAATTTTCAATATATTTTAAAATAATGTTTTTTTTTAAAAAATCAATATTAAAATATCAAATGGTTATAAATCCTATCAAGAATACACAAGTTGTAAGTTGGCATTTAATGTTTGATGTGGTATAGGGAAAATCATTTAAGATTAGACATTCTTCAAAAACAAAAGTGTACAATGTTTGGTTGGTAGTGTTTTTACGTCCCAAATATTAATCCTATTCTAATGAAATAAATTATAATAATTTCTCTTTTTGTTTTTTAAAAGTATTTTTAATTTTAAAAAAATATTAAATTGATAATTTTTTAACATTTCATGATAATTTTGATGTATTAATATAAAAAATAAAATAATTTTTTTTAAAAAAACATTATTCTAATATATTTTCAAGAAAGAAATTATTTTAAAAAATATAGTACTTCAACATTTTTTTAGAGAGAGAAGAGCACTACTAGGTATGGTTTATAAATGTTATGCTTACTATGTTAAAAACATTAATATAAAAAAAATAATTTAAAAATATAAAAAAATATTAATTTGTTTTTAAATTATATAGACTTCTTTTTTCTTTTCATAGGAGACAAAAGCCTAAAATGTTGCCATCTTTGCAAGGCAGCTCGTACAATTAAGATACATTAATATCACAGAGGCTATTATCCTTGCAATGCAGGCAAGTTGGAATTGCTAATATGTGTTGGAGACAGGGAATTGCTTAATATACAATCAAATTAAGGAATCCAACAACATCAAGTCCAGGTTCCAAGGGCGGATCTTGGAGGTGGGATCAATAAAAAATAATTAATCTTTTTGAATAAAAGAATACAAAACTGCTTTAGTGAAATGGATTTGTAGAGCTTTTTGTTGAACAAGCTCCTGCTTTACAGGTCCCAACCAGGGCAGCAAACTGAGAAAGAGGCCAGCCCTTCTGGACCCATGAAGACCTTGCTTCTTAGGTGGCTTCATCATGATGTCAATGAACTGAAAGCGATGTTCTTGATTCTCGCTCAAAAATTGCCCTTCACCATTTTTGTTGCCCACTCAAATCTTTTTCCAGGTACGTGAAATACAACTGTCATCTCAACTCTACCTGTTGCAGTGATGTGAATATGATTCTTCATGTCTCTTTATCAGGGTTTTTTATCCCCTTTTCTTACTTTAGGGCAAGGTATTGATAAAGGGTTTTTGCTTTCTAGCTCTCTCATTTAAGTAAGGGATACTTTATAGCCATGAGACTACTTGCAGTTTTGCAGGTATTAGATAGCAATGGTAAAAAACGTCATGACAGTGTGGTCCATATTCCATTTAAGAGTGTGGGTTAGTGAAGCTTTTGTGGTTCATAACTCTCATGCTGATACCATGCGCAATATGTTGATTAATTTTTAGGGGTTGGTAAGAGTTGTAATCAACACAGAAAAATTTCCTTTTCATATTGAAAGAATCATATGATAACTGGAGATATAGTAATTGAGTCTACACACTCAATAATTTTATAATGTACGATATGGAACACTAGACAGGCAAGCCACTCTGGATACATACTATATTCCAATGACTTTCTTGATGGAGATAAGCTTCCTTTTTCTTCTTCAAGTCTTGGATCTTAATCTTATAATGTATTTGGTGACAAACCACCAGGAATCTAGGGCTTTGTTTCCCATGAGATTCATGGCCTGGGACGAAGAAGGAGAGAGGCACTGAAAAATAGTGGATGTGGGGGTTTCTTGGGTGGTCAGTTTGCACTGAAAACTAGGGAAGCTTTTGTAGTTTTCTTCTGCTCTGTTGTGTATCCCTTTTTAACTGATTTTGCAGTCTTGGCCATGTGTAAAGATAGACATGCTTTCGGCATTCTCTGGCCTTTCTTTTGTAGGATAACTTTCACATCATAATATGCTGTACAGGTTTTTCTGCGGGTAGAAAAAGGACTGAAGGTGGCCCTTGAGGCCTCCATTGGATCAGAACACTGCTGTCTTCGAGCTAAAAATCTCTTTCCCTGAAGTCTCGGCCTCTGGTTTTGGAGCTGAGGAAGTCTTTATTACTCTACAGAAGTAAGTTCATCTGCACTATTTCCTCTCGAATAAAGGAAATTCATGTTTCCTTTTGTATCCATTAAAGTGCACTGTGCATCACTGTTCCTCAATTATTGAGATGCTTTTTGCCTCAATTATTTGTACTAGACCACCAGGTATATGTGTGTTTCTTATTGGTAAATGACTTCATCTAATTAAAGTTGCTTTTCTTTTAGCAGTTTTTATTTCCCTAAATTAACTTCAACATGTTTTTGTTTTAAACCCTTAAGCAAGTCCTAACATTTGGTCCCCCATTAACATTTTTGAAAGGAACAGAAGGGGGATTCGTGAGAAATGGATGGAAAGGAGGTTTCTGGTTCGTATTTGATGGTCTCGGAAGGGAAGAGTGACAGCTTCTATCCAATGTATTTTGGTGTTTCTTGTGCTTTCTTCGCCCTCAAAGTTTTGACAAGGCCTGATAAGGAAGACGATAGATGGTCAGAATTATGCGATAAAATGCTTCAAGGAAGTGCACAACTCTTGGGATTGCTTGTTTGGAAAATCCAGAGAGGAGGAGCAAATGAACAGTGTGAGCTTCTTCATAAGCTGGAGACTGCTGAGAAAGAGATCATGGAGCTGAAGAAAATAAGGTGCGAAGATGCAAAAGCGAACGAGAAAGTTGTTAGTATCCATGCATCCCAAGAGCAGAACTGGTTGATCGAAAGGAAGAAGCTTCGGCAGCACATTGGAGCTCTTATGAATGAATTGAGGTTTCTCGAGAAGAAGAATGAAGAAGCTATTTCTGAATTGAATGAAAAATTGAACGAGATGGAACTTTTGGTGCAGTCCAAGGATAAGGCAGTAGAGGAAGAAGAGTATAAGAGGAAGGAGTTGGAAGAAAAATTAGCAAAGACCGAAAAGATTGCAGAAGAATTGAGAGAAACGGCAAAGCGTGAAGCTCAAGAGCATTCTACTGATCTTTGGAAGCACAAAACCGCCTTCCTTGAGCTGGTATCGAACCACCGGCAGCTTGAAGCTGAGATGGGTAGAGCACTTAGGCAGCTTGAAGCTAAAAGGCAAGAGCTTGATTCAGTCTTAGAACAAAAGGAGGAGTCAGTGTTGCTGACTCAAAAATTGTCCATGGAAGTTGTGAAGATGAGAAAGGATTTGGAACAGAAAGATAAGATCTTGTCAGCAATGCTGAGGAAATCCAAGATGGATACAACTGAAAAGGAACTGCTCTTAAAGGAGGTTAAATTATCAAAGGCTAAAAGAAAGCAAGCTGAACTAGAAAGAGAAAGGTGGAAATCTGTTTCAGAGTCTAAGCACGAGAGACATTCATTAAGAAGTATGTTTTCTCACCACGCCAACCTGAGATCGGATGATCCTCCAATTGAAACAGGGGCATCACAAGCTGTGAACGGCAGATCACAGTCAATTGATTATGATATCGAGTATGAGAATCCTGAGTTTCAAAAGAACTCGAAAGCTTTTTCGCCACTTTCTAACCTCTATTCACCCGAAGGAAATAATGAACTAGGTGAGAAAATTTCCTTGCTTTCTAGCTAACTTGATTCAACATGAACCTCTAATAATTTTCCAGCTTTGAGTATTCATGGCTGAATCGCAGCCCTGATGCTTAATCTATATGTATTTTTTCCAGATCTCCTCTTTTCTATGTTTTTATTCCTTTCCTTACTTCGCTCCTAAAAGCTATTACAGCTGATGTCAAACGGTTGGAAGGATGGGTTCGATCAGAAGCAGAAAAGTATGCAGCTGCAATTGAGAAGAAGCATCATCTAGAGATAGGTGCTTTTGCAGAACAGATGAGACTCAAAGATGAGAAATTAGAAGCATTTCGTTGGCGAACGCTGAGCATGGAAATAGAATCAAAGCGACTGCATTCTCACATTGAAGGGCTAAACCGGGATGTTTCACAGATAAGGCATGAGAGCATGAAACTGGAAGCCTTATTGTTGGAGAGGCAAGAAGAAATAACTGAACTGAAAAGGCAGCTCAAGGTACAAGTAAAACCTCCATTTTGCCAGAAGGCTAACTTAAGTTCATCTCTAGAGGATCCGGCACTAGCCCATGATGCCATTTGTTCCAATGCCAAGAATGTAATGAAAGAACCAACAGAGAATGATCAAGAGACAAAAGTACATCAGATGGAAACATCTCGAGAGATGGATCCTGAAAAAGAAGAAGACGATGAAGAAGGCCTTCACAACCAGTTCAAGAATGTCGTTAAAACTGTCCAGTCTCCAGAAAAGGAGTTTGAGGAAGAGAAGGATGTTGCCAGCCAAGGTGGTACTCAGGAAGATAGTGCGAGTCCAGTGGTGGTTGATACTGTAGAAAAGTTAGCATTGACTAGCCAGTCATCGGTGAAGACAAATAATTCACCATGGAGGATGGATCTCCATGCTCTTGGAGTTTCTTATAAGATAAAGAGGCTGAAGCAGCAACTTCTAATGCTGGAGAGATTGGCAGGAAAGCAAGACAGTGGTGAACATATAGGAAACAGTGATGAGGCAAAAACAGGGATGAAGGGCTTCAAATTATTGATGTCTTTGCTTAATAAACAAGTTAACAGTTACCAGTCACTTCAAGGGAAGACCGATGAACTCTGCAAAAGGATGGTAAGCTCTACATAACTTTCGTGCATTTCAAGAATTATTACATTTTGGTCAATTCCCTTTTCAATTATGTTTCTTTTGACATTTCAGTATTTGATATTGTTCGCTATTCGAATTTTAATTTCCTTTGATAAACTTTGAAACTTTTACAAGATATGGGACGGCAGACTAAAAACAAACCTGGTTGAAAACTGACTGGAAGCAATGATAGGCATAGCTTCCTGCCCTACCATGTGTCCAACTGCCCCCCACAAACCATGTGATCAGTCTATCCGGTCCATCGTTTGTCAACATACAATTTTCTGAATTTCTGATCAGCTTTTTTTCCAATTTCTCTTATTTGTGAACTGCAGCATGATAATGATGTGGACATGAGTCGAGGAGATTCCAACACTAGCACCGCCAGGAAAAAGGAAGAAACTAAAACATTAGAGCATTTCCTTGAGGAAACATTTCAGGTTCAGAGACACATGGTTGCAACAGGACAGAAACTGATGGAAGTTCGGTCCAAGATTGCATCTGGTTTTGTCGAGGTCCCTGAAGAGCTCGAAAAATCTGCTGGAAGCTTTGACATAAAGCGTTTTGCTGAAAACATAAAAATTATTTTTCAGGAAGTTCAAAGAGGTCTTGAAGTTCGGATTTCTCGAATTATTGGTGATCTTGAGGGCACTCTAGCATGTGAAGGAATGATTCGAATGAGAAGGTAGTGATAGACGAATAGGAAGTATAAATGTTTATACTGATATATGTATGAATCTATGGTTGAATTTTTGTTTAGGAAAGCCACATGCAATTTATTACAAAGTTTGCCTTTTATTTGTTTCTATAACAAGTTTCAAGCAAATAATTGATTAACAATCAGAGAAGGGTCCATAGTGTACACGCAAAGCTCTCGCTGCAGTTTGCAAATACTGTGAACTTTTCATATATAATGACTTTCTGTTTAAATTTTTTTCTAAAAATGTGAACAAAACCATGAGAATCTCACAAGAGGATGGAAATATCCTAACACTTTAACCAACTAAACCAAAGAAACTTTTGTAATAAATGGCATCACATAAGATCTATATAGCAGAAAAGGAGCTTTGGGGTTTTATGGTAATGGAAATGGAAATATCAGATGAAAGGACACAGTAAATGAAGATTGGCCGTATAACCCAGAGAGGAAAGAAATGAGAAACAAGATGGAAGGATACAAGTGTGAGAGGAAATGTTGCTGCCAAACTGATGGAGCAAATGACAGATTGCTGGCGTACAAGAAGCGAAGGTGGGAGAAGAGTGTTTATTTTTCTAAGCTCCCATATCTCTTCTTATAGCATTGTGTAGAGCTTTAAAATGTTTTGATGCAGGAGACAGAAACTATTGAGAAGATCTTGGAGAAGTTAGAAGCTGGGGTGTGTGGCATTTCAGAAAGCTATGAAACATTCAGCTGCTACTTCCATTACCCCTCATCTCCGTAGAGTTAAGTAAGCAAAGGCAATCTTATGAGACTTTCCTGGTGCCACAGGTGAGACCTTAAGCTTTTCTTCTCATTCTTACCTGAGAGTTGAGGGTAAAATGAAATTGAACTGAGCATGCCTCAAAAGTAATGTGGACTCCTACAATGGAAACTGTAATGAACACCGATGATTATAACAGCTTTGGAAAATCCATGCTCATGCACATAAGTTGACAAGAAAATGAGAAAAGAACTAACATGTATTTTGCTGGTTGTTCTTTTTTTGAGAATATAGGGAAGCTACTCTGTCACTGCATTATGAACATTCGGGTTAAGAAACCAAACTGTGGGTACAAATTTTAAACATTCAGCACCTTTCTTTGTGAATATGGGGATGCTTCTTTGTCAAAGTGGACTACAAGACAATTGTTGTTGGATAGGATAGTTCTCTTTTCTTCTTTGTTTTGTCATGCATTCTTCAGGTGCTTCCGGGGAAGTTTCCAGTACCAAATAATTGGGCTGCTCTTGTGTGATATTCCTTTTGATTTCATGTTTTGGAGGATAAAATATTTTCCACCAACAATCCTGATCAAATATTTAAACATCTTTAGAACCATTGCGAAGATTTTGTTAATATGTAACCATTCTAATAAACATATTTTGAAGTTCATTTGAGGGTTAAGAATTAGAATAAATTCCCCATGACATTACCCAAGCCTAAACCACCGATGTAGTGGGCTCGGGTTGGCCTAAAATGAACTTATAGCGACAATTTAAAGTTGAATTGGTAGGATACATGCCCAACCTTGACTCACAATAGGTTTAAGGTGGCGGGCTTTCAAAGCTAACTCGAGCTTAAACCACTAATATGATGTACTCATATTAGCTATCCTGAATCCACCAATATAGTTTGGATTCTAGTTGATAGGACCTTAACTTGACCCTTAAAAAAATATGGTGGATCTCATAAACTTAATCTTAACTCAAATCACAAATGTGGTGGGCTTAAGTTGGTCTAAATCCACCAATATAGTTTAGGTTCAGGTTAGTAAGATTATGCTTTAACCTCAAGCTCTATAGACACGGATTCAAAATAATGAAACCCTAAGATTATCTCAAAACCAAATTATTAATTCGATGAATTTGAACTGACCTAACTCTAACCCACTAGGTTCAAGTTGGTCGATAAACTTAAGATGGTTGGTTCCTCAGAGATAGCTCGAGCTCGAACCACTAATGTGATGGGCTCTAGGTGGCATAACCTGAACTTTGGGCTTTTTCATGTTTGTGTCCATTGATTATATAATGCTGGTGGTCCATACAAATATTATTTTAATGTTAATCATCAAAATCATGTTCATTTCATGAAAGCTATATAATTCCAGCTATAGAATATTGATGGTATTTGAGACCAACTAGTTCGGCACTAATTAACTAATGATAAATCTCAAACTAGCAAAAGCAGCCTGCTTAATTGGGTGAGTTCAAAGTAAGTTTTTATCTTTGTGTTAAAATCCCAGATGGCATCCTTAGCTACATTTTCAAACCCTAACCGTCCACATATACCATTCTCTCTTTCACTTGCATTTCACCATGCCATATGCAGACAAACTGGGAGAGCTTAGATTGGTTTCTATGACGACTTTTTCAAATTACAATGATTAAATTAAAACCCTAGATTTTCTACCAATGTAGGAAAAATAAGTCAAACCATTATCTCATGAGGTAGTAGAAGCGCCAGCAGCAGGAGATTTTGTTACATGTGACTCTCACCATTCACATCCACCACCACCGCCGCCCACCAAATTAACACCACTAGCTCCCCCGTGTATCTTCCCTTTTCTAAACCGGAAAAAAAAAAAAAACCATTTTCCATCCATAAAAACATGATCTGGGCCGGTCTTATTTTTTAGAGAAATTCATTCTTGCACATTTATTTTGTTACATAAAGAAACAGGCACCGATGAGGTCTGACGAGCTCGGTTATGATCCAAGCCCAACTCCAAAACTCTCCTTGTTTTCACTTCCAGGCAAGCTACCTGAGTCGCCGGCAAGGATGCTAACATCACGAATCCATACATTAGCTTCAGTACCCTTCAAGTGGGAGGATGCTCCGGGCAAGCCTAGTCCTCCTTGCATCCCACAATCCGATGAGCCCAAGATTGATTGGTGGTTGGAGTTGCCACCAAGGCTGCTAGCTAAGGCCCATCTCTGCGACTTTTCTTTAAAACAATTACCTTTTTCAAAACGATTTTGTGCTCATTTTGATCTTTTTAAAAAAGTTAATCCGCTCAATTTATTAAATATTCAAGTCGCTTTATATTAGATTTAATCTATAAGTGTGTGTGTGTATTGTGAATAGGATTTTTGTTATATTCTCTTATAATTATTTTTTTTGTACATTGTTAATGTAAATGCAGACTAAAATATGTGAAAACCTTGAGCACGTACGTGGTCTCATGGAGACGAAGGTAAGCATGAATTAAAGAATGAGGTAGCTGTGTCACCAAAATTTAATTTCTTCTCGATGAATATTTAATTGTGCTACGTGCAAATATCATACTTTTAAAACCCGGATCGGCCCAGCGGGTTGATCCAGGACCCGGCCGATCCGGGTATGGGACCGGTCCGGATGGAGGCCAAAACCCGCTTGGGAATTGACCCGGCCAGACCCGGTCGACCCGGCCAGACCCGGTCAAGACCCGGCCTCAAACTCGTTGACTTTTATATTTTTTTGTTTTTTTTACTAAAATGCATAGTTTTAAGACCCGGCCCGGTCCAAGGTCCGAGTTCCGGGTTTTGACCGGGTCGCCGAGTCGGCCGGGTCATTTTTTTTTTTTGAAAAAATCAAAACGATGTCGTTTTAGTAAAAAAAAAATATAAAAAATATAAAAATCAACGGGTTTGAGGCCGGGTCTTGCCGGGTCCCGGGTCGACCGGGTCAATTTCCAAGCGGGTTTTGGCCTCCACCCGGACCAGTCCCATGCCCGGGTCGGCCGGGTCCCTGGTCGACCTGCCGGGCCAGTCCGGGTTTTAAAACTATGCTAAAATGACGTCATTTTGATTTTTTTTTTTTAAAAAAAATTGACTTGACCGACCCGGGCCCCCGTCAAAACCCGGGCCTTGGACATGGCCGACCACCGGGCCGGGTCTTAAAACTATGACAAATATACATATTCCATGTGGTGCTATAATTCTTATAATTAATTTTTTTAATTATTCCTTCCTCGACCATTGAATTGAAAGATCAAAATAAAAAATGTAACGTTGGTTAGATCATGTGACATATGTGCAATAATGTTTGGATGCTTCAAAATTCCACAGAAATGCATCATTTGCTTATGATTTTTCTCATCTTGAGTTATAAAACAAATGTTATCCCTCCATTTCTATGAAGCTAGTCCACTCATCCCTCACAGAATTAGAATATGATGAGACATTCAATCTTGAAAAACACCTACACATTGAAGAAAAAAAACAACTACAAAATGGGTGTTTTTCTAAATTTAGGTGACAAATGAAAGATTTCAAAGAATATTATATTTTCTATAAATTTAGAATGATTGATTATCCATTAAATAACTGTATGATATTGTAATATATAATGGCTTTTAAATTATTTATCGTTTGAAAATATATCAAAATAATATTAATATATTAAAATAATAAAAAATATACTATAAATAAATAAATTAATATGATTTTTTTAGAAGGCAAACGCATTTTTAAAAAACACTTAAAAACATAAACTATCTTATTTACAAACATACAATATGTTCATCAATTCATTCAAAAACAAATTGAAATTTAATTGACTAATTTCTTATTTCATGATGATTCTCTCAAATAATTAGCATAGTTATTAAAACCCATAAAAAGTTTATATGAAGGCAAGGTATGGATTACGGGTGAGGCTAATTAACCTGAATTAATCAATTTTTTTAAAAGATTAAAATGTTCTAATTAACTAAGTCAATATCTTATTCATTTTGTTGTTAAATTCAACCTGAGCTAAGAAGTGAATCGATAAAGTTTCAAGATTGACTCATCATACTATCTGTAATAATAACTATAATATTGGAAATGCATTGCAATATAATTAAATTTAACTAAGGGTTTTTAAGCCTTCATGTAAAACATAATTACAAAAAAAAAAAAAAAAAAACCCTAACTGGTGCAGATATAATGAGATCGATTTTCCTTTTCTAGAGGGCAACATAAACACACCCATGCACGCTCCTAGTTTCCAAGGTCACAAAATTTGATTAAAGCTAAAGACAATGGCATTTTGAAAAAAAGGAAAATCAAGAATAAGCTGCCGAAAGCCTTCTCTTCTTGTAATTGGCTTTGAAACAAGCCTGCCTCAGCTTCTTTGTTCTTTCTGTCAATTCTAAGTCTGGCAGTTCTTCGATAAGCCTTCTATGCTCCTCCAACATGATCGCCTCATATTCACTTAGACCCATTTCCTGCACCACACCACATATATCAGTACAAGATCATATTGAATCCTCAAAAAATTATGGATTTGCCTTTTTTTTTCTATATTAGTTTGATAGCTTGACTAAATTAGCTAAATAAGTATGAGAAACTGAGCTTTGATATATATAAAAATCGATAGAAAAACAAAATTCCCACCAAGAAATTAAGGATAAAATTCCTTAATTACTTTATGTTCAAATTTACCCTCTTTTTTTTTCCATATCCAAAACCCTATTCCTAGAATTCTTGTTTCGCTTATGCATGCGCTGTTCATAGATTCTTATACACGGTCTAATTATAGCTGTTGAAGACATAGTTATAAATAAAATTAATCTGCTTTAATTAATCAAAGCAAGAACAATATGCCATGCACGTACCTTGACATTGTTGATGAGAGAAGTCAAGCTCTTGATCTTCCTGTGAGGCCACCTCATTATCCTAAGCTCTCTGCATCTTTTTTTCAATACTGTTAACCCCACTCTCATTTCCCTAGCTGCTTGAGTGATTGGCATGTTGAAATGCCTTTGAATTTCTTCCAGTTCCAATCCAACGGTCCTCTTCCTCCCACTCATCTTTCTAACTTCTTCTTCTTCCCTCAAGCTTGAAGAGCGAGCACAATCACTTTGGACCAACATCATTGAAACTTCATCCAGCAGCTCACTTTTAATGACGTTGTTGTCAAGGTTTAGACTATAAGAAGGATGGATGCTAGGGTTTATCACCGGCTTCGTGTCGATAGCATTTTCTTGATTGTACCAGGAATCAAGATTACTCTCAGAAAATATATTATCATTGTTGATAACTTCATTGTTTTTCAACCCATTAAAGCTCTTGTCATAGGGCACAAAGGGTGGCAAGTTTAGCGGCTCGAAAAGGCTTTCCAACGGGGGAAGTTCCGAGATCCTGTGAACATATGAACAAAATTTAACAAGATTAATTAAGGATCATGAGAAGTAAACTTGAAAATCTGAACAAAAGGAAGCATAAAATTATATATTGAACGATTAAAATTAGTGATGAAGTACATTTTTTACAAGACAAAAAAGGCGGGGAAAGGATAATCTTACTTGTTGAAGATATCTTGATCATCAAGAACCCAGGCCTCAAAGTCGAGTACTGGATTCTCCATTTTTGGAACAATGAGTTGATGCCTTGTTGAATCCATTGAGAAAGACAAGGAGGGAAAAGAAATGTTGGGGGAGGGATTGATGGGAGAAGGGTTTAAGGAGGGTTATAAATTATGGTGGAGATTAGAGATGGATTAATTGAAATATGTGCACGTCCATGAGAGTTACAAATCATTCTACTGTTTTTAATTAATGCTCACATTTATTAATTAACAATTACCAATAATCATTCTTGGGGGCTGCATGATGTATCTCTATTTAATGACCTTTCAAGAATCATTTACAGCTTTTTAATGCTTGGCGCATGAATATTGTTTTTATCGTTATGTTTTTCAAAATATTTTTTTAATTATTTTTTATTTTAAAAGATATTAAATTAATTTTTTTATATTATTTTGATCTTGATATACTAATATTAAATATAAAATTAAATTTAAAAAATATTTTTAATAAACACTCTTCACCATAATATATTCATTTTGTACATATTTTGTACAAGAACATTACGAGGCCAAAGTAATTTTCTTATAATAATATCCCCAAAATAATAATTTTATTTCATGGAACTTTATGTTCCAGAACATGTATATTAGTTATTTTGAAATTTTTTTTGTTGATAGGAGATTTTCTATATATTTGGTTTTATAACATGTAATCCAATTTGAAGATATCTTTCGTCATCGAAAATCATTAAAAAAAAAAAATCCTACACCAATTCATTAACGAGGCATTGCTAAGTAAGAGTGAGTTATTTTAATGTAATACAAAATTCTTTCAACATGGTTTTCTTAAATTAATACCTTATTTATTTAGAAGTATAGCCAAAAAGGGCTTTGATTCCTTCAAAGCTTAAATGATTCCTTCACAAGAGGTGTTTCAAAAACGTTCTAGCAATTTTCACAAGTTTTTCAGTAAAAATTACACTTTTTTAGAATAATCATGATTTAATTTTTTAAAATCAAATCAAATATAACATATATTTTAAGTATATTTTAAATTAATCTATCACACATTAAAAAATCTAATTTTAATTTAATTTTAAATTAACAAATCATCAGATCAAGATATCAACCAACCGAATGTATTAACACCATACATGCATGGGTAGAAGAAACTCCACCACATGATGGTAAAAAGAATTATCAATGAAAGTAGGTTACATGGAGATTAACGAGATTGAAGGCTCATAAATTCACTCTTAAGGTTTCATAATTATCATCTTATCTTAAATTCTTCTGGGATTTGGAGATTATTAGTAAATGCTAATTATGGTTTCAGCCGTCACTGCAAGCAATGGCTCAAGCCGCCGTTACTTTGATGTCTATCTCCTTGGGCTTTCTCAAGCCACCTTTGTCAGATTTGAGTGGAGGCCTGAACCCAAGCGCCGCCACACCTGGGCTTGCCCTAGGCGACCTCCTCGCCGTCCATACAGGTCTCAGGTCCTCTGTGCGAAGAAAAATCATCTTTGTTTTGTCCCCACGAGGCTCGCCTAGAAGGGACAATCATTCCACTTTTTTTCCCTTCCGGGTTCCCACCAAATTGCCACAAATCACGGCAGTGATTTGCACATCAAATAACACCCAAAGTCCACTCATGGATTGGAACCCTATTTGAAAAAGACGAAGTGCTAGTATCTCCTGTGTTAAAATCCATTGTGCTTTCCATGAAGTTGAGATCAATGCCCTACACTTCAACGGGTCGATCCTTGCTCCGGCTCACCCATTCCTAGCACAACATAGATGTTAAAAAAATTGATCTAAGTTAGATTCAATTACTATGAGTTCATTATAAACACGTAATGATTGTACAACTAGGCTCATTTAGGTAAATTTGGCTCTTAACATGTGTTCCATAGATAATTTGGATGTGTGCATAGCTACAATTATGTTTATCATTTTAGCTCAGTTTCTTCTTGTTTTTTTCTGGGGAAAGCTCAAATCTTCTATGGAAGGTTACTAGACGTTGGATTTAGAGGAAGATTGGATTTTTATCGGCCAACTTACAATGACATTGGTTACTTGTAGATCTTTACAATGGTGAAGGTCTATAGAGGGTGATGGATGCTGGGAGTTGGCAAGAAAAATCTGGGGTGTGAATAATGATTGGTGCCACTGTTTTGGAGACTTCTTCGTAAAGTGAAATGATAGCATCTGCGGCTGCTTTGGGTTCATAAAGGGCATGGCCAGCCTGCAATGAGTGACATCAAGGTCACGTTTTTGCGGACAGGACAGCAGAATCCCCACTCTTCTATCAAGAAAGTGGAGCTCATGCTCTCCACATATAAGATCAAAGTTATTGTTTTTAAATAAACTAATTGAAAAGAAAAGGTGACATCAGATACAAATTTAGAAAATGTAATCACCATGAACGATCAAGAACTTGGGGCGCGTGGATGATACCATGAGGAAGGAAGAAGGATGGTCACGGGTTACGTCCTGCTGAGAAGGTAGCAGAGCAGCACTGTGACATTCAAGCGTGCCTTTTAAGGGCATGGATAAAGAACTCCAAACAGAAGCTGGGTTTTGCAGGAAAGAGAGTTTACTTGTTACAGAAACAAATAAATTGTGGACGATGATAGGTTAATTCAACGGTTAAAATCTACCCATCAATCCATCTATCTACATGTTCTTCACTTCTTCTTCTCTTCTCTTCGGGGCCTTTTGCTTCTTGTAGGGTCATGCAATCTTGAGGTGGAGGCATGGTAGGGTAGTGTGGTTATGACCCTTTGGACCAAACAAACAAAGACAAGAGCGTAATGGGTCCTACCTGAACCCAAATGATGAGAAATGGGGTTGGAGTGGCATGGTTTCTAAACCTAGAAAAAAGTAAAATATTGCCCCGGAATTGCTGGCTTTGCACAAGGGGATTAATTGCATGTGTTCAAGTCATCATATTGCAGTGACTTTGTTAGTAAATCTCATGTGAAAACAGGGAGATGTTATGGAATTAATGTGAAATTGGAATCCATGATATTGTGCAATATAAAAAAACAATATCTTCTCCATCTTGTGAAAATTGTAGTTCTTATTCTTATCTTTTTAAAATTTTCCATAATCAAAAGAGAAGGCACTAAAAATTTTGTGCCTTGAAGTCACCTAAGAAGCCCCACCCCTCACACAGACGTGCTAACCTTAATGCACGACTCTCCTCCCTCCCCCTCTCTCTCTCTACAACTCCTTTGTTTTCCATTTTTTGATGTCCATTTTAGCTCCTTTTCTATTCAAGACGACTAAAGTTGTCCTTTTTTGTCAGTTTAGTCAAAAATCTGTTACCAAACACACATAGTGGTCTCTGACAATTTGCTTTCGCTTCTTTGTGTCCTTATCTGTAGCCTACTACTTCCCTTACTTAGATACTTTGCTGCTGCTTCCTAAAATTTGAATCGAGGCAAATGGGTTTTGGCTTATAGCCCCCCAGCTTAACAAAAAAGCCAAAAGTTTGCATCTTCTTGTGATAATTTCACAATCAGGTTAGTCATCTGAATTTCATACACAAAACCCGGTGTTTTTATCTGTTTGTTTCATGAGAAAATGTTAGGGGCAAGGTTAAAACTGGCCCAGAAACTGTTGAAGTTTCTGTTTTGATTAGTTGAGGGATTTGTAAAGTTCAAAACTTTGATATTCATGGGGTTTCCTGTGAAGTATTCAAAAACTTTCAACTTTCGTTATTCTTAAGGATTGGTTGTCACTTACTTTTCATTTGCTTATATTTAATTATTGATATCATTAGAGTATTGGTGAAGATTCAGACAAAATGAGCTTTCTTGCAAGTTGTATTTATGAGGGAATTGAGTGTTTACTGTAATGTTTTTTTAATTTTGTGCTTTGTCTGTGCAGTTGCAGAAATGTGCAACCTGCAACCAGTACTGTCTGCCTTATACTGTTGGTTTTAATTATGTTGAAATCTTGTTTGGAATATAGATGCCTTTGGTATCTTTTTAGCTGTGGCTTGTTGTGAAAGAGAGTTCCTGTCTCTCTGTATCTCCCTCTCTCTCTCTTCTCTGTGATACTTCAGGGAATTTGAATTTTAAATTTTTTTTGGGTATGATCCTTCTCTCACACTGGATCACAATTTTTAGTATTTTAATTGGTTTCTGATTTTGAGTCCTAAACAGAAAGCAGACTTATGATTTAGGGTTTGCTGTTTGTTTCCTGCTCCTGACTTATGTGAGTGCTCACTTCTTAGTTTGACATTGCTGCAGGGCAACTAAGAGGACTTATCTCCTCCATGGGTACAATGACTGCATCTTCTCTCTCTAGAGAGGCGTCAAACTATGACGAGGTTTCTATGCAGCAGAGCTTGCTCTTCTCTGATAGTCTGAAGGTACTTTAGGATACATTGGATTTGCTAGTCTCTAAGCTAGCGAGTCAATGTATCTTTAAGGCATCTTAGATTTCATTTCCCAGGTTTTACTTTTCCCCATGATTAAGAGGTGGTATGTCTCAGTGTGCTGCATTTATTTTCAAGTCTAAGTAGCATCATGTCGCTATTGGTTCCAACATTCAGCCAATATACAAGCTTCATCAGTGAAATTTTCAATTTGTAGTCAAGCCTTGTGGATGATAGTGTACATTCACATGGTCACCATTCTACTATTACAGTTTATATAGTCTGAGTGGTGGCAGAATATTCGTAGCTCACAATAAGGCTTCATAAACTGGGGTCTTGCAGTATGCTAACTTGTTGTGTATCTATCAGGATTTGAAGAATCTGAGAAGTCAGCTATACTCAGCAGCTGAGTATTTTGAATTATCGTACACAAATGATGACCAAAAACAGATGTGAGTTTCTGCTGCTCTGATTTACCATGGATGATGGTCTCAACTACAGAGGTTAATTTTTCTTTTTATTCTTTCACCCTTGAAAAATGAAAATCGCCTGTCCATGCAGAGTGGTGGAAACATTGAAAGATTATGCCATCAAAGCTCTTGTGAATACAGTGGACCATTTGGGTTCTGTGACATACAAGGTTAATGATCTCTTGGATGACAAAGTTGATGAAGTTTCTGGAACAGAGTTTCGCGTGTGTTGCATTGAACAGGTATGCATGAAAATGATTTTTGGTAAAATGTTGGTAAGTTTGGATTCCGTTGTGATTGAGATCTTCTAAAGATAATCACTTATGACCTGATCTTAATAATATAAGTTGTTGAGGCACCAATAGGGAATCTTCTTTGAAGTTAACAGTCCTGCATTCAAGAAAATTAAACTTGAGAGGGAGAGAAAAAATGCCTTCTCAGCAATGAAAAGCCTCAGTGATGAAACGAGGCTAGGCTGGTTGTCTAGAACAGTATGACTTTGTGCTTAATTAGACATGATTTAGGATTAGATTGCTCTATGACAAAAAATACGAACAGAAAAAAAGTGGCATCTATAAAGCTTGATTGCTTTCATGGTTGCAGAATGATGAGTAATGTTAAACTGATTGAATCCGAAAATGGAGTCTTACTAGGATTTCGATGCACTTAAGGACTCTTTTTTGAATTTCATAACACAAACACACATGTTTGGATTTTAGGTATATGGTTGCTTGCCTAAGGTTTTAATTGATAAGGTACCTTGTCTATGGAGCTTGAGATGGAAAACTATATTTGTAATTGAATTACTTGGAACATATGTTAGTTATAGTAGTAGAGGGCTTTTTCTTGCTCCTATGATTCCCCTCTCGTATGATGACAGATTGTGCAATGATGATTGCTCTATAGATAAAACACCAATATGTTTCTAATTATAGTCATCACTGAAGGATGGCAACAATTCCAATTTACTGACTTCTTTTTTATCTCTTTCCTCCAACATGGTATGGTAGAGATTACGGACATGTCAAGAGTACATTGATCATGAGGGCATCTCACAACAGTCACTGGTGATTGACACTCCAAAGTACCATAAGCGGTACATCTTGCCAGGCAATGACCCTTACCCTTTTTCTCATTCTTTTATTCTCTGCATATATATACACATCCACAGACTTTTCTTTTGCACCTTTTGTCCTTCATCTGGATTTGGAGATGTAAAGTAAATATCCTCTTTGGTTCATGTTCAGTTGGGGAGACTATGCATGGTGCCATCCGCACTAAATCAAAATACCAAGGGTGCAGCCTAGATGATGAAGATGATTGGCATCAATTTAGGAATGGTAGGGTGCCTTGCTTTTATTATGTATCATTTATTGTGTATTGGTAGCATTGGATCAAAATTTGAATGTTCTGTCATCTGACTGTTACCAAAGCTGTTCGAGCTACAATTAGAGAAGCCCCATCATCAGCACGGGAAACCCCGACATCTTCAGCCAGGGAAACTCCGACATCTTTGGTGAATTCAATGAGGTATGAAATGGTTTTTAAATCTTCAAATTATTGTGATTGTTTAGTTAGAATATGCTAATGTAAAGTTGCATTCCATGCAGAAAGGGACGTTCCCCATCACCTTCTCCACGACCTCCTCCACAACGATCTGCAACGTTTTCCTTTACATCTACCATGCCCAAAAAAGATTTAGGTTTGTGTGCATTCTATAGTGTCATACTTTGAAACCTAGTTCATTCTCTTCTTTATTTTCAATGTGAAGTTTTCAAAATCATGTTAGTTACACTATACTGTTGAAGAAAATTTCAAACTCGCAATGCTTCTATACTGGTGCGGATCTTTAACTGATGATGCCTACTCACAAATCAGATAAGCGAAGCATTTCACCGCACAGATTTCCACTCTTGCGTTCTGGTTCTGTGTCAAGTAGGTCAACAACTCCAAATACAAGTAGGCCTACCACTCCAAGCTCTGCTCCTGCCAAAAAACGGGTGTGTATACCATCATAATATTCATTGGAAAAATTTGTATATTTTAAGCATTACTGCCACTTCAAGCTAGAATAATAATTATCATCATCTACCTTGAACACAAAATCAATGAATTTTTGTTCTGTTCTGCAGTACCCTTCCGAGCCTCGAAAATCAGCATCCATGCGTCTCCAGGCTGAAAAGGAAAATACCAAAGACATTGAACAATATCCCAGCAAAAGTAAGCGTCTCCTCAAAGCCTTACTTAGCCGGCGCAAATCAAAGAAAGATGAAATGCTATATACTTACCTGGACGAATATTGAGAGTAAAAATGATGAGGATAAAAAAGCTAAAGGAGACGAGGAATGAGCAACGACCATGAACCTGCAGTTTTTCTATTTTTCAATACCCATTCTGTACTTGATACAGTTGATTTTTCCCCCCCACCAAGCAGTAGATAATATTCTCAAGTAAAAGTCCTTTCAATTGTAATATTATTTTGTGTACCATTAGATGATCATCCTACAGTAATGGATTTTGTTGAGTTTCCCCAAGGTTAATTATCCTTGAAGAAAAGAAGAGGTTGATTATTTATTTTCAAAATTATGTGTTGCTATCTCTAATCAGTTGCATGTAGTTTTTTTATTTGGCCTGGTATCCATGCTGGTCATTGAATTATACATATTTCCTGTCTCTCTTACTTTCTTGGGTTTCTATACCTTGTAATCTTCACAATTTTCCCTGGTTGTCTTTTTGTTGGCATGCGAGCCTGGCCATGTCTTTTCGGACGACATTGACAAAAATTATCACGGTTTATGCATGGCAAAACAGAATAAGCTGGAATTGGAATGCTTATGCTGGGGGTGAATTATACAATGATGCCTGAAACATGGTTGCAAAAAAACATCAAATGACTGCGGTGGGTGGTGTGGAGCCTGTTATTATGTCTCTAATAACCACTTGATTTAGCATCTTTAAATTCTTCTTTAACACAATGCCTTGTGCATATTGAGACAATAGCATAATAATCCGTCATGATCAAATTAACACCTCAAACCAAAGCTTGTCAAAATTCTGTAATGAACTAAGATCACAAAACATTCTACAAAACTTCGTGAATACTAATACATGTCATAATGCCATTCCTTTTCCAAATTCTTCAATTGTTTTTGTTGTGAGCGTAAGGACATCCACAAAAGCAGAAAATGATGCTCGGAGAAATCTCGCCTCAACTGCCTCAAAGTGCCTATCATTACATCAAAAGACAGATCATTAGAAGGGCAATCAAACTGTAAGGTATTTGGCAATTTGATACAAGGGAAAGGCATGCAGTACATAGATACTTCACAGACACCAGGTAAACAACTAAAGGTAGGAAGAGGAGGATAGCTAATTTACAGATTTTTTTTTTGTTTTCAAAGAAAGAATAATGGTGTGATTTAATTGCTTAAAAAACAATATAAAGTCAGGCTATTGTTGTATTTTGCGATAGGCATTATGGACCAGCTGCAGTGATGGAAGATGTAGGATTAGAGTGGAGGTAGGGTTAGAGCATGCATGAGTATAGCAGATTGGTTCATGATCACACTTATAAGGGGACAGTTCTTTTATTTGCATCTTCCAAGCAACAAACTGAGCCAATTCCTGCTTCATCAACAGTTTCCAAGAGGCAGAAAAATACATAATAAATAAATGCTATAATAAGCGTGTGTGATGCAGAAACACATGAATGTTATGCCTAAAGGGCTGAATGAAGTAGTCTAAAAAGCGCGATCTTGATAGGGGAAAAAAAGAAACTGGATTATCAATTGGCTGTATACAAAGAAACTCTTTTTTTTTTATTGGCAAGAAAACAAGTATAAGAAAAGGGATGACAGTTTTTCTCTTGCATGAGATTCAAAGCAAAGGTTAAAATCAGTATATCACCATCACAAAATTTTGAAAACATTTCATTCTTGCCATCCTAGAGAATCCATTAGATTCAAACATTAAACAGAAAGCAAGCACTGATAAAAGCTAACCATCATCATGGAAACATGCTTACACTGACAATTTCCCATTAGAGACCGACATCAGTCTTTTCACTTTATCAGGCTGCAGCTGTATTGGGAAAAAGAGAAAAATAAGGATCTAACTAAACAACAATCAATGCAGAGATGAAACTATGCGACTGCTTCACCTCCTTATCAACAGCTAATGCTGCATATACTATAGAAGCATTCTCCTCAGACCCAAAATCTAGTTCGAAGTCACTGCAGAAGACAATTTACTCCACAACATCAAACAGTGATTTATAAAAGAAATTCTCAAAAGCAAATGAACCAATCACTACAATTGGTGCCTTGTGAACAGAAGCACTTAATAGAGCATGTCAACAAAACAGTTTCTGTGAATTCATCATATTTCCTTGCATATAGATTCTTTTCTATGTGAATTCATTCATCAAAATTATAAGCATTGCCTGATATTCTCAGTATTCTAGTACTGTTTGCTCACATTCTTTAAACATGTTTAACTTATTAATTCTTGAGTATCAAAAGCTTCACAAACCACAATACAGAATTTGAAATTTTGCATAAATAAGCTAATTATGATGATGCAACTTCATTGTCATAAGATAATAGCTAATAACACGTTAGCCTTGCGTTGGTAAAACTTAAATATCTTACTAATTATAGTCAAAAGGCTGCGTTTGTTTGCTTATAATTTCTACAAAGATGGAATCTACCTACTTTAAAGTTATAGATCCAGCATGTTAAAAATGAAAAAAACTTATTTTTCTTCTACTTTCCTTCAATTTCAAAACAAGTTCCTTTCATACAGCTACATTGATAAAATCAAAATCACAAAAAGGGACAGCAAACCAAAAAGAAAAGGAAAGAATAAAGACTAATGTCCTCTGCTACTTTACTTCAAGCAACAGCATATTGACCTACTTTCAGCACCAATGGTAAAACTCAAAAACTGATAGCTATAAATCACAAGTTTTTAGCTATTTTGATATAATTTCTGCGCTATAAATCATAAGTTTTTAGCTATTTTGATATAATTTCTGCACTATAAATCAATTTTTTTTAAAAACCCGCAAACAAGAAAGAATCACTTCACAAACCATGTCATTCAAAACTATCCATAGAAGACAACACTAAAGATTGAGTCTTTATTTGCTTTACACAACTAACATCAAATATGAAAAAAACCCAAATCAATCCTCAAGCCAATAAATGGAAAAGTAAAAAAATATCATGACTAGACACACACATACACAAGATATTTGCTGATGGAAAGTATGACTTTAGATGTATTGAGATAAAGAAACTTAAAAAAAAAAAAAAAAAAAACTCCAAGAAACTATAGACACAGAACAAGAATGCAGTGAAACACAAAAGGGGTTTGGTAAATAAAGAGAAAGAAAAAGAAAGTACCAGCTGAAATCCCATTGGGCATCCATAGCAGCAGCAGCCATCACTTGATGTTGCAGTAATGACTTGGCTTTGACACCCTCTTATCAGTTTTCACAACTGAACTATGAATTTTAGCCAAAATTATTCAACGGTGCCGTTTCATGTCTTAAGAGAGACGTAAGGGGGGCTTGTTAGTTGTTACATAATACGATGTAGTTTTTATTTTTAATGATTTGGATGCAATATTATTTGTGCGGACAAAATTACCCTTGAGAAAGGATGTGAAGGACACATTATTTCTTTTTTCTCCTTTTTCTATTTTAATGGTATGAAAAAATTAGGATGAGAAAATATGATTTATTTCTATCTTTATAGTTTTAATTCTCCCAATCTTACCTTCCAAAAAAGTAATAATGACATCCTTGGTTTTGTAGTTTTTCTTATAGGTTTTTAAGTGTCTTAAAAGATATTATTAGGGGTTTGAGAGGAAAAAAAAAAGGAGGGAAATAAACAATAAATAAATAAATAAATAAAGATATAAAAAAAGTTACATCTTTTTTTGTAACAAATAATAAAGGACAAGACTGAAATTTTTTAAAACTTTAAGAGTGACATTATAAAATTATAAACTATAGAAACAAAAGTGGAACATTGATGATAAATCAATAAGGACAAAATTATACTTTATTGGAAAGTTTTTCTAAGACCCATGTAGAATTTATACCCAATTAAGAGTCTGATTTTTTTTTTTATCCTAGGATAATAAGTGTTTTTAAATAGTTAATTAAAACTAGGTTGTTGTTTTAATAAATTTTAAATTTTGTTTTTCTTCGATGATTTTTTATATCTTATTTAAAACTACATCGTATTTTAGTAAATTTCAAAACTACATCCTCATATTAATATGATAAACTTAATGAAATTCAATAAAAAAATTTAAACACGTACTCTAAGATTTAAATCTAAAAAATGAAGAAAAGAAACATAATTTTTTAACCATTAAATAATGTTATGATATTGTGGTATAATATTTTTTAAAAATAACTTTTATTTGAAAATATATAAAAATATATATTTTTTATTTTTAATATCAATACATTAAAATTATAAAAATTACTAAAAATATATCATATGATGTTTTTCACAAAGATCACACTTTTAAAAAACAATATGAATTAGTCCCGTTTATTTTTGTGTTTTAAAAATATTTTTAAAAAAAGTTGATAATTTTTTTTTACTTTAAATTAATTTTTTTTTATATTTTTATATTATTTTAATGTGCTGATATAAAAATAATTTTTAAAAAATAAAAAAAATATTATTTTAATATATTTTTAAATAAAAATACTTTAAAAAATAACAATGATCACATTTACTTTAAAAAAATATTATTTTAATATATTTTTAAATAAAAATACTTTAAAAAATAACAATAATCACATTTACTATTCACTCGAGCCTCCAAGTGCCAAGAAGGAAAGGACACAAAAGTGAGGAAACTTGTGAAGGTTAAATTGTGGAGAGGGCATAAAAGGATATTCCAGCAGAATATTTGATAAGACTGGTCCCTCTGCTTTGTAATTTATTAAATTGTATTTATTACTTTTTCCGTTCTTTCTTTTCTTCCAAGCTCAGCTTCCTAACCAAAAGATACGCTCACTGCTCACAGCTGCCATTTTCATTCCAGGATTCAGCAACAAGTTTCAGCCACCAAGCTCTTTTTCAACAGGTACAGCACATAAATCCTCTGATTTGTTTTCGTTTTCTCATGAGATAAGCTTATACCTATGGGCATGCATGGAGGTTTTGTCTACATGTTTGTATCATGCACTCACCATAAGTTTTAGAGGGTCTTTCTTTTATATATCTACAAAGAAATACTAGCTAGAGTTCGTTCTCTCTAAATTAACACATGCTTTTGGTGAGAAACTTATTGATGATTATGAAGAGTCTTAAGTGCATAAGACGATCAAATGGTCTGAATCCAAATCTTGTTTGCGGCTGTTCACTTTTCTTGAATTACTAGTAGCACTGTTATTCAACTCGGTCATGTCGAAAGCGTCTCCAGCGGATTTCACAAAAATAGGGAGAGGTTGACTAGGTGTTAAAAGCACCATGACACCTTAGAAAAACCAGTTAAAAACTGTATTTTTATAAAGGTTTTTTTTTTTTTAATTTACTTTTAGATTTTTATTTTGGTTCAACTAGGGATCCGAGATTTGTGCCGTGTCAATCACTTATAACTAATAGTTGTCTGACATAATTTTCTTGCAATCAATTTTTTAATTATCCGGTGGTGATCATAACTAGTAGTTAGGCATGCTTTAGCAGCTAGTGTGGGCGGGAAATTTGTCTGCAAAATTAGCCGTGAGTTCACTGTCAAATGATCCTGAGAATAAATTTGTTAATTGAGGTCTTTATCTCTGTATAATTGGATGTTTGTCTCGATCGGTTTGCGTTTGCCTTGTCTTACTTGTCTTATGAACGGAGCAGTCACTCCATGTCTAATTTTATCATTTTTCTAGTGCAATATCATGATGCTTTTGTTAAATGTAGAATTTAGAAGGTCGATGCTTGTCAAAAAGACTTGCCATGGCCATTGCAGAATACATGACCAACTAGGCCAGCCTTTTCTTCTAGTTACATAGTTGTGCTTGTGATATAATAATATACTCAAGAAATAATCTGTTTGCAACATAAACACACGGGAAAGGATGGCAAGTTTTTTTCTCAGAAGGGGTAAGCAGTAAAAATGATTTGCTGCTGGTATACAAAGCCAAAATGGGTCACTTGTTGTGAATTCTCCATCGAGGTCTTTGCTCACCCCAAACCAATTTATTAATAACATTGTTACTTGTGAACAAAATCCAAGGGCTTGAGATATGCCTTGATGGTGGTTTCAGGTTTCTTTATACAGCCTCCTGAATCATGATGTTAATTTATGTCATAACAAGGTCTGCTTGGCCTTGTTGCTCTTTATTTTGAATGTATAGTTCCCCAGTTATGGTCACATAGAGCCACGCCACAAGGGTCACAAGTCAATAAACCCTGCAAAATGAACAGAAATGAAATGTTTCAAGTTTTTCCCCTTTGCAGAAGAATGCCTTGATCAGAGAGCGAGAAATGTTATGAAATTACCTCTAAAAATGGTGGATTTGATTGACTATTAGCTTATGTGAGGGAAGATCCAACTCTGGCTGGATGCCGACTTCTTATGGCCCTTTGTATATACTCAAACATGAACACAAAGAGACCGAAGACATATGATATGCTTAGATGCAGCTTTTCGATGACACAAACTGTTGAGCAGATGTTGTCGGTTTTACCCTCTACACGTGTTTTACCTAATAATGATCCTTTCTCTGACCACCCTGGACAAGAAGGGGAAAAAAGCAGCCAGAAAATATTAGCTCATGACTTTAAAAAAGAATGGCAGTGTATGGTATTTGCATGTATAGATCCAATCATCCTTTCTTCCACCAGATTTTAGCCGCTAGAGGCATCCATTTAGGAAAGTTTCTTGATGCACATTCTCTATTTTGAACTACTTTAATGAAAAACATGCTCAAATTTTCGTTGCCAAAGAGATAGGCATTCCTTTTAGGAGAGAAGTTAGGATGGTGCAGGCCAGGAATCCATGGATTTGAAATAATGTGTCCTGCGGACGATCTCCCTTTTCTTTCCTCATTCACAGAAAAGAAAAGGGGAAATATAGACTACAGCATGCTCATGGTGGCAATCCCAACCATTGCTAACACCAACAGAAACCCCTACTGAATGTGGATACTTACGAGAGCTTTCCTTGGGAAAATTGGTCCAAACATGTGGGCTCATCTTTTTTTCCGAAGCACTAATCAGGTCACAAAGAGCTTGATTGACCTGAAATTAAAATAAAATAAAACAAATTACTTGGATTTTTATACATAGTAACATAATTAAATAAACGGCAGAATGCAATTTCTGTGATGTACTTCTGCCGGTGGTGAAATATTTTGTAGTTTTGTTAGTTTATACAAAAAGTTAAGCATTTTCGTGATTGATTCATGGACTTGCCACATCCTTCTACACAGCAACATATGCATCTACTATTGTTCTTAATCAAGTGCAATGTTATAATATTTTCAGTTTCACCGGGGAGGAAAAAAATATTTCTCGATCAATGTTCATATATGCATGTGTTACCCTAAAATAACAATAATTCTTTATTGCAGAACAAACACCGCTCCATAATGCAATGGAGCTTTAATGCCATGTTTCTATACAAGATAGCAGGAATACCTCTTCGGTCCTCTCATGGCTCACTAGATGCCCACCGTGGAGATCAACCAATCTAGCAACAGGCTGCAACTTCTTTGCAAGCCTCCTCGCATAATATATTTGAGCAATGATATCATGCCTATCCATTCCGAGCACCTCAAATCAGTCATAAGCAGGTAAAGCACTCAAGGATGTAGTCCTTATGGTATATCATTACTACACATGACAAAAAATATTCATCTTCTTTTCTGATATGTAAATAGCAAGAATCTACTAACGTATTCACCTAGGGCTACCACTCATTAAGAAAAACAAAAGAATCTACCAAAGACGGCAGACTGGCTATTTACCAAATAAGCTTTCTATAAAGCTCCAGAACTCATTGGCAAAACACTGTCAAGTATGCTGCTAGAGTATAGTTTTGACTTTTGATCTTTAAAGAGTTGAGATATGTGTTCTGAAATGTGATGACATGAAACATGGAAAATGATTCATTGCCTTGTTAAATACAATGTTTTTGCATCTGCAAATTGTCTTAAAAATAATTTAATTATCAGAAAAAAAATAATCAGAGCCTGAAACTCATTATCTGTCAATGGTTCTTTGATTTTTGACTGCTCTCAACTCATCAATCAATAATGTCATTTCTACATTTTGGGAAGGTTTTTTTATGTACTGAATACTCAGATGCTTGACAGCATATAGAAAACATGATTTTGACCAAGTATTTTCTGCATGATAGACCCACTCAATTGCATTGCATCCTTGCGCATTTTGGCTTCTTTTATACTACTAGACCAAGACAGATTTCTAACTTTATGAATCATATTATCCTCCACTCAAGTAATTGATAAAATGAAAAGCTGTTTAATTCATCTCAATGAAACCACATGAAAACATAATTTTGTAAGAACTCGCTGTGCTTCAGTGCACTATTTCACACAATCTTTCTTCAAACATGTTCTTTTCTAATGAGTTAGTAGCTTTGTATATTTCATTCGCCTGCATAATAAAAATTTAAAATACAATGTATAGGTAAAAGGAATAATATTAAATTAGTGATTTGGAAGAAATCGTGTATTCCACGGAAATAAGATAGAGAACACTATTACCTGCCATGTATAACTGATACAAGAAATCCAGCAGATCTGATTAATTCAATTTCTGTTCGTGTCATCTTATGTGTCCAGCAAGCATTGACTTGACCATCAAAACCATAACTAGACTGCATTCCAGTTGATGATATACCTTTGACGTATTCCTGCAACATGTTTTTTTTTTTTAAGGTCCAGCAAGAGACATACTTGTGTAATAAATGGAAGGTCAATACAAGTTGCACAGTCACAGTCACAAGCAAATTAACTAGGGTCTCATATAAATTTTTTTGAGAGCTGAGGCTAGTCCTAGTCGCATTCTGAGGAGAAACTTCACTGCAATCATAACTCGCTAGAAGCTGGGAAACATGCATGTATATGATAGTCACATCTATGGATGTCAATGTGTACTTTTAGGTCACCTTCCTGATAAAATGCTAGATATGAGCTTAATTCAGTAATATTTATGCAAACCAAAGGATGCTGAGTTTGCAGCTGTTGCTTACATGGTTGATATTATCTGAAATTTCTTAGCTGTTTTGTTCTATGGTCTTCTATGGTGTTAGTATGCACCCATCAATATACTATAAGAAAAGCAAACGCTCCAAAAAAGCAAAGCCTAGCAACTTCTTACTGTAAATACAAGGAAAGAAAGAACAAATATTAAGGTTTAAGATTATCATGTTTTTCATACCTGATACAGAATTGCTCTTCTTGTGCTAGATCCAACGTGCTCATCAAGATATTCCTGCAGATCAGAAATAAACATCATGTGAGTTCCTGCAGTCACAAAACCAACTCGAGACACTACCAGAGAGTAAACATGCCAAGGTTGTCTTTGCACATTCCATTTGATCTTTTTAAAGACGCTTTTCTTTCCATTTTCCAAAGTAGCTATAAGCCTCTTTACAGAATTTCTCCAGAGCTACCCAAATTCCTGGTCTGCTCCCCATCATTTACCTTTGTGTAGTGGGTGTCTAAGTCAACTGCAGCCCTTTGCTCAGGAGTTTTTGCCTTCAAGAAACGGATAGCGACAGATATTGTTCGACTGTCAAGCTGCAAGATACAAAAAATCATCATTTTTTAATCACATGACTCGAATTTTAAAATAGAAAAGACAATACCCTCTGGTTCTCGGAAAAGAAAAATGCACTTTATGGCTGGTGACAACCAAATAGCTTCAAATGCGGGTGAGAGCTTACAAAACTAATGGATGTGAAGTGAATTCTGATAATAGAGATTCCAAGTGCACATTAGCACGAGAAACTACTGAGACTGCTATATTTTCTTCACCCCTCTTTGGCAATCTCCATCAATGGTGAAAACAAGGAACACTCAAATCAATTACAGAACCAGAGAAGATCTAGTTCTCTCTGTGCCCTCACAATGATGTAATATTAACCTTATATATTGATCATTAGCAGCTCAAAGGCTTATCAAATATTATCAAAAGAAGATCCAACACTAACAAAGAGTGTTACAAATAGCGTAATTAAGACATTGTTTGTTTTAGTGTTTGAAGCTACATTTGAGTATGTTTCGGTTTCAAAAATACATTGGTTTGAAAACACATCAAATTAATGTTTTTCTTAATATTTTTTAAATGTTTTGATATACTGACGATAAAACATTAAAAAAACTATTTTCCCGAAAGAGCGCAAAAGATAATCTTCAAACTAGGTTAGGTCGGGAAAGAGAAGTTCACAGAGGGCCAAAAAGTTGTAGCTGGGAACTTAATCAGTTGATTTTTGTTAGCAGCTAATCCTGTATCAATCTTAAACACTATGATGTTTATGTTAAATAGATCAGATGATTGGAGGACCAAATCCACAAATCACCTCCAAAACAAGTTCGGTTTTTTTTTTTTTCTCACCTATAGAACAGGCCGTTCTGGTGCCAAGTTGCAGGCCGAGCATTGTGACTTTTGATGTGATTAATGCACAGAAGCGTTTATTAACTAGCCAGTTGATCCACAGTCGAGCAATAATTTAAAAAGTGGCCATGTCTGACCCCACTAGCATCCAATCAGTGTTTTCATAGTGAAAATGAAATACACATCTTATCAAGCAAACTCTGGAAAATACACTTATCACCTATTACTGAAGTAGATTCACATGTGAATTGAGTGAATTTGAGGGAACTAAGTTAGTGTTGAAGAGTTCGTAGAAACATGAAGACAGCACAGCTGAGCAGCGACATGAAGATATATAATACCTTTGGTAAACATTCGAAACCTCCACCGGTCACATTAAGTAATGCCAAAGATAGAACTCTGTCCGGCACCATTGCTGCTAACTTGCAAGCTATCATAGCACCTGTTTCAACAGTGACATAAACCAAACTCAGAACCAGTTGTTGCGAGCAGTTGATTTCAGTTGCATTAAGTAATGGCAATAACAAAACTGGGAAACTCAGAATCACTGACTCACCCATTGAATGGCCAAATATATGAGCTTTTCTCCAACCCAAATGATCCATCAAAGCAATTGCATCTTTTGCCATTATTTTTGTTCTGCACTCGGCAATTAAAAATAAAAAACCAATGGATCCCACACCTTTTGCTTAAACAATCAACTGCTCTTTTATCAACAACCAATTATATTGCCAAGCCACACAAGTATCAGCAACTAATGAAGCTTCAGCATGGATAGGTTAAAATTACCTGTGATTTCTCTGATTCTACACAACTATTAAACGATAAAATTCAATTTCTTTCCTATTTTTCTCATAACCAAACGAAATAAAAAAAAAAATCTCTAAAGAAAGTTGTAAAGCAAATGGAGCTTCAACATCCACTTCAAGAAAGCAAAACACAAGAAACACAAAACCCAGATCAGAAAAAACACCAAAACTACAAAAAGAAATCATAAGACAGATCCATGCATCAAAATTCAAATGACCCACAATAAAAGAATCATCAAACTTGAATCAACCCACATAAAATATTCAATGAAATTAGTCTCTAAGGAAACTCACGTATATTCAGATTTCTTGGTGGGTACAGAACTCTTTCCCATACCACGATTATCAAAGGCACAAACTTGAATACCATTGCCACCATACCCACAACCCCCACTATCACTTGAGTTCGGATCAACGGCCCTCATTCCATCGTCGTCGTAGTCGTCATTGGACCTCTCTGTCCCTGTAAGTCCCTTTATTTGTGGACCCCATGAATCATGTGTCCCAGCCAATCCTGCTCCCATCAAGCAATCCACAATTCATCCATAAAGAAACCCAATTCAAAGCTGAAAAAGAAAGATTATTTTTTTATGATTGTTAGTACCTATAATGAGAAGAACTTTTGTGGGGCCATGACCATAAGTTCTGTAAAAGATTTTGATGCCTCTGCTGCTGCTGCTGCTGCTAGCAGCATCAACTGCATCATCTAAACTGGTCTGCTGTTTAGCTACCTCGCAAAAAGGCATGGTGTTTGCTTCGTATACAAACACAAACTGTACAATATAGCACAAATGGAAGACAGAAAGGAGTTTGAACAAGAATTTGCAAGGTTCCAGAAAGAGAGGAGAAAACAGAGAAGAAGATGACTGGGTGATGTTGGGGTTTATTTATTTGGGAGTTAATTATCACTTAGTCCCTATATGTTTGGAAATGTCATTTTCTAGTCCCTGTAAATCTTCATACATAATTCAGTCCCTTAATCACTTTGTTTCTATTTATTAGCCATTACTTTTTCAACCAGTGGTTAAACTAACAACTTGATAGAATAACTAAAGTAATATTTTATTATTTTCTTGAAATAATAAAGATAAAGATATTTAAGATAGAATGAATATTTCTTCTTTATTATAAATTTATTTAGAAACAAATTTATTTTATATTTTCATCTGTAGTTGTATTTTTTTTCTATTTTTTAAAGCTAATAAAAAATAAACTAGCAAATTTTTTTTTTTAAAAGAGCTCTTGTTTTTAGCTTTTGGAAGTCATAAGCTATAAAATGAAGTTCTTAAAGTTAAAAGTCTTATTTACTTAACTTTTACTATTATGGTTTGAAAAAACAAGTTTTAAAAAAGATATAAAATATATTTTTTCTTCAAATCAAGTATTTTACAGCAATTTAGGATAAAAATAAATTTAAACAATAAAAATCAAACAACTTTTAATGTCATGGTCGACCTAAAAATATATACAATCATACCACAATACAATGCTAAACAAATCTTTAATATAAAGAATCACAAGTACAATAGCTCCAAAAAAATATTTTTTAAAATGCTTTATATTCAGAAAAATATCAAAATAATATATTTTTTATTTTTTAAAAATTATTTTTGATATCAACACATTAAAATGATCTAAAAACACCTAAAAATATTAATTTGAAGCAAAAAAAAATTAAAAAAATTTAAATTTTTTTAAAAATATTTTTTAAATACTAAAACAAATAAACGGATTGAAGATCTTCTACCACACCCAAAGTTGCAACTATCCAAACGAAAGGATGATATATAAATACTAAATGTGAAGCTTTTGAACTACATGGACTAAGAAATCAGTTGTTTTGAAATATAAGGACTAATATATAATTTACTCTTGATGGGGATGAGGATGACAAGTTTGGTTGGGGTGGCTGATGAGAGCAGGATGCTTTTTTAGCCGCATAGATAGAAGGCTGTTTCTGTTCATGCAAAGTCAAAAGTGTTTAATTTGGGCTATGGGGCAACGTGGGAAATTTATGAAGATTCCAAGTAGCGGCGCCTAGCGTGAGTGCACACGGTGGTCGGTCCTTTTAGAGTGAGGTTCACCTAATCACTAATCTTTTATTTTATTTTTCTTGAAAAATAATATCATTTTTTTATTTCAATATTGTAAGCATGGTTATAATACACAAATTCAATTACGTTATGAGTTAGAAAAGTTGGTTTAAATAAATTTTAATTTTAAAAAAATATATCTATCAAGATGATATCATTTTTAACTAAAACATTTTATTTTTTTAAAAGAAATTAACAAATTAAAGGTTAGTTTTTGATCGGGTCGACCTCAACAACCAAATTTTTTTCTTCTTCTATTTTTCTTTAATATAGACTAATATAAGTTATTGGTTGGTTGAGTTCTATATTTAGCCAATTTAGGTTTTATAATATAATTATAAGTAAAATTATGAAAAATAACCTTTTATGTACCTTTTAATTTCAACCTAATCTAGTAAATTAATTAAAAAAAATCCAAGACTAATCTAGATTAGGTTTGAAGTTAAATAAAATAAATATTAACTTAGTAAAGCTTGCAATGTTAATCTAACAATGTTATTAGTTATTTTGATTGATCTAGTCAAAATCAACCAAATTAATATTAATAATTTTAAAAAATATATTATTTTAATAAAAATAATTTATATAAATAAACCGAGTTAATTTATCAACCGAGTCTTATAACAATAATTTATATATAAATTATAATATAATTGTCTTGAATATATATATGTTTTCGTAGCAACCCACTAATATCATTTCAAAAAAACACTAGACAATTAACAGTTTCACGATCAGTCAACCAACATGCAGACTACGTTGCTTTTAATCAAAGATTTTTTCAGATCATTTGTCATATTATAGTATAGAATGTAGTATTCATCTAACATTTAACAGCGAAAGCTGAATTGTCTTCCTATTCATAAGAACAAAAATTGTCTTACTATTTAAATTTGGATTTTACTTTTTTTTTCCTTCTAGTTTGTTGATTTTTTCTTATACTTTGAATATGTCTTCGACACACCACAACCTACCCTGTGTGATATCATAATAATAAAAAAAAAATTGACAAAAACTATAATGAAACAATAAATTTGTATATGGAAAAATTGGACAAAATCATCAGAAAATTAAAAATAAAAGGACTACAATGCCTCCAAAATCAATTCTCTTCCCTATCACAGGATGCCAAAGCTATAATTTGTTTTTCTTTGCGTCCCTAAATTGGTTCGGGTATCACTGCTTCTTCACTGGTTCATCTTGTTATTCAGGTCTTCTAAATGGGTTTTTTAGGGCTTACAGAAAAATAGAAGACAAGTTGAGCAATTTACCAGACAACATGATTCACAAATCCTTTTTTTCCTCGACACAAAGTATGTTGTCTTGTCCGAAAGACGAAAAAACTTGCGGGCTTCAGTTCCGGACCTAAGTTTTGACAGCAAGGGTTTTGCAGAACTGACGTTTCTTAATTATAGCTCTATCCGAAATGGGATTAAGACTTGGATTGTCAACCAGATGACCTCTGTTGAAAGTAAATTAATTTCCAGAAATTAGTTGAACCAGAAATTTGTTATTGAGTTTTTGAGTTTGCATTGCTATTTTTTTATCTTATATCACACTCATCCTTCTTCCAACAGCTTCGTTGTCAGTCATCAGTGGAGGGTTTGGTAAATTATGCAGTGTCTCGTATCAGGTTGAGGATTTCTGTTTGTTTCCGATATTGATATTCAACTTGTTTCGTTACTAGTCTGTGGTTCTTAATTATCTCAATGTAAATTTGGTGATTTGTTGACATTTTCAATCTAACCTCATTGGACCTATACATATTTGGTTTTGTTAATATGAGAATGGTTTTGATAACCCTTTCGCTAGTTGTCTGAATTTGAGGTGCATATGGCTACGGTACTGTCGGTTTTGGTCTCAGAAGAGGTTGAGAATAACTAAGTAAAATTAAGTTCTTTTTACAATCCTATTTTGTTGATTCTGTCAATTGACAGAATATAACTGAAATTGGAATCTGTATTTGTTTTGTCTAAGCTTGTTCAACAATACAAATCTAGGAAAGTGATTGAGTTTTGGGATCAATCCCAACCCATTTAGGGTTTGTGAGTAGTGGGATTGACATGGCTCAATGTCATCAAAGTGTTATACACGTAATTTGTACCCCTGATGAGTTTAAGGAGACAATAGCATGGATGCATTCCTTGCTTGAAGAGCCGTTTGTCTCTGTTTGTTGTGTGCGTGTGTTTATCTCTTTCAGTTGAGCATGTATATGCACACTTGTGTATGAGCTCTGCTTTTCAATATACCATTATTTTTGTTCAGATTGCATTGTCTTGTCAGATTTTATTTTCTTTAGAGATATTTAGATTATATTGGTTTTACAAATTTTGTTAGTGAATTTCAACACCGTTTTGTCTGTGCTTGTTGATCAGCTGTAAAATTAATCCTAGGTAGGTGACCAAGTCCTGGCATCGATCCCAGCCCATTTAGGGTTCATCACAGGAGTTGGCATCGGCCTATGCTGTCAAAATAATTTAAACCCTAACCCTAAATATTGAAACAAATTCCGTGAATGTCGACTTCCTTTTTCATTAGGGGCACTTAAATCATGTTGCTTCATCTTCATAACAACACTTCCTGAAAGAATGAAAAGAAATAAATGATCATAAGTTGTGGACAACTGCTTGAGAATGAAAATGTTAACTATCCAGTCTCCATTCCACGATTTTTAACCACATTGTGAACCTGTTTCTCTTAATCTGTCTCCTTTTTTTTTAGTCTTGCTAGAGGACATCTGTGGTGTCTCTTCTCCATGGATGTGTAGTCTATTTTCTTTCCAGGGCTCTCACTCTGATGGAAAAGAAAAAAGTTGCTGCTGAAGGAGCAATGAGAAAGCAAGTTTAGTGCTGTAATTAAATAGAAATTTTCTATTTATCAGAATGAAATCATATATATGAAAACAATTGATCTTGGTGCTTCATTTGTCCAAAAAAAGATTTTTGATTAGAGGAGGAGCCTATTACACAATATTGGTGTCCATAGCCAACAACCAGAGAGTAAAGGTTCTTCATTTTTCCACTCTCAAGTTATTGAAACAAAGGCTTATTTAGTGTCTGCAAAACTAAATCAACTAGCCAGCTTCCTCCATTTTGTCAATGTCACGCCCCAAACACTTTCCGACCAATTATTTCCGGGACGTGACCGGCACACTGATTGAGAGATCACTATAATAAACACCTGAAAAAGGAAGACTCAGCGTATAAATTTTGTATAATCAGATTATCTTAATCTAAATCACAATATTTTAATATATACATATAATCGAAAGTCTGTAAAAACAAACTTTATTACTGATTCTCTATTTAATAACTGTCCCATCATTCATATCTGTGAATTCTCAAAAGTTTGGATGATCTAAAGATAGAACTAGCGATTTACACGATGGTACCCTACTTCGCATACTCTGTGTTTTACCTGTAAAAAATGCCATTAGAAAACCAGTTTTTATTAGAGAAATGGGACAACTTATGGACTAAAGTCTCCAACTTAAACTTCCATGCCTCAAATTCTTGGCCTTGATAGGTTTGCCATATAGTTCACCAAGCTCAGAGGTTCATAGGCTCTCTTTACATATGGAATATAGAGAAGAATTTTAAGTCAAACATCAATGCTTGTATTCACTTGACTGTTAAAAGGTTCGTTAAATTAAGAGCTTCGTTTTGCTTAGAAGCTTGTCTTTGAAACAGATTGATGATTTGGTTGATGAAAACATGAACTCATTGTCTTGAAGTCCTTTGCTTGAGGATGTGCTTAGGTTATTTATCACAGCATACATTGAGCGAAGAGTGTGTAAAAATTGCTTTCCAAATGTATACTCAGTGTCTCTCCGTGGAGAATTGAACTTGGAGGACTCTGTCATTAATTTGGAAATGGTCTTGTACTTGCATGCATGGAGAGAGAAGAGCTCGGTTTTGGGCTCATTACGGGTCATAAGCAATCGAGAAGGATAGATGAACCAATAGATTGTGTTCTTAAGTGAACTATCAAAGTCTTCATCAGGTATGCTTGTCATTTTCAGACAAAGTAAAGAAAAGGGAAAATCACAACTCTATGCACCTATTTTGTTGCTTAAATTATATAGTTATGAAGGAAAATAAATATATAGTGAAAATGTTTGGTGAGAATTGTTGCTGTTTTTCTAGCAATAAGAAAATGATTAGTTGACTTGCCTTGCGAATTCAGATGAGTCTTTTCCGTGAAGCAGACTGGTTTTTGGATGGCAAAGGGAGGGTTTAGTCCTGAATGGAGGGTGTGGGGAGAGCTCAAACTCTAGGCCTAGCATGCAGGATGGGGATGGCATGCTACCATAAAAGATCAAGGCTAACCTAATTAGATTAGAAAAAAACATGATAATCATCACTGTGAACGTTGCATTAATGACCTTTTCCTCCTTATATGTTAGGATTGTTGTATTGATGTGCAGCAATCATAAAATCTTTATAGTCTATTTTAAAAAGCAGAGTTATCATTATCAAAAAGTTACAATAATAATCGTATCAATCATTGAAAAAAATGGTGGAACTCATGTGTTGTCATTATTTGTGCCATAAGTTATGGCCTCTTACCTTACCATTAATGCAGGCATTATTTGAGAGCAAAATGAAAGAATGTGTGAAGTGTAGAGAGAATGTAAGAGAGAAAGACGAGTGGCTATCAAGGGTAACAGCTTTGCTGTCATGTACAACAATGTGTGAGAGCAATAGAAATTGAGTTTGAATGAAGTGATTCCCCTTCTCCATGTATGTGTATTGTATCATTTCTTTATCTCTAATAATATGGACCTTTTTCATGGTTGTAAATGATTTGTCGAACCACGTTAAATATATATTGTGTTAGTGTGTTTAGCTTTCAATGAACAATTATCAGTACATCACCGGTCGAAATCCCAACATTATATTCATCTATAATGCATTAGGGCAGTGATTTGTCTGACATTTCTTCTTCTATTCTTCTTCCCTCCATGTTTTAAGCGCAAAGATCATTTCAATCTGTGAGATGATGCGTCGAAGCGCAAATGTTTGACATCACAAACTGGGCAAACGAAATGAGAGGTTCCAGGAATCTCCCACTTGCTGGTGACACCAGAACGCCTCTGACACACACGATGTAAAGAAAGGGAAAAAGCTCAAATAATCTGTCATTATAGCATACAATGAGTTGAGATATAAATCCATCAGTAGCTTCACCAGCCCTCACAAACACTCCCAGCAGAAATTAACTGCAGATAACATAGCTTACTTTTAATTCTTGCACTTCTCAGCTGATTTATTTCTACTCATCAACCTCACCTCATGACTCGGGGTGCATCCGTGCATAAGACAAGGAAGCAGTCCAGACGTGTCGAAGGAGATATATCAACAATGTATAACTTTTGATCATTGGATCAGATTGAAAAATCCTAGTTTTTTCTTTTGCTGTACGGACGTTGCGTCTCCTCCTCGATAATTAGGTTTTGAATCTCGTGCATTATGCACTTGGTATTCATCTTGTCTCCTAATAATACTGTGACGTCATTCATTGAATAGAATGATCAACAGAAGTTGCAGAAAGCCAGCCATTTCTGCCAGGCTTGGAGTATAAATCAACCTAATAAAAACTTAATTAGACTGAATAATAAGTAAATGAACTGATCAAAACACCAGCAGTTCTTGCAAGAGCTTGCTTGGAGAGGGCCCTGCCTGCAAAATAATGAAGGTAGAGCACAGACATGTAACAAGTCATTTCCCTTTTTTCACATGCCTTGACATAGCTATAGGGAATGTGAAGTATAAATTATCCAGGCAAGCACTTCATGGATGAGAATTAAAAGGCTGCAATAAGAACTTTGTAAAAAAGGGAAAATTTCAAGGTACAAATCTCTGTTACGATGTTTAAGAAAAGGAGCATCTTGTTTTTCTTTTTTCTTTTGCTGATGGATTAAGCTTTTTCCTTCAAGTTCTTTCACTCAATTTCCAAACTCCTCCATTCCCATGCAATAGGAAAACCACGTAAAAGCTTGAACTCTGGCTTGCTCGATCAATGTCAGCCTTAATTAGCACAAAAGCCTGGAGGTATAAAGCCATACAATCGATCTTACAATCCTCCAGCCAAAGTCCATGGGAGTTTCTCTCTTCTCACAGATAAAGCTGCAATTCGAGCCAGGAAATTAACCGCATATAATGATGAGTCTCGAAATCCAAAATGTTTAAAAATAAGAATGATATGGAGAATAAATCTGTTCGCCAGCCCTGCCAAAAGCTTTGAGCAATTGCAATGTAGATATCATCACAACTTGAACCCTAAATCGGGTGAGACCATGGGTCAAGCATACTTTGATTAAAGAAATTGATTCAATTTTGATAGGTAAAAAGCTGAGTTGCCGGCGATGTACCAAAACTGACTCCGATCCATTGGATTCAATCTTGGATGCTGATTTCACCTTAGATTAATCATATACTTTTGTTGAATACAAACAAATTTTAGAATTAGGTAAGACCTCCAGATGTCTTTTGTTGAATCCCAAAGCCATGTGATAATTACATGCATGATTGGTGCGTCAAATTTTCTTCACCGGTCAATACTCAACGTATAGTGTGATGTCTGTGAAATATATTTGCTCTCAAATAATTAAAAAACATATTCTCTTAATCTAAAATAATCATGATGGGACAACTTCGTAAGTTACTTACTAATTGAAGATAGATATTAAAAAAAATAGAAAATAAAACTTTGAATTATTAGATTAGTAGACTAATTCGTCAAACCATAAGTTTACCTACTTTGTATATTTATTTTATTTTATTTTATTTTGATTTGATTTTAATCAAGCTGTTATTGAATTTTACTAATAAAGTTAGGTTTAAATGGAATTTAAGGATTAATGACCTAAAAACCAAAATTTGACTAGAAAACATAGAATCCATTAATTTTTTTTGAGATTCTTTGAAAATGTGGTTTTACTTATATTTTTTAAAAATATATTTTTAATTAAAAATTAATTTTTTATATATATTTTAAATTATTTTGATGTACTAATTTTAAAATTAATTTTTTAAAAATAAAAAAATTATTTTAATATATTTTAATATAAAATATATTTTAAAAAATAATTACAATGATAAAATCACCATTTCGTCATACGATACGACACCCTCGGGCCTAACAAAAAGAAAACGACACCATGTGGTCTCCCCAACGGTGACGTATGTCACTGGAACGTTACCCGTTTTATGGGTCTTCGAAAGAAAGACGGATGCTGTAAGCGGGGTAACTAGGATAAACAATATTTTAGGTTCTATAAGTTTTAGATTTTCCACTTTCCTTCTTAAAAAACTTTGATTTTTTTTTCAATTTTTTTCTATAATTTCCAAAAAGGCATAGTGATCCATTGAGAATTTAACAAGCTTTCCATTTTTCTCATACACGTTTTCATGTTTTGTTGTTGTTTTTACCTTCCAAACCTTCATTATCATAATCCTACAAGATTCTAGAAATAAATTAACGAATAAATAGATCAATTAGTGCTATCTAATATAAAATATCTATACTGGTTTTTTTTAAAAAATTTATAATATTATAAAATATTAAAACTCATATATGAATCCATTAAATCTTACATGGTTTACCCAAGTATTTATTATTTAGGTTAAGTACCGGTGGGAGTTTAGTAGCGCGGGGATTTTTGTGTTTGAGTTTTTTTAGAGGTGTGTTTATTTAAATTATTTTTTTATCAAATGAATGTTTTTTTAGTATTTTTTTTTTATCTTTTGATGTTAAAAATAATAATAAAATATTTTAATATATTTTAAAATAAAAAATATAACATCCCATATCAAAAAAAGAGTATCTAGAACTAGAGCATATTAAGGCGGTTGGTATTTAGCCTTGTAGGACGCATTTTGGGGCTTATGGGCTTTCAGGAACAAAACCATGAAACGTGGAAGCCGGGTTAGACTGAGCCATAACGAACAATATTCTGCAGGAGAGAGTGGGTTGGGCCTTATATGTGGTATCAGAGCCAAGGACGACTCGTTCTTAAGGTGTGAGAATTATAACATCTCATATCAAAAGAAGAGTGTCCAGAGTCAGAGCATATTAAAGCAGTTGATACTTAACCTTATAGGACGTGTTTTGAGACCTATGAGCTTCCATGAACAAAACCATGAAGCATGGAAGCCAGGTTGGGTTGGGTCATAACAAACAATATTTTACAAGAGGGAGTGGTCGGGCCTTACATATGGTATTAGAGCTGAGGACAACTCGTTTTTAAGATGAGAGGGATTGTAACATCCCATATCAAAAGAAGAGTGTCCAAAGTCAGGGTATATTAAAATAGTTAGTATCTAATCTTGTATGACACGTTTTGGGGCCTATGAGCTTCCAGAAACAAAACCGTGAGGCATGAAGCCATGTTGGGCAAAGCTATAATGGACAATATTCTGCAAGAAAAATAGGTCGGGCCTTACAAAAATTAATTTTTAAAAATATCATACACCATAATACCAAATACATATTATACCATAGTTAGATAAATTAAACAATATTTATTTGAATTCATCTTATAATATTTACTTGGATTTTTCTCAATAACTTTTCTAGATATTTTATTGATCCTTTATCTTCAAAAGGCTAATAAAAATAATATATAACAGGAAACAAAAGCTCACTTCATCCACTCTCTTTCCTTTTCCTGTATTTTGTTTTTTGAAAAATCTCAATCATGCGATGGCATTTTATAAAAATTCTTAAGAATCCACTTTAAAAATTGACAAAATATTTAATTATGCTGAATTACTTAATAGAAAAAAATATAACTATAAACATAGTTTTGTAGCATCATAATTTAGAGTTTAGGGTGTATTTAATTTGGTGGTGTAGTAACTTTTTTAAAAAAGATATAATACTATTTACGCACAAACCAAACCTCCAAAAACTTAAAAAACACAAGGTATCTCTCATCTAAATATAAGATATAAACAAATGTATATTAACAAATATATTAATACAATAATCATTGATTGCTACATTTTAACAACCACACCAATGTAACAATAAATACAACATCCACAATTAAACATCACCGTTTATTAAAGAACATAATTTGAATTATTTTATAAAATTAAAGGTATAATTTTTTAAAAAAATACATATATACATATTTTTTTAAGAAACACTCAAAATAATAAAATGAAGGAGATAAAGGTAACATACGATAATTAATTAAATTTTATCGATTAAATTTATTTATTAATTAAATTTAAATTAAACTTTATAATTGAATGAACGTGACACATTGAGAAATGTAAAAGCATAAAAGTTAAAATAGTAAAATGTAAACATTCACATGAAAGTAAAGTATATATAAAAAATTAACATAGTTTTACCATTATTAATAAAGTATATAAAAAAAATCTAATTTTATAAGGGGTTAATTTTTAATTTGCTTAAGCTAACTTATCACTAAAGCATGACTCTTCCAGTCGCAATCTCTTTAGTCTCTCCCTTTTCTCTTTTCTGGATTCTCCACCTCCTCTCCTCCTCTCTCTACTAGGGTTTTCCTAGACTCGAAGAGACAATCAAGCAGCTGGAAAGCGAAGAAAAGCAAAGACTCAAATCCCATAAAGAGAATTGCAAGAAAGAATCAAACCCATCAAGAGAATTGCAAGAAAGAATCAAACCCTGAACATTTGACAAATCTAAGGATCAGAGAAAGAGAGGAACAGGTGGATCTTTAGTGTATAAACCTTTGCATTTTGTTGGGGGGTTTTCAAGAAAATGGACAGATCTAGATCCAAGAGGAACTACTACTATGACCATCAAGATTATGACAATGACAACCTCAACAACAACAACAACATGACTAGGACGACCAAACCCAGATACAATAACAACAACAACAACAATTATTACCGTCACCGTGGACAAGGAGGCAACATGTTCAACAACAACAACAGGTTTTCAAGAACCCAGCAGCAGCAGCAACCACAGCAGCAGCAGCAGCAGCAGCAACAAGACCAATCATCGTCATTAATGGTGACAACAAGTTACAGAATTTTATGTCATGATATGAAAGCAGGAGGAGTAATTGGGAAGTCGGGGAGTATAATAAAGTCAATTAGGCAACACACAGGGGCGTGGATTAATGTTCATGAGTTGATTCCTGGTGACGAGGAGAGAATTATTGAGATTTCGGATACGCGTAGGAGAGACCCGGAAGGGAGAATGCCTTCCTTTTCGCCAGCGCAAGAGGCGCTCTTCTTGATACATGATAGGATTCTTGAGAATGATTTGCAGTATGGGGTGGTGAGTGGTGGTGTTGGTGGGTTGGATGAGGATGAGTATGTGGGCAGAGGAGGAAATAGAGTGGCTACCAGGTTGGTTGTTTCTAGAATGCACGTCGGTTGTTTGTTAGGAAAAGGGGGGAAGATTATTGAGCAAATGAGGATGGAAACAAAGACCCAGATTAGGATTTTGCCTAGAGATCATACTTTGCCAAGATGTGTTTCCATGTCTGAGGAGATTGTTCAGGTTTTATGTTTCCCCAATTCATCTCTTGTGCTGTACTTGTGACTGAATATTACTGCTGCCAGGACCTATTTATTGAACAAAATGTTGGATGGAACTTGATTTTGGTGAAACTGAAACTGACCGTATCAGGGGAGTTAGTGGATTGATTTGTAAATGACTTGTGCAATTTTAAATGCAATGGATTTAATGCAATGTTTGGGAGTTATGAAACATTATACTTGAGTTTTGGCTTAATATCGAGGACTGAGAATATCTGGGGTTTTCTTTGATTGATTGTGAGATGATTGTGACGTTATGAAATTTATAGGATTTTTAAGAAATTATTACTGCATTGCTATTTAGATATTTGATTTGATCCATTTGAAACTGGAAAAGAGATCAATGATTGGAAGTTGATGAGTTAGAGCTGTCAATTGTTCAATTGCATTGAATTGTGGCTCGTTGTGCTTTCTAATGTGTTTGGTGTCTTTAATTCTTTGATTAGAGAACCAGATTGTTGAGTTACTTTTAATAAGATTTTCAGGACGTGAATTATTTCCATATGGCAGTTAAAGTTTTGACTGCACACTCTGGATATTGGTTCCTCTGCTGGCCCTTGATATGATTGAGTTTGTTGTAAAATGCACAATTTGATGTTATGTCATCAAGGTACTAATTTGAGATTTCTTTCCAATGGAGGGTTTTGGAAATGCATGAAGCTACAAGTGATTTTTCCTCTCTTGAAGCAAATGTAAAGCCAGGATAAATTGTTTCTATTTGAATTACCATGTTCAGTGCCTCATGCTTTGTGCTTTCCTGGCAGGTTGTAGGTGATGTCAGTGCTGTGAAAAATGCCGTTGCGATTATTTCATCAAGATTGAGAGAGAGTCAGCATCGTGACCGCAGTCATTTTCATGGACGAGTTCACTCACCAGAACGGCTTTTTGATGATGATTATGTTCCTCACATGAATACACGTCGTTCCTCGATGGATGGACCGCCCTCTTTTGGCTCACGAGTACCTGGTTCCAACTACAGAAACAATAACTATTCCTCACGAACATCTGGTTTTGCTGCTGATGCTGGGGCTGATCCCATTGCTGACAGTGCACAGCCCTTTTATGTTGAGGACCTTGTGTTTCGAATCCTTTGCCCAATTGACCGACTTAATAGAGTTGTAGGAGAGTCTGATGGCATAGTGGACTTGCTTCAAAATGAAATTGGTGTGGATGTTAAGGTCGCTGATCCTGTCTCTGGTTCTGATGAACAGATAATCACCATTTTCTCTGAGGAGGTACTCTCCATCTCCTTGTTTCTATTTAGTATCAGGGGTGCAGAAGAGTCTATTCTGCCTATAAAGATATGTTTGTCATTTTAAGTGATTATTTATTCCTTTCAGTTACACTTTACGACATTGCTTCCTGGTTTATCAGTTGTCTATTTATTCCTCTTCAAATTTGAGTTTTATATCCTATTATATTTAGGTAGATTTTCATTTTCTTCCTGAGCTCTGCAACATTGCCCACCTCCTCTGTGAAAGTTTCTAACCTAACATATCTATTGGTTTACATCTATGCTTAGGGTCCTGATGATGAGCTGTTTCCTGCTCAAGAAGCTTTGTTACACATTCAAACTCGCATTGTTGATCTTGTTCCAGATAATGACAACATAACAACAACTAGGTTACTTGTCCGGTCTAGTGAGATTGGGTGTTTAGAGGGAAGAGATGTCTCATTATCTGAGATAGAAAGGTTAACTGGTGCAACAATAGAGATCTTGCCAAAAGAAAAGCTTCCGTCATATCTATCAGGGATAGATGAGATTGTACAGGTTTGTCACGCAACTTAATGAATAAACACCATTGAAACAAAGACTTGTATATGCTTGATGTTAAATGCCACTTAAGACCACATAATGAATAAGAACAAATGAAACAAAGACTTGTATGATGCTTGATATGTAATCTCACTTGAGACAATTGGATGACTCTGTTGTTAAAATAAGTTTCTGGTAAACTAAGGGGTAGTTTTTCATGGAGAAAATGCTGTACCAGAGCCCCAGATTATCTTGTCTAGGGCACAAGTGTAGGGCAGTTTCCTCACGAATGGATTTTTCTAGTTGATTGATATTAATGCCTGCAGGGTTGGAAATGAACAGTTGTGAGGGCACCCTCCATGTTGATATGCTTCTTTTCATGAATGGGTTTTCTAGTAGACTGTTGTTAATATGCCTGCAGAGTTGGAAGTGAACAGTTGCGGGGTACCTGCCATATGTATCTGGGTTCCCATGAGATCAAATGAGAGCCTTGCAAATCAGACTTCTATAATTTCTTAGTGATTTTGACTTTCTCTACAGATTGAAGGGGAAATAAGGGCAGCTCGTGATGCTCTTGTTGAAGTGACATCAAGACTTCGGAGTTACATATACAAGGATGTCTTTGAAAAGGACCTGCCACCACCTGTGTCTGCACCAGGCCTTGCTGGAGGAACGCAGGCAGCTTCTCCAAGCCCAACCCCAGCTCGTGAAGGGCCCATTGGCAGTGATCCTCCTGCTAGCTACCAGAATGTACAGTCTGCTGCAACACCACAGCCATCAAAGGTTCTTTTTTATCGCTTTTCTATTCAAGTACTCATTATCTTTGTTATCAAGGAAATTGGATAAACAGCTAACCGAACTTAACCATGGTCCACTCTTTGAAAATGTTTAATGAATATGACTTCTTAAATAAGGATCAGATGAAGTTGAGATGAACGATTTCCCCCCCTTAACTTCTCTGCTGAAGGTAAATATGAACTATTTCTGTCCTGTTTGCTGCCTATGTGGAGTGCCCTTATAAACCTTGTAGCAGACAGCTTCCTTCCGCAGTTCCTGCTAGCCTTGTGTTTGTTTTATAAAGGACTTTTAACCCTGTTTTGCTGGATGCATCTCTATATTCTATCAATTGCCTGAGGTAGCTATTGCCCTTTCAAAAAGATCAGCATAGAGGATTAAGAAATGAATAAAAGTCATAGAAAAGTTTTAGTATAGGACACAATAATAATAAAAAAAGGACTGTGAAATCCCTCTTCTCGATCTATCATTAGATTTATGGCGAGTGTCCTGCCTAAAGCAACAACCAGAATAATAAAGGAGCAGAGAGGGATTGAGTTAAAAACATTTGTAGTTCTAGCTCTTTTTATTTGAGATGTCTTAAAGGTGAGAAACCCTTTGTTTTGTAGGATGCTAGAGGATCTAGTGTTGAAGCAGTGAAGCAGAATGAAAGTGAACGTCGTGAAGAATTGCCTATTACTACAATGACTAGGTAGTCAATTCAGCTTTACTTTACCATGTTAGGTCATGTGTTCTTTCTTGATAGGCAATATCTCAAGAGCAACGTCTGATTTCTACTTTGTAACATCATCTTATTTTCTCGTTAGAATCCCTGTAACACTTGTCACTAGGAGTACACTTGAAGTTGTCATACCAGAGCCTGCGGTCCCCAAGCTCATTACAAAATCAAAAAACAAGCTTGCACAGATTAGTGAGGTGAGCCTACTCTTGCAGCAAGTTTCTGAGGATGTTTTTTATTAATTTTTAAGTGTGAAGTTTTTCCACTTGACCTCGACAAATTGGGTACAGTTATCTGGAGCCAATGTAACCCTCGTTGAAGATAGACCGGATGTGAAAGAAAAGATTATAAAAATATCTGGAACACCAGAGCAGGCAGAGAGAGCTCAGAGCTTGCTTCAAGGCTTTATTTTAAGCAGTAAGTCCTTCTGTATCTTTGCTTTTGTTTACGTGCCTGCGCGCATTTGGGCGTTCACAAAAATGAACACTCTTGTAAAACTCAAATGAAAAACTGGATCATTGTGCTTCAATTCAGCTCAAGAAGATGGACCTTAGGCTAATCACTGAAGCCGACGAACTTGAAGATGAAGCTGGCTTCAAACGGGAAGGGTTCCTGATGCCCCAGGTATACATCCATGGAGAACAAGGGGCATTGAGTCCCCCTTTTTGCATGTGTTTTTCATTCGGTTGCTGTTTTAAATCATAAATCTCGAGAGCAAGAATTCATCTGTAAATGTAACTATGGGAACTCTGCAATGCTTCAAATTTTCCTGTATGAATTGCAGTTGTTCTGTTGTTGTTTCGTTTCTTAATGTATTTCTCCGTTGCATCAATTGCCATAACTTGGGCTTAAGATTTCTAACTTGCCATCATTGTTATGAATGGATTAGCAATTTTTAACAATACATAATTTTCTTATATGTTTGTTAAACATATACAATAAAAACATTTGTATTGGGTAAAAATATTGAAACAATATATAAAGTTATGAAAATGGTGAAAATAAATAAAAAAAGAACTTGAAATATAAAAAAAGTTCAAAAATTATTTTTATATGTGAGTTGATATTGGGCTATCATTGACATGTTATTTGCAATATAATGATCAATAAATTACCTTTATATGTGATTCCTCAATAGAACCGATATATATATATATATATATATATATTAAAAAAAGTTATTGTATTAGTAAGTTCTCACTTATGTTTTGAGTTTTGGTTGGGTGAACTTTTAACTTGATTTAATATAAAGGCATGTAATACAGTGAAATTATATATATATATATTTTAAAATTAAATTTTATTTTTGAAAAATATTTAAATTAATATTTTATTATTATTTTAATATGCTAATTTTAAAAATAAAAAATATATTTATTAACATATTTTCAAGCATAAAACATTAAAAAAAAAACACATATAATAATAATAATAAAAAAACCTAGCTTCGATTGGTGATAAGATATTGAGTTGAAACGTAAATAACACCGAATTTAATAACACCCACAGTAATAAGCAAATAAAAAAAAAGTAGAAAAATGTGAAAAAAAGGGAACGAACAAATAAATAAAGTGAACAAAAGTCCTCAGCTGTCAATTCCAAATTGAGGAGGACAAGTGGAAGTGACTTCAGCCCCAAAATAAAGCAAACAAACCTTGAAAGTTAGGGCTCGACTACATTTCATGGGCTGAGATTCAGCCTTTTAATGCTTGGGCCAGGTTAGTGAACGATGAGGGTTATAAAGCCTGAACACAAATAAGTTGGGCCTTAAAGTTTCCCGAACGCTTAAAGCCTTAAACAACATTCTCTTGTAAAGATTGCTCAAGGGTTGAAACCCTGTACACTAGGCTCTTGTGATGCCTAAAACCCTAGCAACAAACTCCTTCAAAGAAGAAAGCCACTTTCTCTGGTCAGTTTTTTCTAAAGTGTTGCTCAGGATAATCTAGTTCTAGAAGTATTTCTATCCCATTAAGCTTGTCATTTGGCTGGTGTCCAGTGATTAAAGGGATAAAAACGTGCTTGGGGTGAGGTAGTCCAAAGCGAGTCTTGCAAGGCTAGGACCATTCATTGCCGACGCTTTCTTTTTTGAGTTCAGTCTTAGCCGTCTTGCAGGGAATTGGTTGCAGGTGTGTAATCCGTGCCCCTACCTTTCACCTTTAGTGAGGGGCAATGTGATCTATGCTAAGTGTCCCCGAGCTAAGAGCAGGGCTGATATAAAAACGTGTGTGATTAAAGAGATATGAATATAAATTAAATTACTTACTGTAAGTAATTTAGGCGTTGTTTTTCTTTCTAGATTTTGAGTTTTATGCTCTGGCTATTGTGGGATTGCTGTTGATTTAGTGTTTGATTAATTTATGCTAACAAATCTTGAGTTACTTTCATTTTTCATAATCTTATAGCAAGAAATGAAATTTCTTGATTTTTGTGCTCATATTTTTGGGTTCTGGGTTTTAAAGCACTTACCTTTATGTTGCTTTTTTCTTTGCTCATTTAAGATTTTGTTTTGCTGGTATTTGTAGCGACTGAATTTTGGTTTGTTTTGAAACAGGGACTCTTTGTGGTGATTATGGCTTGTATTCAGCACAGCAGAAATGCTCTACGGCGAATTATTGCTAAAGAAACCAGCTTGAAGAGCTCTGATGGTGCTATACATCCATTGTTATATGCTTGTCAAGGCGTTAGATATAAGAAGTTAGAAGTTATTCTTACAACAGTAAGTAGGAAATATTTCATTTTTGGGTTTCTTATCAGGTTATGTGTCGGTTCAGATATTGATGTTGATCCTGGATTTTGATTTGCACTTGCAGAGCATAGAGAAGCTTGGGAAAGCTGGTCAGACAGTTAAGGTTGCGCCGGGGCATTTCCGCAACCATCTGATGCCCAAATTACTTGCTGTCCCTAATATCGAAAAGTTTGCGCATCTTATCAGGGAGCAACGCAAGGTTTTGCTCAAATTTCTTACATTTATTCTGATTGTGTTTGGTATCGTGATAGTTGTTGTGGTTGTAATTTGAAAAAAGTTGTTTTATAAAAAATACTTTTGATTGAGGTTGATTTGATATTTATATATGTTTGGTTAAAACTGTAGTTGAAATTGAGGTTGAACAAAAAATAGTTTAATGTATTTGGTTAATAATGCTTTTGAAATTGAGATTATAAAATAATTTTAAAAAATATATATTAATATTGATGGTTTTTAATTTAAATATTGTAGATTTAATTATTATTATTATTATATCATGAAATAAATAATACTTTATATAAAATATTTTTCATTATTTCATTAAACTATCTACAATTTCATTACGTATGAAATATATCTGACAAAGATTATGTTAAACAATAGTTTTTTGAATAAAACACAATTAAAAAATTAAACATGATTTTTATTTTTTATTTTACTGGATTGAACTCGGTTCAATGCATGTTGAGTTTTGGACCAAACCTGGTCCGGCCGGAACAATGTAGCATGTTACACTGTTCATGCTAATTGTACTGTTCAGTGAACAGTGCAATTAGCATGTACAGTACGCGAAAAGTAGGAATTTGTTGCTTTTCTTTACTTGCGTTTCAGATGCAAAAATAATATGGGATCCATGAATAGCAAATCATGTTTTTTATATTAACAAACGGCTGAAAACTGTGGTATAATTAAAACGCAGCCGCAGCCGCAGCCGCTTAAACAAACAGCCTCTTTATCTAGTTCCATGGGTTTGTTAGTGTATTTTTATGTGGCGAAAGTAGCTGGTCTTGAATCTTGATTTTTGTTCAGCATGTATTTTTGGCCTGCATTATGTTGTAAAGTTGCCAATTGAAGTTTTGCATCCACCCGTCCCTTTGGTTTTGTTTGAGAAACGTCAAGTGATTGGTGTTAAGTTTGTGATGTGTTGTGGATCAGATTTACCAACCCGAGGAAGAAGAGGAGGTGAAAGTAGTTAAAGAGACAATGGAAGATAAGATGAAAGAATACGAAACAGCAGCAAAACGCTTAGTAAAATCCCGGCTGGTTAGTAGTTTATTTTTTTGAAAAGTGTATTGAGAATATGAAACATTTTAAATAACAAGTTGGCTGACTCTTACCGAGGTATCTGACCTGTTTTTCATGATTGTAGGCTTTTAGGGTAGGGATCAATACTGCAAAATTCCGTTCCCGTGAATCAAAAGATGACCCAATAGAAATTCTTTCACCAGTGACAAAGGATGACATTTTAAGAGAGGTATATCAGTCTTCATTTTTAATTTCGGTTTCTCTTCAGAATGCTGTGAAGTAAGATGTTTTGTCTCTATCCATGAAAATAACGTAGGTGGATATTGATGCATGAGCAAGTTCTGGCAACATATCAAAACAAAACCATCTATAAAACCCAGTTTGGCAATTCTCTTTTAGACACTGCGATCTATGATATATGTTCTGTTTTATACATACTATAATTCCGTAATTTGTAGTTAGGTGCAGCATACTTGGCATGCTAGAAAGATAGTTTTTGCCTGACTGGTGGGATGTGTGCTAACATGGTTTCTGTACATCTCAGGTGACAAGGCAATTCAATGTGCAAATTGAACCTGACAACGTGCATCTTCCGATACCTTTGACTTCTCTTGGAGAGTTTGAGGTGCCACTACGCTTCCCAAAGTCCATTCCGTTGCCAGAGGGAAAGGTTAAATGGACACTTCAGGTCAAGATTCGGGGTAAATAAATATTACCTCATCATCAAATTCTTGATGAACGTTTAGAAAATGCTATCGAGGGCTATTGTAGAATTCGTGTGACGAGCTTGATGCTTCAACCCAGCACATCTTGAATCCTGCGATGTCCCATATACTTCTTCAATAATCAATCCTTATAGAAGTTATTGTGGGATGAATTTTGATTGTAGCTCCTTTTGACATGCACAAATTAATTTGGATAAAAGAAGCAATATCGGACATCAATGCAGAGTCCTGAGCCCACGAAAATATTGATCACACACAACACAATTGTACAGATCTTGTTCCCCTCGGTTCCATGAAAGAATTAGTTGGTTTTTGTGATATTGCCACTTTTTTCGCCTGGATAATTCTATGCAGGTTTTGTCGAGAAAAAAATTACAACTGGCATAATTATAAAATGGAGTTGAGATTGGTAAAATGCACCCATCCTTGATGATAGTGATGGGTGCATGTTACCAATCTCAACTTCATTTTATAGTTGTGCCAGCTGTAATTTTTTTCTCGACAAAACTTGCATAGAATTATTTAGGCGAAAAAAGTGGTAATATCACGAAAACCAACTGATTCTTTCATGGAACCGAGGGGAAGATGATCTGTACAACTGTGTTGTGTGTGTGATCAATATTCATCGTGTGCACAAAAGATACTATTATTTGTAGAAAAAATTATGGAATCCAATGGAGCTAAGTTTTGTATGCATTGAGTTACAATTATTATAAACCCAACATGATTTAGGACTCAGCTAACCTATCTCTTAACCTAGGTAAATTTTTTAAAAAATATAATTTGATTTGATCTTGTTGGTTCTAATGAGCGAAATAACTGTCTGACTTAATTAAAATCTAATTTTATATCTTTTTAAAAAAATCTAAAATAATTATATTTTTTACGGGTTAATCTTTTTAATCATAACTAGACTGAATTTAATAAATGGGAGAAGCAGTCTTTTCCATTTATGTAATCACGTAAATGAACACTGTATTTAGTACTCCAGCTTTCAACAATCTAACTAGAGACAATGTGTGAAACTTTGTTTTGTAGGATACATTCATGAACATATGTACGAAAGTTTTCGACCTCGGAGAATATGATGTTGCTACCAAACCGTTTGAGGACTTGTTTTATATCCTACAATTTTCCTTTGACATTAGCATGGAGCTTCCTAGACTCAATATCTTTTCTTGCGATCCTTGAGATATAATCATCTGGACAAAAAGAATGTGGCTGAAACACGGTTTAAAAACCTTGTTCGAGACAATGGCATTCCAAATATTTACACACAAAAATGCAATGTAAAGGCCGATCCATGAAATTTCTTATAGAATCTCACTAAGAATTGCAAATAATAAAGATACAAACCTTGGATTTTCATCAATAATGTAATTTTTTTTATGGAGAATTCCTCGAATATATATAATATTCCCTTATGAATTTCATCCGGTCAACTTTAGAAAAATTCTCATGGCAATGGATAGCTAGTCATTGGAAGGAAGAAAACTTTACAAAAATCAAATCTAATATAAATGTCAAATTGGATATTGAGAGTGATTCATTTCTTGGTCTTTCTACTTTTAACCTATGTGACAAGTGCCAATATCAAGAAAGAAATTATGGTAATTCAGACATGCTGTCATTCAAATGATTAGATGATTTTTTAATATAGAATTTATATTATTTTTTAATATATATTTTTAAGTAAAAAAAAATTTTGTAGATGAAACATATTATTTTATATTTAATTTTATTAAATAGAATGAACTGATAATATATTAAAAAATTATCTCAAATAAAAAATTTTATAATACATTCATTTTTTTGGTGATGCCACCCCTCGCATTAATATAAATCTCTCATGAAGAATTATATAATAACATCATTTCTATATACATATGATAGGTACTAGCTAGCCAAGCAATGAATTTATAAGTGGACTGGTCGTCATCATGGCTCTTTTCAACTGCTGATCCATCGGCAAATCCAGTAAAAATGTAACCATGTTAAGCTTCCATTTGCTGGAAACTCTCTTGTGAGGAGTAGCAAAAGCTAGCCAACTTCATTATTTATTAATTATTACAATATTATAAGATGAGAAAGACGCAGAGAAGTTCAGACATAAAGCACTGGTGCCAGCAACGTAAAACCATACCTTAGTCCCACAATCGTGGGCAGCTAGCTAGCCAGGTGCTCGTACATACAATAATAGCTAGCTAGCTAGCATATTATCTACTACATAAAGATAGTTTTGAAATGCAATATGATATCTCCTGATCATGCATGAACAAAACCTCCAGAGGATGCATAATATATAGATAATGGCTCAAGAGAATTCAAGGGTTCTTGTAGCCACCAACACCAGGTCTCCCCCTCGGGTCATGTCTACGGTTAGGTCCAGTCTCGCCATAATCCAGCTCGTCCAGCAAAAGCTTCCTTGTATTCACTTGGATGCCGCCATCCTTTACAAAGAGACAATATATATAAAACAATATATGTATATATCAATGCAATTATTGGTGTAATTATTCTAGCGGTGTCGCAATATAGGAAATATATATGAGATAAACAGAAAGCTTTTAGGCTACCTGGTGAAGTGAGGGATACGAGTTCATTCCTTCATCGAAGCCCTCAACCAAACCTACAAATTATGTGAAACAAAACACTCTTTAGTAAGCTAATTTATAATCATAAGTTGGGATGAATTTAAGCTAATGTTGAGAAATTAATTAAATACGAACCTGAAGACAAGGGAGCAAGGAGTAAAAGGGAAACCAGAAGAAAAGTCTTGATCATCCCAAGAGTAAGAGCCATGGCTAAATCTCAGTGTTCTTGTTAAGATAATGGATATGGCCTTAGCAAGAGAGGAAGGGGAAGACTGCCTTTTATGGTTGGTGGTAGAGAGTGCCATTAAGAGCTATGGTGATGCAGTTCTCCCACCCAATAGCTACAGCATGATGATGAAATGCAATAACTTTTAGCCAACAGTTTCAAAGTCAACTACACTGTTTTTATGCAGCATCAAACAAGCACAGGTAATTGTATGCATGTGTGGAAAAAAGCGAGCTAGAACAACCTTTTGCATGGCTTCAACTATGTTAGCCATTTTCAGCTTACCTAATGCCATCATATTGGCCTTTACTTTCACTTGAAACGATATTGTCCAAGTAGTTTTATAACATTTATTTAGGGGTCTTATGTAGGGGTGTTCAAAACACCGATAAAAATTTAACTGAAAAAACCGAACCAAAAAATAAAACCGATTAAACCGATTAGATTATGTAGGAAAAACCCTGGTTCGGTTCGGTTTTCGGTTTTGCAGTGCAAAACCGGATGAACCGGACCGAACCGGACCGGTTAAAAAAAAAAGGTCCCTACGCCCTAGTATAAAAAGAAAATGTTGTTACCCACGCCGCGCCTCTCCTTTCTCTTCTCTTCAGTCTTCATTTTACTCTCCGCTAACCCCTAAATAGTAAACAACAAACACTTTCAAATTTCAATTTCAATTGTCAAGCTCCTCTCACTCTCAAGCTCTCAATGAATCACAGATCGACGTTTCCTCAGTCTCCACTGGTCCAATTTGCACCAGAGAAGCCATTCCATGGGATGAATGCAGGCGGATCCTCTTCTATGATACTAAAATTGACTGCGGACGTATTGAATGCAGAAATCATCACCAGGCATGAAGAACAAACAGGGGCAGACAGGATACAGAGTTGTTTGCAGATTACATCCATGCTATCAGATGACTAACATGGTTGACTTCTTGTTTGTCAGGGGTTCTGCACAATGATTCGAACCTCTGCATTTCCAAGGAGCAGGGGCTAGATTTTTTAGCCCCTTGATCGTGTTTCATGAATCTGATGAGCTAGAAATAACTTGTGTCCTTGACAACCCACTTTCGTGTTATTCTAAGATTTGAATTATCTCTTTTGACCATTTCAGACAGCAAACCCAAACATTGTGTTGGCTAATCTTCAAGGTTTTGTTTTCTTTTCTCCAGTTTAATCAACAAATTGGCCACTGCTAGGATCACGGATGATGGTGTTTAAGGCTGGTAATGGTGATAAAGGGAGATGGTAACCGGATCAAAGAAGAGGATTGGAGGGGATTTTGTAACGGCTGTAGTAAGAGAGGAGGATAATGCCCAGAAAATACATATAGGTTTGTCCAGTTTTTTGGATAAAAAACCGAACCGGAACCGGCCGGTTTGGGGCGGTTCCAGTTCGGTTTCGGGTTTTTTTTTTTTTTTTTCGATTTGGTTGTTTTTTTTTTGTAAAATCCGAACCGAACTGAAAATAATCACTCCTAATTTTATACTCCCACTATAATGTAGTCTAACATTCCACGAAAGTTTTGTTAGAAAAAAATATTATTTTATTTAAAAATAAAGATATTTTTTAGTTGGTTTTTTTTCTTCAAGTATTAAAATGTTAAACTGTGTTTAATAAAAACTTAAATTTCTTTTTATATAAAATTAATTTTTATATATTTTTGGATTGATTTGATATAAAAATAATTTTTTATATATTTTTTTATTTTTTTAATATATTTTTTTTAAAATAAAAAAACAACAGCACCACCCCTGAAACTCTAATTTGGCTTGTTATTATAAAACCAATTTTACCGCAAGATCATATTAATACTTATTTTCAACTTTTAGAGTTTTAAACAAGATTATATAAATATCTTGCTATAATCTTCTTTTATAAAGTAGAACCCATTTATGATAGTTAAAGAGAAAAACATATAATTAAGTTGCTTGAGTGTTAGGGTAAATTTAGTGATTTTATTAAATGTAATCAAACATATTAAATGATCTCTATTTCGCATATAAAATTAAGATTAATTAGGAAATTTAACAAAGTTCCCTGATTTTTTTTCTCTCTCGAAACAATAGGTTTGAGGATGACAGAATCTAATTAATATCTACCATCGATCTCACTAGAAAATCCAGTGGGAAGCATAATGGAATGGATTAATTGTCAACCTTCTTCTTGTGCACTAACTATTTCATAGTGGGTACTGTTCTTTCTCTAACATCTTTCTTTTTCCGTGGTACCAAACAACATTTGAATGTGCAATCCTTTTGATCCTCATATTTTGTCCCTCATTACCCTTTGAAAGTTTATATATATATATGAGTGTGTGTAGACAAACAAGGCAGGGAATTTGATAGTTTTGATACCTAGTTGGGTTTAAAAAATAATTAATTTAAAGCTAATTCAGGTTAACTTGGTATATTATTGTTACCTAATAAAAATAAATGTTGAAACAATATTATTTTGATCAATTTGTATATATTAATTTATTAAATTTATAATTTCAGGATTTAATAACATTGAATTGAATCAACAATGCTTTTGATCCACATATTTCGTCTTTCATGGCATTTTGAAAGTCAAAAAAACAAAAAGTAGTGGCCTACAGATGAAATCAAATAGAAAGCATATTGAGAAGTTGGTGTTTTTTAGTAGTGGGGCGAGGAGCACTACTAGCAAGAGAGGGGGGGACAACACAACCCTTGGAACTCTCAACAAGAGTACTAGTCTAGTTATTATTAATCATCACTAATTAAGACCAAAAAGCTCAATTAATCATCCCTCGGGAGACCATATGGTGTTTAGAAGGTTGGTAATTGACTCCTTAACTTGCTTAAAACTCTATTTTTGGAAGGAGTTTTAGCTTGTCGGGCACCAAAATTATTGCTCTTATTATTTCATTTCAATTACTATAGTTTTCGCTAACGATGTTTTAAACTCCAGCACAATTAATACTTGCTCTAGAAATCACTATAACTATGTTTTTACTCCACAGGAAAGATGGACACGAGAAGGTGAGAAAAATTACAGAAATTAAAAAAAAAATGAGCCTTGATGAAAGTAAGCATCGATTCTATTGATCACTATTAATTAAACTATTTAATTTGAATTTAATAATATTTTTCTAGATTTTTAAAGGGATTATTCAATGGTGGAGAAGAACCAAATTAATTCAAGGGGGATCATTGATGAGAAATAATGGACATTTTTAAAGGAACTTTGCAACTATTTTAAGTTAGGGAAAGGTCATCTCTCCTCCGACCCCTACAAGAACCATAATGTAAGTACACTATTGTGAGGATTAGTTGCTCGTTTTATGTGTCAATGCTCCCATCATTGCTAAATAACTTTAATATTTGTAATGTGTAAAAGCACATTCTCAAATATTAAAGATACAAGATATAAATAAACACGATGCTAAAATTTAAATTTCATAATAGTTAGAATTTAACCTAATAAGATAGAGACTTTCTCATGAAAAGAGATCTGCCTTGAGCCTTAGAAAATACAAACGAATAGAAACACAATTTAAAAAAAATGATCAAAACAACAATGCAACTTACCTTAGTAAGATGCACTGAGGGTGATGCGTCTTCCCCTTACACAACCAATCCCTTACCCAGACTCTCACAGATCATAGGTTCTTAGAAACCATAATACTAGATGATGACTCCTAAACATTAATCATAATTCTATGATTAAATCCAAAAATCCTTCCCAACACACAGCACCTCACACAATAAGCATAATAAAAAGCTTCTGATATCGCCAGACGACGTCGCGCCGACGCTCGCCCCGTGACACTCGCTAAGAATTGCAAATAATTAAGATACAAACCTTGGATTTTCCTAGCTAGGGATATTGTGATTAAAAAGAGTCAAAATCTTTTGCTGGAAACAGTTGCTGTAAAGCATCCTACAATGATCTTCTCTTCTTGGATAGAAAATCTATCATTTTCAAATGGTTTTAGTGATGAAGTGGGTGTAAAGTATGTTTTTGCAGTGGACGTTCTAAGACCATTGAAAACCCATTATAACGGAGGCACCGTATGCTTTAATGGCGGCACAGAAGACTTGGAAAGGTCCACAGGAACATGTTATTGAGGGAAGATGCTCTGAATTTACATTTCTCATGGCAATGGATAGCTAGTCATAGGAAGGAAGAAAACTTTTACAAAAAAATCAAATCAGATATTAAGAGCGGTTCGTCTTTCTACTTCTAACCCATGTGACAAATGCCGAAATCAAGAAATAAATTATGTTTCCTGAGCGATGATATCATTTAAAAACTGAAGTTTTTTTTTGCCATGATGTAATATAAAATTTATATTAATTTTTAATATATTTTTTCAAATAGAATTTATTTAGACTTAAACCTTAAATATATTTACATTACCTTTTACTTAATTATATTAAATAAAATAAGAATTGTGAAATTTATAATAATATAAAAAATATAACTTAACTTAAAAGTTTAAATTATTAATTAAGATCTAATATATTATTTGTATTATTCTATAATTTATTCAAAGCTCTTCTTGATCTCACCCCACGAATTAATATAAATCTCACATGAATAATGTAATTTTCTTTATGGAGAATACCTCGAATATAATATTGTCTTATGAATTTCTTCTACTCAACTTAACTTTGAACTTGAAACATGCTTAATTTTATTAAATAAAATGAAGATGATGAGATTTATACTTTGATATTATATTAAAAAATCATCTCAACTTAAAAATTTAAATTTTAATATATTATTTATATTATTCTTTAATATATTCATTTTCTTCTTCGTGATCTCACCCTTATATTAATAAAAATCTCTCATGGATAATGTAATTTTTATATACGGAGAATGATCCTCGAATATAATACTGTTTTATGAATTTCTTCCAGTCAACTTTGAACAAGTACTCTCATCGAGAATTATATAATAACACCGTTTCTATATACATATGATAGGTACTATCTAGCTAGCCAAGCAATGAAGTTATAAGTGGATTGGTCGTCATCATGGCTCTTTTCAACTGCTGATCGATCGGCAAATCCACAGCTCAAACTTGTAAACCAGTAAAAATGCAACCATGCATGTTAAGCTTATCTCTTAAGCTTCCATTTGCTGGAAACTCTCTTGTAAGGAGGAGCAAAAGCTAGCCAACTTCATTGTTTATTATTACAATATTATAAGATGAGAAACACGCAGAGAAGTTCATACATAAAGCACCAGTGTCAGCAACGTAAAACCATACCTTAGTCCCACAATCGTGGGCAACTGGCTAGCTAGGTGCTCGTACATACAATAATAGCTAGCTAGCATATTATCTACTACATAAAGATAGTTTTGAAATGCAATATGATATCTCCTGATCATGCATGAACAAAACCTCCAGAGGATGCATAATATATAGATAATGGCTCAAGAGAATTCAAGGGTTCTTGTAGCCACCAACACCAGGTCTCCCCCTCGGGTCATGTCTACGGTTAGGTCCAGTCTCGTCATAATCCAGCTCGTCCAGCAAAAGCTTCCTTGTATTCACTTGGATGCCGCCATCCTTTACAAAGACACAATATATATAAAACAATATATGTATATATCAATGCAATTATTGGTGTAGTTATTCCAGCGGTGTCGCAATATAGGAAATATATATGAGATAAACAGAAAGCTTTTAGGCTACCTGGTGAAGTGAGGGATACGAGTTCATTCCTTCATCGAAGCCCTCAACCAAACCTACAAATTGTGTGAAATAAAATACTCTTTGTTAAGCTAAATTATGATCATAAGTTGGGATGAATTTAAGCTAATCTTGAGAAATTAAATACGAACCTGAAGACAAGGGAGCAAGGAGTAAAAGGGAAACCAGAAGAAAAGTATTGATCATCCCAAGAGTAAGAGCCATGGCTAAATCTCAGTGTTCTTGTTAAGATAATGGATATGGCCTTAGCAAGAGAGGAAGGGGAAGACTGCCTTTTATGGTTGGTGGTAGAGAGTGCCATTAAGAGCTATGGTGATGCAGTTCTCCCACCCAATAGCTACAGCATGATGATGAAATGCATTAACTTTTAGCCAACAATTTCAAAGTCAACTACACTGTTTTTATGCAGCGTCAAACAAGCACAGGTAATTGTATGCATGTGTGGAAAAAAGCTAGAACAACTTTTGCATGGCTTTAAAAAATATATATTATTTTAATATATTTTAAAAAAATATTATCTTTGCTATCATATTTTTAAATACCTACTAAAAATCTAATTTATTTTGTCTTTTGACAAAAAACGTGTACTACTTATCAAACAAACCTTTCTATATAAAACTAATTTTATCATTATTAGGCAAGATCATATTAATTAATACTTATCAACTTTTATACTTTTAAACTAGATTGTATAAATATCTTGCTATAATCTATTCGCATATAAAATTAAGACTAATTAGAAAATTTAACAAAGTGCCCTGATTTTTCTCCCTCTCGAAACAATAGGTTAGAGGATGACGGAGTCTAATTAATATCTACCATCGATCTCACTGGAAAATCCAGTGGGAAGCATAATGGAATGGATTAATTGTCAACCTTCTTCTTGTGCACTAACTATTTCGTAGTGGGTACTGTTCTTTCTCCAACATCTTTCTTTTTCCGTGGTACCAAACAACATTTCAATGTGCAATCCTTTTGATCCTCATGTTTCGTCTGTCATGACCCTTTGAAAGTTTATATATATATATATATATGGAGACAAATAAGGCAAGGAACTTGATAGTTTTGATACCTAATTGAGGTTGGGTTTTAGAAAAATTTAATTTGAAGCTAATTCAAGTTAACTTGATATATTATTGTTATCCAATAAAACAAAAGTGTTGAAACAATATTATTTTGATTAATTTATATTAACTTATTAAACTTATTATTTTAAAATTTAATAACATTGATATTCAAATCAATGCTTTTAATCCACATATTTCGTCTTTCATGGCCTTTTGAAAGTCATAATAAAAACAAAAAGTAGTGGCCTGCAGATGAAATCAAATAGAAAGCATATTGAGAAGTTGGTTTTTTTAGTAGTGGAGCGAGGAGCACTACTAGCAAGAGAGGAAGAGAGGGGGGGACAGCACAACCCTTTGAACTCCCAGCAAGAGTACTACTAGGTATTATTAATCATCACTAATTAAGACCAAAAAGTTAAATTAATCATCCCTCGGGAGACCATTTGGTGTTTATAAGGTTGGTAATTGACTCATAAACTTCCTTAAAACTCTATTTTTGGAAGGAGTTTTAGCTTGTCGGACAGCAAAATTGTTGCTCTTCTTATTTCATTTCAATTACTATAGTTTTCGCTAACGATGTTTTAAACTCCAGCACAATTAATAATTGCTCTAGAATTCACTATAACTTTGTTTTTACTCCACAGGAAAGATGGACACAAGAAGGTGAGAAAAATTAGAGAAATTAAAAAAAAAAAATGAGCCTTGATGAAAGTAAGCATTGATTCTATTGATCACTATTAATTAAACTATTTAATTTGAATTTAATAATATTTTTCTAGATTTTTTAAAGGGATTATTCAGTGGTGGAGAAGAACCAAATTTAAGGGGGATCATTGATGAGAAATAATGGACATTTTTAAAGGAACTTTGCAACTATTTTAAGTTAGGGAAAGGTCATCATATCCTCTCCTGATCCGACCCCTACAAGAACCATATTGTAAGTACACTATTGTGAGGATTAGTTGCTCGTTTTATGTGTCAATGCTCTCATCATTAATGCAAGTTTTAAACCGGTTTTTAGTTGATTTATACTGGTTTTTAGTTTGGTTTGATTATGAATGTATATATAAAAAAAATTGATTTGGTTGGTTTTTTAAATAATAAACTATACCGAGCTGAATTTTTGGTAAATATTATGCCATTTTTAATTAGAAAGTATTATTGTTTTTTTATATTCTAAAAAAATACGAATTTATAAAAATGAAAACAAAAAAAAAAAATACAACCCCTAGTGTAATAATAAAAGTAGTTCACATTCATAATTGAAAATTTGAAATACTTTTTTTTTATCTAATAAAAGATAGAAACTACAGCTCTTCATTAGATGGAAGCAATTGAGCATGACGCATAGCATATGCTAATACTAGCTAGTAAACTTTGAATTAGATGGATTTAAGTTAGTTCTCCATTAGATGGAGGCAGCGAAGCATGACGCATGGCATATGCTATACTTGTGAAACAAAAACAATAGTTGTTTTATCAAATCTAAATTCTAAATCCCACAAAACTAGATTAAATATATGTATATATGATACCTATCCATTCTGAAATTCAAGCAGAAATATCATAAAAATCAAGACAAGATTAGCTAATTCAAATTGTGGCGAACATATATACCATGTGATTGACCAAGAGAGAATCCATGAAATCAATGCATGATGGTCCATTGTGGTAGATTCTATTCATTTTGGATGCTTACCCTTTATTTTTTTTTCTTATACAAATTAATTGAGTAATTAATTTTTTATTTTTATAGAGTTATTAAATTCAACATTGGCTATAACATAGCATAAGACTTGAGTCACAGATTTAACGAACTAACTTAAATTGATCTGATTAATTTAAAATGATATTATTTTAAAATTTTATTTTACTTTAAAAAAAATATATTGTTTTGAAAAAAATTAAAATAATCAAATTAAGTTTTAACCAGGTAAATCAAATTTGATTGGATCAACTCTTATTCTAATTTAATTTAAAATCAAGTTTAAATTAAGTTTTGTATAAATAAATCATCGAATTGATATACAAAATAAATAGAGTTTGATAAAAAGGATTGTGGTAAATAGTATTTGTAGATATTGTAGCAATAATTATTTTTTAAAATAATTTTTATTTAAAAATTCATTAAAAAGCGAAACCTGCCATTCTTATTATAATTTAAAGATAAGATACTGTAGCTATCATGGAGGAGGAGCAGAAAAGAGATGAAAAATGTGTAAACCCAATCATATTCGTTGCATTGTTAGATATTATTGGTGGCAGAATAGTGAATAATAGGTCATTGCCACCTTCTCTGAACTACCTTTAAAGTAAAAGCTGCCGTTCTTGGTGGGTGTTTCTGTAGCACGGGAGATCCATCTATTTTATTATTTCTACTTTCAAAGGTGTACATAGTCAAATCAACTTTTCAATCTTTTACCAAGATTTTTTTTTTTATGAAAATATAGTTTAAATTATATTTTTAAAATTTAAAGATTTTATTTTTATTAAAAAATTTTAATATATTTTAATATCGTTTTAATATATTAATAAAATAATTTTTTAAAAAGTATATATTATTTTAATATATTTAAGAGTAAAAAAATATTTTAAATCATAATCATTACTGTAATTTTAAATATTAATTCTTTTATATCAATTTTATTTTATGTTCCAAATCATATAATAACAACAATAAATAAAAAGAAAAAAGGAATATGCATGTAAATCTCTCAAAAATAAACTTATCTCGTAGTCGTCGTCATTGCAATCTACATTTTACTATTTACATCTAAGTTAAATGTGATTTCTTCCCTATTTAACAATAGAATTAAATATAATTCTAAACTCAGTTACTTATTGTATTAACATTACTATTATATATATTATGATCCATTTATTACGATTATATATATATATATATATATATATAACATACGTATAGAATTATGTCAAATTAAACAGATTGATAAAGATATAAAACCAACGTAAATTTTATTAACTATGTATAATTAATATATATTCCGCGATGATGATATTATAGCTTTTGTAACGTTGGCGAAGTTGTGCTTAATTTTGTTAAAATATAAACTTATGTATTTCTGTTTTCTTGATAATAATGAGACGATAAGCTGCATCAACTTTCTGAAATCACAGTCCAACTTGCTAGGCAACTCTCTTTTCAAGTGCATTTTCACATACCATGAGGCAAGTTTTCACATATTGAAACACGAAAAGGTGTGAAAGAGGACAAGAGGGATTTGGAAGAAAACAAATTGCTAGCCAATTGATGCAGTAGAAAGCAGAAGTAAACAAACGCTCAACATAGAAATTTAATCAGCAAAAACAGCTGTATATATAAACCTTAAATTCACAAGCTTATTCTCTATGAAGAAGTTGCCCCATTAAAACATTTACAAAATCTTAATTAGTTAAGAAACTCTACCTCAATTAAAAAATAAAACAAAAAGAAAAAGAAAATAATCATAAAATCTAGAGCAACACAATATAAAATTCAAGAAAAATAATAAAATTAGCTCAAATCAAGACCCAAGGCGAGGTTTTTGATATTTTAAGATTTGATAGTTTCCATAATACTGAAAGGGTTATTATTTAGAAAATAATCTCAAGTAAAAATTTAAACTCAATCCAACTATCAAATAAAAAATTAAGATTTTTTAAGATTATTATTCTTATCTAGGATTAAAATCTTTTTTTTATATAAACTTGTTTCACTAATTGATAAATATATATATTACATCATCCATATAATTTATCTCCAACATATCTTTATTTATTCATGACAAATCTACACATAACTTATTTAAAATCATGAGTTATCTCAAACTGAAAACTATACAATCCTTGTGTGTCTTGGTTGGGCAACAAAGGCTCAACTTAAGTACAGATCAAAACGGGCCATCTCTTCAAGTCCCTGCTCGTCGTTTCATACATTTCGAATCCCACGAGCCATCTTTGGGCCAGCAAGAAATTGATCGGCAAATTTTTACCGATTCAAGAAATTGATCACTTTGCAGTTTGCACTCCAAAAGCGGAGCAGGAAGAGGTTCTCTTCTAATTTTAATTCAGCAATGCTATGGTTCAACATTTTGATCGGCAAATTTTTACCGACTCAATCTAAAAACTTGTATTTTTAGGTAAAGTTTTAAGAAATAATTTATATTATTATTTAATATATCCCTTCAAGTAAAAAAAATTTAGATTTAAAACTTGTATATGGTTATACTATATTGTGCTTAATTTTTATTAAATAAATAAGAATAGTAAGATTTGAACTCATAATTGTTTAGTCATTAAAGCTCTGATATTATATCAAACAAGCAATTCAACCTAATAATTTAAATTATTAAGTTACATCTCAATAAATAATTTATATTATTTTTTAATATATAATTTATGGATATTTTTAGAAAATGAGATCGTGTTTATTATCAACTGATCAAGTTCATAACTTAGAAGTATAAAACCAGAAGAGTCTATGTTATGTCAGAACTATTAAAAGATTTTTAAAATATATATTCAATTTAATAGCACTTTAAATAGAAAATTCCAACTATATTTCTAAATACATACAAATCCTTTTTTATATCAAGTCTTAAAAGTTTAAATATTAAACTAGCTTAACCCACCCTAAACCCTAAACCTCAGTTAACCTAATAACTTGAAGGCTCAAAACTTGACTTAATTCAAGTTTTATTTTGAATCATTTTTATAGTGTCATGTTAGGCAACTCGTTCGACTCAGTTAAACTCAATTCAAACTTAGTTATATCAAAACTAAGAAATTAATATATATATATATATATATATATCATTTTGAATAAAAATGATAAATTTCAATTCATTTAATGACTCACGAGTTAATTAGATGATATAAACACCAAACTAAATTAAACACAAAAAACTATATTTTAAACAGATTAAATTCATACTTTGTATGTTTTTTGATATTAAGATATAAAGTGTTTTTTAAAAATATTTTTCACTTGAAAATATATTAAAATAATTTTTTTTTTGCTTTTTTGACATCAAATCAACAAAATCATCAAGAAAAACTAAAAAAAATTATTACTTTAATCTTTGAAATTTTTTTTTAAATTTTTTTTAGAAATATATTAAAATAATATTTTTTTATTTTTTAAATTTATTTTTGACATATTTTTTAAAAACATAGTAGAAATAAAAAAAACAAATAAAATTTTATTCTGAAGTAATTAAAAGAATACAAAATCACAAAAAGTTAAAGGTCTTCCCCTCCATTTCTCAAAGCATAGGTGAAAAGCACCTCTTTCTTGGGTTCCTTTCCCACTTCCCAATGGCTTTGTACTGTCTCTATCGAACCAATTGATTTTGTAAGGCTGAAACCATTTCACTTCTCCATGGCTTTTGTCCTGTCTCTATCAAATCAACCACTTTTTATACAAAAAAAGAAAATGACAATAATAATCAAGTCATTTTTTAAAATGATATCAAGAAAAAAAAAATTGTTCTTTTCAGGTTTTTCAATTTTTTACACCAAAATTACTTAAATGCTTTTAGAAAATAATATTTATTAGCTTTGGATTAAGGATACTTCGGTTATTTTATTTTGTAATTCTCATGTAGGATGGATGTTGATTATATCTTTTAATATTTATAAAATATTATTTAAATTAAAAGGTTGTAGTTGCATGTCCAGTACGACTTTTGATGCAACTCCAAAACAGATATGTACGCCACCACTTATGATTTTCAAAAGTATTTTTTTATTAAAATATTTTTTTACTTTTTACATAACATATCATAACTATTAAAAAATCTAAATAAAATATTAATTTAACATTTTTTTTCAAACAAAAGACAACTTAAAAAACACTACTGCAAGCTGCATCACAGTCGGTAAATTCCCAAATTATATGATATCTCTTAATTCATTTTTTTTGTTTTATCAATCATATTAAAAAAAGCTCTAGATAAATTCATGATCAAAATTAGGGCAATCAAGAAAATCATGTTAGAAAGTAAAATCTGCCTAGTTTATTTGATTCTGTTTTAAACAAGCACATTCAAGATTAAAATTGGGATTTTAATTGTTAATATTGGATTCAAATCTCACTTTGGAAAGGAGAGCAGACATTTCCCTTCTATATTATCACCAGAAGAGAATTCTCCTAACGAACTCAAAAAAATAAAAATAAAAATACACCATTTCATGCCGAAAACATTAAAAAAGAGGAATAAAAGGAAACTACTATTGAAATTTCTAGAGCCAGTTTCAAAAAGCTTCCAGAAATCCCATAGTGTTTGCTTCACAGACGAAGCAAACAGCAAAATACAACCGTAATGCCTCACATTCAATCCTTACAATGTCACCACAGTTCATGACATGTTACCAAAATATTACACATCCTGTAGAAAGATGGAACCTATATTTGTGAAGAAAAAGGAAAAAAGAGGGCAGAAGAGTATATGATTTAATGAATGCAACTATGCAAAATGTATACAACATTTGACTTGGGACCTATGAAGACAATAAAAGACAAAAGAATAATGCAATGCAGGATTCAATACCCTCAATAATATGTTGAAGACAAGACCCCCAACCATGTATACCAAAACAGTGCAACAGTTAAAAACACAACCTGACCATGACAGACATTATGATAATCCGATACAGACATGAATAAACAAAAACAACGAGCTGCAGAAAAATCAGGACTGATAACCGGGTCTTCTGTAGTGCAGCACCTACGTGGTCTTCCAGTGTAACAAAACTTTGACCTGACAGAAATCCATCCCAACAACCTAAGGTAGTACTTCAGAGAAGACGACCAAGGCAGTGTGTACTCTGACAAGAAGAGGTCAACCATTTCAAGGAACAACAAACAACCAATGACTAGGTGTTGACTGTCTTGTATTTACTCAGCAAATCAAAGTTTCCCCTACCATTTCCACCAATTCTATGCTCTATACTCAATAATTTATTAGACTTTTTTGACAGGCCTTCACCCACATCTTAAAAGCAATCCCACCCCCTTCTCCTCCATGACAAAATCGAGAACCCAAACTCGTGGTGCTGATGCAACAGTTAGGGACAACCTGAAGACCGGTGACTTCCATTGTCTGAAAATAGCAGACTACCGATGACCCGACACAAATGCAACCCCGGACCCCGACTCAATACACCCAAATGCATGCAGGGACTTCTAAAAGAAAAGAACATGCCAAATAGCAATAACCTCAAACAGAAATGGCACGACTGATGGCCAACTTGGCCCATTCAGCAGATTCCTTAATCATATGGTCATCAGAAGACAAACATTCATTTAAAAAGTCTTTGCTAGAAAGAGATTGCTGTATCAAAGAGCCAGCATTACTTCCCAGTGTATCTGCTAAATCTCCCAGGACTCCAATTGCAGTTTTCATAACGACATCATCCCTGCAGACAAGTAGCTTACAAGTCATTAACCAGATAACACGCACATTTTATACATGCATACATGCACAAACAAATACATATATGTAAAAATAAGAACTATACAAAACAGAAGATAAAGAGTATAATTCAGAAGAACTCACATGTCTTTCTCCATGTACATGCTATCCAAGAACTGCAGGATGTGAGGTGCATAAGGGATCAAGAGCTGAGTTTTAGGAGAATTCTTAAAGCCTTGAAGAATTCCAGAGTATGCCTCCAAAATTCCATTTCTCAAAGAATTTGTGTATTCAGTCATTTCATCGTCAGCAACAGCTGTGTGGGCAGACAACTCTGCGGCACTTTGCAGCATTGGCATGGCATACATCAAGTACTTCTCAAAATTCTCTCCTATTGCCAGGGCAATGTCGCCAAAGCTAGAGAAAATAGGAGGCTTCACAGATCTATGCAACTGGTTGCTTGATAAATCCTTGAGAAGCTGAGTCATAATACCATCACAATAAGGCAAAATTTTATCTTCCAATGCCCTGCAGATATCACCCACCACACCGACAGTCACAGCACAGACTTGGTACTCCTCAAAATTCTGAAGGCCCATTTCTAGGTACTTGTAAAACTCTGGCATGTATTTTGCAAAATCAGGACCAGTTGCATAGGCAAGGGCTCCTATGGCTAACATAGCCTCCTCATGCACAGTTGCACTTCTACATGCAAATACCCTCAGGAAGAGCCCCATTATCTGATCTGCATATTGCATGAACACATACTTAGTTGGCTCAGAGGAGCCTAACTTCTGAATTATGACCTGTAAGCAACCGCAGAGAAGCCCTTGCAATTCACCCTGCTTCTCTCTCTCATCGGAAGAAAGCTTCTGCCCTTCAAGAGTATTGTGAAGCTCCGTCATGATGACAGGAACCAGTTGCAGCACCATTGGTGCTGTTTCATCAGTCGAGCATCTCACCACCTCATTCAATGTTTCATATGCAGCAGTCCTTAATCGGGACTCCCCAGCATCCTCTCTGTGGGTCACAGTGAGAAGTGCCTGGACAATTTCCTGGAAGTACGGAGTAAGAGGTGATGATGGGGTCACCTCTTCATAACCCTGGGCAAGGAAATAGAGGGCACCACATGCCTTCTCTGCTACATTGGCAACGTCCTTCATGCTCTGGAGTAGTACCGTGACAATTTGTTGGCAATTTGCTTGAGTAATTATTGGTGTATCCACAGTAGAACCATGGAGGAATTCAAAGATTCGACCAAGGGTCCAAGCAGTTGTATCCTTCACATGGTTATTTGGATCCTTTGTCAAGGCAGTCAGCATGAAGTTCAAAGCAACATTAACAAGAGGCGTTAGTTTCTCAGGGGAAGGACCTTCCAAGATCGAGCCAAATGCATAAGTAGCTGCCTCTCTATGCCTCCAATCAGGTTTTGTAATGTTATCTTCAATGAATTGCATAACAAGCTGCACAATATCATCTCCCACAGTCCTTGCAACCAAACCAAGGCATGTTCCACCAGCCATTGCAATATTCCAAGCTCCTTCATCTTGATCCTGATCCTCCTCTTGCTTTAGGAGAGTCTCCAACAACATTGGGACCAAAGCAGGGAGAGCCTGCTTAATAAAGTAAAAGCAAGGAATATCAGAATCCCCAGTGAAATCACCCCCATATTCTTCCAAGATATCTATCTCCTCGTCACATATTGAACTCCAGAATTCAATTGCTTGAAGGGCTACAGGTTCTTCATCTTCCCTCACGGCCTTTGCTGTGATGTTAAAGATATCCTGCATATAAGGAGACAATTTCTCATAGTATGTTGATGAAATAGAGACCAGACACTCATAAGCAGCTTGTCTTATCTTCATTTCTGGGGACAAAGTTGCCTCACAGACCACTCTCATGATATAATCACGCTCCATATCATTGCTGAAGTTTGCCTGAGCAAATCCAAGTGCATTGTACAGTGCTCGGGTTGCAGCAAGCCTAACATCGTTGTTTCCTTCAGTTGCATTCATGCCCTGTACTACTGCTGTAAGTATCTTGTTTACATGGTCTTGATCTACAACATCAGGTGAGACTTCCTCACACAAATATCCAAGAGTCTCTAAAGTAGCTTGCTTGACATGAGCAGGTAACTGATGAATATTGGATAAAAGTGATCCAATCAGCTCTGGCCACTGTCTCTGAGGCAACTCAATCCCTGCAATCTTAGCAATAACTTGGGATGCAGTTGACCGTGCATCTGGTACAGGAGAAGCAAGTGTCTTCAACAAACATGCCTTAATCTGACCCTTTGCATTGTTGTCCAGCGACAACCATCTTTGAACAAGCTCAAGCTTTCTATGCTGTTCCTTTGCATCCAACGCATTTTTAAGAATTAAACCTGCTAATTTACGACTGTCAACAGGCTTCTCATCATTAGCTAGCTCTCCAGAGAGAGAGAGCAAAAAACTGGGCAGGTTTTGCTCCTGAAACTGTTTTAAGCTTTCTTCTGCATGCTTCCGCACATTCCCATCTATAGATTGGGCATTCAAAAGCACCTGGGTCACTTCCATTGCCATATTCTACCTGAAAGCATCAAACTTTCATTAGCCTCACCTCCAAACTTCTAAATCTACTTAATTTGACCCAGCCAATTAGCAATTAAAAATCCATCTCAAAAAGGGATCCACACAATAACCACTCAAAATCCAACAAAAAAAAGAGAGTAAAAGCTAGCAAAATCAATAAATGCAAAAGGCTCAAAACATCAAAGTAAAGTTAATACTAAAATCAGTGAATTTAATTAAAACCCAGGAATCATAATCAATCAAAATTCACTAAAAAACAGTGTAGCATAAAAAAATTTAAAATAATCAAAACTCCAAAAAACCCAGATCAAAACTCCAAAATTTAATCAAAATTTCAAACAGATTCAGAAACCCCAATTGAGAAAAATAACTGATCAGATCCCGTTGATCAGATCGAGTGACAAAATCAGCACAGTAAAACTCTAATTGAGCAAATAATGAAGCGATTTAGACGGTTAATTCAGAAAAATAAACTAATTACCTGTAGAGAGTGTGAGAAAGACAGAGAGGGGAACGGCGCTCTGAAACCCTAGGAGAGAGTTTTTTAGAGAGAGAGAAGACGCGGATGTGAAGCAGGATTTTAATAGAATGGAAATCTAAATATCAATTTTACTTTTTAAAATAAAAATAAAAATAAAAGGTGTTATCCTCTGCTACAAGTCTTGATTAGTGGGTCCCAATTTCTTTGTGGGCCCAACGATAATTAATTAATTAATTAAAGGGCAAACTACATCTTGGACCCTCGTTATGCTACAAATTTTGATGAGTTCTTTTGATTTGATATGTTAGTATAAGTTTTAAAGGTGTTTACGAGTGTGTAATAATTATTTTTTAAAGTAATTTTTATTTAAAAATATATTAAAATAATATTTTTTAAAAAAAATTAAAAAATTATTTTTAATATCAACCTATTAAAACAATTCAAAAAATTAAAAAATATATAATTTAAAAAAAAATCAAATTTTATCAAAACTTTGGTGCAAACACAATCCTAAATGAGGTTTTAATAATGTTAGTACTATATCACAAGAGATTAGTCCTCCCATCCAATACAATTTTGTCCTAACTTTGTATTATACATGGAAATGCGGTCATTCTTTTTCAAAATAACTTAATGTATACTTATAATATTGAAATTATACATGGTTTATTGTTCTTGTTTTAATGTTATATTTGAATCCAGAAAATAAAAAAGGCTAAAAAAATGGATTATTCTATATTTGATTGATTTACTTGAAAATACATTATGAAAATGATTTAAGGACTCATTTAGGATTGTGAAAGCTTTTGCTTCTATGTGCTTTTTAAAAGTATGTTTGTCTTTAAAAAAGCATTAAATTGATTTTTTTTAAAAATATTTTTCAATGATTTTGATGTGTTGATATCAAGAGTTAAAAATAAATTTTAAAAAATATATTTTAATGCATTTCAAGCGAAAAACACTCTGCATCACAATATCAAACATATGCTTAGTATAAAGACACAAAAATTAACTTGAGAATTTTATGATGGTTAGTATAAACAATTTTTTAATGTTCTTTCTATGAGCAGTGTTTATTTGATAATTTGTATATATATTATTATTTAATTTTTATGTTTTTTTTAATCTTGCATGGTAAAACATGATCTTTCGAATAAAATACAATGTATTAACCTCCGGATTCATGCATGTTTGAAAACAACAGCAAACATTGATCGGCTAGAAGGCAAACATCGTTTCAATTATGATAAATTGTATGTAATTAAAGCTTTTACTAGATTTGGGACCTCAATGAAATATGTAATATAGTTGGAGGGCTTGAGTGTAGTTTGTTCATTATTAAATTATCTTTAGTCAAAAGTTTAAGTGAGAAAAAAAGTCATCGCATCTGACGGACATGATTGGTGATTGGAAATTATTGGGGTTTAGGTATAGTAACTTGAAGTTTGGACAAAGGAAGCTAGAGTGTGGGCTCCAGGATTATGTCAATGCGAGTGAGAGTTGTGTGTTGATCCAATGGCTAAGATTATTTGTTGATGGCTGTTTACTTTAATCTAACGGTGGCTGGTTGGTCTGGGCTGTCTTTGTAGAGGTGTGACTTGGGTCCAGTTGGTTTGATTCATAATCCGACATTTCTTGTTTGCTTATGATTTGGAAAGCAATGAGAGGTTTTTTTTGGGTTCGGTTTGGCTACTGTCCAAAATTAAAGCAATAAATATAGTAAAAATAAAAAATTCAGAGTAAAATGTTTTATTTAAAAAACACGAAATATAAGAGGATTTATTTTCCAAGATGATAACTAAATATTATTTTATAGATTTTGATTTTTTTAAAAAAAAGAATAATATATACTTTCATAAAATTGACCCTGTCAAACATAGTTGATTCAATTAAAATTCAAGTAAGATTTGATTTGATTTTTATTTTAAAAAAAAATCAAAATCATATTAATTTAACTTTAAAAAAATTAAAATAAAATCATTTTAAAATGACATGTTCAATTTGTTATTTAAGCTGTGAACCACATCATAAATCATATCAAGTTTATAGTTTTATAATTATAATATAGTAAAAAATAGATTTTTTAACCATAATTAATCAATTGAATTATAATTAATTTGAATTAACTAGGCTATTTATTTTGTTTTTAGAAAAAATATTACATATATTGCATTATGTTCATTTATGTTCAATGATTGCCAAACCAACTATATTATGTTCATTTATTGCACTATATATCTGATTCAATGAAGATTTAATGTAGTTTGGGTCGTTGAATGGGGAGTATTTATGCAATCCCATATTTCTCCAGTATTTCAAGTTAACATTTTGAAGTGCAAAATTTAAATCTTAATTAATTAGAGTGTTTGACCAGCTTATTAACAATTATTTAACATACTTGAATATTGGATTCCTGTAATTTCCGCCAGCAAGTCTCATATAAATTTAATATTCTCATGTGTTTTTTCTCCTGTAATTGTATGGTTTTTGTGTTCTGAAAAAAAAAAAAATGGCTCCCTTTTTCTTTTTCCATTTTCTTGTCAACTCTCTTGAGTTCAATAACACGACTCATATAATACCACTAAATTCTTATATGAAAATGTATTTATAGTTATTTTTTAAAAAATATTTATTATATTAAAATAATATATTTATTATATTTTAAAATATTATTTTTAAAATCAGCATATAAAGCATACTTAATATTGAATTTTTGTATTGTCTGCCGGCATGTCTCATATAAATTTAATACTCTCATGTGTTTTTTCCTATAACTGTATGGTTTTTGTGTCCTGAAAAAGAAAAGGAAAATAATAATAATAATAAAAAAATTCGCTCCCTTTTCCACTTTCTTGTCAACTCTCATGAGTTCAATCACATGAACCGCAGAATACCACTAAAAATATCAACGATGAAGATCATCCCAACACAAAATCCAGATTTTGATGGGCTAAACTACATACAAACTTGCCATGTCATAGAAATGATAAAAGAATTCCATACATCAGTTATTCTGAAAAATTAATGAAAATTTTGGCAGGAAACAAATATCAACAATGTTTTTTTTGTGAGAATATATATGTTAACTACGATAACTGTAAACTAATTACCCAAATTTGTGTGGTTTTAATTATAGCTAGCTTAGCCCTTAAAGTTAAACCATTTGTACATGGAATTCCATTCTTCTTCTTCTTCTTCTTTTAATAAAAGGGATTATTTGAATTTTTTTTTTGTTAAAGTTATTTTTAAGGTGATTAAGAGAATTATAAGTCACATTCATAAAATTTTATTATTATATGTCGGGTTAGTTAAGATTTAATATATTTTGGATTATAGAATTGAGAGTGAGAATTATTGCATTCATCATGCAATCTCTTTTCAGTATTTTAAATTAATATTTCTAAGAGAAAATTCTAAATCTTAATAATTAGATTGTTCATACTCGATTAAAATTGTTTGTTTTTTTTTTTACCACCAATTATAAGAAGAATAAATGAAGATCACAAAGAGTTCAAGAAATTTTTTTATTATGAAATTATCAAACATGGAATATTTTTCATGATTTTATGTGAGGTATTAAGGTGTATGGATAATTTTTTTTTCACTAGCTTTTAATGACTTTGGTAATTAAACTCTTCTCAAGTTCTAATTTCTATAAATGACCCACAGAGATACCATTTAAAAAAAAATCAATGGTGAAGATCATCCAAACTCAAAACCCGAGTTTTTTATTGGCTGAAGCAACTCTCTTTAAATTCCGCCTCTACCACCAAATCAAGAACCACAACTTCAAAATAATGATAAATAAATAACCCACCTTTTTTATAATTGAAAGAAAATTTTGTTTTGTGTTTTAGTCATCATCATCCCCTAAAAGTAGGTTTATTTAATTAATAAGTAACTAGATTGCAAAAAAAATAATAAAAATAAAAAATAAAAATCGAAGAGATACATATATAATGTTAGTTTAGTTCACCCCAATATTTCATATAATATATATGAATAGATGTAATTTAAAAAATTAAATAAACAACAAAGCTCTATATATAGGGTAAAGACACTCAGATCACGAGATGCTAACAATATGCTCATCATATGATAATTTCAACTAAATAATAATTTCAAGAGGTTGGTTAAGTGATTGTTTGGTATTGTGGTTGTAGATAAAATTCACTAGTAGCCATAAATATTATTGTTTGGTATTGCAAAAAACAAATTTTTTTACTGGTAAGGCCTATCAAAAATAGTGGTTGTGCCTTAGGTTTACCAAAATCACAAGAAACAACTTTTTGTGTGGAGAAATAATATAAACAATATAGCAATGCTTTACTATTCACATAAATAATGGAGCATGAATACAATGTTTTAATGAACAGTAGAGCATGTGCGGTCTAAAACTAAAAAAGTATTGAACTGAGTCTAACCTAATAAAATAAAAAAAATTATTTTGAGAAAATTATTTTTTAAAAACATTTCTTAAAAAATAAGATGCTACTTCAAAGATAAACAAAACCTTAATAGGGATGACAACGAAGGTCTATGTATTCTTCTTCTGTGCTAACATGTATATCTTTTAATCTGTATTGAAAGTAATTTTCAATTCCCCGTCCTGTCTTTATTGAAACTCTACTTAATTTTTTTCACTATTAATTTAAAATAACTCTACATGATTTTTCCATTAAAATAACTCCCTTTAAATTATTACTGGTGCAGTTAGATGCTTAAAATAAATAAATAAATATATAACCAACCTTTTTTTCTCCGAAAGCCACATCAAACATAACTTTTTCTGAATTATAATTGGTCCACGTGAGCACTGTGACATGTTAACTAGAACTACAGTTTAAACAGAGTTTTCTGAGTTATAATTGGTCCACGTCATCACTGTGACATGTTCCCAAGAAGTATAGTTCAAAGTTCTAACAGACTTTTTTCTGAATTATAATTGGTCCATGTCAGCACTGTGACATGTTCCATCCACTATAAAAGCATGTCTGGTGCCTGACAGAAAATCATCCAAAAGAAGAAAAAAAACACCAATTGAAGTAGAAAGGAGAGACTTAAAATCTTTATCTGTTGTCATTCAAGACAAGCAATCATGGGGTTTTCATTGAAGCATCGCGCAGGTTCTTTTATGGTGGCGGCAATTCTTTTGCTTGGTAAGTGTTCAGTTTTTCTTGAGTTTTTTTCACTCCTTTTTCTTTGTTTTTGTTTTTGGTTTTGTTTATATTTGCTTGTGTTTGGATGGTGAGAAAGTAGAGGAAAGTATAAGAAAATGAAGTTTCTGAAACGTTAATGATGTGTTGCGGTGTTTCTTATTATCGGGTTTTATCTTTGAGTTTTTTTTGGAATGAATTTGGAAAATGGTTTAGCAAAAGGGTTTATCTTTTTTTAAAAAAAATTTTTAATCATGCTAATAAATACCGAATTCAAAGGGAATGATTTTGTTCCTTGCAGCATTTTTTTCTCTGTTTATAAATGAAATTGAATTACAGCAGAAGTTGAATAACATGCTTCCTGTGTATTTTCTCTTGAAATTGATTTTTAAGATTGTGATTGAGATTCTTGCTTCCTTTATTGATAAGGGAGTTTAATCTGTGAACAGGGAGTTTGTTAACAATTTCTATAGCAAAAGAGGAGGCCACCAAGTTGGGGACAGTGATAGGAATAGACCTTGGAACAACATATTCTTGTGTTGGTGTTTACAAAAATGGGCATGTTGAAATCATAGCCAATGATCAAGGTAACCGGATTACGCCGTCGTGGGTGGCATTCACTGACAGTGAGAGATTGATTGGTGAGGCTGCAAAGAATCAGGCAGCTGCTAATCCTGAGAGGACCATCTTTGATGTCAAAAGACTTATAGGAAGGGTGTATGTGCTCTCTCTCATAGTTCTTTTGTATCCATGCTTGTGTGTGAATGATTGTTACGTGATTGAGATTCTAATCTCTCTGTGTGTGTATGTTTGTAGTTATGGCGACAAAGAAGTTCAAAAGGACATGAAGCTTTTTCCATACAAGATTGTCAACAAGGATGGAAAGCCTTACATTGAAGTCAAGATTAAAGATGGGGAGACCAAGGTTTTCAGCCCTGAGGAGATTAGTGCCATGGTTATTACGAAGATGAAGGAGACAGCCGAGGCATTCCTTGGAAAGAAAATCAAGGATGCTGTTATAACTGTTCCAGGTAAAGTGATAGTGTTCTTCAATTTAAAGCAATTTCGATTAGGAATTGGTAAAGTATGGTTGAGGAGGATTGGCTTTAGTGATTTTTTCGAACTCTGCAGCTTACTTCAATGATGCCCAAAGGCAGGCTACTAAGGATGCCGGAGTTATTGCCGGTGTGAGAGTTGCGAGGATTATCAATGAACCAACAGCCGCTGCTATAGCCTATGGTTTGGACAAGAAGGGTGGCGAAAAGAACATTCTTGTATTTGACCTTGGTGGCGGCACATTCGATGTTAGTGTCTTGACCATTGATAATGGTGTCTTTGAAGTGCTTGCAACCAATGGAGACACTCATTTGGGAGGTGAGGACTTCGATCAGAGAATTATGGAGTACTTTATTAAGTTGATCAAGAAGAAGCATGGAAAGGATGTCAGCAAGGATAACAGAGCTCTTGGAAAGCTAAGGAGAGAATGTGAGCGTGCCAAGAGAGCTTTGAGCAGCCAGCATCAAGTCCGTGTGGAGATTGAGTCTCTCTTTGATGGCGTTGATTTCTCTGAACCACTTACCAGAGCTAGGTTCGAAGAGCTGAACAATGACCTGTTCAGAAAGACCATGGGACCAGTTAAGAAGGCCATGGAGGATGCTGGATTGGAGAAACACCAGATTGATGAAATTGTTCTTGTTGGTGGAAGCACTAGAATTCCCAAGGTTCAACAGCTTCTCAAGGATTACTTTGATGGTAAGGAGCCCAACAAGGGTGTGAACCCCGATGAGGCTGTTGCTTACGGCGCCGCTGTTCAAGGAGGCATTTTAAGCGGGGAGGGTGGTGATGAAACCAAAGGTAATCTTTCTTCATGCCATTAATACGACTGAAATGGAGTTCGAATCGACGAGATCCCAAGCTCACTGACTGTAATGTCTTGATCTAATTTGCATCCTCCAGATATACTTCTGTTGGATGTGGCACCTCTTACTCTTGGTATTGAAACTGTTGGTGGGGTGATGACCAAGTTGATCCCAAGAAACAGCGTCATACCAGCTAAGAAGTCTCAGACCTTCACCACTTACCAGGATCAGCAAACTACTGTCACTATTCAGGTATACCGGCATAATTTAAGTTTTCATCTGTTTGCACAGAGGCCTGCATATGAAATTAGCTGTTTTAATGTGATCATGTACTGTAGGTCTTTGAGGGTGAAAGGAGTCTCACAAAGGATTGCAGGTCGCTAGGGAAATTCGATTTATCTGGAATCGCCCCAGCTCCAAGGTTTGTTCTGATTCTTATGCTCGATCTCTTAGATTCATTTTCACCGGCTAACTTCATGTGGCTTGTTCTTTCGAGCAGAGGAACTCCTCAGATTGAAGTGACATTTGAGGTTGATGCCAATGGTATCCTAAACGTCAAGGCTGAAGACAAGGCCTCGGGAAAATCTGAGAAGATCACAATTACGAACGACAAGGGTAGGCTCAGTCAGGAGGAGATTGAACGGATGGTTCAGGAAGCTGAGGAATTTGCAGAGGAAGATAAGAAGGTCAAGGAGAAGATTGACGCCCGCAACAGCTTGGAGACTTATGTCTACAACATGAAGAACCAGGTCAATGACAAAGATAAGCTGGCGGACAAGTTAGAGGCTGATGAGAAGGAGAAGATTGAGACAGCCGTTAAGGAGGCCCTCGAGTGGTTAGATGATAATCAAAGCGCTGAGAGAGAAGATTATGAGGAGAAGTTGAAGGAGGTGGAAGCTGTATGCAACCCCGTAATCACTTCTGCTTATCAGAGATCTGGTGGAGCTCCGGGAGGTGCAGCAGATGCAGGAGATGAAGATGACTCAAATGATGAGCTTTAAAGATGCTTTTTCCCCCCCCCTTCCTTGCGCTAGAGTGATTGAACGCGAGACAGGAAAAGGAGTGTTTAGTAAGGTTTCTTTCTTCATTTTTGTATAGAGGATCACATCTTAGAATTCAAAATAGCATTATATTTTCTTCCCTGTTTTTCGCTTCTACCATTGTTTAACGAGAAATAGAAATAGCTTCCTAAGAGATAAAAATATTTTACGAGACTCTGTATATTCAAATTTTTTTTTTATATTTTTAAAATATTTTAATGTAGCTCTAAAATTACAATCCTTCACTTCACTCCAATCTAATCTCAGATACAGCAAGATCCACACAATTGGATTTAGAGTAGCCATGAGGCCCAATGGAGAACAAAGACATGGACTTACACTGATAATTTGTGTTTTTTCTTGTAAGAAAGCAGCCAATTTACAAAGAAAATACTATTTCCACCATTCCTGACGGTGGCGAGGAAGCAAATACAAATGGTTCCATCTGCGTGCAACACACAGAATTCAACAAACATCTGAGGATAAAAAACAGGATGAGGGCTACAACTGAGCTATAAACCAATGATGTACTGGCAAAAGGCAAAGCATGTCATGCCATTTAACGACCCTCTATACTCAACCTTCGTATTCTTTACGTAAATTATGGGAAGGCAAGAGAATTTAAAAGGTTATATGTTGGAGCCATGTACAGTTGCAGGGAATTTGTCAAGAAGACTAACTGGAAGGAACCACAAAATAAACAGGCAGCCAGTCAGTCTATGATGCCACACCTCGCAGAAAAGGCCAGTCCGACTCACAGAGATCACGGGCAGACTGGCCATCATTGTCCTTCGCATCTGTATTAGCATTTTGCTTCACGAGATATTCAGCAATTGCTTCTCTCTCACAGACAGTAGCATAATGCAATGGTGTTTGGCCATCATTATCCTGCCATTAAAAAAACTTAAGACCATTAGCAATAATCAGAACAGCGACAAAGAGAAAGAATTTCCATGTCATCTCACCCTAAAACACAAGGAAAATCTCAAAACAAGTTCAGTAATGCAGGTGTTCATGCAAAGAATCTACGTCACTAAATGCTTTCTTTTTTCAGAGAGAGAAAGCAGGGCCATTGCCTTATACCACCGCTGGAAATGAGGCCTGAAACCAACAAATTCTATGGAATGTGGGACAATGGACAATCTTTTTCAGGATCCCAATAAGGGATGCCCATTTCTAATCTTGAGATAGAAACTTTAGAAATTCAAGCAAAAAGCAAAGGGACATTTATTACATTAGTTACTGAAAACTACTAGCACTTCAATTTGTATGATATCTAGCAAGTAATAGTACCAGAGAATTGAAGACAGTTCAAAAAAGATGACTCAAACATCTACCGTACCTTTGCATTTATGTCAGCATTCTTTCCAACAAGCTCCTCAGCAATATCAAGGTGACCACGATCTACAGCCCAATGCAAAGGAGTCCGGCCTTCGCTATCTGCAGTAATCACAAGTGTTTAGAAATCTCATTGGTTCAAGGAAAAGAATAAACACCACACCAAAACAAGAAAAAGAATAGAAAAGGCTGCCAATGTGCCTGTTCCAGCACAAGCTACAGTTATGAATATTGTAAAACATTGCCAAGCCCACTTCCGTATTGAGAGTTTAACTTGATATCAGGAAATACAATTTTTCAATAGTCACTTTTTAATCATAGACCTCACATCAAATCACATAAAAGGGAATATTTTTTATTACTGCAGATCTTTTCTTAGTTACAACAAAATAGTGGCATGTTTTATTTCTGAGAATATTTTCTTAGTTACAATAAAATAGTGGCAAGTTTCAGTCAAGTATTTAACCAGTAAGACAATCTTGGCAAGCTTCTTAGTTATGAATATGATTGCATCATTTAATGGCACCTGGCATTGCTAAAGCTCTGGCAAGCATGGTAAGCTCGATAATGACTTATTAAATTGGGTGCAAGCATGCTTGAAGGCTATATTCAGGACATCTCAATTTGACTAACAAGTAAACACCCATGCAATCAAGGTGACAAATTTATTCATGACACCGGTCTAATACCATTCATTTATTTCAGTGCCCACACATGACCAGGAAAAAGAGCATAAAACAGAGAAACAAACCTCTCAAATTCACAGAAACACCACTATCAATGCATTTGAGCAAATTATTCACCTCTCCTTCTCTGGCAAAGGCATGAATGGCATCCATTTTCCTGAAAAGTGGGAACAACAAACCATTAAGCTTTTCCTGTGTGTCTATGACATTTATAAAGATACTCTTGGTGACAGTATCAATAACATGTTCACTAAACAGCATCTACATATTTCAATTATTATTGACACCATTCATTCAAGCATAGACTTCATCATGGAACACGTCGCAATGCCCTTGAAATTGTTGCTGCTGCAGTCAATGCTTCATTGGTTGACACATTTAACCATCCTCCCAACCCCTGTCATATTATTAGCACCAAACTGGTAAATTAGACATCAGGTTATTGAGAAATGCTGGACGCAGCCTTAAAGTGCTCCACTCCACACTTAAGTGAAGATTCCTGCACCTCACTTTCAGTAGCGCCATCCACTAGACATTTGTAATTCCTCCAAAACACTAATTCATCCCAGCATATGGTACCATTATGAAGCAACATACCTAACTAGGTATAAATACAGGTGACAAGGTATGCTACCAAAAAAACCAATTTCTCAAGGAAAGTTGATCAAGATATTTACTAGACATTCCACCAAGATTCACACACAGAAAAATGGCATGTCATAGGATTAGAGCCAAAGCAACATGAACTTGCCTATACTTTTTACACGCATGCTAGCATACAATCACATGAAGATCCTGGGCACCACCCTTAAAAAGGAGCTATTTGAGTAATCATATGAAGACCTAAAGACATGCACATTAAGTAGGCCTTCTGCATAGAAGTTAAAAGAACCTTACAATTCAGTTTCTGATTCCTCCTCATTGACAAAAGTGCTGAAAACCGGTCCCATAGGTCCTTTGCCATCTGTGCTCTGTCCGTCACCATCTCTGCCTTTGCTCTTCTAATCATCCATACATTTAAGAAATAAACATACATAATCCAAATGAAAGTAATTACATCTACATAATTGAAGAAAAGATTAGGAAAAAGGCTAAATAAGAAGGCTAAACCTCACCACAGTAGACCCAGAAGCCCAAGTAGGATACAGCTCTGTAACAATATCAATGTACTCCTGCATTGCATCTTCTGGTGGCATAGCACCCAATTTCTGCCACGCTTGCCTGGTTCAAATCACCCAACGATTCAAAATCAACCAGCCACTAATTCTTCACATACTAAACATAATATTCAACCCCAAGAACTATTCTGTAAGAACTGACACCCATTCTAACAAATGAACAAGAACCAAATTAAACTCAAAACCCTCCAAACAACTACCCATATATAGCCATCCTTTAAAGTAAAATTCATTGACAGACCGTGCGATAGTGACAGCCCAAAGCATACCTGTCTAGTTTCAAATACCTACTTCATTCTCCTTAGAGATAAATACATAAATAAACAAACCCACATACTTGATGAAACCCACACCGCCCACATTACAAGTAATTACATACTAATTACAACAAATTAACTTTCTTATCTGTTTCCTACCTCCTAATTACTATAGACTAACACATTCAAACCCTGATCAAACCCGGACTACAATTCTAATTAATCCATCATAATTTCACCAACTTACCCACTACATTATCTACCTTAAAAAATCCACAAAAACTAAAAACCCACTAAAATTAATTCTATAAATTACCATTTAGCCCGGGCAGTCATTTTGAGAGCAGAAGGAGGCGGACTAGAACAAGGACCTTCAGTAGCAATCTTATAATACCCATAAAGCTGCAACTGTAAATCACTCGATACCTTCAACGAATTCCGATCCGCCGCAGTTGCCGCCACAAATGCCGTCGCAGCACTAAACATTTCATCTAATTCCGTACTCTCCACACCTTCCCAGTCGTCGTCTTCGTCGTCGCCGACGCTATCATTCCCTGACAGGCTGTCGTTTCGCACACTACCTTGTTCTGCGACCACCGAATCAACATCCCCGTGAGAGTGGTGGTGGTGGGTGGTGGGGGTGGTGGTGGATTGGGGTTTTGGGGATTGGGGGTTTCGTGTGATATGGAGATTGTCGTTTTGGAATGAAACGACGATGGAAATGAGTTTGGCGAGGAGGTAAGAGAAGAGAAGACCTATGAAGATTGACGGAAGCAGTTGTTGCCAATCTGCCATTGAAAATGGTAAGGAATTTAACAAAACCCTAACCCTAGAATTGATTCTGGGTTTTTGAAGCCGGAGAGGAGGGAGGGAGTGTTTGGCGCCTGGCAAATTGTTACTGGTTCTGTTCTTCTTCAAAATATAATATAGTTATTTGTTATTAAAATAAATATGGTAATAACGTCCTTCAATGAAGTATGGTGACAATGAGAGTCAACTATATGTATACATGTTGTCTTGGTATTGTAGTTGTAGCGGAATCAAAAATAAAAATAAATTGAAATACTAATTTATAGAATCACAACTTAACTCAGGATAATTAATAGCTATACTATTTTTTTTTAAAATTAGAATTTAACTCCTCAACTTCTTTAATCAAATTCATATTTTTTTTATTTAACTTGAAATAGTGCATTATTAAAATTTATTCTTAATCAATATTTTTATTAAAATAATATCAATTTAACTAAATCAATATTTATTTTTATTTAACTTGAAATTATGATGGAGTTAGATTTTGAATTTAGATAGCGACTATTTTTTAAGTAGTTTTTATTTAAAAATATATTAAAATAATATATATATTTAAAAAAAATTATTTTTAATATTAACAAATCACAATTAATTTTTTTTTCTCTTATTAAAAATAAATTGTTAAAATTAAAATCCAAATAGTCATACAGAAAAAACCTCCCTCTATCACATATAATATTACTGTCACAAAATTTCTCACCCATCCCAACTTTATGAATAATAAAATCTCAATCAAAATTATCTAATAAATAGTCTAGTGGTAAGAGTTTGAAATCAATGAATTTATTTTTTTTATAATTTAAAGTTCGAGTCTTGTAGTTGTTAATATAATGGTCATTATAGATTTATATGGTTTTTAACTTTAGAACCCATTAATCAAATTAGATATAACCTAGCCCAAACACTTGTGTAATAATAATAATAAAAAAAATCTCTATCACTTTTTTTTTTCTTTTCTCATGCACTGTGAAAACTTACTGCAATTTTTTCTACTGGTTATTCATAAACCATATTAACAAAAAACTAAAAGGAACAATAACATCATTTTTTTTGTTCATATATATAGTAATTAAGAGTGAGAACTATCAGAATTTGTTTTAAATATTTAATCCAATTCCATAAATATATGATTATACCAAATTAATAGCATTCACTTTTACAATCCCTGAGCAAATAAATGGCTAACATAGCAATAATATACTTGTATACCTGCTGTTCTATCTATACATATTCTATAATTAAGCACCATGAGAGTTGCTAAACCAGTAGACAAAATGCCTAAGCATTTACTCCTAGTTGTTATTCAGGAGTCCAAATCTGTGGATGATATGTTCCTCGACGAAGATGAAGGTGGGTGTAATTTATGGATAATATATATCTATTCATTGCATGGCTACCAGCTCGTTTGACGGCACCTGCTGGACTGGATCAACGCCCTTCGCCATTGCATGCAGGCACCGATGTGATCAATACTTGCAATTTCCATAGCCTGGATATCGAAAGATAGAACAAATTAAACAGGAAATACAATTTCTTCAAAGAGTTTCTCTCTGTAGAACAGAAGGTGTGATGCATGTGGTGACAAATAGTGCAGAAGAAAATGAACATACTTGGATCCACGTTGGAGATGGCTGCGGTTTGTTCGAAATCGCAGTCGTAGCCATTCTTTTCTGTGCCTTGATAGTATGCATTCATGGCGAATGCTGCGTGTGCTTTCACTGTGTTAGGCAGGAAGCACTCACCACCTTCTTGAATAGGTTTGCAGTACTCCGCTTCCAGCCCACACACATAATCAATGTTTCTCTGCAGAGCCTCCACATCTGCTCCTGTTTTAGGAAGACACCAGATCTTCCCATTAGGCCCTCCTGGCCGTGGACTCACCGGTGCAGGGCTAGTCGGAATGGATGATTTAGCCTGTCAAGACAGAATTTCAGTGATCGAATTTGAATCGAAATCTTGCATACACAATGATTAGAAAGTTAATTAATGTTAACTAATAATTAACAAATTAAGCATGCTGTCACCAAGGTTATAAATTATTAGAAGGGCGATTGTGAGGACTACGAAGCATGTAATATATATGGTGGAATTTGCTAGTAGCCGCTACCTTTGGCCTTAGGATTCCAATATCGTACACCGGAGTCATGTCTGGCTGGAACAATCCGAAATTCCTCTCGCTAGGAGGCCCTGGTTTGAGATCTTCATTAAAAAGTGCGAAAATGTAAGTTTCAAACGTCCGGTTGGGCATGAGGGGGGTGCCGGCACCGGATGTTACATGCTGCATTAGATTCCTATTGTATTGAGCTGCACTTTCTGCATCAACACCGAGTTGTGATGATTCTCCCTGCGATGGCCACCCGGTTTCGGCTATGACAATCTCAATATCACTAAAACCAAGAAGTTTCATTGCTGAAAAGACTGCATCAAGTTGCCCGTCTAACATGTTTGTGTAAGAAAGTTTGGTGTTTTCATCAAACACTCCTGAATTAGGCCTAAACAGTGCATAATCAAGAGTATCGGCGGAGAAACCAAAAAATGGATAAGGGTTAATCATGAAAGGTGAATTGGTAGCTCTAAGGAAGCGAAGCAATGGTTTAAGAATACGTGTAGCGTAGCCTTGTCGAAATTTTCCAGTGGATGGCGGGCTTGAACTTGAGAGAATGCCTAAAGAGTGAGGGGTAGAGATTTTGATTCTATGGTCTAATGATGCACCAACTAAAGCTGTGTGAAGTGCTTTCATTGCTGGAACCAAGCTTGCTACAGACAATTTGTTTTCTGGTGATATTACTTCATTGCCAACTAAAATTCGGACGATATTGGTGGCTGGCACATAAGGCTGGACATTGGATTTCACCCATTCTTGTGCAAAACCTAGCTTGGTAAGATGAGGGATTTGATCATTGGGGACAGTGATGGTGATTGCAATGCCAGTATGAGCAAAGGCTTGTATAATTTCGGTGTTCGTATCGAAGAGCCTAACACGGTTGATAATGGTGGATTCTAAAAGAAAATGGGCTACTTGTGCTGGTGGAGGCAGGTTGTCAGCCACCGTGCCGTAGTTGACTCCGATGCTTCCTTCCAGTACCCCTAACAAAATAGCAAGATTGATAGTTACTCATACATGAAATCATAAGCTCACATACAAAGAGGAAGATAAATATTGCTCATACCTAGAATGTTGAAAGCCGAGGCAAGAAGCAAAATAGTGGAGACTATTGAAGAAGAAGATGAAGCCAAGAGTTTCCCCATTGTTTGTTGTGATCAGGAGAGGTGAGGGTGTGGAAGTTAGTGCTGCATGGGGCACAGCCATGGACCATTAATTCAAGAAAAGGACCTGAGATGCTTTTCTTTCGTCGTAGGGGAGGTTTTTGTGCTGTCATGTTGTGCTGTGAATCAGAGAACTTTTTACTGTTGTACTGCCTGCTGCTTTCGACATGGATTTTTTGGCTTTAATCACCTTTGAATCTGTTCCATATCAGGTTTCGATTTGATACATTAATTAAGCAAAAATTATTTAGCATAGCATAGCATGTCACTATAAAAAAAACAATAAATATAAATGAAAATATGGAAAGAATTTTTCTGTCGGTAACTTTTGCTAGATTTTACCTATGATAATATTCTCTTGATATATAATCGAGAGAATTATAATAAAAAACAAAATAATTAAAATAAAGTAAAAAAATGATAATGTGATGATTTTATTAACAGAATTACCAATGAAATTTATTCTGTCAGCTAAACACACCAATAAAAAACCTAGAATTCATAATTTCATAACAGATAAAGCTCTTTTTTTCTTCTTTTTCTCTATGTGTAAAAAATATTAATATCTATTTTTTTCTTTTTTCTTCTTTCCTCAACTTCTCTTCTTCTCTATACTCAGGTATATATATTCTTCTCCTTTCTTTCTTTTTCTTCTCAGTTTTTTTAATTAATATACTTTATGGATTTTTTTCCCCTCTTCTTAGCTTCACTTGCAACCACATTAATGTAATATTTTTTTTCGTGTTTTTTTCATTATATTTGTTTATTTATTTTATTTTTAATTGTTTTTATTCTTAATAATTGTATAAATATTGTTGTAGGATTTGTTTTTCATATGATTTTCTTCTTCTTTTTTTCCAAGCGTTTTGAGTATTATAGAGTGTTGATTTATATTAATTTAATTATTTTATATTTTTGCAAAATGGATTTTTTTAAATATATTTAAATAATTACCAACAGAATTACATACGGTATGTTGCCGGGGAAAATACCAACGGAATGAAACGGATAATTATTTTTGCGTGCCTTTTTCTTCTGTAAATCTATCGATAATAATGTTTTTTTTATTATCAACAGATTTACTGACAAAAAAAAAAATTATCGATGAAAGATTCACCGACGGAGTATTTCTATATGTGATTGTGTTAGTAAAATAATTATTAATGAAATGATAGTAAAAATACTATACTGATAAAAGATTCTTTCGGTGAATCTAAAGATTGTGCATGGTAGCGTGTATCTAGTAATTAATTTGTTAAAAGTCTTGAATTAAGCTAGCTTTTGTAAAGCCATGATGATGGATAACCAATAGATTTTTAGCTTAGTGGGCACTTTTTGCACAGGAAAAGGGAATGAATGTTGAGTTCAAATCTCATCAACACTAATAATAACAAAAGATCACATGCACATATACTAAATAGCTAGCATGCTGGAATCGTTGACAAGATTTTTGAAAGGAATATGTAAGAAGTACTGTGCTCCAAACATTGCTTTACTTGGCTATGGAGATAAGAATATATCTTTACTTGCTAAAATGGAGAAGGTACTGTGCTAGAAAGCATTCTTGTTCAAGTGATTAACTATTCTTTCTCTTTGAAGATACTATGCGTTTATTATTAATTCTATAGTTCTGGAAACCTAATCCTAGTTCAATTTGCTGAACTGCTGATTTCATGCCTGGATTAGGGTATTGAACTGCTGATTTCATGCCTGGATTAGGGTGATTATTTACAAAAAGTGTTAAATAATTTCTTGTCTTTTCAGGTTTTGTAAGGTTTCATGAATCTATGAACTTTGCCTATATATGGTGCTGAGACTTGAGACAAGATCCAGTAAATGTTTTTCATCCATCCACTAATTGTACCCTGCCTGAATTCAACGACATAATATTCTTCAAGGCTCAATTATTTGGTGTCTCTGTAACATTTTGGAATTATATTTGTACATACATTTACCGCTCTGATCATGTAAGGACATATACACATGCTCACCTTAGTCACATGAAAAACTTTACCTGAAACATTAGTCACAGTCGATCCTTTAACAGGCTTTTATCTGATTAGAACAGTATATTCTGTATTTGTATCATAAAATTAAAGAAAAAGACAATGGATTCTGTATGGTCTTGATGATTGTACAATTGGCGCATGATTTTATGTATGTTAAATGCAAATTTAGGGTCATCTTGTTTTCTCTTTCTGAAAATTATACCAAGAAAAAGACAATGGATTCTGTATGGTCTTGTTAGGTTTATATATGTATATATGTATACATATAAACAAGGCATATTAAGAATTTGTGAAACTTTCTTATTGAAATAGGTTGCTTTATCAACTACATGCAGCATAAAAATAACATAGAATTGAATGGAAGGTAATGGTATATATATATTATAGACTTGGATTGCTTGATTTAATGTTTCAGAACATATGAAGCAGCAGCAACAACAGAAGTAAAGCAAGCATCCGTTTTGTAGGATAATATTCGATATATTGGAAATGAACTTAGCCATTTAAAGAATGACAAAAGAAAATAGAAACAAGAACATAACTAGAACAAAGAAACGAAAGAGAAAAGGAGGAAAGACAAGAATTCCCCTATTAGAATGCAAACAGTACAAATCTAGCTAATTACTCCAAAGAAGGAGGCTATTTGTACTTTGCACCAGATCATTGCCTGTGCAACTAAAATTCCCGACACTTGATTTCAACCACATAGCCAACCTGTGAATAATCAAGTCAAGAACTGTGTCCCAGCTTGGTTGTTTTGAATCGGAGTTCAGGTTATTCCGAGCCAACCATATATCCCACGCTATCCCATAAAAGAGAATATGCCAAGTTTTTTTTTTGCATCTTGCCATTAACCAACGAACGCCATTGCAGAATCTGATGATCTATCAATTTAGGAAAGCACCTGTAGACACCCCCACCCAAGAAAGGAAACAGTTCTATAATTTCCACACAATGAAGAAGAAGGTGATCTGATCGAAGTCTCAAGTTTGGTATCACAAAAGGGACATTAAGCTTCGTCCTGAAGAATTAATCCGCCGCGAAAAAGTAAGGATCTAGTAGAAATGCAGTTTTGAATAGCAAGCCAAATAAAGGAATGAACCTTTGGTAAAGTAAGGATCCATTTAATCTAGTAGAAATAAAGTAAGGATCGTCAATAGCAAGCAAAATAAAGTAATTAAGCATCCATTTAATTACTTTCTCTTAAATATTAGTGTTTATATTAGTGTTTATGACCCTTTCATCATCATGTGTGTATATATACACATCAAGAATCATTCCCAAGTGTCAAGAACAAGTGAATTAGAGGTAATTAACACAATAAACAATCAAGTTAGTAGTAGATGTGTTTGTAATAATTAACTCATAAATATTAATATAATCTTAATTAACCAGAACTGATTAAAATTAAGCACAGTAATCTATACATGTGATAACTGATTATCAAGTTAATTATATTACTCTTAAAAGTGATATTTTATGTTATAACTTTTAGTTACTGTTTTAGAACAGAAAACAATAAAGATGGTAACATGCATATCCTCCTTTCTTTTTTGTTTTGAAAAGATAAAAATTTAATTTAAAATTATTTTAAAAACATTTATTTTTATTTTCCCATTTATTTTATCTTTCCAACTAAACATGTTTTTGTTGATTCTATACTAACCTCCCTGGTCAATTGACGATCGTTTTACTAAAATATTTAAGAGTATTATATATATATCAATCAAGGTTACACAAGCCATAGGTAGAATGTTTGGAGAACCCAAAAAGCAACAAGCAATTACACAGTTATAAAAGTGGAAACATACAGCTTTTATAGCAGCTAGCAACAAGCACATCAGCATGTCAGTAGTAGCCCTTAGTAGTAGCCCAGAAACAGCAACCTGAAATAAGCATGCAGACCGTATAAAGCACCAATGACCTCAGTAACAAGGCCACAGGCACTGGCCATGAAATAACAGACTTGTATTATCAGAAGAGTAGCACTAAAAGGGAAAAAATCACAAAGAACCATGCTAATATTGCAGACAAGGGGACATAAATATATCAGCAAGAAGAGAGGTCCCGCTATAGGGCACAAAATCTCACAGAACCATGCAACAAAACATCCGAGGACTTAATTTATTGAGAATCCAGGGAGAAAAATAGAACTTGAGGTGAAACAAGCATGGGATCTCATGGTGACAACAGGATCATAACAAAACTGCAGCCGGCCTGTCAGTCGCCACAAGGAGAGAGACTCATGTGAATCAGTGAATCAAATATTGATAAGCAGTAAAGACAGTTCTGGCCACAGAGATCCTAAGAGATTTGGGCAACCTGTGATCAGAAGCAGAAGGACTTCCATATATGCAAAGCACAATTAATTAGCTTCAATTCAAGACATCAGGCAAAGAACAGAACCTGTGATCATCATATATAGGAAAAGGCTTTGTAGATGGACTGATATGATAAAAGACATAAAATTGAACAAGACCAAGGGAATAAGAAAGAGGAAGAGGAGGAATTAAAGAAGAGGGGCATGAAAAGCGAGAGACCACCAGAAGGATTACCTGCCTAGAGAAAACCAGTACTATTTATAGCAACTAAAGATCAAAAGAGAATACAAAAAGAAAAGGAAACCCTATACCTGATTTAGTGCTAGGCCTCCTGTAAGCAAAAAACAGAAAACCATGACATGTATGGCTAAGAAAGAAAGTTACACTAACTTATCTGATAAACTAAGAACAAGCATGCTGCAGTACTCGATCCTTTTCGAAGCAAGCCCTGGTGCAAAAAATACCATCTTCTAATATTACTTGCTCAAATGAGCATCTCAGAAACAGTAGCATTCCAGCAACATCATACACAGTGATACAAGTAAAAAATATATGCTCGTTGCATAAGGCTACTGCTGTTGGAATACTCATTTGAGCAAGAAACATTAAAAAGAGAGATTGAAGCTCAAATTCTCTCTCCCAGCTTTCTCTCTTTCTTATCAACCGTGGAGCTTTCAAGAGTTGCTAAACATGGCCATTCAGAATCCAGGCTTGTAGCTACAAATAGAAGGCCAAGATGCGTGGAACTAGGGCAAAATTACCACATACACCCTCGTCTTGCTAAGAAAAGGACAAGCATCGAAGGACACAGCCCCACTTTGAACGGCGTTGCTTCTCCCCAAGGGTAACTTAGGTTTAATCTTGCTGAGGGCAAACGGGTAGTTACATTAATAAGAGTATATAGAAAGTGGTGATAGCTAAGAGTTGCTATCATGGCAAGGAATCAAATGGCTGGAAGGTAGTGTAAATTTGTTGAGACTTGACGATCAGTTTGGGAGTAGAAAACAGAGAAAGGAATTGTAGTTGATCATGGAATGGCAGTTCAGCATATATAATTTCAAGCTCAACAACCATCAACATGACCATTAAAGTACAAGTTAAGCCTGTCATTTTTTACTATATAGTAAGTCAGTAGCAATTGAAGCCCTAGTTTTGGAAGCTACGTACCCTTCCAAATTTCATCTTCTTGTTAAAGACTGTTGTCAGTATGTATTATAAATTGGAGTTATGCTGCAGCTCTATTTATTTTTTCCATGCAAGATCATATGATCACCTCTAAAAGTAGACGATATTTTAACCTTAATTGGATAAATATTAATATTATTATACTCTATTAGAAACTCTATTCAAAACCGCCGACTGTGTGTGTGTGTATTTTTTATTTTAAGTTAAACAATAAATAATATTTGAGTAATGGATACTTTACTGAATATCCAAAACCCAATAAACACTACAAGAAAATTAAAAAATATCGATAAAATATTCTAGTAGCGTATAAACATTATTTCATCAAAAATTTATATTGTAGCTATATTTTTTCCATTGCAACATCATGTCACCTCTAAAAGAAAATGATAATTTAGCCTAAACTTAATAAATAGTGAACTCAAAATATATATTCAAATGGGTGAATTTGTTTAGTAATTATCTTATTTCAAACTCAATCCAAATCCAACTCAAAGATATGAATATATTAATTTTTTATTTTATATTAAAAAATAAATACTATTTGAGTAATGGATACTTCAATAATTATCCGAAACCCAATAAATATAATATGGATATTTATTTTTTCCATCCAAAAACATAATAAATAGAATATAAATATAATTAAAACTTTAACATGCATAACTATCGGTAGTCTTGGCAGAAGTTTTGGTGCTCGCCTGCAATTTCTAATCGACGAATTAATTATGTTACTTTCTTGGCCTCTCATAGTCACCGCCCCCTAAAACAAGGATTTGTTTTATCTTTCTAGCTTTGTTTACTGTTCTGGCCTCAGATTCTGCCCCATTTTTATCTTTTGTTTGGTATGGCTAGAAAACAACACCTCAATATTGGGATGAACATTTGAACTTCCTTTAGCCCACTATTAAGAATAGAAAACAGAACAATGTACTTTTAAGTTATTAGGTTTTAGCTGGTTTATTTTTTAAAAATTATTAATTTAAGTTTTGTAAATTTTAAAATTATTAAAAATTTATATAATCATTAATTGCAGAATTCATGAAATTAATTGAAGTAAGCTAATCCAGACATTATCATTAATATAAAAAAGAAGAAGACAACTTTGATTAGTGAAGCGGAACGGTAATGCTGAATTTTCTACACTAGACTTATGAGTCAATCAAGGTGGAATTTGGTCCAGGAAATTGAAGAATACATTAATTAATTTCAATTTGGCAAACTAGTCCCTCTCAGATTAATCTATGAAAGTATACATTAATTAATTTGCATGATAATAAGTGCCAACTTCCAACTGATCTATCTCTCCTAATCCTTTCTTTTGCTTGAAGGGAGTGCCAAGTAATAAACAAATCTTTTGTTGACAGGTCACTTCCATACACTTTTTTTCTTTCTTTTTTTGTGTGGAGAAAATCATGAAACACCTTAATTCGACAACCCTAACAATGCAATGAAGAATCACTTGTTTTTAATATTAAAATGAACGAACACATTGGAAAAGGTAAAAAATATGGGACACACTTACTTATATGCTGGAAGGAATATTCATTTTTGTGGAAGAAATGGCAAAGAAATACGTGATACATGGTGGTATGATTCACAAATAAATTAAAGAAAAGAAATCCCATGGCATAAGTTTCTCGTGGGTTTCAACGTCAAGAAAAGAAATCCCATACAATGCTTAAGGTCTAAGCAATATCTTAATTACTGGTTACTACTAAACAAAGATATGGATCTCGGATGATAATGATCGATGATTGTAAAAACAAAAAAATATATATATATACCAATTAAATTATATCATGTGTTATTTTTTTTTTGTTTTTACATAAAAAAATAAAATAAAATCAAAATAAATAACATGAAAGATAAATGAATCTTTATATATTTATTGACTACAGAAGAGTGGACACATGAGATGAGATATATATTACAAGATCTCATAAATAAAAATTAACCAATAAAATAATATTATATAACATGAAAAAATGAACCTAAAAGAACCTTCATAAATAGAGACTCTCATCTTAAAAAAAAGGATTCTTATATAAATAAAAAGGAGAAACAAAGAAGGAAAAAAAAGAGAAAGAAAGTAGGAGTAATGGTTGAGACAATAAATGATTATTATGACATAAGTTTTCTAACCGGTTCCAACATCAAGAAAAGAAATCTCATGCATTATTTTTCCTAATTAAAAATGAGTTATATATTATAGATCTAATACATCATCTAGATAAACAAAGTGTTGTTGGTAATTAAAAATTATCATAGTCAATATCAATATAATAATAGTGTTTCTTAATTATAGGCTTTATGTTCCGTGTCAAATTGATGGAGCTACAAAAAAAATTAAAAATTTTGGAATTTTCCTGGATGAACTCCAAAAAGTAATCTAGCAATGAATCAGCTTCAAACCCTAGTTACCAAAAAAAAACTCTTGAGGCCACTAGGTAAATATAATATATTATACACCCTGGCACCCACGATCACATGATTTACTTGACCATAGAAAATCGTAGCCTGTCTATCAATATGTAGGTGAATGTTTTGTGGGAGCCAAAGGTGTGAGCCAATAAGGAGATTCTTCCATGCTAATGAGTTTCATGCAACATGTGTTACCTCTAAAACCAGCAATAAATGGCGTCCCTTGCTTGTTCTCTCGAAAAACGTACAATTATACTCTATTCATTTCCCACGTCAATTCATGAAAATAGACCTTGTAATTTCTCAAAAATCTTTGAAACTCAAAAACCATTTATATTGCCAATATTATATGGTTGTATGATGATGGGTTGTACGTGTTTAGGTAGATAAACAATGGTTGGTAAGGTCTTGAAGATTCTTATATATATAAAACTAAATAAAAATAATCTAATTAAGCTTGAAATAAATTTCTCCACTCGCACATACAAGAAATAATTTAATTGATCAAATTTTAAGTTTATTGTTTAATGGTTATGAGTTCAAGTACTCTCAATAAAATTTATATGATCGTTAATTTCAGGGTCTATAAAATTAATCGAGATGCGCATATGTTAGTCCGGGCACCCACATTAATAAAATAAAAAAAACACTTGTCCTAAACACATAAGTATTGACATGAATATGAGAAATAAATCAAAATAATTATTGAAATACCATCAACTCAAGCTGAGTAATGCACGACTAAGGAAAGCTTGAGAGTTTAAAGTAGTTAATAAAACAAAATTATTAAACCCAACGCAGCTCGTTATCTTATCCAAGAGTCAAATTATAAATTTAATTAGCTAATCTAATTAAGATGATGTTCAAGTTTAATACATTGAGTGAAATATAAAAAATAAACTTACAAAACATCAAAAAACAGAAGAAAACAAAACCTACAAGACAGAGCTTTCAACTAGATATCAGCCTTGGAGAGAATGCCAAAGGATGGGGCAAGAGTCTGTGGCAATGGGGTTAGCTAGATGGAGGAAATGGACAATATTCATTTATTATCTTTCCAAGTTTGGTACCATGCAAAAATCACAATGCTGATACGAGAACAGAATCACGCACCTGTAGAGACCATATGATACTTTAAACGTTTTCACAAAACGATCGAAATAGGGTAGGTGTATCTAATGATTGCAAGTGCATGCCTCTCTCTACAATTTCTAACACACAGGAGATAAGGTAGAGGAGCCATTAGAGGCAGCTACCCTTCCTCCATGGGCCGAGGAAATGAGGTCTAGCTAGCACTGAGAGGCGTTAATTTAGAATCAGGTGAAGGATATATATGTTAATAATGCTCTCCCTGATCATTCAAGTGCTTCTGTTAATGGTATTTTTTATTAATTAATCTATCTATTATTCTAGTTAAAAATATATATAAATGATTCAGCAACTGGCTGTGAAGCCCAGCTTTTCATAACATTAATTAGCTTATATACGGTATTATGTTACGGTTGCTTTTTAAATAATATTTTTTACTTTTAAAAAATATATATTAATTTAAAATTAATAAAATAATTTCAAAACTACTTTTACTTTAACGTAGTGTTGCCACAAAAGTAAAAGACAAAGGCCGTGCGCATCCGGGGAATCGAACCCCGGTCAGTACCGTGGGAGGGTACTATGATACCACTACACTAGATGCGCCTGTTTGCTTTCCGAGTTCCAATATCTAATACCTATCTTTTAGTTACAAGAACAGCCTCCTCCTAGTTCTAAATTTTGTTTGAATCACTTGAGATTGATAGAGTAAATAATTCTGGGATATGTTGATGACGGTGGTATCAAACAATGCACCAAGAAAAAGGACTAGGAGAATATGACATGGGAGGGAGAAAAAAACAAAGGGGTCTCAGTATGGTAGCTTTCATAAAATTTTTGTGTTCAAGATTCACTGAGAATGAAGATTGTCTTGCTCTATATCAATTTGGAACCGCTCAACATAATTCTGAATTTATAAAATGTGGGAACATATATTAATCATGAGATAAACTTGAGGTCATCGGCAGCCCAGTTCAGCCCTTCCATCAGGACCAATGGATGTGTTTCTGCAAATCTTCTGAAGATCAATGTAGCCGATAATGGTATCCTCGAAAATAGCATCTTCCAGTTGAGCTTCATCAAATGTGGAGCCTGATAGCACAGTGTTCTTAAATACAGCTCCTTTGAGATCAGCTTTTCCGAAGTTAACTCGGTCTAAAACAGCATTTGAGAAGTCTACTCCTGCAAATAATTGGAATCATTGTTATCCTATGAGTTCCTTGACCGCTACCTTTCACATTTTCAAATAAAACAAGAGGAAACACTTCAGGAATGTACAGAAAGAACCATAGTTACTCTACAAATCCTACGTAGGATTTGCTGCTTTCTGATCAGTCTGAAATTCATATAGCTATTCTAGGAAACTACACGTATTTCAGGGATATATTTTTGGTTTGATTTTCGAAGAGCATAAATGATCTGCTTCAGTTTTCAGATAGTCAAGAAAAATATATTATAGCTGTTGATGAAGGGTAGATTGATGCCAAGAGATCAGTAGGCCATAAGAAAAAATTTAAGTGTTAATTGATATTTGGCTTCGATTAGGAGAATCACAACAAAGCATTAAGACAAAAGAATGAAGTGATTCGATGAGAGCTTGAACGTCAAGTTTATTGCCCTGAATGTCAAATCCTCAAGGCATAATAAGCCATTGCTCATCCTTACATTTGCATATATTTCTACGTTTCTCAGAGTTTGCTAGTATAGACCTGCATTTGTTAGAAACAAAAACTTGTCATTTTCAATGGCTTTCAAGCCACCCATATCATTTGCACTACCAGAAAGAGACCATTTGCAGGCTGCTTCATCATTTCCATGGACAAATTCGCCTTCAAATGCAAAAGGGAAGGAAAGAAAAGAAGACTTGTGCTTTACATGAGCTGCTCATTTAGTTCTGTTTCCCTCTCCTCTCTTTGTTTATGCATGTATAAAAATGTGCATTTGTGTAGATAAATGTGCATAGACATTTTCATTTTTCAACCTTGAAAAATTTGCATCAATGTGCTCATCATCTAGGCGTAGATGATCTAGAGAGGATAGCCGAGGACTGAATGGAAAAGTTACCTCTAAAGCTAGCTCCAACAGCATAAGCCTTAGACATTACCACTTCTGTCATATCAGCACCATCGAACTTCGCATCTGACATGAGTGCTGCTGCAAGAGACTTCCCCTTTAGATTGGATTTGTCATTTGTATAATCACAGAAGCGAAGATCAATAGGCTTGTCATAAACACCATTTGCTTGACCAATCGTGTTCCCGACAAATGCCTTCTCACATCGGTTGGGTTCTGTCGATAGTGGGGGTAGCCTCTGCAAGGCAAACATATTGAATCTAGTAAAATTTAAGAACATTGAAATTAGCTTCTATTAGTGTTGTTACTATTATTGCTATTGTTCATATGGCAACAACATGCTCTGTGTAAAAAAAAATTAAAAAATTAAAAGATCAAAATGCCGGATGGCATAAGTAAGTTCAAACGAAAACAAAGTCATCCACGATTCAACACATACAACAAGATAGCAAGAGGTGATCTAACAATTCTGTAATTCCAACATTCACTATTTTTTAATCGTTCAAGAGTAAACCACAAGTGGCTAAACATCAATTTCTGAAAAAAATAATACAAAGCAAGAGTCCGACACTGCTGCACCCTCTTAGGCAGAATAGCAAGATCTCTATTGCCAACAATTAATTGAAAACATCTCTTTCCAATGATCCCGCTCTTTCAACAACATGAATCCTTTCTCGACTCAAGCCAACACACTTCCTTTCTAACAATTGTGATTTAATAAATCTTCTGAGTAAATTAAGAAATAAATCCTAGACCCTTTGACCCAAGTTGCTTTACCAAAGACTAGCAAGATCTCTATTGCCAACATATAAGTGAAAAGATTTCTTGCCAATGATTCACCTTTTTCGACAACATGAATTCTTTCTCAACTCAAGTCGACAAACTTACTTTCTAACAATTGTGATTGAATAAATCTTCAAAGTAAGAAATAAATCCTATACCCTTTGACCCGAGATGCTTTACCAAACACATCAACTAACAAGAGTGGCCATTCCTTTCATTCAAGAAATGTTCAGGCTATTTCTACACACCCAGGATTTTTTGCAACATGCCATCATAAGGAGATCTCTCCTTCAAGGTTCAATTCTTAGCTCCCTCACCCCCACTTCTCCACCAGCAGTCTCTCCAAGATTTCACACAGTTCCCTTTAGATCATAATTGAATAGCTTTGACAATTGCAAACATATTTAGGCAATGCTTCAAAACTTAAAAGGAATTGTTTTGTCCGAAATATCTAAAATTAAAATACAATTTCTATTTATAGATGCTTTGTTTAATTGTAAAAATAAAGTTCTAAAATGGGCTCTTCCAACCTGAGCAGCAGCAATTACAGGTGAAGCAGTAGTCACAGCCCAAGCAGCGAGAATGCCACAAGCCACATAATTAATCTCCTTCTTAAACTGAAACAAGCTTTCCCTTGATTTAGAACCATCTCTACTACCTGCCACTCACAAGAGCCACAAAACCAGCGAATGTTGACCACATTTTAAGTCGCCCCATTAAAGAAAAATCCCTGATAAGCAACAAATTTGCAAACTCTAACCTGTTAAGAGGATGTGAAGGATCTAACTTACCAGAACAGCAGATTTTGAGAGGTGAGTGAAGGTCTGGAATGGGAAATCGACGGCGCGCAGAAGAGAAGTGATAAAGAGGGAATTTGTTTTGAGAGAGAGGGAGGGAAAAAGTTGCTGATGCCATTTTTAATCAATCACAGGAGGGAGAGGTTTCTATCTTTGTGTTGTTTGTCTGTCAAGTGTCAGCTCATTGTTGATTTTGGGAGTTATCCGTTTGAAAGGTTTGGTTCCAGGATGGACATTCATGCATGCATCTGACGTGGCGGAACACATAGGAACAGGTTGTGTCTTTTGTTGCCAAGTCCACTTGTCTACCATTGAACAAAATATCTCGTCAGGATAGACTCATCTCTAACACTGGTCTTGGCATACTAGTCATACCTTATTTGGGTATTCATCCAAAAATAAATAAATAAATATCTAAACCATGAGGTTACCAAGCCAGTTCTTGAATCATTAAATCCATCATTTTATTAAAATAATATATCTTGTTTTTTTCGTTGTTATTGTTTGATTAGAGTTTGGTTAATTCATTGAAAATTTAAGGGATGTAAAATAAATCTGATAAAATCATTCATTTATTTAGTTTAACTAAAAATTTTACAAGAGTTGATTTTTTTTAATCAAACTGATAAATTTCAGAATATTTATAGATTGATAATGTGATATATATATTCTTTTTAATTGATCAGAGACTTTTTGTTTTTGTAGTTGAAATCATGTTTCATTATTTAAAAATAAAAAAAAATTATATTTTTAAATTGTTTTGATATAATAATATTAAAAATAATTTTAAAAAAATAAAAAATATTATTTTTATATATTTTCAAATAAAAAATACTATAAAAAATATTCCCTACCAATACCAAACGACCAAAACTAATTAACCATAATTAATTCCTTTAACAGACGAGGATGTAAAAGATGATGGGGGTTTACTAGCAAAGATCATCCCAAATTACAAACTAAAATAGTCAAATTATAGGAAATAACCCTAGAGGGCCTAACCCCAACTTGAAGAGCCCAACAGTAATCCAGCTCTGTAAGGAGCAGGAGAGGAAAACAGGCTTTTGTTAAATCCAAGAGAAAGCAATTGACACCTTGGTATTTGGGCTGGTTTGAATTTTTTTCAGAGTCCTTAAATTGTTTTGTTTTGGAGAGTCCAGCCCATTCCAACATGTTAATTGCTTAATTATATTTATATCATCTACATTAGACTTTCTTAAATAGGTCGTAGAGTGAATTCAACATTCTTAAATTTTCCTTTCACATGAAAAAATTATGAAATTAATCTCTTATGAATGTATCAATTAGAACATGAATCAATAACTTATTAATTCTCAATTATTAAAAACTTAATCTCAATATTCAAAAGCGAAACATTTTACCCGATGTTCCAATTTTTATTCATTAACTAAGCTATAAATATACATAGTTGGACAAATCAGGTCTAAAGACCTTAAACAATTTAAAATGATATTTTTTTAATATAATTATTCAGACGAGGCAATTTAAGATTCAATATGAACCGATTTTTACAAAAAATTAAAGAAATTAATCAAAATTGACATGTGGCCTATCTAAAACCCTTTTGCTTTATTTATTTTTTTTTTAAAAAAAACATATCATTATGAATTTTATATATATATATATAATTTAGTTTAATTACTATGTTATTGATAGTTAAATTAGATGTATTGAAAGCTTTTAATAACATAGTCGCAGAGAAAGAGGATTCTTTTATCTTGAGTGCCAAAGAGTTGGTGACACAAGAGTACAAAAGAGAACAGAAACATGTGTAATTAACAAGTACTTCACTTAGTGGAGGAAACAGGTTCGTTAATCATAAGTACAAAGCAAAACCCTAGGTAGTGCGTAGAGTAGGGATTGGCAACAAATGCTATGTTCTTTGTCGGGTTTTTGTGATTGGATCTATTACAAAAGTTTTACTCAAGTTAATACAAAAAATAACTCCACTAATCTCCCAGATCAAAAGGATGTTCTTTTTTTTTTTGGTAAGCTGACTAATCAAAAGGATGTTCACTAAGGTCTAGAGCTCAAAGTTTATATGATGCTACTTAGGTTTTGTCCCTTGAAACCCAAGTCATTGTTTTTTGTCTCCTAATTAAGGGACCTCAGAAATCATCATAAAGTGCTAATTGCATGGTATTAAGAGTATAGTATGCCCATTAGTGCTTTAATTCTGTAAACCACGTCAAATTAATGGCTTTGTTTCTGTCTTATTTACCCTAAAAGGTATTGGATTATGATGTAACGAAGCATGCGGTGTTTAATTATTATACTTAGTGGAGACATGAGTTGAGTTATAAGCTGAGTAGGTTAACTAGAATTGGTTTAAAATATCATTATTTTAATATATTTTTTTAAAAAATTATAAGTTAAAATGAGGGTATCTGAATTTTTTTAAAAAAAAAAATTAAACAAGTTTTGATGGGATTAATTAAGTTACAAATATATTAGGTTACTGAAATATACAAGGTTAACTCTCATTTAATTTAATTAGAAAACTATATACCAACCAGGTTACATTTAATAATACTATAAAAAGTAGAAAACTGACTAATCAACCATAAAAGATGTTGGATTAAGGGTAAGCTTTTTTAATGAAATGCAGAAACATATGCGAAGAGGAATCCAAGGTCACTAACCCACTACATGGCACCCACCCACGTGGATGTTTCACATTGAAAAGAATTGAAAAGGCACAAAGTTACGTTATTATTTCTTATAATGATTTTATCAACTTGAAGCCTAAGTTTAGAAATTGAAATTCCCATCACCAGCCTCCCATGATAAGTCTGTAACTCCCTTGAAATGATTCAAGAGAAGTTCTTGTCTAAAAAGGATGAAAATTTAGTGTTAATAATTGGCAGTGGCGTCACCTTCCTCCCCCAGCTTGGCCTACCAGAACAGATCACGGCTTAACCAAAAACAGAGCACCGAGATTTAAATCCATGTTTCTGTATTTCCTTGTTGATGCATAGTTTTTTTGCTCTGTTCTTTTAACTTTTTAGCCAAGTACTGAAATGGGCTAACAGGTGATAATTTACTGTGCCATCAGCATCTGATGGGGAAAAAAACAGAGTCTTAGATTGTTACAGTGTTACAGAACAGATTGAGAGAAAAAAGATGGGACATGATTTGGTAATAAATCACTCTCTGAGATAGCCATGGTACTTGAGATAGAGACACAATTATCAGGCATACAAGCCGAGCACGAATGCTCATCAATTTTCATTTTCCAGGCCTCTTCCCCCAACAGTTTACAAGGAAATTAACCTCTGAACATGTTCATTTACATAACCACAATTGCATATGCTAAACTCGGGGCATTTCTTCTAGATTTTCTGAAGATAAATAGCCTCAAAACTAATCTAAGTAATGTTAGAATAAATTATGAGATACAGTATACAAAAATCTGTTAGTGGGGAAAAAAAGAGAGGATGATCACCACTCAAGCAATGATCAAAGTTAGTCAACTGCCTGCCAGCATCCATGAAATAATAAAGGCTAGAAGCTTTCATCTGGAAATCCAATCACCATGCAAATCGGGGAATCAACATACACAAGCACTGGGCTAATCAAACAAGTCATTCACCTGAAAATGAGGCTGAATACAACCCCACCGTCAAGCTCAGGTGACATCGACCCAACCAAGCAAATCAGGGACTCAGCATACGTAAGCACTCGGCTAATCAAACAAATCATTCAACTGAAGATGAAGCTTAATACAACCCCACCGTCAAGCTCAGGTGAAATCGACCCTACCATGAAGCATGAAATGGCAGACAAACAATTCAATCATTCAGATTGGCCACCAAGTTATAATGGCAGAGTTCCCTACCATTTTTCTCCCAAATAAACTGCAACCACCAGCTCTGGATTCCCTCCTCTCATTTTAGCAAGCCAAAGAAAGAGGTTAAACAAAGGTCCCACAAGCACCTCTATAACTCTATTATAAAGAGAGAGAATCTCAAATTGGTCTCTCATAACACATGACTTGCACATCTTTTACTGGGCTGAGCAGACAAATTTCTGGTGCAAAAATTATCAACAAATTGTATAATTAAGCTGGGAATCTAGATAGGCTAACCTCAGCCTCTAGCTCTTCCCAAGCTACATAACCATCACAGCCAAAGAACTGTTGCCACTTGTCATTTATGCTTCTTTTACAGTACACCCGTGATACAAGAAGGGCCCATCCCGAAGTCTCAAACATTCATCTACACTGCATATTCTCAGCAAAAGTTGAGGAAGCTGGCGACTTTTTATGATGTCAAACTCAATGCTAATTGGTCAGCTACGCAACATCAGATTTTGCGGCAGGTAATCCATCAAAGGGAGCACTGAAAATCCCAACAAATAGGATCAATCTTGATTCTCGGAAGCACTGCTATTCCACCATAGGTTAATCAGAAACCGGTAACCCATAATTGTGGAATGATTTTATTCTTCCATCCCACCCTGCAGTCACAATGACTAGACCCCAAGCGTGAGAACTGTCTGCGCTCTGGCATGAAGTTTTCAGAAACTTGTACTGGGATTTGTGCATTGCTGATGATGTCGATAATGGGCTCGAGGAAAGCTTTTCCTCTGGCCAAGTAGCGCAACCCTTGGGAGAAGATTCTGAGAAATATTCTTGACTCAGAGAAAAATGAGCAGGAGAAGAAAGAGGCAGAACTTCCTGTGAGTTATTGTCAGAGACACGAAAACCCCATCCATTATCTAAGCTCCCACATTTCAATCCACACCAAGGTATAGCAACAGATGCATTGGCAGAGAAATGCTCATAAGACCTTGAGTTTCTTGATTGAGTAGTAGCAGATTGTTCCTGATCAATGTAATTCCACAAATGTACATTGGAATCCTCACAAGCCGAGATAATATGCTTTCCATCCAAAGTAAAAGATGCAGATATCTGGTTTGCTGTATTGCCTAAAGAGCAGGGAGAAATTTAAGAAAATCAGGATTAAAAATTAATCAGTTTAGATAACTAAGATAATAAAACAGTCTTATATTTCACACATTTCATAACATTACAGGCAGCACACCCATTTGGGTTTCACAATATGAAATCTACAAGCAATTAATGTTCAACACAAAAACTTCTGACTTGTCTGAAACAACATTAATAGATGACATTGAAAAGATAACAAAATGGAAGCTAAAGATACGTACTTTTATATTTGCCTATCACATCAAGTCCTTGAAGAATTCTGACTTGTGAATCAGCACAACTCACCATTACTTTGGTTGAGTCTTGTGGGGAAAACTGGAGTTAAAGGCATATAATGAAGTAAAATAGTAAGCAACATGAACAGAGAAAAAGCAGCAAAAGCAACATTGTAAGGCAGGAGACAAATACCTGGAAGCCAGTTATTCTTTTGCAAGGTGACTTCTTTTTACCAGGTAAGCAGATCTGAGCATCGAGTTGCAAGTAGCTGTCTGAACCTGATGAAACTATAGCTCATTTAGTGAATATGCATTTCTTCTTTAAATGCATAAAACTCAAGGTTAATCTGGGGCAAAACTAGATCTTTATTACCATGGAACCTAAATTATTATGAACCTTTTCAGAGATACAACCCATTTAAACCAGTAAATTCATGCATAAAATCCATAAAACAATCCCTCCCTACATGAGGGACTGCCCCTACGACATGTAATTCAACCAGGATATAACAAGCTGTCAAAAGAACTACTTCTACAAATGAAAAGTAACAGCATTTTGACTTACTTATGTCCTAACACCTAAATAATGCAGTAGGTGCTAATTATCTGAATATGCATACCTGACATGTTATAAAAGCGACAGTTTCCTGTCAGAGAGCCAACGATCCCTCCCTACATGAAGAGAAGTTTTTCCATGAGGTCACTTAACATGGGAAAATACACCCCCAGATCCTCAATTCTTTAAGAGAAAAGAGTTGAGGGAAATTTGTCAAACCTGCCCATCTGGACGATAACACACTGCCGTAACGATATCTTTTATATCAGTCCAATCAACAACTTGGCAACTATTAACTGCCCATATGCGGACTTTTCCATCAATTGAACCACTCATGAAGTGATTATCATCCACAGGGTTAAACTGAACAGAGGTTACTGCATCACATACAAAATAAACAAATAAACAAATAACCAAAATAAAGAGAAAGGTAATTCAACTTGACTAACAGGTAAACTAACAGAACATATGTTGGGAGAAACTTAAAATTAGCCAGAAGCACACCATAATTGCTGTGTAAGAAAACTCTGAGGCAACAGTCACGTCCCACTTGCCATAGACAGACAGTTTTGTCCACTGAAGCTGATAGTAAATGCTGCTTTTAAAAAAGAAGAAGAAGAATTTCTGTAAATATTATGCTTTGTTTTCTTCAGTTTGTTAGAGAAATGCATCCACTATGAAGCAACTTACATTATTTTTGGACCATGAGAGATCCAAGATCTCTTCCCTGTGCCCATGGAACTCGTGCAATGGTTTCTCCAAAATCCGGAAAACTTTTGGAGGGAAAATGACACATGCAGAATCTGATGTTTTCCTCATGCTCCTCATTTTGGCCGTCTTTTCTTTTTCAACCAAGAGGGGTTTCAACTCGGATAGTTGGTTCACCGTGAAGTATATGCAGGATGGATCTATTTCTGGAATGTCAAGTTCATTTGATCTCTCACTCTCCAGGACCTGCCAGACACGCACAACCCCATCCTCGCCAGCACTTGCAAGGTACTGCCCATCAGGACTAAATTTCATGGTCAAAATTGAACCCTCATGGGCCTGGATATCTTGTCCTTTATAAAGAGCCGAGAGTTCCTTTATTCGCTTCCCATATCGGTGAACCTTAACTCTTTGTACCCTGTACCGCAGAAGTGCATCATCATCATCATCATCATGTCTCAATTTGTCAGCTTCCCGTAGGCTATATACAATGCATGAAATGGAACGTATTCTACTCAACCACCCCTTCTTAAGCCTCCTCGGAGTATCCACCAAAGTATTTGGTTCCCCAACTTCATTCTGCATAGGTTTCTGAAATGAGGGAGAAGACTCAGAGATGTTCTCAGATTCCTCAGCTGTTACTGACTGTTCTGAGTCCACTTCACAACCTTCATTTGCTTTCACATCTTGCCCCAATTCATCTACTTTGCACATCATTCCCCCGCCTGAATCCCCTTCTCTGCAAACAAAATTCCCCAACAAACCCAACTCCGCTGACAAACTAGATTCACCATTAGACCAACATGACATCATAGATCGAGTAGAGCAAAATTCATCTTCGAAACATGACTTTCTCAATACAGTCCCACTGCTTTCTGTAATCCGATCACTCTCTCCTTCTGGACTAAATGCTTCTAAATTCCTATTCCCATTTTCATTTAAACCAATTCCCATCCAATCAAAGAACTTACTCCGCTGCTCCTGAACACTTCCAAGGCTCTTAATCCATAGTTCATGGTGAAGACTACTAGTAACAGAGTTGTCGAAACTAGAATGAGAATCAAATATCTCAAAGCTATCAGACTTTGCATCAGAAATTGATGCAATGTCTTCATAGGCATCAAAAAATCGGTATTCTTCTTCACTCAAACTTCCCATTATTCTTTGAGTTCAACCCATGAAACCCCTTCTCAAGGAACCTTTTTTAAGCTATGCTAAAAACTATATCCCTCAACACAAGCAATCCCAAAATAGCTAGAAAAACAAAAACAAATCAGAAACACAAAAACCAAGATCAGCCTCTAGTTTCCCTACAAAAAACTTAATAAATCAAACAGCAATGACAACATTAAAAATAAAATAAAAACTAAGAGATCAAACATGGATTCCAATCCAAACCCATTGAACCTGGTCCTCTCAATAAATTAAATAAAAAAGAAGATCGACACTTAAAATAACAAAACCATCAAAATTGAAACTTCAAAAAAATTCATCTTTCACTCAAAAGAACCAAACTTTAGCATTCAAAACATAATCTCACCACACAAAAATAAAAACCCATCAACATGAAGTAGAAGATCGTGTGACTGCATTAGTAGAAAGAAAACAGAATTATGAGTTGCGTATTACCATTAAACAAACAAAAAAGTTTCAATTTTTTAAACAAAATTTTAAAATAATAAAAATAAAAGGAAATGCTTACAGGGGTTTGTTTTGTTTTGTTTAAGAGATTTTTCTGAAAATGAAGAGAGCAAAGGTCAAAGCATCCATTAAAATTTGTAAAAGTTTTAGTCTTCTCATATATGTGAAGAAAGCAAGGAAACAACAACGACAGTATAACAGAAGGAGAAAATAAAATAAAAATAAAAATAAAAATAATTAAGAGAAAAAACAATGTACACAAATAAATTATAAATTAAAAAAAATAATGGAAGGATAAAACAGGAAAGAAATAATTTCCTTGATAATCGTGAACTGATGGCCCGAGAAACGAGAGTTGCTCTTTAACTCTCTCTCCACAGTTCTTCCGCCTGGTTTATTTTTACATTTGTTTTTAAAAAAATTAATTTTTATTTTATTTTAAATAAATATTTTTTTAATATATTTAAATTATTTTAATACGCTATGAAAAATAATTTTTAAAATATAAAAAATTATTATTTAATAAATTTTTAAATAAAAAATACTTTAAAACATAATCACAATCACACTTGTAAATTTATTTTTCAAATATACTTTTTTAGCTCTATGTCTCATTTTAATTACTGTTTTAAAATTAAAAAAATAAAAAGATACAGAGAAGAGTAGGTTGCTTTCCGTGTTATTGGAGGGCCGAATTAAACTTTTTCTTGAATATAAAAATAATATCAAATAAAAAAAAAGATGACAGAAAAAATAAATCAAGCACATATGAATTCAAATAAAATTTTGACTCAATAATATATTGATTTAACCCATGTTAATTATGTTTATTTGAGCAAACCTGTAAATCAGTCATAGACTGTATTTGTTTTAATAATTTTTTTAAATTTTTTTTTATGTAAGTATACAACAAAAACATAAAAAATAAAAGGTGAATTGAAAAAAAATTAATATAACAATTTAAAAAAAATAATGATGACATATTAAATTAATCTAGATCAATTCAAATTAATCTAATAAAATCACAACTTTAATCTTGAAACTGGAATAATCTTGTAAAAAAAAATCAAAATAAATATGATAAATGATGAAATTTGGGAAGTCAAACAATATATTATCTATCTGTCTAAATTTCACCCATCATTATGATGAATGTAAAATTAAAACATGTGTTTTTTTTATTTTAAAAACTCATTTTAAACCTATTTTAATCTAAATAACACCCTCATAACATTCAAAAACCAATTCACCACGTTAAAAAACTCAAACATGGTATAAAAATATAAAATCAAACCGAGTAAAAATTATCTTTCATAATTTTAATTTGTCTTTTCAGGCAATATTAAAATTTAAAATAATTATCATTAAATTTCTCTTATTGAATAGAGTTCGTTGATATTAAAATCGATCTTTTTGATATATTTTTTTAATCTTCATACATTAACCTAATACAACTTTACTATTTTTTTTAATCTAAAAATCATTTCTAACAATTCAACCTAAATTTTTGTTGCTTATTTTCAGATGTATAAAATATGATGCAGAGGAGAGGGTACATCATAGTTTATAGGTAATTTACTTATAACTAAAGGTTTAGTTGGGTCAAATGGTGTAAACTCCATGGGAATATAATAAGAACCGACTATATTGCAAAAGTGCATGACCAATCTTTTTGGGAAAATTCCATTTCGACATTTTATTTTTTATCAAATCCATATATTAAACTTTGTGTGGATAATTTTATGCATTCCACCATACATTTGTTATATTTATTAGGCAATTCAATCAAACAATTTTATTAACCTTAATTGTTAATAAAAATCCATTTGTTAGCTAAGATGAAAAATATTAATCATATGACGTACAAGGCTATTTAAGATGCTTAGCCCCAGTTTAATAAAAGAAAATGTTTTTTTAGAAAAATATAAAGTAAATGAATCAAATGATTTACTAGTTCTTCTCTTTCTATTCCCCCCCCCCCCCATCAAATTCGTGATTTCAAGGTTTTTTTTATTATTAATATAGTTATTTGAATCAGCTTATATGTTCCTCGATTAATCTCACGGGTCCTGAAATTAATGATCATGTAAGCTTTCAGTGGCCATGATATTTATGAGGCTCAAACTAGTGATATTTAGAAAACAAACTTAGAGCCTAACCAGTTGAACTACACCTGAAATTGGTTGATTTCAAGGTTTTTATGAGAGGGTATCATGTTGCTTTCCGCATCTAGTTTATTTACTTTATTCTTTCATACAAAAACTGAATTTTTTAATTAAATACAAGTAGTATTTGATATTATGATGGTGGTTGATTTTTAAAATATTTTTTTATTTAAAAATATATTAAAATAGTTAATTTAAAAAAAAATTTATGACATCAACACATCAAAATAATTTAAAAATATAATTTTTTTTAAAAAAATTAAAATTATTAAAAATATATGCCACGTGATTAATATTTTATAACTTATAAAGTTTTGACAAATAAAGCAAATGGATTTTTGTTAACTGTTAACAGTAGGATTGTTTTGCCTAATTTACAAATGATATAAAGTCAAACTTACGAGTATCATTATTACATGAAAAGCAATCTATCCTTTCCTTTTACTAATTTCATGATAATTTGAATGAGTTTTTTTTTTTTAAGTTAACTTATTTAATGAAATAATAAACAAGGTTTAAATATTATCAAACTTTGACCCCTTGAAAATCAATCCAAAAAATATATTTATATTATATATGTATTACTATTATATTATATTGGTAGTTATCTTAATCCCCACTTTCTATTCAAAGCCTCAAGCATTTGACTTGGTAATTTAGAGTGGAATATCTCATTCTTTTTGGCAATTCGAGTTTCGAATAATTAATTAATTAACTAACTAATTAAACGATATATTTCTTTATTTTTTTGTTTTTTTATGATAGGAGGCGTTTCAATTTTGTATGATAGTGGCTCTTTCGTTGAGCCATTTATTTCTTGTTTCAGAATTTAATTTCGATTATTTTTTAAAAAAATTTTACTTAAAAATATATCAAAATAATATATATATATATATATATATTTTAAAAAAATTATTTTTGATATCAGCACATTAAAATGATCTAAAAATATATATAATTTAAAATAAAAAAAAAATAAAAAAAATTCAAAATTCTTTAAAAATACTTTTAAAACATAAAAACAAACCTTTGTTCTTAATAATGTACGCAATCTTTTTCAACAACAAACCCTTTTCTTGTATATAAATTAGAGATTATCCTAAAACGACACTTCCCGGCATTAAGATTTCAGATTTTGCAAAAAAAAAAAAAAAACATTGTGTTCAAAGAAATATAATTGAGGTAATTAAGGTTTTTGTAATTGAGAAAGAACTACCCTCGTTATTTCTCCTTTATATATATATATATATATAATAGAGATTTATGTAGAATTTAAGTAATTTATGAAAGGTGGTGACAGTTTACAGAGCAATTTATGGAAGGAGGTGGGCGATGACCGTCCTGAGACGGAGGAGTCAATAGTCGGAGGCCGACAAAAATGGAAGCAATAATGGCTCATAAAGAGCATAGGACTCCCATGTTTATGCATGCATGTTTGTTAATAATAATTGATTGGATTCTGAACAGGAAAATATATGTGATCGAGAACAAATTCTCATATCCTGCCAATGCGAAGGTGAAATATTTAAAATAGGATCAATAATTAGAGGGTGATTCTACCTCATTAGTTTGGATCGCATGATAATTCTTAATGATGATAATAATAATAGTCAATTATGAACTTAAAAATAATAAAACTAAATTATACATAAGAAATTTCAGTATGATCAAAAACTATTTCTAAGAAATTATTAGGAGGTAGCAAAAAAACCGACAAAGTGATTAAATCAAGAAAACCGGAAAAAAAACGATCGAAAAGGCCAAATCGTGAAAAAAAATTAATTAAAATTTTAAAAAAACCGACCAGTTTGGTTTTAGGCTTATAAACCTAAAACTAAAAAACCAAAACCCAACCTAAACCGGAAAAAAACTGGAAAACCAAGTCAAACCGGTTTGAACTTGTTTTTATCTTAAAAAACCGAACTGAAACCGGTCGTTTGAACCGGTTTATGTTTTTTTAAAAAAAAAATTAGTTTAATTTTTTTATATATATAAAAATGAACCCAACTGAAAGTAATGATCCAAAAACTATGGAGTCATAAGCAAGAGAGTGGTGCTAAATTTTAATTTTTTTAATCACAATTAACAATATATTTTGGATATTGAATTTTTATATGCAAATTAACTTTCTACTATTTTTTATATTCTTTTATTAATTCCAAATCACTTGTTTTTTTTTTCAAAAAAAATATTTGGATATTAAATTAACAATTATGTATATAAAAAGGTCTAATACCAGTTAGCTTATAGTTAGATTTGAGTCGTCTTTTTATCCTTTCAAAAAAAGACTGGCCATATAGCCAACAAAAAACCAACAACCAAAGAACTCCTAACAAAAGTTCTCAACAGCGCGGTAATCACTAACACCAGATTGTCAACTTTGTGACCAAACAGCTGGCCATATAGCCAAATGATGTCTCAAGTATCGTCCTGCTAATGTGGTTGCCAATTGTGCTACCACAAATGTTCAAGAGAACGAAGTGACTTATGGATTCACTTGAGACATCATTGAAAATAACTTTTACTTCTTTTAAAAATTGAATATTTTAAAAGTACTAAATTGACAAATAACCTTCTTTCTTGAGAGATAGTAAAATCTAAAAATTATTCATTTGAAAGGCAACCTACTTTGTTAATGAAAATTCTAAATTTTTTTAGAAATAGTCTAATCATTCCAGGCGATTTGCATGTTGGTGAAAAGCCTAAAATTTTTCAGAAATAATCTAATTATTCTAGGTGACTTGCTTGTTGGTGAAAAATACAAGGATTTCTCAGAAATGATCTAATTGTTCTAGATGACTTGCTTGTTTGGTGTGAAAAATTCAAAGGTTTTTTAAAAGTGCTGTAATTATCATGAGCAACCTGCTTGTTAGTGAAGAACTTGAAAGTTTTTTAACATTAATTTCATTGTAATGAATGATCTACTCGATTAAAAAATACAAAGATTTTTCAGGTGGCCTGCTTAGGCGAAAAATATGAAGATTTTTTGGTTAGTCTAATTCTCATAAGCGACCTACCCATTTATGAAAAAAACTTGAAAGTTTTTCAATATTAGTCTCATTATAATGGGTGACCTATCCAATTATGAAAAATACAAAAAACATTTAGTTGGTCTAATTCTCATGGGTGACCTACTCGTTCATGAAAAAACTTGAAAGTTTTTCAACATTGGTCTCATTGTAATAGGTGACCTATCCAGTTTTAATAAATACAAATATTTTTCAGTTGGTCTAGTTTTTATAGGTGATCTGCACGTTCGTGAAAAACTTAAAAGTTTTTCAATATTGGTCTCATTGTAATGGATGACCTATCTAATTATGAAAAGTTCGAAGATTTTTATAAAGTGAAAAATTTTCTGAAGTATTTTCAATGCTGGCCATTTTGAGGTGGCCTTTCTTTTTATGGATCTCATTGAGAATTTTCTTATGAATAATATGCAAAAACACATTGTTCAATGATTTTGAGTTAGATGACATGCACGTATCCTTATCTAGTTTGAAATATTGCCCCCTTTCTCTTCAACTCCATGTTGCTTGTTTGGCAATGTTTTTTTTATTTCTAATCTCTTGGCCTTTAGCCCACTCGAGTTAGTCTATATAAGTTTTTTATAGAATTTTTTCAATTTTACCTAGCCTAGTCTTCCTAATGCCCATCACAACCCATTTACTTATCGGAAGTTTTCTATCATGTTGATCATTTTATGACGACCATTCATTACTCCTATTTTCTCTCTACCAAACATTTATTGTCACTAGTTATCTTGAAAGGATGAAACTATATTTTGCAAACAAAATGTTTCATTGTCTCATTATAAGAAGTGTTCCTTCCCTCCTTTTATCGTTACCTTGAAGAGATCAAATTTTCTTTTAAAATACAACATTAACCCATTGTACTGTCCATTACCTTTAAGTGTGCTTTATTAGTGACTCAGAAAAATAATAGTTTTGAGTGACCCTTCTTTCTCTCTCTATATATATATATATATATGAAGGAATCTTTATCCAAAATGATTTTTAAAATTTTGACCTTGCATTTTAAAAATAAAAATTGTTTTGATGTAAGTTTAAAACATTTTGCTTTTGAAATATTACAACTTCCTGGTAATAATTTTTCATAAGGAAATGGGATGATTTGTTTTTGCGTCAGCAAAATTATAATTAATGAAGGGTATATGATAAGATGACCTTCTACTTTTTATGGATTTCAAAATAAACTCTACTAAAAATCAACTTGTTGATCTATTAACTATGTCGCTATCTCACTCACGCTTTCGACTGTTATGTTCCAAGATTGGCGTCACTAATGGTACTATATTCTCACGAAATGCCATCACATAATCAAGCTTGATTATATGATATCACTGATCATGACTTAACTTTAGGATAGCAAAACCCACTATTGATTATAGGAGCATAGATTATGCATCTCATATTATATATATAGCTCGATCCTTGTATATATTCCTTTTATAGCTTCCTCTTTGTAATATATATTAAGGATGCTAAATACAATGCAATTGTAGTTTTCAATTTTCTTTAAGTGGATCTCAGACCCCATCTAATATATAAAAAAATAAAAATACTAATTATGTTAAAATATGTATGTTTCAAGAGAAAGTTCACTATTTTATCGTGAACAATGCTGAAATGATTTGAATGTGAGGTATTTTTCATTAATAATGTTTTAATTTTTCATTACTATGATCTGTGGTAAGAATTATTTTTATTAAACTAGATTGAGCCTAGTTAAAAAAAAAATTGACTCGATATAACTCAGTTAACTCAACCTACATTTCAATTAAAATCCAATTTAATTTTTTTAATTTTTTTTCAAAACATCATCATTTTAACTTTATTTTTTATTTTAAAATAAAACATATTTTTTTGATTAATTTAAATTAATCTTGTGACTCAAACCTTTTGCCAGGCTTAACTTTAGTAAAAACACAAAAAAAAGGACATGAATGATCATGCTAAAAAAGCCTTCCCAGCTAAATTAGACAAGCACTTTATAGGTTCAATGTAAGAGCAAAATTACAGGCTAAGTTGGTACTAATAAAGTCGACTTTTATAGGTTTATGTCTTCATTAGAGCAATACAAAACCCTAAAAAGTTAAAAAGCAAAAGTAATGCTTGTTTCCAAATGATCAAACATTAATTTACTTCAATGTTTGCTGATAAACCTTCAGCATGATTGTTCCTTTTTTAACTCTTTCTTCTTTGGAGATTAATCGATCACATCATTGTTCCCTGGAAATTAGTTTGGTCATTGTTTTAATGCACAGAAGACGTTAATTTATTTTTATTTTCATGAAAGTTGGACATGACATTCATTATGCCAAAGTTTTTTTTTTTTTTTTTAACATTACTTGATTAGATATCTTAGAACAACTTTCACATTAATCAAGATTAGGTGTATTGAATTATGTAAAAACACCTCATGACTTTCATACTATTTAATTTTGAGGGGTCTTTCTCAACTAATTATGTACTAAATTTATTTTTTAAAGATTACTAATTTGAATTTTACAAATCTTAAGACCTGTAAAATTAATCGAGGTGCACGTAAGCTGGTCAAAATATTCATATTAATAAAAAAAATTAGATTTATTTAAAAATTTATAAGAATGTATTTTTTATATTAGTTTGATATATTTTAAAAATAAATTTTACTAAATACTAATTTAAAAATTTTAATTTAAAAGGTTAATCAAGGGAATAAAGCTCCTTGTATTCCACAAGTAATGTGATGAAGAGTGCTCTTTAAAAATATATTAAAATATTTTTTTATTTTTAATTTTTCTTTATTTTTAATATTAAAATCATCAAAAAAATATTAAAAAAATTAATTTGATATTTTTTCAAATCAAATACCTTTTTAAAATGTATCCAAATACAATTACAAACATAAAAATAATCGGTGACGAGGCCAAAGCAAAATCACTTTAAAAAAGATTGATGTATTGATATCAATCACTTGATATATTGATATTATATACTTTTGAAGTGGAAAAAAAGATTAATGATTATGTTTGCCTTATATTAAGACAAGAAGACACTAATACTAGAATGTTCCAGCTAATTCTACACCAACCTTTTCTTTGACAACTTTCTGTGCGTAGTAAGTACACAAGGTCATACTCAATGAGAGACAAACGTGTTTACGCATGGTATACATAAGTCACTTACATTTGTTGAATTCAAACAATGAATTCAAATGAATAGTGGGATATTTTATCATAGGATCAAATAATATCAATAATATGTATGAATTTCTTCTTGGACTCTACTGTGATAAAATGAATCACCATGATGGAGTGGTTATAGATCTTTTTTTCTATGAAAAAAAAAGTAGATTAATCCGAGTTGATTTAAGTAATGAGATTAAGATAATTTTTTTTTGAAAAAAAATCATTAAATTTAATTTTCAATCAAACTAAATGTACAATGATAAAATTTTTAAAAAATCAATTATAAAAAAACTGAAAATAACATGATTTAACAAGATTAATCCATAAAATCTATGATCTAATCATGAGATTGTGATAATCTTATAAAAAAAATTATGAAGCTTAGATCTTTTATTTTGTCATTTTAATCTTTTTTAAAAAATTTTATCATTCAACATTAAATTAATTGGAAAATGAGCTTCATAATTTGTTTTGATTTGCTTTCTATTGGGTCATCTCAATCTCATGGTCCAAGTTTGATAGGTTAACCCAAGTTGACTCGGGTATTTTTTTTAGTCATTTTTAATTGATTTTTTCAGTTTAATTTTTAAATATTGGGTTGATTAAGAATTAAGTTTCAAAATATTTTTTTTATTTGCTTTATACAAGGTTATCACAGTCTTATAATATGGATTGTGAATCTTACATGCTAACCTAAGTTGATCTGGATCTATCTAATATGTTGTCATTTCAAATTTTATTTTTTAAAAAATATCATCTTGATTTTTTTTAATCAAACCATGTTTTTTTTTCAGTTGTGTAGGTTACTCTTGAACACATCAAATTGATAACGTCGTTTTAAGTTAATTTTTACATAATTTTCTTTTTCTTTTTAAATACCGAATAATTTTTTAATATTTTAAAAATTTTTAATCTAACCCCGGGTAACACATTTAAATTACCTAATAATTTAGCTAAATACAAACCATTCCTTTCTCCCTCCTCAACTGAGATATTCTTTCTTGCCCATCCTTTTGGTTTCTCACCCATAAATACTTGAAAATTTTATATTTTCTATCCATAAAGTTTTTGAGCATATGATATTCTTTTGAAGTATTGACATCATAGGGAATTTTACATCAAAGTAAAAGAAAATTTTTGATGATAAATAAAAATGCTTACAAGCATGATAAATAATAAAAATAGAAATCTTGTTCTTTCATTGATTTATTAAAAGTTGTCTAGGTTGTTTTGTTCTCATGGTAGCTAGATTGTCCGATCAACAAAGAATTATTGTTACCTATTAATGGCAATCAAAAAGCTGAAGAGTTTGATAAGGTTGTTTTGTTCTTTCATTGAATTATTGTTACCTTTTGTCCGATCAACAAAGAGTTTGATTCATAATGGAATTTATTTTTTTTCATTCTATGGATGACAGGCAACTTGTTGTCTATGTGTTTGTTTTTTCTTAAAAAAAAAGGTGGACGACAAGTTGTTTATCTCTTCTAAAAAGCCAAAAAAAAAAGAGAGTCCAAGTTTGCAGCCTCTCTCATGCCCACGTGCATGGGCATTTTTGTCAAGCACATGGATTTTTTACTGGCCATTTGGCTTTTTTTGTTATGCTATTGTTTTTATTTTTTAATATTAAATTTTTTATTTTTTATTTAATTATTTATAAATTAAATTTATATTTTTTATTATATAATAAAATAAAAATAATTCAACAAAATAGAGCTCATAACTCTAAGTTGCATGTTGATTAGAGCAAGTCTAGTTTGTTTTTTTTTTTTTTAAGATATACTCAATCTTTTAAGGTTGGATTAAGTTCTACATAATTTAATTTAAAAATTAAGCAAAAATTAAAATTAAGATCTTTTAAATTTAAGGGTGTCTCTCCCTCATTAGTTAGGATACTGTCTAATGATAATAATAACAAGGGAAATTTCACTATGATTTTTTTTTTTGGCTACTAATTTTCACTACAATATTTATAGTTACCACGTTATTATCTCGTTGATTTTTCACAAGTAAATTTATAGACAAAGTAAAACAAATTATATATGGAGTCGTATAAGCAAGAGAGTGGTACCAAATTTTTAATCAAAAGTAACAATATATTGTGGAGATTAAACTTTCATATGCAAATTAACTTTTTTCTACTTTTGCTCTTCTTTGATTAATTCCAAATCTCTCTTTTTTTAATATTTGGAAAAATTAAAAATTATGTATAAAAAAATCCAATGCCAGTGAGCTTGTAATTGGATTTGAGTCGTCTTTTTCTCCTTTCAACTCTAATAAAAGTGAATTGCCATCATTAGGATAGAAAAAAAAGGAAATCAAATAATTAGTTCATATAATTTTATCAACTTCTCATAATTAATTATTCACCAATGTGATTACTTTTTCTAGTTGGGTGTGTGGATCCCATGTGGGACCCCATCCAATGGAAATAATTCTGTTGGAATATTAAATTGATTTTAATATGAGGTCTTTCCCACTAATAATTTAACTAAAGGTGTTGATGCATATTATATATACCAATTATCGAGGCAAGAATCATTCTTATTAAACCTAATTCAACCAAGTTAGAAGAACAAATACTTAATAGATTAATCTATAACCTAATTAAAATTCACTTTATTTTTTATAAATAATATTATTTTAATTTTATTTTAAAAAATTAAAATAAATTTATTCATGCATGTCATGTCGACCAGGTTACTTCATTTCACTGATGATTTGAGCTTTTGTCGGGTTTAATGAATATAGTAAAAGAGTAAATGAATGATGATGCTAAAAAGGTGTACCTAGCTAAATTAAAGAAAAACTTTAATTATAGGGTAATTGTAAGAGCAAAATCACAGGTTAAGTTAGTGCTAATTAAGTCGACTTTTTATAGGTTTATGTCTCGTTAGAGCAGAACAAAACCCTAATAAGTCAAAAGGCAAAACTCATGCTTGTTTCCCCGTGACCAAACAATTTACTTCAAGGTTTGGTGATCAACCTTCAGCATGATTGTTCTTTCTACTATGGAGATCAATCGACCACATCATTGTTCCCTGGAAATTAGTTTGGTCATTGTTTTGATGTACAAGAGAGGTTGATTTATTATTACTTTGTTTAAAGCTGGACATGACATACATTGGGCAAAATTAATTATGTTTTTTGTTTTTGTTTTTGTTATTTAACATGAATGGAGTAAGTATATTTTATGACAGCTTTCGTATTAATAATATTAGTTCGATATATTTAAGAAATTAATTTTATTAAATATTAATTTCATGATTTAAATTTAAAAAGTTAATGAAAATCAGAATTAAACTCCTCACATTCTACTTATTTTTTTTTGAAGTTTATATCATGCTAAATTATTTTGATATGCTGCTTTTAAAGTGAAAAAGGACTAATGATTATGTTTGAGGTTAAGCTGCTTAATTAAGTTTGGCTTGTATTAAGACAAGTAATAATACAATGTTTATAATTCTACACCCACCTTTTCATTTACAAATTAATTTCTGAGCTTTGGCAAGTACATAAGGTCATACTCAACGAGAGACAAACGTGTTCATGCGTGGTATACACAAGCCAGGTTTGATTGCTTAATTGAGTGGGGCTTGCAATAATTAGCTCCACATGCAAGATCTAAAGGCCTTGTCGTCCATAAATTGATTATAATGGTTTTTCTGCCTCTTTTTTTTTTTGTTATTAATTTGCTAGTTAACTTTGTCAACCCATTTGATGATGCATGTATGCTTGCAATTCTCTTATACGGTGATTAACATTATTTTTGTTGTTTTTTTTTTTTTCTATAAAATTCAGTGATTTGATCTTTCAAAGGATTTACATTATAAAAAGAATGAATTTTTACAAATCATTACCTGACAAGTTAAAATTCTTGAAAGTATAAACATAATCATTAAGCTCGGATCAACTTATTACTCATATGGGTTAGGAAAGTTAATTAAAATCGATTAAAATGATTTTTTTTAATTAACTTATTACTCGTGAGTTAAAAAGTTAATCCAAATCAATTAAAATTATATATATATATATATAAAGTTCAAACTACAAATATAAGGGTAAGCAAATCGTAAGCTAGCAATAACATGCATAACCAAAATTGGGAATATGGGATTTCTCTTTTCTTTTTTGTTTTTCTTTAGTTTGGACACCAAGATGCGATGATCCATATGTATGATGAGAATGAGTTGTAAAACTCCAAGGCATTACTTGTAGGTGGACACGATTTAATTCATCAATTTGCCTTCTCCTTGAGCAACAAATCATTCTCTGGGAAAAACACACGCACAAACCCAAGATTGTAGCCTCGATAATGTCCATATAGTTCATGGTATTGCAAGGGTGGTTTGTTCTTGTTGTTGAGAAACAGCACCAGATTCTCCTAATAGTTGACTTGTAATGTTTCGTCTTCGATAAAAAAAAAAAAAATTGATCTTTGACATTACACGAAGATCCCAAGGTTTGAGATCGTGGGTCTGATCATCACACGGATTCTTGTTTTGTCAACCATTTAATTTCTATTTTTACTCTATCCCTTCTATTTTTTGGTGCTTCGTCCACAGAGTTGGCTAGAAAGGTTAGAGGTTTGAGCTTTGAGCTTTAGGGGTTTTAGGGCAGAGAGGATGCACCTCTCTCTCTGTACGTGTCCTTGTAAAATTAGGTCACTTATGGAGGTTATGTGGCCGCATGAATGGCTCCTTGGTAAGTTGCTAATTATGGACGCCGACATGATTAAATAAAGACATAAGTAGGTGCCCTCGTTGATTTTTATTTTTTTTAACAATGTAAATCTCAATCATTTTGATTCCAATAAGTCTCTTCATTAACAGGAGTAATGTGTGTTATGGCCGACAACTGAAGTACTCTCACCTAATATATGTTTGATACTATTAATTATTTGGCTCATGTAGATAGTGATCCTTTGATTAGCAACATTAAATATGTTCTTCTAGAATGTTAGCTTGTTAATCATGATAATTTACAATCATCTACTATGAATTGTTTTCTAATTACGATTGTAACATGATCAGTTGCATATACTTAACATGGAAAAAACTTCTTTAGGTTGGTTGTTGTTAATGTCAAATTGATTATTTTTAGTTTGGTTTGATTTTTATATAAAGAAGATAACTAAAATGAATTTTTTTTTTTTAAAACCAAAATCGGTTCAAACTGGCTGGTTTTGGCTCAGTTTGATTTTTTAGAATAAAAACCACTTCAAACCGGTTTGACTTGGTTTTGGCTTGGTTTTTTTCTAGTCTTTTTTTTATTAATTTGGGTTCGGTTATATTTTTCTGGTTTCAGACTTATAAAACTGAACCGGTCGATTTTTTAAAAAAAATTAATCGATTTTTCTTCACGATTTATTTTTTTTATTATTGTTTTTTCAGCTTTTTCAGTTTAATTATTTTTTTTATTTTTATACTCACCCTTAGTTAATGTCCAAGAATATAGGGATAAATATATAAAAGAGATAAAAACAAATATTTAGTTGGAGAAATAAAGATAAAGATAAAAGCAAAGAAATAAAATAAATATATTTTTAAAATAAATTTTTATATTTTCAAAACAGAAAACAAAATGAAACATGTTCTTTCTTTATCATTATCTATATATTTTATCTCGAGATATTAATCAAACATTAACTTATAATTTGATTTTAATACAATCCATACCATACTTTTATAATTAAACTCAAACTAGAAAAGATAATGCAAAAAATAAACCTATTTATCAAACATAAGTCTTCAATATCCACGAGAAAGTTAATTTTGTCAATTCATGTGATCACCCAAGCTAGCTAAGCTTATTGTTAATGATATAAGAGTGGTATAAAAAAATTATACATATATGTTTGGAATTTTAAAATTTTAATTAATTAGGGATATTTATTCCTCCTGTATTTTTTTTTCTATAAATTTTCTCTACTTGTTTTCTGTTTTCCCATAATTAATGACATTATAATATACGTATCCTTCTGCTAATTAATTTGGAAATAAAACAAGAAATCCTTATCATCATCTCTTTATTGCAAGAAACCTATCATAGCATCTATGATCTTAATTCCTAGGAGGCATACAAGAAGCCAAGCCTATAAGCCATTTCGATTTCTAAATTCGTTCATCTTCCAGCACAAATTAAGTAAGATTGCAAGGTGTGGTCATGAACTCATTATATATATATATTGCACAAATTAGATCTAGCTTGCATGTGAGTCTAGTGTGGGCATAACCTCCCTTGAAATGGAAAGTACTGATTTCCTATACAGACCTCAATTCTCTTTAATGTTTAGTTATTATTTTGAGAAAAAATAATAATTAAGATGAAGGAAACATATTTTTTTGTCTTTTCTATTTTAAAAGGTTATAAATTAACTTCAAAACTGTTTTAAAAATATATTTATTTTATATTCTTGTCACACCCTTCCAATCAAAATATTTTTATCTTTTTCATATATATATTTTTATTATAAAACATTAACCAAACATAACCTTAGATGTAGATTTGAAGTTCATGATTATGGTCATAGGTTAGATAAAAAAAGGATAATGAAAAATTTACATCCATATATTTCATGCCCAAGTTAGACGTCTTGGACAAAAAAAGACCAACAATTTTCATAAAGCAAAAGATCCATGTGATATTTTTAAAATAAAAGTGGGAAATATGATTGTAATAATGATATTCCTGCTTATGGGTTTAATATTATAAAAAAATATATGAATTATATCTTAAAATCTTATCTAGTAATTTAAATTTTTAGATTAAAATGATTATTTGACATAATATTAGAATCTTATTTATCAAGCGGATACAAATCCGAATCTTTATTATTCTTATTCTATTTAATAAAAATTAAATATAAGATACTGTAGACCTGTGTAAGTTTTAACCCAAAATATTTTTTATTTAAATAAATAAAATAAAAAAATTTATAAATTATAGCTGAAAATTTCACCTAATCATAATTTTTTTAAAAATATCATCCATATTACTATGGCTGGATTTATGCATGTTGAAATCTGAGGGTAAAAGGTTTTGTAGCAGACAGTTCTCCACCAAACAAGCTAGAGAGGTGGGTCTTTGATGGTTGCATTTCCCCGAATAATTCTTATTACTATGGGTACCGACTGCCCAGTTCTATCTTTAATGAAAAATAGGCATGCAAGGACTTTAAATTTTACTCTCTTATTTTCCCCCTTTGATACTGAAAGGCAATAACAAATTCAGTGAACTGAGAGTTGGATAAGGGTACTCCGTGTATTGTTAGTGTACCTACACGTGTATTGAGAAAATAATATAAAATTATTTTTAAAACTTTATTTAATAATTTAAATTTTTAAATAAGAATTTTTTTATATAATATTAAAGTTTTATTGGTTAAATAATTTTAAGTTCAAATCTCGCAATTTTCATTCTAATTAATAAAAAATAAACACAACATAATACAAACCTGTGTAAATTTCAAGTTTAAAGAGTTTTTACTTGATATATTATAAAATAATATAAAAATATTCTTAAATTCTTTTCTAAATGATTAAGTTTTAAGATGCAACGAGAAGTATTATTTTTATGTGCTTATATTTTTTGCACCTAAATTTATCTTAAAAACACTAAATTAGTCTTACAAATGATTAAAATTAATAATAATAAAAAAAGAATAATAGAAAGAAACTACAAGAGAACGAATAACCATAAGAGACTATGATTCTATTTTGTATGACTTTTGCAAATTAATTTAATTTTTTTGTAACTTTTGAAAGCTCATAATAATTATAAATTCGAGTTAAAATTTTGATTTAATAAAAAATATAATTTCTAACTTTTAATTTATTGATTCTACTTATATTACATCTTTTTTCATACATCATATCAATATCTTGAATAATTAAACTTGTTATATTACAAAGTTAAACTTGTTTGTAATTTTACGTCGTAATTGTGAAGGTTTATATAGTGAAGGATTATATATATATAGCTATAAATATAAGCCTAAATGTGCTACAAAAGAATCAATCAGTGATTCCTAAAGATGAGTTACGAGCTTAAATCAAGCTGATGTGATATTTTGAGAGAATTATAATATATTCTAATTAACGCAAATTGAATTTGCCATCTTCTTTTCTTGAAACTTTAATTTGTGGCGCGATCAAGATTTATAGCTTTTCTCGTATCCTTGAGTACCATACATAGTTAAAGCTTGAACTATCAACTAGTACTAGCCTAGCTAGACGGAGACTAGCCGTTGAGCCCTATCTATGTAAGGGGATGATGGCTTGATCAACAGCATATTATACTGACCTAGAAGCTTGCAAAAAATTATTTGGAAATTGCTACGGTGTCAAGGAAGTGTAGATCCAAATTGTTTAACATGTTCTACTAGAAAAATTAGCTGAAAAGGAAAGAAATATGACGCTGTAGACCACCATGGACAACTAGCCAAGCAATTTATCTTTATTGGATGTATGAGCAGTACCATTTCTGTTAGGACAGTAAAACCTATAAGCCCTCTCTTGGGATCTGAGTTCTGATGAGAATCTCTGGTAACATGTATGTTTGCTTGGCTTGACCTAAATACCTTACAGTAACATCCAGAGAAAAAGTACTAATTTTTGGTTCATTGGACCACAATTGTGGGGGTGCATCTGATCCATGATCTGATGCAGTCTCACATATTTTCTGGATGTAGTGAGGGTGTAGGGCCACAATCGTGGGGGTGCATCGGTTCAAATCTGAGGGGCTTGCCCATTTTTCCTAATTTTGGATCACTCTTGAGTTGTGTATTTCACTGGGTTTTGCAGGAAAGTGTGTGGACATGTTGTGCTCTGGACTGACAATGCTGGCTGCTTCTGTACAACTTAGTACTAGTATTACAAGAACTTCACTGTCAATCGCCATTATTATATTGATTACAGAGCATTGAATGTGAGCGCTGTACGAATATTTCCATATGGAAGGTTTTCTGGTAACTACTTTGCTGTCGGTTGGTTGAGAGGGAATCGATTGTGTATGAGGTGCCAATAGACTCATGGTAAAGATAGAACTCTTGAAATGCTGAACTTTTTGGCCTTGAAGTACGTTCTAGGCTTATTAGAGGTGCAAAGCAGGAGGCAGAATTAGCTCTGAAAGACTAGCTGTGGAGGCTCAGAAAAGTTTTTTTAATCCAATGATTGAACAGTCCCTAGTTATTAACATGGTGGCATCTCAAGCTGGTTATATGTTAGGTTTTAATCTGCAGCACTCGTATTTTAGATGGCATCTCAGGTTTGTCCTTCTAAAATAATCTCCTGTCTTACAGAACCTTGTGTTCTCCAACAATGTGGATCAAAGGATGAAACAATTTGCTCGTGTCCTGTTTTTAAGAATGATGCTACATACAGAACTGTCTCATGGTAATAGCAGCATTACCCTAGCTGTCTTTTACTCCAGGCAAGGCAAGACTTGCTTGCTATAGATACTTCAAAAATAAAATAATGTACGAGTGCTTAGACGTTCTTGTTGCAAAAGTTGGAACCTTTTCACATTTCTTTCTTCAATGATTACATAATTCACTGATGTATGGAAGGACTACAGCATCTGATTAGCTTGTTAGTCGATGACTGTTAACTTACTTCAAAATCAAATAGAAATGAATTTAAACAAAATGCTCTGTTGGGTATTCATGTTCATATCCGTTGTAGTCATAATATAATCTCTCTCCGTTTGATATATCCCTGTTGGCTATCAGCAAAACCCGGCATTCACCATTTACATCATACCTCACACATTTTAGATTCTGCTTCTTTCTCCCATCTCTGCATCGAAGGATAAGGTTCTTATAAGAGTGGACCAAAGGTATAACTGTTTTCAAAATCCAATCTGACAAAAATTAAATGGAAAATGCAAGACTAGGATTGTTTGCAACAGAAAGGCCTCCTGCAAGATTGCAAATGTCCTAAGGAAAAAAAGTAAACTGGCATACTTGAAAGACATTGTGTTCATGCATTTATACCGACTTATTTCAGTGTTTTGCAAAATGAAGGAGCTAGAGTTGAGAGACATTCCTAATTAACTCAATTATATGTTGTGTGTTCTTTATGATTACACTCTCATGGCACCTCCAGCCATGATATACGATCAAGTGAAATGCACAGCAGATTGATGCAAAGTGTTATAACCACTATGTGCCAAATGCATCAGAAATTAACTCCATATGCCACGCAGTCTGCCTAACTTACAGGTTAGCCTTGTAACGTCAATTTTTAATTCCAAAGGATTTGCCAGAGGCTTTTATTTACATGGCCTAAAGCAGAAGGATGAACTTACTGTGTATGATTGTTGATACCATTGATAAATCGAGCTATATTCCCACGCATGTCAGGACATATGACAAGGCTTTGTGAAGGATTATCAGCATGAAGCAATGTCATCATGCTATCACCATCATCATTTTCCCGGTTCTTCAAGTAATCAACATCTCCAACATACTCAGTTATAATCGTTAAATCTTTTATGGATCTATCTGCCTCTACTGTGAACCTGTTACAATCAAACAGGTATACTGAACCACTTATCCAAATTTACTAACCACAACGAGAACAAAACATATTTAATCTTGAAAGGTCGGAAACTATATATACATACCCTTCCTTGGGATCAAAAACAACCATGAGAGGAGGCCATTCACCTGTATTCATCATCCTTTTGCACAAATTTAAGGTTTCAGCATCTTCTTTTGACAAAACCTGTACGGTAATCATACTTGAATTTCAATAAACCTGGACTCTATGAATCACTAAACAGCTAACTAGCCAACAGTACACATCAATCAAAATTAGAATCAGTTACTCCCCCTTCAATCTATACTTCTAAAGTAGAAAAAAAATAAGGAAAATCCTTGAGACTATTGCCCAATTCGTATACATGTGCGCCTACAAATCTATAAAATAGTAATTTCAGCTCAGCTGCAGAAGAGCAGATACAGGTAACTAGAAGCCAGTAAAGTCATCCTTAAAAAGCTGCAATCATCACAACAATCTAGATAACCACAACCATTGACATTTCAAAACGGGGCCTCTCTTGTCAAATGCAAGCAATATACAATACAAGGTGGCCTTATATATCTGTTGATATTAAAACCATAAATCAGAGTTAAACATCAAAACCACTGCACTCCCACGTCCCTAATGTTAACGAATCCACAAAGCAAGCACTGAAATATGTCTACCTTTTTATGTTTTAATTTAAAACAATTGCTTTCCCATTTTTTACCTGCATTCCTCCCTTCTCAAGAGCTGGCTGATTCACAGACCTCGGTGCCATGCCTGGCCGGTAAGTTAGTTCATTGCTGAACTCCGTCCCCGACGCTGTCAATGCTGTTGCTAGTGATCTCATTTGCTCTAGTCTCTTTTCAGGATCTTCACTCGGACTAAATGGCAACAGCTTCCTCCTCTTCTTCAACGCCACTAAACTACTAGACCGCTTTCGCTTCTTCTGAATATCTAAAAACAGGACAGAAAACACGGTAACTAACACCATCCCATTAATCAAAACACAAAGCACATAAACCCCATATTTTTTGTTTACCTTGACTTAGCTTCTGAATCGATTCTGTGGACCGTTGAATGCGGAAGAAATCAATGATTTTCGTTTGAACAAGAGGAAATGCTGCTCATTAAAAAAACAAATTCAATAATTTGAGACAAAATCAACCAAAAACGATTAATTTTCGCAATTAATATTATTAAGAGACTAACAATTCCAAGATTATCAAATGCAACACATTTGCAATTTTCACTTCCTAATTTTTTTCTATCATTCCTTTTTTTCTTTTCCTTCCCAGTTAACAATTTTCAATCCAGTTCCACAGAAAAACCCCACGAATCAATCCCTTAAAAATTAAGTTTAAATCAAAAAATCCACCAACCCCATTTCACAAAACCAAAAAATCAACAACAAAACCCCATAAAAAAGCTAAAAAAGGACACTTTAAAAAAAAATGAACTTACAATTGGGCATCTTTTGCTTGGAACAAGAAGAACAAAACCAAGACCCTTTAGGAACAGCAACAAGAATAGGTCTCAAGCAAAACAAATGAAACCCTTTATCACATTTATCACAAAGAAGTAGCTCTCCTGGTGACTCTCCTGACCCACATTTTTCACAGTAAACATCACTGTAATCAGCAGCAGCAGCAGCAGCTTTGGATCTAGATATTGGCTTTGGAGCTTGACTTCTCTTGCTTCTCAGCGCCATTTTTGCTGTCGAGGAGGGTTTTCATGTGGGTTTTTTAAGGGTGGAGTTCGGAGACACTGAGAGTGTTTGGCGGGTTTTTTTGATTTCGCGGGAAATGGGGTTTTGGCGCGCGGGTGAGGTTTTCTGTTTTGGAGCCTAAGAGGTTTTTGAGGATTGGTTTTTCCTTGTTTTGTGTTGTTAGGCCCAGTACAGGAAAATAATTTGTAAAGATATTTAATTTGTTGCTATAATTTTTTTTTAAAAAAGATATTTTGATATTATAGTAATTTTAAGGATATGTTTGATATTATATTAATTTTATAACTGTTTAAAAAATAGGTTAAAAAATATTTTTATTTGTTGTTTGAAAAAAAATTAAAAAATATATATTTGATTAAAAATATAACGAGATAAATTTTTATATACAAAAAATAAATAAATAAAAAGTTTTCATGAATAAAAAATATATTATTTTAATTTATATAAAATGAAAGATAATATTATATAAAATACAATATAAAAAATATAAATTATTTATTTAACCAAATAATTTTTTTCATGTGAATAGATAAAAACAAAAACTACTATAATACTACATATCTAAACATCTAATTGAGAATACAAGGCAATCATGTTTCGATAAATTATCATTTAATTTTTCTTTAATGGATACTTAAATTTAAATAGAAGAAATTAAAATGATACTGAAATTTTATATTAATAAATTAAGTTTAAGTCTCCTACATCTTAATTTTATTATTGTTATGTAATGTGAGAAGGCTTGTATAGCAAGCTTTTTTAGAACTTTCATCGAAGAATTCTTGAAAGAAAAAGAGATTAAATCTAATACAAAAAAATTAAATTTCCAACATCAATTTAAATGGATCTCGTTATTATTAAAACGAAGGTTTATGATGGTAGATGCTTTATTTATTTATTTTCTTATGATAGCTATAGCAGGGGACATGTCATTCAGATGGAGCAAATGACATGTCATTCAGATGGAGCAAATGACATGTCGTGATGGGCCTTTGACTTGATGACTTGTGTGCTATTGGGCTTAGGTCTCTGGTTATGGTATTATTGGTTGAGTTTATGAATTTTAGCTTGAATTTTTACTATATGAATTAATAACTCGATTTGAATTGTTATTCTAGTTTGACCGATAAAACTATACTTGTCATACTAATTTATGAATAATTTTACTAGATTATTTATGTAATTTATATGAGACAGATTTTTATTTAGTTATGAGATACTAACACCTAACTACTTAATTATAATTATTTGTTATCACATATCCGACTACACTTCTTCTCTAGACAGCCTGAGAATTATGAATCAATGCAAAGTAATTGCAATGCCGTATTAGCATTTAGTTGTATCCGAGAGCCAGGCTAAGGGAAAATTAGAATTTGATCGATATCTGTATTAACAATCCATATTATAGCTGAACTAGGTGAAGTGAATAAATCTTTAAAACTGGCTATGCTCTTCTCATGATCTACTACTCTGGTGGACTAATTAATTAATTAAAAAGAAGGCTAAACACTTTTTAAATACTACTTATATAGCCTAGCCAGTTTGACATTGTTTCATTCTCACATTGACAAGAATTTCTTATCCTTTTCAATTAATTATTCACCAAGTAATTAAAGATCTCTAAAATGATCTGTTCCCAAGAAACAGAAATAATTTATGCACTAGAAGGACAAGAATGGTGGAATGATGACCATTTTATATACCTATAGGAGACAGAATATATATATATATCACACACGCTACACGCTTCTATATATATATATATTGAAGGTTTCGTTGAGAATACTCGAAGAAGAAGAAAGGAGAAGGAGCGTGAAATGGACAAAAAAACATCAAGGAACAAAAAAGAAAGGAGAAGGAAAGAAAGAGGTGCGATTAAGTGTTCCATACAGTTGCTTTACTAGCCAGAAAAGAACAATTACTTACTCCTATTTGCCTCTGTTTAAAGTAGTATTTGCTCATTTACTTGCGTTTGTTGTTTCCATATTGTAAAAGAAAAACACTAAAAAGAGAGGAAACATGGCATTGGCTCTGCATCTAGCCTCTCGTCTTTTGACGTTTTCCTTTTCTTGATTCTTTTCCTCGGAAGAAGAAAACGTTAATTCTATAAACATTAATGACCAATCACAAGCATTCTATTCCTTAGATTCCCTTCTAGAAGATATGGATAAATGCCCATGAAAAAGTATTATTTTATAATTATTATTATTATAGAATAATGTAGCTAGCAAGTAGCAACATAAAAAGCAAGATCAAATAAATATTTCAGTAATTTTGTTTGCTTTCTCTCCTGTTTCTTAAATAAAATGTATTGTCTTTTTGTAAAAAAAATTTGTGGACAAAGAAAGGATGAAAGTTTATGATCAGACTTGCTAGGCTATATAAGAAATATTAAGTGTCGATACACGACGTCGGGCGACGGCTCCGCTCTTTTGTTTATTTAACAAAAAAGATTTTTTATTATTGGGGGAAATAGATTTTATTGGAGTCGCCATCTAGTAATTTGAGGGAACTAGAAATCCCAAATTAGACACTGGTCTCAGAGATTCGAGTACTGGGTTAGTTATGATTAAGGGAAGGTAGACACCACCCTTAAAACATCCTTTCAAAAGAAAGGTTACCCTTACTTGTGTGTTTTTTATTTGATTTAAATGCTATTATATTTCAAGCTTATTTGCAATTTTGTTTTGCTTTTTTTTTAAAATAGTTAACGTCGGTCCCTAAAAATAGGAGACACGTTAAAAATGACATCAGTCCCTAAAAATAGGAGACTTGTCTAAAATCTTGACGTTTATCCCTAAACAAGGATTTAGGTCTGAATTTATTTTATTTGAGTATTTAAAAAAAATGGACATAATCCATATTTGGTATAAATCCTTGACATCGGTCCTTTTCTGTAAAAAGAGACATGTCGACAAACCACGTTCGTAGGAGACGCGTTTAAAAAATGACATCAGTTCCTAAAAATAGGAAACTTGTCTAAAAATTTGACGTTTAACCCTAAAAAGGAGAAGTACGTCCGAGTTATCAAAAAAACTATGGACATAATCCATATTTAGTTTTTTACTTTTTGACATCGGTCCTTTTCTATAAAAAGAGACGTGTCGATGAACAATATTCATTTATAAAATAAAACTATTTTGATATCGTTGAGAAATGGGTATAATCATATTCGAGAATTGGGCTTTGGACCCACGAACGATAACATGATAAGATGGGTGTTGGACCCGCGTCGTTATTCTTTTTATACTTGTTTTTGTTTTTTTTTTTTTACAACATGCAATAAGAATTTACAAATATTTACATAAAAAATTAAAAAATGTTAGGAATTCAAGAAAAATTACCTGAGTACCCCTGTATGGGTAAAAGACCGAAATACCCTCGGATTTCTCAGGAATTTACGAAAATGCCACTGGTGGCGCGTGTAGCTCACGCGCGGCTACTGTTGGCACTGGCGAAATTTTCCGGCGAGTTTTCTGGGAAACGAACCGTCGATCCTGGTAGATCTGAGGGAGAGGATTCTGATGGTTGTGGTCTCGACGTCCGTTGATGGCTGACGAGGGAGAATCGACGACTTGAAGCTTCGGTGGCCGGCGAGGATCGCGGCCTTTTTTCGGCCAGATGAGGCGGCGAAAACGGTTACAAACGCCGGGGTTTTGCTTTACACCAGTGGATCAACCTTTATGCGGTGGTTCGGAGGCTGGAGGCGGCCGGAAAGTGGAGATCGGATGAGAGAGAGGACGTCGCCGGCGAGAGGAGAGAGAAGCTCTGAGTCACGCTATGGTGTGGACGCGTGCACGATACACCTGTACTGCAAAACTCTATACACCGTTGGATCTCGGATGAATAGATCAGATGGCTGTGATTGGCTTGATCTTAGGTCGATCGGACGGTCTGGATGAGTGTGGGTTTAGATCCGGTGTGACGCGGTGCACCGAAATCTCGGTACACCGGATGACGTGGCTTAACGGGATTAAATCTTGGATTATTTCAATGGCTGAGATGAGTTGGGATATATTTGGTATTTTTTAAATTGTTTTTTTTTTAAACAATATCCTACTCGTGTGAATAAAAGCTAGAAAAAATTTTTGTGCAGTATCGATTCTTTCTCTTCTTCTCTGTATTTCCTCCCGTCCCCCTCTTTTTTTTTTCTTTTTTTTTTCGGCGACTGTCACTGGCTATTTATAGCCAGTGACTAGTGTCATAGGCCTAACTATTGCCTAATTATAAGGAAAAAACGTCCCTGCCTTTGATTTCTGCCTAATTGTAAGAAAAATAATAATTCTAAATCAGTATTTCTGCCTAATTTCTGCCTAACATGCCTAATATGACAAAAATGATTTTGTTTTATTATATATAATAATAAATATTTACATAGATAAAATTAAAAACTCAAATGAGTATTAGAAAAAGCCCGACTCAACCGCTAAAAATCAATTTTAATTACCGAAAATTATGTCGAAACATTAAAAAAAAAAACTTTCAATGGGTATCGACTCGGTGGACCGGGTTTTGACCGAAAATAACAGATTTTGACCCAAAATGGCTTGAAACTCATTTTTCATCCCGGTCGACATGGTTAGACCCGTATAGACCCGGTGAACTCGGTTTTGGTCGAAAATGACGGTTTTGACCCAAAACAGCCCGAAAACTCATTTTTTACCCTGGTCGACATGGTTTGACCGGTATTGACCCAGTGAACTTGGTTTTGATACAAAGATGCGGTTGACTCGAGAAAAAATATTTTTTTGAATTTTAAACCTTTTTTTATTTTTTTGGATTTTTATAAATAATAATAGAAATAAAATAACATTTAAGAAAAACTTGGTGCATCCAAAATTGGGTTACAACAGTTGCCCCCTCTTTACAATGCTTACGGTGCAAAGACATTGAAAAATTCATTTTCTTTTAACTTTGCATAGTAAGTTTTGTAAAGAAAAACAATGGCGATGTTGAAAAACTGCCCGATGGTGAAAATGGAATCAAAGAATTTTGTGAGTGGTCTAATTGTTCCAGGCGACCTGCCCGATGGTGAAAATGGAAGCAAAGAATTTTGTGAGTGGTCTAATTGTTCCAGGCGACCTGCCCGATGATAAAATGCAAGGAGACTCGCAAGTGGTCAAATTGTTCCAGGCGACCTGCCCGTTAAATGAAAAAAATGCGAGGAAACTCGCAAGTGGTCTAATTGTTCCAGGCGACCTGCCCGATAAATAAAAAAAATGCGAGGAAACTCGCAAGTGGTCAAATTGTTCCAGGCGACCTGCCCGATAAATGAAAAAAAATGCGAGGAAACTCGCAAGTGGTCAAATTGTTCCAGGCGACCTGCCCGATGATAAAATGCGAGGGAACTCGCAAGTGGTCAAATTGTTCCAGGCGACCTGCCCGATGCTAAAATGCGAGGGAACTCGCAAGTGGTCAAATTGTTCCAGGCGACCTGCCCGATGCTAAAATACGAGGGAACTCGCAAGTGGTCAAATTGTTCCAGGCGACCTGCCCGATGATAATTGACTTTTGGAGGGATGGTGTGCTAACACACGACACCTCGAGTTCGAGGAAGAGATAGAGCGCATGCATAAGCAATTTGACGAATTCATAAAAATCCATGCTTCTTGTCTTCATTCATGAAATTCATTTCATCTGAATCTCGTTGGATCCCGTTAGGAATTTTGTTTCGTGAAATATCTGTTCGTGAAATATCTGCAAAACAAATATGCAATGCTCATGAAGTTAGATGATATGAAATGCATCTTACCTTTTGAAATATAGATCCCCCGTTCATCTTGTTTGAGGATCTTGATCTTTTAGGGAGCTCTTTTGATTCACGTGTCTTTCAAATCTACTCAAGCCGACCCATGTTGCTTATAAGCTTTGTTTGAGTTTCCCAACAGTCACTGCACGTTTCTCTACTGGTAACTTCACTAAGAGAATCAGCTTCTCCGTGTCCCGACATTGTCCTGGGATTTCATCTGCATTTCTCTTACTAAAGATGTATCAGTTATCTTGTTGTCTAACTGATCATATTGTGAGAGTCAACAATCTCCTTTCATAGATACTGGAAATCATGCTATTTCAGTCCTCATGCTAGAAGAAACCCACAGTTTTATCAAGTGTATTTTCCACTAGGGAAGCAAATTTCTTTGTGCCATTACGGATCTGGTAACTGCTTCTCTGCCCCCTGGGAGAATTAATTGCCTCATTCCATTTCCTCCTTTGCTCTTGTTTTCATTAGAATCTCTGATTTTCTAATGGTGCCTTGTAGTGTGCCATATATTCATTTTTCTTACAAAGAAAACCTTTTTTTTTCAAAAATGATTTTTCAAAAGATCTGTTTTGTTCTCGAAAACTGAAACTCTCAATGTCTGTTTATAACAATGTTCAGACAACTCTAGGGCTTTGTGTTAAATCTCTTGGTAAAAGTAATCTCAAATGAAGGTAAGTGATGAGATGATCCTTCTGCTTTGGTTTTCAAAGTGTTCAAGTGATTGCTTGAGGGTATTTTCAGAGAAAAGGAACAATTTGCCTTGTATCTTTAGAAAACACTCTTTTTAACAGCATGAATAATAACGAGTAATCATTTGCTATGCCATGACTCTTTATGGAAAAGTCTCTTATATTTTGAGAACGCCGTTTATTGATCCAGGTTGCTTACTTGATTAGAAAGGACTTCAAAGGCACGTAATGTATTTCATGGCTCAAGGCTATAAAAGAAAGAGTATTCCATAAGCTCAAAAAAAAGTGTTTAAGGGCTTATAAACTATAGATCACTATTATCTTGTCTTGGCATTTTCTTTTGCTATCTTGACAACAAAAATGATGATAAATATTCCAAATAAGGAACTTCTATTTTTTTTTTTTTTTTTTTTTTATTCCCATCTTTGTTAGGAATTCAATTGTTTGGAATTTTATTGAATTCTCTGTTGTCAAACTTTCTTTAGAAGCTCACATGCCTTTAAGACAATTTTCTTAATCATATTTCTCTGTTTGCCCCCTAGTGTAGGGTGTGATCTTAGTTAAGGTTCTTGTGAAAGAAAAGGCTTTAAATAGACTCGGCTCAAATTGGGACTGCAAAGGATAATTTTAAAGAAAGTGAAAGGAATATCAAAGATGGCCTTTCCTCATTTCAAGTAAGATCAGTTAAAACCAATAAACTTTGTCCACATCCAATGTAATGCTTTGGATTTGTAAGAGACCACTTTTGGAGTCCATGACAAACTAACGTACTACCAACCATTATTCATGCTGATAAAATGTGGATCTAAGGCATAATTTGGGTGATAGTTGTTCCAATTGCATTTTTTTTTACTTGTTTGGTCATCTCTTTCAAGGGAATTGCTCTGAACATTATTCCAAACAAAACATTGATTTATTTCATTGAAATCACAAACAAAATCAATTCTTTTAAAACTTCATTTAAGAAGAATGGATTCTCCTGTAAAAAGAGTTTGAAAGATCGAATTGTTGAGTCATTGAGATCATGCATGGGGTTTTTTTTTTTTGTGATGTATATGCAAAGAGAATTTCCTGGCCAAAGCTTCATTGATTTGATTGGATGAAACACATCATACATAATACTTCTTCACAGAGTCAGAGTTCACAGGCCTAGGTAAATCATCTCCATCCATCCTAGTTAACAACAGAGCTCCTCCGGAGAATGCTTTCTTCACTACATATGGGCCTTCATAGTTTGGTGCCCACTTGCTTCGGTCTTCACTTGGCAATGGTAAGATTTTTCTCAGTACAAGATCCCCTTCTTTGAATTCTCTTAGTCGGACTTTCCGGTCATATGCTTTGGCCATCCTTCTTTGGTATAGCTGGTGATGACAAATTGCAGTCAACCTCTTCTCATTTATCATGTTTAGCTGCTCATATCTCACTTTAGCCCATTCAGCTTCTTCTAGTTCAGATTCTATTAGTACTCTCAAAGATGGAATTTCTACTTCCAAAGGCATCACTGCCTCCATCCCAAATACTAATGAGTAAGGTGTAGCTCCAGTGGATGTCCTTACTGCTGTACGATATGCATGCAGGGCAAAGGGAAGCATCTCATGCCAATCCTTATAAGTGACTACCATCTTCTGGATAATCTTCTTGATATTCTTGTTCCCAGCTTCAACAGCACCATTCATCTTTGGTCTGTAAGGAGATGAGTTTGAATGTTTAATTTTCCACTTCACACATAATTCTGTGATTATTTTCCCATTAAAGTTCTGGGCATTGTCGGTCACTATCTTCTCAGGTGAACCATACCGACATATCAAATCTTTCTCAATGAAGCACTTGACCACTTTTTGAGTTACATGAGCATAAGAGCTGGCCTCCACCCACTTTGTGAAGTAATCAATGGCTACTAAGATAAATTGATGCTTATTGCTGGCCTTTGGGTTAATTGGCCCAATCACATCTATTCCCCACATTGCAAATGGCCATGGTGATGTCATATTAAACAGAGGAGTTGGAGGTGCATTTATTTTATCACTATACACCTGACATTTATGGCATTTTCTAACATAATCAATGCAATCTTTCTCCATGGTCATCCAGAAGTACCCATACCGTTGCATTTGTCTAGCCATCATGTGCCCACTTGCATGAGTTGCACAAATTCCTTCGTGAATCTCCTGCAATGCTACCTTAGCTTCGATTTCGTCTAGACATCTTAGTAAAGTTCCATTGAATGATCTTTTATATAGAATTTCTCCATCCAGGTAAAATTCCATGGCTAACCTTCTCAAGGTCTTCATATCTGCTTTAGATGCCCCCAAGGGATATTCTCGATATTGGATAAACCGCTTTATATCATAAAACCATGGGTTCCCATCTATTTCTCCTTCAAGTGAACAGCAATGAGCTGGAAAATTTTTAATCTCAATGTGGATTGGTTGTACCCTGATTCCGTAATCAATTTTGGCCATAGAAGCTAAGGTTGCCAAAGCATCAACAAACTGGTTTTTGTCTCTTCCCATATGGGTAAAGTCTATCTCATCAAAGCCCTCAGTTAGTTTTGAGAGATATTGTTGATATGGGATCAATTTTTCTTCTTTGGTCTGCCATTCGCCTTTCACTTGACAGATTATTAACATTGAATCCCCATAAACATCAAGCTTCTTTATTTTCATCTCTAAAGCAACTTCTAACCCAAGGATACAAGCCTCATATTCAGCAGTATTGTTGGTACATTCAAATTGTAGTTTGATTGAGATGGGATATTGCTTCTGATCAGGTGAGATTATCACAGCCCCTGCTCCATTGCCAGATACATTCACCGCCCCATCAAAATACATAATCCACCAATCATTCTTCTCTTTGTCTTCTTCTACTATCAACACATCCTCATCCGGGAAGTCAAAGTTCAAAGGCTCATAATCTTTGATAGCATTATCTGCCAAATGATCAGCAATTACACTTCCTTTTACGGATTTTCTTGTCTTGTATACAATGTCATACTCGGCCAACATTACTTGCCACCTTGCTATTCGACTTGACAAGTAAGGTTTCTCAAAGATGTATTTAAGAGGATCCAATTTTGAGATCAACCAGGTGGTATAATACAACATATATTGTCGAAGACGCTTCGTGCTCCATACAAGAGCACAACATAGCTTCTCAATCATAGTATATCTGGATTCACAATCAGTGAACTTCTTACTCAGATAATAAACGACTTGCTCCTTTCTTCTAGACTCATCATGTTGTCCCAACACACAACCCATTGCTTCCTCAGTTACTGTCAAATACAGGATCAAAGGTCTTCCAGGCACAGGTGGCACTAACAAAGGTGGATTCTGTAAGTATTGCTTGATTTTATCAAATGCTTCTTGACAATCTTTGTCCCAAGTACCAGGATTCTTTTTCCGAAGCAATCAGAAAATTGGCTCACATGTTGCTGTTAACTGAGATATGAATCGTGCAATGTAATTCAAACGCCCCAAGAAACCCCTTACTTCTTTTTCGGTTTTAGGAGCTGTCATAGCCTGAATTGCTTTCACTTTATCAGGATCGACCTCTATTCCTTTGTTGCTTATCACAAACCCTAGCAACTTTCCAGACTTCACCCCAAATGAGCATTTTGCAGGATTCAATTTCAACTGATACTTCCTTAGTCTATCAAATAATTTTCTTAGAATCTGTACGTGATCTTCTTCATTCGTAGACTTAGCAATCATGTCATCCACATACACTTCAATCTCTTTGTGTATCATATCATGAAAAAGTGTCACCATTGCCCTTTGATATGTGGCTCCCGCATTCTTTAACCCGAATGGCATCACTTTGTAGCAAAATGTTCCCCATGGTGTGACAAAAGTGGTCTTCTCTTTATCTTCTTCAGCCATTTTAATCTGGTTATACCTGGAGAACCCGTCCATGAAGGAATAAGTTGAGCTTCTAGCAGCATTGTCTACCAAGACGTCTATGTGAGGTAAAGGAAAATTATCCTTTGGACTAGCTTTGTTTAGATCCCTATAGTCCACACATACTCTGATTTTGTCATCCTTCTTTGGTACTACCACTATGTTTGATACCCATTGAGGGTATTTAATGACTTCTAGAAAACCAGCATCCCATTGCTTCTTTATCTCTGCCTTGACCTTGAGTAGAATATCTGGGCGAGTTCTTCTCAATTTCTGCTTGATAGGTTTACATCCTTCTATCAAAGGCACTCTGTGTACTACAATATCAATGTCTAAACCAGGCATATCTGCATAAGACCAGGCAAACACATCCATATACTCTTGTAGTAATGAGGTTAAACTGCATCTTTCTTCTGTAGTAATCAGAGTTCCAATCTTTAACTCTCTTTTATCTTGCTCGGTGCCTACATTTATCACCTCTAATTCTTCTTTTGCAGGTTTCCAAGCACGTTCAGACTGTTCTACCTGTCTAGTAAACTCTTTCATATAATCTTCATTCCATTCTTCTTCATCCATTGCAATCATATCCTCATCAAAGTTTGGCCATTCATTTTCAATGCAATATGTTTGTGGATTTATGGAGGATTCGTTTTCAGAACTCCTGAAAGCGAGAGGTGTTTTTAGTGTAAATGCGTATCTTATGGCCAAACAAAATAAAAAAAGATAACAATAGTTGAAGAAAATGCATGATCTCAATATTATTTGGAAAGCTGACTCAATAATTATGAAAAGACCTTATGTTGACATCTTGGACCAAGATTTCCAACTAGGTACAAAAACACAAAGCAAACTACAAAGCAAAGCACACAAAATACATAAAAGCGAATATAAGCAGACGCTTATTCATTACTTCTTGAAAACAACTGGGGCTTCTTCAATCTCCCAATTATGGAATACTTCGTCAATCGCAAGCTTTCGCACAAAGGCGTTGGTTGGAACCTCTTCTAGAGAGTGGACAGTTAACTGAGGCAACAATTCATCTTCTTTTGCTGTTTTTGGCTCGTCATCAGAATTCCAGCCTTTTCCTTCACCTTCCTCTACATTGTTGATATCCATGAAAGCAAGTTTCTGTCCCAAGACATCCATCATGTTTTCAGGTTTTATCACATATGCTGACTTTGGGAAAGAAACATGGATGGGTGGGATTACAATGTCTTCTTCTTCTGGCTTTCTTCCTTCCATTCCGGCCAACCTTCTTTCTCGCTTAATCCTAGCAGCTCTCTGGTAATCATCTTTCTTAGGCTTAAAGCCAAGCCCAAACCTCTGATCAGCAGCCTTAATTTTCATTCTGTTGACTCTCTTGAGATTTCCAGCAATTGGATTATTCTGGAATGGTAGCCCATGTTTCAAAAAGCACTTAGCTATCATTCGGGCAGTATCGGAAATCATTGGTCTTCTTACCACCGTGTTCTCTGGTACCCATTCAGTATTCACAACCTCGAAGGCATGGAGATTTCCATCTTTGCAATCTTCTGTTTCAATATAAGGGACCGACACATTCCTCATCATGGACAAGGTTTCTTCTGCCTTAACTTTTACTAGAGTACCATTGATAATGTACTTCAAACATTGGTGTAGAGATGATGTCACAGCCCCAGCGGCATGTATCCATGGCCTTCCCAATAACATGCTATACGAAGGATGGATGTCCATCACTTGTAAGGTTATCAAAAACATCTGAGGCCCTATAAACAATTCAATGTCAATGGCCCCTATCACCTGTCTAGAAGAACCATCATATGCTCTAGCTGTTATTGTGCTTGGTCTCATGTAAGTAGCATCAATTGGCATCTCATCTAATATATGCCTTGGTAGCACATTCAACGCTGAACCATTATCCACAAGCACTTTGCCGATCAAATAGTCTTTACATTTCACGGTGATGTACAAAGGCTTGTTATGCCCAGTCCCTTCCGAGTCTAGCTCATCTTCTGTGAAGTATAGGTAATTAGAGGCTTGAATTCTTCCCACCAAATGTTCCATTGTATCTTGAGTAATATCCTGTGGCACATATGCTTCATTCAACACCTTTTGCAATGCTTTACGGTGTAACTCAGAACTCAAGATAAGTGACATTAAAGAGATTCTAGCAGGAGTTTTCTTCAATTGATCCACCACACTATACTCACTATGCTTCATCAACTTCAGAAACTCATTAGACTCGTCTTCACTTATAGGCTTGTTCACTTCCATGCCTTTAAAAGCATCAACTATCTCTTTTCCTTTGGCTTTCCTCTGCCTTTCTAATTCTTCTGGTGTAAAACACCGACCACTTCGAGTTAAACCACCGATTTCAGGATGAAAGATGGGAGTAGGGTTCTTAATGTTGAAAGAATACCCATAATTGTAAGGCATTGAGCCATAATTTTCACTGTTTGTGCATACAGGCTTGGTCAGGATTAGTTTTGGTGGACCACCCACAGTTGGTTGGAGTCTACAAACTTCCATTTTTGTCTCCTGACGGCCTATCATCCCAACTTCACTACTTTCTTCTTCACTCTCTATCCTTAACATGCCGAAAGTCAGCATCCTTTTCACTTCTTGGTGAAATTCTTCACAATCATCAATGTGATGTCCCACCTTGCCATGAAACTTACAATAATTATTTTCATTCATCACTGGTTCAAACTCAGATAAATATCCAGACTGTACCAACATACCATACAGTCTTTCCATGGAAACCTTCAAAATTCTTTCCTTCTTACCCTCCATTCCTACAGCATTCACTCCTCCACTACTTGTGGCATGATTGGGCAAAGGATTGGAATTTACATTTGGTGAATCATCAAAAGTTATCCATCCAGCTTTTATCAATTGTAGAAGCTTGTTTTTAAATGCATTACAACTTTCAATGTTATGCCCTGCCACGCCAGCATGATACTCGCATTTCAGATCTGGCTTATACCAATTTGGGTATGGAGGTTGCAGTGGGGTTAAGGGAACGGGAGCTACTTGCCCAATACTCAACAACTTTGAGTACATTTCTCCCAAAGGAAGTGGTAATGGTGGCAGTCGTTCTTGGGTTCTTTGAAAATTCCTTCTTGGAGGATTAACGATCTGGTTACTTTGTTGGTCAAGTGGTTGGTTTTGTTGGTTGGTATGGAAAGGTTTAGTGAAGTTTACACTTGCAACTTGTTGGGTAGGCATTTGGAAGTTATAATGGTGGTAATTTGTTTTCTTACCCTTATACACTCCTTCCACGTTGTTCACCTCAGAATCCTTCTTTTTCCCAATAAAGCCTTTCTTCTCAGTAGGCTCTGACATTCTCCCCGCTCTTATCGCTTGTTCTATTCTCTCAGCGATAGTTACAGCATCATAGAAATGCTGAGCCGAACTACCCACCAGGTGTTCAAAGTAGGGAGATTTAAAAGTGTTAGAAAAAAGAGTGACCATTTCTTTTTCTAACAAAGAGGGTTGTACATGAGATGCTTTTTCACGCCATCTCAAAGCGTATTCTCTTACAGTCTCTTTGCTGCCCTTTTCCATGACTAACAAGCTTGACCTGTCCGGGGCTACCTCCATGTTGAATTTATACTGCTCCACAAAGGCTTTTACCAAATCTTTCCACTTTCTGATCTTGGTGTTATCCAGCCTTGTATACCAGCTTAATGCCGATCCAGAAAGACTGTCTTGAAAGAAATGGATGAGAAGCTTCTCATCATTCACTACTTCAGCCATCTTATTGCAATAAGATTTAAGATGAGTGACTGGGCATTCAGTTCCAGTATACTTGATGAATTCTGGTACCCTAAATTTTCTAGGTACAACTACATTTGGAACTAAACACATTTCTGCAGCATAAACAGGATCATATAAGTCTGCCCCTTCTACTGCCTTCAATCTCTCTTCTAGAGCGGTCAATTTATCATAATCGACATTTTCAGAGAATTTCATCCTTTGTGGGTCATCAGTTGCCAGGTTTACATTAACTGGCACTTGTGCTGGTGGAACATTGGCAGTGAACTGCTGTTCAAATGCAGAGGGATTTGCCCCTAAATTTTGAGGCGGGAATACAAAGGGAGCTGATGGCATAGATATAGATGGAGTTGCAACTGCCGGCTGAGTAGAGGTGCCTTCCCCAGACTTGGATACTAGGGCCTGCTCGAGTAGACTTGTAAGTCGTGCTATATCATTTTTCATGTTCTCCAACTCTCTTTGATAATGAGCCTCCAGGTGTGCCCTTTCTTCGTTCTCCATTATCTTCTTTCGTTGTCGAGTGTAATGAATTTTACGGCCCTTTGGGGGATCTATATTTTAACCTGAGTGAATGCAAGTAAACTAAATGAAATGCACAAATGGATGTAAAATGCCATATGCTTTATGCATGTTTGTTATTGGTTTCAAATTATTATTATTATTTTTTTTTTAACTTATAACGAGGAATAGACCAGATCAGATTCTCTTAAGAAAGTTCTCACTGAGGACTCCAAACCTACAGGGACTTGAACCGATTTAGGGGAGAAATTTGAAGCCATAAATAAGAATCAAAATAAGCATTTCTCATAAAATTCTCTTTCATTATTTTACAATATTACAATCACAACAGACTCAATCTTTCCAAATCCTTGGACCATCATATGCTGAGATTTCATTAATTCCATCTCTGATCAACCCAAAAAACCGATGGAATTCGTTTCTAGTCATTGGCTCACCGTCTGCTATTTGTTGGGCTATGCCTCTTAATCCTAAAGCATAATTCTTGGCATCATCTGCTTGTACATGATAGCGCATAGCTTCAGAAGCCCAACATTCTGCTTCTCTTTCTGCATTTTCTTTTTCTAATGATAAGGTTTGCTCAATAGAAATCAAATGATCCACCCGCTCATCTAGATTGGTAATTATTATATCTTGACTTCGGCACTGCTCCTGGATTGATTCATTTGTCTCTTCCAACTTCAATACCATTTCCTCAGCTTTTGATGCTCTTCCAATCCATCTCTTCATGCTAACATCTTGCCTCTTCTTATCCTCTGACAAAAGTACATATTTTTCTTGTAGTTGCTGGAACTTAAGTTGTTGTTGTTGTAGTTGAGCTAACAAATCATCCTTCTCTTTTCTTGTGTTAGCCAAAGCTTTTTCTTGAATGATTAGATTAGATTCTAACCTTCTTCTTTTAGCCCCTAACTCTTCCACTTCAGCATTCAAGTTTAGGTTGTAAGATTCCTGTTGGGCGCGGACTTCTTCGTATATGTCTTCAGCAGACTGAATCAAAGACCTCGGTGGCCCTTCAAAAGGAGGAACTCTGTACCCTTTCCCTCTTGTCTTTTGCCATATCGGATACCCTTTAGTTGTTTTTCCTTCTACTCTCTTAGCAGAAGCAACCCTACCAGGATATTTCCATGCCTTCTTCACTGGCTCTAGTAATTTCTTCGAGGTCTTGAAATCTTCATAAAATGCCCCCAACTCAGTAGTCCTTGGAATAAACTGCTCAAATCCAAACTGTCGCAAAACCATGTTGGGACAATAACTAATACAGCAGCGGGCTCCTATTAACGGAACCCATGGGTACTCACCACAGTATGCCAGATAAGAGCTGAAGTAAGAGTATCGACTCCTCCAATGAAACTGAGATTTACTTAAACTTCGAAACATTGATTCCCATGTGGATCTTCCTACTTCATGCAAATGTTTTTCAGCAAAATTTTCCAACTTAGAATAAAGATGCCATGGGGTACCAATCAAACCTGAAATCTTCCCCTCAATCATATGACTCACAGTCCAGACAAACAACAACTGCAAACAACATCTTAAACGACCCCTTCCAGCTTTTCTACAATAATTCAAGGATGAGAAGGTTTCTGCCAATATTGCTGCAGCAGGGTTGATTTTAAGGGTCACCACACTTTTAAAAACATTAACAGCCTCAAAATCGATCATCCCCTCGGCAGATGGGAAGAGAACCAAACCATATATGCCTAGGGCCAAAATTCTCAGTCGAATTTCGTTGCTTTCATCGTGTAGTCTCTTGTTGAATATGGCTTCTAGTATATTCCAAAACCAACCCTGGCTATTTCCTCGTTTAGTCGCCTGTGATTTTGCTAGTTGACCGTCTATCTGAGCAATCCAAGCAAAATTAGAAGGTGCATGCTCTATATGTGTGTAAAAGTACACCTTTTCTGACTTGGGACAATCTAACAAGGAATCATACTCTTCGATGGTAGGAGTCATATCCACGGTTTCAAAAGTGAAGCACCGATATTCTGGATCCCAGAACCCTATCATGGCTTGAAAACAAGCATGTTGGACTCTAATTTTCAGTAAATGTGATAGATCACCATATTGCTTCTGAAAATCGATTTGATCATGAGAGGATAACTTTTCCCAACAATCTAGCAACTGTCCTGTACCAAGTGGCCTGTCATCTAATTTAACATGCTCTGGCAACTGAGACTCAAACTTTAATGGCAAACAATCCCCTTCATCATGTTGGTTCAATTCTGATCTGGTAAAAAATTCCTCAATAGTAATGGGCTTTTCCATCTCACACTTCCTATAAGGATCGGTGGAGATTTAATGAGAATATGAAATATATATGAACATGTATGTTAATGCATTGATATTTGTTTGTGTCCTAAAGGTATATCCTAATTGATAGGATTTAGCTCATAGGGTTTGGCTCAGTTTATTCTAATCTTAAAGATTTTCTTTGGTTCTTAGATTGCCCGAATTACCCATGGGGTAATCAGCCTCTTAACCTTATACAACATGAGTATGGGAAGAAAATTCCACAATACCCGTTGCATAGGGTGAGTTACAATCCAAGCGAAAGTCCAGATGAGCATCAGTGGACATAAGTCACACTTGCCACCTGAATCTTTCTTTTCTAATCTTAAAAAGGACGAGCTCGGGTCCAGAGCTTTTATGGGTTCACTGTGAAGTGTGTGAATACACAAATAAATAACATGCATGCATATGTAATTAAAAAATGAAATGATTTACAATTGATATTGCATAAAATAAATAGTGTAAATAAAATAAATACTCAAAAAATAAATAGCAATAAAAAAAAAAAGAAAAGCACACACAAGCAGTTGGTTCAACCCTGTCCCCAGTGGAGTCGCCATTCTGTCGATACACGACGTCGGGCGACGGCTCCGCTCTTTTGTTTATTTAACAAAAAAGATTTTTTATTATTGGGGGAAATAGATTTTATTGGAGTCGCCATCTAGTAATTTGAGGGAACTAGAAATCCCAAATTAGACACTGGTCTCAGAGATTCGAGTACTGGGTTAGTTATGATTAAGGGAAGGTAGACACCACCCTTAAAACATCCTTTCAAAAGAAAGGTTACCCTTACTTGTGTGTTTTTTATTTGATTTAAATGCTATTATATTTCAAGCTTATTTGCAATTTTGTTTTGCTTTTTTTTTAAAATAGTTAACGTCGGTCCCTAAAAATAGGAGACACGTTAAAAATGACATCAGTCCCTAAAAATAGGAGACTTGTCTAAAATCTCGACGTTTATCCCTAAACAAGGATTTAGGTCTGAATTTATTTTATTTGAGTATTTAAAAAAAATGGACATAATCCATATTTGGTATAAATCCTTGACATCGGTCCTTTTCTGTAAAAAGAGACATGTCGACAAACCACGTTCGTAGGAGACGCGTTTAAAAAATGACATCAGTTCCTAAAAATAGGAAACTTGTCTAAAAATTTGACGTTTAACCCTAAAAAGGAGAAGTACGTCCGAGTTATCAAAAAAACTATGGACATAATCCATATTTAGTTTTTTACTTTTTGACATCGGTCCTTTTCTATAAAAAGAGACGTGTCGATGAACAATATTCATTTATAAAATAAAACTATTTTGATATCGTTGAGAAATGGGTATAATCATATTCGAGAATTGGGCTTTGGACCCACGAACGATAACATGATAAGATGGGTGTTGGACCCGCGTCGTTATTCTTTTTATACTTGTTTTTGTTTTTTTTTTTTACAACATGCAATAAGAATTTACAAATATTTACATAAAAAATTAAAAAATGTTAGGAATTCAAGAAAAATTACCTGAGTACCCCTGTATGGGTAAAAGACCGAAATACCCTCGGATTTCTCAGGAATTTACGAAAATGCCACTGGTGGCGCGTGTAGCTCACGCGCGGCTACTGTTGGCACTGGCGAAATTTTCCGGCGAGTTTTCTGGGAAACGAACCGTCGATCCTGGTAGATCTGAGGGAGAGGATTCTGATGGTTGTGGTCTCGACGTCCGTTGATGGCTGACGAGGGAGAATCGACGACTTGAAGCTTCGGTGGCCGGCGAGGATCGCGGCCTTTTTCCGGCCAGATGAGGCGGCGAAAACGGTTACAAACGCCGGGGTTTTGCTTTACACCAGTGGATCAACCTTTCTGCGGTGGTTCGGAGGCTGGAGGCGGCCGGAAAGTGGAGATCGGATGAGAGAGAGGACGTCGCCGGCGAGAGGAGAGAGAAGCTCTGAGTCACGCTATGGTGTGGACGCGTGCACGATACACCTGTACTGCAAAACTCTATACACCGTTGGATCTCGGATGAATAGATCAGATGGCTGTGATTGGCTTGATCTTAGGTCGATCGGACGGTCTGGATGAGTCTGGGTTTAGATCCGGTGTGACGCGGTGCACCGAAATCTCGGTACACCGGATGACGTGGCTTAACGGGATTAAATCTTGGATTATTTCAATGGCTGAGATGAGTTGGGATATATTTGGTATTTTTTAAATTGTTTTTTTTTTAAAACAATATCCTACTCGTGTGAATAAAAGCTAGAAAAAATTTTTGTGCAGTATCGATTCTTTCTCTTCTTCTCTGTATTTCCTCCCGTCCCCCTCTTTTTTTTTTCTTTTTTTTTTCGGCGACTGTCACTGGCTATTTATAGCCAGTGACTAGTGTCATAGGCCTAACTATTGCCTAATTATAAGGAAAAAACGTCCCTGCCTTTGATTTCTGCCTAATTGTAAGAAAAATAATAATTCTAAATCAGTATTTCTGCCTAATTTCTGCCTAACATGCCTAATATGACAAAAATGATTTTGTTTTATTATATATAATAATAAATATTTACATAGATAAAATTAAAAACTCAAATCAGTATTAGAAAAAGCCCGACTCAACCGCTAAAAATCAATTTTAATTACCGAAAATTATGTCGAAACATTAAAAAAAAAAACTTTCAATGGGTATCGACTCGGTGGACCGGGTTTTGACCGAAAATAACAGATTGACCCAAAATGGCTTGAAACTCATTTTTCATCCCGGTCGACATGGTTAGACCCGTATAGACCCGGTGAACTCGGTTTTGGTCGAAAATGACGGTTTTGACCCAAAACAGCCCGAAAACTCATTTTTTACCCTGGTCGACATGGTTTGACCGGTATTGACCCAGTGAACTTGGTTTTGATACAAAGATGCGGTTGACTCGAGAAAAAATATTTTTTTGAATTTTAAACCTTTTTTTATTTTTTTGGATTTTTATAAATAATAATAGAAATAAAATAACATTTAAGAAAAACTTGGTGCATCCAAAATTGGGTTACAACATTAAGTATGAAGAAGTCTAGTGTTTAGACATTCATAATAATTACTTCACACAGCCACTTTTCAAGATTTTTTCACTTCACCTAGCTAGTTCAGCTACAACTTAGCCTGGTAGTAGTGATATCGATAATCTTCTAATTTCCCATGAGTCTAGTTCTCAGATGCAACTCAATTCTAATAATACGGCATACCATGCAAGTTTGGAATCTCAGATGCAACTCGATCATAATTCATGAGATTGCCTTTACAAGCCAACAAACGCATAACAAGCAAGCTGCTAGAGAGGCTGTGAAAAGCAATACAGCCAATCTTTTTTAATAGAAAAAAATAAATAGATAAGGACTTGTTTTTTGAATAAACTTGTTATAATTTATACATCAATAGTGCATGTAGTTATATATTAAATAAAAAATTACTTCTCAAAATTGACTAATAGTTATTAAAAATTTTAAGAGCTCATTAATCACATCTTACAAGGTTGACATTGTTTCATTCCCCGTCAATAAGAATTTTTTATGCTTTTCAATTACTCACCAAAGAATTAAAGATCTCTCAAAGAGTTTCATCAAGTGATCTGTTAAAAAGAAACAGAAAATTAATTTATGCACTAGTTGGACAAGAATGATAGAATTATATATGATGACTAATCTATATACCAAAAAGAGAGAGAATTCACACACACACGCACACTTAATTATGCATATTGAAGTTCTCGTGGTGAAGAATTGAAGAAGAAGAAGAAAGTAACGTGAAATGGACAAAAAACATCAAGGTACGTACTAATTAAAAAGAAAAAAGAGGAGAGAATAATTAAGTGTTCCATGCAGGTGCTTTGCTAGCCAACAAAAGAACAATTATTCCGATTTTCGTCTGTTTAAAGTAGCATTTGCTTCTTTACTTGCCGTTGTTACTTTGCATATAGTAAAAGCAAAAAAAAGATAAAAAAAGGAGGCATGGGATTGGCTCTGCACCTAGCCTCTGGTCATTTGACATTTTCCTTTTCCTTAATTCTCTACTTGGGGAGAAGAAAACGCTAATTCTATAATGTTAATCACAAACCTCAAGCATTCTGGTCCTTCGGTTCCTGCTAAAAGATATGGATCAAGGCTCCTGAAAATGTTTTATAGTATTGTTACTGTTATTATTCTATACATGTCGGTGTCCAAAAATCACAAATAAATAGAAAAGTGAGCATAGATGTTTTGATTTGACATAACAATTACAAGTCATGCTAAACAAATATATATTAACTTGCATAACATGTAGGAAAACAATCATGTATGCATACTAAATATATATAGAAATTATATTTAAATAAAATTAATTTAGGATACTTATTTATTGAAATTCTTAGAGTATTATCAGCGTGAGATTTTTATTGTTGTCAATGATAAATTTTTTGTGTTTAAAGCTTAATTATTTCTCACATGGTGCAAATGAACTAACTTTAATATATATTACAAGATTCCAACAACATCATTTTATTTAAATATACTTCTAATTAAGTAAAATTCAATGAACTCAAAAGAATTTGTACTTAATATCTCTTTATAAAAACTAAACCTAAAATTTAGATTATAAGGAAAACAAAAGGAAAAGAAAAGAAAAGAAAAATAGAGCTTCAAGTTGAAGAGGAAAGATTGGAAATTTAAGCTGAAGAAGAGTAAACTTTTTTGCAGAAATTGTCCAAAACAGTGCAGAAAAACCATCCAGACACAATCTTCTTCCGCCCCTTTTATAGAGAGTTTTAGAAACCAAAACTAATGAAATTCTCTCAATAAAACCTACTGCCTCTTTCTAAAAAGTAGATGTAATTTTCTTCTTTACTTTAATTTGCTATTTTCATACAGTGAGAGCAAAATAAAACATAGATGTTTGCCTGTTGTATTAGAAGCTTTCCCTTTTATTAAAATTCTTTTCTTGAGGAGAGCAAGGGTATCAAGTACTAACAATATATTCGTTTGCTAGTTCTATAAATATAAACTTCAAGAACCATAACATCACTCAATAAGGTTTCATCTTTCAAAATCTCTCTCGGAATATTCACTCTCAGCTAAATTATCATATTTCGCGGCCGAAATTTAACAAGCATCATCTTATAAAGAGGTAAATGCATATTAATTTCTGGAATGATGTTAACTAGATTCCATTTGCATTCTACTAGGTGAACGCATGGTGTCAGCTTTGATTTTCTTTTTGTTCATATGGAATATTAAAGTAACTTATTTTCTATTTTTTGTTTCGTGACTTATCTAGTTTACTTTTTTTGAATCTGGTTGTTGCAGCTTTATTTCAATTGTTTGTAATTTGATTGTTTCAATGCATATATATATATAGGACGATACCGATGGAGGCACTCTTTCCAAGTTTTAAGAAACTGTGGAATGAATGGCAGCTGCAAGCATTGGTTTTGCTTAGCCTCTTACTCCAAGTAACACTCATCCTTCTCGGCAATCGTAGGAAGTATATTAACAAAACTTGGATCAAGATTATTGTATGGCCTGCTTACTTGCTCGCAGATTTAATAGCAACAACTGCACTGGGTGTCCTCACAAATCGATTCGTTTATCATTCTGGGCCTTTGGATGCACAACTCGAGCTAACAGCATTTTGGGCACCTTTTCTCTTACTGCACTTGGGTGGGCCTGACACAATCACCGCGTATTCTGTGGAGGACAGCGAGTTATGGTCAAGGCACTTGCTTCAACTGGCCGGCCAGACGGGATTTGCATTTTACATCCTTTCCGCCGGGTGGACAGGTTCCCGCGTTTCATTTCTAACAATTCCAATAATGGTGGCAGGGCTGATTAAGTATGGAGAAAGAACATGGGTCCTGTGGTCTGCAAGCTATAAGCACCGTAGGAATGCATCAACATCCCGGCCTCATCATATTTCTGATGTTCGAGATAATTCTAATATTTCTGATGATGAATTGCTTCGAGTCTCCTACGGGATGTTGGGGCTGGTTAAGCGTCTCTTCGTAGGTGTTCCAATATCGGCTAACCATCAAGAAGTGACCTCGAATCCTTTGGAGAAAATATCTCCTAAAGATGCTTTTAAGGTAATTGAAATGCAGCTGGGATTCATGTATGACCTGCTGTATACGAAGGCACCAGTGTCCTACACTCCTTGTGGAATTGTCTTGCGGCTCACCAGTTTTCTTCTCACCAGCATTGTGCTGGTGTTGTTTTCTTTGGCCCCCCACAACGTACGTAAGTACTCGAAGGTCGATCTTTGCATTACCTTTTCTTTGCTTGTTGTGGCAATTGTTTTGGAGCTTTATGCGGCACTTGCATTACTTTTCTCAGACCGTACTCTTGTCTGGATGAGAAAAAATAATTTCCCTAGCATCTCACGATACATCACTTCTTTCCCAATACGTAGAAATCATAGATGGTCAAATTACATGGGTCAATTCAATTTGCTAAGCTACTTCTTCAACGAAAAACCCACGGGTGGTTTTCGTGGAATCTTAGAGCTCTTGAAAATCAACCGAAAGCTAGAAAAACAACGATACGCTACTTATCGTCAAGTCCCAGAGGACTTGAAGGAATGGTTAGTCATGCGTTCCATTAAATTTGGGGAGATGTTAAAAAAGCAGCAGGGCCATGTTCCTAACCTTGTGTCCAGGAGTGTGAGAGGAGGTGTATCGTTGACATCTTTGTTGCGCAATGCAAGTGGCGCCATTGAGTTATTGAGTTTTTATACAGAGTTTCATCAAACAATCATTATTTGGCACATTGCTACAGAGCTCTGCTATCACCTAGATCATGACTATTTCACCAAAAAAGAAACTGCATCATTGAACTGGAAAATGGCCAAGCGCATCTCCAGATATATGATGTATCTCGTCGCCATTTCACCTGAAACATTGCCATCCAGTGGGGCAATTGGTCACATCAACTTTAACAGCACTTGTGATGAGGGCAGGAAAGAAATAATTGCATTATTTGATAAAGACGGCATCCAGAGAGAGGGAAAACAGAAGATTAAAATCGTGGCCTCCAAATGGTTGTACGAGCAGCACATAGATTCAAGTACCGATGAAGATCAAATAGAGCAACAGCTGAGTGGATCCCTTTTATCCTTGGGGCGCGTGCTTGCTAGACATCTGATAGAGAGCGTGCGGCGTGCGCCTGAAGAAGAGGTGAGCACCTGTGTATCTGTTTAATCTTTTTTTCATTTTAGTTTCCCTTATTTCCTTTTTATTTTTTTGTAATTTATTATTTCTTTCCGTACATGCTGTCAGCGCATGGAGAGGAAATGGGAAGTAATTGCCAGTTGCTGGCTTGAATTTCTTGTCTATGCCGGAAGACAAAGCAGCGGAAATCAGCACGCACAACAACTCAGAAAAGGCGGGGAGTTTCTCACTCATATATGGCTTCTCCACGAGGAGCTGACGCCTCACGATTATTACCCTACTGTCCCTACACCTAGTCAAGATGACGAGGAGTCAATTGACACTGATATTAAAAATTCATGTAATAGCGATTAAGAAAAAGTATATATCACCTTTGAATCATCATTTGAAGTGAAAAGCTACCCTTAATGTGTTTTTATTTATTCATTTAAATGTTATAATATTTTGGTTAAAAACGACCACTAAAATCCATTCCTAAAATAGATGGTTATGTTGAAATTGCTAATAAAATACATCATTCATATTTGAGAATTGGGTTTTGGTTCCGCATTTAATGATAGGATAAAATGAATATTGGACCGACTTCGTTATTATTCTTTATATCTATTTCGGGTATTTTAAAAACGCAGTCCGCCCTTGTTATTTGTTCGTTCTTCCTGTTTCGTTCTTTGTTAATTCGTGTCTCTCCCCGTGTTGTTCTGGGTGTACCGGTCCTGTGCTTTTCCCCCAGTTCCCTTGTTCCTGGTTCTCCCGTTCTTCCCCCAGTTCCCTTGTTCCCCGTGTATTTAGTGAAGACCAGCCATTGCCATTCTAGTCTTTTTATGGGTGCCCTGCTGTGTGTTGCTTCCTGGGTTCTTCCTCTGTTTTTCCAGCTTCCCTTCTGGTCTTCTCTCCAGGTTTTTGTTGCTCTGGTTCTTTCCTGGGTTCTTCTAGTTGAGGAATGATCCGACATGTGATGTACTGATAGTTGCTCATTAGATGTTAAGTACAGTGACACAATACTCAACATGGTTCGATAAATTACCTATATCTACGGGAGAAGCCATTCTTATATATGGAGAGAACAAGATTTTACAACAATGGAGGAGGAGGAATCATTCACTCTACTCTACACCCATAACTCATTTTCTCTCTTAGTAGTGCTGCAATGGCAGCTCACTCTCTTCTATATTCCTCATATCTTTGGCTCTACATCCTCTCTCATTTTGCTCTCAAATAATGACTCTAGTTATAGGTGTTGCAAGTGTACGGCGTAGCGGCGAAAACATTCATCCTAATGTAGAACACGTTGTAGCTTGTATAACAGATTGCTAAAGAGAAAACTAACTACAGTTGAACCAGCAACAAACAGATCGTTGCAGAGAGAAATCAAGAGCGACAACTGGGTTTTCCAATCTATTTTAGGACTCTCAATTTATGCTTTAATATTAGAATTTAATTAACGTCAGAACTCTAGTATGTCTTTTCCACTTCAGTTATTTCTTTCCTAGTAGTTTAGTCCTAGTTGAATTAGGATGTGCAGCTTATATAAAGGCTGGTTATTTTCATTGTAAAGCAACTTTCAATTCAAACTTAATAAACTTTCTCTTAGAGAATTCTATTCTCTAGCTCGTGGAATCGAGCGTTACTTATGTTCGTGGACTTGAATAATTAATTTATTTCAAAACAGACGGTGATCTGTTTTCTTCAAAGGCTTCCGCTACGTCAGTTGGTATCAGAGTAGGCTTAATCCTGATCAGATGGCGAATACACGAAATGAGAGCGAAATCCTCAGCAGCGGTGAACGTGAGGATACTCTGGTTACTGGAACAGAATTCAGGAATTTCCAGCATGAAACACGACAGGCATTATGAGAGATCCAGGCAACCCTTGCTAAGCTAACAACATGAAACCATCAGAGGGGCAATGACCCTCCCGGTCGTCACCCCTACAGAGACAGAACTGACGTTCTGTTTGAACGCCATCCAGGGATAGCACGAAGGCAACCAACATATGAAGATACCCTTAATGAGGATGAAGATGATGCTGAAACCATGCTTCAGGGTAATCACAGGGGAGGTCAAAGAGAGCCAGACCGACAAACGTTTCGCATGAAGATGGACCTACCCAGTTTTAATGGCCAACTTCAGATTGAAGGATTCCTTGATTGGCTGGTATTAGTTGAACGATTTTTTGATTATATGGACATCCCTGAAGACAAAAAGGTCAAGTTAGTCGCATACAGGCTCCTGGGAGAGGCTTCGACATGGTGGGAACAGCTATAAACCATGCGATTGCGACAAAGAAAGGGCATGGTTCAGACATGGGCTAAAATGAAACGACTGCTAAGGTCCCGATATCTACCCCCAGATAATGAACAAATTCTGTTTAAACAATATCAAGATTGCAAGCAGGGAAGTAGGACTATCGAGACTTTCCTAGAAGAATTCCACCGGTTATCATCTCGAAATAACCTGCTAGAAACCGAAGCACAACAGGTGGTCAGGTTTGTTGGGGGACTACGTTGGACTATACAAGATTAGGTGGCAATGCAGACAGTATATACCTTAACTGAAGCAGTAGCGCTAGCCATTAAGGTGGAAACCCAACTGGACAGAACAAAGACAACAATCAGGGGAAGAGGTTTTGTAGACAATAATTGGGTTGTGGTAAACAAAGGAAAAGCTCCAATGGCACAACCATCCTTCTCTAACGCTGTAAGCAATAGTAGGGCTCCCACAAAACCAGTCTCTATTGCACCACCAGAAATAGCACCCCGTAATCCTTATGCTCGTCCAGCGGGTGATAAATGCTATAGGTGTGGACAACCAGGGCACCGTTCCAACCAATGTCCAAGGAGAGGTGCTGTCAACTTAGTGGAACCAGGAGAGGATTTGCAGATGTGAGGCAGATGAGAATGAAGCAGTCTATACTTATGAAGAAAAAGAAATAAGAGGTGGTGACGAAGGAGAACTTTTATCACATTCTCTAGTGGTCCAACGACTATTGCTTACACCAAAGCATGAAGAGCCATCCCAGCGACACAAGATATTCAGAACCAGATACACTGTAAACAAAAGAGTTTGTGATATTATTATTGACAGTGGCAGTAGCGAGAACATAGTGTCAAAGATCATGGTTACCAAACTTGGTTTGCAAACTAGAAAGCACCCTTTCCCGTATAAAATTAGATGGATCAAACGAGGAAATGAAGTGAAGATAACCGAAACCTGTCACGTTAAATTCTTAATTGGAAAGAACTACGTAGATGAGGTTATATGTGACGTAGTAGAAATGGATGCCTGCCATATAATTTTGGGCCGTCCTTGGCAATATGATGTGGATGCTACTTATAGGGGCCGTGATAACGTATATGTCTTCATGAAGGGTGATCTAAAGGTCATGCTAGGGCCCATGAAAGAAGAACTCACCAGCAGCGAGTCAAAGACAAAGAACAATTTAGTACTATTAATGGACGGGGGGAAATTCATAGAAGAAGCTAAGGAAGCCTGTGAGATTTTCGCGATAGTGGTAGGAGGAGAAGTCAGCAAGGAATCCAATGACATCCCACCGACACTGATACCTCTATTGGAAGAATTTCAGGAAATTATACCCATAGAACTACCTAATAGGTTACCTCCCGTACGGAACGTACAACACCAGATTGATTTAATGCCAGGAGCTAGCTTGCCTAATCGACCACATTACCGGATGAACCCCAAAGAAAGTCAGGCGCTTCAGGAACAGGTTGAAGAACTGATCAAAAAGGGTTTGGTACAAGAGAGCAGAGCCCTTGTGCGGTTCCAGCATTGTTAGTCCCGAAGAAGGATGGCAGTTGGCGCATGTGCATCGACAGTCGGGAAATCAATAAAATCACTATTAAATATCGATTCCCTATCCCTCGGTTAGAAGACATGCTAGACATGTTGTCCGGATCCAAAGTCTTTTCAAAAATTGACTTGCGCAGCGGGTACCATCAAATTCGGATCAGGCCAGGCGATGAGTGGAAGACTGCTTTTAAAAAAAATGAGGGATTATATGAATGGTTAGTAATGCCATTTGGTCTACCAATGCACCCAACACCTTCATGCGTTTCATGAACCATATATTAAAATCCATTACAGGAAAATTCGTGGTGGTATACTTCGACGATATACTAATATATAGTCAAACCAAAGCTGACAATGTTGCACATCTGCGAGAAGTACTTCAAATCCTACAACAAAATAAGTTGTATGTTAATCTGAAGAAGTGCAGCTTTATGACCAGCAGCTTGTTATTTCTGGGATTCATAGTAAGTGCGGATGGAATTAAGGTGGATGAAGAAAAAATCTGTGCCATTAGAGAGTGGCCAACTCCACAAGCTGTAAGTGAGGTCCGTAGTTTTCATGGCTTGGCAACATTTTACAGGCGATTCATGAGGGATTTTAGTCGAATTGTCGCGCCATTACTGAATGCATGAAAAAGGGGAAATTCCATTGGGGAGAAGAAGCAGAACAGAGTTTCAGGTTGATTAAAGATAAACTATCCTCCGCCCCAGTCTTGGCACTACCAGATTTTGATAAACTGTTTCACGTAGAGTGCGATGCTTTTATTGTTGGCATTGGTGCTGTTCTATCTCAAGACGGCAAACCAATCGCATTTTATAGCAAAAAACTCAGCGAAGCTCGCCGGAAATGGTCTACCTATGAGTTGGAATTATATGTTGTTTTTCACGCATTGAAGGTCTGGGAGCACTACCTAGTGCAGCGGGAATTTGTAATATTCAGTGACCATCAAGCATTAAAATTTCTCAACATCCAGAATAATATCAACCGGATGCATGCCCGCTAGATCTCCTTCATACAACGCTTCAGCTTCTCCTTGAAACACAAGGCAAGTCGTTTGAATCGGGCAGCTGATGCCTTAAGCCGAAGAGCTCTGCTGGTGACATGACCAAAAGATTGATGTCTTCTCCCAAGTGCAGGAGTGTCGAAGTAATAAATAACCCGGCAAGACCGGGGTCGAACCACAGAGAGGTTAATTGTATAAATTATAAATAACAAAACAACAACAACAACAACAATAATAATAACAACAATAATAACAATAATAGTAACAATAATAGTAATAGTAATAATAATATTAATAGTAGTAATAGTAATAATAATAATAAAACTCACTACGTGGCGTTGTTATACCTGAGAATGATCTAAAAGATCGGGTCAGAGGTTTCCAGCCTATATACTGAGTTTATGAAAAGATCAAAGAGATATATTATATAATGTAAACATAATGTAAATAATAATAATAATAATAATAATAATAATAATAATAATAGAAGAAGATGAAGAAATTAATGAGAACTTTGAGATGAAAGATTAATGTAAGGATTAAACAATGATAAAACAAATGTCAAGGTTAAAGGATCTACTAATGGTATTTCAAACAAGTATAGTATAAACTCTTATTATTCAATTGGAAACCACACACAAAGGAGGTTCCAATCAGATGATTTCTCATTAATAGCTCATTATAAATTATTAACATGATCATATTAATTATCTTATTTACATAACACCAAACTTTTAAATATTGTCAGGAATTCATGATGTTAACTGATGTTAACAACAAATCAAGTTCCTTTCATAGCTCAGGTGTAGGTAATACCATACGGTTGGGCTATGAGAGTGCCAAGCATTTGTTGTACCATGTTATACAACACAAATCTAGATTAACCATTTAACAAGCAAGGTATTAAGAATTAGTAAGATAAAAAGATAAGACATGTTAATATTAAACATTAAGGTCCATATTGAGTTTACACCATACTTATTCTTACACCATTAGTGTAACCTTTTCACCTTGACATAATAAACTTAGCTAAACATAATGAAGAAGAGAAACATAAATAAACAAAACAAGAACATAAAGAAGATACAAGTTAACTAAGGAAAGGAAAGGAAAGGAAAAGCATAAACAAAATATTAATGAAAGCAAAACTTAAAAATTACAAAAAAAATATAAAGAGAGAAATAAAGAGCATGAACTTGGTCTGAACAACCAAGCTACTAAATACATGGCAAATGCCTCCTTTTATAGGCCAAAATTCGGAATTATTGATTTGATGACTAATTGTTGAGTGGGTGGCCAACTCTTGACTTTGTGAAAATCCTTATCTTCTTGTCTGAATAAAACGAAAATGCTAGCATCAGAACTGGATCCACTTGAAAACATGACAGTTGTAGGAAATTGACTCAGCTTTCCAGAAAAAAAAATGGAGGTGATTTGGACTTCTAGAACTCCAAATATGGGCCAAACACTGAATAGTGTTTGGGCTGCAGGACAGATTCGGACTTCTCCGTTGTTGCTATAATTTGGACTTGCAAAAGGCCTTCTTAGATCTTGATGAAAACATGAAAGTTGTAGGCCTATGTCTTACCAAATCTGTGTAAAAATTTGAGATCATTTGGACATCTAGAACTCGAGATATGACCTAATTACCGAACATTGTTCTAGTTTGGACTACACCAACATCTCTTTTCTAAGTTTGGTCCTCTCTTTGTCCTTTCAATTTCCATACTTGAACTCATCAATCAATCCTTTGATTTATGTGATAGGCCTGCATTTAAGATGAACATTTACCATATATTAAGGCATTTTATAGTATTAGACTTGTTATTATAAAACATGCTTTAGTTAAGGAGTTATTGATACTTTAAGTGCAAAATGATGATATAAAACCTTGATAAATATGCACTTTTAAGTACTAATCAGCTGGTGGTTACACTACAAACTGAAGTAACAGGATTTGACTACCTCAAAGAATTATATGCAACCGATGAAGACATTCAGGATGTTTGGGCAAAGTGCCAAGCAGGGACCCTTGTAAAGCGGGTTACACATTCAGGAAGGATATCTTTTTCATGGCAACCAACTGTGCATCCCCAGGAGCTCCCTGCGAGCTCAAATTATCCATGAATTACACAGTGGAGGCTTGAGCGGGCACTTAGGACGAGATAAAACCATAGCCCTTGCTGAAGAGCGGTATTATTGGCCACAATTGAAACGTGATGTTGGCAGTCATGTTAAGAGATGCCCCATCTGTCAAGCTGCCAAGGGCCAATCCCAAAATACTGGTTTATACATGCCTCTACCCATTCCAGCAGCACCGTGGGAGGATCTTTCCATGGACTTTGTCTTAGGCCTCCCACGCACCCAATGCGGATTTGATTCGGTATTCGTTGTAGTCGACAGGTATTCAAAAATGGCTCACTTTATTGCTTGTAAAAAGACCGCGGATGCAGTTCATGTCACAAATATGTTTTTCAAAGAGATTGTTCGTCTATATGGGGTTCCTAAATCCATCACTTCAGACAGAGACACCAAATTCTTAAGCCATTTTTGGAGAACCTTATGGCGGCGATTTGACACATCCCTAAACTTCAGCAGCACCAACCATCCTCAGTTTGATGGTCAAACGGAAGTAGTCAACCGCACTCTCGGGAACTTAATTCGCTGTCTTTCCGGTACAAAACCGAAACAGTGGGATATTACTCTTGCTCAAGCTGAATTTGCCTATAATAGCATGCTCAACCGATCTACAGGAAAGACACCATTCCATATTGTTTACTGCTGTCCACCTCGCCATGCCTTAGACTTAGTTCCCCTGCCTAAACTTCCTGGTGTAAGTATTGCAGCAGACGATATGGCTGAATGGATATCAATTATTCAAGACCAAGTGCGGCACAATCTAGCGACATCCAACGCCAAATATAAAACAACAGCTGATAAGAAGAGAAGGGCTCAGATATTTCAAGCAGGCGACCTCGTCATGGTGTACTTGAGCAAAGTACGACTACCTGTAGGCACATATAATAAATTGAAAGACAAGAAATATGGCCCTTTCCAGGTTCTACGCAAAATCAATGACAATGCCTATATCATCGACCTTCCTGCCGACATGGCCATTTCTTCTACTTTCAATGTCGCAGATTTGTATGCTTATCATCCCCCTGACAAGGCGTCTTCGCACATCATTAACTCGGGGTCGAGTTCTTTTCACGCAGGGGAGACTGATGTAGAACACGTTGCAGCTTGTATAACAGATTGCCAAAGAGAAAACTAACTACAGTTGAACCAGCAACAAACAACTCGTTGCAGAGAGAAATCAGGAGCGGCAGCTGGCTTTTCCAATCTATTTTAGGACTCTCAATTTATGCTTTAATAATAGAATTTAATTAACGTCAGAACTCTAGTATGTTTTTTCCACTTCAGTTATTTCTTTCCTAGTAGTTTAGTCCTAATTGAATTAGGATGTGCAACTTATATAAAGGCTGCTTATTTTCATTGTAAAGCAACTTTCAATTCAGACTTAATAAACTTTCTCTTAGAGAATTCTATTCTCTGGCTCGTGGAATCGAGCGTTACTTGTGTTCGTGGACTCGAACAATTAATTTCTTTCAAAATAGACGGTGATCTTTTTTCTTCAAAGGCTTCCGCTACGTCACATCCTCTTAATATCTAATGTATTAATTTGTCAAATGTGTGGAGACAAGAAATTCTTGTCTGTTATTAGTGGAAAAATTGAATGGGAGTTGCCACCTAGTATTTTGGTCACTAGAAACCCTAATTGATCTCAGAGATCAGGTACGGGGACTGATTGCATAAAGGGAAGCTTTTAGTACCCCAAATACACCTTACCTAAGGTAGACTGCATTGTTTAATTGCCTAATAAAATCTAAGGTCTTGTCGCGTTTTCTAATTATTGGTCCGTCTATGATTTATGAAAAGTTCTTTTCAGTAAAGAGATCCTTATCTTATCGGGTAAAAACTAATTGTTCTAACGTTAACAAAAGAATTTTAATATTCAGAATACGTCTTACATATAAGATCATAACCCTAGTTATTAAAAGAAAAAAAATAAAAATTTTTTTGGAGTTTTTGAAATATTGGCCTAGTTCTCGTGACTTTAGTAAACTGGTTATTAAAGCCAAAATACGTGCTAATACATATTTTTGAATTTTATTTTTTTGTATATGTATGAAAATACAATATAGTTTATTTTTGAGAGACTTGGCCGTATGCATAAAAAACAAAAAATATTTTTTTTTTTATGTTTGGCTGAAAATTGGATATTTAATACCGAATTTGTATCTTTATAGTATAAACATACAAACTGCTATTGATTAAAATACAGTATAAAAAATTTGCAAAAAACTCATAGAATTTTTTTGAAATAATTTTTTTTTGCGGGCTCGACCTAGCCAGACCCTCCTTTTCACACATGCACACATATTATTTTACGCGTGCATGAACAGTGCGAAGGTAATTAAATTACCTTCGCAGTGTTCATCACCTTCCTTCTCATTGCAATGCATAAAACGTAAAACAGAGTATGGTAAATGGTGGTCTCAGGTGTTGGTTTCGTTTTGATTTACTTTTCGTTTCTACATATTAACATGCATCACCATATAGGAACCGAGAATGGCATCAACATACGGTTGCGAGGGATGTCAGCCGCGATACCTGCCCCATTGATTCGAGAATAACTCCATTATCGCTACTAACGTCTTCTTCCATTATCGTTACTAACGCCTTCTTCCATTATCGTCATAGATTCACAGTTGTTTGAAGACAATTAATGGTAGAAACGACGCCGCTTGGGTTCTTTTGATTTGGCCATTGATGTTTTCGTAGTTTTATAATCAAACCCCTCGAAAAAATTGTAATTGGATCCCTTAATGTTAACGCATTTTCTGGTTTGATCCTTGGTTTCAAATTGTTTCAATTAAGTCCTTAATTGACCATCAAACTTCAATAATTATGCAATTAAGTCTCTGATTTGACCAAATCAACTCTTCAAAATTATAATTGGAGCCCAGAACTTTAATTCCTTCCGATAAAAGCCTAAATTGACTTAAAAGATCAATTTTCTTGCAATCAAACCCTCTATAAATTCAATTAAACCTTGGATAAAATTTAATTGAGTCCATAGACATCTGATTTTGGACATTTCTTTTTTTAAAATTGAATTTTCCGTGTCCCTAGGGCTCTCATCAGTAAAAAAAGATACTGTTAAATTTTAACCTTTTGCATTTTTTAACCTTCTAAACCAATTTTGACCTTTCTTCGGCATTCCAACATCCTTTTCGTGCTTCTATTATTTTTTGATTTCTTCCGAATATTTATTTTTTATTTTCTTGACCTTCAGCATGATTGTTCTTTCTACTTTGGAGATTCATCGACCACATCATTGTTCCCTGGAAATTAGTTTGGTCATTGTTTTAATGTACAAGAGAGGTTGATTTATTATTACTTTGTTTAAAGCTGGACATGATATGCATTGGGCAAAATTAAGTATGTTGTTTTTGTTTTTTGTTTTTGTTTTGTTGTTTAACATGAATGGAGTAATATATTTTATGACAACTTTCATATTAATAATATTATTTTGATATATTAAAGAATTAATTTTATTAAATACTAAATTTCTTGTTTGAATTTAAAAAGTTAATGGATATCAGAATTAAACTCCCCACATTCTTGTTTCTTTGATTTCGCGGGAAATGGGGTTTTGGCGGGCGGGTGAGGTTTTCTGTTTTGGAGCCTAAGAGGTTTTTGAGGATTGGGTTTTCCTTTTTTTGCGTTATTAGGCCCAGTACAGGAAAATAATTTGTAAAGATACTTAGTTTGTTGCTATAATTCTTTTAAAAAAGATATGTATGATATTATAGTAATTTTTATAATTTTTTAAAAAATAGGTTAAAAAATATTTTTATTTGTAGTTTGAAAAAAAATTAAAAATAAGTAAAAAAATTTCATGAATAAAAAATATATTATCTTATCTTATATAAAATCAAGGTTTGAAAAGAAATTTTATATAAAACCTAATATAAAAAATATAAATTATTTATTTATATAATCAAATAATATTTTCTCTGTTAATAGACAAAAATAAAAAAATATTATAATACTAAACGATATCTAAATATCTAATTGAGAATACAATGCAATTGTGTTTCTAAGCATGAGATAAATTATCATTTACAACTTTCTTTAATAAGAACTGAAATTTAAATAGAAGAAATTAAGATGATACTGAAAATTTATATTAATAAAGTAAGTTTAAGTCTCGTATATCTTAATTTTATTATTGTCATGTAACGCGAGAAGGCTTGTATAGCAAGCTTTTTTAGAACTTTCATTGAAGAATTCTTGGAAAAAAAAGAGATAAATCGAAAACATAAAAATTAAATTTTCTACATCAATTTAAGTGGATCTCGTTATTATTAAAATGGAGGTTTATGATGGTAGATGCTTTATTTTTTTATTTTTTTATGGTAGCTGTAGCAGGGTACATGTCATTCAGATGGAGCAAATGACATGTCGTGATGGGCCTTTGACTTGATGACTTGTGTGCTATTGGGCTCAGGTTTCTAGTTATGGTATTATTGGTTGAGTTTATGGATTGTGGCTTGAATTTTTACTATATGAATTAATAACTCGATTTGAATTGTTATTCTATTTTGACCGATAAAACTAAACTTGTCATACTAATTTATAAATAATTTTACTAGATCATTTATGTAATTTATCTGAGACAGATTTTTATTTAGTTATGAGATACTAACACCTAACTACTTAATTATAATTATTTGTTATCACATATCCGACTACACTTCTTCTCTAGACAGCCTGAGAATTATGAATCAATGCAAAGTAATTGCAATGCCGTATTAGCATTTAGTTGCATCCGAGAACCAGGCTAAGGGAAAATTAGAATTTGATCGATATCTGTATTAACAAGCCATATTATAGCTGAACTAGGTGAAGTGAATAAATCTTTAAAACTGGCTATGCTCTTCTCATGATCTACTACTCTGGTGGACTAATTAATTAATTAAAAAGAAGGCTAAACACTTTTTAAATACTACTTATATAGCCTAGCCAGTTTGACATTGTTTCATTCTCACATTGACAAGAATTTCTTATCCTTTTCAATTAATTATTCACCAAGTAATTAAAGATCTCTAAAATGATCTGTTCCCAAGAAACAGAAATAATTTATGCACTAGAAGGACAAGAATGGTGGAATGATGACCATTTTATATACCTATAGGAGACAGAATATATATATATCACACACGCTACACGCTTCTATATATATATATATTGAAGGTTTCGTTGAGAATACTCGAAGATGAAGAAAGGAGAAGGAGCGTGAAATGGACAAAAAAACATCAAGGAACAAAAAAGAAAGGAGAAGGGAGACGTGGAAAGTAAAAAAAGAGGTGTGATTAAGTGTTCTATACAGTTGCTTTACTAGCCAGAAAGGAACAATTACTTACTCCTATTTGCCTCTGTTTAAACTTTAAAGTAGTATTTGCTCCTTTACTTGCGTTTGTTGTTTCCATATTGTAAAAGAAAAACGCTAAAAAGAGAGGAAACATGGCATTGGCTCTGCATCTAGCCTCTCGTCTTTTGACGTTTTCCTTTTCTTGATTCTTTTCCCGGGAAGAAGAAAACGTTAATTCTATAAACATTAATGACCAATCACAAGTATTCTATTCCTTAGATTCCCTTCTAGAAGATATGGATAAAGGCCCATGAAAAAGTATTATTTTATACTTATTATTATTATAGAATAATGTAGTTAGCAAGTAGCAACATAAAAGGTAAGATCAAATAAATATTTCAGTAATTTTGTTTGCTTTCTCTCCTGTTTCTTAAATAAAATGCATTATCTTTTTGTAAAGTTTTTTTGGTGGACAAAGAAAGGATGAAAGTTTATGATCAGACTTGCTAGGCTATATAAGAAATATTAAGTATGAAGAAGTCTAGTGTTTAGACATTCATAATAATTACTTCACAAGAGTGGTGGATGAGAAGAGCATAGCCACTTTTCAAGATGTTTTTACTTCGCCTAGCCAGTTCAGCTACAACTTAGCCTGGTGTTTACGGTCCGGTTCGGTTCGGTTTTAATCTAAAAATTCAAACGAACCGAAAAACAGTATTTCTTATTAATATAACCCGAACCGAACCGAGAACCGGTTCAAACCGAACCGGTTTTGTTCGGTTCGGGTCGGTTTTTTAGCATAAAAACTAGAAAAACCGGACTCATCTTCATCACTGAGCTAAATCAAAGGAAAAATCTGACATCAAATATCAATCTAAGCTATTAATCACAGCAACCACTTAGAAATTCAAGAAAAAGAACTAGAAAAAGCAACCAGCAATCAAAGTTTTCCACATAGGGGCTGAGAAGGGGAAGGGATAGGCTGGGAAGGGGAAGGGGAAGGGAGGTCCCGAGAGAGCTAATTGACCATCAATTTTCTTAGGTCTTTGGTTTTTCGCCAGCTGTGAATGCAAAGCCAGCAGCAACAGTTTGTCCTTTCAAAGCTGTGGAATGTTTGCAGCTTAATTCGGGATTTGGGGATTTTGGTATTTTACTCATTGGCCTTTTTAGGGCACGGACAACCTTTGCATTTACTAACACGCAGGACATGTAATTGGATTTGCAGCAGCCAGTGCATGCTGTACTTTTGATAGGGTTGCTAGGCTTTCATCTTAATGTGTACAGTGCTTTATAAACCTTGAGCATAGAGCTGAGAGACTAGGGTCCATTGAAGGATAAGAGAACAATGTGCAAGCTCTGTCAGCTGATCCGTGCTCTCTTTCTTCTAGGTTGGTTTCTTGTGATCGGGGGGAAATGGAAGGGAAGGCTTGAGGGGGGGTGACGGCTGGAAAGGAGAAAAGTGATTTAGGGTTCTAGGAAGGGGAAGGCTGGAAGGGGAGAGGGGGGGTTGGCGGCTAGAAAGGGAGAAAGTGATTTAGGGTTTTGGGAAGGGGAAGGGGAAGGGAAAAAGGGGAAGGCTGGAGGGGGAGGGGGGGTTGACGGCTGTTAAGAGTGTAAGTGATTTAGGGTTAGGAATTATTCTTTTTATACTTTTTTTTTTAAATTGGTTCGGTTTGGTCCGGTTCAATCGGTTTAAGCTTTTTTAAACCGGAACCGAACCGGACCGGGTGGTTTTTTTTATTTTTTAATCGGTTTATTCGGTTTTTTCTATCGGTTCGGTTTTTTCGGTTAATTTTTTCTCGATTTTTTCGGTTTAATCGGTTAGTCGGTTTTTTTGAACACCCCTAACTGGTAGTACTAATATCAATAATCTTCTAATTTCCCATGAGTCTAGTTCTCAGTTCTAATAATACGGCATGTCATGCAAGTTTGGAATTAAATCGTAATTCATGAGATTGCCTTTACAAGCCAACAAACGCATAACAAGCAAGCTGCTAGAGAGGCTGTGAAAAGCAATACAGCCAATCTTTTTAAATAGAAAATAAATAAATAGATGAGGACTCGTTTTTTGAATAAACTTGTTATAATTTATACATCCATAGTGTATGTAGTTATATATTAAATAAAAAATTACTTCTCAAAATTGACTAATAGTTATTAAAAATTTTAAGAGCTCTTTAATCACATCTTACAAGGTTGACATTGTTTCATTCCCCGTCAATAAGAATTTTTTATGCTTTTCAATTACTCACCAAAGAATTAAAGATCTCTCAAAGAGTTTCATCAAGTGATCTGTTAAAAAGAAACAGAAAATTAATTTATGCACTAGTTGGACAAGAATGATAGAATTATAGATGATGACTAATCTATATACCAAAAAGAGAGAGAATTCACACACACACACACACTTAATTATGCATATTGAAGTTCTCGTGGTGAAGAATTGAAGAAGAAGAAGAAGAAGTAACGTGAAATGGACAAAAAACATCAAGGTACGTACTAAAAAGAAAAAAGAGGAGAGAATAATTAAGTGTTCAATGCAGGTGCTTTACTAGCCAACAAAAGAACAATTATTCCTATTTTCCTCTGTTTAAAGTAGCATTTGCTTCTTTACTTGCAGTTGTTACTTTGCATACAGTAAAATAAATGAAAGCTAAAAAAAGGTAGCACCTAGCCTCTGGTCATTTGACATTTTCCCTTTCCTTAATTCTCTACTTGGGGAGAAGAAAATGCTAATTCTATAATGTTAATCACACTCAAGTCCGACTTGAAGCACAAGCCAAGTCGCATGCATGTATTTGAGTTCAAAGCTTATTTTTTAAAAAATATCTTCTTCTTAAAAACTTGAGTATTTTTTGGATTTAATTTTGATTTTTAATCTTCCTACTATATAAACAATAAGATATGTTTTTTTTTCCCTCTAAGTGGGATAGAAAGTTTTGGGTTTTCTTCAAAACATACCAACAAAAAGTTTTGGGTTTTCTTCAAAACATACCAACAAAAAAGTTTATGTTAGAGACCAAATTTCAACCAAGTTTTAACCTAAAAAAAAAGTTAACCTCACTTTTAATTTTGCCTCGTTAACCATGATTTTAAACAATTTTTCCAACATGTATAGAATAATTAATTGAATTCTCACAAGATGGCATAGCATGCAAGTTTGGAATTAATTCATAATTTTCACGAGACGTCTGCCTTGTGAAAAAGTAAAGAAGAAAGGAGGAGGAACATGCATAACATCAACATTCAGGGAACAAAAAGAAAAGGTGAAGAGAATTATATGTTTCACAAGCATCGTGGACAGGAATCTATATTCCTTTCTAATTTTATTGTAGAATTTTTTTGGATCAACAATTGAACCATACAAACTAGAAAGACCCTCGCTTGGATAAAGAAATAGATTATTTGCTCCATTTTTGTATTGCTAATGATATATATATATGATAGCTGGGGTATACATTTCAAATGCATATCTTATTTTTGCATAATAGGGTTATGAAAATCTGCGCAAAACAACTGGTTATATTGTATGTGTCTAGGTCAACATTGTTTTCTCCTTCTCTTTTAGTTTCTTTCTGATGATATAGATAATTGTGGGTTTATCGCAACCAAGTACTGGAAAAGAATGTTTAGTAGACATAATGCCAGTTTCTTTTATTGTTTAACTCTTGATGTTCATATTTTTCATGAATTTTCTCTTCATAATTCAATGCAATACTGCCTCCTGGTGAAGAAAATCTGTGAAAATCCTTTGCTATGCTCTAAAGCCTCTGGGCTGAGTCCTTTTCTCTGTTTTGATGTAAACTTCGGGCTTATAAGTAGGAAAAGAACATGTAAACTTTCTGTAGTTTCGATGTATTCATGATGTCTCAATCTTGATTTTGGACAACATAGTAAAAGAAATCCTTCAACCTGTAAATTTTCAATTTTTGCATTACAGGGTATTGAGGTTCGACAAGCAGTGCTTCAGTATACTGTATTTGAAGTAGCTGTTCGAATTCCTTGTGATATGCAACTGAAACAAGTTTTTGCTAATGATAAAAAAAAAGCTTTGAATGCGGGGTTATTTTTATTTTACCTAAGAGGTTTGAATTAGATTTTTTTTAGAGTTATCGCCCTGCTCAAAAAATTTCTTGTGATAGATCCTCTAAAATATATAGTGAAATATCTTTGTATTTGTTTTCATCCATAGTACCAATCTCTTAATGGTATTCTACTTGCTAATAGAGCTATTTTCAACAAAGCTATTTTCTAAAATAACATTCTCTTAATGGTTATTTATTTTTATATTAAAAAAAAGGTTCTGTCAAGTGTCAACAATAAAACCTACTGCCTCTTTCTAAAAAGTGGATGTAATTTTCTTCTTTACTTTAATTTGCTATTTTCATACAGTGAGAGCAAAAAAAAACATAGATGTTTGCCTGTTGTATTAGAAGCTTTCCCTTTTATTAAAATTCTTTTCTTGAGGAGAGCAAGGGTATCAAGTACTAGCGATATATTCGTTTGCTAGTTCTATAAATATAAACTTCAAGAACCATAACATCACTCATCAATAAGGTTTCATCTTTCAAAATCTCTCTCGGAATATTCACTCTCAGCTAAATTATCATATTTCGCGGCCGAAATTTAACAAGCATCATTTTATAAAGAGGTAAACGCATATTAATTTCTGGAATGATGTTAACTAAATTCCATTTGCATTCTACTAGGTGAACGCATGGTGTCAGCTTTGATTTTCTTTTTGATCATATGCAATATTAAAGTAACTTATTTTCTATTTTTTGTTTCGTGAGTTATCTAGTTTACTTTTTTTGAATCTGGTTGTTGCAGCTTTGTTTCAATTGTTTGTAATTTGATTGTTTCAATGCATATATATATATATATAGGACGAAACCGATGGAGGTACTCCTTCCAAGTTTTAAGAAACTGTGGAATGGATGGCAGCTGCAAGCATTGGTCTTGCTTAGCCTCTTACTCCAAGTAATACTCATCCTTCTCGGCAATCGTAGGAAGTATATTAACAAAACTTGGATCAAGATTATTGTATGGCCTGCTTACTTGCTCGCAGATTTAATAGCAACAACTGCACTGGGTGTCCTCACAAATCGATTCGTTTATCATTCTGGGCCTTTGGATGCACAACTCGAGCTAACAGCATTTTGGGCACCTTTTCTCTTACTGCACTTGGGTGGGCCCGACACAATCACCGCGTATTCTGTAGAGGACAACGAGTTATGGTCAAGGCACTTGCTTCAACTGGCCGGCCAGACGGGATTTGCATTTTACATCCTTTCCGCCGGGTGGACAGGTTCCCGCGTTTCATTTCTAACAATTCCAATAATGGTGGCAGGGCTGATTAAGTATGGAGAAAGAACATGGGTCCTGTGGTCTGCAAGCTATGAGCACCGTAGTCAAGCTATTTCTGATGTTCGAGATAAGTCTAATAGTTCTGATGATGAATTGCTTCAAGTCTCCTACGGGATGTTGTGGCTGGTTAAGCGCCTCTTCGTAGGTGTTCCAATATCGGCAACACAAACGTCCATTTTGGCTAACCATCAAGATGGGATCTCGAATCCTTTGGAGAAAATGTCTCCTAAAGATGCTTTTAAGGTAATTGAAATGCAGCTTGGATTCATGTATGACCTGCTGTATACGAAGGCACCAGTGTCCTACACTCCGTGTGGAATTGTCTTGCGGCTCACCAGTTTTCTTCTCACCAGCATTGTGCTGGTGTTGTTTTCTTTGGCCCCCCACAACGTACAAAAGTACTCGAAGGTCAATCTTTGCATTACTTTTTCATTGCTTGTTGTGGCAATTGTTTTGGAGCTTTATGCGGCACTTGCATTACTTTTCTCAGACCGTACTCTTGTCTGGATGAGAAAAAATAATTTCCCTAGCATCTCACGATACATCACTTCTCTCCCAATACATAGAAATCATAGATGGTCAAATTACATGGGTCAATTCAATTTGCTAAGCTACTTCTTCAACGAAAAACCCATGGGTTTTCGTGGAATCTTAGAGCTCTTGAAAATCAACCGAAAGCTAGAAAAACAACGATATGCAGGTTATCGTCAAGTCCCAGAGGATTTGAAGGAATGGTTAGTCATGCGCTCCATTAAATTTAGGGATATGTTAAAAGAGCGGCCGGAGGATGTTGGTAACCTTGAGTCCAGGAGTGTGAGAGGATATGTATCGTTGGAATCTTTGTTGCCCGATGCAGGTAGCGCCATTCAGTTATTGAGTTGTTTTACAGAGTTTCATCAAGCAATCATTATTTGGCACATTGCTACAGAGCTCTGCTATCACCTAGATCATGACTATTTCACCCAAAAAGAAACTGCATCATTGAACTGGAAAATGAGCAAGCGCATCTCCAGATATATGATGTATCTCGTCGCCATTTCACCTGAAACATTGCCATCCAGTGGGGCAATTGGTCAGATCAACTTTAACAGCATTTGTGATGAGGGCAGGAAAGAAATAATTGCATTATTTGATAAAGACGGCATCCAGAGAGAGGGAAAACATAAGATTAAAATCGTGGCCTCCAAATGGTTGCATGAGCAGCACACAGATTCAAGTACCAGTGAAGATCAAATAGAGCAACAACTGAGTGGATCCCTTTTATCCTTGGGGCGCGTGCTTGCTAGACATCTGATAGAGGAGAGCGTGCAGCGTTGGCCTGAAGAAGAGGTGAGCACCTGTATATCTGTTTAATCTTTTTTTCATTTTAGTTTCCCTTATTTCCTTTTTATTTTTTTGTAATTTATTATTTCTTTCCGTACATGCTGTCAGCGCATGGAGAGAAAATGGGAAGTAATTGCCAGTTGCTGGCTTGAATTTCTTGTCTATGCCGGAAGACAAAGCAGCGGAAATCAGCACGCACAACAACTCAGAAAAGGCGGGGAGTTTCTCACTCATATATGGCTTCTCCACGAGGAGCTGACGCCTCACGATTATTACCCTACTGTCCCTACACCTAGTCAAGATGACGAGGAGTCAATTGACACTGATATTAAAAATTCATGTAATAGCGATTAAGAAAAAGTATATATCACCTCTGAATCATCATTTGAAGTGAAAAGCTACTTTTTATTTATTCATTTAAATGTTATAATATTTTGGTTAAAAACGACCAATAAAATCCATTCCTAAAATAGATGGTTATGTTGAAATTGCTAATAAAAGACATCATTCATATTTGAGAATTGGGTTTTGGATCCGCATTTAATGATAGGATAAAATGAATATTGGACCGACTTCGTTATTGTTCTTTATATCTATTTCGGGTATTTTAAAAACTCAGTCCGCCCCTGTTATTTGTTCGTTCTTCATGTTTCGTTCTTTGTTAATTCCTGTCTCTCCCCGTGTTGTTCCCCTATATTTCTGGGTGTACCGGTCCTGTGCTTAAAGAGTTCCCTTGTTCCTATATCTACGGGAGAAGCCATTCTTATATATGGAGAGAACAAGATTTTACAACAATGGAGGAGGAGGAATCATTCACTCTACTCCCATAACTCATTTTCTCTCTTAGCAGTGCTGCAATGACAGCCACTGGTTGCTGCCCTTGGCAGCTCACTCTCTTCTATATTCCTCACATCTTTGGCTCTATATCCTCTCTCATTTTGCTCTCAAATAATGACTCTAGTTATAGGTGTTGCAAGTGTACGGCGTAGCGGCGAAAACATTCATCCTAATGTAGAACACGTTGCAGCTTGTATAACAGATTGCTAAAGAGAAAACTAACTACAGTTGAACCAGCAACAAACAGCTCGTTGCAGAGAGAAATCAGGAGCGGCAGCTGGCTTTTCCAATCTATTTTAGGACTCTCAATTTATGCTTTAATATTAGAATTTAATTAACGTCAGAACTCTAGTATGTCTTTTCCACTTCAGTTATTTCTTTCCTAGTAGTTTAGTCCTAGTTGAATTAGGATGTGCAGCTTATATAAAGACTGCTTATTTTCATTGTATAGCAACTTTCAATTCAGACTTAATAAACTTTCTCTAAGAGAATTCTATTCTCTGGCTCGTGGAATTGAGCGTTACTTGTGTTCGTGGACTCGAACAATTAATTTCTTTCAAAACAGACGGTGATCTGTTTTCTTCAAAGGCTTCCGCTACGTTAGTTGGTATCAGAGCAGGCTTAATCCTGATCAGATGGCGAATGCACGAAACGAGAGCGAAATCCTTAGCAGCGGTGAACGTGAGGATACTCTGGTTACTGGAACAGAATTCAGGAATTTCCAGCATGAAACACGACAGGCATTACGAGAGATCCAGGCAACCCTTGCTAAGCTAACGACAGGAAACCATCAGAGGGGCAATGACCCTCCCGGTCGTCACCCCTACAGAGACAGAACTGACGTTCTGTTTGAACGCCATCCAGGGATAGCACGAAGGCAACCAACATATGAAGATACCCTTAGCGAGGATGAAGATGATGCTGAAACCATGCTTCAGGGTAATCACAGGGGAGGTCAAAGAGAGCCAGACCGACAAACGTTTCGCATGAAGATGGACCTACCTAGTTTTAATGGCCAACTTCAGATTGAAGGATTCCTTGATTGGCTGGTATTAGTTGAACGATTTTTTGATTATATGGATATCCCTGAAGACAAAAAGGTCAAGTTAGTCGCATACAGGCTCCTAAGAGAGGCTTCGGCATGGTGGGAACAGCTACAAACCATGCGATTGCGACAAAGAAAGGGCATGGTTCAGACATGGGCTAAAATGAAACGACTACTAAGGTCCCGATATCTACCCCTAGATTATGAACAAATTCTGTTTAAACAATATCAAGATTGCAAGCAGGGAAGTAGGACTGTCGAGACTTTCCTAGAAGAATTCCACCGGTTATCATCTCAAAATAACCTGCTAGAAACCGAAGCACAATAGGTGGCCAGGTTTGTTGGGGGACTACGTTGGACTATACAAGATCGGGTGGCAATGCAGACATTATATACCTTAACTGAAGCAATAGTGCTAGCCATTAAGGTGGAAACCCAACTGGATAGAACAAAGACAGCAATCGGGGGAAGAGGTTTTGTAGACAATAATCGGGATGTGGTAAACAAAGGAAAAGCTCCAATGGCACAACCATCCTTCTCTAACGCTGTAAGCAATAATGGGGCTCCCACAAAACCAATCTCTATTGCACCACCAGAAATAACACCCCGTAATCCTTATGCTCGTCCAGCGGGTGATAAATGCTATAGGTGTGGACAACCAGGGCACCGTTCCAACCAATGTCCAAGGAGAGGCGCTGTCAACTTAGTGGAACCAGGAGAGGATTGCAGATGTGAGGCAGATGAGAATGAAGCAGTCTATGCTTATGAAGAAGAAGAAATAACAGGTGGTGACGAAGGAGAACTTTTATCACATTCTCTAGTAGTCCAACGACTATTGCTTACACCAAAGCATGAAGAGCCATCCCAGCGACACAAGATATTCAGAACCAAATGCACTGTAAACAAAAGAGTTTGTGATATTATTATTGATAGTGGCAGTAGCGAGAACATAGTGTCAAAGATCATGGTTACCAAACTTGGTTTGCAAACTAGAAAGCACCCTTTCCCGTATAAAATTGGATGGATCAAACGAGGAAATGAAGTGAAGATAACCGAAACCTGTCACATTAAATTCTCAATTGGAAAGAACTACGTAGATGAGGTTATATGTGACGTAGTAGAAATGGATGCCTGCCATATAATTTTGGGCCGTCCTTGGCAATATGATGTGGATGCTACTTATAGGGGTCGTGATAACGTATATGTCTTCATGAAGGGTGATCTAAAGGTCATGTTAGGGCCCATGAAAGAAGAACTCACCAGCAGCGAGTCAAAGACAAAGAACAATTTAGTACTATTAATGGACGGGGGGGAATTCATAGAAGAAGCTAAGGAAGCCTGTGAGATTTTCGCGATAGTGGTAGGAGGAGAAGTTAGCAAGGAATCCAATGGCATCCCACCAACACTGATACCTCTATTGGAAGAATTTCAGGAAATTATACCCATAGAACTACCTAATAGGTTACCTCCCGTACAGAACGTACAACACCAGATTGATTTAATGCCAGGAGCTAGCTTGCCTAATCGACCACATTACCGGATGAACCCCAAAGAAAGTTAGGCGCTTCAGGAACAGGTTGAAGAACTGATCAAAAAGGGTTTGGTACAAGAGAGCATGAGCCCTTGTGCGGTTCCAGCATTGTTAGTCCTGAAAAAGGATGGCAGTTGGCGTATGTGCATCGACAGTCAGGAAATCAATAAAATCACTATTAAATATCGATTCCCTATCCCTCGGTTAGAAGACATGGTAGACATGTTGTCCGGATCCAAAGTCTTTTCAAAAATTGACTTGCGCAGTGGGTACCATCGAATTCGGATCAGGCCAGGCGATGAGTGGAAGACTGCTTTTAAAACAAATGAGGGATTATATGAATGGTTAGTAATGCCATTTGGACTAACCAATGCACCCAGCACCTTCATGTGTTTCATGAACCATATATTAAAATCCATTACAGGAAAATTCGTGGTGGTATACTTCGACGATATACTAATATATAGTCAAACCAAAGCTGACCATGTTGCACATCTGCGAGAAGTACTTCAAATCCTACAACAAAATAAGTTGTATGTTAATCTGAAGAAGTGCAACTTTATAACCAGCAGCTTGTTATTTCTGGGATTCATAGTAAGTGCGGATGAAATTAAGGTGGATGAAGAAAAAATCCGTGCCATTAGAGAGTGGTCAACTCCATAAACTGTAAGTGAGGTCCGTAGTTTTCATGGCTTGGCAACATTTTACAGGCGATTCGTGAGGGATTTTAGTCGAATTGTCGCGCCCATTACTGAATGCATGAAAAAGGGGAAATTCCATTGGGGAGAAGAAACAGAACAGAGTTTCAGGTTGATTAAAGATAAACTATCCTCCGCCCCAGTCTTGGCACTACCAGATTTTGATAAACTGTTTCAGGTAGAGTGCGATGCTTTTATTGTTGGCATTGGTGTTGTTCTATCTCAAGATGCAAACCAATCGTATTTTATAGCGAAAAACTCAGCAAAGCTCGCTGGAAATGGTCTACCTATGAGCTGGAATTATATGTTGTTTTTCACGCATTGAAGGTCTGGGAGCACTACCTAGTGCAGCGGGAATTTGTAATATTCAATGACCATCAAGCATTAAAATTTCTCAACATCCAAAATAATATCAACAGGATGCATGCCCACTGGATCTCCTTCATACAACGCTTCAGCTTCTCCTTGAAACACAAGGCAAGTCGTTTGAATCGGGCAACTGATGCCTTAAGCCGAAGAGCTCTGCTGGTGGTCACACTACAAACTGAAGTAACAGGATTTGACTACCTCAAAGAATTATATGCAACCGATGAAGACTTTCAGGATGTTTGGGCAAAGTGCCAAGCAGGGACCCCTGTAAAGCGGGTTACACATTCAGGAAGGATATCTTTTTCATGGCAACCAACTGTGCATCCCCAGGAGCTCCCTGCGAGCTCAAATTATCCATAAATTACACGATGGAGGCTTGAGCGGACACTTAGGACGAGATAAAACCATAGCCCTTGCTGAAGAGCGGTATTATTGGCCACAATTGAAACGTGATATTGGCAGTCATGTTAAGAGATGCCCCATCTGTCAAGCTGCCAAGGGCCAATCCTAAAATACTGGTTTATACATGCCTCTACCCATTCCAGCAACACCGTGGGAGGATCTTTCCATGGACTTTGTCTTAGGCCTCCCACGCACCCAACGCGGATTTGATTCGGTATTCGTTGTAGTCGATAGGTATTCAAAAATGGCTCACTTTATTGCTTGTAAAAAGACCACGGATGCAGTTCATGTCGCAACTATGTTTTTAAAATAGATTGTTCGTCTTCATGGGGTTCCTAAATCCATCACTTCAGACAGAGACACCAAATTCTTAAGCCATTTTTGGAGAACCTTATGGCGGCGATTTGACACATCCCTAAACTTCAGCAGCACCAACCATCCTCAGTCTGATGGTCAAACGGAAGTAGTCAACCGCACTCTCGGGAACTTAATTCGCTGTCTTTCCGGTACAAAACCGAAACAGTGGGATATTACTCTTGCTCAAGCTGAATTTGCCTATAATAGCATGCTCAACCGATCTACAGGAAAGACACCATTCCAAATTGTTTACTGTTGTCCACCTCGCCATGCCTTATACTTAGTTCCCCTGCCTAAACTTCCTGGTGTAAGTATTGCAGCAGACGATATGGCTGAATGGATATCAACTATTCAAGACCAAGTGCGGCACAATCTAGTGACATCCAACGCCAAATATAAAATAGCAGCTGATAAGAAGAGAAGGGCTCAGATATTTCAAGTAGGCGACCTCGTCATGGTGTACTTGAGCAAAGGACGACTACCTGTAGGCACATACAATAAATTGAAAGACAAGAAATATGGCCCTTTCCAGGTTCTACGCAAAATCAATGACAATGCCTATATCATCGACCTTCCTGCCGACATGGCCATTTCTTCTACTTTCAATGTCATAGATTTGTATGCTTATCATCCCCCTGACGAGGCGTCTTCACACATCACTAACTCGGGGTCGAGTTCTTTTCACGCAGGGGAGACTGATGTAGAACACGTTGCAGCTTGTATAACAGATTGCCAAAGAGAAAACTAACTACAGTTGAACCAGCAACAAACAACTCGTTGCAGAGAGAAATCAGGAGCGGCAGCTGGCTTTTCCAATCTATTTTAGGACTCTCAATTAATGCTTTAATAATAGAATTTAATTAACGTCAGAACTCTAGTATGTCTTTTCCACTTCAGTTATTTCTTTCCTAGTAGTTTAGTCCTAATTGAATTAGGATGTGCAACTTATATAAAGGCTGCTTATTTTCATTGTAAAGCAACTTTCAATTCAGACTTAATAAACTTTCTTTTAGAGAATTCTATTCTCTGGCTCGTGGAATCGAGCGTTACTTGTGTTCGTGGACTCGAACAATTAATTTCTTTCAAAATAGACGATGATCTTTTTTCTTCAAAGGCTTCCGCTACGTCACATCCTTTTAATATCTAATGTATTAATTTGTCAAATGTGTGGAGACAAGAAATTCTTGTATGTTATTAGTGGAAAAATTGAATGAGAGTTGCCACCTAGTATTTTGATCACTAGGAACCCTAATTGATCTCAGAGATCAGGTACGGGACTGATTGCATAAATGGAAGGTTTTAGCACCCCAAATACACCTTAACTAAGGTAGGCTGCATTGTTTAATTGCCTAATAAAATCTAAGGTCTTGTCGTGTTTTCTAATTATTGGTCCGTCTATGGTTTATGAAAAGTTCTTTTCAGTAAAGAGATCCTTATCTTATCGGGTAAAAACTAATTGTTCTAACATTAACAAAAGAATTTTAATATTCAAAATACGTCTTACGTATAAGATCATAACCCTAGTTATTAAAAGAAAAAAAATAAATTTTTTTTTGAAGTTTTTGAAATATTAGCCTAGTTCTCGTGACTTTAGTAAACTGGTTATTAAAGCCAAAATACGTGCTAATACATATTTTTGAATTTTATTTTTTTGTATATGTATGAAAATACAATATGGTTTATTTTTGAGAGACTTGGCCGTATGCATAAAAAACAAAAAATATATATATTTTTTTTTATGTTTGGCCGAAAATTGGATATTTTAATACCGAATTTGTATGTTTATACTATAAAAATACAAACTGCTATTGATTAAAATACAGTATAAAAAATTTGCAAAAAACTCAGAATTTTTTTGAAATAATTTTTTTTTGCGGGCTGGACCTAGCCAGACCCTCGTTTTTACACATGCACGCATATTATTTTACGTGTGCATGAACAGTGCGAAGGTAATTAAATTACCTTCACAGTGTTCATCACCTTCCTTCTCATTGTAATGCATAAAACGTAAAACAGAGTATGGTAAATGGTGGTCTCAGGTGTTGGTTTCGTTATGATTTACTTTTCGTTTCTACATATTAACATGCATCACCATATAGGAACCGAGAAAGGCATCAACATAAGGTTGTGAGGAATGTCAGCCGCGATACCCGCCCCATTGATTCGAGAATAACTCCATTATCGCTACTAATGTCTTCTTCCATTATCGTTACTAACGTCTTCTTCCATTATCGTCACAGATTCACAGCTGTTTGAAGACAATTAATGGTAGAAACGACGCCGCTTGGGCTCTTTTGATTTGGCCATTGATGTTTTCACAGTTTTATAATCAAACCCCTCGAAAAAATTGTAATTGGATCCCTTAATGTTAACGCCTTTTCTGGTTTGATCCTTGGTTTCGGATTGTTTCAATTAAGTCCTTAATTGACCATCAAACTTCAATAATTATGCAATTAAGTCTCTGATTTGACCAAATCAACTCTTCAAAATTATAATTGGACCCCAGAACTTTAATTCCTTCCGATAAAAGCCTAAATTGACTTAAAAGATCAATTTTCTTGCAATCAAACCCTCTATAAATTCAATTAAACCTTGGATAAAATTTAATTGGGTCCATAAACATCTGATTTTGGACATTTCTTTTTTTAAAATTGAATTTTCCGTGTCCCCAGGGCTCTCATCAGTAAAAAAAATATACTGTTAAATTTTAACCTTTTGCATTTTTTAACCTTCTAAACCAATTTTGACCTTTCTTCGGCATCCCAACATCCTTTTCTTGCTTCTATTATTTTTTGATTTCTTCCGAATATTTTTTTTTGTATTTTCTCGACCTTCAGCATGATTGGTTTTTCTACTTTGGAGATTCATCGACCACATCATTGTTCCCTGGAAATTAGTTTGGTCATTGTTTTAATGTACAAGAGAGGTTGATTTATTATTACTTTGTTTAAAGCTGGACATGACATGCATTGGGCAAAATTAAGTATGTTTTTTTTTGTTTTTTGTTTTTGTTTTGTTGTTTAACATCATTGGAGTAATATATTTTATGACAACTTTCATATTAATAATATTAGTTTGATATATTTAAAGAATTAAATTTATTAAATACTAAATTTCTTGTTTGAATTTAAAAAGTTAATGGATATCAGAATTAAACTCCTCACATTCTATTTTTTTTATAGAGTTTATGCCATACTAAATTATTTTGATATGCTGATATTATATATTTTTAAAGTGAAAAAAGATTAATGATTATGTTTGATGTTACTGCTTAATTAGGTTTGGCTTGTATTAAGACAAGTAATAATACAATATTTATAATTCTACACCCACCTTTTCCTTTACAAATTTATGTTCTTTGGCAAGTACATAAGGTCATACTCAATGAGAGACAAGCGTGTTCATGCGTGGTATACACAAGCCAGGTTTGATTGCTTCATTGAGTGGGGGTTGCAATAATTAGCTCCACATGCAAAATCTAAATGCCTTGTCGTCCATAAATTGATTATAGTGTTTTTTCTACCTTCTTTTTTCATGTTATTAATTTGCTAGTTAACATTGTCAACCCATTTGATGATGCATGTATGCTTGCAATTCTCTTATACGGTGATTAACATTATTTTTATTCCTTTTTCCTATAAAATTCAGTGATTTGATTTTTGAAAAGTTTGATATCTGACACGACCAAAAGATTGATGTCTTCTCCCAAGTGCAGGAGTGTCGAAGTAATAAATAACCCGGCAAGACCGGGGTCGAACCACAGAGAGGTTAATTGTATAAATTATAAATAACAAGAAAACAACAACAACAATAACAATAACAATAATAATAATAATAATAATAATAGTAATAGTAATAATATTAATAGTAGTAGTAGTAGGAGTAGTAATAATAATAATAATAATAATAATAATAATAATAATACTCAGTACGTGGCGTTGTTATACCTGAGAATGATCTAAAAAGTCGGGTCACAGGTTTCCAGCCTATATACTGATTTTATGATAATAATAGTAATAGTAATAATAATAATAATAACAATAATAATAATAACAACAATAATAACAATAATAGTAATAGTAATAATAACAATAATAATAGTAATAATAACAACAACAACAACAACAATAATAATAATATTAGTAATAGTAATAGTAATAACAATAATAATAATAAAAAGAAGAGGAGGAGGAAGAGACAACAATAACAACAACAACAATAATAACAATAACAACAATAATAACAATAATAATAACAATAACAACAATAATAATAACAATAATAGTAAAAGTAATAATAATAATAATAGTAATAATAATAATAGTAATAAAAAAAGAAGAAGAAGATGAAGAAATTAATGAGAACTTTGAGATGGAAGATTAATGTAAGGATTAAATAATGATAAAAACAAATGTCAAGGTTAGAGGATCCACCAATGGTATTTCAAACAAGTATAATATAAACTCTTATTACTCAATTTGGAAACCACACACAAAGGAGGTTCCAATAGGATGATTTCTCATTAATAGCTCATTATAAATTATTAACATGATCATATTAATTATCTTAATTACATAACACCAAACTTTTAAATATTGTCAGGAATTCATGATATTAACTGATGTTAACAACAAATCAAGTTATTTTCATAGCCCAGGTGTAGGTAATACCATACTGTTGGGCTATGAGAGTGCCAAGCATTTGATGTACCAAATGTTATACAACACAAATCTAGATTAACCATTTAACAAGCAAGGTATTAAGAATTAGTAAGATAAAAAGATAAGACATTTTAATATTAAACATTAAGATCCATATTGAGTTTACACCATACTTGTTCTTACACCATTAGTGTAACCTTTTCACCTTGACATAATAAACTTAGCTAAACATAATGAAGAAGAGAAACATAAATAAACAAAACAAGAACATAAATAAGATACAAGTTAACTAAGGAAAGGAAATGAAAAGCATAAACAAGAAATTAATGAAAACAAAACTTAAGAATTACAAAAAATATAAAGAGAGAAATAAAGAGCATGAACTTGATCTGAACAACCAAGCCCACCAAATTCATGGCAAATGCCTCCTTTTATAGGCCAAAATTCGGAATTATTGATTTGATGACTAATTGTTGAGTGGGTGGCCAACTTTTGACTTGATGAAAATCCTTATCTTCTTGTCTGAATAAAACAAAAATGATACCATCCGAACTGGGTCCTCTGGTAAACATGAAAGTTGTAGGAAATTGACTCAGCTTTCCAGGAAAAAAAATAGAGGTCATTCGGACTTCTAGAACAACAGATATGGGCCAAACACTGAACAGTGTTTGGGTTGTAGGACAGATTCGGACTTCTCCGTTGTTGCTATGATTTGGACTTGAAAACGGCCTTGTTAGATTTTTATGCTCACATGAAAGTTGTAGGCCTATGTCTCACCAAGTTTGTGTAAAACTTTGAGATCATTTGAACATCTAGAACTCGAGATATAGCCCAAATACCGAACAGTGTTCCAGTTTGGACTGCACCAACATCTCTTTTCCAAGTTTCACCCTCTCTTTATCTTCACAAATTTCAATAGTTGAATTCATCAATCAATCCTTTGATTTATGTGATAGGCCTGCATTTAAGATGAACATTTACCATATATTAGGGCATTTTATAGTATTAGACTTTTTATTATAAAACATGCTTTAGTTAAAGAGTCATTGATACTTTAAGTGCAAAATGATGATATAAAACCTTGATAAATATGCACTTTTAAGTACTAATCACACCCCCCCAACCAGCTTATTACTAGTCCCTAGTAATCAAAGCGTTAAAATAGAAAAACAATTTGCAAGTTCCACAAAGCAAGGCATTCATCATTCAACTTCCATTAATCTATCCAGATAAACAAACTCTCATTAAATTTATATTTCTACTTCATATATCTTAAACAAGATATTAATAAACCTTCTTTTTATGTGCTCAATGTATGAAAACATAGATGATGAGGCTTTTGTTGGAAGAAAACAATATTATGTTCTAATGTTAAGGTTAACTTCCTTGGGTTGGGATTATTATTTATTTATTTCTTTTTACTTTTTTTTTTTATTTATATACACATACAACACAATGCATCTTTAACCCATGTAACGAGCTTTCGGCTAATGAATCCCAAACCAGTTGGTCTTAGGGCATTAGGTGTTGAGACACCTCTACGAGCTTTGTAACTCGGGTTGTAGATACTGATATGTAGATAGTGCAATGTTTGATTCCCTTAAGCTTTTCTCCTCAACCCATGTAACAAGCGTTGGGCCAATAGCTCCCAAGTCAGTTGACTTTAGGGTATTAAGTGTTAAAACACCCCTTCAGGCTTAATTGCTTAGGTTAGGGAGGCTACAAAACCAAACTTATCTACATTTTTATTTATTATTTGTTTTTTTTTTTGCACATTATATACTATCCCTTTCCCTTAGTTGGTACCTTTAATAAAAGAACATAAATAATGTAATAATCCAATGTGCAACCCACAATCATATGTTAAAGTGTGTGTGTGAAATTGAAGATTTAAGAATACTTGTTAAATGAGCATATGAGCAGAATCAAGTGATAACAATACGAGAGTTTGTAAACCTGAATATTTCAAGAAGTATTCTGATAGACCTTGTTAAGAATGTCTACTAAGATGCGTCTCAAAAGTCCCTTTAACAAAAGAACTCCTCTTACTCTGCCATCCTAGTAACAACAGTTTTGCAAATAGTTTATGAAATAGAAAACACAGTTAGTTTTGTTTTTTTTTTTTAATCAACTACTACCCTTTCCCCCCAACCAAAATGAGACATTGTCCTCAATGTCCTAAGGTAGAAAGATAGAGTATAGAAGACATCACCTGAAATAGCGAACACTAACAAGCCTGAAACACACTTAAACAAATATAAGAAACAACAAAACATAATAATAAAAAACAAAAGACACAAAGTTTTTACAAACTAAGGCTCAAATCCAATTTAAGCTTTTTACGGCTTTCCGTAGTTGACCAATTTATGCGACTCATGGAGGGATCAATTACAGGGATGAAAGATTGTAGTTGGTCAATCAATTGTTCAGCAGTAGCAGCAGAGATTATGATTTGTCGTGCCGAAGATGTTAGAAATTGTTGTTCCACAGCTTGATCAAGAAAATATAACAAATTATCATAAAAACCATTAACATTTAACAGACCTATGGGTTTATGGTGAATGTGCAGTTGGGCCCAAGAGGAAATATGAAAGATCTCTTCCAATGTGCCCAGACCACCTGGTAAGGCAATGAAGGCGTCAGCATGGTTAAACATTGTATTCATTCGATCAGACATTATGGAGACCTGTAGTTCCTCTCTAATTGTTTTTCCAATGATGTCCTCTTTTGCTAAAGCTTTAGGGATGACCCCCAAAACTTGATTGCCTCCTAAGAATGCAGCTGTTGACACACTCCCCATTAACCCAAGGCTGCCTCCCCCATATACTAAATGAATCTTTCTCTCAGCTAGTATCTGACCAAGATGATTTGCGGATTCTATAAACTCTTTTTCTTTCCCAGGACTAGATCCACAAAAAACACAAATATTTTTTATTTTAAGAGCTGAGGATCCTACCATTTCAAGAACTATTTATACTTGTAGAATGTATGGGTTAAGTAGAAATGAAGGGAAGAAGAAGAAGCTTTTATAGATGAGAAAAAGGAAATGCAATCATATCACCTATATGGAAGCTAGCTGGAGTCTCTCTCTCTTTCTTCTCTTTTTTTTCTTTGAATATATATATACAGGTAGTTGTGATTGTGGCTCACATATTCCCTTGGTTTTACGTCCAAGAACGGCTTAAACTCCCTCTATGGGTCGAGGATAGGTTTCCCATCCAGTTTTCTTAAAAACTAGCAAAACGAGTCTTTTTTTTTAGTTAGATTCCCAAGACTATGATGAGCATGTTCTTTATAAAAATAGGGTCATAAATCATGAACTGCACGATGCACATCTCCACTATGATGAGACTTCAGAGTCAACAGAAGATTATCTAAAGACTCTCTATGCTTTGAAATAAATCCCACCTTTTGATAATTTTCACAGGTTTTGCAGAATACATATGAGTGCTTGAACATGGTGGGCCAGTAAAATCCACTTTGTAAGATTTTTGCAGTCATCTTTTTTGACGAGAAATGATCCCCGCGTGCTTCAGAGTGACAAAATTTAATGACACTACTTACCTCATTGTCGGGAATGTATCTTTGAAATATTTGATCAGGACAATATTTGAATAAGTAAGGGTCATTCCAATAAAGGTTTTGCACGTCGCTCAAAAACTTTCTTTTATCTTGGTTATCCATATAAGCTGGCAAAAATCTTGAAGCAAGAAAATTGTTATTTTTAGCAAACCAAGGCATTGAACTAAGAAAAAGTAAAGATTCATCAGGAAAGTAATCATTGATTGGTGTGATGTCGGATGTCGAATCTATTGTCAACTTTGATAAATGATCTGCGATAACATTTTCGGTGCCTTTTTCATCATCGATTGCTTCCTGTTTGGTCATGGCATGAGGAAATGGAAGTGCTGGTAGGGAATCAGTCTTTTCTTTGCAATGTTCAGATTCAACCCCTTCCTTACCCTCAGAGATTGACTCATCATCTTGCTCACAAGGTTCAAGAATGGGTTTTTCAATAACCTTACCACTGCGAAGAGTGATGTCTGATTTAACTTGATCCATGTGTTGACTTCTGGAACTACTTGCATTTACATTGTATTTCTCCTTTGAATTTTGCTGTGGTTGAGATGGAAACTTACCTTTCTCTTGAAAACTGAAAGCAAATGTGAATTTTGCAAGAGCATCTTTAAAATTTGTCATGCTTTGAGCAACTTGAGTGTTGATTGTCTCTTGCTTTTCAATGAATGTATGCAATGTTTCCTTAAGATTTCTTCTAGGAGGTGGAGCATAAGGAGGTGCATATCCATGAGAGTTTTGGAAATTATGGTGTGCTTGAAACGGTGGCTGAAAAGTTTGTGCATTATTGTTATCACTCTTCCAACTGAAATTTGGGTGATTTCTCCAACCAGGGTTGTATGTTTGCGAGTATGGGTTATGATTGGGCCTTTGGAAACTGTTTAAAGCATGAGCTTGTTCATGGAGGCATTCCTTGAAAGAAGGCAAAGTTGGACAGTCATTGGTTGCATGTTCATTTGTTTCACAGATTTGACACACAATGTCTTGAACAGATTTTAATTGACCACTCTTTTTCAATTCTAGTGCCTCGACTTTTCTAGCTAAAGATGTAAACTTGGCTTGGAGGTCATGATCTTCCCTAAGGTTATACATACCTCCACTAGATGTATGAGGTTGGGTTTTACTTGGTGCCTCATAAGTGCCTTTAGTGTCCCAATTTTGCGCATTTTCAGCTAGCAAGTCTAGGTACTCCATTGCTTTATTAGGGTCTTTATCTTCAAAAGTTTCATTGCACATCAATTCAACCATTTGCCTATCTTTAGGTGTTAACCCTTCATAAAATTGTGAAACCAATCTCCATGTTTCAAAACCATGATGAGGGCAAGTATTAAGCAAGTCTCGATACCTATCCCAATATTGGTAAAATGTTTCACCTGGTTTTTGAGTGAAAGTGGTGATTTGTCTTTTGAAAAAGTTTGTTCTATGAGATGAAAAAAACTTCTTTAAAAATTGTTGTTGCATTTCATCCCACGCACGAATGGATCCTGCTCTCAAATTTTGTAGCCATGTTTTAGCTTTATCTTTTAAAGAAAAAGGAAAAAGCTTTAATCTGATGGTGTTTATGCTACAATTTGAGTCATTATAAGTGTTACAAACTTCCTCAAATTCTCTCAAATGCAAGTATGGATTTTCTAGATCTAAGCCATGAAAAGAAGGTAAAAGTTGAATAATGTCTGGCTTAAAATTAAAATGAGATGCATCAGGAGGAAACAATATACATGATCGCGCAATTGTTCTTGTTGGATTCATGTAGTCTCTAAGTGTTCTAACTCGATTATTCTCATTATTCTCATTATAAAGCGATGGATTATCCTCTTCGGCCATGTTTTCTAAAAAAGTTTCACCCTCTCTTTATCTTCACAAATTTCAGTAGTTGAATTCATCAATCAATCCTTTGATTTATGTGATAGGCCTGCATTTAAGATGAACATTTACCATATATTAGGGCATTTTATAGTATTAGACTTTTTATTATAAAACATGCTTTAGTTAAAGAGTCATTGATACTTTAAGTGCAAAATGATGATATAAAACCTTGATAAATATGCACTTTTAAGTACTAATCAATATCCATAGAAAAATAAATTTTAACAAATCATTGTTGATTAACTTAAAATTCTTGAAAATATAAGCATAGTTATTAAATTTAAATTATTACTCGTGTCATGGGTTAGAAAAGTTAATCCAAATCAATTAAAATTACTTTATTTTTTTATATAAAAAGTTCAAACTACAACTATTAGGGTAAGCAAGTGGTAAGCTAACAATAACATGCATAACCAAATTTGGGAATATGGGATTTTTCGTTTCTTTTTTCTTTTTATTTAGTTTGGACAACATGCCATGATCCATATGTATGATGAGAATGAGTTGTAAAACTCTAAGGCATTACTTTTAGGTGGACATGATTTAATTAATTCATCTATTTGCCTTCTTCTTAAGCAACAAATCATTCTCTGGAAAAAACACAGGCACAACCCCAAGATTGTAGCCTCTATAATGTCCATATAGGTCATGGTATTGCATGGGTGGTTTGTTCTTGTTGTTGAGAAACAGCACCAGATTCTCCTAATAGTTGACTTGTAATGTTTCTTTTTCGAAAAAAAATTGATCTTTGACATTACACGAAGATCCCAAGGTTTGAGATCGTGGGTCTGATCACACGGATTCTTGTTTTGTCAACCATTTAATTTCTATTTTTACTCTATCCCTTCGATTTTTTGGTGCTTCGTCCAATGAGTTGGCTAGAAAGGTAAGAGGTTTGAGCTTTAGGGGTTTTAGGGCAGAGAGGATGCACCTCTCTCTCTCTCTCTGTGTCCTTGAAAAACTAGGTCACTTATGGAGGTTATGTGGCCGCATGAATGGCTCCTTAGTAAGTTACTTGCTAATTATGGACGCCGACATGATTAAATAAAGACATAAATAGGTGCCCTCGTTGATTTTTATTTTTTTTTAACAATGTAAATCTCAATCATTTTGATTCCAATAAGTCTCTTCATTAACAGGAGCAATGGGTTATGGCCGACAACTGAAGTACTCTCACCTAATATATGTTTGATACTATTAATTATTTGGCTCTTATAGATAGTAATCCTTTGATTAGCAACATTAAATATGTTCTTCTAGAATGATAGCTTGTTAATCATTATAATTTACAATTGTCTACTATGAATTGTTTTTTAATTACGATTGTGACACGATCACTTGCATATACTTAACATGGAAAAAACTTCTTTAGGTTGGTTGTGGTTAATGTTAAAGGGTGATTATTTTTAGTTCGGTTTGGTTTTTATATAAAGAAAATAATCAAAACGAAATTTTTTAAAAAACAAACCAAAATCGGTTTAAACCGACTAGTTTCGGTTCAGTTTGATTTTTTAGGACAAAAACCAATTCAAATCAGTTTGGCTTGGTTTTTTTCTAATTTTTTTTTTGTTTGGGTTCGGTTAGGTTTTTCTGATTTCAGGCTTATAAAACCGAACCGGTCAGTTTTTAAAAAATTTTAATCGGTTTAATCGGTTTTTTTTCACGGTTCACTTTTTTTTATTATTGTTTTTTCAGTTTTCTCGGTTTAATCGATTTTTCGATTTTTATACTCACTCCTAGTTAATGTCCAAGAATATAGGGATAAATAAATAAAAGAGATTAAAACAAATATTTAGTTGAAGAAATAAAGATAAAGATAAAAACAAAGAAATAAAATAAATATATTTTTAAAATAAATTTTTATATTTTCAAAACAAAAAACACAATGAAACATGTTCTTTCTTTATTATTATCTATATATTTTATCTCGAGATATTAACCAAACATTATCTTATGATTTGATTTTCATACAATCCATACCATACTTTTGTAATTAAACTCAAACTAGAAATGATAATGCAAAAAATAAACCTATTTATCATACATGAGTCTTCAATATCCACGAGAAAGTTAATTTTGTCAATTCATGTGATCACCCAAGCTAGCTAAGTTTATTGTTAATGATATTATGAGAGTGGTATAAATTAATTATACATGTATGTTTTGAATTTAAAATTTTTAATTAGGGATATTTATTCCTCCTGCATTTTTTTCTCTAAATTTTCTCTACTTGTTTTCTGTTTTCCCATAATTAATGACATTACAATATACGTATCCTTCTGCTAATTAATTTGGGAATAAAACAAGAAATCCTTATCATCATCTCTTTATTGCAGGAAACCTATCATAGCATCTATGATCTTCCTGGAGGCATACAAGAAGCCAAGCCTACAAGCCATTTAGATTTCTAAATTCGTTCATCTTCCAGCACAAATTAAGTAAGATTGCAAGGTGTGGTCATGAACTCATTTTATATATATATATATAAAGTGCACAAATTAGATCTAGCTTGCATGTGAGTCTAGTGTGGGCATAACCTCCCTTGAAATGGAAAGTACTGATTTCCTATACAGACCTCAATTCTCTTTAATGTTTAGTTATTATTTTGAGAAAAAATAATAATTAAGATGAAGGAAACATAGATTTTTGTCTTTTCTATTTTAAAAGGTTATAAATTAACTTCAAAACTGTTTTAAAAATATATTTATTTTATATTCTTGTCACACCCTTCCAATCAAAATATTTTTATCTTTTTCATTTTTTTTTCTATTATAAAACATTAACCAGACATTAACCAAACATAACCAAATATTAATGATATTCCTGCTTATGGGTTTAATATTATAAAAAATTATATAAATTATATCTTAAAACTTTTATCTTTAATGAAAAATAGGCATGCAAGGACTTTAAACTTTACTCTCTTTTTTCCCCCCTTTGAAACTGAAAGGCAATAACAAATTCAGTGAACTGAGAGTTGGATAAGGGTACTCCGTGTATTGTTAGTGTACCTACACGTGTATTGAGAAAATAATATAAAATTATTTTTAAAACTTTATTTAATAATTTAAATTTTTAAATAAAAATATTTTTTTATAAAATATTAAAGTTTTTTTGATTAAATAATTATAAGTTTAAATCTCACAATTCTCATTCTAATTAATAAAAATTAAACGCAATATAATATGAACCTATATAAATTTTAAATTTAAAAAGTTTTAATGTATTATAAAATAATATAAAATTATTCTTGAATTCTTTTCCTTAAGTTTTAAGATGTAAAGATTCTTTGATAGTACTTTTATCTCGTGTATTATTTTTATGTGTTTATATTTTTTACACCTAAATTTATCTTAAAAACACTAAATTAGTCTTACAAATGATTAAAATTAATAAAAAAAAATAGAATAATAAAAAGAAACTACAAGAGAACGAATAACCATAAGAGACTATGATTCTATTTGGTATGACTTTTGCAATTTTTCTTGTAACTTTTGAAAGCTCATAATAATTATAAATTTGAGTTAAAATTTTGATTTAATAAAAAATATAATTTCTAACTTTTAATTTATTGATTCTACTTATATTACATCTTTTTTCATAGATCATATCAATATCTTGAATAATTAAACTTGTTATATTACAAATTTAGTTAAACTTGTTTGTAATTTTACGTCGTAATTGTGAAGGTTTATATAGTGAAGGATTATATATATAGCTATAAATATAAGCCTAAATGTGCTACAAAAGAATCAATCAGTGATTCCTAAAGATGAGTTACGAGCTTAAATCAAGCTGATGTGATATTTTGAGAGAATTATAATATATTCTAATTAACGCAAATTGAATTTCCCATCTTCTTTTCTTGAAACTTTAATTTGTGGCGCGATCAAGATTTATAGCTCTTCATATCCTTGAGTACCATACATAGTTAAAGCTTGAACTATCAACTAGTACTAGCCTAGCTAGACGGAGACTAGCCGTTGAGCCCTATCTATGTAAGGGGATGATGGCTTGATCAACAGCATATTATACTGACCTAGAAGCTTGCAAAAAATTATTTGGAAATTGCTACGGTGTCAAGGAAGTGTAGATCCAAATTGTTTAACATGTTCTACTAGAAAAATTAGCTGAAAAGGAAAGAAATATGACGCTGTAGACCACCATGGACAACTAGCCAAGCAATTTATCTTTATTGGATGTATGAGCACTACCATTTCTGTTAGGACTTAGGACAGTAAAACCTATAAGCCCTCTCTTGGGATCTGAGTTCTGATGAGAATCTCTGGTAACATGTATGTTTGCTTGGCTTGACCTAAATACCTTACAGTAACATCCAGAGAAAAAGTACTAATTTTTGGTTCATTGGACCACAATTGTGGGGGTGCATCTGATCCATGATCTGATGCAGTCTCACATATTTTCTGGATGTAGTGAGGGTGTAGGGCCACAATCGTGGGGGTGCATCGGTTCAAATCTGAGGGGCTTGCCCATTTTTCCTAATTTTGGATCACTCTTGAGTTGTGTATTTCACTGGGTTTTGCAGGAAAGTGTGTGGACATGTTGTGCTCTGGACTGACAATGCTGGCTGCTTCTGTACAACTTAGTACTAGTATTACAAGAACTTCACTGTCAATCGCCATTATTATATTGATTACAGAGCATTGAATGTGAGCGCTGTACGAATATTTCCATATGGAAGGTTTTCTGGTAACTACTTTGCTGTCGGTTGGTTGAGAGGGAATCGATTGTGTATGAGGTGCCAATAGACTCATGGTAAAGATAGAACTCTTGAAATGCTGAACTTTTTGGCCTTGAAGTACGTTCTAGGCTTATTAGAGGTGCAAAGCAGGAGGCAGAATTAGCTCTGAAAGACTAGCTGTGGAGGCTCAGAAAAGTTTTTTTAATCCAATGATTGAACAGTCCCTAGTTATTAACATGGTGGCATCTCAAGCTGGTTATATGTTAGGTTTTAATCTGCAGCACTCGTATTTTAGATGGCATCTCAGGTTTGTCCTTCTAAAATAATCTCCTGTCTTACAGAACCTTGTGTTCTCCAACAATGTGGATCAAAGGATGAAACAATTTGCTCGTGTCCTGTTTTTAAGAATGATGCTACATACAGAACTGTCTCATGGTAATAGCAGCATTACCCTAGCTGTCTTTTACTCCAGGCAAGGCAAGACTTGCTTGCTATAGATACTTCAAAAATAAAATAATGTACGAGTGCTTAGACGTTCTTGTTGCAAAAGTTGGAACCTTTTCACATTTCTTTCTTCAATGATTACATAATTCACTGATGTATGGAAGGACTACAGCATCTGATTAGCTTGTTAGTCGATGACTGTTAACTTACTTCAAAATCAAATAGAAATGAATTTAAACAAAATGCTCTGTTGGGTATTCATGTTCATATCCGTTGTAGTCATAATATAATCTCTCTCCGTTTGATATATCCCTGTTGGCTATCAGCAAAACCCGGCATTCACCATTTACATCATACCTCACACATTTTAGATTCTGCTTCTTTCTCCCATCTCTGCATCGAAGGATAAGGTTCTTATAAGAGTGGACCAAAGGTATAACTGTTTTCAAAATCCAATCTGACAAAAATTAAATGGAAAATGCAAGACTAGGATTGTTTGCAACAGAAAGGCCTCCTGCAAGATTGCAAATGTCCTAAGGAAAAAAAGTAAACTGGCATACTTGAAAGACATTGTGTTCATGCATTTATACCGACTTATTTCAGTGTTTTGCAAAATGAAGGAGCTAGAGTTGAGAGACATTCCTAATTAACTCAATTATATGTTGTGTGTTCTTTATGATTACACTCTCATGGCACCTCCAGCCATGATATACGATCAAGTGAAATGCACAGCAGATTGATGCAAAGTGTTATAACCACTATGTGCCAAATGCATCAGAAATTAACTCCATATGCCACGCAGTCTGCCTAACTTACAGGTTAGCCTTGTAACGTCAATTTTTAATTCCAAAGGATTTGCCAGAGGCTTTTATTTACATGGCCTAAAGCAGAAGGATGAACTTACTGTGTATGATTGTTGATACCATTGATAAATCGAGCTATATTCCCACGCATGTCAGGACATATGACAAGGCTTTGTGAAGGATTATCAGCATGAAGCAATGTCATCATGCTATCACCATCATCATTTTCCCGGTTCTTCAAGTAATCAACATCTCCAACATACTCAGTTATAATCGTTAAATCTTTTATGGATCTATCTGCCTCTACTGTGAACCTGTTACAATCAAACAGGTATACTGAACCACTTATCCAAATTTACTAACCACAACGAGAACAAAACATATTTAATCTTGAAAGGTCGGAAACTATATATACATACCCTTCCTTGGGATCAAAAACAACCATGAGAGGAGGCCATTCACCTGTATTCATCATCCTTTTGCACAAATTTAAGGTTTCAGCATCTTCTTTTGACAAAACCTGTACGGTAATCATACTTGAATTTCAATAAACCTGGACTCTATGAATCACTAAACAGCTAACTAGCCAACAGTACACATCAATCAAAATTAGAATCAGTTACTCCCCCTTCAATCTATACTTCTAAAGTAGAAAAAAAATAAGGAAAATCCTTGAGACTATTGCCCAATTCGTATACATGTGCGCCTACAAATCTATAAAATAGTAATTTCAGCTCAGCTGCAGAAGAGCAGATACAGGTAACTAGAAGCCAGTAAAGTCATCCTTAAAAAGCTGCAATCATCACAACAATCTAGATAACCACAACCATTGACATTTCAAAACGGGGCCTCTCTTGTCAAATGCAAGCAATATACAATACAAGGTGGCCTTATATATCTGTTGATATTAAAACCATAAATCAGAGTTAAACATCAAAACCACTGCACTCCCACGTCCCTAATGTTAACGAATCCACAAAGCAAGCACTGAAATATGTCTACCTTTTTATGTTTTAATTTAAAACAATTGCTTTCCCATTTTTTACCTGCATTCCTCCCTTCTCAAGAGCTGGCTGATTCACAGACCTCGGTGCCATGCCTGGCCGGTAAGTTAGTTCATTGCTGAACTCCGTCCCCGACGCTGTCAATGCTGTTGCTAGTGATCTCATTTGCTCTAGTCTCTTTTCAGGATCTTCACTCGGACTAAATGGCAACAGCTTCCTCCTCTTCTTCAACGCCACTAAACTACTAGACCGCTTTCGCTTCTTCTGAATATCTAAAAACAGGACAGAAAACACGGTAACTAACACCATCCCATTAATCAAAACACAAAGCACATAAACCCCATATTTTTTGTTTACCTTGACTTAGCTTCTGAATCGATTCTGTGGACCGTTGAATGCGGAAGAAATCAATGATTTTCGTTTGAACAAGAGGAAATGCTGCTCATTAAAAAAACAAATTCAATAATTTGAGACAAAATCAACCAAAAACGATTAATTTTCGCAATTAATATTATTAAGAGACTAACAATTCCAAGATTATCAAATGCAACACATTTGCAATTTTCACTTCCTAATTTTTTTCTATCATTCCTTTTTTTCTTTTCCTTCCCAGTTAACAATTTTCAATCCAGTTCCACAGAAAAACCCCACGAATCAATCCCTTAAAAATTAAGTTTAAATCAAAAAATCCACCAACCCCATTTCACAAAACCAAAAAATCAACAACAAAACCCCATAAAAAAGCTAAAAAAGGACACTTTAAAAAAAAATGAACTTACAATTGGGCATCTTTTGCTTGGAACAAGAAGAACAAAACCAAGACCCTTTAGGAACAGCAACAAGAATAGGTCTCAAGCAAAACAAATGAAACCCTTTATCACATTTATCACAAAGAAGTAGCTCTCCTGGTGACTCTCCTGACCCACATTTTTCACAGTAAACATCACTGTAATCAGCAGCAGCAGCAGCAGCTTTGGATCTAGATATTGGCTTTGGAGCTTGACTTCTCTTGCTTCTCAGCGCCATTTTTGCTGTCGAGGAGGGTTTTCATGTGGGTTTTTTAAGGGTGGAGTTCGGAGACACTGAGAGTGTTTGGCGGGTTTTTTTGATTTCGCGGGAAATGGGGTTTTGGCGCGCGGGTGAGGTTTTCTGTTTTGGAGCCTAAGAGGTTTTTGAGGATTGGTTTTTCCTTGTTTTGTGTTGTTAGGCCCAGTACAGGAAAATAATTTGTAAAGATATTTAATTTGTTGCTATAATTTTTTTTTAAAAAAGATATTTTGATATTATAGTAATTTTAAGGATATGTTTGATATTATATTAATTTTATAACTGTTTAAAAAATAGGTTAAAAAATATTTTTATTTGTTGTTTGAAAAAAAATTAAAAAATATATATTTGATTAAAAATATAACGAGATAAATTTTTATATACAAAAAATAAATAAATAAAAAGTTTTCATGAATAAAAAATATATTATTTTAATTTATATAAAATGAAAGATAATATTATATAAAATACAATATAAAAAATATAAATTATTTATTTAACCAAATAATTTTTTTCATGTGAATAGATAAAAACAAAAACTACTATAATACTACATATCTAAACATCTAATTGAGAATACAAGGCAATCATGTTTCGATAAATTATCATTTAATTTTTCTTTAATGGATACTTAAATTTAAATAGAAGAAATTAAAATGATACTGAAATTTTATATTAATAAATTAAGTTTAAGTCTCCTACATCTTAATTTTATTATTGTTATGTAATGTGAGAAGGCTTGTATAGCAAGCTTTTTTAGAACTTTCATCGAAGAATTCTTGAAAGAAAAAGAGATTAAATCTAATACAAAAAAATTAAATTTCCAACATCAATTTAAATGGATCTCGTTATTATTAAAACGAAGGTTTATGATGGTAGATGCTTTATTTATTTATTTTCTTATGATAGCTATAGCAGGGGACATGTCATTCAGATGGAGCAAATGACATGTCATTCAGATGGAGCAAATGACATGTCGTGATGGGCCTTTGACTTGATGACTTGTGTGCTATTGGGCTTAGGTCTCTGGTTATGGTATTATTGGTTGAGTTTATGAATTTTAGCTTGAATTTTTACTATATGAATTAATAACTCGATTTGAATTGTTATTCTAGTTTGACCGATAAAACTATACTTGTCATACTAATTTATGAATAATTTTACTAGATTATTTATGTAATTTATATGAGACAGATTTTTATTTAGTTATGAGATACTAACACCTAACTACTTAATTATAATTATTTGTTATCACATATCCGACTACACTTCTTCTCTAGACAGCCTGAGAATTATGAATCAATGCAAAGTAATTGCAATGCCGTATTAGCATTTAGTTGTATCCGAGAGCCAGGCTAAGGGAAAATTAGAATTTGATCGATATCTGTATTAACAATCCATATTATAGCTGAACTAGGTGAAGTGAATAAATCTTTAAAACTGGCTATGCTCTTCTCATGATCTACTACTCTGGTGGACTAATTAATTAATTAAAAAGAAGGCTAAACACTTTTTAAATACTACTTATATAGCCTAGCCAGTTTGACATTGTTTCATTCTCACATTGACAAGAATTTCTTATCCTTTTCAATTAATTATTCACCAAGTAATTAAAGATCTCTAAAATGATCTGTTCCCAAGAAACAGAAATAATTTATGCACTAGAAGGACAAGAATGGTGGAATGATGACCATTTTATATACCTATAGGAGACAGAATATATATATATATCACACACGCTACACGCTTCTATATATATATATATTGAAGGTTTCGTTGAGAATACTCGAAGAAGAAGAAAGGAGAAGGAGCGTGAAATGGACAAAAAAACATCAAGGAACAAAAAAGAAAGGAGAAGGACCGTGGAAAGGAAAGAAAGAGGTGCGATTAAGTGTTCCATACAGTTGCTTTACTAGCCAGAAAAGAACAATTACTTACTCCTATTTGCCTCTGTTTAAAGTAGTATTTGCTCATTTACTTGCGTTTGTTGTTTCCATATTGTAAAAGAAAAACACTAAAAAGAGAGGAAACATGGCATTGGCTCTGCATCTAGCCTCTCGTCTTTTGACGTTTTCCTTTTCTTGATTCTTTTCCTCGGAAGAAGAAAACGTTAATTCTATAAACATTAATGACCAATCACAAGCATTCTATTCCTTAGATTCCCTTCTAGAAGATATGGATAAATGCCCATGAAAAAGTATTATTTTATAATTATTATTATTATAGAATAATGTAGCTAGCAAGTAGCAACATAAAACGCAAGATCAAATAAATATTTCAGTAATTTTGTTTGCTTTCTCTCCTGTTTCTTAAATAAAATGTATTGTCTTTTTGTAAAAAAAATTTGTGGACAAAGAAAGGATGAAAGTTTATGATCAGACTTGCTAGGCTATATAAGAAATATTAAGTGTCGATACACGACGTCGGGCGACGGCTCCGCTCTTTTGTTTATTTAACAAAAAAGATTTTTTATTATTGGGGGAAATAGATTTTATTGGAGTCGCCATCTAGTAATTTGAGGGAACTAGAAATCCCAAATTAGACACTGGTCTCAGAGATTCGAGTACTGGGTTAGTTATGATTAAGGGAAGGTAGACACCACCCTTAAAACATCCTTTCAAAAGAAAGGTTACCCTTACTTGTGTGTTTTTTATTTGATTTAAATGCTATTATATTTCAAGCTTATTTGCAATTTTGTTTTGCTTTTTTTTTAAAATAGTTAACGTCGGTCCCTAAAAATAGGAGACACGTTAAAAATGACATCAGTCCCTAAAAATAGGAGACTTGTCTAAAATCTCGACGTTTATCCCTAAACAAGGATTTAGGTCTGAATTTATTTTATTTGAGTATTTAAAAAAAATGGACATAATCCATATTTGGTATAAATCCTTGACATCGGTCCTTTTCTGTAAAAAGAGACATGTCGACAAACCACGTTCGTAGGAGACGCGTTTAAAAAATGACATCAGTTCCTAAAAATAGGAAACTTGTCTAAAAATTTGACGTTTAACCCTAAAAAGGAGAAGTACGTCCGAGTTATCAAAAAAACTATGGACATAATCCATATTTAGTTTTTTACTTTTTGACATCGGTCCTTTTCTATAAAAAGAGACGTGTCGATGAACAATATTCATTTATAAAATAAAACTATTTTGATATCGTTGAGAAATGGGTATAATCATATTCGAGAATTGGGCTTTGGACCCACGAACGATAACATGATAAGATGGGTGTTGGACCCGCGTCGTTATTCTTTTTATACTTGTTTTTGTTTTTTTTTTTTACAACATGCAATAAGAATTTACAAATATTTACATAAAAAATTAAAAAATGTTAGGAATTCAAGAAAAATTACCTGAGTACCCCTGTATGGGTAAAAGACCGAAATACCCTCGGATTTCTCAGGAATTTACGAAAATGCCACTGGTGGCGCGTGTAGCTCACGCGCGGCTACTGTTGGCACTGGCGAAATTTTCCGGCGAGTTTTCTGGGAAACGAACCGTCGATCCTGGTAGATCTGAGGGAGAGGATTCTGATGGTTGTGGTCTCGACGTCCGTTGATGGCTGACGAGGGAGAATCGACGACTTGAAGCTTCGGTGGCCGGCGAGGATCGCGGCCTTTTTCCGGCCAGATGAGGCGGCGAAAACGGTTACAAACGCCGGGGTTTTGCTTTACACCAGTGGATCAACCTTTCTGCGGTGGTTCGGAGGCTGGAGGCGGCCGGAAAGTGGAGATCGGATGAGAGAGAGGACGTCGCCGGCGAGAGGAGAGAGAAGCTCTGAGTCACGCTATGGTGTGGACGCGTGCACGATACACCTGTACTGCAAAACTCTATACACCGTTGGATCTCGGATGAATAGATCAGATGGCTGTGATTGGCTTGATCTTAGGTCGATCGGACGGTCTGGATGAGTCTGGGTTTAGATCCGGTGTGACGCGGTGCACCGAAATCTCGGTACACCGGATGACGTGGCTTAACGGGATTAAATCTTGGATTATTTCAATGGCTGAGATGAGTTGGGATATATTTGGTATTTTTTAAATTGTTTTTTTTTTAAAACAATATCCTACTCGTGTGAATAAAAGCTAGAAAAAATTTTTGTGCAGTATCGATTCTTTCTCTTCTTCTCTGTATTTCCTCCCGTCCCCCTCTTTTTTTTTTCTTTTTTTTTTCGGCGACTGTCACTGGCTATTTATAGCCAGTGACTAGTGTCATAGGCCTAACTATTGCCTAATTATAAGGAAAAAACGTCCCTGCCTTTGATTTCTGCCTAATTGTAAGAAAAATAATAATTCTAAATCAGTATTTCTGCCTAATTTCTGCCTAACATGCCTAATATGACAAAAATGATTTTGTTTTATTATATATAATAATAAATATTTACATAGATAAAATTAAAAACTCAAATCAGTATTAGAAAAAGCCCGACTCAACCGCTAAAAATCAATTTTAATTACCGAAAATTATGTCGAAACATTAAAAAAAAAAACTTTCAATGGGTATCGACTCGGTGGACCGGGTTTTGACCGAAAATAACAGATTGACCCAAAATGGCTTGAAACTCATTTTTCATCCCGGTCGACATGGTTAGACCCGTATAGACCCGGTGAACTCGGTTTTGGTCGAAAATGACGGTTTTGACCCAAAACAGCCCGAAAACTCATTTTTTACCCTGGTCGACATGGTTTGACCGGTATTGACCCAGTGAACTTGGTTTTGATACAAAGATGCGGTTGACTCGAGAAAAAATATTTTTTTGAATTTTAAACCTTTTTTTATTTTTTTGGATTTTTATAAATAATAATAGAAATAAAATAACATTTAAGAAAAACTTGGTGCATCCAAAATTGGGTTACAACATTAAGTATGAAGAAGTCTAGTGTTTAGACATTCATAATAATTACTTCACACAGCCACTTTTCAAGATTTTTTCACTTCACCTAGCTAGTTCAGCTACAACTTAGCCTGGTAGTAGTGATATCGATAATCTTCTAATTTCCCATGAGTCTAGTTCTCAGATGCAACTCAATTCTAATAATACGGCATACCATGCAAGTTTGGAATCTCAGATGCAACTCGATCATAATTCATGAGATTGCCTTTACAAGCCAACAAACGCATAACAAGCAAGCTGCTAGAGAGGCTGTGAAAAGCAATACAGCCAATCTTTTTTAATAGAAAAAAATAAATAGATAAGGACTTGTTTTTTGAATAAACTTGTTATAATTTATACATCAATAGTGCATGTAGTTATATATTAAATAAAAAATTACTTCTCAAAATTGACTAATAGTTATTAAAAATTTTAAGAGCTCATTAATCACATCTTACAAGGTTGACATTGTTTCATTCCCCGTCAATAAGAATTTTTTATGCTTTTCAATTACTCACCAAAGAATTAAAGATCTCTCAAAGAGTTTCATCAAGTGATCTGTTAAAAAGAAACAGAAAATTAATTTATGCACTAGTTGGACAAGAATGATAGAATTATATATGATGACTAATCTATATACCAAAAAGAGAGAGAATTCACACACACACGCACACTTAATTATGCATATTGAAGTTCTCGTGGTGAAGAATTGAAGAAGAAGAAGAAAGTAACGTGAAATGGACAAAAAACATCAAGGTACGTACTAATTAAAAAGAAAAAAGAGGAGAGAATAATTAAGTGTTCCATGCAGGTGCTTTGCTAGCCAACAAAAGAACAATTATTCCGATTTTCGTCTGTTTAAAGTAGCATTTGCTTCTTTACTTGCCGTTGTTACTTTGCATATAGTAAAAGCAAAAAAAAGATAAAAAAAGGAGGCATGGGATTGGCTCTGCACCTAGCCTCTGGTCATTTGACATTTTCCTTTTCCTTAATTCTCTACTTGGGGAGAAGAAAACGCTAATTCTATAATGTTAATCACAAACCTCAAGCATTCTGGTCCTTCGGTTCCTGCTAAAAGATATGGATCAAGGCTCCTGAAAATGTTTTATAGTATTGTTACTGTTATTATTCTATACATGTCGGTGTCCAAAAATCACAAATAAATAGAAAAGTGAGCATAGATGTTTTGATTTGACATAACAATTACAAGTCATGCTAAACAAATATATATTAACTTGCATAACATGTAGGAAAACAATCATGTATGCATACTAAATATATATAGAAATTATATTTAAATAAAATTAATTTAGGATACTTATTTATTGAAATTCTTAGAGTATTATCAGTGTGAGATTTTTATTGTTGTCAATGATAAATTTTTTGTGTTTAAAGCTTAATTATTTCTCACATGGTGCAAATGAACTAACTTTAATATATATTACAAGATTCCAACAACATCATTTTATTTAAATATACTTCTAATTAAGTAAAATTCAATGAACTCAAAAGAATTTGTACTTAATATCTCTTTATAAAAACTAAACCTAAAATTTAGATTATAAGGAAAACAAAAGGAAAAGAAAAGAAAAGAAAAATAGAGCTTCAAGTTGAAGAGGAAAGATTGGAAATTTAAGCTGAAGAAGAGTAAACTTTTTTGCAGAAATTGTCCAAAACAGTGCAGAAAAACCATCCAGACACAATCTTCTTCCGCCCCTTTTATAGAGAGTTTTAGAAACCAAAACTAATGAAATTCTCTCAATAAAACCTACTGCCTCTTTCTAAAAAGTAGATGTAATTTTCTTCTTTACTTTAATTTGCTATTTTCATACAGTGAGAGCAAAATAAAACATAGATGTTTGCCTGTTGTATTAGAAGCTTTCCCTTTTATTAAAATTCTTTTCTTGAGGAGAGCAAGGGTATCAAGTACTAACAATATATTCGTTTGCTAGTTCTATAAATATAAACTTCAAGAACCATAACATCACTCAATAAGGTTTCATCTTTCAAAATCTCTCTCGGAATATTCACTCTCAGCTAAATTATCATATTTCGCGGCCGAAATTTAACAAGCATCATCTTATAAAGAGGTAAATGCATATTAATTTCTGGAATGATGTTAACTAGATTCCATTTGCATTCTACTAGGTGAACGCATGGTGTCAGCTTTGATTTTCTTTTTGTTCATATGGAATATTAAAGTAACTTATTTTCTATTTTTTGTTTCGTGACTTATCTAGTTTACTTTTTTTGAATCTGGTTGTTGCAGCTTTATTTCAATTGTTTGTAATTTGATTGTTTCAATGCATATATATATATAGGACGATACCGATGGAGGCACTCTTTCCAAGTTTTAAGAAACTGTGGAATGAATGGCAGCTGCAAGCATTGGTTTTGCTTAGCCTCTTACTCCAAGTAACACTCATCCTTCTCGGCAATCGTAGGAAGTATATTAACAAAACTTGGATCAAGATTATTGTATGGCCTGCTTACTTGCTCGCAGATTTAATAGCAACAACTGCACTGGGTGTCCTCACAAATCGATTCGTTTATCATTCTGGGCCTTTGGATGCACAACTCGAGCTAACAGCATTTTGGGCACCTTTTCTCTTACTGCACTTGGGTGGGCCTGACACAATCACCGCGTATTCTGTGGAGGACAGCGAGTTATGGTCAAGGCACTTGCTTCAACTGGCCGGCCAGACGGGATTTGCATTTTACATCCTTTCCGCCGGGTGGACAGGTTCCCGCGTTTCATTTCTAACAATTCCAATAATGGTGGCAGGGCTGATTAAGTATGGAGAAAGAACATGGGTCCTGTGGTCTGCAAGCTATAAGCACCGTAGGAATGCATCAACATCCCGGCCTCATCATATTTCTGATGTTCGAGATAATTCTAATATTTCTGATGATGAATTGCTTCGAGTCTCCTACGGGATGTTGGGGCTGGTTAAGCGTCTCTTCGTAGGTGTTCCAATATCGGCTAACCATCAAGAAGTGACCTCGAATCCTTTGGAGAAAATATCTCCTAAAGATGCTTTTAAGGTAATTGAAATGCAGCTGGGATTCATGTATGACCTGCTGTATACGAAGGCACCAGTGTCCTACACTCCTTGTGGAATTGTCTTGCGGCTCACCAGTTTTCTTCTCACCAGCATTGTGCTGGTGTTGTTTTCTTTGGCCCCCCACAACGTACGTAAGTACTCGAAGGTCGATCTTTGCATTACCTTTTCTTTGCTTGTTGTGGCAATTGTTTTGGAGCTTTATGCGGCACTTGCATTACTTTTCTCAGACCGTACTCTTGTCTGGATGAGAAAAAATAATTTCCCTAGCATCTCACGATACATCACTTCTTTCCCAATACGTAGAAATCATAGATGGTCAAATTACATGGGTCAATTCAATTTGCTAAGCTACTTCTTCAACGAAAAACCCACGGGTGGTTTTCGTGGAATCTTAGAGCTCTTGAAAATCAACCGAAAGCTAGAAAAACAACGATACGCTACTTATCGTCAAGTCCCAGAGGACTTGAAGGAATGGTTAGTCATGCGTTCCATTAAATTTGGGGAGATGTTAAAAAAGCAGCAGGGCCATGTTCCTAACCTTGTGTCCAGGAGTGTGAGAGGAGGTGTATCGTTGACATCTTTGTTGCGCAATGCAAGTGGCGCCATTGAGTTATTGAGTTTTTATACAGAGTTTCATCAAACAATCATTATTTGGCACATTGCTACAGAGCTCTGCTATCACCTAGATCATGACTATTTCACCAAAAAAGAAACTGCATCATTGAACTGGAAAATGGCCAAGCGCATCTCCAGATATATGATGTATCTCGTCGCCATTTCACCTGAAACATTGCCATCCAGTGGGGCAATTGGTCACATCAACTTTAACAGCACTTGTGATGAGGGCAGGAAAGAAATAATTGCATTATTTGATAAAGACGGCATCCAGAGAGAGGGAAAACAGAAGATTAAAATCGTGGCCTCCAAATGGTTGTACGAGCAGCACATAGATTCAAGTACCGATGAAGATCAAATAGAGCAACAGCTGAGTGGATCCCTTTTATCCTTGGGGCGCGTGCTTGCTAGACATCTGATAGAGAGCGTGCGGCGTGCGCCTGAAGAAGAGGTGAGCACCTGTGTATCTGTTTAATCTTTTTTTCATTTTAGTTTCCCTTATTTCCTTTTTATTTTTTTGTAATTTATTATTTCTTTCCGTACATGCTGTCAGCGCATGGAGAGGAAATGGGAAGTAATTGCCAGTTGCTGGCTTGAATTTCTTGTCTATGCCGGAAGACAAAGCAGCGGAAATCAGCACGCACAACAACTCAGAAAAGGCGGGGAGTTTCTCACTCATATATGGCTTCTCCACGAGGAGCTGACGCCTCACGATTATTACCCTACTGTCCCTACACCTAGTCAAGATGACGAGGAGTCAATTGACACTGATATTAAAAATTCATGTAATAGCGATTAAGAAAAAGTATATATCACCTTTGAATCATCATTTGAAGTGAAAAGCTACCCTTAATGTGTTTTTATTTATTCATTTAAATGTTATAATATTTTGGTTAAAAACGACCACTAAAATCCATTCCTAAAATAGATGGTTATGTTGAAATTGCTAATAAAATACATCATTCATATTTGAGAATTGGGTTTTGGTTCCGCATTTAATGATAGGATAAAATGAATATTGGACCGACTTCGTTATTATTCTTTATATCTATTTCGGGTATTTTAAAAACGCAGTCCGCCCTTGTTATTTGTTCGTTCTTCCTGTTTCGTTCTTTGTTAATTCGTGTCTCTCCCCGTGTTGTTCTGGGTGTACCGGTCCTGTGCTTTTCCCCCAGTTCCCTTGTTCCTGGTTCTCCCGTTCTTCCCCCAGTTCCCTTGTTCCCCGTGTATTTAGTGAAGACCAGCCATTGCCATTCTAGTCTTTTTATGGGTGCCCTGCTGTGTGTTGCTTCCTGGGTTCTTCCTCTGTTTTTCCAGCTTCCCTTCTGGTCTTCTCTCCAGGTTTTTGTTGCTCTGGTTCTTTCCTGGGTTCTTCTAGTTGAGGAATGATCCGACATGTGATGTACTGATAGTTGCTCATTAGATGTTAAGTACAGTGACACAATACTCAACATGGTTCGATAAATTACCTATATCTACGGGAGAAGCCATTCTTATATATGGAGAGAACAAGATTTTACAACAATGGAGGAGGAGGAATCATTCACTCTACTCTACACCCATAACTCATTTTCTCTCTTAGTAGTGCTGCAATGGCAGCTCACTCTCTTCTATATTCCTCATATCTTTGGCTCTACATCCTCTCTCATTTTGCTCTCAAATAATGACTCTAGTTATAGGTGTTGCAAGTGTACGGCGTAGCGGCGAAAACATTCATCCTAATGTAGAACACGTTGTAGCTTGTATAACAGATTGCTAAAGAGAAAACTAACTACAGTTGAACCAGCAACAAACAGATCGTTGCAGAGAGAAATCAAGAGCGACAACTGGGTTTTCCAATCTATTTTAGGACTCTCAATTTATGCTTTAATATTAGAATTTAATTAACGTCAGAACTCTAGTATGTCTTTTCCACTTCAGTTATTTCTTTCCTAGTAGTTTAGTCCTAGTTGAATTAGGATGTGCAGCTTATATAAAGGCTGGTTATTTTCATTGTAAAGCAACTTTCAATTCAAACTTAATAAACTTTCTCTTAGAGAATTCTATTCTCTAGCTCGTGGAATCGAGCGTTACTTATGTTCGTGGACTTGAATAATTAATTTATTTCAAAACAGACGGTGATCTGTTTTCTTCAAAGGCTTCCGCTACGTCAGTTGGTATCAGAGTAGGCTTAATCCTGATCAGATGGCGAATACACGAAATGAGAGCGAAATCCTCAGCAGCGGTGAACGTGAGGATACTCTGGTTACTGGAACAGAATTCAGGAATTTCCAGCATGAAACACGACAGGCATTATGAGAGATCCAGGCAACCCTTGCTAAGCTAACAACATGAAACCATCAGAGGGGCAATGACCCTCCCGGTCGTCACCCCTACAGAGACAGAACTGACGTTCTGTTTGAACGCCATCCAGGGATAGCACGAAGGCAACCAACATATGAAGATACCCTTAATGAGGATGAAGATGATGCTGAAACCATGCTTCAGGGTAATCACAGGGGAGGTCAAAGAGAGCCAGACCGACAAACGTTTCGCATGAAGATGGACCTACCCAGTTTTAATGGCCAACTTCAGATTGAAGGATTCCTTGATTGGCTGGTATTAGTTGAACGATTTTTTGATTATATGGACATCCCTGAAGACAAAAAGGTCAAGTTAGTCGCATACAGGCTCCTGGGAGAGGCTTCGACATGGTGGGAACAGCTATAAACCATGCGATTGCGACAAAGAAAGGGCATGGTTCAGACATGGGCTAAAATGAAACGACTGCTAAGGTCCCGATATCTACCCCCAGATAATGAACAAATTCTGTTTAAACAATATCAAGATTGCAAGCAGGGAAGTAGGACTATCGAGACTTTCCTAGAAGAATTCCACCGGTTATCATCTCGAAATAACCTGCTAGAAACCGAAGCACAACAGGTGGTCAGGTTTGTTGGGGGACTACGTTGGACTATACAAGATTAGGTGGCAATGCAGACAGTATATACCTTAACTGAAGCAGTAGCGCTAGCCATTAAGGTGGAAACCCAACTGGACAGAACAAAGACAACAATCAGGGGAAGAGGTTTTGTAGACAATAATCGGGTTGTGGTAAACAAAGGAAAAGCTCCAATGGCACAACCATCCTTCTCTAACGCTGTAAGCAATAGTAGGGCTCCCACAAAACCAGTCTCTATTGCACCACCAGAAATAGCACCCCGTAATCCTTATGCTCGTCCAGCGGGTGATAAATGCTATAGGTGTGGACAACCAGGGCACCGTTCCAACCAATGTCCAAGGAGAGGTGCTGTCAACTTAGTGGAACCAGGAGAGGATTTGCAGATGTGAGGCAGATGAGAATGAAGCAGTCTATACTTATGAAGAAAAAGAAATAAGAGGTGGTGACGAAGGAGAACTTTTATCACATTCTCTAGTGGTCCAACGACTATTGCTTACACCAAAGCATGAAGAGCCATCCCAGCGACACAAGATATTCAGAACCAGATACACTGTAAACAAAAGAGTTTGTGATATTATTATTGACAGTGGCAGTAGCGAGAACATAGTGTCAAAGATCATGGTTACCAAACTTGGTTTGCAAACTAGAAAGCACCCTTTCCCGTATAAAATTAGATGGATCAAACGAGGAAATGAAGTGAAGATAACCGAAACCTGTCACGTTAAATTCTTAATTGGAAAGAACTACGTAGATGAGGTTATATGTGACGTAGTAGAAATGGATGCCTGCCATATAATTTTGGGCCGTCCTTGGCAATATGATGTGGATGCTACTTATAGGGGCCGTGATAACGTATATGTCTTCATGAAGGGTGATCTAAAGGTCATGCTAGGGCCCATGAAAGAAGAACTCACCAGCAGCGAGTCAAAGACAAAGAACAATTTAGTACTATTAATGGACGGGGGGAAATTCATAGAAGAAGCTAAGGAAGCCTGTGAGATTTTCGCGATAGTGGTAGGAGGAGAAGTCAGCAAGGAATCCAATGACATCCCACCGACACTGATACCTCTATTGGAAGAATTTCAGGAAATTATACCCATAGAACTACCTAATAGGTTACCTCCCGTACGGAACGTACAACACCAGATTGATTTAATGCCAGGAGCTAGCTTGCCTAATCGACCACATTACCGGATGAACCCCAAAGAAAGTCAGGCGCTTCAGGAACAGGTTGAAGAACTGATCAAAAAGGGTTTGGTACAAGAGAGCAGAGCCCTTGTGCGGTTCCAGCATTGTTAGTCCCGAAGAAGGATGGCAGTTGGCGCATGTGCATCGACAGTCGGGAAATCAATAAAATCACTATTAAATATCGATTCCCTATCCCTCGGTTAGAAGACATGCTAGACATGTTGTCCGGATCCAAAGTCTTTTCAAAAATTGACTTGCGCAGCGGGTACCATCAAATTCGGATCAGGCCAGGCGATGAGTGGAAGACTGCTTTTAAAAAAAATGAGGGATTATATGAATGGTTAGTAATGCCATTTGGTCTACCAATGCACCCAACACCTTCATGCGTTTCATGAACCATATATTAAAATCCATTACAGGAAAATTCGTGGTGGTATACTTCGACGATATACTAATATATAGTCAAACCAAAGCTGACAATGTTGCACATCTGCGAGAAGTACTTCAAATCCTACAACAAAATAAGTTGTATGTTAATCTGAAGAAGTGCAGCTTTATGACCAGCAGCTTGTTATTTCTGGGATTCATAGTAAGTGCGGATGGAATTAAGGTGGATGAAGAAAAAATCTGTGCCATTAGAGAGTGGCCAACTCCACAAGCTGTAAGTGAGGTCCGTAGTTTTCATGGCTTGGCAACATTTTACAGGCGATTCATGAGGGATTTTAGTCGAATTGTCGCGCCATTACTGAATGCATGAAAAAGGGGAAATTCCATTGGGGAGAAGAAGCAGAACAGAGTTTCAGGTTGATTAAAGATAAACTATCCTCCGCCCCAGTCTTGGCACTACCAGATTTTGATAAACTGTTTCACGTAGAGTGCGATGCTTTTATTGTTGGCATTGGTGCTGTTCTATCTCAAGACGGCAAACCAATCGCATTTTATAGCAAAAAACTCAGCGAAGCTCGCCGGAAATGGTCTACCTATGAGTTGGAATTATATGTTGTTTTTCACGCATTGAAGGTCTGGGAGCACTACCTAGTGCAGCGGGAATTTGTAATATTCAGTGACCATCAAGCATTAAAATTTCTCAACATCCAGAATAATATCAACCGGATGCATGCCCGCTAGATCTCCTTCATACAACGCTTCAGCTTCTCCTTGAAACACAAGGCAAGTCGTTTGAATCGGGCAGCTGATGCCTTAAGCCGAAGAGCTCTGCTGGTGACATGACCAAAAGATTGATGTCTTCTCCCAAGTGCAGGAGTGTCGAAGTAATAAATAACCCGGCAAGACCGGGGTCGAACCACAGAGAGGTTAATTGTATAAATTATAAATAACAAAACAACAACAACAACAACAATAATAATAACAACAATAATAACAATAATAGTAACAATAATAGTAATAGTAATAATAATATTAATAGTAGTAATAGTAATAATAATAATAAAACTCACTACGTGGCGTTGTTATACCTGAGAATGATCTAAAAGATCGGGTCAGAGGTTTCCAGCCTATATACTGAGTTTATGAAAAGATCAAAGAGATATATTATATAATGTAAACATAATGTAAATAATAATAATAATAATAATAATAATAATAATAATAATAATAATAATAATAATAATAATAATAGAAGAAGATGAAGAAATTAATGAGAACTTTGAGATGAAAGATTAATGTAAGGATTAAACAATGATAAAACAAATGTCAAGGTTAAAGGATCTACTAATGGTATTTCAAACAAGTATAGTATAAACTCTTATTATTCAATTGGAAACCACACACAAAGGAGGTTCCAATCAGATGATTTCTCATTAATAGCTCATTATAAATTATTAACATGATCATATTAATTATCTTATTTACATAACACCAAACTTTTAAATATTGTCAGGAATTCATGATGTTAACTGATGTTAACAACAAATCAAGTTCCTTTCATAGCTCAGGTGTAGGTAATACCATACGGTTGGGCTATGAGAGTGCCAAGCATTTGTTGTACCATGTTATACAACACAAATCTAGATTAACCATTTAACAAGCAAGGTATTAAGAATTAGTAAGATAAAAAGATAAGACATGTTAATATTAAACATTAAGGTCCATATTGAGTTTACACCATACTTATTCTTACACCATTAGTGTAACCTTTTCACCTTGACATAATAAACTTAGCTAAACATAATGAAGAAGAGAAACATAAATAAACAAAACAAGAACATAAAGAAGATACAAGTTAACTAAGGAAAGGAAAGGAAAGGAAAAGCATAAACAAAATATTAATGAAAGCAAAACTTAAAAATTACAAAAAAAATATAAAGAGAGAAATAAAGAGCATGAACTTGGTCTGAACAACCAAGCTACTAAATACATGGCAAATGCCTCCTTTTATAGGCCAAAATTCGGAATTATTGATTTGATGACTAATTGTTGAGTGGGTGGCCAACTCTTGACTTTGTGAAAATCCTTATCTTCTTGTCTGAATAAAACGAAAATGCTAGCATCAGAACTGGATCCACTTGAAAACATGACAGTTGTAGGAAATTGACTCAGCTTTCCAGAAAAAAAAATGGAGGTGATTTGGACTTCTAGAACTCCAAATATGGGCCAAACACTGAATAGTGTTTGGGCTGCAGGACAGATTCGGACTTCTCCGTTGTTGCTATAATTTGGACTTGCAAAAGGCCTTCTTAGATCTTGATGAAAACATGAAAGTTGTAGGCCTATGTCTTACCAAATCTGTGTAAAAATTTGAGATCATTTGGACATCTAGAACTCGAGATATGACCTAATTACCGAACATTGTTCTAGTTTGGACTACACCAACATCTCTTTTCTAAGTTTGGTCCTCTCTTTGTCCTTTCAATTTCCATACTTGAACTCATCAATCAATCCTTTGATTTATGTGATAGGCCTGCATTTAAGATGAACATTTACCATATATTAAGGCATTTTATAGTATTAGACTTGTTATTATAAAACATGCTTTAGTTAAGGAGTTATTGATACTTTAAGTGCAAAATGATGATATAAAACCTTGATAAATATGCACTTTTAAGTACTAATCAGCTGGTGGTTACACTACAAACTGAAGTAACAGGATTTGACTACCTCAAAGAATTATATGCAACCGATGAAGACATTCAGGATGTTTGGGCAAAGTGCCAAGCAGGGACCCTTGTAAAGCGGGTTACACATTCAGGAAGGATATCTTTTTCATGGCAACCAACTGTGCATCCCCAGGAGCTCCCTGCGAGCTCAAATTATCCATGAATTACACAGTGGAGGCTTGAGCGGGCACTTAGGACGAGATAAAACCATAGCCCTTGCTGAAGAGCGGTATTATTGGCCACAATTGAAACGTGATGTTGGCAGTCATGTTAAGAGATGCCCCATCTGTCAAGCTGCCAAGGGCCAATCCCAAAATACTGGTTTATACATGCCTCTACCCATTCCAGCAGCACCGTGGGAGGATCTTTCCATGGACTTTGTCTTAGGCCTCCCACGCACCCAACGCGGATTTGATTCGGTATTCGTTGTAGTCGACAGGTATTCAAAAATGGCTCACTTTATTGCTTGTAAAAAGACCGCGGATGCAGTTCATGTCACAAATATGTTTTTCAAAGAGATTGTTCGTCTACATGGGGTTCCTAAATCCATCACTTCAGACAGAGACACCAAATTCTTAAGCCATTTTTGGAGAACCTTATGGCGGCGATTTGACACATCCCTAAACTTCAGCAGCACCAACCATCCTCAGTTTGATGGTCAAACGGAAGTAGTCAACCGCACTCTCGGGAACTTAATTCGCTGTCTTTCCGGTACAAAACCGAAACAGTGGGATATTACTCTTGCTCAAGCTGAATTTGCCTATAATAGCATGCTCAACCGATCTACAGGAAAGACACCATTCCATATTGTTTACTGCTGTCCACCTCGCCATGCCTTAGACTTAGTTCCCCTGCCTAAACTTCCTGGTGTAAGTATTGCAGCAGACGATATGGCTGAATGGATATCAATTATTCAAGACCAAGTGCGGCACAATCTAGCGACATCCAACGCCAAATATAAAACAACAGCTGATAAGAAGAGAAGGGCTCAGATATTTCAAGCAGGCGACCTCGTCATGGTGTACTTGAGCAAAGTACGACTACCTGTAGGCACATATAATAAATTGAAAGACAAGAAATATGGCCCTTTCCAGGTTCTACGCAAAATCAATGACAATGCCTATATCATCGACCTTCCTGCCGACATGGCCATTTCTTCTACTTTCAATGTCGCAGATTTGTATGCTTATCATCCCCCTGACAAGGCGTCTTCGCACATCATTAACTCGGGGTCGAGTTCTTTTCACGCAGGGGAGACTGATGTAGAACACGTTGCAGCTTGTATAACAGATTGCCAAAGAGAAAACTAACTACAGTTGAACCAGCAACAAACAACTCGTTGCAGAGAGAAATCAGGAGCGGCAGCTGGCTTTTCCAATCTATTTTAGGACTCTCAATTTATGCTTTAATAATAGAATTTAATTAACGTCAGAACTCTAGTATGTTTTTTCCACTTCAGTTATTTCTTTCCTAGTAGTTTAGTCCTAATTGAATTAGGATGTGCAACTTATATAAAGGCTGCTTATTTTCATTGTAAAGCAACTTTCAATTCAGACTTAATAAACTTTCTCTTAGAGAATTCTATTCTCTGGCTCGTGGAATCGAGCGTTACTTGTGTTCGTGGACTCGAACAATTAATTTCTTTCAAAATAGACGGTGATCTTTTTTCTTCAAAGGCTTCCGCTACGTCACATCCTCTTAATATCTAATGTATTAATTTGTCAAATGTGTGGAGACAAGAAATTCTTGTCTGTTATTAGTGGAAAAATTGAATGGGAGTTGCCACCTAGTATTTTGGTCACTAGAAACCCTAATTGATCTCAGAGATCAGGTACGGGGACTGATTGCATAAAGGGAAGCTTTTAGTACCCCAAATACACCTTACCTAAGGTAGACTGCATTGTTTAATTGCCTAATAAAATCTAAGGTCTTGTCGCGTTTTCTAATTATTGGTCCGTCTATGATTTATGAAAAGTTCTTTTCAGTAAAGAGATCCTTATCTTATCGGGTAAAAACTAATTGTTCTAACGTTAACAAAAGAATTTTAATATTCAGAATACGTCTTACATATAAGATCATAACCCTAGTTATTAAAAGAAAAAAAATAAAAATTTTTTTGGAGTTTTTGAAATATTGGCCTAGTTCTCGTGACTTTAGTAAACTGGTTATTAAAGCCAAAATACGTGCTAATACATATTTTTGAATTTTATTTTTTTGTATATGTATGAAAATACAATATAGTTTATTTTTGAGAGACTTGGCCGTATGCATAAAAAACAAAAAATATTTTTTTTTTTATGTTTGGCTGAAAATTGGATATTTAATACCGAATTTGTATCTTTATAGTATAAACATACAAACTGCTATTGATTAAAATACAGTATAAAAAATTTGCAAAAAACTCATAGAATTTTTTTGAAATAATTTTTTTTTGCGGGCTCGACCTAGCCAGACCCTCCTTTTCACACATGCACACATATTATTTTACGCGTGCATGAACAGTGCGAAGGTAATTAAATTACCTTCGCAGTGTTCATCACCTTCCTTCTCATTGCAATGCATAAAACGTAAAACAGAGTATGGTAAATGGTGGTCTCAGGTGTTGGTTTCGTTTTGATTTACTTTTCGTTTCTACATATTAACATGCATCACCATATAGGAACCGAGAATGGCATCAACATACGGTTGCGAGGGATGTCAGCCGCGATACCTGCCCCATTGATTCGAGAATAACTCCATTATCGCTACTAACGTCTTCTTCCATTATCGTTACTAACGCCTTCTTCCATTATCGTCATAGATTCACAGTTGTTTGAAGACAATTAATGGTAGAAACGACGCCGCTTGGGTTCTTTTGATTTGGCCATTGATGTTTTCGTAGTTTTATAATCAAACCCCTCGAAAAAATTGTAATTGGATCCCTTAATGTTAACGCATTTTCTGGTTTGATCCTTGGTTTCAAATTGTTTCAATTAAGTCCTTAATTGACCATCAAACTTCAATAATTATGCAATTAAGTCTCTGATTTGACCAAATCAACTCTTCAAAATTATAATTGGAGCCCAGAACTTTAATTCCTTCCGATAAAAGCCTAAATTGACTTAAAAGATCAATTTTCTTGCAATCAAACCCTCTATAAATTCAATTAAACCTTGGATAAAATTTAATTGAGTCCATAGACATCTGATTTTGGACATTTCTTTTTTTAAAATTGAATTTTCCGTGTCCCTAGGGCTCTCATCAGTAAAAAAAGATACTGTTAAATTTTAACCTTTTGCATTTTTTAACCTTCTAAACCAATTTTGACCTTTCTTCGGCATTCCAACATCCTTTTCGTGCTTCTATTATTTTTTGATTTCTTCCGAATATTTATTTTTTATTTTCTTGACCTTCAGCATGATTGTTCTTTCTACTTTGGAGATTCATCGACCACATCATTGTTCCCTGGAAATTAGTTTGGTCATTGTTTTAATGTACAAGAGAGGTTGATTTATTATTACTTTGTTTAAAGCTGGACATGATATGCATTGGGCAAAATTAAGTATGTTGTTTTTGTTTTTTGTTTTTGTTTTGTTGTTTAACATGAATGGAGTAATATATTTTATGACAACTTTCATATTAATAATATTATTTTGATATATTAAAGAATTAATTTTATTAAATACTAAATTTCTTGTTTGAATTTAAAAAGTTAATGGATATCAGAATTAAACTCCCCACATTCTTGTTTCTTTGATTTCGCGGGAAATGGGGTTTTGGCGGGCGGGTGAGGTTTTCTGTTTTGGAGCCTAAGAGGTTTTTGAGGATTGGGTTTTCCTTTTTTTGCGTTATTAGGCCCAGTACAGGAAAATAATTTGTAAAGATACTTAGTTTGTTGCTATAATTCTTTTAAAAAAGATATGTATGATATTATAGTAATTTTTATAATTTTTTAAAAAATAGGTTAAAAAATATTTTTATTTGTAGTTTGAAAAAAAATTAAAAATAAGTAAAAAAATTTCATGAATAAAAAATATATTATCTTATCTTATATAAAATCAAGGTTTGAAAAGAAATTTTATATAAAACCTAATATAAAAAATATAAATTATTTATTTATATAATCAAATAATATTTTCTCTGTTAATAGACAAAAATAAAAAAATATTATAATACTAAACGATATCTAAATATCTAATTGAGAATACAATGCAATTGTGTTTCTAAGCATGAGATAAATTATCATTTACAACTTTCTTTAATAAGAACTGAAATTTAAATAGAAGAAATTAAGATGATACTGAAAATTTATATTAATAAAGTAAGTTTAAGTCTCGTATATCTTAATTTTATTATTGTCATGTAACGCGAGAAGGCTTGTATAGCAAGCTTTTTTAGAACTTTCATTGAAGAATTCTTGGAAAAAAAAGAGATAAATCGAAAACATAAAAATTAAATTTTCTACATCAATTTAAGTGGATCTCGTTATTATTAAAATGGAGGTTTATGATGGTAGATGCTTTATTTTTTTATTTTTTTATGGTAGCTGTAGCAGGGTACATGTCATTCAGATGGAGCAAATGACATGTCGTGATGGGCCTTTGACTTGATGACTTGTGTGCTATTGGGCTCAGGTTTCTAGTTATGGTATTATTGGTTGAGTTTATGGATTGTGGCTTGAATTTTTACTATATGAATTAATAACTCGATTTGAATTGTTATTCTATTTTGACCGATAAAACTAAACTTGTCATACTAATTTATAAATAATTTTACTAGATCATTTATGTAATTTATCTGAGACAGATTTTTATTTAGTTATGAGATACTAACACCTAACTACTTAATTATAATTATTTGTTATCACATATCCGACTACACTTCTTCTCTAGACAGCCTGAGAATTATGAATCAATGCAAAGTAATTGCAATGCCGTATTAGCATTTAGTTGCATCCGAGAACCAGGCTAAGGGAAAATTAGAATTTGATCGATATCTGTATTAACAAGCCATATTATAGCTGAACTAGGTGAAGTGAATAAATCTTTAAAACTGGCTATGCTCTTCTCATGATCTACTACTCTGGTGGACTAATTAATTAATTAAAAAGAAGGCTAAACACTTTTTAAATACTACTTATATAGCCTAGCCAGTTTGACATTGTTTCATTCTCACATTGACAAGAATTTCTTATCCTTTTCAATTAATTATTCACCAAGTAATTAAAGATCTCTAAAATGATCTGTTCCCAAGAAACAGAAATAATTTATGCACTAGAAGGACAAGAATGGTGGAATGATGACCATTTTATATACCTATAGGAGACAGAATATATATATATCACACACGCTACACGCTTCTATATATATATATATTGAAGGTTTCGTTGAGAATACTCGAAGATGAAGAAAGGAGAAGGAGCGTGAAATGGACAAAAAAACATCAAGGAACAAAAAAGAAAGGAGAAGGGAGACGTGGAAAGTAAAAAAAGAGGTGTGATTAAGTGTTCTATACAGTTGCTTTACTAGCCAGAAAGGAACAATTACTTACTCCTATTTGCCTCTGTTTAAACTTTAAAGTAGTATTTGCTCCTTTACTTGCGTTTGTTGTTTCCATATTGTAAAAGAAAAACGCTAAAAAGAGAGGAAACATGGCATTGGCTCTGCATCTAGCCTCTCGTCTTTTGACGTTTTCCTTTTCTTGATTCTTTTCCCGGGAAGAAGAAAACGTTAATTCTATAAACATTAATGACCAATCACAAGTATTCTATTCCTTAGATTCCCTTCTAGAAGATATGGATAAAGGCCCATGAAAAAGTATTATTTTATACTTATTATTATTATAGAATAATGTAGTTAGCAAGTAGCAACATAAAAGGTAAGATCAAATAAATATTTCAGTAATTTTGTTTGCTTTCTCTCCTGTTTCTTAAATAAAATGCATTATCTTTTTGTAAAGTTTTTTTGGTGGACAAAGAAAGGATGAAAGTTTATGATCAGACTTGCTAGGCTATATAAGAAATATTAAGTATGAAGAAGTCTAGTGTTTAGACATTCATAATAATTACTTCACAAGAGTGGTGGATGAGAAGAGCATAGCCACTTTTCAAGATGTTTTTACTTCGCCTAGCCAGTTCAGCTACAACTTAGCCTGGTGTTTACGGTCCGGTTCGGTTCGGTTTTAATCTAAAAATTCAAACGAACCGAAAAACAGTATTTCTTATTAATATAACCCGAACCGAACCGAGAACCGGTTCAAACCGAACCGGTTTTGTTCGGTTCGGGTCGGTTTTTTAGCATAAAAACTAGAAAAACCGGACTCATCTTCATCACTGAGCTAAATCAAAGGAAAAATCTGACATCAAATATCAATCTAAGCTATTAATCACAGCAACCACTTAGAAATTCAAGAAAAAGAACTAGAAAAAGCAACCAGCAATCAAAGTTTTCCACATAGAGGCTGAGAAGGGGAAGGGATAGGCTGGGAAGGGGAAGGGGAAGGGAGGTCCCGAGAGAGCTAATTGACCATCAATTTTCTTAGGTCTTTGGTTTTTCGCCAGCTGTGAATGCAAAGCCAGCAGCAACAGTTTGTCCTTTCAAAGCTGTGGAATGTTTGCAGCTTAATTCGGGATTTGGGGATTTTGGTATTTTACTCATTGGCCTTTTTAGGGCACGGACAACCTTTGCATTTACTAACACGCAGGACATGTAATTGGATTTGCAGCAGCCAGTGCATGCTGTACTTTTGATAGGGTTGCTAGGCTTTCATCTTAATGTGTACAGTGCTTTATAAACCTTGAGCATAGAGCTGAGAGACTAGGGTCCATTGAAGGATAAGAGAACAATGTGCAAGCTCTGTCAGCTGATCCGTGCTCTCTTTCTTCTAGGTTGGTTTCTTGTGATCGGGGGGAAATGGAAGGGAAGGCTTGAGGGGGGGTGACGGCTGGAAAGGAGAAAAGTGATTTAGGGTTCTAGGAAGGGGAAGGCTGGAAGGGGAGAGGGGGGGTTGGCGGCTAGAAAGGGAGAAAGTGATTTAGGGTTTTGGGAAGGGGAAGGGGAAGGGAAAAAGGGGAAGGCTGGAGGGGGAGGGGGGGTTGACGGCTGTTAAGAGTGTAAGAGATTTAGGGTTAGGAATTATTCTTTTTATACTTTTTTTTTTAAATTGGTTCGGTTTGGTCCGGTTCAATCGGTTTAAGCTTTTTTAAACCGGAACCGAACCGGACCGGGTGGTTTTTTTTATTTTTTAATCGGTTTATTCGGTTTTTTCTATCGGTTCGGTTTTTTCGGTTAATTTTTTCTCGATTTTTTCGGTTTAATCGGTTAGTCGGTTTTTTTGAACACCCCTAACTGGTAGTACTAATATCAATAATCTTCTAATTTCCCATGAGTCTAGTTCTCAGTTCTAATAATACGGCATGTCATGCAAGTTTGGAATTAAATCGTAATTCATGAGATTGCCTTTACAAGCCAACAAACGCATAACAAGCAAGCTGCTAGAGAGGCTGTGAAAAGCAATACAGCCAATCTTTTTAAATAGAAAATAAATAAATAGATGAGGACTCGTTTTTTGAATAAACTTGTTATAATTTATACATCCATAGTGTATGTAGTTATATATTAAATAAAAAATTACTTCTCAAAATTGACTAATAGTTATTAAAAATTTTAAGAGCTCTTTAATCACATCTTACAAGGTTGACATTGTTTCATTCCCCGTCAATAAGAATTTTTTATGCTTTTCAATTACTCACCAAAGAATTAAAGATCTCTCAAAGAGTTTCATCAAGTGATCTGTTAAAAAGAAACAGAAAATTAATTTATGCACTAGTTGGACAAGAATGATAGAATTATAGATGATGACTAATCTATATACCAAAAAGAGAGAGAATTCACACACACACACACACTTAATTATGCATATTGAAGTTCTCGTGGTGAAGAATTGAAGAAGAAGAAGAAGAAGTAACGTGAAATGGACAAAAAACATCAAGGTACGTACTAAAAAGAAAAAAGAGGAGAGAATAATTAAGTGTTCAATGCAGGTGCTTTACTAGCCAACAAAAGAACAATTATTCCTATTTTCCTCTGTTTAAAGTAGCATTTGCTTCTTTACTTGCAGTTGTTACTTTGCATACAGTAAAATAAATGAAAGCTAAAAAAAGGTAGCACCTAGCCTCTGGTCATTTGACATTTTCCCTTTCCTTAATTCTCTACTTGGGGAGAAGAAAATGCTAATTCTATAATGTTAATCACACTCAAGTCCGACTTGAAGCACAAGCCAAGTCGCATGCATGTATTTGAGTTCAAAGCTTATTTTTTAAAAAATATCTTCTTCTTAAAAACTTGAGTATTTTTTGGATTTAATTTTGATTTTTAATCTTCCTACTATATAAACAATAAGATATGTTTTTTTTTCCCTCTAAGTGGGATAGAAAGTTTTGGGTTTTCTTCAAAACATACCAACAAAAAGTTTTGGGTTTTCTTCAAAACATACCAACAAAAAAGTTTATGTTAGAGACCAAATTTCAACCAAGTTTTAACCTAAAAAAAAAGTTAACCTCACTTTTAATTTTGCCTCGTTAACCATGATTTTAAACAATTTTTCCAACATGTATAGAATAATTAATTGAATTCTCACAAGATGGCATAGCATGCAAGTTTGGAATTAATTCATAATTTTCACGAGACGTCTGCCTTGTGAAAAAGTAAAGAAGAAAGGAGGAGGAACATGCATAACATCAACATTCAGGGAACAAAAAGAAAAGGTGAAGAGAATTATATGTTTCACAAGCATCGTGGACAGGAATCTATATTCCTTTCTAATTTTATTGTAGAATTTTTTTGGATCAACAATTGAACCATACAAACTAGAAAGACCCTCGCTTGGATAAAGAAATAGATTATTTGCTCCATTTTTGTATTGCTAATGATATATATATATGATAGCTGGGGTATACATTTCAAATGCATATCTTATTTTTGCATAATAGGGTTATGAAAATCTGCGCAAAACAACTGGTTATATTGTATGTGTCTAGGTCAACATTGTTTTCTCCTTCTCTTTTAGTTTCTTTCTGATGATATAGATAATTGTGGGTTTATCGCAACCAAGTACTGGAAAAGAATGTTTAGTAGACATAATGCCAGTTTCTTTTATTGTTTAACTCTTGATGTTCATATTTTTCATGAATTTTCTCTTCATAATTCAATGCAATACTGCCTCCTGGTGAAGAAAATCTGTGAAAATCCTTTGCTATGCTCTAAAGCCTCTGGGCTGAGTCCTTTTCTCTGTTTTGATGTAAACTTCGGGCTTATAAGTAGGAAAAGAACATGTAAACTTTCTGTAGTTTCGATGTATTCATGATGTCTCAATCTTGATTTTGGACAACATAGTAAAAGAAATCCTTCAACCTGTAAATTTTCAATTTTTGCATTACAGGGTATTGAGGTTCGACAAGCAGTGCTTCAGTATACTGTATTTGAAGTAGCTGTTCGAATTCCTTGTGATATGCAACTGAAACAAGTTTTTGCTAATGATAAAAAAAAAGCTTTGAATGCGGGGTTATTTTTATTTTACCTAAGAGGTTTGAATTAGATTTTTTTTAGAGTTATCGCCCTGCTCAAAAAATTTCTTGTGATAGATCCTCTAAAATATATAGTGAAATATCTTTGTATTTGTTTTCATCCATAGTACCAATCTCTTAATGGTATTCTACTTGCTAATAGAGCTATTTTCAACAAAGCTATTTTCTAAAATAACATTCTCTTAATGGTTATTTATTTTTATATTAAAAAAAAGGTTCTGTCAAGTGTCAACAATAAAACCTACTGCCTCTTTCTAAAAAGTGGATGTAATTTTCTTCTTTACTTTAATTTGCTATTTTCATACAGTGAGAGCAAAAAAAAACATAGATGTTTGCCTGTTGTATTAGAAGCTTTCCCTTTTATTAAAATTCTTTTCTTGAGGAGAGCAAGGGTATCAAGTACTAGCGATATATTCGTTTGCTAGTTCTATAAATATAAACTTCAAGAACCATAACATCACTCATCAATAAGGTTTCATCTTTCAAAATCTCTCTCGGAATATTCACTCTCAGCTAAATTATCATATTTCGCGGCCGAAATTTAACAAGCATCATTTTATAAAGAGGTAAACGCATATTAATTTCTGGAATGATGTTAACTAAATTCCATTTGCATTCTACTAGGTGAACGCATGGTGTCAGCTTTGATTTTCTTTTTGATCATATGCAATATTAAAGTAACTTATTTTCTATTTTTTGTTTCGTGAGTTATCTAGTTTACTTTTTTTGAATCTGGTTGTTGCAGCTTTGTTTCAATTGTTTGTAATTTGATTGTTTCAATGCATATATATATATATATAGGACGAAACCGATGGAGGTACTCCTTCCAAGTTTTAAGAAACTGTGGAATGGATGGCAGCTGCAAGCATTGGTCTTGCTTAGCCTCTTACTCCAAGTAATACTCATCCTTCTCGGCAATCGTAGGAAGTATATTAACAAAACTTGGATCAAGATTATTGTATGGCCTGCTTACTTGCTCGCAGATTTAATAGCAACAACTGCACTGGGTGTCCTCACAAATCGATTCGTTTATCATTCTGGGCCTTTGGATGCACAACTCGAGCTAACAGCATTTTGGGCACCTTTTCTCTTACTGCACTTGGGTGGGCCCGACACAATCACCGCGTATTCTGTAGAGGACAACGAGTTATGGTCAAGGCACTTGCTTCAACTGGCCGGCCAGACGGGATTTGCATTTTACATCCTTTCCGCCGGGTGGACAGGTTCCCGCGTTTCATTTCTAACAATTCCAATAATGGTGGCAGGGCTGATTAAGTATGGAGAAAGAACATGGGTCCTGTGGTCTGCAAGCTATGAGCACCGTAGTCAAGCTATTTCTGATGTTCGAGATAAGTCTAATAGTTCTGATGATGAATTGCTTCAAGTCTCCTACGGGATGTTGTGGCTGGTTAAGCGCCTCTTCGTAGGTGTTCCAATATCGGCAACACAAACGTCCATTTTGGCTAACCATCAAGATGGGATCTCGAATCCTTTGGAGAAAATGTCTCCTAAAGATGCTTTTAAGGTAATTGAAATGCAGCTTGGATTCATGTATGACCTGCTGTATACGAAGGCACCAGTGTCCTACACTCCGTGTGGAATTGTCTTGCGGCTCACCAGTTTTCTTCTCACCAGCATTGTGCTGGTGTTGTTTTCTTTGGCCCCCCACAACGTACAAAAGTACTCGAAGGTCAATCTTTGCATTACTTTTTCATTGCTTGTTGTGGCAATTGTTTTGGAGCTTTATGCGGCACTTGCATTACTTTTCTCAGACCGTACTCTTGTCTGGATGAGAAAAAATAATTTCCCTAGCATCTCACGATACATCACTTCTCTCCCAATACATAGAAATCATAGATGGTCAAATTACATGGGTCAATTCAATTTGCTAAGCTACTTCTTCAACGAAAAACCCATGGGTTTTCGTGGAATCTTAGAGCTCTTGAAAATCAACCGAAAGCTAGAAAAACAACGATATGCAGGTTATCGTCAAGTCCCAGAGGATTTGAAGGAATGGTTAGTCATGCGCTCCATTAAATTTAGGGATATGTTAAAAGAGCGGCCGGAGGATGTTGGTAACCTTGAGTCCAGGAGTGTGAGAGGATATGTATCGTTGGAATCTTTGTTGCCCGATGCAGGTAGCGCCATTCAGTTATTGAGTTGTTTTACAGAGTTTCATCAAGCAATCATTATTTGGCACATTGCTACAGAGCTCTGCTATCACCTAGATCATGACTATTTCACCCAAAAAGAAACTGCATCATTGAACTGGAAAATGAGCAAGCGCATCTCCAGATATATGATGTATCTCGTCGCCATTTCACCTGAAACATTGCCATCCAGTGGGGCAATTGGTCAGATCAACTTTAACAGCATTTGTGATGAGGGCAGGAAAGAAATAATTGCATTATTTGATAAAGACGGCATCCAGAGAGAGGGAAAACATAAGATTAAAATCGTGGCCTCCAAATGGTTGCATGAGCAGCACACAGATTCAAGTACCAGTGAAGATCAAATAGAGCAACAACTGAGTGGATCCCTTTTATCCTTGGGGCGCGTGCTTGCTAGACATCTGATAGAGGAGAGCGTGCAGCGTTGGCCTGAAGAAGAGGTGAGCACCTGTATATCTGTTTAATCTTTTTTTCATTTTAGTTTCCCTTATTTCCTTTTTATTTTTTTGTAATTTATTATTTCTTTCCGTACATGCTGTCAGCGCATGGAGAGAAAATGGGAAGTAATTGCCAGTTGCTGGCTTGAATTTCTTGTCTATGCCGGAAGACAAAGCAGCGGAAATCAGCACGCACAACAACTCAGAAAAGGCGGGGAGTTTCTCACTCATATATGGCTTCTCCACGAGGAGCTGACGCCTCACGATTATTACCCTACTGTCCCTACACCTAGTCAAGATGACGAGGAGTCAATTGACACTGATATTAAAAATTCATGTAATAGCGATTAAGAAAAAGTATATATCACCTCTGAATCATCATTTGAAGTGAAAAGCTACTTTTTATTTATTCATTTAAATGTTATAATATTTTGGTTAAAAACGACCAATAAAATCCATTCCTAAAATAGATGGTTATGTTGAAATTGCTAATAAAAGACATCATTCATATTTGAGAATTGGGTTTTGGATCCGCATTTAATGATAGGATAAAATGAATATTGGACCGACTTCGTTATTGTTCTTTATATCTATTTCGGGTATTTTAAAAACTCAGTCCGCCCCTGTTATTTGTTCGTTCTTCATGTTTCGTTCTTTGTTAATTCCTGTCTCTCCCCGTGTTGTTCCCCTATATTTCTGGGTGTACCGGTCCTGTGCTTAAAGAGTTCCCTTGTTCCTATATCTACGGGAGAAGCCATTCTTATATATGGAGAGAACAAGATTTTACAACAATGGAGGAGGAGGAATCATTCACTCTACTCCCATAACTCATTTTCTCTCTTAGCAGTGCTGCAATGACAGCCACTGGTTGCTGCCCTTGGCAGCTCACTCTCTTCTATATTCCTCACATCTTTGGCTCTATATCCTCTCTCATTTTGCTCTCAAATAATGACTCTAGTTATAGGTGTTGCAAGTGTACGGCGTAGCGGCGAAAACATTCATCCTAATGTAGAACACGTTGCAGCTTGTATAACAGATTGCTAAAGAGAAAACTAACTACAGTTGAACCAGCAACAAACAGCTCGTTGCAGAGAGAAATCAGGAGCGGCAGCTGGCTTTTCCAATCTATTTTAGGACTCTCAATTTATGCTTTAATATTAGAATTTAATTAACGTCAGAACTCTAGTATGTCTTTTCCACTTCAGTTATTTCTTTCCTAGTAGTTTAGTCCTAGTTGAATTAGGATGTGCAGCTTATATAAAGACTGCTTATTTTCATTGTATAGCAACTTTCAATTCAGACTTAATAAACTTTCTCTAAGAGAATTCTATTCTCTGGCTCGTGGAATTGAGCGTTACTTGTGTTCGTGGACTCGAACAATTAATTTCTTTCAAAACAGACGGTGATCTGTTTTCTTCAAAGGCTTCCGCTACGTTAGTTGGTATCAGAGCAGGCTTAATCCTGATCAGATGGCGAATGCACGAAACGAGAGCGAAATCCTTAGCAGCGGTGAACGTGAGGATACTCTGGTTACTGGAACAGAATTCAGGAATTTCCAGCATGAAACACGACAGGCATTACGAGAGATCCAGGCAACCCTTGCTAAGCTAACGACAGGAAACCATCAGAGGGGCAATGACCCTCCCGGTCGTCACCCCTACAGAGACAGAACTGACGTTCTGTTTGAACGCCATCCAGGGATAGCACGAAGGCAACCAACATATGAAGATACCCTTAGCGAGGATGAAGATGATGCTGAAACCATGCTTCAGGGTAATCACAGGGGAGGTCAAAGAGAGCCAGACCGACAAACGTTTCGCATGAAGATGGACCTACCTAGTTTTAATGGCCAACTTCAGATTGAAGGATTCCTTGATTGGCTGGTATTAGTTGAACGATTTTTTGATTATATGGATATCCCTGAAGACAAAAAGGTCAAGTTAGTCGCATACAGGCTCCTAAGAGAGGCTTCGGCATGGTGGGAACAGCTACAAACCATGCGATTGCGACAAAGAAAGGGCATGGTTCAGACATGGGCTAAAATGAAACGACTACTAAGGTCCCGATATCTACCCCTAGATTATGAACAAATTCTGTTTAAACAATATCAAGATTGCAAGCAGGGAAGTAGGACTGTCGAGACTTTCCTAGAAGAATTCCACCGGTTATCATCTCAAAATAACCTGCTAGAAACCGAAGCACAATAGGTGGCCAGGTTTGTTGGGGGACTACGTTGGACTATACAAGATCGGGTGGCAATGCAGACATTATATACCTTAACTGAAGCAATAGTGCTAGCCATTAAGGTGGAAACCCAACTGGATAGAACAAAGACAGCAATCGGGGGAAGAGGTTTTGTAGACAATAATCGGGATGTGGTAAACAAAGGAAAAGCTCCAATGGCACAACCATCCTTCTCTAACGCTGTAAGCAATAATGGGGCTCCCACAAAACCAATCTCTATTGCACCACCAGAAATAACACCCCGTAATCCTTATGCTCGTCCAGCGGGTGATAAATGCTATAGGTGTGGACAACCAGGGCACCGTTCCAACCAATGTCCAAGGAGAGGCGCTGTCAACTTAGTGGAACCAGGAGAGGATTGCAGATGTGAGGCAGATGAGAATGAAGCAGTCTATGCTTATGAAGAAGAAGAAATAACAGGTGGTGACGAAGGAGAACTTTTATCACATTCTCTAGTAGTCCAACGACTATTGCTTACACCAAAGCATGAAGAGCCATCCCAGCGACACAAGATATTCAGAACCAAATGCACTGTAAACAAAAGAGTTTGTGATATTATTATTGATAGTGGCAGTAGCGAGAACATAGTGTCAAAGATCATGGTTACCAAACTTGGTTTGCAAACTAGAAAGCACCCTTTCCCGTATAAAATTGGATGGATCAAACGAGGAAATGAAGTGAAGATAACCGAAACCTGTCACATTAAATTCTCAATTGGAAAGAACTACGTAGATGAGGTTATATGTGACGTAGTAGAAATGGATGCCTGCCATATAATTTTGGGCCGTCCTTGGCAATATGATGTGGATGCTACTTATAGGGGTCGTGATAACGTATATGTCTTCATGAAGGGTGATCTAAAGGTCATGTTAGGGCCCATGAAAGAAGAACTCACCAGCAGCGAGTCAAAGACAAAGAACAATTTAGTACTATTAATGGACGGGGGGGAATTCATAGAAGAAGCTAAGGAAGCCTGTGAGATTTTCGCGATAGTGGTAGGAGGAGAAGTTAGCAAGGAATCCAATGGCATCCCACCAACACTGATACCTCTATTGGAAGAATTTCAGGAAATTATACCCATAGAACTACCTAATAGGTTACCTCCCGTACAGAACGTACAACACCAGATTGATTTAATGCCAGGAGCTAGCTTGCCTAATCGACCACATTACCGGATGAACCCCAAAGAAAGTTAGGCGCTTCAGGAACAGGTTGAAGAACTGATCAAAAAGGGTTTGGTACAAGAGAGCATGAGCCCTTGTGCGGTTCCAGCATTGTTAGTCCTGAAAAAGGATGGCAGTTGGCGTATGTGCATCGACAGTCAGGAAATCAATAAAATCACTATTAAATATCGATTCCCTATCCCTCGGTTAGAAGACATGGTAGACATGTTGTCCGGATCCAAAGTCTTTTCAAAAATTGACTTGCGCAGTGGGTACCATCAAATTCGGATCAGGCCAGGCGATGAGTGGAAGACTGCTTTTAAAACAAATGAGGGATTATATGAATGGTTAGTAATGCCATTTGGACTAACCAATGCACCCAGCACCTTCATGTGTTTCATGAACCATATATTAAAATCCATTACAGGAAAATTCGTGGTGGTATACTTCGACGATATACTAATATATAGTCAAACCAAAGCTGACCATGTTGCACATCTGCGAGAAGTACTTCAAATCCTACAACAAAATAAGTTGTATGTTAATCTGAAGAAGTGCAACTTTATAACCAGCAGCTTGTTATTTCTGGGATTCATAGTAAGTGCGGATGAAATTAAGGTGGATGAAGAAAAAATCCGTGCCATTAGAGAGTGGTCAACTCCATAAACTGTAAGTGAGGTCCGTAGTTTTCATGGCTTGGCAACATTTTACAGGCGATTCGTGAGGGATTTTAGTCGAATTGTCGCGCCCATTACTGAATGCATGAAAAAGGGGAAATTCCATTGGGGAGAAGAAACAGAACAGAGTTTCAGGTTGATTAAAGATAAACTATCCTCCGCCCCAGTCTTGGCACTACCAGATTTTGATAAACTGTTTCAGGTAGAGTGCGATGCTTTTATTGTTGGCATTGGTGTTGTTCTATCTCAAGATGCAAACCAATCGTATTTTATAGCGAAAAACTCAGCAAAGCTCGCTGGAAATGGTCTACCTATGAGCTGGAATTATATGTTGTTTTTCACGCATTGAAGGTCTGGGAGCACTACCTAGTGCAGCGGGAATTTGTAATATTCAATGACCATCAAGCATTAAAATTTCTCAACATCCAAAATAATATCAACAGGATGCATGCCCACTGGATCTCCTTCATACAACGCTTCAGCTTCTCCTTGAAACACAAGGCAAGTCGTTTGAATCGGGCAACTGATGCCTTAAGCCGAAGAGCTCTGCTGGTGGTTACACTACAAACTGAAGTAACAGGATTTGACTACCTCAAAGAATTATATGCAACCGATGAAGACATTCAGGATGTTTGGGCAAAGTGCCAAGCAGGGACCCTTGTAAAGCGGGTTACACATTCAGGAAGGATATCTTTTTCATGGCAACCAACTGTGCATCCCCAGGAGCTCCCTGCGAGCTCAAATTATCCATGAATTACACAGTGGAGGCTTGAGCGGGCACTTAGGACGAGATAAAACCATAGCCCTTGCTGAAGAGCGGTATTATTGGCCACAATTGAAACGTGATGTTGGCAGTCATGTTAAGAGATGCCCCATCTGTCAAGCTGCCAAGGGCCAATCCCAAAATACTGGTTTATACATGCCTCTACCCATTCCAGCAGCACCGTGGGAGGATCTTTCCATGGACTTTGTCTTAGGCCTCCCACGCACCCAACGCGGATTTGATTCGGTATTCGTTGTAGTCGACAGGTATTCAAAAATGGCTCACTTTATTGCTTGTAAAAAGACCGCGGATGCAGTTCATGTCACAAATATGTTTTTCAAAGAGATTGTTCGTCTACATGGGGTTCCTAAATCCATCACTTCAGACAGAGACACCAAATTCTTAAGCCATTTTTGGAGAACCTTATGGCGGCGATTTGACACATCCCTAAACTTCAGCAGCACCAACCATCCTCAGTTTGATGGTCAAACGGAAGTAGTCAACCGCACTCTCGGGAACTTAATTCGCTGTCTTTCCGGTACAAAACCGAAACAGTGGGATATTACTCTTGCTCAAGCTGAATTTGCCTATAATAGCATGCTCAACCGATCTACAGGAAAGACACCATTCCATATTGTTTACTGCTGTCCACCTCGCCATGCCTTAGACTTAGTTCCCCTGCCTAAACTTCCTGGTGTAAGTATTGCAGCAGACGATATGGCTGAATGGATATCAATTATTCAAGACCAAGTGCGGCACAATCTAGCGACATCCAACGCCAAATATAAAACAACAGCTGATAAGAAGAGAAGGGCTCAGATATTTCAAGCAGGCGACCTCGTCATGGTGTACTTGAGCAAAGTACGACTACCTGTAGGCACATATAATAAATTGAAAGACAAGAAATATGGCCCTTTCCAGGTTCTACGCAAAATCAATGACAATGCCTATATCATCGACCTTCCTGCCGACATGGCCATTTCTTCTACTTTCAATGTCGCAGATTTGTATGCTTATCATCCCCCTGACAAGGCGTCTTCGCACATCATTAACTCGGGGTCGAGTTCTTTTCACGCAGGGGAGACTGATGTAGAACACGTTGCAGCTTGTATAACAGATTGCCAAAGAGAAAACTAACTACAGTTGAACCAGCAACAAACAACTCGTTGCAGAGAGAAATCAGGAGCGGCAGCTGGCTTTTCCAATCTATTTTAGGACTCTCAATTTATGCTTTAATAATAGAATTTAATTAACGTCAGAACTCTAGTATGTTTTTTCCACTTCAGTTATTTCTTTCCTAGTAGTTTAGTCCTAATTGAATTAGGATGTGCAACTTATATAAAGGCTGCTTATTTTCATTGTAAAGCAACTTTCAATTCAGACTTAATAAACTTTCTCTTAGAGAATTCTATTCTCTGGCTCGTGGAATCGAGCGTTACTTGTGTTCGTGGACTCGAACAATTAATTTCTTTCAAAATAGACGGTGATCTTTTTTCTTCAAAGGCTTCCGCTACGTCACATCCTCTTAATATCTAATGTATTAATTTGTCAAATGTGTGGAGACAAGAAATTCTTGTCTGTTATTAGTGGAAAAATTGAATGGGAGTTGCCACCTAGTATTTTGGTCACTAGAAACCCTAATTGATCTCAGAGATCAGGTACGGGGACTGATTGCATAAAGGGAAGCTTTTAGTACCCCAAATACACCTTACCTAAGGTAGACTGCATTGTTTAATTGCCTAATAAAATCTAAGGTCTTGTCGCGTTTTCTAATTATTGGTCCGTCTATGATTTATGAAAAGTTCTTTTCAGTAAAGAGATCCTTATCTTATCGGGTAAAAACTAATTGTTCTAACGTTAACAAAAGAATTTTAATATTCAGAATACGTCTTACATATAAGATCATAACCCTAGTTATTAAAAGAAAAAAAATAAAAATTTTTTTGGAGTTTTTGAAATATTGGCCTAGTTCTCGTGACTTTAGTAAACTGGTTATTAAAGCCAAAATACGTGCTAATACATATTTTTGAATTTTATTTTTTTGTATATGTATGAAAATACAATATAGTTTATTTTTGAGAGACTTGGCCGTATGCATAAAAAACAAAAAATATTTTTTTTTTTATGTTTGGCTGAAAATTGGATATTTAATACCGAATTTGTATCTTTATAGTATAAACATACAAACTGCTATTGATTAAAATACAGTATAAAAAATTTGCAAAAAACTCATAGAATTTTTTTGAAATAATTTTTTTTTGCGGGCTCGACCTAGCCAGACCCTCCTTTTCACACATGCACACATATTATTTTACGCGTGCATGAACAGTGCGAAGGTAATTAAATTACCTTCGCAGTGTTCATCACCTTCCTTCTCATTGCAATGCATAAAACGTAAAACAGAGTATGGTAAATGGTGGTCTCAGGTGTTGGTTTCGTTTTGATTTACTTTTCGTTTCTACATATTAACATGCATCACCATATAGGAACCGAGAATGGCATCAACATACGGTTGCGAGGGATGTCAGCCGCGATACCTGCCCCATTGATTCGAGAATAACTCCATTATCGCTACTAACGTCTTCTTCCATTATCGTTACTAACGCCTTCTTCCATTATCGTCATAGATTCACAGTTGTTTGAAGACAATTAATGGTAGAAACGACGCCGCTTGGGTTCTTTTGATTTGGCCATTGATGTTTTCGTAGTTTTATAATCAAACCCCTCGAAAAAATTGTAATTGGATCCCTTAATGTTAACGCATTTTCTGGTTTGATCCTTGGTTTCAAATTGTTTCAATTAAGTCCTTAATTGACCATCAAACTTCAATAATTATGCAATTAAGTCTCTGATTTGACCAAATCAACTCTTCAAAATTATAATTGGAGCCCAGAACTTTAATTCCTTCCGATAAAAGCCTAAATTGACTTAAAAGATCAATTTTCTTGCAATCAAACCCTCTATAAATTCAATTAAACCTTGGATAAAATTTAATTGAGTCCATAGACATCTGATTTTGGACATTTCTTTTTTTAAAATTGAATTTTCCGTGTCCCCAGGGCTCTCATCAGTAAAAAAAATATACTGTTAAATTTTAACCTTTTGCATTTTTTAACCTTCTAAACCAATTTTGACCTTTCTTCGGCATCCCAACATCCTTTTCTTGCTTCTATTATTTTTTGATTTCTTCCGAATATTTTTTTTTGTATTTTCTCGACCTTCAGCATGATTGGTTTTTCTACTTTGGAGATTCATCGACCACATCATTGTTCCCTGGAAATTAGTTTGGTCATTGTTTTAATGTACAAGAGAGGTTGATTTATTATTACTTTGTTTAAAGCTGGACATGACATGCATTGGGCAAAATTAAGTATGTTTTTTTTTGTTTTTTGTTTTTGTTTTGTTGTTTAACATCATTGGAGTAATATATTTTATGACAACTTTCATATTAATAATATTAGTTTGATATATTTAAAGAATTAAATTTATTAAATACTAAATTTCTTGTTTGAATTTAAAAAGTTAATGGATATCAGAATTAAACTCCTCACATTCTATTTTTTTTATAGAGTTTATGCCATACTAAATTATTTTGATATGCTGATATTATATATTTTTAAAGTGAAAAAAGATTAATGATTATGTTTGATGTTACTGCTTAATTAGGTTTGGCTTGTATTAAGACAAGTAATAATACAATATTTATAATTCTACACCCACCTTTTCCTTTACAAATTTATGTTCTTTGGCAAGTACATAAGGTCATACTCAATGAGAGACAAGCGTGTTCATGCGTGGTATACACAAGCCAGGTTTGATTGCTTCATTGAGTGGGGGTTGCAATAATTAGCTCCACATGCAAAATCTAAATGCCTTGTCGTCCATAAATTGATTATAGTGTTTTTTCTACCTTCTTTTTTCATGTTATTAATTTGCTAGTTAACATTGTCAACCCATTTGATGATGCATGTATGCTTGCAATTCTCTTATACGGTGATTAACATTATTTTTATTCCTTTTTCCTATAAAATTCAGTGATTTGATTTTTGAAAAGTTTGATATCTGACACGACCAAAAGATTGATGTCTTCTCCCAAGTGCAGGAGTGTCGAAGTAATAAATAACCCGGCAAGACCGGGGTCGAACCACAGAGAGGTTAATTGTATAAATTATAAATAACAAGAAAACAACAACAACAATAACAATAACAATAATAATAATAATAATAATAATAGTAATAGTAATAATATTAATAGTAGTAGTAGTAGGAGTAGTAATAATAATAATAATAATAATAATAATAATAATAATACTCAGTACGTGGCGTTGTTATACCTGAGAATGATCTAAAAAGTCGGGTCACAGGTTTCCAGCCTATATACTGATTTTATGATAATAATAGTAATAGTAATAATAATAATAATAACAATAATAATAACAACAACAATAATAACAATAATAGTAATAGTAATAATAACAATAATAATAGTAATAATAACAACAACAACAACAACAATAATAATAATATTAGTAATAGTAATAGTAATAACAATAATAATAATAAAAAGAAGAGGAGGAGGAAGAGACAACAATAACAACAACAACAATAATAATAACAACAACAATAATAACAATAACAACAATAATAACAATAATAATAACAATAACAACAATAATAATAACAATAATAGTAAAAGTAATAATAATAATAATAGTAATAATAATAATAGTAATAAAAAAAGAAGAAGAAGATGAAGAAATTAATGAGAACTTTGAGATGGAAGATTAATGTAAGGATTAAATAATGATAAAAACAAATGTCAAGGTTAGAGGATCCACCAATGGTATTTCAAACAAGTATAATATAAACTCTTATTACTCAATTTGGAAACCACACACAAAGGAGGTTCCAATAGGATGATTTCTCATTAATAGCTCATTATAAATTATTAACATGATCATATTAATTATCTTAATTACATAACACCAAACTTTTAAATATTGTCAGGAATTCATGATATTAACTGATGTTAACAACAAATCAAGTTATTTTCATAGCCCAGGTGTAGGTAATACCATACTGTTGGGCTATGAGAGTGCCAAGCATTTGATGTACCAAATGTTATACAACACAAATCTAGATTAACCATTTAACAAGCAAGGTATTAAGAATTAGTAAGATAAAAAGATAAGACATTTTAATATTAAACATTAAGATCCATATTGAGTTTACACCATACTTGTTCTTACACCATTAGTGTAACCTTTTCACCTTGACATAATAAACTTAGCTAAACATAATGAAGAAGAGAAACATAAATAAACAAAACAAGAACATAAATAAGATACAAGTTAACTAAGGAAAGGAAATGAAAAGCATAAACAAGAAATTAATGAAAACAAAACTTAAGAATTACAAAAAATATAAAGAGAGAAATAAAGAGCATGAACTTGATCTGAACAACCAAGCCCACCAAATTCATGGCAAATGCCTCCTTTTATAGGCCAAAATTCGGAATTATTGATTTGATGACTAATTGTTGAGTGGGTGGCCAACTTTTGACTTGATGAAAATCCTTATCTTCTTGTCTCAATAAAACAAAAATGATACCATCCGAACTGGGTCCTCTGGTAAACATGAAAGTTGTAGGAAATTGACTCAGCTTTCCAGGAAAAAAAATAGAGGTCATTCGGACTTCTAGAACAACAGATATGGGCCAAACACTGAACAGTGTTTGGGTTGTAGGACAGATTCGGACTTCTCCGTTGTTGCTATGATTTGGACTTGAAAACGGCCTTGTTAGATTTTTATGCTCACATGAAAGTTGTAGGCCTATGTCTCACCAAGTTTGTGTAAAACTTTGAGATCATTTGAACATCTAGAACTCGAGATATAGCCCAAATACCGAACAGTGTTCCAGTTTGGACTACACCAACATCTCTTTTCCAAGTTTCACCCTCTCTTTATCTTCACAAATTTCAATAGTTGAATTCATCAATCAATCCTTTGATTTATGTGATAGGCCTGCATTTAAGATGAACATTTACCATATATTAGGGCATTTTATAGTATTAGACTTTTTATTATAAAACATGCTTTAGTTAAAGAGTCATTGATACTTTAAGTGCAAAATGATGATATAAAACCTTGATAAATATGCACTTTTAAGTACTAATCACACCCCCCCAACCAGCTTATTACTAGTCCCTAGTAATCAAAGCGTTAAAATAGAAAAACAATTTGCAAGTTCCACAAAGCAAGGCATTCATCATTCAACTTCCATTAATCTATCCAGATAAACAAACTCTCATTAAATTTATATTTCTACTTCATATATCTTAAACAAGATATTAATAAACCTTCTTTTTATGTGCTCAATGTATGAAAACATAGATGATGAGGCTTTTGTTGGAAGAAAACAATATTATGTTCTAATGTTAAGGTTAACTTCCTTGGGTTGGGATTATTATTTATTTATTTCTTTTTACTTTTTTTTTTATTTATATACACATACAACACAATGCATCTTTAACCCATGTAACGAGCTTTCGGCTAATGAATCCCAAACCAGTTGGTCTTAGGGCATTAGGTGTTGAGACACCTCTACGAGCTTTGTAACTCGGGTTGTAGATACTGATATGTAGATAGTGCAATGTTTGATTCCCTTAAGCTTTTCTCCTCAACCCATGTAACAAGCGTTGGGCCAATAGCTCCCAAGTCAGTTGACTTTAGGGTATTAAGTGTTAAAACACCCCTTCAGGCTTAATTGCTTAGGTTAGGGAGGCTACAAAACCAAACTTATCTACATTTTTATTTATTATTTGTTTTTTTTTTTGCACATTATATACTATCCCTTTCCCTTAGTTGGTACCTTTAATAAAAGAACATAAATAATGTAATAATCCAATGTGCAACCCACAATCATATGTTAAAGTGTGTGTGTGAAATTGAAGATTTAAGAATACTTGTTAAATGAGCATATGAGCAGAATCAAGTGATAACAATACGAGAGTTTGTAAACCTGAATATTTCAAGAAGTATTCTGATAGACCTTGTTAAGAATGTCTACTAAGATGCGTCTCAAAAGTCCCTTTAACAAAAGAACTCCTCTTACTCTGCCATCCTAGTAACAACAGTTTTGCAAATAGTTTATGAAATAGAAAACACAGTTAGTTTTGTTTTTTTTTTTTAATCAACTACTACCCTTTCCCCCCAACCAAAATGAGACATTGTCCTCAATGTCCTAAGGTAGAAAGATAGAGTATAGAAGACATCACCTGAAATAGCGAACACTAACAAGCCTGAAACACACTTAAACAAATATAAGAAACAACAAAACATAATAATAAAAAACAAAAGACACAAAGTTTTTACAAACTAAGGCTCAAATCCAATTTAAGCTTTTTACGGCTTTCCGTAGTTGACCAATTTATGCGACTCATGGAGGGATCAATTACAGGGATGAAAGATTGTAGTTGGTCAATCAATTGTTCAGCAGTAGCAGCAGAGATTATGATTTGTCGTGCCGAAGATGTTAGAAATTGTTGTTCCACAGCTTGATCAAGAAAATATAACAAATTATCATAAAAACCATTAACATTTAACAGACCTATGGGTTTATGGTGAATGTGCAGTTGGGCCCAAGAGGAAATATGAAAGATCTCTTCCAATGTGCCCAGACCACCTGGTAAGGCAATGAAGGCGTCAGCATGGTTAAACATTGTATTCATTCGATCAGACATTATGGAGACCTGTAGTTCCTCTCTAATTGTTTTTCCAATGATGTCCTCTTTTGCTAAAGCTTTAGGGATGACCCCCAAAACTTGATTGCCTCCTAAGAATGCAGCTGTTGACACACTCCCCATTAACCCAAGGCTGCCTCCCCCATATACTAAATGAATCTTTCTCTCAGCTAGTATCTGACCAAGATGATTTGCGGATTCTATAAACTCTTTTTCTTTCCCAGGACTAGATCCACAAAAAACACAAATATTTTTTATTTTAAGAGCTGAGGATCCTACCATTTCAAGAACTATTTATACTTGTAGAATGTATGGGTTAAGTAGAAATGAAGGGAAGAAGAAGAAGCTTTTATAGATGAGAAAAAGGAAATGCAATCATATCACCTATATGGAAGCTAGCTGGAGTCTCTCTCTCTTTCTTCTCTTTTTTTTCTTTGAATATATATATACAGGTAGTTGTGATTGTGGCTCACATATTCCCTTGGTTTTACGTCCAAGAACGGCTTAAACTCCCTCTATGGGTCGAGGATAGGTTTCCCATCCAGTTTTCTTAAAAACTAGCAAAACGAGTCTTTTTTTTTAGTTAGATTCCCAAGACTATGATGAGCATGTTCTTTATAAAAATAGGGTCATAAATCATGAACTGCACGATGCACATCTCCACTATGATGAGACTTCAGAGTCAACAGAAGATTATCTAAAGACTCTCTATGCTTTGAAATAAATCCCACCTTTTGATAATTTTCACAGGTTTTGCAGAATACATATGAGTGCTTGAACATGGTGGGCCAGTAAAATCCACTTTGTAAGATTTTTGCAGTCATCTTTTTTGACGAGAAATGATCCCCGCGTGCTTCAGAGTGACAAAATTTAATGACACTACTTACCTCATTGTCGGGAATGTATCTTTGAAATATTTGATCAGGACAATATTTGAATAAGTAAGGGTCATTCCAATAAAGGTTTTGCACGTCGCTCAAAAACTTTCTTTTATCTTGGTTATCCATATAAGCTGGCAAAAATCTTGAAGCAAGAAAATTGTTATTTTTAGCAAACCAAGGCATTGAACTAAGAAAAAGTAAAGATTCATCAGGAAAGTAATCATTGATTGGTGTGATGTCGGATGTCGAATCTATTGTCAACTTTGATAAATGATCTGCGATAACATTTTCGGTGCCTTTTTCATCATCGATTGCTTCCTGTTTGGTCATGGCATGAGGAAATGGAAGTGCTGGTAGGGAATCAGTCTTTTCTTTGCAATGTTCAGATTCAACCCCTTCCTTACCCTCAGAGATTGACTCATCATCTTGCTCACAAGGTTCAAGAATGGGTTTTTCAATAACCTTACCACTGCGAAGAGTGATGTCTGATTTAACTTGATCCATGTGTTGACTTCTGGAACTACTTGCATTTACATTGTATTTCTCCTTTGAATTTTGCTGTGGTTGAGATGGAAACTTACCTTTCTCTTGAAAACTGAAAGCAAATGTGAATTTTGCAAGAGCATCTTTAAAATTTGTCATGCTTTGAGCAACTTGAGTGTTGATTGTCTCTTGCTTTTCAATGAATGTATGCAATGTTTCCTTAAGATTTCTTCTAGGAGGTGGAGCATAAGGAGGTGCATATCCATGAGAGTTTTGGAAATTATGGTGTGCTTGAAACGGTGGCTGAAAAGTTTGTGCATTATTGTTATCACTCTTCCAACTGAAATTTGGGTGATTTCTCCAACCAGGGTTGTATGTTTGCGAGTATGGGTTATGATTGGGCCTTTGGAAACTGTTTAAAGCATGAGCTTGTTCATGGAGGCATTCCTTGAAAGAAGGCAAAGTTGGACAGTCATTGGTTGCATGTTCATTTGTTTCACAGATTTGACACACAATGTCTTGAACAGATTTTAATTGACCACTCTTTTTCAATTCTAGTGCCTCGACTTTTCTAGCTAAAGATGTAAACTTGGCTTGGAGGTCATGATCTTCCCTAAGGTTATACATACCTCCACTAGATGTATGAGGTTGGGTTTTACTTGGTGCCTCATAAGTGCCTTTAGTGTCCCAATTTTGCGCATTTTCAGCTAGCAAGTCTAGGTACTCCATTGCTTTATTAGGGTCTTTATCTTCAAAAGTTTCATTGCACATCAATTCAACCATTTGCCTATCTTTAGGTGTTAACCCTTCATAAAATTGTGAAACCAATCTCCATGTTTCAAAACCATGATGAGGGCAAGTATTAAGCAAGTCTCGATACCTATCCCAATATTGGTAAAATGTTTCACCTGGTTTTTGAGTGAAAGTGGTGATTTGTCTTTTGAAAAAGTTTGTTCTATGAGATGAAAAAAACTTCTTTAAAAATTGTTGTTGCATTTCATCCCACGCACGAATGGATCCTGCTCTCAAATTTTGTAGCCATGTTTTAGCTTTATCTTTTAAAGAAAAAGGAAAAAGCTTTAATCTGATGGTGTTTATGCTACAATTTGAGTCATTATAAGTGTTACAAACTTCCTCAAATTCTCTCAAATGCAAGTATGGATTTTCTAGATCTAAGCCATGAAAAGAAGGTAAAAGTTGAATAATGTCTGGCTTAAAATTAAAATGAGATGCATCAGGAGGAAACAATATACATGATCGCGCAATTGTTCTTGTTGGATTCATGTAGTCTCTAAGTGTTCTAACTCGATTATTCTCATTATTCTCATTATAAAGCGATGGATTATCCTCTTCGGCCATGTTTTCTAAAAAAGTTTCACCCTCTCTTTATCTTCACAAATTTCAGTAGTTGAATTCATCAATCAATCCTTTGATTTATGTGATAGGCCTGCATTTAAGATGAACATTTACCATATATTAGGGCATTTTATAGTATTAGACTTTTTATTATAAAACATGCTTTAGTTAAAGAGTCATTGATACTTTAAGTGCAAAATGATGATATAAAACCTTGATAAATATGCACTTTTAAGTACTAATCAATATCCATAGAAAAATAAATTTTAACAAATCATTGTTGATTAACTTAAAATTCTTGAAAATATAAGCATAGTTATTAAATTTAAATTATTACTCGTGTCATGGGTTAGAAAAGTTAATCCAAATCAATTAAAATTACTTTATTTTTTTATATAAAAAGTTCAAACTACAACTATTAGGGTAAGCAAGTGGTAAGCTAACAATAACATGCATAACCAAATTTGGGAATATGGGATTTTTCGTTTCTTTTTTCTTTTTATTTAGTTTGGACAACATGCCATGATCCATATGTATGATGAGAATGAGTTGTAAAACTCTAAGGCATTACTTTTAGGTGGACATGATTTAATTAATTCATCTATTTGCCTTCTTCTTAAGCAACAAATCATTCTCTGGAAAAAACACAGGCACAACCCCAAGATTGTAGCCTCTATAATGTCCATATAGGTCATGGTATTGCATGGGTGGTTTGTTCTTGTTGTTGAGAAACAGCACCAGATTCTCCTAATAGTTGACTTGTAATGTTTCTTTTTCGAAAAAAAATTGATCTTTGACATTACACGAAGATCCCAAGGTTTGAGATCGTGGGTCTGATCACACGGATTCTTGTTTTGTCAACCATTTAATTTCTATTTTTACTCTATCCCTTCGATTTTTTGGTGCTTCGTCCAATGAGTTGGCTAGAAAGGTAAGAGGTTTGAGCTTTAGGGGTTTTAGGGCAGAGAGGATGCACCTCTCTCTCTCTCTCTGTGTCCTTGAAAAACTAGGTCACTTATGGAGGTTATGTGGCCGCATGAATGGCTCCTTAGTAAGTTACTTGCTAATTATGGACGCCGACATGATTAAATAAAGACATAAATAGGTGCCCTCGTTGATTTTTATTTTTTTTTAACAATGTAAATCTCAATCATTTTGATTCCAATAAGTCTCTTCATTAACAGGAGCAATGGGTTATGGCCGACAACTGAAGTACTCTCACCTAATATATGTTTGATACTATTAATTATTTGGCTCTTATAGATAGTAATCCTTTGATTAGCAACATTAAATATGTTCTTCTAGAATGATAGCTTGTTAATCATTATAATTTACAATTGTCTACTATGAATTGTTTTTTAATTACGATTGTGACACGATCACTTGCATATACTTAACATGGAAAAAACTTCTTTAGGTTGGTTGTGGTTAATGTTAAAGGGTGATTATTTTTAGTTCGGTTTGGTTTTTATATAAAGAAAATAATCAAAACGAAATTTTTTAAAAAACAAACCAAAATCGGTTTAAACCGACTAGTTTCGGTTCAGTTTGATTTTTTAGGACAAAAACCAATTCAAATCAGTTTGGCTTGGTTTTTTTCTATTTTTTTTTTGTTTGGGTTCGGTTAGGTTTTTCTGATTTCAGGCTTATAAAACCGAACCGGTCAGTTTTTAAAAAATTTTAATCGGTTTAATCGGTTTTTTTTCACGGTTCACTTTTTTTTATTATTGTTTTTTCAGTTTTCTCGGTTTAATCGATTTTTCGATTTTTATACTCACTCCTAGTTAATGTCCAAGAATATAGGGATAAATAAATAAAAGAGATTAAAACAAATATTTAGTTGAAGAAATAAAGATAAAGATAAAAACAAAGAAATAAAATAAATATATTTTTAAAATAAATTTTTATATTTTCAAAACAAAAAACACAATGAAACATGTTCTTTCTTTATTATTATCTATATATTTTATCTCGAGATATTAACCAAACATTATCTTATGATTTGATTTTCATACAATCCATACCATACTTTTGTAATTAAACTCAAACTAGAAATGATAATGCAAAAAATAAACCTATTTATCATACATGAGTCTTCAATATCCACGAGAAAGTTAATTTTGTCAATTCATGTGATCACCCAAGCTAGCTAAGTTTATTGTTAATGATATTATGAGAGTGGTATAAATTAATTATACATGTATGTTTTGAATTTAAAATTTTTAATTAGGGATATTTATTCCTCCTGCATTTTTTTCTCTAAATTTTCTCTACTTGTTTTCTGTTTTCCCATAATTAATGACATTACAATATACGTATCCTTCTGCTAATTAATTTGGGAATAAAACAAGAAATCCTTATCATCATCTCTTTATTGCAGGAAACCTATCATAGCATCTATGATCTTCCTGGAGGCATACAAGAAGCCAAGCCTACAAGCCATTTAGATTTCTAAATTCGTTCATCTTCCAGCACAAATTAAGTAAGATTGCAAGGTGTGGTCATGAACTCATTTTATATATATATATATAAAGTGCACAAATTAGATCTAGCTTGCATGTGAGTCTAGTGTGGGCATAACCTCCCTTGAAATGGAAAGTACTGATTTCCTATACAGACCTCAATTCTCTTTAATGTTTAGTTATTATTTTGAGAAAAAATAATAATTAAGATGAAGGAAACATAGATTTTTGTCTTTTCTATTTTAAAAGGTTATAAATTAACTTCAAAACTGTTTTAAAAATATATTTATTTTATATTCTTGTCACACCCTTCCAATCAAAATATTTTTATCTTTTTCATTTTTTTTTCTATTATAAAACATTAACCAAACATTAACCAAACATAACCAAATATTAATGATATTCCTGCTTATGGGTTTAATATTATAAAAAATTATATAAATTATATCTTAAAACTTTTATCTTTAATGAAAAATAGGCATGCAAGGACTTTAAACTTTACTCTCTTTTTTCCCCCCTTTGAAACTGAAAGGCAATAACAAATTCAGTGAACTGAGAGTTGGATAAGGGTACTCCGTGTATTGTTAGTGTACCTACACGTGTATTGAGAAAATAATATAAAATTATTTTTAAAACTTTATTTAATAATTTAAATTTTTAAATAAAAATATTTTTTTATAAAATATTAAAGTTTTTTTGATTAAATAATTATAAGTTTAAATCTCACAATTCTCATTCTAATTAATAAAAATTAAACGCAATATAATATGAACCTATATAAATTTTAAATTTAAAAAGTTTTAATGTATTATAAAATAATATAAAATTATTCTTGAATTCTTTTCCTTAAGTTTTAAGATGTAAAGATTCTTTGATAGTACTTTTATCTCGTGTATTATTTTTATGTGTTTATATTTTTTACACCTAAATTTATCTTAAAAACACTAAATTAGTCTTACAAATGATTAAAATTAATAAAAAAAAATAGAATAATAAAAAGAAACTACAAGAGAACGAATAACCATAAGAGACTATGATTCTATTTGGTATGACTTTTGCAATTTTTCTTGTAACTTTTGAAAGCTCATAATAATTATAAATTTGAGTTAAAATTTTGATTTAATAAAAAATATAATTTCTAACTTTTAATTTATTGATTCTACTTATATTACATCTTTTTTCATAGATCATATCAATATCTTGAATAATTAAACTTGTTATATTACAAATTTAGTTAAACTTGTTTGTAATTTTACGTCGTAATTGTGAAGGTTTATATAGTGAAGGATTATATATATAGCTATAAATATAAGCCTAAATGTGCTACAAAAGAATCAATCAGTGATTCCTAAAGATGAGTTACGAGCTTAAATCAAGCTGATGTGATATTTTGAGAGAATTATAATATATTCTAATTAACGCAAATTGAATTTCCCATCTTCTTTTCTTGAAACTTTAATTTGTGGCGCGATCAAGATTTATAGCTCTTCATATCCTTGAGTACCATACATAGTTAAAGCTTGAACTATCAACTAGTACTAGCCTAGCTAGACGGAGACTAGCCGTTGAGCCCTATCTATGTAAGGGGATGATGGCTTGATCAACAGCATATTATACTGACCTAGAAGCTTGCAAAAAATTATTTGGAAATTGCTACGGTGTCAAGGAAGTGTAGATCCAAATTGTTTAACATGTTCTACTAGAAAAATTAGCTGAAAAGGAAAGAAATATGACGCTGTAGACCACCATGGACAACTAGCCAAGCAATTTATCTTTATTGGATGTATGAGCACTACCATTTCTGTTAGGACTTAGGACAGTAAAACCTATAAGCCCTCTCTTGGGATCTGAGTTCTGATGAGAATCTCTGGTAACATGTATGTTTGCTTGGCTTGACCTAAATACCTTACAGTAACATCCAGAGAAAAAGTACTAATTTTTGGTTCATTGGACCACAATTGTGGGGGTGCATCTGATCCATGATCTGATGCAGTCTCACATATTTTCTGGATGTAGTGAGGGTGTAGGGCCACAATCGTGGGGGTGCATCGGTTCAAATCTGAGGGGCTTGCCCATTTTTCCTAATTTTGGATCACTCTTGAGTTGTGTATTTCACTGGGTTTTGCAGGAAAGTGTGTGGACATGTTGTGCTCTGGACTGACAATGCTGGCTGCTTCTGTACAACTTAGTACTAGTATTACAAGAACTTCACTGTCAATCGCCATTATTATATTGATTACAGAGCATTGAATGTGAGCGCTGTACGAATATTTCCATATGGAAGGTTTTCTGGTAACTACTTTGCTGTCGGTTGGTTGAGAGGGAATCGATTGTGTATGAGGTGCCAATAGACTCATGGTAAAGATAGAACTCTTGAAATGCTGAACTTTTTGGCCTTGAAGTACGTTCTAGGCTTATTAGAGGTGCAAAGCAGGAGGCAGAATTAGCTCTGAAAGACTAGCTGTGGAGGCTCAGAAAAGTTTTTTTAATCCAATGATTGAACAGTCCCTAGTTATTAACATGGTGGCATCTCAAGCTGGTTATATGTTAGGTTTTAATCTGCAGCACTCGTATTTTAGATGGCATCTCAGGTTTGTCCTTCTAAAATAATCTCCTGTCTTACAGAACCTTGTGTTCTCCAACAATGTGGATCAAAGGATGAAACAATTTGCTCGTGTCCTGTTTTTAAGAATGATGCTACATACAGAACTGTCTCATGGTAATAGCAGCATTACCCTAGCTGTCTTTTACTCCAGGCAAGGCAAGACTTGCTTGCTATAGATACTTCAAAAATAAAATAATGTACGAGTGCTTAGACGTTCTTGTTGCAAAAGTTGGAACCTTTTCACATTTCTTTCTTCAATGATTACATAATTCACTGATGTATGGAAGGACTACAGCATCTGATTAGCTTGTTAGTCGATGACTGTTAACTTACTTCAAAATCAAATAGAAATGAATTTAAACAAAATGCTCTGTTGGGTATTCATGTTCATATCCGTTGTAGTCATAATATAATCTCTCTCCGTTTGATATATCCCTGTTGGCTATCAGCAAAACCCGGCATTCACCATTTACATCATACCTCACACATTTTAGATTCTGCTTCTTTCTCCCATCTCTGCATCGAAGGATAAGGTTCTTATAAGAGTGGACCAAAGGTATAACTGTTTTCAAAATCCAATCTGACAAAAATTAAATGGAAAATGCAAGACTAGGATTGTTTGCAACAGAAAGGCCTCCTGCAAGATTGCAAATGTCCTAAGGAAAAAAAGTAAACTGGCATACTTGAAAGACATTGTGTTCATGCATTTATACCGACTTATTTCAGTGTTTTGCAAAATGAAGGAGCTAGAGTTGAGAGACATTCCTAATTAACTCAATTATATGTTGTGTGTTCTTTATGATTACACTCTCATGGCACCTCCAGCCATGATATACGATCAAGTGAAATGCACAGCAGATTGATGCAAAGTGTTATAACCACTATGTGCCAAATGCATCAGAAATTAACTCCATATGCCACGCAGTCTGCCTAACTTACAGGTTAGCCTTGTAACGTCAATTTTTAATTCCAAAGGATTTGCCAGAGGCTTTTATTTACATGGCCTAAAGCAGAAGGATGAACTTACTGTGTATGATTGTTGATACCATTGATAAATCGAGCTATATTCCCACGCATGTCAGGACATATGACAAGGCTTTGTGAAGGATTATCAGCATGAAGCAATGTCATCATGCTATCACCATCATCATTTTCCCGGTTCTTCAAGTAATCAACATCTCCAACATACTCAGTTATAATCGTTAAATCTTTTATGGATCTATCTGCCTCTACTGTGAACCTGTTACAATCAAACAGGTATACTGAACCACTTATCCAAATTTACTAACCACAACGAGAACAAAACATATTTAATCTTGAAAGGTCGGAAACTATATATACATACCCTTCCTTGGGATCAAAAACAACCATGAGAGGTGGCCATTCACCTCTATTCATCATCCTTTTGCACAAATTTAAGGTTTCAGCATCTTCTTTTGACAAGACCTGTACAGTAATCATACTTGAATTTCAATAAACCTGGACTCTATGACTCACTAAACAGCTAACTAGCCAACAGTACACATCAATCAAAATTAGAAACAGTTACTCCCCCTTCAATCTATACTTCTAAAGTAGAAAAAAAAAAAAAAGGAAAATCCTTGAGACTATTGCCCAATTCGTATACATGTGCGCCTACAAATCTATAAAATAGTCATTTCATCTCAGCTGCAGAAGAGCAGATACAGGTAACTAGAAGCCAGTAAAGTCATCCTTAAAAAGCTGCAATCATCACAACAATCTAGATAACCACAACCATTGACATTTCAAAACGGGGCCTCTCTTGTCAAATGCAAGCAATATACAATACAAGGTGGCCTTATATATCTGTTGATATTAAAGCCATAAATCAGACTTAAACATCAAAACCACTGCACTGCCATGTCCCTAATGTTAACGAATTCACAAGGCAAGCACTGAAATATGTCTATCTTTTTATGTTTTAATTTAAAACAATTGCTTTCCCATTTTTTACCTGCATTCCTCCCTTCTCAAGAGCTGGCTGATTCACAGACCTCGGTGCCATGCCTGGCCGGTAAGTTAGTTCATTGCTGAACTCCGTCCCCGAGGCTGTCAATGCTGTTGCTAGTGATCTCATTTGCTCTAGTCTCTTTTCAGGATCTTCACTCGGACTAAATGGCAACAGCTTCCTCCTCTTCTTCGACACCACTAAACTACTAGACCGCTTTCGCTTCTTCTGAATATCTAAAAACAGGACAGGAAACACGGTAACTAACACCATCCCATTCATCAAAACACAAAGCACATAAACCCAATATTTTTTGTTTACCTTGACTTAGCTTCTGAATCGATTCTGTGGACCGTTGAATGCGGAAGAAATCAATGATTTTCGTTTGAACAAGAGGAAATGCTGCTCATTAAAAAAACAAATTCAATAATTTGAGACAAAATAAACCAAAAAAGATTAATTTTCGCAATTAATATTATTAAGAGACTAACAATTCCAAGATCATCAAATGCAACACATTTGCAATTTTCACTTCCTAATTTTTTTCTATTATTCCTTTTTTTCTCTTCCTTCCCAGTTAACAATTTTCAATCCAGTTCCACAGAAAAACCCCACAAATCAAAATCCCTTAAAAATTAAGTTTAAATCACAAAATCCACCAACCCCGTTTCACAAAACCAAAAAATCAACAACAAAACCCCATAAAAAAAAGCTAAAAAAGGACACTTTTTTTTTAAAAAAAAAGGAATGAACTTACAATTGGGCATCTTTTGCTTGGAACAAGAAGGACAAAACCAAGACCCTTTAGGAACAGCAACAAGAATAGGTCTCAAGCAAAACAAATGAAACCCTTTATCACATTTATCACAAAGAAGTAGCTCTCCTGGTGACTCTCCTGACCCACATTTTTCACAGTAAACATCACTGTAATCAGCAGCAGCAGCTTTGGATCTAGATATTGGCTTTGGAGCTTGACTTCTCTTGCTTCTCAGCGCCATTTTTGCTGTTGAGGAGGGTTTTCATGTGGGTTTTTTAAGGGTGGAGTTCGGAGACACTGAGAGTGTTTGGCGGGTTTTTTTGATTTCGCGGGAAATGTGGTTTTGGCGCGCGGGTGAGGTTTTCTGTTTTGGAGCCTAAGAGGTTTTTGAGGATTGGGTTTTCCTTGTTTTGTGTTATTAGGCCCAGTACAGGAAAATAATTTGTAAAGATAATGTTTTTTAAAAAAAAGATATTTTGATATTATAGTAATTTTAAGGATATGTTTGATATTATATTAATTTTATAACTGTTTAAAAAATAGGTTAAAAAATATTTTTATTTGTTGTTTGAAAAAAAAAAAATATATATATATATTTGATTAAAAATATAACGAGATAAATTTTTATATGAAAATAAATAAATAAAAAGTTTTCATGAATAAAAAATATATTATTTTAATTTATATGAAATAAAATATAATTTTATATAAAATACAATATAAAAAATATAAATTATTTATTTAACCAAATAATTTTTTCCATGTGAATAGATAAAAACAAAAACTACTATAATACTAACTAACGTATCTAAACATCTAATTGAGAATACAAGGCAACCATGTTTCGATAAATTATCATTTAAAATTTTCTTTAATGGATACTTAAATTTAAATAGAAGAAATTAAGATGATACTGAAATTTTATATTAATAAAGTAAGTTTAAGTCTCGTACATCTTAATTTTATTATTGTTATGTAATGTGAGAAGGCTTGTATAGCAAGCTTTTTTAGAACTTTCATCAAAGAATTCTTGGAAGAAAAAGAGATTAAATATAATACATAAAAATTAAATTTTCAACATCAATTTAAATGGATCTCGTTATTATTAAAATGGAGGTTTATGATGGTAGATGCTTTATTTATTTATTTTTTTATGGTAGCTGTAGCAGGGGACATGTCATTCAGATGGAGCAAATAACATGCCGTGATGGGCCTTTGACTTGATGACTTGTGTGTTATTGGGCTCAGGTTTCTAGTTATGGTATTATTGGTTGAGTTTATGGATTTTGGCTTGAATTTTTACTATATAAATTAATAACTCGATTTGAATTGTTTTTCTAGTTTGACGGATAAAATTATACTTGTCATACTAATTTATAAATAATTTTACTAGATTATTTATGTAATTTATCTGAGACAGATTTTTATTTAGTAATGATATACTAACACCTAACTACTTAATTATAATTATTTGTATCACATATCCGAATACACTTCTTCTCTAGACAGCCTGAGAATTATGAATCAATGCAAAGTAATTGCAATGCCGTATTAGCATTTAGTTGCATCCGAGAGCCAGGCTAAGGGAAAATTAGAGTTTGATCGATATCTGTATTAACAAGCCATATTATAGCTGAACTAGGTGATGTGAATAAATCTTTAAAACTGGCTGTGCTCTTCTCATGATCTACTACTCTGGTGGATTAATTAATTAATTAAAAAGAAGGCTAAACACTTTTTAAATACTACTTATATAGCCTAGCCAGTTTGACATTGTTTCATTTTCACATTGACAAGAATTTCTTATCCTTTTCAATTAATTATTCACCAAGTAATTAAAGATCTCTAAAATGATCTGTTCCCAAGAAACAGAAATAATTTATGCACTAGAAGGACAAGAATGGTGGAATGATGACCATTTTATATACCTATAGGAGACAGAATATATATATCACACACGCTAGACGCTTCTATATATATATATATATATATATATATATATATATATATATATATATATATATATATATTGAAGGTTTCGTTGAGAATACTCGAAGAAGAAGAAAGGAGGAGGAGCGTGAAATGGACAAAAAAAACATCAAGGAACAAAAAAGAAAGGAGTAGGAGCGTGAAATGGACAAAAAAATATCAAGGAAAAAAAAGGAAAAAGAGGTGCGATTAAGTGTTCCATACAGTTGCTTTACTAGCCAGAAAAGAACAATTACTTACTCCTATTTGCCTCTGTTTAAAGTAGTATTTGCTCATTTACTTGCATTTGTTGTTTCCATATTGTAAAAGAAAAACGCTAAAAAGAGAGGAAACATGGCATTGGCTCTGCATCTAGCCTCTCGTCTTTTGACGTTTTCCTTTTCTTGATTCTTTTCCTCGGAAGAAGAAAACGTTAATTCTATAAACATTAATGACCAATCACAAGCATTCTATTCCTTAGATTCCCTTCTAGAAGATATGGATAAATGCCCATGAAAAAGTTTTATTTTATAATTATTATTATTATAGAATAATGTAGCTAGCAAGTAGCAACATAAAAGGTAAAAGATCAAATAAATATTTCAGTAATTTTGTTTGCTTTCTCTCCTGTTTCTTAAATAACATGTATTATCTTTTTGTAAAGTTTTTTTTGTGGACAAAGAAAGGATGAAAGTTTATGATCAGACTTGCTAGGCTATATAAGAAATATTAAGTATGAAGAAGTCTAGTGTTTAGACATTCATAATAATTACTTCACAAGAGTGGTGGATGAGAAGAGCATAGCCACTTTTCAAGATGTTTTCACTTCACCTAGCTAGTTCAGCTACAACTTGGCCTGGTAGTACTGATATCAATTCTAATAATATGGCATACCATGCACGTTTGGAATTAACTCATAATTCATGAGATTGCCTTTACAGGCCAACAAACGCATAACAAGTAAGCTGCTAGAGAGGCTGTGAAAAGCAATACAGCCAATCTTTTTAAATAGAAAATAAATAAATAGATGAGGACTCTTTTTTTGAATAAACTTGTTATAATTTATACATCCATAGTGTATGTAGTTATATATTAAATAAAAAATTACTTCTCAAAATTGACTAATAGTTATTAAAAATTTTAAGAGCTCATTGATCACATCTTACAAGGTTGACATTGTTTCATTCCCCGTCAATAAGAATTTTTTATGCTTTTCAATTACTCACCAAAGAATTAAAGATCTCTCAAAGAGTTTCATCAAGTGATCTGTTAAAAAGAAACAGAAAATTAATTTATGCACTAGTTGGACAAGAATGATAGAATTATAGATGATGACTAATCTATTTACCAAAAAGAGAGAGAATTCACACACACACACACACACACACACTTAATTATGCATATTGAAGTTCTCGTGGTGAAGAATTGAAGAAGAAGAAGAAGAAGTAACGTGAAATGGACAAAAAACACCAAGGTACGTACTAAAAAGAAAAAAGAGGAGAGAATAATTAAGTGTTCCATGCAGGTGCTTTACTAGCCAACAAAAGAACAATTATTCCTATTTTCCTCTGTTGAAAGTAGCATTTGCTTCTTTACTTGCAGTTGTTACTTTGCATACAGTAAAATAAATGAAAGCTAAAAAAAGGTAGCACCTAGCCTCTGGTCATTTGACATTTTCCCTTTCCTTAATTCTCTACTTGGGGAGAAGAAAACGCTAATTCTATAATGTTAATCACACTCCAGTCCGACTTGAAGCACAAGCCAAGTCGCATGCATGCATTTGAGTTCAAAGCTTATTATTTAAAAAATATCTTCTTTTTAAAAACTTGAGTATTGTTTGGATTTAATTTTGATTTTTAATCTTCCTACAAAAAAAGTTAACCTCACTTTTAATTTTGCCTCGTTAACCATGATTTTAAACAATTTTTCCAACATGTATAGAATAATTAATTGAATTCTCACAAGATGGCATAGCATGCAAGTTTGGAATTAATTCATCATTTTCACGAGACGTCTGCCTTGTGAAAAAGTAAAGAAGAAAGGAGGAGGAACATGCATAACATCAACATTCAGGGAACAAAAAGAAAAGGTGAAGAGAATTATATGTTTCACAAGCATCGTGGATAGGAAACTATATTCCTTTCTAATTTTATTTAGAACTTTTTTGGATCAACAATTGAACCATACAAACAAGAAAGACCCTCGCTTGGATAAAGAAATAGATTGTTTGCTCCATTTTTGTATTGCTAATGATATATATATATGATAGCTGGGGTATACATTTCAAATGCATATCCTATTTTTGCATAATAGGGTTATGAAAATCTGCGCAAAACAACTGGTTATATTGTATGTGTCTAGGTCAACATTGTTTTCTCCTTCTCTTTTAGTTTTTTTCTAATGATATAGATAATTGTGGGTTTATCGCAACCAAGTACTGGAAAAGAATGTTTAGTAGACATAATGCCTGTTTCTTTTATTGTTTAACTCTTGATGTTCATATTTTTCATGAATTTTCTTTTCATAATTCAATGCAATACTGCCTCCTGGTGAAGAAAATCTGTGAAAATCCTTTGCTATGCTCTAAAGCCACTGGGCTGAGTCCTTTCCTCTGTTTTGATGTAAACTTTGGGCTTATAAGTAGGAAAAGAACATGTAAACTTTCTGTAGTTTCGATGTATTCATGATGTCTCAATCTTGATTTTGGACAACATAGTAAGAGAAAGCCTTCAACCTGTAAATTTTCAATTTTTGCATAACAGGGTATTGAGGTTCGACAAGCAGTGCTTCAGTGTACTGTATTTGAAGTAGCTGTTCGAATTTCTTGTGATATGCAACTGAAACAAGTTTTTGCTAATGATAAAAAAAGAGCTTTGAATGCGGGGCTGTTCTTATTTTACCTAAGAGGTTTGAATTAAATTTTTTTTAGAGTTATCGCCCTGCTCAAAAAAATTTCTTGTGATAGATCCTCTAAAATATATAGTGAAATTTCTTTGTATTTGCTAATAGAGCTATTTTCAACAAAGCTATTTTCTAAAATAACATTCTCTTAATGGTTATTAATTTTTATATTAAAAAAAAGGTTCTGTCAAGTGTCAACAATAAAACCTACTGCCTCTTTCTAAAAAGTGGATGTAATTTTCTTCTTTACTTTAATTTGCTATTTTCATACAGTGAGAGCAAAAAAAAAAAACATAGATGTTTGCCTGTTGTATTAGAAGCTTTCCCTTTTATTAAAATTCTTTTCTTGAGGAGAGCAAGGGTATCAAGTACTAACGATATATTCGTTTGCTAGTTCTATAAATATAAACTTCAAGAACCATAACATCACTCAATAAGGTTTCATCTTTCAAAATCTCTCTCGGAATATTCACTCTCAGCTAAATTATCATATTTCGCGGCCGAACTTTAACAAGCATCATCTTATAAAGAGGTATGCATATTAATTTCTGGAATGATGTTAACTAAATTCCATTTGCATTCTACTAGGTGAACGCATGGTGTCAGCTTTGATTTTCTTTTTGTTCATATGGAATATTAAAGTAACTTATTTTCTATTTTTTGTTTCGTGACTTATCTAGTTTACTTTTTTTGAATCTGGTTGTTGCAGCTTTGTTTCAATTGTTTGTAATTTGATTGTTTCAATGCATATATATATATATATATAGGACGAAACCGATGGAGGCACTCGTTCCAAGTTTTAAGAGACTGTGGAATGAATGGCAGCTGCAAGCATTGGTCTTGCTTAGCCTCTTACTCCAAGTAATACTCATCCTTCTCGGCAATCGTAGGAAGTATGTTAACAAAACTTGGATTATTGTATGGCCTGCTTACTTGCTCGCAGATTTAATAGCAACAACTGCACTGGGTGTCCTCACAAATCGATTCGTTTATCATTCTGGGCCTTTGGATGCACAACTCGAGCTCACAGCATTTTGGGCACCTTTTCTCTTACTGCACTTGGGTGGGCCTGACACAATCACATCGTATTCTGTGGAGGACAACGAGTTATGGTCAAGGCACTTGCTTCAACTGGCCGGCCAGACGGGATTTGCATTTTACATCCTTTCCGCCGGGTGGACAGGTTCCCGCGTTTCATTTCTAACAATTCCAATAATGGTGGCAGGGCTGATTAAGTATGGAGAAAGAACATGGGTCCTGTGGTCTGCAAGCTATGAGCACCGTAGTCAAGCTATTTCTGATGTTCGAGATAATTCTAATATTTCTGATGATGAATTGCTTCAAGTCTCCTACGGGATGTTGTGGCTGGTTAAGCGTCTCTTCGTAGGTGTTCCAATATCGGCAACACAAACGCCCATTTTGGCTAACCATCAAGAAGAGACCTCGAATCCTTTGGAGAAAATATCTCCAAAAGATGCTTTTAAGGTAATTGAAATGCAGCTGGGATTCATGTATGACCTGCTGTATACGAAGGCACCAGTGTCCTACACTCCTTGTGGAATTGTCTTGCGGCTCACCAGTTTTCTTCTCACCAGCATTGTGCTGGTGTTGTTTTCTTTGGCCCCCCACAACGTACGTAAGTACTCGAAGGTCGATCTTTGCATTACTTTTTCATTGCTTGTTGTGGCAATTGTCTTGGAGCTTTATGCGGCTCTTGCATTCCTTTTCTCAGACCGTACTCTTGTCTGGATGAGAAAACATACTTTCCCTAGCATTTCTCCATACATCACTTCTCTCCCAATACATAGAAATCATAGATGGTCAAATTACATGGGTCAATTCAATTTGCTAAGCTACTTCTTCAACGAAAAACCCTTGGGTTTTCGTGGAATCTTAGAGCTCTTGAAAATCAACCGAAAGCTAGAAAAACAACGATATGCAGGTTATCGTCAAGTCCCAGAGGATTTGAAGGAATGGTTAGTCATGCGCTCCATTAAATTTAGGGATATGTTAAAAGAGCGGCCGGAGGATGTTGGTAACCTTGAGTCCAGGATTGGGAGAGGAGCTGTATCGTTGAAATCTTTGTTGCCCGTTGCAGATATTGGCATTCAGTTATTGAGTTATTTTACAGAGTTTCATCAAACAATCATTCAGTTACAGAGTTACAGATATTTGGCACATTGCTACAGAGCTCTGCTATCACCTAGATCATGACTATTTCACCCAAAAAGAAACTGCATCATTGAACTGGAAAATGAGCAAGCGCATCTCCAGATATATGATGTATCTCGTCGCCATTTCACCTGAAACGTTGCCATCCAGTGGGGCATTTGGTCAGATCAACTTTAACAGCACTTGTGATGAGGGCAGGAAAGAAATAATTGCATTATTTGATAAAGTCGGCATCCAGAGAGAGAGAAAAACAGAAGATTAAAATCGAGGCTTCCAAAAGGTTGTACGAGCAGCACATAGATTCAAGTACCGATGAAGATCAAATAGAGCAACAGCTGAGTGGATCCCTTTTATCCTTGGGGTGCCTGCTTGCTAAAGAGCTGATAGAGATCATGCGGGATAGTCCTGTAGAAGAGGTGAGCACCTGTGTATCTGTTTAATCTTTTTTTCATTTTAGTTTCCCTTATTTCCTTTTTATTTTTTTGTAATTTATTATTTCTTTCCGTACATGCTGTCAGCGCATGGAGAGAAAATGGGAAGTAATTGCCAGTTGCTGGTTTGAATTTCTTGTCTATGCCGGAAGACAAAGCAGCGGAAATCAGCACGCACAACAACTCAGAAAAGGCGGAGAGTTTCTCACTCATATATGGCTTCTCCACGAGGAGTTTCACGCTCCTCGATATAATGTGAACCGCAGAGGCGGACAGAAATGAGGGAGAATAAATTGGAAGGGATGATAATTATATATGTTGCTATTCATATGATTTTTAGAATAAGTCTAATTATTTTTATTTGTTATGCTATGGGTTAAATTAATTTTTTTAACATAAAAAAATGTTCATGTATTATTAACATGCTTTCTAATTAAAAAAAAATAGAAACTTAAAATATGATGTATAGTAGAGAATATTTTTTTAAAAAAAATATTAATATGATAATATGTTTCATGATATTTGTTTATCAAATATTAAAATAACAATATATCAAGTTAACTTGTTAAATATGTTATATGGATTATGAGACTAAGATAATTTTATAAAAAGAAAATCAAAATAAATTATGAAAGATAAATTCTAATTAACTCAATGCTAAAAAAAAAAAAAATTTAAAAATTATATTAAATTAAAAAAGGATATAAAAAACTATTGAAGTTAACATATTAAATCTACAACTGGAATCATGAAATCAAGATAACTCTATATAAATTAAATCCAAAAATATTATAAAGTTCAAATTCTAACAAATTCAATATTAAAAAAAATAAAAAAACAAAAAAAAAATCAAGTTAACTTAGACTAACTTGTTAAAGTCAGCGACCTAGATAATAAGACATGAATAATTTCATAAAAAGCAAGTAAAAAAAAAACCTATAAAATATAATTTTGAAAATAATTTAATATTAAAGATTGAAATTGAAAAAATAAACTAAAAAAAATAAAAAGATTGAGTTGTTAGAAGATAAAATTTAAAATTATAAAAATAAATAAAACACTATTTAGCAAATAATATTTTATGTATATGGCTACCGTAATTGCTTGTTGACACTTTATCTATTTTTCCAATGTCAGGAATCTTTTTGCCTACTAGCTCGCTCGCTCTCTCTCTCTCTCTCTCTCTCTCTCTCTCTCTCTCTCTCTCTCTCTATATATATATATATATATATATATATATATATAGTCAAGAAGAGAAACTTGCTTTTAAAGATATCTTCAACATTAACAAAAGCAGCAGCAGCATAACCTATCAGCATTTGCCTCGCCTCTTATACTCTGAACTTTCCCCACTCTATATTAGGTTTCATCTACCAGCAGATACCCCTTGAACACAAGTTGAAGAACAGGACGTAAAACACGAGCATCTAACCAAGTTCAGAGAAAGTGATGATGCTTCGATTTGCACGTTGGTTGGACAGAGCATGTCAGCTCAAGTAACTCTGTCACAGCCAAGACCAGGCACAGCACATCTACGTTATTTGCGCTTTGAATATTTTCCTACAATATTTGCAGCTCACACATCATGTTATCATCCCCGACCTTTGAGGATCGATCGAGTTACTGGTCGAACCAATAGATTATAGGCAGAGTGCAGAGTCAATTGTGTGAATATGCAACTTCCTGCGTTAAAAAACAGTGCTTAAATAGTAGCAACTGCCGAGCATAGTGCTGGTGATCATATAATAAATTAGCGATGCCTTCAGAAAGGATCAAGTACCATATGGCTTCTTCTTGTTTCTCATAGTTAAAATGATTTTTCGATAGTCAACCAAGCTCGTAATTTCTCCGTTCTTTTACAAATACTAGAGTTGACTAATCTAACCCATTAATTAGATTTAGCTATGATTGTAGTACTCATCATGTTTTCCATCCAATTTAGATTTCGTGACGCTATCACACACGATGGTTGCTTACAATCAATTTAATAAAATTGCAATAATTCATGAATCAATCTATCATTCTTGTCTTGCTTGGTTGCTCAAAAGCAAAGAACAGAGAGAACGTCTGCAGAAAACCTTATCAGTGAAGCTTCCTGCCATCTTCTTGAGAGAGATTCTTTGCTTCGCAGTCTGATAAGACTTCAACGAGAAAATCTTTCTTGGAGCCCATTTCAATGCATGCATCTGGGCTTCAAGGTGTCTGAATAATCTTACAACCATTACGACGATCACACCAGAAACAATCCCAGATCAAGTCTTGACCAAATACTATCCAATAACTTGTTCATACTTACAAGTTCTTTATTTATTCTTTTTATCCTTAAATATTAAGCAAATAAAATATTTTTCCTGACTTCAAGAGTTATACTGGTTATTTATCAACGAGGATCTGTCTTGGTATTTAAAAACATCCCACAAAAATTAAAAATCGTGAGGGATATTCGAACCCATAAAATGAACCCAGAACATCCGATGACTCGGCTACTTCTTGAGTGCTTACTTGTTAAAAACGGAAACTTGGCTACTTCACTGTTGCGTGTTGGATTAGTTTTTCTTGGTCATTATGATAACATGAATGAATATTCCTTTTTGACCCAGTGGGTTTTCAGCTTGCCTGTACACTTTGGGTTCTTAAATTGCTTCTCATGTTGTTTCTTCTATTGATATTTTTTATAAGTGTTTTTTTTTCTGATAATTTTAATGTTAGAATTAAAAAATTATATATTATTATAATATATTTTATATTTAAAAATACCTATAAAAAATATTTTACATTCCAATACTAAATGACACTCGTTGTTTATTTAGGTACTTTTTATAAAAAATAAATACAGAAAAGATGTAAATATGTTTAGCTGAAATAAGAAAAATAAAAATAAATCTGAAACTTTCAAAACAACAAGATGTATAAAATATATATTAATTATATGATATTTTCTAATGTATCCCTTTCTTTCTGTCCCGACTGAATTCCAAGGTAAACTTTATTTTTTTCCCTTAAATACATTAAATTTCCACAACTTTTCTGATATTTTCTAATGTCAACCCTTTTACTTTTCAAGAATTCTGATATTACCTCCAAAGTTAAATAAATTACTTTTCAAAATTTTAATTCTTAAAATTTTTATTTTGATTTTTAATCATGTTTTAGATATTATGATATATGTATGAATTTGGGAGAAAGAAATGAAATACAAGTTAGAAAAAATAAAATAAACACCATAAAAATACTATATTTTTGCTAATCATTGAAATATGTTAGTAACTTGAAACAAGTATTTTTATAAAAATATATTTATCTAAACACATCAGTTTCTTAAATCATTTTCAAAAGTAATTTAAACATATGATTAAATAGAAGTCTTAGTAAAAATATAAAATCTAAACCATTATTATTAAAATTGGCTTGGTTATGTAATTTAATTTGGTGACTTCATCTAATACTTGATCAAAACAAGATTTCCAAGTTAATTAAATGGGAGCTTGTAACTGTATTTTAATATATATTAAAATAATAATTTTTTAAAATTTATTTTTAATATTAGCACATTAAAACAATTCAAAAATATTTAAAAATTAATTAATTTTTTAAAAAAAAAACAAAAAAACAAGCATGCCGCAATATCAAATTGGGTATTAATATATTGAATTCAATCAACATCAAGTTTAATTTAAAAAATTTTAAATAATATTATTTAAACTATAAAAAAATAACTTTTTTTATGAATTAATACAATTGAACCTTTCAATTCTTGATACGGTCTTGAAATTTAACTGAAATTGTTTTTTTTTTTTTTTAATGCAAGGATGGTATTGGAGTTTTTAAACTATAGGGATAGGAGTGAAATATCGATGCATGTACATGTGTGAAAACATAAATTACCCGGAATTTCATATAGGATATATAGCCCTTTGATTTGATCTCACCCTCTCTATCATCATCCACTACACATCTAATTCCATTTTTTTCTCTTTATATATCTAACCTTTGATCATCATCATCTCTCGGATTTTTGCATCCACTGATCTCCCTTTTGAGATTTTCTCAGTTTGCTCCTTGATCAATTCAAGGTAGAGCTTTCAGTCTTGAAACATTTATGTTTTTTTCTTGATTTGGTTCACTGGTGATTGGCTGGCCAGATCAGGGGGAAACAGGAGGAACAACATGGGGTTTCTTGGAAAATCTTGTAGGGGCTTTTTGTTTCCCATTTGTTGACTTGTTGGCAGAGAATTTAAAGAAAAAATAAAGGGTCTGCAGAAACAGAGGATATTGAACCAGAGAAGCAGGGGAGACTGAGAATTTGAGATTTGGGTATGGGCTCTTTGATAAATTCTTGGACTTTATGGTGTTAATTTTGTATAGATCATAAAAAAAATTATCCATTTGAAATATTAAAATCCAGTATGCAAGTGTAATTAATTCTTACTCCTTGCCAAAGCTTTTTTCTTGAGTTATTAGAATTAATTTCTTGCGTCATGAATTTTAATATATTTGCAGCTATGATGATGGTGATGTTGATGATTAAAGATAAAAATTGAAAATTGATACACTTTTCTGCACTTGATCATCGAATGGAACCATCCCATTTTGTGTACAAGGAAAATCTTTTGCTTTTTGAAACTTTGAGACCCTCTTTGGTTGGAATGTAAAGATGATTGATTTACTAGTTGCTGCCACTGTTGGTTTGATCAAAATATCTCCGTCCATGATCATGCTAACTAGTTTGGATTTGTGGTTTATCTTAGCTTTCGAGGAGTTTTCATTTGCATGGTGTTTTTATTTTGGAGGTTTGATTTGAGAATTGAACTTTGCTGATAGATTTATAATTTAAGGTAAATACTTTTTGGCTGAGATTCTCTTACTGTGAAAAGTTTTAGTTCTTAGTACGATGTTGGATTACAATGTGGTGATGTCGGTATCTGTTTGTCTGTTTTTATTTAGCTATTTAAATCCTCTACCCTGCAACGTTCAGGCACTGCGATAGTTTGGCAATGCCCATGGATGCCACTACGAGTGGAACCCCAACTATACAATACCATAACATCAATGATCAGCCTGTCACTGTCACAGCCATTGTTGCTGTTCCTGTTTCAACATATCAGCGAAATCAGCGCCATTGTTTTGGGGACTTGATTCCTGGAGAATTCCCGTTAGCTACCAATCCATCAATTGTCCTTCATGTTCTCACTGCGTGTAACTTGGATCCTCAAGATCTTGCAAAACTAGAGGCAAGTGATATTTTTCTTTGACTTGTGACTGTGAATCTCTTTTTTATTTGGTAGAATTGATAGTGCTGCTGATTTGATTTCCATTGTGCATATTGCAGGCAACATGCTCCTTCTTTAGGCAGCCAGCAAACTTCCCCCCCGACAATGAATTATCCATATCAGAGCTTGCTGCTCTGGATATGTGTCAAAAAAGAGCCATATTTAAGCCAATGGCACCTGAAGAACGCCAAGATTTGAAACAAAGATGCGGGGGCTCGTGGAAACTGGTCCTGCGATTTTTGCTGGCTGGAGAAGCATGTTGCAGGAGGGAGAGATCCCAGGCAATTGCAGGACCTGGTCACAGTATTGCTGTGACATCGAATGGAGTAGTTTACTCCTTTGGCTCTAATAGCTCAGGACAACTTGGGCATGGCACCACTGAAGAGGAGTGGCGACCTCGGCAAATCAGGTTGCTCAACCTCTACAGTCACTTCTTACACCATGCATTGTTAATTGAGGAAAATGCAAAGATTGATTGCTTTGCTAGAGAAAGTTAATGGAATTTCACTGTGTTGCAGATCCCTCCGAGGCATTCGAATTATCCAAGCAGCTGCTGGACCTGGTAGGACAATGCTGATTAGTGATGCTGGGCAGGTTTATGCCTTTGGAAAGGATTCCTTTGGTGAAGCTGAGTACGGAGCTCAAGGATCAAAAATGGTTACAACTCCACAGCTGGTCGAGTCCTTGAAAAATATATTTGTGGTGCAAGCTGTGATAGGAAATTTTTTCACTGCTGTATTGTCCAGAGAAGGAAGGGTTTATACATTTTCTTGGGGAAATGATGGCAGAATTGGTCATCAGACAGAGCCAAATGATGTTGAACCCCATCCTTTGTTGGGGGCACTTGAGAACATTCCAGTGGTACAAATTGCAGCTGGATACTGTTACCTTCTTGCTCTGGCCTGTCATCCTAGTGGCATGTGAGTGTTTCTTAATCATGCAACATTGCAAAAGAAAAAACTAAAAATTTTCTTTGGAATTTACTTTTTAACCCAAGATAAGAATTAAGTTCTGTTTAAGATTGTCCACAATTTAATATTTCCTACTAACCATTCCAAAATCCTTGAGATATATTCTTTTGTCTCATCACTGTTTGGTCATGACTGCTATTGAACTGGCTACAGCAGTTTAGTAGTTTCTCATCTTTTGTGTTATATTTTGGATGTATACCAGGTCAGTATACTCTGTTGGATGTGGCTTGGGTGGGAAGCTTGGACATGGATCAAGAACTGATGAGAAATACCCCCGATTGATAGAACAGTTCCAGCTTTTGAACCTTCAGCCAATGGTGGTTGCTGCTGGTGCATGGCATGCTGCTGTGGTAGGAAGGGATGGACGGGTTTGCACATGGGGTTGGGGTCGCTATGGGTGTTTGGGCCATGGAAATGAAGAGTGTGAATCAGCTCCTAAGGTGGTGGAAGCATTGAGCAAGGTCAAAGCTGTTAATGTTGCTACAGGGGATTACACAACCTTCGTGGTTTCTGATGACGGTGACGTATACTCATTTGGTTGTGGTGAATCTGCTAGTCTAGGTCATAATGCTGCTGCTGATGAACAGGTATGGGCCTCCAGTTTTTATATATATAGTTTGTTTTCATTAATGCAGAAGGAAAAATGTTTGCCGAATTTCCTGGTCTCATGAACAATGTTTCTCTGTAACCCCCATGATTTTGGCACTTGAAGTGCAATTCAAGATCAATGGTCTAATTTCTATAATGTTTATTACTCTATGCAGTCATTACAGAATGAAATTACATTTTTTTTTCCCATATTCATTTAACATTAACAGTGATTGATTGATTGACCTATTATTATTAATGTTGCCTCTATTATATACCTATACTTAAAAGGTGATGGCGACATTAGAAACTGATAATGCTTCATGTTGCATTCATTGTTGTCTTGTCATAATTTGACCATGATTTTGAAATGCTATCTCTGGATATTGATGTTTGCATGATTCTTTGATTAAGTTACTGAAGCCTGTTTACCTTTGTAAAACTTCTCTTCTTCAGGGGAATAGGCATGTCAATGTGTTAAGCCCAGAGCTAGTAACATCATTGAAGGAGGTGAAGGAGCGAGTAGTGCAGATCAGCCTAACCAATTCCATATACTGGAATGCCCACACCTTTGCACTCACTGAATCTGGGAAACTGTATGCATTTGGTGCCGGAGACAAAGGGCAGCTCGGTATGGAACTTGTCAACAACCAAAGCGAAAGGGGGAATCCAGAACGTGTGGATGTGGATCTAAGGTAGAAATTAATCATACCGCGTCCCCACTGTTCCTCCTCGAACCATGCTAGTATCATTTACCATCATCACACATTGCATTTGATGTTTAGATTTCCTTGTTTATTCTGTACATAGGAAACAGAAAGACATTGTTAAGATTTAAGTCTAGGTAGTAATGGCCAAAGCTCATTCATGTATATGATAACATTTAAAAAGATGACTAGTGCTTGGCTGCAAGTTGTTAATAATTCATGCATTGGTTAACGTTCATCAATAACCTGTTTCTGTTGATCTGGATTTCCTAACTCAATTCATGTTCGCTTACTTGGTTTGAGTGTTACCAGTAGCCTGTAGGTTCTATATATTTGGGACCATCAAACAAATGTTTACCAAATTCACTTCTAGTTGCCGATAAAACATCGATGATTCCGGGCAACTTGGGGTAGTTTTCTTAACTTATAGTTGTGATTTTCTAGCAGAGCCACCCGAAGTAATTAAGAATAAATGCCTTCTCAGTGTGCTTTTTAAGTACTTTTTTTTTATATGGAAATAGGTGATGGTCTTTGTAATATTCTCATGGTGATGGTATATTTCCCGGCCCAAGTCTACTGGGGCCGAAAGGCTTCGTCTTAATTACTTGTTTAACTCGTTGCATTACAATATGCATTTCTATTTTCCTTCCAATGATATGTATGGATGGATGTTAAAGTGAGTTTGACGCATGGATATCATCAGATTGGATTGGGTTCCGTGTTGAGTCAAGCCCAAGCCTGGTATATTGTTTGGACAAAAACAAATTTTAAAAAACTAAAATGGTTTTTCTTTTGGTAAAAAAGCAAAAAAATAAATAAATTAAAGTTAACCCAGACAAGACTCATATAGGAGGTTTGGTTAAGTTAATCAAGTAATGGGTTGGCATGTCGGGTTATCCGAGTTTGACTTGACTCGAGCTAGATTTGTTATTAATGAGTTAATATGTCGGATTGGGCTAGATAACTTATTTTGCGGGCTGAATTGGGAGTTTGATGATGATTAAAAACTTGAGAAATAAGATGTGAATTTGATTTTTAACCTAAGTCACCTCAAAATAACCATAAGCACACTTGGATTGGCAAACCTAGCAACCAAACGTAATTGTCACATTAATTTCAAAAGGCTATTATTTGATTTGCTGTTTTCTATCCCTCCTTCTAGAGAGATGCATGTAAACAGGTTTGATTTCAAGCAGATACTACAAGTTTTAACCGGTGAGTTTTTGGTGTATCTACTAATTAATGTGCCAAAAACCTTTTGCTATCTCACATATTTGGTAGATGAATGAGGTGTGCATTAAGATATGTACTACTTGCGGAAAATTTATCTAGAACATATTTCACTTTTATTGGAAAGTGATTTCGAAAATATTTTTCTTTGCTAATACAGTAACTTTGAAAAAATTATAATATAAAAGAGATTGATTATTGTTTTTATATATATATAATTGGACCGGGTCCAACTATGTGAGATAGCAAAATTAGAATACAATAAATTTGTCTAAATGTATTGGAACGGGTTCGACTCAGTAAAATAAAAAAATCCAAAAAAATTCTTAGACATTGTGTTTTATTTTAAAAACTAGTGTTTAATATTATTTAATGGCACTACATAATTATATTAGAAAAAGATCGCATGATGGCGTAACATTGGCAGAATTTGATCGCAATCCTAATTTTATCCCTTATAATATTTTACTTGATGTTGTTGCATGCTCAAAAAGCCATAAAAACTGTAGTCCTTATCGAATAGATTTTGTATATGATAGAATTGCAGATAGTTTAATGAAAGAATAAAAAATATTTTATATAAAGTATTATTTATTTCATGATGTAATAGTAGTAGTTAAATCTACAATATTTCAATTAAAAACCATTAATATTAATATATGTTTTTTTTAGTTATTTTATAACCTTAATTTGAAAAACATTCTTAACCAAACACGTTAAATTACTTTTTGTTCAATCTAAATTTTAACTACAATTTTAACCAAATATATATTTTACCATACCAACCTCAACTAAAAATATTTATTATAAAACAATTTTTTTCAAATCATAACCATAAAAGCTACCACAATTTCAATTAAATTTTTGAATTGATGAATAATTAAACCAACTACCAAACAGGGTGGAATTTAATACTCCTGCTAGTGACCTCCCTTCCCATGTGTTTTTGTTGTTCAAAAAAGGAAGAAAAAACAGAGACATCCGTGCTCAAACAATGGTGTGCTTCTGGATCCTTGCATGTGAGCCAGGTGCCTGGGCAAAGCAAACGTGAATATTCTCATTTTCTCCCATCATTCAAGCATAGGCCATATATACAAGTGGGTCCATTGATTTGATCCCACTGTTTATGATTTCCCCAATCAAATCATATTTACCCTCACTAATTAATCTTAAGCGCAGTTGCTAATCAGGAAAAAGAAATATTCTTCAGCAGAAAGTAAGTCAAACATTGCTGTCTGCCTCCTAATTTGGTACCCGAATAAATACCATGGAATATCGCCCCCATTAATTAAAACACTAATGATTTCTCGTTCAACTCATGTAGTTTCCTTTTCCTTTTCCTTTTTCTTTTTTTAAAGATAAAGAAGAGTATAAATAGGTTGACTGCTCATGTAATGTTTTCAATTCATTTTGTGATTTTTTAAAAAAGAAAAATAATCCAAACCCTTTTTTATTATAATTATTCTTGAGTTAAGTTTATGATGAAATCATGAAAAATATTTCATATAAAAAGTATTGGTTTCATGGTTTACTATGAAATTAAACATGTGAGCTGTAAATTAATAAAAACAAAAAAACAAGTCTTTTTAAAACAAAAGACTTTCTAATGTTGTGGAGGAGAAGAAAATGATAAAACTGATTAATTTTACGTTTTAAAAGTTTTTAAAAAAAATTTTATTTTTTTATTTTAAATTAATATTTTTTTAGTATTTTCATATCATTTTAATATATTGATATTAAAAATAATTTTTTAAAAATAAAAAAAAATTATGTTAATACATTTTTAAATAAAAAATAATTTAAAAAATAATAACAACTATATTTTTTAAATAAGAAGAAGAAATGTAAAATATGTTACTTTTGTGTCTGGTTTAACTTATTTATGACTCTATTTAAAATTGGTTTCTACTTGGTGAGACCGGATAAATTTATACACTTGATTTATATATATATATATATTTTTTGAGAACAAAATCTTGTTATTAGCCGATTAAACATGGCTTGTCGGCTGGTGCGAGCTGCCAATTTAAAAATAATATGTTGCAAATTATCCAAAAAAATCTTGATTTTTTCTAAGATAACTTTTGGTTGTTGTCGTATATTTTTATATATAAAAAAAGGTGAATAAAAAAATCATTCTATTATTTATTTATGATTTTCTTAATAATGTAACTTTAGAAGAAGCATCTAGCACTCTTGAATATTTATTTATCCTCCATGTATAAAAGTATAATTTATTAATTATTATCATGATAGATTTCATTCTTATATGAGTATTTATGATTTTTTTTCTCTCTCATTAGTTTAATAGATTAATAAGTGGTTATAAATTCAAACAATTAACTACTTTCTATTGATTTCATGATCACATATATTTGAAAGAAGTTTTTTAATAAAATAAAACTAAAAACAAATGGAGTCAAAACTTATCACTTATTCAACTAATTAAATCAATTTACATCTCAGTCCATCAAAAATCTATTTTTAAATCCGGTTGACGGCATCTAATAATTTCTGAAAACATTATTACTAAATTTATCTTTAATTGTTTAGGAATTAAAAAAAATAAAAAAATAAAAACCTAAAAATAGTATTAGCCCTGCAAATTAATTATGTAACTTGATTTATGTTAAGTTTCAAATTAAATTTGATTCTATAAATTTGAATTAACTTAATAGATTCATTCACAATCAAAATAATCAGGTTGAAATTTAATTTGTTTTTTAAAAAAATTATATAAAAAATATTATTTTAAATTATTCTAGAAGTTTATTTGAAAATATGATAAGGATTGCATTTTAAAGTATTTTTGTTCAATAATATATTAAAATAATTTTTTAAAATTTATTTTTGACATCAACTTATTAAAATTATTTAAAATTACTGAAAAAATTAATCTTAAAAAATTAAAATTTTAAACAAACATTATTTTAGCCAAAAATGACAAACGGGGTTTAATATGGCTAATCCATCACCCGGAATTTTAATAACTTTGCTCGACAGGTTTAAGAAGCGGCAATTAACCAACTCGAAAAGAGGTTTAGATGACGTGTGATGCACCAGGGAGCATCGGCAACTCCTGGCCCTACAAATTTCCCATCACATGACGTTGATTAAAACATAACCATCCATTCTTTCCTCAAATCATCAACAAAAGATCAAACGGTCGCTGCAGATTCTCTTTTTTCTGATTGTGAAGGGCCCACTTTCTCTGACTTCATAGACACGTTTCGATTTTTCATGGCGTTTCTTCCCTGGAGTCCACTTCTTGGAATGTACGTAAGCACCACGTTTATATTCTATCCAGTTGGCTTGGGGTTCGAGCCGCCGCCGCCACTACGCCAGTAACTATTTTTTATTACTTTATATGTTAAAAATAAATAAAAGAACTGAGTCCTAATTTTCTGACGATATCCCAATAAATTTAAGCGTTATTTCTTAAGACAGAATTAAAATGGATTGAATTAATCAATTTGTTTATAAAACAAGCTAATTGGATAAAAAAGCTACCATGCATTGAAGACTTTATGTATGTAATTTTTAAAGTTCGCTATTTTTTAATTTAAACCATGTTTTTGTTGGTATAAAATATTTTTATAATTATTTTTTAATTTTTTTGTGTAAAACATTATATAACAAAACTCTTTAAAGTAAAATTGTAATTAATCCATAAAATTATTTTATTCATTGAAAACAATATTTTTAGTGCATAAAATTTTGTATTTTTGTTTATATTTCTAGTGGTTAATTTACATATATTATTTAATTATTATTACTATTATTATCATTGTTTATATTATTATCATATGTATTTATAGTTTTATTATTTTCTTATAACATCGTTATGTCATCACTGTGATATATCATAATTATTCTACAATTACTATATTTAAAAAATTCATAAATTTTTTTTCTCATTGTGTGGTTAATCATCGAATTAGATTGTGTTGCTAGAGTTGAAATATATAAATTCATCATGGCTTAGGTAATAATAAAAATCATCTGAGCACTTCGTTATTGGGTCAGGATTTTTATGTAAAAAATAATACTCATTGTTGCAAGTTTGTTTTTGTTTTTTTCTTAAATCCTGTAACATCGAGTTATATCTATAACTAGAATAAACAAACTAGTTTTATTTAAATTAAATGATGAGCAAAATATAACAAATATAATTTAATTTACAACTAATTAAATATTAAAAAAAATGAGATTTAGTAAAAGAAACAAAACAAGAAATAAGTTAAGTTATTTTTAGTTTCGCTAAACCTATGATTCTAAGTTATGGAATTACAATAACTTATTAAAAAACAAAAAAAGTAAAAAGAATTACTAAGTGATCTTTTAAATAAAAACCAATGATGAAAAAAAAAAAACTAAAAAGAAAGTAAACTAACTCTTACAATTTTCTTGTGCTTCTAGAGGGAGTGTTACAGCTCAGCTCATTAATCACATTAATCAGCATTCAATAGCTGGCTAGCATGTCCCCGTAATATGCAGTGGTTTTTTTCGCAGGGGAAAGAAAAATGGTGGATTTGAAAAGGAAAGCAGCACCTTCTTGGTGCCCTTTTTCATAGATTTTTTGTCACTTAGAAGGTAAGTTTCAACAATTGTTTTGACCCTTTCATGACTCCCAAAGTCTTTAGATCGACTCATTCCCAAGTATCCCAGTTGTGAATGGTCAATTATGTTTGGCTATATATTAGCCTCATAATATATCTCTCTCTCTCTATATATATATATATAGTAATGTAGGGCATATATGCATGCATTTGTAGACTTCCATCAAAATTCCTTTGACAAAAAACGGTCGCCTCCCTTTACTCTAAGAGAAACATAGGGAACAAAGACGAATTAGAATTGGGCTCTTTCCAGACACAAAATGCCCGCACAAATATTGTCCAATTACAGGGGCTGCTGCTGCCACTTGCTGACTCCTGTGACCATGCGGAAGAAGCCGCCCTACCTCAGCCCTTTCTCTCTCAGGTTTTCTCACAGGCTCCGTTTATTTGCAGGAAATTGTTTTTTTTTTTTTAAAGTAAATTTCAGGGAAAATGAATTCCTGAAAAGTGAATTCCGAGAAAGTATTTTCCGATGTTTGATAGTGTTATGGAAAATAAACTGGAAAACACTTTCCAGTGTTTGGTTGTGTTATGGAAAATGAACTGGAAAATAATTTATTAATGAATTAATTTTTTTTTCAAGTTTATCTAATATATATAAAATATTTAATATAAAATATTTAATCACTTACAATTGTCATAACCCAATTTTGATCTTTTTATTTTTATTATTTAAAAAAAAAAGATGATGAAAAATAAAAATAAAATAAATGAAGGATGAATTAAAATTTGGGTTAAGGGCAACATGATTGGAAGTTTAAAGATTTAATTAAACTCTTGACTGGTTTAATTAATTAAATCAAGGGTTTAATTGGAGAATTGATTTAATTAAATTTTAGATTATTTTAATTAATGAAATCAAGAATTTAATTGAGTTTGAAGACTTAATTAAACTTTGATTTAATCAAAAACCCATTATTTAAATTAAATAAACAACTCTTTGCATTTTAATTCACTGCTACAGTAGCAGCGAATTATAATTCAATGCTACAACAGTGAATTATAAGTCGCTGCTACTGTAGCAGTGAATTAAAATGCGATGCTACTGTAGCTGTTAATTAAAATTCACTGGCAGCGTCCGTTAGGGAAAGTATTTTCCTTTCTTTATCAGAAGGAAAACACTTTCCTACGGGGAAAAGAAAAGTTTAAGTTGACTGGAATTGGAAGAAATTGGTTTTCCTTTGACTTATTTTCCTGATAGTCACCAAACATGGGAAAGTGAGGAAAATGAATTTCAGGAATTTATTTTCCTTGAAACAAACAAAGCATAAAGAATCAAGGGACTAGAAAACAAGAATAATAAAGAATTCATGAAAAGTAACGACCAGGAGGAGGAGGAGGAGGAGGAGGAGGAGGAGAATCATTGTTGATTTCTCTCGTTCTCTGGTCAGAGATTACCCACTAAAGCACACTGTGCAACCGCGTAAAGACACGATAAAACAATAAACATTGACCATATGCCAAGAAAATCAAGTGTGCTCACATAAATTTCGCAAATAATTAGGATAAATTTGAAAGGGTTTGGTTCTTGCAGCACATGGGGGATCTTACTTGGCCAGACATATCCAAATTAATTAGAGTTTTTTCTCTCCAAATATCCTAGTTTCTATCTGGCAATACACCTGGGATGCATTTAAAATGTAAGAACATGAGTTTCTTAATTAGTTAATATTTTGTTTAGCCTCAAACTCTTATAGAATTAAGAACATCTCTAAAATATTATCGAACGCTCATTTAACACACACACACACACACCAAAGTAATTAATATTTTTATATCTAATTACTTTCATTCGTAGAAATATATATTTCTATACATGAAATTAACACTTACATATAAATAAAGTGTGAGACGTAATATTATTTTCGAAACGGAAGAAAGTATGGATCAATGATGATATCGATGGGTGATTTATTCTCTCTAAATAATAACGTCCATATTTTGATCTAGATGATAAATAAAATCATTATCGTGCATTTTAAAACTGTTTTTTTTCCCTGTAAATCCTATTTTAAAACAATATAAACTCATTTTAAAACTGTTTTGAAAAGATAGATTTATTCTATGTATTTGTATCGATTTTTTCAACTAAATTCAATTAAAAATATTAATTTCTTCAACTAAATTCATCTTCTATATCTTTTTTATTTGTTTTGAAATACTAATTAAACACATTATACTCACACTTGCCATCACGTATATATTTTTTTAAAAAGATAATAAAGATAGAAATTACATATCTTTCTTTGTAAATCCTATTTTTAAAAAATAAAATTTCATACTAGAACTGTTTTAAGAACATAATTTTTTTTAAAAATCATTTCTTCAACTACGCACGGCTTCTGTATCTTTTCCCTCGCTGTGAAACACTAATCGAACACGTTATGCTCACACTGTGCCGTCATGTGTTTTCTTCTTATTCTTTCTTTACACTCTTTTTTGTAACCGAAAAAAACTAAGATAACGATAGAATAGCAAAAGACAAGAATGTCCCTTCTCATTTCTTGATATGCTAGTAAACAACGAGAACACCAACCCAAGAAGACACCACAAATACCCTCTCAAGTCTCAAGTGTTTCCATCTTTTGCTTTTAAGACCAGTTTGCTAGAAAGTGAGAGTTGTTGATTTTTCCTTCAGCAAAAGACTGCATAACTCCCCTTTTTCCCCCTCTTTAATCCATGGATACTGCTACTCAGTGGGCACAGGTAAAGACACCGTCTTTTTTCTCTACACACAATCATGCTGTTCTTTTCCCTTTTCTCCTTTTCTGGGTTGGGGTTTTCAAGGCTAATTAGAATAGTATTTATCTTTTGGTTTGGTGGTATGTATGTTTTTTTCTTGATTACTACTTGCTTGGTAGTATATGTAAAGTTCACTTTTTTCTCCGTGAGATGATGCTGTTCATCAGCCCCCACTAATGTTTGAATTTATGTGTTCTTTGTTCTTGAAAGTTGAGAGTACTGCACTTCTTTTTATCTCCACCATCTGATAAAGCACCTAGAAAAGTTTTTATAGTGTTTTTTTCCCCCTGTTGCATGTAATCCTCCAAGGGTTAACAAGTCTCCTTTTGTTTTCTTTGTCTTGTTTGTTTCCTCTCAACTTTCCTTTTCTCCATCTTCATCTACCAAATTTGGAGTGAAGAGTTGCGAGAGGGCTTTGTTTTGTGTTGTGTGAATCCTGAAATTATGGCTTTTTTGTGTCCATGGTTTTTCACTTTCAGGGGATTGGTGCTGTTAATCCAATGGAAGGTTCAAGGTCTGATGTGTTAGAGAGAAGGGCAAGGCCTCAAAAGGATCAAGCTTTGAATTGTCCAAGGTGCAATTCCACTAATACCAAATTTTGCTACTACAACAACTATAGTCTTTCTCAGCCAAGGTACTTTTGCAAGACTTGTAGAAGGTATTGGACAGCAGGTGGGTCTTTAAGAAACGTTCCTGTTGGTGGTGGTTCAAGAAAGAACAAGAGGTCATCAAGTACTCCATCAACATCAGCAGCAGGAGCAGCAGCTTCAAAGAAGTTTCCTCTTGATCTCACCCAACCAAATCTCCCTCATTCAGCTTCTCAAAACCCTAAGATCCATGAAGGTCAAGATCTAAATCTAGCTTACCCCCCATCAGCTGACGATTATAGTAATTTGTCTGAGTTTGTTGAGATACCTTTTGATACTGAAAGCAACAAAACCCACCATCAAAACCCTAATCCTTCAAGTACATCTCCCTCTCATCATCATCATCATCATCACGTCTCACCCATGGAGTTTCTCAAGAGTACTGCCATGAATTCGAGAGGATTTAGTGCTTTCATGTCAATTCCACCACTATCCGATTCAAACAACACCATGTTTTCAACTGGCTTTCCTTTACAAGAATTCAAGTCAACTCAGAATTTTTCTTTAGAAGGGCTTGAAAGTGGGTATAGTAACACTCAAGGGGTGCACGAGACTTGTGGCAGTGCAAGGCTTTTGTTTCCTATAGAAGACTTGAAGCAACAAGTTCCAAGCAATACTGAATTTGAACAGAATACCAGAGAGCAAAGAGATAGTGCTCCAGCTGGGTATTGGAATGGAATGTTAGGTGGTGGATCATGGTAATTAACAGAGATAATGGATATGGTCACAAAAATGTTTAGCCTTGTGTTTGATCTTAATATAGCCCCTCCCCCCACCTTTTGTTTTTCTTCACCTGGTGAGTGACTTGTTATATGTTGAATCAAAACTAGCTAACAGGTAGGGTTTCATGTCTCTCTCTTGCTTTCATCTCTAGCCTTACTTTCCCTCCCTTCTCTTGACTTCATCTTGCTTGGTCTTCTTCCTCACTCCTAGTACTCAATGTGGATGCATGTTTGAAGCTTATTTTAGCTACGGCTTCAAGATGGAACAAGAAGTCTACAGGCTTCACTTAAATTGAGAACAAAGAGAATATGTACTTACCTAGCTCTCTTTTGGGTTTCACGTCAAGAGTTACTTGTTGGTACCTACCTAGCTTAAGTTTGGACACAAGTGTTCTAAGTGTGTAACATGTACTGTGATGAGGATGATGTTGAACATGATTTGACTAGTTTTGTTAATATTTTTTAATTAAGAACTGGGATTTGCGGTATGGTATGATTATTGATGATTGTTTCCATATGGATTGTTCACTTTCTTGGGCTTGAAGTGAGTTGGCATGATGGCTGTCAATCCTTTACAGCACTTTTCGTGTTTCTCCTTTCTCTTTCTCTTGCTTTTTTGCTTGCCAACAGGTCCTGAAGTGTCGGGTCTTGTCAGCATCATCTTGGTCTTTGAGATTCTTCCACCCCTTAAAGCAATCTTCATGAGGCAAGGTAGGATCTGAAGGAGAATAATTAACCACCAGATCACGACTTGGTATGACCCATGAGCCATTTCTCCACATGGTATGCCACTTTCTCCCCATAGGAGATCTATGCAAGCTTCTTTTGATAACACATATCGCTTGCTTTCTAATATCAATCTAATCAAGGGTTCAATTCTGCATTTTTCCCTTTTTAATATATGAATTACTCCACTTTCTTTTCAATTATTCAACTTCATTATTCTAGCACTCCTGCTTATTTGATCCTCTTATATTTTGGAATGCGCTTTTTGATCCTCTTATTTCCCCTATTCTATCTTTCCACCAAGGAGGAGGGTTGCGGTAGGTTGACACACAATGTAAAACTTACTCATGTCTTTTATATAGATATATATGTGTGTGTGTGTGCTATTTGATCCTTAGCTACAAGATTTTCCTATTTTAGACACTCAATTTGAACTCTTCGCACAACATTTTGCCCCAATTCTATGAAAGACAATTGCTTGCCCGCTTTTTTTCCCATTTAATATTTAAATACAAAGAAGCTCTAGCTTGAACTGGCATTCACCTCCTGTCTCCTTAGTTAGGCCCCACAAACATTCCCCTCGGTTACTCTGCCAAGGAATAATGTTCTCCACTAAACAAAGCAAATCCTTCAAAGAAATATATATATATATATATATATATATATCATCACCATACTCCCATCATTAATTTACAAGAAAATAGTATGCACATCCTGCGTAGATTATACAGTTGTTACTGCATTAATTTATGCACTGTGGACACCTTGAAGCCGTTAATGGAGGTGGGGTGACCCTTTGCTTGCTAAATAATTATGTTTCTAATAACTTGTTCTGCTGAGTTGTTCTTATAAATTTGTCAATGAAATTGACAGATATTTCATGTTTCCTTTTCTAGTGTCGGTGACCGATTATAGAGAATATTTTTAACCCTTCCCGTGGAGAGGGCAACTTGCCTTTGCCCCCGGAATCAGTGGTTGAATTTTAGGCACTTCGAATTATTTGATGAACCCGTTGTATGGTGGCAAAGAGCCCTTTCTTTAACAAGATCACGGCAGAATAAGAATATATGCGGTTCTTGTGTTGCGGCAAGAGTTAATTTCTTTTTTTCACACTGGTAGACCTTTTAGTCATAAGATGAGGATCTTGATCGAGTCTTCAAACAAATCTTTGTCTACACTCGAACAGTTCCCTATCTCCATTAGATTTCTAAGATTTCGAAAGGTTTTTAATTAAGGTTTTCCATCCATATTCGTTGATGGATTCCCTTCAAATCTTAACCTTTAAAGTGGGAATTTTGTAAAGATTTTACATAAAAAGAAAAAACCTCAATGGGAAAATTTTTAACTACGGCACTCAATGAGACTTGTTATAATTTGGAGGCTAGCTTAAAGTTTGTTCTTCGACTCCATCGTTATCTTCTTATATCTTCATTTTATTTTTTGCACCTAACCCCATGTAATGCATGTCGTCCTCAATTGCACCGACTCCATGCAAACAAGGAAATTGCTTACATAGATAATTACACTTTCCATGCTGGATCCACATGTTGATGCCGGCTGCAACCTCATCAGGGTTTTACCTATAAAAGTTTCTATACTGCTGTAAGACACTAAATGCACACAACCACGAGTGCTATCCAAGTATGCATGAAGATAAAAGCGTGTTTTGCACTGTATTTTTTAAAAAAAAAATTTAAAAATTGAATTTTCTTTTTACTTTGAATTAACATGTTTTTATATGGTTAAAGTAGCTAGTATCTGCAGAAGCCAGTGATGTCCCCGTCTATAGGTCACTCATTGTCACGGTAATTATTTTAGAACTACTGCTGGAGTACTTGATGACAATGGACACCTGAAAGCTGCCTAGCTCTTGATCATAGCAGACAGTGATGGAGTTAACATTCATTAATTATCTTTGAATTTCAGAATGTTGTCCGCTTTAAGTAGCCTCTTAGCTTGGCTGGAGAACCATGGGCCAAATCTTTCAGTTTTTTTTTTTAGTTCCTAATGTAAAATCATATTATTTATCAAATGTATTCTTCATTATTTTGTGTTCGGCAGGGGGTTGTGATTGGCGAATGCTAAGCTAGAAATATAAAATTGGAAGAACCATAGAATGTATTGAGAAGCCAAAATCATTTATACAAGCAAAAAAATTTGAATAAATTTCAATGATATAGAGTTAGGCTACATTTATTTACTTAAAGTTTTTGTGTTTGTGGTGAAAAACACGTAGTATGGTGTTTGACAACACACTAATTTATGTTTTTTATTGTGAGATCCATTAAAAAATTGAGTTTGAATTGTAGTTTTTAAAAAATAGTTTTTAAATGTTTTTGTAATTGAGTTTCGTAAAACTCTGTTTATTTTTATGTTTCAAAAACATTTTTGAAATAAATTAATTTTTTTTACTTTAAATTAATATTTTTTTTTATGTTTTCAGATTATTTTGATGCGTTGATATCAAAAATAATTTTTAAAAAATAAAAAAAATTATTTTGTTATGTTTTTAAGTAAAGTACTTTGAAAAGTAACCACAACCACAACCACAAAACTACCAAATATTTTATATATGTTTTTTTATGTACATAAACCTCAACCACATTTTTTATCAAACACGTATCTAAATCCAACTAACTATATTTTTTTAAAACTTATTTTTTTTTAAATCACTATCACAAAAATTACCTAAAAATAAAATCACTCTTAATGCTTTGATGACCAACTTTTTTGATCGAAAACTGCAAGGCTATGATTAAAACCAGGGGCGAAATTAGAGAAGGTAAGCAGGGCCAGACCCTGAAAACATTTAAAATTTTTATATTATTTAATATTTAAATATGAAATAGTATAATATTTTTATTTTAAATAAATAATTTTTTTAATAATATATCTTATTATATTAATTTTAACCTCCTCTATTAAATACTACCAACTCCGCAACCTTCATCAATTAATGTTTAATGTAAAGTGTCATGGTTGTGTTGAGGTGTAAAGTGTTTATATATATATATATATACAGCCTCGAAGTTTGAGTTAGCTAAGCATGCACAAATCCACTCCATGGTAGATTAATGCACAACAAGGGGCCAATAATCATCGAGAGAGATACCGCAGTTGCACTCAAAAGGTCTTGACAGCAATGACGTTAGACGGGCAAATATTTAAACAAAATTCCTAGTATTATTCTTGAGCTTTATATTATAGAGCTAAGCGAGATTTCAACTGGCCTATTAGCTCAGTTGGTTAGAGCGTCGTGCTAATAACGCGAAGGTCGCAGGTTCGAAACCTGCATGGGCCATGTCTTCATCTTCTTTTTTATTTGGATGCTAAAATTAGGAATAAAAAAGAAAGGATATAAAGGAAAAATATGAGAAAATAATTCTTTGACTTTCCTTTTTCTAGATCTAAATTGTTAGAAAAGCTATGAAAAAAAATAAAAATTGATAGAAGTTTGACCACAAAGAGTGCTGGGGGTGACCTGCACATGTTTTTGGGTTCCTTTTTTTTTTTTTTTTTTTTTCCGGCAGACTTTTGTATTTGCTATTTCTTAAAGGTCAAATACTTGGCAGCGAACATTTCTTTTTGGTAATCATATTTTGCTTTTGATTTGGGAAAGGTCACCTACCATCGTCATCATATTATTCATAATTTTATCAATCTGGTGAGTTTTCTCACAGTTTATTGTGATTTCTCTCTGAAGGTTTTTGTATCACAGGTAGAGGAGGCCATCAAGTTTGTACTCCACAGCGGTTGGTTGCTGAGGAAATTGTTTCATTACTTGAGGAAAAATGATAAGTTGACTATCGAAGCAAGCATCAATCTAGCTATTGATCATCTCATGCACTGCGTTTTCTGAGATGTGGTGAACTACCAAATTTTCGTTCTGCTACCCTTTGTATTTTTCTTTTATATATTTTAGATTAACATTATGGGTATCTATATCAGCTTTATGCACATCGATTAATTTTATAATTATAAAATTAACAATTATATAATTATATAGTAGTTTTTAAGTTTGTAAGACTCAAACTGATGATTTTTAGAAGGTAAATTTAGAACTTAACTAGTTGAGCTACATTCCTAGCTATATTTTTCTTTTTTTATCAAGCTAATTGTGTTGATTTTGCAAGCAATTGTCTTGAAATTTGCCTTCTTTTTCTTTGCATGTTATGGTATCATGTTCGGACTTGCTGGTCAAATATCCAAGATCTATGCATTTATTGGAACTCAACGTGCAGCAGCCATGTTCATATGGCACTGATCATCTGCATGCAGCTTGACATGTGTCTGTGAATGCTAGCGAGAGCACCTACTGAGAGGAAGAAGGTTGCTCAAGTTGCATTGTCTTGGTGTGTATTAATCTGGCTTGTATTTTCCTTTTTACTTGTTATAGCAGAGGCTAGTTTCTTGTCTGACAGAGAAGCTGGGGATCTTGCTCACCGTGCTATCGTGCAGTTTCTTCATCGTTCATTTCTGCTCACTTATTCTCCCCGGCCGGTACCCAAAATGCGAGACACCTGCGGCTCCAAGTTTCCTCTGACAGGGAGAGCTCGATGCAGTAGCACGATCGAAGGGACCGAGCTCCCTAAATCAAGTTGTCTCAATGGAGATTTGGACCTCATTTGCATTTGCTCTTAAAAGGGAGCTTAAATCTATAATGTACAGAGAAGTTCTATCAGTAGCAGTAGCTCCATCTTGTCTAGGGCTATTTTTGCTTAATAGCTTTTTTTATTTATTTATTAAAAAAGAGTAAAATAACACGGTTTAATAAGAATTGGCAGAATAATATAATTTATATATTTCTTAATTGAAAAACATAATTTTTAAACTTGTTACTATTGACATTTTAAATATATTATAAAATAAGCTGTACAAATTACGATGATGAGAAAAGAGAAATAAAAAATAAAAAGATTTTAAAGATACACTAAAACTCCTTATAAAAATAACAACAAAAAAACATCAATTAGACATTTCAAATATAATAAAATGAGTTGCATAAATTATGATGATGAGAAAAAAAAGAAATAAAAAATGAAAAAGTCTTTTGAAGATATACTAAAGCTTTTTAAAACAACAACAAAAAAAACATTAATTAGAAAATGAAGTTTAGATTTTTCCTAATAATGAAAATTTCAACAAATCTTATTTAATTTAATTATTGCAGCTTACCGTGTACACAATAATTGTAATATAATAAAAAATATTATTAAATTACTTGCATATTTAACCTGTGTTTGATATTAATATATAAAATATATTTTGCTTGAAAATATATTAAAATATTTTTTTTATATCAACACATTAAAACTATCAAAAACACTAAAATAAAATATTAATTTTTTTCAAGTAAAATATAATTTTAAAAAACATTAAAAACTACTAAATTTTCAAATACTCCATTAGTATTTAAGAGCATTTCTAGTAAATATAAAATCTTAAGATAACGTACGTTTACCGTATATGTGTAAAAAAACATGTGATGAGCGCCAAGAACGCATGATGTATCATCTTGGCTTTGTTGATTTTACACCCATTATATTAAAGGGAGTCAGTACATATTATTATTTATATTATTATTTCTGATGCAAATGAAATTGTCGTGCATTGTGAATTCTTGAAGCTGACGGAAGTAACAACAAATTTAACGTCTTTTAAATAAAATAAAAAATATATATAAATAGTAACTTGATAGCTACGAAAATTTACCCTCTAAAAAAATTAATAAAATATTAGCATGATTTAATCATTAAATTAAAAATTATATCAATTATTATTCATTATTATAGATTAGATGATTGACCAAAATCTAGTACATCAATGTTAAAATAAAGATTTAGACTTATCTAAATTTGGCTAAATATGTGGTTGGCCGCGTTAATAAATGTATTTTTAGAATGTATTTGACTTTATAATTAAAATGTTATTTATTAAAAAATTATTTTTTTATTTAAAAAATTATTTTTAATATTTTTTGATAGGTTGATGTTAAAATAAAATTTAAAAAATAAAAAATAGTATTTTAATATATTTTTAAATAAAAAATATTTTAAAAAGTAATTATTACATGAAAGAATTGTTATGTCGATTTAAAGGGTTGGAATTAACAAAAACTAAATATCTGAGGACCATATGATGTAATTCCTAATTCACCCGTTGAGCAATTTGCCATGTTTATGTGTTCGACTTTTCATGCCTGTTTTCTTGCAAAGAGAAGGGCACCTTGTCCTGTCCATGAGCCAAAATGACTAGCCAACTGCTGGAACCCATTGCTTGCCCACCATCACCACTTAACCATGTCCCCAACATTCCTCGTAACCTCACTGCCCTTTCCTTTCAGAAACTGAAACAAGCCCATCAACCGGTTAATATTTCTCAGCAAAAAAACCAGTCCAATTTCTCTCTACTAGACAATAAGCCATTAAATACAAGCAAGTATGCTTCAGTTCTTGATTCTTGTAAATGCCCAAAACTGGGAAAACAGGTTCATGCTCACACAATCAAAACTGGGTTTGATGCTGATGGATTTGTAGATACCAAGTTGCTTCAAGTGTATGCAAGGTGTGGTTTGTTAAAAGATGCAGACTTTTTGTTTGAAACGATGCCAATGAGAAACTTGCATTCATGGAAAGCAATTCTTAGCGTGTATTTGGATCATGGGCTGTTTGAGGAAGCGTTTTTACTCTTTCAAGTATTGCAATTTGACGGTGTTGAATTGGATTTCTTTGTGTTTCCCTTAGTGTTTAAGGCTTGTAGTGGCCTTGGTAGTGTAGAACTAGGGAGGCAGTTACATGGGTTGGTGATAAAGTTTCGGTTCTGTTTGAATATTTATGTGAGTAATGCTTTGATAGATATGTATGGTAAATGTGGAAGCTTGGATGATGCTAAGAAAGTTTTAGTAAAGATGCCTGAAAGAGATAGTGTAACATGGAATTCTGTCATAACAGCTTGTGCTGCTAATGGGATGGTTTATGAGGCATTGGAGTTTTTGGAGAAAATGAAGTCTTTAGATTATTCAATGCCAAATGTTGTTTCTTGGAGTGCAGTTATAGGAGGCTTTGCCCAGAATGGTTATGATGAGGAAGCCATAGAGATGCTATTCAGAATGCAAGTTGAAGGGCTTGCACCGAATGCTCAAACCTTGGCGAGTGTTCTTCCAGCATGTGCTAGATTACAAAGGCTTGACCTTGGAAAGCAACTCCATGGTTATATCACGAGACATGATTTTATCTCTAACCCTGTCGTGGTGAATGCATTAGTTGATGTGTACAGGAGGTGTAGTGATATGGGAGGTGCGGCTAAGATCTTTTTAAAATTCTCAGTGAAAAATGTACTATCTTGTAATACAATGATTGTTGGGTATTGCGAAAGCGGTGATGTCTCCAAGGCCAAGGAGCTCTTTGATTGCATGGATGTTTTAGGAATAGAAAGGGATTTAATTTCATGGAACTCGATTATTTCAGGACACGTTAGAAACTTCATGTTTGATGAAGCTTTCAGCATGTTTCAGAATATGCTAATGGAAGAAGGGATTGAGCCAGATTCTTTTACTTTAGGGAGTGTTTTGACTGCTTGTGCTGATACAAGTTCTTTGAGGCAAGGGAAGGAGATACATGCCCAAGCCATTGTCAAGGGCTTGCAATCGGATACCTTTGTTGGTGGGGCTCTGGTGGAAATGTACTCTAAATGCCAGGACCTAACGGCTGCCCTGATGGCTTTTGATGAGGTGATGGAGAAGGATGTGCCAACATGGAATGCTCTGATCTCAGGCTATGCTCGCAGTAACCAGATTGAAAGAATTCAATATCTTCTTGAGAAGATGAAAGGAGATGGTTATCATCCAAACATTTATACATGGAACAGCATCCTTGCAGGTCTTGTGGAAAACAGACAGTTAGATTTAACAATGCAGTTGTTCTCTGAAATGCAGATCTCGAAGTTGAGGCCTGATATTTACACAGTTGGAATAATTCTCCCTGCTTGCTCGAGGTTGGCCACTCTTGAGCGAGGAAAACAAGCTCATGCACACTCAATTAAATGTGGTTATGACACAGATGTCCACATAGGAGCAGCCCTTGTGGACATGTATGCAAAATGTGGAAGTTTAAAGTATGCACAGTTAGCCTATGATAGGATATCAAACCCTAATTTGGTGTCCCACAATGCCATGCTTACTGCATATGCGATGCATGGACATGGGGAGGAGGGAATTTCTCTCTTTCAAACAATGCTGGCCTTAGGTTTTATACCAGACCATGTGACTTTCCTGTCTGTTCTCTCTTCATGTGTTCATGTTGGATCAGTCGAGACAGGCTGTGAGTTTTTTTATTTGATGGGGTATTATAACGTTAAACCCACTTTAAAACACTACACATCTATGGTTGATCTTCTAAGTCGTTCAGGACAGCTTCATGAAGCTTATGAGCTTATAAAGAAAATGCCTGTGGAATGTGATTCAGTTTTGTGGGGTGCTTTGCTTGGAGGCTGTGTTACTCATGGTAATATTGAGTTGGGAGAAATTGCAGCAGAGAGGCTGATAGAATTGGAGCCAAACAATAGTGGAAACTATGTATTACTGGCTAATTTACATGCTTATGCTAGGAGATGGACTGACCTAGCAAGAGTAAGAGGCATGATGAAGGATAGGGGAATGCACAAGAGCCCTGGATGCAGTTGGATCGAGGACAAGAATGAAATTCATTCCTTTCTTGCTTGTGACAGATCTCATAAGAGAGCAGAAGAGATTTATGCTACTCTAGATTACTTAGCCCTTCACATGAAAACAGGGATAGTACATGGGGAATGTAAGTATACAACAAGCTAGCATTTGATACATATACCAGCATTGTACAAATTTTTATAGCATGTGAGAATACAACTACTGTTGTTTGAAGACCTACAAACAACTTCTTTTTATGAGAGGTGACCTTCAACTTAACCATGGAAAGTTGCCTTTCCTTCGGCGATATTGGCAGAAAATCTTATCTTTAAAATTCTGTTCATGTCTAGTGACTCAAGGATCCTTACCTTCTGTGTCATGTCTCAATTGATATCTCATGTTAACAGACTAGTAGTTATTTGATAGACAAAATAATCTATTGAAATAAAATCCATTAGTCATTACATAGAAAAACTATACATAATGTTTATTATGCAATTACAGAAGTATGATGAAAGATTTTGCTACAAAAAAGTCAACTAGAAATTTCAGAGCAAAGTTTTCATCTTCTATGAAATCTGGTGTTATTATTATTAGCAGCTTACTCTCAAAGTAGATAGAAACAGCCTAGGTGCAATAAATTCATGATGGTAATGATATTAAATGTGACTGAAATATAATATGATTAGTTTAAGAGAAATAAGATTCTAATTTCACATAACACAATTTGTTTAAGAAAAAGATGTGTAGAATGTCACATAAATTGGTGAACACAAAATAGATGGCATGATTTGTTTGAGAAACAAAAATTTTATATAAAACGTTTAGATGATAACAACTATAGGCACAAACATTACTGAAAACTTGCAAGTCTAAACTTTAAATAACCTCCCTTATTCCATGACATGCAGTAAGAGATATTATGTTTCTAAGCTTGTTGTTGTCAACGTAAATAACGACAGTAAAGTCATTCTATATCTCATGTTCTTTTGGGCACTATGTGAATGGTCAAACCAAATTTGGTAAACATTGAATATTTCGATTGTATGCAATTGAAATTAAGTACCAAAACTGGCATACATATCACATGCAGAGGCAGAGTGGCTGTGTGTAGCACATAAAGCCCCTCGTTTCCATAAGTGTCTCTTCTGTTTCCTGCTCTGTGAAAAAATGAAGAAGCAGAAGCTGGGTGTTAGCTTGGCATTAGGCGTTGTGGGTTGTTTTAGTGGCTGTTGGTATTTTGGCTCTGTGTTTTTATTGAGAGTTTTGAGATATTTTCAGCAATGGAACCCCATGAAGCAGATGTGCCTTCTGGATAGAATGTTACTGCTTAAAACCAACAATCCCTCTCATGCAGCCAAGAAAACCTAGGGCACCAGCATGGTAAGATTTCATTCGCTCACTTTTCACTTGTGTATGCCTTATGGTCACGATGAAAAGGGAGATCATAAAATAAACATCGCAGGTGCTTTTCTTGTCCATTTTGTGCTTCCTTTTTAAATGGGCAGTGATAAATGGTCATACTCAAGTCTAAGGGATTCAGTAGAGTGGAGGATTTATGCCTTTTTGGTTAGAATTTGGCTAATAGAAGTGTTTACTTCCAAGACTATTTTTATCCATTCATTTGGTGCACTGAGCTCAAATTTCATGGTGAAAGCAGCAAATATTTGATCGTTGCTCTATGCTACTAAGCGCAGGGATTTGAGGTCTAGAAGAAAAATCCATCTTGATTTTTAGGCATACTTTATGCTGTAAACATATAAAGACAGGCTTTACCTGTCTTCCTTTTTGCTCAGTCAACAAGGTGTGCATGATTTTTGCTATTTGCGCATATGCCTTGAAAGATGCTACAATTTTCCCAGTTTCTGTTCTGCTTAATTAAACTAATATGCTAGTAATGATATCTAAAGGATTTGTCGTGGCAACTTTGATACAAGGATATGAAGGAAAGTAAGATGAGGATTTGGGATATGAAGGAAAGTAAGATGAGGATTTGGGATGTATAGAAAACATACATGAATGCTGGTGAATTTATTTGTCTATCATCAGGATAAGGAAATCTATTTCCATTTAATCAAGTTTATGTCTGTTTCATCAAAATGATGGAGAAGATAGATGAGGAGAGCATAACAATGCAGAAAACTTGAAATTTTTAGGCAACAAGTGGGTCTAATATTGTTTACTGGTTTATTGCTTGCTTTCTGCTATGACGTGTGGAGGTACTTTCTCCCTTGCGGAGTAGCATGTTTTTATGCAGTTGCAACTGAGTAACTCAGTCAGAATTCATGTATATAACACCCCCCCCCCCAACAAATGATTGAGATTGAAGGGTATAATTGGTTGACAGTATTTAGACTTCCAAGTTGTTTTTTAGAATTTTGAGAATTGAATCATTAGCAAATATACATCTGCGTGTCTGCATCTTGCAGAGTATGGCCAGTAGTTTTTGAGAAGATGGTAAAAAGGGGAGGTCAAAAATTGAGGGGTTAGATCAATATGCAGATTCAAGGCCATGATTATGGATATCTCCAAAAAAAACTCAAATTCGAGGAGCAGGAAGAAAGTTGAAATGTCAACATGAAGAGAGGAATTCCTCAGATTTGATTATTTCTTTGAATTTCTCCATTATTGACATTTAATCTCTCTGTTTCATGATTTTCCAACGAGGCACAGGCGCGACAGTATTTTGGTAGTTCATCTGATGTGATCATTGTAGAAGTTGTTTCATCTTATTTTACCTTTGGTAATTAAACGGCAGACATTATTATTGGGAATGGTCGCTTTTAGGAATTTAGCTAGCCAGATAAGGTGTTTGCTAACCATCATTGTGGCTTGAGGTCCAACTATGTGGGAGCCAAAGTAGGGATGTTACTGTGGTCTAATGTTGCAACCTAACACACATTCCCAGCTAAGTTTCCAATCCATCGAACTCATGGTGCATGAATGCCTGGACTCTGGCTTGTGTTCTCCCAGCTTGTGCTGGTGTACAAAAGCCATGAGAAAAAATTTCCACGGTCATATAACAAAACATGGGTTTTTGTCTACCCCTTTGACGGATAATGAATTGAGGATGTAGTGACATACTTAAATCCTCTCAAATTTGGATATTTAAAAAAAACTAAATTATTACGTAAATTTTTTTTAATGAAAAACTAAATTATCATGTCACGGTTCAATCTCATGCCTCGAGTGGTTGGATTTAGTTGTATTAATCGATCGATTATTTCATACCAAAATTATAATTTTATAAAATTTTTCTTTCAAATATATTTTATGAGTTAAAATTATATTTGTCCAACTTTAAAACTAAACTATAAATTTTAATTAAAATTTTAAAAAGTTATTATTCATTCAATAATAGATTATTCTGAGCAGTTGGGTATGAGTTTATCATAACTAAATGACGGTTTGCCCCAAACAAATTATGTAGATGGCCTATCAGATGCATTTATAAATCAGTGAGACATGTCTAGATGTAAAAGAAAATTTAGTCGTGTAAAAGAACCGTAACTTTTGATTTGATCATAGAATCATAATCAAATTTTTACAAGAGTTTCTAGAAGTTGTTTTCTCTAAAATTGTCATTGCGTCCTAATACAAATCATCGAATATTTAAATATAAAAAATCTTGTTAAAGCTTCTCGATTTTGATAATTTTTAGATATTTCTTGTTATTTTTGGAATTAATTGATCGATTGCATTAACTATTATAAACCGGTCAAACAGTTAAGTATAAAAATTGCACAATTTGAAAAACTATTTTTTTTTGTTTTGTGTATTAATTCCCCAATTTATCCCTCAAAATTCTCAATGTATCTTTTATAAGACAATGATTGTTGGCTATTCTGAGAGTTGTGATGTCTCCTAGGCTAAATTATCAACTAGATGTTAGAATTTTACTTTTCCAGCAGCTTGAGATGATTTTGCTGTACTATTATATTATCATCAGATTCATCTGCTCATTCATTCTTATTTTATCTAAAAAAATAATAAATAAAGAAGATGGCTAAAAAATCCCAACTTTTTTTTAATCTTAGTTTAATTTAATTAAAGGTTACTTTGACCTCTCAAAATTAATACTAAAAATTATGAAGAACATAGACTGATTACCAAATATTTTGAACCAAGCAAAATATTTTCACAACAATGAAATTCTTTAACATGCATGGTAACAAGATAGAAAACAATAAATTTCACTTCACAGAAACATGACATGCAAACTTAGTTTATCATCCCTAATGCAGAATTAGGACTAAAGGACTCTTACTTTCCTGAAGTAGATAATCATAAGTTGTCAATGCCAATGAATTCCTTTAATATTATTTATGTCCCTTTTTTGCACCATACAAATATTGCATGATCAAAAAGCAGATAGAGCATTAAATAAAATCTTTTTCTTGCAGTTTTGTTCATTAATTTTTAGTGCCAAAAATGGCATCTATATCACATGGGATAGGAGCTTAAGTGTGCAAAGCCAGTCATGCTTGAAGCACCAATCTGCCAAAGCTGTGAACTGCAGCAGAAAAGGTCACTTAGTCAAAAACATAAATCACAGTTTTCTTCTAAAACAAGGTGGGTTGTTACAGAGGTTGGTGATATTAGTTCCTGTGAAGAGAACTCTGAGAAGCTTTTCAACAATGGAATGCTATGGAGAAGGAAGAAGACTTAGAGGGAAAGTTGCTGCCACTGAAGCTGAACAACCCAGGAACCATGTCTTACAGTCAAGAAATCCCTGGAACACTAACATGGTAAGATTTCTTACACCATTTTCACTTGTATATTCCTTTTGGTTGCCAAGAAAAGAGGAGATCATGAAAGAAAATTGGTTTGTTTTCTCTGTCTCTTTTCGCTTCTTTTACTTTGATGGGTTTTAAGAAGTGAGAATAACGGAGGTCATATGCTCAGTCATTATGAAGATGGAAAAGAAAACCTCATAATGCTAGTCTTCAGCTTCAGTTGAATGGAGGGTTTTTTTGCCTGTGAATTCAAAATGATGGGAGCTCTGAGGCTCAAAATTTATTTTTTTAAGTTCCTGTCTTTTCCCAACAATCAAAACATGTTAAAATTGGAAAAGGTTACTGCTTTTCTGATCTTACCATCCTCATTTCCCTGCCTCCACTTTGTGTGTGTTTGTGGTGGGTGGTAACTTTCTAAGAATGCACTTTTGTCTTGATCATATCAGGTTTTGTTTATGTTGGTTTTAGATAATAGAAATGTTTGCTTCCAAGAATCTGTTTCTTTTATTGTTCTTTTGGCACAGTGGGCTCAAGTTTCGCGGTAAATGTGTTAAATGTTTAATCAACTGCTTGATACTAAATTAATAATGGGGTGTGAGGATCTGAGGTTCAAAAAGAAACTTCATTCTGATAATCAGCTTAGCCTCATATTGTGAGCACAGAAATGCATGTAATGAGAGTTCCCTTTACTGCTCTGGCACCTTGTCATGTGTAATTCTTGTAAGTATCTGTCGAGGAAGGATTATGGAGATCCTTTAGTTTCTGTTCCACATTATTAAACTGACAAGGTAATGCTATTGAAGGCGTTTATCATGGTAACTTTAATTTTAAAAAAAAATGAAGAGCAACAGAGCAATAAATTGAAATTTTGAGGGGGCTATACTCCCTTTCTCTAGTTTATATCTTGGCTCCCTTCTGTCGGGTCATGTTAAGGATGATGGCAATATGCAGAGGACTAGGTTGGGTTCTCTCTCCCATTTTGAGAAGTTATGTTTATAGCAGCAGGCCAGCTACAATCTCAGTAACTGTATGTGGCAATTTGTTATAGTATTTTTCTCTTTTTGATATTGACATTTGACGATGCATTGTTAAGATTACATTTTGTTAGTATCTAACTCTTGAACTTTTCTATCTTGTCAATGATCTACAGGCTTAAGCATTGTATGTGCTGATATTGATAATAGTTACACTGACAGGATATCAAATTTGTTCACTAATATATGCTTGCACCTTGCAGGGTATGACTTGCGGTAAAAGGGCAAGGCCTGAACTTGAGGGGCTTAAGCAACATGAAAGGGAGACTCGAGAAGCAAGTGTGGATATTTCTGGACAAAAGAAAACGAAATTAGTCAAATCTGAGAACCAAGAGCAAGAGGATGAAATGTCATCCGTGAAAATGGGAGTTCCAAGAAGTGAGAACCTGAGACACGAGTGGGAGAGGAGGTTTAAGACGGAGCTCCCTGAGGTGGAAACTGCTGGGACAGGGACCCCGTACACTGTGGTGTCTCCTGAGACTACGAGGAAGATGGGGGGATATGATGACGTCAATAGCACAGCTTCAGCTCCAGAGGAAGCGGGAGCAGATGATGATATACTATCTACACTTTCAGGTCCCCCTCAAGTACCTGATGCAAGTGGTCTCACAGCAGAATTGGGCGAGGCTTATGCATTGGCGATTCCTGCAGTGAAGAATGCGCTGATATCCTTCCTAATCACTAAAAAGTCAGAGGATCTAGCCTTTATGATCACTCAAGCTAACAGCGCATTCGCATCTCTTTATGCCCTCAATGCAGATTGTGGTTCGTTCTACAATAATGTGAGATCTTACATTCGTCATTGCTCTGAATTCTCTACAGCTCAGAAAGAGTTACAGGAGAACATGGAGGCTGTAGAGTTGGTGTCTTCTTATGAGAGTATTTCTGATCAATCTACTGAAGCAGCAAGGGCTGTTTCTGAAATTGAGGCAAATCTGGAAAAAGCCAAAGAGTACCTTGCTCCTCTTGAAGCAAGGTATCAAGAGACCAAGGCCTTGCTGGACAAGCTTGAGGCAGAGCTTGGACAAAGGAGAACCGAGGTGGCTTACCTGGAAGCTGAGAAGATTCAGCAGGAGGAAGCAATGGCTGAAACTGAGATAAAACATCACACCATTGCTGCTCAGGCAAAGGAAGCCAAAGAAACACTTCAATCTATTCTCCGCCAACTAGAGGCTGCTAGAGCTGCTATGGAAGAGACTAGAGCTCTCCTTTCCACTTCTTGATCCCCTCATACAACTACCATGTGCGCACACCGTTCAACTAATTTGGTTATGGGGACATTAGTACTATCGTTACCTTCTGTAAATATAGCCATTTTGGAATCTCTTTGGAATAAATTATGCAAGAAAGAGTACTTTCAACTTTAGACCCGCCATTATTGACTTGCATGCTCAGTTGAATAGGAGTCATGCTAGCGATGTTCCATCATAAATTTGGTTCAGATGATTATGGTTTACTGGCTTGTTGCTATCTAAATCATGTCCTAGTTACGGAATGCACTTGTACAATAGCAATCAACTTCCAGCTCCACAATGCACAGGCTTGCCTGTTCATATTGTAGGTAAGTGGTTAAACCACATCATGCCTGTTTTCAGACTGATTTTAGGCAGCTCGTCCTGCTCTTTTCCAGAAGTGGAGAGCTGAAGGAGTCTTTTTGCAGGATAAGCAAATGGCTATGGAAACACTTTCTAGCCGTTGCAGATAATTCGCCAACTCCAGGTAGAGATCTGTTTATTTAAGAACTGATATAGCCATTTCCATTAAATCATTAGAAGCGGTGAAAATCTGATCTTCCCTAAGATTCTCTTATTTCTATAATTCATGTACAACAAGTTTGCATGATTCATTAATATACTCAAGCTAATGGTGGCTTCACAACTCTTTGTGCCCTCGGAGCAGATTACCGTGTTTTTTACAACGCCATGACATCCTATATTCTTCTTTGTTTGGAACTGTCTTCTGCAGAGGAGCTACAGAACAATATGGAAGCTGTGAAATTGGCGTCTTGTCATGAGAAGCTTGCTCATCAATTGGAAGATTCAACGAATGGAGGCATTGGCTGAAATTAATAACAAAGCTGGGGCCATTTTTCCCCAGGCAAAGGAAGCCTAAAGAATTATCAGAATCGTAGAGCTCTTCTGTCCATTTCTTGATTTCTCCCTACAAGTCCAAGGGACGTATGCTGTCCTGTTTGATCTGATTCTTATGTTATCGTTAATGTTAACTTACTACTTTTGTAACTACAGCAGACACTGATACTAGTAGTTGTAGCTTTTAGAAATGTAAAGATGCTAGACATGGTGGTTCTAACCGATCTTGGACTTCAAGAGGTTCAACTGCATGGGAGGTATCATATTCTGATTAAAAACAAAACTACTAAATTCTGATGAAGCAGCTTAAAAAAACATGTCCAGTAATAAGATTCCAATCCATCTAAAACCTAAATGCCAATGATGCTTGGTTGTTATGGTGCATTTAATGTTGCTATTACTTCATATAAGAGAATGCACCAGTAAAGGAGCAGTGAGTTTTCTGAGAGCAATTTTACTTAATCTTTGGCTTGCTATATCATGTGAATGATGCAGGCTAGGCACCAGAAATCTGCAATTATGTTGCAGATTGATCAAAGTAAAAAATAAATGAACTCCAAATGGGTTTTATAAAACCACATCAGAAATGAGCTCTGCATCAGTCTCCTCAAGATCACCTAGTTCAGACAAGCATGTAAACCAAAGAACACCCAGCAATCTAGGATTTCATTGTTTTGCTAATCCCTGATTCGAATACAGAATTGCAGATGGACAAGTGAATAGATAACCACACCTTTGCCAGGTTCTAAGTTTCTTTTCCATCTGCTTCCAGCCAGTCAAGCAGAAACCAGGAGTCTTGCATCAAAGACCAATACCTACCACCGAGTAAGGTTGAATATAGAGCAATAACAACACCATCCTTTTCAGGCAAATCACAATTCCATTAACAAAGAAATTGAGAGTCCAACCATCTTTCATACATGAACAATGCAAGGATGAATCACTACGGACAATCGACACTCTGAATTAGTTGACAAATTCCTGTTCAAGATGAACTTCACAACAAGCAACAACGCAGCTGAATCAACACTGGAATAAATACAAGGACTCTAATGGGGTGCTACCAGTTCTCCTTGACAATCTTTAACTTCTCAAATATGAACTTCCCTTCCTTGTACTTCTGAGAAGGCTCATAAGCTCTTTCATACTTCCAGCCCAGCACCTCTTGACAATCAGCACAAGATATATCAGCAACAGTGTGGAGACCAGTCGTGAGATTCCTGTCCTCTTTAGGTCCGACGACAATGTTCATCGCATGAGAGAACAAAAAGGCTCGACCATGTCTTCCCTGTGAACAAAATTATGAAGAAGATGTTGAACATAATTCTTGTCACTGCTTCCTACCATAATATACTATATAATTCCATTGTATAGCAGGGGGGAAAAAACGGAATTACTTGATAAAAAAACTAGCTATCAGAGATTGAACTGAATACAGCAATCTTATGGACACAGAAGTAGGTATCATTTTTAGGGTTTCACATTATTGAAGACAAAAGACCCTTCATAAGACACTCGCTTATAGTAACTTGCTGATGTAAGGGTCTGTTATCACCTGATTTTCTACATAGATTTCCATCAATGGATGAGAAAAATGCTATGAACAGGATAATCTCTCACTGATAAAATGAAACCATGTCGATCTAAAGATCATTGCACAGAAAATCTATATAACATAAAGAGCACCAAGTCAAGACATACGGACAAGGAACAGCCAATTATCATAAAAAAGCAGCTGGAAGAAAATATGAAGCAACAATTTTATAAAAGATTCAAGTGATTCACCTGAAAAGCCTTAGAAATTACATCATCATGAAGTGAAACATGGTTTCGACAATTACAACAGCTGTACAACCTTGGACCCACCAATTCCGCCATTAATCAACAATGTCAAGGTTTAAACACCTTACTGATCACCAACAAAACACAAACACGAACACAGGAAACAGGAAACAAGAAACAAATAAATTCAAGATTGATCACTCACAGGGCAAGAAAATCCAAGAGGAGATGATGATCAAGCAAAATTGCAGTCTTTACTCTTTTGTGACCAAAACAAGGCTAAAAAGACAAGTAAAAGACCGTAAAGCACAAGTTCCTTTACCTACAACAAATTCAATGATGGCCCAAAAGTCTGAAACAGGAAGCCAGAAACAACGTTAGCTTACTAGTTTAGACCAAACTCTAAAGTTGAGTGTAGATTCCAGGTACGGCTATATTACATTTTTTAGAGAAAAAAAAATGTGGGGTTGATAAGGACAATGATTATTGATTGGCTTGAAAGAGTAAACCATATGAACATCAAAGATATCAAATTAATATTACCTAACCACTAACACAGCTGTAGTTAAAAAAGAAATACACAAAGGCGAAGGTAGTTTTTTAAGTACACAAAGGCAAAGGTAGAAACTTCGGACACAAATCTATGTAACTCAAGCTGTCGGTTATATTCTTTGGTTGTGTATAGGATTTAGTGTGTGTTTGTTATTGAGCAGTAGGTAATTTTTAAATGTATTTTTTATTTTTAATATTAACACATTAAATCATTGAAAATATTAAAATATATATTAAATTGATGTATTTTCAAGTTAAATGTATTTTTAAAACTCATTTAAATACAATTTAAAATTAAAAAAATAAACAAGAATTTAAAATTTTATTTGATTATGAGTTCAACTTTTGGCCTAAAAAAATGATGAAGAAACTTCCATGAGATAGCAGGCAAATAGTACAGTCTCAATTTGGTAAAAGTATGTTTGGTAATTTTAATAATTTTTATGATTACGGTTGAAAAAAATATATTTAAAAAAACTATTTTTAATTATGATTAGTTTGATTAAAATATATATTTTATTAAAATTATTATTAAGTAAAAAAAAATAAATTCAAAATATTTGGTTAAAATAGTACTTAAGTAATAAAATTACTTAAAATTACTTGTATTATTTTTTATAAAAATATATCTAAAAGCGATGTAAACTGCGCTCCACAAAAATATAATTTTTTTTATTTTGTTAAAAATTAATTTTTTATGTGTTTTGAATTGTTTTGATACGCTGATCTCAAAAATAATTTTTAAAAAATAAAAAATATATATTATTTTAATACTTTTTAACACAAAAAACACTTAAAAACAACCACATCCATACTCCCAATCAATTCTAAATATTTATATATGAAGAACTTGTACAATTGAAAAGGATAGATTGAACAGTACTTCGTTTGATATCTAATAAAAAATAATATCATAAATATTTAAAAATAGGTTTAATTTTATTTATAGAAAGCTCCTTTCCAAACTAACACATCTAAAATGAGTGGGACTCGTAAGGGGAATCCACACTGCAAGTACATGATTTTCAAAATTTACAGTATGTAGTTTAAAAAATTATTAAATTAGTATTTTTTTTTTAATTTTTTTAATAATTTATTGTGTTGTATAAAAATTAAATTAAAAAAAAAACATTTTTAAAAAAGTACAAAACGAACACGAGCCAAAACATGGTGGAGTAAGTTATCTGAGACGAGAACGCGCTGAACTTTGGTATCGTTTGTAACTTTGGTAGCGCTTAGGAAGCTCCGTGCTTGAGACGTCACAAAGCGCGTGTGAAGAGGACGCACACCCGAAATGACCTTATTGTTATTGTTATTTAAGAGTATTTGCAACAGTGCCATTATTGACTATAAAAGTCAGCGAGGAGTATCTTGGATTATCGGAAACTCATACAGTTATTATTATTAATCATTATAATTTGACAATAATATATATATATATATATATATATTTCTTAACCATTTAAATCAAGTCCACTGTGGATTGGGTTTTAACCATGCTATTTCTCATATAAATAAATAAATAAATTTTAAATGAATTGATAAGATAGAAACAAATTCATCTATTATTTAAAAATATTTATTCATTTATTTTATTTTATTTTTGTCACTGTCAAAAAGTAAGATTAAGAACATGTTGTTGGCAGAAATTGCTGGAATTGATATGCTGATAACTACTGCATCGTTTGCAAACCGTATTTTTAAAAGTTTTAAATATATTTTTATTATAATTTAATATGATTTATATATTTTGAATCGTTTTAATATATTAATATCAAAAATAATTTTTAAAAAATAAAAATATTATTCACATATATTTCAATATAAATTATTATTTAAAAAATAATCCCTATCCTATTTCTAAACAAACTCGTGCATGTGAGAAAATAAGAAACAAACCCGACATTGGTGCTCCCAAGTCTCAAGCTCTTGGTCATATGTCAAATCATTTGTCTGATCTTAGATTTTGATTACTCTAAAAGAGGTTAAATTGTGTACTTAGCACGGAAAAGAAATAAATGGTGAAGTAATACACGTTACAACGTTTTGGTTAAATATTTTAATAATTTCGTGGTTTATAAAAGTTGACTAACTTCAAGGATGCTTATGCCTTGTCATTTTATGAGAAAACAAGAGATACTGAAAGATATTCAACTTCTTGACCGAGAAAAATAGCACAAAATAATCATGTATATTATTAACACATAACTTCAGCTATAAGGAAAAGAAAAATGACACACGAGCTTGATTCTCGAGTCTTTCTTGTGAGTTTGGTAATGTGGTATTTTTATAATTTATAGGTAAATTAAAAAAATATTTAATTGGTAATTTAGTTAATATAATTTAAAAAATACAACAACAATAAATAAATAAATAAAAATTAACAATAAAAAATAACTTAATTTGAGCCGATCTAAATTATAAAACAACTTAATAATAAATTATCTAGCTCTAAAAGTGCTCCTTTGAATCTATAATTCACACACACACATTCATACACAAATTATTTTAAGTATTTCACAAACATTAACCAAACACAAACATAGTCTCAAAAGCAACATTTTAAATGCAAATTAACACACATCCTCCTCATATGAGGCATTTAGAATATGAATCTTTCTCTTAAAATGAGTCTTGTAGGTGTGAATATCTAATATTCCTTCACAAGCTTCAATTTCTCAAGTATGAAATTCCCTTCCTTGAACCTCTGTGTTGGATCAAAAGCTCTCACATATTTCCAGCCCAGCTCCTGACCACAACTGCTGCAGTGGATACCAGCAATTGTGTACATCCCAGTTATCATCTTCATGTCTTTTTTATGTCCCAAAACAATGTTCATCACATGAGAAAACATGTATGCCTGTCCCGATCTTGCCTAGCCACCAAATCATTTGAAAAAAATAAAAAATCCCACCTTAAATTGATAATTTTATTACCATATATCATTTCTGAATGGATAGACAAATAAGTTGTTAATTTGTCACCTGATAAGATTTGGATAAGAGATCAGTACTGAAGGCAAGAGGATTTCTGCAATTCCTGCAGCTGTACAAGGGATTCTCACCGGATTCCGCCATGTATAGCTGCTGCAAAGTTTAGCATCAAAAGAAAACAGAATTCTTGAATACAAGTTACATGAATAATACTGATAATAATACTAAATGTTCATGAAAACAAGCATGTCAAGATTAAACAGAAGAAGAAATAACTGATCCAAAGATGAGCACAAAAGAATATTGTGTTGAGAGTATAAGAAGGATATGATCGGTGTCTTGAGATCAAATTTATGGAGCTGTAAGAGAGAGAGAGAGAGAGAGTTCAAAGCAAAAGGTTGACCGACCACAGATTGAATGACAGTGGAGAAAGCTAATAATTGACTATTATTCTCTACTCTTGGGTTTGAACACAGATAAAACTTAGTCCTTCATGTTTCAAAATCTATGCACATCAGTCCCTCTATTGACCACTATTTGGTTTAAACCGAATTTAGAGATTTCGGGTTTCTTTTTGTTGGCCTTTCTCTTTCAGTTTACTTTTTCAACACTGAATTAAATTTAGTTCGGTTTTCTAGTTTAAGTTCTTTTTTAATAACAAATGATGATATTAGAGTGTGAAACCTAATATTCAAAAACAAAAAAATGATGTTTAATAAACCAAAAACCATAAAATTACTTCTAATATTAGGGGGAAAAAATCATTTCTTAACTAAAAAATGGATTAACATTTTAGTTTGGGTTTTATCTTAATTTTTAAAAGTTTGATTAATTAAAAACGGAACAAAGTTTATTAAAATTAAAATTAAGAGTCTATTTCATATTCTGATAGTAATTATTTTTTATAATATTTTTTATTTGAAAATATATTAAAATAATATTTTTTATTTTATTTTTGATATCAACAAATTAAAAAAATTAAAAACACCAATAACTAAATAATAATAATAATTTTTTAAAAAAATATTTTTCAAACATAAAAATAAAAACAAAATGTTTACCCATACCTTGTCGGGATAATGTTTGTACAAGTTATTCATATTAAGGACATGAAATTGACCAATTTGTTTGATGTCACGTCTCCAAATTGTCTTTTCCTTCAATTTGTAATCAAATTCCCAAATGAATATCATACATAGGTAAAAGACAATTGCAGCCCTATTGTCATCAATAAAAACATTTGGTCACCATCACAGATTCGTCATGCACCATTAAGCTTGCAGGTTGGCTAGAAATTTAAATGGTGGGTGTACAATTTTTATTTATTAATTTGAAGGCTATAAAAAATAGATACAACTAAAAAAAATAAATTCTAAATAAAAATATTCTTATTATTTTTGGTGAATATGAGTTTTATTTTTTATATTTATCTTTTTTTAAATCAATCTAAAAAATAAAATACATATTATTAATTAGTTTTTAATTACTATAGAATTTAAGATTGAGGGAGTTGGTATTGGTGTTGCTGCAGCCTTTAATTTTTATTTAAAAAAAAAACTGTGAATAAAATTTAATTTGATCGCATTAATGACGTTGCTGTAAGTTGTAACTCAACAACTTGTTCTAATTTTCAAATAAGTTTTTTAATGTATTATTTTCACAATAGATTAATGACAAAGCGAGAAACAGATTATATATTCACTTTGGCAGAATCTAAACAATTGTTAACATAAAAATTGACTCCCGAAATATAAAACCGGCGACTCACGGCAGGCGCCACCGCAGGCTATTCCTTCTCCATTTTTAGTTTTATTTTTTAATAAAAAATAAAAAATATGTTCATATATCAAAAATAAAGAAATGTTTTTTTTCATTAATAAAATAAGAAAAACATCAAATTTATAACTAATATTTGGGGAAAATCAAAATAATAGCATATATGTATATATATATATATAATTTATAACTAAAATAATAGCATATTAAAACAAATTTATAACTAAAATTAATGAATAATACAATACTATTATTTTGTATGCAATCACTTTTACACATTAAATTTTTCTTTTCTTTTATTTGATCAATACCATAAATTGTTTTAATTGTAAATCTAATATATATATATATATATATATATATATACTTTATTAATATAAATAACTCTTAATTCCTCATACTACTAGTCATGTCATCTGTATTTTATCGGCAAACAATCAACTATTCCTTAAAAAACTACTCACAATCATCAAAATTTGTGGTTGAGTTATCTTTTTTCTTCCTTGCATCGAGTCAATTGAGACTAATCTCATTGAAATCATCAAGTCTATACACCTCTAACAAAATAACAATTAAAATTTTTATTTAATTAATTAGCTCATGTTATCAATAATAGTTAAAAATGAACATTTCGATTCTTTTTTTTTTTTGCGTTTTAAAAGTGTTTTTGAAAAAATTAAATTTTTTTTAATTTTTTTCTTTGCTTTAAATTAATATTTTTTTGGTGTTTTTAGATCATTTTGATGCGTTGATGTCAAAAATAATTTTTTAAAAATAAAAAAAATATTATTTTGATACATTTCCAAGTAAAAAACACTTTTAAAAGCAACCGCAATCACACTCCCATATAGGCTAGAACATTTAATTCAGTTGGATTCTCTCTCTCTCTCTCTAAAAAGAAAAGGTAGGTTATTTCAAACTTTTAAATCATATTATGATACTTGTTTGTAACACTCATACACAACAACGTCAAGAATGGTCACCAACGGTGACCCAAGTGTGCCATATTTGTTGTTCAAAGATGGTAGGTGACTCACTTACCTTTGATGACAAGTATGACTCATTCGGGTTATAGTTGATAACCTTTCTTGAATGTCATTGGATTCTCCCGTTAAGATGTTTTTGAAGGTAATGGTGGTGTAGTAATTGTAGTTTTAATGTGCCTTCAAGATCTTTTTATTTATTTTTTCTTTTTTTTTACAACATAACCAGTACCATAAAAAAAATCTCGACAAGAAGAATTCAATAATACCAAGAATTGTCATCAATGATGACTTGAGTGTGTCACATTTGTCACCAAAAAATATTAGGGGGCTCATTGTCTTTATCGTCAAGTGTAACTCACTCTAGTCATTGTTAGTGATATTTTTTAATATCACTAGATTCATCTTGTTGAATTTTTTTTTTTTTTTTATAGTTTAACGTGGGTGTCCGGGTCAGCTTGCGCGCACCTCGACTAATCCCACGGGTCCTGAAGTTAACGACCATGTAAACCTCCAGTGGCCATCATATGAGCAACCCAGGGCTCGAACCTGAGACCATAGAGGGAGCAAACCTCTTGGTCCCAAGCTCTTACCACTGAACCACCACCTAGATGGTTTTGTTGAAATATTTTTAATGGTATTAGTAGTGTCATAATCGTAGCTTTGATTTGTCTCCTGTGTCTTTTTCTTTATTTATTTTTTTCATTTTCTCTCTCATTTCTTTTCATAAATTATAAAATAAAAGGAGAGAAGAGATAAAAAAAAAAACTAAAAGAAAATATTAGAGATACATTAAAACTTTATTTAAGACATTATTAGTACAATTACAAAATTTTAACAAGGTAAATCTAACAATAAAAAAAAGAAAAGAGAAAAGAGAGAAGACAATGACTTGAGTGTGTGCATACTTTCCGCTTAAAGGTAACATGTGCTTCACTTACCTTTAACTGCCGTGTGCCAAGTTACCTTCGATGACCTTTTCATGATGTTATTGAATGTCTTGTAGATATTTTTCTATTAATATTAGTAATGTTGTAATTAGAATTTCAGGTGAATTTGAGTTTTTTTCTTTATGTGTTTTCTTATATCTCCTCTCTTCGTTGTCACGTTTCTCAGTTATTTCGCCTTTCTCTTAAAAAAGCGTGCTAAAAAGCAAAAATAGCCCCTCCAAAAAGTTAAAGACCCGTTGATTGGATTCCCTCCCCTCGTATCTAACTTAACTCCTGTTCTTGGTGGTTTCACTTCCAGTTTCAGTTCTGTCTTAAAACCCTCTCCTTTTCTCTTTCTTTAACCAGACATGGCGGATAGTTACTGGAGATATGCCGGCGACTCACGGCAGCCGCCCCCGCAGTCCATGTCTTCTCTCACCGGAAAACGCCCTCGCATCGATTACGGTACCACTTCAAAATTACTTCTCATTTCTTTTCAATTCTATAGTAAAGTTTCCATCTTTTCCCGCTTATATGCGTAAGTCAATTAGGGTTTCTTTTAACATTTTGTGGCATGTCCTGCTTGATTCACGTGCTTGATAGCTTGCTCAATCACGGGTTTTGGTAATGGGGCGGAAGGCTTTGTGTTAATTAATTTTGCTGTTGATTTTTAAAGGAATTTATGATATTGATGCGTTATAAGATGGGAATTATTGTTGTTGGAGAATTTATTTTCTTTGTGTTTATATTTAAGAAAAAGTAATCTTCTTGTTTTTTTTTTCCTGTTATAATGTTTTTGGTTTTGCTATTTCCTTTGTATTTTAACTGGAGCTTTTTAAAGTCTCAATTTTGGTGGATATTTCTTTTCGCCCTTTTTTGTGAAGCCTTGGTTATTTCAGCTGTTGATTATCTGTGATGTAGTAGTCTGCTGTTCTTGTCAATATCTGTGTGTTATTGATCTAGATCAGTTTTTGACATTCTGTTGAAAAAGATTTATGTATTAGTGCTATTTCCATGCTTTAGGAATGATGTGCAGCAGTAGGATGTTCCTCCTTTCAACTTATTCAGATGGTTTATTTATGTTGAAATACATGCTTGATCTTGCAGATATCCCAAGCGGCCGTGACCTATCCAATTATTATTCCCGTGATGATGACAGAGGAGCTCTTCATGTAATCAGAGATTCAGACTCCATCGGAGCATCTTATGACCGTTACTTGCGTAGTGGGGTACTTGGTTATTCTTTATCTCTTTTCATGTAGTTGAAGGGGGGGGGGGGTACCACAGAAAATAATAATATCTGAAATTTTAGTTACGATAGCCTATCTTGAATGTCTAACTACGCTGCTTTTATACAGGCACAGAAGAATGTCATAAAAAGAAACCAACTCGTAATACCAAAACAAAGTTAATGTCTCAATTTGATAGGAAATCTGCAGTACCCAAAAGTGTCTAAAATAACTATGTTCAAAATCTTCTTAAATTACATGTTAGCGGCTAAAAGTCTTTGACAATGGTTGACTTGATTTATTTTTTAACCTCAAGCCTACCCCTGTCACTCGCTTCATGATTAAAAGTTATCTGAGTAATTGAATGAATGTTTCAGACAATTTCATCTTATGGTGGGGGACAGTCTGCTAGAGCCATGAGTGGGGTGCCTAGTCATCCTGTTGATGACACACGCATGGTGAGTATGGGGCCCATGGACCCTGGGGCTAGTGTAAAAGACAGGTCATTGCGCATGGGAAGTGGAAGATCTGAGGTTTCCCTTCCTCCTGATGCTAGCAGCACACTGTTTGTGGAGGGCTTGCCTTCTGACTGTACGCGACGGGAAGTTTCCCGTATCCTTCCATTGTTTTCCATATGTAATCATAGTTTTACTTGGACTTTTTCCCTTCTAGTATTGCTCCGTAGCCTTCCACATGTAATTCCAGTACTCTTGGACCTTTTCTCTTCTTCTTTTGTTCCTTCACTTGGGATTAACAGATATCTTTCGCCCTTTTGTTGGCTACAAAGAAGTGAGACTTGTAAGCAAGGAATCAAGACATGTGAGTCTTCAAGATATTGTTATTATTATGATTGTCATCATCCTTTACATTATTTTAGTATGTGCTGAATCAATATTTAGAACATTAATGGATTCACTGGTTGCTAAAATGTGCAGCCCGGGGGAGATCCACTAGTACTCTGTTTTGTTGACTTTTTGAGTCCCGCACATGCTGCCACTGCCATGGATGCATTACAAGGTGAACTTAACATGCTCTACATTTTTTCCCCTTTAGGGAGTTTTAGTCTCGTGTATCAGTTTGCAGGCCCATTGTATCTGTTACTATCTAATGTTTCCTTTTCGATGCTAGTTTTTAACTTTTTATATAATTGCACCAATGCCTTTTGAACTTCCTTTTAGTTTCTTTTGTGGGTTGGGGTGGGTTCACAGCTGTGTGGCATTAAAGATCTTTTAGTGATTTGAGCCAGCTTTGGAAAAGTTGAGTGGTGGTAAGTGGATTAGCGAGGCGCGTTCTTGAAAGTTTGGGCAGTTGATTGATCATATTGATGGATTGATCAAATCGTCATGACATTTTTGACACTTATATACTGCAAGGACCACTTTAAACCTACTCGAGTTATCATCTATTGATGGATTTCAAGCCAAACTGGTTGAGTAGGTTAGCTAAACTGCTTAAGGCCTATATAATTATCCATATGGCTAACTGTATTTTGTGTGATCCAATGATGATGCTGTCAGTATCTCATGTCACGTTTAGCCTTGCGTTTCCTCATCTCAGCATTCTATGTTATGCACAGGCTAGCTATCGCGAGAGAATAAGCTGTTCCCAGTTTCAATTATTAATGCATGTGCTGAGACAAAAATCCCCATACTGTGTAAATCAGATGGCCTGTCTTCGCCCATTCCTCATTTGCATTGCATTTTTGTCTGTCAGTCAGGATTTGACTTGGGTGTGTTCAACAGTGATGAACGTTTGGTATATTCTGCGTTTATGTACTTGAGATAAATGATTGCAACGCCTTTTATGAGCTATCTATTGATCCCCTAATTCGTCGTTCAAAGCGTGGTTAGTCGTGCAACGTGAAACAGTCGAGCTCGATTTTGCAGGTTATAGATTTGATGAGCATGACCGCGATTCGTTCAATTTAAGATTACAATTTGCTCGCTATCCTGGTGCAAGGTCAGGTGGCGGGCATCGTGGAAAGCGTTGAATAGTGCGGTCTGGCAGGTGATTTATGCTTTCTTTTTTATCCACCCGACCTCTTATTATTCATGGCCGTTAGGTGCTCTGTAAGAAAACTTTATTGTGAAACGATCAATCGGGCTAAACCATGGAAACGGCAATTTTCTGTAGGATTTGCGAACTGAGGAATGTAATGGGGGATGATACCGCAGCTTTGCAGTATCAGGAATTACACGAACATCTGAATCAGCACCTTTAGTAGGATACATGTGATCACGTGCTTTTTGATAAATAGTCTGCAATTGTTAGCGACTCGGATAAAGCGTGCTTTGTGTTAAAAAATGCGGGTTTTGTTTGTTTTGAATTACTTAAGGCTGTCCCCCTATGCCTATTGGAGGATACCAATGAATTTATTTCTAGCTGATCTAATGAAGTCTATCTGTGTTTGCCTATGGATTGGGTTTAGATTAATGATTGTGTGTACCAATGAAGACATATAGGTATAGTTATTTGCGCTCGCCTATGTTTTGGGGTTAGGAACAAATGATTACATGCATGTGCGCTCAAATACAGATGCATAAGAACATGGGCACTCACATTGATTAAATATCTGCATTCATGCACATGCACATGCACTCACATCACATTTCATTGGCACATTGTTTATTTATTTACCGCTTGCATAAGTTTTTGAAAAAGAAATGGATGGTCTGTCTAGGAAATAAAAGAAATTGTTTCTTGTTGGTCTTTTTTAATATTTTCATCATCTGAAGTAACTATCATGCATGTTGGATACTCTGCACGGAATATATTTTCTCGATTCGTCAATCTATTCCCTGAAAGTTTTCCCCAGGTTGCTGGGTTAGAGTATAGTTTTTACTGTACTATTAAATCCTAGTTTCTGGTCTGTGGTTGAGAAATTTGAGTCCTTGAGTGTCTTTCAGTGGGTTCATACATTGAATGTTAAGATTGCTTATGCGAGCCAACTTTTATTCGCCGCCTGCCAAGAGCTTAACGAAGTCCAGTCACAAGCTTTCACTATGAGAATTGGTGTTTAACATATTGTGAATTTTTGGACATGGAAGCATTCTGGTCTCTTTTTGTCGAAGTAATTTTACCATTATCAGGCTCCGCTAATATACCTATTGCTTGCAGGCTTGATCGGTAGCTAGAAACTAATATACCTATTGCTAGCAGGCTTGATAGGTGTTTATTAGGCTGGCTTGGAAGCAGGTTAGCAGCTTGGCTGCTTCACTTTAAAAATGGCACATCCTAGTGCGGGGTACCACGATCCCTGCTTGTATATTCAGGTCGTTGAGTTGATTGTATATCTGGTTCAGGATTCACTTTGTTTAATCCCAAACACCGTGTTAGTTAGATATACGTTGCATTGAGGATGATCATTGAAACCTTTCTCCATCATTGGTACTTGGCAATCTACGAGGGCTGTAATTGCCTGTTACCCCTATCAGCTGAAAAAATCCGCCATCAAACTAGAGGCAACTGTGTCACATGCATCTATACACAACGATCTAGATTGAGGATCTTCTATAATAATAAGTTAATTCACCTCTACTGATTACTGTATTGACCCATTGGCTTTTGTGGTAATGGTATTCCAGAGACACCATAGACAAAAAGACTGCCCGTATCAAGAACATTTCGCAGATATTTCTCATACCTTTTCAAATAGTAAGCAATATCTCATGCAGGAGGTACACTACTGTTTCAAGAATGGGCAAAATACAAGTGAACATATGGACAAGATCAAGAAAATGTTTCTTCTGAGACGTAGGTATCATATTATTTTGGTACATTTTGTTCTGTTGATATGAATTTGCTGAGACATTTCGATGTTAGGAGCAATGATGAGCTTCAATACAAGGTGGTGAGTTTCTGACTGTTGTTTAGACCGGAGTGAAGGATCGTTGTCTGACCTTTAAGCTAACCTTTCTCTCCCGCTTGTTAACTCCTTAACTTTCAGGTAGCATTTGGCTCAGTTTATTGATGCAACCACTTTTAGCATTACATTTGTTCAAATGCAGATTTGAATGTACGAAGTTTGGTGCGATTCCTTGGTCTCTGCCTGTAAAACTTCGGTGTCTTTTTTCTCCTTTTCAAACCAAACGCCTTCCCAAGGTTTGACCCGTGCACAGAAGAATATTTGTTCGCTGACAGGAGTTTTGCGTTCGATCTCAAAGTGATGGAAATTTGTGTCTGGACTGTCCCAGAAAACATAAAAAAGATTGGAGCAAATGATATTAAACATGAGAAAACATTCAATTCTCAATTTTTATTTTGAAGAGAGTAGCCATGCATGATGGCGTTACATCCATCTACTTAATTCTTCTCCTCTATAGTGGTGATACCATGAGTTGTAGCGCCGTCGATGACGGCTTTTTTAGCCGCACCGGCTATTGCAATTATTCACGCAAGTTATTAAGAGTTTTGGGTTATCAGCACTTGCACAACCCGCCAAACAAACATCCATACAATGTAAGCCATCATCTATTGCTGGGCTTGAAAATACCAGCACCACCATTGATGCAACAGCCAAAGCACCACTCAAGACAACTTTGGACTCCATCACCTTTTGTTTTGGAATATTTCTTTAGTATATATAACATAAAACGTGTCACTAGAAAATGAAAATCACATGAAATAACTACTTTTGAAGTGTGAATACCCCACCCGACTCTTATAGTTTTTCATTAGATATTATTAAAGAAGAGATATAATAAGGTGAATATATTCCTATTCGCAGCAGTAGCTTGATGATTGGTACCCAGAGTGCCCATTGAGAAAGTACTGTGTTTAGGGTGGTGACGAGACCTCTAGGTGTCCGGTGTACCAAAAAAAAGGAATTTGTTTGATGATTCAACAGAATGTATGCATTTGTCTGCCAGTGCCATTAATTGTGGTTGTCGTAGGGACCAAAGTACCAGAGGTGTTCGAGTGTAACAGAGGCAATCGAAGGTCAGGGGGCTGCTGACAAGGTTACATTTCCATCTCTCTTGATGAACAAGGCAAAATCAATCGTTGGAACTTGAAATTATCAGTAACAATCTTGAAGAGGCAAGTTTATCCACAGCATGCAACTTTTAGTTACGTTCCATTCCAATTCTGCATTTGTCATCGGAAAACGTTATCAACCATACCGGCTGGCGATAAATTAATTGCTGTGCATTTGTGTTTCTACTTTGACATTGCAAAATGTAGGGTCTAACACTTATCCCTAAACGCAGCAATCTGGAGCTTTTCATGTGGATCTTGGATGCTGGTCACTGCTATCCTTTGGACCTGAAGTTTGCCGAGCATATGGTTCCTCTAGATTTTTCTTCATAAGCAGCATACTTGGAGGAATTTCAGGCAAGCTTTCTTATCAAACCAGAGCCAACTGTTGGTGGGACAGTAAGGATAAAATGGTTTTGTTGCACTCTCCTACATCATTGGTTGAAGCCTTTTTGACTTGCTACATTCTAAAGGACACATTTGGGAGCAGTTTAGACAGGCATAGTTTATGGGTTGTTCGGGCTTTCCACCACTCTTCTCATATGAAGAAAAATCAATCAACACATCTTGAGGTTTTATATATATAAAAGAGTCTTTATATATCAATATCATAAAAAAAAAAAAACCCCTAAAAAATCACAATTCAAGCTCAACTACTCATGTAAATGGGCTTGGCCCCGGGCTAGGCCTAGTGCCTGTGGGCTCGAGTGTCGTGCCCAAATAAAAAATCATTAAGAATAAATAAAAATGAAAATTAAAAAAAAATAAGAGTCGGATATAAACCAAAATATTTGATTTTACAACTTGAATCATTAACATGACTTTGTTTAGCGACCTTATCATAAAATCTATTTTTTATTTAATTAAATTATCATAAAAATAACCACACATGCAATTGATTAAATAAAATTAAAGACAAAAAAATATTTTTCAAGTTTACACATATTAAAAATATTATTTATAAAATAATATTTTTAATTTTTAAAATAAATTTTATTTATATAAAATGTCGCACCCCAAAAAATTCAGCGCGCGGCATCGGCTGACGATTTAAGTCTCGTTGTTGCGTTTTCTTGAATTTGGTTCATTGGAGTCGCCACCTAGTAATTTATTGAGGGCTACTAGGAAACCTGATGTACTGGTCTTGTCAGAGACTCGCGGGTAAGGGACTGGTTGTGGTTAGGGAAGGTATCAGCACCCCTAACGCACCCTACCTGAGGTAAGCTGCTTCGTGGCTTTGACGTGTTAAAAAAGTTTTAATAATTGTCTTTTCTTCGGAAATTAGAAATATCACTTACGTATAAGTTAATAATTCTTAACCGTGATCCGATCAAAATATTAAATTCTTCTTTAATATATTTGCAATTTTATCCTAAAAATATATATATATATATATATATATATACAAATAAGTAAAACAAAATACAAACACACACATTCACTATTTTCATTTCTTTTCTTTTTTCTTTTCTTTTACATCCACAATACAAATACAAATTCAAATTCAAAATAAATAAATAAAAATACACCAACACACACATCCCCTTTTTTATTATTATTTTCTTTTCTTTTCTTCTTTTCTTTTCTTTTTTTTTGTTCTTTTTTTTTTATTACATCCATCATACAAAATACAAATACAAAATTCAATATTACATAAAAAATTACATCAACAACTCAAAATTACAAAACAACCCTAAAATTCAAAAAAACACAAATCTGAAAAGCCTTCTGGGTCTGCCTGAACAGTGCTGGGACAGCTGCTAGGCGCGTGAACAGTGCTTGGACAGCGGCGGCGCGTGGGTTCACGCGTCGCCGCGAGAACGCAAAAAAAAAACGGCTGGTCGGATTCTGCTTCTTCCTCCTTTTCCCTCCCCGCAGACGGTAAGAAACCACATCATCTATAACAAAAAACAAACGAACAAACAGTCGATTTTAAGCTTTTATTTCTTTGTCTGTTTTTTATTTTTTCGGATCTGATTTTTTTGTTCTTTATTTCTTCTCCGATCTGCTCCTTCCTCTTCATCTTCAGATCGTCTTCTTTCGGGTTGGTCACGGTTCGTTGCCCGAGATTTCATCCCTGCAGCACATCGGGTTGTTGGGCATCATCGGCGCTGGTGGTGGCTGGATCTCGGTCCGGATCTGCTACACGGGTTTGAGTTGGAGGAGAACCGGTTGTTGAAGGAACCGTCGAAGAAGAGGTTGCTGAGGGAGAGGCTTCGGCGTTGATGGATCAGCCGGGTAGGCTGTGAGAGATCGGGAAAGATGGAGACCGAAGGAGGAGCAACCGTTGCTGATGACGAAGGAGACGCTTCTGCTGGATGCTTGGGGCTCGGTGGACGCCGGTCTAGCCGCTGGTCTGTGGGCTGGAGGGGACAGATCGATGAGGAAGAAGAAGGTGTGGATCGCCAGTCACGGATGGGCTCAGTGGTGAGGGAAGAAGAAAGTGATATGGAGGAACGATGGGGAAGGGAGGCTGGTTCGGGTGGAAGAAGAAAAAAACTGAAAAATCAAATGGTGGAGGGGCTGTTTGGCCGGTTCTTTGTGAGGAAGAAGAAAAAAAATGAGATGGCCGGGGGAGGATGGAGAGGCTACAGGAGAAGATGAGGTCGGCTGAGAAGGAGAAAAGAAAGAATTCAACGTGGGGGCCGGCGGCTGGTTTTCAAGAGAAGAACACTAGGAAAAAAAATTTAAAACCAGGAGGGAGGCGCCGCCGGCCCCCTTTTTTTAGTGGCTAGAAAGAGTTGGGTTTTAGGGTTTTGGTATTTTTTCCGAATGTCAAAATTGTCCTCTTCAAAAAATCAGTTTAGCATGGTATTTATAGGCAAAAATGTTGCTAGGTCTTTCAACTTGGTCCCTCAACTTCTTCTTTTTTTTTTTTGTAAATTTTGATTTTTCTTATTTTTTTGTATTTTTTGAAAACGAGCAATATCAACGTCGACTCAAATGCGGAAAATCAATGATTTTAAAAATGACGCGAAAAGTCGAACGCGTTTGAAAATATTTTAACAAATTAAATTCTTTTTTAGACGACGTTGAAAATGCTAAAATGACGAAAATATATTAAAAAAACATATTTTTTGGATTTTCTTTGTTTTTCTCAATTTTTTGGATTTTTTGAAAATATATCAAAAACATGGGTCAAAAATTAGGTAGCAACATAAAACATAAAAAAAATATAAATGAATTTGAATAATCTCTTAAAAAATTAAATTTATACAAAATAATTTAAAAAATAACTACTATTTAAAAGAATATGATAAACAAAATAAAAGGGATAAGGGATATTGATTAACATATAAATTTAAGAATTATTTTGAAAAAATACATATAGAAAGGAATTAACTAAAAAAGTTACTTGACCCTTTTAGTAAAGGTTTGCACATAGGCTTTAAATAGTTAGCCTGTGTGCTTGAGCCTTTATATTTTTTTTTTATGGGTCTTTTATTTTTTTAACAGAAAAATAAGTCATTTGGTATAGATTAGTACAATGGTTGGAAAAACAAGGCAAACATTGTTTTGACCTGTAACATACTTTTCAATCTATTGTTTTTACCTTAAACACATAGAAAACATCCTAGGCAATTTGATAAACAAGTTCATAACCTCTAACGATCTTCTAAAAAACTAAAATTAACCAGAAACTAAAAATTTTACCAAACTCATATATGTTTTTCTAGATTATTTCAAGGTGAAAAACACTTAATGTGAACTTTCCTCATCAAATGAGAAAATTCGACACTAATTTTGATTGTTTCTATTGCCGAAATCAATGCTAATAGAAATGTTCTTTCTCTAGAGTAGAATTCTAGTTGCTTTCTCTTATCTTTCTTAAATTAGAGCTCGAAAAAAAAAAAAGAAGTTTGAGACCGAAATTGATTTTTTAAAAAATTTTAGAAACTAAAAGAACCCAATATTTATAATTTGTAAAATATGAGTACTACAATAAATGTTTTGTCTAAACTTTTTTAAAGCCATTTATTTCTTCTGTATTTTTTACTTTAATTCCTTATCTTTAAATCTCACTATTCCCCCAATAAATTGGTTTCTAATTTGGTTCAATAATAACTAATTATATATATATATATAAAAAGCATTATGAATAGTCATATCCACAATACAACGTAAGAGAATCCACGGTATATTTTACACAGCGGATTCTTCACGCATTTTAGATTTATAGTTAATTCTTTCAAGACAACTTTAGAATCAGGAACAAAAGGGCTACCTATCTTTAGGCATTGGATTTCACTTGTAATTCTTCAGCTATAAAAATGAGGCAACTCTCCTCCTCGACAAGGATCTCTTCAGGAACAGGTGCTGCAAAAAATTACAAAGAAAAGATTACAAAAATTGGCAAAAAGCAAAAGATCGCACCCCAAAAAACAGAGAGGAAACTCCCCACCGTCCCCCTCAAAAAAAGAAAAGAAAAGAAAAGAAAAAAAGTGACCCTCTGTCAATTTACACGTAACATCAGTTTCTACATGTACAGGCCCTTGGACCCTACAAAAGGCCATCAAAGCTCCCACACATGAACTCGTTTGTCTTTCAAATTGGAGATCGTGTCCAAAGTGGCTCCACACTTGAAATCATCTCATTTTTGTTCACACCAAAATCTAGCAAAACTTAAGCAGAAAACAAATTTTACCAACCTTTTATTTTTTAATTTTTTTTTAAATATTATCGGGTTGAAGTATTATAAATTTTAGAATTATTTAAAATTTATATAATTATTAATTTTAAAATTTTAAAATTTTAATAGAGATATGTGTAAACTGATTTAGATATATATAATTAAAAAAACAAAAAAAATTACAACCCTAAGTCACATGGAGTCTCTTGTAGCCATTTAAGAAAGGGAGCTAAAAAAATAAAGATAAAAACTATCATATGGATGGCTCTGGGCTGACCCTCCTTGATGCCAGCCATTACTAACCTGATATGTGACCCTACAGACTGGTGGTCTGCGCTGCTAGGCACAGCTTGCTAACAGTGATAAAGATTGGTTTTTTATAAATGTTTTACGTATAAAATTATATTAAAATAATATATTTTTTATACTAGAATGTTAAAATAATTAAAATATATATATAAAAAAAAAGTAAAAAAAAAATTAAAATTTTTGAAAAACATAATTGGAATGCGCTACCGATAACATTGCCTTTTTTATTTTTCCTATCTCTACCAAGGCCAAAATGGGAAAATAGAGTGAAAATGTTGATTGGAAAACAAAATATTCCACCTTTTGTCGATTCCACAGGTAAATCAGCTTTTTAAGTGGGGGCATTAATTGTACTGAAAGGTTTTCAAAAATTCATATGCTATATGCTTCTTTGGACAATATATTTTTATACCAGCTTGAAGAAAATTCCATGTGAGCTGATTATTATATGGAAAATCTTAGAATAATTTTAAAACAATTACCAATATTTATATTGGAGGCTTATTCAATTCACTGTGATCATACAAACTATAATTTATCTCCATGAAAGTGGGAGAAGAATATTATAGGGAAATATTGAAAGCAATTATTAATTATATGCTTTAATTAGGAAGTGATTCTTTAGAAAAACCAAGAGCTTTGGAATTCCTTCCTTCTCGAAAGCAATTATTATATGCTTTACAAAGTGATTCCTTAACAAAAACTTCGTCCCAGCTTTGAAATTCCCTTCCTTCCCAAAAGCGAAAAGTATAATTTCATAAAACCTAGCTAATCGGAAGATACTTAAAGGTTGATCCTCTAAAACAAAGAATGAAGATCTTGGTGTTGATTCTTGACAGTTAGCAGCACAAACTACAGATTAATGCACACTGAGGCAATTGTCAAAGATTTTATAATAGTTTTCTACTTTATAATCAGCAGCGAAAAGCTTAACTATTGCTAGCTAGCTATTCCTCACACTCCTTCTAATGTTTTGTTTTATTACATGCATAGATAATATTGCCCTGATCTAAATATTTAATAATATCACGCGTATATGGCTTGTGTAAAAATTATAGAAAACCAAAACCATAACATATTCTTTATAAATTTATTAATTCAAGATATATTCTTGTTACTTCGAATTACACAAGGAAACGGGGAGGATTGGATGGTTTCAAAGTGAGAATCGATGTCCAACAATGGTGAAGTCAATTTGAGGAATTCGATAGAATTGCGTGGATATGTTTGTATTACATGAAATTCATATAAAAACTACGTATGCTTTCTCCAAGATTGTGAAGTCCAACAATGGCGAAGTCATGATGTATGAAAACAATTGCGAAGAAGATTGATCAAACTGGATGACAATTAATGAACTGGAGCATGGTAATTATTAAAAATGAAATCTATTTAAGTTCTTATTAATTTGTTTATCCCACTTAATCTAAATTATTGAACTGATCATGAAGACTAATAACAAGAAATAGAAAATGACCGGTGAATATTTTTCAAGGACATGAGAGGATGTAATCCTGCTCATCAAATTACCTTTTATCTTCCGAGACATGAAAATGAAAGAGAGCTCGACAAAACCCAATTATACGGAATGGGAGCTTACATCAATTTGTTGACAATTTGGCCCACAATAGTATGCTCTACATCGATTATGTTGCTAACTTACAGGCTACAGCTTACCTAATACAAGAAAAGAGGCGTTTAATTATAGAGGCTTGTCTTTAAAAGGGTGAAATCATTCCTGATTTTTTGGGTTTGATGCATACTTAAGTTTTTTAAGGTCGTCTCCATTGACTTTGGCACTAAAAATGTCGTGGAACCAGCACATGGAGTATTGAATTCCGTGTACGAATAAGAGTAGCTACAAAATTTTGAGCTTAGAATCTACTCAAAAGATTTGAGCCCTATACTGAATTACTATATATATATATATATGGAAAGATAGAGAGGTGTGTAACAGTAGCTAGAAAAGACTAAAAACAGTTGATTAGCTACCACGAGGAGCAAACTAAATATCCATTGATTGGACGTTGTTGAGGTTAACTTCCTACCTACCGACCTTGTAAAGCTAATCAAAAGGAAAAAAGGCTGGTTTTCCTTCTCAAGAAATTAATGTAAAGGGAGGACTATACCCAATAAGACTAGTTGCTTTGATTTCTATATTTGTTGTTGGTGGTGACATAACCAATTTCATCACCCATTGTACAATATGCTCCTGACAAATTAATTTACATGAACTATGAAGTGCAATTATTAGATCATAAAAGGCAAAAAATGGAAAGTAAAAAAAACATCAAACTAATTAGTAAGTTGAAAGACTCCATGATTATAACTTATTTCAAAGACACTCCCCCCCCTCTCTCTTTAATATTATTTTTTTATATTTTTAAATCATTTTAATATATTGATAATAAAATTAAATTATAGAAAATAAAAAAATATATTTTAATTAAAAAAAATACTTTTTTAGATAATCAGTGTAATAATTCTAAACACCCTTTTAATTTCGCATCAAAATACTAGCTAGCTAGCTAGCTTCACAAATAAAGAGGATGAAATAGATTAAAAGAAAAAAACCATGATATGTCGAAGAACAAGCCAGTTGGTTTATGCACAGCCATGGAAGCTGTGAAAACTTTCAAAGTTTTCCATGGACACTTGTCTTCTCTTCATTAAAATTCGTTGAAATCGTGGCTACATGGAAATTTTGCCAGACTCTCTCCCTGTAATGATCAACTACCTCTTATGACGGCAAGCCATCGAGTCCAGATAACATTATTACTCATAAAGTCAATCCCCAGTTGTATATGCATACTCATAATTGAAGATATCATCGTCTGTGATGTGTTTGATATATTAAACAGAGACAAGACAAAACAAATCATCATCAAGTGTTCGATGCATTTATATATGTATTAGACATGTCGCGAGTTGTTGTGAAGTGTTTGGTGTACATATAGCTTACGAGTAGGGGTTTCATTGCAAAAACTTTTCTGTTTCAGACACTAGTAAACTATATATTCCATAGATAAGATGGCCAAAAACTCTCAAATAAAAACAAAACATAAAAACTAACATAAATTGTTAAGAGATTTCATTTACTCTTGCTCAATGCACAAAGGAAGCACATGATTGTCTAGCCCAGTTACATTCAGTCCATTTCCATGTCCTGTCCAGTACTGTACCAGAGGATGCCTGTATATGTATGATGTGCTGACGAAGACGATGATGGATGCGTGATGGATCGAATAGAATTACAAAGTTGTCCTTAGCTTACCTGGCAGTGGGGACCCATGCATCACCCATCAATCATGGGAGACGGTCACATTTCTTGGCCTTTCACCATGGAAGGAAGCAGCTAGCAGCGTGTTCACTTGGAAGAGAATACGATGCTTTGCTTTCCGTGTGCTCCTTGTAATTACCCTATTTTTAGTTTCCTGAAAACAATTACTCCTGCTCTACGTACAAAAGTTGCCAAATTTAGTGCCGGTTAATTTATATATTCGGTAGCTTTTGCTTTTTTAAAGTAGTTTTTAATATTTTTTTTACTTGTAAAAAACATTAATTTATATATTTTTTAGATATTTTTTATGCTGTATAAAAAATATAAAATATAAAAAAATATTATTGAACTAATGATTAAAAAACCCCATTATTCTGCACTTTATATATGTGTGTGAGAGAGATTTTCCATTGAAGTATTCTTATCTTTAATTTTCAATATCCAAAATATAATTAATTATGAATTTACATATGAAAATGAAAAGATCAAGTGATAAGTTATTTTATGTGCCTATGCAACTTTAAAAGAATAAGTAATCACACTTTTGACCGATGTTAAAGAATCATGATTAATTCTAAAGTGAGACATATAATAAGCTAAAAATCAGTGTAAACTAAAAAATGAAAAATTATTAGCTATTAAGTTCTTGTTTATTGCCTTTTCTTCTCGATGTTAATCTATGTTTAGTTATGATATTTTTAAAAGAAATAATTAGTGTTACATCAATTCTTCATGATATATTTCATCAATTAATAGTCTCATAGTGCGATTTATTTCTCCCATCAATTTATAATAATGACATGTATTTATCTGTATGTATAAGATATTAACAAATTAAAATAAATTTAAAATTTTCAATCTTCTTCGTCATCCAAAATCACTAAAAATACATAATTCATATTATTGGTGTGAAATACCAAACATCAAATTAATATTTCTTTGAAAATGATACTGCTTTATATATTTTTTAGATAGTTTTTGATATTATGATATGAGTTGTTTTTTACTTGAAAATGTATTAAAATAATTTTTTTATATTTTTTAAAATTTGTTTTTGATATTAAAATATCAAGATGATAAACAAACAAAAACAAAATAATTTAAAATAAAAAACTTAAATTTTTAGCAAAAACAAGGTCATGCCACGTTGCCAAATAGGACCTTAATATTAATTATAACATTGATATTTCCCTTAAAAAAAAGAAGTGTAGTGAATAACCTATTCTGAAAAGTATATATATAAATAAATAAAAAGAGAGAAAAAAGTTATTTCTTCTTATTTATTATTAACTATTTAGTTCTCTCCGAGTCAAAGAAATAATTTTTGGGGAACCACCCAAGCGAGAAAAGCCACCACCTCTCCTTCCACCATTTTCTCTCTCTCTCTCTCTCTCTCTCTCTCTCTCTCTCTCTATTTTTGTGCTGGCTTTACCTTAATTTCAAGATTCTTGAAGTATTTGATTTACAAGAACAAGGCCCCATTACTATATTAAATATACTACATTAATGTCTTAGGACAAGACTTTAGCACCCCCTATAAGTTGTAATTAAATCATCAACAATGTGATTATAAATTAAAAAATAATAGAAAAAAGGTACAAGGCATGAGTAGAGCTTTGCGTAAGAAAATAACATATTATGTTCTTTTTATTCATAGATAAAGATATCTTCAAGTTATTTTATATATCAATTAAGATTATGTGTTTTCCGAATAATTTTAAAGTCATATATATTCTCTATATGCATTTAGAGAAGCTTGTATACAAGCTATATAAAAACTCGAAGGATTGACCTGAATTTCATTAGTTTATTTTTAAATTTTAAATCTTGAGATCATATTTAAAAGACTTTTCTTAAAATTTTTTTAAATACACCTGGCTACTACCGGGATTGCACTTTTATAATTGTTCGAAAAGCTGGGACTTAGTTGTAATTGAAATACTTACAATTAACCAAAAAAAAACATCTAATTCTTTCTTGCTTCTTCTTTTTTCCCTTTTTTTTTAATAGAAAACTCTATATAAAAAAATTCATATATCTTGGAAAAGGGTTTCTTTTTAAATACACAAAGTCATAGCAACATCTTTAATATATACTTCCATGTTAAGGTGGTGCTTAGTTCCTCAGCAAACGTGTATCGAATTTCGAACCTTCCTTTACATTCACTTTTGCTGAAGCTTCTCCTCCTTTCCTTTTCTTTTTCTTTCTTCTCCCTTCTTTAGCTAGCCTTGGTGCTGGTTCATGGATATTGCACCCTCTTGGGCTCTTGGGGGTGGTTTCTTTCGTCTATTAACTGCATGGCAACACCAAAAACACAATCAACTACAATCAGTGATCATCAAACCTGCACAAAAGCACACCATTTCCTTTCATTGCTTGCACTTCTTTTCATTTTTATTTTACTCACTACCTCCACCAAACCCATAAACCCAACAAATATGGCGGCATCGATTTCCATCAAAAGGCTTCTATTAGAATCCTCAGAGCCAGCCTCTACTACCATGAACTTGCATCCAAAACAAAAGCAAGTCGCCCGTACTTCTTCTTCTTCCACCTCATCATCAAAATCTACGCGTACCGAGTTTGGAGCTGCTGCTCATGAAGTTCCTAGCGGTCCAAACCCTATTTCAAACAGGTAAATAAGTTGATATATCAATGATGAAGCACAGAAAACTCATACTGCCCTTGAGAGCCGGTTGTTGAAGATGATAGCTAGAGAGTTGTAACGGTGAAGTTAATTACGAGTTTGTCATCTTTATTGTTATTGTTTTTGTGCACCATTAATACTGCTTGTCCTCAGTGAGAGGGTTGTTACCTTCTTGTTATGTCATCAATCTCAGCCTTACTTCTTTCTTTCTTTCTTTTTTCGTGCTTGTTTTAATGGGGGAATTAAGGGGTTCTTTTTTCTCTTACTAGAAATTAATGTATAGCAAGAGAGATATATAATTAATATTTTGGTATATGTATGCTCCCATCTCTATATATCTGATCCATATACATATATCATGATGCGGTGGTGATGGTGTTAATGCCCAGTCTTGAGAAATTAGCATGCAGCGAGTCCCGTTTATTTTGAGTACAATTCTGAAATGTTATCGATCGAAATGATCTATCATCTTGGAGATCTCTTTATTAGGTTGAAAAGGGGTGTCATTTGATACTATTATATAAGTTTGATCCGAGTTGTCTGTTCATACGTTTCTCATAGCTAGTACTGGAGTACTTTAATTTTCTTTCAATTATGTTCGCTGCCAAAAGCTTCCCAGATCTTCAATAGCATAGAGAAATGGAAACACTATTGTTTTGGTCATGCTCACATGTGTCTGTTGACCAGTACAGTGTTGATCATCGAAAGTTAGCCGTAGAAAAACGAAGTAATTATGATAAAAAGAAGATCTAGCTAGCTAGCATGGGAATATAACTGTTGCAGGGATTTCCTTTTAAACATATTGGGTTTTCATAAGACCAGGCGAGGAAAGGCAGATGTAATTAAGAAAGGAATCTGTGGGTACAGTTGTGTCAGAAGTGTTGCACAGTGAGGGTCAGGGCCATTTTGTTTTGCTTTCTGAGTGATTGATCTTCCGCTTTCATTTTGGACTTGAGCTACTGTCTTGTAAAACACACCATCCAAAAAAGCTGAGATGAGATGCCAAATCAACAACTAAAACGTCATGAGAGGGACAGAGCAAGGTAGCCCATGATTTGATAATGATAACAGTATCATTTTCTATTTTGTTCAATAATTAAGGTAATTGCCACCAATGATATGCTTTATGATGGGTTTCCCTGAATGAGGGAGAGAAATGAAGCTTTTATTATTACTGTTAATACAATATATATATATAAAGGTTAATGTTTACATTATCCAAGCCACCCACCAATATAACTTGTTAAAATTGAATAATATGTATATTGCATATAATAATAGGTAAACAAGACTAAGAAATAAATATCATGGGTTAAGTGGCGGGTCAAGATTTTAAAAACTCAATCAATTCAATCTAATTTGTATATTTTATACACCTTTTGTCTTTATTTTTTATAGTTTATAGATTGAATATTTTTTATTTATTTTATTTAGAAATGTTTAGGCTGTACTTCACATTAAATTTCTTTAATACAACAAAAAATAACTTGTCTCTTTCATGGATTAGAAAGAGAGATAACTAAAATTTAATAATGATACAAAGTATAAAAATTAAACTAACATTAGAGATGCCAAGATATTTATAGTCCATGTTGCAAGTTCATTTTTAAATACATACCCATGAAAATTAACAATATAAATCCAACCCATGGATGTATGCAATATTCACTAAAAAATTAGCATAACATAATATATCCATCCTGCTTGGGTCTAAAAAAATTAAATAAGTGAGATTTATAATTTGTAAAATATTAAAAATTAAAGTGGATATAAATACCGGTTGAAACCCAATTCAACTTAATATCCATAAAGAACCCTACCTTCTAATAATGGATATTATATCAATTATGATGCAGCTAATTGGAAGCAATAAGCTCCTGTGTAGGAGTGCGGTTCATAGAAAGGTTTGCAAAAGTTTATTTATTTATTTAAAATTAATTTTTGTTTTAATATTTTTGGATCGTTTTGATATACTATTGTTAAAAATAAATTTTAAAAAATAAAAAATATTATTTTGATATATTTCTGAACAAAAAATATTTTAAAAAATAACTAATACAACACTCCCAAACATCTCTTAAAGCTTCATTCAGACAAATGTATTTTTCTGTCAAAGTGCAAAACAGTAAATCATTTCCTTTTGACTTTTGTCAGGTTATTTTATGTGTTATCCAAGAGGCTGAAGGTTTTAATTTCATCTTCAACCGGAAATTATGGCTGTAAAGGGACAAAACCTGCATTGTTGCAGCGTTTAAACGCCATACATTTCTGTTTTTAATATTTGATTTTGACCAAATGCATGACCACTGAAACTTCCATTGATCTATATCTGAGGTTTTTGAAAGAAAAACTCAGGCCAAAGTTCTTTTTCTGCACTTTCTTACTGTCTGGACAAGAAGAGCGCAGCAACCCTCTATACATTTTTCATATTCATAGGAATTTTTAGCAAATTCTTTTGGATGCTGTTTGAAATATGATATTTAAAGAAGACGAAGCTCTTTAACTACCAAACCAACCCTTCAGTGTCAAACGATAAAATACACTGTCCAAATAAAATAATAATATAAAAAAGTGAAAATAAAGGGCACTTCCATATTTTATAATGTCCGTCAACCTTTTTTTTTTTTTTTTTTCATCTTTTTAGAACAAGATGGAACTGCCATCAAGCAAATGGGAGAGGGAGGACAAGATGCATGGAACTTTAAAACCAAGCAGCAAAGTCATTCTCCCTGTACACTCCTTGGACAACAAGACAATCAATCTATGACTATTTTTTATGAGTATCTGAGTTAATTTATATATATCTTGATTAATTATTAAGTTTTTAAAATTAATAATAATATAAATTTTTAATTTATAATTATTATAATAAAAACCACAAAACTCAAACATAAAATTATAAAAAAAACAAAAAAGTTTTAGTCCACTCGAATACCAACTAATGCTATTTGACAGCCTACTATATGATTTCTTATATTACATTTAATCCTTCACGTGAGACATGATTGATGAGGGATATTGATTTGACCTGCTTTATAAAGTTGCTAAAGCTATTTGACAGCACCAGAATCAAGATAAATTCCTAAAATTATATATAAAAAGGAGATAAATCCGTAAACTTACGTATTCTATAAGTTTAGCTCTGAATAATGTATTCTCAAAAGAGCTTAATTTGGAGTTTATTGAGGTGCCTTTTAAGGAATTATAATATCTTTTTCTCTAGTCTTGCAATGAAATTAATATTTAATTTATAATATAATAGATAAGGATAAAGAAAACAATAGTGTGAAAATATCGTAGGATATAATCTCATTTTACTCCTTTAAATTAAGTATATAGGTTTTATTCAAGAGTTTGTTCTATATCAATGACATCATGACATTTCATCCATTTATTAATCTTTCACAGAGGGTAAAATGGAAATAATCAAGTAATGCAATTTAGCGTTTCTTTAACAAATTAAGGATAATTAAAAAATAAATTAAATATAGAACAAACTCTATCAATTATTTTATTACAGTATCCAACCTTTTTATTCTATCAATTAGAGCACCCAATTTTTTTATTTTTCTATTTAAAAGTTCCCTCAATTACCTTAGACTGAAAAATACTAACGTCGTCTGGATCTACTGACAAATGGCAGCATCTAACTGACACGTGATAAATATGGGTCCCACTATATATATGTATTCAAAAAAAAGAGAAAAAAAACTAACCAGATTAGTTTACTCAATCGTTTTCTTGGATTCGGTGCTCAGAGAGATGGCTGTCAATGTGAAAGTTGTTTGTTAAAGCATTTCTAAGGAAGAGAGGAAGAAAGGAAGGACAGTAAGGTTACATAAAAAAAAAAAAAAACTATTTTGATTTTTCATTTGGTTTTTTTTTTCAATTTTAAATAAATTTTTAATTTTTTTCTGAATAAATTAGTGGAACTCACTTTTTTTGCTATGTGTCTATTAGAGACAGAGTCACATGCAAATGGAGCCCAACCATGTCAGCATTTTCTTCTCTTAGTTGACTAAGGGAAATCAAATAAATAAAAATTAAAAAAAAATCTGGGTACTCAAATAGATAGAATAAAAGGTTGAACACTAAAGTAGAGAGATAATGCATTAAAAATGCAATCTTCTTATAAGAAATTAAAAGGGGGATCTACTTTTGTCAAGTGTCGGCAAAAAACCAGGGGTAATTAAAAACCTAAAAATTAGATTAAATTAAGAAAATTAAATTATAAAAAAACTTGATGAGAATTTTTAAAAAATTGATAAGTTCAGTTTAGTTTTATAAATTTAAAATTAAAAAAATCAAACAAAAAAAACTGAAAAAAAAACTGAGCCAACCTAAAAAAAACCGAACCAAACTGGTTTAAACCAGTTTTTATTCTAAAATTAATAAATCGAATCGAAACTAATTAATTTGAACTAGTTCTGGATATTTTTTCAAAAATTAATTTGATTATTTTGTTTAATAAAAAAATAAAAAATAATTACCTTTGAAAAGAACTATCACATGTATCAGTGGATGATACTGGCCACGTCAACATTTTTCGATCTCAGAATAAATAAAGTTCGAAGTTTGACACTGAAATAAATAGAATAAAAAATTAGACACTAAGACAGAGTAATAATGAAAGATTAGACACTATCACTAAACCTTGACTATATATATATATATATATATATATATATATATATATATATATATATAGTCACACACACCAATAAAGAATTACCCCCGCAATGAGGAGGTGTATTGCTAGTTCCAAATTAATTTCATTGCAAAAATTCTAATTTTTTTAAATATAATTCGACCGTTACCTCCCCCTTTAAGAGATCTCTTATAACAAAATATTATGCAAGAAAAAATTTTCAAACTGAATTTTATGTCCGTTGAGATCTTCCGAGGAATTTAAATTTTTTCAGGGAGTTGAAGCTTAAAATCGAGTATTATATATAAAAATGTCCTCCCTCCCTTTATTTGAATAATTTTAGTTTTGGGTGCTGACCCTTTTTGAACACTATTCACTGGACAGTTAAACAGCTAGACCGTTATGTTCGTTGTGCGCCACTGCATTCAGATTTTTATTAGCAGTTTTGGGCCTTAAGCGACTTTAAGTTGAAAGCCCATTAAATGACATTTAAATCTTGTATGCATTTTAAAAATATCTTTTATTGAATATTTTTTAATATTAATATATTAAAATTATTGAAAAATATTTAAAAAAATATTAATTTGATTAGTACAAGTAAAAACATTTCTATCTCTATGAGAGTTTCATCCTAATCTGCAGTGTGCCAATTTCTACTAACGTCTAGTTCATCAATTCAACAGTTTTTGTTGGTTCATATAATAATGAACCTGCCTGCTATGAACGGAGAAAGCTTCAACAATGCTTTCTGGTATTTGATATCATCGATAGAGGAAAGGGTACCGCTAGCTGGTTTGAGATGAAATGATCCTAGCTTGGATGTTATAGTAGTTTTAGATACTAAAAAAATATGTTTTCAAGAAGAATTACAGGCCATTATCTTACTATTCTCATCCTGTTCTAATGTAACAGTGATTTAAAAGGAAGAGATTTCATCAAGAACCCACTACTCATCGCATACAAAGAATATGAAATAGCTCGCTGGGATTCTCATTCTATCCAATTGTCATCTCAGTCTCTCTTTTTCAGAGTTTCTTATCCTGCCGCTAGGGTTTCACTAGCTCCTTTTTCAGGGTTCTCATTTCTTCTACTACAGTTGTATCTGTTAATGTTCTTTCCAAGTACACCATGACCTCGCATGGTTTTCCTTTGTCTAGTCCCCCGGTGGATGAAAATTTAGAGGCGGAGGAGAAAATTGTATACTTCTTTGATGATGAAAAGATATTGCCAGTGCTCTTTATAGTTGTCAACTGAGTCTTATTGGTAATGTTCTGTCAGACAAAACTGTTAATAAGGTGCTGCTTCGTGATTTTATATAGATAGTTTGGAGGAAGCCTGCTGGTTCTCAGATATTGCAAGAGTATATATGGGGATGGTTTATTTCATTTTTTCTTTGATTGTGTGCACGATCTCGTGACTGTATGTGTTCTTAAGAATAACTTGCTAGTTTTACAGAGATGGGACCGAGAAAAAGCATTAATGGATATGGAGGCCTTTTATCGTGTTCCACTCTGGGTGCAACCATGGGGTCTTCCTGTTCATTGCCATACAGAAGAGATGGGGGATAGGATTGGATCTAGGCCTGGTACTGTGCTTGGCATAGTTAGGCGCAAATTGAGTTGGATGTCCAGAAACCACTCGGACAGGATAACTCAGATTTAGAGTTGGACAGGATCCCGAGTCTGCTTAAGATAAGGATTCCTAACTCAATTTCAAATTAAATTAAACTAGGAGATTCTTTTATTTATGAAAAGTTGTAGATGAAAGGAGACTGAAGATATTCATGTGAAAATAAAACTCTTTTTTTTTTCCCCCTTAAAACAAAAAATCACGTAAGAATACCTACTATATAAATCCTAGTATACAATGAGAGTTCCCAGGTTCATAAATCCTTGTGCAAACAGTTTTCACTTATCCTGCGAAGGATCTCCGTAAAGTCCTACTTCATCTCCCAACTCTTGCTTGCCTAGCAAAACAAATCCTTCTCTCAATAAGTTCTTGACCTAGCTTTTGTATTAGTTCATGGCTGAGATATCTGAGATTAAGGCCATGGAAATTGAGGCTGATCATGAGGAATGCTCGATAAAGCAAGTAGATCTCACAGTTCCAAAAACCGATGATCCCACCATGCCTGTTTTGACATTCAGAATGTGGGTTCTTGGTCTTGGTTCTTGTATCATTCTATCCTTTGTAAACCAGTTTTTCTGGTACAGGTCGCAGCCATTGACTGTTTCCTCTATTTCTGCACAGATTGCTGTGGTGCCTTTAGGGCATCTAATGGCTAAAAAACTGTCTACTCGTAAGTTCTTTGAGGGTACAAGATGGGAGTTCACATTGAATCCTGGACCCTTTAATATAAAGGAACATGTGTTGATTACAATTTTTGCGAATTCTGGTGCCGGAACTGTCTATGCTGCTCATATTCTTACCTCTGTTAAGATATATTATCAGAGGAAACTTACTTTCATTCCAGCCTTATTTATTATGATCACCACTCAGGTTTGTTCATATTATCACTATTTTGCTTTTTCTTTGTTTTTTTGTTATATTTGGAACGGTTAAATAGCATGCTTAATATTACATGACCAGTGAATGTTTGGTTAATCTGTTTAATGTTTTACATAAGTTTACTGGTTAACGAAATCTAAGATTGAGTCTGAGAGTCACAGAAGTTAATTTTACTGTTCATTAGCTGATTTATGAACGATTACTGGAATTTCCATGTCTTTGTTACCATCAGTGATCCAAATGCTGGAAATTACACAAGGATTGTGTCAAATTCTGCAAATGCATGTAACTTGGAAGAAAATTCTGAATGGTTTCTGATCTTTCTATTGACCTTTCTGAATTTGTAGATGCTAGGATTTGGCTGGGCTGGAATTTTCAGGAAATATTTGGTTGAGCCAGGGGAGATGTGGTGGCCATCTAATCTGGTTCAAGTCTCATTGTTCAGGTACATTTGTGTATTTTCTTTCTATATTTTGAACAAACCAGCTCTAATTGGTATGAATTCATGATTAATAATGCAGGGCTCTACACGAGAGAGAGAAAAGGCCAAAAGGCGGTACAACCCGTACCCAGTACTTCCTCCTAGTCATGATCTCCGCTTTTGCGTACTATATCTTGCCTGGCTATCTTTTCACTATGCTATCATCATTTTCCTGGATCTGTTGGCTTGGTTCCAAGTCTGTTTTGGTTCAGCAGCTAGGTTCGGGATTATCAGGATTTGGAATAGGTGCTGTAGGATTTGACTGGGCTACAATTTCATCTTATCTTGGAAGCCCACTTGCCAGTCCATGGTTTGCTACTGCCAATGTTGCTGTTGGATTTTTCCTGATCATGTATGTGATGACACCCCTCTGTTACTGGCTCAATGCCTACAATGCCAAGAACTTCCCTTTGTATTCCAATGATCTATACACAGCTGCGGGTCAGGAATACAAGATCCTTGAGATTATCAACTCGAAATTTCACCTCGATCGGGATGCTTATGCAGAGCACGGACCTGTGCATATGAGCACTTTCTTTGCTATGACTTATGGCTTGGGTTTTGCCACACTTTCTGCTACTGTTATGCATGTCTTACTCTTTAGTGGAAGGTATGCTCCATCAAATTTAGTTACTGTGGACTGAAATGAAACTGGCTTGTCTGTTCTAATTTTTGTGTTCGTACCTTCCACTTGCAGTGACCTATGGAAGCAAAGCAAGATGGCCTTTGGAGCCAGAAGGAAAATGGATATACATACAAGGCTAATGAAGAGATATAAATCAGTTCCCATGTGGTGGTTTTTTGTCATTCTTGTTGGCAATATTGCTGCTATAATCTTTGCTTGTGAGTATTACAATGCTGCACTTCAGTTGCGTTGGTGGGGTGTTTTACTAGCTTGTGTCATCGCCTTCTTCTTCACCCTCCCAATTGGTATAATTAGCGCCACTACAAACCAGGTAAAAATTGTCGAAACCTTTGATTCTTATCAAGTCGATTGTCCATCATAATATGCTGAATCTCTTACTCTTGCCTGTGAACAGCAACCGGGATTGAATGTTATCACAGAATATATAATAGGGTACCTGTATCCAGAGCGGCCTGTTGCTAACATGTGCTTCAAGGTGTATGGATATATAAGCATGGCTCAAGCTCTAACATTCCTAGCAGATTTTAAGCTAGGTCACTACATGAAAATTCCACCTAGATCAATGTTCATGGCGCAGGTCAGTTTTTTGTGTGTTTCAAATCAGTGCATAACATGATGTACAAGGCTCAATAGTGAACATAATGACTTTGCAGGTGGTAGGAACACTTGTGGCTGTACTTGTATACCTAGGAACTGCCTGGTGGATGATGGATGCTGTTCCCAATCTTTGCGCTGCAGACAACGGCCCATGGAGATGTCCACAGGACAGCGTGTTCTTTAATGCCTCTGTCATATGGGGGCTGGTTGGGCCTCGCAGAATCTTTGGAAACCTCGGTGAATATGGCAATGTCAACTGGTTCTTTCTGGGAGGTGCTGTAGCTCCTCTCATGGTCTGGATTTTTCACAAGGCATTCCCAAGCAAGACATGGATCGGCCTCATTCACATGCCAATCATGTTAGGTGCCACAGCAATGATGCCTCCAGCTTCTTCTGTCAACTACACCAGTTGGATTATCGTAGGATTCCTCTCAGGATATGTTCTTTTCAGACATCGAACAGAATGGTGGCAACGTTATAATTATGTTCTCTCTGGCGGTCTCGATGCAGGGACTGCCTTTATGACTCTGTTGATCTTTTTCGGTCTTGGATTCTGGAATGTTGGTCTGCTATGGTGGGGAAGCAACCCGGACAACCAAGAAGGATGCCCCTTGGCTAGCTGTCCAACTGCCAAAGGGATCCTTGTCGATGGCTGCCCAGTTTTCTGATGAAACTCTCTTTCATTCTTTTACTCTCATTTCACTTTTCTACATTTAATTTTAGTTCTGTTAATATATATCCACAGCTGATTGCTGATGGTGCTGACAATTACAGTTTATTTTCTTGATGAAACACATTTTGGCTACGTTATTATGCATTTGCTACTTGAGTGATGTCAACTAATTGTTGTTGTCTCATCTCATTCCGTCTCGATCTAGCTATTTATTTTATTTATATCTGGATCTCCAAAGAATAGATCACGGCTGGATTGGGTTTATCAAAGCCAACTATTTTTTTTTTTTAAAATTTGATGGAGAGCTGATCTAGGAAAAAACCCAGGTCACAAGTTAGCTAGGAGGATCAACATAAAAATAAAAGTAATTATTATTAAAATTTTAAAACTCAACTTAAGGATCGATCCTAGCAAAAACCCGGGACACGGGTCGAGAGGGTTAATTTGGGATCATTTGGGTCAACATAAAAATAAAAATAGTTATTATCATAGTTTTAAAACCCGATTCGAGAGTTAACCTGAGACAAGACCCAAGTCACAGGTTGGGTGAGTCAACCTAGGTTGACTCAGGTCATTATAAGTATAAAAATTGTTATAATTATATTTTTAAAACTCGACTTGGAGGTCGATCGAGGCAATGCCACAGTCACGGGTAAGGAGGGTCAACCTGGTTGACCCGATTTGTTTTTAAATAAATAACCAAAGTAACCTTGTTTTGAATGAAACAAAAATTCAAAAAAAAGTCAACAAGATTTTGACTTATGTTTATCCTAAGTTGATTTGGGTTTTTGACTAGGTCATATTGAGTCAATCCTTTTTTTATTTTTTTTAACTCGGACTAGTCCAATACTCAAGTCGCTTGAGTATCGGATCAACATGCTATGACAATTCAAGTTTTATAACTAGTATTATTATAATATTATCAATTTCAACACTTAATATAAAACTAAAATGAAAACAAATCTAATTATTTTTTAAAATATATAAGTTTGATAATAATTCATGTTAAGGTTAAAATAATTTTTTTTTAATATTTTATCATGTCTTATTAACCCTAATCAAATAAAATACAAATACAATTATTTTATCTTGTACATTATTTCCGTACACCATTCTTTTTCCATTTTATTTTTCTTCTTATCTTCTCTATCTCTATTGTCTCTATTTTATTTATTTATTTATTTATTTTTATCATGGAATGCTAACTACTCAAGTGTTCATTCATGATTAAAGTTATTAGAATTCGACAAGATGAGTACCATTAATTAAATGAGTAATTTAGGTATTTTGTAAATACTATTTGTACTATTTGTTTCTTAGCTAGTTTATTTAGAATTTTAGGAACTTCCATGTTTATTTAATTCTTGGAACTCATGATGTTTCCTACTAAATTAGGTTGAAAATAAGATTACGTGAAGAGACAGGTAATTGGCTGAGTTTAGAGTTCAAATTCTAATTGATCTGTTACTTTCTATGTAATTCGATTTTAAGTGTTTCTTTTATTTTTGGAAAGGAGAGACACATGCCTCCAATTCTTACGAGCAGTAAAGAACTAGTTTTGCTGTTTGAAAGCATGTAAAGTCCAGATCAATCATGGAGTCTTAATTTGCAGCTGACACTGTCTCGGTCTTTGGCCTGTATATGAGAGTTATAGAAGTCAAAAAATTGCAAGAACAGATGCGTTGGAAAGATAATTTGAAGGGCTACAATTGTTCCAGAAATAGAAAGTTCGCAATTCACACTTTTTCTTACCCAAAATCAGCCCGCAACCTAAGGCAAAATACCTGGCAGATTAGGAAAACGATTTCCTTTTCTTTTGTATGTCGGGCCCAAGGTATATAAACTCGAATAGAACAGCTGCTAGGGGCGGCGGAGCATTCAGAACACACACAGGGAGTCAGTATCTTGACAACGAAAAAAACAGAAAAAAACAAGAGCAGAACAATTTTGAGCAAGAGATTGCGCAACGACTTAAGATATGACTTCCAATCTATTGAATTTTCAATGTTTAATGTATCATGTTTGTTTCCTTTTCAGTTTGATGATGTAATAAGTTTTTTGTTCTGAAATCTTCATGTAAGCGTGAATAATTTGTTGATTAAATTAAATTAAATTTTTTTTATCGAGTATTTAATTCATTTTAAATTTAATAATTTAATGTTGGTGTAGCTTTTGTTTGAAATACTTGAAGGAATTTATAGAATAAAGATATGTATATGCTTGGGTAATCTTTAGAGGTTTCATCAAGCTTAAGATCTCCACAAAGATGCAAGGGTTTGCCTGCTAATTAAAATAATTTGAATTGATTCTGAACGATAATTAACATCAATAATCTTTAAATATATTTCTATATATGCTCATATCTTTTTTATTTATATTATTTTTTAACACATCTAAACTCAATAGTTTAAACTGTTAAGTGAGTTTTCAATATATGATTTATATTATTTTTTAACACATCCCTTCAAGTAAAAGCTATTGAACTTAGAACTTGCATAGATTTACATTATTTTGTGCTTAATTTTTATCAAATAAATAAAAATAGTGAAATTCGAACTCTTAACCGTTTAGTTATTAAAACTTCGATATTATGTTAAAAATCCATTTCAACTCAATAATTTAAGTTATTAAATGAGATTCCAAAATATGATTTATACTATTCTCTAACATTTGTTTTTTTCATTCAATCATACACCTACTTTATATAAAGAAAATGGAAATAAAATTACAAACCTAAGCTTCAATGCCGTCTTGGGGGATGCTTATTGGCTGAATTTTCTAAGTAAGTGGATTGAATTATTGATGGAAAGAAGGATAAATAAAAGAGAGATGATAATCAAACTTTAAAGATAAGAAAATCATCACTCTAAGATCATCATCACTCTAAGATCAATAATCTTATTTGATTAAAAAAACAAAAATAAAAACATAAAATAAATCTGAAAAATATATATATATATATATATAAAGACGTATCTTTTCTAACTTTCTCCATCCTTTTTACTCAAAAACAATAATCAAATGCTATTTCAAGAATGCATATACGCCACCATCTTAAAATTGAGTTCATATATAATTAATAGCTCACAATTCCGTATAATCTACTGAAGGAGTATCTAACAAGCTAAGATGCAATCTTAACTTTATTTTATATATCAACTCAAATATTCTCTCTCCTTCCTGGTGTTACTTGAACTATGAGTTACATTTTATATATATTCAGATGAAAATGCAAGCAAAGACAACTGTAAACCAAGTGAATTTCAACCGACACATCAAAGCTATAGAAGAAATTAAAACCTGGTCCTGTATTAAATCTCTACCTCATATAAATTTCATTTTCAAAGATTTCATATTACATTGTTTCTAGATAGCTTACGTAATTTTTTAGAGCTTTTTCTTACAAGTCAAAAGGAGAATTACGTGTCGATGTCACAGGAAATTAAACACACTCATGAAAAATCATAGTGTTGGCTTTTCGTTGGAAATGATTTTCGAAATGGGTTACAACTGGATGCTTTTTACTTATCACATTTGCTCAAGATAAGATTACGGGCTGGTCTAGGATAAGTTTACTAGTTCTTGTTCGTTTGTTTTTTAAGATTCTTGCTGTAAATTCTCGGGAAAAATATCTTTGTGCAGTATCAAAATCATCAACTAGCTAGAACTAATATTTAACAATTTCTTGTTAATAATTTCCCTTCCTCTATTAATTCTTGTTAATATATATTTTCAGTTGCTTTGTAAGGTTTTTTTTTTCTAAATAATATCCTTGAGCACCATAAAAAAAAAAAAAAAAACTTCTTCTATTGTAGTTTCGGGCCTCCTAAACCTACCCCATCAACAAGATATTTCTCTAAGAAGATAACAGAGCATTAAATCTTCAATGATAAGGATCCTCCTCCGACGAGGGAGAACATGGCTGAATAATATTTAATTCAAAATTTATTGTGATAACATCAACCATTCATTGTGAAGATTAATTAAAAACAAAATCTAAGTGGTATTAGTTAAACGTTGTTTTCCAAGATACAAAAATAGTATTTTTACCATATTACTTCTCATTCAAAAAAATTCATGGCACGGCTGGTGGGTATATTATTGTTATTTTTTATTGGACTCGTTAGTTATTATTAAATTAATTGGGTCAGATTAATTTTTTTAATCTTTTTAATTTAATTATTTTGTAATTCTCATGTTTTTTTATGGGTGATAGGGTCATTATCTTAAAAAAAGAAAATTATTAAAAAAAAGGTTGAGAATGCGTAAATAGTCATCGTAAGTTTTGGACGCGGTGACCGAATCATCTCGGCAGCCCTCCACTGCCGGGAAGTGCTTGTGGTCTAAATGATCCTTGTGGGAAGGAGAAAGTAATGATCAAGCGTTGAAAACATGGAAATGATCAAGCGTTGAACACTTGAACATCATCAAGAGACAAGAAATTGACAGATTCTTTATTCTCATGGGGTCTCCAAAAGCAACTACATGGAAGAATAACCACAAACTCAACTGATTACTATAGCCTATTTCGTTATCTATTCACCTGGTTTTGTGGAAATTATTATTATTTTTTTCTGCAGGCCCTTTTATTTGAGAGTCAATCTATTTTTTTTTCCTGTTGTTGTATGATCGGAAATTATTATTCCTCGCAGTTGCTTTTGGAAAACAAGCCCTCAGATGTAATATTGCTCAAGTTGAAGTCACCGCATAAACCTTCTCCAGAGCTAAAATCAAACTCATTTCCCGGACTCTGGCTCTCAAACTTGAATTCTGAACTAAAAATGTCGCCACTCGAACCATGGCTTAGTGAATTATGACACTCACCACCAAACGCTCTTTCATCCAGTAAGCAATCATGCATGAAATTGTCTTGGAAGCTTGTGTTATGATCAAATGTACTGTTTGAATCCATAGGCTCACCTAAACTTGCAAAGCTGTCAAGTGAAAGCCACTCCGCAAACGTAACCTCTGGTGCCAAGGAGCTTCCTTTAGGTTCTTTAGGAGACTCAAACATCTCTGGAACTGACCGGTTGATATAAGCTGATGGTTTTTCTGTACTCAATGATGACTCAAGACTTGAAGCTTGCATTTTGAGTCTCTTCGGAGATGGTGAAAGTTCCATAATGTCTGAGTTTGAGCTGTCAGATTGAGCTCTTTTCAAAGGCTCCATTCCTTTATCTTTGAGCAACTTTTTCTTCAAGTAGGAATGCCAATATTCTTTATCTCATTATCTGTTCTTCCAGGCAAATGCTGCGCTATCTGAGACCACCTAGTCAGTTCAGAACAGATTATCTCGGACGATTTGTTGATATACATAAACTGGTTTAGATATCCTTAGTTAAAAAAAAAAAAAAAGAATTCACAATAGCTCACAATTCCGTATAATCTACTAAAGGAATATATAACAAGCTAAGATACAATTTAACTTTATTTTTTCAACTCAACAATTCTCTCTTCTTCGTAGTATTTGGTACTGCATTTTGAAAACGTTTTTAAAAAAATTGAATGTTTTTTTATTTTTTATTTTGTTTTAAATTAATATATTTTTAATATATTCAAATCATTTTAATGTATTTTAAAATAAAAAATATTTTAAAAAACAACCGCTACTACACTTCCAAACACCTTCTTATTAAACTAAGAGTTACATTTTATATATATTCAGATGAATATGCAAACAAAGACAACTGTAAACCAAGTGAGTTTCAACCGACACATCATGAGCTATAGAAGAAAAACTACTACTTTGACAAAATTATAAGTAGAATAAATGAATACTGGTCAGGAGAAATTTATAGGTAAGTCGAATAATTTAATTAATATGGTTTTGATTTGCTTGACTTTCATATGGTCTCAATCTTAATAGTGTTACCTCATATAAATTTCATGTTCAAAGATTTTATATTATATTGTTTCTAGATAGCTTACGTTATTTTTTAGAGCTTTTTCTTACAAGTCAAAAGGAGAATTAAGTGTCGATGTGACAGGAAATTAAACACACTCGTGAAAAATCAAAGTGTTGGCTTTTCGTTGGAAATGATTTTCGAAATGGGTGACAACTGGATGCTTTTTGCTTATCACATTTGCTCAAGATAAGATTACGGGCTGGTCTAGGATCAGTTTACTAGTTCTTGTTCGTTTTTTTTTAAGATTCTTACTGTAAATTCTCAGGAAAAATATCTTTGTGCAGTATCAAAATCATCCACTAGCTACCTAGAAACTCAAGGGGTTTGGCCCTGCGGTTTGTTCTTTTGATCAAGGAATTTTTTTAATATTTTATTAAATTCAATTCGGTAGTTCGAATCTAAAACTTACTTATCATATTTTAGGATAGCTTGGGGTTCAAATAAAATTGCATAAAAGTTATCTCAACATGACTTGATCAACTAGATAGGTTAAAAAAAACTTGGATGACTGATAAAAATATGATTTTATTTTTAATATATTTGCATGACAACAATTTTTGTTAAAAAATATATTAAGATGACAGCATATTGAATCAACTCGAGTCAATTTAAATTAACCCGTTAAACCCGCGACCTAGATTATGAATTTCATTGAATTTAATAACTTTATTTATGGTTTAGGGTCATGGTAAAAAAAATATACGCTTGTAAAACCGAGTACTAACTCAATACCAAATTGTTAAAATGTTTTTTTAAGATCACGATAACCCCATAAAAAGTAAATCGAAATAAATTATAAAGCCTAATTTTTTATAATTATGTTTTTTTAATCATTTTTTATTTAATAATATGATAACAAAAATAAATGATTAAAAAACCAAGTCCCAATTCAATGCTATTATGTTTTTTCTAAGATCATAATAACCTTATAAAAAAATAAAAAAAATCATGAAATACCAACCTCGTGCTGATATGTTTTTCTAAACTCACGGTAACCTCATAGAAAGTAAATTAAAATAAATCTTGAAGTTCAAATCATAATAATTACATTTTTTTCAAATTATTCTTTATTTAATTATATGATAGAAAAAATATGAGTTAAAATGAACACCAACTAAGTGCTAAGAATTTTTATTTTTATTTTAAGATTATGATAACTCCATATAAAAAAAACTAAAATAAATAACAAAATTCAATTCCCCATAAATATAATATTGAAATATAAAAATAAAAACATATAAATTATTATTCCAATAAACAATAACATATAAAGAGGGGAATACTAATTTCTCTTCCTCAATTAATTCTGGTTAATTAATATATATTTTCAGATGCTTGTAAGTTTTTTTTTTTCTAAATAATATCCTGAGGACCATAAAAACAAGTCTTGTATTGTAGGTTAATTCGGGCCTACTAAACCTACCCCATCAACAAGATATTTCTTGGCTTTAGAGCATTAACCAAATTAATCAATGCACTATGATAGATAATACTATTGCAAAGAATCTTCAAGAATCTCCAGCGACGGAAAGCATGGTTGAATAATATTTAATTCAAAATGTATTGGGATATCAATCATTCATTGAGAAGATTAATTAAAAAAAATCCAAGAGGTATTATTCAAACATTGTTTTCTAAGATCCAAAACATCGTGACTTTAAATAGTGTTTTTACCATAATACCTTTCTTTAAAAAAAATCCATGGCCTTGGGGGTGGGGATATTATTGTTATTTTCACTGGAATCATTAGTTATTATTGAATGGACAAAGACTCCATTCCTTCATCTTGGAGCAACTTTTTCTTCAAGGATGAATGCCAATGATTCTTTGTCTCATTATCTGTTCTTCCAGGCAAATGCTTGTACTATCTAAGACCACCTCGTCAGTTTAAAACAGATTGTCTCCATTAGTTCCGCTTTATTGACACAAAAGACGTAAAATCTCTACTTTGATCAGGAATAATGCAGTGGTTCATTAAAGCTAAATGCAGAAACACTAATCCCGTAATGTTTCTGCGAATTCAGCGCAAAGAATTCAGGGATTTTAAATCGAATCACATTCTTCTATTTCCTTGCATCATTGTTTAGGTTACAAAATTCAAGTTGACCTGCAATGGCTTGTTGCATGTTGATAAAAAAAGTCCTCTGCAGTTGCCTTGGTAGACAGTTCAGAAAATGCATGCTAGGCTAGCGCTGAGTAAGAATCTATATTATTTGACCTAAATGATCATGATCATCCAAGCCCTAACTCCTACCAGTTAATTTTCTTTGAAGGGGTCACCCACCTAATTCTATAAGAGTGATGCTTTTTAATAACTATAATTATCTGCGATGAAGGGCCAGGATTGTCTCTCCTTCTTCTGCAGAAGGCATCCCTCTCTGTAATCCTGGTCTCAAGTAATTAATCCATCTTAACCGGCAGCTCTTCCCGTTCCTCTGCAAGCCTGCACTAGTACAATATTCAGTGCTTCATGATCATGAAGACTTGGAAAAGTCAACTCATAAGGGCTTTCTAGTTGTTTTATGAGGAAGCCGCCATCAATCCTTTTCTCGTGGAATATTCTAGAGATTCCACTGCAAATGCTGTCTGGATGATGCAAGCTGACATCTAAATTTCTAACGAGTTGACCAGCTGATTTAGCCAATCGATGATGACAGGTTGGTAAATCTTAAGATTGGCTTGACTCAAGAGTAATGAAGACTTTTCCGTAATTTAATTTGATGACTTCTTACATAATACTTGACCAGTATTTTTTTAACAAATTATATGTACAAGAGTATTTAAAAAGAAATAGTAAACAATCATCTTAAAATTTTGATTAATCAAAACTATATAACACTTACTCATCATTAATAAATTAAATCAATCCCATCAGCATGAAATAACCTTTTATCCTCCTCACTTTGCCCTTTAAATTTTAAATATAGTAAAGGTATCTCGAGTTTTTTTCCCTATCTTTATTAAATTTAATTTTTTAAAAATAATATTTTTTTTAAAAAATAAATCATTATTTAATATTAAATTAATTAAGTGTTAAGCTTTTTAATTGAGCTAAAAAGTAGAATTTAACGAATTACATATTTAAAAGATTAATCTGAGTTTGCTTTTTATTTTTTAAAGCTTTTTTTTTCATCTTCCTACATTTTATTTTTTTTTGCTTTTTATAAAAGTTTTAAGTTGATTTGAAAGTAAAATGAGTTACCTTGAAGTTTTTTTATATATATTTTTATCTTTTTCAAATTTAGTTTTTTTTTTAAAAAAATTATTTTTGAATTAAATTAAACTAATTGATTAATATAACCATGAGATGCTTGTTTCATGATAAATTTTTTTTGTTTGTTTTTCTAATCATTGCTCTAAAAACACATTTGATCTCTTTCAATTACTCAAATCTTAGATTTTTTTTTCTTATTTGAAAACGCTAGTGTCGAATAAGCATTTGTTTTTTTATGATAAAAAAAATTGTTTGTCCCATGGCATAGCAATAACCATCTAACTAATCATTTCTAAATGGAAATGAACCTATTTATGTCACAAGAGAACCGCATCAAATTCAAATTTGCTCATTGATTTATAAAGTTTTTTTATATATATATATAATTCAACTTGTTTTTTAAGTGTTTTTTACTTATAAAAATCATCAAACTGATATTTTAAGATGTTTTTCAATGGTTTCAAAGTGATAATATATAAAAAATCTAAAACAAGTATTACTTTAATTTATATTTATTTAAAAAATAATTTTCAAAAACATATACATGTTTTATCAAAAACACTATTATTCCACAAACACATCTAGGAATGAAAAAGAAATCTCTCTCTCGTCTACAAAACATTATCTTTCAAACCTTATTTTATGCTGCCGCCAATGTCATCCCCTTTCTTGTGTTTCATATATATATGAGATTTTTTTATATATTTCATACAATCAAGGTTTGATCATTTTAGATTTGATTTATAGATATGACTCTTCATTCATATAAGAGTTTTGTACATTCAAATTTGAGAGGTTAGGTCATTTATATATAGATATAGAAATTATATCTTGTTATATATAGAATATTAGATGATTAAAATATTTCATTATCGTTTGTATGTGTGAACTCGAAGAAAAGTCAGGTGCTTGGAAACTTTGATAAGAATATTGAATAGACTTAGATATTGTCATCGATGAAAAGACATGATGTTATCTATAATATAATGATTAAACTTGGCATGATACGAATCAATGCAAATAAACTTGAAAAAAAATAAACAAAAAATGAATGAGATTTTAACATCTAACAATAAAAATTTTAAAAACATTTTATACATATGGAAATTATATATAATTATCTCATATAAAAAAATTAATAAATATTTTATATGTATAGTTTTTTTTTTCAATGTTAAATTAAGATGTGAATATTTTGTTTAGGTTGACCATGAACCAAGGAGAGCATGTTCATCTAGATTGGCCTGAACATTAAAAAAATAAATCCTATGGCAATACTTAGAGTCTTAAAGATAAGGCTGTACTTTATAGCATGTTTGGGAGTATGGTTGCAATTATTTTTCAAAGTACTTTTTACTTAAAAATGTATTAAAATAATAATTTTATTTTTTTTAAAATTATTTTTGAAATTAGTGCATTAAAATAATCTAAAAACACAAAAAAAATATTAATTTAAAGCAAAGAAAAAAATAAAAAAAATTATTATTTTTTTAAAGTGTTTTTGAAACACAAAAATAAATCGGGCAAAGACTTCATAGAAGCCATGGAATCTATGGAAATTTAAACTATGGACTTTGTTGTAACCCATCTTTGGGTCCCCGCACAAATAATATAAATATAAATATATGGTCGGAAGAAATTGAAAAAATAATAATAACAGTAGGAGGTTGGAGGGCTCAGAAAATGGTCTTAAAAATTGATTAAAGAGGTTCAAAAATACAAAGATTAAAATTTTGACAATATATACTTGAATGATGAGAGGCCTGTAGGAAAAGAAAATTTAATTTGAGGAGAAAAGTCTAAAATTAGATGTTTATAGACTCAATTGGATTTTATTGAAGGTTTTATTGAATTTATAAAGAGTTTGATGGCAAGAAAGATTGATTTTTAAAACAATTTGGGCTTTAATTGGAAGAAATTAAAGTTTAGGGGTCAAATTATAATTTTAAAATGTTGATTTGGTCAAATCAGGGGCTTAATTGCATGAATATTGAAGTTTGGTGGCCAATTAGGGAATTCATTGCATAAATCTAAAATCAAGGACCAAACTGGAAAAAGCGCATAAATAGAGGGACTAGAATTGACCTAATCAGATACCAAATTAAAGGAATTTGAAGTTTATTAATCAATTGAGGGTCAAAATGCACAAATTCAAAACCAAGGATTAAAGTGAAAATGATTGCCAACTATAGGGCCGACAATTGAAGTTGGCAGGGACGCAATTGAACTGATTCTTAAAATCAAAATTGCGTTTGAGGACTTAAATGAACAAAGGATAAATTAAGGATTGATTTGAAAGTTGATGTGTTGGGGCCATATTTAAATGAAACAGCGCGTTTTGTCCAAAACGACACCGTTTCATGTTAAAGATAAAAAAAAGAGAACATAACAGTGTCGTTTTGAGCGACATTGTTCCTCTTTCTTCTTCCCTTGGACGTGCAGCAGGGGAAGAAAGAAACTTTAGTTTTTTCTTCTTTAATTCTTCCTGCCTCTCTCCCTCCCCACTTGCTCTGTCAAAACATACGCCCCCTTTATAATGACAAGCCAACGAAGTTGTCCCTGCAAACCACACCTATTGGCCACCTCAATCGGCACCGTGGCAGGGCATGAAGGCCCCACTCCCCATGCGCAGTTATAGGGCGGCGATATGGACGCCATCGCTTCCCTTTGCCCTATACATATTGCTCTCAACACTAGCACGAAGGAGGACGAAAAGGAGAAATGAGAGGAACAGAAAAGGAAAGGAGACAGGAGAGAGAGAGAGAGAGAGAGAGAGAGAGAGAGAGAGAAGGGGGAAAGAAGATGAGTTTGAAACAAATGAGGATTTGAGAGATAAATAAACAAGGGAGAGCAGGGAGTATAAACAGGGAAACCACTTGACAACGAAAGAAGACAAAGAAAAACAAAACACTAGAGGAGAGGGGAAAAGTAGTAACCTCTCTCTCCGCCGCTTGAAACAGCAGCATCGTTGCTTGAGCTGCCGTTCGTGAGCCACGACACCACCACCAACCTCCACTGCAACACCACTAGCAAAGCAGCCAGACCAGAAAGGCAACACCCTCTCTACGCCAGGTAACTCTTCTTTCCCCTCCACTTTTACTTTGTTTTCTGATTAAGTTTCTCCTGCATGCAGAACGAATATCATTCTGTATACAGGAGGATGGGAGGGGAAAATAATTCCCCTCCCTGTTTTTTCTTTCCAAGCCAGGCCGGTTCTGGCCCAGCCCTGATGTCTGGGCCAGGTTCGGCCCAGACAAAAAGAAGTATAGAAAAATGTTGGGTCGAGATCGGCCCAACCCTTTTAGGTTGAGTCTGGCCCAGTTAGATGAGTCGGCCCAACCCACATAATAATAATATTATTTATTATATATTATAATATTATATATATATATATATAAATATATTAAAATTCTAAAAAATCCTTAAAAAAATTTGTTGATTTTCCTGCATATATATTTTTTATATCAAATTTGCTTAATACTAGTTTGGTATTTTTTTACTGTAAAGATATAAATCCGGTATTAAAATATATGGTTTTCTTCGAAACATTGCAAAAATGTTTATAAAACCAAAAAATATATTTTGTTTTTCATGCATACGGCCAAGTCTCTCAAAAATAAGAAAAATCATCGTATCATATTTTCATACAACAAAAAAAATCATATTGTTTTTTTTTATACATAAAGCACAAAACAAATTCAAAAAAATGTTTTACCATGCACTTTGGTTTTAATAACAAATTTGTTAGATCCATGAGAACTAGGCCAATATTTCAAAAATTATATAAAAAAATATTTTTGTCTTCTTTTAGAATCTAGGATTACCAATTTATATGTAAAACGTATTTCTAATATTAAAAATATAGTACAGTTAGAATTTTACCCGATAAGATAAGGACCTCCTTATTGAAGAGGACTTTTCTTGAATCATAAACGGACCAAATATTAAAAATATAATAACACCTTAGCTTTTTATCAGATAATCAAACAATACAGCTTACCTTAGGTAAGATGTATTTGGGGTGATAATACATTTACTTTACACAATCAATCCCCATACCCAATCTCTAAGACTAGTTAGGGTTCCTAGTGACTAAAATACCAGTTAGGGTTCCTAGATACATTTAGATGAAGTGGAATATTCGCTACACATGCTATAGACTTTTTGGCTATATGTCTTCAACTTTTCTAACATTTATTTTCTTGACCATATATGTATGTCAAGAGAAAACCTTCCTTTTAATTACACATAATCTTTATCCCATTAAAAAAAAAAAGAGGGTTAATTTAGATGCTTGCCTTGGTGTCAGTTAATTATAGTTATTAGAAATGTTTTTTTCTCTAATCTTAATTAATTTCAAAAATTATTTTGTTATGAAAAATTATGTAGCATATTCCTGATCATAATCAATCATTTTAAAAAGTCAAACTATGAATAAAAAGATATGTTTTTATGTGGATTAAAAATACAAATGAAGAATATATTATATCTATTTAGCATATTCCTGATCATAAGCAGTCATTTTTAAAAACAAATTTTTTGTTTTTTTATTATTAAAACGTATTCTTGATATTAAAAATGTAGTTTTTTTTATATAGACGTTAGAACGGTTAAGATTTTACCCGATAAGATAAAGACCTCCTTATTGACGATGACTTTTCTTAAACCATAGACGGACAAACAATAAGAAATATAATAACACCTTAGCTTTTTATCAGATAATCAAACAATACCGCTTAGCTTAGGTAAGGTGTATTTGGGGTGATAATACCTTTTCTTTATACAATCAGTCCCCGTACCCGATCTCTAAAACTAGTTAGGGTTTCTAGTGACCAAAATACCAGTTAGGGTTCCTAGATACATTTAGATGAAGTGGAATATTCACCGCACATGCTACAGACATTTTTGCTATATGTCTTCAACTTTTCTAACATTTATTTTCTTGACCATATATGTATGCCAAGAGAAAACCTTCCTTTTAATAACACAATCTTTATCTCATTAAAAAAAAAAAAAAAGAGGGCTAATTTGGATTCTTGCCTTGGTGTCATTTAATTGTAGTTAATTATAAATATTTTTTTCTCTAATCTTAATTAATTTCAAAAATTATTTTGTTATGAAAAATTTATGTAGCATATTCCTGATCATAAGCACTCATTTTAAAAAGTCAAACTATGAATAAAAAGATGTGTTTTTATATGGATTAAAAATACAAATGAAGAATATACTATATCTATTTAGCATATTCCTGATCATAAGCAGTCATTTTTAAAAACATATTTTTTGTTTTTTTTTTATTAAAACGTAATCCTGATATTAAAAATGTAGTTTTTTTATATAGACATTAGAACGATTATGATTTTACTCGATAAGATAAGGACCTTCTTATTGAAGAGGACTTTTTTTAAACCATAAACGGACCAACAATTACAAATATAATAACACCTTAGCTTTTTATAAGATAATCAAACAATGCAGATTACCTTAGGTAAGGTGTAATTGGGGTGATAATACATTTCATTTACACAATCAGTCCCCGTACCTGATCTCTGAGACTAGTTAAGGTTCCTAGTGACCAAAATACCAGTTAGGGTTCCTAGATATATTTAGATGAAGTGGAATATTCGCCGCACATGCTACAGACATTTTTGCTATATGTCTTCAACTTTTCTAACATTTATTTTCTTGATCATATATGTATGCCAAGAGAAAACCTTCCTTTTAATAACACATAATCTTTATCTCATTAAAAAAAAAAAAAAAGAGGGTTAATTTGGATGCTTGCTTTGGTGTCAGTTAATTGTAGTTAATTAGAAATATTTTTTTCTCTAATCTTAATTAATTTCAAAAGTTATTTTGTTATGAAAAATTCTGTAGCATATTCCTGATCATAAGCACTCATTTTACAAAGTCAAACGATGAATAAAAAGATATGTTTTTATGTGGATTAAAAATACAAATGAAGAATATACTATATCTATTTAGCATATTCCTGATCATAAGCAGTCATTTTTAAAAACATATTTTTTGTTTTTTTATTATTAAAACATATTCCTGATATTAAAAATATAGTTTTTTTATATAGATATTAGAACGGTTAGGATTTTACCCGATAAGATAAGGACCTCCTTATTGATGAGGACTTTTTTTGAACCATAAACGGACCAACAATTAGAAATATAATAACACCTTAGCTTTTTATAAGATAATCAAACAATGTAGCTTACTTTAGGTAAGTTGTATTTGGGGTGATAATACATTTTCTTTACACAATCAGTCCCCGTACCTGATCTCTGAGACTAGTTATGGTTCCTAGTGACCAAAATACCAGTTAGGGTTCCTAGTGACCAAAATACCAGTTAGGGTTCCTAGATACATTTAGATGAAGTGAAATATTCGTCGCACATGCTACAGACATTTTTGCTATATGCCTTCAACTTTTCTGACATTTATTTTATTGACCATATATGTATGTCAAGAGAAAACCTTCCTTTTAATAACACATAATCTTTATCCCATTAAAAAAAAAAAAGAGGGTTCATTTAGATGTTTGCCTTGGTGTCATTTAATTATAGTTAATTAGAAATGTGTTTTTCTCTAATCTTAATTAATTTCAAAAATTATTTTGTTATGAAAAATTCTGTAGCATATTCCTGATCCTAAGCACTTATTTTACAAAGTCAAACTATGAATAAATAGATATGTTTTTATGTGGATTAAAAATACAAATGAAGAATATACTATATCTATTTAGCATATTCCTGATCATAAGTAATCATTTTTAAAAACATATGTTTTGTTTTTTTTATTATTAAAACGTATTCCTGATATTAAAAATATAACTTTTTTATATAGACGTTAGAACGGTTAGGATTTTACCCGATAAGATAAGAAGCTCCTTTTTGAAGATGACTTTTCTTGAACCATAAACGGACTAACAATTAGAAATATAATAACACCTTAGCTTTTTATCAGATAATCAAACAATACAGCTTACCTTAGATAAGGCGTATTTGGGGTGATAATACATTTCCTTTACACAATTAGTGCTCGTACCCGATCTTTGAGACTAGTTAGGATTCCTAATGATCAAAATAGCAGTTAGGGTTCCTTGATACATTTAGATGAAGTGGAATATTTGCGCTCGCATGCTATAGACTTTTTGGCTATATGTCTTCAACTTTTCTAATATTTATTTTCTTGACCATATATGTATGTCAAGAGAAAACCTTCCTTTTAATAACACATAATCTTTATCTCATTAAAAAAAAAAGAGGGTTAATTTGGATGGTTGCTTTGGTATTAGTTAATTGTAGTTAATTAGAAATATTTTTTCCTCTAATCTTAATTAATTTCAAAAATTATTTTGTTATGAAAAATTCTGTAGCATATTCCTGATCATAAGCACTCATTTTAAAAAGTCAAATTATGAATAAAAAGATATGTTTTTATATGGATTAAAAATACAAATGAAGAATATACTATATCTATTTAGCATATTCCTGATCATAAGCAGTCATTTTTAAAAACATATTTTTTTGTTTTTTTATTATTAAAATATATTTCTGATATTAAAAATATAGTTTTTTTATATAGATGTTAGAACGGTTAGGATTTTACCCGATAAAATGGGGACCTCCTTATTGAAGAGGACTTTTTTTGAACCATAAACGGACCAACAATTAGAAATATAATAACACCTTATCTTTTTATAAGATAATCAAACAATGCAACTTACCTTAGGTAAGGTGTATTTGGGGTGATAATACATTTTCTTTACACAATCAGTCCCCGTGCCCGATCTCTAAGACTAGTTATGGTTCCTAGTAACTAAAATACCAGTTAGGGTTTCTAGATACATTTAGATGAAGTGGAATATTCGTTGCACATGCTACAAACATTTTGACTATATGCCTTCAACTTTTCTAACATTTATTTTCTTGACCATATATGCATGTCAAGAGAAAACTTTCCTTTTAATAACACATAATCTTTATCCCATTAAAAAAAGAGGGTTAATTTCGATGCTTGTCTTGGTGTCAGTTAATTAGAAATGTTTTTTTCTCTAATCTTAATTAATTTCAAAAATTATTTTGTTATGAAAAATTCTGCAGCATATTCCTGATCCTAAACACTCATTTTAAAAAGTCAAACTATGAATAAAAAGATATGTTTTTATGTGGATTAAAAATACAAATGAAGAATATACTATATCTATTTAGCATATTCCTGATCATAAGCAATCATTTTTAAAAACATATGTTTTGTTTTTTTATTATTAAAACGTATTTCTGATATTAAAAATATAGTTTTTTTATATAGACATTAGAACGGTTAGGATTTTACCCGATAAAATAAGGACCTCCTTATTGAAAATTACTTTTCTTGAACCATTAACGGACCAACAATTAGAAATATAATAACACCTTAGCTTTTTATCAAATAATCAAACAATATAGCTTACCTTAGGTAAGGCGTATTTGGGGTGATAATATATTTTTTTTACACAATCAGACCCCGTATCCGATCTTTGAGACTAGTTAGGGTTCCTAGTGATCAAAATAACAGTTAGGGTTCCTTGATACATTTAGATGAAGTAGAATATTCGCGCGCATATGCTACATATTTTTTGGCTATATGTCTTCAACTTTTCTAACATTTATTTTCTTGACCATATATGTATGTCAAGAGAAAACCTTCCTTTTAATAACACATAATCTTTATCTCATTAAACAAAAAGGGGTTAATTTGAATGCTTGCCTTGGTGTCAGTTATTTGTAGTTAATTAGAAATGTTTTTTTTCTCTAATCTTAATTAATTTCAAAAATTATTTTGTTATGAAAAATTATGTAGCATATTCCCGATCCTAAGCACTCATTTTAAAAAGTCAAACTATGAATAAAAAGATATGTTTTTATGTGGATTAAAAATACAAATGAAGAATATACTATATCTATTTAGCATTTTCCTGATCATAAGCAATCATTTTTAAAAACATATGTTTTGTTTTTTTATTATTAAAACGTATTTATGATATTAAAAATATAGTTTTTTTATATAGACGTTAGAACGGTTAAGATTTTACCCGATAAGATAAGGACTTCCTTATTGAAAATAACTTTTCTTGAACCATAAACGGACCAACAATTATAAATATAATAACACCTTAGCTTTTTATCAAATAATCAAACAATACAACTTACCTTAGGTAAGGCGTATTTGGGGTGATAATATATTTTCTTTACACAATCAGACCCCGTATCCGATCTTTGAGACTAGTTAGAGTTCCTAGTGATCAAAATAACAGTTAGGGTTCCTTGATACATTTAGATGAAGTGGAATATTCGTGCGCATATGCTACATATTTTTTTGGCTATATGTCTTCAACTTTTCTAACATTTATTTTCTTGACCATATATGTATGTCAAGAGAAAACCTTCCTTTTAATAACACATAATCTTTATCTCATTAAAAAAAAAAATGGGTTAATTTAAATGCTTTCCTTGGTGTCAGTTATTTGTAGTTAATTAGAAATATGTTTTCTCTAATCTTAATTAATTTCAAAAATTATTTTGTTATGAAAAATTCTATAGCATATTCCTGATCATAAGCAATCATTTTTAAAAGTCAAACTATGAAGAAAAAGATATATTTTTATGTGGATTAAAAATACAAATGAAGAATATACTATAAGTATTTAGCATATTCATGATCATAGTCATTTTTTAAAACATATATATTTTGTTTTTTTATTATTAAAACAGTTGATGGATGAGGGATGAGGACACATGAATGACGCTAATAAATGTCTTCGACATGGAATCTTTGGATTATATGCCTACATATCTTTGACTTTCCTAACATTTCTTTTATTGACCATTTATGTATGTAGAGAGAAAATCTTCCTTTTAATTACACATGCATAATCTTTATCTCATAAAAAAAAAAAGGTTAATTTGAATGCTTGTATTGGTGTGAATTAATTGTAGATAATCTCTAATCATAATTATTTTGTTATGAAAAATTATATGGCATATTCCTGATGAGCAATCATTTCTAAGAGTCAAATCATGATAAAAAAAAAACCTATACCCTAAGATCTTGTACCGCTTGACTACTACAATGGGTGTAAATCTTTTTTATTTTTTATGGGAAAAGGTTACAAGAATGCCAAAAACACACCTGTTACATTTCAAAAAAATATTTTAATAAGTATTTTAATAACAAATAATTTAATTGATTAAATTATAAGTTTAATATTTAAATATTATTAGTTTGAGTCTTATAAATTTTAGAATCATTAAAAATTTACATTATCGTTATTTTTAGTACTCATGTAATTAGTTGAGATGCCATACAATCTAGTTTAGATACCAATATTAATAAAAAATATTATTTTAATAACCAATGATAAATCATTTTTTTTTTCCAACTGGCTGCCATTCCTGAACTGAAATTTCAGATCCAACGACCAAGCCTGCAAGCGTACATTTACTGCTACTGCTATTAATCTCATACATATATATATATATATATATACATATATATAGGACAAACAAGCAGCACTAATTGCATCTAGAAAATGAAAGTAGCGGACCAAGCTGTTGGTGAATAGGTACCAGAGAGCATAGCAAGGCATGCGACACTGTGCCTTTATTTTCCAAGCTCACAAAATGAGGTCTGCAAAATATCCGAATCCAATGAAATCCATCGAATCCTTGTGCTGACCATTTCACACTATGCTGAACATAAACTGAATTAGAATTCTTACCTTGATTCACCTAGGTGATAGATGTTCTTAGTTCTTGATCTTTGTATAAACAAATACAATAGATGTTTTTTTTTTACCTATATTTAAAGAGATACAAGGATGAAAAATATATTTATAAATAAAATTAATCGAATATAATTATCTATCAACTTGTTAAAAAGTATTTTGAATGAATTGCTATTTGAATGCAAAAAGTGAAAAACTCAAAAATAATTTAGAAATTGTTAATATGGTGTGAAAGCAATTCAATATTCTTGTAATCCTTGTTGAAAATGATTTGCATGGATAAGTACAATTCTATTTTTTATTGAAAATGATTTGCATGGATAAGTACAATTCTATTTTTTATTTTATTGTAATTAAATTATTTGGTTTGAATTTAATTAATAAATAAATTGAGTTTAAGAGATACAATATAATATAATATAAATTATTTTATTTTTTATATTACCTTTATCTTATATCTTGTATTTTAAAAACAAAGATAGATTTTTGTAGTATTTTTATAAATTAAATTCCATTTAGAATTCGATTTTCTTAAAATCTTCGAATGGAATTAAATTTAAAGAATTAAAAAAATATTTTTTTTGTTTTTTTATTATTAAAACAGTTGATGGATGAGGGATTTGGACACATGAATGAAGCTAATAAATGTAAAACAAAATTTGTTTTCAGGAACCTAATGGATGGGAACTGTGGGCCTTTGTCTGAGTCGTAAAGATAAGGCTGTAATTAGACTTCATAGAAGCCATGGAATCTATGGACTATATGCCTATATGTCTTCGACTTTCCTGACATTTCTTTTATCGACCATGTATGTCGACAGAAAACCTTCCTTTTAATTACACATGCATAATCTTTATCTCATACCAAAAAAAAAAGTTAATTTGGATGCTTGCCTAGTTTTTTTAAATATCGTTATATTTTTTTTTTTAAGGATGAGATTTGTTAAATAACTATCTCAATCTAATAGTTTAAGTTGTTATGTAAGGTTCTATAATATAATTTGTATTATTCTCTAACATATCTTGTTAAGTGAAAGCCTTTTAAACTTAAAACTTGCAGACTCACATTACATTGTGCTTAAGTTTTATCAAATAAATGTGGATAATGAAATTCAAATTCATGACCGTTTAGTTATTAAAACTTTAATACTATATTAAAGAATCATCTCAATAGCTTAAGCTATTAGCTGAGGTCCTATAACATAATTTATATTATTCTAAAAAAAGATTAGTCTCTTTCAGGGTTTGTAATTGTCGTTCTTCGTAAATATATTTTTCAAAAATCAAACTTGTATTCTCATCGAGTATAATAATATCTTAATTATTAGACCAATAATTCATTGATTATCTTGGTGTCAATTAATTATAGTTAATCTCTAATCATAATTAATTGCAAAAATTATTTTGTTATGAGAAATTTATGACATATTCCTAATAAACAATCATTTTTAAGAGTGAAACCATGAAAAAAACTATACCCTAAGATCTCTGTATCGCTTGACTCTGCTACAATGGGTGTAAATCTTTTTTATTTTTTATGGGGAAAAGTTACAAGAATGCCGAAAACACCCCTGTTACAATTCAAAAAAATATTTTAATAACTAATGATAAATCATTATTTTTTATATTGAGAATTTTTTTTTTTCCAACTGGCTGCCACTACTGAACTGAAATTTCAGATCCAACCACCACCCCTGCAAGCGTACATTTACTGCAACTACTATTAATCTCAACAATATATAGGACAAACAAGAGCACTAGTTGCATATAAATTTATTTATTTTTAAAATTTTAAAGTATTTAAAAAAAATTAAATTTTTTTATTTGTTTTAAATTAATATTATTTTTATATATTTATATTATTTTAATGCACTATATCAAAAATAATTTAAAAAAAATAAAAATATATTATTTTAATATAATTTAAATAAAATATACTTTAAAAACAACAAAATGATACTCCCAACTCCCGGATATACTCCTAGAAAATAAAGGTAGTGGACCAAGCTGTTAGTAGCAGGCATGTGACACTGTGCCTTTATTTTCTAAGGTCACATAATGAGGTCTGCAAAATATCCGAATCCATTAAAATTCATCGAATCCTTGTGCTGACCATTTCACACTTAGGTGGCCTTTAAGCAGAATCTTTCCTTGTTTTCTGCTAATATTCTCCTTAAAATGCTAGAGCTCTTCTAGCGGATACTTACACTACACTCGTTTTTATAAAAGAGCAAAGACATACAGTTCTTGGCCATTCACTATCTGCGAATCTTGAGATCATGGCTGGGGCAAATGAGGTTCGGGCCATGGAGATAGAGGATGAAGAGGAGTGTCCAGTAAAGCAAGTAGATCTTACTGTTCTGAAAACTGATGACCCCACCTTGCCTGTTTTGACGTTCAGAATGTGGGTTCTTGGTCTTGGTTCTTGTATCCTCTTGTCCTTTGTAAACCAGTTTTTCTGGTACAGGACACAACCGATGTTCATTTCGTCTATTTCTGCACAGATTGCTGTGGTGCCATTGGGGCATCTAATGGCTAAAAAACTGACCAATCGCAAGTTCTTTGAGGGTACAAGCTGGGAGTTTACCATGAATCCTGGACCTTTTAATATTAAGGAACATGTTCTGATCACAATATTTGCCAATTCGGGTGCTGGAACTGTTTATGCTACGCATATTCTCACTGCTGTTAAGCTATATTACAAGAGGAAACTGACTTTTGTTCCCGCCTTGTTTGTTATGATTACTACTCAGGTTTGTTTCCTTTTCCTTGTCAGATCTTCGCACGGTTGAATTAACATACTAGTATTTCTGTATGTTCTTGAATGCCCTTTTGCAGAAAGTTCATAGGATGGTTTCTGATGATCTTTTAGTTGCTCTATGGATATATTCCAGGTACTGGGATTTGGTTGGGCTGGTCTTTTCCGGAGATATTTGGTAGAGCCAGGGGAAATGTGGTGGCCATCTAATCTGGTTCAAGTGTCTCTGTTCAGGTAATTATGTGTATTTTCAATCTGTATTAATCAATCGGCTGCTGTATTTATAGCATGGCTGTATCTTTAATTGTTTGTCTGAATCTATGATCAATGCAGGGCTCTACATGAGAAAGAGGAAAGACTGAAAGGCTACACAACTCGTACCCAGTTCTTTCTCCTCGTCATGACTTGCAGCTTTGCATACTATGTCTTGCCTGGTTATCTTTTCACTATGTTAACATCCTTCTCTTGGGTATGTTGGTTTGGTTCCAAGTCTGTTCTGGTTCAGCAGCTAGGTTCAGGCTTGCAAGGACTTGGAATAGGCGCTGTAGGGTTTGACTGGGCTACAGTTTCTGCTTATCTTGGAAGTCCACTAGCTAGTCCATGGTTTGCTACTGCCAATATTGCTGTTGGATTTACCCTAATAATGTATGTGATGACACCCATCTGTTACTGGCTCAATGTCTACAATGCCAAGAACTTTCCATTATATTCAAATGAGCTTTTTACGGACAAGGGTAAGGGGTACAACATCCTTAACATCATCGATTCAAAGTTTCATCTGGATCGGGATGCTTATGCAAAGTTTGGGCCAATACACATGAGCACCTTCTTTTCTATGACTTATGGCCTTGGATTTGCCACACTTTCTGCTACTGTTATGCATGTCCTACTCTTTAATGGAAGGTAATAAGCTCCATCACATACATATCAACCTTTAGATGAAGCTATTGTCTTGTGTGTCCTAAGTTTTCTGTTTGTACCTGCCACGTGCAGTGACCTATGGAAGCAAAGCAAAAGGGCCTTTGGAGGCAGAAGGAAAATTGATGTTCATACAAGGCTCATGAAGAAATACAAATCAGTTCCCACATGGTGGTTCTACATCATCCTTGTCATAAACATTGCCGCTATAATCTTTGCTTGTGAGTATTACAATGAATCACTTCAACTGCCTTGGTGGGGTGTTCTGCTAGCTTGCGCCATCGCATTTTTCTTCACCCTGCCAATCGGTATCATCAGTGCCACCACAAATCAGGTAAAAATGTTCAGACTTGTGCTTGCAAGCTAAGTTCAGTTATAGTGCAACCCCGTCATAATATCCTGATATTTTTGTTCTCTTTCGGGCAAACAGCAACCAGGTCTTAACGTTATCACGGAATACATTATAGGGTACATGTATCCAGAGCGGCCGGTTGCTAATATGTGCTTCAAGGTGTATGGATATATAAGCATGACTCAAGCTCTAACGTTTCTAGCAGACTTTAAGCTAGGGCACTACATGAAAATTCCACCTAGATCAATGTTCATGGCACAGGTTAGTTTTTTTGTGAGTTTCAAATCAGTGCATAACATGATGTACAAGGTTCAACAGTGAACATAATGACTTCGCAGGTGGTAGGAACACTTGTGGCTGTACTCGTATACCTAGGAACTGCCTGGTGGATGATGGATGCCATTCCCAATCTTTGTAGTCAAGACAACGGCCCATGGAAATGCCCGATGGACAGGGTGTTTTTTGATGCTTCTGTCATATGGGGGCTGGTCGGACCGCGCAGAATCTTCGGCAACCTTGGCGAATATGAAGGTGTCAACTGGTTCTTTCTCGGTGGAGCTGTAGCCCCCCTCATAGTCTGGATTTTCCATAAAGCGTTCCCAAGAAAGGAATGGATCAGCCTCATTCACATGCCAGTCCTCTTAGGAGCGACATCAATGATGCCTCCAGCTTCTGCTGTGAACTACACCAGTTGGATTGTTGTTGGATTCCTCTCTGGATATGTTCTGTTCAGATATCGAACACAGTGGTGGAAACGTTATAATTACGTGCTCTCCGGTGGCCTTGATGCCGGGACAGCATTTATGACTCTGTTGATCTTTTTCGCTCTCGGATACTGGGATGTTGGCCTGACATGGTGGGGAAGCAGTTCGAATAACCCAGAAGGATGCCTCTTGGCTAGCTGTCCAACTGCCAAAGGGATCGTTGTAGATGGCTGCCCAGTTATCTGATCAAACTTTATATTTTTACTCTCCTTTTGCCCCGTTTTCGAAACAATAATATTTACTTCGTAAATACATACAGACAGCTGGTTGCTGCTGTGCTTGATAATGGGTTCCTAGATGAAAAACTTTGTTGAAGATTTCCTTTTATTATGCAATCAAGTGGATTAAATTCTTCCAGAAGATCATTATCTTTGGAACTACTATAGTTTCAGACCAAGTATTGGAAGGAAAAACCGAAGTGGATGTGGACTTTCATGTTTGAGTTTGAAGTGATTTCAGGAATGGTGTTCACTTGCACAAGAACTCTTTTGGATGGAGACCCTCTATCCATATTTTTTCTTTAATATATATATAATGGCTAAGATTTTTATTGCGAACCAAGAGTGAATTCATCGGAAATTATGCTTTTGCTATTAACTCCAAAATAATTAAGCCTTTTCAGCAAGATTTCTTAAACAGGGGAATGAGGTCTTTATCGATTTTTTCTAAACTGTTAAATTACTAATTTAACCTTGTCTACAATCAAAATAAAATAGCTTTTGGTTTTGGTTTAGGGATACTTTTGTCTTTTACGTATGGTTATTTTTTTCTAGCATAACAGCCTGCCATCTAACTGGGTATCTTCTATATGTTTGCAGAACCTACGTTGTACTTATCCGAGGTCGACGAATCCAGTCTTGTCGATGACTGCAAAAGGTTTCTGAATAACAAGTAGGATACAATTTGGAAACATGACAGAAAATATGTGAAAGAATTAAATTTTAATTTCATTAACTTGCAAAAAAATATATGTATACAAAACCGAGCATCAACTCAATTATAAAGCCTAATTTTTTATAATTATATTTTTTTAATTATTTTTTATTTAATAATATAATAAAAAAATAAATAATTAAATAACCAAGTACCAATTCAATGCTATTATATTTTTTCTAAGATCATAATAACTTTATAAAAAATAAAATAAAATAAATTATGAAATACCAACCTCATGGTGATATGTTTTTCTAAACTCACAGTAATCTCATAAAAAGTAAATTAAAATAAATCTTGAAATTCAAATTCTAATAATTACATTTGTTTCTTTTTTTTTTCAAATTATTTTTTATTTAATTATATGAAAGAAAAAATATATGAGTTAAAATGAACACCAACTCAGTGCCGAGATGTTTTTTTCTTAAGATTATGATAACCTCATATAAAAAAAACTAAAATAAATAACAAAATTCCATTCCCTCATAAATCTAATATTGAAATACAAAAATAAAAACATATAAATTATTATTCCAATAAACAATAACATATAAAGAGGGGAATACTAATTTCTCTTCCTCAATTAATTCTGGTTAATATATATTTTCAAATGCTTGTAAGATTTTTTTTTTTTTAAATAATATCCTTGAGGACCATAAAAACAAGTCTTGTATTGTAGGTTAATTGGGGCCTACTAAACCTACCCCATCAACAAGATATTTCTTGGCTTTAGAGCATTAACCAAATTAATCAATGCACTATGATAGATAATACTATCTTCAAGAATCTCCAGCGACGGAAAGCATGGTTGAATAATATTTAATTCAAAATTTATTGGGATAACATCAATCATTCATTGAGAAGATTAATTAAGAAAAATCCAAGAGGTATTATTCAAACATTGTTTTCTAAGATCCAAAACATCGTGACTTTAAATAGTGTTTTTACCATATTACCTTTCTTTCGAAAAAAATCCATGGCCTTGGGGGGGGGGGGGGGGGGGATATTATTGTTATTTTCACTGGAATCATTAGTTATTATTGAATGGACAAAGACTCCATTCCTTCATCTTGAAGCAACTTTTTCTTCAAGGAGGAATGCCAATGATTCTTTGTCTCATTACCTGTTCTTCCAGGCAAATGCTTGTACTATCTGAGACCACCTCGTCAGTTTAAAACAGATTGTCTCCATTAGTTCCGCTTTATTGACACAAAAGACGTAAAATCTCTACTTGGACTTTCATGTTTGAGTTTGAAGTGATTTCAGGAATGGTGTTCACTTGCACAAGAACTCTTTTGGATGGAGACTCTATCCATATTTATTTAAAAAAAAAAAAAACCAAAAAACTATAATGGCTCAGAGTTTTATTGCGAACCAAGAGTGAATTCATCGGAAATCATGCTTTTGCTATTAACTCCAAAATAATTAAGCCTTTTCAGCATGATTTCTTAAACAGGGGAATAAGGGCTTTATCGATTTTTCGATTTTTTCTATACTAATTTAACAGAAGATCTACAATCAAAATAAAATAGCTTTTGGTTTTGGTTTAGGGATACTTTTGTCTTTTACGTATGGTTATTTTTTTCTAGCACAACAGCTTGCCATCTAACTGGGTATCTTCTATATGTTTGCGGAACCTTCGTTGTAGTTATCCGAGGTCGACGTATCTAGTCTTGTCGATGACTGCAAAAGGTTTCTGAAGAACAAGTAGGATACAATTTGGAAACATGACGGAAAATATGTGAAAGAATTAAATTCTAATTTAATTAACTTGGTGTAAAGGCAAGTTATCAGAAGGAAATGTTAAATACATGTGTAAAAAGAACGGAATTTTTTCAGATGAACAATCAGAAATAAGAGGATTGTTCATTAAGAACATTCAATTGAGCAAGTAATTTAGCTGCTTGGGATTTCATGCTACTGCTTCCCCTTTGTGTTATATCAACTAATGACATCTTGGCTGAATTTCCATATGTATGCTTGAATTCAAATAGTCGAAAGATTCGCTCTAAAGCCCCCAGTGTTTTCTCCTGCACCCTGGCAGAAGGTGAGCTCAATAGCTTTATAATTTGAACAATGGCATTTGCTTCAGCAAGCACCTTACTACCACTTTGTAGTTTCTGTCCATCGATCAATGTCAGGAGTGCATCTAATGAAGCTTCACAGACTCCAAGATCAGCTTCTCCAAGCATCCTCACCAGGGGTTCCACTGCATTAGCCTCTAAAATGCAGAAGGAAGATTCCACTGTACAAATTCCTAGATGTACAGGGCAGCATGTGACTGGTGCAGCCAAGCAGGAGAAAAGACCGCGTTTTTTCACCGGGCTGCTTAAGGAACTTGAACTTTCAGAAAGCTGTTTAAGTGAAACGGCAGCACTTTGTTTCATCAAAGCAGTTCCAGAAACCAGTAATTGTACAAGCACCGGAATAATTCCAACTTTGGCTACTCTCTTCTGCCACTCCTGATTCTCAGTGAAACGACAAAGAGCTTTAATGGCATTCTCTGTTATCTGCTTTCTGTGTGAGGCATTTCTGCTCTCATCAGTGAGACAGGTAGAAATGACCTGAACTGCCCCAGCATCTACAAGCCACAAAGTTATATTTGAGTCATCAGGAAGATTAGAAATAATACCCATGGCTGCAGCAATCTCCTTCACATCAGTTGATGTCATAATGACCTTGACCAGGGTCTCAATGCATCTTTGACCCACATGTTCCAAAATGATGCTGTTATCACCATCTTCTGTCAAGCAGCAGAACAGCTTCATGGCATTTGCCCGTACTATACTATGATCATGCTCACATAATTGAACCAGTACTTGGACAGCAGAGAGCTACAAATAGCAAAAGCATTAAAAAAATGAGGGAATAGGCAATTTCATACAAAAATGATTTTTGATCATTTGTTCCAAGATCAGAAAAGAAAATCTGGGTATGCAAAAGGGCATTGGATTATCTAAAAGTGCCATGGATATAATAAGGTAAGAGTTCTTTTCCTTGATACTAAAAGTGCTCATAGGATTGCATACCTGTCTCAGTTTTGCTCTTATTTCTACACCGGAAGGAGATTGGCACATTGCAAGAAAAGTTCGAAGAATGCTCTTCTGAATCTCTGGACCAGTCAAGGAAATTAGACAGAAGAACTTAAAAATATCTTCCTCAGATTCCAGTAATGAGATCTGCTCATGATCAGCTTCTTGGCAAGTGGTTGCTATGGCAAGATTCATAATTATGGCTGCAACATGCTCGCGCAAACATGGCGATGATAAGCTGTGTCGATAAAGAATTTCAAACAGAGGACCAACTGCACCTTCTCTGATCATCTGAAGACCATTTTCTGGTACATTTGAAAGGTTCTGAAGAGCTTTAACAGCCACTTTTTTCACTTCTAAATCATCATTCGAGAGAAATCGAAGAAGAGGCTCTAGTGCCCCATATTTAAACAAGGATAATTTATTGTGATCAGTCAAATCAATTTCTGCTAATGTCTCAGCCATGACCATTCTAACATTTTCTGGCCCTGCATCATGTGACAAGAAACTAATCGTCATCATCTTGATAAAAAGGTTACTAGGTAAGAACATAGACAAACAACCTTAAACACACATCTTAATAAGCAATCATGTAGAAACTTATCCTCTGCTGATCACTAATTTCTCAAGGAAATATAAACATTGGTCAGACATTTGAACTCCGTGATATTTATCAGAATAAAGCTTGCATATGAATGACCAAGATTTCTTGACGATAAGAATTTTTAATCATTGCGAAACGCTCAATCAACTGAGTAGCACACCTGTTGTTAGATTCATCATTGAAGAAATATAAATACCATTATAAAAGCATACCTGAAGAAAGAAGCCGCAGTAATGGCTTAAAATAGTTAGCCTTTGCCATCTCTATAACATTTTGATCAAGGAAAGACAGATTCTCCAAAAGCTCTCCTGCATCTCTGGCAGCTTCAATTTCCTCACTGTTTAATGTGGTCACTAGGAGAAAAATACAGGCCTGAATATTCCCAATTAAATCTCGCACCGCATTGTTTCTTGATAGTTCAAGTAACAACTGCAAGGCTAACTTACTTTCCCCAATCTGGCGTGCAAGCGACCGAACAATAAATTCAAGTGCATGATCTACTTCAGCAATTTTTTCCTGCCACAATAGTATGTTCAATTTGATAAAACATCTGAAAATTACACACACACGCACGCATATATATAAAGATGAATTATGAGAAAGTTGAGGGCATCCATCTTCTTCAGAATTGACAAAGTATCATCCTACCTTGTGTTGCTAAAAGAACAAAATAAGAAAGTGAGATTATTTACATGATGACCCATCAAAGAACATTACATGGCTAGTTCAGGTTTTTTTTTTTTATCTTATCAATGATGAACAATTAAATACTGTGTGTGCGTGCGGACACGAGCAAGAAAATGGTCTTGAGATGTACCTTATTGTGGTCACTGCCCTTTGCAAGGATGCAAAGGACGGACAGGGTATGGATTCTTATTTCACGATTTCTCGCACCAAGAAGTCCTGTAAGAACTGGCACATAGTCCTCCAACATCACCCATTCTTGGTGCATATCTCGCTCTGCAATCAGATCTTGTAGCTTGCCCAATGATTGAAGGACTTCTTGGTCTTCATTTGATTGAAGTTTTTGTTTAATGGAAACAATGATAACCAAGTTGTTTCTTTCCTTCCACTCCTCAATCGATCTACGAAGAGTTACGTTAGGTCGTAAAACCGAAGTGTCCAAGGTAGTGAAGGTCAAGGGACAAAGGTTGTGCCCTTCTGCAAACCATTTTTCTATTGCACTTCTCTCGAATGTCTTACCAGAGGATGTTTCCACAGGATCAACCATTACATCCTGAGTAATTGGACAAAAGAATGAATGGAGAGGTTCCAAAGTTTGTCTACCCAGGGAATTTCTCTTGTCAAGGTACTTCCTCTCTCGCTCCTCATAAGATGTAGTGGCATCAGCCTTTCCAAGAAACGAACTGATCTGCTCCATCTGTATAGCTTCTGCCATGTCCTTTCTTAGCTTGAAATTTTCAATTTCGTTCTTGAATTCTTCAAACTCCCTCTTCAAAGCTGACCGATCACCAGAGATCCCAACAGCTTCTGCAATACTAGCCAATAAATTGTTTGCACAAGATTGATCTACATTTCCCTCTTTTATTGCCCACTCAATCTTTCCCAAGACTTCCTCCTCCAATCCTGCTGCTCGATATTCTGCATCCAGCATATTCTTGCATAGCTTGCTGATTTCATTACTTAAACCTAAAGAAACATCTAAAGAGGCCAGAGGTATGAGACTCAAGGCACGACCGATCTCTTTCGTGCACGCCTCTAAATGCTTGACAATTTTTCGACAATTCAGTAAGAGATAGACCTTGTTCTTGTTGCTGCACTCAACAGCTAGCCTCTTAGCAACTTTAGCCTCACAATTTAGAATCTCTACGGCTTTATTCAAGTTCTCAGAATGGTCTAGGTTGAACCTTGCTAAATCTTTCAAGAAATATGCTGTCTTCTCCAAGTACGTCAAGAATCTCTTGAAATTCTCCTTTTGAATGAGCACTTCTTTGGCTGCATGTACTGTGTCAAATATGGAAACTACAGTATGTGAAAGCAACTCCGATACTGAAACGATTGATGCATTGACAATAACTTCCCTTGCCATCTCATTACTAAGGAAAACCTACAGATAGATCAGCAACTCTTATCAAGTTACCTAAAAGTCGCAAAATTAACGATTCAAGAGTCCAACGCTTTCTTGAAATCTTCCGACAGCAATGCCACAAATCCAACTCACATTCAAGAAAGTACCTGTGTCTGCAATCAGTTTCAGAAAATTTTCTTAGACAATAGACGTATTCTTCTTCAACCAAACAACACAACTTTGAGAGCAAATGTAAACAGATATAATGAAAATATACACCAGATGGATTTTTCTTGTTTCACTTGCCAAAAAGGGGAAAGCGAAATCAAAACATTTCTCAAAATTCAAACAGCTGAACTAATAGTAAGGTTCGAAAATAATCTCATGGATCATCATATTCTAGTCATAACTGAAAGATTTTGGCAATGTCATTAACTGATATTTTTTAAAATATAATTTAAAACTCGTGATTGCATACATAAGGAAATCCTTGTTCCAAAGTCTCAACTAATTTCTCTGGCAATCGCTCGCACACATACAAACACACCCATGCATGTTTGCTAAGACTCAAGGATCTAAATCAAGAACGCATACCTAAGACAAAATCGATTATTTTCAAAATTTCTTTTAATTTCCTTCTCTTGAATTTGTAGTCTCTAAGTGGCAATAACCATGTTCGATTAAAGAATAATATCATTTTATATCGACCTCACTTAATAGCTTAAGCTAATGGACTAAAATAGTTTTTTGATATGATAATATTAAAGGCTTAATAATTAAGCGGCCATGAGTTCGAATCTCATAATTTTTATTTAGTTAATAAAAATTAAATATAAAATAGCGTGAGCTTGTATAAATTTCAAACTTAAAAATAAAAAGGGTGAGTTATAAATGATTTTTTGACATGTTAAAACATCCAACATAACATCCAAGACTTTGTTTTAGGTATAAAACAGCACATTGGATGTCTAGATAATCAGATTTGGCACACAATGAAGCAAATTTCCTCTAATCTTTCACTAATAAATCACTAAGCAAGCACAGAAAAAACCAAAGAATGAAAAAATAAGAAGAAAGGTACATACATACTACATATATGTATATATGAAACCTGTCATAATTTGATTAGAAATTTAATCTAATTAATTATTCCTAATCAAAAAATTAAACAGTCCAACTCGAAACAAAACACATATTAATACATTCTGTTATGCCAACTTTCTCAGCAACCAAACAAACCCCTTAAAACACACACGGAAAGAAAACTGACCTGATGATCAGAAAGAAAAACCAGCAGAGTCTCCAATGCAGAGCTAAAACTTTAGGGTTTGATGAAGATAGGGAGAGGGTAGCAGGCAGTTAAAGAAAATGGGAAGAAATTCTTCTTCATCTTTTATTTTTATTTTTAGCAATTTATCGTTCTTTATGGTCTAGCACATAACCGAAGACTTGGAGTCAACGAACACTGTGTGTCACTACACCATGGTTATTGTGCATGTGATCTATAAGGTCTTGCCACGTAATAGAATCAAGATGTTTGGGTATATGATGGGACACGTGGAGAATCAGAGGTGATAGTCTATGAAGTGAAGTTAGTCGGTGCGGTATGGGAATTATGCCCGGAGCATGATGGACGTTGTCGTGGAAAAGGCGCCAAGTAACTGTAATAACGTTGTTTATTTATTTTTTAAAGTATTTTTTTATTTTGAAATATATTAAAATAAAATTTTTAGAAAAAATATTAATATTAATATATAAAAAATTTTAAAATTATTAAAAATTTAATTTGATGTTAACTATTAAATTTTGGTTAATTATTAATGTTGGTTATTTATCACCCAAACTTTTTTTATATATAAAATGCAATACCACCACCCCCCAACAACCATCTTATTACCCATGCCAAATTACTAAAATTAATATAAAATTATTTTTAACACTTCATTTTTAACGGTTTAAATTAAGTATTTTTTTTATTATTTATCTTATTTATATATATATAACCGTTTTAAATTAAATTTATGATAATATTAATTATCATAAATTTGATTCATATAACTTTTATTTTTTATATTAACACAAAATAACAAAGGTTTATGTTCTTACAGCATTACTTGATATTTTATATCTAAGTACTTATATAGAAATAGCTCTTTGATTCACTAATTTGTTGTTGTAGCCATAGTTATTAAACCCGGTCCGGGGTTGACCCGGCCAAGGGGCCGGGTCTCGGGTTTCATGGGTTAACCCGGGTCAACCCGGGTTGACCCGGATTAACCCGTAATAATTAAAAAAAAATAATATTTTATATGAAAAAATTCATGTAAATATAGATTATATATATTATAAATAATCAAGTTTAAAATAATATTTTAAAAAGTTTTTTATCCTACATTAAAAAAGATATTATGTTAAGCTTTTAAGTTGAAGTATTTTAAGTTCAATTATATTTTTTCAATGTGGGATTTAAAACCCATTAGTATATATACTCTATGTTTCCAAGGAAAAAATCATGTTTTTTCAATGTGGGATAAAAAACCTTTTGGTTTAAATACTTCAACTTAAAGGGATAACATAGTATCTTTTCAATGTGGGATTTGAAGCCCTTTCATATATATACTCTATGTTCCCATGAAAAAAGTTATGTTTTTTCAATGTGGGATTTGAAACCCATTAGTATATATACTCTATGTTCCCAAGGAAAAAATCATGTTTTTCCAATGTGGGATAAAAAACCTTTTGGTTTAAATACTTCAACTTAAAGGGATAACATAGTATCTTTTCAATATGGGATTTGAAGCCCTTTCATATATATACTCTATGTTCCCATGAAAAAAGTTATGTTTTTTAAACCAAAATGTTTTTTATCCCACATTGAAAAAACATGATTTTTTCATTAGGAACATAGAGTATATATACTAATGGGTTTCAAATCCCACATCGAAAAAACATAACTTTTTTCATGGGAACATAGAGTATATATATGAAAGGGCTTCAAATCCCACATTGAAAAGATACTATGTTATCCCTTTAAATTGAAGTATTTAAACCAAAAGGTTTTTTATCCCACATTGGAAAAACATGATTTTTTCCTTGGGAACATAGAGTATATATACTAATGGGTTTCAAATCCCACATTGAAAAAACATAACTTTTTTCATGGGAACATAGAGTATATATATGAAAGGGCTTCAAATCCCACAATGAAAAGATACTATGTTATCCTTTTAAGTTGAAGTATTTAAACCAAAAGGTTTTTTATCCCACATTGAAAAAACATGATTTTTTCCTTGGGAACATAGAGTATATATACTAATGGGTTTCAAATCCCACATTGAAAAAATATAATTTTTTTCATGTGAACATAGAGTATATATATGAAAGGGCTTCAAACCCCACATTGAAAAGATACTATGTTATCATTTTAAGTTGAAATATTTAAACCAAATTTTTTTTTATCCCAAATTTAAAAAAAAAAAAAAAAACCCGGGTCTCGTCCGGGTTTGCCCGGGTCGCCCGGGTTTGACCGGGCTGTTGCCACAGCCGGTCTTTTATTAAACCCGAACCGGTCCAGCCACCGGGTCCCGGGTCGACCCGCCGGGCCGGGCCGGGTTTAATAACTATGGTTGTAGCTGTCCCTTTTTTCTTTTTTCTTTTTTCTTTTTTATTCAAGCTCTGCTTTGTTTTGCACGCATGGAGTTCACACACACACACATATATAAAATTAGATTCCATGGAACATACAGCTAGTACATTTGACCGAGTATTAAATAATTAATATTGAAAAGAAAATTACCTGCAGGTACGGGCATTGGTGGCTATGGTTGCAAAAGCAGCCATGTTCTTTATTGGTTACAATAAAACCCATTAATTTATGAATTACGAATCTTATCTTCTCACACTACACCATAATGCTTGCCATAAATTAATGAACAGTTAAACTTTCCTGTTGATGCTTCCATCTTTCAAAGTCATCTTCAGACTCTCAGGAAATAAATTTAGCAGAAAGCACAGCATTATCTTCTTAATTTGTACATGGTACGGAGTTTTATTTTTTAAATCTGCAATCAGACAATAATCTAACGAGGGTATCAGTAATGGAGCTTAATATACGAGCACCAATGGGCAAAATGTCTATTATATCCGGTTTTGTGTTTCAAAAAGGTTTTTAAAAAAATTTAATTTTTTTATTTTAAATTAATATATTTTTAATGTTTTTAAATCATTTGATGTGTTGATATCAAAAATAATTTTTAAAAATTAAAAAAACATTATTGACATGTATTTTAATACAAAAAGTTATTTAAAAAACAACCGCAACCATAATCACACTGCCAAACAAGCTAAGAGCAAAGTATACTACTTAGGCATACTAATCAAGGTCATTTTACCAAATAAATACACTAATTGTAGCTCAACTCATGATATTAATTAGCGTTATATATTGCCTATTTGTTAGAAAATTAAGGATGTAATATATATCTAACGTATCTTAAACTTGATTAAGACGGTATAACTCTTAGGCAGAGTAACAATCTATGGAAGCAGGTGAGACAATATATATGATGAACACTTGGGCAGAAACATGGAATCAAGCATGAAAGAGCTGTGCTTGATTATCAGCCTAGCTAACAGGATGTATAAGAATGGTTACATATTGAGAAATTATAAAATAAGAGATATTCAACTTTATTATTTCATTACTAATGAATGATATTCTTATATACAAGAAGAAGCTTCAATTAGCTCTTAAATCAAGGAAACTATCTTAAATCAAGGAAACTAAAATAGGATATAAATCAATACAAATCAAGCAGTAAACCAAGGATGTTAAATATGAAAAATAAAGATTGAAAGTTGACTTGCTAATATGCCCCCTCAAGTTGGAGCATGGAGGTTACGGATGCCCAACTTGTCAACAAGAAACGAGAATTGATGGGAACCGAGAGCTTTGGTGAAGAGGTCAGCAAGCTGTAGTTTAGAAGAAATGTGTGCCGTAGCAATGGACCCTGATTTGATACAATCCCGAATAAAGTGACAGTCGATCTCGATATGCTTTTGTGCGTTCATGATGCACCGGATTAACAGCAATATGAATGGCAGCACAGTTGTCACAATATAACTGAGCAGATGAAGAAATAGGAACCATCAATCATGTAGTAAAGTGCAAAGCCAAATAATTTCACAAGCTGTAGTAGCCATAGAGCGATATTCAGCTTCAGTTGAGGAACGGGAGACAGTAGTTTGTTTCTTGGTTTTCCAAGAAATGAGTGCCGAGTAACTGGACAACCAGCCCAATCAGAATCACAGTAAGCATGAAGTTGAAGATCAGATTTTGATGGTAGAAAAATCCCTTGTCCAGGGGCAGATTTAAGGTATCGAAAGACACGAATAGCTGCTGCCCAATGGCCATGACGAGGTTGATGCATTAATTGAGAGAGAATATGAACTGAGTAACAGATATCTGATCGAGTGATGGTCAAATAAATGAGTCGTCCAACAAGACGACGATATGCACCTGGATTATCAAGAATAACATTATCATCCAAGGCCAATTTGTGATTCTGTTCCATAGGAAAAGTGAAAGGTTTGCTGCTAAGGAGACCTGCCTCGTGCAAAATATCCAAGGCATATTTGCGTTGTGATAAGACTATGCCATTAGGAGATCGAGCCACCTCTAGCCCAAGTAAATATTTTAGAGGGCCAAGATCTTTAATGTGAAACCAAACATCCAGGTAATCCTTAAGTGCTTTAATATGTGCACTATTATTGCTAGCAATAATAACATCATCCACGTATACAAGCAATGCAGTAAAGGAAGTACCTTGACTATGGGTAAAAAGAGAAGTATCTACTTTTGATTGAGCAAACCCAAACTGAAGGATAGCATTGGAAAATTTAGCAAACCATTGGCGTGATACCTGCTTCAGACCATAAAGGGATTTGCGAAGGCGGCACACACGATTGTCAGTAGAAGATAAATAACCAGATGGGGGTGTCATGTACACCTCCTCATCAAGATCCCCATGTAAGAAAGCATTATAAACGTCCAGTTGGTGTAATTCCCATGATTTGGCTACTGCTACTACGAATAAAATTCGGACTGTGGTGAGTTTTGCTACTGGAGCAAAAGTTTCGGTATAGTCAATTAAGTCCATCAATCTGTGTATAACCCTTGGCCACTAAGCGAGCTTTATATCGCTCAATTGTTCCGTCAGAATGATATTTTATCTTGTAAACTCATTTGGAACCAATGGGTTTCTTTCAGGTGGCAAAGACTCCAAAGTCCATGTATGGTTTTGTTCAAGTGCCTCTAGTTCTTGCTGCATTGCTGCTCGCCAATGAATATCTTTAATGGCCTGTGTATAGAATTTTGGCTCATCATGTTGAGTGATGGCCGCCAGAAAGCTAGCATGTGAAGTTCCAAGATATAATTTATATTATTCTCTAACACACTCCCTCAAGTGAAAGCTCTTTGGGCTTGAAACTTGCACATGTCCATATTACTTTGTGCTTAATTTTATCAAATAAATGAGAATAGTGAGATTTGAACTTGTGACCACTTAATCATTAAAGCTCTGATACCATGAGAAATTATAAAATAAAAGATATTCAACTCTATTATTTCATTACTGATGAATGATATTCTTATATACAAGAAGAAGCTTCAATTAACTCTTAAATCAAGGAAACTATCTTAAATCAAGGAAACTAAAATAGGATATAAATCAATACAAATCAAGCAGTAAATCAAGGATGTTAAATATGGAAAATAAAGATTGACAGTTGACTTGCTATTACATATTATCCTGCTGTTGACATCCTCTGTGGCACTAATTACCACTTAATTTCTTTGCCAGTATACACTGACTGATCAAAACTTTATTTTAAGACCAAATTTCGCACAGGAGATTTTTGGGATGCACATCGTAGTAATTATAGCCAATATATATGTATCCATCAAAATGGGAAGAAAAAGACCTCAGACACCATCAGAAATTAAGCTTAATCCAGAAACACATAAATAATATAGAAATATGTTTGGATGTAGAGAAGGAACAATGATATAAAATAAATATATTTCTGAAATAATTTTGATTTTTTTTTATATAATAATCAATTTATTTATTAATAAAACAACCATTCAGATAATGGTTATGAGAAGTACAATAAATTTTTTTTAAAAAAACTAAAAGAAAAAATGATTGGAAACAAATTCAATTATAGTATATCAATAACATCAGAATCTAAACTTTATTTCTTATGTGTTTCTTGCCTGTATTTGTTTAGAGATAAATATCTTCAGCACTGTAAATAAGGTCAGTTTCTCTATACGAAAAATCAAACTCGCTAATCTTTATCCAACATGATAGACGATGAAAAATTAATCAAGTCAAAAACTGCATCCCAATTTGAATGAATTTTGAAATAAATCTCTATCATTCCACAATAATAAAGACAAGGAAATACATTTTCATTATATTTATTTTTTCCATCTCAAAACGTTAACCAAATTCATTCAAAAGAAAATGCAGAGAAGAAATCTTAATAAAAAGTAGAGGAAAAAAAAAAAGAGTAGGGAGAATACTCAAGAAAGCAACTCCATCAATTAACACCATCAGGGATCATAAACAGTAGCTAAAAGTGTGTTTCTTCTACTCTTGAAACAAATAAAAGATGAGAGAATGAAGCGTACAAGAGTGATATTGATTCGGCTCGTCTTCAGCGAAGAACTTCTGATGCAAATACAGAAGATGAGCTGGATCAATACCACGCCATGTCTGCTTCTCCAAAAACATGCCCATTTCTTGATCTCTCTTCCATGGACACTGCTTCACCTCAATGCTTGGATAGAGGAGCTGGAACCTCCATATATATAGAAGAGGAGGAGGAGGAGCTAGGAGCTACAATATTTAGGGTTTTTCGGTCTCCATATTGTGGATGGCCCGGCCCCTAGATTTATAGATTTAAGGGATTAGGTAAAGGACTATATAAGCATATTAATTGGAACAATGTTATCATGATCAAGATTTGGGAATCCCACTATCAATCCTTTTCATGTTGTTTAGGAAAAGGACCTGCATAATGGAGGATTTCTTTTTATCTTGGCATGTGAACAAGAAGGACGAGCGAGTCATCTCACATTTGTCTCATTTGTTACCCATACTTGACCTATTAAAAAAAAAAAATTTGGACCCGAACAAGTTAGATATATATAGGGTTAAGTTGAATTTTTTTATGAATGTTACAAATATATATAGGTTAAGTATATAAATTTTCTTATTGATTCATTGATTATTATTAAAAATAAAATACACTTTCAAAGACATATAATTGTTTGTTGCAATGTACTTTATAGTATATATAAAATGAAGAGCGAGGAGGACAAAAAAATATTTATACTGTCATACTGAGGATGAGTTATGCAAGACAGATGATTTTTTAAAATCACAACCCATATTTAACTTATAATTAATATTCATTTATTTGCTTTTTTACTTATTATTATTTGTAATATACTAATATTCACATTAACCAACATCAATTCATCAACAGGTTGGATCTGATAAAATAATATAAATATTACAATTATTGGTTTTTTTTCAACACCCCTGGTTAATTTACTGTGAACCAAAACTTTAATAATTCCATGACAGCCAGCTAGCTAGCTCCACCGTCACCTATAAACTCCACAGTCACCTATAAATCCAGTAACATATACATGAAATCGCTGCAATACGTATGATGACATCAAGTAGATAATGGCATGCGATTTCTGTGCAAGTATTTGGCAGGGTCCGGAATAGAAATGGTGTCCTCAGAATTATAAAGACAGATTTGAAAGGGAGAGCTACGAGAGAAAATATGTTATTTTGGGACCAGAGCCATAAAGATATTTGACAATAAGATTACATTTAGTTGGTTTTAGTTCGATTTGATTAGAGTGATGGAAATTTAAATATAAAAATAAATATATTTTTAGAATAATTTTGGATGGAATTTTTACTGTTTTAAAATAAAAACAAGCTCATTTATCTTGTTTTTTTTGTTACAAAAGTAATAAAAAATTGTCAAATAGTAATATAATTATCCAAGAAAGTATTCTATCAATTATTTCTAATTATATTAGGGACGAAAAATACATATCGAAAGATACCACCATCATTGGTGATGGAATATTTTACCTCAGTAATTACTAATGAAGTTGATAATAAAATAAAAATAATTAAAAAATATTTTGTTAATAATTCCATCAATAACATGACATGTTATAATTTGCTAACAAAACCAAGATAAATATATATTGAAAGTTACCAACATCATTGGTGATGGAATATTTTAACTAGATAATTATTAATGAAATTGACAATACAATAAAAATAATTAAGAAATAAAAAAGATATTTTGTCAGTGATTCCATCAATAATATGACACTTTATAATTTGTTAACATACCGAGATAAATATTTCATCACCAGTTTCTATAAAAATAATTTCATCGATAAATTTAAAAGTATTATAACATAAAATAACTTGATGAGTTATTTAATGAGTATAAATTATATTTTGTTAATTTTATTATCAAGTTGAAAATTTTAGAAAAAATAATTTTTTATGGAATTGATAATAATTAAATTGTGTTAATTTAGATTGAATAAGTTTGAATTAAATAAAAGATAGATAAATTAGTTGGGTACCAATTACTTGTTATTTATTGGTTATTAGATTGTGAATTTATTTTTAATTACCAAAGTTGAATTTTAAATTGATGGTTACATTATTAATAAATATTTTCATCAATATTCTAAATAAGTTTCATAAATAATAGATAATTATTCTTGAATATATCGAGATTTATATTATAGGGTTGTAATTAGAAGATTATTGTAATGAGATTGAGAGTTTTATTAATTTTTATCTTTTAAATCCAAAGAATATTAGTAGAGAATGAATTAGTTATCCATGTGTGAAAGAAAAAAATAAAAAATTTCACCATTTAGATGTTGTGATGATGTATATTTATATTATGTTGGTTTGTACACGAATAATCTTGTATTTCTTATAAGACCATATTAGAAAGAATTCTTGGTGTGTATGTGTGTGTGTTATATATATATATATATATATATATATATATATATATATATATATATAAAGTTGCAGATAATAGAAATACAATAATGGATATTCTTGGTTATTTAGGAGGAGATTCGCATGTATTTTTTTTTTAATCAATTTCAATTGTGAAAGAAATTAGATTCCATGTTTTTTTTTTTTTACAATGAAATCAAATTAATGTACATGGCTAGGGAGGCTGGCTGCCCGAGACAAACATAGAATTGACTTAAAATAAAAAAGAAGTGACAAATGCTTTTTCTCCCCCCCTAGTATTTGGGCATGCAATTGTGCTAATTAATTAACAAAAGACTCCAAGGCCCTCCTAGCTCCCTAGTGTATGATCATGAGGTATTTGTAAGGTTCTGCCGCCATGGACAAATTTATAACACCTGAATATGCACTCAGTTATTGTTAATAGATTTGACCGAGTACTAAATAATATTATCCCTTTCCAGGTAATTGAAAAGAAATTATCTGCAGGTATGGACATTGCTTGCCATGGTTGCAAAAGCAGCCATGGCTAAGATGTTCTTTATTGGCTACAATAAAAAACTATTAATCTATCAATTAAGAATCTTATCTTCACCTACTTTTGAACTTGGCCTACTTTTGAACTTCATACAGAGGTCGGTTATTAAAATATGTATTTATTTTAAAAGATATCAAAATAATATTTATTTAATTTTTTTAAAATATTTTTCAATCATGAAAACAAACATAATTTATACCATAATGTTTGCCATATATAAATAGTCAAATCTATCTGTTGATGTTTCCATTATTCAAAGAAAATTATCAAAAAACCGAAAACGGCCATAGTTGGGACACTAGTTAATTACATGTCTCAAAAATCATATTTATTTTAATATTTTCATCTCTATTTTTTCAATGAAGCAAGTTCATGTTTTTTTTATATATCTATAATTTATTTCCATCGTTAGACTCTAACAAATCACAATCTTGATCATAAGAAGTTTAATTTTTTATACTTTTATTCGAACAATAATCTAACGAGGTTACTACGTATCATCAGTAATTAATGGAGCTTAATATATGAGCACCAATGGGTTAATTAAATGTCTATTAGTCTATAGCTTGGAAGGCAAAGTATATATCTAGCTAGTTAGGTATGTTAATTAAGGTCATTTTACAAAATAATAAACTAATTGTTCGTAGCACTAATTGTAGCTCAACTGATATTAATTAGCGAATGACTATTGTTAGAAAATATGTAATATTATCTTAAATTTGATTAAGACGGTATGAAAGAGCAGTTCTTGACTATCAGCCTAGCGATCACGATATATAAGAATGGTTATGATCCTGCTGTTGACATGCTCTGTGGCATTAATTACCACTTAATTTCTTTGGCAGTATACAGTAACTCAAAACTTGATTTTAAGACCAAATTTCGCATAGGAGATTTTTGGGATGCACATCTTAGTAATTATAGCCAATGTGTTTCTCAATGATGCAATATCCATCAAAATGGGAAGAAGAAAAGACCTCAGACACCATCAGAAATTAAGCTTAATCCAGAAACGAATTTCTTGAACAATGATAGGAAGGATAACTAGTAGATCCACAAAAACACTTCTCATGAGCTTTAATATTGTGTATGATCAGTGGTTATATATATATATATATATATATGTTTGGATGTAAAGACGGAACAATGATATAAAATAAATATATTTCTGAAATAATTTTGAATTTTTTTTTATAATAATCAATTTATTTATTAATAAAACAATCATTCAGATAATTATTACGAGAAATACAATGAATTTAAAAAAGAAAACTAAAAGAAAAAAAAATTGTAAACAAATCTAATTATAGTATATCAATAACATCAGAATCTAAACTCCATTCCTCACGTGTTTTCTACTTGTATCTGTCTAGAGATAAATGTCTTCAATACTGCAAATAAGATAAGTTTCTAGGTACAAAAAGTCAGATTCACTAATCTTTATCCAACAAGACAGACGATGAAGAAGTAATCAAGCCAAAAACTGCATCCCAATCAGAAAGAATTTTGAAATAAATCTCTATCATTCCAAAATAATAAAGACAAGGGAATATATTTTTATTATATTCAATTTTTCAATCTCAAAACAATATTAACCAAATCCATTCAAAACAAAAAGAAGAGAAGAAATCTTAATAAAAAGTAGAGGAAAAAAAGAAAAGAAAAGAGTAGGGAGAATATACAAGAAAGCAACTCCATCAATTAACACCATCAGGGATCATAAACAGTAGCTAAAAGTGTGTTTCTTCTACTCTTGAAACAAATAAAAGATGAGAGAAGGAAGCATACAGGAGTGATATTGATTCGGCTCGTCCTCAGCGAAGAACTGATGATGCAAATACAGAAGATGAGCCGCATCAATGCCACGCCGTGTCTGCTTCTCCAAAAACATGCCCATTTCTTGATCTCTCTTCCATGGACACTCCTTCACCTCAATGCTTGGATAATGGAGGTGGAACCTCCATATATATAGAAGAGGAGGAGGAGCTAGCTAGGAGCTACATTAATATTTAATTAAGGGTTTTTGGGTCTCCATATTGTGGATGGCCCGGCGCCCCCTAGATTCAAAGATTTAAGGGATAAGGTAAATTAGGACTATATATATAATTTACTATAAGCATATTGGAACGATGTTATCATGATCAAGATTTGGAAATCTCTCTCTCTCTCTCTCTCTCTCTCTCTCTCTCTCATGTTGTTTAGGAAAAGGACTTCCATAATGAATGATCATTTCTTTTAATCTTGGCATGTGAAAAAGAAGGAAGAGAGAGTCGTATATGTCGCATTTGCGTCGTAAATATGCACACGTCACGGTTAATTTATTGTTGAATCAAACCTATAATAATTCCAGGCCAGCTAGCAAGCTCCACAGTCACCTGTAATTCCAGTACATATACATGTTCGAATGTGTTTGCGACTAAGGTGACTTCTGTTTTTTTTTTTTTTAATTTAATATTAGATTTGTTAACATATTCTTATACATACGCAATAGACAAGTATATTATTATAAATATGTATCAATATCTTAATTCGCCTCCTTCAAGATTTTATATCCTAGCTCTATCACCGCGTCTTCAGTCAATTCATATATTAGTCGAAGCATAATATTTTTTCGGGAAAAAATTAATAGCACGCCTCGTACTTTGCAATTTGCATTCTATATTCTATAGCCCTCACTAATTTGAAAATGTAGGGAGAATCTAAACCACCAAATCTAAAAATATCATAGAATCTTCCTTCTTTTTATTTTTATAATGGAAGTTCAATTTTTCCTTCTTTTTTCGCAAATATCTTTAACTTTAAAAGGGTATTTGAGAATATAACAATTATTGTTTTTTAAAGTATTTTTTTGTTTGGAAATACATCAAAATATTTTTTTTATATTTTTAAAATTATTTTTGACATCAGCATATAAAAATAATTTAAAAATACAAAAAAATTAATTTGAAATAAAAAAAATAATAATAACAAATTTTTTCAAAACTATTTTTAAAATGCAAAAACAAATAAAATTTTAATTAGTCAATTAACCAGAATTTAAAAAGGAGGGTGGTTGTCATAGCCAAAGCATTGATGTAACTTTCTTCCTTGCTTTCCACCCCTTCAATGTTAGGATTCAATAAGAAAAATATGATTGTTCTATTTTAGAAAAATTAGTATAAATTGGAGGATCTCATTAGACCATCATATCGAACCCTAAAAACCAGTAAACAAATTCCTAGTATATAAAATTTGTGTGTAGATCACAAATCACGCTTACAGTTGGAAAACGAAACATATTATTAAATATAAGAGATAAAACAAAAGTTGAGCTAGCAGCCATATGTTAGCTTTTGCTATAATATTTGAAAAATGGAGAAAATAATCCCAATTTCAGAGGAGGAGAGATTCCTGCCACGGCCAAGATTGTCCTTTTTAGCATGGATTTTAGGCCGCAGACACCAAGACTTTTAACCCACCCCTCTCCATAATTCATGAGATGCTTGACCAAGAGAAGCCATTGGCTTGTTTTATCTGGAAATGATGTAACTTTTCACGAGTCCAGACCTTGAAAATCTTGGCATTAATTGCATGTACGAGAGGCAGATCCTTGAAAAGTCATCTACAATCAAAGATTATTATAATGTGTGGCTTCTAACTGCCTAGAAAATGTCAATAAATACTTGTTTGTTTAATAGAAAATAGTATATTTTTTAAAAATAATTTTATTATGAATTATTTTTTATGTTTAATAGTATTATAAAGAATAAATTAGAAATTACTTTCTAGTATTTAATTATATTATGGAAAGTGAGTTGAAAAATAATTTATTATTATTTTTTCAAGTTTATTAAAATAATGAAAAACAAATCTTATAAATTAAAAAGTTGAATAAGAATGAAATTAAAAAAATATAATTTCATAAATTATTTCAAATAAAATAGATAATAATTAAAATAATAGAGATCAAATCTAACAGATAAGAAAATTAAAAGATGATGAAATTAAAATAATAACAATAATAATTACAATTTCATAAATTATTTCAAATAAAATAAGTAACAATCAAAACAATGAGTACCAAATTTGATAGATAAAAAATTTCAATTAAAAAAATATTAAGAGAAAAACAAATAACAATAATAAAAAAGAAGATAAAAATTAATATAAAAATCAAATTTTAAGGGGTGAAATTAAAAAAAATATTCAAAATAAAATATATACCAATCAAAAGTTTAAAGATTAAATTTGTTATAATTAGTAAATAATATAATATTTTTAAATTTTCCACAATTTCTGGAAAATGTTTTCCGTCCAAAATAAAAGGAAAACACTTTTCTAAAAACTAAGCTAAATTTTTCTTTGACTGAAAAGTATTTTCCGTTAACCAATTTTTTTAATGACAAACAAACACTAGAAACCACTTTCAGCCAAACAAACGAGACCTAATGTAGAAAGGGTTATTCAGTAGTGTGATACGTACGGTTATTTTTTAAGATATTTTTTATTTAAAAATATATTAAAATAATATATATTTTTTATTTTTTAAAAATTATTTTTGATAATAGCATATTAAAACGATTCAAAAATATAAAAAAATTAATTTTTTAAAAACTTTTTCAAATTTTAACCAATCTTGTTTAGATCACACAATGCCGAACCAAGGGAAATATTAATTAATGATTTTAGCTACAAGTATATATATCCCTCTGTTTGCTAATTCTGCTGTTGGTATTTGAAATAAGATTAAATAAATGGCACGAATGAATCTATGATAGGTTTGATTTTTATTTTATTAGAGTCAAATCGTGAAAGAGGGGAAAATAACTATAAAAAGTTTAAGCTTGGTATATAACACTTTAAACTCAAATCAAAATATTCTTATAAATGATGCTAAAAAAAAAAATCATTAATCTTATTGTCTCTTCGACTAGCCACACTACCCATCACAACCACTAGCCTTTCATTTTAACTCTATCTCCTCACCACCGTCGACCAAACCCACTTGAACTAACCCTAATCTCAGAAACCACATTCTACTCACCCATCCCTGAGCAGTCTTGCTGCCAACCGCCCCACCGCTTTCTGTAGAATATTAAACTCAATATATCCAGAAGCTCCCAGAAGGTCAAGTTTGGCAACCAGCCACCAGCCACCAGTCGCCGACCAGCCACCAGCCGCCTTCACACCACCGGTCAACAGCCGCCTTCACACCTGGAACAATAGATTTTCGTATTCTGATTTTGTCTATAAATAGAGTGCCCAGCTTGTGTTTATTTGTGTGGAGAGAATAGAGAGAAACACTTGAAAGAGAAAAGAGAGAGAGAGAGGGCGTGTATTAAACTTTTATTTTGTGTTATTTGTAAGCTTCGGATTTTGTAATAAAACCAGTGTGTTTTATCCCCTCTGAGTGTTTCAAAGCCACCACCAGTGGTTCCTCCCACCAACAATTGGTATCAGAGCCCCGTTCGTCGGAAAATAGAAGAGTTTTGGGGTATATCCGAATTTTCAAAGTTGTCCAAAACAAGTTTTGATCATTCCACAGTGTAGAGCTCATCAAGACGAACTCACTGCCGCAAAAATCAGCCTCATCGGAGTCCGGGGTAGCCCACACGCGCCGCCTGAAGATACTGCATTGTTCTCCCACGCGCAGCCGACGCGCGCCAGAGGTTGAAGACGACTGACGTGCACGCGCGCCATATTCAAGCCGAGCCGAGCCATTCACGCTGAGTCCAAGCCGCGCCGTACTCCGCGCTGAGCCGAGCCGCGTTTCCAGCCGCGCCGAGCAAGAGAATATTCCCAGAATATTCCCCGAATATTCCACAGAATATTCCCGGTTCAACCCAGCGAACCGCCCGCCGTACATAATTGGTTTTTTGACCGGTTCACCCATTTTCTGACCCGATTTCAACAAAGTCAGACCGGTTCCCGACTATTTGGACCATTCCGGATCGATCTACAGTGTCCGTTTGGTCAAATTCAGCTCCCAGAAGGCGATATAGTCATTAAAAGAGCAAAATGACTACAGAAGGTACACATACTGATGCGAACCTCGTACCTTACTTGGGTCGTATCACATACACTCATCCCGAAGCTAACCAAAGACAACTATGATAGTTGGTGCATCAGATTGAAGGCATTTCTTGGGTCACAAGAGTGTTTGGATATTGTACAAACTGGTTATGATGAACCAGAGTCCAAAGAAAGAGAAGATGCTTTACAAGAGGCACAGAAGCAAGTCCTTAAAGTCAACAGAAAGAAGGACAACAAAGCAAAGACCATCATCTATCAAGGTCTTGATGAAGATACATTCGAGATAATAGCTTCCGCTGAAACGTCACATGATATATGGGAGGCTCTCCAACAGAAATACAAAGGTGCTGACAGAATCAAGAAGATTCGTCTTCAATCTTTGAGAGGAGAATTCAAATTATTACGAATGAAGTCCTCAGAATCTATTTCTGATTATCATACAAGGATTATGGTGATAATCAATCAGATGAGGAGAAATGGAGAAGCCCTCATTGACACTCGAATTATTGAGAAAATTTTGAGATCCATAGATCCAAAATTTGATCATGTTGTTGTCGCAATTGAAGAGTCCAAGGAAGTGGACAAGTTGACAGTGGATGAGCTTATGAGTTCTTTGCAAGCTCATGAGCAGAAGATTGTAATGCGAAATGAAGATAAGGCCATTGAGCATGCCTTACAAGCAAAGCTGTCTTTCAAGGACAGATATGAGCAAGGGGAGACTTCAACAGGTGGCTACACCACTCAAGGAGGAAGTCAACAATCCAGAGGAGGATTCCAGCAATTCCAAGGAAGAGGTTCTTGGAATACAAGCTTCAGAGGAAGAGGTGGCAGAAACACCACCAGAGGAGGCCGAGGCCAACAAGCATTCACTCCTAGAGGAAGAGGAGGCGGTTACAATAACCGTGACAAGAGAAATATCAAATGTTATAGCTGCAATCAATTTGGGCACTATAGCACTGAATGCAGATGGAAAGCTCCGTTGGAGACACGTGAGCAAGCCAACTATGTAGAGAAGCATGATGGAGAAGCATCTGCATTTCTTGTCCAACAAGAACTTGGCGAGAAACAAGAAAATATATGGTATCTAGATACTGGAGCCAGCAATCACATGTGCGGCTACCGAGAGTTATTTGGTGATCTAGATGAGACCAAGCAAGGTCTAGTTACTTTTGGAGATACCACAAAGGTTCCATTCAAAGGTAAAGGCAGCATCCCAGTCAAGTTGAAGAATGGCGATTCCAGCTACATCGCCGATGTGTATTATGTCCCAGCCATAAAGCAGAACCTGATCAGCCTAGGCCAACTTTTGGAGAGAGGATATAGTTTTTACTCGAAGAATTGTCATCTGACAATTAGAGACAACAATGGGAGATTAATGGCCTACGTGAAAATGTCCAAGAATAGGATGTTTCCTTTGAACATCCAGTATGATGCAACAAGGTGTTTGAGTGCCATCACCAACAGTGAAGAATGGCTTTGGCATCTGAGGCTTGGACATCTGAATTTCACAAGTATGAAGATGCTAGCAAGCAAGAAGATGGTCAAAGGTTTGCCTCACATTGATCATCCAGATGAAGTCTGTGAAAGTTGTGTCCTCAGCAAACATCACAGATCCAGTTTTGCCAAAGAAGTCAACTGGAGAGCAAAGAGGCCACTGGAGTTAGTACACACAGATGTGTGTGGCCCAATTACGCCTATGTCGACTGGACAAAATAGGTACTTCTTCACTTTTACTGATGATTTTAGTAGAAAGACGTGGATATACTTTCTGAAGAGGAAGTCAGAAGTATTCAATTGTTTTAAAGATTTTAAAGCAATTGCGGAGAAGCAAACTGGTTACACGATCAGAACTGTAAGATCTGATCAAGGAGGAGAATATACAGCCAACGACTTTGAAGCCTATTGTACACAACAAGGCATCAGACATCAGACGATGCCAGCTTATACACCACAGCTGAACGGTGTAGCAGAAAGGAAGAATCGCACGATTCTTGACATGGCTAGAAGTTTGCTCAAAGCAAAGAAGCTGCCCAAGCAATACTGGGCTGAAGCTGTATCATGTGCAGTGTATCTGTTGAATCGCTGCCCGACCAGAAGTTTGCAAGGTGTTACTCCAGAAGAAGCATAGAGTGGTCACAAACCAAGTGTTACTCATCTACGAGTCTTTGGTTGTGTGGCATATGCAAAGATCCCAGATGCAAGAAGGAGGAAGCTCGATGATAAAAACGAGCAATGCATCTTTGTCGGATATGGTGAAAGAAGGATGGGATACAGGCTGTATAATCCCATCACGAAGAAGGTGATTACGAGTAGAGATGTTATCTTTGAAAAAGATAAATCTTGGGCATGGAATGGTGATCAAGAAGCAGTCAGATGGATCAACACTGATTTGATCCTTGAAGGTGAAGAAGTACCAACAGTACTTGTCGAAGAACCGATTGTGCCAGCAGCTGAACCACAAAGTCCAGCACACAGTTTCCCTGTATTCAACAGGAGGAACACACCAGGAGCATCATCATCAACACCACCAGCATCCTCATCAGAAGGACCAAGAAGGATGCGGAATCTTGAAGAGTTGTACGATACCACTCAGGTCATGGAAGATACAACTCTGTTTTGTTTCTTTGCAGATAGTGACCCATTAAACTTCAATGAAGCTGTCACAGAAGAGAAATGGATAGAAGCAATGGATGAAGAAATACATGCCATTGAGAAGAATGATACCTGGAAGCTGACTTATCTACCAGAAAACAAGAAAGCAATAGGTGTCAAATGGGTCTACAAGACGAAGAAGAACGCCAAAGGAGAAGTGCAAAGATACAAAGCCAGATTAGTGGCTAAAGGCTACAAACAGAGAGAAGGCATTGACTATGGAGAAGTATTTGCTCCAGTAGCCCGGCTAGAGACAATCAGACTGATGATCTCACTAGCTGCACAACATAGATGGAAGATCTATCAACTCGATGTGAAGTCAGCATTTCTGAATGGCTTCCTAGAAGAAGAAATCTATGTTGAACAACCACTTGGATACATTGATGCTGAAAATGAAGGCAAAGTATACAAGTTGAAGAAGGCTCTCTATGGTTTGAAGCAAGCTCCGCGTGCTTGGAATACCAGAATTGACAGGTATTTTCAAGATAATGGATTTGAAAAATGTCCATATGAACACGCAATGTATGTGAAGAAAGGAGCAGATGGCAGCATCTTATTTGTGTGCCTGTATGTTGATGATTTGATATTCACCGGCAACAACCCTACCATGTTTGACGACTTCAAACGAAGCATGGTACAGGAGTTTGAAATGACTGACATTGGTCTAATGTCACATTTTCTTGGCTTAGAAGTAACGCAGAAGGAAGAAGCGATTTTTGTATCCCAAAGCGGTTATGCCAAAGATATTCTTGAAAGGTTCAAGATGGAAAGCTGCAATCCGGTATCAACTCCAGTTGAGAATGGAGTGGAATTGAGGAAGAGTAAGGTTGGAAATGTTGATTCAACTTACTTCAAAAGCTTAGTAGGAAGCTTAAGGTACTTGACATGTACTAGACCAGATATACTCTACGGAGTCGGACTCGTCAGCAGATACATAGAGACACCAGACCAGTCTCATTTGAATGCAGCCAAGAGAATTCTTCGCTACATCAAAGGCACAATGAATGAAGGTATGTTTTATACCTCAAGTAAAGACTTTAATCTTGTAGGCTACTCGGATAGTGATTGGGGTAAAGATCTGGATGAAAGGAAAAACACAACAGGGTTTGTCTTTTTCATGGGAGACACATCTTTCACATGGTCATCCAAGAAGTAATCGATTGTCACATTATCAAGCTGTGAAGCTGAGTATGTTGCTGCCAACTCAGCTGTATGCCATTCAATATGGTTAAGGAATATGCTGAAGTTTTTGGGATTTCCTCAAGAAAGTCCTGCGGAGATTTATATTGACAATCGATCAGCAATCGCATTAGCAAAGAATCCAGTGTATCATGAGAGGAGCAAACACATTGATACACGTCATCACTTTATCCGGGAACATGTGAAGAATGAAGAAGTCCAACTGATATCTTGCAACACAAATGATCAAGTTGCTGACATCTTCACAAAGCCATTGAAGGGAGAAGCATTCATCCGATTAAAGTTCATGCTTGGCATGACATCCCTCGATTGAGTTTAAGGGGGAGATTTGTAGAATATTAAACTCAATATATCCAGAAGCTCCCAGAAGGTCAAGTTTGGCAACCAGCCACCAGCCACCAGTCGCCAACCAGCCACCAGCCGCAGCCGCCAGCCGCCTTCACACCACCGGTCAACAGCCGCCTTCACACCTGGAACAATAGATTTTTGTATTCTGATTTTGTCTATAAATAGAGTGCCCAGCTTGTGTTTATTTGTGTGGAGAGAATAGAGAGAAACACTTGAAAGAGAAAAGAGAGAATAGCCACAAACCACTAGCTCCGTCCTCTCTTTTTTCCACCAAAAACAACATAGAATCGGAGTTATAATGAGCAAGTCACTACCAAAAGAGAAGATTTTAACAAAAAATCGAGTCGACAAGATGTGTTTGTTGTCTAGGCAAGTCAGACTTGATCGATTTGTGGTTGATTTCTTCTTTACCAAATCGATCCATAAAAAGAAAAGAAAAGGATATAGAATAAAAAAGAGAGAAGATGAGAACATAAAATGATATATCATTATGGGGTGATCTTATATTCATGGAAATTTTAGTTTTAGTTTTTTTTTTTTTATCAAGATTTGAAGCTGGCGTTGATCTGGTATGCAAAGTATAATTTTTAAGGTTTTACTATGTTGTAAATTCATCTCAAATCCAATCTTCAAATCTCTCAATATAACATAACAACGATCGTCAAATAACACATTTGAAAGGAAGCAAAATTAATGAAAGAGTTGCATGTTGAATTCCATGAATGATCTCTTTCTTCTATCATTGGGCATAAGCTCCAACAAGCTCTCGTGTTGGCAAGATTCTCAGCCATCAGGCAAGATGCTTGGCCTAGGAGAAAGGGATTCCTGATGAGTTACTACAGAAGTTAAAGATTCTAAGGAACAAGTGACCTTATGGAAAAATAAGGTTGTCTTCATAGATACACGCACTTGCAAAAAACTACCATCTGCCGTTTGTTTCTGGAACTACCGGGGCACCAAGCATAAGAGTGGCCCAACAAGAAAAATAGGCTTTCAAAGCCCAGTCCTCTCAAGTTAAAATGGGCCTCTCTCTTCTACATACGAATAACAAAGGCAAACCAGTCACTCTGCTCAAGAGTTCAAGTGTACCGACAGAAACGTCTCCTGAAGAATCAACCATCTGCCGTTTGTTCCTCCGTCCGGTCAGACAGAAACGGTGTCATATATCATCATCAATGGCGGAAGACGAAGTGCTTTACGAGACGCGTCTTCACATCTCCAGACCTTATACTTCCAATTACCCTCCTCTCCTACACTCCAACAAGGTCTGTCTCGATCGATCTCTCTAATTTCTTCATCTTAATCAAAATTAACAGATTAATCACTGTTTTCTGTGAATGATTCAGGTCAATCAAGGCGGTTTCTTGTCCATAATCAAAGAGAAATGGAGTGATTATAGGAATTATAATTCAAAATCATCAACAGAAGTTAGGAAAAATCTATCGCTGTTTATATCTCCACGAGGTGATTACGTTGCTGTAGCTAGTGCTAATCAAATCACGATTTTGTCCAAAGAGAATGATTATCAGCAACCGCACGGAACCTTCACTTGTAAGGCATTTAATTTTAATTTTACAAGCTTAAATATTAAATTATGCAGTTAATCAGTACAAAATTTTATTTTTTATTTTTTTATTTTATTTTTGGATTTTTTGATAGGTAGAGGTGGTGGTGTGTTCACGAGCGGGGTGTGGTCTGAATTTCATGGTGTCTTAGGAGTAGTAGATGATAGTGATACGGTTTATTTGATCAAAGTGAATGGGGAAGAGATTATGAGAATTAGTAAGCGGCAGTTGAGAGCAAGTTCGTCGATAGTAGGATTGATTCCGCAGGATGCTGATGATAATGATGCGCAGCGGTCTTGTTTGTAAGTGTTGTGGATTTGCATCGTATGTTAATAACGTGTTATGTTATGTGATTTTGATGGATGATTAATTGGTTGAAAAAGTTTTCCAGGTGTAGATTTGTTGTTATTACAGCAGATGGATGTCTTCAGTTGATTGAGATGAGTAAGGAGCCTAGTGCTTCTGTTTTAAATCGGGGGTTGAAGTCGCTGGGGAAGTTCCCAAAGGATGTTTTCTGCTCTGACTATAGTTTGGAATGTTCCTTGCTTGTTGTTGTTGGTAGTGCAGTTGGTATCTCGCAATTGTCTGTTGAAAATTCTGCTGGTATGTTTTAGTGCTTTGTTATTTTTGTTGTGGTAGTCAAATGAAAGTTTGAATTTGTTGAGGGGTTTATGTAGTTGATATAATATGATTCGATTTATGTACATTTGACATGTAATTTGGAGGTGGACGTGAAAATGCTAGGATTTTCTTTTCTTTTTTTTGAGGTATATGGGAATAATTTTGAATATCAAGTTGTATTGTTTTTCTAACCTTCAAATGACAGGATGCTTATCAACAATTTTAGTCTCTTATAATTTTTCATCAAATCACACTGAGTTTGAATTTCCAACTACTTTCTATATATGCAAGTACTAAAGCTTGTTCTTGTTTGTAGCCTGACTTGCATTTCTCAATGAAAGATCAAATGTTTGAGTCCTGCTAAGCTTATTTGGACTTTAACTCTCAGATTTGAATCCTTGTGTCTATCCCACACAGGACAACTCACAGGATTTATGGAGTTCTCTTCATTTTTTCCTAAACTCTTTGGAGCATACTTTGAAAAAAAGAATTACAAAAATAATAATACCCTAATTGACATTTTGGCCCATGAATTTGTAATGCAACTCGCCGTGTAGATGGTGAAATCATATATGTTAAATACCCACCCCAGGCAGCTTGGAAAAGCATTTTTTTTACCTTTATTTCTTTTTAAAAAAAATTACATTAGACAGTTGTGGAATTTTATATTCTATTTTTTTTCCAGGATCTTGTCTTCTTTCTCTTTGGTGTAGAAGTCGAAACTTAGATTTGGAACCATTGATTTCTATTCAGTTCGAAGGCTTGTATTCCAAATCAAAAGATGCCGTACTATCATGTCCAAAGGTGCTAATTTCACCACAAGGTAAGTTTGTTGCCACTTTAGATATAACAGGACGCTTGCACATTTTCAAGATGGATAAAGAAAGTCGATCACTTGTGAGTTTTGCTTGTGAAGAGCAATTACGTTCACAAGGAACCAGTAACATAACAAATGGACAGAATGAACTTTTAAATGATATTGTGGATTTTACTTGGTGGTCTGACCGCATCATGACTCTTGCAAAACGTGGAGGCATTTTGGCCATGCTTGATATTGTTACTGGCTTAAAGTTTCAAGAGCACGACCATCTATATTCAATGCTTGTTCTGGATAGGATACAGCAGTTTCAAGGCCGCATATTTGTTTTAGATAGCAAAGTTCCAAGTAAACCTCATAGAGAGTCAGGTAATGTGTACAATGTAGAGCGGGTCACAGGTGGCAGAAGTGATCAACTTGATGTTTCCCTGTTGCACTGGAGCTTGATCTCACTGTCAAAGAGATCTGTTCCTGAAATGTATAATATCTTAATTAGTAACTGTAAATATCAAGCTGCCTTGGACTTTGCCAATCATCATGGCTTGGACAGAGATGAAGTTTTAAAATCTCAGTGGTTGCACTCTAGCCAAGGAAAAGATGGTATTAACATGTTTTTGTCCAATATCAAGGATCGCAGTTTTGTGCTTTCTGAATGTGTTGATAAGGTTGGACCAACAGAAGATGCGGTAAAAGCTCTACTGTCATATGGGCTGCAAGTGACTGATCAGTTCCGTTTTTCGGAATCAGAAGCTGATGAAGGGAGCCAGATCTGGGATTTTCGTATGGCTAGACTTCAGCTGTTACAATTCAGGGACAGGCTAGAGACCTATATGGGAATAAACATGGGCAGGTATTGTGTTATTTGGGAACTCAATCCCCTCTCTCTCATGGCTTACGGGTATTTATCAGAAATACAATGCTTCATCAGGATCTGGACAACCATTTTTGATGTATTTTATGAACTTTTACTTGAGAAACAGGCTGAATTCCTTGATGCATTTGCATACTATGCAAGTTCATATAGATTTTTGTAGGAAAAAAAAAGACCCACTATTCTTTCTATGGATACTGAAGCTGTTTATATCAACTACATGCAGAAAAATCTCATGCAAATTTCTCCATTAAGTCCCACTTTGATATTGTGATTTAATTTGGATCATTGAAGATGCTGCACCCACATAAATGATTTGATTCTTGATACATATTTTCAGGTTTCTTAATTCATTTTCCTTCACATGCGAAAAAGCTTTAGCATAATGATTTTATGATGCTATGCTTATAATTATTCTGCTGCTGTTATTGATATCATTGCTGGAAATTCTTATGCTATTAAAGAAACATAGCATAAAATATTCCTGGATTGTGTAATGACTTTATAATGCTGTGGTTATTATTATACTGCTGTTGTTGTTGCTGGAAAATTCTTATGAGATTAAAGAAATATAGCATAAATGTACCTGAATTTACTATCATATTATTAGTTGTATTGACTGATAGTGTATTGACATAGTCTTTGTGCAGGTTTTCTGTGCAGGAATTTCGCAAATTTCGTATTATACCTGTTGGTGAAGCTGCCATAACACTTGCGGAAAGTGGGAAAATTGGGGCCCTAAACCTCCTCTTCAAGCGTCATCCTTATTCACTATCTCCTTCATTGTTGAAAATATTAGCTGCTATTCCTGAAACTGTTCCTCTTCAAACCTATGGGCAGCTTCTTCCTGGGAGATCTCCTCCCCCAAGAATTGCTCTTAGGGAAGAAGATTGGGTAGAATGTGAGGAAATGGTTAACTTTATCAATAGGCTACCAGAGAATCATGAGATTGTTACCCAGATCCAAACTGAGCCCATTGTCAAGCGGTGCTTTGGTTATCTTTGGCCGTCATCTAGTGAACTCTCTGAGTGGTACAAGAACAGGGCTAGAGATATTGATAGCTTTAGTGGGCAGCTTGACAATTGCATTGACTTGATTGATTTGGCTTGCCGCAAAGGCATCTATGAGTTACAGAAGTTTCATGAGGATATTTTATTGTTGCACCAGCTAATTTATTCTGATGAAAATGATGTTGACGTATGTTCTAATTTGAGTCTAATCTCCTGGGAACAGTTATCTGATTATGAAAAATTCAGAATGATGCTTAAGGGAGTGAAAGAGGAAAATGTGGTAAAGAGGTTGCATGATAAGGCTATTCCATTCATGAGAAATAGGTTTCACAACATGACCTATTTTACTCAAGATCAGGATACAGATTGCCATTTTCCTTCGGTTCATGAAAATGATTCATTTCTTGTAAAATGGCTGAAGGAAATTGCATTGGAGAATAAACTAGACACATGCTTGATGGTTATTGAGGAAGGATGCAGGGAATTGCATATGAATGGTTTCTTCAAGGATGAGATTGAGGCTGTAGATTGTGCTTTGCAGTGCATTTATTTGTGCACTGTTACAGATAGATGGAGTATAATGGCTGACTTATTGTCAAAACTCCCACAGAAGCAAGGTACATTCTGTGTAGTACAGATTTGATTGAAAAAAATATTAATTAGGTTTTATTGGTTGCTATTTCGTTTATAAATTTCTAAATAATATAGGTCTCAACACACGTGTGCACACGTCTTGTGCACTTAGAGAGGGATTTGGTGGGGGTGGGGGTGTTTCATTTTGTAAAAAAGACTGAAGTTGGAGTCAACATGTATTCACTGTAGCTAGTGAGAGATCTCATGGTACAGAAAATAGTTTCTGCATTTAAATAAGCTCATGGCAGAGCTGATTCTTATTAGCCCAGAGATGCCAGTTATGAGACTTCAAACTTGAAATAGGAATTGTCATAGAAGATAAGATCATTCCAATTAAGCTCTGCTCTCAAGTTTGAGTTGCTTTTAAAATCTGAAGTTTCGGTAACATGAGTTTTCTTAATTGATTTTCCTGAATCTGGAACTTTACCCTTTTTTTAAATTGTTCTTGTATAATCAAGAGTCTTGGCTTTAATGACTATCTATATTCTACTGAAGACTGAAATGTATAGAAATATCAGGATACATGAACACAAAGCATATGTACTTTGTGTGCATTTTTGTTATCAATATTCTTTGGTTATCGTTGGTATTGGAATTGTTGATGATTAATAGTATTTCACCTTAACAGATGTCGGTATTTCTATTGAGCACCTCGAGAAACGACTGAAGCTTGCTGAAGGTCATATTGAAGCAGGGAGGCTTCTGGCACTGTACCAGGTTTGTCTTTTGTTTTCTATGGCCCATGCTTCTTTTGATCAGGAAATTCATTACAACCGTCAAATAAATGAATCGTTAGATATATGCTTCTATTCAGGATTCTTCACTTTCTAGCATACTCTTTGCTTCTTTGTTTCAGGTTCCAAAGCCAATGAATTTCTTCCTTGAGGCTCATGCAGATGAAAAAGGTGTTAAACAGATTCTTCGTCTTATACTGTCAAAATTTGTTCGCAGACAGCCAGGTCGATCAGATAATGATTGGGCAAACATGTGGCATGATGTGCAATGCTTGCGAGAGAAGGCTTTTCCTTTCCTTGACCCAGAGTATATGCTAGTGGAATTCTGCAGAGGACTGCTGAAAGCTGGGAAATTTTCACTTGCTAGAAATTATCTGAAAGGTACAAGTTCAGTAGCTTTGGCATCAGAGAAAGCAGAAAATCTTGTTATTCAAGCTGCACGGGAGTACTTTTTCTCAGCTTCAAGTTTGTCTTGCTCTGAAGTAAGCACTCGTGCATGTTAAGCTCTGTTATGGCTTTGGATACCTGGCAGTAATTTGATATGTTCATCTCTTTAAATATCCATTAAATATCTGCATGTTCTGAATTTGAATATGGGTTTTAGCATGCCATGCTTTGTATCACTAGGAATTGTTCTGAAGGCACTCTTGTAGTTTAAAACTTTTAATTAGATATTTGTGGAATCGTGAAACTCTTTTGGTTTATATTTCATTATATGTCATCAAATGCATTTTCTACCTTTTAACTTGTTATGGTTATCTTTTTGGAGTACCTATGCCATGATGCTGAAGTCTAAATCAATCAAAGAGAAGGAACTATGGGTCAAAGTCGTGTGCCATTCATGTTCCTCCAATTATCTTTTGGAAAAATAAAAAATACCAGCAATTCCAGCTGCAAAGCTCAATCATGACCAGCATAATCTCCACCAACATACCTGCACTGCAACAATCCAATTACCACAACCAGTAATCCTAACTGTCACAATTTCTCCAGAACCAATGCTACAGAATCCACTCCATTGCTGTATCAAAACCTAAAGAACTGTCCACATACCTGTCATCTCCACCACAAATCCAACTCAAATTGCAGTGACAGGCCCCCAACCAACAATCAAAACCATCGCAGTGTCACACAATACATCCCACCATAATTACAACAAACCTGTTTCAAACCCATCCTTATGTGACCAAATATTTATATCAAATCCTTGTGTTTCAAATAGACACATCATTAATAAAAGATTCACGAAAACTTTAATTCCTCATAAGTTTTGTGCATATGAAAAAATCTTCTTTCCAGGCGGATGACTATAACCTTATTTGGCCAGCATCTAAGTTTTGAAAAAGAAAGTGTGAGACCCTACAAATGTTTGACTCAAAACAGGGTCTGGTCTATCTTGTAATGGGTGGTTTTATTTTCTGGTACTTGAGTTCCATTTGCCTTTTGAGGCATATGGGCTATGTGAATTAGAACGGCGGAGGATCACTTGTCTCTAGTCATGAGAGGAATCAAAGAGGAATTGTTTGCAGTCTAGAGAGAAGTTGCTGGAGACAGAGAGCTAGAACACTTATGTTTTCATTTCTTTAGGCAGTGCTATTGAACATTAGAAGTTTTATACATTTTGTCCACTTTAAAAGAAACATCTAATAGTTGAAATATTGTCTTTAACATGTTTTGGTCTGACGCAGGAAAAAAAAAAAAGTTTTGCTGGAGTTTCTACGAATTCCTCAAAAATCACAATTATAATTGTGTTTTTGGAGTTTTTTAATTAGATGTTGGTGGAATCCTCCATGAATTCTTGAAAAACACTTTCTCTGTGGTGCATTTAGATTTTTTAACTAGATGTTCTAAAACTGAACATGGACTTTTTGTTGTATGTCAGAGCCAAGTTTGAAGTATCACCTTTAATGTATCATGATGGTGTTTTCTTGATGTATTGTACTATTATGTATGTTGGATTATCAAATAATGCTTCAGTTCTTTTTTCTTTTTTTTTTCTATGAAATGGAGTAGGTTGGGAGGTGGCTGGGGTTCTTTTAACACACTTATGGAATAAGTAATTGTAACCTGTTGTGTTTTAGGTTCTCTAATTTCTTTTTACTAGCGACATTATAATATGGAATAATGTTTCCATTGTTTATTCAGATTTAATCATTGAATTCCAGATGACGTTGATTTGTTTTTTCAAATGGCTGTCTTCCTGTATAAATTGATTGATTTTGCTGTTGCAACTTGTTTCAGATCTGGAAGGCTAAGGAATGCCTTAATTTATTTCCAAGTAGCAGAAATGTTCAGACAGAGGCTGATTTAATTGATGCTCTCACTGTTAAACTTCCTTACCTTGGAGTGACTCTACTTCCTTTGCAATTTAGGCAAATAAAGGATCCTATAGAGATCATCAAAATGGCAATCACTAGCCAAGCTGGAGCTTATCTACATGTTGATGAACTCATTGAGGTTGCCAAACTTCTTGGGTTGAACTCTTCAGAAGATTTATCTACTGTTCAGGAAGCTATTGCTAGAGAAGCTGCAGTGGCAGGTGATCTACAATTGGCATTTGATCTCTGTCTTGTTCTGACCAAGAAAGGGCATGGTCATGTTTGGGATCTATGTGCTGCGATAGCTAGGGGTCCTGCCCTTGAAAATATTGATATAGGCTCTCGAAAGCATTTACTAGGTTTTGCTTTGAGTCATTGTGATGAGGAATCTATTGGTGAGTTGCTTCATGCGTGGAAAGATCTTGACATGCAAGCCCAGTGTGAGACATTGTCAATCTTGACTGGGACAAGTCCTTCAAGCTTCTCAGATCAAGGTTCCTCTATAACATCACCCCCAGCCTATGAAGAAACAATTGATCTTAAGGATTACTCTGAACTGGACGGAGGAGCAAGCAGTGGAGATCGAGAAGTTTGTTTCAGTAACATTAAAAACACACTTTCTTTTGTTACTAAAAACTGTCGTGTGAATAGTGGAACTGATCTGGAATCTTTTTTGTGGGAAAATGGAAAACTTGTATCCTTTGCCACTATTCAACTTCCATGGTTGCTTGAATTGAGTAAGAAAGCAGATAATGGTAAGAAATTTTCAACCCTTATTCCTGGTAAGCATTACGTTAGCATAAAAACACAGGCTGTGGTAACTATCCTGTCCTGGCTGGCAAAAAATGATTATGCTCCCAGAGATGATGTTATTGCCTCACTGGCAAAATCAATCATAGAACCACCTGTTACAGTAGAGGAGGATATCATGGGGTGCTCTATCTTATTGAATCTCGTGGATGCCTTTAGTGGAGTAGAAATAATAGAAGAGCAGCTAAGGATACGGAAGAATTACCAAGAAATTTGTAGCATCATGAATGTGGGAATGACATACAGTTTATTACATAACTCTGGAGTTGAGTGCAAGGGTCCAGCGCAGAGGAGAGAGCTGCTGCTGAGGAAGTTTAAAGAGAAGCACAAACCACCTAGTTCAGGTGATTGTCCATAGTTGGTTATTTATCATAAAAAATCTACCCAGCATACACTTTCGCTGTAATTCTATTTTATACCACTTAATGTTCTTTCCAGAGCAATGAAGGTCATTCTGTCTATTGTTTTACCTGTTGAATGCAGATGACATGACCAAAATTGATGTACAGTCCACGTTTTGGGGGGAATGGAAGTTTAAATTGGAAGAAAAAAAACGTGTAGCTGAACAATCTAGAGTGTTGGAGAAAATCATTCCTGGAGTTGAAACTGGGCGTTTTCTGTCTGGTGACCTTGACTACATTAAGAGTACTATTTTCTCCTTGATTGAATCAGTAAAGTTTGAAAAGAAGCACATTATAAAGGATGTGTTAAGATTGGTCGATGCCTATGGCTTAAATCACACTGAGGTATGCTGGTGTATCTGTTTTTATCTTTGAATGCATGGAGGACAACCAACTGATCTTTTGACTTGTTATATAATATATTTTCTCTGTTCTGCAGGTGCTACTAAGGTATCTTAGTTCTATCCTTGTTTCTGAGGTTTGGACTGATGATGATGATGTTAAGGCTGAAATTTCAGAGGTCAAAGGAGAAATAATTAGCTTTGGTTCTGAAACCATCAAAACAATTTCCTTGGTTGTATACCCTACAATTGATGGGTGCAACAAGCAACGCCTTGCTTATATATATGGCCTCCTCTCTGACTGCTACTTGCGACTGGGAGAATCCAAAGAACCATCATCACCGGCACATCCAAATTCACCAAATTTGTCTGCTCTTGATGTAGCTCGTTTGTACAAGGTCTTTGAGCAAGAATGTCAAAGAGTTTCTTTTATCAAGAACTTAGACTTCAAGAATGTTGCTGGATTAGATGGTTTGAATTTGCAGTCTTTCAAAAATGAAGTCTTTTCACATGTTAATGAATCTAGCTTGGAAGCCTTGGCAAAAATGGTACAAACATTGGCCAGTATCTATGCTGATTCACTGCCTGAAGGTCTCATAGTGTGGCAAGATGTCTACAAACATTACACAATGAGTTTATTGACTACTTTGGAAAGTAGAGTTAGAAAAGAGTGTGATGTTCAAAATGCTGAAAGATTTCAGGAATTTATGAGTCAGCTGGAGCAAACCTATGATTTTTGCAGAACATATATGAGGCTTTTGTCACCTTCAGATTCTTTAGATATTATGAAGCGATACTTCACAGTGATTATGCCCCTGCACAGTTCTCATGAGATTATACCTGATAACTCAACATGGCAGGATTGCGTCATCGTTCTTTTGAACTTCTGGCTTAAATTGACAGAAGAAATGCAGGAAATAGCATTAGATGAGAGTTCAGTAGGAACACTGAGGTTTGATCCAGAGTTCTTATCAAGTTGCCTGAAGGTTTTTATGAGGATGGTGATGGCGGACAGTGTTTCACCAAGTCAGGCCTGGGGCACTGTAATTGGTTATGCAAGTTCTGGTTTAATTGGAGATTTTTCTGTTGAGATACCAATTTTCTGCAGAGCTATGTTATATTCTGGATGCGGGTTTGGAGCCATTTCAGAAGTATTCTTGGAATCAATGTCAATCTGCGCCATCAGTTCAGCTTCAACTGCTAAGAATGAATCCCTGGATCTTCCTCATCTCTATGTAAATATGTTGGAGTTGATTCTAAGAAACTTGGTTGGTGGATCCCAAGAACACCAGAATCTGTATCATTTGTTATCATCTCTGAGTAAGTTGGAAGGTCAAATAGAGGATTTGCAAAGAGTCAGGCATGTAGTTTGGGAAAGAATGGCCCAATTCTCTGATAATTTGGAGCTCCCAAGCCATGTTCGAGTATATGTTCTAGAGATTATGCAGTTCATCACAGGTAGAAGCATTAAGGGTTTCTCCACAGAGCTAAATTCTAATCTTTTACCATGGGAAGGATGGGATGGGTTGCTCTCTACTGGTAAAAAGAGCAACCCTTCAGCAAATCAGGGGTCACCTGATCATACAGATAATTCTAGCAGGTTTACAAGTACACTGGTTGCCCTCAGATCATCTCAGCTCGCATCAGCGATATCCCCAAGTATAGCAATTACCCCTGATGATCTCTTTAATGTTGAGACTGCAGTCTCTTGCTTCTTGAAATTGTGTGAATCTTCCAGTACAGAGCCTCATTTTGATGCTTTGATAGGCATTTTAGAAGAGTGGGAAGGGTTTTTTGTAACTGCAAGAGATGAAGTAGATACCACAGAAGCAACAGAAACAGGAAATGACTGGAATAATGATGACTGGGATGAAGGATGGGAGAGCTTTCAGGAAGTAGAAGCTCTGGAGAAAGAGAAGCCAGAGAATTCCAATCACGTTCATCCTTTACATGTTTGTTGGATGGAAATTTTCAAAAAGCTTATCACGTTGTCCAAGTTTAAGGATGTGCTAAGACTGATTGACTGTTCCCTATCAAAATCTTATGGAATATTGCTTGATGAAGATGATGCGAGGAGCTTGAGTCACACTGTGCTTGAGAAAGATTCCTTTATGGCTCTAAAAATGGTGCTTCTTCTGCCTTATGAAGCAATACAGTTGCAGTGTTTGGATGTAGTTGAAGACAAGCTGAAACAAGGAGGGATCTCAGGCTTGCTTGGCAGGGACCATGAGATCTTAATGCTCGTGTTATCTTCGGGGGTTATATCAAATATAATCACCAAACCCTCATACGGCACCACTTTCTCATATCTCTGCTATGTGGTTGGGAATTTCTCGCGGCAGAGTCAGGAAGCCCAGTTATCAACAATCACAAACAAGGGAGCAAATCAACGTGTAAACATAGAGAAAGATGTGTTGTTACTTTTCATAAGAATCATGCTCCCCTGCTTCATATCAGAGCTTGTGAAGACAGATCAGCAGATCCTAGCTGGATTTCTCATTACGAAATTTATGCACACAAATCCTTCTTTCAGTCTCGTTAACACCACAGAGTCTAGTCTTAGTAGGTACTTGGAGAGGCAGCTCCATGCACTACAGCAAGGTGACTACTTTTCCCTCGAGGAGATAAGTTCCTGTGAAATGTTCAGGAATACAGTCTCCAGACTGACGATCAAGTTGGGAGATTTGATTCGATCGGCATTGCCATTGCTTTCTAGTAATGCCAGATGAACTATCTTATAAACCTTCTTTTTTTTGCCCCTGAAGGAGAGGGGATCGGGGTGGAGAGGGTCTTATTTTAAGAAACCCATCTAGACCACTCTCAGATCTATGTATTGTTGCTTCCCAGTTCCAAACGCCGGACATCAAATAGGAAAGAGGATTGGCAGGTCTTGAAAAGAAGCAAGGGTTAGCTTGGTTCTCCAGCACACCGGCTCCCCGTTTCCGACTCCATACCTTTCTCAGTAAGAATTTTTTTTAGCAATTTTGCCTTGATTCACTTAACAGTTTTTACTTTGTGTTTCAAACTTGTAGGATATCAATCCCTTTTCTTATTCGTTCCTATGTAGGTTATATGGTTTTCTTCTTGGTTTTTAAGTAGGTATATATGTATTCATAAGAATTTTGGTTCGACTGCTTTCTGTATACAACAGCGTGTGCCTAAACCATCGAATGAGTTGCTATATCATCCTTGCATCTGTCTTTTGGTTTTGAAATGCTGATTGAATAACCTAGACACATTTTCATTTATATTAAGAGCCATTTCTTGAGAAATTTCTTGCAATCGGGCATTCCAGTTGATGATAAAATCCTTGGATACTGTAATCTAAGGAATTTGCTCATGACAAACTGACGTCATATTGATGATATTTTTGTTATAAATATCCCATTAATCAAGTCAATTAATTGTGTTTGACACTGCCCTTGAAAATGAATTCTCAAATTATTTTTTTGATATGAGATTTTCTATGGTTTTAACATCGTAGTAAAATCATCAAAAACACTAAAATAAATCATTATGATTAAAACTATTTTAAAAACACCCCTCAGCATTGAAGTCCCTGGACCTTCCTCGAAATAAAACGTCCATTACCTTTGATTATTCGCACGTTCTTTGAGCCCGGCTTCGTAACTGTAAATTTAAGAGGGTAGATGTGTTTGATTTTTAAAGGTGTTTTTAATTTAGAAATATATTAATATAATAATTTTTATTTTTTAAAAATTATTTTTTATATTAGCGTATTAAAATAATTTAAAAATATAAAAAAATATTAATTTAAATTAAAAAATAAAATAAAATTTAAAATTTTTTGAAAATATTTTTAAAATGTAAAATCAATCAGGTCTTAAGCCTTGGCATGTTTGGCGTTGGGCCTCAAGTGCTTCACACACTATTTCCTCGTGTTTTATGTTAATTGCATCCAATAAAGGGACTCAAATGCAAATTTCAAATTGTGAGTAAAATTCAAGTTTATTTTCTCGTTATTTTCTCGTTAGCTTAGCCTTAAACAAAAATAAATAAAGCAAGATGAAAATGATGGGCAAACCAAACGGACCTTGGCAACACGCTTTTATTCGAACCTTCTTCCCTCCACGTTTCACTTTCTTAACGCCACGTCATAAAAAAAGTCAAAGCCCTAACTTAACGTCTCCTTTGAGTAAACCCATCATCCATTACAGGCTTCACAGCAAACACTCCCTTCTCTGCTTCAAAAAACCAATCAAACGTCTATAAAATGGCCACGTCATCTCTCCCTTCTCAACTTCTCTCCGTACATTCCCGTTTTCAGCCGCATCCAGTCAGCAACATCATCATCGTTAATGGACGCTACTAATAACAAGGTGGTAGAGGTGTTTGATACAGAGGAGGAACTGTCAGTGTCTCTTGCGAAATACACAGCAGGTTTATCGGACAAGTTTGCCAAAGAAAGAGGGTCTTTCGCTGTCGTTATGTCAGGTGTTTCTCTCGTCAAGTCCCTCAGGTACCTCGTATTTGTCACTGTCAAGTTTGATCCTTTTTAGTTTTTTTTTTTGGATTGGTAATGATGGGTTAGTGCTTTTTTTTTGTTGCGGGGTTCAGGAAATCAGTGGAACCGCCTTAAGTGGGTTCGATAGATTGGTCGAAATGGCATGTCTTTTGGGTGGATGAGAGACTTGCTCCTAAAGATCATCCTGACAGTAACTATAAACTTGCTTTTGATGGTTTTCTGTCCATGGTAAGAACAACACGTACTTACATTTGTTATTGTCTGTTTGATTGTAGAATCTTATACTATATTTCCTTCATGTTACATTCAAGTTATTGTTTTAGGTAGCTGTTAATGTCGTTCGGGCTCTGTTTTTTGCCTGGTAGGGAAAAGAAAATTGAAATTCACTTCAGTTCATATAAAAATCAAGGCAAATGTATCTGTGGAACTAAGGAGAGTGCTTAATGAATGGACTCTTAAAGAAAATTATGCATTCTGTTTGTAATACTCTAAATTTTTAAGTTTTTGTAATTTGTAGAAGGTAATAATTTGATATGTGACAAAAATGTTTACATCTAGAGTATGGCTTAGTTGGAGTATGGATCCTGTTCAACTGTTTGATGATGAATTTTTTAGTCACTGTAATGTTCATGTTTCTAAGGGTTTTTAGTTAACTGTGTTTATACACGGTTTCTTTTCTTGTGCCTGTGTGAGAACTGGAAATTTTTCTCTGAATTGAAAGAGTGATAATCTATTGTAGGCAATCGTATAGCAATATATTTAATGTACAGAGAAATATGTTTGTGATTTAGGACAAAGTGAGCTTGAATCTTTTCTTTCATGGACAATCAATTTTTAATGCTTAATTATATCATTATTTGAGGAAATAAACCTTTTGGTTTTTCCCCATAATTTTTTTGGCAGGTACCATCCTTCCAGGTAATGCTTATGCCATCAACGATGCTCTGTCTGCAAAGGGTGCAGCTGATGACTAAGAGACCTGTCTCAAACATTTGGTTCATACTGGTGTGATAGAGAAATCCTCAGTGAGTGGATTCCCAAAGTTTGATGTAATGCCTTATCAGCATGGGTCCAGATGGGCATGTAGCTTCTCTTTTCCCCGGGCATCTGCTCCTCAAAGAAAATCAGAAATGGGTTACTCACATCACAGACTCTCCAAAACCACCTCCAAAGAGAATTACCTTTACTTTCCCTGTGATCAATTCTTCTTCATATATAGCACTTGTGGTGTGTGGTGCTGGTAAAGGTGATGTGGTGCAATCAGCAGTGGGAAATGGTAAGAATTCTGATATGCTGAATGTACAAACGGTTTCACCTGAAGGGGAGTTTAAGTGGTTTTTTGGAGAAAGATGCTGCTTCAAAGCTTTAGCCGTGCAATGTCTTAGCTGATGATTTCATCCAAGCATATAGCATATACTACACAGTACACAGGTAGCGGGTTAGTTTTCTCTCGTGTGATTGATCACCAATGGATGTGCTCATCGGTGTTGTAATCTCAGTGATTGGTGCGGATTGGCAAGGTTTTCCACCTCATGCCTGCCAAAAGGATTTGAGTGAAGAATAGTTTGGCATCTTCACGTGGTTACTTGGAGTATGAATGAAGGATAGCTTGACTTTCCTGCTTTTTTGTCCTATTTTCTACTCAGCTCTACATTGTCCCCTAATTAATCGAAGACTACTATGCTACCATGTTACTGTGGTATGGTAGTACCGAGGAGCACTGAGATATACATGTGATCTGGGGTCGGATGGTTTCGTTGTCTGTTGAAGGTTCTGAGGAAACAGGAATGTGCCTTCAGAATACAGAAAAATGCTTCCAAGTCCTGATCAACAACCACTGAACGTTCTCTTTCTAACAGTTAGATGATGTAAGAATCACAGGTGACCATAATTGTTACCAGTAACTCGTTTATCAGCTGTGTTTTTGAGTTAGCTTCATGTAAATTAGCATGGATAATCCATCTTAATCATAATACTAAGTATATCCAGCTGCTTAATTATCATACAAAAGCAATTGATGAATTAGGAGCATGTTGTTTTGATCAATTTTTCCAGGTATGGTAGGATTGAATGGAAGATTATGCGGGAGAGGGTGAAAAAGGAAGTAATGTTGGTGGGAGCAAATGATTTGCAAGTGGGCAGGGGCAGAGAGCATTTATCTCATCAGAAGTACTCTTTTTTGTATCAAATGACAAATGACAAAAGAGAAAGCAGTGATTGACAGAAAAGCAAAACAGCAGAAGGTTACGTCTATATATATATATACGGAGCAGGAATAATATATTGAATAGTTATTTTACCTGTGCTCCGCCCTGAGTTCTTGCAGATTGTTTTATTATGCTTTTTAATATATACAAAAATTAAAGTAACTAAATAAATTAATAATTATTTATATAAATAAATAAATAAAATCATTGTTAAAAACCAAAAGATAAATTGAAAAAATTAAGATATATATATATAATTACACAAAATAAAATATTATTTTGATTGTATTCACTAAATTTATTTATTTATTTATATAAATAAAAGATAAATTTATACCCTAAAGAACTCATAACCTAAAAAATAAATACAATGAAAGTAAACTCACGTCCTATAAAATTATGCGAAGCAGAACAAATAAAAAATGTTAATTAAAAATAAATACTTTTTCTTTTAAAAATTAAACTTTGTTTATATAAAAAAATATAAATGAATTAAAACAATATCTTGAAAAATCAAACACAAACAAAATAATTTTAAAAAAACCTTACATAAAAAATAACATGTAAAACTCGTGACATGGATCATAAAATCGGGATAAATTTATAGAAAAAAATTAAAAATAATCACTGACCCATATTTTTTCACAAAAAAAAATAAAAAACAATTGCAAAACGAAATGTTTTTGACACCTAAAGAAACCGATCATCTACAAACCGGAAAAAAAAAAGGATTAAAATTAATGTTTTTATATAAAATTCAAAACCACCACTTATTTTACATGTTATTTTCACTTTAATTCTCTAACCTTCGATCTAACCGTTCCTTCCAAGAAAATATTCAATTGAATGCTAATTTGGAGGCTCAATTGTGTCAAAGCTTGACTATTACAATCCACTTGTGAGAGGATGAATAATATTTGCACTGGGTGTTTTGGCCAGAAGGCTAGTTTCTGCCATTAATGCAGGAGGAAGAAAGATGCCACGAAAACCTTTTAGCAGCTGCTTCCACTTTGATAGCTGACACTGATTGCTCACTGGTTCCACTTTTAGTTTGCGTGTTCAAGTTAAGACTATAACTAGCTAGGGCTGGTGCACGCATGGCATTGGAAAGCTTCAATATATATATATATATATATATATATATATATATATCACAAACAAAACTCAATAAAAGCCAGGTATATGTGTATTTGTACGGTATAGTTGAGATCTTGATCGATGGCTACTTATTCCTTTGATCAACCCATCATGCCTAAAATGAACACTCCATTGATTTGTTAATTTGAGGAAACGAAAAGGGCATTAATTATATGTCAAGTGTAGATATTGATCAGAAGGCCAGCCGCATCATCTGGATCTACAAATAATTAATCATAATGGGTAAGTAGTAGATGTCCTTGACAAAATAAATAACCTCGTACAGGGCACGAGACTGATCCCTAGCTAGGTTAATTAGCTAGCAGCAGGAGGGTTTTCATGGCCGCATGCATGGTGTAAGAGGAGGCAAGGAAAGGGCAAGAAGAAGGCCTCTGTTGGGAGCTTCGATGATTTTGTTGCTGAGGAGACAAAGGGCAAATATTAGGGCACTTGATTAATGGCGCATATCTGAAAGACAGCAATAGGAATATAAGGATACTTAGCGCGGAAAACCAGAAGGAAACCAGGATAATGGAGTTTTGCCGAGCAACTGTGGGCTCTACCCTCCAATACTCTTCTCATCGCTTGTTTGAAAAAAAAAAGGCTGTGAAATAAACATCTGATTCCTATCATAAAAATCCCCAAGAGTGCATCAATTTTAACATAAGGTTTTGGTTCTGAAATTGATATTTAATGTCAAAGAATAATATAAATTATATTTAAAAATTTTATTAAATAATTTATATTTTTAAATTGAAAAAATCATCATATAGTATCAGAATTTTATTAAATAAACAGTCATGAATCGAATCTATAACATAGATCTAAGCAAGTTTTAAATTTAAAAACTTTTTCTTTAAAAAGATAATATAAATTATATTTTAAAATGATAATTATTTAACATTCAAAATCATTTCATTCTTAATTCATTTCTATATCAAAACTTCAATCAACAAAAAAAAGTCGGGTTTCAAAAATTATCTATAAATTCACAAGTCTCGCCATCTCATCATGCACATAGCATAGATGAACTTATCCTTTCCATAGGGAAGATTTGGTCAGTATCTTGGACATAACTACACACACATATATGTACATTTAAAATTATATATCAATCAAGTGAAGCTAGCATTATTATCATTGAAGACAGAAAGATAAGCAGCACCCAAATATTGCACTAATATTTAATAAGTTTTTTCTTATGAAATAATATTTAAGTAATTAACAGACAAACAAGAACACTTTTAATTAGCTATCTGAGAAAAAGAGAAGATGCTGCAATATTCTTTAACTCGACAGATTTTGTCAGTGGAAACGGTCGCCATCCTCATTATAATATTTATGCTATGATGCTCAATACAAAACATTAATTGGTCTAACGTAATTAACAAAGAAAAAAGTTATTCCTAATCTAAATATAAGACAAATAATTAGTGCTATGTGAATGTAGGAGAGCATTTGATGATGTATATGAGGAGACATTAATGATTAAATAGGAAAAAAAAAAAAAAAGGCAAGTAATTGAGGGAGCAAGCTAATTCCAGGAAGAGACAGAGAAGAGGGAATGATTCTGCCAGCCTAAGAAGAAAGAATTGTTGAGAATCTGAAGCTGATAGCCATCAGAAGGATAATGGAGCCTTAGCAAGAGCTTGGCCTGCGAAAGTGCAAAGGGACTCAATGGAACTTTGATAAACCCTACACTCTTCAGCATCATTTCCCAAGTCTCAAATTTCTGATGCCTTTCTCTTCTTCCTTCTCCCTCTGCTGCTACTATGTCCATTATCTCTCTCCCAAACCATATCTGCTCAACTGCCAGTCTCTCCCTGCTGTTTGGTGGCAGGGTTGCCTCTAGGGAGTCAAAGAGAGCTGTGTAGTGATCTAAGGCCTCCAGGAACCTCTGCAAGAAGAGAGGGTGGTTGTGGTTGGCTTCCCTTTCAGCAACAGTCACCACCTTAGGGTTCAAGGCCTTGATGTTATGGAGAAAAAGGAGCAGTTCACGAGAATCATCCTTAAGGAACCTGTGAAGATACGAAACGCAGTTCACGGCCAGAGCTTCATCTTGGAGAAGAGTAATTGCTGAGGGGAGATAGTGGGCAAGTGAGGTAGGGTCATTGTTGAGTAGAAGAAGAGGATGGAAGTGGAACCTGAGGCCCAGAGACTGAGCAAATTTCAAAAGGCGGTCTCCTGTCCTGTGGAGGACGTTCAAATCATGGCCAGTTCCAGTGATTCGAAGCATAGGAGGAGGATGAAGACTGTTGTTAGATCGCTCAGCCAAAGCTTGCATCAATGGAGGCCATTGCACCCCATGCATGATATCAAAGTCTATGATGTGAATGGCTTGCTGCCCTACTTGTATTGCTTCCAAAATAGCCTGATTTGCTGTTAGATGGCAGAATCTTATGAATGGGGTGATCTTATTCAAGGACAAATAGCAAGACCGAAGAGTCTCCTGATCCGACTCATAGCTGATCAACATCCTATCATTAGTCCCAAAAGGACGAGAAGTAACCATGTTGTTGATATTGAAAACATGAGCAGCAGGAGCAATACTTGTAGAGATTCCATGGCCATTGAGGCGGAGAGAAAGGGCTCGAATAAACTGATGAACCAACCTCTCGGTGGAGTCACCATAAGGAGAAGAGTTGGAAGACAAAATGGAGAACAACCGTTTAGCGGCGGAGTAGTCAGATTGAGAGATGAGGTCTGCACAAGTGACTAGCAATTGACGCATATGAAATGCTGTTGGCGGCCCTGGAGTCTCTTCTTCTTGGTGTCGATCATGGGAATTTGATGAACTCATCAGCTGTGACTGTGTCCGCACCTGTGACCAGGAGCCAAGCATAGTGGTCTATCAATGCTAGAATCCAGCCTGTGACCTGCCTTAGCTGAAGCTTAAAAAGCATCAGGACAAGGGTTCAAAGCTGGTGAAAAAGATATATACATGACAAAAGAAAAAAGGGAAAGATAAAAACAAATTAAAAAATGCAGCTAATTATGCTGAACTTGGTGTGAAGAAAAGGCAAATTGACAAAGAAACAAACAGTGTGTGCTAGTTAGGCAGCAATAGGCAAGGCTTCCAACTTGTAGTAATTAATGAGACATGAGAGAAAGAAGAGAACATTGTAAGTACTTAGGAAAGATGATGAAAAACAAATAAATACGCTCATTCGTCTGCCTCAACCTGCTTCAACTGCTGGTGATGGTGATGCTGCACGTCCCTATTACTTGTCGTGCAAGTCCTCAGTTCACTCCCACCTCTACAGCCTCAGCATCCACGGACCATGTCCCCCTATAAACTCCCTAGCTAGCTAGCTAGCTGCTAGCTACTTTGACAATAATTAATAGAGGAGCAACATTATAATACCATTTTCTTGTGTGGTTGCAAAAACACTTTCTAAGGGAAATGAAATCTTCCAAATATACTGGGATTTTGACCGATCAGTATATTTGCAATGGGGATATATAAGGACATCAAGGCTAAGAAGTTGCATCAGAAATTCCTCCACTACTTTCAGAATTCTTCTTGAATAAATGACACATGCTAGCATAAAATTTTAGGAGAAGTTTGAAAAAGTATTTAAAAAATTATATAGTTTAACACAATTGTTATTAGAATCATGATTGTGAATATAATCATTTTTCTGAATTGTGTTTTATATATAAATCAGGATTTAAAATAACAGTTACATATTATAATTAATTGTCTGTTTGGAAATGTGATTGCAGTTTTTTTTTTGAAGTACTTTTTGTGCTGAATGATGTTTCTTTTATTTTTTTTAAATAATTTTTAAGATCAGCATATCAAAATAATTCAAAACATATAAAAAAAATAATTATTTTAAAAACACAAATACAACACGTTTTCAAACGCTCACTAAGATCTCGAATCGTAATTATGATAGGCATATAATCACTCCTCTGTTTTTCATGACTACTGTTCATTAAAAAAAACCCAAAAAATCCATTACAAAAACAGCTTTTAATAGCCCTAAACAACCTTTAATCCTCCACCAAAACACTATAATCATTTCCCCCTCTTCTCCACTCATCTTTTTGTTGTAAGCCCTTAGCTTAAACTTATGTTGACAGCCTCTTTGCCGTGACAAATGGTAGACACCTAACCGTAAAAAAATCAAGGTAAAACAATTGTTTTGTCTTTTAATTTTATGAGTTTCATCATCAAATTGATAAATTTTAAGTTTTAATTTATGTTGATTTGTGTTGTATTTGATAATCACATGTTTTTATGATGTTGAGATAATTTTGAGTTTTGAATGTTGTAATTATGTGTTTTTAATACAATTGATATTATTTATGGAATCTATTAGGTTTGAATTAGATAAATTAAGGTTTAAATTGATTATTAGGTTATTTGTTGTATTTAATAATATTGTTTGAATTGAGATAAATTTTGATTTAATTGATGCTATTAGATAATTTTTCAATCAAATGATGTTATTAATAAAATGATTGTCTAAATCATTGCAACTAAAGTTTGTGTTGAATTTTGAAAAAATGATTGGGAAAATTGTTCAAGTGAGATAATTTAGGTTTTAATTTATCCAATTAGGTATGTTTTTATTAATATTGTCAAGGTCAAGGTAATAATAATTAGGGTTCGCACTAAATTATAATATAAATTGTTTTTGATGAAATAAATATTTTTATTTTACAAAGTACATCTTCAAATTTTTTTTATGTAATGTCATTATGGTAGTATTATTGTTCCTAATAATAATAATAATAATTGTATCATTTATATTATTGTTTCTAATAGGAATAATTGTATCACTACAACCGCTAATGACAATAATAGTTATTTAAAATAATTGTTATTTCTATTATCTATTTATTAATAAAATTATAAATTGTATTAGTGGTTGATTGAAAATGTACTATTTCTTCAATAATTTTTCTATCTTATACTATATCCTAAAATCTCTTCCAAGCCATGTTAGTTTGGTAAAAGAGCACTACTTTCATTCTATTATTCTACATCTTAAACATCCAGTTCCTGGACACACACCTTAATTAATATAACATTTTCCCATATCTCATCTCATGTCACCTTCGTCTTTCCTAGTCAGCTAAACAGATACTCCAAATAATTATCTATAATAATTCTACGTATGTAAATGCATGGATTAAACTAGATGCTGAATAATTTCTACCTAGCTATTTCCTAAATAATTAACTAAATGAATAGGCTATCTATAGATGATTAAGAAAGTTTATTCTCTCTGTTAACTATCTCAATTAAAAAAAAAAAACCTATATTGTTTTAAATGTATTAAGTCTATATGATACACTCTTAAGAGTATATATATATATATTTAAATACATTAAAATAATTTTTTTAGTTTTTTTTATTTCTAACTTCATCACATTAAAATTATTACTAAAAACTAAAAATATCAATTTAATATTTTTTCAAACTGATGTAACTAAACATATATAGTTACATTCACTACAAGGGTGTTTTAAAGTGTATTTACGGTTGATTTTTAAATTGTTTTTTGTTTAAAAATATATTAAAATAATAAAAAATTTTATTTTTAAAAAATTAATTTTAATATCAGCATATCAAAATAATATGAAAACATTAAAAAAATATTATTTTAAAACAAAGAAAAAAATTTAAAAAAAATTAATTTTTTTAAAAAAAACTTTTAAAACATAAAAAAAACAAACGGAACTCACTTTAATTTGTTGGGTTCCTACCTTTTTCCAAATACATGCATGGGAAATTAAGCTTTCGAATTGCAATTTTAGTACAAATTAATTAATATTTAACCTACACCATTGGTCCACAGCATGGAGTAGGAGCACTTGCTAGCCACTATTAGTTTTTCCCGGATTGTCGCATGAGGCCCACTACTAGATTCTTTCAATCTCATGGTCAGCTACTTTAATTTCTTCATACAGTTAGTCTGATAATTTTATACGAGAATGTATTACTTCTCATGAATCTCTCTTTTTTTTGTCATAAATTATTTTCATTCCCTAAATTTTTGAGATATGGATTTAATTTCAGCATATATAGTTAGTTAAAGAATATCACACTATTGGCTGTTTGCCCATTCCAGTGTTTTTATTCATATTTGGCTTGTTAAAAAAACCGTTTGAAGGGGTTAAATTTGCATACAATCCAAGGAGAATTTTTCAAAAAATTGTATAAAATTCTTATTATAATACTATTTCTTGAAATAAAAGTTAATTTATTGAGCTATTCAAATTTAATTAAATCAATTTATTAATTTATTACATGATTTGATTATAAAACACATTAGAAGTTGGATTGACCTAACAATGATGTTTATTATTTTAGGTTAGTTTTTGTGATTGTAATTTAAGAAAAATAAGTTTAAAAAACTATAAATTATATATTTTTTAATTAAGATCATTAAAAGAATTAAAATAAAATTACAGCGTTGTATGAATTAATCTATAAATCTATACTTGTAATAAAACAAAGAACACGCCACCGCATCATATAGAGAGTAAAGAGTCCGGGTGCAAAGGAATTAATGTTGGTGTCCGCAAATGACAGAAGCTTTGACACATCTATGATTGTAATAATTGCACGTGGACTGGGAGTTGAGAGCATTTATTTCATCAATACTATTCTTGTATGAATGAAATGACGAACAATAAATAAGTATGAAGTGACAGAAAATAGTAAAAGCAGAGATCAGCACCAGCAGGTTACGTCTGATACAGTTGAAATCTGGATAGATTCATAGATTTTTTTGGCTTGCAATGCCACCGGCCCTAGCTAGCTATAGTCTAAGCTCCGACACGCGTTCTAAGATCTTCTAGCTTTGCTTTCGCCATGCTAGCTATGACCATCTCATCGGTGTCAGCTGTCTACCTGCTCATAAAAATCTGGTTAGGAGCAGCATCTTTCTACCTCCTCCTATCTCTCCAATAAACAAATCAAACCCTTCTCTTCCTTTAAATTTTAATCTCCAGACGCATAGATCAAGAGGGAATTAATGCTAGTGTATGGATACTTGGTAGTGGTGGTCCATGGAAAAAACAAATAACCATGCACGTACAGGACACGAGAGAGATCCATCCCTAGTAGGAGAACAAGAGGGTTTTTGGTCATATGATGTGGTCTGCATGGTGCAAGAGGAGGCAAGTTATGTTGGGAAATTCGATGATATTGCTGTTGAGGGGACAAAGAATAGACATTAGGGTAATTAATGGTTCAAATCTGGAAGACAGCAATAGGAATATACGGGTACTTAGTGAGGAAAACGAGAAGATGCTTTGAGACTACTTAATTTGTATTGGAGATTGCTTCATATAATACCATTTTAATAATTAATGAGGTTTTGGAAATACTTTATGATGCTTCAGCGTATTTTATTTTTAACTGGATCTTTTTTCTTCTTCTATAGAATGACTAAAAATAGGATGATAATTCAATGTTTTTTTTTAGCTCATCCAAGTGTTGACATGCATAAGTTCGATGAGCTATTAGACATATCATTTCTGAATTTAGTGCTAAACTTAAATATGTATGGTCTAGTGAGTTGCTTAATCCACCGTCCCTAAGCTTAAACAAACTTTTGGCAAGTTATTTAACCCATTATTTTTTAGCTTAACCAAGCATTGAACCTAGATTTATATGGGTCCGGCGAGCTACCAGACCCACTATCTCTAGGCCCAGTCAAGCGCTTTGATCCTGAGAATCTTGAGCTCCATAATTAGACCATGAGTTAATAATATATTACTCCCTGACAAGTCAAAAATATTTTACTTTGACGAGTCATAGACTTTTTTATTCTAACAAGATAGAGATATTTTACTTACAATTTATCCTTAAAAAAAAACAAATATAAGTCAAACGGGCTATAAAAGGGACCATGAAAATCCTTAAAAGGCAGGTTTATTTTTTTTTACTTCTTATTGCATATTTATTCTTAGAATTCTTCTCTAAAATATGATTCTATATTTTCTCTCAAATGATGCATGTTTAAGCATCGGAGAATTTTTAAATTTATTGTTGTTACTCGTTTTGGAGCCTCATGTAAACAAAAAAAAAAATTAGAGAAAATACAAAAAAAAAAATTGAAAAAAATATTGGAAGAAAATCAAAAAATATATCAATAAAAAATATATATACTAGAACACCCAAGAAATTATTAAAGACTGATTGATAAAGATTAAAATATGCTTAAGAATTTAACACAAAAATGATGAGGTTCGGATATTCCTCTTTAAGATTATTGGCTAAAGTTTATGTTTTGGATAATTAGTGAATTTTTTTATTCTGATAATCTGATAGATTTTCTTTAGTCAAGGGGTCAACTTTATGTCAAATATAGAGACTAATTTCGCCTTCCTCTGTATAATATTTATGTTATGATGGCTAACAGAAAAAAGTAAAGTGTTCTAATGAATGAATTAATTAATTAATTAACAAAGAAAGAAAATGGCAACTTCTCATCTATATATATAACGTGTATTGTACTTAAATTTTCGGTTTAAAATTAAATAACAAAAGTCTACATCTACCTCGCATGTTACTATGCATTAGGGGGTGAAATAGTGAGAATCTTCTGATATTTCCAAGCCCATCATATGAATTCCCTTCAAAAGCATTGGTTTATGGATGAAAACAGAATAAATAGATGTCTGGCACATGGAACAGGGATATCATAATTAATGCATATACGTACAGAATAATATATAATTGGAAAGAAAAAAAAAAAACAGTAATGAAACAGCTGAGGAGGAAGATGGAGAGTGAAGGGTTGGTGTGGGACAAGTTTGATAACCTCGGCAGAAACACGCAAAGCCATAAATTTGCATAAGAGAGAGCTGCTTCTCTTCTCTCAGTAGCTTGCTGACACTTGCTGTTGTGGCCTTGCTTGTCCCGTTTATGGCTGGATTGATTCCTTTTTATTTCAACATTGATTGATAGATACTCTTCAAGCCATAGCTAGGACATGTGTGATTGACTCTACAGCCTCTCTTACAAGAGCTAGGGCAGTGAAACTACTGCTGCTTCCTTTGCCCTATCTGTGTGTATTCGCATAGCGACATGGGACCATTTGTTTCCATGCTTTGCTTGGTGATCAATGGTGATGCAACCACTCTCTCACTGATCATCAGGACGTACTGCACTGTCCATGATCATATCCATCTTTTTTTCTTTTTGCTTTTTTTACTTGCAGGAATATCAGTCTGGACAGGGAGAGGAGGCCATCTCCCTTGCCGTGACAAGTTATGATTAAGAACACTACACAAGCAAACTCCCTCCTTTCCTCTACGTTCTACTCCTTATGTCCCCACCCCAAGCACGTGTGCTGTCGTATAACCTGCAGCCTTGCCAGCATAACTTTGCTTCTTTTCTTTCTAAATGAAGCAGTAAAAAAATTTGATTTTATAGCTAAAAGTATAATAGAGCATCTCTAGGCCTCCCCCACAGTAAATCTTCCATCAATACTAGATGGATTGATTCAAAAACTCATTACTTGAAATTTCATTTAGGCTATACTTGAGATCAAATCCGTTAAATGCTTAATCTTGTTGAACATGATTAATCTAATCAAAGCCTAATTAATTTAGCCAAATCAATAAAAACTAAATTGTTTAACATAAGAATCAAACTATTCTACCTTTTTTTAATAAACAAAAAAAGAAAAAAAAAACTCCCCTAACTTACTACACTAACACATGAGATACAAATTGATTATATTATTATAGATAGAGTTTCTATCAAGATAAAATTTTCAAAAACATTTGACATCTCTCTTCACGTTCACGTACACCAATTGGTTATGAATGATATATGTTCGTGGTATAATATGATAATTAACATGTTTATGAAAATTAAATATTTTATCATAATTAGAAGGTATATGGGATTATAATCCGACTGTGTTTTTAAATAATTTTGATTCTTTTAAATTCAAATTAATTTTTTTATTTTTTTAATATACTGATGTTAAAAATAAATTGAAAAAAATATATATTATTTGGATGTATTTCAAAGTAAAAAATACTTTGAAAAACAACTTTAACTATATATTTTTAAATAAGTAGCTGATGTACCAAATCAACTAAATAATTCAATGAATTAACACACAACCCAAGTAATCCAAAACCTTATTGGATCAAAGGGATTAAATTTGACAATTATGGTTGAAAGCCTAAGGAAAAAGGCATCCATACACCCATAATTACCCTATATGTGCTCATTAATTAATTAATTATGTTACTTGACATCACATAGAAGAAAAAAAGAAGAAAAAAAAAACATCTCCAACTCTTCCTTCACAAATCGCTAACATGTTAACCTAGTTAGTCAACATATATCTAAAAAAAAAAATACAGGCCAACAATCAAAATAAAATCTGTGCCATATTTTACGAATCAGAGTAATTTAAATGTCTATCCTGTCTTATTATTATCTAAAGCTTACCGTATTCGTGTTTAAATTAGAATTAGAGACTGCATTACGGAAAGAGAGATCCAAAAGAATGGAAAGAAGGAATTTAGTTAACAAAAACCAAAATCCAAAAAAAAAAAAAAAAAAAAACAGAGAGAGAGAGCCCTAAACTAATTTTTGAATTGGGAGAAAGAAGGATTATTGTGTTTGATCTCCTAAAAGACAATGGTTTCTTGACCTTTGGCCAGGAATTTTCTTAGGTATCGTTACTTAGAATTAGAAAATTAAGGAATGAAACTTCCTTTACCATCAGACAGAGATCTTAAACTATATATAGTTAGAGAATAGTGAAAATCATTTATAAAGTTTCAATTGTTGTTTAAGAACTTGAACTTGAACTAGCCTAGCATGTCAGCCCAGAACTTGATTAACTGAACCTATTTGGATCGAAGAAAAATAAAAAACAAATATTATCATTGGAAGAGTTTTATCCTTTAATAAACCGACCTAGCTTAGCCGAAATAATAGGATCTAATAAACTTTCAGATACTAGGTTTTAGATCAAAAGAAAAAATAGAGATTCACAACAACGAAGATATTTTCATATATATTTCTTGTAAAACTAAACTTGTTCAGCAGCTTCAGATAAATTTGAGGTTCCGGATGCCTTTGCTTCATCCTGGAACCCAAATACTGTTGGATTTCCCCCCTTGATGAACAAGAAAGTAGTCAACAATTTCTCTAATATTAATTTATCTTCACCCCCCTGAACGTTTAAAAGTGAAGCTCTTTCACTCGTATACATCAGTAGCTTGATTGCTTTTTTCCATCACCACAGATTCAACTGAACATGACATGTAAAATTACGAGTATTTCTAGCTATCCAAATATATTACTGCATGGCATTCCTATTACATGTAATCTCGCTGGATGCTCAAAAATCATTTATTAATCGTTGGATATCCAATTAGTGCCTGCATGTTGGTGTGATATTGCTTCCGCTACATTAATGGCAGAGTCCCATCTTCTTGATAGCCTCTCTCAGAGCCCAATCAGGCTTCACCATGTAATGCACCTCATCACCTTCTACTGAGTGAAAGGCCACCTGTAACTATACCCATGTGGTTTCTGCATGGTGCCCTAATGAATGCATGGGAGCATCAATTACACTTCATCTGAAGACTGCATGAACGTTGACTTTCGGAAGTTGGGGTTTGGCCCTAGGATCTGTCTATATATATTGTTGAACTGCTTGTTCTTTGAGTAGCATATTGTCTCTTTTGCACAATAAAATGCCTTGCTCCTTGCCACTAAGCATAAATTCCAAAGACCACATACACAGTTCTTCTAGGATCAACTGGGTCCCTACTAAACCACATGTATCCCTGGAACACATTTTTTAAAGTTTTCAGATGCTTAGTGTTCATCTCCTGTCATCTTTAAAGAGGGGCTGCCCCTATCTCAATTCTCCTTTAAATCAATATTTCACTCATTCATCGAAGTAAAAATCAATCAATTTAAATGGCAAAGAACTCCATCAAGATGTAGAATTGAAAATCTATAAAACCCATACGAGAATTCTACTGATAAATGTCGAAGTGACAGAATAGAAAGCAACAAAAGGTGTCACCTGACCTTGTTCAGCAGTTGCACGGTTCTGTTGTTCTAACCAACTAACCAACAGAATATTCAAAGACAGATCTGCTGCCTGCTGGTAATCTTTCCATCTTAATTTTGTAGTGTGTACCTTCTCTGAGCAATCAATTTCTTTCTTCAAATTATGTTCTACAATGTTAGGAAGTAAGATAAATTATATATAAAAATTACATGTTAGAATTAAGAAAATGAAAAAAAGTTCTCATATAGCATAAACCAAGGGAATTACATATATTGAGTCACTGAATAAAGGAAACATTTAACCAATGTGTCTCCATTTTTCCATCAACTCTTGAAATATATCTTCAGCTGTTTCCTTTCTTCTTCATTACATTTGAACCACAGACTTAATCATGAAGTTTGGTGTAGAAGGGATAACTCTTATAGCTTCATCATTATAATCATAGCTTTCACTTGCTTTGAGATAGTTTAGCAGTCAAGGCTGTGGGAAAAAGTTTCACTTGTTTAGAAAATACTTCAGATGTTGAAAGAAACTAGGCTGAGCTTTTGACAACTAAATAGAGAAAGGTGTGTTTACCTGTGACTCTTTGACAGGGTTGGAGTGACAAGGATTCCCTTGATGTTCTTGAAGATTAACTTTCAAAAATCATAACCAAATGAGCATACAGTGAACACATGAATGCATAACTAATCAATACTTCAACATGCAAGTGTATCCAACTCTCGTGTTTTTGCTGTCCTGCATGTCTTTTAACTCAGTTTCCAAGAACAAATACTTACAACCAACATCTCAACTAGGGGTACTGGGATCATCCAAATTAATTCATTTTATTCCTAATGGTTGATTGATGTGATCTTTCAACCAAAATGTGGATGTTCGCTGAGGACGCCAACAGGGGTCAGGAAGCAAGAAGAAAGGCTTAGTCTAGGCAGTTTGGTACACAAAATGCAGCCAAAGGAGCCAAAACCTACAACAAGAGAAAGAATTACATGGGCCAGTCAAAAGTGCAGGACTTCATAGACTGCCTATAACAAAGTTAAAGCCAGAATCAACTTCTGCAAACTAAATCAGCCAAGTAAGAAACAGCTGTAGCAATGCAGAAACAGTAGTTAAACCCAGAGAACAATTGTAGTATTGCTGCCTCATAATTTGCATCAACAGACTGGAATCAGCAGAATTAATGCAACAGCAACATTAATGCATAGTGAAATAAGATTTCTCACAAAACAAGCATCATCAACAAAACAGTCGAATACAAGGCACGAGATCAGGGAGGTGTCTGCAGTCCCTAACAGAGAAGCCGGACCAAAATGTCAGTCCTTATATGAAGAACGAACTTATCAGTATTTTGATTCTATTGGAGCTAATTAAACACAGCATCCCTGAGACAATATACTTCCAAGAATGAATTCAAATATAGCACCTTATTGTGAAATAAACAACATTTTGTGAAACAGTCAATAAGCAAGAAACAAAACTCTATCAAGTTAAGCTAATTATCCACATTCACAATTTTCAAAATGACACCGAGGAAAGGACATGTTTGGCACATAAATTAACAGCCACATAAAGCAGATATAAAATCCTGAACAGATCTTTGCTGCATTATTCCATAAAATTGCTTCTTTTCCATTCCTTCTATTACCATAGAATGTTTGCCACCGTCAGTCATTCAGGTTAAATATCAATGATATTTCTATTGAAGCATGCTCATATGATATAAGTAAAAGAGTAACCAGCGCGGCCAGAGAAAGAGAGCATGTAAGAGATGTAATTACAAATAGAAAACAGAAAGCACAAAGATTGAATTTAAGAATGTAATATGAAAGATCTTGTACAAAGAATTTCATACATAAAGGAAAGCACACTGTTTTAACTCTTTGAAACCTCAAAAGTTGAGAACCTATCGGAAAATTATAGGTAAATCTACAGATTTGGTGTCATCCTTGACATATCCCCAACAATTCTTTAGAACACCTTAGCAGCTGTTCCATTGCTGAGGTGCAAGTCCTGAGTGCAAGCCTTCATTGAGGAACTTGGGTCCACCATCTGGAATTAACCTCTCATCTAACTTTCTCCTACTATACTTCAGCAGATAGCGATCATTCTTTCTCTTGCAACTTTTATCATCAGGTGTCATAGACTCATTTCGTTCCCTAAAAGATTGAGAACCAGAGTTCACACTATGGTCATCCCCCCTTGAGTCTATCAATTTGCTGAAAAAGCTCTGTTCTCCCATCTTCGAACACTTGCCCGCATTTCCATCTTTCTTAGCATTAGCCCTGATTTTACCATCACCAATTCCATTCGATTTCCGACACTCCACGTCCACACTTTTACTCAGAAAATCATTAAGCTTTCCACAAGCACTGGGATTCCTAAAATCTGAATTTCTAATCCGTGTTTTACCATTACCCTCCCCTCTCCTAGCAACACCCAAACAACTTGAATTAACCAAGCACAAATTACTCGATATCCGGGGCGAGCTATTTATTGCTCGATGCAACCGAAACGCCAATTCAAAATCATCAACATCATTATTCTCCTTAACAACCCCATTATTAGCCACCATATCCAATGCTTTCCTGGCCACATCTGCCGCATTCCTCTCTTCCAATGCCTTCCTCACAGCCAAATCCCTAGCCCTAACCGCAGCCTCAACCTTCTCCTGTACCACACAATTAGCATCCTCCAAACTTCTACCCAAAACCCTACCACTATTCCTCTTGCTATCCCTACAAACTCCCCCCCTCTTACTAGCAACCGAATTAGGCACCCAACAATCTATACAAACAGAAAAATCACCATCACAACTAGAATACGACCAAGGGGTGACAGCCTTCCGTTTTGCAAAACAAGATTTATGAACAACCCTCTTACATTGGCAACAACGAAAACACTTAGTCTTATCAGATGATTGTCTGAAACAGTAAGAGCAAATCCTGGAAGACTCAACAAGATTCAAACATTTTGTACAAAGAAGGATGATTCGCCACTCACTGTATAAAATTTCGAGTCTTTTATGGGAGGAGATGCGGAGACCACAAGACTGACATTCTGTCAGATTTGGCTGATCCCTTGTCTTCTTGGCTTCGTTGCTGATCATGGGCTGTTCTTGTTTTGCTCTCATTCTCTCTTGATCCGTGGAGAATTTCTGATCAAGATTAGCTTTTTATCGCCTTCATCCTCTTCCCTGCCTATAAACCTGGCAGGAGGAGGGAACAAAAGAAAATGAGAGGTTACTGACCTTTGGAGGTCCTTATAGGTTTTATATTTTATACAAGTAGTCCCTCAACAAAATAGTTTCTTACTTTTACTCCTACACTTCAAGTTTCTTTATATGGTTACTCCATCTTTTTGCACAGTGTTTTCTTTATATCTTTTCTTAATAGTTCCTTAATTTGCTATTTACAAATTCAAGGTGGCTACTGAGAAGCAATTTAATATCATCAATGATCTGACAGACATCCCAAATAGCATCTCCATGTTGATGGGATATTTCTTCAGCTATCATGGCTGAATCAGTCTCAGAATCAGCACTCCCATCACTGCCTCTCCCAATTTGTCCGATAGTTGCGGTGGAAAACCATGACTTTTTGTTTTCAAGGTTGCGGTGTGGCCCCAGGAGCTTTCCATTTTGCTGAAATGCTTGTGTTGAGTGGCGTGTTGTCTCTTTTGCACAAAAGCATGCCTTGCTCCTGGCCACTGGGCAAAAAGAATACAGTCCTTCTAGTATCAACCCAAAAAGCCCCTTCGCTCATTCTTCTAGCCGTGGTCGGAATCCAGGCTGCAGCCTAGTGGGTAAAGTATCGTCTGTTACTTTTTTACAATCTCAGCAAATTCCACGATGTATAATTTAAGACCTGAGCTAAGTAAAGAAGAGTTTTCAAGTTTAATTTATTGTACCAAATTTAATAATAATATAAAGAAATCTAGATGTTATTTTTTTTTTTACATTCAATTTTTATTTTTTTTGAAGCCGCAGTGTAGTATGAGTAATAACCTAGTTAACAAAATAACAAGAAGTTTTGTTGTTGAAAAATAAAGAAATTGATGCATCTCTCCTTATTTTCTCATGAGTTTTTCTCCTTTCTTTTCTCGTCATTAAATCTCAGTACGTTAAACCTTCCATGAAAAGCTAAATGGTGCCACAAGCATTGATCTCTACTGACATTCAACAGCGAATCATCAGTTCAAGTGCCAAACCACTCAAACTTTCTTTGCTAGTAAATGGCATGTGTTTTTCAACACAAAAAAATCATTTCAACCCAAACCAATGAAAAAGCAGGCAAGTCTATTAAGAAGCCAGATACACTTTCAATAGATACAAAATTATAGACCATGCTTTGAAAAGAATAACATGAATTACTTTGTAGACATGTCAAATTCCTTAACAAGCAGAGGGGATGTGAAAGAAACGACTGCTGATACACTACTCTGTCAAACAAGTGACAGCCAAAAAAGAATGATAATTATAGAAGCTCAAGAGACATATTTGTATCTCCTTTTTCTTTGGAGGACAGACCACTATAGTCTCCTTGTTAAATTTCAAGGCTAAATCACATCTAGTTGGAAGCACAACAAATGTATAGAATGACTTGGATGGTTGTTTCCAGAAATCTTTGGTCTACTGTATAGAGATTAATCAGATGTTTAGTGGCTCTGCCTCGGTATCCCTTTCCTTCATCGACCGGTCTTCTGTCTCTGTAATAATTTACAACAGGCAAATATTGGAACCATTAGCACCATATCCTCTCCCACCATGCAGCACGCACAATATAATGTAAGATGAACTGAGCACTGCATTTATATCAAAGTTCAACAGAAGTAGCAAGATTAAGGCAAAGATTTACTTGGCTTGTCCGCAATCATCATGAGCCTCCTCTGCAAGATGGATGCCACGAAGAGGAAAATCGAGCACATGCCGAACATAATGGTTATAGGGAAAGCATTAACCTTCAAATCAAAAACCAAAGAACAAGTTAGTAACAGAAAACAAGACACACTCGATGTTTCCAGTCATGGTTGGATGGGTGGGAGGGGGAAGGTGGTAGGCATGGAGCAAAAAACTACTTCCAGGTTACAGATTGGTCATGCTGAAGATGGCTACCAATGGGGTTAGTCTTAACCAATCGAATGTTAAACCAGTGAACTTTGTCCACTGAGGGTTATCAAAACTTATATGCACTGGCAAAAATTCCTGGAAATTAATCTGGGTTTTTTCAGCTCTATAAGCAATTCTACAATTGCTACTCCTAATATGAGTCATGATACACAGTAAAGCTAGTAACTTACATTGTACAGAACAATGCACACAAAGATATTGAGTGGAATGCGGAAGAAGTTCATAATGGTGCTCCTGGCCTCCTCAGGAATGTATTGGGACCTCATCTTCATAATGGAAGGCCAGAATATCCCTACACAAGCCTCAAAGGTACAGAAGCCGAGTATCTGGAGACAGCTTGAGAATGAGATGCCTTCACCTTTCTCTTTAGGAGGTGGCACTAAGAACTGTTCCATGTCAGAGAAACTGAAGATTAATAAGAGAAATTGAAAGGGGCAAGAAAGGAGTAAAAGAATGGATTGGAAATTATACATACACTGGATACAATAGGAAGCAAAAGAGAGGCTGATGAAACAACAAAAACAATCTGCATGTAGCTCTCTACTCTGGGTGATGAGCGGGCCATCAACCGAGATGCAAGAGAGCTTCCCAACATTGAGGCCAACATGAATGTAGCAAAAATAAATCCGTGAGGAATCTCTTCATCATTTGGGCTCAAAGCTGGTGTCCAAAGGAACACAAAGGTATACATAGAACCTTCAAACAGAGACTGAATGGCACCCAGCAAAGCAATTTTTTCATCTGAACAGCATTTAACATAATTCAGAGGAAAGAAGAAAAAAGGAATAAGGAAAAAAATGTGGAAGGAATGTCGAAAGCAAGGAAGAAACAAACTGAAAATAAAACTAGCTTGCCAAACACCACAAGGAACAATGAATGCATCATGCAAAGCAACTAGAGGACTCTACCAGAAGCAATGGCCACAGCAGCTCCCCTAAATTGGGCAAGCAAGTCCTTGTTTTCTGAAGGATCTCCATAGTTCTCTGACCATGATGACAAAATAATAGCCATTCCAATTGCAAGAAAGCATGCAGCAGCATCAAAAGGAGCCACAGGACCAAGTTGAAATGTATCTACAAGAAGGTTTCCAAACAATCCAGACAGAATTGCCACAAGACCATTTCCCAGAAAAATCGCCTTTGAAAATGTCAGTGATAGCCATTGTTGCTCAAAGCCCCTCTGCACCAGTTAAGCGAAATATAGAAGAATTAAGATGGTAGCATTCAAAGGCAATCACGCATCAGTTACTTGAACTGATTTTAGCCAAGACTAGCACGTAGAAACTGCTATAGCAGAAACTTGGATTAGAAATCTTGAACCAGTTAATTTTAGGAGGTTCTCTGATCTACCAAGCGATCACTTAACTATTTGTTCCTCTAGACCTAAATGCAGCCAGTAATAACAAATAGCTCTACAGCAGAAACACGATCCTTTACCTTATTGTGTTCCGCAACCAGCCATGACTCAAATGATGAAAATAAGAGAGAAGTGGCGATACCTCCCAAGATACGACCTATCATTAAAATTCTGTACTGAGGAGAATGCTTTGTAATGCAGCTCAGTACATAGGTAATGCAATAAGTCACGCATGCCCTCCTTCGACCCCTGAAATAAAACCAAGCAGAGCACACTTAGTAAAAGAAAGAGAACTTTTAGAAAACAATAACAAAACTCAGAGGAAACTCTCACTGTTTATCAGCCAACGATCCAACAATTGTCCCAAACAGCATGGAGGACCCGAAACCAGCAATAAACAGCTGCCCAATATCCCCTTTCCCAAAGCCGTATGTAGTGTAAAGGAAGTAAACATATGGACCTTGTAACCAATCACCAGCTGTCACCACAAAAAACAGTAATTTATCATGAACATAATTGTTGAAACAACTGAATTAACAAGCACTACTCTGATACTAAAGGCAAGAATTAAGAAATTTCAAATCCAGCTAAAGCCTTAAGAAACTGCTTAACTAAAATTCAACAAAATAAACAAGATCATTCAAGTATCTAATCAAAATGAAAAATAAATGCCAAATGAAGTCATTATTTTGACATATCAAAGAAACCAGATCCAATCTCCGTGATCAGTTTACAAGGCATACACTTGCCTTTCTGTACAAAACGCAGAGTAAGCTCAAAACTTTACAGCACCAAATACCGACCCTCCACTACGTAGTAGACAAAACAAACAAAAGAAGACCAATAAATTTATGACAAATCTAAATCCAGATCCAACGTCCCCGCCATACAAAAAACACAGCCTGAATCCCACATTCTTACACGACTCATTGTTTTCATAAAGTTTTGAGCTTTCAGCAACAACAAAACCAATCCCACAAAAATGCTAATAAACCCACCTCCAAAAACCAATCAAAAACACATAAATCACATCAGATCCATATAAAGACAATGATAGATCTAAAAAGTTTGAATTTCTAATGAAAGAAAGGGAACACTCACCCATCATAAGAGAGTAAACAACAAGGTAATTGTTCTTGAAAGAATTGAAAGCAGGAGATGTATTGATTCGATCTTTTGTTGTCTTGCTTAGCTCAATTCCTAAAACTACAGCACTTAATGCCCCAAAAACCAAATAGTAAAAAGCTTCCATTTTTTCTGTTTTCCCTCACTCTCCTGTTTTTGAGAGAAAGAAGCCTAGGCAAAAACCAAAAAATATTCTGTGATGTATAATGTTGCGTTGCTATAGGCTTAACAACCTCTACACATAGGGTGCGAGGATCTCTTCTCTTTGAAGAATGCGTGAGAGAGAGTTATATATAGCACAGGTTGAAGAAGAGTGGGCTGTAATCTTCTGCATGCTATGCTATCATCGTCTTTTTGGTATTTTTTAGCTGCTTCTCATGATTTTTGGACTTTTGCTCTATGCATTTGTTGTACGTTTGACTTTGAAGTGTCACAAAATTAAATTATTTCCTAGTGTTTGATATTGTATACAAATTATTTTAAAAAAATATTTTTATTTAAAAATATATTAAAATATTTTTTTTATTTTCTTATATCAGCTTATTAAAATCATAAAACAATTAATTATATATTTTATCAAGATAAATATACTTATAGACATTGTTTAATATTGTGATAGTTTTTGTTTTTTTTTTTTTCCAAAGCAATTGTGCTGGACTCTACATATAATTATGTTCCAAATCAACCTGCTTTTTATCAATGAAAATCAACTTTTTATTTATTTTATATGTAAAAAATCACCTCATAATAATTTTAACCAAACTTATATTTTTAAAAAAATTATTTTTATACCACAACTAAAAATGTTTTTTTAACCTACTTTTTTAAAACCCCAACTATAAAAGCCATTACAATGTCTTATATGACCAACCATCTAAAATTTGAAGTATTTTTTATTTGAAGTAAGAATCTTACATGTCAAAGAAAAATATATAGTAAATTTTTTTTGAGATCTAGCCTTGGTCGAGTTTAAAATGAATTGAATGAAAAATGATCTTATTAAAATCGAATGACTCATCAAGTCAACATACATCCTAGCCAAAATCCTGTTTGACTTTGAAAAAACTCAAAATAAAATTTCATTAACTTTTTATCAAAATTGTTTTGGATTGAATTGGGCTAATCTGTCAGCTCATAACCCGAGCTTTAAATCAAATTATAAGCATGATCAAATGATCTAGATGTTGTCATGTGTGTTAATAATTTTTAATTTTTTTTATTAAGTGTAATATGTTTTTAAAAATGCATAAATATGGTGTAGTTTTTTTTTTTTTGCCTTTTGTGTTGTGAATATATGTTAGGTATTTATGATATTAGAGGAATTAATGTACTGAAATTAAATATAAAGCTAAAAAAAATGGAGAAAACACTGTTTTTCCACACCTATTATAGATTAAATAGTAATTTATAATGTTGTTTTTTAATTATTTTTCACATATACTAATTTAGTTCTTTCCTAAATTAGGTGTTCATCAATGTCATTATTTCACAAGGGCAATCCTCTTCCAAAATCGAGAAACATTATCTTAGTACATTGCTGTTTTTAATCTATAAAAGTTGTTTAGAGTTTTCTTTTAGCTTTTTTTTTTTAAGTTGTGTTTTTTTAAGTTTTTGAAAATTATGTTTCTTTCCTTTCCTGGTCGCACCAAAAAAAAGAAAAAACCACACAAACATTGGAATTCTAAAATATGGTCGTGTCTTCTTTCGAGATTAAACAATCGTTTGAGAACGCAGTTAAAATTATGTTCCTTTAAATTTTAATTTATTTATTTTTTTATATGTTTTTAGATGGGTTTCGACGTGTGGATCTAAAAAATAATCTTTTAAAAATAATAAATCATTAATTTTAAACAGGCCTAAAACTAAATATTCTATTAAGTGTCAGTTGCTATTTTATATATATATGGTTCAATTTTTTTTCACTAAAAGAATAACAATCAAAGACAGACAAGTGAAATGTATTAAATGTGACTTTTTTATGAAATAAAATAAAATTATCTAATTTTCTATTCTTATGTAAATTTCAAGGAATTAAGATTGTATTAGTTAGTGTCTCATGAACAAATAGTATGTTGTTAAAGGATGAAGATATATACTAAATAAATTTATTTTTGTAGTAACTTTGAAAATAACTTTTATATTTTCAAAATAAAAACAACACAAAAACATGTTTATTATATTTTATTGTCTCATTTTTTTTTCTTGAGATAATAACCCTACCCTATCTAAAATATATTTTTATAGATACAATATAATTAGTGTGTAATCTTCTTCTCATTTATCCCAAAAGGCTTCAATTTTAAAGAAAAGATAACAATAAATCGCTGACAAATTTAATATCTGATCAAAGTATAATTTAATCTCAATTCTCGAAAACCGGGTAACACTGAAGAATGTGAAAAAAGTCAAAGTATCTATAGTATATTTTTCTGTTTCCAGATCTTGGCAGGGTACAAGCATGAGAAGCGAGTGACATATTGTAGGGCCCACAAACGCGGTTTTCACCGTGACTGGTTGTACGGAGGAATGAGACGTGGCAAGATCAAGACGAGTTTGATGAATTTTATCGTGGCTTTCAGTGTCGGTGGTTCTGTCGACGAGAGCTAGTGCTGAGACCCGCCTGGCATGTCTTGGATCATGTGCTTATGTTAACATTTTGTGTTCCCACTTTCCAATTCTCTGCACCGTCTGATGTAAAGTGGGACATGTGTGAAGAAAGTACTTCACTATTTTTTATCATGTACTTATGTGGGGGACTTGCTCAAGAGTGTTGTTCCATTTGTAGAGGAAGAAATTACTTTAGCATTTAGTGAAGGAAATACGCCAACCATAATGAATTTTATGACTGCAATAAATAATACAATGAGTTTTTATATATTAAAATTGAATTTTGACATATTTTGTTTAAGATGGTATGTTAATAATGAAACTCATGTATTTATGAAATCTTATTATTGTAATTTTTAGTTTAATTTAATTTTAAAGTAATAAAAACGACGTAAATATTTTTTTGATCAAACACACAGGCTTATAATAATAAATATAAATTTCATTATAATTTTTAGATAATGATGAAAGTTTTCTTAAAGATTATAGAATACTTGTGTTTTATTGGGATAAAATTTAATAGCCATTCAGAGAAGTTATTCTTCGAAGTTTATCCTATTTTTTTAAATTAATTTAGGATTTTTTTTCTATTTATTTTAGATTTCTTTTTATTTTTTCAGTTTAATTCAAAATGTTTCTCTTAGTATATAAGAAATATAAAGTAGTTGTAATATAGATTTTTGATGAGAAAAAATATTAAGTAATAAAAATTTAAATTAAAGTTTTTGTGTGGTGACCTTTTTTATAGAATTATGTCTTTATATATATATATATATATTTTTTTTTTGTTCTTTGAAAATACTAGGTAATGATATTTTTATCATTTTTTGTGAGTCATGTATTTTATTTTTATTTTCTCTCAGTGTCTGTTTTTTTTTTTATAAAAAAAATTAGACACATGAAACGATAACACTAATTATTCTCTTATTACTATAAAATTTCTCATTATGTTAAAAAAAGGAGCAAAATATTTTACCATCTTAACTAATATTTTAAAAATCTTACATTAATGTTTTTTTTTTACATGTATAACTGGTAGAAGAACGCATTTCATATCTCACTTTTGCTCTCTTTTTTAATTGGAGTGGAAATAATAATTTTCACTTTCTATTGCTTTATGAAACTAAAAAAAAATAGACTATAATACTATATGTATATCTTCGTCCCTATATATAATTGAAAAAAAAACATATTTTATTTATTTATGCATTTCCATCAAATTTGGTTATAAAAGGAAATAATAGAGTTTTGGATGAAAGGAAATAATAGATAAATATAAAATTTATAAATAAATAATGTAAATTGGGAATAAGATATTTTACAAAGGTTAGTTGAAGAATATGAATAAATTTGTTCAATATAGGGAAAGATACCTGGAATTATTTAAAAGAAAATGAACATTAATGGAAACTTTATTTTAAAAAAAAAATCTAGGCCCCTCTCTTGTTTAAAGTAGTCGGTCAGGGAGGAAAGGAAATTCTTTTTGTTTTCTTCCTTGCTTTTCTCTAAATTTCTTAGGTAAATTAAATTCTTGAGACATTAATAAGTAAGATTATTGGAGATAAACACATAATACACAAGAATTGTGAGCAATTAAAGTGAGAAGAAAAGTATAGTTTTAGAGAGAAAAACTAGGAAAAAGAAAGGAAGAAGAAGAAGAAGGATTAGTGGAAACTCGACTCAAAGGCATTCGAAGTTGATATAATCAATTGGCAAGGTGTTTTAAACCCATTCATTCAAGTTTGGCGGAAATTTAATGGTTTTGATAAAAAAAAAACAAATTCTCAAAATCTAAGTGAGGATTCGTTTTTGAAATTTAGAAGAATTGCAAAATCAGGTGTAATTGAAGTAATTAAGATGAAATAAGTTGTGATGGATCATGGAAAAACGAAGTAGAAATCATGGTGGTAATGAAGGGCTAGGGCCAGCCATGTCTGTTTCTAAATTAGAAGTTGTTTGTTTGAGTTAAATATTTAGAAATTACATGAAATTAAGGTGTTGTTGATAATGATGATTAAAAATGAATTAAATTATTTTACCATAACCTAATTGATTTTATTAGTTTATTGTAAATTAAGGTATGTGTGTGACTTTGTAGGGAAATTGTGTTATTGATTTATCATTGATGGATTTAGTTAGATTAACTTATTTTTAATGTAAATTCATGAACAATTGAAGAAACAACCATGATGACGCAATGAACCTTATGATCTGTCAAGTATATGGTTTTGAGAGTAATTGAATAATTTATAATAAATTTTATCAATTGTGATTAATCTTGTAATATTAATGAAGTGGTGATGGCCGAAAAAGAATACTCGATTTTATACATTAAATTTTATTTTTTTACTTAAGAGTTGAAATTCTATATATGAAAGTTTCAAATATGATTTTGGATAGTTACGAGTTTGTGGGATTTTATAAATATAGAATTTATGGATAAAATATATGATATTTGCGTGTTAGTATTTTGTTAAGAAAAAGTAAAATTTGTTAGTGGTAAATAAAAAGTGGTTTGACTTGAATATTAGATAAGTCAATTTGAGGGACATATTAATTTTATGTTGTATTTACTTTTTGAAATTAAAAGAAATATCAAGAGTTGGGAAAGCAGCGGGAGGCGCTAGGTATATTGGAGGAGCAAGTAGGTATCCTTATTCTATTTTTTTTTTTTTTCTTAAATATTGTATCATTGTTGACTAAATTTGGAAATGAAAATCGTGGGAATTATGTTTTGAGATGGACATAATGAATGACTCAACTTTGAACGAGAATTTATAAATCAAATGTAAAAGAGAGATGAATTGAATTAAGTAGAAACATTTCATCGCTTATACTCATCAATTTTTATTAATAGACATATAAAATGTTCAGATATTTAATTTAACATGTTGATGGTACCTAAGAAAACTATATCATTATTAATTGATTGTTTTGACAGACAAATAAGATGTTTTGGCATTTAATTTACTGTGTTGATAGTGGCTAATAAAATAATATCAGTATTAATTAATTACATTGACAAACATGTAAGATATTGTGATACTTAGTTTACCGTATTTAACAGTAGCTAAATGAATGATATTGATATCATAAACTTTATTAATAAAACATAAAGGGATGTTCTAAAACTTAGTTAACTATGTTGATGATAATCAAGAAGATTGATTTGAAATACATAGTGAGTTACGTAGATGGTGTTTTTATAAGGAATACAATAATTAGTTGTTTGTATTGAAGACAATTGAGAACACTAATGAGAATCTTAGTTTGAACAATTTAATGGTGACTTATTTGATATATACAGATCAATAAATTAAATTTATAATATGGCAGCAAAAATTTAGAATCATTGCAAACATTAAATTGATTGTATTAGTTGAGGGAAATACATTTATAAAATAATAAATTGGTATCTAGTTTTACTTTTAAATGCTATATTAAAATCCATCTCATTTAGTGAGATTGCGCTAACATTAGTTATTAATTTATATTTTGCTTGGTATATAGCCTATGTAATTTAAGTATTATGTTATTGTAAAGATTTCCTTTTAAGATGTGTTTAATTATGTAACTTTACTTAAATATTTAGTAAATTAAACTTTTTTGTGTTAAATTCCTCCATGAATATAAGAATATGAAAATGATTTAATCAAAATAAAGAGTTCAATGGCATGAAACATATAAATTCATGTTGAAATAAATACAAGTGAAAAGAAGTGATAGTTAATATAGTTAGAAAAGAGAATAAATATAATATTTTGATTCAAAACTGGAACGAAATGCTCAACCCTAACAATTAGAAAAGAGAATAAATATAATATTTAAAAAAGAATCTTACCTCATTTTCATCAATGTTACGAAAAACTTGGTGAAATTCTCTATAAAAATACTCATGGGCAAACTTCACTGCTAGACAAGCTGCTAGCATATACTCATGGGCAAACTTTACTGCTAGATCCTGAACATAGTAGACAAGAATCTTGACAAGAATAGCGAGGAACCAATTTCGAGCAGTGCCGGTTGTTCTTGATATTCTTCTTCATCATATCATAAAGTATATAAAATATGAAGAGTTCTGTTTATGCATGACAATGATGGGGTGTGGATAGTTTCAATGTACCAACAACAGCTCCCAAAAACAAAAATATTCATCAACTTGTCGAGTGCCAAGTGCAGGTCAATTTCTCTTGTTCTCTTTTTTTTCTAAAAAAATACGAACTTATGGAAAACCCCCAAAAAGTAGTCGTGCTTTCAAGTCAAATATATGAGGCACTGCGGTTTGGCTTCAATGGTTTTTTTTTTCTTCTAAGTAAGGTATTTTGGGACTAGTTTTTGTGTATGGAGATTGACTTCACTTTCCTCATATACCCTCTTTATACCCTCTTTGAATCTGTGAGCTCCCAAGCTGCACTCCACTCTGTGGACATGTATTTAATTTGGGACTAATTTTTGTGTTTGGAGACTAAGTTACATCCATGACAAATTTTAAAGTGAGTTATTTGTGTTTAATTAGTTAGTGTTTCTGGATAAAAAAAAAAGTAGAAACCTGAAAATATTTAATTGAAAAAATAAATACGAAAATAACAAAATAAATTTATTTATAATCTTGAAGCTGTGAATTTTTGTATTTTAAAAATAGAAATATAAGAAGGCATGTCTTCATTTATCCTCACTATTTTCGTTGTTTTATGGAGAGATAATTACTAAACACCAAGAATTAACATTGGTATTTTCAAGAAAAAAAATTCCTTTTCAAAATTTGTTTTCAGGTTATATCTGGTAGAAGGAAAAAAAAATCCTCACAATTTTTATCTATTTATATTTTTCACCCTTCCTCTTCATGTTCGATATAAATGATTGAGAGGGAGACATATTGAGGATGCAACGTTTCAACCATATAAATGGGGATTAAATGTCCAAGCATGAAAGAGAAACCTTACCCTTTTTTGAAATGAAGGAATGAGTCTCTTTTCATATTTAATTATTTATTTAATTTAGCACTTATTTATAAGCATCTCATCTTTCATCATTTATTATATTTAAATTCATAATCTATTAAGGTGTGTGGTGTCCATTAATATCATTTATAAATTTAATTTATTACAAGTCTCATCATTATCAAAATTTTCATCAATTCTTATCATACATCTTCAAACACTTCATCTTTTTGACACATTTTAGTTCCTATTTCTTTTTTAATTTTATTACCTCAACACTTTTCTTAAAAATTTTATTAATCTAGTATCAAATATAATATTAAATATCCAAAAAAATTAATTTAATCCAAAAGCTTAAACTGTTATGTGAGATCTTAATATATAATTTATATTATTCTTTAACACATCTTCTCAAGTAAAAGCACTTAAACTTAAAACTTGTAAATGTTTACAATATATTGTGTTTTATTTTTTATCAAATAATTAAAAATTATAAGATTTGAATTTCTAATCGCTTGATTATCAAAACTTTAATATCATGTGAAAAAATTATGAAATCTTAAAATATAATTTATATTATTACTTTAATATTTTATATTAATAATACATGGTAAGCAAGACAAACCTTATAGTACAAGAAGCTTGTCAAAGTAACAATTACCTGGAAAATGTGTGCTTTGACAAGCCTTTTGTGCCATGCTTCGGGGTGCTTAATCGGAAAATAGTTTTGCATGAAGTAAGATATCACTAAATTTGTGAGACAAGGAAAGGGGCAAAACAAAAACGATCCCCTATAATCCATATGCCAAAAACCCTCGGACAAGAGCCACTGGTTCAGATGTTCGAGAGAGAGAATATATATATATATATAAAATACACAATGCCTAGCTATGGCCAATTTACCTATTTGCTAGCATTCAACCAACTCGAAGTGTAGCCCAGCAAGGAGCAGAAGCAGAAGCAGTCTTCTGCTCATTTATGGAACAATTAACGAACTCCACAGCCAAATTTCTGTCTTATTAAAAGTCCTTCCTCCAATCAGTTCACGTTCATCTTCATCTTCTTTGTATCCTTTTTATCAATCATCACCTCTAATTTTGTCTTCAAAAGACTGCACAGAGCCATAGCTCACCTTTCTTCACTGTCAGATCAAAATGGATCTTTAAGGCAGAGATATCTTCGAGCACAGTTCCAAGAGGCCTAAAAGTCTTCACTATCAGACCAAATGGATCTTTAAGGTAGAGATTATCCTCGAGCACAGTTCCAAGAGGCCTAAAAGTCTTCACTATCAGGATAAGGTCGGGTTTGATGAATCTTATTATGGCCTGCAGTGTCGGTGGTTCTGTCGACGAGAGCTAGTGCTGGAGACTCAGATGGCACGTCCTAGATCATGTGCTTCTGTTATACATGTTGTCTTCCCTCTTTCCATTTCTCTGTACCGTCGATGTCAAGTGGGAAATGTGTGAAGAAAGTACTCACTATTTTTTATCATGCACTTATGGTAGGGATTTGCTCATGATTGTTCCATTTTGTAGAAAAAGAAATTAATTTAGCATTTGGTGAAGGAAATACGCCAAACATAATGAATTTTATTATTGTAATAAATAATACAATCAGTTTTTTTAAAAGAGAAAAATTTACAAAATTTATTGGTTTTTTAGTGGTTTTTTGTGGGTTATATAGCCAAATTCATAGAATAAAGAACAAAAAATTAAATGTGTAAAATAAATAATATAATTGTAAATACTTAACAACATTTATAAATATAATCATAAAAGTTTATTGGAAGTAAAACTTGTCAAACACTATATTTTTTCTCTTTTATATATTAGAAACAACATCAACTTCATGTTTTAATAAAATGAAAAATTTCATGGGTGGGCTACGAGTGGAGTCGCGGGGGAGATCGAAAGAGAAGGGTGAAGAGGGGGAATGGAGCGCGTGACTATGATAATGAACTTTTGGGTTTGAGTCTTTAGAAGATAATTTTCTATTTATACCCCTAGTTAACATATATCTTAATTTTTTAAAGTTGAATTAATTCGGTTCAATCATTTCAGGAGCCTTAAATTGAAACTGAAAAAAACTTATTTTTTTGTTTTTCTAATATATTTTTTTATTTTCTCAGTTTGGTGATTTTTTCAGTTTAAACAATTTTCCAGTTTTTTGTCTCACCCTACTTACATATAATTGAAAAAAAAAAGTGTACTTATTTATTTATTTATACATTTCCATCAAATCTGCTTATAAAAATCATTTCTTTAATTGCTTTCATTTTAAACAAAAAAGGGGTCAATCCATTTTTTTAAACTGGGATAAATATTTGTATAAAATATCTTTCAATTATGAGTTTGGTGTAGATCTCTATCCTTCGGAAGGGGAATTCTTTTGCTTGCACGAAGGTCCCATCATTTACAATTGACAAGTACTGCAAAGTATAAATCAGCCAACCTCTTTGAAAAGGGTTTGGATTTAAATAATTAGGTCTAGAACGTAGAAGTTTGGACCTACCTAGGGCATGAAAGGGAAACAACATGCATCCTGCCTACGTTTGCCTAACTTGATAGAAATGCAAGTTGCTATAATATATTTACTGCTAGATCTTGAACAGAGTAGACAAGAATCTTGACAATAATAACAAGGAACCAATTTCGAGCAGTGTCGGTTGTTCTTGATATTCTTATTAATATAATGAAATATATAAAATGTGAAGAGTTTTGTTTGCCATGCGTGCTTGGACATGGAAATGATGGGGGAATGGATAGTTCCTATGTACCTACAAAAACAAACAAAACACATTGTCAAGTGCCGAGTACAGATCAATTTCTCTTGTTCTTTTATTTTTTCTAAAAAAAATACGAACTTATGGAAAACCCCAAAAACATAAGTCGTACTTTTCCATTACAACATGGTTCAAGTCAAACACTTGGGGCACTGCGGTGGTTTGGCTTCAATGGTTTTTTTCTTTCTAAGAAATGTATTTTGAGACTAGTTTTACTGTATGGAGACTGACTTCAGTTTCCTCAGCAATCTCTAACTTGGCCAGTGGCTTCAATGGTTTTTTTCTTTCTAAGAAGTGTTTGATTGAATAGAAATAAATATATAAAATAAATTCATTTCTATGATATTTTTAGAATAATTTTTTTTATCTTTAAAATAAAAAATATAAGAAGACGTGTCTTCCTTTATCCTCACTGTTTTCGTTTTTTTTTTTTATCAAGAGATAGTTCCTGCATACAGTACACTAAGAAAGTAAGAATTAAGATTGTATTTTCAAGAAAAAAATTCTTTTTCAAAATTAATTTGTTTTTAGGTTATATCTGGTGCAAGGAAAAATAAAATAAAATGTCACCTTTTTTATCTATGAATTTTTCACCCTCTTCCTCTTCATGTTCGATGCAAATTATAGAGGGGCAGAAATATTGAAGATGTAACGTTTCAATATAAATGGGATTAAATGTCACCCTCCAAGCATGAAAGAGAAACCTAACCTTTCTTTGAAATGAATCGATTCTCACTTCATATTTAATCATTTATTTAATTTATTACTTATTTATGTATGTATCTCATCTTTCATCGTTTATTATATTTAAATTCATAATCTATTAAGGTGCGTGGTATATATCCATTAATATAATTTATAAATCTAATTTATTACAAGTCTCATCATCATCTAAATTCTTAAACACTTCATCTTTTTAACTCATTTTAGTTCTTTACACTTCATTTTTTATTTTGTCACCTCAACATTTTCCTTAAAATTTTTAATCTCATATCAAACACAATATTAATATTACATGGTACAAGAGACAAACCTTAAACATTTTTAGGCTCAATGATTAGAGTACAAAAAGCTTGTCCAAGTACACATTACTTGGAAAAAGTATACTTTGACAAGCTTTTTGTAATAGTTTTGCGTGAAGTAAGAAATCACTAAATTTGTGAGAAAAGGGAAGGGACAAAACAAAAGGATCCCATATAAATATCCATATGGAAAAAGCCCTCGAACTAGAACCACAGGTTCAGATCTTTGAGAGGGATAATATAAAACAAAATCCACAATGCCTATGGCCCATTTACCTATTTGCTAGCATTCAATCAACTTCAAGTGGAGCACAGCAAGGAGCAGAAGCTGTCTTCTGCTCATTTATTGAACAATTAACGAACTCCACAGCCAAATTTCCAAATGGCCGCACTTAATTCCTTCAATCAGTTCACACTCATCTTCATCTTCGTTGTATCCTTGTTATCAATCATCTCCACTAATTTTCTCTACAAAGACTACACTAGGCCATAGCTTACCTTTCTTCACTATCAGATCAAATGGATCTTTATGGGGCAGATTATTCTCAAGCACAGTTCCTAGAGGCCTAAAAGCCTTAAACTCAGCAACAAAACCTGCAAAATCACCAGGAAGATTGGAAGACTAAGAGAAGTGCTACTGCAGAATAAGGTCCCTTTTCCCCTTCCATTGTCTCTCAGACTCCATGTGCTTGAACAGAGAGAGAATTGAGAACCGAAATATTTGTTATTTCCAGGGCAGGAGTGTAATGTGAAGGAAGCTTTATGATAAGGTGGATAAGATTCTTCAAATCAAGGTTTACAATACCGTTCTGAAATTCATTCCAAATCATCGTTTTGATACTAAAATTTTCTAAATCAGTTCATTTTGGCATGTCTCAAAACTAGTATTATCACTTATAAAATATTTTTTATACATTTAAAGAAATTTAACCATATTTGTTGTTCTTAATTTCTTAATTGTTTTTGTTCTATTTCTCTCTACTAATTAATATTGATTTGCTAATATAAAGCATGATTTTATAGTTAACATAAACTACAACATACATTAACTATTACATTCTTTGACTTTTTTTCATAGAAGTTAAAAAAAAAAAAGAACAACAGAAATCCAGTACTATGAATCTGCCACTTTATTGTTGTTCCAATATCAACTCTACTTGGTATCTCGTGAGGTAAAACCTTCATTGAAATTGTGCTGCAATAAAAAAAAAAAAAACATAAAGTTAATAGTCATGAATACTTACAGTCCTATACTCATAGAATTAGAAATGTTAGACTTATCAAATGAAATATCAAAGAAAAGATAGTCTAGCACAAACTTTGCTAATAAAAACTGAAAATATCAAAAGCTTGCAAAACTTACTTGAATTTACCAAATGCATTTTTTAATTTCTTCTTGCAACATATATGCGAGCATTCTTCTTTGTTCTTCCTCCCTTCAGATTCCATAGACGTTCAACCATCCTATAAAACCATGCAGGTCGTCTTGTTCTAAACACAATATAACCCATTGTGACTCCAAATACAAACCCACATCCATACCCCATTGCCACAGCTTTCCATCCAAACCCATCTTCAAGCAATGTTGAATCATCTCCTTCATTAAAGTTTGATGGCGGTAATGGTGGTACCCTACCATTGTTGCATTCTGTTGGCATTGGGAATCCACATAAACCCAAGTTTCCTTGAAATGAGCTTAAATCAAACGTGTTGAACTGCTTCCCAACAGGTATGGGCCCCTCGAGTTTGTTTTGTGAGAGGTTTAAGACTTCAAGAAATGTTAGATCTGTCAACTGCACAGGAATCCTTCCCGTAAGCATATTTGAAGACATATCTAATGACTGGAGACTGGTTAAAAACCCTAATGATGATTGGATATGGCCTGTAAGGAAATTGTGAGAGAGATTAAGTTGTTCAAGTCCTTTAAGCTTTCCAATTGGTTCTGGAATCTCACCGGTGAAACTGTTACTTGATAAATCAAGTACTCTGAGGATACTTTGGATTTTCACAAACTCAATTTCCAACCCTTTCCATGTCAATTTTATTGAATAGGTGTAGCCAGAGAAATTTCTTGTCGTCATGTAAAACATATCTTGATCAACATTCATCATTCCTTCAAGACTATTGAAAAGCTCTTCTGGCAATGGTCCGCTCAAATTATTTTCAGAGATGTCAAGAATCTGTAATTTGGAGAAGGAATTAAAAGTAGTCGGACCCTTCATAAAACCTTGGAGTTTATTGGATTTTAGAACAAGAATCTTTAGCTCCGGAAGCATTTCTAGGAAATAGGGGAATGTATCCTCAATCTTGTTGTTACCAAGATTAAGAAACTCCAGCATTGTGCAGTTGACGATAGACAATGGTATTTTCCCTTCTAATTCATTGCCATTGAGGTTGAGATATTGCAAGTTACTTCCCTCTGAAAATGATGATGGAATAGTGCCTCGGAGATTGTTCATGCCTAGATGCAAAACTGAGAGTCTGTTGCTGAAGTTTCCCAAACATTGTGGTGCAGAACCACTCAAGTTATTGTTGAAAGGTCCAGGACTTGAAGGAATTTTAACTTGCAAATTGAAGGAGGAACCTCCCCTGTCAATTTACTGTTGGATGCAAGAATAAGAGTCCTCAAGTTCTCTTGTTTGAAAATTGAACTTGGGATTGGACCATGCAGGGAGTTATTGCTCAAATCAAGGAATTGTAATGAATTGTGTTGGAATTCACCTATATTGCCCATGAATTGATTATTATGAAGGCCCAAACTGACTAAAGAAGGGAGAGCAAATAAAAAGGATAGTATCGTCCCATTGAGTAAGTTACCATATAAATATAATCGGTGTAGATCTAGAATGGTACTTAGTTGAGAATGGATTGGGCCTTGGAGTTGATTGTTTGATAAATCTAAATATGTGAGTAGGGTTAGGTTAGCGAAAGAATCCGGAATCTGACCCATCAAGTTATTGGAACTGAGATCCAATTGCTCAAGGTGCACAAGGTTTCCAAATGAAGATGGGATCTGCCCACTAAATGTATTGGAACTGAGATCCAAATGAAGATGGGATCTGCCCACTAAATTTATTGAAACTGAGAACCAAGGACTCAAGCCGCACAAGGTTTCTAAATGAAGATGGGATCTGCCCATTAAAATTATTGAAACTGAGATCCAAGAAATCAAGGTGCACAAGGTTTCCAAATGAAGATGGGATCTGCCCAATAAAATTGTTACTTGAGAGGTCTAATTGAAAAAGTCGAGTGAAATTACCAAACATAGCTAGTTTTGACCCAACAATGTTACAATTACGAAGCATCATATACTGTAACGACTTTAAATTACTGATGAAGTCATTTTCTAGATAAAGTGAAATTCTTGTATCAGAAAGGTCCAACCACCAGAGGACATTACTCACATTGGAGGAAGGAAAAGAGCCAGTGAGGCCTTCGTTGTCTGACAAAGAGAGTGATTCAAGGTTTGGGAGGAGAAAGATATTACCTGGGATTTTCCCTTTCAATCCGCAACGCTGAAGGTAAAGAGAGGACAAAGAAGAGGACAGATTCGTCAAGGAATTAGGTGCAACCAAAGACATATTTACAGAACTCAAATCGAGATCTCTTAGCTTGGTTAGGTTTCGAACAAGCTTGTCAAAAGAAATTGGTCCTACACTTAGATCGTAGTTTTCAGAGAGATCAAGAGAAACCAATTTGGAGAGATGGGAGGCTTCTAATGGAACTTGGCCTGCGAAATTGGAATAACTTAGATTAAGATGTGTGAGATTGGAAAACTGGCCAAATCGAGAAGAAATATGGGAGTAGTTGAAGTCATTGAAAGAGAGATCGAGCTCTTGAAGATGATGAAGAGAGAAGAGAGAATTATTGGAATGTAGGGTGCCATAAAGCATGCTGCAAGAGAGGTTCAGTCCAGTGACTTGCCCATCCCACAAGAAGCAATCTGTACCGTCTTTCCATGACTCAGTTTTTGCAAAGGGATATTGACAATAGTACATCGAAGAAGCAGAACTATTAATGGGAAAGGATTGTTTGAATTGAAGGAGAGAAAGACTTTGGTGATGAGCACACAAATGATTAGAAGAGGAGTGATTTGAGGAGAATGATGATGAAATTGTTGCATGAAAATGGAAGAGAAACAAAATGGAACAGAGAAATTGAGTGAGGGATAATGAAAACTTCATGTTGGCTCTTCAGGATTCAAAGTATATTTGGAATGCTGAACGATTGGGGAGAGATGAGAAATAAAGAAAGGAACCATTAGTAGTATTTATAGACAAACCAATCTTAGATTCTTCTGTTCATTCAGTTTCTGTAATTAAAAAAAAAAAAAAAACAACCTTGAGTCCTAACAACTTTGTCTGTCCTTTTTCTTGACCCCAAAGTCTTTATATATATAAAAACAATTGTGTAAGAAATGAAATTTCTTGAGCACTAACAACTTAGTGCAGAGATGTTTTTCTATACTGTATTTAGCAATGAAATTTCTGCGAAGCTTGCCTTGACCATCAACAAGGAAAACGAAAGTTCAGGATATATTGTATATGAAAAAATATAATTTTATAAATTATCTGAAATAAAATAAATAATATTTAAAATAATAGAGATTAAATTTTAAAAAAAATAAAGATGAAGAAATTAAAATAATAATAATTAACATTTCATAAATTATTTCAAATAAAATAAATAATAATTAAAAGAATGAGGACCAAATTTGATAGATAAAAAATTTCAATAAAAAAATAATAAGGAAAAAACAAATAAAAATTATAAAAATAAGGATCAAAGTTAATATAAAAATTAAATTTTAAGAGATGAAATTGAAAAATAAATATTCAAAACAAAATATATATAGCAATCAAAAGTTTGAGAACCAAATTTGATATAATCAGCAAATAATATGATATTTTTAAATTTTTCACAACTTTCAAAAAGTGTTTTCCATCCAAATTTTTTAGGAAAACACTTTCCTGAAAACCAAGTTAAATTTTTCTTTGATCGAAAAGTATTTTTCATTGACCAATTTTCTAATAGCAAACAAACTTAAAAAAAATTTAAATTTTTTTTTTAAAAAAATTACTTTTTAAAAAATAACATGGCCTATACGATCTTTCTTTTCCAGCATCAACAAGGGAAAACCAATCGTCGTCACTTGGTCTGTCCTTTTCGTCCTTGACCTCCAAGTCTTCGGAACCTGGATATGCTATCCAGTAAGTGGTCCCTTTGTTGACTATACAAGAGTGTTGGAAACACGGCACAATTAATTTCCAGAATTGACATTTTTTAACAGTAGATAATACTATATAGGTGCACTACGCTGTAAGTTGTCCTACATTTATTTCAATATAAAAAAAAATGTTAAGTTGTGTTGTAACCCAATTTTGGATTCACCAAGTTTTTCTTGAATGTTATTTTATTTTTATTATTATTTATAAAAATCAAAAAAATAAAAAAAGTTTAAATTTCAAAAGAATATTTTTTTCTCGAGTCAACCGCATCTTTCCATCAAAACCGAGTTCACCGGGTCAAACCATGTCGACCAGGATGAAAAATGAGTTTCAGGTCATTTTGGGTCAAAACTGTTATTTTGTGGTCAAAACCCGGTTCATCGGGTTGATACCCACTGAAAGTTTTTTATGTTTCGACATAATTTTCGGTAATTAAAATTGATTTTTAGCGGTTGAGTCGGGCTTTTTCTAATACTGATTTGAGTTTTTAATTTTACCTATATAAATATTTATTATTATATATAATAAAACAAAATTTTTTTGTCATATTAGGCATGTTAGGCAATGTTAGGCAGGGACGTTTTTTCTTACAATTAGGCAACAATTTAGGCAGAAATCAACTCTTATGTTACTGTTCACTGGTTATAAATAGCCGGTGACAATCGCTGAAAAAAAAAGAAGGGAAAGGGACCCGAGAGAGGGGGAAGAGAAGAGAAGGGAGAGCAAAGAGAGGGGAAGAGAAGAGAAGGGAGAGACAGAGAGAAGAAAGCAGAAGAGAAGGGAGAGAGAGCGAAGAAGAAGAGGAAGCAGAGAAGAGAGTAAAACAGAGGAGAGAGAGAGGAAAACAGCACCGCCAGCACCGCCGGACACCGCGAACAACAAGTTCCGCCGCCGCCACCCCTGCCACATCAGTTGCTGCCAACATCACCACCGCTCCAGGTAGCCTTTCCCGTCGTTTTTTTTGGTTCAGCTTCATCTGCATGCAGAACGTTTACGTTCTGCAGCAGATGAAGAGCACAGTAACTCGCTAATTAATTCACGGTTACTGTGCATGTGCACAGTAACCCGCAGATTAATTCTTTGGTTACTGTACACACAGTAACCCCGGTTACTATGTGCACAGTACCCAGCCCATTCTTTGGGTCAGGTTCGGCCCAGCCCATATATTTGGGCTTGATCCGGCCCATTTCAAAGAAAAAAAAATCAAAAATATTTGTTTCAGTGCACAGTACCCAGCCCATTCTTTGGGCCAGGTTCGGCCCAGCCCATATATTTGGGCCTGATCCGGCCCATTTCAAAGAAAAAAAAATCAAAAATATTTGTTTCAGCATTTTATAATTTTTTCGTGTAATTTTTATGTCATTTCGATTAATATTTGATGGTATTTTTCTATGTTGTTAAAAATACAAAAATCTGATTTTCAAATACCCGGTTTTTGTAAAAAAAAAAACTTCCACAAAATACAAAAAAATTAAAAAAAAAAAGTTTTTGTGCATACGGCCAAGTGTCTCAAAGCTAAAAATTCATATTGTATTTTTTCATACACAAAAAAAATGTTTTAGCATGCATTTTGGCTTTAATAACCAGTTTATTAAAGTCAAGAGAATATTGGCCAATATTTCAAAAACAACAAAAATTTTATTTTGTTTGGCTCTTAGTATCCGGGGTATGACTTTACACGTAATGCTTATTCCGGATATTTAATTCTTTTTTTTTTTGGACAATAGAACCTGGGGTATGACATTACATGTAATGCGTATTCCGAACAATAAAAAACCACAACACGACCTTAGATTTTATCAGACGTTAAAACAATGCAGCTTACCTTAGGTAGGGCGTAGTTGGGGTGCTAATACCTTCCCTTTACGCAACCAGTCTCCGTACCCGATCTCTAAAGACCAGTTAAGGTTCCTAGTAACCAGAATACTAGGTGGCGACTCCCTGTCCATTTTTTAGCTTAGAGACAAAGAACTCCTTGTCTCACCATATTTTCCATGCCAAATAGACAACATACCACACCCTCATGAAGGGTTGGGGGTGGACGATCATCTCGCCGCCGCACACGTGCGACAGAATGGCGACTCCGCTGGGGACTTTGTGGACTAAGCTTTGTTTTGTCTGTTGATTGTGTTTTATTGTTGTGGTTTGCATTTTTATTTTTAAATATGCATTTTCTTTATATATTTGTTCATATTTAGTTGTGCGCTTTAATTTTTGTACATATTTATCTCATGCATCACATAGTTAATTTTTTTTAAAGCACACACAAGCTTCAGGCTAGGGGGGAACTAGCAGCTTACCTTATGACTTTTAGTCAAGGTTTAAGTTTGTGTAAACCCCAACTCTTCGTTGAGTGCTTAGACTGATAATAGTTGGACACGTGCCATCTCACTGCCTACAAGCCTCCATATTGCCTCCACGAGGGCGATCACTGGGACAACAAGAGTCCTTTTTTAGAGACCAAATAGTAAACCTACCTTTTGTCTCACTTAAAAAGATTAGAACCTGCCTTTAGGATGTATGCTCCGTATACATTGTTTTGCATCCGAGCAAGCCCTTCTTGAAGCATCTTGAACTCCAGACTTATGGGTGACACAATGACCGTCGCTCAGAAAATTTTCATTGTAGAGTTTGTGCAAGAATCAAGATTCTTGTTTCATCATACAAGAGTTGCGACCATATGTCACCCCTCGAAGAGCGAGTTCCTCATATAGATTACATGTTCATACATTTAACATGCATACATGTCAGATTGAAATATAGGTCCCCAAAAAGTCTACAACACCCGACTTCGAGCAAGAAACATGGAAGATGAAGAGCGTGCTCAACGTGATGCCTATTTGCACGAGGAGTTGGAGTCTCTGAAAATAAGTGTGGCTCACCTCACTAGCTTACTCAAGCAAACACTAAGAAATACCTCTGATGAAGGTCCTTCTAATCAACCGATCACCTTTGATCCGGCTCCTACTTCAGTTCAGCCTGAGGAAAGAATGAGCGAACATGGTCAAGAACCTCAGCAAAATCCAACATTTGTGCAGTCAACGACACTTGCACCATCCCCAACAGTTGTGAAGGCATCTGCTAATGAGTCCCACAAGGCTAAGTCATCTGATAACATTGATCAAGCTAAGATAGAGGCGCTGGAAGCCAGACTCAAAGCCATTGAAGGGGTAGACTTATATGACCCGGTACGGGTAGCAGAGATGTGTTTGGTCCCAAACGTGGTTATCCCAAAGAAATTTCGTGTTCCTGAATTCATCAAATACAGTGGAACACAATGCCCCATGACTCATCTCAGGTCCTACTGCAATAAAATGGCTGAGGTAGTACATGATGAAAAACTACTAATGCACTTTTTCCAAGACAGTTTAAGTGGGGCAACTTTGAGTTGGTACATGAGATTAGATAACACAAAAATTCGCAACTGGAAAAATCTTGTGGATGCTTTTGTCAAGCAATACAAATACAACATGGACATTGCGCCCGACAGAACCAGTTTGTCCAATATAGAGAAAAAGGATAAAGAAAGCATAAGGGAATATGCTCAAAGATGGTGAGAATTAGCTGCTCAAGTACATCCGCCACTTCTGGACAAAGAGATGGTCTCTTTATTTGCCAACACACTCAAAGCACCATATTACGAACATATGATGGGTAGTTCAGCCCAACAATTCATTGATGCCGTGATAGTGTGTGAACGCATAGAGCAAGGTGTTAAGAGTGGTAGAATTTTTGCACCAACCGAGAAAAGAGGCTTCGAAAGAAAAGAGGTTCACCATGTTGAAGATGGCTACATGGGTAAAAATAATACATCCCAAAATTACCATACTCCATCCCAAATTGCCAACATCCAAAAACCTAAACCCCAAAACTTTCAAGCCAAAAGCCAAATTGGAAATTTCCAAAGGGTTCAAGAACAACTGCCTCCACTACCGTTACCCTGAATGAGATGTATCAAAAGCTATTGAGCATTGGGCAAATAGCTCCAGAACCTCTAACACCTCTGCAGCCACCTCATCCTAATTGGTACAAGCCAGAACTCAAATGTGAATACCATGCCGGTATTACTGGGCATATCATCTATACCTGCAACGCCTTCAAGAGAAAGCTTCTGCAATTAATCAAGGCTGGTTGGATAGAGTTGGAAGACACCCCCAATGTGAATACGAACCCGCTGCCTAATCATGCTTGAAGCATATTAGGATGAAATGTTTGGGGAATTGGAAAGCATCAATGGTCCAGCATGATAGCTTGAATTTTGGACCGTGGTGTTGTTCCGCATTGTCTTTGAGTCCTCTACGCAGAGCTTTTGAGAGGAGTTTAGCCTATGAACAGATTCGCCAAAATAGAGGAATGAAGCCTGCCTTGTTATTTCCTTTTGTTAATGCTTTTGAATGAGACTTTCTCTGTTAATGAGCTTCTCTTGTGAAATAAGATCATGTGTTTTCTTGTGTTCACATCACACTCTTCTTTGTTGTTATTACATGTAAATAACATTTTGAGCGCAACTTTGCTCACAACACTACAACATGAAGAATCCTTTGGTGTTCCTTTCTTCCAAACCCATACATTAATCTCATATGTTTTCAAGGATATTTTTTTGGGACCTCCAAAGTGAGTACAAAAAAAAAATCGTGTTGATATTTGTCCAAAACAAATGTATTTTAAAAATTCAAGTGATTCCTTAAATAGGTACACATATACCTAGAAAACTTGAAAGAAAAAAAGAGAATAAAGACAAACAACACTATGAGGTGACTCAAAAGCTGAGTTTTATTTGACTGAATAAATCACTTTGCATACGCGCATGAAAGCAAGACCTATCGATCCTCACTGCAGTGCATTTGAGATGAGGAAAGGCCATCTTTGATAATCCTTTCACAAGACTGAAATATATCCTTTGCAGTCCCATGTTGAGCCTAGTAGCGTTTTTTGGAAATAACCTTGACTAGGATCACACCCCACACTAGGGGGCAAAATAAGAGAGTTTGTTGTTTTTACCATCCAGACAAAGCAGTGAAGATGGGTGCTGTAATTGATCATGTAATGTTTCTTCTTTCATTATCATCCAAATAAAACAGTGAAGATAAATACTACGATTGGTTAAAAGATTTGAGCTTCTCATAAAAACAACTGATATGATTGTTCTCAACGAAACAAAAACGAAGAAAACAAAGAGAAAAGCCCAAACCCGACACTGTGGGGCAGGACAAGTCATTTAAAAAAAAAAACAAATCCAAAAGACAAAGGTCAAGAAACAAGCACAAGTGATTCCTAGTTTTTGAAATCCCTTAAACACTTTTTGAGCCTGCAATATATCCATTTTCTTCGTAACCAATAGCCAAAGCCTACATTATATACCTGATAAAGCCCTTTCTGATCAAAGGCAAGCAATCTGGATAGGTAGTCAGTGCTTTCTCGTGCGGGTCAAATCATTATTCATGCAAATAAAATAAATGTTTTGAATCAATTCGGTTCTCAATAACCCTCAAATTGAAATTTAAACCTTTCGTGACCAACCAGATGTCACTTCATCTTTAAACCAAAAGCAAAAAGCTTTCATCACTTCAAGAAACCTGCCCATAGGAATCGCTTGAATTTTTTAAAACAAGTTTATTTTGAACCAATATCAAAATCATTTTTGTGATTAGAATAACTTTGAAGTTCCAAAAATTTTTCATGAAAACATTTCATTGTACAAAAAACCCAAACTTACTTTCACATATCCTCACCCCAAACTAAATCCAAGTTGAACACTTGGGGGGCATGATCAAGCTGGGGGGGCAATCAAACACACATGGTAGGGTTGACTCCATGATTCCTTTTCTAAGGAAAATGTCGGGCAAAATTGGCAACTCTTGAGATAAAGGGTGAAGGACAAAGATGTATGATGACATCAAACCCTTCCTAGAGGTCAAGATCACAATGTGTAACCCGAGTAAGCAAACGTGGAAAAGCCATCGAAGTTTACTACCAACACTACAACTTTTGAGAGAAAACAAAGACACCATGAAGAAATGGGGGCCTATATTTCTCAGGTAAGTATACATGCATATAAATCATAATGCATTTGCTTTTCAACATTGACAATCATTGTTTCAACATCAACTTTTGGGTAGTGCGTTTTATAACCCTACCTCCCTTTGAGTGCACCTTTGAGCCCTCACCGCCTTTTGAGTGCGCCTTTGAGCCCTCATCCCTTAGGTAGTGCGTTTTCTAACCCTACCTCCATTTTGAGTGCGCCTTTGAGCCCTCAACTCCATCTTGAGTGCGCCTTTGAGCCCTCACTTCTTTTTGAGTGCGCATTTGAGCCCTCACCGCCTTTTGAGTGCGCCTTTGAGCCCTCACCTCCATTTTGAGTGCGCCTTTGAGCCCTCATCCCTTTGGTAGTGCGTTTTCTAACCCTACCTCCTTTTGAGTGCGCCTTTGAGCCATCAACTCCTTTTGAGCGCGCCTTTGAGCCCTCACCTCCATTTTGAGCGCGCCTTTGAGCCCTCATCCCTTGGGTAGTGCGTTTTTTAACCCTACCTCCTTTTGAGTGCGCCTTTGAGCCCTCACCTCCATTTTGAGTGCGCCTTTGAGCCCTCACCCCCATTTTGAGTGCGCCTTTGAGCCCTCATCCCTTAGGTAGTGCTTTTTCTAACCCTACCTCCATTTTGAGTGCGTCTTTGAGCCCTCACCGCCTTTTGAGTGCGCCTTTGAGCCCTCATCCCTTAGGTAGTGTGTTTTCTAAACCCTGCCTCCATTTTTGAGTGCGCCTTTGAGCCCTTAACTCCTTTTGAGTGCGCCTTTGAGCCCTCAACCCCATTTTGAGTGCGCCTTTGAGCCCTCATCCCTTAGGTAGTGCGTTTTCTAACCCTACCTCCCTTTGAGTGCGCCTTTGAGCCCTCAACCCCATTTTGAGTGCGCCTTTGAGCCCTCATCCCTTTGGTAGTGCGTTTTCTAACCCTACCTCCTTTTGAGTGCGCCTTTGAGCCCTCACCTCCATTTTGAGTGCGCCTTTGAGCCCTCATCCCTTTGGTAGTGCGTTTTCTAACCCTACCTCCTTTTGAGTGCGCCTTTGAGCCCTTACCTCCATTTTGAGTGCGCCTTTGAGCCCTCACCTCCATTTTGAGTGCGCCTTTGAGCCCTCACCTCTATTATTGAGTGCGCCTTTGAGCCCTCATCCCTTAGGTAGTGCGTTTTCTAACCCTACCTCCTTTTAAGTGTTCCTTTGAGCCCTCAACTCATTCCAAGTGTGCATTTGAGCCACCACCAGTCAGGTAGAGCGTTTTGTAACCCTACCTCCTTTTGAGTGCACCTTTGAGCCCTCACCAACATTTTTCTGGGTAGGTCACCCATTACAATGCGACCAATTCTCCATGTTTTATATCTGGGTAGGTCACCCATTACAATGAGACCACACTTCACATTCTTTCCTTTTTTTCGGGTTAAAGGGGATTGGCGAAAGGAATCTCAGTTTAGCCCAACCATACACAGGACTTTGGGTCCGGTTGAAGTTTTAGGTCAATCAAATTTTGAGACGACCAGTTTCGGAAGACCAATGTTATTTTTTCTTTACAATACTTACTATGCACAAATCTTTGCTCCGTAAGCATTGTAAAGAGGGGGGCAACTGTTGTAACCCAATTTTGGATTCACCAAGTTTTTCTTGAATGTTATTTTATTTCTATTATTATTTATAAAAATCAAAAAAATAAAAAAAGTTTAAATTTCAAAAGAATATTTTTTTCTCGAGTCAACCGCATCTTTCCATCAAAACCGAGTTCACCGGGTCAAACCATGTCGACCAGGATGAAAAATGAGTTTCAGGTCATTTTGGGTCAAAACTGTTATTCTGTGGTCAAAACTCGGTTCATCGGGTTGATACCCACTGAAAGTTTTTTATGTTTCGACATAATTTTCGGTAATTAAAATTGATTTTTAGCGGTTGAGTCGGGTTTTTTCTAATACTGATTTGAGTTTTTAATTTTACCTATATAAATATTTATTATTATATATAATAAAACAAATTTTTTTTGTCATATTAGGCATGTTAGGCAATGTTAGGCAGGGACGTTTTTTCTTACAATTAGGCAACAATTTAGGTAGAAATCAACTCTTATGTTACTGTTCACTGGCTATAAATAGCCGGTGACAATCGCTGAAAAAAAAAAAGGGAAAGGGACCCGAGAGAGGGGGAAGAGAAGAGAAGGGAGAGCAAAGAGAGGGGAAGAGAAGAGAAGGGAGAGACAGAGAGAAGAAAGCAGAAGAGAAGGGAGAGAGAGCGAAGAAGAAGAGGAAGCAGAGAAGAGAGTAAAACAGAGGAGAGAGAGAGGAAAACAGCACCGCCAGCCACCACGAACAGCCAGTTCTGCCGCCGCCACCCCTGCCACATCAGTTGCTGCCAACATCACCACCGCTCCAGGTAGCCTTTCCTGTCGTTTTTTTTGGTTCAGCTTCATCTGCATGCAGAACGTTTACGTTCTGCAGCAGATGAAGAGCACAGTAACTCGCTAATTAATTCACGGTTACTGTGCATGTGCACAGTAACCCGCAGATTAATTCTTTGGTTACTGTACACACAGTAACCCCGGTTACTATGTGCACAGTACCCAGCCCATTCTTTGGGCCAGGTTCGGCCCAGCCCATATATTTGGGCTTGATCCGGCCCATTTCAAAGAAAAAAAATCAAAAATATTTGTTTCAGTGCACAGTACCCAGCCCATTCTTTGGGCCAGGTTCGGCCCAGCCCATATATTTGGGCCTGATCCGGCCCATTTCAAAGAAAAAAAAATCAAAAATATTTGTTTCAGCATTTTATAATTTTTTCTTGTAATTTTTATGTCATTTCGATTAATATTTGATGGTATTTTTCTATGTTGTTAAAAATACAAAAATCTGATTTTCAAATACCCGGTTTTTGTAAAAAAACAAACTTCCACAAAATACAAAAAAATTAAAAAAAAAAAGTTTTTGTGCATACGGCCAAGTGTCTCAAAGCTAAAAATTCATATTGTATTTTTTCATACACAAAAAAAATGTTTTAGCATGCATTTTGGCTTTAATAACCAGTTTATTAAAGTCAAGAGAATATTGGCCAATATTTCAAAAACAACAAAAATTTTATTTTGTTTGGCTCTTAGTATCCGGGGTATGACTTTACACGTAATGCTTATTCCGGATATTTAATTCTTTTTTTTTTTGGACAATAGAACCTGGGGTATGACATTACATGTAATGCGTATTCCGAACAATAAAAAACCACAACACGACCTTAGATTTTATCAGACGTTAAAACAATGCAGCTTACCTTAGGTAGGGCGTAGTTGGGGTGCTAATACCTTCCCTTTACGCAACTAGTCTCCGTACCCGATCTCTAAAGACCAGTTAAGGTTCCTAGTAACCAGAATACTAGGTGGCGACTCCCTGTCCATTTTTTAGCTTAGAGACAAAGAACTCCTTGTCTCACCATATTTTCCATGCCAAATAGACAACATACCACACCCTCATGAAGGGTTGGGGGTGGACGATCGCCGCGCCGCCGCACACGTGCGACAAGTTGATAAAACCATTTCTAAAAAACAAAAAAAATTCAAGACTCAAGGAATTACTTGATGAGTTTAATAATTTAAAAATATAAATAAAAAAATATTATGAAAATTAATAAACTTACAAAAAAAAAAAACAACCTTGAGTCCTAACAACTTGATCTATCCTTTTTCTTGACCCAAAAGTCATTTTATATATAAAAAAAATTGTGTGAGAAATGAAATTTCTTGAGCACTAACAACTTAGTTCAAAGATGTTTTTCTATGTCGTATTTAGCAATGAAATTTATGCGAAGCTTGCTTTTATGAAACTGAAGGTTGAATTATTCAATTGCAAATATTTCCATACAATTGTTTGGAAACACTTTCCTGCAAAATTAATTGCATATTGCTGACTATACAAGAATGTTGGAAACACGGCAATATTAATTTCCAAAATTGACATTTTTTTCAAGAGTAGATAATATCCTTACATTTGCAGCAAGTCTATGTGCTAATAGATTCAATTTATGCTCTTATTAGAACTTCCTTTGATTTCTTTACCAAGAAGGAGGATGGGTTGGGTTTCAACTTTCAAAATAAGTTGAGTTTGAGTTGATTTAATCAATTAAAACTCGGTTTAAATTTTTTTTCCCAAAACATAATGGTTTTCATTTTTTTTTAAGAAACTAGTATTTAAAGAAATTCACATATGTTAGTTGTTCTTAATTTCTTTATTGTTTTTGTTTTAGTTCTGTCTACTAATTAATATTGACCTGCTAATATAAAAGGAGGGTTTTATAATTAACATTATATCATTGACCCGCGTCATGTTGCGGGTCAAATCAATTTTTTAAACATAAAAAATATTTAAGTGTTGATAATATGTTCTGGAGTAGAAAACAAATATTCAAATCATGTGGGAATTACTTTGATATGATTCTATCAACTTGACAAGTCCAAAGATAATTTGGACAACCGTTAAAAACATAGTTTAATTAAAAAAATTTCAAGATGATATATTTTTTTTATAAAATATTGAAACAAAAACATATTAAATTATGATACCAGAATAACCTCATAGAAAACAAATCAAAATAAATTATAAAATTCAATTCTCATTCAACACTTTGAAATTGAAAAAAAAAACCAATTAAAAAAAACAAGCAACTTGGGTCAACTTGGCCTAACCTGCTAAACTCGCAACTTGAGTCATGTAAACAGGATTACTCCATAGAAAGTAAATAAAAATAAATTTTAAAGCTCAATTCTTAATCAATATAATGTTAAAAAATAAAATTGAAAAAAAAATTAATTAAACAAAAGACACAAAAAAATAGCTCTAGTTAACCCAGGTTAACTCGCCAAAGCCATGATCCAGGTAATGAAATTACAATAATTTAATAAAAAACAAGTTGAAAAAAATTATAAAGTCTAATTTCAAATCAATTAAATATTAAAAAATAAAACTAGCTATTTGAATTATAAAACTAGAATAACCAAACCCATTAAAAAATGAGATTGAAAATTTATTTTAAAAAAAATAAAGTAAGAGTAGAAAGCATGGAAATCTGTAAGGTTCTATCAAATTGACTTCAAATTGCGCACACTAAATTGTTGTTTATTGGCAAAGTAATAATTACGCATAGCAATGGGGGCACTAATGAGCGAAGAAAAAGAAAAATTAAAAATCGTGACAGCTTAATTTGAATGTTCAGAGATGTTTTTCCAAATTGTATTTAGCAATAAGATTTATGCGAAGATTGATATGCTCACCAAAATATAATTTCCAAGAAATTCAAGCCACAAAATCGGAAGAAAATCTCTTAATAATTTACGATCGTAGTTTACTCACAGCTTAAGCAAGGGGGCATGCAGAGTTAAAGAGTCATCCTCACCTTCTTATGTCCACTTCAATCCAGTCTCCAGTCAACACGTTCTGGCAATAGCTTTATTGAACAGTTGCTAGAAAAGCACTGACAATCAATGGAGAATTAATGGAGTTTGAAGGTTCTTGCCCTTAATTTCAGCATCAACAAGGGAGAACAAGTCTGCATTTTGTGATCTGTCCACTCTTCATGGAACTGAAGGTTCACTTGCAAATAATTTCACACAAGAGTGAGTGTTGGAAACACGGCAGTACTAATTTTCAAAATTGACATTTGTAGCTAGTCTTTGTGCTAACAGATACAGTTCATGCTCTCATTAGAATTTCCTTTGTAGCTCGTCTGATGGCAGCTGTTCTCGTGGACATCTACCCCGCTATTATTCCTTGCTGACCCCTCTTCGCATGTACTGATAGATTATTATTGCTATTATTAACAAGAACAGGGGACTGTTTACTTGAAGGGTTAAACAATTTATTTGTTTCTCAGAAAATAGCAATGAACATGTGCTAATAGATACAGTTTGTGCTCTTCCTCTGCAGCTCGTCTTATGGGAAGTGTACGTTGCTGGGGACTTCTACCGCTCGTCCTCGTCTTCTATAAGACTCCATGCCAACAAAAGACAAAAATGCAACTCTTTGTATAGATTTTGCTGGATAAATCTGCGGTTACATGCAGCATCTACCTTGGTCTGTCCTTTACCTCCAAGTCTCCGATCGGAACTTGGATGTATAGATAGTGTCGACTCTTCATGTGGTGCTGAATGCGGAACTGAGGGTTGAATTATTCAATTGCGAATATTTCCTTCAACATTTTTGGTTGAGATCAAGTCTATTTGAGTGATGTGCAGCAAGTCTGTATGCTAATTTGAACTTTCTTTGTAGCTCGTCCGGTGTTAACGGTACGTTATTTACATTAACATATCAAAACGATGTAAAAACATGAGAATATTGGTTTCTTGTCAAAAATGAATTAAAAAATATATAAAATACGATTTTGATATATTTCCAAATAAAAAAGCATTTAAAAAAAAATCCAATGCTCTAAGAATAGTAACACGACAATATTGATTTTCTAAATGGATTAAATAGTGTTTTAGGGGTTGCTAATTTTTCTTAAATTAACTAATCCTGTTAGTATTAAAAGTAATTATATAGATTTTTGACAAATTTTGATCATGCTTATTTCAGTGAATTTTTTTTTTAAAAAAATACTTTTCTTGCTTATCAATCTTTCAATTTATATACTTCGATTTTTCCTTTGTCCTTTTTCTATTTTAAATAAAAAATAGTTTAACTATTAGATTATGTAAACAAATAATTAAAAAATATGTATGTAATAAAAAATGAAGATTATAAACCCTTTACCTAGATAGTTCAATGGGTATTTATAGCCCCTGAAACTTGTTATTTTGCTGGAGTTAAGGGCTTGAAGAGTCATTTTCTTCTTCTAGCAATAATAAAAGATAAATATATCTTATACAACATTATACGAGGAATAAATTGCAATATTAATGACGGATAAATATCCGTTTTAAAATATTAATGGTGATGGAAATGTAATAAGTCTTTAAAAGACTTTTATACTCCTAAGGATATAGAAAGATGTTACTTGAAACTGATGAATTAATCCCAAGCATTAAAACTGATGAATTAACACCAACAAATCAAAACAATGTAAAAAACCAAAAAAATTTAAAAATTAAAGCTAAAAATAATTTCAAGAATTTTCAAAACACGGATAATTTTGCCTAGAATTGTTTGGGTGTAGAACTGCTCAAAATTATTTTACAAGTTAGACTTGAAGGAATTTCAGCTTGCAAATTAAAGAAAATATTTAGTGAAAGTTTAGGAATAACGTTACTGAACAATTACCAACAGAGCAGCGTACCGGAAAACAGAGCAGCGTGCTAAAACTGACAAAGATTGGAGTTTCAAGGTTCTTGCCCTCAAGATTACCAAGTTAGTGTGGGATTGGAAAGAATTTTGTTTTCCAGCATCAACAAGGGAAAACCAATCTTCATCTGCTCTGTCCTTTTCCTCCTTGACCTCCAAGTCTTCGCAACCATACAATTATTCAATATGGAACTGCAGGTTGAATTATTGATCAATTGCAAATATTTCCATACAAGTAGGTCCCTTTGTTGACTATGCAAGAATGTGGAAACACGGCAATTTTAATTTCCAAAATTTTCATTTTTCCAGCAAGTCTACGTACGTGCACTTTGTGCTCTAATTATAACTTCCTTTGTGTCGCGTCCGATGACAACTGTTCTTGGAGACTTCTACCCCTGATCTATGCCTGGTTTTTCTTGGTATCATTGCATCTTTGAAGTTTGGTTTTCCTTACAATTTACTTTATCTTTCATTAGATTTCTCTGCATTGTAAGAAATATTTTTAAGTGGATCATATGCCATGTCATGTTTTTAAAATAATATTAATTGTATAGTTTGCAAAATATTATCTTGCAAAATAATGTCCCATAAACAGGAGTTTTCCGGTAGGCAAAGTTTTTAAAAAATATGGAGATAAACTTTAAAATGATTTAATTAGAGGGACCGATGAAAAAGTATGATATTCAAATACTTAGAAAGGCAAAATGCTTAAATACTACAGAAATTTGAAGTTCCGAAAGAAAAACTTGGAATTTAAGCTTGAAGGAGAGCTACATACTTTCTCGCCTAATATACATAATTTTATTTTTCTAGTTGTAATTAGGTTAAATTGGACAATTATATATCGCTTAAGTGAGAGTACTTTTGAGTGTTACAAATACATGATGTATACCTCTTTTCATCAATAATTATCTAAATGTTATTATATGTCTCATGACCCAATTTGAATTTCCTCTAAAATTATCTTTTTTCTCTTTTAAAAAATAAAAACAAAAAACAAAAACTAGTAACTTGGTAAGAGCAAGCTGAGAAGGGTTTCAAATACATGGAGAAACAAAACTGGAATTTTAAAAAGCAAAAAAAAAAAAAAAACAACAACAACCTTGAGTCCTAACAACTTGGTCTGTCCTTTTTCTTGACCCCAAAGAAAATTGTGTAAGAAATGAAATTTCTTGAGCACTAACAACTTAGTGCAGAGATGTTTTTCTATACTGTATTTAGCAATGAAATTTCTGCGAAGCTTGCCTTGACCATCAACAAGGAAAACGAATGTTCAATTGCAAATGTTCAATATCAGTAACTCTTGGTGGATTATAAATAGTTCCACCAGATTATCATGGACATGAGATCACAGATGGGTGCCAAGTGTGCGCCCTCTTTTTGGCCGTATGGTCCCGGGAACGACCAGCCTCCTCCATCTCCTTCTCCAGCTCCGTCATTGTTCTAGTTCAATTTTTATTTAGAAACACTTTAAAATTGTAATGAATATTTGGATGAATATTGTTTAATTTTAATTTTAATTTTATATTTTTAATATTTTATACGATTTTATTTGCTTAATTAGGTTTTTTACTATTATTCTATGCAATTTTATATTATTTATTCTACACAATTTTATTTTTAAATTATAACCGACGGATTTACAGATGAAATTATGTCATCAGTATTTTCCATAGAGTTGAAAAATATTTACTGCATATGCCATAATCACCGACGTCGTTAATCCATTGGTAATTTACCGATGAAAATACCGATGGAATAATTTCGTTGGTATATTTCCAGCGGGAATTTTTTTTGGAGCGCATTTTCCGTCTATAAAACCATCTAGTTTTTTTTTTTTTTTTTTACCGACATAATTAGTGAAAGAATATGGAATTATCGACGAATGTATTATGTTGGTGAATTAGTCGGTAAAATTTTTACCGACGAAACAGTAATCTTATGCCGACAAGAATTTTCCATCAGTAAAACCGTTAAATGTTGTAATGTGAAAGCAACGCAATATAAATTTCCAAAATTGACATTTTTGTCTGATGAGCAGTGTTCCTGGGGACATCTACCCCTCTGTGCCTAGTTGGCTTATCATCTCAATACTGATTTGATCTTCCTTCGCATGTATAGATAAATTTGATCTTACGCAAGAAGAACAATTCATTGACAAATGGAACTTCTCAGGAAAACAAAGTTCATACTTATTTCAAGGTTCTTGCACTTAAGATTCCCAAGTTACTGTTGGATTGGCAGTCCTAATAGATCTTTCTTTCTCACCTTCAAGTGCGGCAACTTACAAAGGCAAAAAATGACCTTCCTTGGATATTTCTCATTCGTCACGGCAAGGCCTACCTCTCTAGGCTATATGTGTGGCATAATTCCTTTCAGTTTGGAGCCGATTTGCTTCCTTTTTTTTTTTTTTTCCTTTTATCTCTTTTCTTTGATTTTTACGGTTGAACTTTCAAAATTTTAGAGGAACCTTCCATTTATTTTTTCTTCAAACTTGTTTCTTATTCTTTTAATTAATATATATTTTTATTTTTATTTATAGATATATATAATTAAAATTGGTTTCAATATCATCAATTTTTAATTTTTTTAATATGTCAGATTTGATTTCTATTCTTTTAATTTGCTATTTAATTTATTTAAGATCATTTTTAAAATTTGTTTTTTTTTTCATTTCATTTTTTTTATTGTATTTCTTTTTACTTTGATAAATTTTTTAAATTGATTTTTTTTTTTCAGATTTCATCCTTCAATATTAAATTAAGTTTTTTTTGATTAAGTCAGTTCTATAATTTAACAATTTGCAAGCGGAGAGTACAGATCAATTTCTCTTGTTCTTTTTTTTATCCTAAAAAAATACTAACTTATGGAAAACCCCAAAAACATAAGTCGTACTTTTCCATTACAACATGGTTCAAGTCAAACACATGAGGCACTGCGGTTTGGCTTCAATGGTTTTTTTTCTTTCTAAGAAATGTATTTTGGGACTAGTTTTTGTGTATGGAGACTGACTTCACTTTCCTCATCATTCTCTAACTTAGCCAGTGGCTTCAATGGTTTTTTTCTTTCTAAGAAGTGTTTGACTGAATCAATAGAAATAAATATATAAAATAAATTCATTTCTATGATATTTTTAGAAATAAATTTTTTTTCTATCCTCACTGTTTTCGTTTTTTTATCAAGAGATAGTTACTGCAGTACATTATGAATTAAGATTGGTATTTTCAAGAAAAAAATTCTTTTTCAAAATTTGTTTTTAGGTTATATCTGGTACAAGGAAAAAAAAATAAAATCTCACCTTTTTTATCTATTAATTTTTCACTCCTCTTCCTCTTCGTGTTCGATGCAAATTATAGGGGGGGGATATTGAAGATGAAACGTCTCAATATAAATGGGATTAAATGTCACTCTCCAAGCATGAAAGAGAAACCCAACCCTTCTTTGAAATGAAGCGATTCTCACTTCATATTTAATTATTTATTTAATTTATTACTTATTTATGTACGTATCTCATCTTTCATCGTTTATTATATTTAAATTCATAATCTATTAAGGTGCGTGGTATATATTCATTAATATAATTTATAAATCTAATTTATTACAAGTCTCATCATTATCTAAATTCTTAAACACTTCATCTTTTTAACTCATTTTAGTTCTTTACACTTCATTTTTTATTTTGTCACCTCAATATTTTCCTTATAATTTTTAATCTCATATCAAACGCAATATTAATATTACATGGTACAAGAGACAAATCTTAAACATGTTTAGGCTCAATGGTTAGTACAAAAAGCTTGTCTAGGTACACATTACTTGGAAAAAGTATACTTTGACAAGCTTTTTGTAATAGTTTTGCGTGAAGTAAGATATCATTAAATTTGTGAGAAAAGGGAAGGGACAAAACAAAAGGATCCCATACAAATATCCATATGGAAAAAGCCCTCGAACTAGAACCACAGGTTCAGATCTTTGAGAGGGATAATATAAAACAAAATCCACAATGCCTAAGGCCCATTTACCTATTTGCTAGCATTCAATCAACTTCAAGTGGAGCACAGCAAGGAGCAGAAGCTGTCTTCTGCTCATTTTTGAACAATTAACGAACTCCACAGCCAAATTTCTGTCTTATTAAAAGTCCATCCTCCAATCAGTTCAGGTTCAGATCTTTGTATCCTTGTTATCAATCATCACCACTAATTTTCTCCACAAAGACTACACTACGCCATAGCTTACCTTTCTTCACTATCAGATCAAATGGATCTTTATGGCGCAGATTATTCTCAAGCACAGTATCACACATGTCTGCTGTCAAGGCGATAGCATCCACTCTTAATGTTGGTATCCCGGAAAAAGAGGGAAAAACAGTGAGATAAGAATTCCTTGTTTTTCTTTTTTTTATCTTTGTATACAAGGGCGGAGCTATGATTATTTATTAGGGAAAACCAAAATTAATATAACAAGATATAATAATTATTCTAATTTATTGTACATGAGTTGTAAAACAAACTATGCATAATTTAGTTTTATTCAAATAACTTACTACAAATATATAATGATCTTTATATAAGGTAAAAGGTTTAGAGCAATATCAAATTAAGTCAAAGCAATTAAGTTAATTTCATCTTTATAATGTATTTATAACTTTAATGTTGTTGGTATTTATACCTATCAAATATAAATATACAAAGTATAAAAGAAATATTAGCTAAAGCGAAGCATTATTTATGTTTGATAAACTTTGAAATAAAGCAAAAAATAATAAATAATCAATTCTTTTTAGTTTGTTCATTGTTCAATCTAAAATCAAAACATATATCGTAAGAAAAAATTGATAATTTTGGTAGTTCTGCTAAAAACAAAACATAAAAAAAAGATCTAAGTATGATCAAAACAAACCAATAAAATATATTTAATTAATTAGAAAAAAAATCACTATAACAAGAATTTAAAAAACAATTGGTAAAATTATCAGATTTGAGAAAAAAAAAAGGAGCAAAAAGGATAGAATTATAAAAGAACCTCATCAAATTATTAACTAACATCTCAAAACAAAACAAAAATAAATTTTAAATTTAAATTATCTTGTTTTGTTTGATGAAAGATAAATTAATTGATAACTCTGCTTCAATATTTTTGTAAATGTTTTTTATTTATAATTTGTATTTTTATTTTTTTTGTTTGAAACTATATCCTAAATTAATGGCTCTTTTTTTATTTCACACCTTCATATTTTTTTTCTTTCCACTTAGTTCAAGAGTGAATTAGGAAATCAAAAGTAAAGTGACAATCAATTACTGTAAAAAGACCCACCAATATAACACCCCTCCTCTTTAAAAATTAAAATGTCTTGAGGGGGGCCCGGGGCCCTGCTTGCCCCCCCCCCCCTCCCTTCCGCCCCTGTTGTATAGATATAATAGAAGTTGTTATATAGTATTTTGATTAATGAGAATGCTAACTAGTCTAAAAGATCAGGTACGGGGAATGGTTACGTAAATAGAAAGTATTAGTATCCCAAGTACACCTTATTTAAAGTAAGCTGAATTCTTTAATTGTTTGATATATTCTAAGGTATTGTCGTGCTTTTTTTTTAATTTTTTATTTGTCAATTGTTCGAGAAAAGCTTTTTTTAATGAGGAGATTTTTATATTGCAAGGTAAAATCTAACCATTCTAATCGTCGCAAAAAAAAAAACTAATTTTTATTTAATATTAGAAATATCTTACGTGTAAGTTCGTGATCCTATATATTAAATAGGAAGACAAAATATTTTTTTTATTTTTAAAATATTGACTTAGTTCTCGTTACTTTAATAAACTTGTTATTAAAACCGTAAATACATGCTAAAACATATTTTTTTAATTTTCTATGTTGTATGAAATTATGATAATATATAATTTTTTATCTTTGAGAAATTTGATCGTATGTATGAAAATAAAGCATTTATTTTTCAGATATATATAGCCACAATTCTTAGAAAACCAAGTATTTTAATATACCAAATTTATATTTTTATAAAAAAAAATACAAACCACAAAATAAATACATCATGAAACTTACCTGTAACTGAGACAGACGAAGACGATGGCGCTGAAACTTTTACGCACAATTGTTGGTAACTGAAAGAGACGAAGATGTGAGGTTGTTGGTCGTTAACGCTCCTTTCTTCAATTCTGCCTCTGTTTTTTTTTTTTTTCTGTTTCTCTCTAGTCGTTCTCCTCTCTGGTTCCTCTGTGTTTTTGTATTCTCTGTTTTGTTCTTCTCGGTGCTTGTTCCTCCTGGTATCCTCGGTGCAGCCCTCTGTGTTGTACGTCCTGTTCTCTCTTTTCTGTTCTTCTCTTTGCTTGTTCCTCCTCTCTCTGGTTTTTAGTTCCTCTACTTTTTTCCTTTTTTTTTTTTTCCAATTCCTTTCCTTGTTCTTTTTTTTCACTTCCTCCCGTTCTCTGTGTTTTCCTTCTCTTTTTTCCCCTTTCAAGGCCAGAGAATGCCATGCGGTTGTAACAATTGGTTTGGTAACGTGCCCCATAATTGCAGCAATTTAGTGCTTTTGGTGTTGAAACGTCTCCACTGCCTTTACTACTGAAACAGTTGCCGAGGAAGAAGGCAATGAACAGTTGTCCAGGAAACGGCTTCGTTTATCAATTCAAATGGCTATTTTTGATTTTGTCCTTAGGGTTTCGCAATTTTATAATCAAGCCCCTGCATCATTTGTAATTGGACCCCTGAATTTTAGCACCATTTACAGAACAATCCTTGTTCTTTCTGAACTATTTAATTCATTCCTCAATTGCTCTAAATTTGGATATCTTCTTCTCATTGATATTATTTTTTGGTTTTTTATGAACTTTTTTTTTAATGTGAGGATTAAAAATAAGTAACAACGCACAGTTCCTAGAGGCCTAAAAGCCTTAAACTCAGCAACAAAACCTGCAAAATCACCAGGAAGATTGGAAGACTAAGAGAAGTGCTAATGCAGATCAATAAGGTCCCTTTTTCCTTACCATTGTCTCTCAGACTCCATGTGCTTGAACAGAGAGAGAATTGAGAACCGAAATATTTGTTATTTCCAGGTCAGGAGTGTAATGTGAAGGAAGCTTTATGATAAGATTCTTCAAATCAAGGTTTACAATACCGTTCTGAAATTCATTCCAAATCTTCGCTTTGATTCTAAAATTTTCTATACCAGTTCATTTTGGCGTCTCAAAACTAGTATTATCACTTATAAAATATTTTTTATACATTTAAAGAAATTTAACTATATTTGTTGTTCTGAATTTCTTTATTATTTTTGTTCTATTTCTCTCTACTAATTAATATAAAACATGATTTTATAGTTTAACATAAACTACAACATACATTAACTATTACATTCTTTGACTCTTTTTCATAGAAGTAAGAAGAAAAAAAAAATTGAACAACAGAAATCCAGTACTATGAATCTGCCACTTTATTGTTGTTCCAATATCAACTCTACTTGGTATCTCGTAAGGTAAAACCTTCATTGAAATTGTGCTGCAATTAAAAAAAAAAACATATAACCTTGAATCGTCATGAATACTTAGAGTTCTATACTCATAGAATTGGAAATGTTAGACTTATCAAATGAAATAGCAAAGAAAAGATAGTCTCACACAAACTTTGCTAATAAAACCAGAAAATATGAAAAGCTTGCAAAACTTACTTGAATTTACCAAATGCATTTTTTAATTTCTTCTTGCACCATATATGCGAGCATTCTTCTTTGTTCTTCCTGCCTTCAGATTCCATTGACGTTCAACCATCCTATGAAACCATGCTGGTCGTCTTGTTCTAAAGACAATATAACCCATTGTGACTCCAAATACAAACCCACATCCATACCCCATTGCCACAACTTTCCATCCAAACCCATCTCCTTCATTAAAGTTTGATGGCGGTAATGGTGGTACCGCGCCATTGTTGCATTCTGTTTGCACTTGGAATCCACATAAACCCAAGTTTCCTTGAAATGAGCTTTGATCAAACGTGTTGAACACCCCCCCAACAGGTATGGGCCCCTCCAGTTTGTTTTGTGAAAGGTTTAAGACTGCAAGAAATGGTAGATCTGTCAACTGCACAGGAATCCTTCCCGTAAGCATATTTGAAGACATATCTAATGACTCTAGATAGGTAAAAAACCGTAATGATGATTGGATATGGCCCGTAAGGAAATTGTGAGAGAGGTTAAGCTGTCGAAGTGCTTGAAGCTTTCCAATTGGTTCTGGAATCTCACCGGTGAAACTGTTACTTGATAAATCAACTAGTCTGAACATACTCTGGATTTTCACAAACTCAATTTCAAACCCTTTCCATGTCAATTTTATTGAATAGAGGTACCTAGGGTAATTTCTTGTCGTCTTGTAAATCATATCATTAACGAGACTCATCATACCTTCAAGACTATAGAAAAGATCTTCTGGTAATGATCCTCTCAAATTATTTTCAGAGACGTCAAGAATATGTAAGTTGGAGAAGGAATTAAAAGTAGTCGGACCCTTCATAAAACCTTGGAGTTTATTGGATTTTAGAAGAAGAATCTTTAGCTCCGGAAGCATTTCAAGGAAATAGGGGAATTTATCCTCAATCTTATTGTTACCAAGATTAAGAAACTCCAGCTGTGTGCAGTTGACAATAGAGAACGGTATTTTCCCTTCTAATTCATTGCCACTGAGGTCGAGATATAGCAAGTTACTTCCCTCTGAAAATGTTGATGGAATAGTGCCTCGGAGATTGTTCATGCCTAGATGCAAAATTGAGAGTCTGTTGCTGAAGTTTCCCAAACATTGTGGTGCAGAACCACCCAAGCCATTGTTGGAAAGGTCCAGGACTTGAAGGAATTTTAACTTGCAAATTGAAGAAGGAACCTGCCATGTCAATTTACTGTTGGATGCAAGAATAAGAACTGCCAAGTTCTCTTGATTGAAAATTGAACTTGGGATTGGACCATGCAAGGAGTTTTTGCTCAAATCAAGGTATTGCAATGAATTGTGTTGGAATTCACCTATATTGCCTATGAATTGATTATTATGAAGGTCCAAATTCCATAAAGAAGGGAGAGCAAATAAAAAGGATGGTATCGTCCCATTGAGTTGATTGTTTGATAAATCTAAATGTGCGAGCAGGGTTAGGTTAGCAAAAGAATCTGGAATCTGACCCATAAAATTATTGGAACTGAGATCCAAGTAATGAAGCTGCACAAGGTTTGGTAGGAGAAAGATATTACCCGGGATTTTCCCTTGCAAACCACAACCCCGAAGGTAAAGAGATGACAAAGAAGAGGACAGATTCGTCAAGGAATTAGGTGCAACCAAAAACATATTTACAGAACTCAAATCGAGATCTCTTAGCTTGGTTAGGTTTCGAACAAGCTTGTCAAAAGAAACTGGTTCTACACTTAGATGGTGGTTTCCAGAGAGATCAAGAGAAACCAATTTGGAGAGACGGGAGACTTCTAATGGAACTTGGCCTGCGAAATTGGAAGAATTTAGATTAAGATGTGTGAGATTGGAAAACTGGCCAAATCGAGAAGAAATATAGGAGGAGTTGAAATCATTGAAAGAGAGATCGAGTTCCTGAAGATGATGAAGAGAGAAGAGAGAATTATTGGAATGGAGGGTGCCATAAAGCATGCTGCAGGAGAGGTTCAGTCCAGTGACTTGCCCGGTTTTCGTATCACAAGTGACCCCACCCCACAAGCAGCAATCTGTACCGTCTTTCCATGACTCTGTTTTTGGAAAGGGATATTGACAATAGTACTCCCAAGAATCAGAACTATTAATGGTAAAGGATTGTTTGAATTGAAGCAGAGAAAGACTCTGGTGATGAGCACACAAAAGAGAAGAAGAAGAGGAGTGATTTGAGGAGAATGATGATGAAATTGTTGCATGAAAATGGAAGAGAAACAAAATGGAACAGAGAAATTGAGTGAGGGATAATGAAAACTTCATGTTGGCTTTTCAGGATTCAAAGTATATTTGGAATGCTGAACGACTGGGGAGAGATGAGAAATAAAGAAAGGAACCATTAGTAGTATTTATAGACAAACCAATCTTAGATTCTTCTATTCATTCAATTTCTGTAGTAAAAAAAACAAACAACCTTGAGTACTAACAACTTGGTCTGTCCTTTTTCTTGACCCCAAAGTCATTTTATATATAAAAAAAATTGTGTAAGAAATGAAATTTCTTGAGCACTAACAACTTAGTGCAGAGATGTTTTTCTATATTGTATTTAGCAATGAAATTTCTGCGAAGCTTGCCTTGACCATCAACAAGGAAAACGAAAGTTCAGGATATGTTGTGTATGGAAAAATATAATTTATAAATTATTTTAAATAAAATAAATAATAATTAAAATAATAAAAATTAAATTTTAAAAAAAAAATTAAAGACGAAGAAATTAAAATAATAATAATTAACATTTCATAAATTATTTTAAATAAAATAAATAACAATTAATTAAAAGAATAAGGATCAAATTTGATAAATAAAAAATTTCAATAAAAAAATGATAAGGAAAAAACAAATAAAAATTATAAAAATAAGGACCAAAGTTAATAAAAAAATTAAATTTTAAGAGATGAAATTGAAAAATAAATATTCAAAACAAAATATATATAGCAATTAAAAGTTTGAGGATCAAATTTGATATAATCAGCAAATAATATGATATTTTTAAATTTTTTACAATTTCCAGAAAGTGTTTTCCATCCAAATTTTTCAGGAAAACACTTTCTTTGAAACCAAACCAAATTTTTTTTGATTGGAAAGTATTTTTCATTGACCAACTTTTTTAATAACCAATAAATATAAAATAATTTTAAAAATAATTTTCAGAAAATAACATGTCCTAAACCATCTTTCTTTTCCAGCATCAACAAGGGAAAACCAATCACTTGGTCGGAACCTGGATATGCTATCCAGTAAGTGGTCCCTTCGTTGACCATCCAAGAGTGTTGGAAAAACGGCACAATTAATTTCCAGAATTGACATGTTTTAACAGTAGATAATACTATATAGGTGCACTACGCTGTAAGTTGTCCTACATTTATTTCAATATAAAAAAAATGTTAAGTTGATAAAACCATTTCTAAAAAACAAAAAAAATTCAAGACTCAAGGAATTACTTTATGAGTTTAATAATTTAAAAATAAAAAAAAATATATTATGAAAATTAATATACTTACAAAAAAAAAAACAACCTTGAATCCTAACAACTTGATCTGTCCTTTTTCTTGACCCCAAAGTCATTTTATATATAAAAAAATTGTGTGAGAAATAAAATTTCTTGAGCACTAACAACTTAGTTCAGAGATATTTTTCTATGTCGTATTTAGCAATGAAATTTTTGCGAAGGTTGAATTATTCAATTGCAAATATTTCCATACAATTGTTTGGAAACGCTTTCCTGCCAAAATTAATTGCATATTGCTGACTATACAAGAATGTTAGAAACACGGCAATATTAATTTCCAAAATTGACATTTTTTTCAAGAGTAGATAATATCCTTACATTTGCAGCAAGTCTATGTGCTAATAGATTCAATTTTTGCTCTTATTAGAACTTCCTTTCATTTCTTTACCAAGAAGGAGGATGGGTTGGGTTTCAACTTTCAAAATAAGTTGAGTTTGATCTAATCAATTAAAACTCGGTTAAAATTATTTTTTTCCCAAAACATCATGGTTTTCATTTTTTTTTTAAGAAACTAGTATTTAAAGAAATTTACATATGTTAGTTGTTCTTAATTTCTTTATTGTTTTTGTTTTAGCTCTGTCTACTAATTAATATTGACCTGCTAATATAAAATGAGGGTTTTATAGTTAACATTATATCATTGTCCCGCGTCATGTTGTGGGTCAAATCAATTTTTTAAACATAAAAAATATTTAAGTGTTTATAATATGTTTTCTAGTAGAAAACAAATATTCAAATCATGTGGGAATTAATTTAATATGATTTTATCAACTTGACGAGTCCAAATATAATTTGGACAACCCGTTAAAAACATAGTTTAATTAAAAAAAATTTAAGATGATATATTTTTTTTATAAAATATTGAAACAAAAACATATTGAATTATGATACAGAATAACCTCATAGAAAACAAATCAAAATAAATTATGAAATTTACTTCTCATTCAACACAATATTGAAATTGAAAAAAAAAACCAATTAAAAAAAACAAGCAACTTGGGTCAACTTGGCCTAACTTGCTAAACTCGCAACTTGAGTGATGTAAACAGGATTACTCCATAGAAAGTAAATAAAAATAAATTTTAAAGCTCAATTCTTAATCAATCTAATGTTAAATAATAAAATTGAAAAAAAAATCAATTAAACAAAAGACACAAAAAAGTAACTCGAGTTAACCCAGGTTAACTCGCCAAAACCATAATCCAGATAATGAAATTATGATAATTTAATAAAAAATAAGCTGAAAAAAATTATAAAATCTAATTTCAAATCAATTAAATATTAAAAAATAAAACTAGCTATTTGAATTATAAAACTAGAATAACCAAACCCATTAAAAAATGAAATTGAAATTTTATTTAAAAAAAATAAAGTAAGAGTAGAAACCATGGAAATATGTAAGGTTCTATCAAATTGACTTCAAATTGCGCACACTAAATTGTTGTTTATTGGCAAAGTAATAATTACGCTTAGCAATCGGGGCACTAATGAGCGCCCGCCTGGTAATGTACAGCAGTTTAATTATTTTATAAAGATGTTTTTTAATTGAAAATATATTAATATGATATTTTTTAAATTTTATTTTTAATTTTTAATAGTAATTCTTTAAAATTATAATATATATATATATATATATATATAAATCAATATTGATATTCTAAATGGATTAAATAGTGTTTTAGAGGTTGCTAATATTTCTTAAATTAATGAATCCTTTTAGTATTAAAATAACTAAATAGTTACTTGACAAATCTTGATTGGTAGTATTTTGTTTTTTGTTTTTTAAATACTTTTCTTGGTTATCGTTCCTTCAATTGATATACTTTGATTTTTCCTTTTTCTCTTCTAAATAATAAATAATTTAAACTATGGGATTATGTATACATAATTGAAAAAGAAAATGATAAACAAAGTCATCTTCACCTTCTTATGTCCAATCCGCAGCTGTACAACAAGATTAAGTAACCAATAAATTCATTCAGCGAATATTTCCACACGAGGAGAAGCCCCTTAATTCACTAACACAAGTGCTAATTATAATAAATAAGGTAGTTAATTGTGAAATATTTATAGTAAGATAAAAAAAAATTAAAAATCGTGACAGCTTAATTTGAATGTTCAGAGATGTTTTTCCAAATTGTATTTACCAATAAGATTTATGCGAAGATTGCTATGCTCACTAAAATATAATTTCCAAGAAATTCAAGCCACAAAATCGGAAGAAAACTTCTTAATAATTTACGATCGCAGTTTACTCACAGCTTAAGCAAGTGGGCATGCAGAGTTAACGAGTCATCCTCACCTTCTAATGTCCACTTCAATCCAGTCTCCAGTCAACACGTTCTGGAAATAGCTTTATTGAACAGTTGCTAGAAAAGTACTGACAATCAATGGAGAATTAATGGAGTTTGAAGGTTCTCAGCCCTCAAGATACAAGGGAGAACAAATCTGCATTTTGTGATCTGTCCTCGACCTCCAAGTCTTCGGAACTTGGATGCATAGATACTGTCTACTCTTCATGGAACTGAAGGTTCACTTGCAAATAATTCCACACAAGAGTGAGCATTGAAAACACGGCAGTACTAATTTCCTAAATTGACATTTTTTCAGCAAGTCGTTGTGCAACTGATACAGTTCATGCTCTAATTAGGACTTCCTTTGTAGCTCGTCTGATGGCAGCTGTTCTCGGGGACATCTACCCTTCGCATGTACTGATAGATTATTATTGTTATTATTAACAAGAACAGGGGACTGTTTACTTGAAGGGTTAAACAATTTATATGTTTCTCAGAAAATAGCAATGAACATGTGCTAATTAATAGATACAGTTTGTGCTCTTCCTCTGCAGCTCGTCTTATGGGAAGTGTACGTTGCTGGGGACTTCTACCACTCGTCCTCGTCTTCTATAAGACTCCATGCCAACAAAAGACAATAATGCAACTCTTGGTACAGATTTTTGCTGGATAAATCTGCGGTTACATGCAACATCTACCTTCATTTTGTTTTTTTGTGTTATCACAATATGCCTTCTTATACTATTATAATCTCATTCACGTGATTTCATCGCCATGTTTTAATTTCATTTTCCAATCAGCACCTTCTTATAATTTTATCACAATATGCGTTCTTATACTATTGCAATCTCATTCAGATTAATTACACTTCCTAGATCAGTTTTCACCGAAGGCAAGACGACACGTTCTGGCAATAGCTTTATATTGAACAGTTGCTAGAAAAGTACAGACAAACAATGGAGAATTAATGGAGTTTGAAGGTTCTTGCACTCAGTTAGATGCTGTGGGATTTGTCGTCCTAAAAGGTCTTTCTCTTTCGGCATCAACAAGGGAGAACCAATCTTCATTTGATCTGTCCTTTACCTCCAAGTCTTCGATCGGAACTTGGATGTATAGATAGTGTCGACTCTTCATGTGGTGCTGTGGAACTGAGGGTTGAATTATTCAATTGCAAATATTTCCTTTAACATTTTTTTTTTGTTGAGATCAAGTTTATTTGAGTGATATGCTAATTAGAACTTTTTTTGTAGCTCGTCCGGCGTTAATGGTATATTATTTACATCAACATATCAAAACGATGTAAAAACATAAGAATATTGGTTTCTTGTCAAAAATTAATTAAAAAAATAAAAAATATATAAAAATATTATTTTGATATATTTCCAAAAAAAAAAAAATTTTAAAACAACATCCACCATACTAGCATGCTCTAAGAATAGGAACACGACAATATTGATTTCCTAAATGGATTAAATAGTGTTTCAGGGGTTGCTAATTTTTCTTAAATTAACTAATCCTTTTAGTATTAAAAGTAATTAAATAGATTTTTGACAAATTTTGATCATGCTTATTTCAGTAATTTTTTTTTAAAAAAAAACACTTTTCTTGCTTATCAATCTTTCAATTTATATACTTTGATTTTTCCTTTGTCCTTTTTCTATTTTAAATAAAAAATAATTTAACTATTAGATTATGTAAACAAATAATTAAAAAATATGCATGTAGTAAAAAATGAATATTGTAAACCCTTTACCTAGATAGTTCAATGAGTATTTATAGCCCCTGAACCTTGTTATTTTACTGGAGTTAAGGGCCTGAAGAATCATTTTCTTCTTATAACAATAATAAAAGATAAATATATCTTATACAATATTATGCGAGGAATAAATTGTATAATATTAATAAGGGATAAATATCCGTTGTAAAATATTAATGGTGATGGAAATATAATAGATCTTTAGAAGACTTTTATACTCCTAAGGATATAGAAAGATGTTACTTGAAACTGATGAATTAATCCCAACCATTGAAACCGATGAATTAACACAACCACATTAAAATAATGTAAAAAAATAAAAAATATTTAAAGCTAAAAATAATTTCAAGAATTTTCAAAACACGGATAATTTTGCCTAGAATTGTTTGGGTGTAGAACTGCACAAAATTATTTTACAAGTTAGACATGAAGGAATTTCAGCTTGCAAATTAAAGAAAATATTTAGTGAAAGTTTAGGAATAACGTTACTGAACAATTACCGGAAAACAGAGCAGCGTACTAAAACTGTCGAAGATTGGAGGAGTTTTAAGGGTACTTGCCCTCGAGATTACCAAGTAAGTGTGAGATTACCTCGAGGAGTTTTCCAGCATCAACAAAGGAAAACCAATCTTCATCTGCTCTGTCCTTTTCCTCCTTGACCTCCAAGTCTTCGCAACCATACAATTATTCAATATGGAACTGCAGGTTGAATTATTGATCAATTGCAAATATTTCCATACAAGTAGGTCCCTTTGTTGACTATGTAAGAATGTGGAAACACGGCAATTTTAATTTCCAAAATTGTCATTTTTCCAGCAAGTCCACGTACGTGCACTTTGTGCTCTAATTATAACAGCTGTTCTTGGAGACTTCTACCCCTCTATGCCTGGTTTTTCTTGGTTTCATTGCATCTTTGAAGTTTGGTTTTCCTTACAATTTATTTATCTTTCATTAGATTTCTCTACATTGTAAGAAATATTTTTAAGTGGATCATATGCGATGTCATGCTTTTAAAATAATATTAATTGTATAGTTTGCAAAATATTATCTTGCAAAATAATGTCCCATAAACAGGAGTTTTCCGGTAGGCCAAGTTTTTAAAAAATATGGAGATAAACTTTAAAATGATTAAATTAGAGGGACCGATGAAAAAGTATGATATTCAAATACTTAGAAAGGCAAAATGCTTAAATACTACAGAAATTTGAAGTTCCGAAAGAAAAACTGGGGATTTAAGCTTGAAGGAGAGCTACATTCTTTCTCGCCTAATATACATAATTTTATTTTTCTAGTTGTAATTAGGTTAAATTGGACAATTATATATCGCTTAAGTGAGAGTACTTTTGAGTGATACAAATACATGATGTATACCTCTTTTCATTAATAATTATCTAAATGTTATTATATGTCTCATGACCCTATTTGAATTTCCTCTAAAATTATCTTTTTTTTCTTTTAAAAATATTTTTTAAAAAAATAAATTGAAAAAAAAAAAACTAGTAACTTGGTAAGAGCAAGCTGAGAAGGGTTTCAAATACATAAAGAAACAAAACTGGAATTTTAAATTAAAAAAAAAAAACCCTTGAGTCCTAACAACTTAGTCTGTCCTTTTTCTCGACCCCAAAGTCATTTTATATATATAAAAAATTTGTGTAAGAAATGAAATTTCTTGAGCATTAACAACTTAGTGCAGAGATGTTTTTCTATACTGTATTTAGCAATGAAATTTCTGCGAAGCTTGCGTTGACCATCAACAAGGAACACGAAAGTTCAATTGCAAATATTTCCACACAAAGTAGGTCCGTAGTTGACTGAACCATTACCGGAAAACAGAGCAGCGTGCTAAAACTGTCAAAGATTGGAGTTTCGAGGTTCTTGCCCTCAAGATTACCAAGTAAGTGTGGGATTGGAAAGATTTTTGTTTTCCAGCATCAACAAGGGAAAACCAATCGTCGTCACTTGATATGTTATCCAGTAAGTCGTCACTTGATATGTTTCCAGGTTGAATTATTGATCAATTGCAAATATTTCCATACAATCAGATCCCTTTGTTGACTATACAAGAGTGTTGGAAACACGGCAAAATTAATTTCCAGAATTGACATTTTTTTAACAGTAGATAATACTAAATAGGTGCACTACGCTGTAAGTTGTCCTACATTTATTTCAATATAAAAAAAATGTTAAGTTGATAAAACCGTTTCTAAAAAAAAAAAAATTCAAGACTCGAGGAATTATTTGATGAATTTAATAATTTAAAAATATAAATAAAAAATAGAGGCAGAATCATCTAGTGGACCCGATAAAAATCAGGTGTATAGACTCTCTAACACTACGGCTAAGAAATTATAGAAGACCAGTAGTGTTTCAACCGTTGGGAGCTCCCAATCAGTATCGAGCACCTAGTATGAGGAGATCATGGCCTTGAACTAACAATATCAATAACTCTTGGTGGATTATAAATAGTTCCGCCAGATTATCATGGACATGAGATCACAGATGGGTGGCATGTGTACGCCCTCTTTTTGGCCGTATGGTCCTGGGAACGACCAGCCTCCTCCTTCTCCTTCCCCAGCTCCGTCATTGTTCTAGTTCAATTTTTGTTTAGAAACACATTAAAATTGTAATGAATATTTGGATGAATATTGTTTAATTTTTATTTTATATTTTTAATATTTTATACAATTTTATTTGCTTAATTAGGTTTTTTACTATTATTCTATGCAATTTTATATTATTTATTCTACACAATTTTATTTTTAAATTATAACCGACGGATTTACAGATGGAATTATGTCATCGGTATTTTTCATAGAGTTGAAAAATATTTACTGTATATACCATAATCACCGACGTCATTAATCCATTGGTAATTTATCTGATGAAAATACAAACGGAATAATTCCGTTAGTATATTTCCAGCGGGATTTTTTTTTGGAGCGCATTTTCCGTCTATAAAACCATCTGGTTTTTTTTTTACCGACAGAATTAGTGAAAGAATATGGAATTATCGACGAATGTATTATGTTGGTGAATTAGTCGGTAAAATTTTTACCGATAAAATGGTAATCTTATGCCGATAAAAATTTTCCTTCAGTAAAACTGTTAAATGTTGTAATGTGAAAGCGACGCAATATAAATTTTCAAAATTGGCATTTTTATCTAATGAGAAGTGTTCCTGGGGACATCTACCCCTCCGTGCCTAGTTGGCTTATCATCTCAATACTGATTTGATCTTCCTTCGCATGTATTGATAAATTTGACGCATCAAGAACATTGCAAGAACAGTTCATTGACAAATGGAACTTCTCAGGAAAACAAAGTTCATACTTTTTTTTATATATATAGTAAACGAGATAATTATATATTAAATAAGCAGTCCCATCAAGTAAGTGGGGCTGAACGAAAGATAGAATACAATGGGAATATGAAGAAAGAAAAGACCAAAGTGAAGAGGGACTTAATTAGTTAGTCCAGTTCATAATACATTCAGGATTTCTAAAAAGATCTGAACCTGTATAGCTGAAATTTGTAACTGAGGACTTCAACCAGAAAGCCAAACGGTGAAAAGTGAGATCAAAAATCATATCCCAATCAGGAGCCTTGGATTCGAAGATTAGGCGGTTGCGCGCTATCCAAATTGACCAATACAGACCTTTACAGAGGAGGGTAATAGCACGTCGCTGAAAATTTCCATTAATCAATCCGGACCATTCCTGTAGATTTTGATTTGGGTCTTTGTGCAGACAACCTGAACACCCAAACCATTTAAAGAAACGACCCCAAAGAGACCATGTTATAAGACACCAATGGAAAAGATGATTAATTGTCTCGGTTTCCTTGCAGCAGAATGGGCAGTGAGATTCCTCATCATTAATGATTCTCCTCTCAGCTAAAAAACTTCTTGTGCTCAAACCTCCATGAAGAAGAAGCCAAATGAACACATCCACTTTTGGGGGGGCATATCCATTCCATAGCAGAGTAGGGGAGTGATTATTTTTAGTGGCCGATAGACTATCAAAGAAGAGGCGACCTGATTGAGCTGAGTATATGCCAGAGCTGTGGAATTTCCATAACTTGCAGTCTGCACCATCTGAGAAAAGGAGACCACGCTGCACCTCTGCGATCAAGCTCTCCCTCTGGCAGATCTCACGAGGCCGAAGGGTTCTTCTCCAGGATAGGTTTAAAGATGCATCTGTCAAATTGTATATATCTGCAAGGCTTGTGTTTTGCTGCAAGGAGAGGTTATAAAGTTTGGGGAATAAGAGCTGGAGAGTGGTTGCAGAGCCGAGCCAAGAGTCAGTCCAAAACCGAATGTTCCTCCCATCACCCACCTTGAACCCGACATTTGCATGTAAAAGATTGGCTATGTTTTGTGTTGAGAAGATTGCCGAAACAATGCCATGCCAAGTTGGAGATAAAGAACCTGCAAACTCAGGGATACCATTTATAAAGTGAGGTCGGTATTTTAGAAGAATGTGTTCTTGCCAGCCTCCTGCCACTCCATTGTCTAGATTCCATAGCCATTTAAAAAGCAAAGCCAGATTTTTGTTGTGGATGGATCCCAGCCCGAGACCACCAGAAGATTTATCCTTTATTACCTTGTGCCAAGCCACCTTAAAAAGGCCATGAGAAGTTGAGCTTCCTTTCCAAAGGAAAGACCGGGTTAGAGAAGAGATGGCTTTAGTAACACCCTTTGGCATAGCAAAAACTGACATGTAAAACAGAGGAAGAGAGCTCAAGACTGATTTAATTAGACATAACCTTCCCGCCATGCTCAAAAAATTCCCTTTCCATGTGAGTAGCTTTGCTCTGATAGTGGACAACACTGGTTTCCAAGTAGAGAGTCTGCTGGGATTGGCTCCAAGAGGTAGTCCAAGGTACCTAACCGGGAAAGTATCACTACGACAGAAAACTGAGTTCGCCAGGCTAGAGGTGTAGTCGTTGTCCAAGTTGATACCTATTAGTGAGCTTTTGTAGAAGTTAACTTTCAGTCTGGAAATGATCTCAAACCAACGTAGAATCCTCTTGTCATGTAGAAGAGAGGGAAAATCATTTGGCAAGAAAATCAGAGAGTCATCGGCATATTGCAAATGAGTTAAGTAATGTCCTGGGGTAGTCTGTAAGCCTTTGAAGTAACCTGAAGCTAATGCCCTATTGAATAAATCAGAGAGTTATCGGCATATTGCAAAGTTCATACTTATTTTAAGGTTCTTGCACTTAAGATTCTCAAGTTGCTGTTGGATTGGCACTAAAAGATCTTTCTTTCTCACCATCATCAGGGAAACCACTCTTCATTTGGTCTGTCCTCGACCTTCTAGTGCGGCAAAATGACCTTCTAGTGCGGCAACTTACAAAGGCAAAAAATGACCTTCTAGTGCGGCAACTTACAAAGGCAAAAAATGACCTTCTAGGCTGTGTGTGGCATAATTCCTTTCACTTTGGAGCCGATTTGCCTTTTCTTTTCTTTTTTTTTCTTTTCTTTTCTTTTCTTTTATCTCTTTTCTTTCATTTTTACGTTTGAACTTTCAAAATTTTAGAGCAACTCTTTAATTTTATTTTTTTCAGATTTGATCTTCTTATTTCAATTAATATATATTTTTTATTTTTTTTTATATAGAATTAAAATTGGTTTCAATATCATCAACTTTTAATTTTTTTAATATATCAGATTTGATATCTATTCTTTTGATTTGCTATTTAATTTATTTAAGATCATTTTAAAAAAAAAAATTCATTTCATTTTTTTATTGTATTTCATTTTACTTTGATAAATTTTTTAAATTGATTTTTTTCTGATTTCATCCTTTAATATTAAATTAAGTTTTTTTGATTAAGTCAGTTCTATAATTTAACAATTTGCAAGCGCCGAGTACAGATCAATTTCTCTTGTTCTTTTTTTTTTTTATCCTAAAAAAATACTAACTTATGGAAAACCCCAAAAACATAAGTCGTACTTTTCCATTACAACATGGTTCAAGTCAAACACATGAGGCACTGCGGTTTGGCTTCAATGGTTTTTTTTCTTTCTAAGAAATGTATTTTGGGACTAGTTTTTGTGTATGGAGACTGACTTCACTTTCCTCATCATTCTCTAACTTAGCCAGTGGCTTCAATGGTTTTTTTCTTTCTAAGAAGTGTTTGATTGAATCAATAGAAATAAATATATAAAATAAATTCATTTCTATGATATTTTTAGAATAAATTTTTGTATCTTTAAAATAAAAAATATAAGAAGACGTGTCTTCCTCTATCCTCACTGTTTTCGTTTTTTTATCAAGAGATAGTTACTGCAGTACATTATGAATTAAGATTGGCATTTTCAAGAAAAAAATTCTTTTTCAAAATTTGTTTTTAGGTTATATATGGTACAAGGATAAAAAAATAAAATCTCACCTTTTTTATCTATTAATTTTTCACTCCTCTTCCTCTTCATGTTCGATGCAAATTATAGAGGAGGGGGGGATATTGAAGATGAAACGTCTCAATATAAATGGGATTAAATGTCACTCTCCAAGCATGAAAGAGAAACCCAACCCTTCTTTGAAATGAAGCGATTCTCACTTCATATTTAATCATTTATTTAATTTATTACTTATTTATGTATGTATCTCATCTTTCATCGTTTATTATATTTAAATTCATAATCTATTAAGGTGCGTGGTATATATTCATTAATATAATTTATAAATCTAATTTATTATAAGTCTCATCATTATCTAAATTCTTAAACGCTTCATCTTTTTAACTCATTTTAGTTCTTTACACTTCATTTTTTATTTTGTCACCTCAAAATTTTCCTTATAATTTTTAATCTCATATCAAACGCAATATTAACATTACATGGTACAAGAGCAAACCTTAAACATGTTTAGGCTCAATGGTTAGTACAAAAAGCTTGTCCAAGTACACATTACTTGGAAAAAGTATACTTTGACAAGCTTTTTGTAATAGTTTTGCGTGAAGTAAGATATCATTAAATTTGTGAGAAAAGGGAAGGGACAAAACAAATGGATCCCATATAAATATCCATATGGAAAAAGCCCTCGAACTAGAACCACAGGTTCAGATCTTTGAGAGGGATAATATAAAAGAAAATCCACAATGCCTATGGCCCATTTACCTATTTGCTAGCATTCAATCAACTTCAAGTGGAGCACAGCAAGGAGCAGAAGCTGTCTTCTGCTCATTTTTGAACAATTAACGAAATCCACAGCCAAATTTCCAAATGGCCGCACTTAATTCCTTCAATCAGTTCACACTCATCTCCATCTTCTTTGTATCCTTATTATCAATCATCACCACTAATTTTCTCTACAAAGACTACACTACGCCATAGCTTACCTTTCTTCACTATCAGATCAAATGGATCTTTATGGGGCAAATGGCAAATGGATCTTTATGGGGCAGATTATTCTCTAGCACATTGTCGTACATGTGTGGTGTCACGGTGATAGCATCCACTCTTAATGTTGGTATCCCGGAAAAATCCGAAAAAATAAGGAGACAAGAATTCCTTGTCTTTTATCTTTGTATGGACATAATAAGAGTCGTTACCTAATATTTTGGTCACTAGAAACCCTAACTGGTCTTAGAGATCAGGTACTGGGACTAGTTGCGTAAATAGAAAGTATTAGCACCCCAAATACACCATACCTAAGGTAAGCTGCATTATTTAATTGTTTGATATATTCTAAGGTATTGTCGTGTGTTTTTTTTGTTTGTCTATTGTTAGAGAAAAGCTCTTCTCAGTGAGGAGATTCTTATCTTACATGGTAAAACATAACCATTCTAATCGTCTTAAGTGTAAGTTCGTAATCCTATATATTAAAAAGGAAGACAAAATATATTTTTTATATATTTTTAAAATATTGACATAGTTTTCGTGACTTTAATAAACTTGTTATTAAAGCTGCAAATGCATGCCAAGACATATTTTTTTTATTTTCTATGTTGTATGAAACTACGATAATAATTTATTTATTTTATCTTTGAAAAACTTGGTCGTATGCATGAAAATAAAATATTTTTTTTCAGATATATATATTTTTAAAACAATTATTAGAAAACCAAGTATTTTAATACTAAATTTATATTTTTACAAAAAAAAATACAAACCACAAAATGAATACACGATAAAACCGCTAATCTCTCTCTCTCTCTTCTTTTATATTGGTCCAGCTCGGCCCATGTGGTGGGTTGGACCTAGCATGCCTAACCAAGTCACTACCCAAGCCAATGAACTGGCTAGGCAAAATAGCAGGCTTGCATGAAATGTACACGCCCGCTTGCTACAGGAAGAAGTTAATTATAAATGAAGATGCACAGTACCAATGTAATTAGAATGCAAAGTGTGAGGAATGTATGAAACTTACCTTAACTGAGATAGACGAAGACGATGGCGCTGAAACTTTTACATAGAATCGTCGCAAAAAACTTCTTTTTAATGAGGTGATTTTTATCTTATAAGATAAAATATAATCATTTTAATCGTCACAAAAAAAATTAATTTTTATTTAATATTAAAAATACATCTTACATGTAACTTTATAATTCTAGATATTAAAAAGGAAGACAAAATATTTTTTTTTATTTTTGAAATATTAACTTAATTCTCGTCACTTTAATAAACTTGTTATTAAAAACATAAATACATGCTAAGATATTTTTTTTTTTCTATGTTGTATGAAACTACGATAATAATTTATTTATTTTTATATTTGAGAAATTTAATCGTATGCATTAAAACAAAGCATTTTTTTCATATATATATATATATATATTTTGCAACTATTTTTAGAAAACTAAGTATTTTAATACTAAATTTATATTTTTATATATAAAAAATACAAACCACAAAATGATATACAATAAAATCTTCAATCTTTTTCTCTTTTTTTATTTTCTTTTTTCTTTGAGGCTGGTCCAATTCGGCCTATATGGCTAGGCTGGACCAGCAGGCCTAGCAACATCACATGTCCAAGCAACCGGCTGGGAAATGTACACGCACGCTTGCTAAGGAAGAAGTTAATTATAAATGAAGATGCACAGTTATTAAAAAGCAAAGTGGGAGGAATGCATGAAACTTACCTGTAACTGAGACAGACTCCATGGCGCTGAAACTTTTACGCACAATCGTTGGTAACTGAAACAGACGAAGATGTGAGGTTGTTGGTCGTTAACGCTCCTTTCTTCAATTCTGCCTCTGTCTTTTTTTGGTTTCTCTCTAGTCGTTCTCCTCTCTGGTTCCTCTGTGTTTTTGTGTTCTCTCTTCTGTTCTTCTCGGTGCTTGTTCCTCCTGCTATCCTCGGTGCAGCCCTCTGTGTTGTACGTCCTGTTCTCTCTTTTCTGTTCTCCTCTTTGCTTGTTCCTCCTCTCTCTGGTTTTTAGTTCCTCTAACTTTTTTCCTTTATTTTTTTTTTAATTTTCCAGTTCCTTTCCTTCTTTTTTTTTATGCACTTCCTCCCGTTCCCGGTGTTTTCCTTCTCTTTTTTCCCCTTTCAAGGCCAGAGAATGCCATGCGGTTGTAACAATTGGTTTGGTAACGACATGCAGAGGGATAGCAGACGTGAAACGTGCCCCATAATTGAAGCAATTTAGTGCTTTTGTTGTTGAAACGTCTCCACTGCCTTTACTGCCGAAACAGTTGCCGAGGAAGAAGGCAATGAACAGTTGTCCAGGAAACAGCTCCGTTTATCAATTCAAATGGCTATTTTTGATTTAGTCCTTGGGGTTTCGCAATTTTATAATCAAGCCCCTGGATAATTTGTAATTGGACCCCTGAATTTTAGCACCATTTACAGCACAATCCTTGTTCTTTCTTGCACAGAGAGAGAATTGAGAACCGAAATATTTGTTATTTCCAGGTCAGGAGTGTAATGTGAAGGAAGCTTATGATAAGGTGGATAAGATTCTTCAAATCAAGGTTTACAAATATTGTTCTGAAATTCATTCCAAATCTTCGTTTGATACTTTAATTTTCTATAACAGTTAATTTTGGCGTGTCTCAAAACTAGTATTATCACTTATAAAATATTTTTTATGCATTTAAAGAAATTTAACTATATTTGTTGTTCTTAATTTCTTTATTGTTTTTTTTTCTATTTCTCTCTATTAATTAATATTGATTTGCTAATATAAAAGCATGATTTTATAGTTAACATAAACAACAACATACATTAACTATTACATTCTTTGACTTTTTTTCATAGAAGTAAAAAAAAATGAACAACAGAAATCCAGTACTATGAATCTGCCCCTTTATTGTTGCTCCAATATCAACTCTACTTGGTAGCTCGTGAGGTAAAACCTTCATTCAAATTGTGCTGCAATAATAAAAAAAAAAACATATAACTATAGTCATGAATACTTATAGTTCTATACTCATAGAATTAGAAATGTTAGACTTATTAAATGAAATAGCAAAGAAAAGATAGTCTCACACAAACTTTGCTAATAAAAACTGAAAATATCAAAAGCTTGCAAAACTTACTTGAATTTACCAAATGCATTTTTTAATTTCTTCTTGCACCATACGTGCGAGCATTCTTCTTTGTTCTTCCTCCCTTCAGATTCCATTGACGTTCAACCATCCTATGAAACCATGCAGGTCGTCTTGTTCTAAACACAATATAACCCATTGTGACTCCAAATACAAACCCACATCCATACCCCATTGCCACAGCTTTCCATCCAAACCCATCTTCAAGCAATGTTGAATCATCTCCTTCATTAAAGTTTGATGGCGGTAATGGTGGTACCATGCCATTGTTGCATTCTGTTGGCATTGGGAATCCACATAAACCCAAGTTTCCTTGAAATGAGCTTAAATCAAACGTGTTGAACTGCTTCCCACCAGGTATGGGCCCCTCGAGTTTGTTTTGTGAAAGGTTTAAGACTCCAAGAAATGTTAGATCTGTCAACTGCACAGGAATCCTTCCCGTAAGCATATTCCAAGACATATCTAATGACTGTAGACTGGTTAAAAACCCTAATGATGATTTGATATGGCCTGTAAGGAAATTGTGAGAGAGGTTAAGTTGTTGAAGTCCTTTAAGCTTTCCAATTGGTTTTGGAATCTCACCAGTGAAACTGTTACTTGATAAATCAAGTACTCTGAGGATACTTTGGATTTTCACAAACTCAATTTCCGACCCTTTCCATGTCATTTTTATTGAAAAGGTGTACCTAGAGTAATTTCCTGCCGTCATGTAAATCATATCTTGATCGACACTAATCATTGCTTCAAGACTATTGAAAAGCTCTTCTGGCAATGGTCCACTCAAATTATTTTCAGAGACGTCAAGAATCTGTAATTTGGAGAAGGAATTAGAAGTAGTCGGACCCTTCATAAAACCTTGGAGTTTATTGGATTTTAGAACAAGAATCTTTAGCTCCGGAAGCATTTCTAGAAAATAGGGGAATGTATCCTCAATCTTATTGTTACCAAGATTAAGAAACTCCAGCATTGTGCAGTTGACGATAGACAATGGTATTTTCCCTTCTAAATCATTGCCATTGAGGTTGAGATATTGCAAGTTACTTCCCTCTGAAAATGTTGATGGAATAGTGCCCCGGAGATTGTTCATGCCTAGATGCAAAATTGAGAGTCTGTTGCTGAAGTTTCCCAAACATTGTGGTGCAGAACCACTCAAGTCATTGTTGGAAAGGTCCAGGACTTGAAGGGATTTTAACTTGCAAATTGAAGAAGGAACCTCCCATGTCAATTTATTGTTGGATGCAAGAATAAGAACTGTCAAGTTCTCTTGTTTGAAAATTGAACTTGGGATTGGACCATGCAGGGAGTTATTGCTCAAATCAAGGAATTCTAATGAATTGTGTTGGAATTCACCTATATTGCCCATGAATTGATTATTATGAAGGCCCAACCTGAATAAAGAAGGGAGAGCAAATAAAAAGGATGGTATCGTCCCATTGAGTAAGTTACCATATAACATTAAATACTGTAGATCTAGAATGGTACTTAGTTGAGAATGGATTGGGCCTTGGAGTTGATTGTTTGATAAATCTAAATATGTGAGTAGGGTTAGGTTAGCAAAAAAATCTGGAATCTGACCCATCAAGTTATTGGAACTGAGATCCAAGTATCTAAGGTGCACAAGATTTCCAAATAAAAATGGGATCTGCCCACTAAATGTATTGGAATCGAGATACAAGGAATCAAGCTGCACAAGGTTTCTAAATGAAGATGGGATCTGCCCACTAAATTTATTGAAACCGAGATCCAAGGACTTAAGGTGCACAAGGTTTCCAAATGAAGATGGGATCTGCCCACTAAAATTATTGAAACAGAGAACCAAGGACTCAAGGTGCACAAGGTTTCGAAATGAAGATGGGATCTGCCCATTAAAATTATTGAAACGGAGAACCAAGGACTCAAGGTGAACAAGGTTTCCAAATGAAGATGGGATCTGCCCACTAAAATTATTGAAACGGAGATCCAAGGACTCAAGGTGCACAAGGTTTCCAAATGAAGATGAGATCTGCCCATTAAAATTATTGAAACTGAGATTCAAGGAATCAAGGTGCACAAGGTTTCCAAATGAAGATGGGATCTGCCCACTAAAATTGTTATTTGAGAGGTCTAATTGAAAAAGTCGAGTAAAATTACCAAACATAGCTAGTTTTGACCCAACAATGTTACAATTACGAAGCATCATATACTGTAACGACTTTAAATTACTGATGAAGTCATTTTCTAGATAAAGTGAAATTCTTGTATCAGAAAGGTCCAACCACCAGAGGACATTACTCACATTGGAGGAAGGAAAAGAGCCAGTGAGGCCTTCGTTGTCTGACAAAGAGAGTGATTCAAGGTTTGGGAGGAGAAAGATATTACCTGGGATTTTCCCTTTCAATCCGCAACGCTGAAGGGAAAGAGATGACAAAGAAGAGGACAGATTGGTTAAGGAATTAGAATTAGGTGCAACCAAATACATATTTACAGAACTCAAATCGAGATCTCTTAGCTTGGTTAGGTTTCGAACAAGCTTGTCAAAAGAAACTGGTTCTACACTTAGATCGTAGTTTCCAGAGAGATCAAGAGAAATCAATTTGGAGAGATGGGAGACTTCTAATGGAACTTGGCCTGCGAAATTGGAAGACATTAGATTAAGATGTGTCAGATTGGAAAACTGCCCAAATCGAGAAGAAATATGGGAGGAGTTGAAATCATTGAAAGAGAGATCGAGCTTCTGAAGATGATGAAGAGAGAAGAGAGAGTTATTGGAATGGAGGGTGCCGTAGAGCATGCTGCAAGATAGGTTCAGTCCAGTGACTTGTCCGGTTTTCACATCACAAGTGACCCCACCCCACAAGCAGCAATCTGTACCGTCTTTCCATAACTCTGTTTTTGAAAAGGGATATTGACAATAGTACGCCGAAGAAGCAGAACTATTAATGGGAAAGGATTGTTTGAATTGAAGGAGAGAGAGACTTTGGTGATGAGCACACAAATGATTAGAAGAGGAGTGATTTGAGGAGAATGATGATGAAATTGTTGTATGAAAATGGAAGAGAAACAAAATGGAACAGAGAAATTGAGTGAGGGATAATGAAAACTTCATGTTGGCTTTTCAGGATTCAAAGTGTATTTGGTATGCTGACCGATTGGGGAGAGATGAGAAAAAAAGAAAGGCACTATTAGTAGTATTTATAGACAAACCAATCTTAGATTCTTCTGTTCATTCAGTTTCTGTAAAAAAAAAAAAACAACCTTGAGTCCTAACAAAGTCATTTTATATATAAAAAAATTGTGTAAGAAAAGAAATTTCTTGAACACTAACAACTTAGTGCAGAGATGTTTTTCTATACTGTATTTATTAATGAAATTTCTGCGAAGCTTGCCTTGACCATAAACTAGGAAAACAAATGTATATGAAACCGAAGGTTGAATTATTCAATTGCAAATATTTCCATATAATTGTATAGAAAGACTTTCCTCCAAAATTAATTGCATATTGCTGACTATACAAGAATGTTGGAAACACGGCAATATTAATTTCCAAAAATGTCATTTTTTTCAAGAGTAGATACTAGATAATATCCTTACATTTGCAGCAAGTCTATGTGCTAATAGATTCATTTTTTGCTCTTATTAGAACTTCCTTTGATTTCTTTACCAAGAAGGAGGATGGGTTGGAGTTTCGAGGTTCTTGCCCTCAAGATTACCAAGTTAGTGTAGGCCTAAACGATGTTTCTTTTCCGGCATCAACAAGGGAAAACCAATCGTCGTCACTTTGGTCTGTCCTTTTCGTCCTTGACCTCCAAGTCTTCGGAACCTGTATATGTTATCCAGTAAGTGGTCCCTTTGTTGACTATACAAGAGTGTTGTTGGAAACACGGCAAAATTAATTTCCAAATTGACATTTTTTAACAGTAGATAATACTATATAGGTGCACTATGCTGTAAGCTTTTTTGTATAATATGCACTACAATTAATTATTGTGTAAAGATGTTTTTTAATTGAAAATATATTAATATGATGTTTTTTAAATTTTATTTTTAATTTTTAGTATTAATTCATTAAAATTATAAAAATATATATATAAAAATCAATATTGATATTCTAAATGGATTAAATAGTGTTTTAGAGGTTGCTAATATTTCTTAAATTAATGAATCCTTTTAGTATTAAAATAACTAAATAGTTATTTGACAAATCTTGATTAGTAATATTTTGTTTTTTTTAAATACTTTTCTTGGTTATCATTCCTTCAATTGATATGCTTTGATTTTTCCTTTTTCTATTCTAAATAATAAATAATTTAAACTATGGGATTATGTGCACATAATTGAAAAAGAAAATGATAAACAAAGTCATCTTCACCTTCTTATGTCCAATCCGCAGCTGCACAACAAGATTAAGTAACCAATAAATTCATTCAGCGAATATTTCCACACGAGGAGAAGTCCCTTAACTCACTAACACAATTGCTGATAAATAAGGTAGTTAATTGTGAAATATTTATAGTAAGATAAAAAAAAATTAAAAATCGTGACAGCTTAATTTGAATGTTCAGAGATGTTTTTCCAAATTGTATTTAGCAATAAGATTTATGCGAAGATTGCTATGCTCACCAAAATATAATTTCCAAGAAATTCAAGCCACAAAATCGGAAGAAAACTTGTTAATAATTTACGATCGTAGTTTACTCACAGCTTAAGCAAGGGGGCATGCAGAGTTAAAGAGTCACCCTCACCTTCTTATGTCCACTTCAATCCAGTCTCCAGTCAACACGTTCTGGCAATAGCTTTATTGAACAGTTACTATAAAACTGACAAACAATGGAGAATTAATGGAGTTTGAAGGTTCTTGCACTCAGTTAGATGCTGTGGGATTGGTCGTCCTAAAAGGTCTTTCTCTTTCAGCATCAACAAGGGAGAACCAATATTCATTTGGTCTGTCCTTTACCTCCAAGTCTTCGATCGGAACTTGAATGTATAGATAGTGTCGACTCGTCATGTGATGCTGAATGTGGAATTGAGGGTTGAATTATTCAATTGTAAATATTTTTTGTTGAGATCAAGTCTATTTGAGTGATGTGCTGCAAGTCTGGATTAGAACTTTTTTTGTAGTTCGTCTAGTGTTAACGGTATGTTATTTACATCAACATATCCAAACAATATAAAAACATTAGAATATTGGTTTCTTGTCAAAAATGAATTAAAAAAAATAAAAAGTATATATAAAAATATTATTTTGATATAATTTCAAACAAAAAAAACATTTTAAAAAACAACATCCACCATACTAGCATGCTTTAAGAATAGAAACACGACAATATTGATTTCCTAAATGGATTAAATAGTGTTTAAGGGGTTGCTAATTTTTCCTAAATTAACGAATCCTTTTAGTATTAAAAGTAATTAAATAGATTTTTGACAAATTTTGATCATGCTTATTTCAGTAATTTTTTTTTTAAATACTTTTCTTGCTTATCAATCTTTCAATTTATATACTTTGATTTTTCCTTTGTCCTTTTTCTATTTTAAATAAAAAATAATTTAACTATTAGATTATGTAAACAAATAATTAAAAAATATGTATGTAATAAAAAATAAAGATTGTAAACCCTTTACTTAGATAGTTCAATGAGTATTTATAGCCCTTGAACCTTGTTATTTTGCTAGAGTTAAGGGCCTAAAGAGTCATTTCCTTCTTATAGCAATAATAAAAGATAAATATATGTTAAACAACATTATATGAGGAATAAATTGCACAATATTAATGAGGGATAATATCCGTTATAAAATATTAATGGTGATGGAAATATAATAGGTTTTTAAAAAACTTTTATACTCCTAAAGATATAGAAAGATGTTACTTGAAACTGATGAATTAATCCCAATTATTGAACAAGATGATCATGATGTTGTCATCGAAAAAGTTGATTTTTCCAATATAAATTATCAATGATTTGAAATTTATCAAATATAAGATTGTGCCAAATATTTATGAAGATTTTTATACATTTAGGGACAATATCACTTACATAATATTATATTATATTATATTAAAAATCATAAGAATAAACAAATAAAGCCTTATAACACAGCATGAGGCCTATAATTCTAATTGAAATTTTCTTTTTAGTTTGTTTAGCGGTAACTATAAAAGTATCAAGTTGATGTTTTTTTTATTTTTTTATATGATTTTTAATGCTTATAATATGTAGATGTCATTTTTTTAATATGTTATTTTGATGTATTTTTAATTGAAAAATATTTTTTAAAATTAAAAAATTAAAAAAATAAAGTAAGATAAAAACCATGGAAATATGTAAGGTTCCTATCATATTGACTTCAAAAAGCGCAAACTAAAGGGTTGTTTATTGGCAAAGTAATAATTAGGCTTTGTTGACTATCAGATCCCTTTGTTGACTATACAAGAATGTTGAAAACACGGTAATATCATGAAAATCTGATAACTAAATGAAAAAAATAATTTGTCAAATCAGGCTAACCCATCAAACCCGAGATCCGTATCATGAAAATCTGATAACTAAATTAAAAAAAAATTAACATTAACAAACTAAATCAAACAAAAAAAATTCATTAACAAAAATTAAAAAGGAAAAAAAGGAAAAAAATAGTTATATAATATAATATAATATAATACAATACAATATAATAATATTTATAATTATAATTATAATAATATAATATATTAATAAGTAAATATATTAGTAAATGGCGTGACATGCCCGCGCGATGCCGCGGGCTTGTAGCATGCTTGTGCATTATTGTGGATTTGTGAAAAAAATCATATAAAAAAAAACTGTTACCATCCACAATATTTTAAAGGAAAAAAAAATACAAAGCTATATTCTCAACCAGCTCAATATTAAAAATAAAAAAAACAGTTATAAATGAAAAAAAAGCAAAAAAACAAATAATAAAAAAATGGAAAAAAAAAACATGTGGGGAAAGTTAAAGCTAAATTTTTAACCAGCTAAATATTAAAATCATTTAAGAAAACACTGTAGCAATCTATAATGTTTTGTGAGGAAATATACAACTATAATTCTAAACCAACTCAATATTAAAAAAAAATCAATAAAGATAATTTTGACAAATATAAAAAAAAACGAAAGGAAAAAAAACATCTATGGAAACACTATAACAATCTATAGTGTTTCATGAGAACATCTACAGTTATAATTTTTAACCAGCTCAATATCAAAAACAATAAAAACGACAAAGATCATTTAAAAAAAACATAACAAAAAAAAACATATGGGAAAACACTGTAGCAATCAACGATGTTTTAGGGAAAAAAAGCTAAATTGTTAACCGATTCAGTATAAAAAAAAATAAATTTGACAAAAACATATTTGAAAAAAAAACATCGAAAAAAAAAATGTGGGAAACACTGCAAAGCTAAAAAAACATGCAGCAATCTACAGTGTTTTAAATATCTACAAAGCTAAATTCTCAATCATTTTAATATATAAAAAATAAAATCGACAAAGATAATTCTGAAAAAAAAAATTATTTAATAAAAAACCATGTAGAGAAATACTGCAGCAATCTAGTGTTTTAAAGAAAAAATATAAAAAATTAAATTATCAATCAGCTCAATAGTAAAAAAATAAAATCAACAAAAATAATTATGAAAAAAAATATAAAGAAGAAAGACAATTTTGGGAAAAATTTAAAAAAACAAAAAAAAAACATGTGGAAAGCTAAAGCTAAAGCTAAATTCTCAACCAACTCAATATTTAAAAAATAAATTCAACAAAGATAATTTAAAAACAAAAACATATGAGGGAAACACTGCAGACAAACAAAAACCATGTAAGGGAAACACTGTAGCAATCCATAGTGTTTTTTTTTAAAAAAAACTACAAAGCTAAGTTCTCAACCAGCTCAATATAAAAAAAAATGACAAAGACTATTTAAAAAAAGAGAGTCAATTTTGGGTAAAAAAATGAAAACAAAAACTTGTAAAAAAAAAGAAACAAAAGCGAGAAAAAAAAACACGCGGGGAAAGCTACAGTGTTTTAAAGAAAAAACCAAAAAAACTAAAATTTCAACTAGCTCAATAGCAAAAAAAATAAAAACAACAAAAATAATTCTAAAAAAACAAAAAAAAAAAAAAATACATAAAAAATGACAATTTTAGAAAAAAAGAAAAATAAATAAAAAAATAAAAAAAACATGTGGTGAAAGCTAAAGCTATATTATCAGCTAGCTCAATATTAAAAAAATAAATTCGATAAAGATAATTTTATTAAAAAATATGTGGGGAAACACTGCAGCAAAACAAAAACCATGTAGGGAAAACACTGTAGCAATCCATATTGTTTTTTTTAAAAACAAACAAAAACTACAAAGCTAAATTCTCAACCAACTTAATATATATAAAAAAAAATCTACAACGATCATTTTGAAAAAATAATAAAAAATAAATCATAAAAAGGAAAAAAAAAACAATGTATAAGAACATTACAGCAATTCACAATGTTTTAAAGAAAAAAGCTACATAGTTAAATTTTCAACCAGCTCAATATTTAAAAAAATTAGTAAAGATAATTTTGAAAAAAAATTAAAAAAAAAGAAGTCGGTTTTAGGTAAAAAAGAAAAAGAATAAAAAAAAAACATGTAAAAAAAATGAAGAAGAAACAAAAGTGGAAAAAAAAAAGCTCCAAAAAAAAAAAACAAAAGCAAAAAAAAAACAAAAAAAAAACGGCTACAAAAAAAAAATAAATTATAATATAATTATAATTATAATAATAATAATTATATTAAATATAATTAAAAGACGTGGGGAAGCTACAGTGCTTTTCCACGCCTTTTAGAGTTCTTTAATATTTATATATATATATATAATACACAATGCCTAGCTATGACCAATTTACCTATTTGCTAGCATTCAACCAACTCGAAGTGTAGCCTAGCAAGGAGCAGAAGCAGTCTTCTGCTCATTTATGGAACAATTAACGAACTCCACAGCCAAATTTATGTCTTAAAAGTCCTTCCTCCAATCAGTTCATGTTCATCTTCATCTTCTTTGTATCTTTTTTATCAATCATCACCACTAATTTTGTCTTCAAAAGACTGCACAGGACCATAGCTCACCTTTCTTCACTGTCAGATCAAAATGGATCTTTAAGGCAGAGATATCTTCGAGCACAGTTCCAAGAGGCCTAAAAGTCATCACTATCAGACCAAATGGACCTTTAAGGTAGAGATTATACTCGAGCACAGTTCCAGGAGGCCTAAAAGTCTTCACTATCAGGATAAGGTCGAGTTTGATGAATCTTATTATGGCCTTCAGTGTCGGTGGTTCTGTCGACGAGAGCTAGTGCTGGAGACTCAGATGGCACGTACTGGATCATGTGCTTCTGTTAAACATGTTGTCTTCCCACTTTCCATTTCTCTGCACCGTCGATGTCAAGTGGGACATGTGTGAAGAAACTACTCACTATTTTTTATCATGTACTTATGGTAGGGATTTGCTCATGATTGTTCCATTTTGTAGAAAAAGAAATTAATTTAGCATTTGGTGAAGGAAATACGCCAAACATAATGAATTTTATTATTGTAATAATTAATAAAATCAGTTTTTTTTAAAAGAGAAAAATCTAGAAAATTTATTGGTTTTTCAGTAGTTCTTTGTTTTTCTAATCATTTTTTTATTATTTTCTTGGTATGGTGATTTTTTCAGTTTAAACAATTTTCCAGTTTTTTTCTCACCTACTTATATATAATTGAAAAAAATATGTACTTATTTATTTATTTATGCATTTCCATCAAATCTGGTTATAAAAATCATTTCTTTAATTGTTTTCATTTTTAAACAAGAAAGGGGTCAAACCATTTTTTAAACTGGGATAAATATTTGTATAAAATATCTTTCAATTATGAGTTCGGTGTAGATCTATATCCTTCGGAAGGGGAATTCTTTTGCTTGCACGAAGGTCCCATCATTTACAATTGACAAGTACTGCAAAGTATAAATCAGCCAACCTCTTTGAAAAGGGTTTGGATTTAAATAATTAGGTCTAGAACGTAGAAGTTTGGACCTACCTAGGGCATGAAAGGGAAACAACATGCATCCTGCCTACGTTTGCCTAACTTGATGGAAATGCAAGTTGCTATAATATATTTACTGCTAGATCTTGAACAGAGTAGACAAGAATCTTGACAAGAATAACAAGGAACCAATTTCGAGCAGTGTCGGTTGTTCTTGATATTCTTATTAATATCATGAAATATATAAAATATGAAGAGTTTTGTTTGCCATGCGTGCTTGGACATGGAAATGATGGTGTATGGATAGTAGGGGTGAGCAAAACCGGTTCGGTTCGGTTTTTATCAAAAAAAGTAACCAAACCGAATTTTTTTTTTTTTGGGAAAAAAAACCGAAACCGAACCGAAACCGGTTCGAACCGGCCGGTTTCGGTTCGGTTCGGTTCGGTTTTTTTAGGGGAAAAACCGGCTTGGCTCGGTTTTTCGGTTTTGGCTCATTTTTTTCCGGTTTTGGCTCTGTTTTTCCCGGTTTTGGCTCGGTTTTTCCGGTTTTAGCTCGGTTTTTCCGGTTTTGGCTCGGTTTGGCTCGGTTTTTCCGGTTTTGGCTCGGTTTTTTTCCGGTTTGGCTCGGTTTTTTTTCGGTTTTTTTTCCGGTTCGGTTCGGTTCGGTTTTTCGGTTTTATAAGCCTAAAACCGATACCGAACCGAACCGGTCGGTTTTTTTAAAATTTTAATCGGTTTAATCGGTTTTTTTTTCCGGTTCGGTTTTTTCGGTTATTTTTTTCTCGGTTTTCTCGGTTTTTTCGGTTTCTCGGTTTTTTTGCTCACCCCTAATGGATAGTTCCTATGTACCTACAAAAACAAACAAAACACATTGTCAAGTGCCGAGTACAGATCAATTTCTCTTGTTCTTTTATTTTTTCTAAAAAAAATACGAACTTATAGAAAACCCCAAAAACATAAGTCGTACTTTCCCATTACAACATGGTTCAAGTCAAACACATGGGGCACTGCGGTGGTTTGGCTTCAATGGTTTTATTCTTTCTAAGAAATGTATTTTGAGACTAGTTTTAGTGTATGGAGACTGACTTCAGTTTCCTCAGCAATCTCTTACTTAGCCAGTGGCTTCAATGGTTTTTTTCTTTCTAAGAAGTGTTTGATTGAATAAATAGAAATAAATATTTAAAATAAATTCATTTCTATGATATTTTTAGAATAAATTTTTGTATCTTTAAAATAAAAAAATATAAGAAGACGTGTCTTCCTCTATCCTCACTGTTTTCGTTTTTTTTTTTATCAAGAGATAGTTCCTGCAGTGCACTAAGAAAGTAAGAATTAAGATTGGTATTTTCAAGAAAAGAATTCTTTTTCAAAATTAATTTGTTTTTAGGTTATATCTGGTGCAAGGAAAAATAAAATAAAATGTCACCTTTTTTATCTATGAATTTTTCACCCTCTTCCTCTTCATGTTCGATGCAAATTATAGAGGGGGAGAAATATTGAAGATGTAACGTTTCAATATAAATGGGATTAAATGTCACCCTCCAAGCATGAAAGAGAAACCTAACCCTTCTTTGAAATGAATCGATTCTCACTTCATATTTAATCATTTATTTAATTTATTACTTATTTATGTATGTATCTCATCTTTCATCGTTTATTATATTTAAATTCATAATCTATTAAGGTGCGTGGTATATATAATATATCCATTAATATAATTTATAAATCTAATTTATTACAAGTCTCATCATCATCTAAATTCTTAAACACTTCATCTTTTTAACTCATTTTAGTTCTTTACACTTCATTTATTATTTTGTCACCTCAACATTTTCCTTAAAATTTGTAATCTCATATCAAACGCAATATTAATATTACATGGTACATGAGACAAACCTTAAACATGTTTAGGCTCAATGATTAGAGTACAAAAAGCTTGTCCAAGTACACATTACTTGGAAAAAGTATACTTTGACAAGCTTTTTGTAATAGTTTTGCGTGAAGTAAGATATCATTCAATTTGTGAGAAAAGGGAAGGGACAAAACAAAAGGATCCCATATAAATATCCATATGGAAAAAGCCCTCGAACTAGAACCACATGTTCAGATCTTTGAGAGGGATAATATAAAACAAAAAAATCCACAATGCCTTTGGCCCATTTACCTATTTGCTGGCATTCAATCAACTTCAAGTGGAGCACAGCAAGGAGCAGAAGCTGTCTTCTGCTCATTTATTGAACAATTAACAAACTCCACAGCCAAATTTCCAAATAGCACTTCCTTCAATCATCTTCATCTTCTTTCTCTACAAAGACTACACTACGCCATAGCTTACCTTTCTTCAGTATCAGATCAAATGGATCTTTATGGGGCAGATTATTCTCAAGCACAGTATCACACATGTCTGGTGTCAAGGCGATAGCATCCACTCTTAATGTTGGTATCCCGGAAAAATAGGGAAAAATAGGGAGATAAGAATTCCAAGTTTTTTTATTTTTTATCTTTATATAAATATAATGGGAGTCATTATCTAGTATTTTGATTATTAAAAATGCCAACTGGTCTGAAAGATCAGGTACAAGAATAGTTACGTAAATAGAAAATATTAGTACCTAAGCACATCCTATCTAAGATAAGCTGTATTCTTTAATTGTTTCATATATTCTAAGGTATTGTTGTGTTTTTTTTTTTTGTCTATTATTCGAGAAAAGCTTTTCTTAATGAGGAGATTCTTATTTTGCAGGGTAAAATCTAACCATTCTAATCATTGCAAAAAAAAAAACTAATTTTTATTTAATATTATAAATATGTCTTACGTGTAAGTTTATAATCGTAGATATTAAAAAGGAAGACAAAATATTTTTTTTTTGAAATATTGACTTAGTTCTCATGATTTTAATAAACTTGTTATTAAAGCCGCAAATACATGCTAAGACATATTTTTTAATTTTCTATGTTGTATGAAATTACGATAATATATATATATTTTTTATTTTTAAGAAACTTAGTCGTATGTATGAAAATAAAACATTTATTTTTCAGATATATATATATATATATATATGCCACAATTATTAAAAAACCAAGTATTTTAATATACCAAATTTATATTTTTATAAAAATATACAATTTATGAATACACGATAAAACCACTAATCTCTCTGTTTTTTATTTTTTTTAGGCTGGTCCAGCTCGGCCCATCTAACAGGGCTGGACCCACCAGGCCTATACAGGAAGAAGTTAATTATAAATCAAGATGCACGGTACCTATGTAATTAAAATGCAAAGGGGGGAGAATGTATGAAACTTACCTGTAACTGAGACAGACGAAGACGATGGCGCTGAAACTTTTACGCACAATTGTTGGTAACTGAAACAGACGAAGATGTGAGGTTGTTGGTTGTTAACGCTCCTTTCTTCAATTCTGCCTCTATCTTTTGATTTGGTCCTTGGGGTTTCACAATTTTATAATCAAGCACCTGGATAATTTGTACTTAGACCCCTGCATTTTAGCACCATTTACAGCACAATCCTTGTTCTTTCTGAACTATTTAATTCATTCCTCAGTTGCTCTAAACTTGGATATCTTCTTCTCATTGCTATTATTTTTTGGTTTTCTATGAATATTTTTTTTTTTAATGTGAGGATTAAAAATAAGTAACAACACAGTTCCTAGAGGCCTAAAAGCCTTAAACTCAGCAACAAAACCTGCAAAATCACCAGGAAGATTGGAAGAGAAGTGCTACTGCAGAGTAAGGTCCCTTTTTCCATACCATTGTCTCTCAGACTCCATGTGTTTGAACAGAGAGAGAATTGAGAACCGAAATATTTGTTATTTCCAGGTCAGGAGTGTAATGTGAAGGAAGCTTTATGATAAGGTGGATAAGATTCTTCAAATCAAGGTTTACAATACCGTTCTGAAATTCATTCCAAATCTTCGTTTGATACTAAAATTTTCTATACCAGTTCATTTTGGCGTGTCTCAAAACTAGTATTATCACTTATAAAATATTTTTTATACATTTAAAGAAATTTAATTATATTTGTTCTTAATTTCTTTATTGTTTTTGTTCTATTTCTCTCTACTAATTAATATTGATTTGGTAATATAAAGCATGATTTTATAGTTTAACATAAACTACAACATACATTAACTATTACATTCTTTGACTTTTTTTCATAGAAGTATATAAAAAAAATAAAAATGAACAACAGAAATCCAGTACTATGAATCTGCCACTTTATTGTTGTTCCAATATCAACTCTACTTGGTATCTCGTGAGGTAAAACCTTCATTGAAATTGTGCTGCAATAAAAAAAAAAAACATATAACTATAGTCATGAATACTTATAGTTCTATATATACTCATAGAATTAGAAATGTTAGACTTAATTATCAAATGAAATGGAAAAGAAAAGATAGTCTAACACAAACTTTGCTAAAAAAACCTGAAAATATCAAAAGCTTGCAAAACTTACTTGAACTTAACAAATGCATTTTTTAATTTCTTCTCGCACCATATATGCGAGCATTCTTCTTTGTTCTTCCTGCCTTCAGATTCCGTTGACGTTCAACCATCCTATGAAACCATGCAGGTCGTCTTGTTCTAAACACAATATAACCCATTGTGACTCCAAATACAAACCCACATCCATACCCCATTGCCACAGCTTTCCATCCAAACCCATCTCCTTCATTAAAGTTTGATGGCGGTAATGGTGGTACCACGCCATTGTTGCATTTTGTTGGCATTGGGATTCCACATAAACCCAAGTTTCCTTGAAATGAGCTTGGATCAAATGTGCTGAACTGACGCCCCCTAGGTATGGGCCCCTCGAGTTTGTTTTGTGAAAGGTTTAAGACTTCAAGAAATGTTAGATCTGTCAACTGCACAGGAATCCTTCCCGTAAGCATATTTGAAGACATATCTAATGACTCTAGATTGGTTAAAAACCTTAATGATGATTGGATATGGCCCGTAAGGAAATTGTGAGAGAGGTTAAGCTGTTGAAGTCCTTTAAGCTTTCCAATTGGTTCTGGAATCTCACCGGTGAAACTGTTACTTGATAAATCAAGTACTCTGAGGAAACTTTGGATTTTCACAAACTCAATTTCAAACCCTTTCCATGTCATTTTTATTGAATAGGTGTACCTAGAGTAATTTCTTGTCGTCATGTAAATCTTATCTAGATCGACACTAATCATTGCTTCAAGACTATTGAAAAGCTCTTCTGGCAATGGTCCACTCAAATTATTTTCAGAGAGGTCAAGAATATGTAATTTGGAGAAGGAATTAAAAGTAATCGGACCCTTCATAAAACCTTGGAGTTTATTGGATTTTAGAACAAGAATCTTTAGCTCTGGAAGCATTTCTAGGAAATATGGGAATGTATCCTCAATCTTATTGTTTCCAAGATTAAGAAACTCCAGCATTGTGCACTTGACAATAGACAACGGTATTTTCCCTTCTAATTCATTGCCATTGAGGTTGAGATATTCCAAGTTACTTCCCTCTGAAAAAGTTGATGGAATAGTGCCTCGGAGATTGTTCATACCTAGATGCAAAACTAAGAGTCTGTTGCTGAAGTTTCCCAAACATTGTGGTGCAGAACCACTCAAGTTATTGCTGGAAAGGTCCAGGACTCGAAGGAATTTTAACTTGCAAATTGAAGAAGGAACCTCCCATGTCAATTTACTGTTGGATGCAAGAATAAGAATTACCAAGTTCTCTTGTTTGAAAATTGAACTTGGGATTGGACCATGCAAGGAGTTACTGCTCAAATCAAGGTATTGCAATGAATTGTGTTGGAATTCATCTATATTGCCTATGAATTGATTATTATGAAGGTCCAAATTCAATAAAGAAGGGAGAGCAAATAAAAAGGATGGTATCGTCCCATTGAGTTGATTTTTTGATAAATCTAAATGTGCGAGCAGGGTTAGGTTAGCGAAAGAATCTGGAATCTGACCCATAAAATTATTGGAACTGAGATCCAAGTAACGAAGCTGAAGGTTTCCAAATGAAGATGGAATCTGACCACTAAAATTGTTGTTTGTGAGGTCTAACTGAAAGAGCCGTGTAAGATTACCAAACAGAGCTAGTTTTGACCCAACAATGATACAATTACTAAGTAACATATACTCTAACGACTTTAAATTTCTGATGGAGTCATTTTCTAGATAAATTGAAATTTTTGTATCAGAAAGGTCCAACAGCCAGAGGACATTACTCACATTGGAGGAAGGAAAAGAGCCAGTGAGGCCTTCATTGTCTCGCAGAATGAGTAATTCAAGGTTTGGTAGGAGAAAGATATTACCCGGGATTTTCCCTTGCAAACCACAATCCCCAAGGTAAAGAGATGACAAAGAAGAGGACAGATTCGTCAAGGAATTAGGTGCAACCAAAGACATATTTACAGAACTCAAATCGAGGTCTCTTAGCTTGGTTAGGTTTCGAACAAGCTTGTCAAAAGAAACTGGTTCTACACTTAGATGGTTGTTTCCAGAGAGATCAAGAGAAATCAATTTAGAGAGACGGGAGACTTCTAATGGAACTTGGCCTGCGAAATTGGAAGAATTTAGATTAAGATGTGTGAGATTGGAAAAATGCCCAAATCGAGAAGAAATATGGGAGGAGTTGAAATCATTAAAAGAGAGATCGAGCTTCTGAAGATGATGAAGAGAGAAGAGAGAATTATAGGAATGGAGGGTGCCATAAAGCATGCTGCAAGAGAGGTTCAGTCCAGTGACTTGCCCGGTTTTCATATCACAAGTGACCCCATCCCACAAGCAGCAATCTGTACTGTCTTTCCATGACTCTGTTTTTGGAAAGGGATATTGACAATAGTAGCGCTCCCAATAAGCAGAACTATGAATGGGAAAGGATTGTTTGAATTGCAGCAGAGAAAGACTTTGGTGATGAGCACACAAATGATTAGAAGAGGAGTAATTTGAGGAGAATGATGATGAAATTGTTGTATGAAAATGGAAGAGAAACAAAATGGAACAGAGAAATTGAGTGAGGGATAATGAAAACTTCATGTTGGCTCTTCAGGATTCAAAGTATATTTGGAATGCTGAACGATTGGGGAGAGATGAGAAATAAAGAAAGGCACCATTAGTAGTATTTATAGACAAACCAATCTTAGATTCTTCTGTTCGTTCAGTTTCTGTAGTAAAAAAAAATAAAAACAAAAAAACAAAAAAAAGAACAACCTTGAGTCCTAACGACTTGGTCTGTTCTTTTTCTTGACCCCAAAGTCATTTTATATATAAAAACAAATTGTGTAAGAAATGAAATTTCTTGAGCGCTAACAACTTAGTGCAGAGATGTTTTTCTATACTGTATTTAGCAATGAAATTTCTGCGAAGCTTGCCTTGACCATCAACAAGATTAAGTAACCAATAAATTCATTCAGCGAATATTTCCACACGAGGAGAAGTCCCTTAATAAGTTAATTCACTAACACAAGTGCTGATAAATAAGGTAGTTAATTGTGAAATATTTATAGTAAGAAAAAGAAAAATTGTAAATGGTGACAGCTTAATTTGAATGTTCAGAGATGTTTTTCCAAATTGTATTTAGCAATGAGATTTATGCGAAGATTGCTTTGCCCACTAAAATATAATTTCCAAGAAATTCAAAGCCACAAAATCGGAAGAAAACTTGTTAATAATTTACGATCGTAGTTTACTCACGGCTTAAGCAAGGGGGCATGCAGAGTTAAAGAGTCATCCTCACCTTCTTATGTCCACTTCAATCCAGTCTCCAGTCAACACGTTCTTTATATACATTTAAGTTTTTTATTGAACAGTTGCTAGAAAACTGACAAACAATGGAGAATTAATGGAGTTTGAAGGTTCTTTACCTCCAAGTCTTCCATCGGAAATTGGATGGTAACCAAGGCAGAGTAATAATTACGCCAAGCAATGGAGCACTAATGATTTTGCACACATATATATTGATTTTCACGACCCAAAAAGTCTTTTTTAATTATCCAAAAGTTCTTATCAACTTTTCCTGTGTACTTGGTTGGTAATGTGAATGATCAGTGTAATTTTATTAAATATTTTTTTATTATAAATATATTAAAATGATATTTTTTTTTTTACATTAACACATCACAATTATAAAAAAATATTTAATAAAAATACACTGATCATTCACATTACCAACCAAGTACACAGGAAAATGTTGATGCATCTTCAGAGTAAATTAACGCTCAAGCCAACCCGGCTACTTTATGTACACTACTTGTTTCCTTTGCACCAGACTAATATCAATAATAATAATTTAAAAAAAAAACATCTTCTTTAAAAATTAAACCTTTTTACTTAATAAGAAAAGGAAATCCATACATTAACCATTCCGGAATTTTTAAAAATTAAAACCTTTTACTTATTAAAAAAACGAAAAGTTGTTTAAATACTTTTAACAATAAATTAAGAAAATATCAATGATAATGATTATAAAAGTAATAATTAAAAAAAGAAAGATTACTTTGGACGAGGTATAGGCAAGAAGTTTGGCGGAGAGGTTTTTATTTTTGTTTTCATCATTTTATTTTTAATTTCATCCTTAAATTTCTTTTACCAGTTGGTCATATTCTTTCAACAAACCAAGTTAACTAGATCAAGAAGTTCCACACATTCTTTGTACACTACTGAACAATCTAAATAAATGCATCAATGAAAAATCCCCATTCTTTGCTATTTCATTATTACAAGTATTGTTGATATGTTTTTTAGTAGAAAAAATTACTCAAACCATGTAAGAGTTGATTTGATATGACTCTATCAACTTGACGGATTCAAAAATAACTTGGACAACCATTAAAAACATAGTTTAACTAAAAACAATTTTAAAACGACATTTTTTTTTGTAAAATATTGAGACAAAAACATATTGAATCATGATACCAAGATAACCCTATAGAAAATAAATTTAAATAAATTATGAAATTCAATTTCCAATCAACACAATAATTTGGGTAATCTCCAGTATGAGGGAGGTGTTGTCGAAAGTTTTTTTAAATAATCAAATTTGATTATGTAATTATTCGTTCATTTTGTATAGATGCATAGAACAAAATCAACAGCACGTCGTGAGCATATGGTTGCAGCTAATTCTTCTAGCTACGAGGATGAGTTGTCCTTAGGTGCCGATCAAGAAGAGGCACCTGCGCCAACTTGCGATGTTGCCTCTTCCAAAGCAGTTCCACAGCGCAGAGGCGGTGTGACTTCACAGTGAGGTCAATTCACCCGCAAGTACGAGGCACATTGGAAGAACGAACTTTTAATGTAAGTTTGTTTTTGTTTTAGTTTACACACACACACACACTTATAACACAATTTGTGAACAACTAATTAATATGTCATAATTTTATTTATTTTTAGGTTCACAAACATTGAGGCCACCCATCGGTGTTTAAATCATTGATGGAGATTCCTTTATTTCAATGCAGTTGTCGCACCCCAAAAAAAAATAATAAAAAAAAGTTTGATTTTTGCGACATTCGACTGACGACTTTCGTTTTATTCTGTTTTGCTGATTTGGTTCTTTGGAGTCGCCACCTAGTATTTTGGTCACTAGGAACCTAACTGGCCTTTCAGAGATTCTAAGGCAAGGGACTGGTTGCGTAAAGGGAAGGTATTAGCACCCCTAGTACGCCCTACCTAAGGTAAGCTGCTTGGTGTTTGGTTTGCTCTATAGCTGCTATGGTGTAGGTATTTTCTAGGCTCGTCAATTGATTTTGGATAGAAATCTAAGGAGATTCCATGTGCTTTGAAAGCTCATTTTTCCCTTAGTATTTCAAAAGTTTGTGACTCATAAATCGTGGAGAAAAAAAATTAAATTAATTTTGAAATGTCCTCGATTATAATCAAGGCTTCTTTCAAGAATTGTGTGCGGATTTATTATTCCCGATAATATTTTGGATATTCATCCCTTTAAGGATTTCTTTATCCAAACATTAGCGGTAAATAATAAATAAATTCCTTTTCCCAAAATAAGATTTTTATAGTTTTTTGAATATTGGCCAATACCCTTTGGAATTTTACAAACACGTTGTAAAATCCAGAAATGCAAGAAAATAATTTGTGTTTAAGAAATCTATGCGAAAACACACTTTCAAAGCTTCCAATATATTTGTTTTATAGAAAAGAATATTCAAAACATGTTAGAGTATTGGCCGTATGCAACACGCAAGAAAAATATTTTTTTTTTAAACAATATTTTTTTTTGACGAAATCAGGTATTTTTAATACTGAATTTGTATCTCCACAAAAGAAAAATACAAACTAATATTAAGTCATAAACAAAAAATATGCGGAAAAATCCACAATATTTTTTAGGAATTTTAGAAATTTTTGAAAGCAAAAAAAAAAATTATCTTTGGAAAATTTCGGGTGCTACGACGAAAATCAGATATTTTAAATACTGAATTTATACCTTCATAGTATATAAAAAAAAACAAACCCCCCTTAAAAATATATATACATGAAAGAAAAATAACAATATTTTTTTTTAGATTTTTTTTAGATTTTTTACAAATATTTTATATATATAACATATACACATATACACATATATATATAATATAATAATATAATATAATTATATATTAATTATTAAGGGGCTGGGCCGGCCCAACTGACTGGGCCGGGCTCAGCCCCACAGTGACTGGGCCGGCCCAACTGACTGGGCCGACCTCGGCCCAGGAAAGGTTACTGGGCCGACCTCGGCCCAGCAGGCACTGGGCCGAACGCGGCCCAGAAGGTACTGGGCCGAACTCGGCCCAGAAACTAATTAACCTCGGTCTGGGCCGGACCCGGCCCAGACCGCCGGACTGGGCTAGATCCCTCTGGCCCGTCCACATAACTCTGGGCCAGACACAATCTGGCCCAGAGAAAAAAAAAGAAAGCACGGGGGGGGAATTAATTTCCCCCCCCCGCCTCCTGCATGCAGAACGATTCTGCATGCAGGAGGCAAAACATATATATATATTAACAGAAAAAATGCAGGGGGAGGAGAGGAGGCGTACCTGGTACTGGCGGAGCTGCGGTGGTGGTGGCAGTGTCCTCGCTTCACGGACGACGGCTTCTCTCTCCTCTGTTACAGGGTTTCTCTCTCTTCCTCTCTCTCTTCGTTTTTTTTTTTGTTTCGGGGTTCCTCTCTTTCTCTCTTTTTTTTTTTCGTTTTATTCTTTTCTCTTCCCCTCTATCTCGCTGGTTCTATCTCTCTCTTCGGCCTCGTCTCTCTCTTCGGTCTTCCTTTCTCTCCTCTCGGCCTCTCTCTATTTATAAGCAAAAAGGAAACGGCGTGCCTTCGTTAGTGCGCCTTCAATCACGCAACGGCTGGTCGGCCATTCTTGCTTTCGGTGGTGGTGGTGGGGACGAGGAGAGAGAGGCGGGAAGTTTTGAAATTTTTCCTTTTTTTTCTTTCGTTTCTGTTCTGTTGAAACGGGGGAGGAGGAAGATGAACAGTGTCGTTCAAAACGACACCGTTCTGATTTTTATATATATATATATATATATATGAAACGGCGTCGTTTTGGGTAAAACGCGCCGTTTCATTTAAACGGCTAAACTTCAAATCGGTCCTCCAAATTCGGTCCCCGTCCCTCTTGTTGGCCGCCTTTTTCACTTTGGTCCTTGGCCTCTGATTTATGCAATTGAGCCCCTAATTGATCAATAAACTTCCAATCTCTTCAATTAAGCCCCTGAAACAAAAATTAGCAGCCCCTCCATTTACGCGCCTCTTCCAATTTGGTCCCTGGTTTCGGATTTTCACAATTAAGTCCCTAATTGGCCCTTAAACTTCAATTTTTATGCAATTGAGCCCCTGATTTGACCCAAAAAAATTCCTAAAAAATATATTTTGGCCCCAGAACTTAAATTTCTCCAAATTAAAGCCCAAATTGACTTAAAAATCAATTTTTCTTGGAATCAAATCTTCTATAAATTCAAATAAAAATCCAATTAAGTCCATAAAAATCCAATTAAGTCCATAAAAATCCAATTAAGCCCATAAAAATCCAAATTTGGGCTTTTCTCCCTAAAATTCAAATTTTTCTTCTCAATAGGGCTTTCATCCTTCAAGAATATACTGTCAAAAATTCAATCCTTGTATTTTTAAATTCCTTGACCAATTTTCTGACTATTTTCCGAGCGTTTCTGCCTCCTGTTATTTTTCTAACCTCTTTTAGCTATTTATTTTATTTTTCATGGGGACCCAAAAATGGGTTACAACAGATGCCCCCTCTTTATAATACTTACGGAGCATGGGTTTTGCGCAGTAAGTGTTATAAAGATAAACCCAAAACGGAACTCCCGAAACTGATCTGGTTGAAGCTTGATTGATCTGAAACTTTGTCCTTTATAACAATCCTCCTTAGCCCCAAAAAACCATGATCGAAACTTAGTCATCTCGAGATCCTTATCCAGCGATCCTCTGAATTCTTATTTTAGTTTGATCAACATGGAAATCCATCCGAGATCCTATCTAGTGATCTTCTTTAACCTGGAATCCCATCCGGCGATTCCTTTACTCATAACCAATACAAAAAATGTGTGTGTGGTCTCATTATGATGGGTGACCTGCCCGAGTGGAAAAGAGAAAGAGTGGTCTCATTCTTTGGGTGACCTACCCAGGGGAAAGAAATGGCCTCATTATAATGGGTGACCTACCCAGGTAAAAAAAATGGAGAATGGTCTCATTCTTATGGGTGACCTACCCAGAAAATATGGTCTTATTATGATGGGTGACCTACCCCGAAAAAGGAAGAGTGGTCTCATTCTTATGGGTGACCTACCCAGGGGAGGAATGGCCTCATTCTTATGGGTGACCTACCCAGATAAAAAAAAAAAATGGAGAATGGTCTCATTCTTATGGGTGACCTACCCAGAAAATATGGTCTCATTGTGATGGGTGACCTACCCAGAAAAAGGAAGAGTGGTCTCATTCTTTGGGTGACCTACCCAGGGGAAGGAATGGCCTCATTCTTATGGGTGACCTACCCAGATAAACAAAAAAATGGAGAATGGTCTCATTCTTATGGGTGACCTACCCAGAAAAGTATGGTCTCATTGTGATGGGTGACCTGCCCAAGGAAAAATGTGAAGAGTGGTCTCATTCTTTGGGTGACCTACCCAGATAAAAAATATGGAGAAAATGGTTGCGTTGTAATGGGTGACCTACCCAGAAAAATGTTGGTGAGGGCTCAAAGGCGCACTCGAAAAGAGGTAGGGTTTAGAAAACGCACTACCCGAGAAGTGAGGGTTCAAACAGCGCACTCGAAAAGAGGTAGGGTTAGAAAACGCACTTCCTGAGAAATGGTGATGAAATCCCGATCTGACAAATGTTGAAAGCAATATATTATGGTTAATATGCATGTATGTTTTTGTTACCTATCTTGGAAACATAGGTCCCCCTTTCGTTGTAAGCCTCTTTGCTCTTGTTTCAAGCTTTTCTCATGAACCGAAATATCCTTCATGTCCTTTTAGTGAAGAGATCTTTGGTTCCTTATGGGGCCCTTTCTTGCTCCATTGAGTTTTGCGTCAAAGGAAAAAATTGGTTTTGTTCCTGAAAACTAAAACTTTTAATATAATTAGCAGATTTTATAAAAGATGCCTTTTTTAGAAGTTTTTATTATGATATCCCTTTTGGGCTTGGGTTTACTATGGACCCTTATGTGCATTTCGTGCACCTTTTGCCCCCTAGTGTGATGTGCAAGTAGATTTGATTTGGTTCACCAATTGATGGAGTCATCCTCTTAGTCATGCCAAAAAAAAGTTCTTTTGAGAAAAAATGCTATGAGATCATGTGTTATATAAAAGGACTCTTTACAAAGAGAATTCATGGCCGAAATTTATTTTTATTGACCGGGAAATTACGAAATACATCAAGCGTAGTATTTCTTTACAGAGTCAGAATTCACAGGCCTAGCTAGATCTTCTCCATCCATTCTAGACAGTAACAAAGCTCCTCCTGAGAATGCTTTCCTTACCACGTACGGCCCCTCATAGTTAGGTGCCCATTTACTCTGATCTTCTCCAGGTAAAGGTAATATTTTCTTTAGTACAAGATCTCCTTCGTGGAATCCCCGAGGTCGAACCTTTTTGTCATAGGATTTAGCCATCCTTCTTTGGTAGAGTTGATGATGACAGATCGCAGCTATCCTCTTTTCACTGATCAGATTCAACTGTTCATATCTAACCTTTGCCCATTCTACCTCTTCCAGCTCAGAGTCTAACAACACTCTTAATGATGGGATTTCCACTTCTAAAGGCATCACCGCCTCCATTCCATATACCAACATGTACGGGGTGGCTCCTGTTGAGGTTCGAACTGCAGTGCGATATGCATGAAGGGCAAATGGCAACATCTCATGCCAATCCTTATAGGTGACTACCATCTTCTGAATAATCTTTTTGACATTCTTGTTAGCAGCTTCTACCGCACCATTCATCTTTGGTCTATATGGCGAAGAATTGGAATGCTTGATTTTCCATTTAGTGCAGAGCTCTATTATCATCTTGCCGTTGAAATTCTGGGCGTTATCAGTTATAATCTTTTCCGGTGGACCATACCGACATATCAAATCTCTCTTAATAAATTTCTTCACCACTTTTTGCGTCACATGAGCAAATGACCCAGCTTCTACCCATTTTGTGAAGTAGTCGATAGCCACGAGAATAAACCTATGACCATTGCTGGCTTTTGGGTTTACTGGTCCAATTACATCAATTTCCCACATCGCGAAAGGCCATGGAGATGTTAAATTAAACAGAGGAGCCGGAGGAGCATTGATTTTGTCACTGTATACTTGGCACTTATGACATTTCCGGACATAATCGATACAATCCTTCTCTAATGTCATCCAAAAGTACCCGGCTCTTTGTATCTTCCTGGCCATCATATGTCCACTAGCATGAGTTGAACAAATCCCTTCATGGACTTCCCGTACTGTGCTTTTTGCCTCAAATTCATTCAAACATCTCAACAAAGTCCCGTTAGATGATTTCTTATACAAAATCTCCCCATCAAGATAAAAATCCATTGCCAACCTTCTCAAGGTCTTCTTGTCGATCTTGGATGCCCCCATGGGATATGCCTGGTTTTGGATGAGATTCTTGATATCATAGTACCATGGGTTTCCATCCACTTCTCTTTCGACTGAGTAACAATGAGCGGGGTTATTTCTGATATTAATGTGTACTGGCTGTACCTTGTGCCCAAAGTCTATCTTGGCCATAGATGCTAGTGTGGCCAAAGCATCTGCAAACTGGTTCCCTTCCCTTCCCAGATGGGTGAACTCTATTTCCTCAAATTCTTTAGCCAGCTTAGACAGGTATTCTTGGTAAGGCCTTAACTTCTCTTCTTTGGTTTGCCATTCTCCTTTTACTTGGCAAATGATCAACATTGAGTCTCCATACACATCTATCTTTTTGATGTTCATCTCTAATGCAGCCTCTAAACCAAGAATGCAAGCTTCATACTCAGCCGTGTTGTTGGTGCACCCAAACTGCAGCTTAACTGAAACCGGATACTGCTTCTTATCAGGAGAGTTCATCACTGCCCCCGCTCCGTTACCACATACATTTACAGCACCATCAAAGTACATAACCCACCAATCTGATTTTTCTTCCTCGATTGCAAACACATCTTCATCAGGAAAGTCAAAGTTTAACGGCTCATAATCTTCCATAGCATGGTCAGCCAGGTGATCGGCAATAACACTCCCTTTCACGGCTTTCCTTGTCATATACACTATGTCATACTCAGCCAAAAGAACTTGCCATCTTGCAATTCGGCTAGATAGATAAGGTTTCTCACAAATGTACCTTAATGGGTCTAACTTGGAAATTAACCATGTAGTGTGATACAACATGTACTGACGTAATCTCTTTGTAGCCCATGCTAGTGCGCAGCACAACTTCTCAACCACAGTATACCTAGACTCATATTCTGTGAACTTCTTGCTTAGGTAATAAATTGCCCTTTCCTTCCTTCCGGTTTCATCATGTTGCCCAAGCACACATCCCATTGCTGTTTCGGTTACTGTTAGGTATAAAATCAATGGCCTTTCTGGTACGGGAGGAACAAGCAGAGGTGGATTTAGCAAGTACTGCTTGATTTTCTCAAAAGCTTTATCACACTCTTCATTCCATATTCCAGGGTTCTTCTTCCTCAACAAACGAAAGATCGGGTCACAAGTCGCGGTTAAATGGGATATAAACCGAGCGATGTAATTCAACCTTCCTAAGAAACCTCTCACCTCCTTCTCAGTCTTGGGGGGTGGCATAGATTGAATAGCTTTTACTTTTTCAGGATCCACTTCTATCCCTTTGTCACTCACAACAAATCCCAACAGCTTACCGGATTTTACCCCGAATGAACACTTCGCTGGGTTAAGCCTCAACTTATATTTCCTTAATCTTTCAAATAATTTCTTCAATACTTGGACATGATTCTCTCCCTCTTTAGATTTAGCAACCATGTCATCCACGTATACTTCAATCTCCTTGTGCATCATGTCGTGAAACAAAGTCACCATAGCCCTTTGGTAAGTGGCCCCGGCATTCTTTAAACCAAATGGCATGACTTTGTAGCAAAAGGTTCCCCATGGTGTTATAAAGGTTGTCTTCTCCCTATCCTCTGGCGCCATTCTTATCTGATTGTAGCCTGAAAACCCATCCATGAAGGAATATGTGGAACTACGTGCTGCATTATCAACTAACATATCTATGTGTGGTAAAGGGAAGTTATCTTTAGGGCTAGCCCGGTTTAAGTCCCTAAAGTCCACGCAAACTCTGATTTTACCTTCCTTTTTGGGTACCACCACTATGTTTGACACCCATTGTGGATACTTCACTACTTCCAAAAAACCAGCGTCCCATTGTTTTTCAATTTCCGCCTTTACTTTGATTAAGACCTCCGGATGAGTTCTCCTTAACTTCTGCTTAATCGGCTTGCATCCTTCCATCAGTGGTATTCTATGCACTACAATGTCCGTATCCAGACCAGGCAAAGACATCCACATAATCCTTGAGCAGTGCAATCAACTCTTGCTTTGCTTCGGGGGTGATCAAAGTCCCTATCTTCAGCTCTCGCTTGATTTCTTCATTGCCTACATTTATGGTTTCAAGTTCCTCTTTAGCGGGCCTCCAAGCCTGTTCGTGTTGTTCTATTAATTTTGTGAATTCCCATATGTTTTCCTCCTCCCATTCCTCATCTTCTACAGCCACTACGTATTCTTTAAATTTTGGCCATTCATTCTCAATGTAAAGTGCAGGTGTTGTTGTGGAGGATCCACTTTCAGGGTTCCTGAAAGCGGAAAGTGATGTGTAAATGCATAGTAAGATATCAAGATGAATTTTGAAAATGCATGATCTCATTGAAAATAAAAGATTGGCTCACAACAAAAATAAAATCCCATTGACATCTTGAGCCTCGATTGTCAATAAAAAAAAGAACAGAAAAGAAAGGCAAACAACATAGATAAAAATATAATCCAACCATCATTGTTGATTACATTTTAAAAACCAATGGAGCTTCTTGGGTCTCCCAATTCTGGAACTTTTCCCCTTCGGCTAGCTTCCGGACAAAAGTCTTGACGGTGACTTCTTCCAAAGTGTGGATGGTCAATTGTGGCATCTCTTCAATCCTCCTTTCGGACTCGATTTTCTCAGCAATGTCCTTGACTTGATTTTCCTCCAGAGTGTTTATGTTCATTGAAGAAAGATTTTGAAAGAGGTCTCCATGTCCCCCATCAGGTTGTATCACATATGCGGCCTTTGGAAATGAAATCCTGATTGGAGGGATGGCTAAGTTTTCTTCTACAGGCTTCCTTCCTTCCATCCTAGCCATTCTCTTCTCCCTTCTTGCACCAGCAGCTCGTTTATAATCCTCTTTCTTGGGCTTATATCCAAGCCCAAACCTCTGTTCTGCAGCTTTCAATTTGATTATACCCCTCCATTCAGGCCTTCTTTGCTCCATATCATATGGGAAAGGAATCTTGTTTTTCAAAAAGATTTTAGCTGCCATTTTAGTGGCTTCAGAGATTTCTGGCTTCCTCAACACAGTGTTCTCGGGCACCCACTCGGTATTCACAATCTCAAATGCATGAAGGTTTCCGTCCCTACAATCTTCTGCTTCAATGAATGGAACCGCCACATTTCTCACCATCGATATAGTCTCCTCAGCCTTAACAGTAACCAGGACACCGTTGGCAATGTACTTTAAACATTGATGTAGCGAAGAGGTGACAGCTCCCGCAGAATGTATCCATGGCCTCCCTAACAACATGCTATAGGAAGGGTGGATATCCATTACTTGAAGGGTTACTAGAAAGACTTGTGGACCCACAGCTAGTTCAACATCAATTGACCCTACAACTGGCCTTGATGAGCCATCATACGCTCTCGCCGTTATCACACTGGGTTGCATATGTGAGGGATCTATCGGCATTTCATCTAGCACATGCCTTGGTAGCACATTCAGGGCCGAGCCGTTATCAATGAGAACTTTGCCGACGAGACAATCCTTGCATCGGACCGTGACATACAAGGGCTTGTTATGTCCGGTTCCTTCAGCGTCAAGTTCATCTTCCGTGAAATACAAGTAATTGGCAGCATGAATCCTCCCTACTAGATGTTCCATAGTCTTTTGCTCGATATCTTGGGGCACATAAGCCTCATTCAATACTTTTTGCAAAGCATTACGATGTGGCTCCGAGTTGAGTATTAAAGACATGATGGAGATCTTAGCAGGGGTTTTCTTCAACTGATCCACTATACTGTACTCACTATGCTTCATTAGTTTCAAGAACTCGTTTGTTTCTTCCTCGGTCACAGGTTTATTTACCTCAAACTCTTTATCGAGGTCCAGCACCTCCTTGCCTTTAGCCTTTCTTTGTCTTTCTAGCTCTTCAGGTGTGTAACAACGACCACTCCGAGTTAGCCCACTTATCTCCGTTCGGAACAGAGGCAAAGGAGTTTCAACATTCGAGGTATAACCATAATCTCCAGGCATCGCTCCATAGTTTACTTTGCTTGCATAGGAGGGCCTAGTTAATACCAGTTTTGAGCGACCATTAGCTGTTGATTGGATTCTACATTTCTCTATCATCCCTACCTCTTCATTGTCACTTACGTCCTCAATCCTCAACTCTCCCAGAGTTAGCATTCTTGCAACTTTTTTATGAAATTCACTGCATTCATCAATGTGATGCCCTTCCTTTTTATGGAAAGTGCAAAAGTTACTTTCCCTTGTGCAGTACTCAGTCGTTTCTTCCAACTGTCCAGACTGTACCAACATCAAGTATAGCTTGGCCATGGTCACTTTCAACACCCTCTTTTTGTTACCAATCTCCATGGTATTCACTCCTCCCCTACCATCAACATGCTTAGGTAAAGGGTTGGAATTCTGATTTGGCGAATCCTCAAAAGTGACCCATCCCACTTTGATTAGTTGCAACACCTTTCTTTTAAAAGCGAAGCAAGACTCAATGCTATGGCCTGCGTGACCAGCATGGTATTCACAAGTTACCTCGGGGTTGTACCAGGCAGGGAAAGGTGGCTGCATAGGTGGTATGGGTAGGGGAGCTATCTGCCCAATACTCAACAGCTTGGCATACAACTCTTTTAAGGTTATGGGTAGAGGAGGTAGTTGTTCTTCTGACGGTTGCTTATCTCTCCTTTGGTAATTGTTGTGGTTATTTGCAGGGAATTTTATTTGATTGGGTTGGTTTGGAGTGGGGGGTTTGGAAAAGTTAATACTAGTGACTCGGGGGGTAGGTATTTGGTAGTTTTTGCTTCTTCTTTCTAGGTTGTTCACCTCAATTTCTTTCTTCCTTCCAATGAAACCTCTCTTCTCTAGAGGTTCTGCTATTCTCCCGCTTCGGATCCCTTGTTCAATCCTCTCGGCGATCCGCACGACATCATAGAAATGTTGTGCTGAACTACCCATAAGGTGTTCATAGTATGGAGCCCTGAAAGTATTGGCAAACAAAGTCACCATTTCTGTCTCTATCAGCGGAGGTTGCACATTGATAGCTTGGTCTCGCCACCTTTGAGCATAAGCCCTCACAGACTCTTGACTTCCTTTCTCCATGCTGATCAGACTGGTCCTATCAGGAGCAATCTCTAGGTTAAACTTGTATTGCTTCAAGAAAGCGTCCGCCAAGTCTGTCCACTTCCTGATCCTAATATTGTCTAACCTCATATACCAACTGAGGGCCGATCCGGTCAGACTATCCTGGAAGAAGTATATTAACATTTTGTCGTCGTGGATAACCTCTGCCATTTTGTTATAGTAGGAGCGGAGATGGGTCTTCGGGCATTCCATCCCAGTATACTTAACAAATTCCGGCACTCTGAACTTTTTTGGAATGACAATATTAGGTACTAAACATACCTCAGCGGCCCTAATTGGGTCAAACAAATCATTTCCTTCAATTGCCCTTAGCCTCTCTTCTAGGGCAGTCCACTTATCATCTCCTTCATGATTAGAGAATTTAAAGTCATGTGGATCTTCGTTTGTTAAATCCATTGTAATAGGGATTTGGATGGGCCGAGCAGGACTCTGCTTAGTTGGTGTGTTTGCCCCTATGTTTATAGGTGCGACAGGAATTTGAGATGCTGCTGGTGCTTCATTAGGTTGAGTAGATGTTCCCGCTCCATCTCTGACTCTTAATAATTGCTCTAACATACTGGTTAGGTGCGCCACATCATTCCGAACTCCTTCTAGTTCTCTTTGGTACTGAGATTCCGGTTGTGACCTTCCTTCGTTTTCCATTCTTGCTCTTTGCCGACTGTAGTGGACTTTGGAAGGGGGACCTATGTTTCACGATCTGGCGTGGAGGCGACCGTTGGGGGAGCTGCGGTGTCGTGGCCTCGAGGACGGCGGCGCTGTGGTGTTGCTGCGGCGGAGAGAAAAGATTTCCTTCCTTCCCCTCTTCTTTTCCTTCCTTTCTCTTTGTTTTATGTTTTCTTTTCTTTTTGTTTTTTGTTTTATTCTTTTCTCTTCTCCTCTATCTCGCTGGTTCTTTCTCTCTCTTCTGTCTCGTCTCTCTCTTTTTTCTTCTCTCTCTCCTCTCGGCCTCTCTCTATTTATAAGCAAAAAGGAAACGGTTAGTGCGCCTTCAATCACGCAACGGCTGGTCGGCCACTCTTGCTTTCGGTGGTGGTGGTGGGGGCGAGGAGAGAGAGAGAGAGGCGGGAAGTTTTGAAAAAAAGAAAAAAATGGCTTTGTCTCTGTTTCCGCGGGGGGAAAGGAAGAAGACGAACAGTGTCGTTCAAAACGACACCGTTCTGTCTTCTTTTTATATATATATATATATATATATATATATATATATATGAAACGGCGTCGTTTTGGATAAAACGCGCCGTTTCATTTAAACGGGTCAAACTTCAAATCAGTCCTCCAAATCGGTCCCTGCCCCTCTTGTTGGCCGCCTTTTTCATTTTGGTCCTTGGCATCTGATTTATGCAATTTAGCCCTCAATTGATTAATAAACTTTCAATTTCTTCAATTAGGCCCCTGAACCGAAAAAATAGCAGCCCCTCCATTTACGCGCCTCTTTCAATTTGGTCCCTGGTTTCGGATTTTCTTAATTAAATCCCTAATTGGCCCTTAAACTTCAATATTTATGCAATTAAGCCCCTGATTTGACCCAATAAATTCCTAAAAAATATATTTTGGCCCCAGAACTTAAATTTCTCCAAATTACAGCCCAAATTGACTTAAAAATTAATTTTTCTTGCAATCAAATCTTCTATAAATTCAAATAAAAATCCAATTAAGTCCATAAAAATCCAAATTTGGGCTTTTCTCCTCAAAATTCAAATTTTTCTTCTCAATAAGGCTTTCATCCTTCAAGAATATACTGTCAAAAATTCAATCCTTGTATTTTTAAATTCCTTGACCAATTTTCTGACTGTTTTCCGGGCGCTTCTGCCTCTGGTTATTTTTCTAACCTCTTTTGGCTATTTATTTTATTTTTCAGGGGGACCCAAAAATGGGTTACAACATCTCTCTTCGGTCTTCCTTTCTCTCCTCTCGGCCTCTCTCTATTTATAAGCAAAAAGGAAACGGCGTGCCTTCGTTAGTGCGCCTTCAATCACGCAACGGCTGGTCGGCCATTCTTGCTTTCGGTGGTGGTGGTGGGGACGAGGAGAGAGAGGCGGGAAGTTTTGAAATTTTTCCTTTTTTTTCTTTCGTTTCTGTTCTGTTGAAACGGGGGAGGAGGAAGATGAACAGTGTCGTTCAAAACGACACCGTTCTGATTTTTTTATTTTTTTATTTTTTATATATATATATATATGAAACGGCGTCGTTTTGGGTAAAACGCGCCGTTTCATTTAAATGGCTAAACTTCAAATCGGTCCTCCAAATTCGGTCCCCGTCCCTCTTGTTGGCCGCCTTTTTCACTTTGGTCCTTGGCCTCTGATTTATGCAATTGAGCCCCTAATTGATCAATAAACTTCCAATCTCTTCAATTAAGCCCCTGAAACAAAAATTAGCAGCCCCTCCATTTACGCGCCTCTTCCAATTTGGTCCCTGGTTTCGGATTTTCACAATTAAGTCCCTAATTGGCCCTTAAACTTCAATTTTTATGCAATTGAGCCCCTGATTTGACCCAAAAAAATTCCTAAAAAATATATTTTGGCCCCAGAACTTAAATTTCTCCAAATTAAGGCCCAAATTGACTTAAAAATCAATTTTTCTTGGAATCAAATCTTCTATAAATTCAAATAAAAATCCAATTAAGTCCATAAAAATCCAATTAAGTCCATAAAAATCCAATTAAGCCCATAAAAATCCAAATTTGGGCTTTTCTCCCTAAAATTCAAATTTTTCTTCTCAATAGGGCTTTCATCCTTCAAGAATATACTGTCAAAAATTCAATCCTTGTATTTTTAAATTCCTTCTGACTATTTTCCGAGCGTTTCTGCCTCCTGTTATTTTTCTAACCTCTTTTAGCTATTTATTTTATTTTTCATGGGGACCCAAAAATGGGTTACAACAGCAGTCAGGTTTCCAGACATCCTGATTGGAAACCTCATATCGATGCATGGTTTCAAAGATTTGAGGTTGGTGTTAACTTCTATTTTTATTTATTTTTAATAAATTATTATTTTTATTTTAAATAAATTATTTATACATAGAACAAATTCGAGTGGGATAGCATTCATGACAATGTTGTGAGGATGTGCAAGAATCACGCGGCAACTAGGTAACATTGAAAACAATACGATATATTTTTTAAAATAATTATGTTTTAAAATCTAATTTGTCATTAACTCATATAAAATTCATTAATGGAAGGAGGTTGCATGACTTTTGGTATGAAGCGCAAAAAAAGCCAAAAAATATGCTGGAGATAACGGTCTACAAGGCTAAAATGATGTGGTGGTTTGGAGGATTTCAAGTTGCCATACATCCTGGAGATATATGGGTGTAATATATCCAGTACGTGACATCTGAGCGGTTCACACGACGCTTACAGTTTGGTGCCGACAAACGGAACCAACAAATTCATTGTTCGGTGACCACACTCACCGGCGGCTCTCTTCCGTTCATTGCACATGCGAAGCGGATGGTAAGATTAATTTTAATGAAATCTATCATTAATTAATTTGTTCTTATTTATAAATATATTTAACTTGCAGCATTTTTTTCTTATAGGCTATGTTTCTTGGACGTGAGTCGAGCCCAATGGAGCTATTTGTGGAAACGCACATGTAGAGTGAAGACCGCCAAAAGGTGGTGCAACAATTCGTCAACACCTGCGCTCAACACTTCGTTGTATGTTCGTTCAATCATTTTATTTTGTAAGTTATTATTTTCTTGAATTGAATATGATGATTTCTTTTTTAATTTTCAGGAGACATATAATAGCTAGTTGAGGGAGAGATACGAGGACAACCCTTCAACTCACCCGGATTTTTGGATGGAGGCAGGATCACCTGGTGGACCCAATAAAAATCAGGTTTATAGACTCTTTAACACTACGGCTGAGAACTTATAGGCAACCAATAATGTTTCAATCGTTGGGAGCTCCCAATCAGTATCGAGAACCCAGTCTGAGGAGATCGTGGCTTTGAAATAACAATATCAACAACTCTCGGCGGATTATAAACAGGTCCATCGTATCATCATGGACATGAGATCACAGATGGGTGGCACGTGTATGCCCTCTTTTTGGCCGTATGGTCCCGAGAATGACCAGCCTTCTCCTTCTCCTCCTCCTCTAGCTCCGCCATTGTTCTAGTTCAATTTTTTTTTTGGAAACACTTTAAAATTGTAATGAATATTTGGATGAATATTGTTTAATTTTATTTTTATATTTTATACAATTTTATTTGCTTAATTAGTTTTTTTACTATTATTCCATGCAATTTTATATTATTTATTCTACACAATTTTATTTTTAAATTCTAACCAACGGATTTACAGATGGAATTATGTCATCAGTATTTTTCAAAGAGTTGAAAAGTATTTACTGCATATGCCATAATCACCGACGTCGTTATTCCATCGGTAATTTACCGATGGAAATACAAACAGAATAATTCTGTCGGTATATTTCTAGCGGGAATTTTTTTTTGAGTGCATTTCTGTCTGTAAAACAATCTGTTTTTTTTTTTTTTTACCGACAGAATTAGTGAAAGAATATAGAATTACCGAAAAATGTATTATGTTGGTGAATTAGTCAATAAAAGTTTTACCGACAAAATGGTAATCTTATGCCGACAAAAATTTTACGTCAGTAAAACTTTTAAATGTTGTAATGTGGAAGCAATGCAATATAAATTTCCAAAATTGACATTTTTGTCTGATGAGAAGTGTTCCTGGGGACATCCACCCCTCTGTGCCTAGTTGGCTTATCATCTCAATAACGATTTGATCTTCCTTCGCATATATTGATAAATTATTGCTGTTATTAGATCGTCCTTCGCATGTATTGATAGATTATTGCTGTTATTATTCACAGGAACAAAGGACTGCATGCCTACTTGAAGGGTTAAACAATTTATATGTTTCTAGAAAAAGAAGCTTTTTATAGTTTAAAAAATAGTAATTCAGGCAAAACTGCAGATATTACGCATCAAGAACATTGCAAGAACAATTCATTGACAAATGGAACTTCTCAGGAAAACAAAGTTCATAATTATTTCAAGGTTCATAACTTGCACTTAAGATTCCTAAAAGATCTTTTTAGGTTGTGTTCGATAAGGGGAAAACTAAAATTTCACCCTTTTTATCAATTAATTTTCCACCCTCTTCTTTCCTTCATGTTCGATACATAGTGATTGAAAGAGAAAAAATATTGAGGACCATAGAAATGGGCTCAAATGTTACTCTTCAAGCATGAAGGGTTAACCGCCTTACCTTTCTTTAAAATGAAGCAATAAGTCTCCCTACATATTTAATTATTTATTTAATTTATTGCTTATTTATGGTTGTATCCCATCTTACATCATTTATTATATTTAAATTCTTAATCTATCCAATTTATATTGTATGGTATTCATTAATATTATTTATAAATCTAATTTATAATAGATCTCATTATAACCCAAATTCTTTTCAATTCTCATCAAACATTTTTAAACACTTCATCTTTTTAACACCTTTTACTTCTTTACACTTCATCATTAATTTTATCACTTCAACATTTTCCTTTAAATGTTTAACTTTATATCAAACACATTAACAATTTTAATGTCCCTATTTTCAATGTTCATTAATTATTGTGTACCATCTCACAAATCACTACGGATTGGAACAATGAGTTTTTTTGATATTTTTAATTTAGTCATCAAACTTTTATTTTGCATATTTGAGCCCAAATTAGCACCTAATTGTGTTTTATTAGGGAGGATTGAATTGAAAAAAAGATGACTGAAATGAAAAACACAAGTAAAATAGGTAACAACTTTAAAATTAGTTTGAAAAGTTCATTTAGTGTCCCATTTTTTTTAGCTATTAGGTAACCGGTTCCTTTAATTTCTAAAAATTTAATTTTGATACCAAACTTTATTTTTCTTATTTTTTTATTCTTTTTTTTGTGAGAGTAGAAAGAGAGCCCCACTAGATTCCCGTGTAGAGAGAGAAAGCTTGTCTTGACACATTTTCCGACCACAAAACATGTTAAAATCGATGTCAACAAAATCCATCAAGTAAGGGTAGTTTTATAGTGGTTGTTTTAAGCCTCAATGTATCCTTAAAAATTAGATTTAGGTCGAGGATGAAATATTTTCTTTGATTTAATTTTGTGGTTTTGGCTGTTTTTTTTTTTTTAGTTTATTAGGTTCATATGTTGGTTCCTTGGTGTTATAGGGGTGATTATAAAGTGTTTAATGGTTGAAATGAATTGAAAAATGTGTTTTGTGAGATATAAAACCCAAAGCCCTGATTTTCCGGCCACCACAACATATTGTATACCACAGTGAACGACGTGTCGTCTATTTTTTTTTTTCAAAAAAATAAAAATGGGAAACCTCTTTAAATAATAATAAAAAAAAAATAGCAGGTCTAGGCAGGCTGGCTTGAACTTGAAAGTCCACACATGTTTGGGCTTTTCTTTTTTTTAATACATTTGTTTTTTATTCTTCTAGTTTTTTAAATAATTTTAAATTTATTTTTTTATTAATACCCTTCTCCGTTTAAGTTCTCCTCCTTAATCGTTATTCCTGGAGAATGTGTACTTCTACAAGCTTTTTGTAGCATGCTGTGGGTGCTTAATCGGAAAATAGTTTTGCATTAGAAAGATATCACTAAATTTGTGAGAAAAGGGAAGGGACAAAACAAATGGATTCCGTATAATCCACATGGCAAAAGCCGTCGAACAAGAGCCACAGGTTCAGATTTCTGGGGGAGATAATGTCAAAAAAATCCACAACGCCTATGGCCCATTACGTATTTCCTAGCATTCAACCACCTCCCAAGGGGAAGAAAGCAAATCAAGCAACTCCTGGTCGTTCGTCGAGCAACTACAGCCAAATTTCTGACTTGAAAGTCCTGCCAAATGGCTGCACTTCCTTCAATCAGTTCACACTCATCTTCATCTTCTTTGTATCCTAATTATCAATCATCACCACTAATTTTCTCTTCAAAGACCACACAGGACCATTGCTCACCCTTCTTCACTATCAGATCAAATGGATCTTCAAGGGGGAGATTATCCTCAAGCACATTTCCAAGAGGCCTAAAAGTCTTAAATGCAGCAACAAAACCTGCAAAATCACCAGGTACTTTGCTCTAACCTAGACTTTATTAATAAGATTGTCCATGGTTTCTGAACAGAAACAATATCACTGATCTCCTAAAGATTGTTTCCAACAAGTCATAGAGTCTTTTCTGTGTTTATCCTCAATCTTGACTCTGAGTGAGTTCTTTTTCGTATCTTTCTTTGGAGAGATTAGCTGAGGAAGATTGGAAGACTAAGAGAGAAGTTCTTCTCCAGAATAAGGTCCCTTTTTCCCTACCGTTGTCTCTCAGACTCGCACGTGCACGCACAGAGAGAGAACTAAGAACCAAAATATTTGTTATTTCCAGGTCAGGAGTGTAGATGTGAAGGAAGCTCTGCGTCTTCAGAAAGAAAACAAGTTTGTGATTCTTGACGTGAGACCAGAAGCAGAATTCAAAGAGGTTAGGGATCTTATCATCATGTCTGAATAAGCAACATCAATCATTAAAATATATTATTTTAATGTATTTTTAATTGAAAAATATTTTTTAAAATTTAATAATTAAAAAAATAAAGATAAAAACCATGGGAATATGTAAGGTTCCTATCATATTGACTTCAAATAGCGCAAACTAAATTGTTGTTTATTGGCAAAGAAATAATAACGCAAAGCAATGGGGGCACTAATGACTTTGCACTTATGTATCGTACTCTTTGCGTGCGCTCGGTAATGCATAGCAGTTTTATTATTTTTCAAAGGCATATAGACAAACCAATCCTAGGAATGGGTGCATGAGGAAATCAAAGCCATTATTGTGTGTTTATCTTTTTCACTGCGGGGAGAAATATTGTGTTTTAAATTTGCTTTTTTAAAAAAAAAAAATTTAATTTAATATTTTTTTATTTGTTTTAATATTTTCAGATTATTTTGATGTACTGATGTCAAAAATAATTTTTAAAAAATAATAAAAAAACATTATTTTGATGTGTTTTAAAATAAAAAATACTTTAAAAAATAACTATTATAATATTTTCAAACATCCCAGGAATACTAGGGAGGGTGAAGCATCCTTAGCTGAGACATAAGACTATCAAATAGGTCCCTTAGTTGAATAATTATCTCTTTAAAAATATAATAAAAGTTGTTTTTAAAATATTTTTTGTTTAAAAATATATCAAATAATATATTTTTTAAAAAAATTATTTTTAACACCAATACATTAAAATAATCTAAAAAATTAAAAATTTAAAAATTTAAAGCTAAAAATAATTTCAAGAATTTTCAAAACACAGATAATTTTGCCTAGAATTGTTTGAGTGTAGAACCGCTCAAAAACTATTATTTTACAAGTTAGACATGAAGGAATTTCAGAGCAGCGTACCGGAAATTAAAGAAAATATTTAGTGAAAGTTTAGGAATAACATTACTGAACCATTACCGGAAAACAGAGCAGCCTCCTAAAACAGACAAAGATTGGAGTTTCAAGGTTCTTGCCCTCAAGATTAACAAGTTAGTGTAGGACTAAAAGATCTTTCTTTTCCAGCATCAACAAGGGAAAACCAGTAAGTGGTTGAATTATTCAATTGCAAATATTTCCATACAATCAGATCCCTTTGTTGACTATACAAGAATGTTGGAAACATGGCAACATTAATTTTCAAAATTGACATTTTTTTCAAGAGTAGATAATATCCTTACATTTGCAGCAAGTCTATGTGCTAATAGATTCAACTTTTGCTCTTATTAGAACTTCCTTTGATTTCTTTACCAAGAAGGAGGATGGGTTGGGTTTCAACTTTCAAAATAAGTTGAGTTTGAGTTGATCTAATGAGTCAAAACTCGGTCTGAATTTTTTTTGAAAAACATCATGGTTTTCATTCTTTTTTCAAGAAACTAGTATTTAAAGAAATTTACATATGTTAGTTGTTCTTAATTTCTTTATTGTTTTTGTTTTATTTATCTCTACTAATTAATATTGACTTGCTAATATAAAAACAAGGTTTTATAGTTAACATTGAACCCGTCATGATACAGGTCAAATACATTTTTTTAACATAAAACAATATTTAAGTATTTATGATATGTTTTCTAGTAGAAAAAATTATTTAAATCGTGTGAAAGTTGATTTGATATGACTCTATCAACTAGACGGATCCAAAAATAACTTGGACAACTGTTAAAAATATAATTTGATTAAAACAATTTTAAAACGACATTTTTTTTGTAAAATATTGAGATAAAAACATATTGGATCATGATACCAAGATAACCCCATAAAAAAAATTAAATAAATTATGAAATTCAATTATCAATCAACACAATGTTTGAAAGATGAAATTAAAAAAAAATTCAATAAAAAAATAAATAACTTGAGTTAATTTGGGCAAACCTGCGAAACTTGCAACTTTGATCATATGACTAGAATAACTGCACATAAAGTAAATCAAAACAAATTATAAAGTTTAATTTCTAATTAACCTTATATTAAAGGATAAAATTAATATATATATATATATATATATAATTAAACAAAAAATATATAAAAAAATTAACTTAAGTTAATTCAGGTTAATTTATCAAACTTATAATTCAAGTGATGAGACTAAGATAATTTAATAAAAAGTAGGCTAAAAACAATTATGAAATCTAATTTTAAATTGATTAAATGTTAAAGGATAAAATTAGTTTGAATTATAAAACTATAATAAGTAAACCCATTGAAGAATGGAATCAATTTTTTTTTTTAAAGCTAATATAAAAAAACGTTCAAGTAAACATGCTTTATGAGGAGGGCAACATTGAACTCCTCGCATCTGTTAATTAACTGTTACATACATTGACTTCTTTTCATAGAAGTTACACCCAATTAACTGAGAAAAAAAAAGAGAAGAAGAATAACAGAAATCCAGCACTATGAATCTGCCACTTAAGTGTTGTTCCAATGTCAACTCCACTTCGTATCTCACGAGGTAAAATTATTGTTTTTAAATTCGGTCTGGTTGTTGATTTGAATATCGAATTTTGACCAGGTTATTAGATTATCTAGATTAACTCTGATTTTTTTTATAAATCAAAATGATATTATTTTAATAAAAAAAAACCACCTGGTCAAATTCTTTTTAAATTTTTTTTTTCAGGTTGGAAAAAAAAATAAAATGTCACCTTTTTATCTATGAATTTTTCACCCTCTTCCTCTTCATGTTCGATGCAAATTATAGAGGGGGAGAAATATATATTGAAGATGTAACGTTTCAATATAAATGGGATTAAATGTCACCCTCCAAGCATGAAAGAGAAACCTTACCCTTCTTTGAAATGAAGCGATTCTCACTTCATATTTAATTATTTATTTAATTTATTACTTATATATGTATGTATCGCATCTTTCATCATTTATTATATCTAAATTCATAATCTATTAAGGTGTGTGGTATCCATTAATATAATTTATAAATCTAAGTTATTACAAGTCTCATCATTACCCAAATTCTTTTGGATTCTTATCAAACATATTTAAACACTTCATCTTTTTAACTCATTTTAGTTCTTTACACTTCATTTTTTATTTTGTCACCTCAACATTTTCCTTATAATTTTTAATATCATATCAAACGCAATATTAACATTACATGGTACAAGAGACAAACCTTGAACATGTTTAGGCTCAATGGTTAGTACAAAAAGCTTGTCCAAGTACACATTACTTGGAAAAAGTATACTTTGACAAGCTTTTTGTAATAGTTTTGCGTGAAGGAAGATATCATTAAATTTGTGAGAAAAGGGAAGGGACAAAACAAAAGGATCCAATATAATCCATGTGGAAAAGCCCTCGAACTAGAACCACATGTTCAGATCTTTGAGAGGGATAATATCAAAAAAATAATATAATCACAATGCCTATGGCCCATTTACGTATTTGCTAGCATTCAATCAACTTCAAGTGGAGCACAGCAAGGAGCAGAAGCTGTCTTCTGCTCATTTATTGAACAATTAACGAACTCCACAGCCAAATTTCCAAATGGCTGCACTTCCTTCAATCAGTTCACACTCATCTTCCTAATTTTTTCTACAAAGACTACAATAGCTTACCTTTCTTCAGTATCAGATCAAATGGATCTTTATGAGGCAGATTATTCTCAAGCACAGTATCACACATGTCTGGTGTCAAGGCGATAGCATCCACTCTTATGTTGGTATCCCGGAAAAATAGGGAGATAAGAGTTCCTTCTTCTTTTTTTTTTTTTTTATCTTTATATAAATATAATGAAAGTCGTTACCTAGTATTTTGATTACTGAAAATATTAATTGGTCTAAAAGATCAGGTATGGAAGATAGTTACGTAAATAGAATATATTAATATCCGAAGCACACCCTATCTAAGATAAGCTGTATTTTTTAATTGTTTAATATATTATAAGGTATTGCTGTGCTTTTTTTTTAGTCTGTCTATTATTCGAGAAAAGCTTTTTTTTAATGAGGAGATTCTTATCTTGCAGGGTAAAATCTAACCATTCTAATCGTCGCAAAAAAAACTAATTTTTATTTAATATTAGAAATACGTCTTACGTGTAAGTTCGTAATCCTAGATATTAAAAAGGAAGACAAAATATTTTTTTTTTAAATATTGACTTAGTTCTCGTGACTTTAATAAACTTGTTATTAAAGCCGCAAATACATGCTAAGACATATTTTTTAATTTTCTATGTTGTATGAAATTATGATAATATATATATTTTTTATCTTTGAAAAACTTTGTAATATGTATGAAAATAAAACATTTATTTTTCAGATATATATATATATATATAGCCACAAATTTATATTTTTACAAAAAAATACAAACCACAAAATGAATACACCATGAAAGCACTAATCTCTCTCATTTTTTTGAGCTGGGTCCAGCTCGGTCCATGTAACAGGGCTGGACCCAGCAGGCCTATACAGGAAGAAGTTAATTATAAATCAAGATGCATAGTACCTATGTAATGAAAATGCAAAGTGGGAGGAATGTATGAAACTTACCTGTAACTGAGACAGACGAAGACGATGGTGCTGAAACTTTTACGCACAATCGTTGGTAACTGAAACAGACGAAGATGTGAGGTTGTTGGTCGTTAACGCTCCTTTCTTCAATTCTGCCTCTGTCTTTTTTTGGTTTCTCTCTAGTCGTTCTCCTCTCTGGTTCCTCTGTGTTTTTGAGTTCTCTGTTTTGTTCTTCTCGGTGCTTGTTCCTCCTGGTATCCTCGGTGAAGCCCTCTGTGTTGTACGTCCTGTTCTCTCTTTTCTGCTCTTCTCTTTGCTTGTTCCTCCTCTCTCTGGCTTTTATTATGGCCTTCAGTGTCGGTGGTTCTGTCGACGAGAGCTAGTGCTGGAGACTCAGATGGCACGTCCTGGATCATGTGCTTCTGTTAAACATGTTGTCTTCCCACTTTCCATTTCTCTGCACCGTCGATGTCAAGGGGGACATGTGTGAAGAAAGTACTCACTATTTTTTATCATGTACTTATGGTAGGGATTTGCTCATGATTGTTCCATCTGTAGAAAAAAAAAAAAATTTAGCATTTGGTGAAAGAAATGCGCCAAACATAATGAATTTTATTATTGTAATAAATAATACAATCAGTTTTTTTAAAGAGAAAAATCTACAAAATGTATTGGTTTTTTAGTGGTTTTTTTGGGGCTTTTTATGGCTAAATCCAATTAATTTTTATAGAAAAAAGAGCAAAAAATAAATTTATAAAATGAATAAAATAATTGTAGATACTTAACAATATATATAAATATAATCATAAAAGTTTGTTGGATGTAAAACTTATCTAAACACTAAAATTATTCTCTTTTTTATATATTAGAAACAATATCAACTTCATGTTTTAATAAAATGAAAAATTTTATGGGTGGGCTACGAATGGAGTCGCGGGGGAGTTCGAAAGAGAAGGGTGAAGAGAGGAAATGGAGCGTGTGACTAAGATAATGAATTTTTGGGTTTGAGTCTTTAGAAGATAATTTTTTATTTATACTCCTGTTAGGTTAATATATATTTTAATCTTTTTTTATTGAATTAATTCGGTTTAATCATTTCAGAAGCTTTAAATTGAATCTGAAAATTTATTTTTTTGGTTTTCTAATTTATTTTCTTGGTTTGGTGATTTTTTCTGTCTAAACAATTTTCCTGTTTTTCTTCTTACCCTACTTACATATAATTGAAAAAAAAACATGTCCTTTTTTATTTATTTATGCATTTCCATCAAATCTGCTTATAAAAATCATTTCTTTAATTGCTTTCATTTTAAACAAAAAAGGGGTCAATCCATTTTTTGAAACTGGGATAAATATTTGTATAAAATATCTTTCAATTATGAGTTTGGTGTAGATCTCTATCCTTCGGAAGGGGAATTCTTTTGCTTGCACGAAGGTCCCATCATTTACAATTGACAAGTACTGCAAAGTATAAATCAGCCAACCTCTTTGAAAAGGGTTTGGATTTAAATAATTAGGTCTAGAACGTAGAAGTTTGGACCTACCTAGGGCATGAAAGGGAAACAACATGCATCCTGCCTACGTTTGCCTAACTTGATAGAAATGCAAGTTGCTATAATATATTTACTGCTAGATCTTGAACAGAGTAGACAAGAATCTTGACAAGAATATGTCGGTTGTTCTTTTATTATTATTATTAACGTAGGTGTTCGGGTCAGCTTACACGCACCACGACTAATCTCATGGCCCACTGAACATCCTGCAAGCCTAGTGAGCAGGTAAGGCACCGTGAGGGTGACAATCATACCGCACAGAAAGGATCCAATAAAAACAAGAAGGAAACAAACTCTCCAACCCCACTCCTACTATGACTCGAATCGAAATTTAAAGGAAGAAGAGCTGCCCCAACAACCACTGAGCCACAAACTCTCCAGACAGTGTCGGTTGTTCTTGATATTCTTATTAATATCATGAAATATATAAAATATGAAGAGTTTTGTTTGCCATGCGTGCTTGGACATGGAAATGATGGTGTATGGATAGTTCCTATGTACCTACAAAAACAAACAAAACACATTGTCAAGTGCCGAATACAGATCAATTTCTCTTGTTCTTCTATTTTTTCTAAAAAAAATACGAACTTATGGAAAACCCCAAAAACATAAGTCGTACTTTCCCATTACAACATGGTTCAAGTCAAACACATGGGGCACTGCGGTGGTTTGGCTTCAATGGTTTTTTTTCTTTCTAAGAAATGTATTTTGAGACTAGTTTTAGTGTATGGAGACTGACTTCAGTTTCCTCAGCAATCTCTAACTTAGGCAGTGGCTTCAATGGTTTTTTTCTTTCTAAGAAGTGTTTGATTGAATAAATAGAAATAAATATATAAAATAAATTCATTTCTATGATATTTTTAGAATAAATTTTTGTATCTTTAAAATAAAAAATATAAGAAGACGTGTCTTCCTCTATCCTCACAGTTTTCGTTTTTTTATCAAGAGATAGTTACTGCAGTACATTATGAATTAAGATTGGTATTTTCAATAAAAAAATTCTTTTTCAAAATTTGTTTTTAGGTTATATCTGGTACAAGGAAGAAAAAATAAATCTCACCTATTAATTTTATCTAATAAATGGGATTAAATGTCACTCTCCAAGCATGAAAGACAAACCCAACCCTTCTTTGAAATGAAACGATTCTCACTTCATATTTAATTATTTATTTAATTTATTACTTATTTATGTATGTATCTCATCTTTCATCGTTTATTATATTTAAATTCATAATCTATTAAGGTGCGTGGTATATATTCATTAATATAATTTATAAATCTAATTCATTACAAGTCTCATCATTATCTAAATTCTTAAACACTTCATCTTTTTAACTCATTAATATTACATGGTACAAGAGACAAACCTTAAACATGTTTAGGCTCAATGATTAGAGTACAAAAAGCTTGTGCAAGTACACATTACTTGGAAAAAGTATACTTTGACAAGCTATTTGTAATAGTTTTGCGTGAAGTAAGATATCATTAAATTTGTGAGAAAAGGGAAGGGACAAAACAAATGGATCCCATATAATTATCCATATGGAAAAAGCCCTCGAACTAGAACCACATGTTCAGATCTTCGAGAGGGATAATATCAAAAAAATAATAATTTCCACAACGCCTATGGCCCATTTACCTATTTGCTAGCATTCAATCAACTTCAAGTGGAGCACAGCAAGGAGCAGAAGCTGTCTTCTGCTCATTTATTGAACAATTAACGAACTCCACAGCCAAATTTCCAAATGGCCGCACTTAATTCCTTCAATCAGTTCACACTCATCTTCATCTTCGTTGTATCCTTGTTATCAATCAGTTCACACTAATTTTCTCTACAAAGACTACACTAGGCCATAGCTTACCTTTCTTCACTATCAGATCAAACTTGTTATTAAAACCATGCATACTAAGACATATTTTTTTTAATTTTCTATACTGTATGAAATTATGATAAAAATTTTTTTTATCTTTAAGAAACTTGGTTGTATGCATGAAAACAAAGCATAATTTTTTTCCAGGTATATATATTTTTGCAACAATTTATAAAAAACCAAATATTTTAATATTAACTTTGTATTTTTTTTTAAATACAAACCGCAAAATAAATATGTGATAAACCACCAATCTCTCTCTTTCTCTCTTTTCCGGGGATGGAGGTGACTGGGCTCCATGTGACTGGGCTGGACCTAGTATAGTCGGGTCAGTGGCACAAGCCAATGAAGAGGGCTGGGCAAAACTTACGTTTGCTACAGGAAGAAGTTAATTATAAATGAAGATGCACAGTACCAATGTAATTAAAATGCAAAGTGGGAGGAATGTATGAAACTTAACCTTAACTGAGACAGACAAAGCTGAAACTTTTACACGGAATCGTTGGTAACTGAAACAGACGAAGATGTGAGGTTTCTCTCTAGTCGTTCAATTCTTCAATTCTGCCTCTGTCTTTTTTTGGTTTCTCTCTAGTCGTTCTCCTCTCTGGTTCCTCTGTGTTTTTGTGCTCTCTGTTTTGTTCTTCTCGGTGCTTGTTCCTCCTGGTATCGTCGGTGCAGCCCTCTGTGTTGTACGTCCTGTTCTCTCTTTTCTGTTCTTCTCTTTGCTTGTTCCTCCTCTCTCTGGTTTTTAGTTCCTCTACTTTTTTCCTTTTTTTTTTTTTTTAATTTTCCAGTTCCTTTCCTTCTTCTTTTTTTTTTTTCACTTCCTCCCGTTCTCTGTGTTTTCCTTCTCTTTTTTCCCCTTTCAAGGCCAGAGAATGCCATGCGGTTGTAACAATTGGTTTGGTAACGACATACAGAGGGATAGCAGCCGTGAAACGTGCCCCATAATTGAAGCAATTTAGTGCTTTTGTTGTTGAAACGTCTCCACTGCCTTTACTGCCGAAACAGTTGCCGAGGAAGAAGGCAATGAACAGTTGTCCAGGAAACGGCTCCGTTTATCAATTCAAATGGCTATTTTTGATTTGGTCCTTGGGGTTTCGCAATTGTATAATCAAGCCCCTAGATAATTTGTAATTGGATCCCTGAATTTTAGCACCATTTACAGCACAATCCTTGTTCTTTCTGAACTATTTAATTCATTCCTCAATTGATCTAAACTTGGATATCGTCTTCCCATTGCTATTATTTTTTGGTTTTTTATGAATATATTTTTTTTTTAATGTGAGGATTAAAAATAAGTAACAACACACAGTTTCTAGAGGCCTAAAAGCCTTAAACTCAGCAACAAAACCTGCAAAATCACCAGGAAGATTGGAAGACTAAGAGAAGTGCTACTGCAGAATAAGGTCCTTTTTCCCCTACCATTGTCTCTCAGACTCCATGTGCTTGAACAGAGAGAGAATTGAGAACCGAAATATTTGTTATTTCCAGGTCAGGAGTGTAATGTGAAGTAAGATTTATGATAAGATTCTTCAAATCAAGGTTTACAATACCGTTCTGAAATTCATTCCAAATCTTCGCTTTGATACTAAAATTTTCTATACCAGTTCATTTTGGCGTGTCTCAAAACTAGTATTATCACTTATAAAATATTTTTTATACATTTAAAGAAATTTAACTATATTTGTTGTTCTTAATTTCTTTATTGTTTTTGTTCTATTTCTCTCTACTAATTAATATTGATTTGGTAATATAAAGCATGATTTTATAGTTTAACATAAACTACAACATACATTAACTATTACATTCTTTGACTTTTTTTCATAGAAGTAAAAAAACAAAAAAATGAACAACAGAAATCCAGTACTATGAATCTGCCACTTTATTGTTGTTCCAATATCAACTCTACTTGGTACCTCGTGAGGTAAAACCTTCATTGAAATTGTGCTGCAATAAAAAAAAAACATATAACCTTCAATTGTCATGAATACTTATAGTTCTATACTCATAGAATTAGAAATGTTAAGACTTAATTATCAAATGAAATAGCAAAGAAAAGATAGTCTCACACAAACTTTGCTAATAATTAAAACCTGAAAATATGAAAAGCTTGCAAAACTTACTTGAATTTACCAAATGCATTTTTTAATTTCTTCTTGCACCATATATGCGAGCATTCTTCTTTGTTCTTCCTGCCTTCAGATTCCATTGACGTTCAACCATCCTATGAAACCATGCAGGTCGTCTTGTTCTAAACACAATATAACCCATTGTGACTCCAAATACAAACCCACATCCATACCCCATTGCCACAACTTTCCATCCAAACCCATCTTCAAGCAATGTTGAATCATCTCCTTCATTAAAGTTTGGTGGCGGTAATGGTGGTACCACGCCATTGTTGCATTTTGTTGGCATTGGGATTCCACATAAACCCAAGTTTCCTTGAAATGAGCTTGGATCAAATGTGCCGAACTGACGCTCCCTAGGTATGGGCCCTTCCAGTTTGTTTTGTGAAAGGTTTAAGAATGCAAGAAATAGTAGATCTGTCAACTGCACAGGAATCCTTCCCGTAAGCATATTTGAAGACATATCTAATGACTCTAGATTGTTTAAAGACCCTAATGATGATTGGATATGGCCTGTAAGGAAATTGTGAGAGAGGTTAAGTTGATCAAGTCCTTTAAGCTTTCCAATTGGTTTTGGAATCTCACCGGTGAAACTGTTACTTGATAAATCAAGTACTCTGAGGATACTCTGGATTTTCACAAACTCAAGTTCCAACCCTTCCCATGTCATTTTAATTGAATAGGTGTACCTAGAGTACTTTCTTGCCGTCATGTAACGCTTATCTAGATCGACACTAATCATTCCTTCAAGACTATTGAAAAGCTCTTCTGGCAATGGTCCACTCAAATTATTTTCAGAGATGTCAAGAATACGTAATTTGGAGAAGGAATTAAAAGTAATCGGACCCTTCATAAAACCTTGGAGTTTATTGGATTTTAGAACAAGAATCTTTAGCTCTGGAAGCATTACTAGGAAATAGGGGAATCTATCCTCAATCTTATTGTTTCCAAGATCAAGAAACTCCAGCATTATGCACTTGACAATAGACAACGGTATTTTCCCTTCTAATTCATTGCCATTGAGGTTGAGATATTCCAAGTTACTTCCCTCTGAAAATGTTGATGGAATAGTGCCTCGGAGATTGTTCATGCCTAGATGCAAAACTAAGAGTCTGTTGCTGAAGTTTCCCAAACATTGTGGTGCAGAACCACTCAAACTATTGTTGGAAAGGTCCAGGACTAGAAGGAATTTTAACTTGCAAATTGAAGAAGGATCCTCCCATGTCAATTTACTGTTGGATGCAAGAATAAGAACTACCAAGTTCTCTTGATTGAAAATTGAACTTGGGATTGGACCATGCAAGGAGTTTTTGCTCAAATCAAGGTATTGCAATGAATTGTGTTGGAATTCACTTATATTGCCTATGAATTGATTATTATGAAGGTCCAAATTCCATAAAGAAGGGAGAGCAAATAAAAAGGATGGTATCGTCCCATTGAGTTGATTGTTTGATAAATCTAAATCTGCGAGCAGGGTTAGGTTAGCGAAAGAATCTGGAATCTGACCCATAAAATTATTGGAACTGAGATCCAAGTAATGAAGCTGCACAAGGTTTGGTAGGAGAAAGATATTACCCAGGATTTTCCCTTGCAAACCACAACCCCCAAGGTAAAGAGATGACAAAGAAGAGGACAGATTCGTCAAGGAATTAGGTGCAACCAAAGACATATTTACAGAACTCAAAGCGAGATCTCTTAGCTTGGTTAGGTTTCGAACAAGCTTGTCAAAAGAAACTGGTTCTACACTTAGATGGTTGTTTCCAGAGAGATCAAGAGAAATCAATTTGGAGAGACGGGAGACTTCTAATGGAACTTGGCCTGCGAAATTGGAAGAATTTAGATTAAGATGTGTGAGATTGGAAAACTGGCCAAATCGAGAAGAAATATAGGAGGAGTTGAAATCATTCAAAGAGAGATCGAGTTCCTGAAGATGATGAAGAGAGAAGAGAGAATTATTGGAATGGAGGGTGCCATAAAGCATGCTGCAGGAGAGGTTCAGTCCAGTGACTTGCCCGGTTTTCGTATCACAAGTGACCCCACCCCACAAGCAGCAATCTGTACCTTCTTTCCATGACTCTGTTTTTGGAAAGGGATATTGACAATAGTAGCGCTCCCAATAAGCAGAACTATGAATGGAAAAGGATTGTTTGAATTGAAGGAGAGAAAGACTTTGGTGATGAGCACACAAATGAGAAGAAGAAGAAGAGGAGTGATTTGAGGAGAATGATGATGAAATTGTTGTATGAAAATGGAAGAGAAACAAAATGGAACAGAGAAATTGAGTGAGGGATAATGAAAACTTCATGTTGGCTTTGCAGGATTCAAAGTATATTTGGAATTCTGAACGATTGGGGAGAGATGAGAAATAAAGAAAGGCACTATTAGTAGTATTTATAGACAAACCAGTCTTAGATTCTTCTGTTCATTCAATTTCTGTAGTAAAAAAAACAAACAACCTTGAGTAATAACAACTTGGTCTGTCCTTTTTCTTGACCCCAAAGTCATTTTATATATAAAAAAAATGGTGTAAGAAATGAAATTTCTTGAGCACTAACAACTTAGTGCAGAGATGTTTTTCTATACTGTATTTAGCAATGAAATTTCTGCGAAGCTTGCCTTGACCATCAACAAGGAAAACGAAAGTTCAGGATATATTGTATATGAAAAAAATATAATTTTATAAATTATTTTAAATAAAATAAATAATAATCAAAATAATAAAAATAAATCTAAAAAAATAAAAAATAAAGAAATTAAAATAATAATAATTAATATTTCATAAATTATTTTAAATAAAATAAATAATAATTAAAAAAATAAAAATCAAATTTAATAAATAAAAAATTTCAGGACAAGGAAAACCAATCTTTGTCAGTTTGGTCTGTCCTTTTTGTCCTTGAGCTCCAAGTCTTCAGAACCTGGATATGTTATCCAGTAAGTGGTCCCTTAGTTGACTATACCAGAGTGTTGAAAACACGGCAAAATTAATTTCCAGAATTGACATTTTATGACTGTAGATAATACTATATAGGTGCACTACGCTGTAAGTTGTCCTACATTTATTTCAATATAAAAAAAATGTTAAGTTGATAAAACCATTTCTAAAAAACAAAAAAAATTCAAGACTCAAGGAATTACTTGATGAGTTTAATAATTTAAAAATATAAATAAAAAAATATTATGAAAATTAATAAACTTACAAAAAAAAAACAAGCTTGAGTCCTAACAACTTGATATGTCCTTTTTCTTGACCCCAAAGTCATTTTATATAAAAAAAAAATTATGTGAGAAATGAAATTTCTTGAGCACTAACAACTTAGTTAGAGATGTTTTTCTATGTCGTATTTAGCAATAAAATTTATGCGAAGCTTGCTTTTATGAAACTGAAGGTTGAATTATTCAATTGCAAATATTTCCATACAATTGTTTGGAAACACTTTCCTGCGAAATTAATTGCATATTGCTGACTATACAAGAATGTTGGAAACACGGCAATATTAATTTCCAAAATTGATATTTTTTTTCAAGAGTAGATAATATCTTTACATTTGCAGCAAGTCTATGTGCTAATAAATTTAATTTTTGTTCTTATTAGAACTTCCTTTGATTAATTTCTTTACCAAGAAGGAGGATGGGTTGGGTTTCAACTTTCAAAATAAGTTGAGTTTGAATTGATCTAATCAATTAAAACTCGGTTAAATTTTTTTTTTCCCAAAACATCATGGTTTTCATTTTTTGTTTTAAGAAACTAGTATTTAAAGAAATTTACATATGTTAGTTGTTCTTAATTTCTTTATTGTTTTTGTTTTAGTTCTGTCTACTAATTAATATTGACCTGCTAATATAAAAGGAGGGTTTTATAGTTAATATTATATCATTGACCCGCGTCATATTGCGAGTCAAATCAATTTTTTAAACATAAAAAATATTTAAGTGTTGATAATATGTTTTCTAGTAGAAAACAAATATTCAAATCATGTGAGAATTAATTTGATATAATTCTGTCAACTTGACGGGTCCAAATATAATTTAGACAACTGTTAAAAACACAGTTTAATTAAAAAAATTTCAAGATAATATATTTTTTTTATAAAATATTGAAACAAAAACATATTGAATTATGATACCAGAATAACCTTATAGAAAACAAATCAAAATAAATTATGAAATTCAATTCTCATTCAACACAATATTGAAATTGAAAAACAAAAACCAATTAAAAAAAACAAGCAACTTCAGTCAACTTGATCTAACCTGCTAAACTCGCAACTTGAGTCATGTAAACAGGATTACTCCATAAAAAGTAAATAAAAAAAATAATTTAAAGCTCAATTCTTAATTAATCTTATGTTAAAGAATAAAATTGAAAAAAAAATCAATTAAACAAAAGACACAAAAAAATAACTCGAGTTAACCCAGGTTAACTCGCCAAAGCCATGATCCAGATAATGAAATTACGATAATTTAATAAAAAGCAAGCTGAAAAAAATTATAAAGTCTAATTTCAAATCAATTAAATATTAAAAAATAAAACTAGCTATTTGAATTATAAAACTAGAATAACCAAACTCATTAAAAAATGAAATTGAAATTTTATTTTAAAAGAATAAAGTAAGAGTAGAAACCATGGAAATATGTAAGGTTCTATCAAATTGACTTCAAATTGCGCACACTAAATTGTTTTTACTTGGCAAAGTAATAATTACGCTTAGCAATCGGGGCACTGAGGGTTGAATTATTCAATTGCGAATATTTCCTCGCAAGGAGAGCTCCCTTAATTTGTTGATGACTAAACAAGAGAAAGCAATAGGCACTGGTCCAGAAGAGTATTCATGTGGTGCTGAATGTGGAACTGAGGATTGAATTATTCAATTGCGAATATTTCCTTTAACATTTTTTGTTGAGATCAAGTCTATTTGAGTGATGTGCAGCAAGTCTATGCGCTAATTAGAAATATTTTTGTAGCTCGCCCGGCATTAACAATATGTTATTTATATCAATATATTAAAACGATGTAAAAACATGAAAATATTGGTTTCTTGTTAAAAATGAATTAAAAATATATAAAAATACTATTTTGATACATTTTAAAAAAAAACATTTTAAAAAACATTAACCACCATACTAGCATGCTCTAACAATACTAACAGACATTATTGATTTCCTAAATGGATTAAAAAAATTCTTTCCATTCCTTCAATTGATATACTTTGATTTTTCCCTTTTCTATTTTAAATAAAAAATAATTTCCATGAAATTCAATCCACAACGTCCTCAATATATAGGAAGAAAACTTCTTAATAATTTACGATCGTACTGTACTCACAGCTTAAGCGAGTGGGCATGCAGAGTTAAAGAGTACTCATCCTCACCTTCTTATGTCCACTTCAATCCAGTCTACAGTCAACACGTTCTGGCAATAGCTTTATTGAACAGTTACTATAAAACTGACAAACAATGGAGAATTAATGGAGTTTGAAGGTTCTTGCCCTCGAGATACTCTGGGATTGGTCCTCCTAAAAGGTCTTTCTCTTAATTTCAGCATCAACAAGGGAGAACAAGTCTGCATTTTGTGATCTGTCCTTGACCTCCCACTCTTCATGGAACTTGATGTATAGGTACTGTCCACTCTTCATGTAATTGAAGATTCACTTGCAAATAATTCCACACAAGAGTGAGCGTTGGAAACACGGCAGTACTAATTTCCAAAATTAACATTTGTATAAGTTGTACCACAATGGGTTGCATACGTCTAGAAGTTAACCTTTATTTTTGAAAGCTTATTAGAAGATATCCTGACTCATAAATTAAAAAATTACAATGAATTATTTCTAAATAATTCATATGTCCTACATCTGTTTCACTAAAATTAGTTCGCTCTAATATCAAATTTGCCATTTTTTAGATGTTAGAGTGTTGGATTTTTCCCTTCATTACTTGAAAAAAACAAGTGTATCATATAATTAGTTATTTGAAGATTATATCAATTATTTTTGACACAGAGTGAATAAAAGGATGACATTGAAAAAGTTAAGTGATGCACATTGTCAATAATGTAATAGGACGCAGGTATTTTGTAGTTTTCTCAAAAGAAAATTAATTAAAATTTATCTTTGTAAACCAAAACAACAATAATAATATTAATAAAAATCTTGCTTTAGGGGCTAAATGGATAAAATAAAAAGATCGTTGCTGTCTCTTTTGGGATGCTAAGGAATCGTGTTGGGGTGCTTGAAAGTGGAAACGAAGAACGAAGTTTATGCTCGAAACCAAACTTGAATAAATATGTTTATAACTTTGAATGTTTAGACATGCTCCTTCATGGTATGACTACTCTTTCAGAATAACTTGTTTATAATTAATAGCTTGAGAAACCTTTTTGAAAAATATCTGCCAACCTCACCATTCTCCACTCAGTATTCTTGGTTTGACATTTTTATGGCTAAGTTAACATTGTAATCTGCATCTACTTGTCCAAAGACTGCAAACAGATCTAAGTATCCTTTTTCTTTCGGTTTGTTTGGACTTGTGGTTTTAGAACTGCATCCAACAGTGTGCCCCTCTGAAAGCTTTCGCTATGGCAATAGCTTTATTGAACAGTTACTATAAAACTGACAAACAATGGAGAATTAATGGAGTTTGAAGGTTCTTGCCCTCAAGATACTCTGGGATTGGTCCTCCTAAAAGGTCTTTCTCTTAATTTCAGCATCAACAAGGGAGAACGAATTTTCATTTCGTGATCTGTCCTTGACCTCCAAGTCTTCGGAACTTGGATGTATAGATACTGTCCACTCTTCATGGAACTGAAGGTTCACTTGCAAATAATTTCACACAAAAGTGAGCGTTGGAAACACGGCAGTACTAATTTCCAGATACAGTTCATGTACTGATAGATTATTATTGCTATTATTAACAAGAACAGGGGACTGTTTACTTGAAGGGTTAAACAATTTATATATATTTTTTTTTATAGTAATCGAGAATATTATAAATAATATGCCCCCATTAAGGAGATGAGGGCTGATAAGGAAGATTACATGGGAAATTCAAAGTACATTAAGAAAACAAGGAATCTAAAGACCTGACTAGTTAGTCCAGTTCATAATACATTCAGGATTCCTATAAATATCAGAGCCCGTATAGCTGAAATTTTTAACAAAGGACTTCAACCAAAAGGCCAACCGATGAAAGGTGAGGTCAAAAATCACATCCCAGTCTGGAGTTTTGTTGTCAAAGATCATGTGGTTGCGCGCTATCCAAATTGACCAGTATAATCCTTTACAGAGAAGGGTAATTGCCTGACGCTGGAATTTTCCTTTTACCATGTTGGACCATTCCTGAAGGTTATTATATGGTTCTTTTGGTAGACAACATACACACCCAAACCAACTAAATAGTCTGCCCCAAAGAGACCATGATTTTGGACAAAGATGGAAAAGATGATGTGTAGTCTCAATCTCCTTGCAGCAGAAAGGACAAAGAGCTTCCTCGTAATTGATGATTCTCCTCTCAGCTAAGAAACCCTTTGTGCAGACACTGCCATTGAAAAGAAGCCATATGAACACATCTATTTTTGGAGGTGCAAACCCTTTCCAAAGCAAAGCAGGGGAGTGCAGATGTCCTGAAACATTTAAACCGTCAAAGAGATGGCACCCAGAGGAGACTGTGTAATTGTTGGAGCTATGGTGTTTCCAAATCTTGTTGTCTTCACCATCAGAGAAGAATAGGCCACGTTCCACTTCTGCTATCAAGCTTTCACACATGCAGAGTTCTCGGGATCGAAGTGGTCTTCTCCAAGAAAGATTGATTGAGTTATCTGTTGGGTTATGAACTTCTGCAATGCTTAAAGATTGCTGCAGGGAGAGGTTGTAGAGCCTAGGGAACATGAACTGGAGAGGGGCTGCATAGCCTAGCCAAGAATCAGACCAAAACCTGATGTTTCTCCCATCACCCACCTTAAATCCAACATTGGATTGGATGGGAGCGGCTATGCTGTGATTTAAGGAAATTGCAGATACCATGCCACGCCAAGTTGGAGATAAAGAACCTGCAAACATAGGAAGGCCATTTGAAAAATGTGGCCGGTACTTTCGTAAGATGAGCTCTTGCCAACCTCCTACCACTCCTTTGTCAAGGTTCCAAAGCCATTTAAACATCAGAGCTAGATTTTTACTGTGAATAGAACCAAGCCCGAGACCTCCCAATGGCTTACTCTTAATTACCTTATGCCAAGCAACCTTACAAATACCATGTGAATTTGAGGAGCCCTTCCAGAGAAAACAGCGGTTGATTGAGGATATTGCTTTTGCAATGCCCTTTGGCATAATAAAGACCGACATATAGTATAGAGGTAGAGAGTTTAAGACAGATTTAATAAGACATATCCTTCCGGCCATGCTCAAAAACTTCCCTTTCCATTTGCTTAACTTTGCTCTGATTGTGGACAATACCGGTTTCCAAGTGGAGAGCCTATTTGGGTTAGCACCAAGAGGCAACCCAAGGTATCTGACTGGGAAGGAGTCACTGCGACAGAAAATTGTGTTAGCCAGACCTGAAGTGTATTCGTTATCCAAATTAATTCCTATAAGTGAGCTTTTATAGAAATTAACTTTCAGTCCTGAAATGATCTCAAACCAGCGGAGGATCCTCTTGACATGTAATAGAGAGGTATAATCATTCGGCAGGAAAATCAGAGTGTCATCTGCATATTGCAAATGGGTTATGTGATGTCCTTGCGAAGTCTGTAAACCTTTAAAGTAACCTAAATCTGATGCCCTGTTGAATAGAACTGTTAACCCCTGAACTGCTATGTCAAAAAGGAAAGGAGAGAGGGGGTCCCCTTGCCTGAGACCCCTCTCCATACTGAATTCTCTGCTTGGTGAGCCATTAATCAGGATGGCCAATTTAGAAGTGGACATGCATTCAAAGATCAATTTCCTCCAGTGAGATCCAAAACCCATATAACCCATGGTAGAATCGATATGCTCCCATAAGATCGAGTCGAAGGCTTTATGAAAATCTACCTTTAGCAAAAACCCGTGGTTCTTTTTGCTACGAATACTATGGACAACCTCGTTTGCTATCATGAACCCATCTAGAATCTGACGCCCGGCAATGAAAGCAGACTGGTTTGCACTTATCACATCTGGTAGAATGCTTCGGAGCCTAGTGGACAAGAGCTTTGCCACTATTTTATATAACCCATGAATCAAACTAATCGGTCGAAATTGGGAGAAAGTGGTCGGCCTCTTGGTCTTTGGAATCAAAGTCACAAAGGACGAGCCGATCCCCTTTGGTAATTTACCTGTTCTGAAAAATTCTGTGACCATCACAAAGATGTCAGGGCTGATAAGATTCCATTCCTTTTTATAGAAGGAGAAGGTGAACCCGTCAGGACCGGGGGCTTTTGAACCATCACAATCCCATACGGCTTGCTTCACTTCCTCCAATGAAGGTAGTCTTTCTAACCAAACTGAACTTTCTTCTGAAATTTTAGAGAACCCTGAGTCTCCCATTTCAATTCTTCTGCATTGTAGCTTGGCAAACAGAGTTGAGAAGAAGTTGACAGCACCCTCTTTGATGTCATTTGGAGAGTCCAAAAATTTGCCATTTTGCTCAATCTTGCTAATGTGGTTCCGACCATTCCTCAAACTTGCCGAAAGATGGAAGAACCGAGTGTTTTTATCCCCCATTTTGCACCAGTTTTGGCGGGATTTCTGCCTCCAAATGCCCTCGACATTCCTACTAACCTCCCAAAGTTCAGAGTTTAGATTCTTGAGATTTGTTTTTTCAGTCTCAGACAAGAGGCGTACCTCGCTTAAGTCTTCGATGGTTGTGATGGAGTTCTGAATGTCTGCAAGTTTTGAATTTTGATTACCGAAGGTGGATTTGTTCCATTGTCTCAATCTTTTCCCCAAAATTCCTAGTTTCTTTACCAATCTATAGTCACCGGGAAATTCCTTGCAACTATCAAACCAGAAGATCTCAAAATCAGCTGAGAATGTAGGGTGTGACAACCAACTATTTATGAAGCGGAAAGGCTTCCATCCCCAATCTACCTTTGGTGCCTGAAGAAGCAATTGACAGTGATCAGACATCCCCCTAGGATAACGGTAGAGTGATAAGAATGGAAACTGGAGGTGGAACTCTGGAGATGCGAAAGCCCTGTCAATACAGCTCACAGAACCCCCCCTAAACCAAGTGAAACGGTTGCCCTGCAGTTTGAATTCAATCAGAGCACAATCGGACAGGAAATTACGGAGAGCAGCTGACCCTGAATGATTAATGTAGCCGCTACTTCTCTCATTAGCTTGAAGAGTTTCATTGAAATCACCTATCACCACCATTGGTAATTCAAAGGCAAACTTCAAAGTAGTGATGTCTTCCCACAGCTTAGCACGATCTTGCACAGAAGATGCAGCATATACACCAACTACCATGCAGTTCAAGGAAGAATGAACATGTTTACCGCATAGGCTGATCCATTGCCCCCCAAATTCTATGGAATTAACCTCAAAGATAGAACTATCCCACATCACAACTATCCCTCCTGATTTGCCTACAGACTCTAGCAAAGCCCATTTAACAGTTACCACATTCCACAAATTCCTGATGTATGAATCGCAACAATTATCTTTTTTTGTTTCTAATAGAAAGCAGATATCAACATTACTGTTGAGCAACCTATTCCGGATGGAATGGCGTTTGTTCAACATACCCAACCCACAACTATTCCAAGCAAAAATATTCATAGGTAGATCAAAACCATGACAGAACAAAACTTAGCAAGTTAAGAAACTTACAACTGATTGACTGATTTCCACTCGTCTATTTCTCTGTCAATGTTCCCCCGAACTCCCTCTTCATACCCTATAAGATCTTGGAATGGTCCCAAGCCTAGAGCCGCTGCATCATGTAACATTTCCTGGGTTTCCTTATCTATATCAAAACCATCAGCTTGATTATTCTCACAGGTTGTCTGGAACCGGACATTGCCTTGCTTAATTCCCGAATTGAGGGAATCAGAAGAGACACATTTCTCAGTAGTGTTAGCTACACTACCATTAGCTTGCAACAATTTTATTTTCCTGGATTTGCTTCTAGCATTCCTGTTGTTTTCGTTGATCGCTTCTGAGGAGGCCTCTTGGCTGCACTGAGAGTTCAAAAGGGTTGGTAGATGAGCTTGTGTATCACTGGTCTCTGTATCCATGGATGTATGATTAGAGGTAATATCTTCATGTTGATCAGTAGATGACTTAATAGCAGGGGGTGAGCCGTTTTCTTTTTGAGATGTGTTTCTGAGTGAGTCGGTATTCGCCTTTTGTTGCTGTGATAAAATAATGTCTGTTGCACAATGATCACCGTCAGTGTCAGTAATCTGAAGCTGCAAATTCACTGCATAACTCTTCATCTGATGTTTGAATACCTGTTGCACCCATTGAATGTTTGATTGTAGACAACAGGGGACTAAAATCCGGTTTCATTTCCATGATTGAGATTTCAAATTCGTCGCCATCTAGAAACAACAAAACATGTTCATTTAGCATCTCAAATGAGGTTGTGCTTAGCAGCACTTTAACTCCTGTGAGAGATCCTTGGCTCACGCTGGTAATGTCATATCCAAGCATTTTCCCTGCTTTCTCAATAATGGATTCAATACATCTACGATTCCATCCTATCAAAGGTAATCCTAATATGGACACCCACACAAATTTGTCTATGGCTTTAGCTCCTTTTTCCCATGGTTTCAAATGAAGAAATGATGTTTCCAAAACAGAGAATCCATTTACCAGCTCTTTCTCCATAGATTCTCTATTTGTAAAGGTGATGACTGCTTGGCTTGCTCCCAAAAAACGAAATCCAACTGTCTGCTTGACATTTTTTAGCACCATATGCTCAAGCTGAGCATAGTCCACGTCTGTGGCTATGAATCCCACTAAACTTCTCTGAAGCCATTCCTTGTCATCGAGGATAGACTCATACATCATCGTTTTCTTTGGATGCTTTGTGACAGAAAGAGCTTCAACGAAGGTCCGGGTGTCTTTGAAGGTGAGTTTGGGCATGGTTTTTGGTTGTGGTTTTATAACAAGGTCTGGTTTTTTGTCTAGAGGTTTCTGAAATCTGACCGGGTTTGCACGAATTTTGTATGAATCGAACCAGATAAGGTTCAAGCTGTCACAAATGTCTGATTCTTTTAAGGTGGAGAGGAAGGAAACAAACCCAAACCGTCTCCCTCGTGATGTTTTTTTCCTGGAGATAAAAAGATTGGTAACAGGACCAATCTTTGCAAGCGTCTTTTTGAGGTCATGATAATCTAACCATGATGGGAAACGTTCAATAAAGAACTTAGAAGGGGTAAAGGGCTTTTTGGTTGGGAGCATTTTGGGAGATCTTGTTATTGTATCGTTGGTCTTTGGGCTAGGAATACTGCAATTGTGTTTAGAGGGTGGTTGCTGTTTTGGGCAGAGATGGATGTTGAAAAGGGATTTTTAATTGTTTGTTGGTTTGTGGGATTTTGGAAATCAAACCTGCGATGGGGAGGCTGTGTTTTGGGTGTTTTGGTGTTGGTTTGTGGGATGTTTAGTGGTTGAGGGGGTGATGTTAGCTTTGGGTGTTTTGGGTTTCGGATTGAAAGTCATGACAAATTCCGGACAGAGCTTCAAACATCAATTACTCACTAACAATTCAATCAAAATCAAATCACAACGGTACAAAGATAAACACACATCTTATGCAGCATATATCCAAATATCAGCTCAAGTTAACGGTTGGATCTTCCTAGATCGGAGTTAGACCAAAACTGACCTGACATTGACGAACCAACACTGACCTAAACAATTTATATGTTTCTCAGAAAATAGCAATGAACATGTGCTAATAGATACAGTTTGTGCTCTTCCTCTGCAGCTCGTCTTATGGGAAGTGTACGTTGCTGGGGACTTCTACCACTCGTCCTCGTCTTCTATAAGACTCCATGCCAACAAAAGACAATAATGCAACTCTTTGTACAGATTTTTGCTGGATAAATCTGCGGTTACATGCAACATCTACCTTCATTTTGTTTTTTTGTGTTATCACAATATGCCTTCTTATACTATTATAATCTCATTCACGTGAATTCATCGCCATGTTTTAATTTCATTTTCCAATCAGCACCTTCTTATAATTTTATCACAATATACGTTCTTATACTATTGCAATCTCATTCACATTAATTACACTTCCTAGATCAGTTTTCACCGAAGGTAAGACGACACGTTCTGGCATTAGCTTTGTTGAACCGTTACTAGAAAAGTACAGACAAACAATGGAGAATTAATTGAGTTTGAAGTTTCTTGCACTCAAGATGCTGTGGGATTGGTCGTCCTAAACGGTCTTTCTCTTTCAGCATCAACAAGGGAAAACCAATCTTCATCTGCTCTGTCCTTTTCCTCCTTGACCTCCAAGTCTTCGCAACCATACAATTATTCAATATGGAACTGCAGGTTGAATTATTGATCAATTGCAAATATTTCCATACAATCAGATCCCTTTGTTGACTATACAAGAGTGTTGGAAACACGGCAAAATTAATTTCCAGAATTGACATTTTTTAACAGTAGATAATACTATATAGGTGCACTACGCTGTAAGCTTTTTTTGTATAATATGCACTACAATTAATTATTTTGTAAAGATGTTTTTTAATTGAAAATATATTTAAATATAAATATTTTTTTTTAAGAAAACTTGGTTGTTATAACAAAGTAACATAGTTAAAAACAAATTGAATAAAACTATGAAGTTTAATTATAAAATAACTCAATATTAAAGGATATAATTAAAAAAAATTATTTTTTTTAAAAAATCTCTAATCAACCCATATTAACCTCCTAACTCTACTACCATGGACATAGAATTAAAATAATTCAATAGAAAAAAAAAAGTAAAAAAAAAATACAAAGATCAATTCACAATAAATCCTCAGCTGTATAACAAGATTAAGGGTTTGTTTGTTTATGCGTTTCAAAAGTGTTTTTAAAAAAATTTAAAATTTTTATTTTTTTATTAACTTTAAATTAATATGTTTTTAGTGTTTTTCATGACCCTGTCTTGAGATATTGGCAACAGTACTCCCGAGAAGCAGAACTATTAATGGGAAAGGATTGTTTGAATTGAAGGAGAGAAAGACTTTGGTGATGAGCACACAAATGAGCAGAAGAAGAAGAAGAGTGATGAAATTGTTGTATGAAAATGGAAGAGAGACAAAATGGAACAGAGAAATTGAGTGAGGGATAATGCAAACTTCATGTTGGCTATTCAGGATTCAAAGTATATTTGGAATGCTGAACGATTGGGGAGAGATGAGAAATAAAGAAAGGCACTATTAGTAGTATTTATAGACAAACCAATCTTAGATTCTTCTGTTCATTCAGTTTCTGTAATTAAAAAAAAAAAAAAACAACAACAACCTTGAGTCCTAACAACTTGGTCTGTCCTTTTTCTTAACCCCAAAGTCTTTTTATATATAAAAAAAATTGTGTAAGAAATGAAATTTCTTGAGCACTAACAACTTAGTGCAGAGATGTTTTTCTGTACTGTATTTAGCAATGAAATTTCTGCGAAGCTTGCCTTGACCATCAACAAGGAAAACGAATGTTCAGGATATATTGTATATGAAACTGAAGGTTGAATTATTCAATTGCTAATATTTCCATATAATTGTATGGAAACACTTTCCTCCAAAATTAATTGTATATTGTTGACTATACAAGAATGTTGGAAACACGGCAATATTAATTTTCAAAATTATCATTTTTTTCAAGAGTAGATAATATCCTTACATGGAACTGAAGGTTCACTTGCAAATAATTCCATACAAGAGTGAGCGTTGGAAACACGGCAGTACTAATTTCCTAAATTGACATTTGCAGCTAGTCTTTGTGCTAACAGATACACTTCATGCTCTCATTAGAACTTTCTTTGTAGCTCGTCTGATGGCAGCTGTTCTCGGGGACAACTACCCCGCTATTATTCCTTGCTGACCCCCCTTCGCATGTACTAATAGATTATTATTGCTATTACTAACAAGAACAGGGGACTGTTTACTTGAAGGGTTAAACAATTTATATGTTTCTCAGAAAATAGCAATGAACATGTGCTAATAGATATAGTTTGTGCTCTTCCTCTGCAGCTCGTCTTATGGGAAGTGTACGTTGCTGGGGACTTCTACCGCTCGTCCTCGTCTTCTATAAGACTCCATGCCAACAAAAGACAATAATGCAACTCTTTGTATAGATTTTTGTTTTCCAGCATCAACAAAGGAAAACCAATCTTCATCTGCTCTGTCCTTTTCCTCCTTGACCTCCAAGTCTTCGCAACCATACAATTATTCAATATGGAACTGCAGGTTGAATTATTGATCAATTGCAAATATTTCCCTACAAGTAGGTCCCTTTGTTGACTATGCAAGAATGTGGAAACACGGCAATTTTAATTTCCAAAATTGTCATTTTTCCAGCAAGTCTACGTACGTGCACTTTGTGCTCTAATTATAACAACTGTTCTTGGAGACTTCTACCCCTCTATGCCTGGTTTTTCTTGGTTTCATTGCATCTTTGAAGTTTGGTTTTCCTTACAATTTATTTATCTTTCATTAGATTTCTCTACATTGTAAGAAATATTTTTAAGTGGATCATATGCCATGTCATGTTTTTAAAATAATATTAATTGTATAGTTTGCAAAATATTATCTTGCAAAATGATGTCCCATAAACAGGAGTTTTCCGGTAGGCAAAGTTTTTAAAAAATATGGAGATAAACTTTAAAATGATTAAATTAGAGGGACCGATGAAAAAGTATGATATTCAAATACTTAGAAAGGCAAAATGCTTAAATACTACAGAAATTTGAAGTTCCGAAAGAAAAACTTGGAATTTAAGCTTGTAGGAGAGCTACATACTTTCTCGCCTAATATACATAATTTTATTTTTCTAGTTGTAATTAGGTTAAATTGGACAATTATATATCGCTTAAGTGAGAGTACTTTTGAGTGTTACAAATACATGATGTATACCTCTTTTCATCAATAATTATCTAAATGTTATTATATGTCTCATGACCCAATTTGAATTTCCTCTAAAATTATCTTTTTTTTTCTTTTAAAAATATTTTTAAAAAAAATGAAAATAAAAAACAAAAACTAGTAATTTGGTAAGAGCTTGCCTTGACCATCAACAAGGAAAACGAAAGTTCAATTGCAAATATTTCCACACAAAGTAGGTCCCTTAGTTGACTGAACCATTACCGGAAAACAGAGCAGCGTGCTAAAACTGTCAAAGATTGGAGTTTCAAGGTTCTTGCCCTCAAGATTACCAAGTTAGTGTAGGCCTAAACGATCTTTCTTTTCCAGCATCAACAAGGGAAAACCAATCGTCGTCACTTTGGTCTGTCCTTTTCGTCCTTGACCTCCAAGTCTTCGGAACCTGGATATGTTATCCAGTAAGTGGTCCCTTAGTTGACTATACCAGAGTGTTGGAAACACGGCAAAATTAATTTCCAGAATTGACATTTTTTAACAGTAGATAATACTATATAGGTGCACTACGCTGTAAGTTGTCCTACATTTATTTCAATATAAAAAAAACGTTAAGTTGATAAAACCGTTTCTAAAAAAAAAAATATTCAAGACTCGAGGAATTACTTGATAAATTTAATAATTTAAAAATATAAATAAAAAAATAGAGGTAGGATCATTTAGTGGACCCGATAAAAATCAGGTGTATAGACTCTCTAACACTACGACTACAAACTTATAGGCGACCAATAGTGTTTCAACCGTTGGGAGCTCCCAATCAGTATCGAGCACCTAGTCTGAGGAGATCATGGCCTTGAACTAACAATATCAGTAACTCTTGGTGGATTATAAATAGTTCCGCTAGATTATCATGGACATGAGATCACAGATGGGTGGCATGTGTGCGCCCTTTTTTTGGCCGTATGGTCCCGGGAACGACCAGCCTCCTCCTTCTCCTTCTCCAGCTCCGTCATTGTTCTAGTTCAATTTTTGTTTAGAAACACTTTAAAATTGTAATGAATATTTATGTCGCACCCTAAAAAATCCACATATCGCGGGTCCGACTGGCGAAATTTTTTTATTTATTTTTATTTGATTCTTTGGAGTCGCCACCTAGTATTTTGGTCACTAGGAACCTAACTGGTCTCAGAGATCGGGTACGGAGACTGGTTGCGTAAAGGGAAGGTATTAGCACCCCAAATACGCCTTACCTAAGGTAAGCTGCATTGTTTTATTGTCTGATAAAAACTAAAGTGTTATTGTGTTTTCCTAGTTGTTGGTCTGTCTATGGTTCAAGAAAAATCCTCCTCAGTAAGGAGGTCTTTATCTTATCGGGTAAAAAAAACCTAAACGTTCTAACGTCCATACCAAAATTTTATTAATAATATTTAGGAATACGTTTTACGTATAAATTCATAATCCCAAATATTAAAAGAAAACAAAAAGATTTTGTTAGAATTTTTGAAATATTGGCCTAGTTCTCATGGCTTGAATAAACTGGTTATTAAAGCCAAAATGCATGTTAATACATATATTGTTTTGAAAATTTTCTTTGTTCTGTGAAAATATGATGTTATAATATTTATGTATATATATTGGAGAGACTAGGCTGTATTTTAAAACAAAAACAATTTTTGGAAAATATTATATTTTTTATGCTTTGACGAAAATCGGGTATTTTAATACTGAGCTTGTATCCTTACGGTATAAAAATACAACCCAATATTAATCCGCTTTGATAAAAATATGCAGAAAAATCAATAACATTTTTAGGGAATTTTTAGAAATTTTTTTTGAAAGCAAAAACATTTTTTATTCTGAAAATCTTTGATATTTTGACGAAAACCGGGTATTTATAACACTGGTTTTATATCTACGGTATAAAAATACAAACAAAAATTAAACTATTTTGATAAAAATATGCAGAAAAATCAACAACATTTTTAGGGATTTTTTAGAATTTTTTGAAAGCAAAAACATTTTTTATTCTGAAAATCTTTGATGTTTTGACGAAAACCGGGTATTTATAACACTGGTTTTGTATCTTTACAGTATAAAAATACAAACCAGAATTAAAACATTTTTGACAAAAAAATATGCAGAAAAAATCACAATATTTTTAAAGATTTTTTTTTATATTTTTTTATATAAATATATTATATATATATATATAACATATATACACATATATATATATATATATTATAATAATATATAATATATTATAGGGCTGGGCCGGCCCAAATAAATGGGCCAGGCTCAGCCCAAAAAAAAAAAATAATAATAATAATAAAAGGGGGCGGGCCGGTCTCGGCCCGTAACTAATGTGGGCCGGTCTCGGCCCGTAACTAACGTGGGCCGGTCTCGGCCCGTAACTTCTACAGTCTGGGCCAAGACCGGCCCAGACTTACAAGGCTGGGCCAGCATTGGGCTGGCCCAGCGCCTTAAAACCCAGCGGGGGGGGAGAATTATTTTTCTCCCCCCCCCCGCCTCCTGCATGCAACATGCAGGAGGCCAGGCGAAAACAAAAGAAAAAAGTGCAAAGGGGGAGGGGATGTGCACCTGGCGTGGAGGCGACCGTTGGTGGAGCTGCGGTGTCGTGGCCTCGAAGACGGCGGCGCTGTGGTGTTGCTGCGGCGGAGAGAACAGATTTCCTTCCTCTTCCCCTCTTCCTTTCCTTCCTTTCTCTTTGTTTTCTGTTTTCTTTTCTTTTTGTTTTTCGTTTTATTCTTTTCTCTTCCCCTCTATCTCACTGGTTCTATCTCTCTCTTCGGTCTCGTCCCTCTCTCTTTTTTTCTCTTCTCTCTCTTCGGTCCCCTCTCTCTCCTCTCGGCCTCTCTCTATTTATAAGCAAAAAGGAAACGGTTAGTGCGCCTTCAATCACGCAACGGCTGGTCGGCCACTCTTGCTTTCGGTGGTGGTGGTGGGGACGAGGAGAGAGAGGCGGGAAGTTTTGAAACTTTTCCTTTTTTTTTTTCGTTTCTGTTCTGTTACAAACGGGGGGGAAGGAGACGATGAACAGTGTCGTTCAAAACGACACCGTTCTGCTTTCCTTTTTTTTTTTTTTTTTTTTTGTATATGAAACGGCGTCGTTTTGAATAAAACGCGCCGTTTCATTTAAATGGCCAAACTTCAAATCAGTCCTCCAAATCGGTCCCTGCCCCTCTTGTTGGCCGCCTTTTTCATTTTGGTCCTTGGCATCTGATTTATGCAATTTAGCCCTCAATTGATTAATAAACTTTCAATTTCTTCAATTAGGCCCCTGAACCGAGAAAATAGCAGCCCCTCCATTTACGCGCCTCTTCCAATTTGGTCCCTGGTTTCGGATTTTCTTAATTAAATCCCTAATTGGCCCTTAAACTTCAATTTTTATGCAATTGAGCCCCTGATTTGACCCAATAAATTCCTAAAAAATATATTTTGGCCCCAGAACTTAAATTTCTTCAAATTAAAGCCCAAATTGACTTAAAAATTAATTTTTCTTGCAATCAAATCCTTCATAAATTCAAATAAAAATCCAATTAAGTCCCAAAAAATCCAATTAAGTCCATAAAAATCCAATTAAGTCCATAAACATCCAAATTTGGGCTTTTCTCCTCAAAATTAAAATTTTCCTTCTCAATACGGCTTTCATCTTTCAAGAATATACTGTCAAAAATTTAATCCTTGTATTTTTGAATTTCTTGACCAATTTTCTGACTGTTTCCTGAGCGCTTCTGCCTTCTGTTATTTTTTCTAAACTCTTTTGGCTATTTATTTTATTTTTTCATGGGGACCCAAAAATGGGTTACAACAGATGCCCCCTCTTTATAATACTTACGGAGCATGGGTTTTGCGCAGTAAGTGTTATAAAGATAAACCCAAAACGGAACTCCCGAAACTGATCTGGTCGAAGCTTGATTGATCTGAAACTTTGTCCTTTATAACAATCCTCCTTAGCCCCAAAAACCATGATCGAAACTTAGTCACCTCGAGATCCTTATCCAGCGATCCTCTAAATTCTTATTTTAGTTTGATCAACATGGAAATCCATCCGAGATCCCATATGGTGATCTCCTCTAACCTGGAATCCCATTTGGCGATTCCTTTACCCATAACCGATACAAAAATGTGTGCGTGGTCTCATTATGATGGGTGACCTGCCCAAGTGAAAAAGAGAAAGAGTGGTCTCATTCTTTGGGTGACCTACCCAGGGGAAAGGATGGCCTCATTATTATGGGTGACCTACCCAGGTAAAAAAAAAATGGAGAATGGTCTCATTCTTATGGGTGACCTACCCAGAAAATATGGTCTCATTGTGATGGGTGACCTACCCAGAAAAATATGGTCTCATTGTGATGGGTGACCTACCCAGAAAAAGGAAGAGTGGTCTCATTCTTTGGGTGACCTACCCAGGGGAAGGAATGGCCTCATTCTTATAGGTGACCTACCCAGATAAACAAAAAAATGGAGAATGGTCTCATTCTTATGGGTGACCTACCCAGAGAAGTATGGTCTCATTGTGATGGGTGACCTACCCAGAGAATATGGTCTCATTGTGATGGGTGACCTACCCAGAAAAATGTTGGTGAGGGCTCAAAGGCGCACTCGAAAAGAGGTAGGGTTTAGAAAACGCACTACCCGAGAAGTGAGGGCTCAAACGGCGCATTCAAACAGAGGTAGGGTTAGAAAACGCACTACCTGAGAAATGGTGATGAAATCCCGATCTGACAAATGTTGAAAGCAATATATTATGGTTAATATGCATGTATGTTTTTGTTACCTATCTTGGAAACATAGGTCCCCCTTTCGTCGTAAACCTCTTCGCCCTTGTTTCAAGCTTTTCTCATGAAACGAAATATCCTTCATATCCTTTTGAAGAGATCTCTAATTCCTTATGGGGGCCCTTTCTTGCTCCATTTGAGTTTTGCGCCAAAGGCAAAAATTGGTTTTGTTCATGAAAACTGAAACTTTTGATGCAATTAGCAAATTTTATATATATATATATATTTTTTTTTATGATATCCCTTTTTGGACTTGGGTTTACTATGAACCCCTATGTGCATTTTGTGCACCTTTTGCCCCCTAGTGTGATGTGCAACTATATGTCAAGTAGATTTGATTTAGTTCACCAATTGATGGAGTCATCCTCTTAGTCATTCCAAAAAAAAGTTCTTTTGAAAAAAAATGCTATGAGATCATGTGTTATATAAAAGGACTCTTTACAAAGAGAATTCATGGCCAAAATTTATTTTTGTTGACTGGGAAATTATGAAATACATCAAGCGTAGTATTTCTTTACAGAGTCGGAATTCACAGGCCTAGCTAGATCTTCTCCATCCATTCTAGACAGTAACAAAGCTCCTCCTGAGAATGCTTTCCTCACCACGTACGGCCCCTCGTAGTTAGGTGCCCATTTACTCTGATCTTCTCCAGGTAAAGGTAATATTTTCTTTAGTACAAGATCTCCTTCGTGGAATCCTCGAGGTCGAACCTTCTTGTCATAGGATTTAGCCATCCTTCTTTGGTAGAGTTGATGATGACAAATCGCAGCTATCCTCTTTTCACTGATCAGATTCAACTGTTCATATCTAACCTTTGCCCATTCTACCTCTTCCAGCTCAGAGTCTAACAACACTCTTAATGATGGTATTTCCACTTCTAAAGGCATCACCGCCTCCATTCCATATACCAACATGTACGGGGTGGCTCCTGTTGAGGTTCGAACTGCAGTGCGATATGCATGAAGGGCAAATGGCAACATCTCATGCCAATCCTTATAGGTGACTACCATCTTCTGAATAATCTTTTTGACATTCTTGTTAGCAGCTTCTACCGCACCATTCATCTTTGGTCTATATGGCGAAGAATTGGAATGCTTGATTTTCCATTTAGTGCAGAGCTCTATTATCATCTTGCCGTTGAAATTCTGGGCGTTATCAGTTATAATCTTTTCTGGTGGACCATACCGACATATCAAATCTCTCTCAATAAATTTCTTCACCACTTTTTGCGTCACATGAGCAAATGACCCAGCTTCTACCCATTTTGTGAAGTAGTCGATAGCCACGAGAATAAACCTATGACCATTGCTGGCTTTTGGGTTTACTGGTCCAATTACATCAATTCCCCACATCGCGAAGGGCCATGGAGATGTTAAATTAAACAGAGGAGCCGGAGGAGCATTGATTTTGTCACTGTATACTTGGCACTTATGACATTTCCGAACATAATCGATACAATCCTTCTCTAACGTCATCCAGAAGTACCCGGCTCTTTGTATCTTCCTAGCCATCACATGTCCACTAGCATGAGTTGAGCAAATCCCTTCATGGACTTCCCGTACTGTGCTTTTTGCCTCAAATTCATCCAAACATCTTAACAAAGTCCCGTCAGATGATTTCTTATACAAAATCTCCCCATCAAGATAAAAATCCATTGCCAATCTTCTCAAGGTCTTTTTGTCGATTTTGGATGCCCCCATGGGATATGCCTGATTTTGGATGAAATTCTTGATATCATAGTACCACGGGTTTCCATCCACTTCTCTTTCGACTGAGCAACAATGAGCAGGGTTATTTCTGATATTGATGTGTACTGGCTGTACCTTGTGCCCAAAGTCTATCTTGGCCATAGATGCTAGTGTGGCCAAAGCATCTGCAAACTGGTTCCCTTCTCTTCCCAGATGGGTGAATTCTATTTCCTCAAATTCTTTAGCTAGCTGAGACAGGTATTCTTGGTAAGGCCTTAACTTCTCTTCTTTGGTTTGCCATTCTCCTTTTACTTGGCAAATGATCAACATTGAGTCTCCATACACATCTATCTTTTTGATGTTCATCTCTAATGCAGCCTCTAAACCAAGAATGCAAGCTTCATACTCAGCCGTGTTGTTGGTGCACCCGAACTGCAGCTTAACTGAAACCGGATACTGCTTCTTATCAGGAGAGATTATCACTGCCCCCGCTCCGTTACCACATACATTTACAGCACCATCAAAGTACATAACCCACCAATCTGACTTCTCTTCTTCGATTGCAAACACATCTTCATCGGGAAAGTCAAAGTTTAACGGCTCATAATCTTCCATAGCATGGTCAGCCAGGTGATCGGCAATAACACTCCCTTTCACGGCTTTCCTTGTCATATATACTATGTCATATTCAGCCAAAAGAACTTGCCATCTTGCAATTCGGCTAGATAGATAAGGCTTTTCACAAATGTACCTTAACGGGTCTAACTTGGAAATTAACCATGTAGTGTGATACAACATATACTGACGTAATCTCTTTGTAGCCCATGCTAGTGCGCAGCACAGCTTCTCAATCACAGTATACCTAGACTCATATTCCGTGAACTTCTTGCTTAGGTAATAAATTGCCCTTTCCTTCCTTCCGGTTTCATCATGTTGCCCAAGCACACATCCCATTGCTGTTCCGGTTACTGTTAGGTATAAAATCAATGGCCTTTCTGGTACGGGAGGAACAAGCAGAGGTGGATTTAGCAAGTACTGCTTGATTTTCTCAAAAGCTTTATCACACTCTTCATTCCATATTCCAGGGTTTTTCTTCCTCAACAAACGAAAGATCGGGTCACAAGTCGCAGTTAAATGAGATATAAACCGAGCGATGTAATTCAACCTTCCTAAGAACCCTCTCACCTCCTTCTCAGTCTTGGGGGGGGCATAGATTGAATAGCTTTTACTTTTTCAGGATCCACTTCTATCCCTTTGTCACTCACCACAAATCCCAACAGCTTACCGGATTTCACCCCGAATGAACACTTCGCTGGGTTAAGCCTCAACTTATATTTCCTTAATCTTTCAAATAATTTCTTCAATACTTGGACATGATTCTCTCCCTCTTTAGATTTAGCAACCATGTCATCCACGTATACTTCAATCTCTTTGTGCATCATGTCGTGAAACAAAGTCACCATAGCCCTTTGGTAAGTGGCCCCGGCATTCTTTAAACCAAATGGCATGACTTTGTAGCAAAAGGTTCCCCATGGTGTTATAAAGGTTGTCTTCTCCCTATCCTCTGGCGCCATTCTTATCTGATTGTAGCCTGAAAACCCATCCATGAAGGAATATGTGGAACTACGTGCTGCATTATCAACTAACATATCTATGTGTGGTAAAGGGAAGTTATCTTTAGGGCTAGCCCGGTTTAAGTTCCTAAAGTCCACGCAAACTCGGATTTTACCTTCCTTTTTGGGTACCACCACTATGTTTGACACCCATTGTGGATACTTCACTACTTCCAAAAAACCAGCATCCCATTGTTTTTCAATTTCCGCCTTTACTTTGATTAAGACTTCCGGATGAGTTCTCCTTAACTTCTGCTTAATCGGCTTGCATCCTTCCATCAGTGGTATTCTATGCACTACAATGTCCGTATCCAGACCAGGCATATCTTCGTAGGACCAAGCAAAGACATCCACATAATCCTTGAGTAGTGCAATCAACTCTTCCTTTGCTTCGGGGGTGATCAAAGTCCCTATCTTCAGCTCTCGCTTGATTTCTCCATTGCCCACATTTATGGTTTCAAGTTCCTCCTTAGCGGGCCTCCAAGCCTGTTCGTGTTGTTCTATTAATTTTGTGAATTCCCATATGTTTTCCTCCTCCCATTCCTCATCTTCTACAGCCACTATGTATTCTTTAAATTTTGGCCATTCATTCTCAATGTGAAATGCAGGTGTTGTTGTGGAGGATCCGCTTTCAGAGTTCCTGAAAGCGGAAAGTGATGTGTAAATGCATAGTAAGACATCAAGATGAATTTTGAAAATGCATGATCTCATTGAAAATAAAAGATTGGCTCACAACAAAAATAAAATCCCATTGACATCTTGAGCCTCGATTGTCAATGAATAAAAAAAACAGAACAGAAAAGAAAGGCAAACAACATAGATAAAAATATAATCCAACCATCATTGTTGATTACATTTTAAAAACCAATGGAGCTTCTTGGGTCTCCCAATTCTGGAACTTTTCCCCTTCGGCTAGCTTCCGGACAAAAGTCTTGACGGTGACTTCTTCCAAAGTGTGGATGGTCAATTGTGGCATCTCTTCAATCCTCCTTTCGGACTCGATTTTCTCCGCAATGTCCTTGACTTGATTTTCCTCCAGAGTGTTTATGTTCATTGAAGAAAGATTTTGAAAGAGGTCTCCATGTCCCCCATCAGGTTGTATCACATATGCGGCCTTTGGAAATGAAAACCTGATTGGAGGGATGGTTAAGTTTTCTTCTACAGGCTTCCTTCCTTCCATCCTAGCCATTCTCTTCTCCCTTCTTGCACCAGCAGCTCGTTTGTAATCCTCTTTCTTGGGCTTATATCCAAGCCCAAACCTCTGTTCTGCAGCTTTCAATTTGATTATACCCCTCCATTCCGGCCTTCTTTGCCCCATATCGTATGGGAAAGGAATCTTGTTTTTCAAACAGATTTTAGCGGCCATTTTAGTGGCTTCAGAGATTTCTGGCTTCCTCAACACAGTGTTCTCGGGCACCCACTCGGTATTCACAATCTCAAATGCATGAAGGTTTCCGTCCCTACAATCTTCTGCTTCAATGAATGGAACCGCCACATTTCTTACCATCGATATAGTCTCCTCAGCCTTAACAGTAACCAGGACACCGTTGGCAATGTACTTTAAACATTGATGTAGCGAAGAGGTGACAGCTCCCGCAGAATGTATCCATGGCCTCCCTAACAACATGCTATAGGAAGGGTGGATATCCATTACTTGAAGGGTTACTAGAAAGACTTGTGGACCCACAGCTAGTTCCACATCAATTGACCCTACAACTGGCCTTGATGAGCCATCATACGCTCTCGCCGTTATTACACTGGGTTGCATATGTGAGGGATCTATCGGCATTTCATCTAGCACATGCCTTGGTAACACATTCAGGGCCGAGCCGTTATCAATGAGAACCTTGCCGACGAGGCAATCCTTGCATCGGACCGTGACATACAAGGGCTTGTTATGTCCAGTTCCTTCAGCATCGAGTTCATCTTCCGTGAAATACAAGTAATTGGCAGCATGAATCCTCCCTACTAAATGTTCCATAGTCTTTTGCTCGATATCTTGGGGCACATAGGCCTCATTCAATACTTTTTGCAAAGCATTACGATGTGGCTCCGAGTTGAGTATTAAAGACATGATGGAGATCTTAGCAGGGGTTTTCTTCAACTGATCTACTATACTGTACTCACTATGCTTCATCAGTTTCAAGAACTCATTTGTTTCTTCCTCGGTCACAGGTTTATTCACCTCAAACTCTTTATCGAGGTCCAGCACCTCCTTGCCTTTAGCCTTTCTTTGTCTTTCTAGCTCTTCAGGTGTGTAACAACGACCACTCCGAGTTAGCCCACTTATCTCCGTTCGGAACAGCGGCAAAGGAGCTTCAACATTCGAGGTATAACCATAATCTCCAGGCATCGCTCCATAGTTTACTTTGCTTGCATAGGAGGGCCTAGTTAATACCAGTTTTGAGCGACCATTAGCTGTTGATTGGATTCTACATTTCTCTATCATTCCTACCTCTTCATTGTCACTTACGTCCTCAATCCTCAACTCTCCTAGAGTTAGCATTTTTGCAACTTTTTGATGAAATTCAATGCATTCATCAATGTGATGCCCTTCCTTTTTATGGAAAGGGCAAAAGTTACTTTCCCTTGTGCAGTACTCAGTCGTTTCTTCCAACTGTCCAGACTGTACCAACATCAAGTATAGCTTGGCCATGGTCACTTTCAACACCCTCTTTTTGCTACCAATCTCCATGGTATTTACTCCTCCCCTACCATCAACATGCTTAGGTAAAGGGTTGGAATTCTGATTTGGCGAATCCTCAAAAGTGACCCATCCCACTTTGATTAGTTGCAACACCTTTCTTTTAAAAGCGAAGCAAGACTCAATGCTATGGCCTGCGTGACCAGCATGGTATTCACAAGTTACCTCGGGGTTGTACCAGGCAGGGAAAGGTGGTTGCATAGGTGGTATGGGTAGGGGAGCTATCTGCCCAATACTCAACAGCTTGGCATACAACTCTTTTAAGGTTATGGGTAGAGGAGGTAGTTGTTCTTCTGACGGTTGCTTATCTCTCCTTTGGTAATTGTTGTGGTTATTTGCAGGGAATTTTATTTGATTGGGTTGGTTTGGAGTGGGGGGTTTGGAAAAGTTAATACTAGTGACTTGGGGGGTAGGTATTTGGTAGTTTTTGCTTCTTCTTTCTAGGTTGTTCACCTCAATTTCTTTCTTCCTTCCAATGAAACCTCTCTTCTCTAGAGGTTCTGCTATTCTTCCGCTTCGGATCCCTTGTTCAATCCTCTCGGCGATCCGCACGACATCATAGAAATGTTGTGCTGAACTACCCATAAGGTGTTCATAGTATGGAGCCTTGAAAGTATTGGCAAACAAAGTCACCATTTCTGTCTCTATCAGCGGAGGTTGCACATTGATAGCTTGGTCTCGCCACCTTTGAGCATAAGCCCTCACGGACTCTTGACTTCCTTTCTCCATGCTGATCAGACTGGTCCTATCAGGAGCAATCTCTAGGTTAAACTTGTATTGCTTCAAGAAAGCGTCCGCCAAGTCTGTCCACTTCCTGATCCTAATATTGTCTAACCTCATATACCAACTGAGGGCCGATCCAGTCAGACTATCCTGGAAGAAGTATATTAACATTTTGTCGTCGTGGATAACCTCTGCCATTTTGTTATAGTATGAGCGGAGATGGGTCTTCGGGCATTCCATCCCAGTATACTTAACAAACTCCGGCACTCTAAACTTCTTTGGAATGACAATATTAGGTACTAAACATACCTCAGCGGCCCTAATTGGGTCAAACAAATCATTTCCTTCAATTGCCCTTAGCCTCTCTTCTAGGGCAGTCCACTTATCATCTCCTTCATGATTAGAGAATTTAAAGTCATGTGGATCTTCGTTTGTTAAATCCATTGTAATAGGGATTTGGATGGGCCGAGCAGGACTCTGCTTAGTTGGTGTGTTTGCCCCTATATTTATAGGTGCGACAGGAATTTGAGATGCTGCTGGTGCTTCATTAGGTTGAGTAGATGTTCCCGCTCCATCTCTGGCTCTTAATAATTGCTCTAACATACTGGTTAGGTGCGCCACATCATTCCGAACTCCTTCTAGTTCTCTTTGGTACTGAGATTCCGGTTGTGACCTTCCTTCGTTTTCCATTCTTGCTCTTTGCCGAGTGTAGTGGACTTTGGAAGGGGGACCTATGTTTCACGATCTGGAATGCGTATGATAAATTAAAAACAAAAACGTGATGAGAATGTGATGCATATGAAATGTGTATATATGCATATTCTACGAGCTGATTCATGACTTTCGTAACCTTTAAGCAAGATTTCTGAGTTGACCTGATTACCATAAAGGAGGGTTTGCCAAGTTCTTATCATAGTGGCTTACCAAACTCATCAAGAAAGGAAATACGTCATGGACTTCTTATAAATAACAAAAATTGCTCATACAAAACAAATAATGGGAAAGAGAGTCCTATACATTGCTACCTCTAAAAAGCATTTCCTCTATTAGCTAAATCCCCAATAAAACCGGCCATGGCCCCCATGTATTCTCGATACTTTGAAGCATCATTTCCAACTTGGGTGGCTTGTTGTTGCAACCTTTCTGCGTAACGGGCTACTTGCTCAACCTGTTTTTCCATGTGTCTTATTTTGGCATGGAATACAGTGTTATCTTCGATTATTGCTTCGTTGCTGGCTCCTAAAGCTTCGTTGCTTCTTTCCAATACTCGCACCATACCCTCTGATTGTGCCAACTTATCTCTTGTCCTTTGTAGCTCTTCCTTGGCGATATCCAGCTCCGTTATTTTGGAATTGATCTGAACTGCAAAGCTGTCCATGTAGTCTTGGCATTCTTGACGCTCTTGCTTAGCCTTACTCATATTTTCTTCCATCTCGCAGTAGTGGCTTCTCAACTCCCTTAACTCTTCTTCTCGTACCTCGCTCTCCGCTTGTAAAGCCCTCATCCTTCCTTTTGAAGACTCAGCTCTCTTTTGGTAATCTCTCATGTCAGACTCAGCGGCCATTCTCGCATTTCTTTCTTCCTCTATCTGCACCATGTATTGAGCTCTAACCTTCCTTTCTTCTTCTATGTCGAGGTTGGCTAGACGATTCTTCTCCTTCTCAACTTCTATTTTCTTTAAAAGAAGTTTCCTTCCTTTCTTCAAAGAATCTATCGTCTCCTTATCATCATTCACGCCTTTTGTTGCCCTCTTAACCTTAGCCAATTCTTTTTCTACTATCCCATTCTTCTTGACCAACTCATCATAATCGGCTATTCGATTCCTTAACTCAGCCTGGACCCCCGTTGTTATGTCTTCAGCTACCTCAGCCCTTTTCTGCCATTCCTTTAGAGACATTAGCTGCTTCTCTTGTTTTTCTAACCGCTGATTCAAGAAAACCCTCATCGTATTTTCCTCCTCTAGCTGGTTCTCTAACAATTGTTGTCGCCCCTTACTTTTGCTGAGTTCTATTACACACTGATCTAGCTGCTTTCTTAGATCTTCTTCGTCATCCTTTCTTTTCCTTTTCTGTGTTTCTATCGCTGCATCTGACTGTTCTTGTGTAGAGAGACCCTTTACTTCAGAAAAATCCTCATTCCTCCAAACTGTATAATTATGGCTGAATGAGGTTTCAAAACTGCTTCCTTCTTCTCTTTTCACCTTCACGGGCCTTTCCCAATCCTGTCGGATAAGCTCCATTTCTTTGATGAACGGTTGGTGCTTGAATACACCAATGAAATCAGCTAAACCCAAGGTTCTTGGCGTATATTGCATTCCGCCTAACTGCCTTGTTACGAGGGCGGGCGCATAACTGATGTAACCAGTTACACCAATTAAAGGAACCCATATCTTGCTTCCGCAGCTCATTGTGCAAATAGCGTTGTTCATCCACGGTGCTTTCCATTTGAAGTTGCTACTTGGCAATGCTGCATACTTATCCCTCCATGCCTTCTCATCCCAATTCTTCCAAGTCTCATCTATGGTAATCTTTAACGGTCGCAAGTCAAACCACCAAAAGTTGTTAAAGATGTCTCTTGGTGCTTCGATATGACTGATTATCCATAAGTACAACATAGGGACGCAGCACCTCATAGCTCCTTTTCCATGTGTTCGGCAGTGATTAAGAGATAACATGGTTTCCCCCAAGATGGCTGAGGAAGGATTGATCCGGTCATGCTCATATTCGATGAAGACACTTGCTGCTTCTAAACTGATGACCCCAATTTCAGAAGGGAACAACACTAGCCCAAAAATGGCGAAGGCCACCAACCTATATCGTTCGTCTCCCAACTTGCCTTCTTCGGCGTTTTTCTTCATTCGAGCTTCAATGATCTTCCATTTAAAACCCCCTTCAGCAACTCTACACTGGCTGATCTTTCCTAAGCCTAATAAACTGACTACTTCCGAAGCTGTATCTTCAAATCTGCGACGGCGATAGATTCGGCAGTTGTCATTTGGAAAATCCAGGATTCTCTCATATTCTTCCAAGGTGGGTGTCATATCGATGTTTCCAAAGGTAAAGCAACGATAACTGGGATCCCAAAAATTCAGAAGGGCTTTGATCGCCGCTGCTTGTACAGGCAACTTCATTATATGTGCAATCCTCCCATATCGCCTTTCAAACAGGGTCTCGTCAACATATTCCATGATAGGCAATAACTTTCCTAAATCGTTTACCATGTGATTTACCTTGGTAATGCATGGTAACCCACTAGCATCGATTCTTGGACATTTTCCTTCGGCGATCTGAGCCAACTCAGACTCTTGCCCATATTCTTGGAAAGAGAGGTACTTAGTCATGATTTCAGCTCAAAACCTGAGTTGATGAAATTAACAATTAATCGTGATGCAAATGAAAATAAGATTCATAACCTAAAGACAAGCTCTATTTATTAAGTGAGAGAGGGTAGTTTTTTCTATCTGGTCTCGAACGGTCTCATATCTGCCCAGTGACATTCTTCGTAAAGAAGTATGGGGGCGTTGCAAGGAACAGTTAAGACACGTGTGCCCACCATTACCAAGCAGGCACTCAGATATGAGTTGGGTGTTTCACGCATTTAAACCCTGACCAATAGTCTTAGGGTAAATCGCTAATTCCCCACTTAACTTAAAGTTTGTGTGTGCTTTTCAAAATTAAGGCAAGTGATGCATGAAACAATTACATACAATGCATGAATAATATGCGTAAAAAAAATAAATACGCAAATAAAAGGAAGGGCATATTAACAATAAACACACAAAAAACCAACAAATCAGACAAAAACAAAGCTTAATCTACAAGGTCCCCAGTGGAGTCGCCATTCTGTCGCACCCCAAAAAATCCACATATCGCGGGTCCGACTGGCGAAAATTTTTTATTTATTTTTATTTGATTCTTTGGAGTCGCCACCTAGTATTTTGGTCACTAGGAACCTAACTGGTCTCAGAGATCGGGTACGGAGACTGGTTGCGTAAAGGGAAGGTATTAGCACCCCAAATACGCCTTACCTAAGGTAAGCTGCATTGTTTTATTGTCTGATAAAAACTAAAGTGTTATTGTGTTTTCCTAGTTGTTGGTCTGTCTATGGTTCAAGAAAAATCCTCCTCAGTAAGGAGGTCTTTATCTTATCGGGTAAAAAAAACCTAAATGTTCTAACGTCCATACCAAAATTTTATTAATAATATTTAGGAATACGTTTTACGTATAAATTCGTAATCCCAAATATTAAAAGAAAACAAAAAGATTTTGTTAGAATTTTTGAAATATTGGCCTAGTTCTCATGGCTTGAATAAACTGGTTATTAAAGCCAAAATGCATGTTAATACATATATTGTTTTGAAAATTTTCTTTGTTCTGTGAAAATATGATGTTATAATATTTATGTATATATATTGGAGAGACTAGGCCGTATTTTAAAACAAAAACAATTTTTGGAAAATATTATATTTTTTATGCTTTGACGAAAATCGGGTATTTTAATACTGAGCTTGTATCCTTACGGTATAAAAATACAACCCAATATTAATCCGCTTTGATAAAAATATGCAGAAAAATCAATAACATTTTTAGGGAATTTTTAGAAATTTTTTTTGAAAGCAAAAACATTTTTTATTCTGAAACTCTTTGATATTTTGACGAAAACCGGGTATTTATAACACTGGTTTTATATCTACGGTATAAAAATACAAACAAAAATTAAACTATTTTGATAAAAATATGCAGAAAAATCAACAACATTTTTAGGGATTTTTTAGAATTTTTTGAAAGCAAAAACATTTTTTATTCTGAAAATCTTTGATGTTTTGACGAAAACCGGGTATTTATAACACTGGTTTTGTATCTTTACAGTATAAAAATACAAACCAGAATTAAAACATTTTTGACAAAAAAATATGCAGAAAAAATCACAATATTTTTAAAGATTTTTTTTTTATATTTTTTTATATAAATATATTATATATATATATATATAACATATATACACATATATATATATATATATTATAATAATATATAATATATTATAGGGCTGGGCCGGCCCAAATAAATGGGCTAGGCTCAGCTCAAAAAAAAAAAATAATAATAATAATAAAGGGGGCGGGCCGGTCTCGGCCCGTAACTAACGTGGGCCGGTCTCGGCCCGTAACTTCTACAGTCTGGGCCAAGACCGGCCCAGACTTACAAGGCTGGGCCAGCATTGGGCTGGCCCAGCGCCTTAAAACCCAGCGGGGGGGGGGGGGAGAATTATTTTTCTCCCCCCCCCCCGCCTCCTGCATGCAACATGCAGGAGGCCAGGCGAAAACAAAAGAAAAAAGTGCAAAGGGGGAGGGGATGTGCACCTGGCGTGGAGGCGACCGTTGGTGGAGCTGCGGTGTAGTGGCCTCGAAGACGGCGGCGCTGTGGTGTTGCTGCGGCGGAGAGAACAGATTTCCTTCCTCTTCCCCTCTTCCTTTCCTTCCTTTCTCTTTGTTTTCTGTTTTCTTTTCTTTTTGTTTTTCGTTTTATTCTTTTCTCTTCCCCTCTATCTCACTGGTTCTATCTCTCTCTTCGGTCTCGTCCCTCTCTCTTTTTTTCTCTTCTCTCTCTTCGGTCCCCTCTCTCTCCTCTCGGCCTCTCTCTATTTATAAGCAAAAAGGAAACGGTTAGTGCGCCTTCAATCACGCAACGGCTGGTCGGCCACTCTTGCTTTCGGTGGTGGTGGTGGGGACGAGGAGAGAGAGGCGGGAAGTTTTGAAACTTTTCCTTTTTTTTTTCGTTTCTGTTCTGTTACAAACGGGGGGGAAGGAGACGATGAACAGTGTCGTTCAAAACGACACCGTTCTGCTTTCCTTTTTTTTTTTTTTTTTTTTGTATATGAAACGGCGTCGTTTTGAATAAAACGCGCCGTTTCATTTAAATGGCCAAACTTCAAATCAGTCCTCCAAATCGGTCCCTGCCCCTCTTGTTGGCCGCCTTTTTCATTTTGGTCCTTGGCATCTGATTTATGCAATTTAGCCCTCAATTGATTAATAAACTTTCAATTTCTTCAATTAGGCCCCTGAACCGAGAAAATAGCAGCCCCTCCATTTACGCGCCTCTTCCAATTTGGTCCCTGGTTTCGGATTTTCTTAATTAAATCCCTAATTGGCCCTTAAACTTCAATTTTTATGCAATTGAGCCCCTGATTTGACCCAATAAATTCCTAAAAAATATATTTTGGCCCCAGAACTTAAATTTCTTCAAATTAAAGCCCAAATTGACTTAAAAATTAATTTTTCTTGCAATCAAATCCTTCATAAATTCAAATAAAAATCCAATTAAGTCCCAAAAAATCCAATTAAGTCCATAAAAATCCAATTAAGTCCATAAACATCCAAATTTGGGCTTTTCTCCTCAAAATTAAAATTTTCCTTCTCAATACGGCTTTCATCTTTCAAGAATATACTGTCAAAAATTTAATCCTTGTATTTTTGAATTTCTTGACCAATTTTCTGACTGTTTCCTGAGCGCTTCTGCCTTCTGTTATTTTTTCTAAACTCTTTTGGCTATTTATTTTATTTTTTCATGGGGACCCAAAAATGGGTTACAACAATTTAGATGAATATTGTTTAATTTTAATTTTATATTTGTAATATTTTATACAATTTTATTTGCTTAATTAGTTTTTTTACTATTATTCTATGCAATTTTATATTATTTATTCTACACAATTTTATTTTTAAATTATAACCGACGGATTTACAGATGGAATTATGTCATCGGTATTTTCCATAGAGTTGAAAAATATTTACTGCATATGCCATAATCACCGACGTCATTAATCCATTGGTAATTTACCGATGAAAATACAGACGGAATAATTTCATTAGTATATTTTCAGCGGGAATTTTTTTGGGAGCGCATTTTCCGTCTGCAAAACCATCTGTTTTTTTTTTTTTTTTTTTTTACTGAAAGAATATGAAATTATCGATGAATGTATTATGTTGGTGAATTAGTCGGTAAATGTTTTACCGATAAAATGGTAATCTTATGCCGACAAAAATTTTTCTTCAGTAGAACTGTTAAATGTTGTAATGTGAAAGCGACGCAATATAAATTTCCAAAATTGACATTTTTATCTAATGAGAAGTGTTCCTGGGGACATCTACCCCTCCGTGCCTAGTTGGCTTATCATCTCAATACTGATTTGATCTTCCTTCGCATGTATTGATAAATTTGACGCATCAAGAACATTGCAAGAACAGTTCATTGACAAATGGAACTTCTCAGGAAAACAAACAAAGTTCATACATATTTCAAGGTTCATAACTTGCACTTAAGATTCCCAAGTTACTGTTGGATTGGCAGTCCTAAAAGATCTTTCTTTCTCACCATCAACAGGGAAACCAGTCTTCATATGGTCTGTCCTCGACCTTCTAGTGCGGCAACTTACAAAGGCAAAAAATGACCTTCCTTGGATATTTCTCATTCGTCACGGCAAGGCCTGCCTCTCTAGGCTATGTGTGTGGCATAATTCCTTTCACTTTGGAGCCGATTTGCTTTTTATTTCTTTTTCTTTTCTTTCATTTTTACGTTTGAACTTTCAAAATTTTAGAGCAACTCTTTAATTTTATTTTTTTCAGATATGATCCTTCTTATTTCAATTAATATATATATATATATATATATATATATATATTATAGAATTAAAATTGGTTTCAATATCATCAACTTTTAATTTTTTTTAATATATCAGATTTGATATCTATTTTTTTAATTTGCTATTTAATTTATTTAAGATCATTTTTAAATTTTTTTTTCATTTTTTTTTATTGTATTTCTTTTTACTTTGATAAAAATTTTAAATTGATTTTTTTCTAATTTCATCATTCAATATTAAATTAAGTTTTTTTGATTAAATCTGTTCTATAATTTAACAATTTGCAAGCGCCGAGTACAGATCAATTTCTCTTGTTCTTTTTTTTATCCTAAAAAAATACTAACTTATGGAAAATCCCAAAAACATAAGTCGTACTTTTCCATTACAACATGGTTCAAGTCAAACACATGAGGCGCTGCGGTTTGGCTTCAATGGTTTTTTTTCTTTCTAAGAAATGTATTTTGGGACTAGTTTTTGTGTATGGAGACTGACTTCACTTTCCTCATCATTCTCTAACTTAGCCAGTGGCTTCAATGGTTTTTTTTCTTTCTAAGAAGTGTTTGATTGAATCAATAGAAATAAATATATAAAATAAATTCATTTCTATGATATTTTTAGAATAAATTTTTGTATATTTAAAATAAAAAATATAAGAAGACGTGTCTTCCTCTATCCTCACTGTTTTCGTTTTTTTATCAAGAGACAGTTACTGCAGTACATTATGAATTAAGATTGGCATTTTCAAGAAAAAAATTCTTTTTCAAAATTTGTTTTTAGGTTATATCTGGTACAAGGAAAAAAAATAAAATCTCACCTTTTTTATCTATTAATTTTTCACTCCTCTTCCTCTTCATGTTCGATGCAAATTATATAGGGGGGGGGGGATATTGAAGATGAAACGTCTCAATATAAATGGGATTAAATGTCACTCTCCAAGCATGAAAGAGAAACCCAACCCTTCTTTGAAATGAAGCGATTCTCACTTCATATTTAATTATTTATTTAATTTATTACTTATTTATGTATGTATCTCATCTTTCATCGTTTATTATATTTAAATTCATAATCTATTAAGGTGCGTGGTATATATTCATTAATATAATTTATAAATCTAATTTATTACAAGTCTCATCATTATCTAAATTCTTAAACACTTCATCTTTTTAACTCATTTTAGTTCTTTACACTTCATTTTTTATTTTGTCACCTCAACATTTTCCTTATAATTTTTAATCTCATATCAAACGTAATATTAATATTACATGGTACATGAGACAAACCTTAAACATGTTTAGGCTTAAAGATTAGAGTACAAAAAGCTTGTCCAAATACACATTACCTGAAAAAAGTATACTTTGACAAGCTTTTTGTCATAGTTTTGCGTGAAGTAAGATATCATTAAATTTGTGAGAAAAGGGAAGGGACAAAACAAAAGGATCCCATATAAATATCCATATGGAAAAAGCCCTCGAACTAGAACCACATGTTCAGATCTTTGAGAGGGATAATATAAAACAAAAAAATCCATAATGCCTTTGGCCCATTTACCTATTTGCTGGCATTCAATCAACTTCAAGTGGAGCACAGCAAGGAGCAGAAGCTGTCTTCTGCTCATTTTTGAACAATTAACGAACTCCACAGCCAAATTTCCAAGTAGCACTTCCTTCAATCAGTTCACACTCATCTTCATCTTCTTTGTATCCTTGTTATCAATCATCACCACTAATTTTTTCTACAAAGACTACAATAGCTTACCTTTCTTCAGTATCAGATCAAATGGATCTTTATGGGGCAGATTATTCTCAAGCACAATTCCTAGAGGCCTAAAAGCCTTCAACTGATCAGCAACAAAACCTGCAAAATCACCAGGAAGATTGGAAGACTAAGAGAAGTGCTACTGCAGAATAAGGTCCCTTTTTCCCTACCATTGTCTCTCAGACTCTATATATCATGAACCCTCTATATATCCATGCTTTTACATTTTCTACAAAAAATAGACAGATTCAGGTTAGTTTCTCACATGTAAGATTTTCTATGAAAAATGGATCACCAAATCATACAATACTTATCATGCACCAGCACGATCTAGTATGTGATTCACTATGTTCTGGATCGTTCATTCTGAAACGAAAAATGTGAGTGATTTCATGAATTGGGTAGCACTGTGTAGAAGTTGCAGTGAGCATTTAGAAAACTACAGGGTACAACAGATTATTTGTGCCACAGAGTTTGTGGAAGGTTTAAGTGAATAGGATTCGTTGTGATGGGAGTAAAATGTTGTATATATGGTTGTTGTGAGTTCATTTTGATTTGTGAAAGATTTCATGCATAGTTGGTTCTTTGACTTGGAAAAATTTATCTAATGATTCCTGCAACAAAATATATTTCTAATTGGATTGCTAGTATCTGGCACCTTGTGTCTTTATATTTGTTTGTATTTTCAATTTTCTGTGGCCTCAATTTTAGATGACTTTGGTAGGTGATATGTTGAGGTTTCTAGCCATTTTTTCACAGTATCAAGTGGAAGCGAATATCTGAAATGGTTACTACAGTTTCTCTGAGAGTCTAGTTACAGAGAATAAGGGAGTTTCTTCAAATTTTATTGATGTTATCTTTAACTGTTCATTAATTGTTGAAGGAATGGAGTGGGTTCCATATCTCAGACACTGGTTTTTAATTCCTCTACTTTTTTCCTTTTTTTTTATTTTCCAGTTCCTTTCCTTTTTCTTTTATTTTTTCACTTCCTCCTGTTCTCTGTGTTTTCCTTCTCTTTTTTCCCCTTTCAAGGCCAGAGAATGCCATGCGATTGTAACAATTGGTTTGGTAACGACATGCAGAGGGATAGCAGCCGTGTAACGTGCCCATAATTGAAGCAATTTAGTACTTTTGTTGTTGAAACGTCTCCACTGCCTTTACTGCCGAAACAGTTGCCGAGGAAGAAGGCAATGAACGGTTGTCCAGGAAACGGCTCCGTTTATCAATTCAAATGGCTAATTTTTATTTGGTCCTTGGGGTTTCGCAATTTTATAATCAAGCCCCTGGATAATTTGTAATTGGACCCCTGAATTTTAGCACCATTTACAGCACAATCCTTGTTCTTTCTGAACTATTTAATTCATTCCTCAATTGCTCCAAACTTGGATATCTTCTTCTCATTGCTATTATTTTTTGGTTTTTTATGAATATATTTTTTTTTAATATGAGAATTAAAAATAAGTAACAACACACAGTTCCTAGAGGCCTAAAAGCCTTAAACTCAGCAACAAAACCTGCAAAATCACCAGGAAGATTGGAAGACTAAGAGAAGTGCTACTGGAGAATAAGGTCCCTTTTTCCCTACCATTGTCTCTCAGACTCCATGTGCTTGAACAGAGAGAGAATTGAGAACCGAAATATTTGTTATTTCCAGGTCAGGAGTGTAATGTGAAGGAATCTTTATGATAAGATTCTTCAAATCAAGGTTTACAATACCGTTCTGAAATTCATTCCAAATCTTCGTTTTGATACTAAAATTTTCTATATCAGTTTATTTTCGCGTCTCAAAACTAGTATTATCACTTATAAAATATTTTTGATACATTTAAAGAAATTTAACTATATTTGTTGTTCTTAATTTCTTTATTGTTTTTGTTCTATTTCTCTCTACTAATTAATATTGATTTGCTAATATAAAGCATGATTTTATAGTTCACATAAACTACAACATACATTAACTGTTACTACAACATACATTTACTGTTACATTCTTTGACTTTTTTTCATAGAAGTAAAAAAAAAAAAAAAACAATGAACAACAGAAATCCAGTACTATGAAACTGCTACTTTATTGTTGTTCCAATATCAACTCTACTTGGTATCTCGTGAGGTAAAACCTTCATTGAAATTGTGCTGCAATAAAAAAAAAAACATATAACTATAGTCATGAATACTTATAGTTCTATACTCATAGAATTAGAAATGTTAGACTTATCAAATGAAATAGCAAAGAAAAGATAGTCTAACACAAACTTTGCTAATAAAACCTGAAAATATCAAAAGCTTGCAAAACTTACTTGAATTTACCAAATGCATTTTTTAATTTCTTCTTGCACCATATATGCGAGCATTCTTCTTTGTTCTTCCTCCCTTCAGATTCCATTGACGTTCAACCATCCTATGAAACCATGCAGGTCGTCTTGTTCTAAACACAATATAACCCATTGTGACTCCAAATACAAACCCACATCCATACCCCATTGCCACAGCTTTCCATCCAAACCCATCTTCAAACAGTGTTGAATCATCTCCTTCATTAAAGTTTGATGGCGGTAATGGTGGTATCACGCCGTTGTTGCATTCTGTTGGCATTGGGAATCCACATAAACCCAAGTTTCCTTGAAATGAGCTTGGACCAAACGTGTTGAACTGCTTCCCACCAGGTATGGGCCCCTCGAGTTTGTTTTGTGAAAGGTTTAGGACTTCAAGAAATGTTAGATCTGTCAACTGCACAGGAATCCTTCCCGTAAGCATATTTGAAGACATATCTAATGACTGCAGATTGGTTAAAAACCCTAATGATGATTGGATATGGCCTGTAAGGAAATTGTGAGAGAGGTTAAGTTGTTGAAGTCCTTGAAGCTTTCCAATTGGTTTTGGAATCTCACCGGTGAAACTGTTACTTGATAAATCAAGTATTCTGAGGATACTCTGGTTTTTCACAAACTCAATTTCCAACCCTTTCCATGTCATTTTTATGGAATAGGTGTAGTCAAAGGAAGTGTTTGCCATCATGTAAATCATATCTTGATCGACATTCATCATTCCTTCAAGACTATTGAAAAACGCTTCTGGCAATGGTCCGCTCAAATTATTTTCAGAGATGTCAAGAATCTGTAATTTGGAGAAGGAATTAAAAGTAGTCGAACCCTTCATAAAACCTTGGAGTTTATTGGATTTTAAAACAAGAATCTTTAGCTCCGAAAGCATTTCTAGGAAATAGGGGAATGTATCCTCAATCTTATTGTTACCAAGATTAAGAAACTCCAGCTTTGTGCAGTTGACAATAGACAATGGTATTTTCCCTTCTAATGCATTGCCATTGAGGTTGAGATATTGCAAGTTACTTCCCTCTGAAAATGATGATGGAATAGTGCCTCGTAGATTGTTCATGCCTAGATGCAAAACTGAGAGTCTGTTGCTGAAGTTTCCCAAACATTGTGGTGCAGAACCACTCAAGTTATTGTTGGAAAGGTCCAGGACTTGAAGGAATTTTAACTTGCAAATTGAAGAAGGAACCTCCCCTGTCAATTTACTGTTGGATGCAAGAATAAGATATTCCAAGTTCTCTAGTTTGAAAATTGAACTTGGAATTGGACCATGCAAGGAGTTATTGCTCAAATCAAGGAGGTCAAATGAATTGTGTTGGAATTCACTTATATTGCCTATGAATTGATTATTACGAAGGTCCAAATTCCATAAAGAAGGGAAAGCAAATAAAAAGGATGGTATCGTCCCATTGAGTAAATTATCAGATAAAATTAATTGGTATAGATCTAGAATGGTACTTAGTTGAGAATGGATTGGGCCTTGGAGTTGATTGTTTGATAAATATAAAACCTTAAGTAAGGTTAGGTTAGCGAAAGAATCTGGAATCTGACCACTAAAATTATTGGAACTGAGATCCAAGTAAAAAAGGTGCACAAGATTTCCAAATGAAGATGGGATCTGCCCACTAAAATTATTATTTGAGATGTCTAATTGAAAGAGTCGAGTAAAATTACCAAACAGAGCTAGTTTTGACCCAACAATGTTACAACTACTAAGTAACATATACTCTAACGACTTTAAATTACTGATGAAGTCATTTTCTAGATAAATTGAAATTCTTGTATAGGAAAGGTCCAACTTCCAGAGGACATTACTCACATTGGAGGAAGGAAAAGAGCCAGTGAGGCCTTCATTGTCTGCCAAAGAGAGTGATTCAAGGTATGGGAGGAGAAAGATATTACCTGGGATTTTCCCCTGCAATCCACAACGCGTAAGGAAAAGAGATGACAAAGTAGAGGACAGATTGGTCAAGGAATTAGGTACAACCAAAGACATATTTACAAAATCCAAAGCGAGATCTCTTAGCTTTGTTAGGTTTTGAACAGTCTTGTCAAAAAAAGTTGGTTCTACACTAAGATAGTCGTTTGCAAAGAGATTAAGTGAAACCAGCTTAGTGAGTTGCCCAAAATCATATGGAATCGAACCAGTAAAACTGTTTAATGCAAGATCCAAATGCTGGAGGTGCTTAAGGTTTCCCATTGAGGATGGGAATTTTCCTTGCAATCTACACCTTATGAGGGAAAGAAATGACAAAGAAGAAGACAGATTCATCAAGGAACTGGGTACAACCAGTGACATGTCTACCAAACTCAAATCGAGCTCTCTAAGCTTGGTTTATTGGTTAGGTTTCGAACAAGCTTGTCAAAAGAAACTGGTTCTACACTTAGATGGTTGTTTCCAGAGAGATCAAGAGAAATCAATTTGGAGAGACGGGAGACTTCTAATGGAACTTGGCCTGCGAAATTGGAATTATTTAGATTAAGATGTGTCAGATTGGAAAACTGACCAAATCGAGAAGAAATATGGGAGTAGTTGAAGTCATTGAAAGAGAGATCGAGCTTCTGAAGATGATGAAGAGAGAAGAGAGAATTATTGGAATGGAGGGTGCCATAAAGCATGCTGCAAGAGAGGTTCAGTCCAGTGACTTGCCCGGTTTTCATATCACAAGTGACCCCATCCCACAAGCAGCAATCTGTACCGTCTTTCCATGACTTTGTTTTTGGAAAGGGATATTGACAATAGAACTCCGAAGAAGCAGAACTATTAATGGAAAAGGGTTGTTTGAATTGAAGCAGAGAAAGACTTTGGCGATGAGCACACAAATGATTAGAAGAAGAAGAGGAGTGATTTGAGGAGAATGATGATGAAATTGTTGTATGAAAATGGAAGAGAAACAAAATGGAACAGAGAAATTGAGTGAGGGATAATGAAAACTTCATGTTGGCTCTTCAGGATTCAAAGTATATTTGGAATGCTGAACGATTAGTAGTATTTATAGACAAACCAATCTTAGATTCTTCTGTTCATTCAGTTTCTGTAATAAAAAAAAAACCAACCTTGAGTACTAACAACTTGGTCTGTCCTTTTTCTTGACCCCAAAGTCATTTTATATATAAAAAAGATTGTGTAAGAAATGAAATTTCTTGAGCACTAACAACTTAGTGCAGAGATGTTTTTCTAAACTGTATTTAGCAATGAAATTTCTGCGAAGCTTGCCTTGACCATCAACAAGGAAAACGAATGTTCAGGATATATTGTATATGAAACTGAATTCAATTGCAAATATTTCCACACAAAGATTGGAGTTTCGAGGTTCTTGCCCTCAAGATTACCAAGTTAGCGTAGGCCTAAACGATCTTTCTTTTCCAGCATCAACAAGGGAAAACCAATCTTCATCTGCTCTGTCCTTTTCCTCCTTGACCTCCAAGTCTTCGCAACCATACAATTATTCAATATGGAACTGCAGGTTGAATTATTGATCAATTGCAAATATTTCCACTTCAATCCAGTCTCCAGTCAACACGTTCTGGCAATAGCTTTATTGAACAGAGTAATAATTACGCCAAGCAATGGAGCACTAATGACTTTGCACACACACACACATATATATATATATTGTTTTTCACGACCCAAAAAGTCTTTTTTAATTATCCAAAAGTTCCTATCAACTTTTCCTGTGTACTTGGTTGGTAATGTGAATGATCAGTGTATTTTAAAATATCATTTAATAAAACATGAAGAGTTCTGTTTATGCATGACAGTGATGGGGTGTGGATAGTTTCAATGTACCAACAACAGCTACCAAAAACAAAAATATTCATCAACTTGTCGAGTGCCAAGTGCAGGTCAATTTCTCTTGCTTTTTTTTTTTTTCTAAAAAAATACGAACTTATGGAAAACCCCCAAAAACAGTCGTGCATTCAAGTCAAAAATATGAGGCACTGCGGTTTGGCTTCAATGGTTTTTTAATTTTCTTTCTAAGTAAGGTATTTTGGGACTAGTTTTTGTGTATGGAGATTGACTTCCTCATATACCTTCTTTGAATCTGTGAGCTCCCAAGCTGCTGCACTCCGCTCTCTGGACATGTATTTAATTTGGGACTAATTTTTATGTATGGAGACCAAGTTACATCCATGACAAATTTTAAAGGGAGTTATTTGTGTTTAATTAGTTAGTGTTTCTGGATAAAAAAAATTGTAGAAAAGACCTGAACGTATTTAATTGAAAAAATAAATACGAAAATAACAAAATAAATTTATTTATAATCTTGAAGAGAATTTTTGAATTTTAAAAATAGAAATATAAGAAGGCATGTCTTCATTTATCCTCACTATTTTCGTTTTTTTATAGAGAGATAATTACTAAACACCAAGAATTAACATTGGTATTTTCAAGAAAAAAAATTCCTTTTCAAAATTTGTTTTTAGGTTATATCTGGTAGAAGAAAAAAAAATCATCACATTTTTTATCTATTTATATTTTTCACCCTTCCTCTTCATGTTCGATATAAATGATTGAGAGGGAGACATATTGAGGATGCAACGTTTCAAGCATATAAATGAGGATTAAATGTCACCCTCCAAGCATGAAAGAGAAACCTTACCATTTTTTGAAATGAAGGAATGAGTCTCATTTCATATTTAATTATTTATCACTTATTTATAAGCATCTCATCTTTCATCATTTATTATATTTAAATTCATAATCTATTAAGGTGTGTGGTGTCCATTAATATCATTTATAAATTTAATTGATTACAAGTCTCATCATTATCTAAATTTTCATCGATTCTTATCAAACATCTTTAAACACTTCATCTTTTTAACACATTTTAGTCGGTATCAAATATAATATTAAATGTTAAAAAATCTATTTAACTCAAAAGTTTAAACTGTCATGTTAGATTTCAAGATATAATTTATATTATTCTTTAATACATCATTTCAAGTAAAATCCTTTTAAACTTGAAACTTGTACAGATTCACAATATCTTGTGTGTTATTTTTTATCAAATAAATAAAAATGATGAGATTTAAATCCATGACTGCTTGGTCAAAATGACTTTAATATCATATAAAAAAATTAATTTAACCTAAAATTTTAATAGATACAATCTCCAAATATAATTTATATTATTTTTTTATTTTAATATTTGATGGTACGCAAGACAAACCTTAAACACGTTTAGGTTCAATGGTTAGTACAAAAAACTTGTCAAAGTAACAATTACCTGGAAAATGTGTGCTTTGACAAGCCTTTTGTGCCATGCTTCGGGGTGCTTAATCGGAAAGTAGTTTTGCATGAAGTAAGATATCACTAAATTTGTGAGACATGGGAAGGGGCAAAACAAAAACGATCCCCTATATATATATATATAATACACAATGCCTAGCTATGGCCAATTTACCTATTTGCTAGCATTCAACCAACTCGAAGTGTAGCCTAGCAAGGAGCAGAAGCAGTCTTCTGTGTTGAATACCTGAGATGTAAAACTCAGAAGAACACTGATATGCTTGCTGTGATAAAGATTACTGGAAATAGTGAATGCTCGAGAAAATTACTTGTTTGATTAGAAAAGTTCTGGGCTATAAATAGCCTTACAAATGGAACAGAGGAATGCAGATAGAAACAGAATTACGAAAAACTTGCAGCTCACGTTCTTTAATCATAGAGACGTGGTGCATGACTAAGTCAGTAGCTTATCTACTGATTATTCCTAAAGACTCGTTCTAGCTGCTATAATCAAGCTTATGCAGCTGGAAACAATGACACTTAAGCAATAAACAATAACACTTAAATAATAAATCTTAACATTCTGCTCATTTATGGAACAATTAACGAACTCCACAGCCAAATTTCTGTCTTAAAAGTCCTTCCTCCAATCAGTTCACGTTCATCTTCATCTTCTTTGTATCCTTTTTATCAATCATCACCACTAATTTTGTCTTCAAAAGACTGCACAGGACCATAGCTCGCCTTTCTTCACTGTCGGATCAAAATGGATCTTTAAGGCAGAGATATCTTCGAGCACAGTTCCAAGAGGCCTAAAAGTCACTATCAGACCAAATGGATCTTTAAGGTAGAGATTATCCTCGAGCACAGTTCCAGGAGGCCTAAAAGTCTTCACTATCAGGATAAGGTCGAGTTTGATGAATCTTATTATGGCCTTCAGTGTCGGTGGTTCTGTCGACGAGAGCTAGTGCTGGAGACTCAGATGGCACGTCCTGGATCATGTGCTTCTGTTAAACATGTTGTCTTCCCTCTTTCCATTTCTCTGTACCGTTGATGTCAAGTGGGACATGTGTGAAGAAACTACTCACTATTTTTTATCATGTACTTATGGTAGGGATTTGCTCATGATTGTTCCATTTTGTAGAAAAAGAAATTAATTTAGCATTTGGTGAAGGAAATACGCCAAATATAATGAATTTTATTATTGTAATAATTAATAAAATCATTTTTTTAAGAGAAAAATCTACAAAATTTATTGGTTTTTTAGTGGTTTTTTGGGGGGTTTTTTATGGCCAAATCCAATTAATTTTTATAGAAAAAAGAGCAAAAAATAATTTTATAAAATGAATAAAATAATTGTAGATACTTAACAATATATATAAATATAATCATAAAAGTTTGTTGGATGTAAAACTTATCTAAACACTAAAATTATTCTCTTTTTTATATATTAGAAACAATATCAACTTCATGTTTTAATAAAATGAAAAATTTTATGGGTGGGCTACGAATGGAGTCGCGGGGGAGTTCGAAAGAGAAGGGTGAAGAGAGGAAATGGAGCGTGTGACTAAGATAATGAATTTTTGGGTTTGAGTCTTTAGAAGATAATTTTTTATCTATACTCCTGTTAGGTTAATATATATTTTAATCTTTTTTGATTGAATTAATTCGGTTTAATCATTTCAGAAGCTTTAAATTGAATCTGAAAATTTATTTTTTTGGTTTTCTAATTTTTTTTCTTGGTTTGGTGATTTTTTCTGTCTAAACAATTTTCCTGTTTTTTTTCTTACCCTACTTACATATAATTGAAAAAAAAAACATGTACTTATTTATTTATTTATGCATTTCCATCAAATCTGCTTATAAAAATCATTTCTTTAATTGCTTTCATTTTAAACAAAAAAGGGGTCAATCCATTTTTTGAAACTGGGATAAATATTTGTATAAAATATCTTTCAATTATGAGTTTGGTGTAGATGTCTATCCTTCGGAAGGGGAATTCTTTTGCTTGCACGAAGGTCCCATCATTTACAATTGACAAGTACTGCAAAGTATAAATCAGCCAACCTCTTTGAAAAGGGTTTGGATTTAAATAATTAGGTCTAGAACGTAGAAGTTTGGACCTACCTAGGGCATGAAAAGGAAACAACATGCATCCTGCCTACGCTTGCCTAACTTGATAGAAATGCAAGTTGCTATGATATATTTACTGCTAGATCTTGAACAGAGTAGACAAGAATCTTGACAAGAATAACAAGGAACCAATTTCGAGCAGTGTCGGTTGTTCTTGATATTCTTATTAATATCATGAAATATATAAAATATGAAGAGTTATGTTTGCCATGCGTGCTTGGACATAGAAATGATGGTGTATGGATAGTTCCTATGTACCTACAAAAACAAACAAAACACATTGTCAAGTGCCGAGTACAGATCAATTTCTCTTGTTCTTTTATTTTTTCTAAAAAAAATACGAACTTATGGAAAACCCCAAAAACATAAGTCGTACTTTCCCATTACAACATGGTTCAAGTCAAACACATGGGGCACTGCGGTGGCTTGGCTTCAATGGTTTTTTTCTTTCTAAGAAATGTATTTTGAGACTAGTTTTAGTGTATGGAGACTGACTTCAGTTTCCTCAGCAATCTCTAACTTAGCCAGTGGCTTCAATGGTTTTTTTCTTTCTAAGAAGTGTTTGATTGAATAAATATTTAAAATAAATTCATTTCTATGATATTTTTAGAATAAATTTTTGTATCTTTAAAATAAAAAATATAAGAAGACGTGTCTTCCTCTATCCTCACTGTTTTCGTTTTCGTTTTTTTTTTTTTTTTTTATCAAGAGATAGTTACTGCAGTACACTAAGTATTAAGATTGGTATTTTCAAGAAAAAAATTCTTTTTCAAAATTAATTTGTTTTTAGGTTATATCTGGTACAAGGAAAAATAAAATAAAATGTCACATTTTTTATCTATGAATTTTTCACCCTCTTCCTCTTCATGCTCGATGCAAATTATAGAGGGGGAGAAATATTGAAGATGTAACGTTTCAATATAAATGGGATTAAATGTCACCCTCCAAGCATGAAAGAGAAACCTTACCCTTCTTTGAAATGAAGCGATTCTGATCACTTCATATTTAATTATTTATTTAATTTATTACTTATTTATGTATGTATCGCATCTTTCATCATTTATTATATTTAAATTCATAATCTATTAAGGTGTGTGGTATCCATTAATATCTTTTATAACTCTAATTGATTACAAGTCTCATCATTATCCAAATTCTTTTGGATTCTTATCAAACATATTTAAACACTTCATCTTTTTAACTCATTTTAGTTCTTCACACTTCATTTATTATTTTGTCACCTCAACATTTTCCTTAAAATTTTTAATCTCATATCAAACGCAATATTAATATTACATGGTACATGAGACAAACCTTAAACATGTTTAGGCTCAATGATTAGAGTACAAAAAGCTTGTCCAAGTAGACATTACGTGGAAAAAGTATACCTTGACAAGCTTTTTGTAATAGTTTTGGGTGAAGTAAGATATCATTAAATTTATGAGAAAAGGGAAGGGACAAAACAAATGGATCCCATATAAATATCCATATGGAAGAAAGCCCTCGAACTAGAACCACAGGTTCAGATCTTTGAGAGGGATAATATCAAAAAAAAAAAATCCACAATGCCTAAGGCCCATTTACCTATTTGCTAGCATTCAATCAACTTCAAGTGGAGCACAGCAAGGAGCAGAAGCTGTCTTCTGCTCATTTTTTAACAATTAACGAACTCCACAGCCAAATTTCCAAATGGCCGCACTTCCTTCAATCAGTTCACACTCATCTTCATCTTCTTTGTATCCTTATTATCAATCACCACCACTAATTTTTTCTACAAAGACTACAATAGCTTACCTTTCTTCAGTATCAGATCAAATGGATCTTTATGTGGCAGATTATTCTAAGCACAATTCCTAGAGGCCTAAAAGCCTTCAACTGATCAGCAACAAAACCTGCAAAATCACCAGGAAGATTTGAAGACTAAGAGAAGTGCTACTGCAGAATAAGGTCCCTTTTTCCCTACCATTGTCTCTCAGACTCCATGTGAAACATGACCATGTGTATGCATATGTAACCCCCATCAATACAACTTATAAGTAATACCCTTGTCTTAAAGTCTTGTAAAATTGATTTGGTTTATCTGGACATTCAATTGCTTAAACTTTAAAGTTATATGTCCATTATTTCAGTTTTCTTTCATGCAGTCAAAACCAAATTACCGAGGTTTCCTCCCTGACTATTTTTGTTGAAGAATATTGCTAAAGTTGACATAGTAAATAGTTTGGCATTATGAAAGAGAACTTAGAAAACCAAAATTGGCTATAACTTTTGCTCAATTTTAATGTGCAAACTTGTGTCAACTACTAGGAAAGAATATGATCATTTTACTGTAGGTATTGTTACCAAATTCAAGGGACATTTGGGTCGTGGTACAGGGTTTGGGAATTACATTTGCACACATGTGAATTCACGATATTTAGGGGGTATTTAGTACACTGATTTGTGGTTTGTAGTAGGCCATTGGTTATATTTTGATCATTATCTAGTTAAATTTACATGACTTTAGAAAAACTTTTCCTTAATTAGTTCTTTTTTTTTTTCTTAAAACAATAGGATATTCTTTTACTTTTGTTGGAATGATTCGGGCCTCTATTAAAATTTGAAAAATGAGTAAACAAGTTACAAGTAAATAAAATATAGGAGTAATTACACCAAAAAAAAATATTATATCACTGCCCTGGAAAGGATTAGGATTTTTTGCTGTTTTTATACACATCCTTGATCCTACTATCTCTACAATTTTCCCATCCCCTTCAGTTCTCTTTCTTCTAATGTACAAAATTCAAAACAGATTTTTTATCTTCCAACCCAGTGCTAGAAAAAAAGAAAAAAAAAATACTTCTCCTCTACTGCCTTCTCACTCCCATTTCCATGAATTTTAACAAATTTGAGAATAGAGAAGAGAAAGCATAATAGGATGAAATTTTTCATCTTTTTCTAAGCATTGGGTTAGAGTCTTTGAAAAGACAAAGAGACAAAGAATAGAAGGGGAAGGGGTAGAGATAATGGGATCGCAAATTGTGTAAAAATCAGCTAAAAACCTATTCATTCCTTCAGCACATCAATATTAAATCCTTTTCTTTTTGGTATCAGTTACTTCTATATTTTATTTACTAGTAACTTGTCTTTTCATTTTTCAATTTTATTTAACGTCAGAATCTTTTCCAAAAGAATAAAATAAAATAATTATAATAATTTATTGTTTTTAGGGAAAAAAACTAATCGAGGAAGAGTTTTCTTAAGACAAGTAAATTTAATACTGTAATTGGTCAAAGTATAACAACTAATTGCCTACTACTAACCACAAATTACCATAATAACTACCCCCTACGTATCATAAAGGCACAGATCTGCAGATTACGTTCCTGAACCCTGTAACATCTCGTGAATCTGGTTGGTGGGTGTAACTGTATTTCCTTGAAGATCTTAATTCATTCCTCAATTGCTCTAAACTTGGATATCTTCTTCTCATTGCTATTATTTTTTGGTTTTTTATGAATTTTTTTTTTTAATATGAGGATTAAAAATAAGTAACAACACACAGTTCCTAGAGGCCTAAAATCCTTAAACTCAGCAACAAAACCTGCAAAATCACAAGGAAGATTGGAAGACTAAGAGAAGTGCTACTGCAGAATAAGGTCCCTTTTCCCCTACCATTGTCTCTCAGACTCCATGTGCTTGAACAGAGTGTAATGTGAAGGAAGCTTTATGATAAGGTAGGTGGATAAGATTCTTCAAATCAAGGTTTACAATACCGTTCTGAAATTCATTCCAAATCTTCGTTTGATACTAAATGTATTATCAAATATAACATATTTTTTATACATTTAAAGAAATTTAACTATATTTGTTGTTCATAATTTCTTAATTGTTTTTGTTCTATTTCTCTGTACTAATTAATATTGATTTGCTAATATAAAGCATGATTTTATAGTTAACATAAACTACAACATACATTAACTGTTACATTCTTTGACTCTTTTTCATAGAAGTAAGAAAAAAAAAAGAACAGAAATCCAGTACTATGAATCTGCCACTTTATTGTTGCTCCAATATCAACTCTACTTGGTATCTCGTGAGGTAAAACCTTCATTGAAATTGTGCTGCAATAAAAAAAAAAACATAAAACTATAGTCATGAATACTTATAACTCTATACTCATTGAATTAGAAATGTTAGACTTATCAAATGAAATAGCAAAAGAAAAGATAGTCTAACACAAACTTTGCTAATAAAACCTGAAAATATGAAAAGCTTGCAAAACTTACTTGAATTTACCAAATGCATTTTTTAATTTCTTCTTGCACCATATGTGCGAGCATTCTTCTTTGTTCTTCCTCCCTTCAGATTCCATTGACGTTCAACCATCCTATGAAACCATGCAGGTCGTCTTGTTCTAAACACAATATAACCCATTGTGACTCCAAATACAAACCCACATCCATACCCAATTGCCACAGCTTTCCATCCAAACCCATCTTCAAGCAATGTTGAATCATCTCCTTCATTAAAGTTTGGTGGCAGTAATGGTGGTACCACGTCATTGTTGCATTCTGTTGGCATTGGGAATCCACATAAACCCAAGTTTCCTTGAAATGAGCTTGGACCAAACGTGTTGAACTGCTTCCCACCAGGTATGGGCCCCTCGAGTTTGTTTTGTGAAAGGTTTAAGACTTCAAGAAATGTTAGATCTGTCAACTGCACAGGAATCCTTCCCGTAAGCATATTCGAAGACATATCTAATGACTGTAGATTGGTTAAAAACCCTAATGATGATTGGATATGGCCTGTAAGGAAATTGTGAGAGAGGTTAAGTTGTTGAAGTCCTTTAAGCTTTCCAATTGGTTTTGGAATCTCCCCGGTGAAACTGTTACTTGATAAATCAAGTATTCTGAGGATACTCTGGATTTTCACAAACTCAATTTCCAACCCTTTCCATGTCATTTTTATTGAATAGGTGTATCTACTGTAATTTCTTGCCCTCATGTAAATCATATCTTGATCGACATTCATCATTCCTTCAAGACTATTGAAAAATTCTTCTGGCAATGGTCCGCTCAAATTATTTTCAGAGACGTCAAGAATATGTAATTTGGAGAAGGAATTAAAAGTAGTTGGACCCTTCATAAAACCTTGGAGTTTATTGGATTTTAGAACAAGAATCTTTAGCTCCGGAAGCAGAGCTATTAATGGAAAATGATTGTTTGAATTGAAGGAGAGAAAGACTTTGGTGATGAGCACACAAATGAGAAGAAGAAGAAGAGGAGTGATTTGAGGAGAATGATGATGAAATTGTTGTATGAAAATGGAAGAGAAACAAAATGGAACAGAGAAATTGAGTGAGGGATAATGAAAACTTCATGGTGGCTTTTCAGGATTCAAAGTGTATTTGGAATGCTGAACGATTGGGGAGAGATGAGAAATAAAGAAAGGCACCGTTAGTAGTATTTATAGACAAACCAATCTTAGATTCTTCTGTTCATTCAGTTTCTGTAATTAAAAAAAAAAAAAAAAAAACCTTGAGTCCTAACAACTTGGTCCGTCCTTTTTCTTGACCCCAAAGTCATTTTATATATATATAAAAAATTGTGTAAGAAATGAAATTTTTTGAGCACTAACAACTTAGTGCAGAGATGTTTTTCTATACTGTATTTAGCAATGAAATTTCAGCGAAGCTTGCCTTGACCATCAACAAGGAAAACGATATATTGTATATGAAACTGAATTCAATTGCAAATATTTCCACACAAAGTAGGTCCCTTAGTTGACTGAACCATGACCGGAAAACAATTTGAAGTTAAATTTTTTTTTAAGAATTTTCAGAAACATGGCTGGACCAAATCTAAATAAGAGTGAGGGTTGAAAATGCGGCAATATTAATTTATGGAAAACATTGATATACTGATAAATCGAGTGAGAATAATACCTCTTTCAGGATTTAAAAAGTAAAACTGCAAATTGTATTCCCATCACTATTTACAGAGTAAGGTTCCGATCAACTTTCCTTCTTCACTTGAAATTGTGCAAAATCATGCCCCCACCAAGGAGAATTATTCCTTGGAAACAAAGGAATGGAGCAAAGAAAAGGCAAAGTAATAATTACGCAAAGCAATGGAGCTCTAATTAATGCCTTTGCACTTATATCCTTTTACATGACCCAAAAGTCTTCATTGATGAGACGAAGTATAGGAACACGACAGTATTTGATTTCCTGACTGTTGAGCCCTAAATGGAATCAAGGGAGCATAATTAATGCATTAAACATTAAAACGATATATTGTATATGAAACTGAATTCAATTGCAAATATTTCCACACAAAGTAGGTCCCTTAGTTGACTGAACCATTACCGGAAAACAGAGCAGCGTGGTAAGACTGTCAAAGATTGGAGTTTCGAGGTTCTTGCCCTCGAGATTACCAAGTTAGTGTAGGCCTAAAAGATCTTTGTTTTCCAGCATCAACAAGGGAAAACCAATCTTCATCTGCTCTGTCCTTTTCCTCCTTGACCTCCAAGTCTTCGCAACCATACAATTATTCAATATGGAACTGCAGGTTGAATTATTGATCAATTGCAAATATTTCCATACAATCAGATCCCTTTGTTGACTATGCAAGAATGTGGAAACACGGCAATTTTAATTTTCAAAATTGTCATTTTTCCAGCAAGTCTACGTACGTGCACTTTGTGCTCTAATTATAACAACTGTTCTTGGAGACTTCTACCCCTCTTGCCTGGTTTTTCTTTGTTTCATTGCATCTTTGAAGTTTGGTTTTCCTTTGTTTCATTGCATCTTTGAAGTTTGGTTTTCCTTTGTTTCATTGCATCTTTGAAGTTTGGTTTTCCTTACAATTTGTTTTTTACGTAATGTCATGTAACCTCCATCAAAATATAGAAAATCTAAAGTTTGGTATTGACAGTCCAATCATAAAATGGGCTAAATCCACTCACTTGACAAGTGTTGATCATAATGCAAATAATAATTAATTAAGTCATAAATACATTTAAAATTATTGAGATTAAATGTATAGTTTGCAAAACTACGCACTAGGTCGAACCATGATTGAACCATAATGCTATACTGATTAATTGAGTGAGAATAATACCTCTTTCAGGATTTAAAAATTAAAACAAAAAAGCAAAATCATGCCGCCTAAGTGCGTGTTTGAGAGTGTGGTTGTGGTTGCTTTTCAAAGTGCTTTTCACTCAGAAAAGTATGCCAATAATATTTTTTTATTATTTTTGAGATAAGCATATCAAAATGATTTAAAAACATCAAAAACATATTAATTTAAAGCAAAAAAAAAAATTTAATTTTTTCAAAAACGCTTTTAAAAAGCACTTCCAAACAGCCTAAAGAACAACAAGGCAAAGTAATAATAACGCCAAGCACTAATGACTTTGCACGACTGAAAAAAGAGTACTGAGTTTTGGAAATTAACATTATTGTTAATTATAATATGAGTTATATAAAAATTATAATTTATGTTGTTATCTATTTTTTTGGTCGTCAAGGAATTACTTGATGAATTTGATAATTTAAAAATATAAATTAAAAAATATTATGATAATAAATAGAATTACAAAAAAATTAATTAAAAAAAAATTGACCCAAACCCATTTGGGTTGGCATGCCAAATTTGTAACTTGGTCGAGTTACTAGGATAACTTTGTCGAAACCAAACTAAATAAAACTATGAAACTCAAATATCAAACAACGCATTGTTGAAAAGCAAAACTGAAAAATAAATAAATAAGCAAAAACAAATTCGAGTCAAACTGGTTAACTTAATAATCCTGTGATCATGGACATAAAGATTGAGATAACCCTATAAAAAAAAAATGAAGACCAATTCTCAATCAATCACATACTGCAGGATATAATTGGAAAAAAAATTATTTAAGAAAATAAAATGATGAAAGATCTTACTTGATAACGAAGTAAATATTAAATGAAAATGTGATAACCCTATGGAAACAAAAATGAAAAAAAAGTTTGAAGCTCAATTTATAGCAAATAAAATGCTGAAAGACCAAATTAAAGAAACAATATAATTCAAAAAAGTTAAAAATAAAAAATAAAAAAACTGACCTAAGCCCACCCTGGTCGACATGCAAAATCTGAAAATTGGTTGTGATACCAAAGTAACATAGTTAAAAACAAATTGAATAAAACTACGAAGCTCAATTATAAAATAACTTAATGTTAAAGGATATAATTGAAAAAAAAATTAATTTTTTTTTAAACTCTAATCAACCCGGATTAACCTACTAACTCTACTACCATGGACATAGAATTGAGATAATTCAATAGGAAAAAAAAGTAAAAACAAACATACAAAGATCAATTCATAATAAATACTCAGCTGTACAACAAGATTAAGGGCTTGTTTGTTTTTGTGTTTCAAAAATGCTTTTGAAAAAAATTGAAAATTTTTTATTTCTTTATTAACTTCAAATTAATATGTTTTTAGTGTTTTCAATGTCAAAAATAATTTTAAAAAAATAAAAAAAATCATTGACATATATTTTGGCACGAAAAGTTATTTGAAAAACAACTGCAACCATACAATACTACAAGATTAAGTAATCAATAAATTCATTCAGCCAATATTTCCACAGAAGGAGAAGTCCCTTAATAAGTTAATTCACTAACACAAGTGCTGATAAATAAGGTAGTTAATTGTGAAATATTTATAGTAAGAAAAAGAAAAAATAAAAATGGTGACAGCGTAATTTGAATGTTCAGAGATGTTTTTCCAAATTGTATTTAGCAATGAGATTTATGCGAAGATTGCTTTGCCCACTAAAATATAATTTCCAAGAAATTCAAAGCCACAAAATCTCTTAATAATTTACGGTCGTAGTTTACTCCCAGCTTAAGCAAGGAGCATGCAGAGTTAAAGAGTGATCCTCACCTTCTTATGTCCACTTCAATCCAGTCTACAGTCAACACGTTCTGGCAATAGCTTTATTGAACAGAGGAATAATTACGCCAAGCAATGGAGCACTAATGACTTTGCACGCATATATATATTGTTTTTCACGACCCAAAAAGTCGTTTTTAATTATCCAAAAGTTCCTATCAACTTTTCCTGTGCACTTGGTTGGTAATGTGAATGATCTGTGTATTTTTCTTAAATATTTTTTTTATTATAAATATATTAAAATGATATTATTTTTTTACATTAACACATCACAATTATAAAAAATCATTTAAGAAAAATACACTGATCATTCACATTACCAACCAAGTACACAGGAAAAGTTGATGCATCTTCGGAGTAAATTAAACGCTCAAACCAACCCGGCTACTTTATGTACACTACTTGTTTCCTTTCCACCAGAGTAATATCAATAATAATAATTTTAAAAAAAACACCTTTTAAAAATTAAAAATTAAAAATCAAACCTATATATATATATATATATATGTTTTGATTTTTAATTTTATCTGTGTATTTTTCTTAAATATTTTTGTTTTGTATATATTTATTTGTTTTGTTTTCTATGTATATGTTTCTAGACATCCTGATTTGAGATCTTATATCGATTCATGGTTTTAAAGATTTGAGATTGGTGTTAATTTTTAATTTTATTTATTTTTAATAAATTATTATTTTTATTTTAAATAAATTATTTATACACATAACAAATTCAAGTGGGATAGCATTCATGACCAATGTTGTGAGGAGGGTGTGCGAGAATCATGCGGCAACTAGGTAACATAAAAAACAATACGGTATTTTTTTAAAATAATGATGTTTTAAAATCTAATTTGTCACTAACTCATAAAATTCATTAATGGAAGGAGGTTGCATGACTTTTGATATGAAGCGCAAAAAAAGCCAAAAAATGCACTAGAGATAACGGTCTACAAAGCTGGAATGACGTGGTGGTTTGGAGGGATTTCAAGCCGCTTAGAGGATATATGGGTGTAATATATCCAGCACGTGACATCTAAGCGGTTCACACAACGCTTACAGTCCGGTGCTGACAAACAGAACCAACAAATTTATGGTTCGGTGACCATGCTCACCGGCGGCTCTGTTTCGTTCAGTGCACATGCGAAGCGAATGATAAGATTAATTTTAATGAAATCTATTAATTAATTTATTCTTATTTATAAATATTTTTTTTTCTGATAGGCTACGTCTCTAGACGTGAGTCGAGCCCAATGGAGCTATTTGTAGAGACACACATGCAGAGTGAAGACCGCCAAAGGGTGGTGCCACACTTCGTCAACACCCGCACTCAACACTTCGTGGTATATTTGTTCAACCATTTTATTTTGTAAGTTATTATTTTCTTGAATTGAATATGATTGTCGCACCCCAAAAAAAATTCAAATTTTCGATTGCGGGTTCGACTGACGAATTTTTATTTATTTATTTTTATTTGGTTCTTTGGAGTCGCCACCTAGTATTTTGGTCACTAGGAACCTAATTGGTCTCAGAGATCGGGTACGGAGACTGGTTGCGTAAAGGGAAGGTATTAGCACCCCAAATACGCCCTACCTAAGGTAAGCTGCATTGTTTTATTGTCTGATAAAAAAAACTAAGGTGTTCTTGTGTTTTCCTAATTGTTGGTCTGTCTATGGTTCAAGAAAAATCCTCCTCGGTAAGGAGATCTTTATCTTATCGGGGAAAAATCCTAACCGTTCTAACGTCCATACCAAAATTTTATTAATAATACTTAGGAATACGTTTTACGTATAAATTCGTAATCCCAAATACTAAAATAAAACAAAAAGATTTTTTAGAATTTTTGAAATATTGGCCTAGTTCTCATGGCTTGAATAAACTGGTTATTAAAGCCAAAATGCATGTTAATACATATATTGTTTTGAAAATTTTCTTTGTTGTGTGAAAATATGATGTTATAATATTTATATATATATATTGGAGAGACTAGGCCGTATATTAAAACAAAAACAATTTTTGGAAAATATTATTTTTTTTATGCTTTGACGAAAATCGGGTATTTTAATACTGAACTTGTATCCTTACGGTATAAAAATACAACCCAATATTAATCCACTTTGATAAAAATATGCAGAAAAATCAACAACATTTTAGGAAATTTTTAGAAATTTTTTTTGAAAGCAAAAACATTTTTTATTCTGAAAATCTTTTATGTTTTGACGAAAACCGGGTATTTATAACACTGGTTTTGTATCTTTACAGTATAAAAATACAAACCAAAATTAAAACATTTTTGACAAAAATATGCAGAAAAATCAACAATATTTTTTTAAGATTTTTCAAAATATTTATTTTTTTTATTATTATATTTTATATATATATACATATATACACACATATAATATAATATATAATATAACATATAAAAATAATTAGGGCTGGGCCGGCCCAAATATCTGGGCCGGACTTGGCCCAGAGAGCTGGTATGGGCCAGACCTGGTCTGGCCCGTCAGATACAAGGCCGGGCCAGACTCAGTCTGGCCCCAAAAAAAAAAAAATTGCTGGGCCACGATCCACCTGGCCCAGCTACGCATCAACAGGGGGGAATTAATTCCCCCCTCCTCCCTGCATGCAGAATGTTCATTCTGCATGCAGGGAAAACAAATAAAAAACTAACGAAAGGGGGGAGAAGAGGTGACCTGGCGTGGAGGAGGCGGTGCTGCGGTGGCTTTGCGGTGGCGTGGCTTCCCGGGCGGCGCTGCGGCTCCTTCTCTCTTCGGTGTTCGGTTCTCTCTCTCTCTTCGGCCTCCTCTCTCTCTCTCCTCCCTTCGTTTTTTTTTCTTCTCTCCCTCCCTTTGCAGCTTCGGTTTTCTTCTCTATTTATAGGGGCCGAACCGTGGGGGACCATCGTTAGTGCGGTGCAACGGCTGGTCGACCAATGCTAAAGGTGGTGGGGGCGAGGAGAGAGAGAGGCGCGGGAAGATTTTCAAATTTTTTCGTCTTCTGTTCTGTTAAAACGGGGGGAAGGAGGAAGATGAACAGTGTCGTTCAAAACGACACCGTTCTGATTTTTTTATTTTTTAATTTTTTTTTTTATGAAACGGCGTCGTTTTGGGTAAAACGCGCCGTTTCATTTAAATGGCTAAACTTCAAATCAGTCCCCCAAATTCGGTCCCCGCCCCTCTTGTTGGCCGCCTTTTTCACTTTGGTCCTTGGCCTCTGATTTATGCAATTGAGTCCCTAATTGATCAATAAACTTTCAATTTCTTCAATTAAGCCCCTGAAACAAATCCAAACAGCCCCCTCTATCTTTGCGCCTTCTCCAAATTGGTCCCTGGTTTCGGATTTTCACAATTAAGTCCCTAATTGGCCCTTAAACTTCAATATTTATGCAATTGAGCCCCTGATTTGACCCAATAAATTCCTAAAAAATATATTTTGGCCCCAGAACTTAAATTTCTCCAAATTAAAGCCCAAATTGACTTAAAAATCAAATTTTCTTGCAATCAAATCTTCTATAAATTCAAATAAAAATCGAATTAAGTCCATAAAAATCCAAATTTGGGCTTTTATCCTCAAAATTCAAATTTTCCTTCTCAATAGGGCTTTTATCCTTGAAGAAAATACTGTCAAAAATTCAATCCTTGTATTTTTAAATTTCTTGACCAATTTTCTGACTGTTTCTTGAGCGCTTCTGCCTTCTGTTATTTTTTCTAAACTCTTTTGGCTATTTATTTTATTTTTTCATGGGGACCCAAAAATGGGTTACAACAATGATGATTTCTTTTTTAATTTTCAGGAGACATATAATAGTTGGTTGAGGGAGAGATACGGGGACAATCCTTCAACCCACCCGGATTTATGGATGGAGGCAGGAACATCTAGTGGACCCGATAAAAATAAAGTGTATAGACTTTCTAACACTACGACTGAGAACTTATAGGCAGTCAATAGTGTTTCAACCAACTATTATATTTTTATTTTTATATTTTATACAATTTTATTTGCTTAATTAGTTTTTTTACTATTCTTCTATGCAATTTTATATTATTTATTCTACACAATTTTATTTTTAAATTCTAACCGACGGATTTACAGATGTAATTATGTCTTTGGTATTTTCCAAAGAGTTGAAAAATATTTATTGTATATGCCATAATCACCGATGTCATTATTCCATCGGTAATTTACCGATGAAAATATAGATGGAATAATTTCGTCGGTATATTTCCAGTGGAAATTTTTTTTGGAGCGCATTTTCCGTTTGTAAAATCATTTGGGGTTTTTTTTTTTACCAACAGAATTGGTGAAAGAATATGGAATTACCGACGAATGTATTATGTTGGTGAATTAGTTGGTAAAATTTTTACCGACAAAATAATAACCTTATGCTGACAAAAATTTTATGTCAGTAAAATTGTTAAATGTTGTAATGCAGAAGCAAAGCAATATAAATTTCCAAAATTGACATTTTTATCTAATGAGAAGTGTTCCTGGGGACATCTACCCCTCTGTGCCAGTTGGCTAATCATCTCATTACTGATTTGATCTTCCTTCGCATGTATTGATAAATTTGACGCATCAAGAACATTGCAAGAACAATTCATTGACAAATGGAACTTCTCAGGAAAACAAAGTTCATACTTATTTCAAGGTTCATAACTTGCACTTAAGATTCCCAAGTTACTGTTGGATTGGCAGTCCTAAAAGATCTTTCTTTCTCACCATCAACAGGGAAACCATTCTTCATTTGGTCTGTCCTCGACCTTCTAGTGCGGCAACTTACAAAGGCAAAAAATGACCTTCCTTGGATATTTCTGATTCGTCACGGCAAGGCCTACCTCTCTAGGCTGTGTGTGGCATAATTCCTTTCACTTTGGAGCCGATTTGCTTTTTATTTCTTTTCTTTTCTTTTATCTCTTTTCTTTCATTTTTACGTTTGAACTTTCAAAATTTTAGAGCAACTCTTTAATTTTATTTTTTTCAGATTTGATTCTTCTTATTTCAATTAATATATATATTTTTATTTTTTTATATAGAATTAAAATTGGTTTCAATATCATCAACTTTTAATTTTTTTAATATATCAGATTTGATATCTATTATTTTGATTTGCTATTTAATTTATTTAAGATCATTTTTAAAATTTGTTTTTTTTCATTTTATTTTTTTATTGTAAGTCTTTTTACTTTGATAAATTTTAAAATTTTTTTTTTAATTTTATCTTTCAATATTAAATTAAATTTTTTGATTAAGTCAGTTCTATAATTTAACAATTTGCAAGCGCCCGAATACATATCAATTTCTCTTGTTCTTTTTTTTATCCTAAAAAAATACTAACTTATGGAAAACCCCAAAAACATAAGTAGTAGTTTTCCATTACAACATGGTTCAAGTCAAACACATGAGGCACTGCGGTTTGGCTTCAATGGTTTTTTTTCTTTCTAAGAAATGTATTTTGGGACTAGTTTTTGTGTATGGAGACTGACTTCACTTTCCTCATCATTCTCTAACTTAGCCAGTGGCTTCAATGGTTTTTTTCTTTCTAAGAAGTGTTTGATTGAATCAATAGAAATAAATATATAAAATAAATTCATTTCTATGATATTTTTAGAATACATTTTTGTATCTTTAAAATAAAAATTATAAGAAGACGTGTCTTCCTCTATCCTCACTGTTTTCGTTTTTTTTATCAAGAGATAGTTACTGCAGTACATTATGAATTAAGATTGGCATTTTCAAGAAAAAAATTCTTTTTCAAAATTTGATTTTAGGTTATATCTGGTACAAGGAAAAAAAATAAAATCTCACTTTTTTTATCTATTAATTTTTCACTCCTCTTCCTCTTCATGTTCGATGCAAATTATAGAGGGGGGAGGGGATATTGAAGATGAAACGTATCAATATAAATGGGATTAAATGTCACTCTCCAAGCATGAAAGAGAAACCCAACCCTTCTTTGAAATGAAGCGATTCTCACTTCATATTTAATTATTTATTTAATTTATTACTTATTTATGTATGTATCTCATCTTTCATCGTTTATTATATTTAAATTCATAATCTATTAAGGTGCGTGGTATATATCCATCAATATCTTTTATAAATCTAATTTATTCTTAAACACTTCATCTTTTTAACTCATTTTAGTTCTTTACACTTCATTTTTTATTTTGTCACCTCAACATTTTCCTTATAATTTTTAATCTCATATCAAACGCAATATTAATATTACATGGTACATGAGACAAACCTTAAACATGTTTAGGCTCAATGATTAGAGTACAAAAAGCTTATCCAAGTACACATTACCTGGAAGAAATATACTTTGACAAGCCTTTTGTAATAGTTTTGCGTGAAGTAAGATATCATTAAATTTGTGAGAAAAGGGAAGGGACAAAACAAAAGGATCTCATATAAATATCCATATGGAAAAAGCCCTTGAACTAGTACCACAGGTTCAGATATTTGAGAGGGATAATATAAAAGAAACTCCACAATGCCTATGGCCCATTTACCTATTTGCTAGCATTCATCAACTTCAAGTGGAGCACAGCAAGGAGCAGAAGCTGTCTTCTGCTCATTTATTGAACAATTAACGAACTCCACAGCCAAATTTCCAAATAGCACTTCCTTCAATCAGTTCACACTCATCTTCATCTTCTTTGTATCCTTATTATCAATCATCACCACTAATTTTCTCCACAAAGACTACACTACGCCATAGCTTACCTTTCTTCACTATCAGATCAAATGGATCTTTATGGCGCAGATTATTCTCAAGCACAGTATCACACATGTCTGGTGTCAAGGCGATAGCATCTACTCTTAATGTTGGTATCCCGGAAAAATAGGGAAAAATAGGTGGATAAGAATTTCTTGTTTTTATTTTTGTATGGATATAATAGAAGTCGTTACTTAGTATTTTGATTACTGAGAATGTTAACTGGTCTAAAAGATCAGATACGAGGAATAATTATGTAAATAAAAGTATTAATATACCAAGTACATTTTTAAGATAAATTGTTTTCTTTAATTGTTTGATATATTGTAAGATATTGTAGTGATTTTTTTTTTGTTTGTCTATTGTTTGAGAAAACCGGGCTGACCCAGCAGGCCTACAGAGGAAGAAGTTAATTATAAATGAAGATGCATAGTACCTATGTAATTAAAATGCATAGCTGAGACAGACGAAGACGATGGCGCTGAAACTTTTACGCACAATTGTTGGTAACTGAAATAGACGAAGATGTGAGGTTGTTGGTCGTTAACGCTCCTTTCTTCAATTCTGCCTCTGTTTTTTTTTTTTTTTCTGTTTCTCTCTAGTCGTTCTCCTCTCTGGTTCCTCTGTGTTTTTGTATTCTCTGTTTTGTTCTTCTCGGTGCTTGTTCCTCCTGGAATCCTCGGTGCAGCCCTCTGTGTTGTACGTCCTGTTCTCTCTTTTCTGTTCTTCTCTTTGCTTGTTCCTCCTCTCTCTGGTTCTTAGTTCCTCTTTTTTTTTTTTTTAATTTTCCAGTTCCTTTCCTTCTTTTTTTTTTTTTTTTTTCTCCCACTTCCTCCCGTTCTCTGTGTTTTCCTTCTCTTTTTTCCCCTTTCAAGGCCAAAGAATGCCATGCGGTTGTAACAATTGGTTTGGTAACGACATGCAGAGGGATAGCAGCCGTGAAACGTGCCCCATAATTGAAGCAATTTAGTGCTTTTGTTGTTGAAACGTCTCCACTGCCGAAACAGTTGCCGAGGAAGAAGGCAATGAACAGTTGTCCAGGAAACGGCTCCGTTTATCAATTCAAATGGCTATTTTTGATTTGGTCCTTGGGGTTTCGCAATTTTATAATCAAGCCCCTGGATAATTTGTAATTGAACCCCTGAATTTTAGCACCATTTACAGCACAATCCTTGTTCTTTCTTGCACAGAGAGAGAATTGAGAACCGAAATATTTGTTATTTCCAGGTCAGGAGTGTAATGTGAAGGAAGCTTTATGATAAGGTGGATAAGATTCTTCAAATCAAGGTTTACAAATATCGTTCTGAAATTCATTCCAAATCTTCGTTTGATACTTAAATTTTCTATACCAGTTCATTTTGGCGTGTCTCAAAACTAGTATTATCACTTATAAAATATTTTTTATGCATTTACAGAAATTCAACTATATTTGTTGTTCTTAATTTCTTTATTGTTTTTGTTCTATTTCTCTCTACTAATTAATATTGATTTGCTAATATAAAGCATGATTTTATAGTTAACATAAACAACAACATACATTAACTATTACATTCTTTGACTTTTTTTCATAGAAGTAAAAAAAATAAAAATGAACAACAGAAATCCAGTACTATGAATCTGCATTTTGTTGGTACCACGCCATTGTTGCATGTTGTTTGCATTGGGATTCCACATAAACCCAAGTTTCCTTGAAATGAGCTTGGATCAAATATGCTGAACTGACCCCACCTGGGTATGGGCCCCTCAAGTCTGTTTTGTGAAAGGTTTAAGACTGAAAGAAATATTAGATCTGTCAACTGCACAGGAATCCTTCCCGTAAGCATATTTGAAGACATATCTAATGACTCTAGATTGGTTAAAAACCCTAATGATGATTGGATATGGCCTGTAAGGAAATTGTGAGAGAGGTTAAGTTGATTAAGTTCTGTAAGCTTTCCAATTGGTTTTGGAATCTCACCGGTGAAACTGTTACTTGAGAAATCAAGTACTTTGACGATACTTTTGATTCTCACAAACTCAATTTCCAACCCTTTCCATGTCATTTTTGTGGAATAAGTGTAGCCAGAGTATGTTCTTGCCGGCATGTAAATCATATCTTGATCGACATTCATCATTCCTTCAAGACTATTGAAAAGCTCTTCTGGCAATGGTCCGCTCAAATTATTTTCAGAGATGTCAAGAATACGTAATTTGGAGAAGGAATTAAAAGTAGTCGGACCCTTCATAAAACCTTGGAGTTTATTGGATTTTAGAAGAAGAATCTTTAGCTCCGGAAGCATTTCAAGGAAATAGGGGAATGTATCCTCAATCTTATTGTTACCAAGATTAAGAAACTCCAGCTTTGTGCACTTGATAATAGACAACGGTATTTTCCCTTCTAATTCATTGCCACTGAGGTCGAGATATAGCAAGTTACTTCCCTCTGAAAATGTTGATGGAATAGTGCCTCGGAGATTGTTCATGCCTAGATGCAAAACTGAGAGCATGTTGCTGAAGTTTCCCAAACATTGTGGTGCAGAACCACCCAAGTCATTGTTGGAAAGGTCCAGGACTTGAAGGAATTTTAACTTGCAAATTGAAGAAGGAACCTGCCATGTCAATTTACTGTTGGATGCAAGAATAAGAACTACCAAGTTCTCTAGATTGAAAATTGAACTTGGGATTGGACCATGCAAGGAGTTTTTGCTCAAATCAAGGTATTGCAATGAATTGTGTTGGAATTCACCTATATTGCCTATGAATTGATTATTATGAAGGTACAAATTCCATAAAGAAGGGAGAGCAAATAAAAAGGATGGTATCGTCCCATTGAGTTGATTGTTTGATAAATCTAAATGTGCGAGCAGGGTTAGGTTAGCGAAAGAATCTGGAATCTGACCCATAAAATTATTGGAACTGAGATCCAAGTAACGAAGCTGCACAAGATTTCCAAATGAAGATGGGATCTGACCACTAAAATTGTTGTTTGTGAGGTCTAATTGAAATAACCATGTAAGATTACCAAACAGAGCTAGTTTTGACCCAACAATGTTACAATTACTAAGTAACATATACTCTAACGACTTTAAATTTCTGATGGAGTCATTTTCTAGATAAATTGAAATTTTTGTATTAGAAAGGTCCAACAGCCAGAGGACATTACTCACATTGGAGGAAGGAAAAGAGCCAGTGAGGCCTTCATTGTCTAGCAGAATGAGTAATTCAAGGTTTGGCAGGAGAAAGATATTACCTGGGATTTGCCGTTGCAATCCGCAGTCTGAAAGGGAAAGATATGACAAAGTAGAGGACAGATTGCTCAAGGAATTAGGTGCAACCAAAGACATATTTACAGAACTCAAATCGAGATCTCTTAGCTTGGTTAGGTTTCGAACAAGCTTGTCAAAAGAAACTGGTTCTACACTTAGACGGTAGTTTCCAGAGAGATCAAGAGAAATCAATTTGGAGAGACGGGAGACTTCTAATGGAACTTGGCCTGCGAAATTGGAAGACATTAGATTAAGATGTGTCGGATTGGAAAACTGCCCAAATCGAGAAGAAATATGGGAGGAGTTGAAATCATTGATAGAGAGATCGAGCTTCTGAAGATGATGAAGGGAGAAGAGAGAATTATTGGAATGGAGGGTGCCGTAGAGCATGCTGCAAGAGAGGTTCAGTCCAGTGACTTGCCCGGTTTTCATATCACAAGTGACCCCATCCCACAAGCAGCAATCTGTACCGTCTTTCCATGACTCTGTTTTTGGAAAGGGATATTGACAATAGTACTCCCAATAAGCAGAACTATTAATGGAAAAGGATTGTTTGAATTGAAGCAGAGAAAGACTTTGGCGATGAGCACACAAATGATTAGAAGAGGAGTAATTTGAGGAGAATGATGATGAAATTGTTGTATGAAAATGGAAGAGAAACAAAATGGAACAGAGAAATTGAATGGGGGATAATGAAAACTTCATGTTGGCTCTTCAAAGTATATTTGGAATGCTGAAGGATTAGGGAGAGATGAGAAATAAAGAAAGGCACCATTAGTAGTATTTATAGACAAACCAATCTTAGATTCTTCTGTTCGTTCAGTTTCTGTAGTAAAACAAAAAAAAACAACCTTGAGTCCTAACAACTTGGTCTGTCCTTTTTCTTAACCCCAAAGTCATTTTATATATATAAAAAAATTGTGTAAGAAATGAAATTTCTTGAGCACTAACAGCTTAGTTCAGAGATGTTTTTCTAAACTGTATTTAGCAATGAAATTTCTGCGAAGCTTGCCTTGACCATCAACAAGGAAAACGAAAGTTCAGGATATATTGTATATGAAACTGAATTCAATTGCAAATATTTCCACACGAAGTAGGTCCCTTAGTTGACTGAACCACTACCGGAAAACAGAGCAGCGTGCTAAAACTGTCAAAGATTGGAATTTCAAGGTTCTTGCCTAAACGATCTTTCTTTTCGAGCATCAACAAGGGAAAACCAATCGTCACTTGGTCTGTCCTTTTCGTCCTTGACCTCCAAGTCTTCGGAACCTGGATATGTTATCCAGTAAGTGGTCCCTTTGTTGACTATACAAGAGTGTTAGAAACACGGCAAAATTAATTTCCAGAATTGACATTTTTTAACAGTAGATAATACTATATAGGTGCCCTACGCTGTGAGTTGTCCTGCATTTATTTCAATATAAAAAAAATGTTAAGTTGATAAAACCGTTTCAAAAACAAAAATTCAAGACTCGAGGAATTACTTGATGAATTTAATAATTTTTAAAATATAAATAAAAAAAATATTATGACAATTAATAAACTTACCAAAAAAATTAACAAATAAAAAGAGATAAAAAAAAATCCAACCCAAACTCATCTGGGTTGGCATGTCAATTTTGTAACTTGGTCAAGTTGCTAGGATACTTTTGTTGAAACCAAACTAAATAAAACTATGAAACTCAAATATCAATGCATTATTGAAAAGCAAAACTGAAAAATAAATAAATAAGCAAAAACAAATTCGAGTCAAACTGGTTAACCCAATAATCATGTGATCATGAACATAAAGATTGAGATAACCCCATAAAAAAAAGTGAAAAAAAAAAAACAAAAACCAATTCTCAATCAATCACATACTATACTGCATGATATAATTAAAAAAAATTATTTAAGAAAATAAAATATTAAAAGATCTTACTTGATAATGAAGTAAATATTAAATGAGAATGTGATAATTATATGGAAACAAAAATGAAAAAAAGTTTGAAGCTCAATTTATAGTAAATAAAATGCTAAAAGCTCAAATTAAAGAAACAATATAATTTAAAAAAGTTCAAAAAAGAAAAAAAGACCGACCTGAATCCAACCCTGGCCGCATGTAAAATCTAGAAATTGGTTGTGATACAAAGTAACATAGTTAAAAGGAAATTATTAGTGAAAGTTTAGGAATAACGTTACTAAACAATTACCGGAAAACAGAGCAGCGTACTAAAACTGTCGACGATTGGAGGAGTTTTAAGGGTACTTGCCCTCGAGATTACCAAGTAAGTGTGGGATTGGAAAGATTTTTGTTTTCCAGCATCAACAAGGGAAAACCAATCTTCATCTGCTCTGTCCTTTTCCTCCTTGACCTCCAAGTCTTCGCAACCATACAATTATTCAATATGGAACTGCAGGTTGAATTATTGATCAATTGCAAATATTTCCATACAATCAGATCCCTTTGTTGACTATGCAAGAATGTGGAAACACGGCAATTTTAATTTCCAAAATTTTCATTTTTCCAGCAAGTCTACGTACGTGCACTTTGTGCTCTAATTATAACTTCCTTTGTGTCGCGTCCGATGACAACTGTTCTTGGAGACTTCTACCCCTGATCTATGCCTGGTTTTTCTTGGTATCATTGCATCTTTGAAGTTTGGTTTTCCTTACAATTTACTTTATCTTTCATTAGATTTCTCTGCATTGTAAGAAATATTTTTAAGTGGATCATATGCCATGTCATGTTTTTAAAATAATATTAATTGTATAGTTTGCAAAATATTATCTTGCAAAATAATGTCCCATAAACAGGAGTTTTCCGGTAGGCAAAGTTTTTAAAAAATATGGAGATAAACTTTAAAATGATTTAATTAGAGGGACCGATGAAAAAGTATGATATTCAAATACTTAGAAAGGCAAAATGCTTAAATACTACAGAAATTTGAAGTTCCGAAAGAAAAACTTGGAATTTAAGCTTGAAGGAGAGCTACATACTTTCTCGCCTAATATACATAATTTTATTTTTCTAGTTGTAATTAGGTTAAATTGGACAATTATATTCGCTTAAGTGAGAGTACTTTTGAGTGTTACAAATACATGATGTATACCTCTTTTCATCAATAATTATCTAAATGTTATTATATGTCTCATGACCCAATTTGAATTTCCTCTAAAATTATCTTTTTTCTCTTTTAAAAATATTTTAAAAAAAATAAAAACAAAAAACAAAAACTAGTAACTTGGTAAGAGCAAGCTGAGAAGGGTTTCAAATACATGGAGAAACAAAACTGGAATTTTAAAAAGCAAAAAAAAAAAAAAAAAACAAACCTTGAGTCCTAACAACTTGGTATTTCCTTTTTCTTGACCCCAAAGTCATTTTATATATAAAAAAAATTGTGTAAGAAATGAAATTTCTTGAGCACTAACAACTTAGTGCAGAGATGTTTTTCTATACTGTATTTAGCAATGAAATTTCTGCGAAGCTTGCCTTGACCATCAACAAGGAAAACGAAAGTTCAATTGCAAATATTTCCACACAAAGTAGGTCCCTTAGTTGACTGAACCATTACCGGAAAACAGAGCAGCGTGCTAAAACTGTCAAAGATTGGAGTTTCGAGGTTCTTGCCCTCAAGATTACCAAGTTAGTGTAGGCCTAAACGATCTTTCTTTTCCAGCATCAACAAGGGAAAACCAATCGTCGTCACTTTGGTCTGTCCTTTTCCTCCTTGACCTCCAAGTCTTCGGAACCTGGATATGTTATCCAGTAAGTCGTCACTTGATATGTTATCCAGTAAGTCGTCCCTTGATATGTTTCCAGGTTGAATTATTGATCAATTGCAAATATTTCCATACAATCAGATCCCTTAGTTGACTATACAAGAGTGTTGGAAACACGGCAAAATTAATTTCCAGAATTGACATTTTTTAACAGTAGATAATACTATATAGGCATAGTTTTGAAACCCGACCCGGTCTAATGATCGGGTCACGGGTCAGATGGGTTCACCCGGGTTAACCCGGGTCAACCAAAAAAAGAAGCCAGAGACAGTAAGAGACAGGGGCGCTTTTTTCCTATGGCATATATATATCCCTCTATTTATATTCGAAGTCCTCCCCTCTCATATACATTAACATGTGTAAAATTTTAACACAGATCACCCACTCTCTCTAGTTGTTGCTAACTTGCTGCTGTTGTTAAGAAGAAGAAAAGGGGTTATGTTTTAGTGAATATGGCAGCTAAGGTGAGCTCTCTGGTAAGGCATCAACCACTCTCTCTCTAGCTGTTGCTACTGTTGTTAAGAAGAAGAAAAGGGGTTTTTTTGTGTGTGAATATAGCAGCTGAGGGAAGCTCTTTGGTAAGACTTTTGAGTGGATACATAGATGATAGGAACTTTGTGATGATTCTGTTGAGAGTGAATCTCAAGAATTGGACCTCGATTTGCAAGTGACAAGTGGATGGGAAAAGCGTCTGGACTTAAAAGGTAAATTGGTGTTCTCATCTGGGTTCCGTTTGTTTCTTGAGAAAATATAAAGAAAAAGAGCATCAAAACTTTTGATGTTTCATGAGATCATCGAAACAGAGTTTTTGATTTACTTTGAAATCCTCTACTCTTTGATATCCTCAGTTTGGTTTCTGAGAAAACGTAGAAATTGGAAATGAGACCTCAAAACGACGTGGTTTCACATTTGTGTCCATGTATATATATATATATAAAAAAAAAGAGGTCGGGTCTCACCCGGGATTACCCGGGTCGTCCGGGTTCCGGTTCGACCCGCCGGGTCGACCGAGTTTCGCCGAGCCAACTCCCAACCGGGTTTTTACTTAGACCCGGACCTGTCCCAGGCCCGGGTCAGCCGGGTCCCGGGTCGACCCACCGGGCCGGTCCGGGTTTCAAAACTATGTATATAGGTGCACTACGCTGTAAGTTGTCCTACATTTATTTCAATATATAAAAAAAATGTTAAGTTGATAAAACCATTTCTAAAAAACAAAAAAAAATCAAGACTCAAGGAATTACTTGATGAATTTAATAATTTAAAAATATAGATAAAAAAATAAAGGGAAGATCATTTAGTGGACCCGATAAAAATCAGGTGTATAGACTCTCTAACATTACGGCTAAGATTTTATAGGCGACCAGTAGTGTTTCAATCGTTGGGATCTCCCAATCAGTATCGAGCACCTAGTCTGAGGAGATCATGGTCTTGAACTAACAATATCAGTAACTCTTGGTGGATTATAAATAGTTTCGCCAGATTATCATGGACATGAGATCACAGATGGGTGGCATGTGTGTGCCCTCTTTTTGGCCGTATGGTCCCGGAAACGACCAGCCTCCTCCTTCTCCTTCTCCAGCTTCGTCATTGTTCTAGTTCAATTTTTGTTTAGAAACACTTTAAAATTGTAATGAATATTTGGATGAATATTTTTTAATTTTAATTTTATATTTTTAATATTTTATACAATTTTATTTGCTTAATTAGATTTTTTACTATTATTCTATGCAATTTTATATTATTTATTCTACACAATTTTATTTTTAAATTATAACCGACGGACTTACAGATGGAATTAGGTCATCGGTATTTTCCATAGAGTTGAAAAATATTTACTGCATATGCCATAATCACCGACATCATTAATCCATTGGTAATTTACCGATGAAAATACAGATGTAATAATTCCGTTAGTATATTTCCAGCGAGAATTTTTTTTGGAGCGCATTTTCCATCTATAAAACCATCTGGTTTTTTTTTTTTTACCGACATAATTAATGAAAAAATATGGAATTATCGACGAATGTATTATGTTGGTGAATTAGTCGGTAAAATGTTTACCGATGAAATGGTAATCTTATGCTGACAAAAAGTTTCCTTCAGTAAAACTGTTAAATGTTGTAATGCAAAAGCGACGCAATATAAAGTTCCTGGGGACATCTACCCCTCCGTGCCTAGTTGGCTTATCATCTCAATACTGATTTGATCTTCCTTCGCATGTATTGATAAATTTGACGCATCAAGAACATTGCAAGAACAGTTCATTGACAAATGGAACTTCTCAGGAAAACAAAGTTCATACTTATTTCAAGGTTCTTGCACTTAAGATTCTCAAGTTGCTGTTGGATTGGCAGTCCTAAAAGATCTTTCTTTCTCACCATCAACAGGGAAACCAGTCTTCATTTGGTCTGTCCTCGACCTTCTAGTGCGGCAACTTACAAAGGCAAAAAATGACCTTCTAGGCTGTGTGTGGCATAATTCCTTTCACTTTGGAGCCCTCTATGCCTTGTTTTTCTTGGTTTCATTGCATCTTTGAAGTTTGGTTTTCCTTACAATTTATTTTATCTTTCATTAGATTTCTCTACATTGTAAGAAATATTTTTCAGTGGATCATATGCCATGTCATGTTTTTAAAATAATATTAATTGTATAGTTTGCAAAATATTATCTTGCAAAATGATGTCCCATAAACAGGAGTTTTCCGGTAGGCAAAGTTTTTAAAAAATATGGGGATAAACTTTAAAATGATTAAATTAGAGGGACCGATGAAAAAGTATGATATTCAAATACTTAGAAAGGCAAAATGCTTAAATACTACAGAAATTTGAAGTTCAGAAAGAAAAACTTGGAATTTAAGCTTGTAGGAGAGCTACATACTTTCTCGCCTAATATACATAATTTTATTTTTCTAGTTGTAATTAGGTTAAATTGGACAATTATATATCACCACTAGAAATTCGCTAAATACCAACGGACATACCGACGAAATTTTTTCTGTCGGTATTTTTCGGTCGAAATCACCGACGGACAATATTCGTCGGTAATTCGGTCGGTAATTACCGACGGACTATGTCCGTCGGTAATTACCGACCGAATTACCGACCGAAAATTCAGAATTAATGAAAAAAGGGCGGGTAGGTGGCGCGGAGGTTTTGGCGGGTGATTTTTCCGACGGAATCACCGACGGAATTAAAACCTGGGGCCCGTACGCGTGATGGGACCTGTTCACCGTCAAAAATACCGACGGAATCACCGATGGATTTGAAATGCCAGATTCGTACCGGTGACGTGACCAGTGCACCGTTAAAAATACCGACGAAATCACCGAGGGATTTGAATAGCAGGTCCGTGCGGTGACGTGTCGATTGCCCGTCAGAATTACCGACGGATTCACCGACGGAATCAAAACCGTCGGTAAGTCCGTCGGCAAAAGTGAATATATGGCCACTCTGCCGACACTCTCCTCCCCCATTTCTCCTTCTTCTTCCTAATCCTAACCCTCCCCATCTGCAAAATAACCAGCCCCCCCTCGCCCCAAAACAAAAATCTTCCTCATCTTAGCACAACAAGTTGTATTTCTTGAAGTTTTGTGGTCACAACATCCGTGTTCTGATTTACCGACTGATTTTATCATTTTTTGTAAGTAATTCTATCTTTTAAAATTTTAACATTTAGATGTCAATTTTATTGTTTTTTTAGTATATGTATTTTTTTTTGTAGATGTACATGTTTTATTGTTATTTCTCAAACAAACTTGTAGTATATGAATGTATAATTTTATACTTGTTATGGTTTGTTTTAGATTTTGTAAGATTGTATTTGTTTGAAAATTGTTAAAACTTAATTTGTAGAATTACCAAATTACATGTTATGTTTTGTGTCGATACACGACGTCGGGCGACGGCTCCGCTCATTTTTGTTTATTTAACAAAAAAGATTTGTTTAATTGGGGGAAATGAAAATTTTATTGGAGTCGCCATCTAGTAATTTGAGGGAACTAGAAATCCCAAATTAGACACTGGTCCCAAAGATTCAGGTACTGGGTTAGTTATGATTAAGGGAAGGTAGACACCACCCTTAAAACATCCTTTCAAAAGAAAGGTTACCCTTACTTGTGTGTTTTTTTATTTGATTTAAATGCTATTATATTTTGAGCTTATTTGCAATTTTGTTTTTTTAAAAAAATAGTTAACGTCGGTCCCTAAAATTTGGAGACACGTAAAAAATGACATCAATCCCTAAAAATAGGAGACTCGTCTAAAATATTGACGTTTAACCCTAAAAAGGAGAAGTACGTCTGAATTACCAAAAAAAATATGGACATAATCCATATTTGGTATTTAAACTTTTGACATCGGTCCTTTTATGAAAAAGAGACGTGTCGATAAAATATTCGTTTATAAAATAAAACTATTTTGATATCGTTGAGATATGGGTATAACTATATTTGAAAATTGGGCTTTGGACCCACGAATGATGACATAATAGGATGGGTGTTGGACCCGCATTGTTATTTTTTTTTTATTATTATTTTTTTGTTTTACAACATGCAAGAAAATTTATATACAAAATAAAAAAATATTAGCAATCTAAATAAAATTACATGAGTGACACAGTATAGGTAAAAGACTGAAATACCCTCGGATTTATCAGAAATTTATGAAAATGCCACTGGTGGCGCGTGTGGCTCACGCGCGGCTACTGTTGGTGGCGACGAGATTTTCAGTCGAGATTTCTGGCAAACCGATAGTCGATTCTGGTACATCTGAGGTCGAGGATGCTGTTGGTGGTGGTCTTGACGGTCGTTGATGGCTGACGAGGGAGAATCGTCGACTTGAAGCTTCGGTGGCCGGCGAGAATCGCGGCCTTTTTCCGGCCAGATGAGGCGGCGAAAACGGTTAAAACCGCCGGGGGTTTGCTTTAAACCAGTGGATCAACCTTTATGTGGTGGTTAGGAGGCTTGATATGGCCGGAAATGGGAGATCGGAGGGAGAGAGAGAGTCGCCGGCGAGAGGAGAGAGATGCTCTGAGATTTACTACGGTGCGGACGCGTGTATGGTGTACCGGTGCCGCTGAAGGATGTTAACCGTTTGATCTTTCATGAAACGATCGGATGGCTGTGATTGGCTAGATCTGCAGGTTGATCGGACAGCCCAGATTGTCTGGTGTTTGATCCTGTGTGGCGCGGTGCACAGAAAGCTCGGTGCACCGGATGACGTGGCGCAACGGGATTAAATCCTGGAATATGTTAACGGCTGAGATGTGTTGGGATATGTTTGGTATTTTTTAAATTGTTTTTTTTAAAAGACAATATCCTACTCTCCTGAAGAAAAACTAAAAAAATTAGGAATAATATCAATCGATTCTTTCTTTTTTTTCTTTTCTCTTCCTTTTTATTTCCCCCTTTTCTGCCCCCCTCTCGTGGCTATTTATAGCCACGGGACAACTCACTCATTAAATTCTGTTTTATTATATATAATAAGAAATAATGCACACAACTACCATAATTTTGTTTTATTATATATAATAATAAATATTGCACACAACTACCATAATTTTGTTTTATTATATATAATAATAAATATTTACATGGGTAAAACTAAAAATTCAAATCAGTATTAGAAAAAATCCCATTTCAACCGCTAAAAAATGGAATACCAAAAAAAAAACATTTGATGGGTATCGACCCGATGAACCGGGTTTTAATCGAAAATGACGGTTTTGACCCGAGACAACCCGAAACTTATTTTTTACCCTGGTCGACATGGTTTGACCCGTATTGACCCGGTGAACTCGGTTTTGGTCAGAAATGACGGTTTTGACCCGAAACAGCCCGAAACTTATTTTTTGCCCTGGTCAACATGGTATGACCTGTATTGACCCGGTGAACCCGATTTTGGTCGAAAATGATGTTTTTGACTCGAAACAGCCCGAAACTCATTTTTTTACCCTGGTCAACATGGTATGACCCGTATTGACCCGATGAACTCGGTTTTGGTCAAAAATGATGTTTTTGACCCGAAACAGCCCGAAACTCATTTTTTACCCTAGTCGACATGGTTTGAATGAAGACATGCGGTTGACTCGAGAAAAAAAAAATATATTTTTGAATTTTCAATTTTTTTCTTAATGTTTTTTTGGATTTTTTGAAAATATATCAAAAACATGGGTCAAAATTTGGGTAGCAACAGATGCCCCCTTTACCAAAACCAAAGAGAGACAGAAAGACAAGTTTTTTTTCTTTACAAAGCTTACTATGCAAAACATCGAGGATTTTTGCTTCGTAAGCATTGTAAAAAAATGCTCGATGTTTGCTTACGAAGCAAAAATCCTCGATGTTTTGCATAGTAAGCTTTGTAAAGAAAAAAAACTTGTCTTTCTGTCTCTCTTTTTTTCGTTAACCTGAGATCCCATCTGGCGACCTCCTTTACCAAAACCAAAGAATGTGTAAAACGTGGTCTCATTGTAATGGGTAACCAACCCAGGTGGAAAGAATGTGAAAAAAATGGTCTCATTATGATGGGTGACCTACGCAAAATGGAAAAAAATGTGAAGTGTGGTCTCATTGTAATGGGTGACCTACCCAGATGGAAAAAATATGATGAAGTGGTCTCGTTGTGATGGGCGACCTACCCAAATAGAAAGAATGTGAAGTAAAGAATTTTGTGAGTGGTCTAATTATTCCAGGCGACCTGCCCGATGATAAAATGTGAGGAAACTCGCACGTGGTCTAATTGTTCCAGGCGACCTGCCCGATGATAAAATGCGATGAAAATCGCAAGTGGCCTAATTGTTCCAGGCGACCTGCCCGATAAATGAAAAAAAAATGCGAGGAAACTCGCAAGTGGTCTAATTGTTCCAGGCGACCTGCCCGATAAATGAAAAAAATGCGAGAAAACTCGCAAGTGGTCTAATTGTTCCAGGCGACCTGCCCGATTGATAAAATGCGAGAAAACTCGCAAGTGGTCTAATTGTTCCAAGCGACCTGCCCGATTGATAAAATGCGAGGAAACTCGCAAGTGGTCAAATTGTTCCAGGCGACCTGCCCGATTGATAAAATGCGAGGAAACTCGCAAGTGGTCAAATTGTTCCAGGCGACCTGCCCGATGATAAAATGCGATGAAAGTCGCAAGTGGTCTAATTGTTCCAGGCGACCTGCCCGATAAATGAAAAAAAATGCGAGAAAACTCGCAAGTGGTCTAATTGTTCCAGGCGACCTGCCCGATTGATAAAATGCGAGGAAACTCGCAAGTGGTCAAATTGTTCCAGGCGACCTGCCCGATAAATGAAAAAAATGCGAGAAAACTCGCAAGTGGTCTAATTGTTCCAGGCGACCTGCCCGATCATAAAATACGATGAAAATCGCAAGTGGTCTAATTGTTCCAGGCGACCTGCCCGATGATAAAATGCTTGAAAGTGAATGAGCTTCATGGTTGATGAAAACTTCTAAAGAAAGTCATACCTGTACGGTTGAGATTTGATCTGTAAATCGATCTCAAAGATGATGTAAGCTTCTCAAGAAAGTCTTATATGTATACCTCTTTTTATCAATAATTATCTAAATGTTATTATATGTCTCATGACCCAATTTGAATTTCCTCTAAAATTATCTTTTTTTTTTCTTTTAAAAATATTTTTTAAAAAAATGAAAACAAAAAACAAAAACTAGTAACTTGGTAAGAGCTTGCCTTGACCATCAACAAGGAAAACGAAAGTTCAATTGCAAATATTTCCACACAAAGTAGGTCCCTTAGTTGACTGAACCATTACCGGAAAACAGAGCAACGTGCTAAAACTGTCAAAGATTGGAGTTTCAAGGTTCTTGCCCTCAAGATTACCAAGTTAGTGTAGGCCTAAACGATCTTTCTTTTCCAGCATCAACAAGGGAAAACCAATCGTCGTCACTTTGGTCTGTCCTTTTCGTCCTTGACCTCCAAGTCTTCGGAACCTGGATATGTTATCCAGTAAGTGGTCCCTTAGTTGACTATACTCCTGTTAGGTTAATATATATTTTAATCTTTTTTGATTGAATTAATTCGGTTTAATCATTTCAGAAGCTTTAAATTGAATCTGAAAATTTATTTTTTTGGTTTTCTAATTTTTTTTCTTGGTTTGGTGATTTTTTCTGTCTAAACAATTTTCCTGTTTTTTTTCTTACCCTACTTACATATAATTGAAAAAAAAAACATGTACTTATTTATTTATTTATGCATTTCCATCAAATCTGCTTATAAAAATCATTTCTTTAATTGCTTTCATTTTAAACAAAAAAGGGGTCAATCCATTTTTTGAAACTGGGATAAATATTTGTATAAAATATCTTTCAATTATGAGTTTGGTGTAGATGTCTATCCTTCGGAAGGGGAATTCTTTTGCTTGCACGAAGGTCCCATCATTTACAATTGACAAGTACTGCAAAGTATAAATCAGCCAACCTCTTTGAAAAGGGTTTGGATTTAAATAATTAGGTCTAGAACGTAGAAGTTTGGACCTACCTAGGGCATGAAAAGGAAACAACATGCATCCTGCCTACGCTTGCCTAACTTGATAGAAATGCAAGTTGCTATGATATATTTACTGCTAGATCTTGAACAGAGTAGACAAGAATCTTGACAAGAATAACAAGGAACCAATTTCGAGCAGTGTCGGTTGTTCTTGATATTCTTATTAATATCATGAAATATATAAAATATGAAGAGTTATGTTTGCCATGCGTGCTTGGACATAGAAATGATGGTGTATGGATAGTTCCTATGTACCTACAAAAACAAACAAAACACATTGTCAAGTGCCGAGTACAGATCAATTTCTCTTGTTCTTTTATTTTTTCTAAAAAAAATACGAACTTATGGAAAACCCCAAAAACATAAGTCGTACTTTCCCATTACAACATGGTTCAAGTCAAACACATGGGGCACTGCGGTGGCTTGGCTTCAATGGTTTTTTTCTTTCTAAGAAATGTATTTTGAGACTAGTTTTAGTGTATGGAGACTGACTTCAGTTTCCTCAGCAATCTCTAACTTAGCCAGTGGCTTCAATGGTTTTTTTCTTTCTAAGAAGTGTTTGATTGAATAAATATTTAAAATAAATTCATTTCTATGATATTTTTAGAATAAATTTTTGTATCTTTAAAATAAAAAATATAAGAAGACGTGTCTTCCTCTATCCTCACTGTTTTCGTTTTCGTTTTTTTTTTTTTTTTTTATCAAGAGATAGTTACTGCAGTACACTAAGTATTAAGATTGGTATTTTCAAGAAAAAAATTCTTTTTCAAAATTAATTTGTTTTTAGGTTATATCTGGTACAAGGAAAAATAAAATAAAATGTCACATTTTTTATCTATGAATTTTTCACCCTCTTCCTCTTCATGCTCGATGCAAATTATAGAGGGGGAGAAATATTGAAGATGTAACGTTTCAATATAAATGGGATTAAATGTCACCCTCCAAGCATGAAAGAGAAACCTTACCCTTCTTTGAAATGAAGCGATTCTGATCACTTCATATTTAATTATTTATTTAATTTATTACTTATTTATGTATGTATCGCATCTTTCATCATTTATTATATTTAAATTCATAATCTATTAAGGTGTGTGGTATCCATTAATATCTTTTATAACTCTAATTGATTACAAGTCTCATCATTATCCAAATTCTTTTGGATTCTTATCAAACATATTTAAACACTTCATCTTTTTAACTCATTTTAGTTCTTCACACTTCATTTATTATTTTGTCACCTCAACATTTTCCTTAAAATTTTTAATCTCATATCAAACGCAATATTAATATTACATGGTACATGAGACAAACCTTAAACATGTTTAGGCTCAATGATTAGAGTACAAAAAGCTTGTCCAAGTAGACATTACGTGGAAAAAGTATACCTTGACAAGCTTTTTGTAATAGTTTTGGGTGAAGTAAGATATCATTAAATTTATGAGAAAAGGGAAGGGACAAAACAAATGGATCCCATATAAATATCCATATGGAAGAAAGCCCTCGAACTAGAACCACAGGTTCAGATCTTTGAGAGGGATAATATCAAAAAAAAAAAATCCACAATGCCTAAGGCCCATTTACCTATTTGCTAGCATTCAATCAACTTCAAGTGGAGCACAGCAAGGAGCAGAAGCTGTCTTCTGCTCATTTTTTAACAATTAACGAACTCCACAGCCAAATTTCCAAATGGCCGCACTTCCTTCAATCAGTTCACACTCATCTTCATCTTCTTTGTATCCTTATTATCAATCACCACCACTAATTTTTTCTACAAAGACTACAATAGCTTACCTTTCTTCAGTATCAGATCAAATGGATCTTTATGTGGCAGATTATTCTAAGCACAATTCCTAGAGGCCTAAAAGCCTTCAACTGATCAGCAACAAAACCTGCAAAATCACCAGGAAGATTTGAAGACTAAGAGAAGTGCTACTGCAGAATAAGGTCCCTTTTTCCCTACCATTGTCTCTCAGACTCCATGTGAAACATGACCATGTGTATGCATATGTAACCCCCATCAATACAACTTATAAGTAATACCCTTGTCTTAAAGTCTTGTAAAATTGATTTGGTTTATCTGGACATTCAATTGCTTAAACTTTAAAGTTATATGTCCATTATTTCAGTTTTCTTTCATGCAGTCAAAACCAAATTACCGAGGTTTCCTCCCTGACTATTTTTGTTGAAGAATATTGCTAAAGTTGACATAGTAAATAGTTTGGCATTATGAAAGAGAACTTAGAAAACCAAAATTGGCTATAACTTTTGCTCAATTTTAATGTGCAAACTTGTGTCAACTACTAGGAAAGAATATGATCATTTTACTGTAGGTATTGTTACCAAATTCAAGGGACATTTGGGTCGTGGTACAGGGTTTGGGAATTACATTTGCACACATGTGAATTCACGATATTTAGGGGGTATTTAGTACACTGATTTGTGGTTTGTAGTAGGCCATTGGTTATATTTTGATCATTATCTAGTTAAATTTACATGACTTTAGAAAAACTTTTCCTTAATTAGTTCTTTTTTTTTTTCTTAAAACAATAGGATATTCTTTTACTTTTGTTGGAATGATTCGGGCCTCTATTAAAATTTGAAAAATGAGTAAACAAGTTACAAGTAAATAAAATATAGGAGTAATTACACCAAAAAAAAATATTATATCACTGCCCTGGAAAGGATTAGGATTTTTTGCTGTTTTTATACACATCCTTGATCCTACTATCTCTACAATTTTCCCATCCCCTTCAGTTCTCTTTCTTCTAATGTACAAAATTCAAAACAGATTTTTTATCTTCCAACCCAGTGCTAGAAAAAAAGAAAAAAAAAATACTTCTCCTCTACTGCCTTCTCACTCCCATTTCCATGAATTTTAACAAATTTGAGAATAGAGAAGAGAAAGCATAATAGGATGAAATTTTTCATCTTTTTCTAAGCATTGGGTTAGAGTCTTTGAAAAGACAAAGAGACAAAGAATAGAAGGGGAAGGGGTAGAGATAATGGGATCGCAAATTGTGTAAAAATCAGCTAAAAACCTATTCATTCCTTCAGCACATCAATATTAAATCCTTTTCTTTTTGGTATCAGTTACTTCTATATTTTATTTACTAGTAACTTGTCTTTTCATTTTTCAATTTTATTTAACGTCAGAATCTTTTCCAAAAGAATAAAATAAAATAATTATAATAATTTATTGTTTTTAGGGAAAAAAACTAATCGAGGAAGAGTTTTCTTAAGACAAGTAAATTTAATACTGTAATTGGTCAAAGTATAACAACTAATTGCCTACTACTAACCACAAATTACCATAATAACTACCCCCTACGTATCATAAAGGCACAGATCTGCAGATTACGTTCCTGAACCCTGTAACATCTCGTGAATCTGGTTGGTGGGTGTAACTGTATTTCCTTGAAGATCTTAATTCATTCCTCAATTGCTCTAAACTTGGATATCTTCTTCTCATTGCTATTATTTTTTGGTTTTTTATGAATTTTTTTTTTTAATATGAGGATTAAAAATAAGTAACAACACACAGTTCCTAGAGGCCTAAAATCCTTAAACTCAGCAACAAAACCTGCAAAATCACAAGGAAGATTGGAAGACTAAGAGAAGTGCTACTGCAGAATAAGGTCCCTTTTCCCCTACCATTGTCTCTCAGACTCCATGTGCTTGAACAGAGTGTAATGTGAAGGAAGCTTTATGATAAGGTAGGTGGATAAGATTCTTCAAATCAAGGTTTACAATACCGTTCTGAAATTCATTCCAAATCTTCGTTTGATACTAAATGTATTATCAAATATAACATATTTTTTATACATTTAAAGAAATTTAACTATATTTGTTGTTCATAATTTCTTAATTGTTTTTGTTCTATTTCTCTGTACTAATTAATATTGATTTGCTAATATAAAGCATGATTTTATAGTTAACATAAACTACAACATACATTAACTGTTACATTCTTTGACTCTTTTTCATAGAAGTAAGAAAAAAAAAAGAACAGAAATCCAGTACTATGAATCTGCCACTTTATTGTTGCTCCAATATCAACTCTACTTGGTATCTCGTGAGGTAAAACCTTCATTGAAATTGTGCTGCAATAAAAAAAAAAACATAAAACTATAGTCATGAATACTTATAACTCTATACTCATTGAATTAGAAATGTTAGACTTATCAAATGAAATAGCAAAAGAAAAGATAGTCTAACACAAACTTTGCTAATAAAACCTGAAAATATGAAAAGCTTGCAAAACTTACTTGAATTTACCAAATGCATTTTTTAATTTCTTCTTGCACCATATGTGCGAGCATTCTTCTTTGTTCTTCCTCCCTTCAGATTCCATTGACGTTCAACCATCCTATGAAACCATGCAGGTCGTCTTGTTCTAAACACAATATAACCCATTGTGACTCCAAATACAAACCCACATCCATACCCAATTGCCACAGCTTTCCATCCAAACCCATCTTCAAGCAATGTTGAATCATCTCCTTCATTAAAGTTTGGTGGCAGTAATGGTGGTACCACGTCATTGTTGCATTCTGTTGGCATTGGGAATCCACATAAACCCAAGTTTCCTTGAAATGAGCTTGGACCAAACGTGTTGAACTGCTTCCCACCAGGTATGGGCCCCTCGAGTTTGTTTTGTGAAAGGTTTAAGACTTCAAGAAATGTTAGATCTGTCAACTGCACAGGAATCCTTCCCGTAAGCATATTCGAAGACATATCTAATGACTGTAGATTGGTTAAAAACCCTAATGATGATTGGATATGGCCTGTAAGGAAATTGTGAGAGAGGTTAAGTTGTTGAAGTCCTTTAAGCTTTCCAATTGGTTTTGGAATCTCCCCGGTGAAACTGTTACTTGATAAATCAAGTATTCTGAGGATACTCTGGATTTTCACAAACTCAATTTCCAACCCTTTCCATGTCATTTTTATTGAATAGGTGTATCTACTGTAATTTCTTGCCCTCATGTAAATCATATCTTGATCGACATTCATCATTCCTTCAAGACTATTGAAAAATTCTTCTGGCAATGGTCCGCTCAAATTATTTTCAGAGACGTCAAGAATATGTAATTTGGAGAAGGAATTAAAAGTAGTTGGACCCTTCATAAAACCTTGGAGTTTATTGGATTTTAGAACAAGAATCTTTAGCTCCGGAAGCAGAGCTATTAATGGAAAATGATTGTTTGAATTGAAGGAGAGAAAGACTTTGGTGATGAGCACACAAATGAGAAGAAGAAGAAGAGGAGTGATTTGAGGAGAATGATGATGAAATTGTTGTATGAAAATGGAAGAGAAACAAAATGGAACAGAGAAATTGAGTGAGGGATAATGAAAACTTCATGGTGGCTTTTCAGGATTCAAAGTGTATTTGGAATGCTGAACGATTGGGGAGAGATGAGAAATAAAGAAAGGCACCGTTAGTAGTATTTATAGACAAACCAATCTTAGATTCTTCTGTTCATTCAGTTTCTGTAATTAAAAAAAAAAAAAAAAAAACCTTGAGTCCTAACAACTTGGTCCGTCCTTTTTCTTGACCCCAAAGTCATTTTATATATATATAAAAAATTGTGTAAGAAATGAAATTTTTTGAGCACTAACAACTTAGTGCAGAGATGTTTTTCTATACTGTATTTAGCAATGAAATTTCAGCGAAGCTTGCCTTGACCATCAACAAGGAAAACGATATATTGTATATGAAACTGAATTCAATTGCAAATATTTCCACACAAAGTAGGTCCCTTAGTTGACTGAACCATGACCGGAAAACAATTTGAAGTTAAATTTTTTTTTAAGAATTTTCAGAAACATGGCTGGACCAAATCTAAATAAGAGTGAGGGTTGAAAATGCGGCAATATTAATTTATGGAAAACATTGATATACTGATAAATCGAGTGAGAATAATACCTCTTTCAGGATTTAAAAAGTAAAACTGCAAATTGTATTCCCATCACTATTTACAGAGTAAGGTTCCGATCAACTTTCCTTCTTCACTTGAAATTGTGCAAAATCATGCCCCCACCAAGGAGAATTATTCCTTGGAAACAAAGGAATGGAGCAAAGAAAAGGCAAAGTAATAATTACGCAAAGCAATGGAGCTCTAATTAATGCCTTTGCACTTATATCCTTTTACATGACCCAAAAGTCTTCATTGATGAGACGAAGTATAGGAACACGACAGTATTTGATTTCCTGACTGTTGAGCCCTAAATGGAATCAAGGGAGCATAATTAATGCATTAAACATTAAAACGATATATTGTATATGAAACTGAATTCAATTGCAAATATTTCCACACAAAGTAGGTCCCTTAGTTGACTGAACCATTACCGGAAAACAGAGCAGCGTGGTAAGACTGTCAAAGATTGGAGTTTCGAGGTTCTTGCCCTCGAGATTACCAAGTTAGTGTAGGCCTAAAAGATCTTTGTTTTCCAGCATCAACAAGGGAAAACCAATCTTCATCTGCTCTGTCCTTTTCCTCCTTGACCTCCAAGTCTTCGCAACCATACAATTATTCAATATGGAACTGCAGGTTGAATTATTGATCAATTGCAAATATTTCCATACAATCAGATCCCTTTGTTGACTATGCAAGAATGTGGAAACACGGCAATTTTAATTTTCAAAATTGTCATTTTTCCAGCAAGTCTACGTACGTGCACTTTGTGCTCTAATTATAACAACTGTTCTTGGAGACTTCTACCCCTCTTGCCTGGTTTTTCTTTGTTTCATTGCATCTTTGAAGTTTGGTTTTCCTTTGTTTCATTGCATCTTTGAAGTTTGGTTTTCCTTTGTTTCATTGCATCTTTGAAGTTTGGTTTTCCTTACAATTTGTTTTTTACGTAATGTCATGTAACCTCCATCAAAATATAGAAAATCTAAAGTTTGGTATTGACAGTCCAATCATAAAATGGGCTAAATCCACTCACTTGACAAGTGTTGATCATAATGCAAATAATAATTAATTAAGTCATAAATACATTTAAAATTATTGAGATTAAATGTATAGTTTGCAAAACTACGCACTAGGTCGAACCATGATTGAACCATAATGCTATACTGATTAATTGAGTGAGAATAATACCTCTTTCAGGATTTAAAAATTAAAACAAAAAAGCAAAATCATGCCGCCTAAGTGCGTGTTTGAGAGTGTGGTTGTGGTTGCTTTTCAAAGTGCTTTTCACTCAGAAAAGTATGCCAATAATATTTTTTTATTATTTTTGAGATAAGCATATCAAAATGATTTAAAAACATCAAAAACATATTAATTTAAAGCAAAAAAAAAAATTTAATTTTTTCAAAAACGCTTTTAAAAAGCACTTCCAAACAGCCTAAAGAACAACAAGGCAAAGTAATAATAACGCCAAGCACTAATGACTTTGCACGACTGAAAAAAGAGTACTGAGTTTTGGAAATTAACATTATTGTTAATTATAATATGAGTTATATAAAAATTATAATTTATGTTGTTATCTATTTTTTTGGTCGTCAAGGAATTACTTGATGAATTTGATAATTTAAAAATATAAATTAAAAAATATTATGATAATAAATAGAATTACAAAAAAATTAATTAAAAAAAAATTGACCCAAACCCATTTGGGTTGGCATGCCAAATTTGTAACTTGGTCGAGTTACTAGGATAACTTTGTCGAAACCAAACTAAATAAAACTATGAAACTCAAATATCAAACAACGCATTGTTGAAAAGCAAAACTGAAAAATAAATAAATAAGCAAAAACAAATTCGAGTCAAACTGGTTAACTTAATAATCCTGTGATCATGGACATAAAGATTGAGATAACCCTATAAAAAAAAAATGAAGACCAATTCTCAATCAATCACATACTGCAGGATATAATTGGAAAAAAAATTATTTAAGAAAATAAAATGATGAAAGATCTTACTTGATAACGAAGTAAATATTAAATGAAAATGTGATAACCCTATGGAAACAAAAATGAAAAAAAAGTTTGAAGCTCAATTTATAGCAAATAAAATGCTGAAAGACCAAATTAAAGAAACAATATAATTCAAAAAAGTTAAAAATAAAAAATAAAAAAACTGACCTAAGCCCACCCTGGTCGACATGCAAAATCTGAAAATTGGTTGTGATACCAAAGTAACATAGTTAAAAACAAATTGAATAAAACTACGAAGCTCAATTATAAAATAACTTAATGTTAAAGGATATAATTGAAAAAAAAATTAATTTTTTTTTAAACTCTAATCAACCCGGATTAACCTACTAACTCTACTACCATGGACATAGAATTGAGATAATTCAATAGGAAAAAAAAGTAAAAACAAACATACAAAGATCAATTCATAATAAATACTCAGCTGTACAACAAGATTAAGGGCTTGTTTGTTTTTGTGTTTCAAAAATGCTTTTGAAAAAAATTGAAAATTTTTTATTTCTTTATTAACTTCAAATTAATATGTTTTTAGTGTTTTCAATGTCAAAAATAATTTTAAAAAAATAAAAAAAATCATTGACATATATTTTGGCACGAAAAGTTATTTGAAAAACAACTGCAACCATACAATACTACAAGATTAAGTAATCAATAAATTCATTCAGCCAATATTTCCACAGAAGGAGAAGTCCCTTAATAAGTTAATTCACTAACACAAGTGCTGATAAATAAGGTAGTTAATTGTGAAATATTTATAGTAAGAAAAAGAAAAAATAAAAATGGTGACAGCGTAATTTGAATGTTCAGAGATGTTTTTCCAAATTGTATTTAGCAATGAGATTTATGCGAAGATTGCTTTGCCCACTAAAATATAATTTCCAAGAAATTCAAAGCCACAAAATCTCTTAATAATTTACGGTCGTAGTTTACTCCCAGCTTAAGCAAGGAGCATGCAGAGTTAAAGAGTGATCCTCACCTTCTTATGTCCACTTCAATCCAGTCTACAGTCAACACGTTCTGGCAATAGCTTTATTGAACAGAGGAATAATTACGCCAAGCAATGGAGCACTAATGACTTTGCACGCATATATATATTGTTTTTCACGACCCAAAAAGTCGTTTTTAATTATCCAAAAGTTCCTATCAACTTTTCCTGTGCACTTGGTTGGTAATGTGAATGATCTGTGTATTTTTCTTAAATATTTTTTTTATTATAAATATATTAAAATGATATTATTTTTTTACATTAACACATCACAATTATAAAAAATCATTTAAGAAAAATACACTGATCATTCACATTACCAACCAAGTACACAGGAAAAGTTGATGCATCTTCGGAGTAAATTAAACGCTCAAACCAACCCGGCTACTTTATGTACACTACTTGTTTCCTTTCCACCAGAGTAATATCAATAATAATAATTTTAAAAAAAACACCTTTTAAAAATTAAAAATTAAAAATCAAACCTATATATATATATATATATATGTTTTGATTTTTAATTTTATCTGTGTATTTTTCTTAAATATTTTTGTTTTGTATATATTTATTTGTTTTGTTTTCTATGTATATGTTTCTAGACATCCTGATTTGAGATCTTATATCGATTCATGGTTTTAAAGATTTGAGATTGGTGTTAATTTTTAATTTTATTTATTTTTAATAAATTATTATTTTTATTTTAAATAAATTATTTATACACATAACAAATTCAAGTGGGATAGCATTCATGACCAATGTTGTGAGGAGGGTGTGCGAGAATCATGCGGCAACTAGGTAACATAAAAAACAATACGGTATTTTTTTAAAATAATGATGTTTTAAAATCTAATTTGTCACTAACTCATAAAATTCATTAATGGAAGGAGGTTGCATGACTTTTGATATGAAGCGCAAAAAAAGCCAAAAAATGCACTAGAGATAACGGTCTACAAAGCTGGAATGACGTGGTGGTTTGGAGGGATTTCAAGCCGCTTAGAGGATATATGGGTGTAATATATCCAGCACGTGACATCTAAGCGGTTCACACAACGCTTACAGTCCGGTGCTGACAAACAGAACCAACAAATTTATGGTTCGGTGACCATGCTCACCGGCGGCTCTGTTTCGTTCAGTGCACATGCGAAGCGAATGATAAGATTAATTTTAATGAAATCTATTAATTAATTTATTCTTATTTATAAATATTTTTTTTTCTGATAGGCTACGTCTCTAGACGTGAGTCGAGCCCAATGGAGCTATTTGTAGAGACACACATGCAGAGTGAAGACCGCCAAAGGGTGGTGCCACACTTCGTCAACACCCGCACTCAACACTTCGTGGTATATTTGTTCAACCATTTTATTTTGTAAGTTATTATTTTCTTGAATTGAATATGATTGTCGCACCCCAAAAAAAATTCAAATTTTCGATTGCGGGTTCGACTGACGAATTTTTATTTATTTATTTTTATTTGGTTCTTTGGAGTCGCCACCTAGTATTTTGGTCACTAGGAACCTAATTGGTCTCAGAGATCGGGTACGGAGACTGGTTGCGTAAAGGGAAGGTATTAGCACCCCAAATACGCCCTACCTAAGGTAAGCTGCATTGTTTTATTGTCTGATAAAAAAAACTAAGGTGTTCTTGTGTTTTCCTAATTGTTGGTCTGTCTATGGTTCAAGAAAAATCCTCCTCGGTAAGGAGATCTTTATCTTATCGGGGAAAAATCCTAACCGTTCTAACGTCCATACCAAAATTTTATTAATAATACTTAGGAATACGTTTTACGTATAAATTCGTAATCCCAAATACTAAAATAAAACAAAAAGATTTTTTAGAATTTTTGAAATATTGGCCTAGTTCTCATGGCTTGAATAAACTGGTTATTAAAGCCAAAATGCATGTTAATACATATATTGTTTTGAAAATTTTCTTTGTTGTGTGAAAATATGATGTTATAATATTTATATATATATATTGGAGAGACTAGGCCGTATATTAAAACAAAAACAATTTTTGGAAAATATTATTTTTTTTATGCTTTGACGAAAATCGGGTATTTTAATACTGAACTTGTATCCTTACGGTATAAAAATACAACCCAATATTAATCCACTTTGATAAAAATATGCAGAAAAATCAACAACATTTTAGGAAATTTTTAGAAATTTTTTTTGAAAGCAAAAACATTTTTTATTCTGAAAATCTTTTATGTTTTGACGAAAACCGGGTATTTATAACACTGGTTTTGTATCTTTACAGTATAAAAATACAAACCAAAATTAAAACATTTTTGACAAAAATATGCAGAAAAATCAACAATATTTTTTTAAGATTTTTCAAAATATTTATTTTTTTTATTATTATATTTTATATATATATACATATATACACACATATAATATAATATATAATATAACATATAAAAATAATTAGGGCTGGGCCGGCCCAAATATCTGGGCCGGACTTGGCCCAGAGAGCTGGTATGGGCCAGACCTGGTCTGGCCCGTCAGATACAAGGCCGGGCCAGACTCAGTCTGGCCCCAAAAAAAAAAAAATTGCTGGGCCACGATCCACCTGGCCCAGCTACGCATCAACAGGGGGGAATTAATTCCCCCCTCCTCCCTGCATGCAGAATGTTCATTCTGCATGCAGGGAAAACAAATAAAAAACTAACGAAAGGGGGGAGAAGAGGTGACCTGGCGTGGAGGAGGCGGTGCTGCGGTGGCTTTGCGGTGGCGTGGCTTCCCGGGCGGCGCTGCGGCTCCTTCTCTCTTCGGTGTTCGGTTCTCTCTCTCTCTTCGGCCTCCTCTCTCTCTCTCCTCCCTTCGTTTTTTTTTCTTCTCTCCCTCCCTTTGCAGCTTCGGTTTTCTTCTCTATTTATAGGGGCCGAACCGTGGGGGACCATCGTTAGTGCGGTGCAACGGCTGGTCGACCAATGCTAAAGGTGGTGGGGGCGAGGAGAGAGAGAGGCGCGGGAAGATTTTCAAATTTTTTCGTCTTCTGTTCTGTTAAAACGGGGGGAAGGAGGAAGATGAACAGTGTCGTTCAAAACGACACCGTTCTGATTTTTTTATTTTTTAATTTTTTTTTTATGAAACGGCGTCGTTTTGGGTAAAACGCGCCGTTTCATTTAAATGGCTAAACTTCAAATCAGTCCCCCAAATTCGGTCCCCGCCCCTCTTGTTGGCCGCCTTTTTCACTTTGGTCCTTGGCCTCTGATTTATGCAATTGAGTCCCTAATTGATCAATAAACTTTCAATTTCTTCAATTAAGCCCCTGAAACAAATCCAAACAGCCCCCTCTATCTTTGCGCCTTCTCCAAATTGGTCCCTGGTTTCGGATTTTCACAATTAAGTCCCTAATTGGCCCTTAAACTTCAATATTTATGCAATTGAGCCCCTGATTTGACCCAATAAATTCCTAAAAAATATATTTTGGCCCCAGAACTTAAATTTCTCCAAATTAAAGCCCAAATTGACTTAAAAATCAAATTTTCTTGCAATCAAATCTTCTATAAATTCAAATAAAAATCGAATTAAGTCCATAAAAATCCAAATTTGGGCTTTTATCCTCAAAATTCAAATTTTCCTTCTCAATAGGGCTTTTATCCTTGAAGAAAATACTGTCAAAAATTCAATCCTTGTATTTTTAAATTTCTTGACCAATTTTCTGACTGTTTCTTGAGCGCTTCTGCCTTCTGTTATTTTTTCTAAACTCTTTTGGCTATTTATTTTATTTTTTCATGGGGACCCAAAAATGGGTTACAACAATGATGATTTCTTTTTTAATTTTCAGGAGACATATAATAGTTGGTTGAGGGAGAGATACGGGGACAATCCTTCAACCCACCCGGATTTATGGATGGAGGCAGGAACATCTAGTGGACCCGATAAAAATAAAGTGTATAGACTTTCTAACACTACGACTGAGAACTTATAGGCAGTCAATAGTGTTTCAACCAACTATTATATTTTTATTTTTATATTTTATACAATTTTATTTGCTTAATTAGTTTTTTTACTATTCTTCTATGCAATTTTATATTATTTATTCTACACAATTTTATTTTTAAATTCTAACCGACGGATTTACAGATGTAATTATGTCTTTGGTATTTTCCAAAGAGTTGAAAAATATTTATTGTATATGCCATAATCACCGATGTCATTATTCCATCGGTAATTTACCGATGAAAATATAGATGGAATAATTTCGTCGGTATATTTCCAGTGGAAATTTTTTTTGGAGCGCATTTTCCGTTTGTAAAATCATTTGGGGTTTTTTTTTTTACCAACAGAATTGGTGAAAGAATATGGAATTACCGACGAATGTATTATGTTGGTGAATTAGTTGGTAAAATTTTTACCGACAAAATAATAACCTTATGCTGACAAAAATTTTATGTCAGTAAAATTGTTAAATGTTGTAATGCAGAAGCAAAGCAATATAAATTTCCAAAATTGACATTTTTATCTAATGAGAAGTGTTCCTGGGGACATCTACCCCTCTGTGCCAGTTGGCTAATCATCTCATTACTGATTTGATCTTCCTTCGCATGTATTGATAAATTTGACGCATCAAGAACATTGCAAGAACAATTCATTGACAAATGGAACTTCTCAGGAAAACAAAGTTCATACTTATTTCAAGGTTCATAACTTGCACTTAAGATTCCCAAGTTACTGTTGGATTGGCAGTCCTAAAAGATCTTTCTTTCTCACCATCAACAGGGAAACCATTCTTCATTTGGTCTGTCCTCGACCTTCTAGTGCGGCAACTTACAAAGGCAAAAAATGACCTTCCTTGGATATTTCTGATTCGTCACGGCAAGGCCTACCTCTCTAGGCTGTGTGTGGCATAATTCCTTTCACTTTGGAGCCGATTTGCTTTTTATTTCTTTTCTTTTCTTTTATCTCTTTTCTTTCATTTTTACGTTTGAACTTTCAAAATTTTAGAGCAACTCTTTAATTTTATTTTTTTCAGATTTGATTCTTCTTATTTCAATTAATATATATATTTTTATTTTTTTATATAGAATTAAAATTGGTTTCAATATCATCAACTTTTAATTTTTTTAATATATCAGATTTGATATCTATTATTTTGATTTGCTATTTAATTTATTTAAGATCATTTTTAAAATTTGTTTTTTTTCATTTTATTTTTTTATTGTAAGTCTTTTTACTTTGATAAATTTTAAAATTTTTTTTTTAATTTTATCTTTCAATATTAAATTAAATTTTTTGATTAAGTCAGTTCTATAATTTAACAATTTGCAAGCGCCCGAATACATATCAATTTCTCTTGTTCTTTTTTTTATCCTAAAAAAATACTAACTTATGGAAAACCCCAAAAACATAAGTAGTAGTTTTCCATTACAACATGGTTCAAGTCAAACACATGAGGCACTGCGGTTTGGCTTCAATGGTTTTTTTTCTTTCTAAGAAATGTATTTTGGGACTAGTTTTTGTGTATGGAGACTGACTTCACTTTCCTCATCATTCTCTAACTTAGCCAGTGGCTTCAATGGTTTTTTTCTTTCTAAGAAGTGTTTGATTGAATCAATAGAAATAAATATATAAAATAAATTCATTTCTATGATATTTTTAGAATACATTTTTGTATCTTTAAAATAAAAATTATAAGAAGACGTGTCTTCCTCTATCCTCACTGTTTTCGTTTTTTTTATCAAGAGATAGTTACTGCAGTACATTATGAATTAAGATTGGCATTTTCAAGAAAAAAATTCTTTTTCAAAATTTGATTTTAGGTTATATCTGGTACAAGGAAAAAAAATAAAATCTCACTTTTTTTATCTATTAATTTTTCACTCCTCTTCCTCTTCATGTTCGATGCAAATTATAGAGGGGGGAGGGGATATTGAAGATGAAACGTATCAATATAAATGGGATTAAATGTCACTCTCCAAGCATGAAAGAGAAACCCAACCCTTCTTTGAAATGAAGCGATTCTCACTTCATATTTAATTATTTATTTAATTTATTACTTATTTATGTATGTATCTCATCTTTCATCGTTTATTATATTTAAATTCATAATCTATTAAGGTGCGTGGTATATATCCATCAATATCTTTTATAAATCTAATTTATTCTTAAACACTTCATCTTTTTAACTCATTTTAGTTCTTTACACTTCATTTTTTATTTTGTCACCTCAACATTTTCCTTATAATTTTTAATCTCATATCAAACGCAATATTAATATTACATGGTACATGAGACAAACCTTAAACATGTTTAGGCTCAATGATTAGAGTACAAAAAGCTTATCCAAGTACACATTACCTGGAAGAAATATACTTTGACAAGCCTTTTGTAATAGTTTTGCGTGAAGTAAGATATCATTAAATTTGTGAGAAAAGGGAAGGGACAAAACAAAAGGATCTCATATAAATATCCATATGGAAAAAGCCCTTGAACTAGTACCACAGGTTCAGATATTTGAGAGGGATAATATAAAAGAAACTCCACAATGCCTATGGCCCATTTACCTATTTGCTAGCATTCATCAACTTCAAGTGGAGCACAGCAAGGAGCAGAAGCTGTCTTCTGCTCATTTATTGAACAATTAACGAACTCCACAGCCAAATTTCCAAATAGCACTTCCTTCAATCAGTTCACACTCATCTTCATCTTCTTTGTATCCTTATTATCAATCATCACCACTAATTTTCTCCACAAAGACTACACTACGCCATAGCTTACCTTTCTTCACTATCAGATCAAATGGATCTTTATGGCGCAGATTATTCTCAAGCACAGTATCACACATGTCTGGTGTCAAGGCGATAGCATCTACTCTTAATGTTGGTATCCCGGAAAAATAGGGAAAAATAGGTGGATAAGAATTTCTTGTTTTTATTTTTGTATGGATATAATAGAAGTCGTTACTTAGTATTTTGATTACTGAGAATGTTAACTGGTCTAAAAGATCAGATACGAGGAATAATTATGTAAATAAAAGTATTAATATACCAAGTACATTTTTAAGATAAATTGTTTTCTTTAATTGTTTGATATATTGTAAGATATTGTAGTGATTTTTTTTTTGTTTGTCTATTGTTTGAGAAAACCGGGCTGACCCAGCAGGCCTACAGAGGAAGAAGTTAATTATAAATGAAGATGCATAGTACCTATGTAATTAAAATGCATAGCTGAGACAGACGAAGACGATGGCGCTGAAACTTTTACGCACAATTGTTGGTAACTGAAATAGACGAAGATGTGAGGTTGTTGGTCGTTAACGCTCCTTTCTTCAATTCTGCCTCTGTTTTTTTTTTTTTTTCTGTTTCTCTCTAGTCGTTCTCCTCTCTGGTTCCTCTGTGTTTTTGTATTCTCTGTTTTGTTCTTCTCGGTGCTTGTTCCTCCTGGAATCCTCGGTGCAGCCCTCTGTGTTGTACGTCCTGTTCTCTCTTTTCTGTTCTTCTCTTTGCTTGTTCCTCCTCTCTCTGGTTCTTAGTTCCTCTTTTTTTTTTTTTTAATTTTCCAGTTCCTTTCCTTCTTTTTTTTTTTTTTTTTTCTCCCACTTCCTCCCGTTCTCTGTGTTTTCCTTCTCTTTTTTCCCCTTTCAAGGCCAAAGAATGCCATGCGGTTGTAACAATTGGTTTGGTAACGACATGCAGAGGGATAGCAGCCGTGAAACGTGCCCCATAATTGAAGCAATTTAGTGCTTTTGTTGTTGAAACGTCTCCACTGCCGAAACAGTTGCCGAGGAAGAAGGCAATGAACAGTTGTCCAGGAAACGGCTCCGTTTATCAATTCAAATGGCTATTTTTGATTTGGTCCTTGGGGTTTCGCAATTTTATAATCAAGCCCCTGGATAATTTGTAATTGAACCCCTGAATTTTAGCACCATTTACAGCACAATCCTTGTTCTTTCTTGCACAGAGAGAGAATTGAGAACCGAAATATTTGTTATTTCCAGGTCAGGAGTGTAATGTGAAGGAAGCTTTATGATAAGGTGGATAAGATTCTTCAAATCAAGGTTTACAAATATCGTTCTGAAATTCATTCCAAATCTTCGTTTGATACTTAAATTTTCTATACCAGTTCATTTTGGCGTGTCTCAAAACTAGTATTATCACTTATAAAATATTTTTTATGCATTTACAGAAATTCAACTATATTTGTTGTTCTTAATTTCTTTATTGTTTTTGTTCTATTTCTCTCTACTAATTAATATTGATTTGCTAATATAAAGCATGATTTTATAGTTAACATAAACAACAACATACATTAACTATTACATTCTTTGACTTTTTTTCATAGAAGTAAAAAAAATAAAAATGAACAACAGAAATCCAGTACTATGAATCTGCATTTTGTTGGTACCACGCCATTGTTGCATGTTGTTTGCATTGGGATTCCACATAAACCCAAGTTTCCTTGAAATGAGCTTGGATCAAATATGCTGAACTGACCCCACCTGGGTATGGGCCCCTCAAGTCTGTTTTGTGAAAGGTTTAAGACTGAAAGAAATATTAGATCTGTCAACTGCACAGGAATCCTTCCCGTAAGCATATTTGAAGACATATCTAATGACTCTAGATTGGTTAAAAACCCTAATGATGATTGGATATGGCCTGTAAGGAAATTGTGAGAGAGGTTAAGTTGATTAAGTTCTGTAAGCTTTCCAATTGGTTTTGGAATCTCACCGGTGAAACTGTTACTTGAGAAATCAAGTACTTTGACGATACTTTTGATTCTCACAAACTCAATTTCCAACCCTTTCCATGTCATTTTTGTGGAATAAGTGTAGCCAGAGTATGTTCTTGCCGGCATGTAAATCATATCTTGATCGACATTCATCATTCCTTCAAGACTATTGAAAAGCTCTTCTGGCAATGGTCCGCTCAAATTATTTTCAGAGATGTCAAGAATACGTAATTTGGAGAAGGAATTAAAAGTAGTCGGACCCTTCATAAAACCTTGGAGTTTATTGGATTTTAGAAGAAGAATCTTTAGCTCCGGAAGCATTTCAAGGAAATAGGGGAATGTATCCTCAATCTTATTGTTACCAAGATTAAGAAACTCCAGCTTTGTGCACTTGATAATAGACAACGGTATTTTCCCTTCTAATTCATTGCCACTGAGGTCGAGATATAGCAAGTTACTTCCCTCTGAAAATGTTGATGGAATAGTGCCTCGGAGATTGTTCATGCCTAGATGCAAAACTGAGAGCATGTTGCTGAAGTTTCCCAAACATTGTGGTGCAGAACCACCCAAGTCATTGTTGGAAAGGTCCAGGACTTGAAGGAATTTTAACTTGCAAATTGAAGAAGGAACCTGCCATGTCAATTTACTGTTGGATGCAAGAATAAGAACTACCAAGTTCTCTAGATTGAAAATTGAACTTGGGATTGGACCATGCAAGGAGTTTTTGCTCAAATCAAGGTATTGCAATGAATTGTGTTGGAATTCACCTATATTGCCTATGAATTGATTATTATGAAGGTACAAATTCCATAAAGAAGGGAGAGCAAATAAAAAGGATGGTATCGTCCCATTGAGTTGATTGTTTGATAAATCTAAATGTGCGAGCAGGGTTAGGTTAGCGAAAGAATCTGGAATCTGACCCATAAAATTATTGGAACTGAGATCCAAGTAACGAAGCTGCACAAGATTTCCAAATGAAGATGGGATCTGACCACTAAAATTGTTGTTTGTGAGGTCTAATTGAAATAACCATGTAAGATTACCAAACAGAGCTAGTTTTGACCCAACAATGTTACAATTACTAAGTAACATATACTCTAACGACTTTAAATTTCTGATGGAGTCATTTTCTAGATAAATTGAAATTTTTGTATTAGAAAGGTCCAACAGCCAGAGGACATTACTCACATTGGAGGAAGGAAAAGAGCCAGTGAGGCCTTCATTGTCTAGCAGAATGAGTAATTCAAGGTTTGGCAGGAGAAAGATATTACCTGGGATTTGCCGTTGCAATCCGCAGTCTGAAAGGGAAAGATATGACAAAGTAGAGGACAGATTGCTCAAGGAATTAGGTGCAACCAAAGACATATTTACAGAACTCAAATCGAGATCTCTTAGCTTGGTTAGGTTTCGAACAAGCTTGTCAAAAGAAACTGGTTCTACACTTAGACGGTAGTTTCCAGAGAGATCAAGAGAAATCAATTTGGAGAGACGGGAGACTTCTAATGGAACTTGGCCTGCGAAATTGGAAGACATTAGATTAAGATGTGTCGGATTGGAAAACTGCCCAAATCGAGAAGAAATATGGGAGGAGTTGAAATCATTGATAGAGAGATCGAGCTTCTGAAGATGATGAAGGGAGAAGAGAGAATTATTGGAATGGAGGGTGCCGTAGAGCATGCTGCAAGAGAGGTTCAGTCCAGTGACTTGCCCGGTTTTCATATCACAAGTGACCCCATCCCACAAGCAGCAATCTGTACCGTCTTTCCATGACTCTGTTTTTGGAAAGGGATATTGACAATAGTACTCCCAATAAGCAGAACTATTAATGGAAAAGGATTGTTTGAATTGAAGCAGAGAAAGACTTTGGCGATGAGCACACAAATGATTAGAAGAGGAGTAATTTGAGGAGAATGATGATGAAATTGTTGTATGAAAATGGAAGAGAAACAAAATGGAACAGAGAAATTGAATGGGGGATAATGAAAACTTCATGTTGGCTCTTCAAAGTATATTTGGAATGCTGAAGGATTAGGGAGAGATGAGAAATAAAGAAAGGCACCATTAGTAGTATTTATAGACAAACCAATCTTAGATTCTTCTGTTCGTTCAGTTTCTGTAGTAAAACAAAAAAAAACAACCTTGAGTCCTAACAACTTGGTCTGTCCTTTTTCTTAACCCCAAAGTCATTTTATATATATAAAAAAATTGTGTAAGAAATGAAATTTCTTGAGCACTAACAGCTTAGTTCAGAGATGTTTTTCTAAACTGTATTTAGCAATGAAATTTCTGCGAAGCTTGCCTTGACCATCAACAAGGAAAACGAAAGTTCAGGATATATTGTATATGAAACTGAATTCAATTGCAAATATTTCCACACGAAGTAGGTCCCTTAGTTGACTGAACCACTACCGGAAAACAGAGCAGCGTGCTAAAACTGTCAAAGATTGGAATTTCAAGGTTCTTGCCTAAACGATCTTTCTTTTCGAGCATCAACAAGGGAAAACCAATCGTCACTTGGTCTGTCCTTTTCGTCCTTGACCTCCAAGTCTTCGGAACCTGGATATGTTATCCAGTAAGTGGTCCCTTTGTTGACTATACAAGAGTGTTAGAAACACGGCAAAATTAATTTCCAGAATTGACATTTTTTAACAGTAGATAATACTATATAGGTGCCCTACGCTGTGAGTTGTCCTGCATTTATTTCAATATAAAAAAAATGTTAAGTTGATAAAACCGTTTCAAAAACAAAAATTCAAGACTCGAGGAATTACTTGATGAATTTAATAATTTTTAAAATATAAATAAAAAAAATATTATGACAATTAATAAACTTACCAAAAAAATTAACAAATAAAAAGAGATAAAAAAAAATCCAACCCAAACTCATCTGGGTTGGCATGTCAATTTTGTAACTTGGTCAAGTTGCTAGGATACTTTTGTTGAAACCAAACTAAATAAAACTATGAAACTCAAATATCAATGCATTATTGAAAAGCAAAACTGAAAAATAAATAAATAAGCAAAAACAAATTCGAGTCAAACTGGTTAACCCAATAATCATGTGATCATGAACATAAAGATTGAGATAACCCCATAAAAAAAAGTGAAAAAAAAAAAACAAAAACCAATTCTCAATCAATCACATACTATACTGCATGATATAATTAAAAAAAATTATTTAAGAAAATAAAATATTAAAAGATCTTACTTGATAATGAAGTAAATATTAAATGAGAATGTGATAATTATATGGAAACAAAAATGAAAAAAAGTTTGAAGCTCAATTTATAGTAAATAAAATGCTAAAAGCTCAAATTAAAGAAACAATATAATTTAAAAAAGTTCAAAAAAGAAAAAAAGACCGACCTGAATCCAACCCTGGCCGCATGTAAAATCTAGAAATTGGTTGTGATACAAAGTAACATAGTTAAAAGGAAATTATTAGTGAAAGTTTAGGAATAACGTTACTAAACAATTACCGGAAAACAGAGCAGCGTACTAAAACTGTCGACGATTGGAGGAGTTTTAAGGGTACTTGCCCTCGAGATTACCAAGTAAGTGTGGGATTGGAAAGATTTTTGTTTTCCAGCATCAACAAGGGAAAACCAATCTTCATCTGCTCTGTCCTTTTCCTCCTTGACCTCCAAGTCTTCGCAACCATACAATTATTCAATATGGAACTGCAGGTTGAATTATTGATCAATTGCAAATATTTCCATACAATCAGATCCCTTTGTTGACTATGCAAGAATGTGGAAACACGGCAATTTTAATTTCCAAAATTTTCATTTTTCCAGCAAGTCTACGTACGTGCACTTTGTGCTCTAATTATAACTTCCTTTGTGTCGCGTCCGATGACAACTGTTCTTGGAGACTTCTACCCCTGATCTATGCCTGGTTTTTCTTGGTATCATTGCATCTTTGAAGTTTGGTTTTCCTTACAATTTACTTTATCTTTCATTAGATTTCTCTGCATTGTAAGAAATATTTTTAAGTGGATCATATGCCATGTCATGTTTTTAAAATAATATTAATTGTATAGTTTGCAAAATATTATCTTGCAAAATAATGTCCCATAAACAGGAGTTTTCCGGTAGGCAAAGTTTTTAAAAAATATGGAGATAAACTTTAAAATGATTTAATTAGAGGGACCGATGAAAAAGTATGATATTCAAATACTTAGAAAGGCAAAATGCTTAAATACTACAGAAATTTGAAGTTCCGAAAGAAAAACTTGGAATTTAAGCTTGAAGGAGAGCTACATACTTTCTCGCCTAATATACATAATTTTATTTTTCTAGTTGTAATTAGGTTAAATTGGACAATTATATTCGCTTAAGTGAGAGTACTTTTGAGTGTTACAAATACATGATGTATACCTCTTTTCATCAATAATTATCTAAATGTTATTATATGTCTCATGACCCAATTTGAATTTCCTCTAAAATTATCTTTTTTCTCTTTTAAAAATATTTTAAAAAAAATAAAAACAAAAAACAAAAACTAGTAACTTGGTAAGAGCAAGCTGAGAAGGGTTTCAAATACATGGAGAAACAAAACTGGAATTTTAAAAAGCAAAAAAAAAAAAAAAAAACAAACCTTGAGTCCTAACAACTTGGTATTTCCTTTTTCTTGACCCCAAAGTCATTTTATATATAAAAAAAATTGTGTAAGAAATGAAATTTCTTGAGCACTAACAACTTAGTGCAGAGATGTTTTTCTATACTGTATTTAGCAATGAAATTTCTGCGAAGCTTGCCTTGACCATCAACAAGGAAAACGAAAGTTCAATTGCAAATATTTCCACACAAAGTAGGTCCCTTAGTTGACTGAACCATTACCGGAAAACAGAGCAGCGTGCTAAAACTGTCAAAGATTGGAGTTTCGAGGTTCTTGCCCTCAAGATTACCAAGTTAGTGTAGGCCTAAACGATCTTTCTTTTCCAGCATCAACAAGGGAAAACCAATCGTCGTCACTTTGGTCTGTCCTTTTCCTCCTTGACCTCCAAGTCTTCGGAACCTGGATATGTTATCCAGTAAGTCGTCACTTGATATGTTATCCAGTAAGTCGTCCCTTGATATGTTTCCAGGTTGAATTATTGATCAATTGCAAATATTTCCATACAATCAGATCCCTTAGTTGACTATACAAGAGTGTTGGAAACACGGCAAAATTAATTTCCAGAATTGACATTTTTTAACAGTAGATAATACTATATAGGCATAGTTTTGAAACCCGACCCGGTCTAATGATCGGGTCACGGGTCAGATGGGTTCACCCGGGTTAACCCGGGTCAACCAAAAAAAGAAGCCAGAGACAGTAAGAGACAGGGGCGCTTTTTTCCTATGGCATATATATATCCCTCTATTTATATTCGAAGTCCTCCCCTCTCATATACATTAACATGTGTAAAATTTTAACACAGATCACCCACTCTCTCTAGTTGTTGCTAACTTGCTGCTGTTGTTAAGAAGAAGAAAAGGGGTTATGTTTTAGTGAATATGGCAGCTAAGGTGAGCTCTCTGGTAAGGCATCAACCACTCTCTCTCTAGCTGTTGCTACTGTTGTTAAGAAGAAGAAAAGGGGTTTTTTTGTGTGTGAATATAGCAGCTGAGGGAAGCTCTTTGGTAAGACTTTTGAGTGGATACATAGATGATAGGAACTTTGTGATGATTCTGTTGAGAGTGAATCTCAAGAATTGGACCTCGATTTGCAAGTGACAAGTGGATGGGAAAAGCGTCTGGACTTAAAAGGTAAATTGGTGTTCTCATCTGGGTTCCGTTTGTTTCTTGAGAAAATATAAAGAAAAAGAGCATCAAAACTTTTGATGTTTCATGAGATCATCGAAACAGAGTTTTTGATTTACTTTGAAATCCTCTACTCTTTGATATCCTCAGTTTGGTTTCTGAGAAAACGTAGAAATTGGAAATGAGACCTCAAAACGACGTGGTTTCACATTTGTGTCCATGTATATATATATATATAAAAAAAAAGAGGTCGGGTCTCACCCGGGATTACCCGGGTCGTCCGGGTTCCGGTTCGACCCGCCGGGTCGACCGAGTTTCGCCGAGCCAACTCCCAACCGGGTTTTTACTTAGACCCGGACCTGTCCCAGGCCCGGGTCAGCCGGGTCCCGGGTCGACCCACCGGGCCGGTCCGGGTTTCAAAACTATGTATATAGGTGCACTACGCTGTAAGTTGTCCTACATTTATTTCAATATATAAAAAAAATGTTAAGTTGATAAAACCATTTCTAAAAAACAAAAAAAAATCAAGACTCAAGGAATTACTTGATGAATTTAATAATTTAAAAATATAGATAAAAAAATAAAGGGAAGATCATTTAGTGGACCCGATAAAAATCAGGTGTATAGACTCTCTAACATTACGGCTAAGATTTTATAGGCGACCAGTAGTGTTTCAATCGTTGGGATCTCCCAATCAGTATCGAGCACCTAGTCTGAGGAGATCATGGTCTTGAACTAACAATATCAGTAACTCTTGGTGGATTATAAATAGTTTCGCCAGATTATCATGGACATGAGATCACAGATGGGTGGCATGTGTGTGCCCTCTTTTTGGCCGTATGGTCCCGGAAACGACCAGCCTCCTCCTTCTCCTTCTCCAGCTTCGTCATTGTTCTAGTTCAATTTTTGTTTAGAAACACTTTAAAATTGTAATGAATATTTGGATGAATATTTTTTAATTTTAATTTTATATTTTTAATATTTTATACAATTTTATTTGCTTAATTAGATTTTTTACTATTATTCTATGCAATTTTATATTATTTATTCTACACAATTTTATTTTTAAATTATAACCGACGGACTTACAGATGGAATTAGGTCATCGGTATTTTCCATAGAGTTGAAAAATATTTACTGCATATGCCATAATCACCGACATCATTAATCCATTGGTAATTTACCGATGAAAATACAGATGTAATAATTCCGTTAGTATATTTCCAGCGAGAATTTTTTTTGGAGCGCATTTTCCATCTATAAAACCATCTGGTTTTTTTTTTTTTACCGACATAATTAATGAAAAAATATGGAATTATCGACGAATGTATTATGTTGGTGAATTAGTCGGTAAAATGTTTACCGATGAAATGGTAATCTTATGCTGACAAAAAGTTTCCTTCAGTAAAACTGTTAAATGTTGTAATGCAAAAGCGACGCAATATAAAGTTCCTGGGGACATCTACCCCTCCGTGCCTAGTTGGCTTATCATCTCAATACTGATTTGATCTTCCTTCGCATGTATTGATAAATTTGACGCATCAAGAACATTGCAAGAACAGTTCATTGACAAATGGAACTTCTCAGGAAAACAAAGTTCATACTTATTTCAAGGTTCTTGCACTTAAGATTCTCAAGTTGCTGTTGGATTGGCAGTCCTAAAAGATCTTTCTTTCTCACCATCAACAGGGAAACCAGTCTTCATTTGGTCTGTCCTCGACCTTCTAGTGCGGCAACTTACAAAGGCAAAAAATGACCTTCTAGGCTGTGTGTGGCATAATTCCTTTCACTTTGGAGCCCTCTATGCCTTGTTTTTCTTGGTTTCATTGCATCTTTGAAGTTTGGTTTTCCTTACAATTTATTTTATCTTTCATTAGATTTCTCTACATTGTAAGAAATATTTTTCAGTGGATCATATGCCATGTCATGTTTTTAAAATAATATTAATTGTATAGTTTGCAAAATATTATCTTGCAAAATGATGTCCCATAAACAGGAGTTTTCCGGTAGGCAAAGTTTTTAAAAAATATGGGGATAAACTTTAAAATGATTAAATTAGAGGGACCGATGAAAAAGTATGATATTCAAATACTTAGAAAGGCAAAATGCTTAAATACTACAGAAATTTGAAGTTCAGAAAGAAAAACTTGGAATTTAAGCTTGTAGGAGAGCTACATACTTTCTCGCCTAATATACATAATTTTATTTTTCTAGTTGTAATTAGGTTAAATTGGACAATTATATATCACCACTAGAAATTCGCTAAATACCAACGGACATACCGACGAAATTTTTTCTGTCGGTATTTTTCGGTCGAAATCACCGACGGACAATATTCGTCGGTAATTCGGTCGGTAATTACCGACGGACTATGTCCGTCGGTAATTACCGACCGAATTACCGACCGAAAATTCAGAATTAATGAAAAAAGGGCGGGTAGGTGGCGCGGAGGTTTTGGCGGGTGATTTTTCCGACGGAATCACCGACGGAATTAAAACCTGGGGCCCGTACGCGTGATGGGACCTGTTCACCGTCAAAAATACCGACGGAATCACCGATGGATTTGAAATGCCAGATTCGTACCGGTGACGTGACCAGTGCACCGTTAAAAATACCGACGAAATCACCGAGGGATTTGAATAGCAGGTCCGTGCGGTGACGTGTCGATTGCCCGTCAGAATTACCGACGGATTCACCGACGGAATCAAAACCGTCGGTAAGTCCGTCGGCAAAAGTGAATATATGGCCACTCTGCCGACACTCTCCTCCCCCATTTCTCCTTCTTCTTCCTAATCCTAACCCTCCCCATCTGCAAAATAACCAGCCCCCCCTCGCCCCAAAACAAAAATCTTCCTCATCTTAGCACAACAAGTTGTATTTCTTGAAGTTTTGTGGTCACAACATCCGTGTTCTGATTTACCGACTGATTTTATCATTTTTTGTAAGTAATTCTATCTTTTAAAATTTTAACATTTAGATGTCAATTTTATTGTTTTTTTAGTATATGTATTTTTTTTTGTAGATGTACATGTTTTATTGTTATTTCTCAAACAAACTTGTAGTATATGAATGTATAATTTTATACTTGTTATGGTTTGTTTTAGATTTTGTAAGATTGTATTTGTTTGAAAATTGTTAAAACTTAATTTGTAGAATTACCAAATTACATGTTATGTTTTGTGTCGATACACGACGTCGGGCGACGGCTCCGCTCATTTTTGTTTATTTAACAAAAAAGATTTGTTTAATTGGGGGAAATGAAAATTTTATTGGAGTCGCCATCTAGTAATTTGAGGGAACTAGAAATCCCAAATTAGACACTGGTCCCAAAGATTCAGGTACTGGGTTAGTTATGATTAAGGGAAGGTAGACACCACCCTTAAAACATCCTTTCAAAAGAAAGGTTACCCTTACTTGTGTGTTTTTTTATTTGATTTAAATGCTATTATATTTTGAGCTTATTTGCAATTTTGTTTTTTTAAAAAAATAGTTAACGTCGGTCCCTAAAATTTGGAGACACGTAAAAAATGACATCAATCCCTAAAAATAGGAGACTCGTCTAAAATATTGACGTTTAACCCTAAAAAGGAGAAGTACGTCTGAATTACCAAAAAAAATATGGACATAATCCATATTTGGTATTTAAACTTTTGACATCGGTCCTTTTATGAAAAAGAGACGTGTCGATAAAATATTCGTTTATAAAATAAAACTATTTTGATATCGTTGAGATATGGGTATAACTATATTTGAAAATTGGGCTTTGGACCCACGAATGATGACATAATAGGATGGGTGTTGGACCCGCATTGTTATTTTTTTTTTATTATTATTTTTTTGTTTTACAACATGCAAGAAAATTTATATACAAAATAAAAAAATATTAGCAATCTAAATAAAATTACATGAGTGACACAGTATAGGTAAAAGACTGAAATACCCTCGGATTTATCAGAAATTTATGAAAATGCCACTGGTGGCGCGTGTGGCTCACGCGCGGCTACTGTTGGTGGCGACGAGATTTTCAGTCGAGATTTCTGGCAAACCGATAGTCGATTCTGGTACATCTGAGGTCGAGGATGCTGTTGGTGGTGGTCTTGACGGTCGTTGATGGCTGACGAGGGAGAATCGTCGACTTGAAGCTTCGGTGGCCGGCGAGAATCGCGGCCTTTTTCCGGCCAGATGAGGCGGCGAAAACGGTTAAAACCGCCGGGGGTTTGCTTTAAACCAGTGGATCAACCTTTATGTGGTGGTTAGGAGGCTTGATATGGCCGGAAATGGGAGATCGGAGGGAGAGAGAGAGTCGCCGGCGAGAGGAGAGAGATGCTCTGAGATTTACTACGGTGCGGACGCGTGTATGGTGTACCGGTGCCGCTGAAGGATGTTAACCGTTTGATCTTTCATGAAACGATCGGATGGCTGTGATTGGCTAGATCTGCAGGTTGATCGGACAGCCCAGATTGTCTGGTGTTTGATCCTGTGTGGCGCGGTGCACAGAAAGCTCGGTGCACCGGATGACGTGGCGCAACGGGATTAAATCCTGGAATATGTTAACGGCTGAGATGTGTTGGGATATGTTTGGTATTTTTTAAATTGTTTTTTTTAAAAGACAATATCCTACTCTCCTGAAGAAAAACTAAAAAAATTAGGAATAATATCAATCGATTCTTTCTTTTTTTTCTTTTCTCTTCCTTTTTATTTCCCCCTTTTCTGCCCCCCTCTCGTGGCTATTTATAGCCACGGGACAACTCACTCATTAAATTCTGTTTTATTATATATAATAAGAAATAATGCACACAACTACCATAATTTTGTTTTATTATATATAATAATAAATATTGCACACAACTACCATAATTTTGTTTTATTATATATAATAATAAATATTTACATGGGTAAAACTAAAAATTCAAATCAGTATTAGAAAAAATCCCATTTCAACCGCTAAAAAATGGAATACCAAAAAAAAAACATTTGATGGGTATCGACCCGATGAACCGGGTTTTAATCGAAAATGACGGTTTTGACCCGAGACAACCCGAAACTTATTTTTTACCCTGGTCGACATGGTTTGACCCGTATTGACCCGGTGAACTCGGTTTTGGTCAGAAATGACGGTTTTGACCCGAAACAGCCCGAAACTTATTTTTTGCCCTGGTCAACATGGTATGACCTGTATTGACCCGGTGAACCCGATTTTGGTCGAAAATGATGTTTTTGACTCGAAACAGCCCGAAACTCATTTTTTTACCCTGGTCAACATGGTATGACCCGTATTGACCCGATGAACTCGGTTTTGGTCAAAAATGATGTTTTTGACCCGAAACAGCCCGAAACTCATTTTTTACCCTAGTCGACATGGTTTGAATGAAGACATGCGGTTGACTCGAGAAAAAAAAAATATATTTTTGAATTTTCAATTTTTTTCTTAATGTTTTTTTGGATTTTTTGAAAATATATCAAAAACATGGGTCAAAATTTGGGTAGCAACAGATGCCCCCTTTACCAAAACCAAAGAGAGACAGAAAGACAAGTTTTTTTTCTTTACAAAGCTTACTATGCAAAACATCGAGGATTTTTGCTTCGTAAGCATTGTAAAAAAATGCTCGATGTTTGCTTACGAAGCAAAAATCCTCGATGTTTTGCATAGTAAGCTTTGTAAAGAAAAAAAACTTGTCTTTCTGTCTCTCTTTTTTTCGTTAACCTGAGATCCCATCTGGCGACCTCCTTTACCAAAACCAAAGAATGTGTAAAACGTGGTCTCATTGTAATGGGTAACCAACCCAGGTGGAAAGAATGTGAAAAAAATGGTCTCATTATGATGGGTGACCTACGCAAAATGGAAAAAAATGTGAAGTGTGGTCTCATTGTAATGGGTGACCTACCCAGATGGAAAAAATATGATGAAGTGGTCTCGTTGTGATGGGCGACCTACCCAAATAGAAAGAATGTGAAGTAAAGAATTTTGTGAGTGGTCTAATTATTCCAGGCGACCTGCCCGATGATAAAATGTGAGGAAACTCGCACGTGGTCTAATTGTTCCAGGCGACCTGCCCGATGATAAAATGCGATGAAAATCGCAAGTGGCCTAATTGTTCCAGGCGACCTGCCCGATAAATGAAAAAAAAATGCGAGGAAACTCGCAAGTGGTCTAATTGTTCCAGGCGACCTGCCCGATAAATGAAAAAAATGCGAGAAAACTCGCAAGTGGTCTAATTGTTCCAGGCGACCTGCCCGATTGATAAAATGCGAGAAAACTCGCAAGTGGTCTAATTGTTCCAAGCGACCTGCCCGATTGATAAAATGCGAGGAAACTCGCAAGTGGTCAAATTGTTCCAGGCGACCTGCCCGATTGATAAAATGCGAGGAAACTCGCAAGTGGTCAAATTGTTCCAGGCGACCTGCCCGATGATAAAATGCGATGAAAGTCGCAAGTGGTCTAATTGTTCCAGGCGACCTGCCCGATAAATGAAAAAAAATGCGAGAAAACTCGCAAGTGGTCTAATTGTTCCAGGCGACCTGCCCGATTGATAAAATGCGAGGAAACTCGCAAGTGGTCAAATTGTTCCAGGCGACCTGCCCGATAAATGAAAAAAATGCGAGAAAACTCGCAAGTGGTCTAATTGTTCCAGGCGACCTGCCCGATCATAAAATACGATGAAAATCGCAAGTGGTCTAATTGTTCCAGGCGACCTGCCCGATGATAAAATGCTTGAAAGTGAATGAGCTTCATGGTTGATGAAAACTTCTAAAGAAAGTCATACCTGTACGGTTGAGATTTGATCTGTAAATCGATCTCAAAGATGATGTAAGCTTCTCAAGAAAGTCTTATATGTATACCTCTTTTTATCAATAATTATCTAAATGTTATTATATGTCTCATGACCCAATTTGAATTTCCTCTAAAATTATCTTTTTTTTTTCTTTTAAAAATATTTTTTAAAAAAATGAAAACAAAAAACAAAAACTAGTAACTTGGTAAGAGCTTGCCTTGACCATCAACAAGGAAAACGAAAGTTCAATTGCAAATATTTCCACACAAAGTAGGTCCCTTAGTTGACTGAACCATTACCGGAAAACAGAGCAACGTGCTAAAACTGTCAAAGATTGGAGTTTCAAGGTTCTTGCCCTCAAGATTACCAAGTTAGTGTAGGCCTAAACGATCTTTCTTTTCCAGCATCAACAAGGGAAAACCAATCGTCGTCACTTTGGTCTGTCCTTTTCGTCCTTGACCTCCAAGTCTTCGGAACCTGGATATGTTATCCAGTAAGTGGTCCCTTAGTTGACTATACCAGAGTGTTGGAAACACGGCAAAATTAATTTCCAGAATTGACATTTTTTAACAGTAGATAATACTATATAGGTGCACTACGCTGTAAGTTGTCCTACATTTATTTCAATATAAAAAAAACATTAAGTTGATAAAACCGTTTCTAAAAAAAAAAAAATTCAAGACTCGAGGAATTACTTGATAAATTTAATAATTTAAAAATATAAATAAAAAAATAGAGGTAGGATCATCTAGTGGATTTTCCGTCTGTAAAACCATCTGTTTTTTTTTTTTTACTGAAAGAATATGGAATTATCGATGAATGTATTATGTTGGTGAATTAGTCGGTAAATGTTTTACCGATAAAATGGTAATCTTATGCCGACAAAAATTTTTCTTCAGTAGAACTGTTAAATGTTGTAATGTGAAAGCGACGCAATATAAATTTCCAAAATTGACATTTTTATCTAATGAGAAGTGTTCCTGGGGACATCTACCCCTCCGTGCCTAGTTGGCTTATCATCTCAATACTGATTTGATCTTCCTTCGCATGTATTGATAAATTTGACGCATCAAGAACATTGCAAGAACAGTTCATTGACAAATGGAACTTCTCAGGAAAACAAACAAAGTTCATACATATTTCAAGGTTCATAACTTGCACTTAAGATTCCCAAGTTACTGTTGGATTGGCAGTCCTAAAAGATCTTTCTTTCTCACCATCAACAGGGAAACCAGTCTTCATATGGTCTGTCCTCGACCTTCTAGTGCGGCAACTTACAAAGGCAAAAAATGACCTTCCTTGGATATTTCTCATTCGTCACGGCAAGGCCTGCCTCTCTAGGCTATGTGTGTGGCATAATTCCTTTCACTTTGGAGCCGATTTGCTTTTTATTTCTTTTTCTTTTCTTTCATTTTTACGTTTGAACTTTCAAAATTTTAGAGCAACTCTTTAATTTTATTTTTTTCAGATATGATCCTTCTTATTTCAATTAATATATATATATATATATATATATATATATTATAGAATTAAAATTGGTTTCAATATCATCAACTTTTAATTTTTTTTAATATATCAGATTTGATATCTATTCTTTTAATTTGCTATTTAATTTATTTAAGATCATTTTTAAAATTTGTTTTTTTTCATTTCATTTTTTTATTGTATTTCTTTTTACTTTGATAAAAAATTTAAATTGATTTTTTTTCTAATTTCATCATTCAATATTAAATTAAGTTTTTTGATTAAGTCTGTTCTATAATTTAACAATTTGCAAGCGCCCAGTACAGATCAATTTCTCTTGTTCTTTTTTTTATCCTAAAAAAATACTAACTTATGGAAAACCCCAAAAACATAAGTCGTACTTTTCCATTACAACATGGTTCAAGTCAAACACATGAGGCACTGCGGTTTGGCTTCAATGGTTTTTTTTCTTTCTAAGAAATGTATTTTGGGACTAGTTTTTGTGTATGGAGACTGACTTCACTTTCCTCATCATTCTCTAACTTAGCCAGTGGCTTCAATGGTTTTTTTCTTTCTAAGAAGTGTTTGATTGAATCAATAGAAATAAATATATAAAATAAATTCATTTCTATGATATTTTTAGAATAAATTTTTGTATCTTTAAAATAAAAAATATAAGAAGACGTGTCTTTCTCTATTCCTCACTGTTTTCGTTTTTTTATCAAGAGATAGTTACTGCAGTACATTATGAATTAAGATTGGCATTTTCAAGAAAAAAATTCTTTTTCAAAATTTGTTTTTAGGTTATATCTGGTACAAGGAAAAAAAATAAAATCTCACTTTTTTTATCTATTAATTTTTCACTCCTCTTCCTCTTCATGTTCGATGCAAATTATAGAGGGGGGGGATATTGAAGATGAAACGTCTCAATATAAATGGGATTAAATGTCACTCTCCAAGCATGAAAGAGAAACCCAACCCTTCTTTGAAATGAAGCGATTCTCACTTCATATTTAATTATTTATTTACTTTATTACTTATTTATGTATGTATCTCATCTTTCATCGTTTGTTATATTTAAATTCATAATCTATTAAGGTGCGTGGTATATATTCATTAATATAATTTATAAATCTAATTTATTACAAGTCTCATCATTATCTAAATTCTTAAACACTTCATCTTTTTAACTCATTTTAGTTCTTTACACTTCATTTTTTATTTTGTCACCTCAACATTTTCCTTATAATTTTTAATCTCATATCAAACGTAATATTAATATTACATGGTACATGAGACAAACCTTAAACATGTTTAGGCTTAATGATTAGAGTACAAAAAGCTTGTCCAAATACACATTACCTGAAAAAAGTATACTTTTTTTTTGTTAATAGTCGAAATTTTATTAAAAGGAAAAAGCTACAAAGATAGTAGCCTAACTTACATCAGAAGAACAAACAGAGGAAAGGGAAGCACAAAAACTGTTGCATGAAACAGGGGATAGCAACAAAAAGAGAACAGATAAATCAAAAGAAACCAACTCCTCCCGACTAAACATTCTCTATATTAAGCTCGAAAGAGTTGGAGTCAAGCCTCAGCCATAAAGCAATACTTTGGCGCACCATGGAGAAACAGATTTGAAGGTTAGGGGCAGCGTCATTAAAAATAACATCATTTCGATGAAGCCAAAGATTCCAAACAACGCATGAGAAAAGAAGTTGCCATGAGAGATTTTGTTGCTTGCCTTTAACCATAGAAGACCATTGGTAGCACATATCATCAACAGATTTTGGAAAAACACTGCAAAAGCCCCGATTAGAAAGCAGTTTCATCCATATATTCCAAGAGAAGTGGCAGTGAATGAAGAGGTGACTTGAAGATTCCAAGCTTTTATTGCAGAAAGCACATCTTGACTCCTGAAGGGAGAGGCAGTCGCGTTGAAATAGGAAATCTCTTGTGGTTACTTTATCTTGGACAAGCAGCCAAAGAAAAAGCTGCACTTTTGGTGGGGTTAGTTTTATCCAAACAGAAGATTGGAATGGTTTGGCTCCACCGTAGAGTAACTGGTCCATCAATTTGGAGCAAGATTTTACACTGAAGAGGCCATCGTTGTTGAGGGTCCAGATTTTCTTATCCATCTTGTCGCACCCCAAAAAAAATTCAAATTCATCAATTGCGGGTTCGACTGGCGAATTTTTTTATTTTTGGTTCTTTGGAGTCGCCACCTAGTATTTTGGTCACTAGGAACCTAACTGGTCTCAGAGATCGGGTACGGAGACTGGTTGCGTAAAGGGAAGGTATTAGCACCCCAAATACGCCCTACCTAAGGTAAGCTGCATTGTTTTATTGTCTGATAAAAAACTAAAGTGTTGTTGTGTTTTCCTAGTTGTTGATCTGTCTATAGTTCAAGAAAAATCCTCCTCAGTAAGAAGGTCTTTTATCTTATCGGGTAAAAATCCTAAACGTTCTAAAGTCCATACCAAAATTTTATTAATAATACTTAGGAATACGTTTTACGTATAAATTCGTAATCCCAAATACTAAAATAAAACAAAAAGATTTTTTAGAATTTTTGAAATATTGGCCTAGTTCTCATGGCTTGAATAAACTGGTTATTAAAGCCAAAATGCATGTTAATACATATATTGTTTAGAAAATTTTCTTTGTTGTGTGAAAATATGATGTTATAATATTTATGTATATATATTGGAGAGACTAGGCCGTATTTTAAAACAAAAACAATTTTTGGAAAATATTATTTTTTTTATGCTTTGACGAAAATCGGGTATTTTAATACTGAGCTTGTATCCTTACGGTATAAAAATACAACCCAATATTAATCCGCTTTGATAAAAATATACAGAAAAATCAACAATATTTTTAGGGAATTTTTAGAAATTTTTTGAAAGCAAAAACATTTTTTATTCTGAAAATCTTTGATATTTTGACGAAAACCGGGTATTTATAACACTGGTTTTGTATTTTTACGGTATAAAAATACAAACCAGAATTAAAACATTTTTGACAAAAATATGAGAAAAATCAACAACATTTTTTTAAGATTTTTTCAAAATATTTTTTTTATTATTATATTTTATATATATATACACACATATAATATAATATATAATATATAATATATAATATAAAATAAAATAAAAATTCGGGCTGGGCCGGCCCAAATAAACGGGCCAGGCTCAGCCCAAAAAAATAAAAAAAAACGGGCCGACCTCGGCCCAAAATTAAATTGGGCCGATGTCGGCCCAAAACTTCTACCGTCTGGGCCAGGACCGGCCCAGACTTGCAAGGCTGGGCCAGCATCGGGCTGGCCCAGCACCTTTGGCCCAGCGGGGGGGAAGAATTAATTTTCTTCCCCCCCGCCTCCTGCATGCATAACTCTGCATGGAGGAGGCAACGCCTGCAAACGAAGGAGAAGAAGAAAATTTACCTGGCGTGGAGGAGGCGGTCGCTGGCGGTGCAGCGGTGGCGTGGCTCGTGGGCGGCGGCTCCGTGCAGTGCTGTGGCGGTTCCTAGCGTTCGGTTCGGTTCACTCTCTCTCTCCCCTCCCTTCTCGGGTCTCTCTCTCTCTATTCCTCTCGGGTCCCTTTTTTTTTATATATATATATATATATATATATATATATATATGAAACCGCATCGTTTTGGATAAAACGCGCCGTTTCATTTAAATGGGTCAAACTTCAAGTCAGTCCTCCGAACTCGGTCCTCGCCCCTCTTGTTGGCCGCCTTTTTCACTTTGGTCCTTGGCATCTGATTTATGCAATTTAGCCCTCAATTGATCAATAAACTTTCAATTTCTTCAATTAAGCCCCTGAACTGAAAAATTGCAGCCCCTCCATTTACGCGCCTCTTCCAATTTGGTCCCTGGTTTCGGATTTTCTTAATTAAATCCCTAATTGGCCCTTAAACTTCAATATTTATGCAATTAAGCCCCTGATTTGACCCAATAAATTCCTAAAAAATATATTTTGGCCCCAGAACTTAAATTTCTTCAAATTAAAGCCCAAATTGACTTAAAAATTAATTTTTCTTGCAATCAAATCCTTCATAAATTCAAATAAAAATCCAATTAAGTCCATAAAAATCCAATTAAGTCCATAAAAATCCAATTAAGTCCATAAACATCCAAATTTGGGCTTTTCTCCTCAAAATTCAAATTTTCCTTCTCAATAGGGCTTTCATCCTTCAAGAATATACTGTCAAAAATTTAATCCTTGTATTTTTGAATTTCTTGACCAATTTTCTGACTGTTTCCTGAGCGCTTCTGCCTTTTGTTATTTTTTTTTAAAACTCTTTTGGCTATTTATTTTATTTTTCATGGGGACCCAAAAATGGGTTACAACAGATGCCCCCTCTTTATAATACTTACGGAGCATGGGTTTTGCGCAGTAAGTGTTATAAAGATAAACCCAAAATGGAACTCCCGAAACTGATCTGGTTGAAGCTTAATTGATCTGAAACTTTGTCCTTTATAACAATCCTCCTTAGCCCCAAAAACCATGATCTAAACTTAGTCATCTCGAGATCCTTATCCAGCGATCCTCTAAATTCTTATTTTAGTTTGATCAACATGGAAATCCATCCGAGATCCCATATGGTGATCTCTTTAACCTGGAATCCCATCTGGCGATTCCTTTACCCATAACCGATACAAAAATGTGTGCGTGGTCTCATTATGATGGGTGACCTGCCCGAATGGAAAAGGGAAAGAGTGGTCTCATTCTTTGGGTGACCTACCCAGGGGGGAGAATGGCCTTATTATTATGGGTGACCTACCCAGGTAAAAAAAAGGAGAATGGTCTCATTGTATGGGTGACCTACCCAGAAAAATAATGGTCTCATTGTATGGGTGACCTACCCAGAAAAAAGGAAGAGTGGTCTCATTTTTTGGGTGACCTACCCAGGGGAAGGAATGGCCTCATTCTTATGGGTGACCTACCCAGGTAAAAAAAAAAAATGGAGAATGGTCTCATTGTATGGGTGACCTACCCAGAAAAAATGATGGTCTCATTGTATGGGTGACCTACCCGAGAAAAATGATGGTCTCATTGTATGGGTGACCTACCCAGGAAAAATGATGGTCTCATTGTATGGGTGACCTACCCAAGAAAAATGATGGTCTCATTGTATGGGTGACCTACCCAGGAAAAATGATGGTCTCATTGTATGGGTGACCTACCCAAGAAAAAATGATGGTCTCATTGTATGGGTGACCTACCCAGGAAAAATGATGGTCTCATTGTATGGGTGACCTACCCAAAAAAAAATGATGGTCTCATTGTATGGGTGACCTACCCAGGAAAAATGATGGTCTCATTGTATGGGTGACCTACCCAGGAAAAATGATGATCTCATTGTATGGGTGACCTACCCAAGAAAAATGATGGTCTCATTGTATGGGTGACCTACCCAGGGGGAATAATTCTTAGTAAACTCCATGCTTTTCTAAGAAATGGTTTCAATATGAGGTCCCTTCTGGCGACCTTCCTTGATGAATGTCGAGGTACGAGATCCCTTCTAGCGATCTCAAATAACTTGGAATCCCATCTGGCGATTCCTTTTATTCAAAGCTGAAATATTAGGTCCCTTCTGGCGACCTTCATCGAAATATGAGATCCCTTCTGGCGATCTCCTTTAGCCAAACAACTTGGAATCCCATCTGGCGATTCCTTTTATACAAAAGCTGAAATTTGAGGTACCTTCTGGCGACCTCCATTGATGAATATCGAAAACGAGACCCCTTCTGGCGATCTTGAACAACTTGGGATCCCATCTGGTGATTCCTTTTATTCAAAACTGAAATATGAGGTCCTTTCTGGCGACCTCCATTGAAATACGAGATCCCTTCCGGCGATCTCAACAACTTGGAATCACATCTGGCGATTCCTTTTTACCGAATGCTATCGATGTCGTTCTTCCTGCTGGCAGGGTTTGAAAACCATTATCTTCTCTTCTTGTTGTTTTAGAATCAACTCAATGATTCTTTTCTTCGTCCATAATCTTGTTGGAATGCGCTAAGATCTCCTCCTGTAACGATCCAAAGAAAACATATATGCAATGATTTATGATTAGATGCAATGCATGCATTCGTACCTGGTTTTGAAACATAGGCCCCATCCTCTTCTTCTAGTTCATGGGACTCCCTCTTAACATGAACTTGTTTTTGAAGTCGTATGCTGGATTCATCTCTCGTGTTGCCTATCATATTCTTGGAGAAAAGGTCTTTGACTTTATTCAAGTAGTCCTTTTCTCAAAATGTATGACTTGTATTTGCCTCTTTGTCATGCTTTTGTCAAATGCTTTAGCTTGGTTTTCAAATCGTAAAACTTTTCATAAAACATCCCGTCTTGCCCCCTAGTATAGTGGTGCGATATTAGTTTGGGTTTTTATATAGAGAAGCAATTCATTCAGTCGGTGATAAACTTTTTTTTTAGTGAGTGAATAGATAATGATTTTTTTTTCATTTCAAAATGTCATTGTTATGGTTGATAAACTCTATTCTTTAAAAGAAAATTACAAAGTGACCACTTAAACATTTATCCATGCTATCAGAGATAGGGTTGTACTTTAGGGTTAGCTTTTCTTAAATTTCATATTAAACCATTTTATTGATACTTTATTTGTAACCACTCAAACTTGTTAAAAAAAATGCATAAACTCATCATTTATAGAAAGAAAAGGTAAGCTCAAAGACAAACACAAAAATCTGGCTGACAATATGAGCTCTGAATGCTCACTAGAGAAAATAAAAGCAAAGACAAAAGCAAATGACAAAAACATGCTAAGGCAAATAAAGTTGTTTTACATTTTGAAAACTACGAGAAGTTCTTGGGTCAACCCGTTCTGAAACTTCTTCTGGTGTGTGGAAAGTCAACCGAGGCAATGCTTCATCTTCCTTCCCCACTTGCGTTTCCTTGTCTTCTCCTTCGATCTCGCCTTCTTCATTATTGACGATTCTTGACCAAGGTTTTCCTCTCGGGTCTCTCTCTCTCTATTCCTCTCGGGTCCCTTTTTATATATATATATATATATATATATATATATGAAACGGCGTCGTTTTGGATAAAACGTGCCGTTTCATTTAAATGGGTCAAACTTCAAGTCAGTCCTCCGAACTCGGTCCTCGCCCCTCTTGTTGGCCGCCTTTTTCACTTTGGTCCTTGGCATCTGATTTATGCAATTTAGCCCTCAATTGATCAATAAACTTTCAATTTCTTCAATTAAGCCCCTGAACCGAAAAATTGCAGCCCCTCCATTTACGCGCCTCTTCCAATTTGGTCCCTGGTTTCGGATTTTCTTAATTAAATCCCTAATTGGCCCTTAAACTTCAATATTTATGCAATTAAGCCCCTGATTTGACCCAATAAATTCCTAAAAAATATATTTTGGCCCCAGAACTTAAATTTCTTCAAATTAAAGCCCAAATTGACTTAAAAATTAATTTTTCTTGCAATCAAATCCTTCATAAATTCAAATAAAAATCCAATTAAGTCCCTAAAAATCCAATTAAGTCCATAAAAATCCAATTAAGTCCATAAAAATCCAATTAAGTCCATAAACATCCAAATTTGGGCTTTTCTCCTCAAAATTCAAATTTTCCTTCTCAATAGGGCTTTCATCCTTCAAGAATATACTGTCAAAAATTTAATCCTTGTATTTTTGAATTTCTTGACCAATTTTCTGACTGTTTCATGAGCGCTTCTGCCTTTTGTTATTTTTTTTTTAAACTCTTTTGGCTATTTATTTTATTTTTCATGGGGACCCAAAAATGGGTTACAACACATCTTGTGGCAGAACATTGGCTTGGATTCCAGCAAGGATGATAAAAGTGATAGTTGTTCTTGTTCAAAATGAAAAAGAGGTCTGCGCCATTGTAAGGACCAGAGCCAGATTCCATTGCTCCATCTACCCATGTCAGCAACCAAAGCATATTTAGAGGAAGACAAAAGATATAGCTTTGGGAAGGCTGTTTTGAGAGGGTCGTCACCAATCCAGCTGTCTAGCCAAAAGGATGTTAAATTGCCATTCCCCACCATGAATTTGAAATGATTCGTGAAGACTTGGTGAACGTCGGTTTGAACAATGGACATAATATCCTTCCATATCTTGGATGGTTGGTTGTAGAAAATTGGGATCCCATTCTCATAAGATGGATTGTACATTGAAGAGATAATCATTTTCCATAAGCTTGTACCTGGGGAAGAGAGTCTCCAAATCCATTTTAGAAGCAGGGCTCTATTTTTCGATATAAGGGAGCCTACACCGAGGCCTCCTTGTTTCTTATCGCGCATCACTATTCTCCATTGGATCTTGCAGAAAGATCTTTGCTTGGTACATCCACACCACAAGAAACGTCTTTGGATGGATGAAAGAAGCCTGCCTACCCCTTTTGGCATCTTGAATACAGACATAAAATATATAGGCAGTGAATTAAGGACACTTTTAATGAGACATAGACGACCAGCCATGCTTAGTAGTCTCCCCTTCCATATATGAAGCCTTTTACGAAACTTCTCTATCACTGGCTTCCATGTAGAGATACGAGATGGATTGGCTCCTAATGGCATACCAAGATATTTGCTTAGGAGGGAGTCTGATCTGCAAAAAATAGATGTAGCCAAGCGTAAGCACAAGTGATCATCGACATTGATACCAATAATGGAGCTTTTATGGAAGTTTATATGAAGGCCCGAAGACAGAGCAAACCATCTTAAAATTCTTTTGACTTGTGTCATCTGCATATTGAAGATGGCTGACGAAAATTCCTGATGCAAATTGCAGCCCTTTGATAATATTCCCACTAGATGCCCTTTGAAAGAGAACAGAGAGGCCCTCAGCAGCTATGTCAAACAGAAAAGGGGAAATCGGATCTCCTTGACGCAGCCCTCGCCGAACCGAGAATTCTTTTGAAGGAGATCCATTGATGAGGACCGAGAGTTTTGATGAAGAAAGACATTCATAAATCATGGTTCTCCATTTTCTGCCAAACCCCATATAACCCATGATATCATCTAGGTAATCCCAGGAGACTGAGTCAAAAGCTTTATGAAAATCAATCTTGAAAATCAAACCTGCTGTTTTTCGCTTTTTTAGATCATTCACCAGCTCATTTGCAATCATAAAGCCATCTATAATGTTACGGTCTGCTATAAATGTTGATTGGTTAATGCTAATGATATCTTGCATAACAGCTTTCAGTCTAGATGCAAGGATTTTAGCAATGATCTTATAAATACCATGAATCATGCTGATGGGCCGAAAATCTTTAAACTCAATGGGTTCGACTGTCTTGGAGAGGAGAGTTACGTAGGTTGTATTGATTCCTTTGGGAAGCCTTCCTGTTCTGAAGAAGCTTAAGACTATATCAAGAATGTCTTGAGCAATAAAATCCCATGCTAATCTGTAGAATTTGAAGTTGAAACCATCTGGTCCAGGACATTTTGACCCATCACAACCCCATACACTGCGCTTCACTTCTTCCATTGTGATTTCTTGCTCCAACCATTCAGAGGATTCTTTAGAGAGACATTTGAAACCCAAAGGATTTAACTGCGGCTTTTTACCAGAAGGGGAGTCATACAGCTCAGAGAAATAATCCACAGCAGCTTGCTTAATTCCCTGCTGAGAGTCAAAAGTGTTGCCATTATGGTGGATTTTAAGTATAGATGATTTGGCCTTCCTGAAATTGGCAATCATGTGAAAAAACTTGTTATTTCTGTCACCCAATTTGCACCACATCTGTCTTGATTTCTGCCTCCAAATAGATTCAATGTGATTGTTGCGAACCCAGCGATCTTTCAACAAAAAGTCTAAATGCTCCTGCTCTTGTTCGGTTAAACCTTCTTCTTCACATTTTTCCTCTAGTATGTTGATAGCTGAAAGGGTTCGTTGAAGGCCAACTTCTTGATTTCCAAATACAAGCTTATTCCATTGCCTCAATTTGACTGCAATATGATTAAGCTTTTTGAGAAATTTAAAGCGGCCAGGGTGAAGGGAGCATGCATCATTCCAGAAGCTTTCAATAATGTTCTTGAAATTTGGGTATTGAGTCCAACAGTCCAAGAAACGAAAAGGACGCCATCCATGGTCTTGCAAAAAGCTACATAGAATTAGAGGGCAATGATCTGAGAACTCTCTTGGAAGTCGTCGAAGAGATAAACTGGGGAAGTGAAGATGGTAGGTTGAGCTTGCGAACATTCGATCTAGTTTGCTCTTGGACCTTCCTCTGAACCAGGTAAAATAACCTTCTGCTAAAGGGTATTCAGTGAGCTCACAAGACTGCAGGAATCTACTAAAAGAATTTGAGCCTGCAGGATGACAAATTCCACTGTTTCTGTCTTTCTGAGAGAGCGTTTCATTAAAATCTCCTGCTATTATCCATGGAACTTCAAAAGCATGCTTCAGAAGAATGAGATCCTCCCAAAGTTTTTGTCTGTCCTGATAGTTACAAGGAGCATAGATGCCAATAACAAAGCAATGAAAATCACTGTGAACATGTTTACCATATAAACCGATCCAACCATGACCATATTCAATATTAGAGACTTCAAAGTTAGTGCTTTTCCACATAGCAAGCAGACCTCCTTTTGATCCTTGAGCATCATTACTAAACCAACTCACATGATTTTTATTCCAAATACGAGATACAAAACCAATGGAACAATTAGCTAGCTTAGTTTCTAGCATGAAACATATATCAATCTTATATTCTGCTATTAATTTTGTGATTCTTCTTCGTTTCCTCATCATGCCCAAGCCACAGGAATTCCAAGAAAGAATATTCATGACAGAATTAAAAGGCCTATCTGCAGGGATGAAAACTTACTATTCATTGTTGTTTCTGCCAATCTTCCTTCTCCTTTTCTAGCTGTCTTATGATAAGACTAGAAAATTGTTCCAAGAGAGCTGAATTACCAAGACCCAAAGCTTCTCCCAAATGGATCATTTTGGTGACTTCATTGTGGGACGACTCCGCTGCATATTCTTTCAGGTTACGGGTATTATTCACCCTGATGTAAGAGTCTATAGAAGATATGCTTGCTGAAGAGTGCAAGGAGAGGAGACTCCCAGTAGAGGATATTTTCTTTAGTCTTGGTTGTTTGGCTGTTGGGGTCTGTTGTTGGTTAGAAGTAAGAGGCAAGCTTTGGATTTTGAAGTGGGATTCTAAAGAATCATCACTATTAACAGGGGTATAAGGTTGTGGCGAGAAGGAGGCTCTTTTGAAAGCCATGCTTGGATGTTCTATTGGGCTTGTTGAATTCACATCGTATAAGATAAGGCCCCGCTCTGGTTGGAGTTGAATTTGGGAGAGCTTGTTGGTAGAGAGACAGTGGTGGGGAGTTCTAGGAGCCGCTATTTCTGGAAAGAGATCTTCAACAACGATATGTAGCCGTTCTGTGTTGTCAATGGCATTTATTGTGGCTGCAAAGCTATGATCGTAGACCTCATATGTCCCATGTCGGTTGTGCTTCCTTACCTCCATTGTGTGTCCCTTGTCATCAGATCCACAATTCTTATCAGCGATACCTAGCCTGCAAATGTTGTCATCTCCTGCCAAGTCAAAAGCCAGATCAGTGTACACTTCATCATCTGAGTCACTGTCAACACTATCTCCCTGAAGTAATGTGGTTTGAAATTCTGCCATCGAGTATGAAATTCCTTTTGCCTCTGGATATCTTAAAAGGTCAATCTCATCCAGTTGTATGTGTACTAACTTGGAGTTTAGCATGAGAGCTATAAAGTCGTGGATCTCCGGCAAGTGAGTACCTATAAGGATTTTCACACTGTGAAGTTCAGAGATTTTTAGGCTGGTTTTGTCAAAACCTATCACCCGTCCATGGTTCATGAGAAGGTTTGAGATACATCTCAAACTCCAGCCAGAGTTAGGCAAATGAGAGATAGAGATCCATGCTAGACGACTCTCTGTCACATCTTCTTTCGTCCACGGGTGAACTTCATCAAAGTAGAGCCTCCAGCATTCCATACCTTTCTGCATGGCTTGTTGCATAGATTTCTCATCATCAAAGCTTATGATTGCCTGTGATCCCCCCAGGAAACGGAAAGCAGAGAAGCAAATGCCTAGCTGAATTAATCCATGTCTGATTTGTGCATAATCTACTCCCTGAGATATCTTGCCTATAAGACTATTTCTTAACCATAGAATTTCCTCATCTGTAGTGTTGAAAGAAATGAAGTTATGAGGACGTGGTGTGGCAGTATCAGACGCTTGATGCACTTGACTCCCTGATCTTACTGCCTCAAGATAGCTTCGGTTGTCTCTTACACGGATGGGGGCCTTGGCTTTGTTATTGAGCTTGGGTATTTGTTTCCCTGTTCCCATTATTTTCTGTTTCGCCACTTCATCTTTTCTTCTGTGCTTAGCCACATTAACTCTCAGCTTATAGGAATCAAACCATATGTCATTTAAGCATTCTAGCAGAGTTTTGTCTGACAGATTCGAGAGGATGGTGACGAAGCCAAAATGCTTTCCTGCTTGATTTGTTTTTCGAGAAACAAACAACTTAATAACTTTCCCCTGTTTTCTGAAACAGCCTTTAAGCTTATGGTAATCGACCCAACTTGGGAAGTTTTCAAAGTAACATTGTAGTTGAAAATCACGGTAGTTTGTTGAAGTCTGAGTGTTTAAGGTGATGGATGGTAGCTGAGGCTGGGGGTAATATGGCTTGTATGTAAGGTCAAGTTCATTTTTGTGTTTGTAAGAAGGAATTAAGTTTGTCTGGAACGGTGGCTGGGTTTTTTGAGAGAGAGCTTTCCCCTCCATGGCTGGGTTGAAAAGTTCTCTTTGTTGTTACTGTTATTGTATAGATTCTTACCTCTTGAACCGATCCCAAATCACAGCTTCAATCCCCACCCCAACCAATCTCCTCTTTCCCGTAGTCTTCCATCCTCAATTGGGAAAGGATCCAAATCAACAACCGGTCCGGGAGATTGTTTGTGCGATGATTTCTTCTTAATTGAGTTTCGATTATTCTCCTTTTTTCACAGATCTGTGTTTTTTTTCTTTTCCTCCTTTAGATTGGCTTCTTTCGAATCTGTCACTTTTTGTTGCCCGAGAGTTCATCCATGTAGCACATCTGGTTGTTGGGCATCGCCAGCGCTGATGGCGGCTGGATCTCGGTCCAGATCTGCTACACAAGTTCGAGTCTTTCTTTCTCTTTCAGATTTATCTCATTTTGGTTCTGTAGGGGCTGCCGTGTGGTGGCCACTGCTGGAGGAAGCTTCAGAGCTAAAGGAGATGAGGAGATCGGGGAAGATGGGTGTTGATGTGGCGGTAGACCCCTGCTTCTGGAGAAAGGAAATCGATGGTGATGCTGACCTCCTCTGCTGTCTGTGTTCTCTGCTCCACCGTTCGGTTTCTCTTCAGTGCTAAAGGAGATGAAGAGATCAGGGAAGATGGGTGTTGATGTGGCGGTAGACCCCTGCTTTTGGAGAAAGGAAATCGATGGTGATGCTGACCTCCTCTGCTGTCTGTGTTCTCTGCTCCACCGTTCGGTAAAAAAAAAAAAAAAAGAGTATACTTTGACAAGCTTTTTGTAATAGTTTTGCGTGTAGTAAGATATCATTAAATTTGTGAGAAAAGGGAAGGGACAAAACAAAAGGATCCCATATAAATATCCATATGGAAAAAGCCCTCGAACTAGAACCACATGTTCAGATCTTTGAGAGGGATAATATAAAACAAAAAAATCCACAATGCCTTTGGCCCATTTACCTATTTGCTGGCATTCAATCAACTTCAAGTGGAGCACAGCAAGGAGCAGAAGCTGTCTTCTGCTCATTTATTGAACAATTAACGAACTCCACAGCCAAATTTCCAAATGGCCGCACTTAATTCCTTCAATCATTTTAGAAATGAACCCAGTATCATAAATGGTTAGTTTAATCTTGTCTATGTAACGTGATTAGCAACAAGTGGGATAGTTATTAGAGTTTCTTATTCTCTTTATTAATGATAATTTGATGGATTTAACATGAGTTTTTTCATGCCCACATACCTAATTATCTCTTGCAGTATGTAATATTTAATAAATAAATATACAGCTACAAATATTGAAAGAATGGAGCAGCCCATTGAGCTGCAGTATCAAGCAGTTCAAATAAAAACGGACAAAGCTTCCCATAGTGGATGCAATTTCAATTGGTCTTTATTCTTTTTCTGCATTGATCCTTAAGATGTTTAGGGTTTTTTTTTTAATTATAATATCTTTTTTGGGTTGACCCGGTTTACCCGGGTCAACCCATCTGACCCGTGACCCGATCATTAGACCGGGTCGATCACCGGGTCGGATTTCAAAACTATGGTTTTGCGTGAAGTAAGATAATATCATTACATTTGTGAGAAAAGGGACAAAACAAATGGATCCCATATAAATATCCATATGGAAGAAAGCCCTCGAACTAGAACCACAGGTTCAGATCTTTGAGAGGGATAATATCAAAAAAAAAAATTCCACAATGCCTAAGGCCCATTTACCTATTTGCTAGCATTCAATCAACTTCAAGTGGAGCACAGAAAGGTGCAGAAGCTGTCTTCTGCTCATTTTTGAACAATTAACGAACTCATCTTCATCTTCTTTGTATCCTTATTATCAATCATCACCACCACTAATTTTTTCTACAAGGACTACAATAGCTTACCTTTCTTCAGTATCAGATCAAATGGATCTTTATGGGGCAGATTATTCTCAAGCACAATTCCTAGAGGCCTAAAAGCCTTCAACTGATCAGCAACAAAACCTGCAAAATCACCAGGAAGATTGGAAGACTAAGAGAAGTGCTACTGCAGAATAAGGTCCCTTTTTCCCTACCATTGTCTCTCAGACTCCATGTGAAACATGACCATGTGTATGCATATGTAACCCCCATCAATACAACTTATAAGTAATACCCTTGTCTTAAAGTCTTGTAAAATTGATTTGGTTTATCTGGACATTCAATTGCTTAAACTTTAAAGTTATATGTCCATTATTTCAGTTTTCTTTCATGCAGTCAAAACCAAATTACCGAGGTTTCCTCCCTGACTATTTTTGTTGAAGAATATTGCTAAAGTTGACATAGTAAATAGTTTGGCATTATGAAAGAGAACTTAGAAAACCAAAATTGGTTATATCTTTTGCTCAATTTTAATGTGCAAACTTGTGTCAACTACAAGGAAAGAATATGATCATTTTACTGTAGGTATTGTTACCAAATTCAAGGGACATTTGGGTCGTGGTACAGGGTTTGGGAATTACATTTGCACACATGTGAATTCACGATATTTAGGGGGTATTTAGTACACTGATTTGTGGTTAGTAGTAGGCCATTGATTATATTTTGATCATTATCTAGTTAAATTTACATGACTTTAGAAAAACTCTTCCTTAATTAGTTCTTTTTTTTTTTCTTAAAACAATAGGATATTCTTTTACTTTTGTTGGAATGATTCGGGCCTCTATTAAAATTTGAAAAATGAGTAAACAAGTTACAAGTAAATAAAATATAGGAGTAATGACACCAAAAAAAAATATTATATCACTGCCCTGGAAAGGATTAGGATTTTTTGTTGTTTTTATACACATCCTTGATCCTACTGTCTCTACAATTTCCCCATCCCCTTCAGTTCTCTTTCTTCTAATGTACAAAATTCAAAATAGACTTTTTATCTTCTCTAAGGGACTCCAACCCAGTGCTAGAAAAAAAGAAAAAAAAAATACTTCTCCTCTACTGCCTTCTCACTCCCATTTCCATGAATTTTAACAAATTTGAGAATAGAGAAGAGTTTTCTTAAGACAAGTAAATTTAATACTGTAATTGGTCAAAGTATAACAACTAATTGCCTACTACTAACCACAAATTACCATAATAACTACCCCCTACGTATGATAAAGGCACAGATCTGCAGATTACGTTCCTGAACCCTGTAACATCTCGTGAATCTGGTTGGTGGGTGTAACTGTATTTCCTTGAAGATCTTAACTCACTGCACATCATGAACCCTCTATATATCCATGCTTTTACATTTTCTACAAAAATAGACAGATTCAGGTTAGTTTCTCACATGTAAGATTTTCTATGAGAAATGGATCACCAAATCATACAATACTGATCTAGTATGTGATTCACTATGTTCTGGATCGTTCATTCTGAAACGAAAAATGTGAGTGATTTCATGAATTGGGTAGCACTGTGTAGAAGTTGCAGTGAGCATTTAGAAAACTACAGGGTACAACAGATTATTTGTGCCACAGAGTTTGTGGAAGGTTTAAGTGAATAGGATTCGTTGTGATGGGAGTAAAATGTTGTATATATGGTTGTTGTGAGTTCATTTTGATTTGTGAAAGATTTCATGCATAGTTGGTTCTTTGACTTGGAAAAATTTATCTAATGATTCCTGCAACAAAATATATTTCTAATTGGATTGCTAGTATCTGGCACCTTGTGTCTTTATATTTGTTTGTATTTTCAATTTTCTATGGCCTCAATTTTGTTGGTGGGAGAAACCACTGGTGGTGACTTTGAAACACTCAGAGGGGATAAAACACACTGTTTTATTACACAAAACCGAAGCTTACAATTACACAAAGCAAAAGCTTAATACAGGCCCTCTCTCTCTCTCTTTCTCTTTCAAAGTTGTGTCCTCAGCAAACAACACAGATCCAGTTTTGCCAAAGAAGTCAACTGGAGAGCAAAGAGGCTACTGGAGTTAGTACACACAGATGTGTGTGGCCCAATTACGCCTATGTCGACTGGACAAAATAGGTACTTCCTCACTTTTACTGATGATTTTAGTAGAAAGACGTGGACATACTTTCTGAAGAGGAAGTCAGAAGTATTCAATTGTTTTAAAGATTTTAAAGCAATTGTGGAGAAGCAAACTGGTTACACGATCAGAACCGTAAGATCTGATCAAGGTGGAGAATATACAGCAAATGACTTTGAAGCCTATTGTACACAACAAGGCATCAGACATCAGACGACGCCAGCTTATACACCACAGCTGAATGGTGTAGCGGAAAGGAAGAATCGCACGATTCTTGACATGGCCAGAAGTCTACTCAAAGCAAAGAAGTTGCCCAAGCAATACTGGGCTAAAGTTATATCATGTGCAGTGTATCTACTAAATCGCTGCCCAACCAGAAGTTTGCAAGGAGTCACTCCAGAAGAAGCATGGAGTGGTCACAAACCAAGTGTAACTCATCTACGAGTCTTTGGTTGTGTGGCACATGCAAAGATCCCAGATGCAAGAAGGAGAAAGCTCGATGATAAGAGCGAGAAATGCATCTTTGTCGGATATGGTGAAAGAAGGATGGGATACAGGCTGTATAATCCTATCACGAAGAAGGTGATTACAAGTAGAGATGTTATCTTTGAAGAAGATAAATCTTGGGCATGGAATGGTGATCAAGAAGCAGTCAAATGGATCAATCTTGATTTGATCCTTGAAGGTGAAGAAGTACCAACAGTACTTGTAGAAGAACCGATTGTGCCAGCAGCTGAACCACAAAGTCCAGTGTTTATACCAGCAGCTGAACCACAAAGTCCGGTACACAGATTCCATGTATTCAACAGAAGGAACACACCAGGAGCATCATCATCAACACCACCATCAGCATCCTCATCAGAAGGACCAAGAAGGATGCTGAATCTTGAAGAGTTGTACGATACCACTCAGGTCATGGAAGATACAACTCTGTTTTGTTTCTTTACAGATAGTGACCCATTAAACTTCAATGAAGCTGTCATAGAAGAGAAATGGATAGAAGCAATGGATGAAGAAATACATGCCATTGAGAAGAATGATACCTGGAAGCTGACTTATCTACCAGAAAACAAGAAAGCAATAGGTGTCAAATGGGTCTACAAGACGAAGAAGAACGCCAAAGGAGAAGTGCAAAGATACAAAGCCAGATTAGTGGCTAAAGGCTACAAACAAAGAGAAGGCATTGACTATGGAGAAGTATTTGCCCCAGTAGCCCGGCTAGAGACAATCAGACTGATGATCTCACTAGTTGCACAACATAGATGGAAGATCTATCAACTCAATGTGAAGTCAGCATTTCTGAATGGCTTCCTAGAAGAAGAGATCTATGTTGAACAACCACTTGGATACATTGATACTGAAAATGAAGGCAAAGTATACAAGTTGATGAAGGCTCTCTATGGTTTGAAGCAAGCTCCGCGTGCTTGGAATACAAGAATTGACAGGTATTTTCAAGATAATGGATTTGAAAAATGTCCATATGAACACGCAATGTATGTGAAGAAAGGAGCAGATGGCAGCATTTTATTTGTGTGCCTGTATGTTGATGATTTGATATTCACCGGCAACAACCCTACCATGTTTGACGACTTCAAACGAAGCATGGTACAGGAGTTTGAAATGACTGACATTGGTCTAATGTCACATTTTCTTGGCTTAGAAGTAACGCAGAAGGAAGAAGGGATTTTTGTATCCCAAAGCGGTTACGCCAAAGATATTCTTGAAAGGTTCAAGATGGAAAGCTGCAATCCGGTATCAACTCCAGTTGAGAATGGAGTGGAATTGAGGAAGAGTAAGGTTGGAAATGTTGATCCAACTTACTTCAAAAGCTTAGTAGGAAGCTTAAGGTACTTGACATGTACCAGACCGGATATACTCTACGGAGTCGGACTCGTCAGCAGATACATGGAGACACCAGACCAGTCTCATTTGAATGCAGCCAAGAGAATTCTTCGCTACATCAAAGGCAAAATGAATGAAGGTATGTTTTATACCTCAAGTAAAGACTTTAATCTTGTAGGCTACTCGGATAGTGATTGGGGTAGAGATTTGGATGAAAGGAAAAGCACAACAGGGTTTGTCTTTTTCATGGGAGACACATCTTTCACATGGTCATCCAAGAAGCAATCGATTGTCACGTTATCAAGTTGTGAAGCTGAATATGTAGCTGCCAACTCAGTCATATGCCACTCAATATGGTTAAGGAATATGCTGAAGTTTTTGGGATTTCCTCAAGAAAGTCCTACGGAGATTTATATTAACAATCGATCAGCAATCGCATTAGCAAAGAACTCAGTGTATCATGAAAGGAGCAAACATATTGATACACGACATCACTTTATCCGGGAACATGTGAAGAATGAAGAAGTCCAACTGATATCTTGCAACACAAATGATCAAGTTGCTGACATCTTCACAAAGCCATTGAAGGGAGAAGCATTCATCCGATTAAAGTTCATGCTTGGCATGACATCCCTCGATTGAGTTTAAGGGAGAGATTTGTAGAATATTAAACTCAATATATCCAGAAGGTCCTAGAAGGTCAAGGTTGGCAACCAGCCACCAGCCACCAGTCGCCGACCAGCCGCCAACCACCAGCCGCAGCCGCCAGCCGCCTCCACTGCCGCCAGCCGCCTTCACACTTGAAGGTTGAATTTTCGTATTTTGATTTGTGTATAAATAGAGTGCCCAGCCTCTGTTAAATTGTGTGGAGAGAATAGAGAGAAAAAAAAATTGTTGGAATATTGCCAATTATGTTGCCATTGTCAAAGAAGATGGCTGCTATTATCAAAGAAGATGGCTGCCATATGAGAGTCAAAGAGGGCTGCTGGTATAGCATTTGCAGCCCCTTGACATTGTCAAAGAAGGAGGCTACAATGGCGGGTTGTTGGCGGCAACCAACAACCATTGTCTAATGTCAAAGTTTGGTAAGTTTGGCAGCCACCATTGTTGACAAAGAAGTAAGAGAAGCTGTCATTGAAGCCTATAAATAGACACCAAGAGTGCAGCACAAAATGAGAGAGAGAGTCTTGTAGGAGAGCTACAAAAGAGAAGAAGAGAGAAAGAAAGAGAAGGGCTGCCACCAGCAGCCCTGCTGCCTTATGCAGCTGCTGCCCTATGCAGCAATGAGAGATGAGAGTTGAGTGAATGTGATCCTCCTCCATGTGTTGTATTCTTTCTCTATCTCTAAATAATATGGACTCTCTCCCGTGGATGTAGGCGATTTGCCGAACCACGTTAAATATTGTCTCAGTGTGCTTACCCCTCCTATGAGCAAAGATCAGTACATCACTGGTCCTGGATTCCGCACATCAAATTTTAGATGACTTTGGTAGGTGATATGTTGAGGTTTCTAGCCATTTTTTTTACAATATCAAGTGGAAGCGAACATCTGAAATGGTTACTACAGTTTCTCTGAGAGTCCAGTTATAGAGAATAAGGGAGTTTGTTCAAATTTTATTGATGTTATCTTTAACTGTTCATTAAGAGAATAAGGGAGTTTGTTCAAATTTTATTGATGTTATCTTTAACTGTTCATTAATTGTTGAAGGAATGGAGTGGGTTCCATATCTCAGACACTAGTTTTTAATTCCTCTACTTTTTTCCTTTTTTTTTTTATTTTCCAGTTCCTTTCCTTTTTCTTTTTTTTTCACTTCCTCCTGTTCTCTGTGTTTTCCTTCTCTTTTTTCCCCTTTCAAGGCCAGAGAATGCCATGCGATTGTAACAATTGGTTTGGTAACGACATGCAGAGGGATAGCAGCCGTGAAACGTGCCTATAATTGAAGCAATTTAGTACTTTTGTTGTTGAAACGTCTCCACTGCCTTTACTGCCGAAACAGTTGTCGAGGAAGAAGGCAATGAACAGTTGTCCAGGAAACGGCTCCGTTTATCAATTCAAATGGCTAATTTTTATTTGGTCCTTGGGGTTTCACAATTTTATAATCAAGCCCCTGGATAATTTGTAATTGGACCCCTGAATTTTAGCACCATTTACAGCACAATCCTTGTTCTTTCTGAACTATTTAATTCATTCCTCAATTGCTCTAAACTTGGATATCTTCTTCTCATTGCTATTATTTTTTGGTTTTTTATGAATTTTTTTTTTAATATGAGGATTAAAAATAAGTAACAACACACAGTTCCTAGAGGCCTAAAAGCCTTAAACTCAGCAACAAAACCTGCAAAATCACAAGGAAGATTGGAAGACTAAGAGAAGTGCTACTGCAGAATAAGGTCCCTTTTCCCCTACCATTGTCTCTCAGACTCCATGTGCTTGAACAGAGTGTAATGTGAAGGAAGCTTTATGATAAGGTAGGTGGATAAGATTCTTTAAATCAAGGTTTACAATACCGTTCTGAAATTCATTCCAAATCTTCGTTTGATACTAAATGTATTATCACATATAAATTATTTTTTATACATTTAAAGAAATTTAACTATATTTGTTGTTCATAATTTCTTAATTGTTTTTGTTCTATTTCTCTCTACTAATTAATATTGATTTGCTAATATAAAGCATGATTTTATAGTTAACATAAACTACAACATACATTAACTGTTACATTCTTTGACTCTTTTTCATAGAAGTAAAAAAAAAAAAAAGAACAGAAATCCAGTACTATGAATCTGCCACTTTATTGTTGCTCCAATATCAACTCTACTTGGTATCTCGTGAGGTAAAACCTTCATTGAAATTGTGCTGCAATAAAAAAAAAAACATAAAACTATAGTCATGAATACTTATAACTCTATAATCATTGAATTAGAAATGTTAGACTTATCAAATGAAATAGCAAAAGAAAAGATAGTCTCACACAAACTTTGCTAATAAAACCTGAAAATATGAAAAGCTTGCAAAACTTACTTGAATTTACCAAATGCATTTTTTAATTTCTTCTTGCACCATATGTGCGAGCATTCTTCTTTGTTCTTCCTCCCTTCAGATTCCATTGACGTTCAACCATCCTATGAAACCATGCAGGTCGTCTTGTTCTAAACACAATATAACCCATTGTGACTCCAAATACAAACCCACATCCATACCCCATTGCCACAGCTTTCCATCCAAACCCATCTTCAAGCAATGTTGAATCATCTCCTTCATTAAAGTTTGGTGGCAGTAATGGTGGTACCACGTCATTGTTGCATTCTGTTGGCATTGGGAATCCACATAAACCCAAGTTTCCTTGAAATGAGCTTGGACCAAACGTGTTGAACTGCTTCCCACCAGGTATGGGCCCCTCGAGTTTGTTTTGTGAAAGGTTTAAGACTTCAAGAAATGTTAGATCTGTCAACTGCACAGGAATCCTTCCCGTAAGCATATTCGAAGACATATCTAATGACTGTAGATTGGTTAAAAACCCTAATGATGATTGGATATGGCCTGTAAGGAAATTGTGAGAGAGGTTAAGTTGTTGAAGTCCTTTAAGCTTTCCAATTGGTTTTGGAATCTCACCGGTGAAACTGTTACTTGATAAATCAAGTATTCTTAGGATACTCTGGATTTTCACAAACTCAATTTCCAACCCTTTCCATGTCATTTTTATTGAATAGGTGTATCTACTGTAATTTCTTGCCCTCATGTAAATCATATCTTGATCGACATTCATCATTCCTTCAAGACTATTGAAAAACTCTTCTGGCAATGGTCCGCTCAAATTATTTTCAGAGACGTCAAGAATATGTAATTTGGAGAAGGAATTAAAAGTAGTTGGACCCTTCATAAAACCTTGGAGTTTATTGGATTTTAGAACAAGAATCTTTAGCTCCGGAAGCATTTCTAGGAAATAGGGGAATGTATCCTCAATCTTATTGTTACCAAGATTAAGAAACTCCAGCATTGTGCAGTTGACGATAGACAATGGTATTTTCCCTTCTAATTCATTGCCATTGAGGTTGAGATATTGCAAGTTACTTCCCTTTGAAAATGTTGATGGAATAGTGCCCCGGAGATTGTTCATGCCTAGATGCAAAACTGAGAGTTCGTTGCTGAAGTTTCCCAAACATTGTGGTGCAGAACCACTCAAGTTGTTGTTGGAAAGGTCCAGGACTAGAAGGAATTTTAACTTGCAAATTGAAGAAGGAACCTCCCATGTCAATTTACTGTTGGATGCAAGAATAAGAACTCCCAAGTTCTCTTGTTTGAAAATTGAACTTGGGATTGGACCATGCAAGGAGTTATTGCTCAAATCAAGGAATTGTAATGAATTGTGTTGGAATTCACTTATATTGCCTATGAATTGATTATTATGAAGGTCCAAAGTCCATAAAGAAGGGACAGCAAATAAAAAGGATGGTATCGTCCCATTGAGTGAGTTACCATATAAAAATAAATGCCGTAGATCTAGAATGGTACTTAGTTGAAAATGGATTGGGCCTTGGAGTTGATTGTTTGATAAATCTAAATATGTGAGTAGGGTTAGGTTAGCGAAAAAATCTGGAATCTGACCCTTCAAGTTATTGGAATGGAGTTGCAAGAAATCAAGCTGCACAAGGTTTTCAAATGAAAATGGGATCTGCCCACTAAAATTATTGAAACTGAGATCCAAGTAATGAAGTTGCAAAAGGTTTCCAAATGAAGATGGGAACTGACCACTAATATTGTTATTTGAGAGATCTAAATAAAAGAGCCGTGTAAGATTACCAAACAGAGATAGTTTTGACCCAACAATGTTACAATTACGAAGCATCATATACTGTAACGACTTTAAATTACTGATGAAGTCATTTTCTAGATAAAGTGAAATTCTTGTATGAGAAAGGTCCAACAACCAGAGGACATTACTCACATTGGAGGAAGGAAAAGAGCCAGTAAGGCCTTCGTTGTATAACAAAGAGAGTGATTCAAGGTTTGGGAGGAGAAAGATATTACCTGGGATTTGCCCTTGCAACCCGCAACCCGAAAGGGAAAGATATGACAAAGTAGAGGACAGATTCGTCAAGGAATTAGGTACAACCAAAGACATATTTACAGAATCCAAAGCGAGATCTCTTAGCTTTGTTAGGTTTTGAACAATCTTGTCAAAAGAAACTGGTTCTACACTTAGATAGTCGTTTCCAGAGAGAGAAAGTGAAACCAGCTTAGTGAGTTGCCCAAAATCATATGGAATTGAACCAGTAAAATTGTTTGATGTAAGATCCAAATACTGGAGGTGCTTAAGGTTTCTCATTGAGGATGGGAATTTTCCTTGCAGTCTACAATAGTAAAGGGAAAGAAATGACAAAGAAGAAGACAGATTCATCAAGGAACTGGGTACAACCAGTGACATGTCTGCTGAACTCAAATCGAGCTCTCTAAGCTTGGTTAGGTTTCGAACAAGCTTGTCAAAAGAAATTGGTCCTACACTTAGATCGTAGTTTTCAGAGAGATCAAGAGAAATCAATTTGGAGAGACGGGAGACTTCTAATGGAACTTGGCCTGCGAAATTGGAAAAACTTAGATTAAGATGTGTCAGATTGTAAAACTGGCCAAACCGAGAAGAAATATGGGAGGAGTTGAAATCATTGAAAGAGAGATCGAGTTCCTGAAGATGATGAAGAGAGAAGAGAGAATTATTGGAATGGAGGGTGCCATAAAGCATGCTGCAAGAGAGGTTCAGTCCAGTGACTTGCCCAGTTTTCCTATCACAAGTGACCCCACCCCACAAGCAGCAATCTGTACCGTCTTTCCATGACTCTGATTTTGGAAAGGGATATTGACAATTGTACTCCGAAGAAGCAGAACTATTAATGGAAAAGGATTGTTTCAATTGAAGGAGAGAAAGACTTTGGTGATGAGCACACAAATGAGAAGAAGAAGAAGAGGAGTGATTTGAGGAGAATGATGATGAAATTGTTGTATGAAAATGGAAGAGAAACAAAATGGAACAGAGAAATTGAGTGAGGGATAATGAAAACTTCATGGTGGCTTTTCAGGATTCAAAGTGTATTTGGAATGCTGAACGATTGGGGAGAAATGAGAAATAAAGAAAGGCACCGTTAGTAGTATTTATAGACAAACCAATCTTAGATTCTTCTGTTCATTCAGTTTCTGTAATTAAAAAAAAAAAAAAAAAAACCTTGAGTCCTAACAACTTGGTCTGTCCTTTTTCTTGACCCCAAAGTCATTTTATATATATATAAAAAATTGTGTAAGAAATGAAATTTCTTGAGCACTAACAACTTAGTGCAGAGATGTTTTTCTATACTGTATTTAGCAATGAAATTTCAGCGAAGCTTGCCTTGACCATCAACAAGGAAAACGATATATTGTATATGAAACTGAATTCAATTGCAAATATTTCCATACAAAGTAGGTCCCTTAGTTGACTGAACCATGACCGGAAAACAATTTGAAGTTAATTTTTTTTTTAAGAATTTTCAGAAACATGGCTGGACCAAATCTAAATAAGAGTGAGGGTTGAAAATGCGGCAATATTAATTTATGGAAAACATTGATATACTGATAAATCGAGTGAGAATAATACCTGTTTCAGGATTTAAAAAGTAAAAATGATGAAAAACTGCAAACTGTATTCCCATCACTATTTACCGAGTAAGGTTCCGATCAACTTTCCTTCTTGACTTGAAATTGTGCAAAATCATGCCCCCACCAAGGACAATTATTCCTTGGAAACAAAGGAATGGAGCAAAGCAAAGGCAAAGTAATAATTACGCAAAGCAATGGAGCTCTAATTAATGCCTTTGCACTTATATCCTTTTACATGACCCAAAAGTCTTCATTGATGAGACGAAGTATAGGAACACGACAGTATTTGATTTCCTGACTGTTGAGCCCTAAATGGAATCAAGGGAGCATAATTAATGCATTAAACATTAAAACGATATATTGTATATGAAACTGAATTCAATTGTAAATATTTCCACACAAAGTAGGTCCCTTAGTTGACTGAACCATTACCGGAAAACAGAGCAGCGTGGTAAGACTGTCAAAGATTGGAGTTTCGAGGTTCTTGCCCTCGAGATTACCAAGTTAGTGTAGGCCTAAAAGATCTTTCTTTTTCAGCATCAACAAGGGAAAACCAATCTTCATCTGCTCTGTCCTTTTCCTCCTTGACCTCCAAGTCTTCGCAACCATACAATTATTCAATATGGAACTGCAGGTTGAATTATTGATCAATTGCAAATATTTCCATACAATCAGATCCCTTTGTTGACTATGCAAGAATGTGGAAACACGGCAATTTTAATTTCCAAAATTGTCATTTTTCCAGCAAGTCTACGTACGTGCGCGCACTTTGTGCTCTAATTATAACAACTGTTCTTGGAGACTTCTACCCCTCTATGCCTGGTTTTTCTTTGTTTCATTGCATCTTTGAAGTTTGGTTTTCCTTACAATTTGTTTTTTACGTAATGTCATGTAACCTCCATCAAAATATAGAAAATCTAAAGTTTGGTATTGACGGTTCAATCATAAAATGGGCTAAATCCACTCACTTGACAAGTGTTGATCATAATGCAAATAATAATTAATTAAGTCATAAATACAATTAAAATTATAGAGATTAAATGTATAGTTTGCAAAACTACGCACTACGTCGAACCATGATTGAACCATAATGCTATACTGATTAATTGAGTGAGAATAATACTTCTTTCAGGATTTAAAAATTAAAACAAAAAAGCAAAATCATGCCGCATAAGTGCGTGTTTGGGAGTGTGGTTGTGGTTGCTTTCCAAAGTGTTTTTCACTCAGAAAAGTATACCAATAATTTTTATTTTTTTTAAATATTATTTTTGAGATAAGCATATCAAAATGATTTAAAAACATCAAAAACATATTAATTCAAAGCAAAAAAAAAAATTTAATTTTTTCAAAAACGTTTTTGAAAAGCACTTCCAAACAGCCTAAAGGACAACAAGGCAAAGTAATAATAACGCCAAGCACTAATGACTTTGCACGACCGAAAAAAGAGTACTGAGTTTTGGAAATTAACATTATTGTTAATTATAATATGAATTATATAAAAATTATAATTTATGTTGTTATCTATTTTTTTGGTCGTCAAGTAATTACTTGATGAATTTGATAATTTAAAAATATAAATTAAAAAATATTATGATAATAAATAAACTTACAAAAAAATAAATAAATAAATAAAAGATTAAAAAAAAATTGACCCAAACCCATTTGGGTTGGCATGCCAAATTTGTAACTTGGTCGAGTTACTAAGGTAACTTTGTCGAAACCAAACTAAATAAAACTATGAAACTCAAATATCAAACAACGAATTGTTGAAAAGAAAAACTGAAAAATAAATAAATAAGCCAAAACAAATTCGAGTCAAACTGGTTAACTCAATAATCCTGTGATCATGGACATAAAGATTGAGATAACCCTATAAAAAAAAAAAAAAAAAACCAATTTTCAATCAATCACATACTGCAGGATATAATTGGAAAAAAAATTATTTAAGAAAATAAAATGTTGAAAGATCTTACTTGATAACGAAGTAAATATTAAATGAAAATGTGATAACCCTATGGAAACAAAAATGAAAAAAAAAGTTTGAAGCTCAATTTATAGCAAATAAAATGCTGAAAGACCAAATTAAAGAAACAATATAATTCAAAAAAGTTAAAAATAAAAAATAAAAAAACTGACCTAAGCCCATCCTGGTCGACATGCAAAATCTGAAAATTGGTTGTGATACCAAAGTAACATAGTTAAAAATAAATTGAATAAAACTATGAAGCTCAATTATAAAATAACTTAATGTTAAAGGATGTAATTGAAAAAAAAATTAATTTTTTTTAAACTCTAATCAACCCGGATTAACCTACTAACTCTACTACCATGGACATAGAATTGAGATAATTCAATAGGAAAAAAAAAAGTAAAAACAAACATGCAAAGATCAATTCATAATAAATACTCAGTTGTACAACAAGATTAAGGGCTTGTTTGTTTTTGTGTTTCAAAAAAGCTTTTGAAAAAAATTGAAAAAATTTTATTTCTTTATTAACTTCAAATTAATATGTTTTTAGTGTTTTCAATGTCAAAAATAATTTTAAAAAAATAAAAAAAATCATTGACATATATTTTGGCACGAAAAGTTATTTGAAAAACAATTGCAACCATACAATACAACAAGATTAAGTAATCAATAAATTCATTCAGCGAATATTTCCACACGAGGAGAAGTCCCTTAAAAGTTAATTCACTAACACAAGTGCTGATAAATAAGGTAGTTAATTGTGAAATATTTATAGTAAGAAAAAGAAAAAATAAAAATGGTGACAGCTTAATTTGAATGTTCAGAGATGTTTTTCCAAATTGTATTTAGCAATGAGATTTATGCGAAGATTGCTTTGCCCACTAAAATATAATTTCCAAGAAATTCAAAGCCACAAAATCTCTTAATAATTTACGGTCGTAGTTTACTCACAGCTTAAGCAAGGAGCATGCAGAGTTAAAGAGTGATCCTCACCTTCTTATGTCCACTTCAATCCAGTCTACAGTCAACACGTTCTGGCAATAGCTTTATTGAACAGAGGAATAATTACGCCAAGCAATGGAGCACTAATGACTTTGCACACACATATATATTGTTTTTCACGAACCAAAAAGTCTTTTTTAATTATCCAAAAGTTCCTATCAACTTTTCCTGTGTAGTTGGTTGGTAATGTGAATGATCAGTGTATTTTCCTTAAATATTTTTTTATTATAAATATATTAAAATGATATTATTTTTTTATATTAACACATCACAATTATTGTTGTAACCCATTTTTGGGTCCCCATGAAAAAATAAAATAAATAGCCAAAAGAGTTTAGAAAAAATAACAGAAGGCAGAAGCGCTCAGGAAACAGTCAGAAAATTGGTCAAGAAATTCAAAAGTACAAGGATTCAATTTTTGACAGTATATTCTTGAAAGATGAAAGCCCTATTGAGAAGGAAAATTTTAATTTTGAGGAGAAAAGCCCAAATTTGGATGTTTATGGACTTAATTGGATTTTTATGGACTTAATTGGATTTTTTGGGACTTAATTGGATTTTTATTTGAATTTATGAAGGATTTGATTGCAAGAAAAATTAATTTTTAAGTCAATTTGGGCTTTAATTTGAAGAAATTTAAGTTCTGGGGCCAAAATATATTTTTTAGGAATTTATTGGGTCAAATCAGGGGCTCAATTGCATAAAAATTGAAGTTTAAGGGCCAATTAGGGATTTAATTAAGAAAATCCGAAACCAGGGACCAAATTGGAAGAGGCGCGTAAATGGAGGGGCTGCTATTTTCTCGGTTCAGGGGCCTAATTGAAGAAATTGAAAGTTTATTAATCAATTGAGGGCTAAATTGCATAAATCAGATGCCAAGGACCAAAATGAAAAAGGCGGCCAACAAGAGGGGCAGGGACCGATTTGGAGGACTGATTTGAAGTTTGGCCATTTAAATGAAACGGCGCGTTTTATTCAAAACGACGCCGTTTCATATACAAAAAAAAAAAAAAAAAAAAAGGAAAGCAGAACGGTGTCGTTTTGAACGACACTGTTCATCGTCTCCTTCCCCCCCGTTTGTAACAGAACAGAAACGAAAAAAAAAAAAGGAAAAGTTTCAAAACTTCCCGCCTCTCTCTCCTCGTCCCCACCACCACCACCGAAAGCAAGAGTGGCCGACCAGCCGTTGCGTGATTGAAGGCGCACTAACCGTTTCCTTTTTGCTTATAAATAGAGAGAGGCCGAGAGGAGAGAGAGGGGACCGAAGAGAGAGAAGAGAAAAAAAGAGAGAGGGACGAGACCGAAGAGAGAGATAGAACCAGTGAGATAGAGGGGAAGAGAAAAGAATAAAACGAAAAACAAAAAGAAAAGAAAACAGAAAACAAAGAGAAAGGAAGGAAAGGAAGAGGGGAAGAGGAAGGAAATCTGTTCTCTCCGCCGCAGCAACACCACAGCTCCGCCGTCTTCGAGGCCACGACACCGCAGCTCCACCAACGGTCGCCTCCACGCCAGGTGCACATCCCCTCCCCCTTTGCACTTTTTTCTTTTGTTTTCGCCTGGCCTCCTGCATGTTGCATGCAGGAGGCGGGGGGGGGGGGAGAAAAATAATTCTCCCCCCCCCCCGCTGGGTTTTAAGGCGCTGGGCCAGCCCAATGCTGGCCCAGCCTTGTAAGTCTGGGCCGGTCTTGGCCCAGACTGTAGAAGTTACGGGCCGAGACCGGCCCACGTTAGTTACGGGCCGAGACTGGCCCACGTTAGTTACGGGCCGAGACCGGCCCACATTAGTTACGGGCCGAGACCGGCCCGCCCCCTTTTATTATTATTATTATTATTTTTTTTGGGCTGAGCCTGGCCCATTTATTTGGGCCGGCCCAGCCCTATAATATATTATATATTATTATAATATATATATATATATATATATATGTATATATGTTATATATATATATATAATATATTTCTATAAAAAAATATAAAAAAAAAATCTTTAAAAATATTGTGATTTTTTCTGCATATTTTTTTGTCAAAAAATGTTTTAATTCTGGTTTGTATTTTTATACTGTAAAGATACAAAACCAGTGTTATAAATACCCGGTTTTCGTCAAAACATCAAAGATTTTCAGAATAAAAAATGTTTTTGCTTTCAAAAAATTCTAAAAAATCCCTAAAAATGTTGTTGATTTTTCTGCATATTTTTATCAAAATAGTTTAATTTTTGTTTGTATTTTTATACCGTAGATATAAAACCAGTGTTATAAATACCCGGTTTTCGTCAAAATATCAAAGATTTTCAGAATAAAAAATGTTTTTGCTTTCAAAAAAAATTTCTAAAAATTCCCTAAAAATGTTATTGATTTTTCTGCATATTTTTATCAAAGCGGATTAATATTGGGTTGTATTTTTATACCGTAAGGATACAAGCTCAGTATTAAAATACCCGATTTTCGTCAAAGCATAAAAAATATAATATTTTCCAAAAATTGTTTTTGTTTTAAAATACGGCCTAGTCTCTCCAATATATATACATAAATATTATAACATCATATTTTCACAGAACAAAGAAAATTTTCAAAACAATATATGTATTAACATGCATTTTGGCTTTAATAACCAGTTTATTCAAGCCATGAGAACTAGGCCAATATTTCAAAAATTCTAACAAAATATTTTTGTTTTCTTTTAATATTTGGGATTACGAATTTATACGTAAAACGTATTCCTAAATATTATTAATAAAATTTTGGTATGGACGTTAGAACGTTTAGGTTTTTTTTACCCGATAAGATAAAGACCTCCTTACTGAGGAGGATTTTTCTTGAACCATAGACAGACCAACAACTAGGAAAACACAATAACACTTTAATTTTTATCAGACAATAAAACAATGCAGCTTACCTTAGGTAAGGCGTATTTGGGGTGCTAATACCTTCCCTTTACGCAACCAGTCTCCGTACCCGATCTCTGAGACCAGTTAGGTTCCTAGTGACCAAAATACTAGGTGGCGACTCCAAAGAATCAAATAAAAATAAATAAAAAATTTTCGCCAGTCGGACCCGCGATATGTGGATTTTTTGTGGTGCGACAGAATGGCGACTCCACTGGGGACCTTGTAGATTAAGCTTTGTTTTTGTCTGATTTGTTGGTTTTTTGTGTGTTTATTGTTAATATGCCCTTCCTTTTATTTGCGTATTTATTTTTTTTACGCATATTATTCATGCATTGTATGTAATTGTTTCATGCATCACTTGCCTTAATTTTGAAAAGCACACACAAACTTTAAGTTAAGTGGGGAATTAGCGATTTACCCTAAGACTATTGGTCAGGGTTTAAATGCGTGAAACACCCAACTCATATCTGAGTGCCTGCTTGGTAATGGTGGGCACACGTGTCTTAACTGTTCCTTGCAACGCCCCCATACTTCTTTACGAAGAATGTCACTGGGCAGATATGAGACCGTTCGAGACCAGATAGAAAAAACTACCCTCTCTCACTTAATAAATAGAGCTTGTCTTTAGGTTATGAATCTTATTTTCATTTGCATCACGATTAATTGTTAATTTCATCAACTCAGGTTTTGAGCTGAAATCATGACTAAGTACCTCTCTTTCCAAGAATATGGGCAATAGTCTGAGTTGGCTCAGATCGCCGAAGGAAAATGTCCAAGAATCGATGCTAGTGGGTTACCATGCATTACCAAGGTAAATCACATGGTAAACGATTTAGGAAAGTTATTGCCTATCATGGAATATGTTGACGAGACCCTGTTTGAAAGGCGATATGGGAGGATTGCACATATAATGAAGTTGCCTGTACAAGCAGCGGCGATCAAAGCCCTTCTGAATTTTTGGGATCCCAGTTATCGTTGCTTTACCTTTGGAAACATCGATATGACACCCACCTTGGAAGAATATGAGAGAATCCTGGATTTTCCAAATGACAACTGCCGAATCTATCGCCGTCGCAGATTTGAAGATACAGCTTCAGAAGTAGTCAGTTTATTAGGCTTAGGAAAGATCAGCCAGTGTAGAGTTGCTAAAGGGGGTTTTAAATGGAAGATCATTGAAGCTCGAATGAAGAAAAACGCCGAAGAAGGCAAGTTGGGAGACGAACGATATAGGTTGGTGGCCTTCGCCATTTTTGGGCTAGTGTTGTTCCCTTCTGAAATTGGGGTCATCAGTTTAGAAGCAGCAAGTGTCTTCATCGAATATGAGCATGACCGGATCAATCCTTCCTCAGCCATCTTGGGGGAAACCATGTTATCTCTTAATCACTGCCGAACACATGGAAAAGGAGCTATGAGGTGCTGCGTCCCTATGTTGTACTTATGGATAATCAGTCATATCGAAGCACCAAGAGACATCTTTAACAACTTTTGGTGGTTTGACTTGCGACCGTTAAAGATTACCATAGATGAGACTTGGAAGAATTGGGATGAGAAGGCATGGAGGGATAAGTATGCAGCATTGCCAAGTAGCAACTTTAAATGGAAAGCACCGTGGATGAACAACGCTATTTGCACAATGAGCTGCGGAAGCAAGATATGGGTTCCTTTAATTGGTGTAACTGGTTACATCAGTTATGCGCCCGCCCTCGTAACAAGGCAGTTAGGCGGAATGCAATATACGCCAAGAACCTTGGGTTTAGCTGATTTCATTGGTGTATTCAAGCACCAACCGTTCATCAAAGAAATGGAGCTTATCCGACAGGATTGGGAAAGGCCCGTGAAGGTGAAAAGAGAAGAAGGAAGCAGTTTTGAAACCTCATTCAGCCATAATTATACAGTTTGGAGGAATGAGGATTTTTCTGAAGTAAAGGGTCTCTCTACACAAGAACAGTCAGATGCAGCGATAGAAACACAGAAAAGGAAAAGAAAGGATGACGAAGAAGATCTAAGAAAGCAGCTAGATCAGTGTGTAATAGAACTCAGCAAAAGTAAGGGGCGACAACAATTGTTAGAGAACCAGCTAGAGGAGGAAAATACGATGAGGGTTTTCTTGAATCAGCGGTTAGAAAAACAAGAGAAGCAGCTAATGTCTCTAAAGGAATGGCAGAAAAGGGCTGAGGTAGCTGAAGACATAACAACGGGGGTCCAGGCTGAGTTAAGGAATCGAATAGCCGATTATGATGAGTTGGTCAAGAAGAATGGGATAGTAGAAAAAGAATTGGCTAAGGTTAAGAGGGCAACAAAAGGCGTGAATGATGATAAGGAGACGATAGATTCTTTGAAGAAAGGAAGGAAACTTCTTTTAAAGAAAATAGAAGTTGAGAAGGAGAAGAATCGTCTAGCCAACCTCGACATAGAAGAAGAAAGGAAGGTTAGAGCTCAATACATGGTGCAGATAGAGGAAGAAAGAAATGCGAGAATGGCCGCTGAGTCTGACATGAGAGATTACCAAAAGAGAGCTGAGTCTTCAAAAGGAAGGATGAGGGCTTTACAAGCGGAGAGCGAGGTACGAGAAGAAGAGTTAAGGGAGTTGAGAAGCCACTACTGCGAGATGGAAGAAAATATGAGTAAGGCTAAGCAAGAGCGTCAAGAATGCCAAGACTACATGGACAGCTTTGCAGTTCAGATCAATTCCAAAATAGCGGAGCTGGATATCGCCAAGGAAGAGCTACAAAGGACAAGAGATAAGTTGGCACAATCAGAGGGTATGGTGCGAGTATTGGAAAGAAGCAACGAAGCTTTAGGAGCCAGCAACGAAGCAATAATCGAAGATAACACTGTATTCCATGCCAAAATAAGACACATGGAAAAACAGGTTGAGCAAGTAGCCCGTTACGCAGAAAGGTTGCAACAACAAGCCACCCAAGTTGGAAATGATGCTTCAAAGTATCGAGAATACATGGGGGCCATGGCCGGTTTTATTGGGGATTTAGCTAATAGAGGAAATGCTTTTTAGAGGTAGCAATGTATAGGACTCTCTTTCCCATTATTTGTTTTGTATGAGCAATTTTTGTTATTTATAAGAAGTCCATGACGTATTTCCTTTCTTGATGAGTTTGGTAAGCCACTATGATAAGAACTTGGCAAACCCTCCTTTATGGTAATCAGGTCAACTCAGAAATCTTGCTTAAAGGTTACGAAAGTCATGAATCAGCTCGTAGAATATGCATATATACACATTTCATATGCATCACATTCTCATCACGTTTTTGTTTTTAATTTATCATACGCATTCCAGATCGTGAAACATAGGTCCCCCTTCCAAAGTCCACTACACTCGGCAAAGAGCAAGAATGGAAAACGAAGGAAGGTCACAACCGGAATCTCAGTACCAAAGAGAACTAGAAGGAGTTTGGAATGATGTGGCGCACCTAACCAGTATGTTAGAGCAATTATTAAGAGCCAGAGATGGAGCGGGAACATCTACTCAACCTAATGAAGCACCAGCAGCATCTCAAATTCCTGTCGCACCTATAAATATAGGGGCAAACACACCAACTAAGCAGAGTCCTGCTCGGCCCATCCAAATCCCTATTACAATGGATTTAACAAACGAAGATCCACATGACTTTAAATTCTCTAATCATGAAGGAGATGATAAGTGGACTGCCCTAGAAGAGAGGCTAAGGGCAATTGAAGGAAATGATTTGTTTGACCCAATTAGGGCCGCTGAGGTATGTTTAGTACCTAATATTGTCATTCCAAAGAAGTTTAGAGTGCCGGAGTTTGTTAAGTATACTGGGATGGAATGCCCGAAGACCCATCTCCGCTCATACTATAACAAAATGGCAGAGGTTATCCACGACAACAAAATGTTAATATACTTCTTCCAGGATAGTCTGACTGGATCGGCCCTCAGTTGGTATATGAGGTTAGACAATATTAGGATCAGGAAGTGGACAGACTTGGCGGACGCTTTCTTGAAGCAATACAAGTTTAACCTAGAGATTGCTCCTGATAGGACCAGTCTGATCAGCATGGAGAAAGGAAGTCAAGAGTCCGTGAGGGCTTATGCTCAAAGGTGGCGAGACCAAGCTATCAATGTGCAACCTCCGCTGATAGAGACAGAAATGGTGACTTTGTTTGCCAATACTTTCAAGGCTCCATACTATGAACACCTTATGGGTAGTTCAGCACAACATTTCTATGATGTCGTGCGGATCGCCGAGAGGATTGAACAAGGGATCCGAAGCGGAAGAATAGCAGAACCTCTAGAGAAGAGAGGTTTCATTGGAAGGAAGAAAGAAATTGAGGTGAACAACCTAGAAAGAAGAAGCAAAAACTACCAAATACCTACCCCCCAAGTCACTAGTATTGACTTTTCCAAACCCCCCACTCCAAACCAACCCAATCAAATAAAATTCCCTGCAAATAACCACAACAATTACCAAAGGAGAGATAAGCAACCGTCAGAAGAACAACTACCTCCTCTACCCATAACCTTAAAAGAGTTGTATGCCAAGCTGTTGAGTATTGGGCAGATAGCTCCCCTACCCATACCACCTATGCAACCACCTTTCCCTGCCTGGTACAACCCCGAGGTAACTTGTGAATACCATGCTGGTCACGCAGGCCATAGCATTGAGTCTTGCTTCGCTTTTAAAAGAAAGGTGTTGCAACTAATCAAAGTGGGATGGGTCACTTTTGAGGATTCGCCAAATCAGAATTCCAACCCTTTACCTAAGCATGTTGATGGTAGGGGACGAGTAAATACCATGGAGATTGGTAGCAAAAAGAGGGTGTTGAAAGTGACCATGGCCAAGCTATACTTGATGTTGGTACAGTCTGGACAGTTGGAAGAAACGACTGAGTACTGCACAAGGGAAAGTAACTTTTGCCCTTTCCATAAAAAGGAAGGGCATCACATTGATAAATGCATTGAATTTCATCAAAAAGTTGCAAAAATGCTAACTCTAGGAGAGTTGAGGATTGAGGACGTAAGTGACAATGAAGAGGTAGGAATGATAGAGAAATGTAGAATCCAATCAACAGCTAATGGTCGCTCAAAACTGGTATTAACTAGGCCCTCCTATGCAAGCAAAGTAAACTATGGAGCGATGCCTGGAGATTATGGTTATACCTCGAATGTTGAAGCTCCTTTGCTGCTGTTCCGAACGGAGATAAGTGGGCTAACTCGGAGTGGTCGTTGTTACACACCTGAAGAGCTAGAAAGACAAAGAAAGGCTAAAGGCAAGGAGGTGCTGGACCTCGATAAAGAGTTTGAGGTGAATAAACCTGTGACCGAGGAAGAAACAAATGAGTTCTTGAAACTGATGAAGCATAGTGAGTACAGTATAGTAGATCAGTTGAAGAAAACCCCTGCTAAGATCTCCATCATGTCTTTAATACTCAACTCGGAGCCACATCATAATGCTTTGCAAAAAGTATTGAATGAGGCCTATGTGCCCCAAGATATCGAGCAAAAGACTATGGAACATTTAGTAGGGAGGATTCATGCTGCCAATTACTTGTATTTCACGGAAGATGAACTCGATGCTGAAGGAACTGGACATAACAAGCCCTTGTATGTCACGGTCCGATGCAAGGATTGCCTCGTCGGCAAGGTTCTCATTGATAATGGCTCGGCCCTGAATGTGTTACCAAGGCATGTGCTAGATGAAATGCCGATAGATCCCTCACATATGCAACCCAGTGTGATAACGGCGAGAGCGTATGATGGCTCATCAAGGCCAGTTGTAGGGTCAATTGATGTGGAACTAGCTGTGGGTCCACAAGTCTTTCTAGTAACCCTTCAAGTAATGGATATCCACCCTTCCTATAGCATGTTGTTAGGGAGGCCATGGATACATTCTGCGGGAGCTGTCACCTCTTCGCTACATCAATGTTTAAAGTACATTGCCAACGGTGTCCTGGTTACTGTTAAGGCTGAGGAGACTATATCGATGGTAAGAAATGTGGCGGTTCCATTCATTGAAGCAGAAGATTGTAGGGACGGAAACCTTCATGCATTTGAGATTGTGAATACCGAGTGGGTGCCCGAGAACACTGTGTTGAGGAAGCCAGAAATCTCTGAAGCCACTAAAATGGCCGCTAAAATCTGTTTGAAAAACAAGATTCCTTTCCCATACGATATGGGGCAAAGAAGGCCGGAATGGAGGGGTATAATCAAATTGAAAGCTGCAGAACAGAGGTTTGGGCTTGGATATAAGCCCAAGAAAGAGGATTACAAACGAGCTGCTGGTGCAAGAAGGGAGAAGAGAATGGCTAGGATGGAAGGAAGGAAGCCTGTAGAAGAAAACTTAACCATCCCTCCAATCAGGTTTTCATTTCCAAAGGCCGCATATGTGATACAACCTGATGGGGGACATGGAGACCTCTTTCAAAATCTTTCTTCAATGAACATAAACACTCTGGAGGAAAATCAAGTCAAGGACATTGCGGAGAAAATCGAGTCCGAAAGGAGGATTGAAGAGATGCCACAATTGACCATCCACACTTTGGAAGAAGTCACCGTCAAGACTTTTGTCCGGAAGCTAGCCGAAGGGGAAAAGTTCCAGAATTGGGAGACCCAAGAAGCTCCATTGGTTTTTAAAATGTAATCAACAATGATGGTTGGATTATATTTTTATCTATGTTGTTTGCCTTTCTTTTCTGTTCTGTTTTTTTTATTCATTGACAATCGAGGCTCAAGATGTCAATGGGATTTTATTTTTGTTGTGAGCCAATCTTTTATTTTCAATGAGATCATGCATTTTCAAAATTCATCTTGATGTCTTACTATGCATTTACACATCACTTTCCGCTTTCAGGAACTCTGAAAGCGGATCCTCCACAACAACACCTGCATTTCACATTGAGAATGAATGGCCAAAATTTAAAGAATACATAGTGGCTGTAGAAGATGAGGAATGGGAGGAGGAAAACATATGGGAATTCACAAAATTAATAGAACAACACGAACAGGCTTGGAGGCCCGCTAAGGAGGAACTTGAAACCATAAATGTGGGCAATGGAGAAATCAAGCGAGAGCTGAAGATAGGGACTTTGATCACCCCCGAAGCAAAGGAAGAGTTGATTGCACTACTCAAGGATTATGTGGATGTCTTTGCTTGGTCCTACGAAGATATGCCTGGTCTGGATACGGACATTGTAGTGCATAGAATACCACTGATGGAAGGATGCAAGCCGATTAAGCAGAAGTTAAGGAGAACTCATCCGGAAGTCTTAATCAAAGTAAAGGCGGAAATTGAAAAACAATGGGATGCTGGTTTTTTGGAAGTAGTGAAGTATCCACAATGGGTGTCAAACATAGTGGTGGTACCCAAAAAGGAAGGTAAAATCTGAGTTTGCGTGGACTTTAGGAACTTAAACCGGGCTAGCCCTAAAGATAACTTCCCTTTACCACACATAGATATGTTAGTTGATAATGCAGCACGTAGTTCCACATATTCCTTCATGGATGGGTTTTCAGGCTACAATCAGATAAGAATGGCGCCAGAGGATAGGGAGAAGACAACCTTTATAACACCATGGGGAACCTTTTGCTACAAAGTCATGCCATTTGGTTTAAAGAATGCCGGGGCCACTTACCAAAGGGCTATGGTGACTTTGTTTCACGACATGATGCACAAAGAGATTGAAGTATACGTGGATGACATGGTTGCTAAATCTAAAGAGGGAGAGAATCATGTCCAAGTATTGAAGAAATTATTTGAAAGATTAAGGAAATATAAGTTGAGGCTTAACCCAGCGAAGTGTTCATTCGGGGTGAAATCCGGTAAGCTGTTGGGATTTGTGGTGAGTGACAAAGGGATAGAAGTGGATCCTGAAAAAGTAAAAGCTATTCAATCTATGCCCCCCCCAAGACTGAGAAGGAGGTGAGAGAGTTCTTAGGAAGGTTGAATTACATCGCTCGGTTTATATCTCATTTAACCGCGACTTGTGACCCGATCTTTCGTTTGTTGAGGAAGAAGAACCCTGGAATATGGAATGAAGAGTGTGATAAAGCTTTTGAGAAAATCAAGCAGTACTTGCTAAATCCACCTCTGCTTGTTCCTCCCGTACCAGAAAGGCCATTGATTTTATACCTAACAGTAACCGGAACAGCAATGGGATGTGTGCTTGGGCAACATGATGAAACCGGAAGGAAGGAAAGGGCAATTTATTACCTAAGCAAGAAGTTCACGGAATATGAGTCTAGGTATACTGTGATTGAGAAGCTGTGCTGCGCACTAGCATGGGCTACAAAGAGATTACGTCAGTATATGTTGTATCACACTACATGGTTAATTTCCAAGTTAGACCCGTTAAGGTACATTTGTGAAAAGCCTTATCTATCTAGCCGAATTGCAAGATGGCAAGTTCTTTTGGCTGAATATGACATAGTATATATGACAAGGAAAGCCGTGAAAGGGAGTGTTATTGACCGATCACCTGGCTGACCATGCTATGGAAGATTATGAGCCGTTAAACTTTGACTTTCCCGATGAAGATGTGTTTGCAATCGAAGAAGAGAAGTCAGATTGGTGGGTTATGTACTTTGATGGTGCTGTAAATGTATGTGGTAACGGAGCGGGGGCAGTGATAATCTCTCCTGATAAGAAGCAGTATCCGGTTTCAGTTAAGCTGCAGTTCGGGTGCACCAACAACACGGCTGAGTATGAAGCTTGCATTCTTGGTTTAGAGGCTGCATTAGAGATGAACATCAAAAAGATAGATGTGTATGGAGACTCAATGTTGATCATTTGCCAAGTAAAAGGAGAATGGCAAACCAAAGAAGAGAAGTTAAGGCCTTACCAAGAATACCTGTCTCAGCTAGCTAAAGAATTTGAGGAAATAGAATTCACCCATCTGGGAAGAGAAGGGAACCAGTTTGCAGATGCTTTGGCCACACTAGCATCTATGGCCAAGATAGACTTTGGGCACAAGGTACAGCCAGTACACATCAATATCAGAAATAACCCTGCTCATTGTTGCTCAGTCGAAAGAGAAGTGGATGGAAACCCGTGGTAATATGATATCAAGAATTTCATCCAAAATCAGGCATATCCCATGGGGGCATCCAAAATCGACAAAAAGACCTTGAGAAGATTGGCAATGGATTTTTATCTTGATGGGGAGATTTTGTATAAGAAATCATCTGACGGGACTTTGTTAAGATGTTTGGATGAATTTGAGGCAAAAAGCACAGTACGGGAAGTCCATGAAGGGATTTGCTCAACTCATGCTAGTGGACATGTGATGGCCAGGAAGATACAAAGAGCCGGGTACTTCTGGATGACGTTAGAGAAGGATTGTATCGATTATGTCCGGAAATGTCATAAGTGCCAAGTATACAGTGACAAAATCAATGCTCCTCCGGCTCCTCTGTTTAATTTAACATCTCCATGGCCCTTCGCGATGTGGGGAATTGATGTAATTGGACCAGTAAACCCAAAAGCCAGCAATGGTCATAGGTTTATTCTCGTGGCTATCGACTACTTCACAAAATGGGTAGAAGCTGGGTCATTTGCTCATGTGACGCAAAAAGTGGTGAAGAAATTTATTGAGAGAGATTTGATATGTCGGTATGGTCCACCAGAAAAGATTATAACTGATAACGCCCAGAATTTCAACGGCAAGATGATAATAGAGCTCTGCACTAAATGGAAAATCAAGCATTCCAATTCTTCGCCATATAGACCAAAGATGAATGGTGCGGTAGAAGCTGCTAACAAGAATGTCAAAAAGATTATTCAGAAGATGGTAGTCACCTATAAGGATTGGCATGAGATGTTGTCATTTGCCCTTCATGCATATCGCACTGCAGTTCGAACCTCAACAGGAGCCACCCCGTACATGTTGGTATATGGAATGGAGGCGGTGATGCCTTTAGAAGTGGAAATACCATCATTAAGAGTGTTGTTAGACTCTGAGCTGGAAGAGGTAGAATGGGCAAAGGTTAGATATGAACAGTTGAATCTGATCAGTGAAAAGAGGATAGCTGCGATTTGTCATCATCAACTCTACCAAAGAAGGATGGCTAAATCCTATGACAAGAAGGTTCGACCTCGAGGATTCCACGAAGGAGATCTTGTACTAAAGAAAATATTACCTTTACCTGGAGAAGATCAGAGTAAATGGGCACCTAACTACGAGGGGCCGTACGTGGTGAGGAAAGCATTCTCAGGAGGAGCTTTGTTACTGTCTAGAATGGATGGAGAAGATCTAGCTAGGCCTGTGAATTCCGACTCTGTAAAGAAATACTACGCTTGATGTATTTCATAATTTCCCAGTCAATAAAAATAAATTTTGGCCATGAATTCTCTTTGTAAAGAGTCCTTTTATATAACACATGATCTCATAGCATTTTTTTTCAAAAGAACTTTTTTTTGGAATGACTAAGAGGATGACTCCATCAATTGGTGAACTAAATCAAATCTACTTGACATATAGTTGCACATCACACTAGGGGGCAAAAGGTGCACAAAATGCACATAGGGGTTCATAGTAAACCCAAGTCCAAAAAGGGATATCATAAAAAAATATATATATATATATAAAATTTGCTAATTGCATCAAAAGTTTCAGTTTTCATGAACAAAACCAATTTTTGCCTTTGGCGCAAAACTCAAATGGAGCAAGAAAGGGCCCCTATAAGGAATTAGAGATCTCTTCAAAAGGATATGAAGGATATTTCGTTTCATGAGAAAAGCTTGAAACAAGGGCGAAGAGGTTTACGACGAAAGGGGGACCTATGTTTCCAAGATAGGTAACAAAAACATACATGCATATTAACCATAATATATTGCTTTCAACATTTGTCAGATCGGGATTTCATCACCATTTCTCAGGTAGTGCGTTTTCTAACCCTACCTCTGTTTGAATGCGCCGTTTGAGCCCTCACTTCTCGGGTAGTGCGTTTTCTAAACCCTACCTCTTTTCGAGTGCGCCTTTGAGCCCTCACCAACATTTTTCTGGGTAGGTCACCCATCACAATGAGACCATATTCTCTGGGTAGGTCACCCATCACAATGAGACCATACTTCTCTGGGTAGGTCACCCATAAGAATGAGACCATTCTCCATTTTTTTGTTTATCTGGGTAGGTCACCCATAAGAATGAGGCCATTCCTTCCCCTGGGTAGGTCACCCAAAGAATGAGACCACTCTTCCTTTTTCTGGGTAGGTCACCCATCACAATGAGACCATATTTTCTGGGTAGGTCACCCATAAGAATGAGACCATTCTCCATTTTTTTTTTTACCTGGGTAGGTCACCCATAATAATGAGGCCATCCTTTCCCCTGGGTAGGTCACCCAAAGAATGAGACCACTCTTTCTCTTTTTCACTTGGGCAGGTCACCCATCATAATGAGACCACGCACACATTTTTGTATCGGTTATGGGTAAAGGAATCGCCAAATGGGATTCCAGGTTAGAGGAGATCACCATATGGGATCTCGGATGGATTTCCATGTTGATCAAACTAAAATAAGAATTTAGAGGATCGCTGGATAAGGATCTCGAGGTGACTAAGTTTCGATCATGGTTTTTGGGGCTAAGGAGGATTGTTATAAAGGACAAAGTTTCAGATCAATCAAGCTTCGACCAGATCAGTTTCGGGAGTTCCGTTTTGGGTTTATCTTTATAACACTTACTGCGCAAAACCCATGCTCCGTAAGTATTATAAAGAGGGGGCATCTGTTGTAACCCATTTTTGGGTCCCCATGAAAAAATAAAATAAATAGCCAAAAGAGTTTAGAAAAAATAACAGAAGGCAGAAGCGCTCAGGAAACAGTCAGAAAATTGGTCAAGAAATTCAAAAATACAAGGATTAAATTTTTGACAGTATATTCTTGAAAGATGAAAGCCCTATTGAGAAGGAAAATTTTAATTTTGAGGAGAAAAGCCCAAATTTGGATGTTTATGGACTTAATTGGATTTTTATGGACTTAATTGGATTTTTTGGGACTTAATTGGATTTTTATTTGAATTTATGAAGGATTTGATTGCAAGAAAAATTAATTTTTAAGTCAATTTGGGCTTTAATTTGAAGAAATTTAAGTTCTGGGGCCAAAATATATTTTTTAGGAATTTATTGGGTCAAATCAGGGGCTCAATTGCATAAAAATTGAAGTTTAAGGGCCAATTAGGGATTTAATTAAGAAAATCCGAAACCAGGGACCAAATTGGAAGAGGCGCGTAAATGGAGGGGCTGCTATTTTCTCGGTTCAGGGGCCTAATTGAAGAAATTGAAAGTTTATTAATCAATTGAGGGCTAAATTGCATAAATCAGATGCCAAGGACCAAAATGAAAAAGGCGGCCAACAAGAGGGGCAGGGACCGATTTGGAGGACTGATTTGAAGTTTGGCCATTTAAATGAAACGGCGCGTTTTATTCAAAACGACGCCGTTTCATATACAAAAAAAAAAAAAAAAAAAAAGGAAAGCAGAACGGTGTCGTTTTGAACGACACTGTTCATCGTCTCCTTCCCCCCCGTTTGTAACAGAACAGAAACGAAAAAAAAAAAAGGAAAAGTTTCAAAACTTCCCGCCTCTCTCTCCTCGTCCCCACCACCACCACCGAAAGCAAGAGTGGCCGACCAGCCGTTGCGTGATTGAAGGCGCACTAACCGTTTCCTTTTTGCTTATAAATAGAGAGAGGCCGAGAGGAGAGAGAGGGGACCGAAGAGAGAGAAGAGAAAAAAAGAGAGAGGGACGAGACCGAAGAGAGAGATAGAACCAGTGAGATAGAGGGGAAGAGAAAAGAATAAAATGAAAAACAAAAAGAAAAGAAAACAGAAAACAAAGAGAAAGGAAGGAAAGGAAGAGGGGAAGAGGAAGGAAATCTGTTCTCTCCGCCGCAGCAACACCACAGCGCCGCCGTCTTCGAGGCCACGACACCGCAGCTCCACCAACGGTCGCCTCCACGCCAGGTGCACATCCCCTCCCCCTTTGCACTTTTTTCTTTTGTTTTCGCCTGGCCTCCTGCATGTTGCATGCAGGAGGCGGGGGGGGAGAAAAATAATTCTCCCCCCCCCCCCGCTGGGTTTTAAGGCGCTGGGCCAGCCCAATGCTGGCCCAGCCTTGTAAGTCTGGGCCGGTCTTGGCCCAGACTGTAGAAGTTACGGGCCGAGACCGGCCCACGTTAGTTACGGGCCGAGACTGGCCCACGTTAGTTACGGGCCGAGACCGGCCCACATTAGTTACGGGCCGAGACCGGCCCGCCCCCTTTTATTATTATTATTTTTTTTTTTTGGGCTGAGCCTGGCCCATTTATTTGGGCCGGCCCAGCCCTATAATATATTATATATTATTATAATATATATATATATATATGTGTATATATGTTATATATATATATATATAATATATTTATATAAAAAAATATAAAAAAAAATCTTTAAAAATATTGTGATTTTTTCTGCATATTTTTTTGTCAAAAAATGTTTTAATTCTGGTTTGTATTTTTATACTGTAAAGATACAAAACCAGTGTTATAAATACCCGGTTTTCGTCAAAACATCAAAGATTTTCAGAATAAAAAATGTTTTTGCTTTCAAAAAATTCTAAAAAATCCCTAAAAATGTTGTTGATTTTTCTGCATATTTTTATCAAAATAGTTTAATTTTTGTTTGTATTTTTATACCGTAGATATAAAACCAGTGTTATAAATACCCGGTTTTCGTCAAAATATCAAAGATTTTCAGAATAAAAAATGTTTTTGCTTTCAAAAAAAATTTCTAAAAATTCCCTAAAAATGTTATTGATTTTTCTGCATATTTTTATCAAAGCGGATTAATATTGGGTTGTATTTTTATACCGTAAGGATACAAGCTCAGTATTAAAATACCCGATTTTCGTCAAAGCATAAAAAATATAATATTTTCCAAAACTTGTTTTTGTTTTAAAATATGGCCTAGTCTCTCCAATATATATACATAAATATTATAACATCATATTTTCACAGAACAAAGAAAATTTTCAAAACAATATATGTATTAACATGCATTTTGGCTTTAATAACCAGTTTATTCAAGCCATGAGAACTAGGCCAATATTTCAAAAATTCTAACAAAATCTTTTTGTTTTCTTTTAATATGTGGGATTACGAATTTATACGTAAAACGTATTCCTAAATATTATTAATAAAATTTTGGTATGGACGTTAGAACGTTTAGGTTTTTTTTACCCGATAAGATAAAGACCTCCTTACTGAGGAGGATTTTTCTTGAACCATAGACAGACCAACAACTAGGAAAACACAATAACACTTTAGTTTTTATCAGACAATAAAACAATGCAGCTTACCTTAGGTAAGGCGTATTTGGGGTGCTAATACCTTCCCTTTACGCAACCAGTCTCCGTACCCGATCTCTGAGACCAGTTAGGTTCCTAGTGACCAAAATACTAGGTGGCGACTCCAAAGAATCAAATAAAAATAAATAAAAAATTTTCGCCAGTCGGACCCGCGATATGTGGATTTTTTGGGGTGCGACAATTATAAAAAATCATTTAAGAAAAATACACTGATCATTCACATTACCAACCAAGTACACAGGAAAAGTTGATGCATCTTCAGAGTAAATTAAACGCTATAGCTAACCCGGCTACTTTATGTACACTTCTTGTTTCCTTTCCACCAGACTAATATCAATAATAATAATTAAAAAAAACACCTTTTTAAAAATAAAAAATCAAAAATCAAACCTATATATATATATATATATATATATATATGTTTTGTTTTGTTTTCTATATATATGTTTTCAGACATTCTGATTTGAGACTTTATATCGATGTATGGTTTCAAAGATTTGAGGTTGGTGTTAATTTTTAATTTTATTTATTTTTAATAAATTATTATTTTTATTTTAAATAAATTATTTATACACAGAACAAATTCAAGTGGGATAGCGTTCATGACAATATTGTGAGGAGGGTGTGCGAGAATCACGCGACAACTAGGTAACATAAAAAACAATACGATATTTTTTAAAAATAATTATGTTTTAAAATCTAATTTTTCATTAACTCATATAAAATTCATTAATGGAAAGAGGTTGCATGACTTTTGGTATGAAGCGCAAAAAAGCCAAAAAAATGCACTAGAGATAACGGTCTACAAAGCTGGAATGACGTGGTGGTTTGGAGGGATTTCAAGCCACTATACAACTGGAGGATATATGGGTGTACTATATCCAGCACGTGACATCTGAGCGGTTCACACAACGCTTACAGTCCGGTGCTGACAAACGGAACCAACAAATTCATGGTTCGGTGACCACGCTCACCGCCGACTCTGTTCCGTTTAGTGCACATGCGAAGCGGATGGTAAGATTAATTTTAATGAAATATATCTTTAATTAATTTGTTCTTATTTATAAATATATTTAACTTGCAATATTTTTTTCTGATAGGCTACGTCTCTTGGACGTGAGTCGAGCCCAATGGAGCTATTTGTGGAGACACATGCAGAGTGAAGACCGCCAAAGGGTGGTGCATCAGTTCATCAACACCCGCACTCAACACTTCATGGTATGTTCGTTTAACCATTTTATTTTGTAAGTTATTATTTTCTTGAATTGAATATGTTGATTTCTTTTTTAATTTTCAGGACACATATAATAGTTGGTTGAGGGAGAGATACGGGGACAATCTTTCAACCCACCCGGATTTTGATCCGGATTTATGGATGGAGGCAGAATCATCTGGTGGACCCGATAAAAATTGAGTGTATAGACTTTCTAACACTACAGCTGAGAACTTATAGGCAACCAATAGTGTTTCAATTGTTGGGAGCTCCCAATCAGTATCGAGCACCCAGTCTAAGGAAATCATGGCCTTGAAATAACAATATCAGCAACTCTCGGCGGATTATAAACAATTCTGCCATATCATCATGGGCATGAGATCACAGATGGGTGGCACGTGTGCGCCCTTTTTTTGGCTGTATGGTTCCGGGAACGACCAACCTCCTCCTTCTCCAACTTCGCTATTGTTCTAGTTCAATTTTGTTTTGGAAACACTTTAAAATTGTAATGAATATTTGGATGAATATTGTTTAATTTTATTTTTATATTTTTAATAATTTATACAATTTTATTTGCTTAATTAGTTTTTTTACTATTATTCTATGCAATTTTATATTATTTATTCTACACAATTTTATTTTTAAATTCTAACCGACAAATTTAATGATGGAATTATGTCTTTGGTATTTTCCAAAGAGTTGAAAAATATTTACTATATATGCCATAATCACCGACGTCGTTATTCCATCGGTAATTTTACTGATGGAAATATAGACGGAATAATTTCGTCGGTATATTTCTAGTAGGAAATTTTTTTGGAGTGCATTTTTCGTTTGTAAAACCATCCGGAGTGTTTTTTTCACCTATAGAAATAGTGAAAGAATATGGAATTACCGATGAATGTATTATGTTGGTGAATTAGTCGATAAAATTTTTACCAACAATTGTTAAATATTGTAATGTGAAAGCAACGCAATATAAATTTCCAAAATTGACATTTTTATCTAATGTGAAGTGTTCCTGGGGACATCTACCCCTCTGTGCCTAGTTGGCTTATCATCTCAATACTGATTTGATCTTCCTTCGCATGTATGGATAAATTTGATCTTACGCAAGAAGAACATTGCAAGAACAATTCATTGACAAATGGAACTTCTCAGGAAAACAAAGTTCATACTTATTTCAAGGTTCATAACTTGCACTTAAGATTCCCAAGTTACTGTTGGATTGGCAGTCCTAAAAGATCTTTCTTTCTCACCATCATCAGGGAAACCAGTCTTCATTTCTCACCTTCAAGTGCGGCAACTTACAAAGGCAAAAAATGACCTTCCTTGGATATTTCTCATTCGTCACGGCAAGGCCTACCTCTCTAGGCTATGTGTGTGGCATAATTACTTTCACTTTGGAGCCGATTTGCTTTTTATTTCTTTTCTTTTCTTTTATCTCTTTTCTTTCATTTTTACGTTTGAACTTTCAAAATTTTAGAGCAACTCTTTAATTTTATTTTTCTCAGATTTGATCCTTCTTATTTCATTTTATTTCTCATTCTATATTTTTTATTTTTTTATATAGAATTAAAATTGATTTCAATATCATCAACTTTTAATTTTTTTAATATATCAGATTTGATATGATTTGCTATTTAATTTATTTAAGATCATTGTTTTTTTAAAAAAATTTCATTTCATTTTTTTATTGTATTTCTTTTTACTTTGATAAATTTTTTAAATTGATTTTTTTTTTATTTTATCTTTCAATATTAAATTAAGTTTTTTGATTAAGTCAGTTCTATAATTTAACAATTTGCAAGCGCCGAGTACAGATCAATTTCTCTTGTTCTTTTTTTTATCCTAAAAAAATACTAACTTATGGAAAACCCCAAAAACATAAGTCGTACTTTTCCATTACAACATGGTTCAAGTCAAACACATGAGGCACTGCGGTTTGGCTTCAATGGTTTTTTTTCTTTCTAAGAAATGTATTTTGGGACTAGTTTTTGTGTATGGAGACTGACTTCACTTTCCTCATCATTCTCTAACTTAGCCAGTGGCTTCAATGGTTTTTTTCTTTCTAAGAAGTGTTTGATTGAATCAATAGAAATAAATATATAAAATAAATTCATTTCTATGATATTTTTAGAATAAATTTTTGTATCTTTAAAATAAAAAATATAAGAAGACGTGTCTTCCTCTATCCTCACTGTTTTCGTTTTTTTATCAAGAGATAGTTACTGCAGTACATTATGAATTAAGATTGGTATTTTCAAGAAAAAAATTCTTTTTCAAAATTTGTTTTTAGGTTATATCTGGTACAAGGAAAAATAAATAAAATCTCACCTATTAATTTTATCTATTAATTTTTCACTCCTCTTCCTCTTCATGTTCGATGCAAATTATAGAGGGGGGGGATATTGAAGATGAAATGTCTCAATATAAATGGGATTAAATGTCACTCTCCAAGCATGAAATACAAAGCCAACCCTTCTTTGAAATGAAGCGATTCTCACTTCATATTTAATTATTTATTTAATTTATTACTTATTTATGTATGTATCTCATCTTTCATCGTTTATTATATTTAAATTCATAATCTATTAAGGTGCGTGGTATATATTCATTAATATAATTTATAAATCTAATTTATTACAAGTCTCATCATTATCTAAATTCTTAAACACTTCATCTTTTTAACTCATTAATATTACATGGTACAAGAGACAAACCTTAAACATGCTTAGGCTCAATGATTAGAGTACAAAAAGCTTGTCCAAGTACACATTAATTACTTGGAAAAAGTATACTTTGACAAGCTTTTTGTAATAGTTTTGCGTGAAGTAAGAAATCACTAAATTTGTGAGAAAAGGGAAGGGACAAAACAAAAGGATCCCATATAAATATCCATATGGAAAAAGCCCTCGAACTAGAACCACAGGTTCAGATCTTTGAGAGGGATAATATAAAACAAAATCCACAATGCCTATGGCCCATTTACCTATTTGCTAGCATTCAATCAACTTCAAGTGGAGCACAGCAAGGAGCAGAAGCTGTCTTCTGCTCATTTATTGAACAATTAACGAACTCCACGGCCAAATTTCCAAATGGCCGCACTTAATTCCTTCAATCAGTTCACACTCATCTTCATCTTCGTTGTATCCTTGTTATCAATCAGTTCACACTAATTTTCTCTACAAAGACTACACTAGGCCATAGCTTACCTTTCTTCACTATCAGATCAAATGGATCTTTATGGGGCAGATTATTCTCAAGAACAGTGTCGCATGTGTGTGTCATCATAACGATAACATTCACTCTTAATGTTGGTATTCCGGAAAAATCAGGAAAAATAGGGAAACAAGAATTCCTTGTCTTTTATCTTTGTATGGAAATAATGCGAGTGGTCACCTAATAATTTGGTTACGAGAAACCCTAACTGGTCTTAGAGATCATGTACGAGGACTAGTTGTTTAATTGTTTGGTATTAGCACTCCAAGTAAACCCTACCTAAGATAAGTTGCATTGTTTAATTGTTTGATATATTCTAAGGTATTGTCGTGTTTTTTTTTGTCTATCTATTGTTCGAGAAAAGCTCTTCTCAGTGAGGAGATTCTTATCTAGCAGGGTAAAACCTAACCATTCTAATAGTCGCAAAAAAAAAAACTAATTTTTATTTAATATTAGGAATACATCTTACGTGTAAGTTCGTAATCCCAGATATTAAAAGGAAGACAATTTTTTTAAAAAATATTGACCTAATTCTCGTGATTTTAATAAACTTGTTATTAAAGCCACAAATGCATGCTAAGACATATTTTTTTAATTTTCTATACTGTATGAAATTATGATAAAAAAAAATTTTATCTTTAAGAAACTTGGTTGTATGTATGAAAACAAAGCATAATTGTTTTTCGAGGTATATATATTTTTGCAACAATTTATAAAAAACTAAATATTTTAATATTAACTTTGTATTTTTTTTTAAATACAAACCGCAAAATAAATATGTGATAAAACCACCAATCTCTCTTTTTCTCTCTCTTCTGGGGATGGAGGTGACTGGGCTCCATGTGACTAGGCTGGACCTAGTATAGTCAGATCAGTGGCACAAGCCAATGAAGAGGGCTGGGCAAAACTTACGCTTGCTACAGGAAGAAGTTAATTATAAATGAAGATGCACAGTACCAATGTAATTAAAATGCAAAGTGGGAGGAATGTATGAAACTTAACCTTAACTGAGACAGACAAAGCTGAAACTTTTACACGGAATCGTTGGTAACTGAAACAGACGAAGATGTGAGGTTGTTGGTCGTTAACGCTCCTTTCTTCAATTGTGCCTCTGTCTTTTTTTGGTTTCTCTCTAGTCTTTCTCCTCTCTGGTTCCTCTGTGTTTTTGTGTTCTCTGTTTTGTTCTTCTCGGTGCTTGTTCCTCCTGGTATCCTCGGTGCAGCCCTCTGTGTTGTACGTCCTGTTCTCTCTTTTCTGTTCTTCTCTTTGCTTGTTCCTCCTCTCTCTGGTTTTTAGTTCTTCTCTCCTTTTTTCCTTTTTTTTTTTAATTTTCCAGTTCCTTTCCTTCTTTTTTTTTTTTTTTCACTTCCTCCCGTTCCCGGTGTTTTCCTTCTCTTTTTTCCCCTTTCAAGGCCAGAGAATGCCATGCGGTTGTAACAATTGGTTTGGTAACGACATGCAGAGGGATAGCAGCCGTGAAACGTGCCCCATAATTGAAGCAATTTAGTACTTTTGTTGTTGAAACGTCTCCACTGCCTTTACTGCCGAAACAGTTGCCGAGGAAGAAGGCAATGAACAGTTGTCCAGGAAACGGCTCCGTTTATCAATTCAAATGGCTATTTTTGATTTGGTCCTTGGGGTTTTGCAATTTTATAATCAAGCCCCTGGATAATTTGAATTTAGAATTTGAAGTTTAGCACCATTTACAGCACAATCCTTGTTCTTTCTGAACTATTTAATTCATTCCTCAACTACTCTAAACTTTGATATCCTCTTCTAACTGCTATTATTTTTTGTTTTTTTTCTGAATATATTTTATTTTATTTTATTATTATTTTTATGTTGGGATTCAAAAATAAGTAACAACACACATAGTTCCTAGAGGCCTAAAAGCCTTAAACTCAGCAACAAAACCTGCAAAATCACCAGGAAGATTGGAAGAGAAGTGCTACTGCAGAATAAGGTCCCTTTTTCCCTATCATTGTCTCTCAGACTCCATGTGCTTGAACAGAGAGAGAATTGAGAACCGAAATATTTGTTATTTCCAGGTCAGGAGTGTAATGTGAAGGAAGCTTTATGATAAGGTGGATAAGATTCTTCAAATCAGGTTTACAATACCGTTCTGAAATTCATTCCAAATCTTCGTAAAACAATATAGAATTAAAGTATGGACTGAAGAGAGATTGAAGAAGTGTTGAATATTATTCTTGTGCTGTATGTTCTTCATTCTCGTTGTCTTTAAATAGACTTTGAGTTGTACAGAGTTTGAATGTAAAGCAACAACATCATGTCAGTTAGCTTAAGCATGATCTACATTTGAATTTGAAAGACTTATTATCTTCTTATTATCTTATCTTCTGTTGTTAACATTATCTCCTTTATTTCAGGAACCGGCTGCTAATATTGAAGAGTTTTGGTTGACCTGTTCTTCTTCATGGACTTGGTCTTCTACACACCCCTGCAGTCGAAAGGGTAAGGAACGCACAGTGAGACTGTCACGTAGAAGAAGAAACCGAGTGGAGGACAACGGCTTTGTGAGGGCATCTGCATACTGATCTTTGCTAGATACAAACTGAACACGAAGCTGACCACGGAGAACTTGATCACGGACAAAGTGAAAGTCAATTTCAATATGTTTGGTGCGGGCATGAAATAGAGGATTACTGGTTAAGTATGTAGCACCGATGTTATCACACCAAAGAATTGGAGGTTGGACAAGTTGTACATGAAGGTCTATAAGCAAGGATTGCATCCATTTAATTTCAGCAGCAGCATTGGCAAGAGCTTTGTATTCTGCTTCAGTACTACTGCGTCCAACTGTTTATTGTTGTTTGCACCCCCATGAGATTAAATTTTTGCCAAGATAAACACAAAAGGCACCAACTGAGCGTCTGTCATCACGATCAGAAGCCCAATCTGCATCGCTGAAGCAATGAAGTTTGGCAGCAGTACTCGGTTGAATTAACAACGCATGAGAGATTGTGCTTTTTAAATAGTACAAAATACGTTTCACAGCTATCCAATATGGCTCAAGTGGATTGTGCATATATTTGCTAACCTTGTGAATTGCAAAGGTGACATCAGGCCTTGTGAAGGATAGGTACTGCAGCCCACCAACAATGTTGCGATAGAGATAAGGGTCAGCAAAAGGTTGGCCATCAAATTTGGATAATATCTAGGAGGTGGACATGGGCGTCAAACATGGCTTTGCTTTATCCATCTGGCTGCGGGTAAGAAGATCCAGAATGTAACAGCGTTGTGATAAATGCAAACCATTATTATCTCTGATTGCTTCAATACCTAAAAAGAAAGTTAAGTCACCAAGATCTTTAACTGCAAACTTGGTCTGTAATAAGCTTATCACACGGTTAATAGATTGCATGTCTGCCCCGGCCAAAATTATGTCATCGACATAAATGAGAAGATAAATGAGTGTGGAGCCTTGATGATAAATATAGAGAGAGTGATCAGCTTGACTGCTAATGAAACCAATGGCCTGTATTTGATCAGTTAACCGAGAAAACCATGCTCTTGGTGCCTGACGAAGACCATATAAAGATCGCTGTAACTTGCAAACATGATGAGGCAATTGTGGATGTATGAAGCCGGGAGGTTAAGTCATAAAAACATCTTCGTGTAGAAGGCCATGCAGGAAGGCATTTTGCACATCTATTTGACGAAGATACCAACCATGAGAGACTGCAAGAGACAACACCAAACGGACAGTAGGTGGTTTAACAACTGGACTAAAAGTTTCACCGAAATCAACACCCTCTTGTTGATGGAAACCTTTGGCTACCAGACGTGCCTTGAAACGTTCAATGTTACCATCAGCTTTCCTCTTGACTTTATAAACCCATTTGCAGCCAACAAGATTGGCAACCGGTGGTTTGGGAACCAGAGTCCAGGTTCCATTTGCTAACAGTGCATCAAATTCTTTATTCATAGCCTCACGCCAATGGTGGTGTTTAACTGCAGTGGAGTAGCAAGTGGGTTCTTTATTCTATGGATGGAGTGTGGTCATAAGAGCTTTGGGAATTGGATAGCGAATATGGTGATCTGATAGGATTTTTGGTTTGTGGATACTGTTCTTACTCCTTGTGATCATGGGGTGGGAGATGTGAAGTGGCTGCTGAAGTGGAGATGGTGATGGGGCTAGATCGGTTTCATGTTGTAGCTGAGATGAAGGAGGATTGCAGGCAGGGGAGATAGAATTATCATTAAGATAATTTGAAGAACTTGTTGATGAGATTACAGGTAGCTGACATAGTGCAGGAGGCTGAGAAAGTGGACCTGCAGAAATAAGAGCACTAGAGGAAGACAGTTGAGGATTTGGTGGGAGAACAACAGTATCGAAATTGGATGTGAGTGAAGTAGGTGTAGATACTGTATAAGGATAAACAGACTCATCAAAAACGACATGACGGGAGATGTAAATTTTGCCAGTAGCGACATCTAAACACCTGTAGCCTTGATGACCAATACTATACCCAATAAATATGCAGCGTTTTGATTGAAAATCCATTTTATGTTTATTATAGGGGCGTAAATAAGGCCAACAAGCGCAACCAAAGGAACAAAAAAAATGATAATCAAGTTTATGATTATGGACCTTTTCATAAGGAGAATAATTTTGTAAAACTAGAGTGGGCAATCTATTAATAATATAAACAGCTGTCAAGAAGGCATCTTCCCAAAAGTTTTGTGGTAATTTTGAATGAGCAAGTAAAGATAAACCAACTTCAACAATTTAACGGTGACGTCGTTCAATTGCACCAGCTTGTTGATGCGTATATGGACAGGTTATTCGATGATTGATGCCTTGATTATGCAAATATTTATTTATGCTACGAAATTCCCCACCCCAATCTGATTGCAGAGCTTAATTTTTGTATCAAATTGACGTTCTACAGCAGTTTGAAAATTAATGAAAGCATGATATGCATCAGATTTGAGTTGTAAGGGAAATAACCATAAATATTTTGTTGCACCATCGAGAAAGCTGATATAATAACGAGCACCAGTGGTGGATAAAACAGGAGCAGGGCCCCAAACATCTGAATATATTAATTCCAAAGGTTTCAAAACAGAAACATGAATATGTTTAAAGGGCATAGCATGGCTTTTAGCCAATTGACAATCAGAACAAATGGAAGCAAGTTTATTACGAGGAGCTATTGAGATAGCTTTATTGATGACCGGAAAAGAAGCATGACCGAGACGACGGTGCCAAAGTTTGGCAGATACATGAATACTGGATAGACCTTGAGTTTGAAGGTGTGCTAGAGATGCAGAGAAGGAGTAAAGGCCATTATTGATTGGACCTCGATGCAGGATGTTCCCCAAGTAATCCTTCACAAGGAAGAAGGAAGCATGAAACTCAAAGAAAACATTATTGTCTAGACAAAAACGATGAACAGACAGAAGGTTTTTGGTTATTTCAGGAACACAAAGAATTTGTTTAAGCATAAAGGATTTAGAAGGAGAAGAGAGAGTGGAAGTGCCACTGTGAAGAATTTCCAAACCTGCACCATTAGCAACTTGAATATGATCCTGGCTGCTGTCATCATCATTGAACATGTGAATATTGTTGGCATTATTAGTTAAATGATGGGTGGCACCAGTATCAAGATGCCACTCATTATCAGCAGTATGGTAACGTGCAGCAACCATAGCTTGAGGCTGGTTTCTATTATGGCATTGATCCTGATAAGAAAGATCAAACCTGTGATAGCATTGTCTAGCAGAATGACCTGGTTTGAAACATACCTGACAGGTAACAGAGGTAGATGAACCATGGTTACTGGAATTGAAACGTGAACGATGACCCCTGCCACGGTAGAAATCAGTGCCACGATTTGGGGCATGAAAATTTGCATGGATGGAAGAGGATGGGGGGTGAGGCAGAGGATGCCTTGTAGCAACATTAACTAAAGGAGTGGCTTGAAGCGGTTGATTGTTATGATTAATACGGGATTCACTAATAAGAAGAAGTGAATAAAGTTCCTCAAGAGTGACAGAATCTGAACGAGAGGTAATGATAGAAGCCAAAGAATCATATTCTTGGCCAAGTCCTGCAAGCACGTAGGTGATGATATCATCAGCTGTGAAAGGTTGTCCAGCAAGAGCAAGTTCGTCAGCCAGGCGTTTGATGGAGAGAAAATATTCATTAGCAGACAGAGAACCCTTGCGAATGTTGGCCAATTGAGTGCGAATTTGGACAGCTTTGGCACGTGAGAGAGAAGAAAAGTTGCGCTCTAAGGCAAGCCAAACATCACGGGATGTGGAATAAGAAATGATTTGGGTAAGGACGTCCTCAGTGAGGGAGGCATTTAGGGTGGCAAGAATGAGCGAATCCTGACGAAGCCATTGAACATATTGAGGATTTGGGATTTTGATACCAGCACTTGTGCTGGGATGAAGAGAATCAATTTCTTGTGGGGGAATGGGGATTGTACCATCAAGGTAACCAAAAACACCATGCCCTCTGAAGTAAGCCAGTGTTTGAGCCTTCCAAACAGGATAATTGGAGGAGTTGAGTTTGATGCTTATAGTAAAAGGAAGATTAGAGAGGGATGGGACAGAGAGAATGGGATCAGCAGAATTATTTGAGGTGGAAGATGAGGAAGTCATTGTGAATCAATAGTAAATAGACGTTGGTCTTTTTAGAGGCTCTGATACCATAAAACAATAGAGAATTAAAGTATGGACTGAAGAGAGATTGAAGAAGTGTTGAATATTATTCTTGTGCTGTATGTTCTTCATTCTCGTTGTCTTTAAATAGACTTTGAGTTGTACAAAGTTTGAATGTAAAGCAACAACATCATGTCAGTTAGCTTAAGCATGATCTACATTTGAATTTGAAAGACTTATTATCTTCTTATTATCTTATTTTCTGTTGTTAACATTATCTCCTTTATTTCAGGAACCGGCTGCTGATATTGAAGAGTTTTGATACTAAAATTTTCTATACCAGTTCATTTTGGCATGTCTCAAAACTAGTATTATCACTTATAAAATATTTTTTATGCATTTAAAGAAATTTAACTATATTTGTTGTTCTTAATTTCTTTATTGTTTTTGTTCTATTTCTCTCTACTAATTAATATTGATTTGCTAATATAAAGCATGATTTTATAGTTAACATAAACAACAACATACATTTACTATTACATTCTTTGACTTTTTTTCATAGAAGTAAAAAAAAAAATGAACAGAAATCCAGTACTATGAATCTGCCACTTTATTGTTGTTCCAATATCAACTCTACTTGGTATCTCGTGAGGTAAAACCTTCATTGAAACTGTGCTGCAATCAAAAAAAAAAAAACATATAACTATAGTCATGAATACTTATAGTTCTATACTCATAGAATTAGAAATGTTAGACTTATCAAATGAAATAGCAAGGAAAAGATAGTCTCACACAAACTTTGCTAATAAAAACTGAAAATATCAAAAGCTTGCAAAAACTTACTTGAATTTACCAAATGCATTTTTTAATTTCTTCTTGCACCATACATGCGAGCATTCTTCTTTGTTCTTCCTGCCTTCAGATTCCATTGACGTTCAACCATCCTATGAAACCATGCAGGTCGTCTTCTTCTAAACACAATATAACCCATTGTGACTCCAAATACAAACCCACATCCATACCCCATTGCCACAACTTTCCATCCAAACCCATCTCCTTCATTAAAGTTTGATGGCGGTAATGGTGGTACCGCGCCATTGTTGCATTCTGTTTGCAATTGTAATCCACATAAACCCAAGTTTCCTTGAAATGAGCTTTCATCAAACGTGTTGAACTGCATCCCAACAGGTATGGGCCCCTCGAGTTTGTTATGTGAAAGGTTTAAGATTGCAAGAAATATTAGATCTGTCAACTGCACAGGAATCCTTCCCGTAAGCATATTTGAAGACATATCTAATGACTCTAGATTGGCTAAAAACCCTAATGATGATTGGATATGGCCTGTAAGGAAATTGTGAGAGAGGTTAAGTTGTTGAAGTCCTTCAAGCTTTCCAATTAGTTCTGGAATCTCTCCGGTGAAACTGTTGTTTGATAAATCAATTACTCTGTAGAAACTTTGGATTTTCACAAACACAATTTCCAACCCTTTCCTTTTCATTTTTATTGAGTAGGTGTAGCTAGAGTAATTTCTTGTCGTCTTGTAAATCATACCATTATCGACACTCATCATTTCTTCAAGACTATTGAAAAGCTCTTCTGGTAATGATCCTCTCAAATTATTTTCAGAGACGTCAAGAATACGTAATTTGGAGAAGGAATTAAAAGTATTCGGACCCTTCATAAAACCTTGGAGTTTATTGGATTTTAGAACAAGAATCTTTAGCTCCGGAAGCATTTCAAGGAAATAGGGGAATGTATCCTCAATCTTATTGTTACCAAGATTAAGAAACTCCAGCTTTGTGCACATGACAATAGACAACGGTATTTTCCCTTCTAATTCATTGCCACTGAGGTCGAGATATAGCAAGTTACTTCCCTCTGAAAATGTTGATGGAATAGTGCCGCGGAGATTGTTCATGCCTAGATGCAAAATTGAGAGTCTGTTGCTGAAGTTTCCCAAACATTGTGGTGCAGAACCACCCAAGTCATTGTTGGAAAGGTCCAGGACTTGAAGGAATTTTAACTTGCAAATTGAAGAAGGAACCTCCCATGTCAATTTACTGTTGGATGCAAGAATAAGAACTACCAAGTTCTCTAGATTGAAAATTGAACTTGGGATTGGACCATGCAAGGAGTTATCGCTCAAATCAAGGTATTGCAATGAATTGTGTTGGAATTCACCTATATTGCCTATGAATTGATTATTGTGAAGGTCCAAATTCCGTAAAGAAGGGAGAGCAAATAAAAAGGATGACATCGTCCCATTGAGTAAGTTACCATATAAAAATAATTGCTGTAGATTAAGAAGGGTACTTAGTTGAGAAGGGATTGGGCTTTGGAGTTGATTGTTTGATAAATCCAAATATTTGAGTATGGTTAGGTTAGCGAAAGAAAATGGAATCTGACCTTTCAAGTTATTGGAATTGAGTTTCAAGATATCTAGCTGCACAAGATTTCCAAGTGATGATGGAATTTCACCATTAAAATTATTGAAACTGAGATCCAAGTAACCAAGCTGCACAAGATTACCAAATGAAGATGAGATCTGACCACTAATATTATTGTTTGAGAGGTCTAATTGAAAAAGCCGTGTAAAATTACCAAACAGAGCTAGTTTTGACCCAACAAAGTTACAATTACTAAGGAACATATACTCTAACAACGACTTTAAATTTCTGATGGAGTCATTTTCTAGATAAATTGAAATTTTTGTATCAGAAAGGTCCAACAGCCAGAGGACATTACTCACATTGGATGAAGAAAAAGAGCCAGTGAGGCCTTCATTGTATGCCAAAGAGAGTAATTCAAGGTTTGGTAGGAGAAAAATATTACCTGGGATTTTCCCTTGCAATCCACAATCCGTAAAGGAAAGAGATGACAAAGAAGAGGACAGATTGGTCAAGGAATTAGGTACAACCAAAGACATATTTACAGAATCCAAATCGAGATCTCTTAGCTTGGTTAGGTTTAGAACAATCTTGTCAAATGAAACTGGTTCTACACTTAGAACGTAGTCTCCAGAGAGATCAAGTGAAACCAGCTTAGTGAGTTGCCCAAAATCATATGGAATTGAACCAGTAAAATGGTTCGATGCAAGATTCAAATACTGGAGATGCTTAAGGTTTCCCATTGAGGATGGGAATTTTCCTTGCAGGCTACAATCTTTAAGGGAAAGAGATGACAAAGAAGAAGACAGATTCATCAAGGAATTGGGTACAACCAGTGACATGTCTACTGAACTCAAATCGAGTTCTCTAAGCTTGGTTAGGTTTCGAACAAGCTTGTCAAAAGAAATTGGTCCTACACTTAGATCGGTGTTTATAGAGAGATCAAGAGAAATCAATTTGGAGAGACGGGAGACTTCTAATGGAACTTGGCCTGCGAAATTGGAAGACATTAGATTAAGATGTGTGAGATTGGAAAACTGCCCAAATCGAGAAGAAATATGGGAGGAGTTGAAATCATTGAAAGAGAGATCGAGCTTCTGAAGATGATGAAGAGAGAAGAGATAATTATTGGAATGGAGGGTGCCATAAAGCATGCTGCAAGAGAGGTTCAATCCAGTGACTTGCCCAGTTTTCATATCACAAGTGACCCCATCCCACAAGCAGCAATCTGTACCGTCTTTCCATGACTCTGTTTTTGGAAAGGGATATTGACAATAGTACTCCGAAGAAGCAGAACTATTAATGGGAAAGGATTGTTTGAATTGAAGCAGAGAAAGACTTTGGTGATGAGCACACAAATGATTAGAAGAGGAGTAATTTGAGGAGAATGATGATGAAATTGTTGTATGAAAATGGAAGAGAAACAAAATGGAACAGAGAAATTGAGTGAGGGATAATGAAAACTTCATGTTGGCTTTGCAGGATTCAAAGTATATTTGGAATGCTGAACGATTGGGGAGAGATGAGAAATAAAGAAAGGCACCATTAGTAGTATTTATAGACAAACCAATCTTAGATTCTTCTGTTCATTCAGTTTCTGTAATTAAAAAAAAAAAAACCTTGAGTCCTAACAACTTGGTCTGTCCTTTTTCTTGACCCCAAAGTCATTTTATATATATAAAAAAACTGTGTAAGAAATGAAATTTCTTACGCACTAACAACTTAGTGCAGAGATGTTTTTCTAAACTGTATTTAGCAATGAAATTTCTGCGAAGCTTGCCTTGACCATCAACAAGGAAAATGAAAGTTCAGGATATATTGTATATGAAACTGAATTCAATCGCAAATATTTCCACACAAAGTAGGTCCCTTAGTTACCGGAAAACAATTTGAAGTTAAGTTTTTTTTTTTAAGAATTTTCAAAAACATGGCTGGACCAAATCTAAATAAGAGTGAGGGTTGAAAATGCGGCGATATTAATTTATGGAAAAACATTGATATACTGATAAATCGAGTGCGAATAATACCTCTTTCAGGATTTAAAAAGTAAAAATGATGAAAAACTGCAACATGTATTCCCATCACTATTTACAGAGTAAGGTTCCGATCAACTTTCCTTCTTGACTTGAAATTGTGCAAAATCATGCCTTTGCACTTATATCCTTTTACATGACCCAAAAGTCTTCATTGATGAGACGAAGTATAGGAACACGACAGTATTTGATTTCCTGACTGCTGAGTCCTAAATGTAATCAAGGGAATAATTAATGCATTAAACATTGATTGGGGAATTATTCCTTTTCAGAAATCAATTTTATCTGTCTCATTTTTATTACTAAGGAGAATTTTTGTTTTTCATGCGACTGTTCATTCTTAAATGGAAAACTAAGAGTCTGTCGCTGAAGTCTCCTAAATATGCATGGTGGTGTAGAACCGCTCAAACTATTATTTTACAAGTTAGACTTGAAGGAATTTCAGCTTGCAAATTAAAGAAAATATTTAGTGAAAGTTTAGGAATAACGTTACTGAACCGTTACCGGAAAACAGAGCAGCGTACTAAAACTGACAAAGATTGGAGGAGTTTCAAGGTTCTTGCCCTCGAGATTACCAAGTAAGTGTGGGATTGGAAAGATTTTTGTTTTGCAGCATCAACAAGGGAAAACCAATCTTCATCTGCTCTGTCCTTTTCCTCCTTGACCTCCAAGTCTTCGCAACCATACAATTATTCAATATGGAATTGCAGGTTGAATTATTGATCAATTGCAAATATTTTCATACAATTAGGTCCCTTTGTTGACTATACAAGAGTGTTGGAAACACGGCAAAATTAACTTCCAAAATTATCGTTTTTTTCAAGATTAGATAATATCCTTACATTTGCAGCAAGTCTATGTTCTAATAGATTCAATTTTTGCTCTTATTAGAACTTCCTTTGATTTCTTTAGGAAGAAGGAGGATGGGTTGGGTTTCAAATTAAGTTGAGTTTGAGTTGATCTAATCAATCAAAACTCGGTTTAAATTATTTTTTTCCCAAAACATCATGGTTTTCATTCTTTTTTCTAAGAAACTAGTAGTTAAAGAAATTTACATATGTTAGTTGTTCTTAATTTCTTAATTGTTTTTGTTTTAGTTCTGTCTACTAATTAATATTGACTTGCTAATATAAAAGCATGGTTTTATAGTTAACATTAGATCGATCCTTGACCCGCATCATATTGCGGGTCAAATCAATTTTTTAAACATAAAAAGTATTTAAGTATTGCTAATATATTTTCTAGTAGAAAACAAATATTCAAATCATATGGGAATTGATTTGATATGATTCTATCAACTTAACGAGCCCAAAAACAACTTGGATAACCGTTAAAAACATAGTTTAATTAAAAAAAATTCAAGATGATATTTTTTTATATAAAATATTGAAATAAAAACATATTGGATTATGATACCAGAAAAAACCCATAAAAATAAATTCAAAATAAATTATGAAATTCAATTCTCATTCAACACAATATTGAAATTGAAAAAAAAAACAATTAAAAAAAACAAGCAGCTTGGGTCAACTTGGCCTAACCTGCTAAACTCGCAACTTGAGTCATGTGAACAGAATAACTTTATAGAAAGTAGATCAAAACAAATTTTAAAGCTTAATTCTTAATCAACTCAATATTAAATGATAAAATTAAAAAAAAATTAAACAAAAGACACAAAAAATTAACTCGAGTTAATCCGGGTTAACTCGTTAAACCCATGATCTAGGTAATCAGATTATGATAATCTAATAAAAAGCGAGCTGAAAAAAATTATAAAATCTAATTTTAAATTAATTAAATATTAAAAGATAAAACTAACTATTTAAATTATAAAACTAGAATAAGCAAACCCATTAAAAAAAATAAAGTAAGAGTAATAACCATGGAAATATGTAAGGTTCTATCAAATTGACTTCAAATTGCGCAAACTAAATTGTTGTTTATTGGCAAAGTAATAATTACGCAAGGGAATGGGGGCACTAATGAGTGCGCGCCTGGTAATGTACAGCAATTTAATTATTTTTTAAAGATATTTTTTAATTGAAAATATATTAATTTGTTGTTTTTAAATTTTATTTTTAATTTTTAATATTAATTCATTAAAATTATAAAAAATATATAAAAAAAAATCAATACTAATTTTCTAAATAGATTAAATAGTGTTTTAGAGGTTGCTAATATTTCTTAAATTAATTAATCCTTTTAGTATTAAAGTAACTAAATAGTTATTTGACAAATCTTGATTAGTAGTATTTTGTTTTTTTAAATACTTTTCTTGCTTATCATTCCTTCAATTGATACACTTTGATTTTTTCTTTTTCTATTCTAAATAATAAATAATTTAAACTATGGGATTATGTATACATAATTGAAAAACAAAATGATAAACAAAGTCATCTTCACCTTCTTATGTCCAATCCGCAGCTGTACAACAAGATTAAGTAACCAATAAATTCATTCAGCGAATATTTCCACACCAGGAGAAATCCCTTAATAATTTAATTCACTAACACAAGTGCTAATAAATAAGGTAGTTAATTGTGAAATATTTATAGTAAGAAAAAGAAAAATTAAAAATGGTGACAGCTTAATTTGAATGTTCAGAGATGTTTTTCCAAATTGTATTTAGCAATGAGATTTATGCGAAGATTGCTTTGCCCACTAAAACATAATTTCCAAGAAATTCAAGCCTCAATATAAATATCTTAATAATTTACGATCGTAGTTTATTCACAGCTGAAGCAAGGGGGCATGCAGAGTTAAAGAGTCATCCTCAGCTTCTTATCTCCACTTCAATCCAGTCTCCAGTCAACACGTTCTGGCAATAGCTTTATTGAACAGACAAACAATGGAGTTTGAAGGTTCTTGCACTCAATTAGATGCTGTGGGATTGGTCGTCCGAAAAGGTACATTTTGTGAGAACGAATCTGCATTTTGTGATCTGTCATTGACCTCCAAGTCTTCGATCGGAACTTGGATGGAAACCAAGGCAAAGTAATAATTACGCCAAGCAATGGAGCACTAATGACTTTGCGCGCGCGCGCGCGTATATATATATATATTGTTTTTCACGACCCAAAAAGTCTTTTTTAATTATCCAAAAGTTCCTATCAACTTTTCTTGTGTAGTTGGTTGGTAATGTGAATGATCAGTGTATTTTCCTTAAATATTTTTTTATTATAAATATATTAAAATGATATTATTTTTTTATATTAACACATCATAATTATAAAAAATCATTTAAGAAAAATACATTGATCATTCACGACATCCTGATTTGAGACTTTATATCGATGCATGGTTTCAAAAATTTGAGGTTGGTGGTAATTTCTAATTTTATTTATTTTTAATAAATTATTATTTTTATTTTAAATAAATTATTTATACACAGAACAAATTCAAGTGGGATAGCGTTCATGACAATGTTGTGAGGAGGGTGTGCGAGAATCACGCGACAACTAGGTAACATAAAAAACAATACGATATTTTTTAAAAATAATTATGTTTTAAAATCTAACTTTTCATTAACTCATATAAAATTCATTAATGGAAAGAGGTTGCATGACTTTTGGTATGAAGCGCAAAAAAGCCAAAAAATGCACTAGAGATAACGGTCTACAAAGCTGGAATGACGTTGTGGTTTGGAGGGATTTCAGGCCACTATATAACCTGGAGGATATATGGGTGTAGTATATTCAGCACGTGACATCTGAGCGGTTCACACAACTCTTACAGTCCGGTGCTGACAAACGGAACCAACAAATTCATTGTTCGGTGACCACGCTCACCGGCAACTCTGTTCTGTTTAGTGCACATGCGAAGCGGATGGTAAGATTAATTTTAATAAAATCTATCTTTAATTAATTTGTTCTTATTTATAAATATATTTAACTTGCAACATTTGTTTCTGATAGGCTACGTCTCTTGGACATGAGTCGAGCCCAATGGAGTTATTTATGGAGACACATGCAGAGTGAAGACCGCCAAAGGGTGGTGCAACAGTTCATCAACACCCGCACTCAACACTTCGTGGTATGTTCGTTTAACCATTTTATTTTGTAAGTTATTATTTTCTTGAATTGAATATGATGATTTCTTTTTTAATTTCCAGGAGACATATAATAGTTGGTTGAGGGAGAGATACGGGGACAATCCTTCAACCCACCCGGATTTTGATCCGGATTTATGGATGGAGACAGGATCATCTGGTGGACCCGATAAAAATTGAGTGTATAGACTTTCTAACACTACGGCTGAGAACTTATACGCAACTAATAGTGTTTCAATCGTTGGGAGCTCCCAATCAATATCGAGCACCCAGTCTAAGGAAATCATGGCCTTGAAATAACAATATCAGCTAATGTGTCATTGGATTATCATGATTTCATGTTTTTTATCGTGAATTTAATGGATTAACCATGGTTGACATGGGTTTAGCTAATGTGTCGCCGTCTCAATATTTTTAAAGTATTTCATCCAATATGCATTGAATGTTTTATTTTTTAACATTTTTATAAAAACAATTTAAGGTTAGATAAAATAATCTGACTTGTAGCGTAGCAAGAGCTAAAGAATCTAGTGGGGACTAAGTTAGTTCAATGAAAATTTTTAAGTGAATTGTTAGGTTATGCTTAGTCAATGTCCCAATACAAAAGGAATAGATACAAAAAAGATAAAAATGTATTTGATTGAAGGAATAAAGGTAGAAAAATAAAATAAATTTATCCCTAAGATAATTTTTTAAAAACTTTTATACTTTTAAAACATGGAATAAAAGAAAATATGTCCTCTCTGTAATTCTTAATATCTTTGTTTCTTTTTTCTTCAAACAATAACCAAACATTATACATCAAGATTGTTGTTTTCATGGAAAAATATTTTTTTCCATAACTCTTTTTTAGGTTGTGTTTGATAAGGGGAAAACTAAAATTTCACCCTTTTATCTATTAATTTTCCACCCTCTTCTTTCCTTCATGTTCGATACAATGTGATTGAGAGAAAAAAAAAATATTGAGGACCATAGAAATGGGCTCAAATGTTACTCTTCAAGCATAAAGGGTTACCCGCCTTACCTTTCTTTAAAATGAAGCAATGAGTCTCCCTTCATATTACATTATTTATTTAATTTATTGCTTATTTATGGATGTATCCCATCTTACATAATTTATTATATTTAAATTCTTAATCTATCCAATTTATATTTTGTGGTATTCATTAATATTATTTATAAATCTAATTTATAATAGATCTCATTATTACCCAAATTCCTTTCAATTCTTATCAAACATTTTTAAACACTTCATCTTTTTAACACCTTTTACTTCTTTACACTTCAACATTTTCCTTTAAATTTTGAACTTTATATCAAACATGTCATAACCCAATTTTTTACTTTTTGATTTTAATTATTTTATTTACTGAAAAATGATAATAAAAAAATGATGATGAAAAACAAATACAAAAATGAAGAATAAATTAAAATTTAGGTCAAGGGTAACATGATTGGAAGTTTTGGGGTTTAATTAAACTTTGGAATTAATTTAAATAATCAAATCAAGGGCTTAATCAAAGAATTGAAAAGTTTTGAAACTTAATTGATCTTAAAATTAATTTAATTAATGAAATTAGGGACTTAATTGAAGAAATATCAAAGTTTGGGGTTTAATTGGGGTCCAAATTGCAAAAAATAAAATCCAAGGACCAGCTTAAAAATGACGCGAAAATATAAAGATCCAATTACATTTTAACCAAGGGCTTGATTGCAAAATTACAAGGAGCAAATTGAAAGCAGCCTTTAGAACTGGAAAATAGTGTCATTTTGCTGTGACTGTTCACCGTCTTCTTTCTATGCAACGACTCCGCCATTAATGGCAGAGACGTTTCATCCATTGGCAGCCACATCTTACGTTTCATCATTGAAGGTGCTTAAAGGGTCGGTTACAGGGCATTTAGGAGGCCAGCCGTTACCATCGATTTTGGCCTTATAAAAGGAGAGGGAATCACAGAACCGCGAGGGGAAGAATAGAGGAAAAACACCAAGGAGCAGGGGGAAAAACCCAGAAAACAGAGACAAACGCAAGCAGAAAACCCAGAATACCAATGTTAACATCACCGTCTTCTTGATCGCCTCCTGCAAATAAAAAAACAAAAAGAAGAACCCCCAGCTTCGCCATCGTCTTCATTCCTTCATCTCAAAGAACCGGGACAATAGGCTAGATAACTAGAAGCAAAGGAAACGCAAAACCCAGAGAGAAGAATGCAAGGAAAGGTGAAAAGGGTGCCCTACCAAACATGGTTCAATCACACAGAAGGAGCTTTGTCATCATCTTCGTCGCCTCCGGCCAACCAGGTAAGCCACCTTTTCTGCCTTTCGCTTGGTTTCAACCATAGAATCTATGTTGACCAGTTAGGGTTTCTAATGACCGTAGTACTAGGTGACGACTCCTTAGACAAGACCTTTTCCCCTAAAAGAACAAGATGCCAAAAATCAGTTTTTTTTTCATCACCAAGATTAGCACCCAATTGCGTTTTGTTAGGGAGGTTTGAATTGAAAGAAAGAGAACTGAAATGAAAAATACAGTTAAAATAGGTAATAACTTTAAAATTAGTTTGAAAAGTTCATTTAGTGCCCCATCTTTTTTAGCTATTAGGTAACCGGTCCCTTTAATTTTTAAAATTTTAATTTTGATACCAAACTTTATTTTCCTTATTTTTCGATTCTTTTTTTGTGAGAGGAGAAAGAGAGCCCCGCCAGATTCCATTGTAGAGAGAGAAAGCTCGTCTTGACACATTTTCTGACCACAAAACATGTTAAAATTGATGTCAACAAGTTCCATCAGGTAAGGGTAGTTTTATAGTGGTTGTTTTAAGCCTCGTTGTATCCTTAAAAACTAGATTTAGGTCGAGGATGAAATATTTTCTTCGATTTAATTTTGTGGTTTTGGTTGTTTTTTTTAGTTAAGTAGGTCCATATGTTGGTTCCTTGGTGTTCTAGGGATGGTCAAAGGGTGTTCAATGGTTAAAATGAATTGAAAAAATGTGTTTTGTGAGATATAAAACCCAAAGCCCTGATTTTCCAGTCACCACAACACATTGTATACCACAGTGGATGACGTGTCGTCGTCTATCTATTTATTTTTCCAAAAAAATAAAAGTGAGCAAGCCTCTTTAAATTAAAAAAAAATAGCAGGTCTAGGCAGGTGGGCTTGAACTTAAAGGTCCACATGTTTGGGTTTTTTCTTTTTTAATACATTTTTTTTTAATTCTTTCAATTATTATTGTTTTTATATTTTTTATTAAATAATTTTAAATTTTATTTTTAATTAATACCCTTCTCCGTTTAAGTTCTCCTCCTTAATCGTTATTCCTGGAGAATGTGTACTTCTACAAGCTTCTTGTAGCATGCTGTGGGTGCTTAATCGGAAAATAGTTTTGCATTAGAAAGATATCACTAAATTTGTGAGAAAAGGGAAGGGACAAAACAAATGGATTCCGTATAATCCACATGGCAAAAGCCCTCGAACAAGAGCCACAGGTTCAGATTTCTGGGAGAGATAATGTCAAAAAAATCCACAACGCCTATGGCCCATTTATGTATTTCCTAGCATTCAACCACCTCCCAAGGAGAAGAAAGCAAATCAAGCAACTCCTGCTCGTTCGTCGAGCAACTACAGCCAAATTTCTGACTTGAAAGTCCTGCCAAATGGCTGCACTTCCTTCAATCAGCTCACACTCATCTTCATCTTCTTTGTATCCTAATTATCAATCATCACCACTAATTTTCTCTTCAAAGACCACACGGGACCATTGCTCACCCTTCTTCACTATCAGATCAAATGGATCTTCAAGGGGGAGATTATCCTCAAGCACATTTCCAAGAGGCCTAAAAGTCTTAAATGCAGCAACAAAACCTGCAAAATCACCAGGTACTTTGCTCTAACCTAGACTTTATTAATAAGATTGCCCGTGGTTTCTGAACAGAAACAAGATCACTGATTTCCTAATGATTGTTTCCAACAAGTCATAGAGTCTTTTCTGTGTTTATCCTCAATCTTGACTCTGAGTGGGTTCTTTTTCGTATCTTTCTTTGGAGAGATTAGCTGAGGAAGATTGGAAGACTAAGAGAGAAGTTCTTCTCCAGAATAAGGTCCCTTTTTCCCTACCGTTGTCTCTCAGACTCGCACGTGCACGCACAGAGAGAGAACTAAGAACCAAAATATTTGTTATTTCCAGGTCAGGAGTGTAGATGTGAAGGAAGCTCTGCGTCTTCAGAAAGAAAACAAGTTTGTGATTCTTGACGTGAGACCAGAAGCAGAATTCAAAGAGGTTAGGGATCTTATCATCATGTCTGAATAAGCAACATCAATCATAACTGATGGCTTATGAACAGAGCTCAAAATAGTTAACTGCATATTCTGAGGACAAATAACCAAAGTTATCTTTCCTGTTTTGATCTCAGGCTCATCCATCAGGAGCTATCAATGTACAAGTATATAGGCTTATAAAGGAATGGACAGCATGGGACATTGCAAGGCGTGCTGCGTTTGCATTTTTTGGCATCTTTGCTGGCACAGAAGAAAATCCTGAGTTTCTGCAGAGTAAGAAATATCTAACAAAGATGCTAAATTGCTGTAATTCTCAATTTATGTTGACCAAGAAAAAACTAACAAGTTAAAACATGCTAGCAGCTGTGGAATCAAAGATCAATAAAAATGCAAAGATAATAGTGGCTTGCTCAGCTGGGGGTACAATGAAGCCATCCCAAAATCTTCCTGAAGGACAACAGTCAAGGTCTGTCATCTTCTCTGATTCTAATGTTACTGTTAATATTCTCTATCTTTCAACTCTACCAGCGATTAAAAAAAAAAAAATTCATGCAGATCACTGATAGCAGCTTACCTGTTAGTCCTAAACGGTTACAAGAATGTCTTCCACTTAGAAGGGGGTCTCTACACATGGTTCAAAGAGGGTTTGCCAGCAGAGTCTGAAGAGTGAAGCATCATCAGTCCAGAGAAACTCAAGTTTTGTCTTCGTTAGAGATGGTAATGTACTTGTATCATGACTGACTCTATTTTGTCCACCCACGGATGGAAGATCTATTTATTGAAACTGAGTTTAATCACATTGAGAGGCATACATGGATCTTCAGTGTATATGAAATTATAATACTAAAACTATGTAGCAGTATACTGACAGTAAAGAGTGATGGACTTTGATCTACAGAACAAATTTCCTCTCAACTATAGTAAATTAACAAGTCCAGAAGAGCATACCTCTTCAAAATAAAGGAGAGGCGTGGCATTCTCTGTATGTGCTGATTTAAAAAAACCAGATGTACGCATGACAAGCTGCTCCATGTATGGTTCCAACAATTGTCCACGTAAACATGTCTGGAATGTGCAGGTCCAATGACTAACTTGATTCTTCATAACATTAACTAGAGGTACAGAAGACTGCGGCATTTAATGATTCGAGAATGTGAACGTAGGATCTTCCCTGATGAAACTCCTATTTTGTCAAGCCTTTAAAGAAGCTCTAAATTTCCACCTATAAATCCACTCAAGTGGACAAACACACAGCCAGGAATCCCTGCTGCCTCAGAGAGCTCATTATCTACCTCTCCAAGGTAATGGAAGAGGTTTCCAGCTCTCAAACCTATCAGGCAACACTGCCACTGCCTATATTCGCCAATTTTCACTCCTATATTCGCCAAAATAAGCATATTCCATACTCGGATTCAAAAGCTATATTCTCCAAAGAAAGATACGAAATAACCAAAAGCTCATCATGAAAAATTCATGATTGAACTGTATTTGTAATGTTTTGAAAATAAAAAGGAATGAGAAAAGGCAACAAAGCCCTTCGAGACTTAAAGAGAGGGTATATATGAATGAGGGGTAATGTGGTAATTGACCAATAGTTGATAAATATAAATAAATAAATAAAAAAGAGGGATATGATTTTGAGAAAAAGAGAGCTACTGGAGAGAAGGGAAAGAGAAAGAAGAAGAAAAGAAAAGAGAGAAGGATAAAGGAAGGAGAAGAGAAGTAGAGGAAATAAGTTTAAAAGGTAAGATTTATGGTTTGAAGTGTATAATATGTTAAATTTTGGTTTTGATTAATTTTAGAGTTTTGAAGTTTGTGTTTTGGGTTTAATTGATGAATTAAATTGAATGTTAGGGGTTGATTGTTGTGGTTAATTGATGATTTAGTTGATTATGGAAGATTGTGATGATTTTGAGTTGTGGTTTTGTTTGAATGGTGAATTTGTGTTAGAAATCAGGGGATAATAGTAGGTAATCTATTGAAATTCTGGGTTTGAGGTTGTAGATGATGAAAATTCAGTTTGGTCCCTCAATTTGCAAAAATTACAGTTTAGTCCCCGAACTTTGGAAATATTACAAATTGGTCCCTGGGGCATAAATTGAGGTTCTGAACATACAATGAGTACAACTAGTAAATTTCTTGAATATTTATATATGTTGCTTTATTTTCCAAGTACTCATTTATTCTTGAATTTGCACTCGCAATCTGATAAAGTAAATTCTATTTAATATGATATATGTTTTTTTGATGATTCTGTGACTATCTATTATGCCTTGATATGGGACTTGTCAGTAACTCCATGCTAACGGAGAATAGTTAGCATGTATGCACATAGTATTATGTATACCTAGTTGGTGAGAGAGGCATCAGCCTGTGGTGATTGATCATCCCACAGCGGTCACCTTCGGGTGTCATCTGGTCACTTTCGGGTGTCATCTACTCTCTGACATGTATTCCACTACATTATGATAATATGTTTAGTAAGTATATGTATATGTATATATATATCAAGAGAAATCATCTTGCAAACTATTAATATTTGAAATATCTGAAATGTATATTAAATGTTATTCTCTCACTGAGTTGGTTGAATTCACCTCTCATTCTTAATATTATTTCAGGTTCTTAGTTTATGATAGCAGTCGGACTTTGTTGAGTGTTTCCACTTCTTCAGTTCTAGTCGGTATGCCTTGCTTGTTTGCGAGGCTTTCCTTTCAGTTTTGATTTGATGTCTTAGATGCTCTACTATTACCTTATTTTAATTAAGTTTGGATTTTGACAATGTAAATAGTATTATGAATTATTGTTTTTGTTTTAATTACCGATGAGAAGTTTTTTGTACTATCATTTGGTTTTATCAATTTTGAATAATATGATATTTCTGAATATTATGAGACGCTGCGTATTTTTGAATAAATTATTTTTTTGATATGTTCGTTTTAAGGCTTAGCATAGACGGAGTGTCCTTTCGACACCGCTCCTGCGTTGCCGGTCACGGACCCGGGATTTGGGTCGTGACAGTATTATATATCTTCCTCGAGCTCAAATACTTGGAGCTTCCACTGTCAAAAGATAAAATACATTTAAGTTCTAACAATGGCTGGATGCAAGCTTGTTAAAATCACGATTTTAGAACGAAACGGAAAGCCATTCACAAAATCGGATCGTAAAAACGGATCGTAAAATCGTAAAATCGTAAGGAATTTTGAAATACATTAAAAAAAATTCATGTTTCAAATAAAAATTTATACATAGTTCAAGCACATTAAAAAACATGTTTCAAATAAAACTTCATACATATTTCAAGCCTTCAAATAAAAATTCATAAATAGTTTAAGCATCTTAAAATACACAAAATATTATGACATTATCTAACTTAATAAATTAATAAATTATTTTCTTAACTTATTTTTTATGACATTTTCAAATATTTAAAAATATTTTTCAATTTATATGTTATAATATCACCAAATATTAAAAAGTAATTTGCCTTTCATAAATCCATTTTCTATGAAAATCATTTTCCACTACTTTTATGAAGCAGTTTAGTTCTTCTTTTTGCTTACGTGCTCTTACGCTGTTGTTTCAGGTTGATTGGTGCTTGAACCAGGAGGAAGCCAGAGCAGAGCTCTACCCATCCCCGACCACCAAAACAAAAATACTGGAGGTAAAGTGTTCTATATCTCAGTTCATAACACCATGGATGCTGTTTTATTACATGCTTGGCATCCTGATATGATCCTACACTGATTTGTTCTTCGTTGCAGGTGATGAAATATGTTATGCTGGAAAGAAATGCAGAGAAGTGGGCTCAGAAGCGTATCGCCGAGGGGATAGCAGCTGAAGATCAGGTATTCTTCAATTTCCACTTGCTCCTTCAAGTTCATGATAACTAAGATAATTGAAATTGTCTGTAAACATCAGTTAATCAATTTCATGTAGGAGCTGTTATCTAAATATGCTACCTCGAAGACCGAAGAGTCACGTGAATGGGAGGGAAAAGTAAATTCCAAATGGCAGACCGTCTGCCAGGTGGACATTGGGAGGGGGGAGTGGGGGACTTTCAGTGCAATTTATTGAAATTTTACAATCGGTTTTGATATCGCGATTTTACTCGATTTCATCCGATTTTTACGATTTTACCCGATTTCAACCCGATTTTATTTATTTTCGATTTTTTTCAACTAATTCAACCCGTAATGCATGTTTTGACTCGTAAAATCGTACGATTTTACGAGTCAAAACGCGATTTTGACAATCTTGGCTGGATGTATCAAATAATCTATATTCAACTTATTATTAATGTATTGCTTGCTAGCTAGATACGAAAATAAACAGTGGTCAAAGTCAAACTCTCATTCTTCTCTTCCAAGGAAAATAAGCAATAACACATAAGGAAGAAGATTTAAGAATCTGCTAATGAAAGATGTTTTTGCATGACATGGCAAATACTTTATAAATCTGCTCATCCATTTTTTTACATGCTAGAAAAACTGATCAAATTAAATGGATACAAGCCATACAAATCTCATAAATAAATAATTAGGCTGTTAAACATTAATATAACTACCCACTAATAATAGTTAAGGACTCGGGAGGAGTGGATGCCCTAATGACTTTGTGAGGGAGGTCTTTTTTGTTGTGAGCCCAAAGAAAATGTTCTCTCAAGAAACTATTGGGCTTCTACTTTAATCTAAATAATTCAATCTACGAGGCCCACTGGGCTTACCTAATCTTGAAAATTATTACACCAATCAAATTCATGCAACCTAAAATATATTAACAATTTTGAAAATATATGATTGAAAACTGCTTAATAGAGAGTATTGCTGCGTCATGCTTTGCAGTCGCTTTGACTTCAAATAAAACCGAAGGCCAAAGATTATTTGCAGTCTCCATCTTGTATTTTATTTTCTGTGTTTTATGTGCGCTTGTAACCTTATTTGCATCTATTATATTAAACTTTCTTTGTTTAACTTTTTCGTGATAGTAATTGTTTTTAAAATATTTTTTTATAAAAACACAGCTACCCCAAACAGCATATGAACTTTTCAACGCAGCAACTTAGACAAACGGGCTAAGCTAGATGGGAAAAGCCGAAGGGACAATTGGCGAAAGGCCAAAAAAGACAGGCTTTACTTTTATCCAAGGAAGCAAACATGGAAAGGCAGGGAAAAGCCAAATGCCTAAATGGCAACTTGGAAAGGGCAGCTTCTTTGCCATCAAACTTATGCAGCTAAAGATGCTGGGAAATAGTCAAGGAATTGACAAAAATAAAGCATATAATTCCTTTAATTAAACTGAATTGACCATCCAGAATGTTAGCATAGGTTGTCTGCAATATTCTTTTGCCGACAAATCTCAAGGATGAGCTAAGAATGCTAGAAACTTTATGAAGTCATAGAAGACTGCTCAAAATGTCTTTTGCTATAGGCATTTGGAGTGTTCATCAACGTTAACCTTCAGGCAAAAGAGAAACCTTTTCCTTACCACTATGATGTACCCTTTAACACGAGGGTGTCTTTCTACTTTGCAACAAAAGAAAAGAAAAGGAAAATTAACATTTGATCTACATTTCTAAATTGAAGATTAATTAAGCTGCTTGCTGTGATTCTTCCTTCTCTGCTGAAGAGCTTAAATCCATTGATTCCTTTCTTCTACTTCCCATCCTCCACAATCCATACAATGTCTTGAATTCCCTCACAGCATGAACACTACTTTCTTGGCTAAACACACCTCCAGTTTCACCTGTCTCATCCCTGCTGGACCGAGCTGACCTACTGCCAGTCATTCTTTGGCCAACCTTGCTTGGCCCTCTTAAATCACCGCTATTGGTTTGTGATTGCAAAGCTGAAATGACTGATTTCAAAGCCCGGGTCGGCGAATTTCTGTTAGAGATCATTATTTCACCAATCTCAGCTGGACTTAAACTCGATCCACCATATTGTAAAATTTCTTCAACTTGCGAGAAAAGCTTGTGTTCCTTCACTCCCAAGTAATTATTGGCTAAACTCTTAAATGCTGAGAAATTACATAATGGGAACTGAATATGAACATCAACCCTGCCAGGCCTTAACACTGCTTGATCAATTTGATCCTTACAGTTCATGGTGAACACCATCACACGCTCCTCGCCGCAACACGAAACAATTCCATCCATGAAATTCAAGACCCCAGACAAGCTCACATCCCTTGATTTCTCAGTCAAGAACCTATCAAAATCCTCAATTACAATCATGGACCGACTTGTGGTTTGCAGCAGGAGCATTTTGAGATCAGAATCACCGGAAACCTTGGAGATGTTAACGTCATAGACATCAAAATTGAGGAATCTAGCCATGGCTGCAATGAAGCTGGATTTGCCTGTCCCGGACGCTCCATAAAGAAGATAACTTCTTTTCCATACATGGCCTAATCTGTGATAATACTGCTTAGACTTCAAAAACAATTCAAGATCAGCTTTTACCTTGTTCTTCAAGTCTCCATCCATGATCATTGTATCCATGGTGGCTGGATGTGTGAAAGGAACTGATCTCCACCTTCCATTCTCATAAGGGTTCTTCTCTAGATTCATAAACAATTTGATTTCTTTGCTCTTCTGCTCAACCTGATCAGCAACCGAAAGAATGTGCTGCAAGTAAGGACGTAGAATCATTCTCTTGTCTTTCTTTCTCAACTTCAACACCAATGTTCTCTTACCATTTCCTTCACAATATTTCTCATTGCTCCAATGCACTCTAGCCCCAAGAAAACTATCATGAATCACTTGATTCTTGTCAAGATGGAGGATGATGTCATTCGCTTTCGAACCCGAAAACAGATTGGTGAAATCAGAATCTTCGATGGCAGGCAGCGAGGTTAGATAAGTGGAGACCTTGTGGTAGAGTTGATTTTCTAGGAAAAGATCATTGTATTGTGGAACCTTGAAGATTTGGTAAACATAAAACTTGTCTTCAAACGATCTCCAACATCTAACAAGAATATGTAGAAATGATGTTTTTGCCAAAAATCTAATTATGACTAAAAAGACAATGATTGTAATGAAATGAACAAGAATTGGGCTGCTAAGATTCATGATAAACATGTTAGAAAAGTTATAAGAACAAAGGGGATTGAAGCAAAGTAGAAATAATGGTCGAGTATGGAAAGTGAGGGATGATGATTTTAATGGTGGAGATGGGAGATGTATGGCTTTTCTAGTTTGGAGTTATAGTCAACTGGTGCCGGCAAATTTACTGGGTCAAAGACACGAGATTGGAAGGAGGGTGGTGGGGTAATTGCCCCTAGCTGTTAATGAATGACCATAAAGACTTGAGGTCTATATATTATGATTTGTGAAGGGATTTGTACGACCATACTTTATTCACATATTGCTTGATTGATCCATTGAATATTCAATTAGTTGAGTATTCTTTGAACGCCCAGAAAATGAAGGCATTTACTTTTATTGTTCCTTAAATAAAAAAAAATATATATGTTCTCTGTCATACTCAAGGATGAGTGGATTGGCTGATCTAAAATTTAATTTGGATTTTATTTTATTTTATTTTATTTCGAATTAAAATGGATGTTGACATAGTTAAATTTAAGTAATTTAACTAAATTCATGTAAGATTTAATCAAGTTAGATTTAAAATAATACTATTGTAAGATATATTCGATTGACTTGCTGACTTGCAGATTAATTTAATAAATTAACAAGCCATACTAGTAAGAAAAAGGTAACAATTATGACACACAATTTGACGGGCATCAAGTTGCATGGCATAAAGAGACAGAGCAGCCATATATGGACCAGTTTGGGAGGATGAGAAAGTGACAACATACCAGTCTAACCTAATTTCTTTGAATTTTTCAATCTTTTTGAAGTTTTCTTACCATGAAAAACACACAATTATTCCATCAGAAGTTGATGGTTTTTCCACCAAACTGATAATTATACTTTCAGGCCTGCCTAATTAGTAACCCAACCCATGCAAATCCAACCTCTTTCGCTTTCGATCCTGTTTCCTGCCGCATGCCACAGCTGCCTAATCGCATAAAAAAACAGAACATGTCCACATTGTTTTTGGAGTTTGAACTTCAAATTAAGCTGCTAAGAATGGAACAAGTCAGCTTATATTTTTCAAGGATTTCAGCACAAGGTATACATCTCAAGCACCTTTTTCGTTTTGTGCCTGAGAATATGGTAGGTCAAGCCTTGTCCCCCTGTACAAATATATTGTTTTTGAACCGTTTCTACAGCATCTCATCAACCTGTGAGTCACGTAGGATAACATGAACAAAATTAATATTCTATCATTATATTATTACCAATACAGAATATTATAACTAGTAGTTTTGGTTTTTTATATATAAAAAAAAAATTATATATATAACTTGAGTGTCGGTGACAGTTTACGCACAACTTGATTAATTCCTCGGTCTTTGAAGTTAACGACCATCTAAACTTCCAATAGTCATCATATTAATAATTATAGGGTTCGAATCTGAGATCTTTCTAATTTTAAATTTTTATTACTGGACCATGGATACAAATTTTTATATTTTATTTTTATTTGAAAAAAACTTGTCTTCGTCCCAATAAATGACACATGTTCTAATTCTTTTATTAAGAAAATCTAATAATGAGAAAAAGAAAAGATTCTCTTGATGATTAGTGAGCAGACCCCTAGTCTTTATAATGCTCAATACTTGCAGATATCACCTCCATTGCTTTGTTTTCTTCTGTGATTTTGGCCTGTTTCAAGCTAGCTAGTACCAAAAGCATCTACATCATGAACACTTTAATCATTTGACATCGAGTGGACAAAGCTTTGCACTCATGAAAGAAGGCTGTGCTACGATGGAATAAAGGCTTGCAACTTTCGAGGAATAAGTGTTTTGCTTTGAAGGCTGGACCTGTCTACTTTAGACAAACCAGTGCCAGCTCTTACGTTAACGAACTTAATCATTGATGGATGTTGCTGTTTGCAAATCATAGAAATCCTGAAAAGAAACAAAAGAGTAATGAGTGTCGCCATGGACTTAAATTAATGCCCGACCAAATGATCCCAGTCATCCTCTGTGGTCATTTGTTGCCTTCACTCTGGTAGAAAATGAACACAAATCCAAATACATGTTAGGACCGAAACCCGGCTTGAATCCGAGGGAATATCATAGGGATAGAAACATAAATCAAGAAATATCGACGAAAAATAACATAATTCCAGAAATATAGTAGAAAGAATTCTTATCAAGCCCAAACATACATCGAATGCAAGATAGGAGTAAAATAATAGCTATTAAATTTGACTCAGTATAATAAATCAATTTAGTGATTTGTTCATTTAGAATTTAGCTCGAATTAGGTTTATTTTTTAATTAGATTGAGAGTGAACTCAATAAAACTCGGGTTACTCGATTTATTAACCTCTAATCTAGTTAATTAGGGTAAACTTGGTTGGGATTCAACCTGGTCAACTTTTAAAAAAAATTAATTTTTATTCAAAACAACATATTTTGATAGTTATACGTTAACGAATTGATTCACTTGAATGAACATTGAATTTTGAATTATCCTATATCGTTATCAGAATCAGGGGTGAAATTAGAAAATAAAATTAAAAAGGGTTAAAATATTAGTTATTTTATTATTTAAGCTAGATATATTAATATTATTAAGGGAAGTACTGGAAAAAAACAATTTGCAGGGGCCCTCCTATCTCCGCCCCTGATCGAACGACCCCCCGGAAATAAATAAATGCCCACCATTTAATCTCACTCCCATTCCATATTTTATAAATCAAACTGCCTGTACAAGAAGACAATTACGTTTTGCAGTGAAGCCTAAACCAGACATTCCAAGAAAAAATCTTCACACGCATTAACAATACAAATCCCACTAGCTATATAGACTCAAATCTATTACTGTATATATAGTTTTCCCATCTTCGACTCCCTTTCCATTTGATCTCTTATCTCCTCTGTGAAATTTCTCAGATTAGAGCCACACCCAATATCCAAAATTGTCCCATTTGTTATCATATGATAAACCTCAGTCTCTGCTGCTGTTGTATCTGCAATCTGCAAATTCCTTTCTTGTAGCCATCTTCTGTTTCCCATTCGAATTGCAGTATCCATTGAAGACTCCTCTACTTCCTCAGCAGTGTTTTGCAAACTTCCTGTATTAAAAAGAAATCTTTCCTTGCGGTATCTGCTCCTTTGAGTTACATAAGAATTATGAGGATCTGACGGTCCATATCACAGTCTACTGGAGTCTGTCATTTGGTTATGAGAGTCCATAAGACTGAGAAGCTTCCATATTCGAGTCCACATAATCAGAAGAGTTTGTGTTTGTGTTGGAAATGGAAGCAGTAGGATATCCTAAAATCTCAGGAAATAAAATATTGTACTCCATCCATTATTCTCTCGTGTTCAAAAGTAACTTGCCTCCTGAACTGATCCAATGAAGAATTATATTGCAACTCAAAATTGTCCCTATCAGCATCATCAACTGAAGTGTTCATCTCCACATCAACATTATTGTCTACATCAGCATCTGCAGACTCTAAATCACCCGACTGATCATCTTCTTCCTGATTGAGCATTACCAAGAAGCTATTCATGGTATAGGATATGAACTCATAATCTGGATAATGAAGTCAGTCTATTTCCACAATAATCTTCTCCATTCAAACGCAAAGTAACTGTTGTGTGTAAAACTTCCCAGGACATGGTGCCAATTAAAATTCGCAAAGCATGCAGTGAAGTAAACTTCAAACTGATTTTATCATGTCCAATAATCCTTCCAATACCATGCAAGATCTTTGAAAGACAATCAACATTCCATCCAGAAATTGGCAAATTTGTTACAGACATTTATGCTACTCTATCAATTGCACAATCGCACTTTATCCATGGTCGAACCTTGTCAAAGAATTTATTCCAATAGTGCATGTCAGTGGAATAATCCAACCACTCTATGTCAATCAAATATTAGACCACTCTATATTCCAATAGCTTCCATCATTAAATCATAATCGTCAAATAATATTAGTGCTAGTGAAGCACCAAGAAAACGGATGCCAGAAAATACCAAACCACTCTATATCAATCCCTTCTGTATCATGGAATAATCCACTCCCTCTTAAATCCAACCAACCAAACTATTAAGAAGCCATAGAATATCTTGGTCTTTTGAATCATTAAGATGCTTCCTGTCACTATGATTAGCAATCTGAATATGACCTTCATTCTTTGAAACAATGTTCGAATTCAGAACATCTGCATAACTTCTTTCATCCCTCTACCGAATCGGCACTTGAACCTTAGGAATTTCGGTATTCCTCTTCAGTGAAACCTTAGTTGCAATCTGTCTGCGATCATGTCAAGCAATATTTGCTCTAGGTTTGTAAGAACCAAACCAGAGATCATTAAGATTTAACAAGAAGAATGCCGTCAGTTAAATATTGTGCACTGTTAATATCGTGTTTTGAATAATTCAACCAAGCTTGTAGAGACACGTTGAAGAGAATGACTCAGAGGATACTATTTACTTTGTATTCAGTAGTATATATAGAAATTTACATATACCTAATTGAGTAACAAAAGAAGAGTAAAATGAAGATTACAAGAGATTTGAAATTCAAAATAGCTAAAACTATTGATGACTGGAAATTTTGCAGATTGGTTGTTTCTGCAAATCCTTTACTGATCTTTTGATGTCCGCTAATATTTCAAACATTTCTTAATTGGATTCTTCTATCAAGTTTCTTAATATTTTCTATCTATTATGCCTATTTTAATCAAGAAAAAGGCATTATTTAATAGAAAATTTAATACGAAAATTAGTAGACATTGATTAAAGGACCCAATTTAGAAACTTCTAAGACGTTTAGGATCTAATTGATAAGAGTTTTGTCTTGGAATTCAATTGATAATACATTGGGGGCTAATTTGAGGTTTCCACTCAAATGTTGTGTAGCTTGCGGGCTTTCTCATGTTGTTCTCTACTCTGCGTACTTTCATATTTCAACTCCTTGTCTTGTATTGTAGCTTCAAAACACTTCCTTCATTTCTAGCGTTTGAACTGTTCACTTAAATCAGTCTTTAAAACCCATTATTAATCTTGTATTAGGACCTAACTTAGAAATCGTCTTTTACTAGTAGGGATCAATTTGTAATTTCCTTAAAAATTCAAAGGTCAAATCATAATTGTACAATATTCAAGGAATAAACTAAAAACATCATAAATAAATTGAAAAAAATTATGATTTTTCATCCTTAACTTCACAATCATTCCATCCAGAATGTCAAAAAAATATTTCAGGGGTAAAATCTTAATTTTCTAAAGTTTAGTGACTAAATTTTAATTTTCACAATTCAAGACTAAAATAAAATTTTATCATCTTCAATTTTATAACCAGATTTTCTAGAATTTTCAAAATATCAATAAAATTTCTTAATCCTTCTATTAAAAATGAAAAACTTTATTGGTATGATGTGTCATTATAATCAACCAATTACAATGTATACATAGGAATACAACCAAACAATTATGGAAATAAATTATACTCTTCATTATTTAAAATTATTAGTTTTATCCTTTGATGTTGATTTCCTCCATAATTAATGATTGTATTGATTAGATTTCATCCAAAATATATTGTTTTGATTTGTTTCCTCAACATGCCTCCTTAAACTTGTAGAGATTTTAAATAAAAATCTCCATGAGTTTGATATTCATATTTAAAGATAATATTAAAATTATGATGGATATTTTAAAAAATAACCTATATAAGCCAAGATTATAAAACCACAATAATACTATGTAATTCTTTCGTGTATCATTAAAAACAATTGAGGATTGGAATATAATTTATTTAAATAAATATAGGTTAATAGTAATAGAATTTTTTTATTACTATTTTTTTTTTATAAGGGATGTATAGTGACGATGATAGAAATAAAATGACAAAAACAAAAAAGGTTAAGAAAAGAAATAAAATAAAGATTGACTAATGGCCGGCATGTTATTATCTGCCAAGTCACTCAAGCTGTTCATGTCTTTTTCACTGCTGCTCTGTTTCTCTAGCTTCCTTCTCTGCTCTCTTTGTCATTCTTTTTCCGCTAAGACCTCTCAGATTTTCAAGTGATTGGTTGTTTAGAAAAGAGAAAGATTTCCATTTATATAGTTCTAAACCTTTTTTATTTTATCCATTTAGCCCCTAAAGCAACTTTTTTTGAAAAAAAATATTTTGGTTTACAAAGATACAAAACACTTCCTTACCATTGCTTATTAACAACGAACTCATTATCAATTTACTGATTAAGTTTATCATTAACATTACTTATCGTTTTCAGTGTCATTATTTCATATTGTTCTCTTCTCTGTATACTTTGAGCTATCCACTCAAATATTGTATAGCTTTTGGGCTTTCTCACATTGTTCTCTTCTCTGTATACTTTAACTCTTGTCTTGTACTGTAGCTTCGGAACGCTTCCTTCCAAGTTCACCAGAGCTGGACCTGAATTGCTCCGACTCACTGAGTCATTGTCGCCAAGTTGGGGGTTTTTTGAAGGTATTTCTCTCACTTGTTCTCTTCTTTCATTTCATGGGCTTTTTTGGTTTGGTCAAAAACTCTCTCTATACATCTCTCAGATTTGGTGGGTCTTAATGTTTTACTGTTCACTTAAATCAATCTTTAAACCCCATTAATCTACACTCTGAAAGTTCACTTTTTTTCTTGATTTGCCAACATACTCATCTCTCAATTAGTTCTGTCATATAGAGCTTGGTGATTTTTGAAGTTGGGGTTTTGATTTATTATATTACTGGATCAATTGTTGGAATAAAGTTTGATTTCTATTATGTGTGATGTAGTTTAGTTGCCAGTTCACATCTTTGGTGAAAGTTGGAATTTTTCTTGTTTTGATTGTATTTGCAGTGCACTTGAAATGTGACTATGGGTTGGTTCTGGAGAATAAATGGAGTAGCCGATTTTTCAATCATTTTCTACCAAAAAAAGGATGAATGGAATGACGCATGAGAAACAGGCAGCGTTGCTGCCGGAGGATCTGATGGTTAAGAACAGAGCTCCATAGGAAAAGGATGTGAATTTCTCTTCATCCACAGGGATAGAGAACAGAAAATGAAAATCGAGAACAAAATCACTTACATGACCATGAAGTAATAAGGCTATGTTTCCTTCCCATTCAAGAATCCAACACAGCTCCCTAAAAGCTGTTTTGAATTTGAATGGACTAAGAATTTGGTGCATTTTGTTTGTAGTAAGTGTGATAAAATGTTTTCTGCTAGATTATTCAGGTAGTCTCATGTTATAGGTCCTGTATGAAGTTTAGAAAATTAGAGAATAAATTTGTTGTCCTTTTTAGCCCTACTGAATTCCAGGATCTTTTAAGCTTGTGCAGGATTACTGGCAAGTTTGGAATATAACGTAGATTCCTTTTGTCAAACTTACAAATTCTAATAGATATCTTATCACGTAATTTTGACTCTGCCATTAATGACTTGGACAACACAAAGATCCCAAGCTCTTACGAATTTAAAAGCAAGCCTGATGGTTGGGAAACAACAACGAAGGCACAAGATGGAGATATATGGGAAATGTCACAGAGGGAGGAAGATACTCTCTTCCAAGAATTTGATCATCGAATAGCATACCGCAAATTTCAGGTGAATTGATGTTGTCATGCCATTATGTTTTTTTTTTCTTAGGCTACTCTTAGCAATGAATCTACTATTCAGCCTAGTCATCATCTCCTTTCTGCTAAACTAGCAAATTGTTCTGTGACTGCTTGCTGATAGCTAGTTTTATCAAGGATCGCATATCTCGCAGGAGAAGACCTATTGATGGTTGGAAATACATGATAGAGGTGTTGGGACCAAATGCCAAGAAAGGGAGGGGGTGGTGTTTCAAGAATACCGAGTATATCAGATCCATCTACACAACCATTCAGGGGGGACAGGAAACTGATTTCCCGCAAAGGGGGTACTTCAGCTCCTGACTCTGCTGAACTTTCCTTTCTTTGTTCTTGGCCATTGTATGCTTGCTTGGTGATCAAGCTGCATGCCGTCATGTTTTCTTGATAGCGTTATAGAAAAGACGTCCAATAGGTTAAGCTACTCGTAGCTGTGAGGAATATAAAGCTCTGTCAATCAAGAAAATGGCAATCTAAATTTGTAAATAATCGATTCATTGTGACTGTAAATGTTTTATATGTAAAGATCTCTACGTTAGAAGATTGGTAGGGGTTTGAGAGACTAAATGTTGTCTGGTTATTCATTTTTTACCCCCAAACTGCTCTGAAAAAATCAAAGCTACAACAGTTTTTTGACATAATGTTCATCAAACAACTTTGTTTGCCAGGACTCTTCAAAGCTCATAGGAAATTCCTTTTAGAACAACTAGTTTCTGAATGATATTGATTCCAATCTGCAAGCATTAGTCCGAAACATCATCATCATAAGTTGCTATCATGGCAATGATCAATGGAAAAACGCGACTTCTTAACTTCCAGATTCTCATTGCGACTTCATATCTATCCAACTCAGGTTTCTGAATATTCAAAATAAGTATTTTGAAAGAAGATGCAGCTTGACCAAGAGCACTAAGGCTTTCAAACCCAGATGCAACAGTAGCAACATTGCAACCTAGCTTCTCAAGCAGTGTCGTAGTGTCCGAGTCACAGCTTTGTTGAAATCATCAACATCAGCTAATAGAACTTGCAAGCCTCTGAAAAGAGAGTTGGAATATGAGTGCTCTGAAGATTCTCTGGATTCAGAGATTGCAATGGATGGTCAAAGTTGAAACCCAAGAACAAATCTCACGCATTCAGGAAAACCTTGAGAGTTGGGCACTATCTAGATCTTGGCTCGCATCAACTACCAAATAAAATGAGGTGGGCTTCATCATTTTAGGGAGAATGCCTGCTTCTGAAATTCATATGTCTTCCATCAACGACCTTTTTCTTCTGATCTTGTGCTCCATGGAATCTACTGCAGCTTTTGAGCACTGTCTATGTTTTTTTCCACTGTAAGCTCTGTTTACTTTAACTAGCTAATCGTTTCATTACCTAGATTAGATGTTTCTTCTATATAAAAAAACCAATGCCTTTTCCTGGGAAGTTTCATATGTCAATGAATCGATTTTGCAATGTTTTTTATTTGTAATGTCTGCAGTTGCGTGAATTGCCAGCCTCTAATGCCCAATGCGTTCCTATTCTTTAAACTATGAAATGCTTCTTTTTTCCGAGAAACACATAAATTGTATAACCCTTCAAGTAAGCAGTCCCTTGTTCTTGTTTATAATAACAGTAATAATTTATCAGTGCATGCAAAGGAAGATCTAATTAGTATTAAGATTATAAGCCAACAAGATAGAGGGGTGGATGTTCTCAAGAACAGTTCCCATCACCATCAGACGAGCTACAAAGGAAGTTCTAGTTAGAGCACAAACTGTATTTATTAGCACGTAGACTTGCTGCAAATGTGGTGGATATTATCTGCTCTCAACAAAAATGTCAACTTTGGAAATTAATATTTCCGGGTTTCCAACACTCGCTCTTGTTTAGTCATCAACTAAGGGACCTACTTGTGTGGAAATATTTGCAATTGAATAATTCAACCTTCAGTTCCATGTTCAGCACCACTTGCCGGACAATATATTTAAGTTCCGATGACTTAGAGGTGAAGGAGGAAAAGGACACGCCAAACGAAGATTGGTTTTTCTTGTTGACGGTGAAAAAGAAAGATCTTTTAGGACTAACAATCCAACAGCAACTTGGGAATCTTGAGTGCAAGAACCTTGGAACTCCAATTTCCATTTGTAAGCTGCTTCGTTTCTGGTAGTGGTTCAGCAATGTTACTGCAAGAACACGTTGACTGGTGTACAACTGAATTTATTGGTTACTTAATTCTTGGTGTGCAACTGTAGATGGGATTGGATTGAAGTGGACAAAAGAAGGTGAAGATGGCTTTCTTGATCAGTTTTTTTTTTCACTTATCTGGTTTGAAAAAAATTTCCTTGCAGATTTTTCTTCTCACGTACTAATTGGACACATCTGATTTGCTCGATGGTCACACAATTTGTGGACGTCGATCATAAATGTGATGAGATTTATATACATGAGCATTGCTTAAATGAGAAAAGTTGATGAAATATTCATAAGAACGGATACATAATCTCATATTTAAGATTTTGAGCTCCAGAACATATCTACGACTCAAGAAAAAGAAAATTTAAACACAGTTTTTAGATTGAATAAAATGGAACAAAGCCTTGGACAAATTCACATTGTTTTCCTGAGTAATTCCACGATCAATCAACAGCTTAGCCTTTTCATCAAAACCAGCCAAGAACCTTGGCACAGTGGCAATCAAAAGGAGCCTAAGCTACGCTGGCTCGACCTTTCCTTCTAATTCATTAAGCACAAAACATATCAACGGATCAATTCATCAGCTATTAAACACATCCGGCCACTTCACAATTACGCGAAATAGTTCAACGGCTAATCTAAACTGGAAACATGGTCTCGTATAGAATCAAAAGATGCAAACTTTAGACATGGGTTCTGCTTAACAGTAACCCATTTTCTTTCTCATTAAAACCCATTTCTCCAAATAACGAATACAGCAATCGTGAAGCAACAATAAACGATAAGCTACATGGAAATGTGTATCTGAACATAATATGCACAGCATGTTTGACAAAAGGTCTCTGAGAATGAAAACAGCTCACCAACTTCAATCTGCAAAACGGCAGGCAAGTCGAGGCAGCTGTACTGGACTAGGAGTTTAGTGAGTGAAAAACCCACAGGTCCTAAGAATCTTGATGCTTTAGATAAATTTACTAGAGTTGGCTTTTTATGGATCGAGAGAGTTGCAAATGGAGTAGCTAAAGATTGAAGCTTTGTTGGTGATGTGTTTGTTGTTTGCAATAGAAAGGAAGAACTTGAAGAAGAAAATAATGGGTTTGCTGTTGCGAGCATGGTTGTCTTCGTTCAAATATTCCCTTTGGATGAGCTTGTGGCCATGGAAGTTGAAGGTTTTGACAGTGGCTTCAGCTTCACTGCTCTATTTGCCTCTAGTACTACTCTGGTGAATTGGGTATAAGCACAGAGTTGCATGCAGCTAGGTTTCAAGTATTGGTAGTCATGGGCATGAGAAACCTAATCATTGGTAAAATGTACACACTGCTCTAAGTTAAACTGAGGAATTTGGAATAGGTTCATATTGATGAAAAGATGGAATAATACACTGTAGTTTCCTGTAACGAAATATTTAATGTTACTGAAGGATGTTATAAATACTCGAGATACAAATAATAATGATTTCGCTCCATGTCCAATCAATCAGGGGTTAGAATCAGGGTTTGAGGCAATTGTGAGCTTGAGTTTCAAACCCCGAATTCTGTTACCTCTTTCAGGGGGGAGTGTGACAAATGAAACCATTTCAGATCCAAGAGCTTCAGCGGCAGGAGGCGTTGTAGACAGATGTAAAGGGTTTGATCTTGCAGACAACTTGCAGCTATCAATTCAGGAGTTTAGAACAAATCCATCAAGTCTTGTTCTTTCTTTGAGTGTCCTTGAGACGATTCTTGGTAATATTCTTCCCACTTTTGTTGCTCGTAGGCATAGTTTTTATAAGAATTACAGATGAGCCACGCTTCATAGATTTCTCGGGCGATCTTGAAAAATGGAACCTGCAAGACATTCAAAAAGAGATAAATGCATCTCTCATGTGAATGCAAGCATCAAACAATGTGAAATTATGAGAAGCAGCACAAGGCCTGCAATTATATTTACCTCTTTTTGGGAACTTGGCTAAGATCCTCTGGCATTTGTTTATGTTCCTCTTCCCTTCTCTCATCCTCTTGTTTCTGAACCTACACAAGGAAGAATAAACATAACATTAGCACCTCTCCGGTCATAACTTGAAGACTGATCAAAGCTTCCCCTTTCATACCATCATTTGGCATGCTGTTGTAGTCAGCATTACCAGCTGAGGCACCAAACATCTCAAAATGAAATGAATACAAGCAATGCAGAGAAAGAGAGATGACATAGTTGGTCAACTCTTGCTTGCCATGCTTTGATTCAGGAAAAACCAATACAAAATAATATAACTTTTACACTGTTGGACTGAACTCAGTCCAAGCCAAATGCCAAAAGCATAGCCATAACATTGCTGAACATGGAGGTTAGCAAATAAGCAGAAAGAAAAGGGATGCTTCAATGGGTGTTTGCTATAGCAATCTTTAGCTTCCTAACAGCTTTCAGAAAGGTATGCTGCGTATGCAGTTCTAAAATAAGTCCAAACATACAGAAAGAAAAAGGATACTTAGACCCATTTGCAGTCTTTGGACAAGTAGATGCAGATTACAATGTTACCATAACCATAACAACGTCAAACAAAGAAAACTGAAAACTTAATCAGTACTATACTGAGTGGAGAATGGTAAAGTGCAAGGCAGTGTGATACTATTAAAATGCCATAACTACTTATTCCAGTAAAAAGAATCGAGATGGTGGCAGATATTTATGATCATAACTTATAATATCCTATGCCTATTTACTTCACACATGAGAAAATCTGTACCGCAAAGAACTAGTTGCTGAAAAATTGTTAGCCTCTGCATCTTTTGGAAAAGATTTATCAATAAATGGATGAACCTAACCTACAAGACTGCTTCGATAGGAAAAAATAGCCCCTGTTCCAAATTAATACAAAGAGGAGCCAGTAAACGGATCACAAGGGTGAGTAAATCATTTCAAGGAAATGAGTCTGCAACTGTAATTAGGTTAGGATTTGCATTCCCAAACGAATACAACTGATCTTAGTGCATTGTAACCTTCATGTGATGCAAACACCAACTAATTAGGAAAGCCAAATAGATCATTGCATTTGTTGAGCATGTTCTATCAGGCAAAGGCCCGAACCCATCAAGTCTTTTCAGAACATAACCTTCTAAGTTCAGAAAACTAGGAAATTGAAGAACATAAAATTTCTTCCTTATAATATGCCTCTAGAAACATAGAACGAATTTCTAAATCATATAGGTAAGACAGATAAACCTAATCCCAACAAGGAAGTCCACTAATTGGAAACTTTAAGACCATTGCAGATATATAAGCATAAAATGAAGGCAACATCTTTATCATATAAACATCAAGCTTTTTAGAGGAAGCAGTTGCAACATTAGAATCAATTACAAGCTAGGAGCATATATACAGTCATTGACAATCAAAAGTTCATGTTCAGACATCAAAGTCACACTCAAGGATTTCTACTTTATCAGCACTGCAATATTTTGAAAGAGAGGAACTTTCATGCTAAGAGGCATGATTATCTCGCTAGAACTAATGAAATAAAGATGTTGATTTGTGCTTTAGCACTAATCAAACTATTCAAGTTTGACGGGTGAATATTTTATGTAATATGAGAGGCTAAACTGTGGCAAAATGCATATGCTCTTTTGCTATATGTGATAGCACAGTTTAGTCGATCCATTGCAATGATAGGAATGAATGTAAATAAGCTGACCGCTGCAGTTTCAACGCCATAGTCCACGACAATTTATACTGATGCTAAACTCAACAATATCAACTTATCTTACACATGCAATACTGAAAGACCATGTCAAGAAAACAGAAAGGAGCTCAAATGCTGCACAAGTTAAGACCTAGCAATATTAAGTCACTATATATTTATCTGAAACAAGTTATGCAGCTATAAAACATGAAAGATGAAACCCGTATGTAAAATTTCCCTACCCCACACAAACAAGACTAAAACAAATAAACTCACATCATTGACATCCTTAGACGATCCAACCTCCAAGTTTGAAACTTTAGCTTTCTTCTTAGCACCATTTCCATTAGCAGATTCCAAGTCATTTCCTTTCCTCTTCTTGCTCCCAAACACCCAAGATTTTCCCTTCTTATCTCTAACTCTCCACACATTCTTCTTTCTAAACACCAACTTATCAAACTTCCACACTTGACAACTTGTATCAATTACAGTCACTTCACTTCTTGAATACCCTTTTAGCTCTTTATCATCACCAACACCAAAACCCTTCTCCTCCTCAACATCCTCCTCATCGTCATCGTCATCGTCAACCCCACAATCCACATTATTAGAATTCTTATCAGAATTCAATGACCCTGTTGCAGCAAGGACATTCCGGTCTTTTCGCACACAATCTAAAGAATCATTACCACTATTATTCCCTGAAATGAAACAAAACTTGGGTTTTGTTTGTTTCCTAGGAACCTTCTCCTTTTTCCTGGAAAATCTTGAACTTTCCTCAACTGGGTCACTGACACCTCCCATGTTGAAGAGGTCTGAAAGAACATTGTTCATTATAAAGAACAAATCTTTATTGTCACTTGAAGAAATCTCCCTGGTTGTTGCTGTCGCTGTTGTTGCTGTAACTTTGATTTGATCTGAGTCAGAGTGAGTTGACTCAGAGTTTGAGTTGATAACAGAGTTTGAGGCATTGGTAGTTGGAGAACTTGATGGGTTTGGAACAGAAGGGTCATTATCATTGTTGTTGTTGAAGCCTCTGTTGGACCAGAGCCGGTCTAACCAGTTTGAACTGGACTTGCTGGTTTGAACTGAACACAACATTGATTGATTGGCTTGGTTTAATGGGATTTGAGGAGATTCTCGATCTGTAATAATCTTGAAGGGAATGAGAGAGAGATGAGAGCTTTTTGAGACTGAACTACGATCAGTTTGGTGGGTGGTGGTGATGGCGGTGGCTGCCACTGATGGGAAGAAAGAGTTCTTGTAGATTTGCCCATGGGATAAACCATAAGCATAGTTTTGTAACTTTTGTTGGTTGCCACTTGGTGCATTTTTGGAAGCCTTTGAGAAAATTAAATGTAACCAAGAACTCTTTGAATTGGTTTTGGCAAAAGCAAAAGGTATCACTTTGAAGATTTATTTCGTAAAATATATTTGTGCTTTTTATTGTTTTGACTGAATTTGTGCTTGGAAGATTTCTTTTGACAATAATGTTTATTTTTCTTTTAAAAATAATAATTTTTATTGTTTTGACTGAATTTATTACTCAAGTTGTTGATCGAGTGAAGGGCTAGATCAAGTTTGATAATTTTAGTATGGACATGTTGCTTCTAACACGGATATTAATTTTAATTTAATTTAATTGATTAACTTAGTTTTTATCCTGGTGTTTAAAGATTTAATTTAAAATTAATCCGATTGATTTTATAGATAAACTCGTAATTAACATAGTCAAAACTTAATTTGATTTTTAAAAAAAAATAAAATGATATTACTTTTACTTCTTAAAAAAATTAAAAAAAAATCATTTTAAATTAGTATGAGTTACTCAAATGAATTTATCCAACTCTTAACACAAGTCTTGAGTCGATTGATAGATGAAACTGAATTTAATAACTTTAATTTTTATCTAAATATATAACATCACATTAAAAAAAATATTAACATAAAATAAAATATAAAGATTTCTAATCAATTATGAAAAAAAAAAAAAAACTACTTTGTTATTGATGTAATTGTCACTGCTGCAAACCAAAAGTTGCAATTTTGGATTGCATAATGTAATGATGTTAAGATCATGTGTGTATGATATGAAATGGCGAGTCACATTACATCAAGCATAAACATTTTTATCTTTAATTGTATTTTATGAAAAAGCAATTAATGTGATAATTAATGTCAATGTGCTTGCATGGATCCACTCGTTAATTAGGAAGACAACACTCTTTTGCATTGGATGGCACAAAATTAATTGTAGCAAATTGATAAGTGCCAAAAATAAACAAAACTTGAAGAAAAAGAAGTGATCACATCACTTGTGAGCAGATGACCGAAACAAAACTAGAAAAAAAAATATATATATATATATATATATTTCTCTATGTGTATTAAAATTGAAATTATAAAAGGGCATCATGTCTCATTGTGCCATGTGAGAGGTTCCACTATGGGTTCATATGATGAAAGTTTTTTTTTTAAGGTTTTTTTTTTAATTTAATTTTATTTTTCTCTACCATTGCATTGATTTCACATTAATATCAGTGATTTGTTTTTATGTTTGTGTATGGAGACCTAGTACTCTCAAGAAATATTTCTCCGATGCTCAATTTAAAATAATAAAATTCAATTTCATTAATTTAAAAGAATTAGAACTTTGAGAATCAAATTTTAAGCTTAAACAAATATCCAATCCTTTTATTTTTTGCCAACATCAAAGATTTATTTTCAAAGTCATGGAAAGATTTTTTTTTCATTGCTCAACTTTTTTTTCTAATTTAATCCATTCACACTGATTTTATTTAAAATCTTACTTGATAGTTTGTTTTTATTTTCTAAATATAGGATTCTCACAATGTCAAAGAAAAATTATAGCATTTGGATGATCCTAAGTCAGGCAAAATAAAATAACATTATATTGATGTGGAGCAATTATAAGTGTTGATAAATCAAAATCGAAACTCAAAACAAATATGGTGGGCTAGGGTAAATGGATTGGGCAACTTAGATGGTGCATGTGTTACACAAATCAGCATGTGGAGGCAAGCTAGTATGTGCATCTACCTTTGATGATGAAAATTCATTGTTCATAGTTATATTGAAAGCATCGCAGCGAGCATTTCCTTGTGATGTGACACGTGTCATGATTAAAAAAACATGGTAACCCATTTTTTTTTCCTTCTCCTCTCTCTTTTCTCTATTATCTCCTAGAGTTTCATGTTGCTCTACCAAATAAAAAGGTGTCCTACCATTTTATTTTTATTTCAAATTTGATTTTATTTTTTTGTTGTTATTTTTTGATTTAGGTCTTTTAAAAAAAATTAATTTTTTTATTTTAATCTTCATCATTGGATTGGTTAGAAATTGATATTCGTGATTTTTTTTATAAGGTGGTTCTTGTCTCATGACCCGAATCACAGATTTAAAATGTTAACTCGAGTTGACATTGGTCATTTTTTAGATATTTTTTTATATCAATTTTATCATTCAAAAATGTATTTATTGGAAATTGAGTTATTTGATTTTCTTTGCTTTTCTTTTTAAAGGGTTAATAGTATCATGACTTAGATCACAAGTCTAGCAGCTTGACTTGAGTGACTTTGATCTTTTTTTCGGGTTGTTTTTTAAGATTGAATATATATTTTTTTTTCCTTTAAAATTGGGTTAGTTTGATAATTGAGCTTCATAGTTTTTCCCATAATTAGCTTTCTATTAGGCTATCTCGTTTGAATTATCTGGCTCGTAAGGTTTGGCAACCTTGCTTAGGTTTATTGGGGTTTTTTTTTACTTATTTTTGTTAATTGATTTTGTTTTTTATTTTATCATTCTACATTTAGATTGTTGAGAATTGGGTATTATGATTTTTTTAATTTAATTTTTATAGGGTTATCATGACCTCACAACCGATATCATGGGTTTGGCATGCTAGTTATACTTGACTCAGGTCATTTTTTTTCTTTTAATTTTATTGTTTAACATTACATCGTTTAGGAATTGAGATTCATTATTTTATTTTTTCTGCAAGCATTTTTTTTATGTTGGTTATCATGATCACTTTTTTTTTTAATTTAATCCATTTATTGTCATTGTTTTTTTTTATCATATTATTAGATGAAATAGTCTTATTAGATCCAATTAGGTCTATGACCTATATCACCATTTTTTATTTTTTTTTAAGTTAAATATTTTTTGGCATAACCCACAATATAGCACAGATTACCTATCTAATATAAAGTGAAACTGAATCATCTTTAATAAATGAAGATGTTTTGATTTGTAACAAGGATAAACCAAATTAGTTTTTTTTTATTTTTGAAAAAAGAAAATCGGAGATAGCAAAGAATTTGTTTAGTTATTAACAAAAAAAAAATTTTAAAAACACAACATTATTAGTGTTAAATTCTCTTAAAGAGACTAAGAGGTTTTTATTTATAACAAGGATAAAAGCATTTATTTATTTATTTTTCTTCTTTAGGACACTTTCCCTGAAATAATGAAAAAAATAGTACGCTTATTAACAAAAAAAAAAAACAATTGACAGGAATTCCACATTCTTAACGTCAATAATTATGGAATATAAAGAATGAACTTTAGTAAAGGGACTAGATTTAAAAATGATAATAATATAGGGACTCATATAGAGTTAGCCCCAAAAACATGTCAACAAACTACAAAGTAGTGAAAGTACACTATTACACAACACAACTGAGACCTCCCTGTTTGTACATCCAAAGATATATAGATATATATATAAAAAGACAAATCTAGGAGAGGCGGTGTTGGTAGACGAGTACTTAACTAAAGTCAGTCTCCACCAATCCCCTCTCTCTCTCTTTTTTTCCCAAACTGGGCCCCCCTCCTCTATGCACACAGTTCCTTTTAGAAGATCTCTCCTACACCAAACAAGGTTGCTTTGCGAAGTTCTCGAAAACAGCATGGTGACATGAACCCAGCCCACCTCTTCTCTTATCCACTCACACAATCTTTTCTTGCCACCACCACTCATGTCTCAATCATCTTCACACACAAAAACAAACACAGACACCCTCTTTGTCTTCTTCTTACCAAATTCATGTGATATTTCTTTTCGGGGTTTGATATTTCTCTATATTTCTTGAAACCCTTTGTTGTCTATCCCTTGAGTTATCAATTTCCTTGATTACTTGTTTCAAAGATTGAAACTTTTGTTACCATAGACAACAAAGATTACAAATTTAGAGGTTTTGTGAGTTTATATGATGCTATGGCCTTGACTGAGGCTTTATATGATATTTTAGAACATCCCTCTTCAATTTTAGGTGTATGTACAGAAACGGTGGGTTTTTTAGGTCCACTGTGGATATCGTTTCTTATTGGCTTGATTATTGGATGGTCATGGAAGCCTAAATGGGTGACCAGGGAAAGTGACAAATTGACTTCTTGTGTATCAAAGATATTGGAGTCATCGTTGCCATCTTCACCTTGTCGATTTTTGATGTCTCCATTGAAGAGTTTTGGCTCTTTCTCGCAGTGGAATTCGTTCTTGGTGAGGTCTTCAAATCGCGAAGCTTCTTGGGTTGTGGACAACAACAACAACAACAACAACAAAAATTTAGAGCATCATAAACCATCTCATGTGCCACCTACAGAATATGAAGATTGCAGGTACGAGCCCTTATCACAAAGTGTCTAGTTTTCTGTATCAATAAAAGATTAAATGAAATGAGCCTTGCAATCTTTGAATGAATTTAGAAGTTTGTCTGTCGTATTTGCTTTGTCTATTGTTAAATAACGGGTAAAGTTCTCAATAATTTTGTGGAGTTGAAATTCGTAATCAATTTGATTAACTGAGGGTTGCTTGTGCGATCATGACAACTTATGGTATGAAAGTATGGTATCTAATGGGAAACTTGAATCTGTGCAAATACTGGAATTGGATGAGGAAAGAAACAGAAAATCTATGATTCCTTGTAGTAATAGTTTCCAGTTTAGCAATGATCTCGTGCTTTATGATTTGTTTAGAATTATCAATTGTTGGGTTTGACACACAATGGGAAACTTTCTCTCTATGGGATGACCATAAAATGGTTTTGGATAATATCAAAGAAAATTGTGAATGAGATTAATTTGGGGCAAGTGAATAATTTCTTATTTGTACTTGTCTAGTAGATCACAGCTGAATGAAGAGCAGTCTAATATTGCTAGTCTAGTCACGGAGGAGGATTTAAAACATTTGAACCAGCTTGTTGAGGTTAAAGATGGAGGTTCTACTTGGATACATATGATGGATCGTTCCATCCCAACTATGAGATACCAAGCATGGAAGAGAGATCCCAAGGTAGACTGTTCTCTCTTATTCAAACAGTAATTTAATACAGGCCAACAGTTTTATCAGGTCTTCTGATTCAATTTGGTAATGTGTGGAATATAGACATCTTTTTTATCAGTTTTTGTTTTAATGGGTTGTTAGACTGGTCCTCCTCAATATCGTAGCAGTACTGTCTTTGAGGATGCCTCACCAGAGATAGTGAGAGACTTCTTTTGGGATGATGACTTCCGGACAAAGTGGGATGACATGCTTGCGTATTCTGCAATATTAGATGAATGTTCCATCACAGGGACCATGCTAGTGCATTGGATACGAAAAGTGAGTCTTCCTTTCATATGCTCTAGATCATAGCTTGTCTTGGTTTTATGTGCTCATCTCCTACCAATGCTTTGTGCTGCAGTTTCCCTTTTTCTGTAGTGACAGAGAATACATAATAGGTCGGCGAATATGGGAGTCGGGCAGATCTTATTTCTGTGTGACGAAGGTATGAATCAGAGAATACATAAATGTACAATAATAATAATATTAAGCAGCATCTACTTGGTACCTAACTCAACTTATGTTGGGACAAACATGGAAACTGAGTTCAGCTATATGTAAGGTAACAGAGGTCAAACAAGCCAATCAGCTAGGGCTGCTGATGCTAACTAAGTTGAACTGGTCTTCTGAAACCTTCCATTTTGAATATCCCCAACCATAGGGTACAGATAAACAATTGATTCTCACTGGCTTAAAATTGGGATGGCTTAAAGTGCTTCTCAGAGTGTAATTCTTATTAGTTCCAGTTCCTATTGAATTGACTCAGGTGAATTGAAAAATTAGTAACTTGTGTCTAAGAAAATGTTTGAAACGATACACAGTGATAGGGATGGAAAAGACTCGTTCCTTTTGGATATGAGGGAGGCCCTCTCTGTGTAATTACAGTTCCCAAACTAACCCAGTTTTCTTCTAGAACTACATCTTTCTATTGCTCAAACTCATAATCACTTCCAACTAGTGGGAGAGAGATAGCAATGGACTACAAGGTCCTGTGGAAAAAGATTTTCTTTATTAACAAATGGGAGCATTCTGCAATCTCATCTATCAGCTTTTTATCATGTCTGCTTGTTTTCTTTTGCAATCATCGCTGAGATTTTGGACCTCCAATCTAATTGACTGCATCTAACTAATTTCAGGGAGTACCATGCTCATCTGTCCCAAGGCGAGATAAGCCAAGACGTGTTGACCTATACTACTCAAGTTGGTGTATCCGAGCAGGTATACCATATCTTCTTCCTTTCTGCCATTTAATTGAATAGATCCTTTTTCACCTTGAAACATTTCTTCAGGTTCTCACTACCCCAGAACATTGGGCAATTGCTTTGCCCCGTGAAGAACTAGTCTGTAAATTATTTGTCATGAGACTTAGAATAGTGACTAACAGCTAAATCCGCTTGAATTACACTTGGTCAGTGGAATCGAGGAGAGGTGATGGCCAGCTAACTGCTTGTGAGGTGTTGCTCTTCCATCATGAAGACATGGGCATCCCATGGGAAATCGCTAAGCTTGGAGTGCGGCAGGGCATGTGGGGAACTGTCAAGAAGATTGAACCTGGTTTACGTGCCTACCAAAAAGCAAGAGCATCAGGGGCAGAACTTTCTCGGCCTGCTTTCATGGCTCAGATTAACACCAAAATAAATCCAGAGTTGCTGAGATCCTTGGGAGGCGATGAGAATTTGTCAGAGAATGAAGCAGCTACCACTACTTCTGAGAAGTCTTTGGGCCAGAACATACCAAAGCTTCTAATTTTTGGCGGGGCTATTATCCTTGCATGCAGCTTTGATCGAGGACTCTTGACGAAGGCATTTATATTCAATGTGGGAAGAAGGTTTGGAAACATGGGAAGGAATGCAAGATTGAATGCTGGAACTACTTGAAAATTGAAAACCCAATATGAGAGATGCTCTACTTTTTAACTACCAGTGTCACTCTTCCCTTTTCAGTGGTGGTGGGAGGTTGTATAATTTTGTATCATACTTCAGAAACATGTCAATAATAAGATATGATAGAGGATGCTTTTACTCTAAGCAGAAGTTTTCTCTTCTGTCAGTTAAACCACAGATACTTAAAGGTCCATATATCATCTGCTCTGCAAGATGTTGTCATTGTTTATGTTCATCAGTCGCCTTTTAGACCACTTGTTGCAGAAATATTTGTCAACAAGATGTCCTGTGCTTTGATGGATAGCTTCTCCCTCATTATCAGTTTAAAACACCCATTAAGGTTTTAATCTTCCTTCTCTGCATGCTCTGCTCAAGTACAATATCTAATCTTATAGAATGAGAAGTTTCATAGGAGACATCCCTCTCCTGATTTCCTCCGATTCAACGTCTTTCATTTCATGCCATAGGAATTAACAAATAAATCATAATCAGCAAAAGTTTAGACTAAAAATTGTAGCATTTTTCCTTAGTAATGTCTAATCAATGCATGACTAGCTACAACAGCAGTAAGTAATGTTTTGGAGAAAGAAGGTGATGTCCATGGTTTATCATTAATAACAACCTCTGCAAGGCAGTGTTGGAGATAATTAACCACGTAGACCATGCAAAATCAATGGCATATTAATGTTTCAAAACAGTTTAATCCATCCAGTTGGGGTGCTAATTTTGGCATCTCACCGGTCTTCTTCACTTTTGCCACCATGTTTTCACTAGATGATCTCATTCTGCTTCCCAGCTCCTGAACATAAACAAAGTTAAGCTTGGATTCTTCCACGTAAACAAGAAACTAAAACTACGAGTTGAAAGAAAGCAAAGAAATTTATGAAGGGACCTAGTTTATTACCTGAGCTTTGGTGTGGCTTTTGTCGAAGAAATAAATCCCAGCTGCAGCAACAACTGTCACTGTCACAGACATTGCACCCATCGCCATTCTTCTATGTTATTCTCGGAGACAATGGCCTCTAATGAAATAACTTGATTTTATATGGAGAAACGCTAAGGAGGGGGTAAAGCAATAGCAAAGGAATTTGAGATACCTTGCTAGTGAAGAGAAGTGAAGAGTGATAAAGAGAGGAAAGAAAGGCAAGAAAACTAGGGCAAGAAAGAAAGGAATACAAAGACTATCTCTTATGGTACTATCATGACTAGGAAAAACTAAAAAACTAAAAAACTTAAACTGGAAATTTCTATGTGACAAAGGACCTAGCCTTCCTTCCCTCTTCACCTTCTTGAATTTATAGTATGTTAGGCTCTATTTATGGCTTTGATTTCATGAGCATTCATTTGGTGTAGAGATGAAAAGGATAATCCTATCCAATTTCTAAGTTACCTATTCCATTGGACATAGTTTCCTCTTGAGAATAGAAGAAGAGAGTGTTTGGGAGTGTGATTGCTGTTGCTTTTCAAATTGTTTTTCACTTAAAAAAGCATGTTAATAATATTTTTTTTTATTTTAAAAAAATTATTTTTGATATCAGCACATCAAAACGATCTGTACAAACCGTATTTAATTTTAACAAAAAAAAATTAAAATTTTGTAAAAAATTAGTTGCACCGCAGTGCTAAACAGGCACGAAAAGCCCCGACAAGAGGGAGGGAGCCGACCACACAAGTACATAGCACTTTGCTAATCTCTTATCTTGCAAGCAACTTGCCCTCATGAAAAAAGAGCATGCAACTTGCCCTCAAGATAAAAGTATTTCTTGCCCTCACGTATGACTTGCGTTTGAATCATATATACTGACCATACCCGTTTAATGGTTAATATATTATGTTTATAAATGCATCTTAATCTTCATCTTCATCCAAATAACTTACTCAAGATCAAAGATTTAGTCTCAATTCAAAGGTTTCTTCACTAATATTAAACTTGGACGTTCGGGCCTATGACTTTCTAGTATAATATGAGTTTCAAATAATTTAAACTAGGTTTCTGCTTATTTTTTTGAAAATTAGTTTTTTGAAAATAATTTTTTAAATTTTTTTATATTCATTTGTCATTTAAAAAGTTGGTTAATAAATAACATTTTACTTTCAAGAAGTTGCAAAAAAATTAAGAATATCCAATTATTTGTTAATTATATTAAATTTGATTCTTAATGTTTTAATTTATATATATTTTGTTTTGAATATTTTTTTTTCAATTTTATCATTTGAAATTTGATTTAATTTGAATTTTATATTAATTTTAGTCTTTATTTTTTATTGTTATTTATTTTTTTCTTATTATTTTTTTAATTGAATTTTTTTTATCTATTAAATTTGACCCATATTCTTTTGATTGCTATTTGTTTATTTGAAATAATTGATGAAGTTGATTTTTTTCAATTTCATCCTCCTTCAACTTCTTCACTCATTCTTTTAACAGTCATTTTTAATTTGAAATAATTTATAAAATTAATTATTTTTTTTAATTTCATCATCTTTTAACTTTATAATATGACAGTTTAGGTCCTTATTTTTTTTAATAAAATTAAGAAAAAAAATTAAACATTAATAAATTATTTTCTAACTTATTTTTTGTAATATAATTAAATACTAAATAATATTTTTTATGATTTATCAAACATGAACAAATAATTTACTTTTCATAAAATACTTTTTTAAAAAAAAATTAATTAAGGATAAAAGTTGACCTAGTCTTAATAGTCATACTGCCCCTAGTTTAACTTTTTTAAAATAAAAAAAAAACTTTTTTTTAAAATAACAATACAATACAATACAATGTGATTATGATCTATGAAAAATTTGGCAAGCTATCGTCTTTTTTATTTTTGAGAAATTAAAACAACATTTAGAGATATGAAAAACATGAGATATTATAGACGGCCGATGTCTTGAATGTCTTGAGGAATATTATGCTGGAATGCTTACCAAAAAAAAAAAAAAAGAATATTATGCTAGAAAGATTTTTAATTAGAAATATGAGATAAGAACAAGAGATGTTCCGCTTGGTAAACAAGAAAGATGCATCAAGAAAGCATAGGTACGTGTGCTGATGACATTTAAAACATGATGGTTTCTTGCAAGTATTGAAAACTTCAATCTTCCCTTCTTCTAAACTTTTTTTCAGTGTTCAAAGTAATTGATGAGAAGGAAATCGGAAGTAATGGCGCCAGAGATTCTTATCGTTACGGTAAGTTCTTTGACGAAAATAGCAGTGGACAGCTGCTTGCAGATGACCTCATCATGCAAGAAATTATTCCTTACTTGGCGTCCTAAGTTTCATCGGAGGTGGAGGCCATCATCAGAGCAATCAAACAGCTATCACAGTAATTCCATTTTTTATTTTTATTCTTTACCTTCTTGGCTAATGAAATTATTCATTCATAAAAAAATAAAAAACGAGACTTGGTCGCGGTTTTGCCTATGAAGAAACTTGAATTTAATTTAATTAATGATGTTAAATCTACAGATTAAGAGAGAAAAATGAGTCTTATAACTGCAAAATGTTGATTACATTACATGAATCACCCGCAATAAATAAATATATAAATATACACACACACACACAAAATTAGTTAGTGAAAAACTGAAAGAAAAGCTCAATAAGTAATCATGGTCTCAAAACAGTGCACACCATCTAACTCCGGAGCAAACCTTATTCTCCTCTTTTGTTTCTGTAATGGCTTGCTAATGTTTACAGGAGATGATTTTGACGATGATGTTGAAGACTTGTCATCGCTCCCTTCAGACATCTCTCTCTTCTTCACGGACTCAACCTGTGGCTGGCTGTTCCCTTCTTTGGAAGCACTGGATGAGAACCTGAGCTTCTGCACAAGTGATTCTGCGCATAGGGCATCAAATGAACTGAACATAGACATCATCGTGATTGAAACTTGGATCAAAGAAGTAGGCTGTGTTTACTTTCTTTTCTTATATGTTACAACAACTACGCAAGCAATTAAAGATCGTCTTCTGGAGCTCAAAACAGGCTTGTTTTTGAGGTTTCAAGAAAAAGGATTTCCTCTTAGGTTTCTTGAAGGAGAAGGATTTCTTGCTTGGATTCGATACCTGAGAGAGGGAGAGAGGAGAGGTATATAAAGGGTAGGAGAAATCTCATCTCGAATGCCTAGAAATATCTGGAAAGAAACGGTGGAATGTAGGTGTAGAGGTTGGACCGACGGATGACTTGGTCCAGTTACTGCTTGTCAACTGCCCATTGGAAGTTGAGCACCCATTGTTTGACTTGTCACCTCCGTGGAAAGCTGAGATGAAGGTGGCTGACTCTCCAAATTCCAACACGGTACGTGGGGTGCTTTTGGGACTTGTCAAAACTGAGTTGGAAACTTACCTTTTGCAAGCTCAAAGAAGGTTCTTTGTTGTTGACGACAAGGCGACCCAGATAGGTACTTCTGTTGGTCCGGTTGTGTTTGGACAAGAGGTTTTACCTTACTCGGCAAGACATGTTCTAGAAATAAAAGTGATATCATTTTTTAAAAAAATAAAATAAAACAATCAACAAGTTTTAATTAATTCTTTTTCAAGTTGATTATATCCTGATTCAATTTAAATTTTAAAACAATTTATACCGGGTTAATCTTTTTATTTTTATTGAAACTCAACGTAATTTATGTTTTTGTTCACTGAAATCACAAATTGAGTTTTAAAATTATAGTTGTACAAGCCACTTGTTACTTAAATTTATATAAATTTGTGGAGAACCGGTTTTAAAACTGTGGTTTGTACAAGCCACTTGATAGTTAAATTTATATAAAATTGTGGAGAGTGGATATCTGACCGGTTACTTGTTCCAATTATGCGTTGGTGGCATGATTTTTTACAACATATGGTGGCGGTGTTCGTAGTGTTTTCTTGATCAAGAAAGTTTGTTTGGTGCACTTGTACATGCCATGTTGTGGGCGAGCTTTTGCCAGGATATATATGAGAGTAAATTATTCCTCCCTCCCTCAATTGATACATATGAAGCACGGTTGTTAATTTCGTTCCGTTCCGTCTGGAATGGCCGAAGCATTCCATACCAATTCAAAAAACGAAACAAAACGAAACAAATTCCATCTCATTTTAAATCTCGGCCCGTTCCGGAAATTCCGGCCAAATTCCGGCCGAAACGTTCCGGTTTCATTCCGGTTGTTCCGTTTCGGCCAAAAAATATTATTTTTTAAAAATTAATATATGGTTTATATTATTTTAAGTTAAAGATCTATTTAATCTTTACTATTTAAAAATATTTTAAATTTTAAAATTATATTTGTTTGGCATTATGTTTGTATTGCATAATTTATAATTAATTTATCTTGAATTTGAATTATGTTTGTGGAATATATATATGAACAGTACAACCCCGAAACGGCACGCCGAAACACTCCGAAACCGAAACATTTCATTCCAATTGAAAAAACAAAACACCTACCGAAACGGAATTGACAACCTTGATATGAAGAGAAGTTATGTTTGAATAAAGTTAATTAAGTTATTTAATTAAATATTGACCAATCGATATTATTTTTTTATCTGGTATGAGCACAAAATATGTATTAAATAGATGGGTGCATCATGACAGGGCTAATGTTCTTGTCTTATACGTTAGAAAGTTTGGTTTAGTGGGTTCCAAGTAAGCATGCCAAAGCAATGTCCAATCCTCATTTTCTATAGCTCTTGTTAGTGAATTAAAGCAGTTTAGCCCAGAAATAAATGGTTCAAATTTCTTCCAATCCAAATCTCATTTCCAATAAAGATTCACATAGCATAATCCACCAATTAAAGAGACTATTTTTCCACTATAAATACGAACTTCGAGCTCTCACGCTGAAGCACTATCTTTTTGGACTCAAGATTAGGTTCGGTTTTTGTTGAGGAGGCTAGATCTCTTCTCTGTGGTGTTTTGAAATTAGCAAAACAATCATCTCCTAGCTGTTACAAGTGGAAAGATGACTGAAGTTCGAACCAAAGAGAAACTCGAGCACATGATACAATGCTGCATTGCCACAGTAATGATTACAACTGGAAAACTATTGCATAAAAAAAAACTTTTTCCGTCGTAATTAAACTGTACTGATAGGTTTCCAGAACTTGGATAATCTCCAATGCCATGAACATCAAGCTTGGATAACATCCTAAACTATGATAGAGTTAATAACAACTTCGTCGGATATATTTGAAAGTTTTGAAACAACAAAACCATTGAACTTTGATCCGACAAGTAAGATTTGTTGAGAACTGAATCATGATTGGCATAAACAAGCAAGTTATAATGCTAAAACATCAAAAATTCTTGTATTACTAGAAAGAATTCATGGTCAATCAGTCAGAAATTCTCAAATCATCGACCAAAATTTCACCAAATTGCAATTTAGGAGCCGGTCCTAATTTCATAAAGAAGTCAAAAGAGTTACAATTGATAACAATGGAAAGAAGCACCTAATCGAACAAGCTGAATCCCATGTCATCGTCACTCTCTGGAGCTTCCTCCTGCACGTAAACAAAAACCAAATCTCAAAACAAAATACAAATTCTCTAAACTCAAATAACCCACAAAACAAAACCAGCAATTTCATTTAAAATTCCCGTGAAAATCAAACCTTGACAAATAAGCAAACCAATCACAACAAAAACAACACACTCGATTTAAGACTTCGACACCAAAAAACAGCACCATTAATTTTACCTTCTTCTCCTCAACAGCAGGAGCAGCGGAAGATGCAGCGGCAGGAGCAGAAGAAGAAACAGCAACAGGAGCAGCAGCACCACCACCACCAGCGCCAATATTCATGATAAGATCACCCACATTTCTCTTTTCAGCAAGCTTAGCAAAAAGACTTGGCCAGTAAGATTCCACAGTCACATTAGCTGACTTCACCAGTGTAGCAATCTTATCTGACTGCATAATTATTTCAAGAAAAAAACATTAGTTTTCTTCGCAAAACCATAGGAAAAAAAAAAAACCAACAACTTGTGTTTGTGATGAGTGTTTCTTACAGTGATGGCGATGTCTTCATCGTGGAGGATGAGGGTAGCGTAAATGCAAGCAAGCTCACTACCAGCCATGATTGCTATGATTTGCTAGGTGACCTGCTGCTGCGGAGGGATTTTGAGGGAGTTTGATTTGTATTTATAGATAGGACTAGGGTTTCAGGAAGAGCGGCAAGAAAGAAAGAAATGGTTTTGCTTTTCATTTGTATTTTGTGGCAGCCCAAGTACGTTCAATGAGCCCTTATTGCAAATTATTTGTGGGCGCCCAGATGGATTCCATGGCCTAACTTCCGTCCATCTGTCAATGGGGGGCAAGAATCACCATAACTTATTTCCATGTTCGCATAAACAGTAAAGAAGATAGTGTTTTTTTTTTTTTTGCATTCCTTTTTTTTTCCTTTCATCTCAATCTTTGTTTTCAATTTTATTTTTTATTATTTACTTGATTTTCAATTTTTCTTTTTTCTTTTTTTCAATCAGGTGTATACTTTTTTATCATATTATTAAGTAGAAAATAATTTTGTTTAAAAAAAAATCTTAAACCTAGTTGACCCCATCACCTAGATTACGGATTCAACGGGTTAAGCCATGGAATCTAGGATGTTCCAATACATTGATGTTCAATATTAAAAAAAGGTCAACTTGAAAAAAAAAAAATAAAGCCAAAAACACTTTTTATAGGTATTTTAGGTTATATTTGAACCAGTCAAGTCAACCAAATCATATCGGAACAACTTCCACATAATTTAATTTAAACTCGAACTAGATAGAGTTGTGTCGAGAGGTTTCAAAATTGATATGTTGGGCGAGGTTTAATAATAATGCTAAAAAAAATCATCTTAATTTATTTATTTTTAAAAGTTAAATCACATTTTTTTACTAGTCATCTAATTTATTTTTTGACATGTCGAGTTGATTGGAATATATTAGGACAACCATCACATAATTTAATTTTAAATTCGAGTTAGATAAATAATTGTGTCATAAGTTTTTAAAGTTTAATGTATTTAATACCAAATGTTTTTTTATAATTTAAAAAAATATACATTAAAAAATATTTTTATTCCGACCACATCATTGCCACCATGTAAACTAATATCTTCTAAGAGAGAAAAAGAAAAACAAACAAACAAACAAATGCTATAGCTCAGGTGTTAGGATACAATAGCCTTAACCAATGGGGTTTTGAGATGTGGGACCAAGATGGATAGTTGTGAGTTGTGACAACCTTAGGATGATATATTGTGGTCATTGCAAAAATAGCTTCGCACATACAGGCGGTGTATGAAGGGAGGAAACATTCACATCTGCACACTCTCATCACCACCGGTGAGAATACTTGGTCCCATTGCATTTTCCATGGCATTTCAGCACCAATGTTCCACCGTTAATGGACAATAAAATGACATCACGGCACCGTCGCTTTATACTAACAGATCAGAGCAACTGGAGTGACAAGTAACAGGTCAAACTATAACACACTTGAATGTTCACTGATTTAAATTGATGGAAGGGAAGTAGCCAAATTCAACACAAAGTGCCAACATAAACAAATACTCGGTTTAAGCTTAAGGTAAAAATCCGCAATCCAAAATGACAAGAAACCACCAAGCCTTACACTACTAGTTCATGCCTTCATCAAAGCATTTCAAGTAACAGTCTGACTGGATATTTAGAACAACTGGCCCCTCGATATTTCTTGCAAGCAGGCCTCAGAGTTTTCTACATCGAAGAAGTTTCAGGTAACAGTCTGATTGGATACGGAGTTTAAAGCGCTCAGGCACTGCCTGACCGTGCCTGCAAAGGGAGAAGAGCTTATACTGAGTACATTATTAGACACTGTATTGAAGTCTCAAGCGCACAACAAAATAATAACTAAAAATTCTTTGCCCTTTCTTTTTTGATTAACCAACCAAAGGGGGACTTGCCTTGGTGGGAGATTCAGACCTCGACCTGGACCTTGATTTTGGTCTGCGTATTCAATACAAGAGAATGACAAAAGGTGCCTTAGCTCAAGAAAAACAGCAAATAAAATGTGATGCAAGGAAACTAATTACCTGGATGATTTGAGAGGTGAAGCAGATCTAGTTTTTGACCTTGACCTTGAAACAGATTGTTCCAATGATTTGCTGCATAAAACAGACAGCTATCACTTTATGGTGAAAAAAAAAACCTTCAAAGTAGAATGCCATTGAAAAAAAAAAAAGCACACACACCTCCGGTTCCTCCTCGGACTTCGGCTTTTGCTCCTGCTCCTGCTCCGGCTTCTGCTTCTGCTCCTGCTCCTGCTCCTGCTCCTGCTCCTGCTCCTGCTCCTGCTCCTGCTCCGACCACGGCTCCGGCTCCTTGATGGAGAGCCCTCATATTGCTTCACCTTTACGAATCAGAACAAACGTGCAGAACCAAGAGCAATTATTAAATGAGCCTGGCATCTTTTAAAAAATATTTTCCTTAATATATGTCCAAAGCATCTCAATGTGGAAGAGAGTGAGCTATTTTTAACTCCAAAATAGAAGAAGGAGGGAGTGAGGTAAGGATCCGCTAGGTATAATTAAAGTGAGAACAGGGCAAATTTGCATGCTTGAGACAGTTCTGCACTATAAAACCATTTTCAAATATTTGAATTAACTTACTACCATCTCAACAGATAAAATGCTGGATTTAATGGTTACCCGAATATAAGCTCTGGCCCAGGGATTTTTAAACTCAGTATCATCAAGTTTCCGAATCTGAATAACATAAACCCATGCTAGCTGTTAGATAAGAGGAAATAACAACAATCCCAAGCATATTTTTTTTTAACCAAGAAACAACTCACGGCATATTTCATGTCTTCATGATTTGTATAATCAACAAGGCCTAAAGTTCCTGAATGTTAAGTCCAAAATTTCAATTCAGTAGCAGCATGAAGACATGCAGCTCATGAGATATTTAACACTGTGTGTTCCAATATCAGCATCCAAGCATACTTTGCACCTCACTCCAAATTGGGATGTGAAATTGAACGCCAGTTAGATGAATTTCAAGAAAAGAGCTAAAACAGGAACAGGAATGGGAAGTTACAGCATTCTAAGAGGCATACCATCACCATCACGAGTAACTTCAGCAAAACACACATCTCCTGCTTTCCGCATATGATCCTGAAATCAATTTATCACTAAGAAGCAAGGTACATAAACAGATAAATTTTGGTTGGTCAAGCATTGGAAGTTCTCCAACCTTCAAATCTTGCCAGGAAGCAGAAGAAGGAAGACCACGAACAATAACTGCAGGTCAAATATGTGGTTTAGAATTATATCCAGGTTACTTGGAAGGAAACTAGAGCAAACCATATGCAAGAAGGGTAGTTTTTGGAAGGACAGTGTCTATTTATTGCTCTGAATCTTTTATAAAGAAAAAAAATATTCCCCCATACAAACCTCGAAATTCAGAATGGCGCGAGATGCCAAGTCGACCCCCACCCCCACCACCTCCTCCTCCACCTCCACCACCACCACCACCACCACCATACCCACCACGACGATCATTTGACGATGGTCCTCTACCACCATGGGCAAGCTCAACCTGCATAGTAACAATGAGAAATAAAAGAGGCAAGTAGTAAAAGATATATAGAGAAACAATTGGAACCAGTTAATACCCTTAAACGAGAACCGTCAAAGTTATAGCCATCACGGCCCCTTATTGCATCTTCAGCATCCCGAGCATTTTCAAACTGCAAACAAAAAACCATGAGTCCAATGGTGAAGATTCCAGTTGTGAGAGGGGGCTCTAGGTGAGATAATGAGGATAGTTTCAGCATTTTCTCAATAAGTTGTTGCTCCCCACCCCAGACTCAAAACAACTCTACACTCTTGTTGCAACCCAAGACAACCAACAATGCACACAGTGGCCCCAAAAGATAATTCAAAGCGCTCTCCTTTTTTCCATCCAGAAAATACAAGATGGCTACCTAGCTCCATATGTTGCAGAGATCAAGTGTAGTAAGAGCACTACCTCGACAAAACAATAACAAGGGGGCCGAGGTGGAATCTTCAATTCAACATCCAGGATACGGCCATACTGCAAAATCAAAAAACAAAATCTGGAAGCTTAGCCATACTGGTAAACCATTGGAAAGCTAAATTGCAGCTGTATAGCAAATACTAACCATGCCACCTTTATATAAATATAAATATATATATATATAACTGGTCTAGTAACAGCTATTTCTCTATGTTATTGTGCAAACAGCGAGCATTGCATAAGTCATACGCACACATATTGTTCATCCTCGGAGCAGTATACAGACAAGCAATGTATTGCTTAAATTTCTCAATATTTGAATCCACTGATCAGAAGCACAGCTGTGCCTGAATGAACTTTTGATATGTTTTGAGGCGAGCATGGGATGCTGGAAATATATATCATCACTCGAGGAAATAGTGATAAATAGCAAACAGGCATGTACATGCTTAATAGTAGGAAAAAATAATCATTTCTGAGACTAATAGCAATGATAATGGTGCACGTATAATTAACTTAAAATGAATAAATTTCATTATTCTGCTAGCAAGAAGTATAAGCTTCACATGAAAACATTTAATACAAACCTTGTAAAACAGATCTTCAACTTTCGATTCTCTTATATCTGCAGGTAAGTTGCCAACGTAGATTGTACGAGAAAAACGACCACTCATTTTTTGTATCGTAAGAATATAGCAAAGCCTTCACTGCACGATGCAAATGCATTGCATAAATAAAGGAACATTTCCAGAAACAAAAACAACTCTATCTGGTTATGTTGCGTTTATCATCAGCATGTACTATGACGATAACAAAAGTATGGCAAAACCAAAAACTATGAAGCAAACCAAGAGAGCAATCCTCCATGTGAACCATGCTCCACAAGCTCCATTGCTCATTTTCTCCAAGAAGTTCCAAAGCTATAATAAATTGGAAATATATATTTGGTCTCCTCATCATTCCACAATATTTTGCAGATGTATAGCTCTTCTGAGTGGGAGTAACAATCTCCAGTTATAAAAAATAATACTCATAAGTCCACTCCACCCTGATTTTCCCACTCCCTCTCTATATCCCTATGCATGATTGCAAAGCTCAAATTTGTCCAAGCGCTTGTCATCTATCATAAAGAAAGCATTTGTGTCAAGAGATCAAGTAACATATTTATTTATATACCTTACTCAGCTCGCTTTTCAATCAGAATTGAACAAAACAACCCTGTAAATTACAAATACACCCCCAAATTCCCCCTTTTCAAGTCGCCCTCGGGTAGAGGCTAGGGGGCATCTGGCAGTCTCAACCCACACCACACATTTCGCAACCGCAACATGAGTTACTCCAATTAGATAGCTCGAACGGAGCATCAAAGTGTTTTCAATATGTTACGGGGTCAGTTAATGTTACCATCTTCTCAATTTCAATCAAAACAAAAGTTAATTTTGTTTTTAATGAAAAAAACTTAAAAATACTAAAAACAAATACTCTGAAGAACACGAACAGCATTGAATAGCAATTAAACAAGAAATCACAGTCGATTAATCGTAATTATTGAGCAGTAATTCAATTAGTTGCTGTAAGATTCAAGTTTTGGAAGTTGTTGGGGTTTAACAATCGAAGATTGGAATCTTGAAACCCTGAAATGAACTTGAAGAGGTTCGAGAGAGAAAGAGATGAGCTAGGTTATTGGTGATTGTACCGAGAGAGAAAGAAATGTCGATGCCGGAGCGAGCAGTTGAAGTGAGTCGGGAAGCTAGTCGCGGAGGTTTCGAGAGAGAGAACGAAGAAGCTAGCTAGGGTTTCTTGTTGTTCCTTGTCTCAAGGCTTGAAACTTTGGCCGATGCTGCGTTTTGGCTGCAATCACACGCTTAACTTTCCTAGCGTGATAATAAGCCCTTGTTATAAGACGAGGCCGGTTTGGCGATTCAACCAGTGATTGCTTGTCAGCCATTGGTTATTATAAGTGACTGTTTATTTTTTTATTTTAAAATTATTTTATACAAATTTAAAATTATTTTTTTTTATTTTAAATTAATATTTTTTATTTTCAGATCATGTGCTAATATCAAATATAATTTTTAAAAAATAAAAAAAATATTATTTTAATACTGTTTTAAATAAAAAATATTTTAAAAAACAACTTAAACACAAACCAGATGAATTACACAAAATCAATAAAATCAAATGAAACATATATCATTCTACTTTGTTATGTTATGAAAATTTTACTTTCTTATTTTATGAAAGAAGATGAATTCAACAAAAACATAACTAACCACGGTTTATTTTTTATTTTTGAGATAAAAAAATGTTTTTGAGAAAATTAAAATTTTTATTTATTTGTAAATTTTTTATATTTTAAAATAATTTTAATGTATCCATACTAAAAATTAATTTTTAAAAATAAAAATTTAATTATTTTTAAATAAAAATACTTTAAAAAATTATTATTATTTTAATACACAAGATAAAAACAAATCCAACTCTTTTTTAAATGACATTATTTTTTAGATTTTTTTATAAAAAAAGACAAAAAAAAAACTTTGGTGGACACCAATCAATCCATTCGGTTGGGCACCCAATCTTGGGCCAGATTGACTGTGGGTTGTATCTTATTACTATGGTAATAAGTAATCACTCGCAAGTTCAAAACTAGCTTGACCCATGAGAATATATATTGGAATAAGTTAAGACTATGGTGGCAACTTTCTTTTTTTTTTAAAAAAAAAGGCATAAATCATTAATAAAAATCTAAAAGTATGAAATTTTTATTATGCGTGTGCCGTTCTTCACCCTCTCATATTTTATTATGATTTAAAATAAAAAAAATTAATTTAATCCTTAAATTTTTTTTACACAATTGCATTTTTTTGGACCAAATTAAAGAGCATCTTTATCAAATTCATTGACTATTGATGAAATTAAAAAAGAGGGGACTAGAGCAGAAAAGGCGCAATAAATGAGTGATGATTTCAAAGTTCACACAAAAAGTTATTTTAGTCATTGGACTTTTAAAATTATACATGTTCAATTTCTCAATATTTTTTCAATCCAACTTTAGGATAAAAGTTCACTTTTGTTATATTCTAGTTCATGATTTGAGAGATGAGTGAGCAAGGTCACCGGATTTCAAATATAGACTTGTTGGTGTTGATTTTGACCACTAAAATGATTGATATGTATGTCAAATGGTTTCATTTAATAATGTGATTTCTATTTGGGTTGTTTTTTTATCTTAAAATATATATGGGCTCAATAAATTTTTAATTTTGGGTTGATTTTGAGATAGTTTTTTATGTCATATATAGATTTATCAAGGTTCATATGATGTTTTCTAAGTGTTTTGGGTAAAAAAAAATTGAAAATGAGTTTTTCATTATTTTTTGAGCTTGCAATAAAATTAGATAAAATATTATAAAAAATATAATTGAGATTGCAGTGCGAATAAATTTAATTCACCTTAAAATAATTTTTTTTCAAAATAAAAATTATAATATTTCAAAAAAAAATTATTAAAACAAACTAGTAATTTGGTGGGATCCATGAATAGTAACTTGTATTATTTTTTTTTTGTTACCAAACATTGTTGCATCTGCTTTTTAAACAAAACACAAACACAACAACGTAGAATTGAGGTTAAAACTAGTAATTTGTAGTTTTTGTTGGATGAATTTTGTATGTAATAGAATTGTAGATAGTTTAATGAAACAATAAATTTTTTATATATAAAGTACGATTTATTTTACGATGTAATAGCAATAGTTAAATGTACAATATTTAAATTAAAAACTACAAATATTAATATATATATATATATATATATATATATTAACTATTTTATAACCTCAATTTCAAAAGTATTTTTAAACAAACACATTAAATTACTTTTTATTTAACCTCAATTTCAACCACAGTTTTAACTAAATATCTATTTTTTCAAATCAGCCTCAACTAAAAAAACTTTTTATAAAACTTTTTTTTTCAAACCACAATCATAACAGCTATCGCAATACCAAACACACTCTAAATAAAGAGAGATCAGATGTCTGGGAGGCGAAACATGGAGAGTTGTTCATGATATTAATTAAGAGCCTTTTTGAAAATGTGGATCACCTTGTATTTTTAATTTTTTTTATTAAAAATTAAATTATTTTTGTGTTTTGAATCGTTTTGATACGTTAATTTTAAAAATAAAAAAAATATTATTTTGCTATATTTACAACTAAGAGAAGTCCGGATCGTGAAGGGTTTTAGGCATTGACTTGAAGGCTGTTGTAGGGATTGCAAGAAACTCCAGGGCATTGGCAAGGAGAAGAAGGTGAAGTTGCAGGTATGAAACAAGAGCTGCTCAGAATGGAAATTGCAAATGGAGGAAATGAAACTGATGGAGCTGGGTAAGAGAGACGATAACAAGGTAGAGGCACGACAAGGACCTGGAAATGATCACCGAGTCAACATGGAAAAGTGAAGGGCAACATATTGTTTCTGTGCTTATGAAGTTTCTCTTGATTTGACTGGCTGTTCTATCATCTTCTTCATGGCCCAACCACTTTCTCCATCTCCGAAGCATCATCAAAGTTGCGGTTATTAGTGGTTATTTTTTTAAATAATTTTTATTTAAAATATATTAATATAATATTTTTTATTTTTTAAAAATTATTTTAATATTAGCATACCTAAATAATATAAAATCACTAAAAATATATTAATTTTAAAAAATATATTAAATATTAAATATTTTTATTTTTTAAAAAATACAAAAATAAATAGAGCATATCTTCTGTATATTATTATAGTATTTGGAATTGTGTTATTGATCTAAAATCATAAAAAAAAAATTTAAAAATATTTTATTAACAAGGGTGTGAGAGTGTGATAGATATTGATTTTTAAAATATATTTTACTTAAAAATACTTAAAAATAATTTTTTTTATATATTTTTAAATTTATTTTTAACATTAATACATCTAAACAATCTAAATATAAAGATATTAAATTGTTTTAATTTAAAACAAAAAAAATTCAAATTTTAACAAATATCATAGCTGAGGAAGTCCTCTCTGTATGTATGTATATAACCTCCAAAATTACTAATTTTTTGAGAAGATTTTTCTCAAGAAAAAATTTCAATGGCAAATATTAACCTGACCCAAATCACCCAATCCATATCAATAGAGGAACAGAAAACGGTGTCGTTTATATTGAAAAATATTAACGAGAATAAAAAAAGAGAAAATAAGAGAAGACAGCCTCTCTAGATAGAAGCACCAAATCAGGATTCGAACTAGGGTTTTGCAGGGAATAATAAAACTCTTAATTTTCCCTCCAAATCCCAACACCCCCCCCCGCCCAAAAAAAAAAAAAAAAAAAAAACCTCCTCTCTTCACTCTTCTCTAACCGTGCAGAATCAGTCAACGTCAATGGCGTCGCGATTCCAGGCGGTGGCGTTAGTGGCGTCGCCGTCGTATCCAAACTCCATTGCTTGGTCTGACGATAACTTCATCGCCGTCGCTTCCGCTCACCTCGTCACCATTCTGGTAATCATCATTCTCTAATTACTCACTCTTGCTACTAATAACAGTCTATTGAGCCAATGCAGTCTATCGAAGCTGTTTTTTTTGTTAATTAGTTACTGATTCCACTAATTAAGATCGTAATTAGAGTAGATTGTGTGGTTATTTAGTGAACACAAAGAAAAAGTTTCAAAACTTCTAAATTTTGGCCTAGCCAATTCAGAAGGAAGCTTTTTTTTTTTTTTTTTTTGTGTTTTTGGTTTTGCTTAGCTAGTCACTATTGTTATTAGATTGCAAGAACAAAATCTGAAGCTCTTTTTTTTTAACTTTAGCTTTTAATTCCTTATTTTTTTCTTACTTAGTTGCTGCATATGCTAATTAGTATCGTATTGGAGTTGATTTTGTGGTTATCTGAATGCAACTAAAAAGTTCGATTTTTTTTAGATTTTAGCTTAGCAAATTCAGTGATGGAAGTGTTTATGTTTTTGGTTTTGCATAATTAGTTAGTATTATTACTAGTAGTTGCAAGAAAAAAGCCAAGGAAATTCAACAATTTCCTTGGATAAAAGGGATATTGGTCATCATCATCGTCATAGTAAAAGGGATATTGGTGTTTTATTGTTTGGATTTTTTTGTTTCACTTGGTTGTTAGTGCTGCTTAATAAGTGATACTGATAGTTACTTTAGTAATTTGGAGTTTATTATGTGTTTCTTTAGTAGATGCAATAGAAAAAGTTTGAGGCTTTTCTATTTTAGGTGTGGAAATTTGGGCTTTTATTATTATAATGTTTTAAGTTCTTAGTAATTTTTTTATTGATTACTGTGATTTTGTGAGGTATAGAATCCAGCAGTGCCTTATGGACCAAGAGGTTTGATCAGAGTTCCGACATGTGAATCATACCCAATTGGTTGTGTTAATAGGGAGGGTATGCCTTTATTACTAGTTCTTTTGAGAAATAGGTTTCGGCCTTTTGATTTACACAGTTAAACATGTTGTTTTATTATTTGGAATGCTTGCAGATTTATTCACTAACTGCATGCTGCCCGCTGCATTATCTCGAGACCGTCGTCCATGTGTTCGGTCAATTTCATGGTCCCCAATTGGAATGGCTCCAAATTATGGGTATGAATTTAAGGGTTTTGGTCGTCTGATGAGTTGTTATGATAATGTTCACAGACTTTGCTCCTCTTGAACTAAGTTCATTTAAAGGTTGAGCAGATCAATTTATGGTGTTCCATTTGTAATGTAATTCTATGCAGGTGCTTGCTTGCTGTTTGCACTGTAGAAGGGCGTGTTAAGATTTACCGTCCACCTTTTTGTGATTTTAGTGCTGAGTGGGTAGAGGTAATGAAGCACTTATTCATGCAATTTTCTAAATTGTAGCGAGGATTGAAAAGTCAATGAAATTTTTTTCCTTTTATAACCATCATTTACTGAATGACTATCTAATAGATATGATGTTTGCATGTAATAGTGGAATATAATTTTTGGTTTGGGATGTTCATCATGTTTATATGCATTGATCACAGTTATCACTCTCGCACTTTCCTGTAGGTTGTGGATATATCAGATAGGCTATATGATTATCTTGCCAAAATCAATTTTGGGGAGTTAGATAATACCCCCTCTGAATTCTCCCATGTAAGTTCTCAGTTATTAAATCACCTGGTTTGAATTGTCTGGTTACCATTTGATTATATTCCCAGTTGCTGCATCATCCAAGGATTGTTTTTGTTATCATTATTGTTACTATCTTTAATATTTTGAGTCTTCCCCCAGGGGCAACCAATAATCCAAGGATGCGCTGATGAGCGACCAAAATCCTGTGCTAATGATTTGCCAAACTCTGGCACATTAAAGCAATACAAGCGAAGGAAAGTGAATGTTACCACTTACAAGTAAATAGTTCTTTCCCTTTTCTTACTCCCCTCATTTTTGGCTAGAAGATTCTTTTACTGCCTTAACTCTTTACTCTCTCTCAAAGTACACGACGAAAACTGCATATATGTCTTTTTTGCACCCTGTCAAGTTCACAACAAGAGAAAACTGAATAGGAAAATTTTATAGCTTCCTAATATTGCACTCTTTTGTTTATGAAGAGAAAAGTAAGGAATGGTTGAAAATGCTTTTTAACTAACATCTTTCATGTGGACCATCAAATTTCTCTCTAAAATGGGTTCAGGGATGAAAGTTGGTGCCAGGAAGAAAGGGCACCAAAATTTTCTTTTTCTTAAATCTTTCTTTCTGTTTCATCCCCACTTTCTCTATGAACTGAGCTGACAAGAATAGAACTTTCCTTTCTTTTGTTATCACCCCAACCAGTTTTGTATTTGGCAAATGAGAACTTAGATCGAAGAATCCTTTGAGTTTGCTGTTTCCTTGGTATTTCTTTAATTTTAACTTCAACTCATTAGGTCCTTTTTCAATGACTGTACAGCATTAAGGACTCGGAAACTTTTCAGGACCAGCTATCAAATCCTATAAATAGGGGGAGCACAACTGCTGGATCTGACCATGAAAATAAAATAGACAGAAGGAGGACAACTAAGGTAAGCTGTTCTCAGGAACAAAAGAAAGAAAGGAAAGGAAAGGAAAAGGGGAAAAGAAAGAAAGAATCAATTCCTTGTCTTATCCTTCTCTCCTCCCTTTCTCTAGTGATGGGAACTTAAATATGTAACTGTATAGTTTGCATTTTCTTGTCCAATCTGACATGGGAAATGCCTCTTGAAACCTTGTTTCTGCCTGTTATTTAATATTCAGGTCCTTGGGAACTGCACTCTCCCACTCATTACTGCAGAGAAATATGCTTCTCGCTGTGCCATGTTATCGTCACTTGTTATTGCCTGGTCACCAGTACTGTGGTTGCCATCAAAAATCTGTTCAGCTCCAGAAAATGATTCATCAAATGGATTCTCTATACTTGCTGTTGGAGGGAAGTCTGGTAAAATCTCTGTCTGGAGAATTAATGTGCCACAATACTACTCTATTGAGCATAGTAGGGTCCCTACTACTGTAACATTTGTTGGACTTCTTCAAGCCCATAATTCATGGGTCACAACAATCAGTTTGGCATTACTGGGTTCCAAGTCTAATCCTCAGGTCTTATTGGCTAGTGGGAGTTCTGATGGGAGGTGAGTTAGGTATGCAAGAACATCTAATCAGTTTTTCAAGTTCTTTATAGTACCATGATAATTATATTTTTGATTACACATAAGCTATGGACCTTATGTTATGACATCGATATGCTGGAAATGGTTTTAAAACAGAATACCATTGTCCTCACTGCAAGTTTGTAGGTCATATGCCTCTTATAGAATCACTTAGTTCAATGGTGTCACCTAATCGACTTGTCTTCGTATCCCTTTTCAGAGAAAGTAAAATATCTCTGAAAGTATAGTAACTTCAACTTTAGGATGAAGAAAAGAAATTTATACAATGCCAATTGTAACTGGTGCCTAGTTGAATGGACACATGCTGATGGTGTAAGGCCATTCTTCTGAGCATCTGAATAGCCAAACCCAACTTCCCATTACCTTTTTACTAAGGATGACAGAACCTTTAACCCCGCTGTTTTTCTTTCTTTTCAGTGTGAGGATCTGGATTGGGAAGGGTGAGGAGTTGCTGGAGCCATCAGGGGCCAATAATGCTCCCTTTTCTCTGCTGAAGGAGGTTGGTGTTGTCATCTCCTTCAACAGTTCTGTTTGCATATTTACTCATAGCAGTGAATTCTGACATTTAAATTTCCAAGCAGGTTGTATCTGTCAATTGTGTCCCAATTTCAGTACTATCATTGGCGGTACCTGTTCAAACCATGCACAAAATGCTTTTAGCAGTTGGCAAAGGATCTGGTTCATTTGAAGTATGGACAGCTGACATATCCAGCTCCAAATTTGATAAAGCTTGTTTATATGATGCTCATGACTGTGTTGTAAGTATCTTAATATATAGTTGATCAGTCTTCTGCTGCTTTTTGATGATCCTTCATATATTTAATATTCATCAGGTCACAGGTTTAGCTTGGGCTTTTGATGGATGTTGTTTGTACAGCTGTGGCCAGGTACTAAGATTTATTATGTGCAATGCCATGGCACTTTTTGACTTTTAAGTTATACGATTAAATGTAAGCCCATCAGTTACATAACATTGAACATTTAATGATGCAAGGAAAATTGTGTCCGTGCTTGGGTTTTGCATGGAAGTGCTCTTTGTGAAGTATCGATTCCTTCAAATACTCCTGGTTTGAGGAGCTCAAATGATGTATGAAGTTAACCTTTTTTCCTGTTTTTTTTAAATTTATTTATTATAACATATATACTCTAGCTCTAAAATTTAAAATTATTTGCAGCTTCCAAATGTTTTTGTTTCATGCCTTGGTGTGGCAGCATCCCCTGGAAATATTGCGCTTGCAATGGTATGTTACTTTACCTAAATTTATCACCCTCATCTACATGTTTTTAGTTGTGTACGACATCTCTATTAAAGTGCTTTATTTCCCCCTCGGAATTATCTGATTGTATTCTTAGATTTCTTACTCATTATACCCAACTGTATCGAATTATGGTTGTGACACATTTTACTTTGAGCTTCATGACATGGCTCCTTAGAAAGCTGAGTTTGAAAAATGTCACTGTCAATTTTTCCTGAACGTGGATAGATCAAGAAAGTTCTTTCTGCACTTGATGCTTGGCTTTTACCTTTCTCTTGAAAGTTTTAGTCCCCACAATAGAATGAAGGTAGATTGTCAACTGTTAACTAGATCATGTACTGGCCATCAGAATTCAGAACTATAAACGTATTAAAATATCGAACATTTCTATTGCCTTTCGATGCACATGGTTTGAGCCTACAAGTTCTCAACTTTCCTGTCATGTTCAAAAATAACAAAACTCTCCTGTCTTCTCTTAACAGAAGAAATGTATTTGTTTATTACCGTGATGCTGATGATAAGATATTATATGTATGCAGCTGTAGATTAATTACTGAAACAACTGTGCTTGATATTTGCAGGTTCGTAATGTAGATGGTGATTCGTTGGATCCCATGTATGAGGGAAGGTAAGCTGAATCATTCTGCCAAAATGCTTTATCACATCCAACAATCATAAGTTCTTGCATCTTATCAGCTCTTGTGAGTGTGGATGGTGAGATATTAAGAAAAGGTCGAAAGAATCTAGTGCAACTGAATTTAATTGAAAAGGCCTTTTGACCAACTGCTAGCAGCAAAAGAATACTGAAGAGAAATAAGTCAACAAGGATAAACCAACATTTAAACATATTGTGTTGGTGCTTGTTTGCCTTTGTTCCACATAAATAATGACTTTTCTGTGGAATGTGCAGGCTTCAGAAGGCTGTCGTTGAGTTCCTCTGGATAGGTGGACAACAGAAGGATATACTGTCTCCTTCTTCCTCTGATTTCACTAGCGAAGCCTTTCTTGGTTTTTCTGCAAATGAATTGAATTGTTGGGAATCTGATATTCTATGGTATTTAACGAAATATGAAAATCTGGATAACCCTCTAGTTGTTTGGGATATAGTGGCAGCATTGTTGGCTTTCAAGCAGTCTGCACCAAAGTACATGGACCGTATACTGGTTAAGTGGCTTTCTGTGACATTTTTGGGTTCATACACAGGCCTTTCCATTGGCGAGGTTCTGACATGCATCCCGGAGAATTTCTCAAAGATAACATCTCGACAATTGCACCTCCTTAATATCATCTGTAGACGTGTAATACTATCTGATGTGAAGGCTGAAGAAATTAATTGTAAAGTGAACTTAGGAGGTTCAGCAGCTGCCAAAGCGGAGCATCTCACTTTGTGGATAGAGCTTCTTTTTAGCAGCGAAAAAGAACTTCGTGAAAGGCTTGTGGGTTTCAGTTTGGCTACTTTTATAAATCGTTTGTCTGATTCAACCACAACGTTTTCCCGACCTGGATTTTGGTACCCTGTTGGAGTAGAACAAATGGAGCTGTGGATTGCACTTAATCATGATCGTGTTAGGGATCAACTAAAAGTCCTCGCATCAGAAGTCAGAAAGCATGAAAGAAGGTACTCCTTACCATTTTGTTCTCAATGATGAAAGATATGTTAATTATGATATTATAATTATTTCATCAGTTCTTCCATGGGCCAGAGATGGGGCGACTTAGAGGACCATGCGCTTTCTTGAAAAAGGAGGAAATAATAGACAACGGCATCATTTCTTGAACATGAGGAATAAGAAAAGGGAACCTGTGTTGCATAATGCATTTTTTTTTAACTATCATAAACGCAAAGAGCTCCATCACCTCAAATAAAAATAAAAAGCTGAAATGACATCATTTCCTTCGCTATATCTTCTCTGTAAATTACCCCATTTCGTGGAAGCATAAAAAGTGGGATCTGAGCCCAATTAAATAAGTCGTCACTTTTAATTGAGTGGGGTTAGTTAGCTACGAGAGTTTATTCTCATGGGAGGAAATATTTGTAATTTTTTTAACACTTTCAATCTGCTAACAGTAAGTTTACAAATATACGAGGAAAACTGGTAGCAAATCAAAATTTTTTGTTATATAGATCAAAATGCACTTTGTTTCAGATGCCAAGATCAATAAAAAAGATGAATTGCTATGTGAAACATGCAGTGGATGATTTACTCTGCGAGCTTCAAATGTCTTTAGAATCAGGTCAAACTAAAAGGCTAGTCTTGGAACATAATACAATTATGGTCTGTTCCAATTTCCAAGCGCTTGCTGGCTTGCTTGCTTGCAGAAAATGGCCTAGCTGAAATGCTGATCTTTGCTATGAAGATTTAAGTTTGTCTGCAAAATGGGCGCTTCTGTTTATTATATTTGAGCCGTGCTTATTCTCTTACTATGTAATTTTTTGTTCAACACAGGCTTCAGTCAAGTGAATATGGAGTTGAAGAGCAATGTATCTATTGTTCAGAGTCAGTTACTTTTGATTCTCCAGAAGTTGCACATTGCCACTGCTCTAACAGTACTGACGAAACTGTTCAGATCTACCAAATGGCAAGATGTGCTGTTTCCATGCAGGTTTGCCCAGCTATCCCTCTATGGTTTTGCAAGTGTTGTTGTAGACGAGCTTCCAAATTGCCACCGGAGACTCTCTTTACATTGCCTGGTTATCCTTTAGATTTCAAATCCTTGACAGAATCTTCTGTTAAAGAAATCCCCTCTAAACCCTTGTGTCCCTTTTGTGGGATACCTCTCCAAAGATTACAGCCAGATTTTCTACTCTCACCTTCACCGGTATAAGCTTCCATTCATCGTATATTTTTGACATCATACATGATGAGTAGTTTGTTTTACAAGCTAGAATAGCAAGAAGCTAACGGAACTCTGAGCATTTAGGTTTACCAGGACTAGGAAGAAATCTGAAGTGAAGAGTTTGCTGTGCAATATAGAATAATAGGAATTTAACATGAAAAACTAGAAAGAAATTTTGAGGCTAACAATTTGGTGCTGTAATATCATGGTCATGGTGTATGTTTTGGAAATACTCGAGTATATACAGTAATGGATTATTGGCAGGATATGTCAAAAAACAATAATGTATAGCTTAATTTGTTTTTTTCCCTATTCTACAGTCAGAATTTTTGTTTTTGCCCTATTTGACTCGAGAAGGTGTCCAGCCATCTGACAACTTGAATTTAGGAGCTGGAAAAATTGATGTGACCTAGAGGTTTACGACCCATGTTTAAGAAATGTCGAACAAATTTCATGGATGTGGGGCAAAAAACTCTGCAAGGACCCACAAAAAATGAGATTGGTTCCCACAAAGGTCCAATTTACAAGACAAGCAAATCATGCACCAATTTGCACGCAGCCAAGTGGAATATGGCTACTAACTCTTTCCTGCCCCTTTTCTCAAATTCTTGAGTCCCAAGGATAATCATGTCAGATTTAGCTTTTTCATGTAGCCCTAGGGCCATCTTCTGTTCTATTTGAAGTTACCAGTCAATGTCAATTTCCAACAAAAATTATGAATGTCAATAGGTCGTTGGAATGGATTTTCAAAACCTTGAAAGTCATTTTTGGACTTCTATATAAGAAAGTAAAAAAAAAATTCATTCAACACTTCAGCAAATGGTCAGAGATTTTGGTTTGAAAATTGAAATCCAATGCTGAATGTAAAGTTCACACCATCTAAGTTTTGTGCTTTCTTTTGTTGTTCATGATTTCTTATTTTCCAAATTAAAGAAGTTAAAGAATTATTTTTTTATAATTTTAGATTTTATTACAATAAACACAAAATTAGAGTTAGATTGAAACTCGAAACCTTTTTTTCCCCCTATTTTTTATAGTTATTTGGATACAAACATACATGAAATCAATATAATTGAAATCAATCAATATAATAAGGATTTCTATGCTAAGGTGATTTTCCATTTGCATATTAGAACAAATCAATCAATAAGGCATGGAGTTGGAGATTTGCCACTTCAAGTACTCTTATAGCCTAATCATGCATTAATCATCGATTGTTTAAGCTTCTTAAAATCTGGAAAGCATGTTTGTAGTGTGCTAAATATAGTTTTTAGCCGAAAAGGACCTCTGGGCACTAATTAAAAGTGAGAGTGACATTATCCAATATTTTTTCTTAAGAATTGATGTGTACATGTTGCAAGGATCATATTGTTAAATTAAATATGAGTAGCTTCTTTAGCCCTTCAGAAGCAATAATAATTAATAATACATCAATTAAGATTAAGTTTTCTTTTCATACAATTTTAAAACTGTATCTTCACATCGATTTTGTACATTCAAAAAATAAAAATGATGAGTTCGCCAACCTTGACTCTATATTGCAAGAGCATGATATTAAATAATTAAAAGAAGTGTAGTTTAACTAATCAGATTCTAAGTTTGTTTTTTAAATATTACCAGTTCAAGTTTTATAAATCTTATGGTTTTTAAAAATTTATATAATCAATTCATGAAATTAATTGAGTTATATGAAAATTACAACAAACATTCATATTAATAATAATAAAACATAATCGTGAATGCAAGATTCGTTGACTTCCTTTCCTTTTCAGGTAAAAAAAAAAAACCCTGCCAAGAGACCATGCATGTTTGCCTACTGCCAAGAGACCTGAAATTCATTCACTTCAAAGATTTATGAGGATGCCCACGAGATATACTTTCCCGTCTTTAGTTATTGTGGGACATGAAAACAACAGAACAAGCCGTATTATCAAAGCACCTCTGGTATTTATTGCATGAGGCTGGAGATCTAGCGGTGGGGGCGATAAGGATCATCTCGTTTTTTGTTTGTTTTTCAGACACTCGGAGACAGGCAAAGGGTTTCACAATCTCTCTCTGTTTCCATTTTTTAACAAGATTTTTGGGTTTTGCCAACTACGTGCCCTCTCTGAATGCGTTATCCATTGCAAGCAAGGCCTTTTCAGGCAAGGCATTGAGCCTCCATGGTGACTGCGACCTCCGAGCACATGCGGCTGCACAGGGCCACCATTCATAGCATCGATTTCATGCTTGCTCCCTCAACCTGAGCAACATGTATTGGAGTCATGGCACAGATTTCAACTCTGCTGTTATTTGAGATATATTACGTAAGAGCGAGAAAAAAATTAAATTAAAAAAATTAAAAAAAATCAACTACACTGATTAAAATTTTAAAAAAATCAACCGATTTGGTTTTATAAGTCTAAAACTAAAAAAACCAAACCAAACCAAAACCAGAAAAAAAATCGAGCCAAACCGAAAAAACCAAATTAAACCAGTTTAAACAAGTTTTTGTCCTAAAAAACCGAACCGAACTGAAACTGGCCAATTTCAGTTTTTTCTTTAAAAAGATTTCAGTTTATTTATTTTTTTTGATAAAAACCGAATCAAACCAAAAATGATCACTCATAATACCATGTGTGTTTATGTTTGTTTAGTATGTAAGATAATTTTTAAAAATATTTTTTAATTGAAAATGTATTAAAATGATATTTTTTTAATTTTTTAATAATACATCAAAACTATAAAAATAAACTTTAAATAATATTAATTTGATGTATTTTTAAATAAAAATAATTTGAAAAGTCCTTTAAAAAATATAAACTAACACGTTACCAAATTAACATTAAAATTATATTTAATGATTGAAATTTAAACAAATTTGAGAGGGTTGAATTTAAAAGGGAATTAAGCATTTGAATCCAATCAAATCCAAGAGTTGAAAAACAATGGTTTTGTTATACAAAAAATAACATGAAAAGGTTGTCAATTTTATGTATACATTGAAAAATTAGAAAAAATAATAATAAGAAAGTGAAATGAACATTGAAAACTACTACTTGGCTTCATTAGTCGTGGACTTTTGGTTAATTATATTCAATTTTTTAGGCCTTTTCTTTTCTCCCAAGGAAAGCAGCGAATGGTATTTACGTGGCAAGAAAGTAACCATTATTCATATTTAAGGGCGGCTGAGTTAGCCTTTACTTTAAAAATATATATTAAAATAATATTTTTATTTTTAAAAATATTATAAAAAAAATGATTTTTTTTTTAAGCAAGGACACGCCGCTTAAACGAACACCCCTGAATCTTGAAAACAGCCCATCACTCATTCTGTCCATCACAAATCAATGGCTGAGATTTGGCAATCGAATCTATCACAATCAAGATTAGATGGGGTCCATTACCCCGAGTGCTCACTTTTCACGTTTGTTTGCTGTTTCTTCAATTTTAAAGAGGAAAACACGTGTTTTTTTAAAGAAAAAAGAATAGCACGTGGATTTAAAAGTTTAGGTAGAATAATATTTTTTATAAAAAAATTAATAAAATAGCATATTCTTTTATTATTATTGGATTTATATGAATGAGATGTTTTCAACAGTACTGAAAATGTTGTCATTAAAGTTTGTATGCGCCCTTGAAATGAAAATTTTACCCTTATAAAATAAAACTATGTAACTAGTTGTTGCGGGTAATTATATATTTTTACAGGAGTTTATTTATTATTATTAAATTTAAAGGGGTCAAATCAGTGTTTTCATGTTTTAAAAGCATAATGAATTGACTATAATAACCTTAAAATTATTTAAAAAAAACGGGTGTGCAAGGAAGTTTTTGTATTTTTAAATACATTAAAATGACTTAAATCCTTTAAAAGTTTATTTTTCTTTAACTTACAAAGTTTTTTTGTATTTTTATTATTATTTTTTTAAAAAAATATGGTGTATAGAGAAACAATTTATTAATATTATAAATATAAATATTATTAAAAAAATTGATGATACATGTGTTGTATGTGTTAATGAATGGACAGTGGTCACATTTTTCGGGTAACAAGTATGGAGTCACCCAGCCACCATACATCAGCTTCAAGAACAGTGTTTAAATAATCTTTATGATATGTTTTGTGTTTATTTTAATATAAATAATTTATTTTGATTTTTTTTATAAAATTATTATGATTTTATGACATAGATTTTTGCGGAGTGCAAACATATGATCCTTATTTTATTTTTTTATACGCAAATATCAACTCTTTTATTCATAATTATAATTTTCTTGATGTGAAAAAATATGCTAACAATGCTGCATATTTATTTTTTGGTGTTTGAAAAAAATAATCTAAGCTAGGTTTAATAAACAGGTTAACACCTTTATTTTGTTTTTATTAGTATATATTGTTCTTGGTTTTTTTTAGATTCATGCTTAGAATCTCATTTGTTAAAAAAAAACATATTAAAAAAAATCTGTATGTTCATTTGTTTACTAAAAAAGAAAACCAACCGAACTCAAGTAAAATGACTAATTTATCTAGAAAAGACGGGTGGTGAAACTTTGACGCTATGTGAATTTATTAGTCTTTTCATTTCATGACAACAAAGATCGTTAAAAAACTAGATTTAATTTTTTATTTTAGATTAACGTGGGTGTTCGGGCCAGCTTGCGCGCACCTCGACTAATTTCACGGGCTCTGAAGTTAACGACCATGTAAGCCTTCAGTGGCCATCATATGAGCAATCACAGGGCTCGAACCTGAGACCATAGAGAGAACAAACCCCTTGGTCCCAGGCTCTTATCACTAGACCACCACCTAGATGGTTAAAAAAAAACTAGACCTAATTAATCATAAACCACCTTGTTCACTTGAAACTATTAAATTAAATCTAGAGTTTTCTTAAATTAACTCATGTCAAGTACGATTGAACAAACCCTTTGAAATTGATGTTCTATGTTGTTTTTTTTTATAAAAAATTACAAAAAAAAAATGAATTTATTGTTTGAAAGTATAATAGTGGTTGCTTTTTAAAATAATATTTAATTGAAAATATATTAAAATATTTTTTATTTTTTAAAAATTATTTTCGATATAAATGCATCAAAATAATTTAAAAATATAAAAATATAATTTTTAAAAAAATACTTTTAAAAAATAAAAATAAACAAAATATTAATCACCTTGAAACCCGGAGATCACTGTTTTTTTGTTTTTGAACAACTTGACTACGAGGAGATTGGTATTAATCCATTCAATTCAATCGAGTACTTAATAATATTAATTACAGAGACAAAATCACATTGGTTGACTTAATAAAATTGGAAAACATGTACCAAAGTCCAAATAGAAAACATGGTCAAGACCTTGTCCAAGTTCTCCACGTTCATCTCATAATCAAGACAGTCTTCATGTCTATCTATACAGTTGTTTTATGTCATGGACAGGGATAGAACTGCCAGCACAACAGGTTCGATTCTCGAACAGTCAAATTCCATTGCAGCAGCACCGCACCTTTCCTCTCCGGTGGCTTGAACAGGTAAAGGCCACCCGTTGACAAATCATTCATTGCCTCTTGTTTTTGCCCCCTCGGGTTTCCTCAGGTCAAGGTTTCTGAATCAAGATTCTATTCTCGTGTTTTCTCTGGAAAAATAACATATTTATATCATAAACATATCTTAAATCTTATTCTTAATATAATCTGGATTCATTTTCTAAACATGTAAATTTTATGAGATATAATTTAATTCATTAAATTTTAAATTTATTATTCAGAAATTACTAGTTCAAGTCTCACAGATTTCATGTCATTAGAGACTTACCTGGTCGTTAACTTCAAGGCTTATGGAATTAGTCGATGTTCGTGTAATTTAGTCCGGATATTCATATTATTTTTTTAAAAAAATATATGATATTTACTGTATGAATGTGCCTTTAAATAATTAAAATCTATATAGTTTAACATTGCTTATAAATTAATAATCTTAATTGGATAATATATTAATTTAATCTCAACTTAAATTTAAGGTTTGAATAATATATTGATAATATGAATAATTAATAGAATTTGAATTTACTATTTAAATGTGTTAACTTATGAAGGTTTAACTCTGTCTTAGATTCAGATTAATTAGTACGGTAAATAAGTTAGTTTCCATGTTATTTTCATAGATTCAGATTAAAAAAAAAAAGTAACAAATAATTTTTTATAAAACACATTAATCGGAATAAAAGCATTATTAAATCTCAGCATGAGTTGACCTTGTCAATTTCCGACGACACGATTAGCAAACAACGACCCAATCAACTTATTCGAAAACCCGATTTATATATATAAAAAAACTACATCAGTTTAATTTTTTAAGAAAATCATGAAATAAAACCGTTCTTATTTACCAATGTTAACCTATTTAGACGGTGTCAGACTAGATTTAATGACGTAGGATTAGAGAAGGATTTAAATCTGTTTATTTTTATGTTTTAAAAATATTATTTTATTTATTTATTTTACATTAATTTTTTTATAATTTTAAATTATTTTGGTGCGGTGATTCAAATATAGATTTTAAATAATAAAAAATATTATTTTAATATATTTTTAAATAAAAATAATTAAAACATTAACTAATATGGCCATAAAATATGGAGAAAAGTACAAAATTACCCTCACTGGCAAGGAAAAGACAAAAATAAGAGATTAGGCCAGTCAGTCAGCAGTTGCAGTACTATAGATTTTCTAACAACAGCACAAAGTGTGGGCCCACTAGGCTCCATGGTTGTCGCCCTTCTCGAGGAGGAGATAAAAACCGATACTATCTACCTGCTCGTCACGGCGGTGCACGGTGACAGCTTTTGTCACTCTATCACCTAACAACCAAATGCTCGATCACACGTGGCACTTAGCGTGACGTTTGCTACGGTTCTGGAGATTAGGCTCGCCCGCACGCTAGCATTTCAAGCGTTCATGGGTACATCCGATCGCATCGTGGCTTATGTGACATGCATGGATGGATGATACATGACATGAAATGGCATGTATGGAGTTTTTTTTTTTTTGTTATTTATGGGGGTTTTACAGAACTGGATCGTTGGATTAAATTTAAACTAATTTGGATTTTTCGGGAAAAAATGATCAACTAATCGTGAAGGTGGGTTTTTTAAAAACAATAATTATGATATTGAGATGGACCAAACCAACAACATGGAAATTAATTTTCTATGGTTTCTTGATGTTGCGTGTTTATTATTATTATAAAATTTGATGTAATGTAGCAATTTAATTCCACGAGTTTCAAATTCAAGATCTTATTGAGACTAAATTTTATGTTGAATCGAGTAGAGAGTAATTGTGTCAATACAGTTTCGATCATGATAGGATTTTATTTTATTTTTTTTAAAATAAAATAATATTATTTTAAATTTTAAAAAAATATTATTTTAGATTAAATCGAGTCAAACATTGCAACTCTCTCAACTTATAAATGATATCATGGGAGCAGGTGAGAGATAAATTCGGGTTATAACTGTGGTATTAGCTAGGTTGAGATTTTTTTTACAGGTAAAACAAGAATTTTAGAATCAAATAACGAATTGAAAAAACATGTTTTATTGTAAGCATTTGTTCTGAAGGGACAAGGATTGTTTGGTTGTACAAGAAAATAAAATATTACAAGATGACATGAAATTTACATGTTTGAATTTAAAATAACTGGATGACAAGCTCTTGCTCACAAACTTTTTTTTTTTAGAGATTAAACAAGAACAATTATGATGTTTTTTTTTAAAGTTAAATTTAGCTCTGATGAGACACATGCCTGTATCATCATCCGAAGCAGCAAGAAGTTGGGGCAAGTAAACGGTATTGTAAAGCATTTACACACATGTAGTTAAAAAGCTCGGGATAATTTGATAAAAAGATCTAAGATCTGGAATTAATTTAAAATCTCATATTACATATAATAATGCATCTCGATCTTGAAAACAACTTCAAAATATAAAAAATAGTTTTGAAGCATGACTCGAATTCTGCTAAATATATATATATATATATATATATATATATATGTGTGTTTGTGTTATCTTTTTTTTTATTATTATTATTATCAAAGTGAATGTTCAAGCCAATTTGCACACACCTCAATTATTTTCGCGAGTTTTAAAGTTAACAACCATGCAAGCCTACAGTAGCCATTATATTAGCAATTACAGGGCTCGAACATGAGATTACAGAGAAAACAAATTTTTTAATCTTAAACTTTTACCACTAAGCCATTTATTATATGAAATGTATTATCTTGTTCTAGAAAATGATAATTAAGTATGAGATAAGTTAAGGAGTTCTTATATATATATATACATATATATATATATTATTTATTTTGTTATGATTTTCTAGTTTTTTATTCAAAGAAGATAGTTCTATTCAATATCAATAGGGTTTTTTAGTTTATTTTTTTTACACAAAGCTCTGTAATAGTTTTTATTTTTGACAAGTTAGGTTTGAATTAATAAAACATAAATATTTTAGATGTTTTTTTTTTATGGTCATGTTTTTATTTTTATTTTTTAGGGTTTGGATATGTAATAAACATCGATTTCATCGTGTGGAATAACTATTAGTTATTTATAAAAATGTGTAGTTAATTATTTTTAATATTTATCAAGTCATTAATTATGAATAAGTTTTTGATTTGTTTATACATATATAGGTTAATAAGAGTAAGGGTGAGTAAAAAAATTGAAAAACAGAAAAAAATAATTGAAAAAACCGAATCGTAAAAAAAAACCGATTAAAATTTTGAAAAAACTGATTGGTTTGATTTCGATTTTATAAGTTTGAAACTGAAAAACTAAATCGAACTGATCCCAAACAAAAAAAACGAGCCAAATCTAGAAAAAATGGAGCCAAATCAAAAAAACTGAGTCAAACTAAAAACCCAAGTCAAACTGTTTTTTTTTTTAAATCCGAATCGAATCGAAACCGGTTTTAGTTTTTTTTTTTTAATTTCAATTTGGTTAATTTTTTTTAAATAAAATCTAAACCAAACTGAAAATGATCACCTCTAAATAATTTAGAGTGTGCAATTAATTGTTTTTAACATTTATTTATAGTTATTAATTACGAGTCGATTTTTGAGTTGTTGATAAATAGATAGGTGGATTTGCATAATCTTTGATTAGCTGTTCAATCGCGATGGATGCTTACGCTGAAGCTTTTATCTATAACCAAGTATTTTAAAACCAAATTATATAAATGCTTTAAATAAAAAATATGTCTAGGAATGCAGCTAGTCGCGTAGCTAGTCATATTACTAACCAAAACCTAAATCCAGATCTTTTGAATAAATAGATATATTTTTTTTAAAAATCAAAAAGTCATTGATGACAGTAAATAAATAAACTCACAAACTCAAAAAAAGAAAAAAAAAGAAGCAGATAATCCCAAGAGATTAGAATAATCAATCTCAGAAGTCAAACACTATCAAATGGTAACTGCTGATAGGAATATAGAAATCAATACAAACATGGTATGAACATAAATCCACCTAACCCCACCTTTCAAACATTTGGTGGTCGATTTTTTGGTAAGTAAATAACTATGCAAAATCAAAAGTAGCATTTTATTCATCATTATTAAATCTGATTTAACAGTAGAGTTATCATAAAATTCAGGTTGATTTAAATTTAATTAGATTATATTTTAATTTTTTTTATATAAAACAAATCTATCAAATAGAACTAAATTTAAAAGATGTTCGGAAATATAATAATTGTTATTTTTTAAATTATTTTTAGTTTAAAATAATTTTAAATAATATATTTTTATTTTTTTAATATTAATACTTCAAAACAATCCAAATATATATATATATATTTATATATATGAATAATATTTAATAAAAAAATTTAAATTTTCATAAAAAACAATTTAAAATACAATTCTAAAATGCACCTTATCTAGCCATCCATACATGGGCATCATTGGAACAGAAAAAACAAAAGAAGCATGGGTCTGGTCATCATTATATTCATCTTCTTCTGAGGGATATATTTATTATTGAAGTCCTGGATTTGTTTTAAAAATTACTAGTTTATATTTTATAAATTTTAAAGTCATTTGATATTTATATAATTTTAAATTTTAAATTTGTAAAATTAATTGAGTTACATATAAAATATTCCAGACATTCATGTTAATTTAAAAAAGAAGAAGAAAATTTTGGGAAAATAAAGGAAATAAAAGAAAAGCAAGGTCCCAAAAGGCATAAACGGACGATCCAAAGAAGAACCCTTTTCCTTCTCTCTCTACTCGTTTCTTCCTCTCTCCACAGCTATATCTACAGAGAGAATCATCAACACTAAAATCAATACATAAAAACTTATAGTAATCTAATAAAGTAAAAGCTACTCTTTCTGTTTTACACATCTCTAGTGGGTTTTATCTTCTTTTATCATTCCTGTAAAGATAATCCTCAGCTGGGTTATCTCTTTAACATCTAATTGAAATTGTATAGACAACGGAAACCAGGTAGGTATGTGATTTTTTTTTTTGTGTGTTTTTCTTTTCTTTTATGGGTTTCTTTAGAATTTTCACTTTTGTAATAAAAATTGTGACTTGATTGGTTTCTGATAAAAACTTGTGAAATTTACAGAGAAATCTGAAGAAAAGAAGGCATCTGTTTGTGTTTTGGATACAAAGAGAGAGGGGAGGGGGGGCCTAGTGTTTGTCTGTTTGGTTGACTGATCATGGCTTTTGCCGAGAATGCTGGGGTTAGGAATGGAACTACTGGTCAAAACTTTGACAGCACTGTAGTGTCATCAGAGAAGAAAGATCTCGAGAGATCATCATCAAAACCCAGAAATGAACCAGTGGTGGTTAACAACACTAAAGACTCAAACTTTCTAGGCCAAAACAATGATCATCAGAGTATTAATGGCATGTCTGGTGAGATCGGGGGTTTAAGCAATGGAAAGACTAATGGGACACAGATGCAAAATAGGTTTGATATGAACCAGTCTGGTGGCTATGGGGATGATCAGATTCATCATCAAAGGGCTAAATCTAACGGGGTTAATGATATGAATGATTTGGTGGAGATGCTGTCAAAGCTGAATCCTATGGCTGAAGAGTTTGTGCCTCCTTCACTAGCTAATCATCCTGGATTTTTTGGTAACGGCTTTGGCTTTAATGCTAACAATTTTGTAGTGCAAACTAATAATGGGATTGCCAATGGACAGGCTAATAGAAGGGTATGTGTTATTTTCCTCTTGTTTCTTGTTTTTTTGGTTGTTGTCATGTGATTGCGGATAAAATGGGTACTTTTTTCTGTTTTGACTGTTGCTTTTTTGTGGTTGCTGCTGAAATGGAATAGACTGATTAGAGTTTGTTGCTTTTATTTATCTCTGCTAATTTTGGTTACAGAAGAAGAACAGCTATAATCAAGGGAGGCGAAGGATGAACAACAGGACAAGTATGGCTCAGCGAGATGAGATAATCAGGAGGACTGTATATGTTTCAGACATTGATCAACAGGTAAGAAGTTGCATTTGGCTCTGGTATTATCTTCCCCATTTAGATTTTTTATGCCTTCATTGTTGTTTGCATGCTGATTTTGGGATCATTGTTTCCATGTGATGGTATATAGGTTACTGAAGAGCAACTTGCAGGTCTCTTTATTCATTGCGGACAGGTATATGGCCATGGTCTTGTTTTCTCTCACATGTGCCTTTTTCATCTTGTTAACTGCTGATAGTGGATTGTGTTTCTTACTGATTTCCTCTCGTTTTCTGGGACAAAGGTTGTTGACTGTCGTATATGTGGTGACCCTAACTCTGTTCTCCGTTTTGCCTTCGTCGAGTTTACTGATGAAGGTAATTTCAAAAGCTCAGATATCTTTTTTTCCTCAGTGGATGAGCGTAGCTATTTAACAATCAAATGTGCTTGCAGAAGGTGCAAGGACTGCATTAAGTTTGTCAGGGACTGTTCTTGGATTTTACCCGCTAAGAGTGCTGCCATCAAAAACTGCAATCGCACCAGTTAACCCAACATTTTTGCCAAGGGTGAGGACTTTCTCGGGTGCAATGGATGGTTTTTTTCAATAACCAATCATCACTTTAGAAACCTGATCAATTGAATGGTGCCTGTCTTAAATTTCTCATTCATTACCTTGCTGACATTATCATGATCCTCAGTCTGAAGATGAGCGCGAGATGTGTGCAAGGACTATTTATTGTACAAATGTTGACAAAAAGGTAATATTGGAAGATACATGATGTGTGCTAATGTTTTTAAGAGCTATATCTGGAACATGTTTCCTAATTTATTTAATTTCTATGAATGTAGATTACCCAGGCAGATGTCAGGCTCTTCTTTGAATCCTTTTGTGGAGAGGTTTGTAGTGGGATGTATAACAAAATTGCAAACATTGCCTGTCCTTGATTGCGGACCATTCCTTATTGGACATTTTGTTTTTAATAGGTTCATCGCTTGAGGCTCCTGGGAGATTATCATCATTCAACCCGCATAGCTTTTGTTGAGTTCGCAGTGGTAATTACCCATTTACTCTTGATCTTTGTATTCTGGCTTTTTAGCATCCATATGTTGCTGGTTTTATATATATGTCTTGTTAACTTCTACAGCTTTAGAACCATTCATTATGTAGAGTTGTTTTTTCTATCTCATTTGGCCTGAATTACTCCATGTTCTTAGACATTTGCTTTTCTTCACTATCGGGGCCGCCTGATTTTCCAGAATTTTGTCTGAAAAGCATGTTATGTCATTTTTTTTCCTTGTCAAAACAATCTCTCTTCTGTTTTGCTAGTGTTTGTGCATATTTATAGCATTCAGATCTGGATCAAACTTCCTAATGTTTAATCAGGGCTTCTCATTTTGGAAATGTTCAGAAGTTGCAACATTTTTTAGAGGTTGCATATGAACCACATATTGAGCTTCTAAATGAGAGATGTTCATGCTATGTTGGAATTGGCATTTAAAGGATTGCAAGAAACACTACTTTTGATGTTAGAATTATATGGGGTTTTTGGAGAACTTTAATTTTAACCTGAGCTGCAGCAGATCAGAAACTCTAGTCAAATTTCCTTTTTGTGGTTCACTGAGGATTCTGTACCTGCTCAAAACCATATAATAATAGGTAAGACATTGATTGTGGTATCAAATAAGTTCATTCATAAACTGATGGTGGAAAATGCAATTGGGTTTGATGGATTTAAAGTTCCGATTAGATTTCCAATGTAGTAGTTGTTGGTGTTCAGGTTACTAATGCTGGCTTGGGTGCAATTAAAGGTTTGGGGTTAGTGAGTAGGAAATATTGAGGCTTCCCTTTTGTTGAATCATGAGTCACTCGTAAATAAAATCATGTTTTATGAGTCCATTCGGTCTTGACCACGTACCCTTTTGGTTGTCCTTCTATGTTCTTCTATGTCATTCTATGCAAAGGATGGGCACTAAAGAAGTCAGGGTGGGAAAATATATGACTCTGGATGTTGCAGACCCTTCACATTGCTTTCTTTGGGTGTGAAACCTGGTCTTTGCCTCATTTCACCATTTTTGGATCTGTTTTCTTTAGTGTGTGTCTAGGAGTTGGTTAATGTTAATTGATTTCTTGATTTGGAACATTGTGTACTATGGGTGTGAAACCTGGTCGTAGACCATGCCTTCACACTGCTTTTTTTGGTTGTGAAACATGTCTTTGCATCATATCACTATTTTCGATCTCTTTCTCCAGTGTCAGTCTTTGAGTTGATTGAGATTTCACCTTTTGGAATTTCGTGAATCATGATAATTGCACTGGTGTAGAACTTAATTTGAATCAACACCATTTAGGAGAATTGATGAGGTGGAGATCTAGTGGTGGCGCTGATTTGAAATTGAAGTTGAGACTTGAGGCTCCTTTAGAATGAGGCACGCTATCAACATTGCCTTTATTTAGTAAGAAGATGAAATGCTGAAAACATTCTGATTAAGAGGCTAATTTAATGTTGTCTATAATGTCTCTGGATAGATTTGTATAGAGGTGTCAATTCTACAACATTGGGAAGTGCCATCCCATTTGACTTTAGGGGACTCTGTGTGTGTGCACTTGTGATTGAGTTGGATGGTTAGAGTACTTAATTCTTGGCAGAAATTGTTTGTGAGGCATTGTCAATTTCTACTTTATTAGGAATGCTTAGTTTGTCTTGGTTTGCACTTAGTCCTTAAACTACCACTCACTTTTCTTGGCTCCTTTAATCTAGTTTGTTTTGTTTCACTTCTCATTAGTCCTAAAATTCTTCATTGTCTTTGCACCTTTAGAATTAGCCCATCCACTCATCCCCCAATCTAACCCTTTCCCAGGCAATAGTTTTAAGCTTTGATAATTAATTAATTATCCATAAAAATCTTAGTTTCTTCACACTTTTATATTCAAAGATAATAGTGAAGCTTGCATGATTCTGGCCTTTGGGTGCTCCAGGGATCAAGCCCATGTTTACCTGGGGAAAGCAGTTCCGTTTCCACACTCGGCAAGTTCATTAGGACTGATCTTGTATTCCCCAACCAAAAACCTGGTCATGCACACATCAAAATATTTTGGTCTCGATATTGTATTGGATGGATCTAAAAGTAGTGGTCCTCTGTGCTCCATCCAGGTCTGTAGAATCATACCTTTTTCCAAAGCATCATCTACACAGCTTCCTGATGTTTTGGCTACAACTATTTGGAAACTGTTTAGGCATGACTATTTGGAAAATGTTTAGGCTTGACCGTCAGGATCATAGCCCTTGCTTCTTTTGAAGGTGAAATGGTCATTATTTTCTTAATATCATTGTTAGTATTTATGATATGTTTGCAATTGCTGTTGGTTAGTTAAAGTTCAAATTGCTAGAATATTCCCATGTCGGGGCTTGATTTTGTGGACCTGTGTGTTTAATTGGGTACTATGCAATAAGAGTGTCTATAATGCTGTTCTCTCAACTCTTGCAGGCAGAGAGTGCAATTGCAGCTCTTAACTGCAGTGGTGCTGTTCTGGGATCGTTGCCAATAAGGTAACCTGTCGGATATCATTGTACCAACTGGCTGTTCACTTTCTCCATTTCCCTTACAAATTGTTCCTTGTAATTTTTTGTGTCTATAACGATAATTTGTTCTATACATGCAGGGTGAGCCCTTCAAAGACACCTGTTCGGCCTCGCCTCCCCCGTCCACCTTTCAACTGAATCATCCCCAGTGCTTCGTGGTCTGATCAACTGCTGATAGATATATTAATATATACACATGTAGATACTGAAATCTTTTGAAGGTGCTTGTGGCTTCTATATCTATCCTAGCATGTTAGCACTGTATCTTTGTTACCTATAGGGGGTCGTTTATGGTTTTGTCTGCAGACTATAGAGTTGGATGGGGTTTCAAGGATATGAATGGCTTTATTTATGCTGCATGTCATGATGAATTTCTTGAGAACTCATACCATGGGAATATTTCTTGTCAATTGAGATGGATTCCTTAACAGTTTTCTCCTCTTCTTACTTTTGGAGTAGTTTTGAGTTTCTTTTCTTGGCCACTGCCCCAAGTGATGGAAGTGCTAGGCATCACTTTTAGGTCACTGGTTCTGGTTGGTTAAGTTAGGTTCTTGTTTCATTTGATTATGATGACATGTTTTTTTTCCCCTTCAAAATCACATCATTAAAAATTACAAAAGTTTACTAACGCAGCATTGCCGACTTGGTGCATATATTGAAATAATTTTTAATATATTTCATGGGAAAGTCACGGGTTGGGTTCATTGGACCCTGTAGCTTTTTCTAATGAGGAGAGGGTAAAGTTTGACCAAAAATAATTGAGATTTCACCAACTGCAGAGAGAAGTGAGAGGTTGGCCTCTGGTAGGCTCTGAAGGGGCAATGAATATCTATAAAAATTCATGTTAGATCATGTGATGCTTGCCATGACCACTTTGTCTATTCATTGTCATGAGCTTTGCAACACCTTGAGGTTTCAAACCAAAGCTTGGAATGCTAACAAAACACACGAGGAGGAGGGATTAGAGAGAATTCTAATCTTTGTAACACGCCATGCTGCTATAGAGATGCATAACATCCAATCGTGAGAGAATCTATAGATTTTTTTGTCGGGAGCGATTCATCTTTCTAATATACATTATCATTAAGAAACAATGTTTGTAACATTGTTTTTGCAGTTTAGTTGTATATTTAGATTATTTTATTAAAACAATCAAATGATAATTATCCTTGAGATTCAAAACATCAAAAGCTAATTACAAGGGTGTTTTGATCTTTTTATTATTCTTGGATTTTGACAAGGATAACTTGTAATCTTATGTTTATAGATGTTATTAAAAAAAATCACACGCATACGTCAGTGTGTGATGGCCTTGGCGCCATTCAAGTGGGGCTTGAGAGCTCGTATAGCAATCCAAATCAAGTGGCGCGTCGTCCTCTTTCAGCAGTGTGACACGTGTTCGGTAGTGTGACGTGCTCACAGAGAAGGTTTGGTTGGGTTGTGATGAATTTTTTCTTCTTCTCTCATTCCCTAGAAAATCATGTCTAAACTTAAAAAAAAACAATTGTGTCCTCTAGTCTATAATCTTATTGATTTTGGTTCATTTTTTTTAATTACTGTTTATTTGGTTTTTGAACCTTTTTGAAGTTTGGATTTTGTTTAATTTTATTATTTGACATTTTATTCAATTTGATTTTTTTATTCGGTTTGATCCCTCTACTTTTAATTTCTCTATTTCTATGCTTTATACTTTTCTTGGTTATTTTTTTCTTGCAATTTCATCCATTTTCATTTTATTACATTTGTTTATTAATTCGTTTTTGGTCATCATTTTTTTGTTTGCTATATTCTTATCATTTCTTGATTTATCATTTTTTTCTCGCTCAACATTTAATTTCATTTGGTTTTCTATCTAGTTTTGGTCCCAATCCTTTTAATTTTTTTTTAAATCATTTTCTTAGTTTTTTTTTTAATTTAGCCCCTAATTATCTTCTTTCAATTTTTATACCATTTCTGGTCTGCATTGTTTGGACTTTTAATTGTTTTACTATAGAATATTTTACTTTGTCATTTTTTGTGTGGTTTCCTTTGAATATGACAGTCCTTTAAAAATTAATTTTTTTTTAAATTCATCATTTGCCATTTAGTTATTAACCTCTTAGCTTTATTATTTGTTGTGCTTTTCTTTTAATTAAATTATTATGGTCTCATATAACAGATAATAGGTTAGTTAAGTTAACTATAGTTGTCTAAATATTTTTTCTCAGTTTGTTTTTATGTTTTTTTTGTTTTACAATTTCATACCTTGACATTAAATTATTGATTATTGAGTTATGTGATTTTTCACTTTTTTTTTTCTTTTGGGTGGGTTGACTTGGAATTTTTTTTCCTCAATTTTTTTTATATATATTTTTCCTCAATTTTATTATTTTGCAATAAGTTATTGGCCCTTGAACTTTGTCATTTTTTTCATTTTTTTTTTGTTTAGTTATTCCAAGAGCGGGTTGGTAAAATTAACCTGATTTGACTCAAGGTTTTTTTGACATATTGAACTTTGGTTTTTTTACTAGGTCATCCTTTTGATATATATTTTTTTATCCCAATCCTATATCGCGAGTTGTTGATTCATCAAGTTATCTTAAGTTGATTTGGATTTTTTTTTTCTGGCTTTATATTTTTTATGTTTTTTTTCATCTTTGACATTAGATTATCAGCCCTTGAAGTTTATAATTTCTTTTTGTTTTTTTTTTTGCGGGTTCTTTCAATCTCATATCATGGATTGTATTTTTAATTAATTTAATTTGAGTTGTCTTGGATTATCATTGCCTGAATATATTTTTTTAATATTGAAAAACATTTGGTTTGGCCGCTACGTAGTGTTGAGCATCAATCTAGTATTTTCTAATCATTCTCATTTAAGGAATGAGGCCGTGCCTTGGGCTTGAGGGTGAACATATCCTTAAACCATGAATTTTTTCTATGATTTCAATATCTGTGAACCCTGCATGTTGGGTTTGTTTTATCTAAGGGCTAGAAGTTCACCATGTTTCCTAAGTTTTGACAATGGGGAAAGAATCGAAAGCCTAAGTTTTCAGGGCAAGCAAAAGCCCAGCAACTCTTCTCAGCGTCTGGTTGGCTGGCTAAAATGGTCTCAATCAAGAGCTGAAAGCAATATTGTGTGTGAGATCATGTTTCATAAATTTCATACAAAAATTAACACACACACACTGGTTATGTAAAACACAGTTGATCAGAAATAGTTGATGGCCAAGCCATCCAATCTTTTTATTTTTATCTCAACCCAACCAAATGTGATTTTAATGCAATAGGATTCATGGATGCAAACATGACTGAATTCTATATAAACTTTCAATTCCCATTTCATGTCAGAAAGGAAATTTTTTGAACCAGAAGTGAAAACACAACTGTGCTAAACCATCATTGAGAGACAAAATGTGCAGCAGCATCCATGCTTGATCAAAATTCTGACCATACTGTATGATGGTGTGTGTCTTGAAGAAGTAAACTATACAGAACCTGTAAAAGTTTCTTCTTTCTATGGAGTCTATTCTGTTACACCCTGCTGACTCTGAGATGGTGTGAACTAATAATGTTGCTATAATCAAGCCTATTTCTTCTGTTCAGATACAGTTCCTGGCACTCTCATTGCTGTTTGTTCTGCTGCCGCTGCAGGTCTTGCTTCTGCGTACATATCATGATGTCATATACTGAGTGTCAACTCGGGGAAACATCAACACAAATAGTAAAAACACAAAATTTCTCAAGACACTTAACTGGTAATTGGTAGTGAGGAGGAAGCTGAAGTAGGATTCGATAAGGTCCCAAGAGCTTTGTGTTGCTGAGAGTTGTGCATCATTTTTGGGTAGTGACTTGGGTTGTTTTGTCCATGTTGAGCATAGAGTGGATAGTAATTCATGTAGACACCAGGGGAACCTGGTGCCGCGGCGGCGGGGTAATAGAATGGAAACTGTTTCCCTCCGTATGCGTTGTAAGAATTATTCTGCAAGACAAAAAAAAAAAAAAAAACTTGGTGGACAATCAAAACCTGTACACGCTTCTGCCTGAGGCATTTGTCAGTGAGCTATCTCAGAAAAACTAACCATTGCATAAGTGTTCTGTGGGTGGATAGGATACCTGAAAGGTAAGGGGCAAGAAATTTAGAAGACAATTAAGTATTTCGACAGTTCTTTTCAAATAAGATAGTTTCTTTACCCAAAAACTGAATAAGGAAATGCATATTGAGGTATTTGTTGATTGAAGTACGCGGAAGGGCCATGAGTGTTTAATGGTGTCATGGATCTTGATGCTGCAGGTCCAAGTTTATCAGCTCCTGCTGCTTTAAGGAAAAAGGGAAAAAAACAAGGATTAGAATAAAAATCACCAACATGGAATCAAGACATAAACCAGAATTATGAACTTCCTACTAGTGGCAAGCAATCATGGACCAGAAGCAGTTAGTCAGACCTTTCTTCTGTGCAGCAAAGGCTGCAAGATTGCAGTTGGCTCTCCTTCCATCAATATGAGGATACGGATTTTGACAAGCTCTTGTTGCTGAACCAGGATCCTTGAAAGTTACCTAAGAAGCACGCACATGACAAAACTATAGTGAATCACATACATGATCATGCTTAATCTGCAGAAAACTTTGCTAAAAACAGCAGGGCTAGCTTACAAAGCCATATCCTTTTGATCTTCCTGTGCTCCTATCAATGATCACAACTGCTTCTTTGATCTCCCCAAACTGCTCAAAATACCTGTGTAAAGAATCACTTCTAGTCTCCCACGGCAATCCTCCAACAAAAATCTTGGTGTAAGTTGTGCCACGAGTGAATTCTGAAACACTATTAGTTCCATTGATCACCATCTTGTTTTCCATGATCTCTTGAGACATCCCAATTCAGAAACACTAAATCCGAACTGCCACAAGCTGCTACAAGAACTAAACAAAGAACTAGCTATATGATCCTCCCCCAGATGCCAAAATATGGTGAAAAAGAGCCAGAAAGTTGGAAAGAGCAGTCTGATCAACCAAAATCAATACCAAAACACTACTTTAATCCACACCCTGCCTTTTCTGCCACCTGTTTCTATATATAAAAAACTAGTCTGTCAGGTGGTCTTGGATTCCCCAACAAAGATACTCTTAACAAGAAAACAGTTAACTGTTTAGAAAATTAAAAGTTTTAGGCTCAAAAGAAAACGAAAAACATGAGAAAACCCTAAGCACATATGCAATATACATTTTTTTTTGTGTGTGCAGACTACTATGGAAAGATAGAGAAGAAGAACAAGAGATGAGTGCAGCTGTTTAGGAAATTTCCAAAGTAATAAAAAACAAAAATTTTGTTTCCTTTCCTTGGAACATACTTTGATGGGTCCAAAGTTTCTGTGCCCTAAGGTGTCTTACTTCCTACCACCCTACCAACTGTTCCTAGTTTTTCTTCCTTGCTAAGTCTTCAAGAGTGGGACCATGAAGAGATAAGCCCTTTCATTTCCATTTATTTCAGGGAAGATTAATTTAATTAGCCACTTGCCCTTAATTTATACATTGATGGTGCCAGGGCTTTAAAAATGTGAAAATGATTTATGACCTAGGTGTCCCACGCAGTGATCTATGATCATGGAAGAAGACTTTTTGTAGCATAAATATTCAAGGTGGTAATCATGGTGGTATTGTAGATTATTTATTACAAGTAGAAAAGGCAGCATGGATGCTTTGTCCGATAGTGGACCATTTAGAGATGAAGATAAATCAAGACAATTATTCTAACGGAAAAATCAAGATTTTGTTTCATTTTCCAATGATAGAGAAGGAGAACATGTCCCTGCTTTGATTGTGCTCTGTATGGTCAAACCTTACTCTCTTGTTGTCTTCTTTAATCGCAACTTTTCATGTTTTAGTTTCGATGGTATTTGGTGGGGGGAACCGAGAGTTACGCCGCTGGGCTAAACTAGTTTTTTTTTTAGGTTTTATAGACATGTTTTGAAGAAGAAGAAGAAAAAAAAAGTGATTCAAGTTAGACAGCTGAATACTTAATTTTAGTTTAATTAAATGATAAAAATTAAATAACGACAACATATAGATAAAAAAAGTGATTATAATAACATGAAAAATAAACATAGTTCCAAAAGGGAATAAATAAAATTGGATAAAAAACTTCCTAAAAAAATTAGTTGAAGTCCAGTTGGTATTACAAACCTATGAATTTGAGAAATGCAAAATAATAATTAAAAAAAAGGATTAAAATTGAAATACAAAATAAACTTTATTTTTTTTTATTAAAGAATGAAATAGAAAATTTTTTTTAACAAAAGGATAAAAAAAATTAAAACAATAAAAAGAATAAGGATCAAAGTTGAAATAAAAATAATTTTTTTTTATTGAAGGGAGAAATTAAAAAGAAAAATCAATTCAACAAAAGAACTATAAGAAAAAAATAAGGAGGACCAAATTGAAAAAAAAATAAAATATCCCAAATTGGGATTGAATAATTAAATTGAAAATAAATCAAAATCTTACAAAAATAGCAAAGAACAAAAAATAAAAATAAAAAGAATATAGACCTAAATGGCAATACTTGTGACTTTGAGAATAATTCTAAAATTTTACATGGCTAGCGTGAGTTTTGAAGAGATGAGAGAGAAAATAGAAAGAAACAAAGCATCACCGGTAATAAACCACTGATCGTAAGTACTATCCTAAAAAAAAGAGAACATCACATCACTTATAAATACATGTTGGAAGGAAGATTTTGGCTGGCAGGAGGCGTTGCATTCACCACTTGAAGGGCACAAACACCTCCCACACGTTGACGTGTGTAAGTACAAGCACCTTAAACATGCTGGCGCGTGTGTTGTGTGTGTGTGTGTATTAAAAAAAAACCGTTGTGAAAATATAAAAAAATCTCTTGATATGAGTTTTAAATTTTCTATTTTCAAGGGCTCTTTAGTTAACTTGAAAATAACTTAAAAACTATTGTGAAAATATGAGAAAGCTTTTTGTCACTGGTTTTAAATTTTTTGTTTTCAAAGGCATTCTAGTCGTTTCACTATATATATATATATATATTTTTATTTATTCAAATACTAAATTTTCCCATTAATATGAGAATTACAAAAGAAAAAAACTATTATGAAAAATATAAAAAAGCCCCTTAATGCTAATTTTAAATTTTTTGCCTTCAATGATGTTTTAGTCATTTCACTATATTTTTTGTTTTTTTTATATATTTATTAAAATACCAAGTTACCTATCAGCTAACCTGATAATAACAAAAAAATTATTATGAAAATAAAACAAAAGTTCTTTGATGTCAATTTTAATTTTTTTTTTATCTTTCAATAGTATTTTAGGAATTTCACTATGCTTTTTGAAATGGAAAAAACTTGTTTGTTTCCAATTAATTTAATAATGACTAATTAGTCTTATAAAAAAATCTCAATTCCCTTCATAACTAATTTTAAATTTTTTGGTGAGAAGAGCAAAACTACGCGAACAGTTTTCCAATAAATAATTTTTTCATTTATAATCTACAATGTTTTCCCCTTCTGTTTTAGCTTTAGCTTTTGTTATTGATGATTAACCTTGATTTTTCAGGTTTAGAGTTTTGAAAAGGGAAATAAACCAATCTTATAACCAAACCAATCTGCCTACATATAAAACTTATATTTCGAGCATGTTGTCGGAATTCCTAGCTTAGATGAATGCATATGTTCAGCATAGGTTGAAAATAACTTTGCCAAAAGTAATTAATCATAGAATTCTGCTTACTATATACAAAAATAGAGTTTTATAAAACAATGCATAGTGCAATAAAGGCAGCACGAAAATAATAGTAGCAAGAAGGATTTACTAGCATAATATTTAATTATAATATCTTGATTCATACCAAATAATCTGGCCAATAATCATATAAAGTTTTTAAATAATTCACACTCGACCATTTATTCCAAAACAAATTCGTGAGACCCATCCATGGTGGAGCTAGAAATTTAATATACGGGGAGAAAAAAATTAACAAACTCTAAAAGAAAAGTTACACAAGTAATTAAGCTCATTTGTACAGGAATTAAATTTCTTTCAATTAAAAAAACCAATTGAACCCACAAAATATAGATGAGGAGATCTTGCTAAAACCAAATAGCTGTAAAAGTAATAATAGGAAAATTTAATCGTTAATTTAAAGGTCGGTAAGATTAATTAAGATGCATGTAAACTGACTCGAACAGTAATGTTAATAAAAAAAAAATTAATGAAAAAATTTTAAAACACTAAAAGAGATACAAATAATTACTTTTTTCCCAGTATTTTATCGCAATGATGAAATAATTGATATTTTTTTTGGGTTCAAAATATTTTTGAATATCAAATATTTCACTTAAAAAAAATAATACTCTAATAGATATCTCAAGTGTAATTGTAATCATTCTATAAAATTCACGGGATATAATTTATTTGCAAATATTATCAATAATTTTTATTTGCATTTATATCTAGGGATTATTTTTTTGACAAAGAAAGTTGTCATTCATTACCAATAATGCATATATTTAAGGGGAAAAAACATTCCAGAGGGAGGGGGAGCTGCCTCCATTTAGCCTCTTGTCTTGATGATGAGACTATAATAGTAATATGATTTACATAAAATTTTGATACAATTTGTTTATATGTTTAATATTTCATTACCTTAGATGATTTTTAAGGATTTTATTTTTTCTTTACAAATTCTCATTGTTAATTATATCAGTTTAACATATTATTTCAATTGTTATCTTTTACTAATTATAGGGTTGGTAATGAATTGTGTTGAAATATTATGTTACATTTTTCTCACTTTGTTTTTAAAGTCAGTTAATGTAATTCTACTATTCAAGCATACTTAAGATCAGTCGAAGAATAAAAATATATAGAGGTTGAAGATTAAAAAAAAAAAACTACTAGATCATATATCACGTTGGATAAATACAGGGATGATAATAGGAATTCTAGATTCAAGTTTCTCAATATGATTCTATTTATTATTATAAATAAATAATTTTCATATTTTATTTTTAAAATTTTGAACATCCATATGAATATTTATTTTCTATGAAAAACCTATATCCATGCAGTTTGGAGTATCATTGAATTATTTTCCCTAGATAAATGTCGTTTTTTGGATCCATCGGATCGGGCCGAATTGCGATTGATACAGTCTTGGTCATAGCCCAAACACATGCTGGAAAGCTGGACACTTGTATACGGACGAAGACAACATAACTAACGTTAACCCAGTTCTGTTTCTCAAAGCACCAAGCCTCTTTCCCTGTCTCTCACCGTTTAGCGATTGCGTTTACAGAGAGGTTTGGCGAAGACAAAATGGAAGAGATTGAAAAAGGCAGCAAAGGAGGCAGTGAGGAGAGATGGAAAGGAGCTGTTGACAATCTAACAGAGATGACATTAAATCTTGATTCTCTTCAAAAGTTACTTGTTAAAAAAGCTGTCTTTGTTGACGACGAAACCTTCTCCAAAGCCTCCCTCACTTCTGAACAAGCCCGCACTATCAAGGTATTGATCTGGGATCTTCCTATTTCGTGCAATCTTGATCGGATTGTTGTTAAATCATGATTCTTTACGTTGGTTTCTTCCGTTTGTCATGATCTTTGACCAGTTTCATAATCTGGGTTTTGCAAAGATAGTCCCCCCCCCCTCCATTTGTAGGTTTTCTGATGTAATGAATGCTTCGTTTATTTGACTATGAGTGTAAGAGTAGAATTACTGGATTTCTCCTGAACTTGTACAGTGTTGACAATTTAAGTTAAAGTTTTCAAATGTTCTTGCTAGTTCATTCATTAGGGCACTTTGTTTGACCATTTGGAGTAAAAAAAGAGATAATTAATTTTGAATCCAAATTTCTTTGGACACCAAAATGTAACTGTTTACAGATATTTAACAAATGAAGTTATATGCGAAACGAAAATCTTTGCTAATAAATTTGACACTTGCATCATGGGCTTGCAACCTGTTGGATCATGCCTGTATAAAGCTTTTGTCTAGTGATTGAGATTTCAAGCTAGTGATGCTGGTTTGCTATTGTGTATACTTACCTCATATGCCCAATCAACATGCATCTAGAATTTATTACTGGGTAAGTTTATAAGTAGAGTTGATTACTCCTAGGTTTGTAGCATGCTGTTTGATACTGTCTTTGTATCATGTGCAATCTTTTCTCTTGTTGCCTTAATGTCTGAGTTTTCCTTTTCTTTTTATCAAGGCAGCATCAAAATCATATACAGGCTATCTGTTGTGTGTAGGTTCTTGAACAACGGGTAGAGACTTTGGAAAGGGGACTTGATGCTGCCATCTCAGCTGCTGCTCGTGCTCGTGCAGAAAAGCGACAAGCAGAGGCAGCACAAAGGGCTGCTGAATTACGTGCACAAGAGATAACAAGAGAACTTGAGAACACCACAAGTATGTATGCCAACTCTTCTTTTCAATACCCCTGGATGTCCAGTCAAATATTGCACGCTGAGCCAGCCTTGTGCCTGGGCCTAGATGACATTTAATATAATGTAACCATATATCCTTATACGTGTATTGGCTACTCGTATGCGATTTCTATTTTCAAATTTAGAGAGGGTCTTGCCTGTCTATTAGCAGGGGAGGCATGGCCAAGAAGCTGCCAGCTGACTGCCCCCTTCCACTTGGCCTTTGAAAGAAAAATTAGGAAAAGTTAGCTTCATTCCCAGGTCAATCTGAATATCTGTGTGATGCAGCCAGCAAGAGTAGCATTTGTTTTCCTATTTGATTCTAAAGCTCAGGAAGGTTTTTGTGATTAATTCGCCGGGGCACTACTGTAGTTTTCAGATTTCTGGAAATTGTAGGTCTAGATTTCTAATTTAAAGTTCAGTAGCCTTCGAATTTTTTGGTTTGGTTTGGTTTTCCTATTCTAAGTAGAAACTATAGTGTTTTCTTATAAACAAGTTTAAATCTTTATCAGACGAGGAGTACTAAAACTTCAATGTATAGCTACGACATCTTTGGATAAGGAAAAAAGGCCATATTCTCATAGAATTGCCAACACTTATGCTCTTGTGATTGAGTGATGCAATCAATTTTTGGTGCGACTCCTAAGAACCATAGTTGAGATGATTAGGTCTCTCCCTCTTGGTGTAATTCCTAGAATCTGTACTAGCGTAAAGCTTAGTCGTTTACTTTCATCCGCGATTAAATTTCAAACCTGAAATCCTTTTCTTATTGGGTTTGCCCTAAAATGCCAATTTTCCGAACCCCAGCCCACCCTAATACATTTGTGGGACAAAAAATCAAATCTGTTTTGTGTTTTCTACTCACAGTATTTATAATTCTCCTATGTGCTTCAAAGCAGATGCCCAAAGCATGGAAACATTTTTTTGTCTGGAATTTAGATTGTCAAGAATTTGCAATTGCATCATGGCATTCCAAATTTGAAGTCGAAGATATAAGTGCAATGCTATCTGTTATCATGGTCAGTAAAATGCTAAGCAGTGTATGAGAAATGGATTGATGAAGGAGTGGAAGTAAGAACAGAGTAGTAATTGAATATGATTTAAAGTGCTCACGTGGATGGTTTATTTGTTAGCTTGAAAGTACTCTCTGCGGGTGAGACAGAGAGGGTCTATATTGAGGATTACTGGAGTCTATGCAGTGCAAGCAAGGTGACAAGTGGAATTGGTTTAGGAGAAGATTGGAGCTCACCAAGCCAAAGCTAAGATACCCCATCAATCTAAGATTAATTGGAGGATTCTTCCACTAATATCTCATTTGATCGTCTTCGTCACCTGTGATAAAAATAATGTCATGATAGCCATGATAATACTTGAAAATAAACAAGTAATCTCTTCATCTGTATACATTAAAGGTTAATTTGTGCAAAAAATCTGAACAATCACTCCATCAAAGTCCTACCTTATAGAGCCTAAGCAAAGCCATGTAATACAATCCTATGCTTACTGCTACTTGCCGCACTTGGGTGTTTTTTTTATTAGTTGATACTCGAAATCAATGGGAACTTCAATGTTTTTCAATCTAACCTGTTTCTGGACATGATGATTAATCCCTTCCTTTTCAATTTTTTTTGGCAATTACTATATTAAATCTTCACTTTGACAAAATTTTAAGTACAATGTTGCTCCCCTTTTGTGCAGAGGTATTTGAATTGCACATGGAAGAGTTGCGTGCAAAGCAAGACGAGATTTCAAAGCGTGATGTTGACATTAAACTTTTGGAAGCAATAATTCAGACGCTTGGTGAAAAGGAATCCCATTCTTTGAATGGGTAAACATTTTTTATCCTTCTATTATGTAGATGAAAGTGTTCTGTAAAATGGTCTGTTTACACTGTTCATGCCTGACAACAAAATGTTTTAGCAACCTAAGAATGTGCCCTCTTTGATACAAACATTCATTTACTTTTCGGTGTAACTCGAGAAGACAATTTCAAAAGGTAATAGCATCCTCTGGTTACATGGTAGTGGCTAATGTTTCAATCCACCCATCCTTTAACCTGTTTCATTGCAGAAGTGAGTCAGGATCAGGTCTGATACTTTGATCTCCAAGTCTCATAAATAACAGTAGTGATTTTTCCAATTAAAACTGTATATGCTTTTTACGTAACACCCTTAATTTCTCTTTCACAGTCAATTAGCTAATGCAGCAAATGCTACTTGAATTGGTCTGACAATTCAAAGATGGCCTAGTTCAACATTCAAGCATTATTTCCTATGGGAGACCATTTTGTTTAGTTAAGATTTGGAGCCATGATTTTTCGGTGAATTTGCAACAGGGTATTTTAAGCCATGAGTGATAGACAATTGAAGATATATCAAAAGGAATTGTGGACTTTGTTTTAGATTGTTACAAGCTAACCAAGTTTCCTGCCATGCTTGTAAACTCAGCCACTAAACACACCAATGCAAGTTAACTATATAGATTAGAAGTATGAAACTAAAGAAAAGGAAAAATAAATCCAATCCGAGAAAAAAATCATAATTATAAAGTTAATATAGAATCCATCCAATATTAAGATTCCTACAATATGATTACCCTTTCCTCAACTACGTCTTATATTCCAAATGCTGTATAAAATTGTGAGAAATAAAAATCCTGTAAATTCTCTGATCACAGCATGGATGGCTTCTTTTGAAGGAAAAAAAAGGATTGACTTAACTTGGGTTTGCAAAAGTGGACTCGAACATATCTAGATGGAGAACCAAAAGGAGTGGGAAGACTCAAATTTCAGGGTCTCACCTCACCTTCGTGTTCATTCCAATCTTTCATTCGATGACTAAGAAGACCTGGCTAGCCAGTGCCAAAATGGAGGTTGGGTCTGGTGGAGGTGTCTGCTTCAGCTGAAGAGTCAATAGATTAATTAGCAAGTCAACCACTTTCAGTGATCTTATTATAGTTAATTAATCCTTAGTACTCTGGATTCTAGGAAGATTTTTGTCACCATCCTTCATTTTCCACCATGAGATGATGGCATTTTCTTGGTGGAGGCTCCAACAATACCTAGCAAGATCACTTCAAGCAAGTTTAGCTCTGAAGTTATGTCATCATTACATTTTTACCACAAGCAGATTAGCAGTAGGAGCCTGTAAATTCTGCAACTCTACGTATCATCATCTCTTGCGTCACGCTTGAGAATAAGTTCAAAAATGGATTATGAGTATGATCTTCCAAGCTCAACAAATTTGTTATTTCTTGGAGGAATTTTAGTTTACTCTAGAAATATTCTTTCATCTCAAATTTCCCACTCCAAAACATCTTTGCAAAAGTTTCGTGTTGAAGTTCACAGAAATGATCCAATTGAACAAGATACACAACACGGATCGGATCTATACACGAGAAATAGGTTTTTTTTACCAAATTAGTTTCTTAAATAATATAAATTATTGATGAAGTAGTTTAATTGACATTAGGAGAAGTTCATTGAGATAGATATTTTAAAATGAATATGTTACCTTGACAAATATAATATTGAGATCACATAATCACTTATGGCAAACATCTTTCTAAAAGAACCAAGGGTGTGCAATATTGTTCATCAAATCCTGCCAGAAAATCTCCAGCTACGAGTTCTAGTAGTCAAGATTTCTTTTAAATGCCCTACCATGTTAAATCATCAGCCAACTTCCTATTAGAACCACCATTATAATAGAGATTTTGTTCACCGGATCCTTGATATTATGTGTCAACTGCATATTTGCATCAGCAAATGTTTGGTCTGTAATTATTGATTCAATTGGTGTACAAACTGATCAGTTTCAGAAAAAGACACAAATAATCTTCCTCTTATTTCTGTCTATATACGACCAAATCCAACATTATATGAACCACTAATCAAATGCTTAGAATGTAATAAGTGCAGATCTAAAAAAGATACGTACATGCAAATTATTAAATATTTTTTTCCAGGTGTATTATAGTATCTTATATAAATATATTCAGTATATATTTTTATATCAAGATACATACTACCTGTAAATTATTAAATTTTTTTTTTATTGAGTTGGTTGAACTCATCCTTTCATTTTAATATTATTTCAGGTTCTTCTTTTCCGTTAGCAGGTTCACCTTTAATTAAGAGTTCCTGCTATTTTTTTTTTATGTTGGTATGCCTTGCTTGTTTCTGCAGGATTTTTTTTTTATTCTTCGTGGTTCAATATCTTAGACACTTCATTATTACATTATTTTCATTCAAGTTTATATTATCATTTCAAATATTATATTATATTTAATGTAATAAGTATTTTGAATTATGAGTTGTTTTTATTGGTTTTGAGGAATATTTTGAAAGATTATGAAACACTTTGAAATCCTTATATAGTTTGTTTTATGGTATGTATGTTCTGAGGCTTAACGTAGGTTAGATGTCCTTATGACACCGTTCTTGCATTGTCGATTATGAACCCAATATTTGAGTCGTGAGACATTAGGGCTCCGTTTGTTTGCAGGAAAGTGAATTCCGGGGAAAGTGAATTCCTAGAAAGTGAATTCCAGAAAAGTATTTTCCGATGTTTGGTAGTGTTATGGAAAATGAACTGGAAAACACTTTCCAGTGTTTGGTTGTATTATGGAAAATGAACTGGAAAATAATTTATTAATGAATTAATTTTTTTTTCAAATTTATCTAATATATATATATATATATAATATTTAATATAAAATATTTAATCACTTACAATAAAAAAAATGAAATCTAAAATGTATAATGATGATTTTTTTTTATTATATTCTATATTCATACATAGCTTATTTTATAAAATATAACTATATATATCATATCATATTATAGAGAAATAAGCTTGTGAAATTTTTTTTACTATTCCATGAAACTATTTATAATTCTATTACGTACGAAATACATCTGACAAAACCTATAGTTTTAATAATATTTTTAGCATGTAATAAAATTGGATAAAATATTAAGGTATAAAATTCACTCTAAACTATTTTTTTAAAATATTAAAAAAATAGCACACTGTAAAAAAAAAAAATCCCACAGGCAAGTGAACAGTGCAAGAAAACTGCATTGTTCACTATTTTTCAATGAACAGTATACGCAATACATTGTTCTTGTTAATTGCACTATTCATTGAACAATGCAATTAACATGAACAGTGAACAGTTGCTTTTCACCTCTGGCCACTGTCGGAAAGTGTTTTCCTTTCTTTAACGGAAGGAAAACACTTTCCTTTCTCAATGTTATTAATTTTAAGTTGACCGGAAACCACTTTCCTTTGACCACTTTCCTTTGTTGCTGCCAAACACAGGAAAAGCAGGAAAGTGAATTCCGGGAATTCACTTTCCTGCAATCAAACACAGCCTAGGTCCCCTAATAAGTTGGTCCAAATATAAATAAAAAATTTAAATAAAATAAGATTAAATAAATTAAACAATTTAATTTATTATCAATTCAACAATTGATTGACTTGTATTTAAAAATCAAGTATAATGTTTAGCAACTTGCCATGATCCTCTAAATATTAGAAAAGTTATAAATGGTTTGACTTACCTTTTCATTAACTAGTTTTCTAGCGTAATTATTATCCTTCCATCAAGACTATTATAATTTAGACATTATAGTATAAAATATGTTTGCATTGTCAAATCATGTTAGTTCTCAACATTATAGTCATTGATTATTTGAATAAGATTTTAAAACTCTTTTCGAAACTCATTCAACCTTATCAAAGAATTTTACAATCAATACTATTTGAAAATAGATAAAATATTTTTTTAATTCACATAAGGTGATAAATCATCTCTCAATTACTCAAATATCTTATAGTTTATATTATACTCAATATCTACTTCTTTATTACCCTTGATTAAGACCACGTATGGTTAGAATCAAAACATAATACTTCATATATAAGATAACTTAATAATCTTAAATACTCTAAGAATCACTTATACAACTATTACATGATTCTTTCTATAAACATAGTTGATATCTCCATATAGAATTCTCTTGCAAGTCAGTTTGATATACAAGTCGTCTGACAAGCATCATATTAGTTTTAGGTATCATTAATACTTTAGTTTATGAGAGAAGTTGTTTCCTTTCATAAATAAAGAAACATAATATATATCGATCTTAACAACTCTAATTAATATCCAGTCTTAATAAAACATTGACCAGGAACATTTAAAAACAATGATTCAATTCAATAAAAATCTTATAATTATAACAACTTTATAGTTTTTTTTGTAAAATATTTTTATACCGTGGACTATATTTTTATTCTAGTTCATTAATTAAATATTAGATTCATTAACCAAATAAAAATGAATATTAAGGATAAAAAAATCCTTTATTAATAATAATTATATTTTACATTAATAAAATCAGTGCTACGTGTATCCAAACGATTAACTATAAGATATATTCACTAATATTATGATGTGCCAATTGTTTGCAGCACTGATTGTGTATTTGATATTGTGATGTATTATGCTTTTTTAAAAGCATTTTTCGCTTAAAAATATATCATAATAATTTTTTTAATTTTTAACATTAATAAATAAAAGTTAATGTTTTTTTAATATATTTTTTTAATGCATCTAAATGTAGTTTCAAATGCAAAAACGGTGTCTAAATCTTACATTATATCATTTTACCAATTGTAAAATTGGTAACAAAGTGAGTTTATTATTTTTAATCTTCTGAAATCATTTTACATTAATCAATATTATTTTTTTAAAATAATTTCAAAGCTATATTTTTTACATCTGATATATTTTAAAAAATTATATTTTTTCGACCTTCGCTTCTAGATGTATAAAATCAAAGGTAATGGCATAGAAGAAGAGCGAGACTAAAATTCCAACTTCCACTAACCGACCCTGTCTTGCATGCGTGTTGACAATTTTTATATCTCTTTTGCTTTCTTTAAAAAAAAAATAACGTCTCATTGCTTCTCTTTTATCCTTTCTAAATTCAATTTTTCCATATCTCTCCCTTCATTGCATACAACTAAGTAGAGGAAATCCCTCTTCTCCTCTTGAAATCTTTTGAAACTTCCATGTCCATCTTTTCTTGGAGAAAAATGGGCAATTGTTTAGCTCATTGTGTTAGACCTCCCTTTATAGGTTCATGCATTAGAATTGCTGAAGCCAAGCAAGAGAAAGTTTTGCAGGTCGTGAAAACAGATGGAAAGATTTTGGAATTCAGCACTCCAATTCTTGTGAGAGATCTCTTGGTGAACTTTTCTTGCTCAGGAATTGGGCTAACACAGGAAGGTGTAGAGGAGCATCATCTGCCACCAGGTTACGAGTTAAAGCTCGGAAATGTTTACTATCTTCTTCCTTCAGCTCCGGTGATTTCACCTGTGATTGACGGAGAAGATCAAGCCAGTGGAGGTGTCAAGAGGATTAAAGTTGTTATCACAAAGCAACAGCTTCAACACCTTTTGACAAAGCAAATATCTGTTGAGGAGTTTCTGTTGGAGCTAGAGCGGAAAAGTTCTTCTCTTGATTCTCCAAGAAACTGGAAGCCATATCTGGAACCAATTCCTGAAGGGTCTGAGTAGATAGCTTCAGAATGTACACTTCAGGTACTGGATTTTCTCTTGTGTATCTAACAATTACGAAGTTACCATGCAGATGTACTTATTACTTAGCCAAAGATGGAGAAGATGTAAAAAGACAAAAAGAGAAGCAATATAGAAAGAATTCTCCACGGAATCTTGAATGATTCTCATCTATTCTGTTCTCAACGTGTTCTTGCTGGATTAATTTCTTGAAATAGAAAGTAGGAGACGATTCTCTGATATATTCCTGCTATTTTCATGCTGTAAGTTTATTACCTGAGAAATATTGGTTCATCTGGTCCCCATGGCCCCCCTTTCCGCGTGCATGATGCACACCAATGCTGTGTTTGGTTAGTGTGGACAAAAATTTTAAAAAAAGAAAAGACAGATACATGTTTTGGAGTAAATTTTATCATTTCATAACAAGACATATCTCTTTTATCTCAACATTTTACGTCGTTTTTTCTATATATTTGAAGATAATAACCAAACATTACCTAAAATTCTGATTTAGACCATCATGGGCAGTCCTCGATCAACTAGGCACTATATGCCAATTCAAATGTCAAGCTGAAGGAACAAAATCCAGAGATGATAATCGTCATATTGCAAAGTAATATTATCAAGTGGGTGAAAACTAAATGAAGGAAACTTTTAAGAGAAAATTGAACATTAATTACCAAGTCGTAGGTTGTCTTTCCTTCCAAGTTAAGGGACGAGAGAAGATTTTTCATGAGAAGAATTGCATTATTGTCCTTTTTTCAAGACCTATCTGGCAAGTTGAAGGCTAGAGAATCTTCATCTACTAGACATTTGCGTAAACAATGTCCAAAAATGCAGGGGCAAAGCAGAATGGTAAACTCCCCTGCCCATCCCGTATTAGTTTGACTCTAGCTCGAATGGTTCCTTTCTTACTTTCGCAGAAATGTTTCAAGATTTGAGCATGAGAGATGATCAAGTGTTTCATATGTAACATAGATGCGTTTGCATATCCGACACAAATATCCACATCAAATTTGACTAATTTTTTCTTTATTTCTTTTATATATTTAGAACATCAGATTAATTGCTCCTGGTATCGGATATGGTTGTCCGAGGGAAGCAACATAGGCAATAATTGAGAAAGAGAAGAAGCAAGACATTACATTTTCAAATACAATACAAGGACTGAAAGTTCTTACAAAACAAAAGCACTATACATGGTACATACTTCTTATAAGTTTTTTCACTGGATTTGTACATCAATGACCTTAGGTTCAACTTTGGTCTTAGGAATGTTAATGAACAGAACTCCGTTTTTCAACTCAGCCTTGATCTTATCCTTTCCGCAATTATCCGGTAGCCTAAGCCGGGTATCATAAGAGCTGACGCTGCTACCAGACCATGAATCATCGCCAGTTTCTTCCTTCTTGTGCTCTCCTTTAATAACAAGCACATCATCCTCGACCGAGACCTTGACATCCTCCTTAGACAGTCCTGGCATGTCGAACCTCATCTTGATCTCATGTTCCTCGTCTTTGATTTCCCATGGTGCACGCACCTCTCCTCCTGTCCTGTTCCTGCTGCTAGGAACTGTCAGTGCATCATCGAACAGTCGGTCCATTGTGTCCAGCATTTGACGCATTGTCCTCATTGGTGACAATGGATCCAACAAACCTGTGATTGAGGTCAAGTTTCAAGTCATTTCAGATCGTTTTTGCCATTGCATATGTTCAACATTTATAAAAGATGGATGACTTTTACTATTAAAGAAAACTAATTAAATAGTAAAACTGAAGAGTCTTCACACCCAGACATGATCGAGCATATTTAAGATCGTTCGGAAAGGAGAGAAAAGAAGAAGAAGGAAAGACTACTTACCGAATGGGGAGACATCAACGGCTAATTTTCGAGGCCTTCTCTCGACTGCTGTCCCTTGGTTGTTTCCTTGCTGATTGACATGCACGTCCACTGAAGTATCCTTGTGATCACCGGCAGCTTCTGCTCTCACCAAAGCCAACCTTGAAGGCTTAGGAGTACTCTTGCCAAAGCCACCCCTTGATGGAAAGGACACTGAGCAAGGAGTTATTGGCTTAGTTGAAGGCACAACTTCGCCTTTGCTTGACAACAAAGGTGCAGATGACCAAGACAATATTGACGAAGCCATTGCTAAGTATAAAAAAAAAATATATGCACCAATTGACAACCAAAGAAACTGTGGGTGGTGGAAGTGGCTGTACACAATATAGTTTGCTTTCTTGATATGCTCTGATTAAGGAGCTTTGGATTGTGAATATATAGAGCTCGAGGGAAAAAGAGAGAAGGGAAGTATGGAGAAGGGTCTTGAAAGTTTGAGAGTTCTCGAGCTAACTCAAAGAAACACCTAGAGTTTTGTCATCATCAAACATCATCCATTCTAGATTTTCTACTTCGAGTCCTTTTCTCATTCCTTCGGGAAACATCCTTGTATCTTGCTGTACATGGGCAGGCTTTGCGGGATGTAACAGTGTCTGAATTGTAGCCCAATTGTCTTTTGTTTCATGATCCAAGCCCACATGATATTTAGACACCAGTGACATCTCTTTGAACTTGGATTCTTCCCTTGTGGTTGTTTTTGAACAAAACCTTGGCTTTGGTACACAATAAAATGGTGGTATTCTCAGTACAGTATCCTTCACTGGATTCTCTGTTTCCTATCAGGACAGCCTACTTTATGTACAGTAGATTCTCGCTGGATATATATATAGGATCCTAAACCCTAAACACTACAAAAGAAGTCTTGAATAGTAATCCGGCCGTCCCATCTTCGGACAAACTCTCACAATTAATCATGTTGAAGAACTGTATATAACCTATTCTTTTTGGCTAAACAAGCTATTATCTTAGTTTTTAGAGGCTAAGATAATATATAGATTGTGCGAATGATTTCACGAGTTCTTATTCAAACTCTTAAGAAAGGAGATACCAATATCTATAATTGTTAGAAAAATCAGGTAAGAACGTGGGAATTGAAGCATGGTAGGAGTTAACCCTATTTCAGACTTATATTACAATACTTTTAATATATATATATATATATATATATGCTAGTGTAGATATAATTTTAGAGGCTTCAAAAATAAATATTATAATCCTTTCTGTTTTTCATCAAAATGCCAGACATGCTAAGGGTAAAAGAGAAGCATCGACGGTAAACATGTTTTTAAAATTTTAAAAAACATCAAATCAAATAAAGGTACTTTGAATTGTCATTTTACATGACTTAAAACTAGGTCATATATACAGAGTTAACATTGAAGACATCCAGAAAGTGTCGACTGTCATTGTTCTTGAGCAGCAATGATGAATTCCAACCCAGTGAAATATCAGTGAATCACAAGTAAATTTATCATGTCCCACATGAGGCAATCACCCTACAAAGATCAGAGAATCCAAGGCACTTAATATTTGAGCAGCTCATGGAGTCTTATAACTCACAAGTCCCTTTCCGTGTTTGTCACCATCTTTCCCATAACCAAAATCTCCATAAATAGCTTGGCAAAGTAAAAGAAAAAGAGAAGGCTGAGAGAGGATTTATAACTGTTTGACTGGTCCATGGATATGGGACAAACAGTATCTTTCAAGCTATAAACAAGGTCTACTTCCACTACTACTATTACCCTAATCCCTATACCCATACCCTAAACTAGGGTAGGTCTACATTTGAGTCCCCAAATTCTCCACAGCCAAATCCCAATATAGCTGGTCAAAAAGGGCTCTTGCCAAACTGCCTAGAAAATGACCACAACAGCCCTAAAGATCCTTCTTGCTTCATCCCCATTGGAAGATCACTAGAACAAAACATATTGTTCTCCTCTTCTCCACAAATCCCAACTCCCCAAAACCAGCAATGTAATCATGTAGAAAGCAACCATGGTGGTAAATAAATAAAACAAAGCGAAAGCATAGCTCAGCAAAGCAGCAACTACCCACTCTCTTTTCTTTCACTATAGGAAACACTATCCAGCTTTCAGCGTTCTCGAGGGAGTTAATTATAAATCAGACCCTATATTTTAACAAAATAAATCGATCCATCCTCAACATTTTAGAAATTCAATATTTAATCCCTGTATATTTAAAACCATTCTTTCCCACTTTATTTCCCTTTTCTTTCTCAGGAAATGCTTGGAAAAAGAAAACACTAGATACAATGGTAATGGTGTGGTTTTTTGGAACAAGAAGCTTATAAATTAAGCATGGTCAGTACTCGACAAAGAACTATTTATTTAGTTTTGATATTATAGGGACTAGATATTTCTTGAAATAAACTACAGGGACTAAGGTTAAATTAACACTTCTCGAGGGTACCCACTCTTTGATGTTGTCTCCAACTGTCTGACACAGAACTATTTAGGGCTCTCCATGCCACAAGAAAACACCATTTCTTTTTAGCATTGTATTCTATGTCCATATTATTGTTAACCTTTTGCATTTTTGCATTATAGACAATGCACAGAACCTGTTCCCAAATGCATGGACTAGCTCTACCCTTCTTGCAGAATGCAGGCTAAATTATTTGTTCTATACATTTATTTCTCTGTGCATCTTGCATTTAAACATACCAACCACTCAAATCTGTGTGTGTAGCTCTAGACTATTGTTTTTTTTTTTTTTTTTGCCTTTATATCTAGCCAAGTTTTTTGCTTTAGTACTATCGTCTGCATCATGGGGAAGATTGGAGGAAGTTCTTGGCTGAGTGCAGTTAAAAGGGCTTTTCGGTCTCCTAGTAAAGAGAATGATAAGAGAAGCAGCAGAAGGAGAGAAGATCATGAACAAGAGGAGGAAGAAAAGGTGAAGATTCTTTTCTTGATTAGTAATTCCTTTGTAATACAATAGCTTATTGACATAGAAAAATGTTTATTTGTGCAGAAGAGAGGGAAAAGAAGATGGATTTTCAGGAAATTTTCAAATCAAGAAACAGTAATACACCATTGTGAAGCAAACGCCACTAACAATATTACAGCAACCACCAATGCTGCTGCCGCGGTTGCTGCTAATAATAGTACTGTTAGTTCTGAAGCTGCTGATGCTCAGCAAAGACATGCCCTTGCAGTGGCCATGGCTACAACAGCAGCTGCACAAGCAGCAGTTGCGACAGCTCAAGCAGCTGTTGAAGTTGTTAGACTCACCAGGCCTCCCCTTTTCGTCAAGCAACACTTTGCTGCCATTGCCATACAAACAGCTTTTAGAGGATATCTGGTAAGTAATTAGCAAGAGATCAGTAAAGAGAAATAATTATATATCTCTTAATCTTAAGAGCTTTTTTTTTTTTTTAATAATTGTGGTTGTGTTTTTGAAGGCAAAGCGAGCTCTTAAAGCACTTAAGGGGTTAGTGAAGCTGCAAGCCTTAGTGAGAGGCCATAATGTTAGAAAGAGAGCAAAAATGACTCTTCAGTGCATGCAAGCTATGGCGAGGGTGCAATCTCGGGTGTGTGAACAGCGTAGAAGGCTTTCCTATGAGGGCAGCACAAATTCCATCTTCAGTGATCCAAATAGCTTTCGGGGATCAAATCTTGCTGAGAGGAAATCTACTGTAAGAAATTTTGTTTAAGATATGTACATCATCATACTTCAGCGTCAGCTTGTTTTGATTGGGTTCTTAACAATGAACTGCAGTGTTGGGATGGAAGCAGCACTGCTGATGATTGGTTTCATTGCAATTACCATCCTAAAACACTTGAGGAAATTCAGTCAATGTTCCAGGAAACAAAGGAAGTGGTTGCCTTGAAACGTGAAAAGGCTCTTGCTTATGCTTTCTCTCAACAGGTTTTTGACCACTCCTTGACCTTAATTTCATCTGGTTCCTTTTATTTTTGTCGGCAATGGCAAGCTATCGATCATTCGACTAAAATTCCTGCATTAATGATAGATATGGAGACCGGGAAGAGACTCGTATGCAAGTGAAGGAGAGGTAGAAAAGAACCCAAGATGGCTTGAAAGGAGGGGAACGATAAAGGAATGGGAGGGAAGAGGGATTGCATTCCGTGATCAATATCACAGCAGAGACCCTGTCAAAACTGTTGAAATGGACACCTCTAGACCTTACTCTTACTCATCACCTAATGCTCATAAATTGCATCAACATTATCACTACCAACAACACAGGCCTAGTTCATATTCAGTTACCTCTCCTCTTCGGAAAAACCACAACAATCTCTCACAGCCAACCACACCATCCCTATCCAAAACAAGAACACTACTTCAAGTCCATTCATCCAGTCCTCGTTTCCTAAGAGAGAGCAGAAACCGTGTGATGGGAGAAACTACCCCATCCGCTACTTCAAAGCCCAACTACATGACTGCCACTGCATCTGCCAAGGCTAGAATTCGATCACAAAGCGCACCAAGGCAGAGAGCTTCAACCCCGGAAAGAGAAATATCAGGTTCAGCCAAAAAACGCCTGTCTTTTCCGGTGCCTGATCCGGCAAATAGCAATGAGGGTTCCGTGGTTAATGATTATAACCTGAGGAGCCCAAGTTTGAAGGGCATTCATGGAGCCAATATGGTAATGGAGCAAAGGTCTAACATGTCTTCTTGCTACACAGACAGCATTGATGATGAGGTCTCTCCTCCTTCAACTAATGATCTTAGCAGGTGGTTAAGGTAAGCCATTATTTGCAGTGAGTTATTCTTTAGTCCCTCTGTGTTGAATGAAGTCATAACTTAGTCCTTCATAGTTGAAAACATATAAAGTAGTCCCTTGCTCCTTGTTGACCGCGACCTATCAATAGGTCTTCTCTCTAACCTCTCGCTCTGTTGGTTTTTCTCTGAGAGTTTAAATTTTCAACTAGTACAATATTTGAGATTAATAAAACCGACGAACGTTTTCAATAAGAGAGAGCGGTCAACAGGAGCCAAAGGATTAAGTTATAAATTTTCGAACATAAACGACTAAGTTATGATTGCATTGAAAACTTAGGGGCAAAACAATGATATACCATTGAAGAACACAACAGGCTTGGCCATATTGAAGATGCTAGAACTGGAGTGAGTTGAAGTTGAAAGAGGAGAATAAAAAATGCAATATGTTCATCATCAGAATAACCCTAGTAGATTTTAAGAGAATTAAACCAATGCACATCAGTCTTTCAGCAGCTTTTTATAGTATTATGCACTGCCTTTATCAATGCTGCTGCAACCTTGAAAAAAGCAAGTACATTATTGGTTTGATGGAGACGTATCTTGAGCATCAATTTAGTCAGAGATGTCATTAAGAACTCAAAATCTCCAGCTTGACTGTAGGAACCAAATGCCCCACTTTGTCCGTTCTACTAATTAATTGCAATCAGTAATTTAGCTGGCCGACGGTGGCTGTGACTGTGAGTGCAACATTAAGTTCATTGTATGATAAATTTGGCAAGTGAGTTCACTGCAACTCAGTCATTGTTATGATTTTCCTTCCTAACGGCTAACTTTCAAGGGAAACAAAATCACATATTATATTGTATATATATATATATATATATATATAGCTAGAGAAAAGGGAAGTTAATGCCTTGCATGTTGTTTCCTTTTTCAGTGACTTTATGTCATTGACATGCTGCACTAGGCTACAGTAGACTCTTATAATATTAAAGTGTAGGCAAGGCAAAGATTCTCTTCTCTTGGTTTTTATCCATATCAAAGTTAGAGCCATCCAAGCATGCATTAACATGAACAGGGATCCAATGTATTCCATGTTGCAAACTACAAGACGCATGCAGATATCGAAGATACCCCTTTTAGTAGTGCTAACTGCTAAGTTTTGGTGCTCTTCACCTCTGTCTGTCACCTCCGTATAGTGTATGAAATATAAATATAACGAAGTCCCACCTTTCAATAAAAACCAAACTCAAATTAACAAAGGCAAGTTGAGGGACTTTGGAAAAAATAATAATAAATCATTTCAAATGTTTCAAGCTGAAATCCCACTGTTTGTTGCTAATGGTTGTTATTACAGAGTCTACTTATGCTTTTCAATCTCTGGAACACAGAGAATCTCCTCCAAGGCCATCAAATTTCTTCAATCTAAAATATCATACCATATGATTATTTTTTTAGTCTGAAGAAGAGACTTCACAGTTGACGTAGGATTAACACAAATTATTTACATATATTTTATAAATAATTAACCCTAGGAATGATTTCATATATAAAAAAATAATATACTAGAGTTAATAAACAGTTATTGCATGTCGCATTGGGTGAAAGCAACCAATGAAAAATAAAGCATTGATAAAGCTTACAAAACAGTAGCTAGCATCATCGAGCCCATCAAAGCTTGAGCTAGTGAACTTTAAGAACCGGACATTAATGAAAATCCACAAAACAGTGGCATCATCAAGCACATAAAAACTTGTATGTTAAGACAGGCGCATTAGAGTCTTTGAACTCAAATATATCTGAAATTTCTAATTCTGAAGAATGTGTGCAGAGACTATGGATGAAATCAAGTTTCTAATTTCCTGACTAGTTCGTGAAATGAAACTTCAGGTCTAAGGTGACCGATGAGGACCTAGGAGGGCTAGAAAGCGGCGGCAGCAGGAATTTCAGGCAGGAGAGCCGGTGCAGGAATCCTTGCAGGGGTGAAAATTTATGAAAAAAGTTGGAATTTTAAAACCACATGACAATTTTTTATTTATGTACAAGCACTGAATCTCAAACTTATTAATGCTTTTCCCTACTTCTAATAAATCAAGATGACTAAATTAAAAGGATCCTCTTACTTGTGAAGAAAAGAAAGAAGAAGCTAGCAAGTCGGTTTCGGATTTCGGTCTGGGGCATCCTCCCCTCCTTTTTAAACCCAGGAATCTAAAGCCACGCAGCAAATCTCATTGATTGAGGTGAAAGCTTTTGCTTGAAGAAGAGTGTTCGAGATGAGCGATGAAGGAGGAGGCTTCCCGGTTGGAAGAAGTGGCAATTCCTTGCGAAGAAATCGATAAAGAAAAGGAAATAACAGCACGCAGATGTTACTTTCTCACTGCGCTTGCCATGATGCTCGTCTTAAAGAACAAAAAAGAAAGGTTGCGCACGCCCAAAGATATATTTTATTTTATATATATCGTTGCAAGTAAGTTTTTAATTTTAAATATGAACAATTAAATATAAATAATTATTTAAAGAAGTATATATCTAATTGAGTCAAAAAAAAATTATGTTATTTTCCCTAACATTAAATTATTATTTTCACATATGTACATCCATTTTACAATTATTAAATATCAACAGTATTTTAATATTAGTATGCATTAAACAATTTAAGAGCCGGTTATTTCATCTATGTAATTCATTTCATCTATGTAATTCATATCATAATTTTCAGATCTGGCCTGATTTAAAGCTTGAATTTTAGGTTTTGACCGGGTTACTAAGTCACCCGAATCAAAAAAAAATTAAAATCAAAACGACGTTATTTTAGTAAAAAAAACAAAAATCAATAGATTATAACCGGGTTTTACTTGATTACTGGATTAACTCGTCGGATCAACCGGATTACACCAGATTTTTCCTTTCCTTGTATTTTCAATTCGGCTTGGTTCCAATCCCGGATCGGCCGGATTTCAAATCGATCCGTCAGGCCAAACCGGGTTTTAAAACTATAAACTTATATTTTAAATATATTTGTGTTTTGTAAAAGTGTTTAAAAGTTGAAAAGACGTAAAGTTTAACACTTTTTTAAATATCTTTTAAAAATTTTGACATGAATATATTAAGATTATTAAAAAATAATCATTTGAAAATCATCAATTTAAACCTATTAAGTTTAAATCCATTTAAAAAAACATTTTCAAACACAAATCAAAATATATTACGAATTACATCCTCCATCTCTAATCTCTATTTTATAAGAAATTAATTCTCACAAGTCTTCTTTGATGGCTTCAGTTTTCGAGGGCTTGTTTCCTCAACAACATGCCATGTCGTCTTTGTTTTCTTGCGGCATAGTTTTGGCACCAAGAAATGGGCTTCCTTCCGCCCCCTCTTCAAGGAAATAAAATATTGGGCCCTTTTCATTTTCTTCTTGTTTCCTTGAGGACTTCGGCGTTCAGAGCTCACAAGCTTATTGGGGAGAAATCAGGAAAGTGTAAGCCCAAATTTTAATCCAAATCCAAGTTTAAGTAAGCCCAGCCCATTCAAACTAACCTGAATATTTTTTGAAAAAGTAGCTAAGAGCGTTGTTTTCTTTTTTTTCCCCTTTTATCTTCTCCCTGCCGTGATTTCCACTCCTGCTTACAGAGGATTTTTGTTTTTTTAACCTTTAGTTGTTTTCAAGAAAGGTTCAAGAAACAAGTAATTGGTTCTTTTTCATGTTATTTTTATTATGAAAGGATTATAGAAGAAATCAGTTTTTGTTATGATTTTGATTATTGTTTATTCTTTGAATTATAATTGAAACATTAGGGTGTTATTTGGCTTAAAATGAATTGATTTGATGGCTGGAATGATGGATTTTAGAAGAACAAGTCATTTGTTTTTTGGGTTCGGTAAAATAAGGATTGACATGTTTGGATTCTAGAAATCCCAACCAACCAGCCGGCTAGTTGGTATGAACCAATTAACCGATTTACTTGTTGCTACTAGTTGACCGGTTGATTTGTGTAGTGGTCAATCGGTTGGTCAATCTAGTTAACCGATTGACTTGGCAATGAAGTTTTATTGGTTCCGTTGGGTTCGATAAGGTAAAACAGTTCAATATTATATTTATGTTTTGGTATCTAAGCTTAAAGTTTTAAATATTATATGTTAGTTTGCTTTGAGTTTTTTTTTTTAGCGTTTTTGTATCCATCATAACTTTTACTAATATTTTTCATAATGATCTTTAGTAGTCTCTGATTTCACATCTATTTGTCTTTTGCTTTTGTTTTTCAACTGAGTGACATAATCTTTACTATGTAATGTTGATTATAAATAAATATTTTGAAAGATTTTGAAATGCTGTATATTTTTGAATAACTTGTTTTTTTGATGTCTTTTAAAGTTTAGTGTAGATGAGGTGTTCTTTCAACATTGTTCTTGCGTTACCAATCATGAACCTAGAATTTAGGTAGTGACAAAAAGAGTCATAGCCCAGTATACCTTGGCAAGAAGTACTCAAATTTGGAGGTACCACAACCCCAAATAATAATCATAAGATACATAGAACTTGTTTGGTATTATGATAGCAGTTATTTTTTAAATTATTTTTTATTTAAAAATAAATCAAAATAATTTTTTAAAATTTATTTTTGATATACTATATTAAAATAATTAAAAACTACTAAAAAAAATTCGTTTGAAACATTAAAGCAAAAGGGTCGAAAACAAACGGGTTAGAAACAAGCAGCTAATATTAGACGCAAGAGGCACTTTTGCTTCACAAGTATCGATGAGTTAAAACCTGGATGATGTATTCCAATTTTCCATGAAACTTTGCGTACCCAAAAGAGAAAACACAAGCATCTCATGCTTAACATCATCCATTTGTGTTTTGTCATGTTCCAGCCTTCCAGGCACAGTAAAGTTCGGACTTCACTGATTATTTCCGATGAAGCAAGTTCGAGACTTAACGATTCAGATGGTTTATAATGAACTTCGGATGCTCCACCGTGTAAACGAAACCAAAGATAAGAAGTTTGGGAACAATATCTTGGTGCTCCACCACAAAGAATCATGGTACAACTTAATCATTAGGTAAAACAGCTTGAAAATGTGAGCACTGATGGACACAGAACAGGTGGGGGAGATGTCCTCATCATGTCAAAAAGAAGATTTTTCCATAAAAAAGAGAAGATTTTTTCCGACAAAGAGGGCTAGACAAGTCTCCCTCACTAATAACAGAAGGAGCGCCCACCTTCATTTCCAAGAGCAAAAGAACAAAACATCATCAACTCTACAAACTTCTTCCTACATCACCACACATAATCTAAACAAAACTCCATTTAGTCGTCCAAAAGACAACTTCAAGAGGTCACAAAATAGCAACTAATTCAAGAACCACCAAAACCATAAAAATATATCAAGCTTATAAAAATATATTGCCCTTATGGCCTTGTGTGCCCTTAACTAGCTAGAGAGTGGCAAATTTAGCCTTGATTTAACCAAAGCATGGCAATTTCAGGTTTGGTCCTTGAACTGGCAAGAGTTGGACTGCTATTACCACTGCTATCAGAAAATGAGGCAAGTGTTTTCTGCAAAACACCAGATGGAGAAGAGACTGTAGTAGCTGGAGGACTAAGAGAATCATCATTTTCCATCATAGAAGAAGATTGATTGGTTCCTGTGGTGTTGCTTGTCCTCAGTTGTAACACCTCTGCCAAGGGGCCACCTGGGGTGCTGCTGTTGTTACCACATTCTTCATTTCGATCTGATTTGATTAGGCCTAAACCCATTCGGATCTGACCCATTTCATCATCCGTAGACCTATTGCTTCCCATTGATAGACTGAGAGGGGAAAGATGGAGCTTCCCATCTGAGGAAACAGAACTTGTGTTTCTAGAAATTGCATCATTAGACCATGCATCAATAAAACTCCTTGGAGCCTCATCAAGAAACAGACTATATTGATTGCTTTGTTGGTCTTCTCTAGCATTAAAATTTCCAAATGAGTTCAAATTCAAAGACTCTCCTTGGTAATGCTGTTTGAGAACAGAAGCACTGTTAAAGGAACCTTCAGTAGCTAGTTCAATTTCTTTGTGCACTAGATGTGGCCATTGTTGATCATTTTTGGCTATAGGACCAGCTTCCCCTTTCAACATCCAGTCCAAGCTCCTTAAGCACAAAATCACCAAAAATTAGGGACTAATCAAGGGAAAAAGAAAAAACAAACCAGTTTCGCAAATCACAGCGTAGATTTCCCTCAAGATAATGACTAATTACTAAAATCTAAAGATCAAACCAACCTGGGTTCCTTGAATGTGGAACCATAGGCTCCATTAACATCAAAAGTTGAAGTCTTCTCGCTGGTTTTGTTTACAAAAACCGGGGTCTGGATATATGGCTGAGGCATAGGCATACGCCCAAAAAACTGATCGTGAGAGGCAGAGCCACTGTTGCTGTTGTTGATAGTGGGTTTAGAAACGGCCACGGTAACAGGAGCTTCGGGACAAATAGCAGGATTATGGCGGTTCTTCTTGTTGTTATTGCTGCTAGCATTGAGTTCCACATGCTTTCTTGAACGGGGTCTGCCTCTATGCATATGACGCTCACAGTATTTCTGATCAGGTGCCACATCTCTTGAGCACCTCCATTTCTTCCCATCTGTTCTCCTACACCTCCCTGGCTCTAGATCTGCCCCATTTGAGAACCTTACATTCAATCCATTCCCCACTGCATGTGCTCAAAATAGCAAAAATTAACCACAAAGATTGCAACTTTGATGTACCTATGAATAACCTACCAAACCAAGAATATTCATCAAGAAAAAAAAGAAAAGATATTGAGGGGTTTAGCGTTACTTCTTGGTGTTGGAATTAGAAATTGAGGAGGCACAGGGACTGAGGCCGTTATATAGTTGTATATCATGGCTTGTCTTTCAAGCTCTTTCCACTGTGTATTTGTAAAAGGAAACCCCAAAGACGCTGCCATATTGCCTCCTGCACTTAGCAAAAGAATTCACTGTATTTGTCAGTCCACACAAACATTGACTCTTGCTCTCATAAAGGTCTAATCTTTGAAAGTTGAACAGAGAAAATGAGAGAGAAACTAACAAGGAAAAACAGCTAGAAGTGGATAATATACTTATTGAAAGGAAAAAGAGAGAGAAATTTTTCTACAACCTGGGGATCTGAAGGCAGAAGCTGCTGTAGAGATACTTGTTTCAGAAATGTCAAAAGACCTAACCCCAACTGCACCGCCACTGGTAGCACCACCAGCAGCAACACGGTATATACGATCACTTATATAGCTCATCAAAGACTTGTTTATATCACATGATGATGTGGGACCATTGTCAAACATTGGACGGTGGTGATTACCATGAGGAACCATCATAGGAGTACTACAAGGAAATGATTGATGATGATGATCAATAGGTTGATGTAGCTTCACACCAAAATCAACATTACTACTACTAGTAGTAGTGTTTATTTCCTTAGCTACCTTGTTTGAAACGTTTAAGCCATCATCTGTTGTCATCATAATGAAAAATAAAGAAGAATAATTTTTTTTTTCTCAATTTAGGAAATCCCCTTTCCCATAAAACAAACCACAAGAACCTTTCTTGCACACAAATTTCAACCTTCTCCAATTTTCTTGATTATGAGGCTTTCTTTTTAAAGAGACCAAAACAAGCTAGACCACCTTGTTGTGCCCCATGTCTTTAATTTCAAGCATATATGGGCTTGTCTTTATTTCTGAAGAAGAAAAAAACTCTCTCTATATCTCTCTAGGGGGTGGGTGGGTGGGGTGGAGTCATGTAGGCTTGATGTGGGATTTGATGATGGAGGAATCAGGAATGGGTTGCCGCCATTCTTAGCCTTTGCTTTGCTTCCGTGCTTCCAACATTCGCGATCTTGAGGCGGGCAGTAGTAGTAGACAAATTAGTAAAAGCGAACCCTCTCTCATCATTATTACGCTCTGTCGTTTTCTGCATGTAAAAGCTAGCACAGCCGTACCAAACCCATCACCTTTTCCTCTGTATTTTGGTGTTTCTTTATTATTATTATTATTATTATTATTATTATTATCCTGGAAAATTTAAAAATAAAAAATAATATTATTTAAAAAAATTTTAATGGGATAATTTAATTTGAAACGCAATATTTATTAAATATCATATTTTTAAAATACAATTATTACATATTATGCTTTTAAAATATGATAATTTAAAATGATGTATTTTACAAGAGTAACATTAATTAAAATAAAAATAAATTGAAAATCATATCGAACACACATTGTTGTTTCTTTCTCGTGAAAACTACCTTTAATGCCCTTATTTTTCTCTAGCAAAACATATTAAACATTTAGTGAAAATAATGATTGCATTTGGTTAAATCAACATAGTGCTATATGATTTGATGCATAAGTATAACATGATGAGTTATATATAAGGATCCCAAGCAAGTTTCTCAACCTGAAAATATACAATACAAGCAACAAGATGAGCAGATTCATCATGTAAATAATAGATTTTTTATGATTAATATATGTTAATTGTCAAGTTTTATGTATTTATATTTTAATTTAACATTAATGTTTTATTAATATTAGGTTGACTTCTTGCTACGGGAAGGTCGAAAGGACGCATCTTATCCTCGTAGTATTGACGAAGAAAGTGAAGTTTACACCGTATCATCTAGGTGGTTAAATGTTTATCGAACTGGACTTGAAATCTTTGAAGAGAGGCTAATTCTTTATGATGTCATGGCAGAGAACAAGGCCACTCAAGCAGGAGTAGAAGCTGGATTCGGTCGTGCTCCTAATGAGTCTAAATCATCTAATAGACGACATAAACATAGATAAATTATATTTATATATTGTAGGATTATATGAATATTATATTATTGAATTGTTTTATATTTATTTTTCATGCATGCATGCATGTGTGTGTGTGTAATGCATTCATAAGGCTACTTGTGATTATTGAATATGAGAATGTATTGAGTTTGATTATAATTTATTGATTGTAATTCTTGTAGTTTTTTGTAGAGTTTTTAAGCATGACATAAATTCAGGTATAGTTCCTATATAGAAAAAAATTTATCTGAATTTTGATGAAATAGTAAATATCTTAACTCTCTAAACTCATTAAGTAAATAAAATTTTAGATTAACAAAAATTATAATTTTATAAATTTTTGTAGGCTTAAAACACGAAAATGACACAAAATTTTACAGTAGCCGAAACAGTCAAATCGTTTTGCCTACAATCTAAATGTTTTATCAAATATTTGGTTGTTTCTTAAAACGGTCTCCTTAAAAATATTGTAGTTCAGAAATACAGCATATCTCATTAGTGTCGCCATTGTGAACCGCAGAAACACAACATGTATCAAATGTCACGTTTATAAATCATGACATTATTAAAATATTGTATTTTTGAACCGCGATATATTTAAATTGTGTTATTTTACCAAAACTTTTTCATCTTGTGTTATTTCAATATTTAATTATATTTTGGGTATTAATTACCCAATTTATCTTTATACTAGCTTTTATACCCGTGCGATGCCGCGGATCATTTTTTTTGTATAAAAAATATTAAACAAAATAAAAATTTAAATTTTTTGGGTTTTTCTGCAAAGTTATACCCAAGAATCTTGGGTTTGGCTGCAACGCCTGATCTAAGAGTAATATTTTATAATATTAATAATAAAATTAAACTTGCATGACCCAAGTTTAAGTGAGCTTGACTGTAACACCGGACCCAAGAATATTAGATGTGGATCTGGCTATAAGGTCGTGTCATAAAAGTGTGATAATTAAATAGATTAATTAAAAAAACAAAGAAAAAAATCAACAGAAAGGAAAAAACTAATGAAGAAAAAGAAATTGAATTAATTGGGCTAACCCTTTAAACCAGGTTATCCCGTAAAACCTGGAATTTGCGTCATGAAAGTCTGATAACTAAATAGAAAAAACAAATGACGGGTTTACCCAGAATTAACCGGGTTAACCCATCAAACCAAGTTAACCCATCAAGCCCAGGATACGTGTTATGAAAGTCTGATAATTAAATAGAAAGAAAATTAACTTTAACAAACTAAACTAAATGAAAAAAATAACTCGTCAAATCAGGTTAACCCATCAAACCCGAGATTCATATCATGAAAATATGATAATTAAATAAAAAAAAATTAACATTAACAAACTAAATCAAACAAAAAAAATTCATTAAAAAAATTTAAAAAGAAAAAACAGTCATATAATATAATACAATATAATAATAATTATAATGAAAAAACGCGGGGAAAGCTAAAGCTAAAACTAAATTCTCAACCAACTCAATATTAAAAAAATAAATTTAACAAAGATAATTTAAAAAATAAATATATGGGGGAAACACTGCAGCCAAACAAAAATCATGTAAGGAAAACACTGTAGTAATCCATAGTGTTTTTTTTTTTTTAAAGCTACAAAGCTAAGTTCTCAACCAGCTTAATATATATAAAAAACTGAGATTTGTGTAATGAAAGTATGATAACTAAATTAATTTTTTTTTCACATTAACAAACTAAATTAAAGAAAAAAAAAACACAAAGAAAAAAGCAAAAAAAAAAAAAACCCATGGGCTAAACAGGAAAAAAAAGGAAAACAAAAACGAAAAAAAAAATGTCAAGTGTTTCATTGTGTGCACAATGATACATTATATGTAAAAAATAGAAGAAACAAAAGCGAGGAAAAAAAAAAAACAAAGCTACTACAGTGAAAAACCAACGCGTTAAAAAAAAGCATGTAAAAAAAAAACAAAAGAAAAGAAAAAAAATCTGCTACAGTGAAAAAACATTTAAAAAAAAACTAAAGCAAAAGCAAAAAAAAAAAAAAAGAAGGAAAAAGTGCTACAGAAAAAAACCAAAAACAAAAAAAAAATGCCACAGAAGAAAAAAAAATGCAAAAAATAAAATAAAAAATTTAGCTACAGTGAAAAAGCTATGCGTTTTAGAGTTCTTATTAACCTTTCAAACCAGGATAACCCGTCAAACATTAAATTCGCTTCATGAAAGTTTAATAACTAAATAGAAAAAAAAATTGACGGGTTAACCCATAATTAACTGGGTTAACCTGTGAAGCTTGGAATACGTGTCACGAAAGTCTGATAATTAAATAGAAAGAAATTTAACATTAACAAACTAAAGTAAATAAAAAAAATTAATTAAAAAGAAAAAAAAATATATATATATAGTTAACTCGTCAAACCAGGTTAACCCGTCAAACTCGGGATCAATTAACAAACTAAATTAAACAAAAAAAATAAAAAATAAAAAAAACTAAGAAAGAAGAAAAAAAAACCATAAAGGCATAAAAAACCAAAACAAATACAGAAAAAAAAGAAAACGAAAAATAATATATATAATAATATAATTATAATTATTATTATTATATAAGTATAATTAAAAGGCGTGGGGAAGCTACAGTGATTTCCCCACGCCTTTTAGAGTTTTTTAATATATATTTTTTTTGTTCGGTATTTGAATACACCCACCCCACCCCATCTTCCTCCTCCATGACCTTCCACCTTTTCTTGACCGCCGTTCAGCACCAGCATTGGAAATTGACATGTCTCAAAAATCTTGCTTAACCAATTCTCTAAGAAATCAAAGATTGGTTTTTGATAAAGTCGGATGATTTAAGTGTGGTTTATTAATTACAAGTTTAGCTCTTCAAGTTTTTCTAATGTTTAACGTTATTCTTTCACATTCTAACGTTTCTAATTTGAGATTTAAACCTTAATTAAATGGAAGCATACAACATTAATCATCTAACTATAACCCTTCAAGTTTCTTTTTGTTTGAACCAAACCCTTTTAAGTTATTGCTTCATCAATTATGATTATGTATCAAGAAATTCAAGTAACTTAAGAATAAGATTTATGTGTTTGGTAATCAATTAATCTCATGATTTCAGTAATTTTATTCCTTCTTCATGGCCAAGATAACTAGTAACTAATACTCGGTGCCTGTGAAGCTAGAGTTGTTAGTAGTTGATACCCGTAAAAGAACTTCTTTTATATATTTAGAAACTCTTTAATACTTAACTATGTTTTTTTTTTTTTTTTCTAGAGAGAAGGAAAAGATAGTCTAGAGGGGAAAAAATGAATTTATGTGTTAAGAAAATATATTCAACCCCAAGAGATTGCCCCCTCCTTTCAAGGATCCAACATTTTTTTATATCGTGTGATTTTTATCATTTTATAGAAGAAAAGATTAAAAAATCATTATTTTCTAATAGCATTAAAACTTTTTATATATATATAAAAAAATAAATATTTCTAACCCATCAAAATCTCATGGTTTAATATATAGCTTAATAAGATTGTCAAAGTCATATGTACTTGAGCTCAACACATGGTTGAGTCCGGGTGATGAGTTTAACTACTTGAATGTCCATACATGCTTTGGCTGAGCACTTGACTGGACTTAATAATGTTAGGTCTTACGGTTTATAAAATTTATATATACTTGAGCTTAGCACTTGGATAAATTCAAAGATATTAAGTTTGTTAGTTTTTTAAATTTATATATACCTAGGCTTAGTAATTAGTTGAATTTAAAAATGTTAGGTTATCCTATTATATCTGTTTATTATTTCGAACATGCAAGTTAAACAAACATAAAATATGTATAAAATAACATCTTCCATCTTCCATCATCCATCAAATTATAATTCATTGACTTCTGGTCGGTCATTAAATAAAAAGAGCAACAACCTAGTAATTAAAATGAAGGAACAACAACCTAGCAATTAAAAAAAATAATGAAGGGATAGCATTTAGGCTTTTCATTTTCTCTGTGGTAAGGTCTACGTTTTATCCTGATCACAAATTTGAATTATTTTTTTTATGGAGCAACATATCATAGTTTTGCATGAAAATTCTATCTTAAAACTTTGATCGGAAAAAAGGCTATAATTTTTTAATGTTTTTTTAATTTTTTAATTTTAAAAATAAAAAAATATTATTTTAATATATTTTAAAATAAAAATCATTTTAAAAAATAATTTCCGTTCGCTAAGTACAAGACGAACCTCATCATCAGTATTTCTGTCGTCATAAACACCGTTAGAGTCACAGACACCACGCCTCGGGAGATGCACAAGGCCATAGATGGGGGCCACTTCGAGGTCCATTGAATGTGATGCATTAACAAATTGTACAGCCTCCCCTCCCCTCCCCTCCCCTCCCCTCCATTCCATGGCCGCACTTGATTCATGCACCGCTTGCCCTCTCCAGTAAGTGCATCCTCCATTATTATGCTCAGATTATCCATTTCTAGATAGAGGAGGAGGATGCACCCCCCTTCGCCTCCATTCAAATACATAACTTATGATATAAAAAATTATCGAGCTAGAGAGTATTATCTCCATTTTTATATTTAAAAATATTAAATATCTTTAACCTTCTTTGTACAGGTGAAAAGGCTCATGTATCTAGATAAATGAAGATACATGATTGTCGTCTCTGTCAGTACCCTGGCCATGGGAGAGTGCAGTTCAACCATCACACAGAGAGTGAGGCTAGAATATCAATGTAGTGGAAATTAAGATGTGGATGTGACCAGACATGAGAGGGTGGGGCTGTGGTTGACAAAGAGAAGGAGAATTCTTGGGCATGCGACAACGAAATTATTAGTTTTTGATTGTTGTAATCTGTGTTACAAAATAGGGTCCATTGACGAGACATGTCTTCGATTCGCTGGCTGCTTGGGGATGACTTGCAGGCTGAAACAAAACCGGCCATTAATACGCTCTCAAGCTTTCTTTATTAACTCAACTGGGTATGATGCTGTGTGGTGATTTTGGATTACAAAAAACATTGCTCCCATTTTCTTTGTACTTGGACTACAGAATGGATCGTTCACGTCTTTTCAATGTACTTTTTTTAATCTACAAGTAGTCATTTCCGAAAGCTTCAGAAATTGCAATATTCATGAATCTCCCCAGTTAATCTACACAAGGACCATACATTTGTCTTTACAGAAAGAAGGTAGACAAAAATTGCTAGTTGTTCCATCCCAAGTCGACCAAGATTGTTCGAGGTGTTTGATCTTACCTTTGAATCTCTCCTATCAAAGAGCAGGGGGTGAATTTTATAATAAGATTGTGTGGAAGTTGAGGCAGCAGGTTCCCAAGGAAGATTTCCAAAGGTATGGGAGGGGATAGCTTTTAAAAAGAGGGCCATGGCCATGATCATGAAGCAAGAACAAGGGCAGACATATAGCAATAACATTAATAAGGCCCTTCTCTATGGCAGGTTGGAGAAGACAGACAGAAGCAGAATCATGCAGTAAGCCAAGCCAAATAAACAGCCTTCTCTTCCTCCTGGATCATATGAAACATGGTGGTTAGCGAAGGGAGAGGACCGCCTGCCTGGCTTATGCCTGTAATTAAACTCTTAAATCCTCACTTTGTTTCTTGGAGGAAGCTATTTTTTATTTTTATTTTTCGTTCTCTTTGGCATGGACTAGCCTTTCATTTCCAAGGACCACCTAGCTCGCTAGCTGCTTGGTCAGGACCATGTAATTATTGTTGGGAGAAATAAACAGATGCGTTGGTTATTGATCTTAAAGGCCTGGTTACAAGACTGGTCCGGCCTTGCGGGTCAATTTATTGACTCGAGGTTTGGATTACGTTATTTAGAGAGTGAACCTTTTTCTTAAAAAATGATATTATTATAAGACATAACTTGAAGATCAAGCTAAAGACTTTTATGAGAAAAACAATATTTACTGTAGCTATAAAATATATGCATTATGACGACACTGTAGTGCATGTGAGGAGCATTATTTTTTCTTTTTTTTTAAGTCAATAAGTATTACTGGGTTGTTAGGTCCTGCTATTATCAGGAAGACCCAGGACGACCCATTAAACGGTGTTAAGTCCTGCCCCCAATAGAACCCATTTAACAGAGTTGTATGTTCTATGACTATAAGTAATAATGTATAAATACATTATATACTCTCTAGATTACTTAGTGTACTCTTGTTACTAAAAATCTATCAGATTATAATGTTTAACCAGGTAGGTCTTTTTTTATTTACTTTGTATCATTTAGTGTGTGTGTGTATTTTTTCAATTCTTAAAATGTGATGTGATGCAGCAGCCAAATCCTTGCAAATCAGCTCTTTTGGGTTTTTATAAGTTTAAGGTATAATTTAATTATACCAAAGAGACTGAGAGAAGCGGGTATATTAGCAACGAGTATCCCAGTCAATTTTCTATTATATTCATACAAATTTATTAAGAAATAAAAAAATATATATATATAAAATATGCACTATTTATTATTCAATATAAAATAAAATTATATATATATATAATTTTATTTTATATTGAATAATAAATAGCAGTCGGCTTCCAGTTAGGTTTCAAGACAAAACTCATACCACCTTATCCATTACTCGTCAGAATGAATGTGATCCCTGTTCTTTTCCATTATCATCTTAATTTTGCAAAGTGGAAAAAGGAGGTGCACAGAAAGAAGAGGATATTATCTATTGCCTGTTTTAGCAGCTTGAATGGTCAATTCTGAACAAACGAGTAATTCCAGCTCTACAAGAACATTGGGCAGATAAGTTTGAGATTTGTCGTTTCTTATTTGATGCTACCACTCTCTAGAGCTGAAGCCATGAAACCTTTGAAATGCAGAACACTAATTACCAATGATACAAAGGATGCACAATGGCTATGCTCCAGTGTCAGTCCTGCCAAGAAGGCAACGGTCTTGAATGAGTGATCTTGATCCAGTTTCAGGTTGCTGCTTTTGCATTTAATTGTTCCTCCAGGACTTGAACAGCACGCTGGCACCAAGTAGTTTGAGCACATCAGTTGATTGCTCTTGTGAAGGATATCGTACCCTGCAGTACTTCCTGCCTCTAACCTGGTTACAGTCACAGAAAGCTTGTGCCCAGAGTAAGGTCGTTCAAATTTGACAAAATCTGAGCACGCGTTGTTCCAATCTGTTGGGCAATTTCAACCTGTTCCTCCAACGGGATCATCTCATAACTGCAAAATGGAACATCTCGATTTAGTCCAGTAGACAAAGTGATCATGACAGATGACAATCCATGAGCAAATGCCAGCCTATGGATGCCTCGCATTCACTGGAATCACAGCAATGACAACTCATCCCAACATTCTAGTTATTTAATGAGATCATGTAAGAAACAGATCACAAATAGCCTTGACGACATGGTGTGATTGCCAATCAAAACAAAGAACCAAAACTGTGTCAGTAGTAATTTATGTTTCTCTCATTTCTCATTGAAGCAGATGCAAATGAGAAATTTGTTGAAGGTTAGTTATATACTTTTTATAAATGAGTGTGCTCACTTGAAGACTTAGGCCTACTTATAAATTGAAAGCGTGGCCTAAGATAAACAAGTTGTTAATCAGCCTTAACCACCCCCATTTAATCAGGTTGTTAACTTAACAGGAAGAACTTACTAGGAAAGCATTTCACAATCAACTATGCTTTCAGGGCCAGGTCGGTGAGCCTTTCCATCAGAGCGGAACTGGCGGAATGATTTTGGGTTTAAACCAGCTACATGGGGAACAGCATCAACAAGTTTCTTCTGCAGTGACTGCAGCCTACGAAATGTGAGCTCATCAAGAGGTGCAATACAACCTATGCTGCCGTCCAAAGTACCAAACAGTAAAGCAAAGCGATTGGTCTTGTCAGAAACTGGAGCGGCACCACTTCGATCAAGTGAAGGGGAAAGCATTTGCAACCTCATGAACTTAGTAACAAGGGCACCAACATGAAATTCAGCCCTTGAAAGCAGTTTCTGTCCTTTCCAACTCTCAGACATCTTTGGTGCATAATAGAATATCTGTTGTCACCAAAAAAAAAAATTGAAAATCAGTGAAAACAGAACCGACTTCACCCCATCCTGCTAGTCCTTGTTTCCATTCAAAAATATTCTCAAAGTAAAACAATGAGCAAAAAGAATCTCTAGCAACAGAAATGCATCTAGATTGCATAAAAATCATAACAATGTGTTATCAAAATTCAAATTCATTGGCGATTTGTATATTCATGAATTCTATGGTGGCAGTAATTTAATTTCCAGCCTCGCATTTGTCGCATCTTTACTTTTGGTTGCAGATATATTATGTTTGACAAAACAATTGCCCATTCAAAATCTAAATTTGCTCAAGTTTGTACATTCATTTTCTGTTTGAGCTAAGAAACTTCACAGCTTTAAGTCAATAATGCACCCCTTAATATGGCAATGATAAGACTAGCCATGGCCTGTTAAGGGATTTCACCTGTCTAAAAATACAGTGAAAGACTTACCAGGTGAAGTGGCAAAGGTGAATACAGTATTGAAGGTCTCTCAAATTTCCAGAACAACGATGATGATTAGTCAAAAGCAGAAGAGGAAGTTAAGATAAAAACTAACTTCATAGTAGATATTGAAGGTATCAAAATTTCTAGCCTACTTGCAAGTTTTTCATCATAATCAAATTTATATAATTTTATCTCACCATTCTAATGCTGTCAACCAAAAACAATATCAGACAACATCCATGAAAGCAACATGTGATAAAGCCCAAACCTGAACATTCTTTTGTTCATCTGAAACCACAAGGCTCAAAGTACTTCCATCAATCAAAAACTCCGTTGAGAAACAATCAAGGGAGGCAAAATCCTTCGCCAGCAAGCTGAGCTGAGCTCCCTGCTCCTTCCAACTAAGAAAGTATATGCTTTTGTGAATGTCACCCAAGAGAATAAAATTCTTCACCTGCAATTGCATGTAGAGGTATGACCATGAGGAAAAGAAAGCATTAAGCAGGTGCAAATGTTACATGAAAAAGACAGGATGCAGTGCTTCTATCAATGCTTCCACCTAACATGTTATGTTGGCGAGCCCTGCTGCAATACTGGACTAAACTTAGAAGTAACTAATCTCACTGGATAAATTTTCACAACAAAAACCATCTATTTTCCATAAATTGGGAAAGGGTAATAAAGACAAACCAAACACGACAGTTTTTAACAAATTCCCATCATTGTTATTGGATACAGAAAATTTGGTCAAAATGATTCAATCAATATCAGAAAGTACAATTCACATCAGTGAATTTCCCCCCTCCCCTTATTTTTTATTTTTTTTCTCCTTTTGAAATGCAATAGCAACAAGCAGAAAAAAGTGAATCAACTTTACAAGAGATAGCTATGTAAAGAAAAGTTCAGAAGAGATGCTGCCGTTGAGTGTCACTTACAATATTTAAGCTCACAACATATAATGGTGGAGCGTCAGAAAATGCAACACCAGTCAACTCTGTACCGGTCCACTTGTGTAAAATAATTTTTGGACCAGAAGCTATCAATAGATGGCCTTGAAGTGCGGCTAAAGCAGATATAGCACCTTTCAATTCCTTGGAATAAACTTCTGAAACCTGAAGAGCACAGTGATTAAATCAATACTGATGAATGCAGACGTTTGAAAGACAGATTGGTTTAAGGGATTGCTATAGTGGATTAGTTATGTAATAACTAGGTGAACATAAAACAGAAGGATTTATAAGCAAAGAGAGAACTATCAAAAAACATACCAAAATCTGAGAATTTTCTGGATTTTTCACTACAGAAAACAGCAGAATACGTCCTCTAGCAGCAACATCCTCCCCTTGCACATAAGCAGTCCCAACAGCCAAAAGTGTTTCATTTTCCTTTGTACTTGTATTCTGTGTTGAGGTACTATGTGAGTGCAAAATGGATTATTATAATTATATTGAAAATCAGAAACAATGGCATCAGAAAACAATCTAGAGTTACAAAAGACAACACTGCTTAGCTGGTATGATGGTCCTTCTCTCTAAGTTTAGATATTCCATTGCGTCTTCCTTCTAACAATTCCACTCTCTAAACCTCATTTTTACCCTTGAATTTTCTTTCTTGTTTTTTATGAAAATAAACTCTCTTACTCTCTCAAAAAGTCACTCTCCCAAGGAAAGTTGCTATGTATACATGGATTATTATCCAACCAACCACTCACACACACTCCATCTCTCATAAAAAAGAGAAGATGCTAAAAAGATATAATAGCAAAGTAGCTGAAGGGATGGAAGAAGTCACTTACAAACAGTGAAACCATTCGTACAGTCAATGCATTTTCAGAAGTCTGCATTGGGATTGTAGCCTTAACTTGCCAAGGGCCATTAGATGGTTCCAAAATCCGAACCTCAAATTCATCAACACTGTAAGTTCGGTGTATTTCATCAGAACTCAAATTATGATTCTCAATCTGATGGCCAACTTCTTGATCAACCAGTGATGAAAGAACTTGATTTACTGGCTTTTGAACCTGCAGAAGAAAGTGAAAGTGGCATTACAGCTGCAGGCTGTGCTCCATTTAAAAAACAAAAAAGGCCACACAGAACTATATCATCATCAATATAATGTATAAGATGCCAGTATGACACGTTCAGGTAGAAGTTGCTACGCTACACTATAGTCGAGACTTGAATATCCATGGAGACAAACTATTTAATTTCTTTTGGCTAGTGAAACTTGGGAACAGAAGATTGAAAAATTTAACCAGATATAAAAGTTGTACTCATTCCACTTCCAAGAATGCTAAAACATCATTTCTTTAATACAGTAATTTATTTCAGAAATCAGTCTGTAAATGAAGCAAGCAATAACAGAAGTTATAAAGGAAGCAAGGCAGATGTTGATGACTCCAGAGGAACGTGGATCCGAAAGGATAAGTGCACAGTGTAGGAATCAACTCTCTCCCTCTCTCCTTTCCCACTATTTTTTCTGTTTTTGGCTAGCAAACACTTTGTTGGCAGAAAGGATAAGTGCAGTGTAGGAATCAACTCATCCCAACCTTGTTTTCTTTTTTTGTTTATCTTACCCAACCTAGTATTTTAGATTTGAAGCTCGCCAGTCATAATACATGTCCCCAAAACCTTTCTGCCGCCATCCTTGCAGGGTCCCTGGCAAGTCTCTCTCTCTCTCTCTCTCACACACACACACACACTTATCCAGTTCCCCCTTCAACAAAATTGGGTCACCAAAATGACCAATCCAGATTGTGCTCCAAGATGATTCAATATGCAATTGTACTGCTATTTAGAACATGTGACGTAAAATATTTGCAAATCCAGTAACTATGGGAAAGACACCGTCAAAAATAAGCTACATAGGAAAATAGAGGATACTCCAATTAAGACTATTTTGATAACAAATAAAGCAAAATTTTCAATATGAACATTGTCTTTAATAATCAAAGACACCTTGGTAATTAACTATCAGTTCTCAAAGTTTCTCTTAGTTCTCTATCATACAATCCAAACTGAATTCCCATAACCAGCCATATATGATTTGGACCAGGCACTGTCCATGTCAGAATCATGCCCACAAAAATGCTGTTTTAACGATCTAAGAAAACATACTTCACAAAAACTAGCTAAGCAAGAAAAAATTAGATAGGAAGAGAAGACACTTACAGGAACTGAAACTATGAGAGGGTATAAATTCCTCTCTGCAAAATAAGTCACTTGATGTGGAGTTCCTTTCAAAGGAATCTAACGAAAAAACAAAATTTCTAATGAGCACATCGATGCCTGTAAGCAAATATCAACTCTCATATGGACAGAGATGATAGAGGAAACATGAATGAGAAAAGAGGAGCACCTTTTGCACTGGCCAGTAGTTGTCATAACTCGAGGCAGATGACAAGTGACAAATCTTCAAATTGCCCTGTAAGATAGGAAAATGAAAAATGAATTCCACCCAACCTCAAAAGTTATAATATATTCTATCAAAGCATCAAACAGAGAATAAGAATCTTATAATTGTTCAACCTGTGACGTGACATAAATGAGCCCATGATTACAATTGACAGTGTGAAGAACAGTGAAGGCAACAATAGATCCATCACATAGCTGCAAGAAAATCATATATAACAGCACGAGAGTCAGATGAAGTGAAAGAAAAACAGGCACTTATCAAGTGCCATGCTTGCATAGGCAGTAAAAATGTCAAGAGACATCAAATTTGAATCATTAGATAGCACTTCAAATTGCCGAGAGCTTACCTGTGGATGAACTCGCAGTCGCTCTCTAAATACCATAAACCAAGCTGGTCTTGATCCAGAAAGGAAAAACCCTTGATAACCACTAATATTCTTGAAAGTCGTAATCCTTTGGCATGAGGTTTCACTTGACGTTTCCTCCCTAGTATATGTGTCCAAGGGGACCCGAACGAATCGCAGATTTCTAAGCCTTGAAGCACTGATGCTGCTAGCACCAACAGAATTTTGAGCAGAAACAGAATCTTCTAGTTTAGAAGTACCATCTGGACCTTCAAACAGGTGTGCGTGGTAACAAAGAATTGTTCCATCAGTCAATATTCCAAAAAGAAAAGGGCGACTGTGACGTCCAGACCATCTCAGCATAGCCAATTCGACAACCTTCATGTTTTGAGTACTTTCTTTTCTGCCAGCACTGGCAACTTCTTCATTCACCCCCTTCATCAGGTCTTTAGCAGGTTCCCCCGTGCAGGTATCAAGGAGATGAGTTTTTCCAGAGACAAATTTATCCACGAAGAACACAGAATTGAAATTCGGCACATCAAATATTTCAAGGGCACCAGTCTCATAACAAACAACACAGTATATATCACCCTGCTCATGAGCTCCACTGTCAGCACCATCAATAGCCTCGCTAATTCCAGTAGAAAGCCATGCATCTGTACTTGTCTTCCGGAGCCATGGCTCTGGCCCTTTATCATGATACAGTGTGCAGGCAGATACTGATTTCGTTGAGCTCTGAAAGGCAGACGGAGTGTTTACAGAAACTGTACAAGCAGAAGGATCTGAAATTCCAAATTAAACATGTCCCTTGTTAAAAATTCCAGAAAAGAAAAGAGAAGAAAAATCTGTTAAACAAACAGAGCAGAAGAAAACCACAGTTTCACAATACAACAAGGGCATGCCATGCCTGTACAAAGGCATATGAAAACATATATCATTCACCCAGATAGAATTTTTGGATCATATGGTATTATTACTGCAGTCAATTAACATTTACAGCCACCTGACTGTAAAATCCAATACCTTGGATGTTTCAGTTCGAACTTTAAACCTTAAGCAACTTGAAAAAATTAACAACAGCAGTGTCAAACTACCAGATTCTTCAAATTAATATCAATTACTGCAATTCCAGATGATATATGCCAAAACTATAGAGCACCATCTGAGGAACCTAATCTAGACAGAAGAGGTAGTTCCTACAAACTAGTCCAGACAACTGAATCAAAATGTTACTGGGATTCGGAGGGAACTTAAGGGTGAAGGAAAAGATATGAAAGATATTGTTGTGGAAGAATGGACTGCACATGAAGAAGGATCAAACATTTCCATGTGGAAAATAATCCATATTTCACTCATGAATATTTCTGATCCCTCCACTTTGAGTAGAATCAAACTTCGTGGGCCCATGAAGAAGGAAAATGTCCTTTCATTTCTTTCCCGTCACTCCAACCAGCCAAACATGAAAAAAATCCAGTTCTATCCTTTTCTCCTCCCTGCAGTATAGAAGCATCATCAATATGGTTGGAGAAGAATGACAATCATGGTTGCACTTTCAAAGACCGCAAGCTTCTTTCTATATTCCTTGGTGTTGTCAAAGGCAAAAGGCAATAAAAGTGCCCGAATGAACCAAGGAGATATGCTATAGATTAAAAAAATATATATGTATAATATTATATTATATTATATAAATCTCAAATATATACCTTCCCAATTCAGATTAGATCATTAGAAAATAAAAAGAAAATATAAAATACTATAACATAGTCATATAAAGTTATATTTTATAAAGTTATAAAATACCATAACATAGTCACAGAAAATATAAAATACCATAACAAAATAAGATAATTTAAAGTAGAAAGTAGCCAAATAGATTAAAAAACAAACTTCAAAATCATCATCATTATTCATTAATCTTCAAAAACATCTTCATCCATGCTTTCATGTTCTGTAATTGTGTTGTTGTTCTCTGTTCAACGCAAACTTTGGCTAGTATTTCTCTTCAAGTGTCCTTCCTTAACTGTATGTCTCCCACTTTAATGATTTTTTTACTGTTTTTTTTAACAAAAAAAAACCCCTAAATTGTTTCTTGTGGTAAATTAAAAAATGAACAAAAAGGTCAAAACATAAATCAGTTAAACAAATGCAACAAAAAAAGAAGTATTTCAATCTGGTGCTCACTTTAACGCTTGACACTCACTCATGAGGCACTCGCCTAGGCAGTGCTTCATTGAAATTCATCGCCCGAGGCTAATCAAGGCAGTGTCGCCTAGCCTCGCCTCGCCTTGCCTGGTGCGTCTCAGCATCTTGAAAACATTAATTCCTCCAGTACAGACCTTCAACAATGCTATAAGCTTATCTATATGAAGCTAAAATAGGAATTTTATTAAATGTGACACCATCAATACATTGATAGAGGTCAGCTTTCATAGGGTTTGGGTAACTAAAACTACAATCTTAGACACGTTCTAAGACTTTATAATGTGAATCAATCATATGGCTGATGCTTTACAATCTTAGAATTGCTATAGCATGACGCTACCAGCTAAAACAATAAGTTATACTTATTAGGTGAAGAGGCAAGGGCATTCTGGCCCATACAGTAATCTAGCATGAGAGCTCCCGAACTAGAATGGGAGGATCCAAGAACCTATCCCTAAAAATATCCGCATACTTTGAGCACAAAAGAAGGGTAAGAGCCTCTTCATTGAGTTACAAAATCTATGAAATGCCTTCACAATTTGACCATGTCAAAATAAAAGGAACTAAAAGAAACGTTTCATGGAATGCTACCATCCATTATGGAAGCTTTCATGGAAACTTGCTTGGAAAGAGAGTTGTGAGCTAACAAAACCATATCATAAAACTAAAACAAATATGTTGAAAACTAATCCATGTCATAACATACCTCCAACAAGAATCTGAATACTCCCATCAGCCATTCTAACTAAAACATATGGATCCACAATAGACACATGCATCACTGTGGAACTCTCAGAACGACCAGTTTCCGAGTTAGAACCTCCAAAGCTTAAATCTTGAGTCATAAAAGAACCATCTAAGATTCGAGCACCACGTTCAAACACCTGAACAACTCGACGTCTGAGAAGGGAAATAACCAAGAAGCAGGAAATTTTAGTTTCTAAGTTGATATCAAGAAAATGGAGCCAATTTCTCATCTCAAGGGAAAAGAAATAAAATGGAAAATAATTTGCGAAACATAGTCAAGCAACCAGAAAAGCAATAAAATCATTCAGTCACAATTTACAGCAAGCCTTAGATGACATGTCTTCAATCACTTATCATTCTAATTTGCATGACAAGCCATACATGTGCATATAGACAACAAGAAGCATAGCAAAAATCAATGGGAAAGGTAGTTGTATAGAATTTATTGGTAACAGTTGGCATTCATGCTTTATAACAGCATAAAAAAATCGATGGAACAACACCCATTTACATTTCAGAAATTGAATGAAAAGAAAAAATAGTCATCTAAAAGGCAAGCCAATATAAAGAAGCAAGGAAATCAAAGCTGCATTCATAAGAAAGTAAATTCAAGTCACTGAAACTAGATGAATTCTCACCTTCCAAACAAGTTCCCTGCAGCAATTGTTCTTCCTTGCACAAAATAGTCCACACTTTCAGTGACTTCCGTCAAATGATCAGCAGTTTCAAGCACCTACCCAGCATGCAAAAATAGATTGCAATTAAAGAATCAAATTACATGATATTGACCGTAAACTATACAACTAAGGAGGTGTTTTTGATAAGAAAATGACAACATTTGACACTGCAAATTAGGTTTGATTTTTAAATTTTCTCCTCCATCATCTCAGTGTACATGTAGATGACTTTCAGAGTATAAGATGCTTTGCACTTATATTTAGTCATGCTTAGGGAGAGATGCACATGTACATGATTCCATGCACTTTAGCAAATAAAAAATAGGGGTGGCAAGCTCCTAAGGTGGACATAGAGATTACTGTGAAAAAGACATGAAATTACACCCCATAAATTATTCCAAAACTAGCAACTTATTGCCCAGTATTCATAACGAATTACTTGAATTTTGAAGATGGAGACATTCATTAAAATTACAGATAATAAACAGGATAATTCCCTATAGATGAGAAGCAGAAATAATAAACATTCATAGGGGAGAGAGAGAAAGAGAATTAAATTTCACAGATAGAGGCATTCATCAAAATTATAGATAATAAACAGGTTGATTCTATATAGATGAGAAGCACAAAGTATCAAAGTCCATACCAGTGTGTGCGAGAAAGAGAGAGAGAGAGGGAGAGAGATGGACATTTTCATTTATAGTGTTCAAACTGCCTAAGTACAAGAAGTTGGCTCATATTCTTATTATAGCTATATCCTCTATTTAAACTATGATGACATCAAGTAGAAACTCTTTGTGGTATAGCATCGATCCCATTTAATAGGGGATTGTGCAAGTGCTGACTTGAACAATGTCCTAAGCTCCTATATTTATCTCAAGTCTTCTGAAAAACAATAAGGCATATTATGTGGATGTATATTTCAAACTTATTTTTGCAACTCTACTGCACTCACATATTTTACCATTTTTTTTTCTCATTTGACTCGATAACTTTCCTGACTTGCCACTTTCACTTTGCCTACTTAGCTAGACAATTCTGATAATTTTACTGAATGCAGCAAATGGTCACTTGTATGAGAAAACACGAAGAAAAAAAAGACACCAAAATGCGGTGAAAGGACTGGAAAGTCTCTTGTTCAGTTATAAAGATATTAAACATAGCTCTTTCCATATGTTTGTATTATTCCAAATTGGAAATTGCAGAGCAACTTGATATTTTAATAAAATATTAAAAAAAAGATGTGAAGACTTCTAACAAGTATCTTCTATGCATCAGGTCATAAGAAGTTCAACTGAGAACCACACAGTTTGCAGATTTTGCAAATAAATTCTGTTAACACAAGTTAATGAGATTACCATTGTACGTGCCTCCATACTTATGATCAAATATGCATGATATTCATCATCCGAAGCCATTTTCAATGAGTCAACACTATGACTACGTGCATTCTTGTGGTAAACAGTCCAAATTCCTTTACATCCAGGAAGTTCAACCTGTATTCAGAAACCCGTGTACAAGAAAAGATGCACTTAGCCAGGAGAAAAGTTGGTATTAATGAAGTTGCAGTGCATAATTGTAAAACTGTACAGATTGAATAATGATTCCATTTACAAACTGTTTAGATAAAAGATGGTATCGTGTTGCAAACTGTCAGTGGCCTAAATGTAAATATTAAATCAACAATATCATCATCAATGAGACATGAAAGTACTTGATATTAACAAACTAGGATATAAAAACTTTCATCTTGATAGAGGATTCTCTTTTGTACCTGAGAAGGAAATATTATGAAAAAAATGAAAAGAGTGGTGGTAAAAGTTACTGGACCTTATGGAAGTAATCACAAGAAGTTTTAAGGGGAAAGAATGATGTTTTACCAATACATTGTATGATCCAATAATAAGGACATCCAAAATAGTTAATGAAAAATATTCAAATAACATAATCTGTATGGCATTGTAACATGGATACAACTCTACAATCCAAACAAAATCATAAGAAATTATAAAGCTCGAAGCTATTTCCCGTCTAAGAATCATAAAAATAAGATTAAGGATAAACCTCTGTAATCATTTCTGGGCGAATTGATTGCTGAAGGACACAGAGAGCGCCATTTTTACCGTGTCCGGAACAGCACACCTGAAAAGATTAACCAAGAAAAATTTAAAGATCATAGAATTTGAAACAAGAGCTTTTCCATTCTGAAACTCTTGACTCGAAAAAATCCATAAATCATAACTTCTTATTAAACATGGAGCCAATTGTTAGATCTGAAGCCTGGTGGTACCAGAAATCAAATTGGGGGAGGGTGCTGAAAATCTTGACTGAACCTCAAAACTTACAGTAACTTATTCCTGAGATTTCACTTCCTTACCTTCTAATAGGTTTTAGAATGTCAAATATGTAAAACATAACAAAAATAGCAGTCTGATGTGTGAAACTAACCAATTCATAGTTGCTTTGTTTGGAGATTCCAGTTGCATTTGCATCCGCATTAATCCTTAAACCATATGCAAAGTCCTTCAAAGGGCCAACATTGGTCAACGAATCCCTCACTGTAAATGAGAAAGTTTTCTGTACCCATAAAGACAAAAAAGAGGGACAGGATTATTAAAAAAAAATGTTATTAGGAAAAATGCAAACCAGAATAAAAGTAGAATAGACAGTCAAAGCTAAAATATCACAATAATTGTGGCAAAACATTTTAAAAAAAAAATCTGCCCATTATGGTCACGGTCATGGCAATCAAGAAACACATTTGTGTTGTTTTCAGTGATAGGAAAAGGAGGATCATTTTAGATTAGCCTCTGACTTGAAAAGAAAACTAAGAAGATCAATAGGGTGCTATTGCTAAACTTAGAAGGATGGTGGAAATTGTTCAGTCTTCTTCCTCACTTTGAGTCAAACATGTTAGATGGCGCGATGCAATGTGATTTATCTTACCTATGAGTCAAGATCAACCCCAGTAGCTACCTCAAACTCATACTTGAGTTGTAAAACTCAAATCCTTTATTCTTTAATCAAAACCCTTAAATCCCCATATTTCCAGGCCTGGCTCATCATAAAATGCTTTTAGTTGTAGGACAGAAATTCTAATCTGCCCTGCATCATTCCCAGGATAAGTGTTCTTGCTCCTTTATTTTTTACTTTTATAAAATGCATTGTGGATAAAGTATAAAGGAGAACTATAACCGAATACAACCTGTGATGATTCTGCATTATTTGGCGCTGAACTATACAAGGAAAGTTCCTCCCCGCTAACCATATCTTGTAAAGCATCAGAAGAGGACACCTTCAATCGCTTTGCTGAAGGCAAATCACCTTCAATATCTCCAACCTGTAGATACACAGGTAGCAGAGAAGGTTTCAGAATTATAGAAAAAAGAAAACAGCAATTGATAGAGAGAAATTTGCTTGAAAACAACTCTGGAAAAGAAATTTTTTATCAAGACCAGTTGTGAGAGGATAAAAATAATTAGTCTGACAATTTTAAGACTAAGATTTACAACATGATCCAAAGATGATTGCCAGTTGCTTGAATTTCAGAGGCAGAAAACATGTAGAATTTGATGGGCCAAAACAATTTCATTGAACTTGTCAACATTAACTTGCAAAGAAGAATGGAAGGCACCCAACACAATACCTCTTCCTTTAAACCAGGTGACAACATTGAAGATCCCAATCCAGAAGTAAACTGCACAAGCAAACTGTCTCCCAAACGACTTCCCAGAAAAAAGAACGAGTTTCCAAGTGTTGTAATATCCTGTATGAAAAAAAATGTTTTTAGGAGAAAAACATAGTCAAGAATTATATCAATGGAAAGAATACAGAAGAAAGCTTCACATGAAAAGGAGTTTAGGACAAAGAATCTGTTAGAAGTAACTAACCGAAGTAAGTACTGAAGCTTTAGACTTGGAAAGATCAAGTCTCTGCACAACCCTTCAAGGGGAGAGGAAAAAGAAACATCAAAAACATGAGCTATTCAAAATGAAACTTGATTCCAAAAGCACATGGAATATGAAAGATTCATAACATCAGAGCAAAATGATTTGAAAAAGGAAACATATGATGCAATTTCTTAAAACATGAAAATTTTGGACCAGCAAAATTTAACCTATTGTAAGAATTGCATACCAAGCTAAACTTTCCAAAGTGTTTAGCTTCTCAAGATCATCTCTTTTCACATGTATTTCAAATCTATAAATCTATCTAGATCCAAATTTAAAATTTGATCTCTTTACGGTAACATTGCATAGTACCAAATCCCATCACATGATTTGCAGCAATATAACAATTTCTCTAACCGCCGACCACCATTGCTATTTATAACCATCATCTTGTGAAGCAAAAAAAACTCTTAGAGCATTGATAAAATATAGCAATAACCAAACTTCAAAAACTATGTCAACAACCACAAACTTGCACACAGATAAATACCCAAACAATCTAGATTGCACATCTGAAAACAAGAAAAAATGAAAGAAAAAAAAATCATCTCTGTGCTTTTTCATGCTTCTAGAACTCCTCATATCAAGTAATCTTAATAGCTATAGCGGCCACTTGCAATATCACAAAAATAAACTAAATCTCAATTCAAAGACACCTCCGTCCCAAACTAGATCGATCTGCATGGCTCTGTTCCTCTCAATCAGCTTTGTTGCTGGCTAAACTCTAGAATTTAGGATTTCAAGCAAGTTATTATTAGTAATGCGGGAACTGCTAATTGTTGCAAGAAAATAGATAAATAAAAAAGAGATGGGACACAGCTACCTTCCATCATAAACAAGGGTCAGTAACAAGAGTTCCCCAGTTTTTGTTGACAGCAAGGCTACATCTTTTGATAGCCAAGTTGCATTGGCAGCATCAAGTTCCACACTGAAAGTTGCTCTTGGCAGCTCTTGACTAATGAAAGGGGAAAAATAAAAGAAAATGCAAACAAAAAAGGCAGCATGTTTATAAGACAAACTGGAAAACTAAACAGCAGATTAATTCAATTGAAAGCTATAGTAGCGTGAAGAGGCCATTTTTCTAAAATTTTAGCACAGACCAATTGCATTCACATTTAAGGGCTTGCTATTTTACAAAACGATGACAGAAAAACACAATACAGTTCAGATATTTGATTGTTTGTCTGAAGGCATGGTTTCAAAGAGGTAGACAGAGTAAATACCTGCTATCAACAGAAGCAGCATAGCTGTTCAGAGCCAATGCACAAGAAGCTGACTGCACAAACAACACACTCAGGTGTTATTATGCTTACAGATGAAAGAATAAAACTAGAAATATATCCATCAGAAATCAGACTCTGGCAGCAGTTGAGCTTACCTCACTGTGATAATGGATAGTGTTCACACCAATCACAAGAACACCGCCAATGGGAGATGGCACTGCAAGCAGCTTATAAGCATCATGCGGGAGATTCTGAAGGAGAAAACAAATGTAAGAAAAAACTCTGCAAACTCCCAAATAATATATGAATTTTTTGGGGGGCTGTATGACGTAGTTATTACTTGAGACAATGTCCAATAAGATGGAAAAATGCGAGACCACCAGTTTTAACCCAAAGCAGAAAACTAAGACATCTTCATTGGAGATCAGAATTATTATGATGATTTGAAAATATTTATTAAAAATGCCAAAACCTTCTATAAAGTGATGCTTTGATAATATCTATTCCCACCATGAATATATACAAGGCTAGATGTGTCAAGGTGGCACACAACATATGGAGACCTAACTGTCGAGAAATCTAGAGAAAATTCTCTGGTATTTTTATTAAATCTAAATAATAGTCTGTATCTCCATAAAATAAACTAGACATCTCTATTTATATTATCCTAAAATCTTTTATAGGAAAGGATTCCTAATTAAAACTTATCTAATTAATAGAATCAATCTAGCATTACGATTCTTAAATGGTAAAATACTAATTAAATTAAAAGTCCTAATATAAACAGGAAACAAATAATTAAAATCCAAAATTAACTAGGAAAATAATTAAAACAGAAAAATAGTAATTTCATGTTTCATATCAAATGCTTTTGGGTTTCTTTGCGGACTTCTTTTTAGGTTTGGCCTTGTCAATCTGGTTCATAACTCCTAGGATAATTGTTCTCCATCACTAGACATAGGTCTCAAGAAATAGGCCTGTATAAAATTTCATATAAAGGTGACAAAAATTTGCCAAAACACAACTTTTCTAACATTAATTTTTTGATTCCTTAAGGTAGTTCTTTTAGAAACATACTCCAATAGACCATATAAGGGTAGGTTGCTTCAAAGTTGTACTGATACTAAGAGCAGAAATCATGCAAGTATGATGCTTCCACACAACACGCCCAGCCCAAGTAAGCTCTCGCTCGTGAAGGACAACCACCACAGGTTCAATATAATCTGCATATTGCAACACATCAGGAAACATCAAACAGTGTCAGAAATGTAAAATGATCAAAGCTCTTGTGTACATGTTAAAATGAGAATACACAACTACCTCATACAACATGCTAATGCCTTATGAAGAATATCATCGTATGAAGACAAAGTGTGGAAAGGTAGACTACCAGATTTCAAACTTGCAATCAGCAATTTAAAATGTCAATTAAAAATATGCAGTACAAAAAGTTTGGCATGCATATGTATCTATAATTCAGAAAAGTCTTTATCTTCAAAAATTAACCCAGACCTAGTTGATCTACATATTCTTCATAGGTAAGATACAAACCTCGGACCTACCCCCACCATACCCAAACTTTTTTGCCAGTGTTGACATGCTCACATATTGCAACATTCATTTTAAACATCCATTAGCCCCAGGTTTTAGGTTCAAAGCACAGTATAGACAAGGAAATTGGGTTCATAAACCAGACTCACCATGCACAAATATGAAATCTTTTACATGTTTCATGTCTAAATCTCTAAGATTGATGATGTAAGAAGAGGCAATATGAGCAGAGATAGCAGCTCCGGAACCAAAAGCATCTTCATCTTGAACCAAGGCAGAACCAGCCTGACAACAAAAGTTTCAGGGTCAAAATTTTCTGTCTCAAAGATTAAAGTAAAGACATTACTATTTTCAATTTCTTTCATGAGAAACCACCTCATAAATGCAGGCACAAAGGACTACCACCCATTCACAAAGCAAAAGAAACTAACAACAAAGTTCAATGACTGTAAATCAGAAAGTAAACATCTGGAACAGATAATCTATGAATTATATGAAGTCTTCATTGCAAAAGAATATGCTTTCCAGCAAGCCAAAACCCAAAATTTTGGCAAGAATCCTTCAAGTAGTTGAGATGGGTAAACCAGGAAAGTGGTTCATTCTGCTTCAGAGTTTGGAGCTCTACTAAGCTTGATCATGGGAAACTGTCTTCTTAAAGAAAGATTAATGTAGGTATACAAACTAAAAATAGTAGGAGTTCCCGATGCAGGGAAAATTATTCATATGGGAAAGATCCAATACCACGCGACAGTGAGCTGGTGCTATAGTCAATCTGTGGAAAGCAGTGGTTTATTAGAATCAGCACTCTTCCCCTTAAGCTCTTTCACTTTGCTCCTTGCACAAAACCCAAAATATTGTTGAAGGTATAAACCCCAAGAGTTCTTTTTTTTTTTCTCTGCCTGTACAAAAACCATATCTCCAAGGGTCTGTCAAGAGTTGCTTTCTTTATTGTTTTTTATTGTTTTTTTTATGGTTCATTTTTTATACAGGAATGAGTTAAATGTTATGGTTCATAGTTCATTTAATTTCAGAATCAATCCCGGATGGTATCTGGGTTCATATCATATATAAAAATGTGCCTTGTGTATAATGGCAACATCCAGCTCGAGACCCTTTGATATTCACAACACTAAAACAATTTAGCCATTAAAACAAAAACTTTAGAACAGTTTTATGTTGTAAATCTATCAGGTGTGATTACTTTACATGCTATTTACAAAAACATGATTCATCTTAAAGGAAAAAAGGGTTGAAGTAGTTGAATAACTTGGATTACAGAGAGTTAAGAGTTTGATTACATTAAGCAGGAAAAGTTACCTGAGCAGCCTTAAGTATTATCATCTGCAAATCATAAACAAGAACACCTCCGCATCTTCCTTGAGGATCAACCTTTACCAATGGACCTCTTGCAAATGATTCTCTACCTCTTTTCAAATGACGCCAGTCTGGACCTTCAAAACAATGCATAGAGCTGAAAAGGAATGAATTTTAAACAAAACAAGAAGTAAAACATTGTCAGAAAGTCAAATAGATTTGTAGTAGCACAACTACCAAAATGCAATCAAAAGCTCCACATCAACAATGATCATAGACAGTATAAAACTTTACCTCGTGCGAAGTCCATGAATTGAATCATCAAACTCCAAAACAGAAATCTTTGCATCTTTAAATGCTAATATAATAGAATCCCTTCTCCTAGAATCATCACCACCTTCAACAGACAACACCCCCATTGACTCAACATTACCATGTAACCTGCAAAACCAATTCAACATTACCCTTCAAAAGACAAAAAAAAAAAAAAGACAGGAACAATGAACAATTACATTGATAACCTCGGAATAAAAATCAAGTCTCTAACTTGACCCAAACCCAAAACTACAAACACCTAAATCCACACATTCACCAGAAAATGTTAGCTAGTTTAGCTTCCAATTTACCCGAAACCAAAAAACACAAACATCAGGTTTCCATTTTGAGCCAAACCCACAACAGATACATCCAAGACCAGCATACTGTTTAATCAGATATTTCAATGAGCCAAACCCGAGAACCTAAACCCTAAATTTCCACACACACCACTAATATCTACCTTCTTTCAATCAAATTTCCAAATTCATCCAAAACCAGCAAGCCCAAACCCCTAAAACCTTCAAAACGATCGTTCCTTTTTCAAATTTACCATACCTGTAATGGCAAACAAGCTCAAGAGAGGCTCCAGCAACACCATCCATAACTCCACCACGCTTCAATTCACCCGAACTCCTCGCCCCCTCTTCTTGAACCCTGACAACATAGAGTTCAAGAACATTACCGGAAGCAACAATTAGGTTCGGAGTAGGGCCAATTCCTCCACCGCGGCGGCGGCGTGAAGGCCAGTCAGAGTCAAGATCGTCAGTGGGTAGTTGAGGAAGATGGGCTGACTCGGAGCGAGAATGGGTTACGAAACCAGAGACGCACGTGTCTATGGTGGTTGGCCAGTGCATCATCTTGTAGGCAGCGTAGCTCATTGTGGTTAGGGTTTGGATTTGAGAAAATTGGGGGTTAGGGCTTTTGAATTGGAGAGAAAAGAGAGGAGCTTAAACCCTTTTTGTTTGGCGGGAGGGATATGGGTGAGAAAATAGTGGCAAATTGATTGTAAGATGAGTAAATTAATATTTCAGTCCCTGAATTATTAACAGAATCATAACTTAGTCTTTCGTTTCTTAAAACCTTAAGATTTTAGATGCTCGACTCTTGTTGACCTTTTTTTTATTAGAACATTATACATTTGTTACTTTTTTTTTCTTAGTAGTGATTAAGAAAAAAATAAAAAATTATTTTACGGAACTCATCTAGAAATATATGAGTACTTAGATTATGGTTATGTGAAAGACTCTCTTGTCACACATAACATCCTAATTATAAAATTTAGTCTTAAATAAAAACTGTTTTTTATTTTAATTATAATTTGAAAAATATTTAGTTAATCAATACATATTATACAATTGCATATCTCAAGCAATCATTTAAATAAGACCTTAACTTATTTACTCTTTATACAGTTACATATTCATCATTAACAAAATATATAAAGCGTGTGGATTTTTACTATAGCTTTTTTTATTGCTTTCTATCTCATAATTCATTATGAATTGTAATAGTGATTTTTTTGAAAAATCTCAATTTGGTCCTCAAACCTTTTTTGTTTGCACAAATAAACCCTTTTAAACCCGATTTAGATCCCAATTACATGTTTTTTGGGATGTGAGGGTTGAATTGAAAGAAACAGGGCTTAAGTGAACAACACATGTAACATAATTGGTGACTTTACCATTTATTTAAAAAGTTCATTTTAGTCTATTATCCGGTTTCTATAATTTTTAAAAATTATATTGTGATATTATACTTTATTTTTCTTTTTTTTAGTTATTTTTTAGTGGAAAAGAGAGAGGAAGTCACCAGATTTTAGTTGAAAGAGAGAAAGTTGTTGTTAATGATGATTTTAACCACTAAAACAGTTGTTTTTTTGTGTCAAATGATCCCATATAATGAAAAGAGTTAAGATTAAGTGTTTTTTAATCTTAAAAACACCTAAAAAAAGATATGAGGTTTGGGAAAAAATTTTAAAAACAAAAAAAAAGGGGTTAAAAGTAAGTGTATGGATTGAAAAAACAAGAGTTTTATTTTTCCAATCACCATAATACCAAATTTTGAGTAATTATAAGTGACGCGTTGTTTATTTTTTTTCTTGGCAAATACATCTACCCCATGGACTTTAGAAAAAAAAATGAAGGCTTGCAAGTGGGCCCCTTTTTATGGGTCAGACGCTAGACCTGACATCATTCTTTTTTTTATATGTTTTTTTTTTATTATCTTGTTTTTTTAATTACTAATTTTATATATGTATTTTTAAAAATAATTTTTGCATTTATGTTTTAATCAACACCCCTTTTCTGTGATTTTTTAGCTTATTTAGCATTTTTTAAATAACAATTATTTTTTAATTATATTGAGTGTGTTTAATTTTTTTATGAGGTTGGTGTAGTTCATTTATAATTTGGATTTTTTTTTTAATAAATTTTATGTGTGTTTCAATTTTTGTTGCAAATTGATTTTTATAAATATATTAATGGAACACAACTGGGCAAATGACCTGTATTATGATATTAAATATCATGATTTATATTTTTCGCTCAAGTTTTTCCCATTATATATATATATATATATATATATATATTATCATTGATGGTTTTTTTACTTTATTTACAAAATAGTTTGTAATTTATGTGATTAGATGTGTTCATAAGTTTTTCAATTTATATTTAATTTTTTTTATGTAAAAAACATGTTGAAAAATTTTACATGTTCGATTTTTTTAAATCATGTACTGTCTTCAACTGGATTCTTGTTCTTTTGATTATTTTTTGACCCTTTTATAATTTTTTTTTATTTTACCATTCAATCTAAGTTGATTGTGTATTGCTTTTATTGTTATTGTTATTCTTATTATTATTATTATTATTATTATTATTATTATTATTATTATTATTTTGGTCCTTATTCTTTTTTTTTTGTTAATGTTTTTATTCTTTTTAATTTAAGTCTGAAATTAAAAATTTATTGTTACCCTTTGATTTATTTTTTCTTATGATTTTAACCCTTATTTTTTTAATTGTTGTTTTTTTTTGTTTTTTTATCTATATTTTTTTCAAGTCATCCTTTAACATTTTATTTTATAGGGATTGACTTTCATAATTCTTTCATATATAATGCTTTTGGTACAATAACCCGGGTTATGACTTTGAAAAGTTGATAGGAATTGACATTTTTTTATATATAATGTCATTCAATGCATTTTTTAAATAATTTTGTGGTTATCTTTATTTTTTTTTCTATTGAATTGTCGCCTCATGACATAGGATTGTTAGATTAATCTATACTAGTTCACCCTGTAATATTCAGATTGTATGTTTATCATCCTGACTTAGATTGATTCATACCAGTTTTTTATTTTTTTTTATCATGTTTCGTCATTCCATGTTTAATTGGTTAAAAATTAAAGAACATCATTTTTTAACTTTTAGATATAAAAAAATTATCATGTTATTGTGGTGAATTTATATATATATATTCCTATTTGTTATTTTTATATATAATTTAAATAAAACTAATTTATTTAGTTCATTGAGACTATAACCTTAGTTATTAAATTTATTTTTTAAAAATAAAGCACTTACAACACTTAAATATTTTAGCAGTAAAATAATGTGTATCCGTAGCTTAGCAGGAACGATCATCTGATTAGATATATTTCATGTTTTGAGTTTTATTAAACAATATTATCTGTTTGGGAGTGTGATTGCTTTTCAAAATGTTTTTCCCTTAGAAATGTTTTAAAATAATATTATTTTTATTTTTAAAAAATTATTTTTGAAATCAGTGTCTCAAAATGATCTAAAAATACAAAAAAATATATATTAATTTGAAGTAAAGAAAAAAAAAATTATTTTTTTTTTAAAATATTTTTAAAACACAAAAACGATATAAAACATGCTAATACCCATTTAAATTATCTCTTATGATATCATTCTTCCAACTCAACAGTTAATCATATGTGAATCCACCAACACAACATGTTACTCAATAATATCATCACAAGAAATAAGCATAATCACGGCCACCATAATTTCCGGAGGGAGTGAAGACATGAGAGGATTTCTTATTGGGATTGAAATAATCCCAACAGGTCTAACAAATATTAGGAAACCACTAGCTTCTGTATTGCTGATCCGTCTTGAGCTGTGTTTTTATCAGTAAATTCCCATAAAAGACTATTATCTCCACTCAAATCTTGAGTTCTGCTGCTCTTGGATATGATTAATTAATTTATTGACTTCCGATGAAGAGTACAGCAAGAAATATTCCCTTCCTTTTCTCCACCAGCTGGGAATGGAAAAATTTGTACATCTAGGACTCAGCTTAGTGGGGGAATCCAGGGTTCAGGCTTGATTTGGCAGGCTCTATATGAAACTTAGACCTTCATTCTATGTTTGTTGTTCTTCAACTTGCTTCTCCTGAAGCTAAGTCCAGGCCAGGGTATCCAGGCTGTAACTACGCTGTTGATTTTATGTTCACCCGAAAGACTTGTGGTGGCTGGCTCATTCTCGACTTTATGTATTGTTTTTAAAGTTTATTTATTCGATGTAGGATACATTTACTAACAATTTTCAAGTCATGTATTCTTCTGGTAGGTGAAGGATTTTAGTGAAGGACAATATGATCATGTTTACTGGGAAAGGGGGGATTAATGTTCTTTAGGGAGGGCTTAATTAGGATGCTGGATTGGAATAACTATCATGTTTCTGAAGACTATAGCTAGATAATTGGATGAGAGGTAGAATTACAATTGAATTTTTCAGAAAAATCGTATTTCCATTGGTGAGCAACTGTCAGTTAGGAGGGTAGAGATTCTTCGTCTTCCTTACATGCAAATATCATCAATTTCCTCCTTCATTACAGACATATTGTCTTTCTTTTATGATCATATTTCACATTTTTTAAAATATTTTTCATCTATGCATTATGCATATCTGCATTCCATTTTTGTTTTCTTATTATTCTGCATTACCCGTACTCACTGGGAAGAATCGTAATCTACCCCTTGATCTTTTAACTTTTAAAAAATATCTGCATAACATTTTTCACCTTCTCAACTAGTTTCTTGTTATCCTCCAACAGCAGACTTCAAGTCAAGGCCTTAAACCTGTCAGGATTCGGAGTTTTTGGTATCTTGAAAAATTCCATATTTCCCATCTCAAACATTTGGTCTTCTTGACCTCGGTAGAAACATTTTAGTGGAGTAATCCCCTCCCACTTGGAAACTGTGGCCGACTTCTGTCTCACAATGGCTTAGGAGCTTCAATATCTGCTTAATTACATTTCTAAATGCCATTCATAGTTCTCTTTTAGGTGATGCTCCCCCTAAGGTAGGCCTTGGCAATGTAAATTAAACACAAGCATGGCTGGTGATGAAAAGAAAGACAGCAACAAACAAGCTAAAACCAAAGGTAGTTCAAGGACTCACTTGCAATTCCAATGAGAAACGCTCTCAAGTTTTCGAACCACTAGAAATCATGATCGACTTAGTTTTTGCTTCTTTCTTCTGATCGTTCTAGTTGAGTAAATATTTTGAGAGTGTCTTCAAATATTCTCATGAGAGAGTTTCATCCCCTTAGATGTCTCTCCAGTTTAAATCAACTCTTTGGTCTCTCAACTGTAGATATTATTATCAATGCATGCTTATAGTCTTAGGGATGGAGTTCTTAGCTTTTCATAGTATTCTACATGTGTTATATACTCACTTTTATAACTCTCACTTCTATGCAGTTTCTTTATTAAAGGCTGTTGGGAAAGCACTGGTTTTATTTCTCAAGTTAAGGTGCTGGTTTTCCTCCGGATACTAAGAAGATAATCCATGGAGAATGGATGTTAATTAGTAGACAACACAGTAACTTCCTATTAATGAATAGGAAAGGAAGGTGGCATGCATGCCGCACTAGGGCTACAAAATGGTAGTGTAAAACATAGTTATTAAACTTGAATATATGACTTGAATGGGAAAGCTCATGAATTAGAGATTGAGTTTTAATTTAAATTAAAAAAAAATATTAACTTGATATGGTGAGTTGAACCATGACTCAATTTAACTAATCAAATTTAATTATATCAACATCTAAAAAATATCATTTTGAAGGAAATTACAAGTAGTTAATCTGGAAAACGTCCACGGCAATGCGTTTTGCTTTAGTTATTGGGATTTGAATACTTACTGATCCTTGATCAAAGTTCTTTCCCAACATTGATTCTTCCGAATATTGAAGCATTGTCTGCTCTTGAAGGTTTGCCTGTCAGTGAATGTTACTTTAATGACAGTAAATTAAAAATTTAAGGTACATACAAACTAGTATGAACACTAATATTAATTATATATATATATAAAAAAAAAACTCTTCACCTGCCTACATTTATATCTATAAAGATGCTTCCATCACTAATTTGACATGATTTGTGATGAATTGTTTAGGATGGTATGAACTGAAGAACTTGGAACAGCTAGATCTTTCTTGAAATAATCTAGGAGGTATTCTCCCAGCTTGTTTAGAAAACTTGCCATATCTACAACTATTGTCTAGAGTAAAATTAGAGCAGTTGACGACATGAGAGTTTATCAAGCTGCCAAACAACAATTTGGGTGGGCAAATACCTTCCCCACCCTCAGTTTCAAACTCTTCTACCTTGAGATCTCCCTGTATCTAAGTGGTAACAAGGAATCATGGGCGAGCTTGTAGTCTTTACGAAGGAAATAGAGTGCCCCAAATGATGCTGGTGCTGGTTTTCATGGCTGCTGGCAATTAGTGCATAATCCTATAGGCAGCAAAGCTCATTGTTGTGTGCATGCTGAAATAGTAAGAATCCCAAATTGGAAATGGGACACATCAGCAACAAATCTGGAGCAACCAACAGACCAGGAATGTCTATATTAACTAGAGAATCAGGCAAGCATTGAACATACAAAGGATGTAATAATAAGTTGTATTGGTAAATGTTGTTTTCAAATCAATCGAGATTAAATCCTCTTTTAAATTGATTTTAAGATGAATTAATAGATAACTCTTCGGTGAATGAACTCAAAAGATGGAAGACGTAGAGCCTAGAGGTTGGTGTTGTGCAACAATCCACTTGTTTAACACGAGGTTAAAATTAAGAAAGCATTGAATATACGAAGGGTATAATAATTTGCTAGGGTGCCTTTGTGTATACTTCATTGATGGAGAAATGTTGAAGTAAGGTGGGCCCTAATGAGTCTTGAAAACAGCATCATTTTTATATTGGTGATGTGCATGATTCTGGCTTAAAATAATAAGATGGCAAATGGCAAAAATCATAGTCACCTTATCTCCTCAACATGGCCCTTATTTAACTTTTCTTTTAAGCAAAGCTTCACATTCTCTCAAATATTCAAGTGTCAAAGTTGCACAAAACGACCAAAACCAACACCTTGGACCTCTTTCTTTACATCTGCTGTCATTAGTTTCCCCATAAAGAGCATTTGCCGCCCCACCTCATCTACACACATAAAGACATAAAAGTTTCATAGGAAACAGTAAAAAAACATTATAAATTCAGAAGAAAAACCATTACACAGACAGAGAATATAGCTCATAACTTCGGTACAAACCACTTCCCTTGTCATGTTTAGTTTGGTCTATGATCATTAGTTACCATGTTTCTGCTTTGCCAAAGTTTTGTTCTAATCTCTCTTACCCTTTTCCAAGCTTCTTCACCAGCCTCATTACCTTCATCAGCAATTGACCTTCTCAAGTTCCAAGATAGTCTTCCGTTACTTTCTCAAAAGCTCTTGCCATGGAACCAATCAAGCTCATCTTCCTCTCCTTGCCAATGGCCTGGAGTTTCTTGCTATCCCAACAAAAGTTTTCAAGTCAAGGCCTTAAACCTGTCAGGATATGGTCTTTCTGGTGTCTTAAACAACTCCATTACTTATCTCTGCCGCCATAAACATTTGGTCTTACTTGATCTTAGTGGAAACCATTTCACCGGTGTTATTCCTCACTTGCTTGTGAACTGTGGTCAGCTCAATACCATTCTTCTCAATGACAATGGCTTGGAAGGTTCAATTCCTGCTGATGTTTTCAAATCAAAGAAGCTTGTACAGTTAGACTTGGGCTACAACTCTCTTTCTGGTCATATTCCTCCTGAGGTAAGCTTTTGCACCAACCTTGAATACCTAGGGTTGTATAACAATTATTTGAGTGGAGCGGTTCCAAGTGAAATATTTTCTCTGCCAAAGTTGAATTTCCTGTATCTTAACACAAATAACCTAACAGGGTTGTTGCCAAATTTCTTACCTTCCTGCGCAATCTCTGATCTTTGGATTCATGGGAATGCATTTTCTGGATCTCTTCCTTTTACTCTCAGTAATTGCCAAAACCTTACTGTGTTTATCGCCTCTAAAAACAATTTTGAAGGAGTCATTGCACCAGAGATTTTCAAGGGTCTTTTGCAACTTGAAGTTCTTTATCTTGATGGAAACAAACTTGAAGGGGAAATTCCAGAAACTTTGTGGGGTCTTGAAAATTTACAAGAGCTTGTTCTTTCAGGGAACAAGCTGAATGGCACAATATCCGAGAGGATTTATCAATGCCCTCAGCTTATTACCATTGCTCTTTCTGGTAATAATCTTGTTGGTCATATTCCTAGATTAGTTGGAAATCTCCAAAATTTGACCAATCTAATTCTCTTTGACAACAAGCTTGATGGCTCATTGCCTGCTGAGCTTGGAAATTGCAGTTCACTTGTTGAATTTAGGCTTCAGAATAACCTTATAGGAGGGAGCATCCCTCCTGAAATATGTAATCTTGAGAATCTTGAGGTTCTTTTCTTGTCCAATAATTTTATTGAAGGCCATATTCCAAGGCAGATAGGGAGATTGAGCAGCCTTAAAATATTAGCTCTGTATAGCAATAATTTGAGTGGTATAATCCCATCTGAAATCACCAATTTTACAAAACTCACCTATCTTTCATTTGCTCATAATGATCTTACTGGTGAGGTACCATTTGATCTTGGGAAATATTCTCCAGATCTTGATAGACTCGACCTAACCTCGAACCACCTTTATGGACCAATTCCTCCTAATGTATGCAATGGCAATAATCTGAGAGTTCTGACCCTTGGGGACAACAGGTTTAATGGGATCTTTCCGGTTGAGATTGGCAAGTGTTTGTCTCTAAGGAGGGTGATTCTTAGTAACAATCTTCTAGAGGGGAGTATACCAACCGATTTGGAGAGGAACTCTGGGATTTCTTACTTGGAAGTTAGAGGAAACTTGATTGAAGGAAAAATACCTGCAGTGTTTGGTTCTTGGAGCAATCTATCAATGATTGATTTTTCAGGGAACAAATTCTCTGGCTCTATACCTCCTCAGCTTGGAAAGCTTGCAAATCTTCAAGCCTTGAGACTTTCTTCTAATAATTTAACGGGAAGCATTCCCTCTGACCTCAGTCATTGCAGAAAGTTAATTAAAATAGACTTGAGTAAGAATCAGTTGTCAGGAAAAATTCCTTCAGAGATCACTTCATTCGAAAAATTAGAAAGCCTTCTCCTTCAAGAGAACAAACTTAGTGGAGCTATTCCTGACTCCTTCTCTCCTCTTCAAGGTCTCTTTGAATTGCAGCTTAGCAGTAACATGCTTGAAGGTCCTATTCCTTGCAGTTTGAGTAAGATCAACCATTTTAGTTCAGTTCTTAATCTGAGCTATAATAAGCTTTCTGGTAAAATCCCTGGGTGCCTTGGCAATCTAGACAAGTTACAGATTCTTGATCTCTCATGCAACAGCTTCTATGGCGAGATGCCGACAGAACTCAACAACATGATCTCCCTTTACTTTGTCAACATATCATTCAATCAACTCTCTGGCAAGCTTCCAACTTCATGGATGAGAATAGTGGCTTCATATCCACGGTCTTTTCTTGGAAATCCTGAACTTTGTTTGCTAGGTAATGATGCAAGAGGCTGCAAGAATGTTAGAGAAGGCCATACAAGAAGGCTTGACCGGCATGCGTTGGCTGGTGTCATTATAAGTGTTGTTATCTCTATGGCATTGCTTTGTTCTGTGGTTTACATGATAGTGGTTCGAGTCCTTCAACATAAATATCACCGTGATCAATCACTTCTTCGTGAATGTCGATCGCATACTGAAGATTTGCCAGAAGATTTACAGTTTGAAGATATAATGCGTGCTACAGAAGGCAGGAGTGAGGAATATGTAATTGGGAGAGGCAAGCATGGCACAGTTTACAGGACAGAATCTGCAAACTCCAGAAAGCACTGGGCTGTCAAGAAGGTGAGCTTATCTGGGGATAACTTTAGCCTTGAAATGAGAACTTTGAGCGTAGTCAGGCATCGAAATATCGTGAGAATGGGGGGCTACTGCATTAAAGATGGTTATGGGTTCATTGTAACTGAATTCATGCCTAGAGGAACATTATTTGATGTCCTACACAGACATGAACCACGTATGGCTTTGGATTGGGACACCCGATATCGCATTGCTCTTGGTGTTGCACAAGGCCTTTCTTACCTTCATCATGATTGCGTGCCACAAATCATTCACAGAGATGTCAAATCAGATAACATTTTGATGGATTCTGAATTGGAACCCAAGGTTGGAGATTTTGGGATGTCAAAAATGCTTCTTGATTCTGATTCAAGCTCGACGAGGTCTAGAATTGTAGGAACTCTAGGTTACATGGCACCAGGTAAGTCGCTTTCTACCAAGCTAAACCTTTCTTTCGGTTCATTAATCATGAAAAATTTATGTCGAAGCTCAAATACTAATTCCTGTCTTGTGTTTCTCCTTTTTCCTTGTCCAAAATTTCAGAAAATGCATACTCAATCCGATTGACAGAGAAAGTCGATGTATACAGCTACGGAGTCATTCTGTTAGAGATTGTTTGCAGAAAATTTCCAGTAGACCCCAGTTTTGAAGAAGGTCTGGATATCGTTTCCTGGACGAGGAAGAAGCTGCAAGAGAATGATGAATGTGTTTGCTTCCTTGATAGAGAAATCAGTTTCTGGGATAGAGATGAGCAACAAAAGGCTTTGAAACTGCTAGAATTAGCACTTGAGTGCACTGAATCAGTGGCTGATAAGAGACCATCCATGAGAGATGTAGTACGTTCTCTTATAAAATTGCAAGATAAGCATGAACGAAGTGTAAATAACAGAAACATCCGAACCAAAAAATCTGATATCCTTCCTGAGTCCTGACCTGTTATAGAAAGTCAGGTCTTCATCAAGGCTCTCTTACACAGACCCTGTATTATTGCATGCTGGATATACGTGAAATATGAAGAGCTAACTTTGAGCTTTGATGCTTTCCATGTGCCAAAAAAGATGATAAAGATTGATCATTAGCGCAAAACAAGCAGCTTTTTTTTTTTTTTTTTGCTGTGTTCCTTCCAAATGCCTCTAATAACTATCGTCGAGGTGAGGTGGGAGGCTTGTCCTGCCAGAGCACAGAAAATCAAACAATATAGATGAGCCAGATGAGCCAACTAGTTCCCGGATAAAATCATATTGATTCAGGACAAGCCATGAACCAAAATGGGAGCAACACTCATCTGTGTATGCTTCCCATTTATCTCTTCCTATTGAGATAGGAAGCACAAGTAATGATTTTATCGCAGCTTATCATCATCTCAAATGAAAACTTCAATAGTTGCATCTGCAAGAATGGTGTGCATTATTTACAGCAATCACATGTGACAAAAATGTCCAGTTACTAAGACGAATCCACACTCACGGATTCACGGCTTCAGATGATATGGTACACCAAATAATACGACTATCATTAGAAACTAACCATCAGTTGCTAAAAAAAACCCAGCAACTTTTAAGACATGATGTATAAATACTTTCCCAACATCTTACATAATAATATCAACCACATATAAAATTTGAATACTCATACATTGCCAATCATCCAATAGAGATTGCAATCTCGCCTCTTCAGGAAGACTCTTTAAACTGATTGAGTATTACCATACAGAGTTAGGAGTCATGATTATTCTTTAACAAGGAGACAAAATCCATATAGAAACCAACAGCATTATCAGAAAAACATGTCTGAAGCCACAACATCAAACTACAGTAGAACGTCTTGAGTCTCCTATTCTGTTGCTTGCAGAGGCTGTGGAGCTTCACTTTGTTTCAATTTTTCCAATGCAGAGATCCGTCTATCAAGTGATTCATGAGCACTTTCCACCTGGAGAATGAAAGAGTAAATAATAGCATATGAGTAGCAAATTCACAAGTTCTCCAAACATGCACACAAAAAGAATCTTTCATGTCCTGTATTATAAACCCACTATCCTACAGCCTTGCACATTCAGAAAAACTTAAAGAAGGAAACCATGGTCCTTAACTCCACCCAAAACTTTATTTCATTGTAAAGCAAGAGCAATATTCCTACTGTTTCTTTTACAATATCTTATGAACAGATGATAACAGAATTAGCATTCTAACATTCTTCAGTCAGTTATGCCCCTTTCCATGTTGCAACAAGAGATTAAACACTTTTATGCAGCATTAAGGGGGGCAATGCTCGAAGAATGTTATATGAATCACGAAGGTACAATCAGGAGATTAAAAATTGGATGTGCAATGGAATTTCAATTCGTGTCCTCTGATACCATTACCAGACTTGCAAATCATTCTCTACTATTTGTATGATTTCTCTAGACAAAAGTAAACCACAGTTACTTTTTTGACTTTCGAATGCATGTTTTCCACAAATTGCATTAGTTGTGACAAATTATGATTTGATTTCTGTCTGAACAGGCGACATGGAATTCTTATCAAGAAATGCCAGTAAGTAAAGCATCCTGCGAAAAGAGCCCATTTAACCTTAAATTAACACAACCAACACCTAGTAACAAACACATAAAGACAGGGTAATACTGCAAAAGCGACCAACGCCAGGAGCATAAAACACGTACAGTTACCATTAACAAATTAATCTTGTAAATCTACCTTCTCAACTTACAAGGATATACTTCTTCTACGTATTTCTCCCAAATATAACCTCTCTCCAACTAGCTTTACTGCTTCTATACCATTTTTATTGCCTCTTAGGATCCTCGAACTTCTTTAGTACTACTAAATTCCATATAAAAGAGCAATCAATACAGATGATCCGCATTCTAATTCAATCTACTAAGTGCCCAGTAAGCATATATTCTTCAACAACAAACAAAAAATCAAGAGCAAAAACCAAAACAATAAAAATAGACAGAAAAAAATTCAAAACCCATGATTAAAATTTCACAATAAGGACTAATTGAACCTCAAGTTTCTACCTTTTTTTCTCAAATGCCAACAGACAAATACCATTCCACAACATGCACAACTCAAGCGAAGAAACACGGTGAAAAAGAGAAGATAAAAATGAAAACCCATGATTAATATGTTGCAACAAGGACCAATTGAGCCTCAAGTTGCTGCCTTTTTTCACGGATGCTAAATGGAGTGAATATTGACTGCAAAATTCAGCTTCAAAAGAGCAGTTTTTTTTTATTTTTAGATTTTGATGATTACCTGTTGAGAGATGGCATCATGGGCAACCTTGAAATCTTTGTAAAGGAGATAGATTCCTGCAAATGATGCTGTTGCTGCTCCTGCAAAGAATGAAGCCAATCTCACTCTCAATACGTAACCCATTCTTTCTCTTCTTTTCTCTCTTCAATTCTAAAATGGTGTCGAGCCCTCTGTCTTTGCTCGCTGGTGTTCCTCCTTGTCTTGTACGACGACGTATTCTATTTTAATGGTGATATACCAATCATAAATCGAAACTTGAAATCTCTTCTATTATATTTATATTCTATTATAAATATTTAGGGCGTAAAAAGCTTAATTTTTTTTATTATTCATTGTAAAAATATTATTTATTATTCAATATAAAATATAAATATATGTATTTAAGGCATATACATGAATATTAAATATCAAAATCATAAATGATATATACGTATATGATTCAACCCCCCCCCCCACCCCTTCTTTTAAGCAAGTAGTTCATACATATTACAAGCTTAAATAATAAAAAATAGATACAAAATAAAATTAACAAATTATAAAAGGAGAATAACATTTTTTTATCAAAGATAAGTAAATATATATCACATCAAAAAATATATAAGACTGGAGAGTTAGTAAATTTATATACAAGATTTACGGGAAAAAAAAAACATATTTCCTTAACCTGTTAACTACAATAGTTAGATAAGAAATCTAATTAAAAATAAAATATTAAATTTAACATATAATACAGTATAAACAGCAAGAATAAGATCTTAGCTTGAGTAAGATTTATCTACAACCATATAACTTTTAGACCCTTCATCTACATTTAAAGAAAAAAATTAATTAATTAATTAATATTCAATACAGATAATAAATAATAATGCGGCAAGAAAATCCACCTACTACCAAACCAAACCCCCAGCCTTCCTACTCTCCTTGTCCCTTCCAGACAAAAGGGATGCTTCCATAGCTGTAAAACTTTAATAGGGAAAAGGTTTAGGTTAGAAGGATAATTTTTTTTAAAAAAAAATTATTAAAATCATGTTGTTTTAATAAAAAAAATTCAACTAGTGTTCAGTTTTGAATTAATTGAAAGCTTTTACTAGGTTAGCTAATTTTATTTTTTATTGTTTTCTGTATTTTTTAACTTGGATTAATAGTCTGGATTCCATGTTAGCCAGCCTGACAGGTCCGACGTGTCTTCCCGCACTATAAAACAACGCTTTGACGCGGCACCGTTTGGGAATCCTTGTCTTGTTACCAAATATAGCAAAAGAGAAACAAAATGAGTACATTTTTATTTTTATTTTTCTCGAGGGTCATGGTGTAACCCTCAGAATTCTCTATACAAACCTTTTCCTTTCTTTGGTTCTCTCAATCTTTTTTTTTTTTATTTCTTATCTGCAGTTAGGGTTTTTGGGTTTGTTTTAAATGCAGCAGTCACCGCAACAAATGTTGAGCATCACCACTGAGCAGATTCAAAAGGTACACGCACTTCATTTTTTTTTTTCCAAAAAGTTAAAATGTGGGCATGCTAGATATGTTTTTTTTTTTGTAATGGATTTGGCCTCTTGCATGCATAAATGTTTGTGATAAGAGTAGTAGGACTTGTTTGTCTAACTTGTGTCTATAAATCCTGGACAATGGCGTTAGTTGATCAAGGTGTTACCTCCGAGCTTTAAACCTTGGTTTTATTGAATTTTTTTTGCTTGTTGTGTTTCTGGGTTGGCAAGGTTTTCTTGTTGTTGATGGGGTTTGTTTAAAGTTTAGTTCTTTGTTTGAGCATGTTTTACATGTATATATTGCTGGCCTGTTGGGAATTGTTCATGTTCTCTGATTTTTGGTGTTCTTTTGAAAATAAAATGAGGGATTGTGTGTTTGGCTGTTTTGATTACTTCCAAACAAAAAAGGATAGCAGTTTGGCTGTCATTCTGTGATCAATAATTGATGAGGCACGAATGGTTACAATTGCTGAGGTAATTCAGAGGATGGTACTATGGTGGTGGTTCTTATGTTAAAAATGAAAGACAAGGCAGGTTTCGCCAATTAGTTAATGTTAATAAGGATTCAACATGGGTGTTCTTTTGATCTGCCTCTGGTTCTATTATTTGTAATGGGGTTCAACGTAATTATGTTTTGTGACCTACATTGAAGCATTTGTGTCAAGGAGATTTTCTTATGCAAAACATAGACCCTGACTGCTTACTAATTACTAATTGATTTGATTGTTTATGATGGAACAGACAATGCCTAAAAGTTGGTTAGAAAATGAAAATCATTGTTTGATTATAAGTTTAAGACGGTGATTATTTGTGATTCATGCAGTACTTAGAAGAGAACAAGCAGCTGATTATGGCTATACTGGAGAATCAGAACAAGGGAAACGTTTCTGAATGCGCTTCGTGAGTTACAAACTAACTGCAATGTCATTTATCTTGTTTGTTTCCTTTCTGGCACAAAAATGGTGTGATCTGCCTAATTTTGAACTCAAATATTTTTGCTGAGAACTTGATGTTTCTGACTAATTCCAATATCCAAAATGTAATCCAGCCCCCCCCCCCCCACACATTTCTTACCCGCTCGTGTGAATTCAATCTTCTCCTTTGTTGATGAGATTGCAAGGCTGTTCATGATATAACAGATCACTGATTAGCTTCAGTGGTCTTTCACCTATCACTGATTAGCTTCAGTGGACTTTTTTTTTAACATGGCATTGGAAACGAAGACTGCATACATAACTGAATGTATTATACCAACTGAAAGCTAATTTGGACATTTAGCAAACCGACATTAAAAATCTCACCTCTGGCACTGCTTATTGGTGAATAGCACGTGTTGATTTGTTAAAAATGTTGGTTTATTGAAAGATTTATAATTGACATCAATCCTTAGCTCAGACAAGGTGTCCATTGAGAGTGAACGGGTAGCAACAACTATGATCTAGCTAATGTTTCTGAATCATCTGTGATAATAACATAAACCTTAGTTTTTGCATCATGCTTAATCTTGAAGAATTTTTGGCTCAAAGTGAACTGGGAGCTATGAACTATTATGAGCTTCTCTTTCAGTCTTCGGTTCATCAGCATCATATAACTCTTATGAGCATCACCGATGAATTGTTTCTTCCCTTACTAGTATATGTCACATTTGTGTCTTTTCTGAATAAAAATTTGAAAGGCTATCTTGCCTCTTAACTCTCTCTCTCTCTCTTGATGTTAAGAAAGAGAATGGAAAATTATGTTAGCTCTTATCTGCAACTTTGTGATTCATCTAGACAGGTACATATATATTCACACACTTGTTCTTGTAAAATTTGCCAATGATTCAGGTATCAAGCCCAGTTACAGCAGAACCTGATGTACCTAGCAAGAATTGCTGATGCCCAACCACAAGGAACCACAATGCCATCTCAGGTAAAATTGCTGAGCAAGACCTGAACACATTCTTTTCTTTTCTTTTTAGGGTGTGTCCCCTACAAAAATTCATTTCAGCTTTGGATAGCCTGCTGTTGAATTTGAACTGTTTCTTCTGTTGAAAAAAAAAAAAAATTAGATGCCGCCCCAGCAGCCCGCAGTGAAGCAAGAGCAGTACATGCAGCCATCTCAAGTTGCTATGACTCAGCAACCAATTTTCTTCAATCAGAAGCTCCCTTTCCAAACGAACTTTCAGCATGAGCAGCAGCAACAGCTGCCACCACACCTCCAACAGCAACACTTCACCCAAGGACAGATGAGAATGAGACCCGGTGTCGCTGATCAAGATTCTGATGCCTAAAACCCGCAAATTCTGATTGCCCAGAATGCCTGTAGTTTAGGACTGCCTCAGAACTAGCAGTACAGGAATATCTATTTAAACTGCATTTTCTTCTGTAGGCTGTCTGGTTAATATATCCTGTAAGCATTACTAAGAGGCCTTCTCTTTTTCTTTCATGGGTGTGTATGCTCAGTAATTTCCAGGTAAATCTGCTGCTATTTTTTGAGGGGTTCAGATGGAAAAGCTTCATACAAGTTGGAATATGGAGGCATTGTTTGGTTTCACTGTCAAATCTTGTTAAAGGCAGTTATTCACACGGTGCTGATGCGACATAAATTAAAAACTTTAATATATCATTCAAACAATGTCAGGGTTCAGAGAAACAATGTTATACCCATGGCCATGCGGGTATTTGCATTGCGTAGTTGGAACTTGGGTTTCAAGTCTAAGGTATGACACAGGACTGCCTTGGCGTGAAGATGCCTCTAAACTTTGACAAATCTTCTTGTTCCTTGCGTCTCTCAAGTTGAGAGTTGTCTTTGGATTGTACACGGCATAAAATGGCTTAAAACATAAAAGTAATTATTTAATTTATTTAAAAAATATATTAAATAGCTCTTATGTTCTCTCTTTTTTGTAATGGCCGCTTCATTTTGAATTTAGGGAGCACCAGCAGCCACTAACAGAAGACTCCAGCCAAAAAGCTTTGGTCCCCAACAAGGAGTGGATAATCCACATATCTTGATGATTTCACATGACCAGTCTTTTTTATTTCCATAAAGTTAAGGAGATCAAATAGCTCTATATCGCAGCCATATCTCTGATTTTCTTATAATAAAAGTCACATATATCAAGTCAATAATATATCCCATTTCCCCATTTTAACAATACTTGTCACAACATTCAACATCCAAGCACCGTGAAGCTATGAGAAGTCCCATTTTTTTTGTTATTTTGATGCATTCATTTGCGGCTGAAACAATGCTCTAGTTAAAAATTTTACCAATGAAAGAGCTTCAAAGGGAAGAATAAAAGAGGGGTGGAGCAAAGATAATTTGCTTAGAGAAAACGCACAAAGAAAGGGGCTGACAGGAGGAGGTATGGACTATCAAATGCACAGAAGCAATTGTGTGCATGAATATCAATGCAGAAAGTTGAATGAGTTCGTCTTCGGTATCATAAACACACAAAAAGCAGGTTTTTTCCAAAAGCATAAAACTAAAGAGGATAAAAAAAATCAGCTAAGTCCAATGGTGGATTCTTTAAGCAAAAGATGGCTGGTAATTTCATCAAGAGCACAATTCTACCACAGATCGCTCCCATAAATGTCCAATCTGCACTCCTATTAACTCCATGAATTCATTCATATGTTGGACATTGCCTCCTGCAAAATCAAATTAAAATTGATTATAAATCCATGGAAAATCACACAAAACATAGACAAGAATCCATGATCAATGAAGCCGAGAACTGGCATACAATGCAAATGCACATCTCAGATAATTATTATTACCATACTATCTTCTAGAAGTTAATGCAGCTCCGGTTGTCCTGAAAACATTCAAACACATAAAACTCAATGAGCTCTTAAACCACTGGTACACATCACTACATTATCCAACATAAATTGCAAATTCTGCAATATTTAGAAGGATTTAAACCATACCTGCTATGCTGTTTTCCAGTATAAATTGAGTTAGATGTCCCATGAATTGAGCCCTTGCTTTGAGTACTGCTTACGCTGGATCTATCAGAATCTGGCACATTTAGTTCTTGAGAATCTTTTGATTTGCTCAAAATTTTAACATTTGAGATGCCTCCAGCAACCCCAAAATTAACACCATTAGAAAACTTTGATTCAATTGACGGAACCTTCTTAAGTCGATGAGATTGTGCCATGGGAGTAACAGCCACAGAAGGCAAGAATGATGAGTAAGGAGATGATGCTGCAACAGCGGCAGCAACTTTAGCAACAGCTGCTGTAGCAGCTATCATTTCTTGAGCTCCTTCCCGAAGCTGGATATAATCACCCTCAATCAAAAACAACTGAAATCACAATGTAGAGGCTCAGATACAGTGTTACAGTCCATGTAAGCAAACATGTAAATTGAGATCCCAAAAACTCACTTCTGGGTGACCACCCACAAAGTCCTCTAGCTTTCCATATTTTTTCTTGTAATCATGCCAATGCAAAGGTGAAAGCATCTTGCCAAGTCTATTTGGTAGCTGTAATTGAAACGAATGGAAATTATCATTGCTTCTTAAAGGATTTTAAAATGAGCTAAGATGGGAATAAAATATTTTACTCAGTCACTAACCGTTGAATTCATCCGAATTTGGCCACCAGCTGGAATGGTGCGAACTATGCAAGTCAACAGAGATCTTTCATCAAGGAGAGGACTCTCAGAAGTTTTTCCTCCGGTAACCATATTTGTCTGCTCAGATGAGATCAATGCTTTAGTCGAAACAGCAGCAGTTCCATTGTTGATTGTGGTTTCGTTGACATTAACTGAATGCGTGGATGTTTCAGATAGTGACGCACTGGCAGCAGAACTTGCCTGCTCTTCCATCGAAGCTTGGCCATGGTTATTAAAGTTCAAAACATTTTGATCCTACACCAGTCATATATGCAACTGATTTTAGTTTCTGCCCTAATTGTCAAATGCTACTAATGGAGTAAAAACAACCCACAAAATGGAACCAGCAATGCAAAGGAACTTTCAGCAAAAACAAGGACAGACCTTTGTTTCAGTATTCCGTTCAGGAAGATTCAATCTCAAGGCATCATTAAATTGGGAAGAAATCTCTTGCAAGCTCTGCTCAGGTTGGGGATTGGCCAAGTAACCCCTGTCAATCAACTCAATAACCTGCAGAAGGTAGAATTTTTGCAGGCAGTCAATAATCATCATGAAACATAAGTTGATTGCCAGGGGCAACACTACAGCTTGTGTTGAGAGTCAATGAACCCCTGTTTTTTAGAAAGTTCATTTTGGCCCTTGTATCTAAGGTGAGGCCCCTCCAAAAATTTGATAATTTTATTGATGATACATTTCTGATAATTTTATTAAAGACATTCTTTTAGTTTATCTCATCATCGTTATTTTCATATCTCCCTCCCACCAAATTTATTTTACCATAGCTCTGCCACTATTGATTACAAAGGCAACAACTTAATATGCATAACCTGTGATTCCCCTGTGGATGATGAGATTACAGAATCTGGCTCTGCTCCTTGACTGATGTGAACATCTAGATAGTCTGGATGAAACTCGTGGCCATTAACAGACCTTTCATAGTCATACTTCCCATCTGAACTCATAAGGTTATGATCAACTTCAGATGATGCAAGTTGATTCTGTGCAGGTAACTGTGCACTCTCTGTTACAGCCTGAATTTTTTTTTTTAAAAAAAAGGGAAGTATACAAATTGTTATCATGGTCTAGGTTAGAAAACATGTTATTGAGTGATATCAAAGAGAAATGAGCACCTGTAACCTTTACAATGATAAAATCTACAATGATGAAAGAAGAAGTTTCAATTCAATATTTACCTGCCCATTCTGCCATTGCGGGACAGATGACATTGCAGGTACTGAGTGAAAATGTCCAGCATGAGATTGCGGAACATGAGATGTCATAGAATGGGGAATCCCCTGTTGATGCAGAATGAATGGGTGCAGTGCAGTCACCTGCCCAGGTGGAAGGTAGGTCGGCATCCCGAGTAAGGATGTTGGAGCCATTGGAACACCAGCAACATGGTTGGTCTATTGATCCACAGAACAGATATTGGAAGTCATGGATATAGGATTTGAACATTTAATTTTACTTCCTACTAAAAAGTATGTTTCAATTACCTACTGGCTACTGCATAACAGAAACAAATTTTTTTTATTGGGAAAAAAACTTGGAAACACCTATGACATATTTTATCTGTATGGTGTTTTCCACAGTATGAATCCTTTTGATTGCTCATATCTCAATAGGCATGACTCAGATCTCAACTCCAGGGGTATACTATGGAACCAGGATGGAAAAATTCAAAACTAAGCCAGAGTAATGAAGGTCATGGTGAGAGGGGAACCAGGAATATGAGGACACATGAAGTCGCATTACATATACTGAATGGCAGCAACAATGTTGTAGAATAGAAGAGCAATCAGTATCTACAGTTCACATTGATAACTTGGAAAAGAGAGAGACTATATGCATTAAGAGACCATTCGTTTTTGTATTTCAAAAGCGTTTTTGAAAAAATTTATTTAAAAAAAAAATTGTTTGCTTCAAATTAATTATTTTTTTATGTTTTTCAGATCGTTTTGATATGCTAAAGTCAAAAATAAATTTTAAAAAATAAAAAAACATTCTTTCATGCATTTCCAAGCAAAATACACTTTGAAAAGCAACCGCTACCACAATATCAAACGGACCCTAAGATTTATGGGGAAAAAACAGCCACTGTGTTAAGGAAGATACCTGATGTGCATTTCCAGTTGACGCAAAAGACTGAGCATTGTCTGCATTCCCATTTGACAGTGCTCCATTACTAGCAATGGATGCAGCAGTTCCATTTAAATCAAGTTGGTTCCCATTGTTCTGAATAAAGTTTGATTCATCCTTTGTGTTTGATTGAGATAGGTGCGACTCGTCTGCATAGGATCCACTCCTTTCTCTGGCATCAGCTAGCTCAAACTGAAGCTGTTGTACGGTATGCAGATGAACTCTCTCCATCTCTGCAAACTGATATCAGTGACCACGAGGGAGGGGGGGGAAAGTCAATACAAAATGTTTAACCATGGTGAACAGTAAATTGTTCTGTGATGTGTAGTGAACAAAAACACACCAACGAATGAAAACTATAGTAAAATTTCAATATCTTAATGTAGAAATTGGTTTCTAAGTTGAATGGATACAGTAAAATATCACAAACAGAGATACAAGCGAACAAATGCATGCAAACAGCAAAAAAACATGCACACACATCAGGCCCAAGTGATATAAACCAAGGACTGAAAAGAAGTGCAGAGGGTGAAGAAAGCAAGCGACCTGCCGTTGACAGCCAAGCCAAAGCTGATTATACTGCTCTGTGCGGTCTCTCAATTCAGCTTGTAAGGAATGGTTGGCATTAGAATGCAAGGCATCCATCTCCTGAACACGTGCGATCCAAACTTTCAATTGTTCATCCTTCAAATATATGGTCTCCTGATCAACCCTATGCTGAAAGAAAAGATCAATGTTCCCACTCAAAACATGTTTTAAGAATTCCTTTTCTTTTCCTGTTTTTAAGCTGTAACATAACAGTGTTACTTTGTTTAAGAATTCTTGTTCGGCAATCTTATAGTAAAAACTTTCATTTTCTATAAACAGCACCTGGTCAAAACCAGAAGTGTCAACTCCCACTTAACGAAAAAATGCAAGCAAATCAGAACTGAATTGATGGACAGACCTGTTCCTGCAACTCTAGAAATTGCCTTTCCTTGTCTTGAAAATGTTCTTGAAGGTCGTGCAATTGCTGTATATGTTGTGCCCTTTCAGCTTCAGAATGATCATGCTCTCTTCTGCAAAAAGAAATAGACCATCTAAATTAGCCCGTCCAGACTTAAATGACCCAACCTAACCTTAAAGAAGGGTAAAATAAATCAAAAAAGCTCAATAAACTTTTTAAAAAAAATCATTGAGACCTAAATGTATGATAGTCTATGAATTTCTCACGTGCACATCTTTTAAAAGCCTTCCAAGAAATTAGAAAGTTGCTTCTACCATCAAACTAAGGCATAAAACAGTGTCAAAACAATGAACAAGTGACATACCTAAATGTTGCCAGTTCTTTATTTTGTTCCCTGAGAAGATCCTCTTTAGCCCAGGCCTGTAAGAATAGACAAGAGACAGCACATGACATATGGCTTGCCGCAAAGACTTTGTCCAAAGGTACAGCGAAGAGATGAACAAACCGCTTCATTATCTAATTTAATTGCATGCAGTTCTCTATCTTTTTCTTCCATTCTCCTTTCCAAGTCATGTATGGTCTGTCCCCTTTCATGCAGTTGTTCCTGCATGGCATAGTAAGCTTTGCATTTATAAGGGAAACTGTTGCAGAAATGAGAAATTGTCGAGCAGTCACTACACAGTTTCTAAAAACTGCTTTGTGGAATAACGTAAAGACATTCAACAAAATCTATGGACCTGAACATAAGGGTTTCAGGTGAGGTCACTGTAATTGCAATACAAACCTGATCAAATTCATACAGTAGCGGTTTTACAACTTCTATCAGACTTAAACCCAGCACAATGACCAGAAAATATTTAATGCAATTACAAATTATTGCAATTTTTATATACAAGGAGAAGAATTCCGAGACTATTGATAGAAAAGTCCAAACCTGAAGCTTTGCAGCAGCATCTTCACGTTCTTTGATTTGTGCATGGAAGCTTTTCTGTATTTCCATGATCTCAGACCCCGCAATCACTTGAGCTCTGAGCTCAGTCTCCATGTGTTGCAACTCTTCTCTTTGTCTAGCAATGCTGTGAATTCGCTGCTGCAAGATGTCATCATCTAAACCCCCATCAACTGTGATCGAACAGAAGTCCACATCAACAGGCTCTCTTCCATGCTGCACCTTGATAAACATCAAACCAAGTTAACTTTATACAATCCGTTAACCAAACACCCAGCCCCAAAAACCACAACATTTACCTCATATATTGTTCTCTCATCTGATTGCCCCAACTTTGTACGTTCCAAATTCTGTGACAAAAAACTTCCACAGGTAATGACCCAAAAACCAATCATCTAATACCCCCATTGATTGCCTAGCAGATACTGAAAACTCGAAGAAATATATTTTTTGGTTTGCATTCAAACGCCCATTAACAAACACCACAGAAAAACATCTAAACAGGAAAAGAAACCCCAGTTACTAACTCTATTCAATCTCCCCATCTTCAAATAACCAAAAAAGAGACAGCTTTCCCATAAAAAAAAGCTAATAACATTTCACCCATTTACCCATGGTCTCAAAAAACAATTCAGCTTAGTCACTTCGTTTTCAAAATAAACCCTTGCTTGCTTCGAAAGCCATACAGGCCAAACATTTCACATCAAGGGTATCACCAATACATTTCTACAAACCACTATATAAGCACATTTTAACACACACAGAGAAACCGAGTTCCCTGTCTTGCATCTCAAAAACATGATAATTAAAAACCCGCATGATTCCATAAAGTCCAAATCAAAACACCAAGGTTTTCTCCTGTTTCCCATCACATTTTCCCATCAACCAAACAAACCCCGATAAAGCAAGAAATCACTTACCACCTCTTCTCCACCACCACCATTTCTATGCTGCTGCTCCGTAACCGCTCGCCACTCCTTCCTCGACAACGAACCTCGTGAGGCTGCCGCTACTCCGGCAGTCACCTCCATTTACTTCACAAATCGCCGATATCTCTCCAATTCGTAACTGCACAAGACAGAACGGAAAAAAAACCCTAATTTAAAAGAAATAAAAATAAAATAAAAACCCTAGAATTGCGAAAGAGAAACTGAAATGAGGGAGGAGAAAACGAGAGTGCCTTGAGTGAAAAAATCTTGAGAAGTGGATTTAGTGAATAGATTAGGGATTTCGGGAAACTTTTTTGAGGGTTCTGAGAGGGGAGTGTCAATAGTGAAAAAAGTTGACGAGAGAGAGCTTGAGAGGAAATGAAGGCTCCCGCAATTTATAGGGAAAAGAAAAGGTGAAACATTATTGGTATCTTTGGTCACTGCGAGTCTTTTGAGCAGTGTTGTTAAACAGCCGTAACACGTTGATTGTCAATACTTACAGGAGAAGGAGATACTTTTGTTTTTTTATGTTTTAAAAATATATTTAAAAACAATTAAAAAAAATATTAAATTTTTTTTTTAATATTTTTAAATTATTTTAATGTGGTGTTTTTAAAAATAATTTTTTAAAAATAAAAAATTAATTTTTTAATATATATTTAAATAAAAAAATATTTTAAAAAGAAAAACTACACATTTCCAAATATACTTAGATAATTTAAAAAGGAATTAATTTTTTAAAATTATTTTAATGTACTACTAATACTATAAATAAATTTAAAAAATAAAAAATATATATTATTTTAATATTTTTACAAATATAAAATGTTTTAAAAAATAACATTTACCCATACAAACATCTAATATGAGTTGTTTTTAAAATTAAATTAAATATAATGTTAACTTATAAAAAATTAATTTATCATATTAATTTATAATGAACCGGTTCAATAAAAATTTAATTTAATTTTGAATAATTCAAAATAAATTTATTTTTATTTTCTAGAAAATAAATCTTCAAGTTAACTATTCAAACTGTAATTCAAGTACTATGAGGGTGAGCTATGACTCTGTGAGCATGTGTCAGAACTCAGAAGGGACTGGCATGCTGGTACATGCTTGCACCTGCTGATCTGAATGAGGGGCCCAAGTTATTACAGGCCTAAGCCCATGGTCTTACGAGCCTAAGCCCATGGATCACAAATTAGACCATCAATACGCCGATGAAGATGACCCAGCCCAAAGTACAAAACCCAATTCTATTCAAAGATAAGTTAATTTAAACACTCAAAATTCACAGCTGCTAGGAGAAATGGCAATTTTAAGGATTCCCACAACTAACATGTAAATATTTAAGATAGTTGGAGAAGTTTGTCACATGATAACATCAACTAACATGTAAATATTCCCAAAAAGAAAATCACAATAAAAAAAAAATTAAAATCAAACAATATAACGACATATAACTTTTATGAATGAAGTTATGGATGAAATCAACATAAAAGTAAAATTCGTCCATGATACAAAAAAAAAATTGAATAAAAAAAATTCAAACAGAACTATATCAAGTTGTTGTGGTTAGTCTCCCTTTTGACTGGACTTTCATACAAACATATTAATTAAAGCCTGGACTTGATCTATCAAGGTTTTTAGTTGTGCTTAGACGACCACCGCATCCTTCATTAATATAGATAAGCGATGGTTTAATCTTAAATGGTGTAGTTTAATTGATAAGATCTTGAATTTGGTTTTTAGAGGTTATTAGTTCAAGTTTTAAAAACTTCGGTGTTACTAGAGACTTATATGGTCATTAACTTCAGGGTCCATAGAATTAGTAGATGGTCGTCAACTATGTATATATTTATAGTTGATGGAGATTCGGTGTTGTTTCTAGTGGTTAGAAAATTAAATTGTTCATCATTCTCATTCAAAATGATTTTTTGTCACGTCGTCCACATATGACGACACCCGTATATCCTCTGTCTAATCCAATATATTGACTTAGACCTTGACCACTATATACTGGTTTTACCTTATAATGATCAACATTATTTTGGTTTGTTTCAACCACAACCCCAATCACTATCTTTATAGTAGATCATATTTATTAAATTGTGATTTATCTATTTTGATGTAAGTTTAACAAGATTTGGAAATTTAGTATGAAATTTATTTTTATTTGAGTTATTATTTTTTTATAAAATAATTTCTAGTATTAATTTATGTTCTTTATATATTTATCTATAATTTTTTAAATATCCACAAATAATTTTTTAAAAAATTCAATAAACAGGAAAAATAAACTAAAAAATTTGAATAAATCAGCAACGGATCATCAACAAAGTTTTAATTGCTGATCAACAATGGTAATTAACAATAGAATATTCGTTGCTGATTTATACAATCAACAACTAAATTTTAGTAACAGATAATTTGTTATTAAATAATTAGTAATTAATAATCCGCTGCTAAAAAAATTAACATATATTATTTTCATATGAAATTATTTGTTATTAATTTTGTTGCTGAGTTTTATAACAACAAATTCTAATATTATCTGCAAACGAACTAGTAGTGGCTAATATGCTCTTGTTTTAGTAGTTTGCTGCATTTTTCTTAGAATTACACCTTGCTTTTTCACGTGGCTTGGATTAATGAGGTCCCGTTTTACTGTAGAAGAAAAACGAGGGTGAAAGTGAGGAGTGAAATAACCAGGTTTCTTTTTTTTTAGTAGTAAACATTTAAGAGCCTACGATTCTTGAAGTTTTCTTCTGTTAGGCCAAAACTGAAGTATAAATCATTTATTTATTTATTTTCATAAGCTTAAACTTTCTCTTACAGTGCATTTCGGGGGTGCGGATAGAAAAAAGGAAACATGTTTTATTTTGGCTATTTCTTAGGCAATATCGGTGTGGGTTGTTTTGGAAGGCAAGTTTCTTTGATTTCAGCTGTTTTGATTCTTCAAGAACAAGAAGGGTGCATTTAGTTTTGTTTGTGGGTCAAAGCCAATGTTTTTTAAAAAGGTGGGTTGTTTTCTTTTCATGGATGCCCGTGTTTTTCTAAGCCCGTACGATTTCCTTGGGTAGAGCCTGCATAATATTTGGGCTTGTCTAGGAAGCCCAGTCCACCGAATTGGGCTGAGCTTTTAGAGGCTTAAGGCCATGTTTGTCTTGACAAAAAAATGTCAAGGAAAGATGCATTTTTTTGGTCTTTTAAGTTTTGTTTGGCAAACGTGCTCCAAGCAAATTTTCAAGCCTTGTATTTCTGTTTTTTTTTTTTAACCCTATGTAATTTAATATTTAGAATTGTAATTAATATTAAATAAATCAATTTATTTTCACAAAAACAAAAAATACTTTTCTTTCAATAATATAATTTTTTTTAAAATTGTATATGGTTCAGTCTCTCGAAAAAAAATCATATTTGTATATTCTAGCATGTTAAAAAATTATAAAAAACAGTTGTTTTATTTATATGCATATTGGATTTAATAACCAATTTATTAAAACCATTGGAACTTAGCCTACATTTTAAAAATGTCAAAACAATTATTTTGTTTGTTTCAATATCAAGAATTATGAATTTACACATAAGATGTATTACCGATATTTAAAAAAATACAAAAAAATATCATGACTCCATAATGGATAAGATAATGATCTCTCTGTCAAGAAAGACTCTTCTTAAATCTTAAACAGACCAATAATTAAAAACATACAACAATATCTTAGTTTATATAAAAAAAAACAAACAATGTAATTTATTTTAGATAAGGTGTGTTAGGGATGATATTCATACACACAACTAGTCTATGTATCTAGACTTTAAGACCAATCAGGGTTTATAATAATTAAAATATTAGGTGACGACTCTACTTATTTTTTTATTAATAAGAAATAAGAATTCCTTATTCTTTCCCGTCACTAGAGAAATCCCGACTCTGGATGATAATTGTCGTGACACCACACAAGTGAAATAAAATAGATAATAAAACTAGTTTGCAAAAAAAACCCGGTTATTTTAGTAATATAATATTGTAGTTTTAAGATTTGATCCAGAGATTGACCTCGTAATTTTTTTTAAAAAATAAAAAATAATCAGAACAATGATGTTTTAACTGAAGAAAAACTTTAAAAAATATTTAACATGTCAATGACTGGATTTTTCATCCAGGATGATTTTACTTGTATTTTTTGAAAAGATTGAAGGTTGACCTTGCTGACAATTCCAAGTTAAACAACCATAATAAAAGTAATTATTTATTTAAAATCGCTGTTTGAATTTAGATTAAACAGCAAGTGTCTTGGTGAACTAACTTGCAATACATCTTTAATATTTTCATCAAACTGCGTGAAGTGTGAATTGATTAGATTTTCCTTTGCATCCCATACCGTTTACCAATTCTAAGATTCAGACAGGGAAACAGAACCGGCGAGCCGGAAAATATCACAAAGGAAAAGCAAAGTCAAAGATGAGAATGTTTCCTGTATGAAAGCCTCCCTATTCATGATAGTTTGGTAACCTGAATTTTGATTATTCTAAAAGCATCCGCATCTAGTTATACACGGTTTCATATATTTTTGTTTATTTTTACGTTTTAAAAATGTTTTTCAAAGAAATTATTATTATTATTTTTTTATTTGAAATTAATATTTTTTTTGGTGATTTTAGATCATTTTGATGTGCTGATATTAAAAATAATTTTTTAAAAAATAAAAAATATTATCTTGATATATTTCTAAGTAAAAAACACTTTGAAAAGCAATCACAACCACGCACTCAAACATGTTAACTCAAATTGTGTGGTTTTATTGGTTAAATTTTAAAATGATGTTGCTTTAAATACAAAAATTTAAAAATTATTAAAATTAACTTAGTTAGAGTAAATTAGGCAAGTTAGGTATGGTCAACCTGATTTTAATGAGGAAAAAAAATTTGCCTCGTTCAGATTAAAATTACTTGAAGAAAAAAATTTGATTTATGTTCATGCACTAACTTGTTACAACAATAAATTTAATTGCCAAGGAAGAAGCAATTTAATTTATGACCCATTACTTTATATTTTCTTATGTTGCTCAAATAGTAAGAACATTTAATTGGAGATGGTGACAACATTAAACTCCCTAATGCACCCACCATGTAGTATAGGGTTCTAGACTTTATTCTTGTTTCTTTTTTATTCAATAATCAAGATATTTACGAATTTTCATGCTTCGAATTAAATTTTTTATATATAATAAAATTCTAGACCAGCCATCTATCTCTAATTTGGTACATTTATAAGGGATTTTCATCATTAATTACATTATAGATTTGAATCCCAAGAGACAAATCCATTTACTAGTTTTAAAATTTCATAATTAAAGTTATTAAATCTACTATTATAAGAGGATTAATCCCATCTGATTAAGGTGAATTCAAAACATTATTATTTTATTTTATTTTTTAAAATAAAATAACATTATTTTAAATTATTATTTTTACAAATCAAATTATATTTTAATTGAATCACATGTTAATTAAGTTAATTTTTTATTAATTTAATTTAAAATCCAATTCATTGCTTGCGTGTTAGGTTTAGAACAAAAACTTTGGAATGCATGCTTAGAAATGTGATTATTGTTATTTTTTAAAGTGCTTTTCATTCAAAAATAAATCAAAATAATATATTTTTATTTTTTAATATCAACTAATCAAAATAATATAAAAACATTAAATAATATTAATTTAAAATAATTTTTTTTAAGAATATTTTTAAAATATAAAAATAAAAGAAAATTTTGCCATGACATCAGCCATACTTTTCAGCTTTCTAAACATAGAAAACAATAACAAAATCTATCACTTTTGGATCAAAAGAACCTTGAGAAAACAATTAACGATTTTTCCAAGGGAGGATCAATGGCTTGTCCTAGTCTTCTCCTGCCTGTCCTTTTCTTTCCTAAAAAGTATCCAACTGCAGATTCACATCTGTTTCGGAGCTAGAAATTTCCTCAAGCTTCATATAATATTAAACGCAGCATTTTCCACGAGAAAACGCGTTTTCTCACAGTCCATGATCAATAATTATATCAATAAATATAATATCATATAACTTATAAACTACAATAAGTCAAGGTGTTTCCTTAACGTAAGTCAAAGAAATAATGCAATTTTTTTTTCAAAAACAAAATTATTTAAAAAAAAACTGTTCCGTGAAACCTATCCATAAAATAAAACGATGGAGTTCATTATTTTGCTTACTTACGTAATGCTTAATATGTTTATAAATTTTAAAATTAATAATTATATAAATTTTCAGTAAACATCATATTAAAAACTCAAATTTAAATTTAAAATCACATAAAAAAATAAATTCACTTGCTACTAACTAAATGGTTAAGCCGAGCATATTTTAACTCTTTAAAGAGTCGCATTCATCATGGGTAAATACACAAGGGACCCGCAGGCAGCTTATGTGATAACAATAATCAGACGGTCAGAAATTTGGCTTTGACCAATTAAGGCATACAATTCAATGTCACTCTATCTTTTCTCTGTCAACTTTCAAAAATATTAATGGCCCACCCCCCTCCTCCATTTCTCAACTCCTTCCTTCTTTACCTTTCCTTCTTTGTATTTCCCTCTAAATTTCCTTGCCACGGTTACTGCCTCAGCACCTGACTTAATATCACAGCCCACCGTCTGATGATCTGACTCTCTCTGATCAACAACTTCACCTCCGTATCCACCCATGGGACACTGCTGCAGCAAAGACGTGTCAGCTGTTAACAATGAAGTGATCAACTCGATCAAGCATCCTACTCCGCCGAACGCGGCGGCAGTTGAGGTGGCACCGCCTGCCACCAATGGCTACGCCAATTCATTCGCAGCCAGCCCCTTTCAGAGCCCACTTCCCGCGGGAGTCCGGCCATCGCCTTCCCCGGCGAGGACGCCGGGGAGGAAGTTCCGGTGGCCGTTGCCGCCTCCTTCTCCGGCTAAGCCGATCATGGCTATCATGAGGAGGCGGGTGCAGGGGAAGCAGCAGCCTCAGGAGGGGCAACCGATAACGGTGGATGGTGGCGGAGAGGGAGGAGGGGGAGAGAGGGTGGCGGCGGGGAGTGGGACGGGGGGTTTGGATAAGAATTTTGGGTATCCAAAGAACTTGGCGGCGAAGTTTGAGTTGGGAAAGGAGGTGGGGAGAGGGCATTTTGGGCATACTTGCTGGGCTAAAGGAAAGAAAGGAGAGCTTAAAGGACAACCTGTTGCTGTCAAGATCATTTCCAAAGCTAAGGTGCATTGTTTTCAGTGTTAGTCTTCATTGATGAATCCTGACCGTTCGTTTGCTGTTACATACGTGTGTTTTCTGTCGGTTGTTGTCAGCATTTGTCTACTTCCTCTTTCATCTGTCCAAATGCCATAATTTTCACCTACGATAACTATCATGTCTTTGAAACATGCCATGTGATTGTGCCAGTTGTCTTGTTCAGTTCATGTTTCCATGTCTTGATATTGGTTAATGTCACAATGTTGCTGACCTGAGCAAGCATTATCCTTTAAACATGCTATACAATGAGTATGGGTGCCCTTAAGATCGTATTTAGTTTCTGTTGATGCATTAGCTGGATCGATAATACCCCTTGCCGTCGAACAAAAAACGAAGTCTTGATGTTGTTTAGTGTCTAGTATTGCTGACCTGAGCAAGCATTATAAGAGCTGCAATTGCCACTGGAGATGAAATCGATTGTTTTAGCTAGCTGATGTATTGTATGACTGAATCGATGTTGAGGTGTTTTACTAACTAAATGGGTATTGATTGGCAGATGACAACAGCAATATCAATTGAAGATGTTCGACGAGAGGTCAAGATATTGAAAGCATTGTCGGGGCATAAGAATATAATCAAATTCTATGATGCTTTTGAGGATGAAAATAATGTCTACATAGCCATGGAGTATGTATATTCTGTACTTTTTCTTCGAAAAGATTATTTATCTTATCGGAGTTCAACCTCTCGTTTTGGATGATTTCTTTGATGTTTTATTTACACCTTCATGAATTGAGCTGATGCTTATGATGAACCTAACCCTCCATTATAAATTTAATTTGTTTACTAATGCATGGACTGAGGTTTACTTACTATGCCATCACAAAATTTCTAAATTTGTTCTCATGAGTTTTAAAATCTCTTTGTTATTGTCAGATTATGTGAAGGTGGAGAATTGCTGGACAGAATTTTATCAAGGTAGTAAAGGAGAAGGGAATACTTCCACTCCCTGTGATGCTTCAGTTTTTTAGTTGCTTTATGGTTTGGACTTCAGATTTTTTGTTTGACTCTATTCCTTGTGGCTTCCATTTTGCAGAGGGGGAAGGTACACCGAGCAAGATGCTAAAACTATTGTTGTGCAAATTCTAAGTGTAGTTGCCTATTGTCATCTTCAGGGGGTTTCTCACCGTGATCTAAAGCCAGAGGTACTTTGATAAGCATGGACACTGAAGTATGGTGTTGTTTTGTTTGGATACCTTGTTTTATAGTAACAAACTCATGTCGTAGGACACTATGCCACCAATTTCCTTTCCAGCTCTTAACCATGTATTCTGTGACCACTTGGCAGAATTTTCTTTTCACCTCAAGAGATGAGGATGCTCCAATGAGGATTATCGATTTTGGTCTATCTGATTTTGTAAAGCCAGGTAACATTTGCTTACTGATAAACTTATCAAAGGGTTTTCTATTTTCTCTGTGAAATTGTCCCAGTTACAATTTCATATTCATTGGGAGGTTGATTTGCTCTACAAAATAATGTCACATATAAAGCATTTTTATTGCTGGATTCAAAGGCTCAAAATCAAACTTCTCCTATGTCGTGCCTCTGGAAATTCCGTGTGAAATGCAGATTTCATTTGCGTTCATTTTCCTTTTCAGTTTCTGTCAGGGCATAATATGATATTTTAAAAAAAGGAATACTTTTACGTACTCTTCTAATTTCTAATTCTCATTTCTTTCAAGTTTATGCTAACAGAAGAAAAATCAATAATTAGGAATTTTTTTCACAAAAGAACAAATAGGAAATTGTGGATCAAAGGAAAATGAAATCGAACTACATCTGACTCATGGTGTTTCCCAGCCAACCTGCATTGGTTCCTTTGTCCTCATACAAGCTTGGGTTGGCTGACTGCCAGAAACTTACATCATTGGCAATTCCATATGAATTTATTTGTTTATGACTGTGCTTTCAATTGCATTTAACTGCTTGAAGTAAAACATGTATACTTTCCATGGATTTGAATCATACAAAATTTTTAGATCTTCCAGCCATCCGTGCAAATTTGTTTTTTCCTGGTTATTGCTACAACCAGTTCCCTTTAATACAGGCTAGTTATTTCCAACTGTTGTTTGAGTGCAAAACATTCAGTTCTTATACATCCGCAGATGATCGTCTCAACGATGTTGTTGGCAGTGCATATTATGTTGCACCTGAAGTGCTCCACAGATCATACAATCTCGAAGCTGATATGTGGAGTACTGGTGTGATAACATACATATTATTATGCGGAAGTAGACCTTTCTGGGCAAGAACTGAATCGGGAATTTTCCGCTCTGTGCTAAGAGCTGATCCTAACTTTGACGATTCACCTTGGCCTACCGTGTCACCAGAAGCTAAAGATTTTGTCAAAAGGCTTCTGAACAAGGACCACAGAAAAAGAATGACTGCTGCTCAGGCTCTAAGTAAGTTATTTGCAAATATTTCAGAACCTCCATTACTTTAATCAGTGAACACTGAATATATAGATAATCTCTCTCTCTCTCCCTCTCTGTTCTGGATATGTATGGTTTTGTGCATCCTTTTTACTTACAGTTTACGCTGTGCATTCATCTTTGTGGAAACTAATAAAATCTCCTACATTTGCAGCCCACCCATGGTTACGAGATTTAAATCCAGCTGTGCCTTTGGATATTTTGATCTTCAAGTTGGTCAAGTCATATGTTCGTGCCACACCTTTCAAACGTGCAGCATTGAAGGTATTTATGCATAGACACTCGTATTTTTAAAGGTATCTTTTCCCTCAAATAGAAGGGAAGAAGAGGAAAATAACGGGATTTTATCACTGTCATTGAGTAATGTCTATGTTGCTTTGCTTTATTGAGTGATGTGGCATTCGTTGTCCACCATTTGGAGCATAGTAGCTTTCCACTGAATACTCTTTAAGTAAGATTGAGACTGGTTTTTATTTGTATTTCTTAGCACCACAGCTTTCAAACACGCAACAGTGATAATAATTATACACGAACACTTGCATTCTGATTGGAACTGTTTCCCTCATAAAGAACCCTCATAAAGAACGAAAAAAAGAGAGGAAAGTAATGGGATTTTATGATTATGTCATTGAGTAATGTGTAGGTTGGTTTTCTTTCTTGAGTGATTTGAATCTAGTTGTCCACCATTTCAAGCATATTAGCTTTCTATATATTACTCATTATCATGTAGAATTGAGATTTGGGACTGGTTTTTTACTTGTTTGACCTTTGCAGGCTCTTTCAAAAGCCATTCCTGAAGATGAGCTCGTCTATCTCAGGACTCAATTTAGTCTCTTGGAACCGAAAAATGGATCCGTATCCCTTAATAATTTCAGAGTGGTTAGTCAAAGCTTTCTTTTCTTGCTCTATCTCTCTACGTGAAATTTTGACATTTTCAAACAGAGGTTGTTAGTTTATTTTTTATTAGTGTAACGTGATTGATTAATGGATCCAATTTTATATTGTATTAGTTTATTTGTTTTTCAGTATATTCTTCTCACAACATATAAACTTGTGGTGAAGTGCAGGCTTTGACGAGACATGTTACTGATGCCATGAAGGAATCACGGGTTTTAGACATTTTAAATGTGGTAAGGTTTATTTACTTATTCCGCTGGCTTCTTCCACAGCATTGTTTGTGGAGATTTTCCAGAAAGAAAGGAAAATAATAATGTTGATTCCAAAGTTCATTTGGCTATATATTTAGTACACTTGACAGTTTCCTTACTTTAATCTTTCTGACTTCATCTCGTTTAGGTTAGTGTTACGTGAGTTGTTTAACATTTTGGAGCTTGAGGTGAAACATTTGACCAACTTATTTCCTTGATAGGGACTATTGAAAAATCAACTCATCATCTGTTCTTGAGAGGGAACACCTGCAATAGTCCTCAAATTTTCCAGTTTTGTTCACATGGTTCCTTTAATAACTCTGTGCATGTGCTCGAAAGTAGGATGTACTGAAACATGAAAAAGAACCTTGATCATAAATCATGAATCTCTTGCCGTTGCCTTTCTCTCACAGCTATGTTCTCTAAATGGATGGCCTTGATCACCCTCTATTGGTTTTCCTCTCTACTTCTATATCATTTGGAAATCACTAAATGATATGATTTCATGTGACTCTTGCTCGAGGAGCTTGCCATGCTGTGAACCCCAATGGCTAAGACTAATATCTTAGCTTCCAATTTCAGATGGAACCGCTCGCTCACAAGAGAATGGCGTTCGAGGAATTCTGTGCTGCTGCAATCAGTACACATCAGCTCGAAGCCCTGGAAGGATGGGAGAACATTGCAACTGAAGCCTTTGGTTTTTTTGAACAAGAAGGAAACCAGGTCATCTCGGTGGAGGAATTGACACAGGTATCTGCATCTACTGTTTTACCATCTAGCTACCAGTTTATGTTCAATCGATCAAACACCTCCTGACAATCAAATAATTTCTGCAGGAAATGAATCTGGGCCCTACGGCTTATTCTGCAGTCAAGGATTGGATTAGAAGCTCTGATGGGAAGTTGAGTTTTATTGGATATACCAAGTTCTTACATGGCGTGACAATGCGCAACTCGAATGCAAGACATCGATGACATAGCCAATACTTAATTGTAGAACTGTTACACACTATTTTTTGTACCAAGTGCATTGACTTTCTTGTTATCGCATCTGATTGGAGGTGTAGGAAGAAATGTCTAGCCAGGATCATGTCCAGATTCAATTTGTTTTGATTTAAACCCATATAGCGTGCCTCTTATGTCAAAAATATCAACATGATTTTTCAGCTGATGTGGAGATTATCACCTTGACCTTTGCTGTATAGTTGGATGTCTATACACCACATCTTATTTTAGCCATCTTGCCTCAGCTGAGCTACGAGGTCAGAGCAAAATTCTTTTCGAAGAGCAAAAAATTAGTCATTGTTATGGCGTTTTTTTTAATAAACAGATTTTAACCGTGAATTTAAAATTTAAATGAAAATATTATATTATATCTATTTGGATTAATCCAAGTTGATATATGAAAATTATAAAAATAATTTTTTAAAAAAATTAAAACGTTTAATATTCAATTAATTTTATATTTAAAAATGAAATGAGTAAAAAATAATATTTAATTAAAAAAATCAAGTTAACCAACTAAACTCGAAGTCATGAACGTCATTGAATTTGAATTAAAATAACAATATGAAATTGAAATTTTAGAAAATTGAAATTTTAGAGGGCGTAGCTTAATTGGTTAGACTTTGAGTTAGTTTCCCAAAAATTACTAGTTTGAGTGCCACAAACTTCAGGGCAATTGGAGATTTACATGGTCGTTAATTTTAGAATCTTTAAGGATTAGTTGAAATACGCATAAGTTGACTCGAATATCCATGATTAACAAAAAAAATAATAATAATAACAACATGCATGTTGACAGTTTTATAAAGTGAGCACAAATGCGACAGTTATTGGAATTACCTCGGAACACCATCAATGGCTCCGATCAAGGGGAGTCTCCGATTGGTATAAATTCTGGTGTTTATCGGCATGGGATATTTAAGGGAACAACACCAAGGAAAAACCAGTCCATAATTAATATATTACTCTGTCTTTGTATTGTACAAGGCCTTGTAGTTGGTTCCAACGACGTGGATCCCAGAAGCCATGGAGTGTGTCGGAATCAACTTGGTGATTTAATATCTTGAATTAATGTTACTACGTATGTACTAACCAATTTATTTAACGTGGCGTTTTTTCATTGGACCAGCTTGGTAGGAGCCCTGAAGGTTTGGACCCTGGCAATAAAATACAGGTCATGTTAAACAAATAGCAGGTTGGGTTTGGTGATCAACAACTGATAATTTATTTAATTGCTATTTTTATTTTAAAGATTATTTTTTATTTAATAGATTTATACAATAATAAAACACATGGAAAATATTTTTTGTATTAAATATTTTTTAAGGAAAAAAACGTGTTAGGCACCTAGGACTGAGATAAAAAAGCAGATAATTAATAATAAATGATGAAATTATATTTTTTATTTTTAAATTGACAAATAAACTATTGATAACAAATAACGAAAATGTATTATTTTAAATTGAGGATCAAAAAATGCTTTAAACAAATAAAAAAAATTATAGCCTGGATGTTATAACTTAATCTGCTAAACTTTTGATTCGAGTTATGAACTTAACCATATTTATTAATATCTTTCTTCTAAATCTATATTTAACCTAAATATATATATATATATATAAAAGAAGTGCCTAGGCATTTAAAGCCTATGGCCCAACACCGTAACATCTTTGAAAGAAAAAGCTTAAACATGGTGGACCTTCAAGTCTAGGCTTGCGTGTTTGAACTTCTTCTTCTTTTTTTTTTTTTTTTAAAAGGATGGACAACTTGTTATTTGTTTTTTTTCAAAGAAAAGCAAACACAATGCCACTTGTTGCTAGCAAAGGACATGTCCAGATTTTAGCCACCACTATGGTGTTGAAAAAACATGATAGTGAGTTTCGACCCAAAAAATCTATTTTCAATCTATTTTAGCCTAAAAACACCTTATAAATACTTTTAGAACATCTAGAAACTAACTTATCAACCTAATAAACCAAAAAAAATTCCAAATCACAAAATCAAACCGAATAAAATTTATCATAATCGGCTTAGATTTATTTTTTTGAGCAATATCAAGGCTCAAAACAACAACTATAAGACTCTTCATATCAATAAAACCCGTTGACACTAATTTCAATCATTTTGATAGTCAAAATAGATGTTAATAATGATTTTCTTTTTTTACACTGAAATTTTCAAGAGCTCTCTCTCTCTCTCTCTTCTCAAACAAATCAGAGATTAAAAAATAAAAATAACAAGGATTTTTAAAATGAATTTCTAACAACTAAAAGGATCTATTAGCCTATTAACAAAAAAAAAAAAAGGGACTAAATGAACTTTTGGTATGAAATTGGAAGTTGCCATCTATTTTAAACTCAACATTTTCTTCAAAAAAAAACAAAAGCAATTAGATGCAAGTCTGCCTAAAACATTGTTTCCAAGTGCTGTTTTTTTGTTTGATACACCAACCACAAACATAATCATAAGCCATGGGCTTCAACCAGCTTAAAAGATCAGGCCTGGGCCTGGACATAGCCCACAATAGCAGTAGGAAGCCGACGGCCCGACGTGGCTAGTGCCGAGGATTATGTTCTTCACGCATGGAAAAGATGGCTCCAATTAATTCTATCTCTAGATCAACTTATAGTCTTATACCTCAAATCAAAATTATATTCTTTCTTTAAGGACACACAAAAATTAAATAAATTCATCTGAATTTTGCTCCAAGTCTTGAACAAGAAGATTAATAAATGAAGCGTACCATCAGACCAACGCCTTGAAGTTTTAAAATTATTTGTATTTTAATTTATTCATAAATAAATGATGTCCTGCTACCACCTAAACCATCTAAAAGAAATGCCTCACACGTTGAAGGCTTATTTTTCTCAAGGAGAATTTAAGCTTTCAATTCTTTTTTTTTTTTGTTTTTTGAATTCAAGAAAACCCTATCCTTTAAAAAAACATACTTTGTAGGTTCAAATAAATAAGTAAAATCCAAGTTATTTTAATTTTTTTTAAAACATACACATTTGACTTGAATTCGAAATCTGCTATTTAAATTTCAAACTCTTCTCCATCATGATCACAAGCTCTTGGAGACAATTTTCCAATTCTTCCATGGCCAGCAGATGCCATGAGTACAGAGAGTTCAATCAATATTAAAGCTTGAAACTTGGTAAATCTGCAGGCTAAAATATTGCCCACCTGCAGCCTAAAAAAGAATAAAAATGCTGTACAAGGTGGCGTGGTCCTGAGGCCCGAGCAAGAACACGATGTTAGGTTATGGTTTCAAAATGGAGGCAGAAAATAGAAGGAAAGAAGCAATTGCATTCATACAAGCAAACAGCCTTTAAAGCAAACGTCCGGCTATTCTCCTCCCGTCGGTTTCCATGGGACCAGATTGTTTCAACTAAGCTGTGCTGTCACATGCACTTGATGATGACTTTTAAGCCTGGCGGCACCTTTTGGCTAAATTGTTCAAGAAAACCACTCATTATCTGCGAACTTGTAAAAAAAGTGAGGCACATTCCCTACGCAAAATTGGGATTGTGGTTTTGTTTTCTTACCCAATTGATATGATTTGATTCATTTGCATGCCTTGGACATTATATTTCCTGTTTTTATTAAATCAAACCTAATTTTAGTTGGATTATAAATTAAATCAGGTAAAATTTAATCTAATTAGGTATGATTAATTAGGAGAATCAATCCATTACTCGGTTTATCCAATTAAAATTTAATTTGATTTTTAAAATAATTTTATTTTAGTTTAATTCAAGTTAATTATATAACCTAAGTCATGTATATTTTTAGCCTTTAGATTCAATATCTTGTTGAGAGCATATCGACGACTTGATTAGATCTGAGCATTAGGCAAATTAATCAACCGTCTTTAATACATGAACGATCAAGATGCTTCTATATAAATTTTAATTTCTATTGCCAAATAACTTAATTACCAGACAAAAAAACAATAAGGATGGTTCATAATTTTTAAGAAGATCGATCTTGGGACAAATGCTAAGAGTTTCCAAGGATTTGGTAAGAATGCGAAGTCCAAGCACTGATCTTGTATTTGAAGTGGAGAAGGAGCAGAAGCTAGAAAGAGGGTGGAGCTCCACCGAACATGCACTCCCGGCTGAATGTTTCAAACATTAGGTTCAACCATGATTTTGAATTCTTAAAAGACATCGAAGAAAAGACTTGAACAACTATATATTACGTACCATCTAGCTATAAAAATTGCAATTGGGAATAATAATAATAATTTTTTAAAAATTATCTTGGCGAAGGGACTTGATGCTTGTCTCTTCATGTATGGTTTATATACAAGGAATATATTCCAAACAATACGAATCACAAAATGGAAAGAAAAAGTAAAAGAAAACAAAAGGATTTGTGAAAGAATCAAATCCAATGGCTCTAAGCAAACCCTCTTCCCCCTTCAAAGTTCTAGCCGTGTCCTATACGGTTGCCCTTAACATGTCCTCTAGCTCTCTCCATCTAGCTACTAGTTCAATTGTCAACCGTTTCTTGTGTCCACATTAATAAGAAAGCAGCAAAACAAGCAAGCCAAAAATAAATTATGCCCAATATATATATATATATAATGTTGCAAGAGAATATGGTTGTGATTAATTGTTCTTGAACCAAACACAATCTTCTTTCCATTCAATTTTTCGTGACCATCAAAATATACAATAATATTGAAGCGGATAGTAGTTAATCTGGTACACAAAGGAAGATGAAAAGAGGAAACAATTTTTATACAACTCCATAAATAATTAAATCAAACCCTAAAGCACAAGATATGATGGTGGTGGTGTTGTTGTTGTTGATGATGATGATCTTGGGAGGACTTTTCCTCTTCAATCATGCCTTGAACATTGCGAAACTCCTCAACATGGCAAGGAATAGTGATGGGGCCTTCTTGATCAAATCCAAACTCTTCCTCAGCTTCTTTCAATAACTGCATGAACAGCGGGTGATTTATATAAATCACAGGAATCACAAACCTCTGCTGCTCCTCACCTTGCCCTACCATGACTGCCAGACACCCTTTTGGGATATCTTTCAACTGCTTCTTGCCATGATGATCATGGTGGTGGTGGTGGTGGTGATGGTGGTGGTGGTGATGGTGATTTGGCAAGTGAATATGGAAACTCAAATGATTTTTATCTCCACCCCCCATTGTACGCTTAAACACCACAAAAAATCAAAGAAACAACAAAGAAGATCACCCTGAAAGCCTAAAGACGGGTGCAAATTCTTATACAGAATTGGTTATGAGAAAACAAGAGAGAAAGGCCAAGGGTCAGCTGCAGAAATGGCAAGCTTGAAAAGGGTGAAAGAAGAGTCTGCAAGAGATCTTGGTATATTGCTCATGATATATGAAAATCAAACAAAATCAACATAAGCACAAGAAAGAAAGATCGAGGGTTATTTTTTTTCTAGGAAGAAGAGTGGTTTATATATATATATAGCGGGGACGGAGGTAGTAGATATGGTTCAAGCTTGCTCGGTATATGCTTCGGCTATACTCGTAGAGGTTGTTCTAGAGACAGAAACAGCTAGAGACGCCAAGAGTTCACATCTTAGGTAGGTTTCTATTTTATTTTATTTTTTTAATAACTTTCCGTCTAAGATAAGAGAATGTAAACACAAAATTGATCGTCTATCTTATTTACAGCTGGAATTAAAACACGCTATTTACAGGATAAAGCTCGGTGGAAATTAACATTTGACTTTTCAAATAAGTGAAAAGGTCAAATATTAAGAGAAAATAAATAAACACTACTCGTTTCTAGGATTAGTGCGATAAAAAGGTGAAAAAAACAGGGCATACGCTGCTATGATTTTGCTAAATGTGAAGATTGCGAGTGCTGCGATGGATCCTGAAATAGCTGATATTCATTATTGTGTGAATGACAACCTCGCAGCCTTTTCCAGTCAGAAAGGGTATTATTATATTAAAAAAAATAAAAATTTCTAGGTGCATAATTACCTGGTAATTTTTTATTTTATTTTATTTTATTTAATGGGGTGCTTGACTTTCTCATCAACATGGCTAAAATAAATTCTAAGCATTTGGATTTCATGTAAAATATCAATTCTAAGAATACTATATTTTAGTTGACAGAGGTTGCAAATTTTGGATAAGATTAGAAAATTATTTTTTTATTTTATTTTAACCAAGAGGGCGTCTGCCCCCTACAAACATGACGTCCATCTTCAAACAATTATAAACAATTATAAGTTATTTTACTTTCTAAAAAAAAGAGATTGATTTGTTTTTTGGTTGGAATATCAATTATAATAATATTTTGTTTCTCAAAAGAGAATATTATGTCTCTGCTTATAGAGGTATAATTAATAGTAAATTCTATATCAATCTTTAAAATTTTTTTAAATTTTTTTATTTTTTTTCTTGAAATTAATATACTTTTAATGTTTTTAGATAATTTTGATGCGCTGATATCAAAAATAATTTTAAAAAAATAAAAATAAATATTATTTTGATATATTTTCAAGTGAAAAGTATTTTAAAAAATAAAACCAAATAAATTTTCTAATTAATATTATGATTTTTTAGGATTATGTAATATTGGTAATTTATTGTGAGATTCATGTGTTTTGATTGCCGAAATTATGACCAGGTATTTCCTTTTATTACTAATTCTTTCTCCCTTTATGGGTCATATTAATATTCATATTTTTTAAGCTAATATTTAGCTAATAAATCAAACCAAAACCAATAAATATGGTTATAATATATTCACATATTCGCAAGCCAGTAATATTGGAAGTAGGAGGAGAGAATAAACTGCTCATAGCAATTACACCAAGCAAAGAGGATAACGATGACTCGATGAGAGGTGAAACGACGTGGGACCCGTGAACGGCCATGTAGACGTCAACAAGAAGGGAACAACCAATAGCAAGCGTGAACTCGTCAAACCTGACATCACAAAATCTGACAAGTTAATTAATTAGCTACTAATTACTAATTACCTTGTTTTTAACGTGTGATCTTGGAACAGTTACAAAATTGCAGACAAACACGCTTAAGGCAGCCATATCAGGGGTTGTGGGTGTATTACCAATTTTACCCTTTATTTATTATTATTTATTATTATTATTTCTTTAATGGATGACACCTTCATGGGAGCTCCTTGGTCAAGGTCTAGCCGGATGTTGCGGCTGATTTCATTGCAATTTTTTTTGTGATGCAAAGGCGTGTGCTCTTATATATATAAAATAATAATGTTATTTTTCAATTAGGTCCTTAATATTCATAAAAAAATAATATATACACTCACACACATTAAATTAAAAAAATAAATACTATATATATATTAATCTAACTGCAAAAAAATTGAGAAATATAAATGTTAATTTAACTGCAAAATATGGCTAGCATAGAAATTTCATGACAGCTCACCTTTTCAGCATGATAGTGAATTCTGGAGAATGGGAAAGAAAATAAAGGGTTGCGGGTTTTGGCCCACCCATAAGTTAGGAAAGGCTAAAGAAATATATGATCGTTTCAATTAGGTCCTTCTTCATTGACTTTCTATAATTTTTAATTTTTCAGCTTTATTCTTCGAACCTGCTTTAAACTTTTCAAATCAAAGATTTGCCCCCAAGATGGACGGGGAAGATAACCAACATATATAGTGGCCAATCAAAATCCATTATAAAAGGTAGAGGATAAAGATAATTCCATTATAAAAGGTAAATGATCATAAAGATAATTCCATTATAAAAGGTAGGATAATTAGGTTTTCGGTCTTTATCAAATTAAAGGGATAGATAACTATAGATATTAATTTCACCATAAATCTTATGAAGACAAAACATCATGCTTTGTGTTTGTAATTCAAGATATTGACATGAAATTTGATTTCCATTTTCCAATATATATATTATGAGCTGAAACAACGTTGCATATATATATACACACACTTTTTTTCTTGATAATATAGTGTTATTTAGCTGGTTATGATTGCTTCTAGATACATGAAAAATGAGTGTTATTAAATCAAGCTATACCTTAATCTATATCAATAATTACTCCTTGTATTAGTTTAAAAGCCTGTTTGGTATTATCATAGCGGTTGTTTTTCAAAATAGTTTATGTTTAGAAATACATTAAAATAATATTTTTTTATTTTTAAAAATTTATTTTAACATCAATACATCAAAACGATCTATAATCATAAAAAAAATTAATTTGATGAAAAAAAAAAATAAAAAAAATTTAAAATTTTTTAAAATATTTTTAAAACACAAAAACAAATAAGGAATAAAAAAGAATAGTTTCTTATGCATATATTTAGTTGATTAGTCATCAAATAATCTTAAATAAATTGATTGAAATATCCATATACAATTAATAAGTTCTCTACCTCCTGATGTTTGGCCTCCTCAACCACTTTTCTGCCACGCACAAAGAAGGGGACGTGCCACTAGCAGCATTTCCCTGTGGGTCACACCATAATCAATTCCTAGCTTCGTGGTTCACATCGCCGATTCACGAGCAGTAATGGGTCTAGAAATGCGAAAAAAACAACTTATAAGGATCTAGAAGTTCAAATTGTTAGAAAATATTTATAAGGCTAAAACCGGTGAATTCTAAAATATGCAAGAATTCGAGGGTCAAGCACGCAATATGCCATTTGCATAAAGGAAGGGAGCGTCAAGAGAAGAATGAGAAAATTAGAAGACAAGGCACTCCAAAAGGTGTGGATGAAAGAGTGGACTTTTTTGCTTTGCGGCAAAGAGATTGTGAAATGGGGCTTGATTTAGGGCTTTCCCCCTTTTCTTTTCCCCCAAGCAAGGTGCTTGTGTTCTTTCTTTGTTGCCTCTATTGTTCATAAAGGTATTATTTAACTACTTAACATATTTTTCTTCTTAGAGCTTAGCTAATCTGATATGATGGTTTGCCTCAGATTTGATTAGATACAAACTTAATATGAATGCATAAAACGTGACTTAATTTAGTTAATTATTTTTTCTGAATTCTTAAATAAACCCATCCGAACCTTTAAATTTTTTTATTAGTGTTAAATATTTTAGTTTATTCTGACGCGTTAACTTAATAATGTGTCAAACTAGAATATAATCTAAATCGAATTTTAAATTAAATCATATAGAAATTAATATAGCAGAACCTGACTGCCCGATATAGATCAACACGTTACCTAATTAAATCAATCAAAACTTATTTTTTTTGAAATAATATTAATTTAAATTAATTAGAATAAATATTATATTTTTGAATTCACTAGAAGAACTGAGGTCATGCCAACCCTAGCCTGGGGACAAGTCATGGACGAGACCGTCTTTGATAACTTCGATCATGGTTAAGGAGACTAAAGTTTAAATTTAAATATTCCATGTTTTTAGATTTTTCATCCCTTTTGAATGTATAAAAGGGACGGGGTCAAAGCAAGAGCTATGCTTACTGACTATAGACGCGGCCTACCAGGCCGGCTGTCTTGCATTAATTTTGGAATTTACCGTAACTATCGAAAACATCTACTCCACACATTTCCTTATTTTCATGTGTAAACAGCAACCACAAAAAGTCAACCCAGATTTACATTTCAGAATTTTTAATCAGAAATCCCATAAAGAAGAAAGTAATTTCATCTCAGAAAGGTCAATGCTTTTCAACCAATCAATTGACATGAGCATATTTCCCTGAGAGAAACTGATAGAATATTCATTAAACAATTAGCAGCTAAACTGCTGGCAGGCATGTAGAAGCTCAGGCCGGGAAGGAGGCAGGTGACCTTTTTTATTATATGTATATATCTGTCAAGTAACCACTAAGTATTTACATCATTTGGAGAGCTTGAATATGGAATCTCATTCTTTGAACACCATTTTTTTATAACACCTTCCTCATGCAAAAAAAAAAAAAAAACTGGGGAAAGAGGTCTCGTGTTTACCGAGCCAACTTGATAAACTTATGCGCTTCAACTAACCATTTGGTTGGGTATTTAAAGCCTTGGGATCTCTAGCATGTCCACTAGTAAAAAAAGGGCTAGCTAATTAGACATCGAATAAGTCCTGAAGAAGTTTATCCTCTGATGAAAAGGCACACTAATCCGAATTGGATTCAGTATTTCAATTTATTAGCCAAGAAACAACCATAATTTAAGCTGTCAAGTCAAGTCAAGTCAAGACAAGACAAGAAACAAATCTCCAATGGAGGAACACGATTTTCCTTGTCCAATTGTTGTTAGAAAACCATTATATATTTCAAGGCCTATAGTCAAGAACAAGGTTTTTCGACTGTTCTTGAACTCATGAGACAATAATGTTCTCAAAGTTATCTTTTTACCCACTAGAATCTCTCGAAGTTAATTAACACAAATGCTCATCTTGCATCCAGTAAATTAGTTGCAAATTAAGTTGGTTTTGCAACGTAAATTTCTCCAATTATTGCAATTTTTTTCTTCGGTGAGATAATTCTCCAAACCATCAAAGTCGTATACCGTAGACATGGTATACTTGTATATACAAAATCTGCTCTGTATTTACATGATAAAGGCAACAACAAGCTCGCTATATAGCACATGAATGTCAGAGTCAGGAACATATTATCAAGAAGAAAAAACTCATCGGATTGAGGCATTGCACAACTTGTGAGAAAATGGCCTGCTTTGCAAATCTAATTAGGGGTCTGACCAATATACCAAACAGCAGAAAGGACCTAATCTTGATTGGCATAACTTGGTCCCGTGCCATGTTGCGCATTGGCATGCGTATTTTGGTTGACTTGAAAGCCCTTCACGCACCAACAGAGTGACTACTTTGGTCCCGATCAATATCAACTTTGTATTATTACACTCAGATACCTCTGGCCAGCTTCCTGCTTCTGTGGAAACAGGGAAGTGGTTCCTCCGGCAGCCAACGAATCGATGATAGGTCTAATTATCATAATGCCCTCTCCGACGGCGGCAATAACTAATGTTGTGAAAAAAACAAGGAAAGAAAATGCGCCATATATGGTCTCCTCAGGTCTCCAAAAAGCTGACAATACAAGAAACAAGATCTCTAATGGCAACATTACCATCACCACGAAAGCTAGGCTATATATTCTAGCTCTTAACCCTTTGTTGATTGCGAGGGTGACCACCTTGAAACATGACAAGAAGAAGAACAAAGTGTACCAAACCCCAAAAGCACCAAAAAGGATGCAACTTATCAAAGGGTACGTGCACATCACAATTTCCACCCCAAAATTATTCTTGAAAACAACTGAACTTCGATGAAAAATAGATGGCATCTTTACCATCGAAGTGAACACAAACACAAACTGTATGGTGAGGATGGGAATACATGCAGACCAAAGAAAGGCATGAACCCAAGTACCTCGTGGGGTTTTTCTCTTGATGGATATGTTCATAAGAAAAAGGAGGATCACCAAGAAACCAGGTTCTAATAACCCTAATGAGAGAACAACATGGACTTTGCAAAGACTTTCTTGTTGTGATAGGGTTAAAGAAGGAAAAAAAGGGTAGAGATGTTGTTTACGAAATAAGGGTATGCGAAAAAGCTCGTTAAGACCCCAAAGTGTGATGATAAAGACAAGGAGGAATCGGACGGACCAAAGGGAGTTGAAGCTTTGTAAATGATGGGAATTTTGTGATTTGAATAGGAGATGAAATACAAAGCAAAGAGAGAAGAGGGAAAGGAGGAAGAGGGCAATGATGGAGTAGAGAATCGCCGAGTCGAAGGTGGTGTTATAGGATGGATCATAGATAGAAGAAATGTTCAACATGGCACAATCTAACAATTAATGAATTGCTATAATAGATGGTGTTGGTGATGATATTGATAATGGTAATGATCGATTACATTGTTAGGTAAAGGTGGTGATGGTTTAAGAGAAATTTGGATTAGAAAATGCATAGAAATTAAAGATTTTAAGAAGAACAAGTGTTACATATGGTGGTCGGAAGGGAAAAGGGGAGGTTAAAGAATAGATGGTACGTAGTTTTCTCTCCCCCAATTCCCAACCTGCTGAAACCAGGCTGGTGGACAGCTACAAAGATTAATAAGAGAAACAACAATGGGGGAGAGGAAAACAAGAGGGCAGATGGGTGAGATGGCTGCTTTGATTTCGGGTTTGTATGGTTATGGTGCGTGAATGTGTACATGCCAGAAATTTTGTTAATTTTTAGGCATGGATGATGATTTTTTATGTGATTTCTTGGAATATTTCTATCAATAGAAGCTTACGATTCTTATGTGACATATATAGATTATATATAGTATCTTGAATGAAAATAAAAATAAAAATGCAGCTATATTTAGATCCTATATCGTTGTTTTTTACCTGAAATTGTAGTGCAAATTTTGAGACAAAATGCTCACCTAGATTATTTAGGTGACAAGGTGGATGCTTGCATTGGCACAATGCATGAAAGTTGCTGTCTATATATAGTTCATGACGTTGTGTTATGCACCAGCTAATCGACGGCCATGGATACCAACCCGACCTTCTTCTTCTTCAAAACCATACAAATAAAAATGGGAGCTCAAGGGTAGTTGAAAATGCAAGATATATACTACAAGCATAAATGGATATGCTACCAAGTAAAATCTATCTGTAAATTTATTTATCTTTGATTTTATATATATTTATTTACATTTTAAAATTAATTTATATGTCAATCAAGATTAAATACTTTATCTGATTGATTGTCAGAGCAACATCCTTTTACCATCTTATAAATTAAGGAAGGGTTGCTATGTTAATGTATTAACATGCGGTTAATAAAACTGCTTCAAACTTGATAAGAAAATTTAATTTCTAATATGAGAATATCTTTTTTTTTAAAAGGCTTTATTAGTATACATCATATCATTAGTGAAACTTCTTAAGGAAAAAAGAGGTATAAGTATAATTGACTACGTCAATGTAGTAACTCATCGACTTTTAACATAACTTGGATTATATTTCAATTAAAATAAATGAGAATTGACAACATCAAACTTGATCAATTCAACAATTAATTAATTTTTTATTTTTTTGAAAATAATTTGATTTTATATTTTTTAAATATCTTTAAATGACATGGTTTTAATTTTCTCTTAAAAAAATTTGAAACAAATTTTTTTAAAATTGATCAAAGTTATTCATAACTCAACTTGAGTTATTCATAACACAAGTTTTAGACTAGATCATGAACTAATACGAGTTTGGTAACTTTGATTTTTTTTCAAAGAAATTTAAAATGTTAAATCATAAATGGTGATTTTTGAAAAAACAAAACAAATAATTAAGAAGATGAAGAACGTTCATCCAAAATTAATGGGCTAACAAATTTTTGAACATGAAATATAATTGTGTTGATCTAGGACCCAATCACTAGGCTCATGGTCAAGGGGTTAACTCTACCCCGAGCCCCAAGTAACTTAATCACTTTGTGAGAAAACAAGTATGAGGTAATTGTTAGTTTTAAATTTATTCACTAGAAATTACTAGTTTAAATTCTATAAATTTTAGAGCTATTAAAAGCTTATATAATTGTTAATTTAAGGACCCATGAGATTAATTGAGGGATCCAAACACTAACATTAATCTCAAAAAAATGAAAGGAAATGTTACATGCACCCCATAGTTTTAGTCAAAGCTAGATCCAATCTTCACTGTTAAAGGGACAAAACATATGCTTGTGTGTTAAATGTGGGCATGTCTTTAATTTCAACACATGTCATTTGATTCAATATAGCTGTAATGGATCATTCGAGGATTGATTCAATACTTAATTACTGGGTTGAAATACTTTTAGAGTAAAGATCTTAAGCAACCTCATCGGTTGAGAATCAAGATCTAGCTAAGGAAGAACTGCAAATGGGTCAAGGCAGAGGCACAGTTCCACGTCTAAATGCCACAGAAGAACCCTAATGTTGATTTGCTATCATTTTACGAGTAAGATAAAACTAAGTACTATTTAAGCCGACAGACATTGCTTTTGTTTGCACTGATCTTTTACATTTTACAAGGCTGAAAAGCAGAAAAGTGGTTCAAGGTAAGATGACATTTCATCAGCTAACCTGGCGGTATGCATAAAACCTACACTTCTAGTCATCACTGTCTGTTGGACCTATAAAAGTGAAAGTCTTTCTCTTTTTACCTTTGTCTTCCTGCACTGCACACCTGCTCCCCACTACTGATAGTTAATGCAAATATTTTTTCAAGTGCTTTACACAATTCTTGAAATATGAAGTTGTTCTACCAACCCCTCTGTGGTCCAGACAGATACACACACTACAGTGGTACTCGTCCAGGAGAGAGTGCATATCCTAGATTTTGAAACATTTCTCGTGTGTGTGTGTGTATATATATATATATGGCCTTGACAAGACCTCGATATCTTGAATATAATTAACAAGATTGAGGCAATGGGATGTTGGTGTCATTTGAAAGAGGTTTTAGAATTGAACTTAATCCTCCCACTTCCAAGCTACATATAATCTTCCTCAAATTAATGGATAGGTTAATTATTTACCAAGTTTGGAACTTTCAAGTTGAAAATCATAGATTTAATAGCCTCTCTTCGTATAGATTCCTTAATTTTTCTTGACAAAAAACTCTCGGTGCATGATCTTTTGTCTACCAAGAATCCAATGCTTGTATATGGATAGTTATTTCTAAAAAGTGAATTTATATCTTTTCAAAATAGAAAGAACAATGAAAGATGTCTTCTCTATTTTTTCTGTTTCTGCCCCAAGAGTATTATAACCAAATGTTACCTAACTAAGAAAAAAATAATTAGAAACATGGACCCAATGAAACAGATAAAAAAAAAATGCTAGCCAAATGAAAAAACTAAGAAACATGGTAATCGGATAATAGAAAATAATTCAAATATACCACCACCAGTCCACAGAGTCGTAGACAAGGTGATTCTTTAAACATATATAGGAATCACTGATAACTAATGAGTTCTAGCAAATAAAAGACAAGGCTTTGAAGTTTGGAACTGGAATATTTTGTCATGGGGCTTTTACCAATTACAGGACCATGACAGTTGCCTTTAGTGTACCATAGCTTCTGAATTTTAGCCGGTGTTCATTACGTATGGTTTGTATTTAGGAGAGATTGTTCTGACAAAAGTGAAAAACCCAGCAGAGTAAAAGATTTTGATGCTTACAAAGGTCATATCCAGCATCATCACAGTACTTATGAATGCATCATCATTCTCATGATCAAGTAGTGAAATCATGCACTACTGCAATAAAAGAGCGAGTTAAAGTGTTGCATGGCATCCCATGTATTACCTTTCCTTTCCTTTCTCATGCAAATTGGAAACCCTGTAACAATTTTCTCTAAATTTTTACCCTAACGAAGTTGCATGGAAGAAATCAGTAACTCCAGTTGTAACTTGTAATGAAAGATATCAAAATCTTCCACAATGATGTGTTACACCGATATTCTAGAGTTAGATCCCATGGTAGTTCCAGATTTTTCTATTTCACAAGAAACAAAGCACAATTAAAGAAGAAGAAGCTTCAAAGCTTATTCAAGCCTGTATGTAAGGATTTACAAGGTGTTCATTGCCATTTCTAGCTCAAGTCATGTGTTTGTCCAAAGGATAAAATCAGCTTCTTAATGTGGTGATTGAATTCTTGCATGAAGATTTGATAGACTGAAACCAGCTTGAACAAATTAAGTCAAGATTTTAGCCATATATATATATATATATATATATATGATTTGGAAAGGGAATAAATTGTATGGAAGATTATTAAGTAAATTAGTTGCGTCAACAAGAAGAAAGGATTTGAAAAGATTTAAAGGTTTCAAGTTAAGAGATAGAAGTAGAAATATACCTCTCTTTTAGTAAAGAAAGTGATCATGGGAATCAAATACTAGAGAACATATCCACTGCTCTATATATACTTGGCTTCAAATCTTTAGTGCAGCTGCGCTTGTCTTCCACTAAAATGTCAATGGATATATTCTCTATTGAGTTTAATTAATATACAATGAACTGGAAGTAAAACATTGGCGAACGTAAAGAAAGCAGAGAAATATCTACATAACTCTGCAGATCCAACCACCCCATTAAGCAATAACATATAGAAAAAGCCTCGGTCTTCGAAAGGGTTTTGTTCTTTCAAGTTCTGCAGGCTAAATTTTGACAATTCTTTTATCGTTTCTTTTTGCACCTCTCTGCAAGAGTGAAGAAAGTTGATCATCACATGCCTAGCATTACACTATACCTAATTAAAAAAAGGGAAGGCTGAAAAGATGATATGAAAGGAATAACATATTGGTATATATGGAGAGAGGAAGGAGATAGCTAGAGAGAGTCCAACCCTAGCTAGCTACTGCTCAAGAAGAGAGTTGCAGACACATATCTCCAGTTCCTTTGAAACAATAGTGAACATGTAAAAAATCCATCCATCCATCCATCCATCCAATGATGAAAAACACAAAAAAGGTTATCAATTGGAAAGGAGAGAGGAGTTCTGACAAAATCTCATAGCCCCATGATCACCTAAGTTGAAAACTTAAGTACTTTAGATCATACATACTCACAGCAGGAAGCAATGATTAAGATTTAAGTGTCTACCCATCGGATCACAAGACAGTCAAAATGTCTCATCATTACTCCAATCTGCTAGTAATTAGTCAACAACCTTGATCTATGTGAAATTTAACTATAACATGGAATTCATCAACCAAAGAAAAAAAGCTGATAAAAAGCAAAGGGAAACCGTATAAACAAAGAAAAAAAAAATCGTCACCTCCATATCTCGAAGTTGATCCAAAACGATCTGATCATGCATATTTGGAAGCAGTAATTGAGGGGAATGAAGCCTGGTCCGAGGACATGATATTTTAAATTCCAAAACATGGCGTGGCCAGGCCTTGAACCAAACAACATTCCCCTCAAAAGACAAGCTTCCTTTCTAACCAGCAAGCAGCTATCTACCATCTTGTAATTTCTTGGCAAGCTTCTCTCTTTTCTTGACCATGAAGGAGTGCTCAATGCAGCCAGCTATGTGGTGTTATAAGGGGATGGAACAGAAGGAAGCGAATAAGGGTTTTGTGCTAAATACCATGGACAAAACAACAAACATGATGATGATAAGGATAATCATTTAGTTTTATTGGAAAGAAAAAGGGGGCCCAAATGAGAGAGAAGGAAGAGAACATGGGGTCTGGCCGTCCATGAGTCGTGGTCATCTCTCTCTTTTGTCCGTGCCTCTTGAATAATTACAACAACACAATAAGAATATATTTGCCAACAGTTTTCTCTCAACTTCTACCCTTGGATTCGGACATCATGACTGATCAAACACACATATATTCTTTAAGGAAATAAAAAGAGTACATTAAAAATAAAAGTATAAGAATGTTCAAGTCTGCCTGTGAAGTCATGTTCTGTACCATGATTCAGATTCACAGCAGCGACAGGTCTTACAACAGGAACTCTTTTCTGCAGAGTTTAATTTGAATCCAAAAAGATGATGACAGCAGAAAGAAATGAAATAACTCAACACCAAATTTCTCTTTCTATGCTATAATCTGGGGCTCGGGACTTGCTTTGTTCAAGTTTGAAGAAAGGCAAAGTGGAAGCTCTCGAGAGGCTTGATCATATGAAACTTACCCTCTCCAATTTTTAATCCCAATAGCATATTTGGGCCGCCTCGATGACTGCTTCACCTAGAAGCCTGTATTTTATAACTTTGATCTCCGGACAGATTTTGGCCCAGCCCATCCACCAGTTTCTGGAATTCTTAGTATTCTTTTCTTATTTAATTTTTTTACCTTAATAAATATTTTATTCTACCCCTATCGAATATTATATAAATTATAAATATTATTCATTTAATTTTATTGGAAAATCTTGCCAGTTCACCTTAATATTTAATATATTATTCATTGTTAATTTGTTTTAACTTGTTTAAAAATTTTATGTGTCAATTCAGAAAACACATTAAATTATATAAATATTCCCATTTCCTAAAAAACATTATATAGTATTTTAATTCTTGCTTCTTCATTTTTCACTTATATTAGTTAAAAAATCAATTCCTTTTCATGATTGAAAGAATTCACTTTTTTAATTAACTTATTTTATTTTCTTAAGAAAATATTAACTTAAATTATGTTGTTAAAAATACTTTTAATTTTTAAAAAATAATTGATTTACAAATAATTATATGTTAATTAATCAAAAACATTCTTTTACAGTTAAATATCTATAAATAAAACTCTTGAAATCATGAAAATTAATTAATTAATTAATCAATATACTATTTAAACTAATTAAATAATATATATATATATATATTATTTAATCAAAGTTATTAATTTATTGAACCCATATTGTAGTTAGATGCTATTTATTTTCCTAAAGTCAAGATTTTGTTGAATTATCAACAACTATTTAATCACTTAATACAAATAATTATACTTTACATTCTACATGATCTAGTCAGTTCATGTGATATTTTTCTAGTTATAAAATTATCAATAACGTTAAATTGCTTTTATCCTTAAAAAAGAAGAAGCAAGTGCTACCCCATGAAGTTGGCAAGAAGACACATTAAATTTGTATCTATCATTTTGGTAGCTTTTGTAATTATAATTTTAAAAAATATATTAAAAGAAACAATAAATTATAGGTTTTTTATAACCATTATTTCAAAATAAAATAAAATTATGATATTCATGCAAAACTATAATATATAAACATGTACTTTCAAAACTGTGGTAAACAGAAAACTAACCCGGTTTCAATCACACACATCATATTACTAAACCTATCCAGAATCCCTCTTCCACCCAAACTCGCATTAAGATTAAGTGCACGCATCTTCTTCCTTGCAAATAAAGCACATTTAGAGCTAGCAGTATACGTGTTCTTCCTCATCCCAAATAAAAACCCTAGCCAAATGCGAGCATGGATTCTTTGACAGTAATAAAGAAGAAAGAGCTTTGCTTTTGATGAGTGGTCAAGCAAAGGACACTTAATTTGTGTAAATGGAAACATATGAGTAATCATGGCCGTTCAAAGACAAAAGACTGTCGTTTTCAGAGACAGAGTTTGATGTAGAATTGATGATACTTCACTTCACACGTAGTCTTCGAAGATAAGGGAGCTTTTTCAAGTTTCCTAGACTTGGACAGTCAATTTTTTGTCCCAGCACCTAAAACAGTGGCCATGATTCTGATGCAGCTGGCTAGCCTTTTTGGTCTCCGATGCCATCATAATTCTGTATGGAATATTCTTGTTCATGCTGTAAATGATGCAAACAACTAGAAATATATAGTTAATTAAGTTGTTTTGATTGGCACTGATAATAATATTTTTGACAATAGTAAGTTTTACTTTTCACTATTTCAATGGCGGTGTGTGATAAGAAGTTCCTTCCCACTCTTTAAATCTTCATATCCTAGTTAGTTTTGAAAGGATTTCAACATGGAATCTTAATTTGGATAAGATTTCAAATTTAATCACAAGGATAAATGTGCAGATTGGTTGACTAATTATATATGCATTTATGTTAGAAGTGGGAATTACTTATAATCCTAGGAGACATGAGTGTGTTAGCTTTTTTTCTCTTTTTAGGGCTGCTATCCTCTCCATTATTAGGAAAAAAAAAAAAAGAGTCAACAATCTTTTTTTAGTTGTTTAAAAATATATATTTTAAAAATTATAAATTATTGTTTATATATATATATAAATAAATAACTAAGATTTTATAAGAAAGTTTATAGTGGACCAATATAATATCAAATTGTAGTATATATATTAACAAAACACTTTCAAATCTATCATTAGAGTAAAATATATTTTTTTATTTGGGATCTTAAACATAGTTGTAAAATCTAGAACTCGGCTAATCCAAAATTAAAACTAGGCCAATTTAAAAAAAAATAAAAAAAATAAAAGCTCATGAAGCTTGATCAAAAAAATAGAATTAATTTGAAATAATCTAGTAATTCAATCAAAATTCAATAACGCAGATGCGAGCTTTGATAACAAGTCAATCTGCTGGTTAGAAGGACACATGATCATGGAATGCATTGAAATCCACAAATTGTAAACTTTGGCAAGTGAAGATGAACCCGTTCTGGGAAAAAAATGTAGTGGTTTCTTAATTAGTTTCCATTTTGAAGAAGTGAGATCATCAGAGGGGAAAGTGCAAACCCTCCAAAATTGACAATTGTAAGGATCCATCTTGGCTTGCAAGATTGGTCAAATCCGAGAGGCATCCTGAGAAGCATGACTCCTGCCTGCCTATGCATGACACTTCACCAACTAAATCACAGAGACTGTCATATCATGAATCAGTTGCGTGGATAAAATATTATCCTTTAAGAGTGTCCTACCGCAGTTTTGAAACGCGGTTGGCCACATATATGGACAAACACACACTAGAGCTATGCATAGTATTGCATACATCATCTCCTAACGCCGAAACCCCAGTCGAAAACGAGATGTCTCTCTAAAAATAAATGGTATTATTGGCTATTAATGTGAAACTTGTTCATAATTAACTTGTAGGCAAACTTCCTTTGAGAACTTTTTAGAGGTTTAAAAGAATAACATCTCGAGGAAACATTTTATTATGAGCAACCATTGATGATAGTGCTAGATAATCTTGTTTTAAACCTCTTATTATGCACATACTAGCTCAATTTATAAGGCCGATGGACTGCAATAAAAAGAATTTACTTCCAAATAAGACCTAAATATGAAGCGCATTTACCCCGAAAGCAAGAAATATCCCGTGATTAATAAATCAATAGTAAATAAATTATAATTAGTAGTATATGTTCCACACATATGAATCATAAAGAAACAATGCATCTAGCTATTTTTGTGTCACCAGCACCTTTTAATCACCCATATTCAAGTAATAAAAATTATCATAAATGGATATCTTGCGGTCACCAAATTATATTAATTATAACCAGAAACTAAAACCTAAAGAAGATGTTAGAACCTTTGCTTATAGGAAATTCATATTCAATAATTGAATGTGGAAAACTATTTCTTTTTTTCTTTCTTCCTTAGTATGTCTTGACCTTAATTCTAATTACTCGTGTACATGTTGTTAAAATAATTAAAATTAAACATAAAAGAGAGGCTAGAATTCTAAATGATCTGTATATTATGAATTTTTAGTCTTAACCTAAATACAAATAAATATATATAGGTTAAACTGAAAGTACTATTCTACCCTTAATAAATAAGACTACATAAATATTATTTAATATCTCCCCTTAAACTCACGATGCGGCAGCTACAAGCATTGAAAGTTTGCCAACCAGAAAATAAAAATGAGAGATGTAATGCGTCTTGATAAAGAAATATGCAAGGAAGAAGGAACAAAAGGCAAAGCAATGGTGCCATTCTTAAGATGATGACAATCAATCTCAATGTGCTTAGTTCGCTCATGAAAAATCGAGTTGTGAGCAATCTGAATAGAACTCTGGTTATCACAATACATAGGAGTAAGATGAGAAAAGAAAACTCCTATATCATCAAGTAACCAATGTAGTCAAACAATCTTTTTGGTAGTAAGCATGCAATAGATTGTTTCTTGCTTTTCCAAGAAATAAGAAAATAACCTAAAAAGATATAGAATCTGGTAACGGACTTGCGATCTGTGGGATCACTACCATGATTAGTATCAGAGTATGTACGCAATTCCAAGAAAAAGGTGGATGAAAGTAAAAGACTCTAAAAAACTATACCTCGAAGATATCGCAAAAAACGAAGAATAATTGCCTAGTGAACAGTAGTAGGAGAAGCAACAAACTGACTAATAACATGAACAACATATGCAATATTTGGACGAGTAATGGTGAGATATACCAAACTTCCAATAATAGTGCTGTATAAAGTATGATCTATTAAAGGTAAACCATAAGAAGAAGAGTACCTTACGTGAACCTCAATATGAGTATCTACAGTTTTGTTATCAGTAAGTCTAGCCAGCTCAAGAATATCTGCAATATAATTCGACTGAGAAAAAAGATAACCTCTAGGTGAGTATGCTACCTCAATACCCAGGAAATATTGAAGATAACCCAAATCTTTCATTTCAAATCGTCTAGCCAACTCTATCTTCAAAACTGAAATACCATCAATGTCATCACCAGTAATAATGATGTCATCAATATATAAAGACAAAATGATACGACCTGCATCAGTGCACTTAATAAAAAGAGCAGAATCATGACTGCTAGAAATAAGGCCAAGAGACGAGATCACAATAGAGAATTTCTCAAACCAAGCACGGGGTGCTTGTTTGAGACCATATAATGCTTTCTTAAGCTTACAAATATATTCAGAGTCATGTGAAATACCAGGAGGGGGTGCCATATAAACTTCTCTTGAAGACCTCCATTCAAGAAGGTATTTTTAATATTAAGCTGAGAAATATGCTACTGACGAATCAAAGCTACGACAATAAGAGTATAAATAGTAGTTATTTTTGCAACCGAGGCAAATGTCTCCTTATAGTTCATACTATACTGTTGAGAGTATCCTTTTTCAACCAGCCTAACTTTGTATCGCTCAATAGACCCATTAAAATTAGTCTTGATCTTATACACCAAATGACAACCAACAACACTATTACCAAGAGGTAAAGGAACTAGATTCCAAGTATCTGTCTTATGCAAAGCAGATAGTTCCTCATCCATAACTTGCTTTGGGATTAAGCCTCGTTCCATAAAACCAGCTCTGATACCATGTTAAAATAATTAAGATCAAACATAAAAAGAAAGCTAGAATTTTGAATGATCTGTATATTATGAGTTCTTAGTCTTAACCTAAATACAAAAAAAGTATATATAGGTTAATGAAAATACTATTTTACCCTTAATAAATAAGATTACATAAATATTATTTAACACATGTGATCATAAATATCTTAGAAGGATATTGCAGCTAACTAATTAGAATATTTGTAACCAATATAAACATTTTAAAAAAGAATAATAGAACCTTGGATGCTAATAAAAAAATTGTATTAAAAAATATATTAATGAGGTATTTTTTTTTAAATGACCAAATAGGACATAAAATTATTCTACATATAACATTAAACATTGAATACATATAAAAGGATTAACTGGTATTATAAAAACTTCAATTATTATCCTATCAAACTTGAAGTAATCCTATCATGAACACTATCCATCCATGAATGCATGCTCCCTTCATATTTTTTTTTTATTCAAAATTGTGATCCAAGATATTTTGCTTAACAGTATTAAAAAATTTGATACAATATTTTCAAGAATCAAGATATTGTGCTATGCCATCTCTAAAGAGATATATTATATATAAAAGTGAAAGCAAATTAAAGAAAGTGGCCAATTGAAGAAGGAAGGATGCAATGAACTAGCAATTAAGGTAATTAATGTACACTACAAATAGGAGGTTTCCTCTTTTTGATTAAGAAGTCATCAAGTAAACAACAAATGTCTGGCTGGACACGTGGCAGCCCTACAACACTTTCCATTTCTATTCCTGCTAACTACAAAAAAAAAGGAAAAAAAAAAGGCAGGCATCCAAAACCTGCAATAGGAGGGAAAGAAACAGAAAACGATGTGCATGCATATCCATAAGGCAGAAGAGGGTGAAAGGCATACGTTATCTAACCTCATTGGCTAGATATCCTGCACACAGCAACACTATATACTTTCTTCTTATGCATACAAGCCATATAAATCTCCTCATGGACAGATTCTAACCTATTGCAACATGAGCTATCAAATACTGAGAGAGGGAGTTGTGGATTTCGACCAGGCAGTAGCAGGAGATCATGCAGAAGCAACTGAAAGTTTTGCCTGTGTTGATGATGATGATCATCAGCAGCAGCTAGAACAAATTTCAAGGAGGAAGAAGAAGAAGAAGAAGGGCAGCAAGATGAATACTAGGAGGTTTAGTGATGAACAGGTTAGGTCACTAGAGTCGATGTTTGAGTCAGAGACAAAGCTGGAGCCAAGAAAGAAGATGCAACTAGCAAGAGATCTCGGGCTGCAGCCTCGTCAGGTTGCTATATGGTTTCAAAACAGAAGAGCTAGGTGGAAGACAAAGCAGATGGAACAAAAGTACAAGACTTTGAAAGCTAGTTATGACAACTTAGCCTCAAGTTATGAGTCCTTGAAGAATGAAAGAGAGTCCTTACTTTTACAGGTACAGACCATTTTTTTTACTTCAGATATTTTTTTTTTCATCTTCTCAATCACCATTTTACCTCTTTCTTTTCCTTCAACAGTTGCAGACGGTAAGTAATCAGCTTGGCAACCCTTGTAAGGGATTGGAGAGATGTGACAGAGGCATTGATGCAGTTCTTCATGATGGAACCACCAACCTTGAGGTTGAAGCGCAGCAAGGACAAGACAACAGTACTATAATGGCCAACGTGTGTGATGATATGAGCATGGGAAATGGACATTCTGGTGATCAAGAACAGGGATTTCTCTATACGGGTTCGCCAGAATACAGTGATGGGACACTAGCATCAGCCTACGAGAAGTGCTACAGCACTGATTCAGGGGCCCCGTTTGATCTATCATGGAACAATTCGTATTGTTTTAGTTTCAGGAGTTGATAGAAATATATTTAAATGATTTCAAGACAATTAAAATTATTGGATATCTGTCTGGTGAATAGTTTCTTAGCCGCAGCACAAGTTGCCATGTTGCACATTAATGTCAATCAAGCACGTATCCATTTGTTTCAACTCTTGCAATGATTTACACCATCCAATTAAAGTAGCGTAGCTTCTTCATACACAACTTTGAAATACAAGTTTAGGGACTTGAGAGGCACTATGGAGCATGATGCTAAATACGTAATCTAGACATGTTACTATTTGTTCAACAAATTGATTGCTAGTAAAACCTGTGGATCGTAGATTATATTGTTTGGTTTAATCATAATTATTCAATCGGGTTGATATGAGAAACTAGTGGTGATTCGGGGCTTCATTCATATCAAATTTCAATTTGATTCCAGAAAAATATATTATGAATAAATTTAATTTACCCGAAAAATTTACTTATAATCTAATTGATCTCTCAAACTCGATTAAGTAATCAACATCAATAAATTAAAAAAAATAACCAAGTAACTTAACTTTTTTTAGTTCAGACCTGGCTGAATATGACAGCTATGATTTTTGACAAATGGTATGGGAATTCAAGGGGCGGCCATATCCATAAATATACATGCATGATCGACTCAATATTTGTGACGGATGAGAATTTGGACATTTTAAAAAATAGTTTTATAAAAGATTAGAACAGTTCAAGCGTAAAAGACAGTTTGGCCGAGTGGTCTAAGGCGCCAGATTTAGGCTCTGGTCCGAAAGGGCGTGGGTTCAAATCCCACAGCTGTCAATGTTCTTTTTGTTTTTCCTTACATATTTCTAGCTCTTGCTATGTTTAATATGATCCCTGTACTATCTTTTCTTCATTTATGTCCACCCTTGCATTCCACTACGACAAGGGATATTCTTGGGTTAAATTACTCGTCAATGGAGATTAATTTTTTTTTGTAAGAGCACTCATATTTTGTCCTATAATTTCCCATTCAATTTAAAAATAATACCATTTTATTACTTACTTACCTAATGTCAAATGTCCAATGAAAAGGCTTAACAACCACCTACCTAGCAAAGCTCTTTCAACCGTTCCACTTCCCTTCTTGCCAGAAGACTCTGCAAGAAAGCAGCCTAAAGAGAATATATATTAAAATGCAAGAATGATCTATGTAGATTGACGTATCTACAGTTGATTTCAATCTTCATTGTTAGGATCACACTATCTGATAAAGAGAATAATCATAGAAACAATCACGCGTATACACTTACACTTTGTAAATCTTCGTGGTTCGGCTATGCTTACGTCTACAAGAGAGCAAAGAGGATAGATTTTCACCATATCGGAACAGTAAAAGTTTGGAGAACTCTCAACCCTTCTCCCAAGCACTTCCAATTTGGCTTCCTGGAGAAAAATGCCTGACATCCTTGAGCCTAAAATTCAAGCCATACTCAACAAATATCTATTGTTTTGTTGCCCTGCTGTTCAACTTATGAATGATTCCATATCCACTTGATCTCTAGACTTTTCATAATTTGAATAGTGATATTGACAGGTCCTATATAACTATTTGTTGTGAAAATGAGATAAATGATGTTAGAATATAGATTCTTTATCCTGTGATGAGATTTGAATCCTGCTTTTCATGGTCAGAGATGGGGAAAGAATCTTTGTTTTGACTGTCACAAACTTTTTATTAATGGCTTTTCGTTCATCTTCCTAGATTGGAGCCTTTATTGAACTTCTTAAGAGAAATTGCACAAAAAAGGAGTAATCTTTTTTAGTAATTGCTTCTTGTCTATGCCTAATGGAAAATTCATGATTCCGGGGGATGGGAGAATTTGTGAGTAGATTTATGAATCGGTAACAGGATTAATTTGGAGAAAACAAGGTATCAACATAATAAGGAAACAATTGATCAGTTACCGCTTCATATGTTTGCTAGTTGAGTTCCTTTCTCTAATGCCATCCATTCCAAAGCAACAATAGCTGCCTTTTGTAAGGCTTCGTGTTAGCAGGTTGCGATAAACTGGTGCATCTGCAAAGGTGCTATTCCAATTCCTGAAGTTGAGACAGTAAAGCAAGCAGAGGAAAACTTGGCTGCCCTTTGTTGGCGCCTGAGTTCTGATGAGTTGCTTCAGTTAAAATACGCAGCAGCAAGCAAGTCTCCTAAGAACATGATCCAAAACATTTTCCAGACAAGGTATGTGTTGTATTTGACCTCAAAATTGTTGTTTTTATTTTTCCTTGTAAGTTCTATATCAAATAATGTGTAAAAAAACTAAAAAGAAAAAGAAAAAGCTCAATCCAAATGGACAGTTGGCTCAAACAGCAGAACAGGTCTATACACCTTCGGCTCTGACTAGCTTCTGGAAAAGATCCATGTTCTAGGGTTCAGGCTTGGGATTTCAGGCCGTAATCAACACAAAACATAATCCAAGCATATCCTTTCAGAAAAGTACATATATTGAACATTAAGATCAGTAGTCTCAATTTTCTTTTCTGGATTGGCTAGGTAAGTTTGCTTTCAGGCTTGCTGTCTTCATATCATTGAGCACTTCAAAAGAAAATTTGCCTCTCAGTTTCCCTAGGATTTGTTCACATGAATTTGACAACTTTAACAATTAAAGCCTCTTATCCAACCCTTTCTCCATCTGTCATTGGAGGCAGCATTATTATCTTTAGGGGAACAAGAAGAGGCATTTCTTGATATGTTTTCTTTCGTAAGTACTATTTCCTGCGAACTGATACTCCTAGGGAATACTAGGATGAGTTCAAGCTCTCAAAATAGAGAATTATGAATTCATGATCCTTGTAAAAACTATACAGGAACAGTTCCTGAAACATGAAACGGATAGCAGTTTATTAAAATCAGGTCCTGGAGAAAACAAATGCCGAGATTCTTCAACCTTGCTTGCTTTAGATGATTGAGCACCTAATAAGAATTTAGCATTCATTTGTTTGTAAGATTTAAAACATAAGCATACATAACACATTCTATTCATGCATAAAGATCATATAATCATGGTTACAGAATTCTGGAGTGCAGATGCATTTCTTCTCCACTTCCCTAATCTTTTTTAAAAAAATCTGCAGAGAGCACAGTTCACTGAGTATGAAAGTTTAGAATTTGTGCACCTTGCCGTTTATTAGTTTTTTGTTCATTGCGAGGTTCGTTGGCCCTCCCCTTCCTAAATCCCTCCTGTAAGCAGGATTTTGCAGCGAGTGACTTTACCAGCTAGCTAGCTGTCACCCACCTTAAACTATTTGTTATGCTGAACCGGTTTGAACTTCTCTTTATTTAAGCACATAGCTTATTGTAAGAAGAACGCAGTCGTTTCCATGGATAACGTTAAAGTTGAAGCAACTCAAAAAGACAAAGTGTATGAGAGGTCATTGTCGCTGTCATTCTATCAAATTCTAGATTCACCAATTGTAACTGAACAATTTAGTGTCTACCCACATAAAATTTGTTCCAAAAGAATTTGTTACTCATTTAGTTCCTTATTGTAACTGAAAACTTAACATAAATATAAACTTGGAATGTACGAAAAGAATATAAAAGATTGTTCCTAAACTAATAAGAGAGCATTGGCAGGCTCATTCCTTTAACAAGCTTGCTGGGATTTCAATTTTTCCACTCTTGTGCTTCTTTCTTTCCACTTCTTAATTGACTTGCTCCTACCATTCAGATTCAGGTTGCACTCGAGAAATTTTGCATGCAACAAGGTTTTCTATCTGAACATTAACAATGTAAAGCATCATTAGACGAATTGAAGTGTACTTCCTGAAACAGATGCATTGAAATACGGTGTAGATTCATGTGAATTATACTACCTTTTCTTGAGTGCTACGGTCGTTGTTGTTAACTGGAACAAACTCTGGATTGACTCTGAACTCCTCTACCATCCATTCAGTTTCAGTTCCATTAGGTGAGCTTCCTTGATAGACATTCAGAGTCTTTACATAACCAACAATTTTTCCCTCCCATGTGATAGGGCCAGCACCTTCGGGATCGATTTCATAGTAGCCACCATCTAGTGCAATAGTGTTATCATCCTTGCTTCTAGTTGAAAAGAAAAACCACTCGTTGGGCACCCCGCCCTTAAAATCATCTAAATATTCATTACACAAGTTAGATTTTAAAGCATATAACTCAATCATGTAATGTAAATTATGTTGACTTCGTTCATGCTGAAGCTGCAACTAATTAATTAATGGTGGAAACATGCATGACAGTGTAATGGGAAACATTAGAAGATCAGCTAGAAGTATAACAGATGAAGCACTAGCAGTTTAGTGTTAAGACTAAAACATCCTAATTAACTAATACTCCAGTCCAGCATAATCTAATCTAATGTCCAGCTATGTGGCATGTAATTAGTTGAGACAGAGCGGACATGTTCATGTTCCTGTAATCGTGTTTTGTTTTGAAAGGAAATAAATTCACTTTAAAATAATTTTTTATCTGGTATCTACCACCCCTTCTTCATCTAAACATGTTTAGCTCTGTTTTGTATTCCTCAGTTTTGACTTTTGTGATTTAAGATGTTAAAGCTTAATTAACTATAACCAAACATGCATACTCAATCACGTGTCAAAAAAAATAAATTAAAAAACAATGCTAAAAAAAAAACTTACCCAAGGGGAGTTTATCAGGGCTTGATGCATATACATCAGTGGTGGGAATAACATCAGCAGGAAGTTGTTGGCCCAGAATTTTTCTCTTCAAATAATAAACAATAAGATCATCATTATCAGGGCTGAATTTGTAGCCAGCAAGGAGAACTGGCACGTTCAAAGCTTGTCCGCCGCTAGCCATTGAGATATTTCGACAAACTATATAGAGAGAAGGAGTGTGATTGCAGTAAGAAAAACTAAGTGTTAGTCAATAAAGTAATGATTTGTTCATGGCAGAGTTGTGTATATATAGAGACTGGAATTGAGTTGGCTCCAATTTGCACGAGTAAATAAATCCTGACGCTACACTTTAGTATTTTTCTTGTTCTGTTTGATTAGTTCACCCACTGTTAAGCGGGATTCCACCAGGAAAAAGAAAAAGGGCTCAAGCTGTTCGGATTTTGAAGGAACTAAATTCCTACTCCAAAATAGGAAAAAGAAAAATAAGAGGATAGTTTGTGATTTTATAATTCTAGACGCGATGAACCCTCACTCCTTTCTTTAGAGCATGCTCAAGTAAAGTTGATACTCATAATATGCAATGTACAGATATAAGAGGCTTTATATGTGGCAGAAACAGTGTTTTGAAGTCAGCAACTCAACCTGGCAGAACTAGGTCTCTGAGCTGAGGAATTTTGAGTTATAATTAGAATCAATTATGTTAGTTTATATCTTAGATTAGATTAGGCTTATCTTTATTACTTATATTCAATTAAATTACTTATTAGGCTAGGACGTAAAACTATATAAATAGCCAAATAAAAAAAAAATTAAATCAAACACCTTCAGAAATTTTCTAAGGACATGTGATGCAATTGGGATTGTAAAAACTGAAGGTATTACGCATTCAAGTGAAGATCTGACATAACTAGATAGGCACAACTAGATCACTAGATGGGGATCTGATCCATACAGATTAATTTTATGAATAACTTAACATATATTTTTATGGACTAATAGCACAACTTAGGCTCATGAAAAAGTTTAATCGCGGTAAATCGAGTTAGCATCTTAAAACAGAAATAGATTATATAAATAACTTAATGTGTTTTTATAGATTAATGGAGCATGTTTAAGTCTAAAAAAAAGTTTGATCGTGCTAAATTATGTTAGTAGCTTAAAATAAAAATAACAAGAGATCCAACTATTGAGTTGAGCTTAAATTTATTTAGGGGATGCTACAAATAATTTGCTTATGGGTCTGTTAAATCTATTGGGATTAGAAATCAGGCCTATAATGTTATTTAGAATAATTTTGTTCATTATTTTTTCTATGTTTTTTATTTATTTATTATTTAATTCAGATTTTTGTTTTAATTCCTTTGTGCTTTCGGATTTCTAATTGCTTCCTGGTACAAGGTAGGTTTTCTGACCTATATATAGATCTTGTAAAAGCTTTAAGGAGACATACTTCAATAGTTCTATTTTCAGACTAATAAATTTTGAACTTATATCTACAACTCTTTTTACTCAATAAATTTGTTGTGTTTTCTATGTTGTTGTTATTCTTATACCTTCCGTCTGCATCATCAACATGTGTACTGAAGTATGGAATTGAGGTGAGAGTCTTCCTCCCTGTTCGGCGCTGGCTGTCCCGTTCCTATTCCCAGACTGCCTCGGGCTCGGCGTTCTTGCAATACATGAGGACATAAGACCTGAGCAGCTTATGTTTTTCATATTTTGAGGATGTTATATTTGATCAATTGTTTTGAGAAATCACAGCATTCTGATTGGAGATTGCTTTACTAGTATCAAATATTTTAAGACAAACAAAAGTTGAGAATTATCTTAACAGGATGAACAGCGTGTATATCCCTTGCTTCAACCAAAATTGAAGGAGTTGCATCGATGGAGATTTCACATCATGTTTCTGGTACTACAGAATTCCATCTCAACTGTATTATTTACTGATTGAAATGTGCCATTTATCTCTAATCTCTTGGAAAGAAATCTGACTCTGTCATTTTAAGTCCTGATCCCTGAGCTTTCAACAGCGCAAGCAGACCTGCTCAAGCTCAGGTCATCCCAAGATCTTTGATTATTTTTATTATAATATTTATTTAATTTAGTTTTTTAGATTTACAAGGATTTGTTTAGTATAGCATCATAATCCTAATTGGATTCTATTATCCATGTAACTTTCAATAAGGAATCCAATCCTTTTTTCTATATATTTCATAGAATTAATATAAATAGAGATGTATAGCTTATTTTCATATTATTAAAGATTATTAAATTTCAGACTTTTCTGAGAAACATCAGATTCAAGCGTCATTTTATTATGCTAGCCACAAGCATACCGGTTCACTGCAATTTTTAAATGTAAAATTTCAAGAACTGAAACTCTTTCATTAATATATAACCTTCGGAGGGGAGGGTAAATCAGCCACACTTCTGACGACCAATCAACTTGGGACAATTTCTTGACGTAAACTCACGTAGTTTGGGAGATACTTCTTCAGCATTATCACCAAGACCATTTCTCCCTTCCTGGCATATCTGCAAAGACTGCAATCATAAGAGTCTCTAGCGTTGAATTAATTAGTCTCAGCAGACACGTCTTTCACCTCATCCAAGGCATTTATTCTCAAGTACTGTCGGAGTATTGGAAGTATCCCATTGATGGTACAGATGTGACTTTCAGACAATCATAAAGCTTTAGCTCTACCATTTTAGTGAAAGAAGGATCTCCTATCCATGGAGGAAATACCGTGCCACCGTCTGTTGTAACAGAAAGCTTTTCGAGACTTTGATGAGGTCGTAATGAATCGAGGACTTGCAGCTCATCCCTTTCACTTCGTGAATCATCAAAATTATGAGACCATTCTAATGTTAATTCACTAACAAACTGAGCGAGATCATGCATTATCTTGAGTTGTCTCCGCTAGACTTCAGATAACCATGGCCCAAATCTTCTTCTTGCTTGCTTTCCTTTGGTTTGGTTGTTGTATCATTGTAAAACAACTCATTCTCGTCAAATTCATATTCTCTTGGGAAAATTGCACAGAAAGAAAAGCATTGCTTCAGATGAGATGAGAAGGAAGACAACGCTAACTCAGTCTCTGAGCCGGAAAGATTAGTGGAGTACTTCATGTTATTGTTTTTTGAAATTATGGGCTCTGGGTTCGACTTCAGTATAAATGGCATTGTCATCAAGAATTAAAGTATTTTAAAAAAGTAATACTAGAGAGGCAACTAGCAAATTAAAGAAATTAGTGGGAATGCCGCCATTAGCCTCAAGAGAAGAGCGTATAGACGCATCCAGTAAAGAGAGCACCGAGGTAGCAGCATACGGAGAAAAATTGAGACACATAACAGAAGGAGAGAGCCGAACAGGGAAAGCATATTGCATTAATTTTTTATTTTTTTTGGATTCGAGGAAACCCCACCCTCTGGAAAGTGTATTTTATAGATCCAGGTAATTGAGTAAAACCCTAGCTGTTTTAAGCAAGGTTGTCAATTCCGTTCCGTTCCGTTCGGAATGGCCGAAACATTCCATACCAATTCAAAAAACGGAACAAATTTCATCTCATTTTAAATCTCGGTCAGTTCCGGATTTTTCGGCTAAATTCCGCCCGAAACGTTCCGGTTTCATTCTGCATGTTCTATTCCGCTTTTTAAAAGCCATTGAATCAAATTGAACCTTGCTCAATTTCATTAATTAAATCACCCGATTATAAAAAGCTTTTTTTTCATTCCTATTTTCAATAGCAATGATATTAATAATAATATTGAAAATTATTATTACTATTTTCATTAACAATGATATTAATTTTTTAAAATTAGATTTATCACTAATATATATGGTTTATATTCATGTTGTTTTTTTTCATGTTTATACTTTGTAGGAATTTGAGTAAAATAAGGAATGCTTTAGATTCTATTAGCCACTAGATAACATTGATCTAACTTTATATTTAAAATATTTTTATTAAAATATTTTACTTTCATAATATTTTGATATTTTGTTTAAGTTGAATCACTTTAAGTTAAAGATCTATTTAATCTTGACTATTTATAAATATTTTAAATTTTAAAATTATATTTGTTTGGCATTGTGTTTGTATTGCATAATTTATAATTAATATCTTGAATTAGAATTATGTTTGTTGAATATATATATATATATATATATATATATGAACAGTGCAACCCCGAAATGGCACGCCGAAACACTCTGAAACTGAAACATTCCATTCCAATTGAAAAAATAAAACACCTACCGAAACGGAATTGACAACCTTGGTTTTAAGCTTTTATAAGAGATGCATGCCCTGATTTAAATTTAAGATCTGTTGTGCAGATCTCAAGCTTTTTGCTATCACGCCGCACCCTTTAGGGACGCATATTGCATTGATAGTAATTATTATTTTAGAAAAGTTTTGGCCATTGAAGTTGGATATCTTAAAACAATATTAATTGATTCATTTAACCAATTACATCAATAAAAAAACTCATAAACATCCGTAACTGCTCTTTACTATGAACTCATGAATCTGCAAATTGAAATCCCTGGAGTTGAACAAATAATAAAACTAGAAAGGGAATTTCTTGCTATGTTTTTTTTTTTTTTTGCTTAATTACTATTTCGTGCTAGCCCAATACTCCTTGGGAATATTACGATGAGTTCATGCTCTCAAAGAGGAGAGTTATGAATTCCTGATCCTTGTAAAAACTATACAGGAACAGTTTCTGAAACATGAAACAGATAGCAGTCAGTTTATTAAAACCAGGCACTGGAGAAATATAATGCCGAAATTCAGCAACCTTACTTGCTTTAGATGATTGGGCACTTAATAAGAATTTAGCACTCATTTGTTTGTAAAAATCCCTGATAATAATAGAGAAACAACCCTAGAATCCGGAACAATAAATGAAATCTGAAAATAATAAGAAAAATCACAAAAATGGCCAAAATCAAGGCCTTAGAACAAGATTTTTGAAATCTAAAGATTTGAGGATAAACATATAAATGTAGTAGCTGTTGTAAGGAAAATAATTTCTGAAAAATCCTGTAAAAATTTGAACGCAATCCAACGGTCGGATCAAAATTTATAACCTTTTCGAGCTATCATTCTGGTTTAGCATGACCAAACTTTCTCTTAGTCCTAGACTTGTCTCACTAGTCTATAAATGCATTTGTTAAGCCATCCATATTTAATTATTCAGAATCACCCGTTATCGCAGCTTGGCTACATCTATCTCCCACCTCTCTAAAAAGCCTTGGTGCACTACAACATTAATTTAAACTCTAGAACTTCCAATTATACAAGTTACAAGAAAATTAATCTTTCAATATGTTAATTTTTTATAAATTGAAGGTTTTATAAAACATATTAATGAAGAGTTTTTTGAAGTTAATTTTTTTTTTATTTATCTACAATTTGTTTTAAATATATTAATATTTCATGTTAAAAAACCTATGTTGAAGAATAATTTCCAATTAAGTTTTAACTCTAAAAGTGAGTGAGCTCGATTTTTAATTTGAACTTAAATATGCACATTAATCATGATTTTTTAAACCAAATTTCAGACAAGAATGCATCATTATGAAGCTCTGAAAATTTTCCTGAAATCTCCAAATGACTATTCAAAAGAAGGAGAAGAACAAACAAGAGCAAAATTTCTGGTTGTAACATGTGTATGAAATGCAACCTGCTCTCCAATTTACAATGCTTGCAAATGCTTCCCTACCAAGTAAATTTAGTAAACAAAAGAAAGGTTGATGACATGAAACACACAGCAGTTTCTTAAAATAAAATGTGGTAAGAAACTACAGCAAACATTCTGCAGCAATGTCGGCATATGAGAACAAGCAGTGAAAAAAGAATTTGTTATTGTAACTGAAAACTTAACATAAATATAAATTAAAGTGACTCATCAGTCCTCATTACAATGCTTGCAAATGCTTCCCTACCAAGTAAATTTAGTAAAAAACAGAAAGGTTGATGACATGAAACATACAACAGTTTCTTAAAATAAAACGTGGGAAGAAACTACTGCAAAAATTCTGCAGCGTTGTCGGCTTGAAAACAAGCGGTGAAAAACGAATTTGTTTTTCATTTGATTCCTTTTTGTAACTGAAAACTTAACATAAATATAAATTTCGAAAGTAAGAAAACAAAATAAAACGGTGTTCCTAAACTAATAAAAGAGCATTGTTCCTAAACTCATTCCTTTAACAAGCTTGCTGGGATTTCAAATTTTCCTTGTGCTTCTTTCTTCTTCTTAATTGACTTGCTCCTACCATTCAGGTTCAGGTTGCACTCGAGAAATTTTGCATGCAACAAGGTTTTCTATCTGAACATTAACAATTTAAAGCATCATTAGACGAATTAAAGTGTACTTCCTGAAACAGATGCATTGAAATACGGTGTAGATTCTTGTGAATTGTACTACCTTTTCTTGAGTGCTGCGGTCGTTGTTGTTAACTGGAACAAACTCGGGATTGACTCTGAACTCCTCTACCATCCATTCAGTTTCAGTTCCATTAGGTGAGCTTCCTTGATAGAAATTCAGAGTCTTTACATAACCAACAACTCTTCCCTCCCATGTGATCGGGCCAGCACCTTCGGGATCGATTTCATAGTAGCCACCATCTAGTGCGATAGTGTTATCATCCTTGCTTCTAGTTGAAAAGAAAAACCACTCGTTGGGCGCCCCGCCCTTAAAATCATCTAAATATTCATGACACAAGTTAGATTTTAAAGCATATAACTCAATCATGTAATGTAAATTATGTTGACTTCGTTCATGCTGAAGTTGCAACTACTTAATTAATGGTGGAAACATGCATGATAGTGTAATGGGAAACATAAGAAGATCAGCTAGAAGTATAGCAGATGAATTACTAGCAGTTTAGTGTTAAGACTAAAACATCGAAGTTAAACTAATACTACAGCATAATCTAATCTAATGTCCAGCTATGTGGCATGTAATTAGTTGTTTGGTGATTTCATATACATTGATCATAAACATGTTTTAAGATAGTGTTTGGTTACTAACTCGGGAAAGAAAGTTGAGATAGAACAGACATGTTCCCCGTTCCTCTTTGAAAAGAAATAAATTCATTTCAAAATCATCTTTTATCTGGTCTCTGTATAATTAGTCCCTTCAACCAACCAAACATGTTCACGTATCACTTTTGACTTTTGTGATTTAAGATGTTCAAGCTTAATATAACCAAACATGCATAGTCAATCACGTGTCAAAAAAATTAAATTAAAAAAAAATGATAAAAAAAGACTTACCTAAGGGGAGTTTATCAGGGCTTGATGCATAAACATCAGTGGTGGGAATAACATCAGCAGGAAGTTGTTGGCCCAGAATTTTTCTCTTCAAATAATAAACAATAAGATCATCATTATTAGGGCTAAATCTGTAGCCGGCAGGGAGAACTGGCCGGTTCAAAGCTTGTCCTGCGCTAGCCATTGAGATGTTTCGACAAACTATATGTAGATAGAAGAAGAGTAATTGTAATAAGAAAAACTAAAATACTAGTCAATAAAGTAATGATTTGTGCATGGCAGGGTAGTGTATATATAGAGACTGGAAATTGAATTTACTCCAGTTTGTATGAGTAAATAAATCTTGATGCTACAATTCAGTATTTTTCCTGTTCCAATTGAATAGAATTTATCCATTGTTAAGCAGGATTCGGTCAGGAAAGGAAAATTTGCTCAAGCGGTTCGGGTCTTGAAGGACCTAAAGGCCTCCTTCAAAACAAGAAACATTATCAAAAACATTTAGACTAGTGTCAAGAAAAATAATTCATCCACCTCGACTATTATATTAAAAGAAAAAAGAAAAAAAACGAGAATTTTCCCGTTCTAGACTACATGAAATAGCCTATAAATCCTCACTCCTTTCTTTAGAGCATGCTCATGTAAAGTTGATACTAAAAAACATGCAGTGTATCTTTAGTTTTAGAAAATTAACCCTTCCCATTTTAGTTTTAGAAAATCTGTTCATGTATCAGTTCAAACAAGCCTGAGGAAAACAGAGAGTTTTGGATGGAGAACCTTGGCGTTTTGACAAGTTCTTATTAGCGCGGAGGAAGACCCATGGAATTGAGTAGCCATCAGCCTAGGAACTTAGCTTTACTCCTTCTTGGATGAGAGCTTACGATCTTCTTTCCAGCATGAAATGTACAAAGGTTGATCTTGCTCAACAGAGTGGTAATAGAGAGGGAACTTTTCCGGAGTTAGATGGTGGTGGTGATTTATTGATGGCCAAATTCATTTGTATTCTAGAATTCTCATACTCAAAGGTTAATAAAGTATTTTCTCCTGAATGAATTACAAAAACAAGTATGCCGGACGTCCACTTGACAGTGGAGGAATATTTTATGTACTGTGACTGAGTTGTTCAGCAGGACTGTATATTCTTCTTCTGCTATGTCCTCAAGTACGATTTCCAAGCATGTCCAAAGTAATCGTCAAATGTTGGGGTGGACTTACTGTAAAACCATTTTGCTTCTTGAAGGAATGCATTGCATGAATCATCCTCCTGTGTGAAATACGAGATTATACTGCTGTTGTAAGGTATGGCAGAACCTTTTCCTCCTTTTCCTTGAGAATATCCTAGCTCTGAACTAGGAAGCACAGCTTCATGTAATTTAGAGGAAGTCCACCCGATAATAGATGAACAAAGAAAGAGAGCATTACACGGAACACGTCCATGTTGAATCGCGACTGCTATATGAGCACCACACCATCAAGAAGAGGCCCTCGAGGACAGATACAAAGCCTAGATTTATAGAATTTCTTCTGGGGAAGCGGATGTCCTTCACTAGTACATGTGCTTATCAAGTTGTTCCTCATGTGAATAGTGTCATTATTCCAGGCGTGGACCAGCTCATGTCCTACATCAGAATTGCCAGGACCTGCCCATGAAGCAAGCATAGCTCTGCGGAAAAACATGCACATGCGAATTTTAATATGACATGGAATTTCTTGGTTCTATTCCTGCTCCAGTATAGTCCGGCAACTTATGGCAGATAACTGTTATGGCAAAACAACGGAAGTGTCAGAACTCGCATTAATACGACAGTTCATTTGGCAGAAAAAACAGATGTGGAGTAGAGAATCTGAAGGTGCCTGTTGTGTAGTCATTTCCAGCGGCGGGGAGGTCAAATGGAAGACCACTTAGGGGGAGGGAAATATCCTTGTGAGGAACATATTCAGCATTATAAGTTGCAGAACAATCCACTCGAATTGAATTCTTCATAAGATGCAAAATTCGCTCAGAAGAAGCCGCATGAAGGTCATGGCAGGAAGTAAATTTCTGTTCCGACAAGGATACATGGAAATCAAACTCTTTACGGAATCCTGGATACAAATACCCATATGAACATAAGATCCTCCCTGCATATAGTAGCTTCAGCATCAGAGGCCTAGCACAAAAATATCAGAAGCATGCCAACATACAATTTTGTGTCTTAAAGAGTCCGAATTTACAGATTTCATTGTAGTAGAAATATAGCATCAGAGTGTCACTTCATCAAAACTATGTATTTGTGTTCATTGTTTTCCATACAAGTAAACCATCTGCAAACAATAACAGCAGCATCTTAGTCTTATCACAACGAATTATTAAGGTTTCGATTCCATTTTGATGATAAAGAAGACAGAAAAAAAGAAGAAAAGGTAGATAGTCATCAGGCAGATGACGAACAAACCAAAGAAGATCCAAGCACAAAAGAGATGAACTAATCTATAGATGGCAAAGACATGTTCATCAAGAATGGATCCATTCTGATGCTCACAACCTCCTAAAGTCAAAGCCACCACAGAAGCAACAACGGGAAAAAAAAAAAAATGGCATCCTTCTTACAAGACAAACCAAGAAACAGAAACAGAGTCCCTTTTCTCTGTATCGTTTTTAAACTCGGCTTCATCAAAGTTCGGGATTTGTAATTTTGACCAGGTCGCTTGGGTCAATTCCCTTTCTTTAAAAATATTAAAACGATATCGTTTTAATAATAAAAAAAAAAGTAAAAATCAACGGATTGCAACTAGGTTTTTGATCGGGTCACCTTGAGTTTTGACTTTTCATGTTGTTTCTTAAACCCGGCCTAATTTCAGCTCCTAGCCGGTGGGCCCCCAGTTGACCTGTCGAGCCGGGCCGGGTTTCAAAACTATATTTTTCTATAAATTTAAACAAATAATTGAAAAACAAAAGTGATGATATCTAGAAAATCCAAGTAGCTTGGGAATTGGGAATTGGGAATAAGGCTTATACGGGTGGATAGTAGGTTAATCACTTAGTTAATTAATACCGATGGAAAGTGAGTATAAATACCGATAAAAAATTCTGTTGGGAAAACTATTAAATTTGATAATAATTCTAACAATTTAGTATGTTTTCTCTAATTAGCCAAGGTGGCTGGTAGATTAATGAGAAAAGCCAAGGTGTCTAGTATTTGAAAAACCAAGGTGACTGATAACTTGTAACTCGTGTCTGGTAAGCTATGTATCTACAAAAGATCCTCTATAATAGATATGAGATTCTCAGATGTTTAAATAAGTATTTTTATAGTGAGAGAGAATACAATAATATTTTAGAAAAATAAACTCTGACAATATACATGCAACAACAAAATATAGAAGAATTCAAAACCCTTTACCTGGGCAGTTCAAGGAAAATTTATAACCTCTGAACTTTATATTTTTAAGGAGAATCATTTCATTATAAATTAATGTGGTATTTTGAATGTTATGAGTGAAACATGGGCTAGATGCATTGCCTAGACCCGTGGTTATTGGGCTCAAGCATAGCACCTGAGCCTGGGGGCACAATGCTATCGCTCAAGGCTTTTAGGCACGACCTTGGAGCATTTGGACACAAGTGCTGTCCAAGCCCATTATAAGTTGATTGAATCCCAGGTGTTTTGGTATTGTAATTTTGAGCTTTTAAGGATTTTTCAGACATTTTGGGCATGTCGAATTTAGCTCGGGCTTAACAAAAATTTTATTCTGGAAACTAATAAATCTTAAACCATAAGAAAGCATAACCACGAAATCTACTAGACAAGGGGCAAGATTTTGTGGCAAACAATCTTTCCATAAAGGAAAACAAAAATGAACCAGGATCAATGATAATGCACGATATATAAATTGGAAATCTACCAGAAACTGATAAATCATGAAAATTTTTGTCTTGATAAATCAAGCTGGTAAATCATGTAAAAGGCATGCTTTGCATTAATAAATCATATAAAACCCCTCTAGCATGCCCTTTATTATTCCCATTTATTACTCCCGTGGGAATAAAAGTTACGTGTATAAACATATTTAAGATAATGAAGAAAATTAAAATAGTAATCATATTTTCAAATCTGAAAATGTGAATTTGCATCAAGATCTTCTACATGTAGGCATGTTGCGCAAAGAGGGACAGTCAATCATCATTTGAGAATTCCTTCAATAACAAGGAATAGAATCCATTAGAAAGAAAGGTATCCATGGACAAGGAAATTACAGAATTAAAACGCCTTAAATGTAATAGAGACAGCCTTGAATTACAGCAACTCAAACCGGTCAGCACTTGGTTTCAAATCGGAATCCATTAGAGAGAATAGTATCCATGGACAAGGAAATTACAGAATTAAAACGCCTTATATGTGGTAGAGACAGCCTTGAATTGCAGCAACTCAAACCGGTCAGAACTTGGGGTATAAGAACGAAAATATTAAACACTATTCAAAAATTTCTACTTTTTAACTTGCTTTGCAACACAGCAGGTTCTGTACACATTGATGCCTTAGTGGATAAGTTTTTTCACAATGTGGATAAGCATTTCACAAATTCGCAACAATTTGGAGTCCACTTCTTAGTTCATAGTCCAGAAGTTCTTGGTCTAGTTTCTTCTTGAGGCAAACTTCAGATCATCTAGAGAGGTCAATATTCTAAATACAGGGAAGGTGAAAAAAGCAAAAGGAACTTCATCCCGAGGATTAACATCCAAAAAAATCATTTGATCATCTTCCGTAATCTAAATCAAGTTTTAAATTCTTATCAGTCAAAGAATCATCTCAACTCATGAGTTTAAATCTGCAGATGGGTTAGAACCTTGTTAATGAAGCTTGAAATTGGCAAAATCTGCGGATGGGTTAGAACCTTGTTAACAACGCTTGGAATTGGCACATAAGTATACAGAAGTAACCACTGAAAACGAAAATTGATCAATTTGTTTCCAACTCAAGAATTTGCGGAAAGTGGGAATTTTTTCCTTTTCTTTTTCTTTTCTGCACATGCCAACATTTGCATGCTCAAATCTATTTTCTAAATCTACAAGTAAGCAAAATTTATAGTCATAACATGTGTATGATGTCCAAACCGTTGGCCAATAATCAATGCTTGCAAAGCAGGCTAATGCTTAGTCTATCCACCACCATGTAAATTTAGTAAACAAAAAAAGGTTGATGACATGAAACAAACAACAAATGTGAGAAGAAACTAGAGGCACTGAAAAAGAATTTGTTATTTATTTGGTTCCTTATTATAAACATATATATGAGGTTGTTCCTCGGAAGAGAGCATTTGGCATGCTCATTCCTATAAAAAGCCTGCTGGGATTTCAAATTTTCCTCTCTTGTGCTTCTTTCTTTCTTCTTCTTAATTGACTTGCTCCTACCATTCAGGTTCAGGTTGCACTCGAGAAATTTTGCATGCAACAAGGTTTTCTATCTGAACATTAACAATTTAAAGCATCATTAGACAAATTGAAGTGTACTTCCTGAAACAGATGCATTGAAATACGGTGTAGATATATTCATGTGAATTATATTACCTTTTCTTGAGTGCTACGATCGTTGTTGTTAATTGGAACAAACTCAGGATTGATTCTGAACTCCTCTACCATCCATTCAGTTTCAGTTCCATTAGGTGAGCTTCCTTGATAGAAATTCAGAGTCTTTACATAACCAACAATTTTTCCCTCCCATGTGATCGGGCCAGCACCTACGGGTTCGATTTCATAGTAGCCACCATCCAGTGCAATAGTGCCATCATCCTTGCTTCTATTTGAAAAGAAAAACCACTCGTTTGCCTCCCCGCCTTTAAAATCATCTAAAGATTGTCTCGGAACAAATACAGATAGTTGGAATACAGAGAATATGTCCCCAATTTGCACTCTCTTTGTTTTGAAACGAAGGTAATTCGTTTCAAAATTATCTCAAATTTATTATATAAATTTAACACGTCGATCCCTTCCACCAAACATGTTTTTATGTATGTCCTTTTTGTTCTAAGAAACTAACCAAACACAACCCAAGTGTTTTGTTACCAAAAGAAAAGATTTTCAAGCTTGATTAACATCCATAATCAAACATGCCTTGTCCATTATGAAGCACATAGAAATTTAGAAGAAAAAAAACAAAACTTTTTTTTGGTAATAAAAAAATATAATATATATATCTATACAATAACGAGAAAACCTTACCTAAGGGGAGTTTATCAGGGCTTGATGCATAAACATCAGTGGTGGGAATAACATCAGCAGGAAGTTGTTGGCCCAGAATTTTTCTCTTCAAATAATAAACAATAAGATCATCATTATTAGGGCTAAATCTGTAGCCAGCAGGGAGAGTTGGCCGGTTCAAAGCTTGTCCTGCGCTAGCCATTGAGATGTTTCGAGAAACTATGTAGAGAGAAGAAGAGTAATTGTAATAAGAAAAACTAAAATACCAGTCGATAAAGTAATGACTTGTGCATGGCAGGGTAGTGTATATATGGGGACGGAAAATTGAATTGTCTCCGATTTGAAATCCTGATGCTACAATTCAGTATTTTTTCTGTTCTGTTTTAATATAATTCATCCACCGTTAAGCAGAATTCTGTGAGGAAAAGGAGAAAAAAAAAGGGTTCAGATTTGGAAGGAAAAATGCTACTCCAAAACGGGAAAAAAGTGGAGGCTAATTTGTGATTTTCCTATTCAAGACTGAATCCTCACTCCCTTCTTTAAAGCATATTTATAAAACCTAGGCCTAGTGTTTTTACATGTGACTGACATGGGCTGGGCTAGGTTTTAGGAGAAAAATTAACCTAGTATCAGTGACTCGAAAATCATCTAATTAAAGCTTTTTTTACTTTTAAAAAAATCAAAATAATATTTTAATATTCTTAAAAAATATATTTATTTTTATTAATCCAGATCAATTCGTGCAACTTGTAATTCAAGTTTAACTTCAAATCGAGATTGATAACTTTACTTTAGAGTATGCTAAGGCAAAGTCGAGATTCAAAACATGCAATGTACATTTGGTTGTAGAAACCCTACTATCTTGCTTTCATTTTACTTGCATGTTGTAGAAAACCCCCCATCCAAATCAAATTGAATCCAATCCCTTCTGATTTAGATGATATTAGATAGGTAGCTTGCATTATTTCATTGGCTAGATAAATTTTTTTTAATGTAAAAAAAAAAAACTAAAGTGACTCAAGCATCTTTAAAAAAAAAAAATTGAGACACCATTGACTTGACTAGTTTTAATAAGCTTGGATAAATTAATTAATCTGAATAAAAAAAATACAACAATAATAAATAAACTTTAAGAAGAAATTAACAATGAAAAAAAGGTCAAAAAAACATGACTTGAACACATCTAATTAGCATATCAAATATGCAACCTCATTATGATATCAAGGTAAGCTGAATAAAACTATAAAGCTCATTTACTAAACAACTCAATGCTAAAGAAAAAAATTAAAAAAAAAAAAATCAAGTAAACTCAAGTTAAGGATGACCCAATAGAATAGAAAGTGAAAAAAAAAAAGCATGAAGTCCAATTCCTAAAAATTCAAATGTTAAAGGATGAAATTGAAAAAAAAAATCAATTTTAAAGAAGGATAAAAAAAACAAAACAAATAGCAATAAAAATAATAAAAATTAAATTTGACATAAAAATAAATAAAAATCAAATATTGAAGGATGAAATTGAAATCTAAATTCAATTAGAAAAAATGCTAAAACAAACATTAATCAAAAGAATGAGAACCAAATTTAATTTAAAAGTTAAAAGAAATTAAATGATGAGGAATGAAATTGAAGAAAAATATTTTAAAAAATAATCAAAAGAATAAAAATCAAAATAGATACAAAAAATAAATTACCGAGCACCTCTATATTTTAGCAATGAAAAAAAAAAAGAAGAAAGAGAATAAAAAATAAAAAAATTACTAGAGCCTAACTATTACGCTTCCATACACATGCACTTCACCATCATGAAAACCATGTCGGGACACTTCCAATGATGCCGTGGAAGGTGATGTTTAACCACCGAATGACACCGTATGCTCTACTTAAAAGGTGCAGCTATCATCCAAATGTCACCTTTTTATTTTTATTAATATTTATTTTAATTAAATTACCAAATCACCCTTAAATGAGCCAAGCTAAATTAAAAGGATGAAAACACCTTGAAGCCCGACTTTATATCTTTATTATGTAACCATAATTAAGTCTTTTAACTGTTCCAGAAAAAAGAAAAGCCTCTAAACCTTAGTTTAATCTTTTTTTAATTTTAAAGGTATTTAAGTCATTTTAGTCATTACACAAAAGATGATCCAAGTGGCTTAATGTATCCGCAATTTCTCATGATGAACAGTTTGAGCTGTGATGAACCAGAGTACAATTCCAGAACGTTTACATATATTGAACATTAAGGTTAGAAGTTGCAGTTTTCTGCACTGGTTTGGCTAGTTAAAATGACTTGCACCTTGCTGGCTTTGGACCATTGAGAATTAAAAGCAAATCAGCCTGTCTGAAGTTTCCTCTAGGCTTTGTTTACATGAATTTGACAACCTTCATGCCTCTTCTCCTAACCTTTCTTAATCTGACATGGGAGGCAACATTATTGTCAGTCTATCACCAAGAGGAATAAGAAGGGGAATTTCTTGTTACTTTTCGTGATATCAGAAAAGATAAGTTTTTTGGCATAGTATCAAAGCCTCAATAACTAAGCGATTACGAGTTCAAATCTCATTATTTCTATTTATTTGATAAAAATTAAACACAAGATAATGTAGGTTTGTACAAGTTTCATATCTAAAGAACTTTTTTTTAAAAGAATATGTTAAAGAATAATATAAATCATATCCTAGACTTCACCTAACAACTTCAGCTATTGAATTGAGATAATTTTTTTAAAGTTTCTTAATATCCGGAAGAAACTAAATGCTAAAACTCTTCAGCCTTGCTGCTTTAGACCATTAAGCTTGTACGAATAAAACATGATAGGAACACAAACACACCTTGATGCATGAAGATCATTTCTATGTTTACAGAATTGAGTTAAGCTGCATTGCTTCTCTAACTCCCTAAATGATCATAAAATCCGTTGGTTGATAGAAGCTTAAAGGAATATTATATGTATAAAATCTTCAGAGCACAATTCACTGTGTAGGAAAGTTCAGAATCTGTCTACTGGGCCATTTGTCACTTACTATGGTTCATTAAGAGGCTCGTTGAGCCTTGGAGCTACCCAACAGAAGGTAGCCCAAGTGAGTTAACCAGCAAACTTGCTGGCACCTACACTAGTTTGTTTGTATTCTGAGCAGCTTTTAAACTTCAGTTTATTCAAGACCGTCCATGCCAGGAGAAGCTGATGAGGACCCAGGTAGACCAGAAAACAGCAGAAAAGGGAACAGCACCCAAGAATCGGCAGCAGCAGAAATCCCGGCAGCTAGGTCGGTGCAAGGAGTCCTTGCGGGAGGAGGAATTTCGGCAGCTATAAGTCGGCAACCAGAGACAATTTTCTTGTGTAAACTGGAAAGGAAGGAAAAAGGAGAAGAAAAGTATAGAATTAAGAGCTTTATATGTGGCGGAAACAGCCTTGAAGTCATCAACCCAACCTTGCAGAACTAGGTCTCTGAGTTGAGGAGTTATGAGTTCTAATTAGAATTATGTTAGTTTATATCTTAGATTAGATTAGGCTTTATCTTTGTTAGTTATTTTCAAGTAAATTCCTTGTTAGACGAGGAAGTAAAACTATATAATGTAGGAGATTTTTTTTATGTTAACCTATATAATTGTTTTATCCAGCTGTTGAACTGGGCTGAATTTTACTATGAGAAATTTCAGTTACATGTATGGTACAGATCAAGAATGCAAGTACTTCGAAATTCCTTAACCTATTCGATAGCCTATCATGTCCACCATGTCTATTTAATGGCTGGCCTGGATTTTTAGAACTGTGGACTCTGAAATATTACCAGAGAGCAAGTTATGTACTTGGATTTAGGACTTTGAAATCCCTGTATCTATCCACAAGATGCTGAGGCACATCAAAATTAGTCAATCTGCCAACTGGCTGAATCCTGAACTCGGCAACTCTTTCTGCACCGTTTTTCCCGAAGTGGACAATTACAGACATACAGGAGTCCAAGTGTGCGAGAGAAGCCCTCCTTTGGAAAGAATTGGATTTTGGGACAGTAAGAAATTCACAAAGATTTAAGAGAGGAGAGGTGCTGGACCCCCTGGAAATGGATGTCAGATACCTGTGGTTACGACTTCCTATCTGTGTTCATCAAGACCACTTCTTGACAGCCATAAATGTCCAATGCTTCATAAAAGTATTGATTGCTATTGTGTCCACACATCATTCCATTCGGCAACGACTCTAGAGAATCTCATCCTATAATTTGAAGGTGTTGGAGGGTGCATGGCAATCCTGCTCTTTCTGGAAAGGACACTACTTCTGGGATTTTATGGATTACCAATTCTCTGAGAGATGTTAGACTGTTTTTGGGAGATTCTTCTCCAGCACTATCGCCAAGTCCATTCCTCCCACCCAGGCATATCTGCAATCATAAGAATCTCTAGAGTTGAATTAGTCTCTGCAGACGCTTCTTTCACCTCATCCAAGCCATTTACGCTCCAAGCGTCGAAGTATTGAAAGTTTCCCCAGTGATGGTAATGATGTGACTTTAAGACAGTCAAGAATCTTTAGCCTACCATTTTAGTGAAAGCAGGATCTCCTATCCATGGAGGAAACACCGTACCAAGTACCAACATATGATGTAACAGAATGCTTTTCGAGACTGCGATGAGGCGGTAATGAATCGAGGACTTACAGCTCATCCCTTTCATTTAACGAATCGTCAAAATGAGATTTGAAACATTATGCAACCCTTCAGCAAGTAGCTTCCCTTGGAGACGTGAAAGTTCCATCAATTCTCCTGTTTCAAGTCCACTGCTTTCTCTCCATCTAGGCATTAATGTTTTTCTCTTATTCTCTTTAAGTTCTTTCATTATGTTTAGCACACGCAAACTTGCACTAAAATCCCAATAAATATGAACTCAGATTTACGACTCTAAGCCATACAACACCACGTTTCTTGAAGTGTAGCAAGCTGATCCAGCTCCTTCTGGCAATACCAAGAACGTCCGCAAACTCTTGATTTTATTGAAGACATTAAACCTTTGGCAGATGTCAAACGAGCGAGAAGTGAATATTGAATGGCGAACAGAGGTGCATTCTTCTGCATCGTTTATTGTGATATCATCCATATGAAAGCATATTCCTCCACTAGAAAACTGAGAGAGAAAATAATTGGATAATTATTTCAATTTAATTAGGAAAAGAATCCAAAAATAACAAGAAAATAAAGAAAATTTCAAACTAAAAACTCCCCACATCTAATTTGAAAATGTTCATTAATCTAATATATAAAGGTATTGACTACAAGTTCCACCTCATTTTCACATCACCAAAGGAAGCTACTTGTTGAAGGGTTGCGTAATGTTTCAGATACTCAATGATTTTTAATTCATATCAACCTAAAAACATCTTGTAGAATACTCATAAATCAATTGATTAACTTAAAAGATACAAAAAATAATTCAAAAACTTAAAATCAAACCATGTTAAATTTATTTTTCTCGGTTAAATTTATTTTCCTGGACTTAGATCTATTTTTACAGAAAATATTAAAATTCTAAACAAGCTTCTCTCATCTTATAGACCGGTGAACACAAAAATAAATTGCAGAGCTTGCAAATCTAAAGAAATGCGATGGCTCCGTGATTTAACCTTAGAATGGTGGTCTGATAAATGAAGGGGATGAGCTGCAAGTTCTCGATTCATCACGGCCTCGTATATTCTTGAAAAGCTTCCTGATACATCATATGGTGGTCCGGTATTACCTCCAAGGATAGGTAGAGCTAACTTGTTATGATTGTCTTAAAATCACATCATTAGGGAAACTTCCGTAGAATGGCTTAGCTCTTATGGTCTGATGCTACTCTACTATTTTTCTAGTTATTTAGAAGCAAAGTAACACTCTAAATTTTTTGAGACAGAGAAAAGGAAACAGAGGGGTCTGATAGAGCGCACAAGAGTTGCTGCATGGAGAGAACAGGAAAGAGCCGAAGAAAGAAGGTTTATTGCATTGAATAACAAGACTAATTATTTTAGAAAAGTTTTGGCCATTCAACTTGGATATCTTCAAACAATATTAATTGATTCATTTTACCAACTAAATTAAACAATTAAACATTCATAAACATCTGTAACTGTTCTTCATTAAAATCAATGCCAACAAATTGAAATCCCTGGAGTTAACATGGGAAAGCTCTGTTATAAGATTTCAACATGGTATCAAAGGCACTTCCATTAACAGAGACTGGAATCCTGGGGTTGAAATACTCTGTTATAAGCAGCAAAACGCTGATGTGAGTTGTGGGAAGCTTGGTGCAACAATAACATTGAGTTGTTTTGAAGCTGCATCTCATACTTGACCTTATATTCAACACACTGGACATCAACTTAGGATCCAGCCATGGAAGTCACTTGTCCATATCATTATCAAGGTCTCACTTATAACCATTATAAAGGACAAGAAAATATTGCGATGAGTTTGAAGCAAGCATTCAGAATAAAGATGGCTTTTTTAAAATATTCTATAGCAAAATAACCACATAATCATAAAACATTGCAATTTCAAACAGCGGCCATGGAAGTCTTAAAACCCTAACCAGCAAAATGTTCGACATAACCAGCTACTAAACATCCCGTAACCTAATAGGAAGTACTGGAACTCCACCACCTGATAAACAGTCTACTTAATCTTCTTCTTTGGCCTCAGCTGCAGCACAAGAAATGAGATGTTTAAATTAATTTACAAAATAAGATGAGTTTAGCTGTATAATGGTAAAATATAAGCATAATGACAATTGACAAATGTGGTGAGATAAGATGTTCAACCTGATTGCTGTGGCCGCACTTCTTCTTCCTGCAGTTCACAGCACGAGGATGCAGGCGTGCATAGCATCTGAAACCAAATCATTCACCATTTTGAATTGCCATGCATTGCATAGTTAATCACAAACAAATAGATTTCATCAAGTTCTAAATGAAAATATTGAACACCTGCTTCGCATATAAACTTGCTATACAAATCCATGTCCATTTATATGAATCAACAAAAAGACAATGCAGAACCGTGTCAAATGCTTCACAGACAATGTCTTCATCTTCTTAAACAAAACAGCACATTCATTTGAACTTCAAAATAAAAAAATTGAGAACATAATTTAAAGGAACAGGCAACTTCAAATTCAGTCAAGCAACATCTGATTACAGTAATCCTAAACACAAAAAAGCCATAGAAGAAATTAAGATGGACTTACTTGCGGCAGATCATCTTTTCCTGGTTGTATTTCCTGGCCAAAGCCATCAAAGATGGCTCGATAATTCCACCACGAAGCCTCAGAACCAGATGAAGTGTTGACTCTGCAAAAATACACAGGGAATTCAAATAAGATAACCATTACACGATTCAAGACTACATATCCACACTCTGCTTGATTGGTCACCAAACAAAAGGAAATAATCAGAGAAAAACAGATTAAAAGCTTTCTAAAACAATATTTCACATCCAAACTTAAAAAGGAGCGGTAATTTTTGTTTCTTTGCAAGTATAAATTCAAAATAGAACAGAAATAAGCATATATTTCAATGTTATTTATCAAAGATATGATTTTTTTTATTTTAATCATTTACCCTCTAAATAAAACTATAATAATCCTAATTACTCAACAAAACACCACTCTTTAGAGCACAAAAATTAAAACAAAATCCAATCGACCACTACATCTTTTACCATTAAATTTATCCATAATATCATCAAGACAATCAAAACTCGACAACAAAATCATCCTTTGAATCACAAAAATTGCATTCTACCATAATTGAGCTAAAGCAAAAACTCAATTCGACTCAAACTTTTAAACCAGACCAAACAAAAAAAAAAGAGAATCTTTATAAGAAACTAACCCTTCTGGATATTGTAATCAGCAAGGGTACGTCCATCTTCCAGCTGCTTGCCCGCAAAGATCAGCCTCTGCTGGTCAGGAGGAATCCCTGATAAACACCCACAAAAAAAATTACAACCAACAGATCTTCATCTCCAAATATCAAACACAAAGCCCACTTCAAAAGAAACAAAACTGAGAGAGGTAATGTCTTGACAAATAAATGAACTAATACCTTCCTTGTCCTGGATTTTGGCTTTAACATTGTCAATAGTATCACTAGATTCGACCTCAAGGGTGATGGTTTTGCCAGTTAGGGTTTTCACAAAGATCTGCATTGTGCCAAGAGTGAGGCCTCCATTTGAGTTTGCTTTTTTATATAGTGAGACAGCTAGGGTTTCTCTTGCGTTTTTAGGCGGTGTTTGTTTTTGAGGATTGTGGGATTACTAAACCAGAATAGGATTATAGTTATTTTCTTCTTCTTTTTTTAAAATGTCATTAAAGTTTAATTAATTCTTGTATTTCTCAAAGTCAATTTTGTTGTGTAATATTTTTAAAAAAATATTTAATATTTATTTCTTGCAAGATTAGCATTACTCTTTGCTAATAATTCTGGTTATATAAAATAAAATGTTTACCAATTAGTTTTTCGAAAAATCATATTAGATTTGTGCAATATAGGAATACAATTCGCTTTGAACATGAAAGATTTTTTAAGAATTGATTTAGGAAAGAATTTTAAAAAATTTATTATTATTTAAAGTTTGTTTAGTATTATAGTAGTGATTATTTTTTAAAGTATTTTTTATTTAAAAATATATCAAAATAATATATTATTTTATTTTTTAAAGTTTTTTTTTATATCAGCAGTATTAAAACGATTTGAAAATATCAAAAAAATAATATAAAGCAAATTAAAAAAACATTTTTAAAATATAAAAACAAAAAATCATTACTCAAAATAATAATAAATCTTAATAGGCGTGGCTCTTACAAGATCTAATACAATGAAACTTGTCACCACATGTACAAAAAAAAAAACAAATTCTTTCTTATCAATGGCAATAATTGTAAAACCTAAAAACAATACATGATAAAATAATAACAATAGACTAAAAAATAATTGAAGTATGAATCTCCAATCATCAATCTAAAAGAAAATTTGTTATTTTCTTTAAATTTAATGACTTCTTTTAACAATATGTTGACAATTTTAATCAAACTTAATGGATTATTAAGGACGGAAAGTCAAAATCATAAAATACAAAGATCAAAATCATCATTTGATAATCTAAAATCAGTATTTCTAAACTTAATCAAGTAAATAAATCTAATTACTTGTTAATCTAGAGTCTAGTTCAAAAAAAAATTTAGTTATAAAAAATAATTACTTGATCAAACTTGAGTGATTCAATGAATTAACTCATGATTTAAATAATACATACCAATAGTTTTTTTATATATATAAAAAAAAAACACCTTTGTAAATCAATGATATGAATCCTTAATCCCCTTCATCAGACACATATTATATCGTCCCAAGTTCCCTTCAGCTCTTCAATCATCACTGACCTTCAACCTTCGACATTTTATGACCACGGCTAATGATCTACCTAATTTATTTTGCCCTTTGGAAGTGCTTGAATTGTGTTTATATTAATCAATTAATTGGAATATGTAAGATGGAAAAGTGCCCTTCGCCGTTACTTCTTGTAATTGACTATAATCCTTAAAATACGTTTTCTTTTTCTTTCCAAAACGTTCGTTTTATTTTTTTAAAAAAATAGAAATATTATCCTTTTTTTTATTATGCAAATCCTCATAATCTGCTGTTCGGATTTTGTGCGGAGAGAATTTCTCGTTGGAGTTTAATAACTATGACATTATTATTATCAAATTTGCTCTTCAATTGAAAAATTAATGTTATTTATAAATCTGTACTTTATTTACTATTCATTATTTTAAAATTAAATATTAATTAAAGATTATCAAGTTTTACAGATTTTAAAGTTATTAAAGATTTACATAATCATTAATTTTAAAACTTATAAAATTAATTAAGCTATACACAAACTAGCTTAAACACCCATACTAATAAAAATTAATTAATTTTAATTACTTTATGTTATTGATCAATTCTATGTAAAGAAAAAAAATCTTCCATTACAGTATATGGATCCGCTCTAATGAGTAACTTGACAATTTCATTTCAATAAAAAGTTAAAAACATGAATTTCGTACATGACCAAGATTTGGCATTTAGTTATTGTTGTTTTTTTGGTTCAAGTTTTAAAAATTTGTTTTTCACTTGAAAAAAATATAAAATTAATGTTTTTAAATTATTTTTTATGATTTTAATGAGTTGATATAAAACATATTATTTTAATATATTTTTAATTAAAAAATATTTTTACAAAAATATCGTGCATAAATTTTCTTAATCATGTAAACACAACACTCATTTATGAGTCTCTCTATTAATATAAATTGTGTATATTTTGAAATCTTTTTTCTTTCTTTTTTTAAATGCTTATAATCAACTGCAATTTACTGACCCAAATCATTAAGGACTAAATACAAGACGGTGTTTAAAGAATATTTTTTATTTAAAATATATATTTTTTATTTTTAATATTAATATTTCAAAATTAAAAAAATAAATCAAACTTAATATTTTTTATACCAAACGCATTACTCAAAGGAACCGAGTTGAGTTTCTGAGTCTTACCAAACATTCCTAATCTTTTTTCTTTCTTTCTTTCTTTCTTTCTTTCTTTTTTTGGCGAGGTTTTGGTCTTTTGGAGATCTTGGAAGGGTTATATGAATCAGTTACAAGGCTCCTGTCTGTGTGTACTTGTAAGAGAAAAAACCAATCACAGCTTCCAAAACTGTCTTAGTGGGACCCACTCCATGCTCTAGTACACGTGTGACTCTATCAGCATAGTTTGTAACGCCACCTCATCAAAGAAACCCAAAACCCCAAGATCTCTCCTTCACCTACCATTAATCCCTGATCAACAGAAGAATCACCGGTGCTTGAAAGGATCAAACGGCTACAAATAAATCTCTCCCTCTATCCATGGCTACTGCTGCTTCATCTCTCACTTTCTCCACTTCCCTGCCTAAACTGTGCAGACCCTTTTCCATTTCTATAACCCAACTACCTCAGGTATCGTTGAATTTCAAGAAACTCAATTGCTCGATCAGTTCTGCTTTAAAGATATCAAGAAGAACAGCAACAACAACAGCAGCAAAGGCATCGTCCATGGCTTCTTCTGGGATCACCACCGTTGACCAGAAAAACAAGAAGGTTGTGGAACTGTTTGATACAGAAGAGGAACTGGCTGTGTCTCTTGCAAAATACACAGCTGATTTATCTGATAAATTTGCCAAAGAAAGAGGGTCTTTCACTGTTGTTGTGTCTGGTGGTTCTCTCATCAAGTCCCTCAGGTATTTGTCACTGCAGTCTAGCTTGATCAAATCAGTCAAGCTCATTTTTTTTTGTTCATTATTGGATTCATGATCATGGGTTTTGATGGTTTGTCTTTTTTTGTTGCGGGGTTCAGGAAATTAGTGGAGGCACCTTATGTGGATTCAATAGATTGGTCGAAATGGCATGTATTTTGGGTGGATGAGAGAGTTGTTCCTAAAGATCATCCAGACAGTAACTACAAACTTGCTTTTGATGGTTTTCTTTCAAAGGTATGCAACTCTTTCTTCTTAGTAATATTGTAGTCTGTTTAGCTGTGTTCTTGGATGTCTACTGGCAATGATTTAGGCCCACATTGTTCAAGGAATCTGAGTATAATAAATGGAAGAAACTGTGGACTTTTTTTTTTGCTTTGCCCATGAAAGTGAAAATTGCTTTTTCAACATTTATTTACTTTGACACATGAAAAAAAATGAAGCTCTATCACTAGGCAGGTCTAAACAAACAATGTACGGCGAGGCCTTTGAAGAATTCAAGCTGCATCTACAAGTAATGTATGGGTTCAATAGCTTTGCAAATTATGATGAAGTGGTCTCAGTGTAACGATTCAAATCTCATATAAGAAGTCATGTATGTTAAAAATTGATCTGCTATAAGTGTTTCTTGTGATTTAATACATGAAGCCTGCATCAATTTCTTCATGATATTTCATTTTCTATTTTAGTTTATAGTCTTGTAATATTCAATCACAAGGTAAAACCTTTTTCTTTTTGGCCCTTTAATTCTTGGCAGGTACCAATTCCCCCTGGTAATGTCCATGCGATCAACGATGCACTGTCAGCTGAGGGTGCTGCCGATGATTATGAAACTTGTCTCAAACATTTGGTTCATAGTGGTGTGATAGAGAAATCTTCAGTGAGCGGGTTCCCAAAGTTCGATCTCATGCTTGTGGGCATGGGTCCAGATGGACATGTAGCCTCTCTGTTCCCTGGCCACCCACTCCTCAAGGAAAATCAGAAATGGGTTACTCACATCACAGATTCCCCAAAACCACCTCCTGGGAGAATTACATTTACCTTCCCTGTCATCAATTCATCTTCATATATCGCTCTTGTGGTATGCGGTGCTGGTAAAGCTAGCGTAGTGCAGACAGCATTGGGAAAGAGTCAAAACTCTGACGTGTTTCCTGTTCAAATGGTTTCACCTGAAGGGGAGTTGAAGTGGTTTTTGGACAAAGATGCAGCTTCAAAGCTGTAGGAGCGCAAATGTAGCCTTACAAGTTCATCCAAATAAGAGTTACCAGTAGCGTGGTTGTTTTCTGCTGCGTTGTCGATCAGTAGATGTGCCACTCGATGATCTAATCTCAGTGATAGTTGAGGATTGAGTTGTCTTCTTGTATTTGATCAATGGAAAGACTTGTGTTATACGGAATGTCATTCAGTAGCATTTTTAAAGAGAATCATTTTTGCAGATGCAACCTCACTTGTTGTTTCACAGATTTTTAATATTCAGCTTCTTGATCCTATAGTTCCTGTTGAGTTCATGTTATTCTTTAATTAAGTGGAAGGTACTTACTTCGCTTTCGCCAAATCATCAGCGACTAGTCTCCCAAAGTTTGATCTCATGCTTCTAGGGATGGGATGGACATGTAGCTTCTCTGCTCCCTTGGTATCTACTTGTCATGGAAAATGAGAAATGGATTACTCACATTATGGACTCAACAAAACCTGGTGAAGTTGCTGCAGTGCTCAAGGCATCGGGAAAGACTCAAAATCCTGCGTTGCTGCCTGTTGAAATGGTTACACTAGTAGCTGAATTGAAGTGATTTTTGGACAAAGCTGCAGGAGTAAACTTTATGAGTTCACCTTATAGCCACTAGCTTATTTGTCTTTCATGTATGCGGATGAGGTTAGCAGGAATGAGGTTAGCCTTCTTGATTGACAAAATAAAAATTTAACATCAAGTCTGCCATGGAATTCAATTCTCTGTCAAGAAAGATACACAGAGTTAATCCTTCCCTCCCCCTCCAAGTTTTCCAAAGATAATTTAATACCATCACTACTGTTAGCAGATCTCTATAAGCAGCTGGCATCACCAGTCCTAGAAAAACTCCATGGGATGAACAATTATGCTGTGAAATTAGTGTTGCGCGATGGTTCTTCCACACCAGTCCTAGAAAAAATCCAAGAGATAGGGCTGGTGATTATGTGGTTTGTATTCTTGTTCTTCTTCTTTTTTTTTATTAATTTTAATATTTAGTTCAGCTTATATATATTTCAATTAATTCAATTTATTTTAAAATTAATGATCATATAAGTTTTTAATAATCATAAAATTTATAAAACTTGAATTAATAATTTTTAAATAACAAACTCAGGACTTGACTGATTGAGTTATAATTTTTATGTTATATTTTGTTTTTTTATATGATGATAGGAACCAAATTGACAAATATTATCTTATTTATTTGAATGCGTCAATATGAAAGGAAAATAGTAACTTTATTTTGGTTGACTTGTAAACTAACATGAGGATATATCAAAGTATAGTTTTAAGATCCAATCTAAAGATTGATCTAACGGTGGGCAGAGTTTATGTGACACCATTATAATCTGCTGTAATTGTCTCATGGCTCCCTCTGGGTCTCTCATTTATTCTCCTGCATCTCTTCCATGATTGTTAAAGATGATTGACAAAAGGTGGAAAGTGCAGGGCACAGTGCTAGATCTGTGTAAAGCCCAACATTTGAGGGACAACGTTAAAGATGATCAATAATGAGCATGCGGAGAACAGCTCATCTCCATGCATGCAATATATTTCTTTCATGTTCTTGTTTTTGTCTGCAATTGCTTGCTGCCTCTGCCAACACATGTCCGTATGATCATTCCCTTGTATTCCACCTCGTTTTCGAGGCCCAAAATGTAAGAAAGTAAATGGTTAGGGAGAGGAGAGGGGAAAAAGAACAGAAAGGAAAAGTAAAAGTTTGGTGAGCTATAGCCTTTGTGTCCCTCCCGATTGCTTGTTGACTCGCTCGATCTCGATTTCATTGTTATTATATTTCGAATTTCTAAGGGAAAACAAAAGGGAAACTTCAGATTAATCTCTAATTGTCCAGCAATTGGACAATTAGATCCCTGGCATAATTATTTAGGGATCAAATTGATACATTTTGATTTGTTTTTCTCTTAAAAATGCATCAATCGATATATTTTTAAATATTTTTTTAATGATATTAATGTGATGAAGGAAGAAAAATAATAATTTTTTTTTTAAAAATCATTTTAATTTATTTATAATTAAAAAGAACTTTTGTAAAAGCACCATGCACAGTATTACTAAGCACACACTTGAACTGTGTTTGTTATTGTTGCCAAAACATCGTTTCCAAAAAATATGATTTTTTTCTTTAAATTAATTTATTTTTAGTATTATTTAATTGTTTTAATGTATTAATGTTAAAAATAATTTTTAAAAATATATTATTTTAATTATTTATAAATAAAAAATAAATGTTACTCAATATCAAACAATCTATTGAACGACTTGATTAGGAGAGTGTTAAGCATGCATCAATTGACCTTCTAAAGTATTAACAGGCGTGTTTTCTATTATTTTATACAATTAAACATGCCATTTTGAAGAGACTATGACCTTTGTTTTTGTCAAACAACTGCGACAGCTTCAAATGAATGGATGCAATTGAAAAGCATATAAAACATCGGACACGAAATTGATAAAAAGAATTTCCAAGGGATGAAACTGAGATAAAAACGGAGTGAGATCACTAACCAACTAACAACGAAAAGATTATTGTCATCTATACTTCGGTTACGGTCTAATCTCTCATCGATCTTTTTCTGTGGTTTCTTTTTCTCTTTTTCGTGCTTTTCTTTGTCCAAAATCATTGCGCCTGATTTAGTTGACTGCTCATAGTCTCCTTCCTCTGGTTTCCTCTTCCACAAGCTAAGATTTTGGAATCTTTCCTTTTAGGCTACCTAAGGTTGGTTGCTATCAGTTCGAGAATTAAAACCCCACAGCTACGAACCACGACTTGTTCATGAATTCTAATTTAACTGAATTGAAATTGAATAGTTTTTTATTTTATTTTTGGATAATTTCAATTAGAAAATTAAAAGAACTTAGTTTAGTTTGTTTAAAAAGGCAGAACTGAAAAAATTTGACTGAAAAACAAAACTGAATTTGAAAAAATCAAACTAAATCGAATCAAGAAAAATACACTAAAAACTAAAGTCCCATTAAGTTAAAATTTGTCAGGGACATCCTAACAAAACTAAAGTCCCATTTATATTTTTTAAAAATAAAATCAAACTTAACTAATCTGTTTGGTTTGGTTTTTTAATTTAATTCAAATTTAAAAAATAAAAAAAAATCAATTTGGTTAAATTTTTGTATCTAAACTGAATCATTTGACTCATTATTCTGCTCCTACTTCCCAACATTTCGACCATCACAGCTAGTATTTTACTCTTTGGAATTTCCAGTCTAGTTCCTCGTGGTTCAATCTCAAAGCCTATTTGTATTGCGCAGTAGAGGGATATTTGAGATAAAATATTTTTTATTTAAAATAATATTTTTTATTATTTTTAAAAACTCACTTCTAATTTAGCATATTAAATGTTAAAAAATAATATTAACTATATCTTGGGACCTCTTCTAAAAACTTAAGTTTTTAGATTGAATTGGTTTTTTGACATAGTATTAAAGCCTTGATGACAAAGAGGTCCAAGTTTGAATCTCACAATCCCTATTTATTTGATAAAAATCAAATATAAAATAATGTGAGTATCTGCAAATTTCAAGTAAAAAAAGCTTTCACTTAAAATGATGAGTTAAAAAAATAATATAAATCATATCTTGAAAACTTACTTAACAACTTAAGTTATTAGGTTAAATTGGTTTTTTGACATGATATTATATTCTTGATGATCAAATGATAATGAGTTCAAATTTTACTATCCTTATTTATTTGACAAAAATCAAGCACAAAATAATGTTGATCATGCAAGTTTTAAGTTTAAATAGTTTGCATTTGAAGATGTTTAAAATGATTTTTGACATTAAAATATTTAAAAAATTAAAAAGTAATAATAATTTAAAGCAAAATAAAAAATATATATACACAAAACTTTAAGAGAGCCAAACACCCTAGAAGCCAAGCCTTGAGGATTTGTGTGAAACTTTAGCTGCAACTAGAAACACCTCCTCACAATTTTCAGCACAAAAATGTGGTTCCTCTACAGAACTTTTGACTGAGCACAAGATGCTAGCCGAAGAAAAAAGCAAGCACTTCTCTTTTCCTCTTTTCCTTTTCTCCATGTTCGAGGGGAGGGGGGCTGCAAAGCAAGCACTTTCCTTAACGGATTCTTACATATCCAAGGGAAAATCCACTACCAGGACATAATCATGATCATTGTCGTCTAATCAAATCCATTTTGACTGTATTTGACCTCTTTTCCTTCTCCATTGAAAAGGGTCTCCAAGCGTTAATGATCATGTTAATTAGTTGACCTAGCCGGAGAAAGGGGCAAAATGCTGTGCGGGCGTGCCTTAGTCATTGATGGTAATTAGTGATGGAGTTGAATCTCTTAATTACGTCTTAACCCTCACTCATCCTCATCATTGACTTGCTCATTTAATATTAAATTAACAAATCAATCAAGCTTTAACTTGAATCTCAAGCTTAAACAACACCATTGAAGTCTGAAGAAGGTGCTCAAGTGGAAAATACCTTCTTTCTTTTTCTATGAGCAGGTGGAAGTGTGGAGCACAAACCAAGTGAAACGTTGCATTAACTTTGCCGATGCATTAATGGCGAGGGAGCTATATACTAGTGAAGTCGCCGGCATTTAAGGTTTTGCCAAACATTTCAGACTAGCTAGAAGACACAACCTGACACGACTGATCCAACAAATTAGTTCTAGCCTGGATGATATTAGTAGAAAATCTAAAACTTTGTTTTTTCCAAGATGATTTGTGTTTTTTTTTTTTAAATCCGATGAGGACCCGGGTGGACTAGAAATCAGCCGCAAAGGGAACAGCAGGAGCGGAAATCCAAGGTGGGCGGCCGGTGCTGGAAGTCATTGTGGGAGGAGGATTTTGTGAACCTATATTGACGGCAGCTGAGATAATTTCCGAGCAGCAACTGGGAGGGATGGAGGAGGAAGCATCCTACGAGGGAATTGGGAAGAAAAGTCAAGGCTTTATACGTGGCAGAAATCTTGACTAGTTCTAATTAATTACAACTATCTTGTATTATCTTTATTAGTCATTTTCCAGCGAGTAAAATACTTCTTAGGATATGATAAAAATCTATATAAATGGCCAACGGCCTATGAAACCTCTATTCAAGCTATAAAAACATAAACATCACACACCTTTCAAACAATTTTTTTAATAACCAGTTTGAAAATACAAGCCAATTCGTGTTTTTTAAAAAATTAATTATTTTATTAAAAAAAAAAATTTTTTATATATATTTTGAATAATTTTGATGTATAAATTTTAAAAATAATTTTTTAAAAATAAAAAAACAACATTTTAATATATTTCAATATAAAAAACAATCAAAAATATACTTTCAAATAAACTTTAAACCTATTTTTCCAACACACCAATCGAAGTTAATAAATCAATTCAATAGTTTATAGATTCGGTCTTTCATTTAAAGTGGATTTGAAATTAAACAAGTAGGAATATTCCAAAGGATAAAACCAGGAAAAATATCCAAAAGGATCAAAACAATATGTTAGGTGGTTAATTACAGTCCTAATCACCAATATTCCTCCTAATCTCGTAAACAAATTCGTGATTACACTACTGGTCAATAGTTAAATTTGGAAAGGAATAAAACCCTATAGTATCAGTAGGTCGGTGGTAAATATAACAAGATAAGATTATTAATAAACCATACACTAAAAAAAAAAAGATTTGGTTTAGGCCTGACAACAAAATAATAACAATAATAAAAATAATGAGAGCACTAATTTATAAACAATCAAATTAAATTATCAAATGTATAGATATAAAAATGGGAAAGAGGTCCCCCCTTTGTAGAGAAGACCAAGATAGTCGTCAGCTTAAATAAATTAGGTCTGTTCGGTTTTATATTTTAAAAATGTTTTGAAATTATTTTTTATTTTTTATTTTTTTTTAAAATTAGTTTTTTTAATATTTTAGATTATTTTGATATATTAATATCAAAATTAATTTAAAAACATATATTATTTTGATATATTTTTAAATTAAAATTATTTTAAAAAAAATCAAAACTACTCTTTCAAACATGTTTTGGAAACTTGTAACTTGATTTGAGGTATATCAATATTATTAAACTCAATTTTAATAACAATTCAATCAATGGTTATTTTTGGATTGATGAATTATATGTATTATAACATATGTATATTTTGTTATATAAGAAGTAAAAATAAAAAAATAAATTATAGAAGGTGAAGATAATAAGCTATAACTTCGTTGAACCGAATAAATTCAAAAATCAATTCTTTATAAGGGCATTTCCGTAAAATTAAAGAAAAAAAATAACAAGTTAGAAATTAAACAAGTATTTGTTTTTTTGTTACAATATACTTTTTAGCAATAAAAAAATATTAAGTTAATATTTTTAATATAATAATATTAAAAATAAAAAAACAAAAAGGTCTATGATAAGTTTTGTCAAATATTTATCTGTATTTTTAATTGAAAAATATTTATTGTATCGTCTTGCGAAACACATTTATGTATAAATCAAAAACAAATAAGGGCTAGTTGATAAGTTTTGTCAAACTATAGTGACTGAGTTGTCAAATTAATTCTTCCTTTTAATCCCCATCTCTTCTCCCTCTCTTTCTCCACAGACAGACTCCACAGGCACAGACAAAACAAAGCAACTCTCCCTCTCTCTCTCTAACAAGCAGCCGTAAAAGTTGAAATCCCAAGAATACCCATAAAACCAACCAAATTTCCACTCTGTTAAGCCACTCCGTTTTCAAAAACTCACAAACACAGATCAAAGCAGCAGCAGCAGCAGCAGCAGCAGCAGCAGCAAGGTCATTTCGGTAACTTCATAGATCCCCGTGCTGTTTCCTTCTCGATGTTTATAACCAGTAATAGCATTCCAGGCGGCGGAATCCAGCTCTCCGACGGCGGCGGCGGCGGATTCTGGTCTGAACTTTTGGTCGCAACGCCGCCTTCGATCACGACCGTGGCTTTCACTGCCCTAGCCGGAACCGCGTTGTTTGCCGCCCTACTCTACACCACCAGTAGGTAATAACACTAGAAGAACCAAAAACAAACCTATTTTTTTCCAAAATATTTAAGAGAAAGTGTGAAATTATAAAGTAGATGAAAACTCTAAAACGAAGTCCAACGTCGCCGTCTTCGTCAAATTCTTCTTCTCCTCCGTCGTCGTCGTCCTCAAGTTTGTCGTCTTCGTCGTGGATTCATTTGCGTTCGGTTCTCTTTATTGTTAATTCCTCCTCACCGGCTTATTGTTCCTCCTCTTCTGATCGGTGAGTTCTCTCTCTGAAAAATACTCTCTTTCACTCTTCCTTGGTGATTCTAGTGATTTTGCTTTCTATCTCTGCTTTGTCCAGATCCGATCTTGAAGAAATAGTAGCTGTAGATCGTGTCTTCAGTCTCTACTACTACTTCTTACCCCACTTGTTCTTATCTCTTCATTTTTTTCTAAGTTTTTGCGTTCTTAGATGGAATTTGCGTGGCTTTGGCTTGGTCAATTTAGGGTTTCTATTTAAAAAAATGGGTTGATTTTGTTATTTTTATGGATTTTTTTTTTAGTTTTTTTAATCACTTTTGATATGGATTGTTGTTTATTTAATGCGTAACTTGGTTTATAGTAACAATGGTGCGGATTTTCGAGTGGAAAATTGAATGTTTGTATGCTTTTGCATTACATTTTTGCAAGCTACCACATCTGTCGCAAAAATCTAATTTATTTGGATTAGAGATGAGTGCTATTACAAAATCTTTTCTATCTGTTTCTTGTTTGATGGGTATTTAAAGAAACTACCAAAAAGTGAGCTGCTTGATAGTGCCCTTTCGCTTTCAATGGAGTATTTTTATTCAGACATTTAACTTTCCTTGTTGGATTGTTTGTAGTCGTGTTGATTTTGTTTTTGTTGGAATTTGATCATTGTTGTTCTTTTATTGCAGGGGTCGACTGAAGTCACCATGGTCTCGAAGGAAAAGAAAACGTGCCCTTACACCTAGGCAATGGAAAAGCTTGTTTACATCAGACGGGAAACCCAGAGATGGCGGGGTTAAGTTTTTGAAAAAAGTTCGAAGCGGAGTGAGTAATCATTGTGATTGCAATTTGTGTTTTGCTATGTTTGTTTGATGGGAATATTTATCTCTTATGTTTCTCTTGTAGGGTATTGATCCATGTATTAGAGCAGAGGTCTGGCCATTCCTCCTTGGAGTGTAAGTATATTGAACCTTCTTATATCTTTATTTATGTCTTTTTCTGCTGCCGCTTTCTCATCTCATAGGATAGACCCTGTATGTGTTCTTCTGAACTTCAGGGTCCAAATTTAGGAGCTTTTGGTCTTTGGCTTACCAGGGAAAGGATTTCAATCATCTTTCCCTCCCTTAAATCCAGAGACTGGGAATCAGTGTTCAAATTTGTAAAATGACATGCTCCTGCATTTTACATTACAATCCATGCGTGCTGATTCCTGTTCATCCACTGAATTCTGATCAATGATTAATGCATCGTCCATTGTGGTCCTTAAACCTTTTTACCAATGTTAAAATGTCCCTTCAGTCCAACATTGTTTGGTGTCGTATGTCACTTTGACAAGAGACAAGTGAGAATTCCACAGAAGTACCGCAATTGAAACAAGGAGAAATAGAAGGACCACAGTAGAGGATATGGTAGTTGAAAGACCTTTTTCCTGAATTGGGAAGTAGTTGGGTGAACAGTACAACATTTCAACTGTAAAGTTTCTGCTTTCTTACAGTGTCTTCTTTTCCTATTTATTTATTTTTGTGTCTCTGTTTGAAACCATTGAGCCGGACATGCAATTCATTAGTTTGTCAATGTCGTCAAGCCCTCTTTCTCAATGCATTTGCTCCTTGTTTTTCTTTCTAGAGCCTTGACCTTGATTCTCTTTTAAAGAGTCTTGTACTAGGCAATGCTTTATACTGTCATGATGTTCCTACATTGCCAACATGATGAGCGGTCTTGTTTTCTGTTTACAGATATGACTTGAATAGTTCCACAGAAGAAAGAGAGATCATCAGAACCCAGAAAAGGTACCTTCTCCATCCTCAATTTATAGATTCCAACTTGGAGATTCAGACTACTTTTGAGTTTTTAATTACAAATAATTTGATTGTTGTTATTTGAGTCTCTAAATGTAAAGCCTTTCTGTCTTCCTTCAATTTCTATTCTCATGGTTCTTTTCTGTACAATCTTTGGCTGCAGAAAGGAATATGAGAAATTCCGCAGACAGTGCAGGCGATTTCTCAAACTCATCAATGAGTGCTCCAAAGGAACTAGTGAAACAAGCTGTATTGAGGATAGTGGAAGTCCCACACAAGAGTCTGACTCTTCAAGTTATGAAGATGTGGTTAGTGCTAGGGAGTCTCTTTCAAGTGAGGAAAGGAGTCCAGATGTTGAGGACTCTGATGACCCCTCCAGTGCACTGTTGGAAGTTGATGATGGTTCAGGTCAAGCCACAAACACTGATGCCTCTGCACTAAACACCGAGTCTTCTGACTCAGACTCTTCTGAAGACCCTGAAGTCATTCAGGCTTCCTACTCATCTGAGGGCAGGGAAGAGAATGATCCTGATGTGCCTTTGAAAGAGAACATCTCTCCCTCTAGGACTGATCTCCATCCAAACCAATGCTCTGGTGAAAATTTTGCCACGTGGCAGCGGATCATTCGTGTTGATGCAGTGCGAGCCAATTCTGAATGGATTCCGTATTCCCCATCTCAGGCAACAGTTTCAGAGTTAAGAGCATGCCGTGCTGCAGAGGCTGTTGGGTTGAAGGACTATGATCACCTGGAACCCTGCAGAGTTTTCCATGCTGCAAGACTAGTTGCTATTCTCGAAGCCTATGCAGTCTATGACCCTGAAATTGGGTATTGCCAGGGCATGAGTGATCTACTTTCCCCAATAATTGCAGTGGTCACAGAGGATCATGAAGCTTTCTGGTGTTTTGTGGGTTTCATGAGGAAGGCTAGGCATAATTTTAGGCTTGATGAAGTGGGGATCCGAAGGCAACTCAATATTGTTTCCAAGATTATAAAGTGCAAAGACTCCCACCTCTACAGGCACTTGGAGAAGCTCCAGGCTGAGGATTGCTTTTTTGTTTATAGGATGGTGGTTGTGCTGTTCAGGAGAGAATTGACATTTGAACAGACAATTTGCCTCTGGGAGGTGATGTGGGCAGATCAGGCAGCTATAAGAGCTGGTATTGGAAAGTCTGCATGGAGCAGGATAAGGCAGCGAGCACCACCAACAGAGGATTTATTGCTTTATGCTATTGCGGCTTCTGTGTTACAGAAAAGGAAATTAATCATAGAGAAATATAGCAGCACGGATGAGATCTTAAGGGAATGCAATAGCATGTCCGGGCAACTTGATGTATGGAAACTTCTCGACGACGCTCATAATCTGGTGGTGAACCTTCATGACAAGATAGAGACGCCCTTCTGATGACTGCTCATCGACCATTTTGTCGCCAATTTATATGCTTCAAATTTTTTTTCAAGGTCTTTGTTCTGTGGAGATATTTCCAGCCTTCTTGTGCTCTGCTCCAAACATACCCCAAGGAGGTTATCCATCTTCAGCAATGCTTCTAGCTGCTCACTTTCAAGTCTTAGTTGAAGTGGCAAGTGGCATGCTTGAAAAGATTTCTTTAGCTTTATATGCGATTCACTTGACCATTTTTTTTTAATACAGAACACGATCTTCACAATCGTTGTCATGTCGTATCAAGCAGGTGGGATCTGAATTTTCGATCAATGTACCATATTGAAAATGTTGATCATTACCAAATTATTTCCTCAACTAGGAGGGCATCTTCTAATATTTTCGAAAGCAAATTCAACCCAAACCAGATGGTGCCATTGTCCCAAATAGTTCGAAAATGATGCAATTTCGCTGTAGAAATTTATTCAAATATTGCAGAGATAGTTCGAAAATGTGAAATTTATTTAGATATTGCAGAGATCCGGTTGAGACTTTTACACAGCTTTTGAAAAGATTTTCACACCCATTGCAATGCCTTCGGTTTACAAGGTACCTCCTGATATCATGAAAACCAATATTTATCCCGTTGCTACAGAAAGAACAATGGAAAGAGTTTCAAAAGTGGAAAGCTCCTGTTTATCAACCAACAAAATCAGACATGTCCAGTTACCACTTACAAGTGACAAACTGTTCCAAATAAATACCAATGGGTTCAATTATAGACCCCTAGCTAACTTCGGCACAAACACAATGCAAGGGAGGAACAAAACAAAAGAGTGTTTTAAGAATTAAACTGATTGAATCCCCATCTAACCCCTTAAAAGGATACATCCTGATAAATCATAGCCTCTACTCTTTCTTGGTGTAGGTTCGGACAGCAAGAGCCAAGCCCAAGATCAGGAGGGGCACAAGTAGCTGCAAGATCTTAATCAGAAACCCAGGCTTGTCGTCTTTAGGGTTTGTTCCTCCCAAACCTGGTGCTACGTAGAGGCGTTTTGTTGGGACTGTTGTTACATCTACCTCACCAATAACATACTTTTCCATCATCTCTCTAGCATCATCGCTGTGACCCACATCTTCAAAATCGTTTGTTGCATCTTTCCCTGTAAAATAAATGAGAGAGTTCATGCAAGTAACTCGGAATAGGTGGTTGAATTTGGGTTTTTGTACTGTTAAGTAACACAGAATGAGTTCAAGCGGGCAGCAGGCATGGTTCCTCTAAAAGCTCTTCGAGCTAAAATTTAAGAGGTTTTACATAACAGGTATCAGAACCAACCTGTTGATGACAGCAAAACCTCATCGCCTCCGGGGTGATCATCCATGAACGAGGTGACATCATACACCTGAGTATAATGCTCAAAACTTCAACAACAATTAAAATAAAAAGAAACAAAGAATCAAGTACAGATTCCATTGCAAACACACATTGGTGTTATTTTTCATATCAATGAAAAAGAGTAGTGCGGGCAGTTCACACCCTGCTGCAAAGAGTAACTACCATAACTCCAGTTTTCCATGCAAGAGAAAAATTATCAGTGTATCACTAAGCAATCAGATATTGCACTGACAGATATTAAAAACAAGGTGAATGACCATGTGTATTATGTACGGGCGTTACTCTTCCAAAATCATCATAGAAGACCTAACAAAGTGATTTTGCCAAATATAATGCATGTTACCTTCTCAAGGCCTTCCTCTTTACCCCTTCCATAAGGGAATTATTCTGTTACACACTTCACAAATTAATATGGGATCCAAGGTTGATACAAACCATGCGATGAGAGCGCACTGGAGCATTGCTTTGGTATGTTTAAGATTGTGTTTCAAAGTGTGACACTGCTACTTTTCAAAATACTTTTTACTTCAGAAATATATTAAAATAATATATTATTTTATTTTTTAAAATTATTTTTAATAAACATAAAAACGATCTTAAACATAAGAAAAAAAAAGATTCAAGAAATTTTTAGTTTATAATTTTGACGAATCCAGGTAAAACCGCGCAGCAAAACATAGCCTAAGTAATTTTTCCTTCCACAGAAGAGGTGGCACTTGGTTCTTAAAGCATAATAAAGGAACAGGCTTTGCAATTATAAGCATAAAAATAAACTTTCAACTAGTTAATCATGCAAAAGAAACGATGGCACTGGTAAAGATTTAATTTTCAATTAAGAAAAAAATCCAAAGAGGCAAAACAAAAGGTCAAAGTTCCCATCTTGCAATCTCACACAAAATTTTCTCAGCAACCAAACAGAATTTCCCTTCTTAATCTCTAAAGGTACAAAAAATGAAACTTTGAGAAGGAGATCTGACCTTGCCAGAGATAATAAGCCAGCAATCCTTGGTTTTGTTGTGCTTGGAAACCTCATCAAATAAGTAAACCTTTGAAGAAGCCATATCTTTCACAAATACTGATCACAAAACCACAAAAAGCATTCAAAACCCACAAATATCTACAACCAAAACCCTTCAGATTTCCACAAAAAAGAAAGATCCACATAAAAAAAAAGGTAAAAAAAGAAGAAGACCCTTATTAATCACAGAAACCCATCACAAAAACAACGAAAGATCATCAAAACAGGCGATTAAGATTATGGCTACGAAAAGAAGACACCATCAAGAATCTATGTTGCTTACAAGAAAGATGTCTTGTAAGATGCGAGAGATTGCCTCTATCTCTTGGCTTTTGACAAAAGTTTATGGAGCTCTACTAACCTTGGATTATGCTTTATAGTATTTTACAAAACTCGAGAGAGTGGCAGCTGGCAAGACGACGAATCATGGTTTGGTGGACTCTCCTATTTTAGTCTTTTAGATGCCGTATTTAGAGATTGTACACTGTATTGGAAAAAACAAAGAGGCATTATTAGGATATGATTAATTTATTAATTCAATGAATTAAGTAAGAAAATTTTTCCATGTTAATTTGCAACAAAGTTAGAAAAATTACAAATGCTATGAATATTTGCGTGTGTCGGCCACTCAAGATTTGATTGCTGCGTTCATACACATGAGATATGATAGTTTATGCTGCATAGTCCAATATTCAATGAATTTAGTGAAAGTTTTTTATTTTTAATTTTAGACTTATAAATTAAAAAATATATTTTTCTTTATAAATCGTTGGAGGGGAAAATTAGATTTGAGTTGATATGTAAATTAGTTTGAAAATACCATGATATAAAAAATAATGGTAGAAAAGAATTTGTATTATATAATCGAACCTCTATAAATTAATATTTTTGGGGTTATAAAAAATGTTGATTAATTGAGATATATCTCGGGATGATATAAAAATATTGTTTAAGAACAAATCCCTCGTCTTTGCTTAGGGTCAACCTTTTCTCCTGGGAACTCAGAGTAGACTAAACCATTAATTAAATAAAAATTAAGAATCTATAAGTTTTTGTTTAGATATAGTTTAAATTTATGTTTTTAGATTATTTTGATATATTGATATTAAAAATAATAAAAATATTATTATGATGAATTTTAATAAAAAAATACTTTAAAAAATATATAATAAATTTGGATTTTTTGAAATTGGTAGAATCCAATGATACTGCCAAATTCACAGATCTAGTGGCATGAAACTCGTGCAAACATGGCAGTAAATCCCTCCCCCTTGCCTATAAATAATAATAATTTAAACAAACACTTTAATCTTTCTTGGATATTTGATGTTAGGTAGAGTGAAAGCAAGATATTTTTAAATAAATTATTACATTAATTAGAATTATTTTTTTTTCCTAATTTTGTAATCCGATCATAAAACATGAATAGACAATAAATTCATATCACGTGATGAGGAAACAACTAAAAAAAGAATGATATCTAACAAACAGTTATTGTAAAAAAAAATTATATCACGTCTTGTGACGAAAGACGCCAATGTGTTGTTTGGTATTGCAAGGTGGAAAGGTTGTTGTATGTAATTTGGTGTATGTTTGTGTTGCAAAAAAAAAAAAAAAAAAATTCAATACAAGGATTTCTTGCACTAATAGATCATACTAATTCATTGCAATCAACAAACACTATGACCATGTGATTATAATTTTAAGAGTAACAAAAAAAAACCAAATTTACTTACCCTAATTTACATAGTTTTGAAACCCGGCTCAACAGGTCGATTCGGGACTATAATCGGGCTAGGTTAAAAGCAAAATTAAAGAATGAAAAATTTGATGTGACCTAATTGATCCAGTGATCCGGTTAAAAACCCGGTTGCAACCCATTGACTTTTAAAATCTAGTGTGATCTAATTGATCCAGTGACCCGGTTAAAAACCCGGTTGCAACCCGTTGACTTTTATTATAATTTTTTTTTTATTAAAATGATATTATTTTAATTTTTTTAAAAAAATTAGTCCGGGCAACCCGGTCAAAACCCAAAACCCAGATCTTGGACCAGACCAACTACCAGACCGGGACTGAAAACTATGCTAACTTGCCTCTAAGAGGGTGTTTGAGAGTGTGGTAGCGGTTGCTTTTCAAATAGCTTTTCGTGCCGAAAAGCATGTCGATAATGTTTTTTCATTTTTTAAAAATCATTTTTGACATCAGCACATCAAAACGATCCAAAAAGTACAAACCGAACTCAATTTTAGCAAAAATAAAAAATAAAAAAAATTTGAATTTTTTCGAAAAGCAGGTTTGGCCGCAATGCCAAACGGCCCCTAAAGGTTAACCTATTTTAAAATATTAAGTTCTAGATGCATTAATGTTTAATTTAATAAAATATATCGTTTTTAAAAATATATATTTTAATTTAAGTAAGATAGATATTTTTATCAATGATAAACTTATATATATATATATTTTGCATTCTCAAAACTTTTGTTGAGACTAATTTTATACGAATTAATTACCCAAATTATATATTTTGTATAATTTTTCTTAAACCTACTTTTGTATTGTCAAGATTTTTCTCAGGTCTAATTTTATCTAGTTAATTAAGATTTATTAAGGAGTTTTGAGTTAAAAAACAAATTAATGGGGATAGGGGATAAAGAAGGCTGTGGGCCTCACGGTGAGAAAAGCATATCAACAAGTTAACAGGCTACGGAACCTGTGGCTGCCATGAAACAATTGATAATTTCCAAGTTGCATCTAGAAACTCCCTCAGCTCACAGTACTCGGTCGCCTTATAGTAGTTTTGATTGTATTTTAAAATATATTAAAATATATTTTTTATTTTTTAAAAAATATTTTTAAAATTGATATATTAAAACAATCTAAAATATATAAAAATTTAATTTTTAGCATAAAAATAATTTTAATTTTTTTATAAACGTTAGTTTGTCTATGTTTTCAAATGCTCTTTAATCAAATTCATTGATTATTTGTTTGTTTTTATATTTTTAAAATTTTAAAATTTTTATTTTATTTAAAATTAATATTTTTTAATATTTTAATATTAAAAATAATTTTTTAAAAATAAAATAATATTATTTTAATATATTTCCATACCCAGCCAGTGCCGTGGACAATGAACCACACAGCTTTGACCTCATGATATGATATGGGCAGTCGCTTACCATGCAGGATTGTCCATTATATTAATCAATTCTTTTCAATGGCTTTGAATGAAGACTGAAGAGATTTTTTAAATTATAATGCTTAGTTCTATAAACTCCATCAGATCTGATTTGGTGTGTTAATTTAAAGCTTTACTTAAAAATTCAATTAATTTGATTAAATTAGAGTCAGATTTGTCCATCTCAACTTTTATTTTTATTTTTATTTTGTCAAAAATTATATTACTTGGAGGTTTTATTTTTTCAAAACAAATTCATTTTAATTAAAAAGTCTGAAATATTGGGTTGATATCTTTGATAAATATTTCATTTCTACCTATATATATATTTTTATTAACATGGATATCCATGCCAGTTTATGTGTATCTAGTAGTCTTTAAACTTATAAGACTCAAGTTAATAATCTTTAAAGAACAAACTCAAAATCTAATCAGTTGAATTATAATCAAAAAAATTTATTTTTATCTATATTAAATTAAAAAATTATGATTGTTAACCCAAACGTCAAGTTTGACTATTGCATTGAATAATTTTTTATTTTTTTATATATTATTTCCCTTTTTTTATTAATATTTAAGTATTTCTTGGTTTGATAAATCTTGAAATGCTGAAATTTAAAGTGAAGTGATGTCACACTTTCATGAATGATAAAAGCCACCATCTAAATTCAGCCTCATGTCAAAGTCTTGGCATGAATTTATTAATTTTTCATGTACATTGTCATCTATTCTGGTACATATTTTTCTTTTCTCTTATGCCCTTTCCCCCCCTCGAATAGATTTGTCATGCAATGAAAGTGAAGTCTACTATCTTTGTATCACATCACAAACCAAAAGTCTAACCCTATTTTTTCATGAAAATCAATCTTGACAGCTTGAGGTTTTTTTTTTCTGGCAATAAATATTTTCTCCAATCAATTTTTACATGTTTATTTTTTGTGGTGTATCGACAAGATCTTTAAATAGATATTTTTAGCTCATTCCTGTTTATTTTTGCGGTGCACCGACAACTTTAAATAGATAATTTTAGCTTATTCCTTACCATCTTGGTATTTGAAAGTATTTAAAAGTTTGATAAAAATTATTTTTAAAAATGTTTTCTATTTAAAAATATATTAAAATAATATATTTTTATTTTTTAAAATTTATTTAACACCATTATATTAAAACAAACTTTTAATGTCAAACAGGTAGGAAATTGCATATGTTCTCCATTCAGCAAAGATGAACATGACCAATCTTGCTGCTCATTTGTCTCACCTCCTGTTGTACATGTTTCCATTCCTGTCAGGTGCCACCAACCCAAGAAAAGTTGTGGATCTGAGCGAAGAACAGGGCATAAATGATAAAACCCTGGCAAAAACAGAAGCTGAAAAATATGTGATGCTTCAAATGGGACACTGTTTGGAGAGAGCTGAGCATTCGTGTCAGCTCAGGTAACTCTATTAGAGCTAAACTGTTTATATTATGCTATTTGACTACAGGATTCTTATTACTCTACAGAGCATCTTAGCTATAAAATTTGCTCTCCTGTTGTTAAAATTGGAAACCTCTCCAACATAGCTATACTTGTCTGATTCTGCAACCAATACTGCATGTTTGATTGGTTTTAGGTGGTTGCTAGGAAGTTCATGCAGATCGGTGGACGGATTTTGGCTAGAGCAAGGATTGATGAAGGAAGAATCCATAGCCCGTCTCCACAGATCAAACCAGAGGCCACAGCAGGAACCATCAAGCTTGCCTTCCCGCTGTTCAGCTTGTGCCAAGCAAACACAACCAAACTCCCCACACACATATCAATGGCGAAGTAGGCTCCAACGAGGAAAGGCACTGCCATGGCCATTGGAAGAGGAACATATTTTCCAATATTGTTGGGAGAAAGATCTCTCAACAAGTTGGCCAGTATAGCGAAGCCGAAAAACCCGTAACAAAGCTGCAAGCAGTGCTGGGGAAGGGCAGAGAAGCCTTCAACACCAAGAATTGCCATGTTTCTGTAGATAATGGCATAGGGAGCTTTGTATTCACCATTGGGGTTTCCGACATCAAAAGCCTTGTAGAAGAGGAAGAACGTGACCGGAGCTACAACACAGCCTATGACAGTCCCGATGGCCTGGCTAAGAAGCATTGATCTAGGAGAAGTGAGAGTGAGATGACCAGTCTTGAAATCATGCATCAAGTCAGAAGAGATGGAAACAATGGATTTAATCAGGCCACAGCCCACCAGTCCTGCAACGACACCGTTGTTTTTACCTGCCAAGGATGCGAGTAAAAAGAGGGCCACCTTTCCATAATTGTAAGCCATGTTCATGTCAGTTAGACCAGCCCCGTAAGCATTGCAGAAGCTAAGAGAGGGAGCCAGAATGTAGGCGACAACTACATAGTACCACTTTAGCTCCGGAAACATGAGAGGGATGGCGATGATGGCGATGATGGAGAAGGTGATGTACCCTAAACATGCTACCCAAAGAGGGATGCCCTCTCTTAAGAAGATTTCATTTCTTTGAAGATCATCACGAGCTTGATTTTTGTCTTCTGTAATTGCAAGTGGAAAACGATATTAATGAAGTTTCTATGATGAACTCAACGTTATCAAAACAGGGCTTATCAACATTAGCATGTCACTGGTTGCAGCACATCAAATTACAGAATACAAGAGCATTCCGAATATCACCAAGAAATTAGAAATGAAAACTCCTGAAGTCTCTCTCTGATCAGGTCAACGGAGGTCTTTTTAGATGTAGTATGGGGGAGCTGTAACCGGGAAGGGAAGATTTAGCTATGCAATAACATGATTAAAAAAAATAACATCAACTCACCTGTTTTGAGTTTGTTAGCTTTTGCTCTGGCATGCATACTCCTCGCAGTGAAATAGAGTATTTTGAGAAAATTGTAGAGGCCGTCTCCTAGGATCAGAGAAATAGAAATGAAAACCTGCAATAAAAATGAATTTCTTTAAGACTTGTTTCAGCAAAAACCTCTAGCACCGAGGAACGCGTGGGCGAATCTACCGACGAAATTGAGCTAAAATTTCTTAATTGCAGACCTTGTAGCCATTTAGACTCTTCATACTACTTTCTGGTAAAGTTGAAGGGAACCACTCTCCTTTAAGCCCACCTATCAACGGCCACATTAATCCCCATGAAAGCACTGCTCCGAGAAGCAAAGACAAATTCACAAGATGGGAACAGATCATTCCCGCACCGATATAAGTCATGCTGAAATCGAAGTAAAACCTGACAAATTCAATTTCTCTAATCAATTATGATGGAAGAATCAATCACAAGCAGGCCCTCAACATTTGAAAAAAAAAAAATTGCCAAGCACTCACGAATTTTTCCAAGCTTTCAACCCAAATGCAGGGAACTGAGAAAATCCACATTTTTCTCCACCAGAATAGAACCACTGAAAGAAAGCCCACAGGAAACTTAATGAAAAGAACTTCATGAACCCATGCACCTGTTTCCTGCAAGGTAATGGTTTTCTTTTTTGAGTTGTTTCGTACTCAACTTCTATCTAGTGCTAAATCAGCAAGAATCGGGAACAAGACTCATGCTTACCTAGCCATCTTGTCTCCTTTAGGAGTGTGGAACCCATTGATGAGAACTGCAGTTGCAGTTCCACTTGGATAACTCAATTTGTAATCTATTATCATGATCTGGGGCACCAAAAAATGCATGATCAGAGACCAATTCAAGCTTCATAAGTAACATACAGAAGAAGTCGAGATCACTGTCGATTAAGATTCAAATTAAGTTGAAAACTTGCAATCATCAATTCATGTAGAATTACCTCTAGAACACCAGCACTAATAAAACATAAACAATCGATTCATCAAGAAAATTGAAGAAAACATATTACCTTTCGCAGAGGAACTAGAGCAAGTAGCCCAACGAAGCTGCTTACAAAGAGGAAACCAGTCATCCAACCAATCCCAGGTTCCTTAGTGCTCCCAGGAGTGTTCCCCTCTGTATCAACCCCAGCTTGCTCATATGTCTTCCTATTCAAACCCAGTAGATAAGATCCAAAACCACCTGCAATTCAATAAACAAATCACAATTCGGAACACATATTAAAAAGATTAGCAAAACTTGTTCAAAATATAAACAACACATGAGATCAAAGTCTCAAACCTCCAACAGCAATGCTATAACAAGCAACAGCACAAGTTTGAACTATGGTATTCTCTTGTCGGGTAAAGGGAGCGGTTACAATTCCAGCCTTCGAGAGGAGCTTAGTCCATGTTCTGAGGAACACAAATGCAAGAAGAGCAGCAGAGACATTGAGATTTGGGACTAGACCAGTGGTGAGATTCAGCTTCATGACTATAACACTGTATATGATCCCAATTGCTATGCTAGCAACAATTCCCCTAACTGTAATCTGTTTAGTCCATGGAGCAATCCTCTTGATATCCTCTGGCTCATCTCTAACTTCTTCCATGCCCTCTTCCCCAACCCTCTCAATCTCTTTCATTTCTTCCATGTTCATATTCACCACAATCTTCTCACTAATACAATCAACAAACCAAACTCATCATCTTGAATCCAATAGAATGATTTATAGAAGCTAAACACACATCAAGAAAATCTGATAAAACTACAAAGAATAAAAAATTGAATAAAAACAAAACGTCATGAATTATATTACCTGATAAGCCTCCTCCTTTTTCTTGCTCCTCTTCTTCTTTCGACCACAGCTTCAAAAAGCACCCGAAGAATCCAACTTCCTCAGTCAACTACTAACAAGTCTCCATCAATCAATACAAGTAGATGCAAGAGCATATAGCTTCCTTCAGAAAGACAACAAAACATTCAAATCAACACATGGGCAAGGGCCAGCCTCTAAGTTGACTTAAGGAAACTCTCCAAGAAAAACAGACGACAGCAGACGAACTTGATTCGAGGCCTTCAAGAAAAGCCCAAAAACCATAAATATTGCTTCTTCCAAAGCAATAATCAAGAGCATTAAATGTCAGGCCAAGAGAACAAAAACCCAAGCTTCTTATATGGCAAAAAAACACAGCAATTGTTTTTCTTATTTATACTAAATTTAAGCACCACCAGCCCACCCACCAGCATTTTCTATGTACTGCAAAGAAGTACAAGGCAAGGCTGCGTTGTAGTACAACACTCATCAGAACTCCAACGATGGCTACTATACATTTGAACAGATGTCAGGTTCATAAATTTGATCCTCGTCTCGTTGACTTATTACCACCACTTTTCACCCTCTCTTCATCCTTGTAGTACAGATATAGAGGGAAGAAAAGTGGGCAATCGTAAGCATAAAATTGCTTAAAGTGAAAAGCAAGAAATGGAACTGCTAACTGGATTGAACTGGCTGCTTCACTTGAAAGTGCCTTCCCTTTACAGTCATAACATGTGTATGGCAAGTTAAGAGTGGATCTTGATCCCTCTACTCTTATTTCCCTTAATTTATCACCTTCTGTCTTGATATCACTCTCTTTATTATATTCTTTATTTTAGTCAACTGTAGCCTAGTAGTTAGACACCTCAATCCCAACCTAACTTGTTTGGATTAGAACCCAAAGACTGCTTCGTTAAAGATTGATATTTATTCAATCAACTATTGTACTATACTAGGCAATGACGTCGTTTAATACTAAACATTTTCAATAGGATGTTCTCTTATCCCACGCATAAGAACAAAAAAATGTTACGAGGGATGAATTGTTAAGGGGTTATATTGAAGAATAAAATAGTATAAGGATCGAATTAAGATAGAATGTATAGTGGAAGGATAAAAAAGACAACACTAGCAAGGCGTGTGGTCAAAACATGAGTCAGTTAAGAAGAGGAGAAAGGCCAGTTTTGAGGCCAATAATATAGAAATCTCAAAAAAACGATTGATGTAAGAGAGAGATATCATATGGATGGTGGGGTGGGCCCCAGAAATGGTGGGAATGATATTCATCGAATGCTGATTCTATCAACCTTTAGATGCGATCACTGTTTCTGATCATTAATTTCTAGTTTATAAAATGATGCGATAAGAATAGTCATTTAAAAAAAAAATTGTGTTTTGAATTTGAAAAAAATTAAGTTTTTTATGTTTTAATATAAAAATAAATTTTAAAAAATAAAAAATATATTATTTTAATATATTTTTAAATAAAAAATATTTTTAAAATAACTCTTAAAATAATAATAGACTTAGGTTGTTAAATATGATTCTTTTCATACTACTTGAAATTTATACAGGTTTATTATTATAAAATATAAAAAAATATTATTGTTATATATTTTTAAAAATAATTATTATTACAATATCAAATATCAAACATGTATTGATATTAATCTTGCTAAATTTAAGATAATATTGATTGAAGATTGTTTTTATAGATAAAAGTTAAAAGATTATCAACTTAACCGAACTGAGTTTAATATATATAAAAAATTATTTTTAGTAAATTAGAGTAGGTCATAAAAATTTAGTCCATTGGTAGATGGAATAAACTACACAAAAATTTATAATATGATTGATTTACTTCATGTAATTTAAATTAAAGAAAAAAAAAAGCACACATTTCCGCTGCCTCAAAATAAATGAAAATAAAAATAAAAACGAATTATTGAATTTTCAAGTGATTTTATTGTTCCCATTTTCAAACTTGGAATGTAATAATTCCTCATCTAATTTTTTAATCGGGTGCAATAATTTATTATTTATCTCTTAGTTTACAAAATAAAATAAAACATTTATTTCAAAGCGTTGATTTACTAATTAATTCAATTGTTTTCTACTGTGATCACTTTGATTCTGGGATTGAGAGTGATAAAATTATCATCGAATTAATTTTGAAAATTATCATCGAATTAATCTAAAAAGGGAATTACTTAGCGTGAGTATATTTTCTTATCAAGATTGATAGTTACGTGCATAAGGGGAACCCTCCCTTTCGTCGCAGCACAATCGTCCTTTCGTTCTTTTGCACCAAAAAAGTCATCAAAAAATTATTCCAAAACAAACACCACAGACTCCCACCCTCCCACCCTCCAAGAAGCAAACAATTTTGCTGAGAGGAATAGGCAATAAATATCTCCGTTTAAATCACCTTAATTCAGTGGAAAATTATGTGCGCATTATTTGTACATTATGCTATGTGCATGCATCAAAGTGTGGTTTGATTATTTTAACTAGTTGACATAAATAAAATGAAGAGAGTTCTCTATGGCATTTTTTAGAGAAAAAAAATTGCTTTGTTATGGTCAGAAATGTTTATGATATTTGTTTTTCTCTAACCCAAGTTTTGTTGATATGAAGTAGAGAACATGTTGAAGTTACATCTAGATAGCAAAATCCAACTCGTGGTTGTGAAAACTCGGTAAAAAATTTAGATCATGGGTTAAGTTTTATTAATTAAAATAATGTTATTTTAATTTTTTTTAAAATTAACTTAATTTTTGACTAAATCAACTAGATCATGAATTAATTCATAAAATCATTTAAATTAAGTTGGTTCAATTTTCACTTGATTTTTTAAAAAACCAACATGAACTAATCGAGTCTAATAGCTTGTTACTAATAAATTATGCCATTTTACATTTACTTATTTTTTGGGAGTAAGAACTCAATTTTGAAAGGGACGGTGAGTTTCAATTTTGCACTTTACGAATAGATATCTATGTTGACAAATTATTTTCCACTTGAGGTTGAAGATCATGTCGTTTAAAATGAAATTAACGCATTATAAGCTAATTATGTGGATTCCAACTCATAATAATTAGTTTCATGTTAAGAGTATGATTTCATGTTTTACTTAAGAAACATTGATTAGCACTTGGCAGCTTATTTTTTAAAAAACTATTATAAGCTTTTTTAAAAAACAAAGAATGGTTGAGTGGAGTTGGAGTTGTGGAGGTAATGGAGAACCCTAATTCTTCAATTACATGTAAAAAGTTTAACTTGATATGAATTGATATATGTTAGGTGTGTTGCCATTTAATGTGCAGCAACCTAACATTGACTTTGACCATCCACCTTTTGTCGCACCCCAAAAAAAATCCGAAGCACGACATCGGCTGGCGATTATTCGTTCTGTTTAGCTGATTTGGTTCTTTGGAGTCGCCACCTAGTAATTCATTGAGGGCTACTAGGAAACCTGATGTACTGGTCTTGTCAGAGATCGCGGGTAAGGGACTGGTTGTGGTTAGGGAAGGTATTAGCACCCCTAACGCATCCTACCTGAGGTAAGCTGCTTTGTGGACTTGATGTGCTAAAGAAGTTTTAAAAATTCTATTCTTTCATCGAATTTTAGAAAATACAACTTACATGTAAGTTCATGATTCTTTATCCGTGATTAAATCAGAATATTAAATTCTTCTTTACTCTTGCAATTTTATCATAATAAAAAAAAAACATTTATAAACAAAAATAAACGCAACATTCACTTTTAAGCTTCATGGACTTGATGTGATTTAAAAAACAAAATTTTAGCTCAATTCTAAGGCTTTGATAAATCAGTTATTACTTTTCCAGACTATTATGTAGATACATGTTCTACATTTCCATGGAAAATTCAACATGATTTTTATCTGTCCTTTAGATATTTGTGCATAAAAAAAAATTATATGTACATAAAAAAATAAATAAATATATATACATATAATAAATAGCTTGGGCTGGGCCTGTATTCCCAGCCACAAGGCTGGACTGAGCCCAGCCGGATGGGCTGGGCTGGTGTTCCAGCCCTCTGGTAACAGAGCTGGACTCAGCCCAGCCGCATGGGTTGGGCTGGTGTTCCGGCCCAAAAGAGGAAAAAATATGGACTCAGCCCAACCGCATGGGCTGGGCTGATGTTCCAGCCCGGAGTAAAGGGGCTGGGCTGATGTTCCAGCCCGCCCAAAACAAAAAAAAAACATTTAAATTCCTTTTTTTGTTTTTTTTTTATCCAATAACATACATAAAAAAAATACAAACACACACAAACATTTCTTTTTTATTATTATTATTACTACTTATCACTTCCTCTTTTCTTTTTTCTTTTTTGTTCTTTTTTTTACATCCACATTTACATAAAATACAAACTAAAAAAAAAATTATACAAATATTACATTAAACAATTACAATTACAAAAATTAATCCCAAAACCGACTGAAATTACAGGGACAGACTTCTGCCGCCGGAACAGTGTCCAGCTTGATTTCTGTGAGCAGGAACAGTGGCGGCGCGTGGTTCCACGCGCCGCCGCCACCAGAAAAAAAAATCCAACAGCAGGGGGGTCCGGATCGCCTTCTTCCCCTCGTCCTTTCCTCGCCGGCGGTGTGAAGTAAAGCCACCTGCAAAGTCCAGAAAATGCAACAACAGTAGATTTTAATTTTTCTTGCTCCTTCCCGGATCTGTTCTCAAGTCTTCTTCTCCGTTTCGGATCTACAAATGGGTCTGCTGTGTTCTTTTTCTCCTCTGCTTCGGGTGCGGATGGCGCTGCTGGAGGCCGATCTGGTTTGTGGCGGCGTTGATGATCACGGGTCTGTGGGGAGAAGCAGCTGCGGTTGGCGGACGGCGTTGATGGTTTGGCAGGTTGGAGAAGAAACAGGGGCCGGCGTGCAGGGGAGGTTGGTGTCGGCTGGGAGAAGAAAAAAAATGGCTTCGGGGTGGAGCTGGGGGTTGCTGTGCTTGTTGGCGAGAAGAAGGAAAAAAAAAATCTGATGAGGGGGAGGGCTGGTCTCGTTGATCAGCCGGGAAGAGGAAGAAAAAAAACAAAAAAAAAAATCAGAAGATGGGGGTTGGTTGGCCGGATGCAGAGGGAAATGGGGTTTAGGCGATTTTGTATTTTTTGCCGAGAGGAAGACTAAGGAGACGGGGAGGGGCTGCCTGGCTTCTCTGGTTTCGGCCTTGAAAATGAGTGAAAAATGGGGAAAATCTGGCGATGGCTTCGGTCGGGAAAAAAAAAAAATCCCCAGGGGGGGCGGCGGCCTTTTTTTTGGTCAGGGAGAGGAAAATGTTAAAGTTTTTTTAGGGTTTTCTTTTTTTTTGTGTTGCCTCTCACTAATTGCAAAATTGCCCCCCCCACCCTTTTGTTTGAGTTTTCAACCTATATTTATAGGTAAAAGTTTGTTCAAGCCTCCAAATTGGTCCCTCAACTATTTTTTTTGTAAATTTTGAGTTTTCTTGTTTTTTTCTTGTATTTTTAAAAACGAGCAAAATCAACGTCAATTCTATGAGAAAAATTGCGATTTTAAAATGACGCGTGAAAAGTCGAACGCGTTTGAAAAAACAATTGAAAATTAAAATTCTTTTTTAAAAGACGTTGAAAATGCTAAAAACATTGCAAATATAATAAAAACATATTTTTTTTATTTTTGTTGTTTTCACTATTTTTGGATTTTTTTGAAAAATTTATAAAAAAGGTGGGTCAAAAATTGGGTAACAACAGATGCCCCCTCTTTACAATGCTTACGAAGCAAAACTCCTCAATGTTTTGCGTAGTAAGCTTTGTAAAGAAAAGAAAAAGAAAATGATCTTATTATCTTGGGCGACACGCCCCTTTTGAAGAAAAGTTGTCTATTTTCAGGGGCGACCGGCCCACACATACTCACTCTGGTCTATTTTCACGGGCGACCGACCCACTCTCTCACACAAGTCTGCTTTCAGGGGCGACCTGCCCACACATACTCACTCTGGTCTATTTTCACGGGCGACCGACCCACTCTCTCACACAAGTCTGCTTTCAAGGGCGACCTGCCCACACATACTCACTCTGGTCTATTTTCACGGGCGACCTTCCCTTTTGATTGGGTTTACCTGAGATCCCATCTGGCGATCTAACAAAAATCAAAAATCGGTGTGTAGCTCAATCAACTTGAAATCCCATCTAGTGATTCTGCGTGATTAGGCTAAACTGAGATCCCTTTGCCGATCCCCTTTAACCATAACCAAGGTTTGTGTGGTTAGACTGAACTGAGATCCCTTCGTTGATCCCCTTCAACCAGAACCAAAATCCTTTCCAATTAGGTTAAATTGAGATCCCTTCGTCGATCCCCTTTAACCATAACCAAGGTCTGTGTGGTTGGGCTGAACTGAGATCCCTTCGCCGATCCCCTTCAACCAGAACCAAAATCCTTTCCAATTAGGTTAAACTGAGATCCCTTCGCCGATCCCCTTTAACCATAACCAAGGTCTGTGTAGGGTTGGGCTAGACTGAGATTCCTTTCGGCAATCCCCTCTAACCAGAACCAAAATCCTTTCCAATTAGGTTAAACTGAGATCCCTTCGCCGATCCCCTTTAACCATAACCAAGGAATGTGTAGGGTTGGGCTAGACTGAGATTCCTTTCGGCAATCCCCTCTAACCAGAACCAAAATCCTTTCTAATTAGGTTAAACTGAGATCCCTTCGCCGATCCCCTTTAACCATAACCAAAGAATGTGTAGGGTTGGGCTAGACTAAGATTCCTTTCGGCAATCCTCTCTAACGAGAACCAAAATCCTTTCCAATTAGGTTAAACTGAGATCCCTTCGTCGATCCCCTTTAACCATAACCAAGGAATGTGTAGGGTTGGGCTAGACTGAGATTCCTTTCGGCAATCCCCTCTAACCAGAACCAAAATCCTTTCCAATTAGGTTAAACTGAGATCCCTTCGCCGATCCCCTTTAACCATAACCAAGGAATGTGTAGGGTTGGGCTAGACTGAGATTCCTTTCGGCAATTCCCTCTAACCAGAACCAAAATCCTTTCCAATTAGGTTAAACTGAGATCCCTTCGCCGATCCCCTTTAACCATAACCAAGGAATGTGTAGGGTTGGGCTAGACTGAGATTCCTTTCGGCAATCCCCTCTAACCAGAACCAAAATCCTTTCCAATTAGGTTAAACTGAGATCCCTTCGCCGATCCCCTTTAACCATAACCAAGGAATGTGTAGGGTTGGGCTAGACTGAGATTCCTTTCGGCAATCCCCTCTAACCAGAACCAAAATCCTTTCCAATTAGGTTAAATTGAGATCCCTTCGCCGATCCCCTTTAACCATAACCAAGGAATGTGTAGGGTTGGGCTAGACTGAGATTCCTTTCGGCAATCCCCTCTAACCAGAACCAAAATCCTTTCCAATTAGGTTAAACTGAGATCCCTTCGCCGATCCCCTTTAACCATAACCAAGGAATGTGTATGGTTGGGCTGAACTGAGATCCCTTCGTCGATCCCCTTCAACCAGAACCAAAATCCTTTCCAATTAGGTTAAACTGAGATCCCTTTGCCGATCCCCTTTAACCATAACCAAGGAATGTGTATGGTTGGGCTGAACTGAGATCCCTTCGTCAATCCCCTTCAACCAGAACCAAAATCCTGTGTGTGGTTGGGATAGACTGAGATTCCTTTCGGCGATCCCCTCTAACCAGAACCAAAAAAACCTGTGTGTGGTTAGGATAGACTGAGATTGCTTTCGGCAATCCCCTCTAACCAGAACCGAAATCCAGTGTGTGGTTGGGATAGACTGAGATTGCTTTTGACAATCCCCTCTAACCAGAACCGAAATCCAGTGTGTGGTTGGGATAGACTGAGATTGCTTTTGACAATCCCCTCTAACCAGAACCGAAATCCAGTGTGTGGTTGGGATAGACTGAGATTCCTTTCGGCAATCCCCTCTAACCAGAACCAAAATCCTGTGTGGTAGCTCGGTCAACCTGAAATCCCATCTGGAGATTCCCTTTAACCAAAGCTACATGAGATCCCATCTGGCGACCTCATTCAACTGGAACAAAAAAATGTGTAAAAAGTGGTCTCCTTATAATGGGTGACCTACCCAAGTGGAAAGGAGGAAGAGTGCTCTCATTCTTATGGGTGACCTACCCAGGGGAAAAAAATATGAAGTGTGGTCTCATTGTAATGGGTGACCTACCCAGATGGACAAAATATGATGAAGTGGTTTCGTTGTGATGGGCGACCTACCCAAATAGAAAGAATGTGAAGTGCGGTCTCATTGTAATGGGTGACCTACCCAAATATGGAAAAAACATGAAGTGTGGTCTCATTGTAATGGGTGACCTACCCAGATGGAAAAAATATGATGACCAGTGTGAAAAATAGGACTTACCTGGCGAAGTCCTGAGGGGATGACGGAAGACGGGCTGGAAAACTTGGCGCTTCCTGATAATCCCCGATCATAGGGTTTGAAAACTCGGTGTTTCCTGACTGCAAGGGTGATCTTTTCATTTCTTTAAGATTTCCCTAATGGTAGGGTTCATCCCATCTTCCTTTTTATTCCATGATCAAAGCCGATTCTTTATTATCATCACCACAATGCTTCTTTCTTTTTCCACCATCTTGCTGGACCTCATTAAGGATTTTCCTGTAACAATTCAAAAATATGTGCAAATGGTTTTTTTTTTTTTTTTTTTTTTTTTGAGGTTAGATGATATGCATGGATCCTTACCTGATTTGAAATATAGGTCCCCCCCTCTTTGATGCTCCATCGTCATAGGGTGCCCTTGTTTGCATCCCAAAGCTTCCTTTGTTCTTCCGATGCATTGGCTCATTCATGTGCTAGCCATCCACTCAACTGTAAATGCAGTGCCCATCCCGAGCTGTCTTTGACAATTACTGCTTGCATCGTTCATCAAGCTTAACCATGCCCCCAAGTGTGGTACTGCTTGATTCATCATGAAGGATTTTCTCTCCTGGCTTCTTCTGAGAATTATCCTCTGATTGATTGTGTGCATCATGCCAATACCCATCAAGATTGTTAATCAGTCATGAACTTGCCTCTAGTTGAAACAGTACTCTTCAAGTACATGTTATCATCAGCCTCCTTGGAACTCAATCAGTCATCCAGACATGCATCTCATAGCTTGCAGTACAAAGGCTCATGGTTGTATGCTCAGTGCTCTTCTCATAGATTCCTTTCAACTCTTCTAATCAGATTGTGAAAAGAAATGTCTCAGCCTCATCAATGATGCTGCTTTTATCACCCATACTCATGTGGTGAAGTGCTCATCTGGCTTCAAAACAAATTGTCCCACACAGTCAGTCTTTGGGGTGGGTGCCTTTCTGACATTCATTCAATGCAGTTGCGTGGTAACGTCTGTCGATAACCATGTTTCATAGGATGACAATATGAGATTGTCCTTCAAGTGCAGCATTGTTCCATAGTCAGTCTTGGTGGTGTGCATATGTTCGATGTTCATTCAAATGCACTCACCCGATAACATCTGTCAGGAGTCATAGCCATGTTTCAGAGGGTGACCCAAGATGAAGATATGAAAATATCCTTCAAGTGCAGCGTTGCTCCTCAATTGCTGCTGAAGTTCACTAAATCATGGATTGTCTTTGAACAACATTGCCCTTAGTTGATCTGAGCATGCTCATTTTTCTGTTTACAACCAAATGGCTTTTGTGAATGCCAGGAATGACTTTGATGGACTTTGATGACTCATCATGTGATTCTTTCTTTGCCCCTAGCTGATCTGGATACTGTTTGTTTTTCCTTTTCAAGATCTATTGTATTGCCCCCAGCTGCTCAACTTTTCAAGGAGTGTTGAGGACTTCACTGTCATTTCTATCAACGATTTTGCATACTCAATCGATGTTCTTCTGTGTTTGATAATCTTCCTTGTTCTGGAATCAACTCTCATATTTCAAAGATCATGTCTATTCAAAGTCTAGTTTGTTGAAATGAAATCAGAGATGTCTTTTTTTGAAAATCTTTTAAAAATCAAGTTTTTCGATCAAAGACCCAACACATGTTATTCGAAATACACAGTCCTTTGATTTTCATGCATTTTGAAAACAGAAATTAACCCAATGTAGGATAAAAATGGTTTTTTCCATGGTTTTTTCTATCCACTTTAAACTTTGATTTTAGGTATATCTTTTGATGGTCTGTGATGAGGTGACATTTTTATAAATTTCAAAAACAAGATGCTCAGGCTTTATCATGAAAGGTTGTTTCTCTTCTTATAGCTTATTTTATCAGCATGCATAATAACCAATAGCTTAATTCATGAAGTCACGACCCTTATGGAAAAACTCTTCAAATTTTGAGAGCGTCATTTATCGGTTGAAATTGCTTGCTTGATTAAAAAGGGCTTTTAAAAGCATGTAATGCAGGCTATGGTTCATGGCTATGAAAGAAAGGAATTTCAAAGGCTCAAAAGGTGTTTGAGGGTTTCAAAGACCTAGGATCAACATCAACTATTCATCAACTTGTTTTCTATTATTGTCTTTGTAGAGGAAACGACATATAACCTTGTTAACCTCAAAGTTCAGACTTTTCTTAACATAAGTTATAATGCAAATCCACCTTTCCTTGATGAATAACCAACCTTAATCATCTGATAACATCAGAGGCTTTGTAATGGACACCAAAAGTCACGTTTATAACTTAGTCTTTTTCCTGGTATTGACTTTTGTTGTGCATTTCCTTGATTGAAATTTCTTTTGCTCTTCATAGACTTAATAGGCGTTCTCCTTCCTTTATCTTTGACTTGTCTTTAAGTGAAGGCAATTTAAACTTCTTCTTTTTTTTTTTCTTTTTTCTTTTTTTTTAATCATAGCCTTCCCTAAAAATTTCCCATATGCCCCCAGTCTATGTGTTTTCTTTTAGCTCTCTCTCAATCATTGGACCTTTGTTCTAAGCCTTCCCCTTTATCCATTAATTATATCAATGTCTCCAACATATCTCTCGTCTGCCCCCCAGTGTGGGGTGTGATCCTAGTCAGGGTTTTCATGAAAAATATTCTATCGAGCTCAAAATGGGACTACAAGGGATATAATCTTTAGAAAGTGAAGGGATATCAAAGATGGCCTTTTCTCATTTCAAGCAAGGTCGGTTAGAACCGATAAATTTTGACCCCATCCGGTGTAATGATTTGGACTTGTAAGAATCATGATTCACGAGTCCATAACTACCGAATCCACTACATGCCATTATGCATACTGCTAAAACTTAGCTATATGATGTGTGGTTCAGTTTCAGGAGGTATGAGTTTAAAATTGTTTAGTCACCTCATGTTATTTTCAAGCATAGAGTCATTTCTGTAATCAAAACACTTTTAATCTTCCGGATTGATTAACCTTTATCGCATGTTGGAGTTTGGAAAAAAATATTTTGTCAGGATAAAATACTAAGCATTTGTTGATTTCAAAACAACAAAGAGACAAAAGCAAGACATGTTTCGTTGAAGGATGAGATGTGATCCTAAACAAAATGCAGAATTCCATAACAATATGATTGACTATTCATCACCATTCTTGAATCAGCTTTTCTGGCAATATCTGAGTTTTTGCCAAGCACTTTCGATCACATGTCATTTTGATGATGTTCGGGGGACAATATAGCCAATGACACCCTCCTTTGCAAGCTCCAACTTGTCTCTTGCTCACCAACTTTGAGACTCGCTTCTTGAAATTCTTGCAACTGTTGAATTGAAATGGTTGAGGACCCCACCATGACATCACATCTCTTGTTTGGATTATACCACCTAGAAAACGGTGGTTGCATGGGATTTGTCGGAGTCAAGCAAAATTCTGGAATCTAGCAGATGCTGGTCGACCAACTTAAACAATAGAGGAATGTCCCATCTTGGCAAAGACATTTGAGCAATTGATGCTACCATGAGACCTGGCTAGACCACATAATTAAGGTTTCACACTGTCAAAGTCATCTCCTGATTCACCTCTCATTATTGTTCTGGAATCTATGGCAGATCCTTCAATCTTTCCTCTCTTCATGGCTTGTTCAATTCTTCGGAAAATCCTCACAACATCATTTCAATCTTCCAATGTTGTTGTGGTTGGTTGAGGATTGGTAGAAAACTTTCCAACAACTTGGTAATCTTGGCAGCGCCCAGAAACTTGTAGTATCGCCACTACCGACACGTGGAATCATGCCTTATCTCTTCTATGGGAGACAATGATGAACATGAATCTCCTCTATTTCTTCTTCGATTCCTCTCGAACGGTGCAGCAAACAAGCACCAATAGAGGGAGTTCTGCTCTGTGGAAGTTTCAGTCTTCTTCATGTTTTTCAGTCTAGGCATGTCTCTTCTCTCTACTTTTGCGTTTTAATACTGACATTGTTGGAGGAAAATCATAGATGATCTGAAACTACTGCATTCCTTCTTGGATTTCCCACTTTCGGATCCACAAATAGATTCCTGCCGAGAGATCTCTGCAACGTTGAAGTTTGATGTCTGCTCCATGTTTTTCAAACCAAATATGGCTCTTCAACATGCTACAGTTTCTTCGTGCTGAAACTGATGAGAGAAATATTTGTAGCATATGCAATTAGTAAATCCTCTCTTGCACTCTCAAATTGCAGCATCATAAACAGATTTTTGTAGAGAAAGCTCTGCCACGTTGAAGTTCGAGTACTACTCATATTTTCAGATCAGGCCTTACTCCTCTGCATAGTACAATGTTTTGTTCATGCCACTGGTGGGAAAAAGTTTCAAAGCATATGTAATTAATACATCCTTTTTTGCATTTCCCATTGGCAGATCCACAAATAAATCTCTACAGAGAGAGTTCTACCACGTAGAAGTTCAGTGTCTGATCAAGGTTTTTTCAGACCAACATCTTGTGCTGCTGAACTGGAATTGAGCTCATAATTGGGGTAATTTCAACAGCAGACTAATACACCATATACATGAGGCTAGTAGTCGCTTGGTTCCATTAGATGATGTGGAGGCGATGAACATTTAACAGTACAACTGGACAGGAATCAGAGTTGTCATTAGTTGATGACTGAAGGCATTGTTGTTGTTGTTCATGACTGAAAAGGAGAGATACAGCTTTAATTGGACGTGGACAAGTAGTGTTCCCACAGAAGTCTGTGCAGACATTCTCTTTCCATTTGATGTTCAACACTTGTTCGAGCAAATCTGAGTTTAGCTACTTCATCTTTGATGCTCTCAACCTTGATCTGATAATGAGCCTCTATCTGACACCTTTCTTCAATCACGTGCAGCACAGCTTGTGCGGGGGACCTACCTTTCAACCTGGTACATGCATGATAAATGTATGAATATGTAATCTATATGACGAACTTGCCCTTCGAGGGGTGACATATGGTCGCAACTCTTGTATGATGAAACAAGAATCTTGATTCTTGCACAAACTCTACAATGAAAATTTTATGAGCGACGGTCATTGTGTCACCCATAAGTCTGGAGTTCAAGATGCTTCAAGAAGGGCTTGCTCGGATGCAAAACAATGTTTACGGAGCATACATCCTAAAGACAGGTTCTAATCTTTTTAAGTGAGACAAAAGGTAGGTTTACTATTTGGTCTCTAAAAAAAGGGCTCTTGTTGTCCCAGTGATCGCCCTCGTGGAGGCAATATGGGGGCTTATAGGCAACAAGATGGCACGTGTCCAACTATTACCAGTCTAAGCACTCAACGAAGAGTTGGGGTTTACACAAACTTAAACCTTGACTAAAAGTCGTAAGGTAAGCTGCTAGTCCCCCTCCAAACCTGAAGCTTGTGTGTGCTTTAAAAAATTACACTATGTGATGCATGAGACAATTCTACAAAATGCATGGGTAAAACAAAAATAAAATAAGACAAAAATGCAAAAAAACATAAACACATCAAATATGCAAAGCTTAGTCCAATAATGTTGAAAACATTACCTTCCCCAGTGGAGTCGCCATTCTGTCGCACCCCAAAAAAAATCCGAAGCACGGCATCGGCTGGCGATTATTCGTTCTGTTTAGCTGATTTGGTTCTTTGGAGTCGCCACCTAGTAATTCATTGAGGGCTACTAGGAAACCTGATGTACTGGTCTTGTCAGAGATCGCGGGTAAGGGACTGGTTGTGGTTAGGGAAGGTATTAGCACCCCTAACGCATCCTACCTGAGGTAAGCTGCTTTGTGGACTTGATGTGCTAAAGAAGTTTTAAAAATTCTATTCTTTCATCGAATTTTAGAAAATACAACTTACATGTAAGTTCATGATTCTTTATCCGTGATTAAATCAGAATATTAAATTCTTCTTTACTCTTGCAATTTTATCATAATAAAAAAAAAACATTTATAAACAAAAATAAACGCAACATTCACTTTTAAGCTTCATGGACTTGATGTGATTTAAAAAACAAAATTTTAGCTCAATTCTAAGGCTTTGATAAATCAGTTATTACTTTTCCAGACTATTATGTAGATACATGTTCTACATTTCCATGGAAAATTCAACATGATTTTTATCTGTCCTTTAGATATTTGTGCATAAAAAAAAATTATATGTACATAAAAAAATAAATAAATATATATACATATAATAAATAGCTTGGGCTGGGCCTGTATTCCCAGCCACAAGGCTGGACTGAGCCCAGCCGGATGGGCTGGGCTGGTGTTCCAGCCCTCTGGTAACAGAGCTGGACTCAGCCCAGCCGCATGGGTTGGGCTGGTGTTCCGGCCCAAAAGAGGAAAAAATATGGACTCAGCCCAACCGCATGGGCTGGGCTGATGTTCCAGCCCGGAGTAAAGGGGCTGGGCTGATGTTCCAGCCCGCCCAAAACAAAAAAAAAACATTTAAATTCCTTTTTTTGTTTTTTTTTTATCCAATAACATACATAAAAAAAATACAAACACACACAAACATTTCTTTTTTATTATTATTATTACTACTTATCACTTCCTCTTTTCTTTTTTCTTTTTTGTTCTTTTTTTTACATCCACATTTACATAAAATACAAACTAAAAAAAAAATTATACAAATATTACATTAAACAATTACAATTACAAAAATTAATCCCAAAACCGACTGAAATTACAGGGACAGACTTCTGCCGCCGGAACAGTGTCCAGCTTGATTTCTGTGAGCAGGAACAGTGGCGGCGCGTGGTTCCACGCGCCGCCGCCACCAGAAAAAAAAATCCAACAGCAGGGGGGTCCGGATCGCCTTCTTCCCCTCGTCCTTTCCTCGCCGGCGGTGTGAAGTAAAGCCACCTGCAAAGTCCAGAAAATGCAACAACAGTAGATTTTAATTTTTCTTGCTCCTTCCCGGATCTGTTCTCAAGTCTTCTTCTCCGTTTCGGATCTACAAATGGGTCTGCTGTGTTCTTTTTCTCCTCTGCTTCGGGTGCGGACGGCGCTGCTGGAGGCCGATCTGGTTTGTGGCGGCGTTGATGATCACGGGTCTGCGGGGAGAAGCAGCTGCGGTTGGCGGACGGCGTTGATGGTTTGGCAGGTTGGAGAAGAAACAGGGGCCGGCGTGCAGGGGAGGTTGGTGTCGGCTGGGAGAAGAAAAAAAATGGCTTCGGGGTGGAGCTGGGTTGCTGTGCTTGTTGGCGAGAAGAAGGAAAAAAAAAATCTGATGAGGGGGAGGGCTGGTCTCGTTGATCAGCCGGGAAGAGGAAGAAAAAAAACAAAAAAAAAAATCAGAAGATGGGGGTTGGTTGGCCGGATGCAGAGGGAAATGGGGTTTAGGCGATTTTGTATTTTTTGCCGAGAGGAAGACTAAGGAGACGGGGAGGGGCTGCCTGGCTTCTCTGGTTTCGGCCTTGAAAATGAGTGAAAAATGGGGAAAATCTGGCGATGGCTTCGGTCGGGAAAAAAAAAAAATCCCCAGGGGGGGCGGCGGCCTTTTTTTTGGTCAAGGAGAGGAAAATGTTAAAGTTTTTTTAGGGTTTTCTTTTTTTTTGTGTTGCCTCTCACTAATTGCAAAATTGCCCCCCCCACCCTTTTGTTTGAGTTTTCAACCTATATTTATAGGTAAAAGTTTGTTCAAGCCTCCAAATTGGTCCCTCAACTATTTTTTTTGTAAATTTTGAGTTTTCTTGTTTTTTTCTTGTATTTTTAAAAACGAGCAAAATCAACGTCAATTCTATGAGAAAAATTGCGATTTTAAAATGACGCGTGAAAAGTCGAACGCGTTTGAAAAAACAATTGAAAATTAAAATTCTTTTTTAAAAGACGTTGAAAATGCTAAAAACATTGCAAATATAATAAAAACATATTTTTTTTATTTTTGTTGTTTTCACTATTTTTGGATTTTTTTGAAAAATTTATAAAAAAGGTGGGTCAAAAATTGGGTAACAACACCTTTGTTGAAAATAAGGTTGGAGTTGGTGGCACCATCATGCTATATATAGGCACCATCTTGAGAGCTAAATGTGAGATGTGTGAGGCATAACGTGAGAGAGAGTGCAAAGAGAAAGAGGAGCTGCTGCCATGGGCAGCAGCCCTGCTGCCATGGGCAGTGAGAGATGGGAGTTGAGTGGATGTAATCCTCCTCCATGTATTGTGTTGTAATCCTTTCTCTATCTCTAAATATATTGTCTCTCCCGTGGATGTAGGCGATTTGCCGAACCACGTTAAATATTATGTGTCAGTGAGCTTACCCCTCTATGAGCAATTATCCGTACATCACCGGTCGCCGGATTCCGCCCAACAATTGGTATCAGAGCTGAAGGTTTTAGTGGTGTTTGATTTTTTGCTCAAAAATGAAAGTTGTCAAAATGAAGTTTTGACCATACCATCGTGTAGAGGAGGACGAGACGAAGTCACTGGTGAAAACGGCGTCAAAATCTGACGTCGGACATGGCCGCACTCTCCATCACTCTCCGGCAAGGCGTCTGCCCACGCGCGTAGACGCGCCCCACGCATGCCACGCGTCTTCTTCACCCGGATGAGTTGACCCGACCCCATGTGAACAGTAGACATGAACAGTGACGACATCATGAACAGTTCATGCAAAGGATGACATCAGCATAATGCAAGGATAACATCAGCATAATGCAAGGATGACATCATCATACACAGTCAGCAAGACATTGACTAGTCAACGGACATGTCAGCATAGTGGGACCCACACTGCACGTCAGCTATGGAGCCGTGTTGAGCCAAATGAGAGCCGAGCCGAGGTAAAGGATTCTGTGTAGCAGAGTCTACGTGCAACCGGATCTGAGAGTGAATCTGAGCCGTTGATCAGGCCAGAAATATTTTGATCAAATCTTAGCCGTCTGAAGTGCGATTTGGACGATTCAAGACATGTTTCCAGCTAATTTGATCATTCCGGATGCAATGGTACGGTCCAATCGTTGAGATGTGAGACCAAAAATGGCAATGGTTATTTATTAAAGACAGATTGCCCGATCAGGAGGCATTTGAGGGTCTTGATGGTGGTCGATGGTGATGAAGAAGAAGAAGGTGCACATGTTTACCCAATTACATGTGCTGAACTGTTAAATCAAAAATTTAAAGCCTTGATAGAAGGTAAAATTGGGACACTCTGGACACCTGGTTATGTGGATAATTTGAGGTGGAGAGTGCAAATTGACGAAGACCAATCTTGACGAATCTAAACACTGGTAGTCTCGCCAGATGTTGAGAAATCACGTATTAAACCTGTATATTGCAGATCACTTGTAAAGGAAAGCCTCAACAAAGCTAGCAAATGGTTGTATATACGGAGAGACAGACGATGGATAGATATGGCCTAAGAAGTTCTGTCTAGGAGATTGAGTTTTAAGCGGGACCGTTGTGACCCCTCCAATCTTTCCCGGGAACTTGCTTAGTGGAAGGATTATCCATACGGTACTATTTTCGTATATATAGCAGTTTGTAATGAAACGGTTGAAGACTAGCAGGATGACGGCACAAGGGGAACAATTAGGTTCCGCATGATCAAGGATCTGATGAAGTGGTGATTTCTCCAAAGAAGGCAGATTCGGTGACTGTGATTTCTCGAGGGGAGAATTGATGAAGACCCTGATAATGGAAGAGAAATACAGCAAAGGGATAAAGATTGGCACCCTATTTTGACTTGGACAGGTGTTGTGACGGGATGAGCTGCTGTCAAACATAAACAAGGAATAGGGAGAAATCTAGAGAACAAAAATTGCACGAGGGCACACAGAGATTGTGCAGGAGTACCTGAAGGATCCAACGAGGTACTATAATGAGACAACAAGTGCAAGGAGAAGAAGAGTTCCTAGATGAAGCTCAGAGCAGAGACTGTGTACAACATGAAGTCTCTTATGCTCTTTATGAAGACAACAGGCGAGGACCTTTCTAATACATGCAAGGATGGAAAGATGAGCTGTTGCAGAGGCACCTAATTGAGGGGGTGCAAACGCCTGTGATACAAGGCGATTGCCTATGAAAGGCGAAGACACCAAAGAGAGTGGTGTAGGTGGAGCTGTAAAGCAGAAAGATGTAGAAGCTCCAAACATAGAAATCGAGGTGGAGGATTGCGAGGAGTATACCGCAAGTTTCTCTTTCTATGTAACCAGTGGCAGTAATCTCTCCCAAGTCCACATGGTGGTAGAGAATCTTGGAGCCACTGTAGTCATCCCGATGAAGGAGGATGAGACCGCTCCACGACGAGCGGAGACACCTTGGATGGAAGGTATGAGGGCCATGATGTGAGCCCAGATTCAGACCGCCGCATGACAACGAGCGGAGACACCTTGGAGAAGGTGTGGAGGCCAGGATAGGAGCCCCAGTTCAGAACGCCCCAAAGCCGATATGATGGCTAGATATAAGTGGACAGATGGATAGTCAATGAAGTGGCTATGATGAGTATGAAGACAAATGCAGGATTGACTTTCATGGATATTGCCCTCATGCTAAAGATCAATGAGCTAGAAGACATTTGCCTTGGACAATAAGTGTGTGACTTGTGGAGCATTAAGACGCGGCTGCTATAAAGGAGCAGAGGGCATGCGCAGGTTCCGAGAACGAGTTGACTCTTGTCAAGGTGGTGAGCTCGGTGATGGCATTGTAATACTCAGAGTATGAAGACATACATAGTGTCACACCCCACAAAAAATAAAAATATATGGTGCGCAGCATCGACTGGCGATTTTCGTTGTGTTCTAGTGATTTGGTTCTTTGGAGTCGCCACCTAGTATTTGGGCACTAGGAACCCTAACTGGTCTTTCAGAGATTCTAAGGCAAGGGACTGATTGCGTAAAGGGAAGGTACTAGCACCCCTAGTACGCCCTACCTAAGGTAAGCTGCTTGGTGTTTGGTTTGCTCTATAGTCTATGGTGTTGGTGTCTTCTAAACCTGTCAATTTATTTTGGATAGAAACCGAAGGAGATTCCATGTGCTTTGAAAGCTCATTTTTCCCTTCGTATTTCAGGAATTGGCGACTCCTAAATCGCAAGGAAAAGGAAAAAAAGAACGAAGAAAATTTCACAAAAAAACAATTTTATATTTTCACGACTCGTAAACCGTGGAAAAAAAAATTTAAAATTTTGAAATGTCCTCGATTACAATCAAAGCTTCTTTCAAACATGTGTACAGATTTATTACTCCCAATAATATTTTGGATGTTCCTCCTTTTAAAGATTTCTTCATCCAAACATTAGCGGTGAATAATAAATACAATTTCTCCTCCCAAAATAAAATTTGTATAGTTTTTGGAATATTGGCCAATACCCTTGGGAGTTTTACAAACATGTTGTAAAATCCACAAATGCAAGAAAATAAATTTATGTTTAAGAAATCTATGCGAAAAACACACCTTCAAAGCTTCCAATATTTTTTTATATATATAAAAGAAAATTCAAAACATGTTAGAGTATTGACCGTATGCAACACGCAAGAAAACATTTTTTTTTTCGAAAACGGGTGTTTTTAAACACTGAAATTATATCCTCATAGTATAAAAAAACAAATCAATGTATATAACAAACACAATATATATGTGAAAAAGCAAACAACAATATATTTTTCGGAAATATTTTTTTTTTATGTGAAAAAGCAAACACCAATTTTTTTTTTATTTTTTTAAAAATATATATATATACATGCATAATATAATAATATAATATTAATAAATATAATATTAATATATTAAGTGGGCTGGGCCGGCCCAATTGATTGGGCCGGACTCCAGCCCCAAAAACGTTGGGCCGGACTCGGCCCAACAGTATCTCGTCCTCTGGGCCGGACCGGCCCAGACCCGCAATCTGGGCCAGACCGGCCCAGACCCCTATCATTGGGCCAGACCCTGTCTGGCCCAAAAGGAAAAAAACAGAAATGAACGGGGGGAATTATTTTCCCCCCATGCCTCCTGCATGCAGAAACTATTCTGCATGCAGGAGGCTAAACTACGCCAGCCTTAAAAGAAAATGCAGGGGGGAGAGGCAGCGTACCTGGCGCAGCGGAGACGGCGGCTTGCTGGCGGAGGCTACGGTGGCAGCGGCTTAGCTCGCGGTGGTTTTCAACAGGACCGAGACCCACTCCTTCGGTTCGTTTGCTTCTGTTTCAAATGCTTGAGTTTCCTCTCGGTTTCAACTATCCCAAGCTGCTCCACCCGGTGTTTCCAGTCGTTGTTTCTGAAGTGGTGGTTTCTCTCTCCTTCGGTCCCTCTCTCTCTCACTGTCTCGGTTTTTTATCTTCCTATTTCGGGTCACTCCTTCGGTTTTTCTCCTCCCCTCTCTCACTCTGCTTCTTCTCTATTTATAGGCATATCGGAGCATGCATGGGGGAACGAGGCGTGCTGGTCGGTTTCGCCGCTGCCGAGGTGCTTCTCTCGGGTTCGGTGGCGCGGCGGGTGGTAGGCCAGTGGCTTCGGCTTCGGGGGTTCCAAGGTGTGGAGCGTTGGGCCACGGCACGTGAGGAGAGAGGCGGGGACAAAAACCCTGGTTTTCCTCTTCTCTGCTACGCCTGCGGGGGGGGAAGAAGAAGAGAAACAGTGCCGTTCAAAACGGCACCGTTTGGTCTCTATTTTTTTTTTTTAAAAAAAAAAAAACGCATGAAACGACGTCGTTTTGGAGAAAACGCGCCGTTTCATTTAAAGGTGGCGCCAGAAACGCGCCAACGTTCATATCAGTCCCCCAATTATTTTTGTTCCTTTCAATTGCGTCCCTGCCAATTTCGGTTTCGTCCGCCTAGTTGGCCGCCTTTTCCACTTCAGTCCTTGGCCTCTGATTTATGCAATTTAGCCCTCAATTGATCAATAAACTTCCAAATTCTTCAATTAGGCCCCTTAATCAATTCCAAACAGCCCCCCTATCTTTGCGCCTTTTCCAAATTGGTCCCTGGTTTCGGATTTTCACAATTAAACCCCTAATTGGCCATTAAACTTCAATATTTATGCAATTAAGCCCCTGATTTGACTTAATAAAAATCCTAAAAAATATAATTTGGCCCCGGAACTTAAATTTCTTCTATTTAAAGCCCAAATTGACTTAAAAATCAATTTTTCTTGCAATCAAATCCCCTATAAATCCAATTAAAAATTCAATTAAGTCCAAAAACATCCAAATTTGGGCTTTTCTCCTCAAAAAATCAAAATTCCCTTCTAAACCTGGCCCTCATCCTTCAAGAATATACTGTCAAAAATCCAATCTTTGTATTTTTATACTCCTTGACCAATTTTCTGACCATTTTCTGAGCGTTTCTGCCTCCTGTTATTTTTCTAGCCTTCTTTGGCTATTTATTTAATTTTTTTGCGGGGACCCAAAAATGGGTTACAACACATAGATCAACCTTTAATGGGCTGCCCCCATGGTTAAAGGTGGAGAGCTACCTGGACTCTTACGACTAAGAGCGAGAGACTCACGGAGAAGTAAGGCGTGGTTCCTACGGTGGAACAGAGGGCAGACGCAACTCCTGGATGAGTAGACTCTTGGAAGAGTGGTGGGCTTGTGATCATATTGAGATACTCAGATAATGACTGTCGCACTTGGAATATCCGTTTGAGGGGGTGTTGTAAGCCTTGGTGTGAGGCTTGATGAATCATTCCGGACCGAGCATGGTTGATACGCTCGAAGGGGAATGTTCCCAGTGACAAGCGTTAACACTCTTCAGATGTGATGTGTGAGACCATCTGTTTAAAGTGATCCTTTGGTGTAAGCAAGGGTGTGCTTTGATGACTCTGGTGATTGAAAGGTTTGACGAGTACCTGTAAACTTGGTCGCAGACGCTCTCGAAATGATAAGCTTGGAAGAACTGCAGGATGCAAGATTGTACTGAAGAAGCAAGAGGACAATTGCCCATATAAATATCAAAGGGGGTGATTGTTAGGTGTGTTGCCATTTAATGTGCAACAACCTAACATTGACTTTGACCATCCACCTTTGTTGAAAATAAGGTTGGAGTTGGTGGCACCATCATGCTATATATAGGCACCATCTTGAGAGCTAAATGTGAGATGTGTGAGGCATAACATGAGAGAGAGTGCAAAGAGAAAGAGGAGCTGCTGCCATGGGCAGTGAGAGATGGGAGTTGAGTGGATGTAATCCTCCTCCATGTATTGTGTTGTAATCCTTTCTCTATCTCTAAATATATTGTCTCTCCCGTGGATGTAGGCGATTTGCCGAACCACGTTAAATATTATGTGTCAGTGAGCTTACCCCTCTATGAGCAATTATCAGTACATCACCGGTCGCCGGATTCCACCCAACAATATATATACGCCACTTGAAGCTGAAGGCCTTTACATTTAAAATTAGGTTACTGCATATGGTGAGTTAGCTATTAATTTATTGTGGTTTCCAATTTCAAAATTCGAGAATCAATTATATTGTGGATTAGTGATAAAATTTAAAAGAAGGAGCATTCTTGTTTTAATTTCTTTCATGTTAAAAGCATTAATTACATGTCCTGGTCTAAAAAACAAATCATGATTAATTTGCTATAGCACACTTGTTTTAACAAACAAAAAAATAGAGTTAATCCAAAGTGTGGAATATATCTCATTTTGTCTATGACTAGATATGTTTTCGTGTGTTGCCGTAGATTAAACAATTTTTTTAATGTAAAAGAGTGATAAGTTAAGAAAAATCCAAATTCCAAGTCATTGATTAAATTGACAATTTAAAAATTTACAAAAATAAAACAACAACAACAACAAATAAACTGATAAAAAAAAATTATACTTAAACCTATTTGAATTATCAAATAACCTAATGCTAACCTAACGGAAGGAAATTCCAAGAAAAAAAAAGTCAAACAAAAAAAACAAAAAACATTGACTTAAAAAAGAAAGATAAAAACTAAGCAAACCTAGACGAATCTTCTAAACCTAGTCTTATCTAAAAAGTTATAATTTATTAAATTATGAACTCGAGTTCAATTAAAAAAACTTAAATATTATCCAATTTAATTTTGAAAATTGCAATAGTTGGAAAAACTGTTAATAAAAAATCTTACAAAAAAAAAAGGAGCAACAAAAAAAGTATAGAGCTAAAATCTAACAAGAAAAAACTAAATGAGGATGGAATCTAAAAAGACATTATCGCAAACAAAAAAATTTCAATTAAAATAATTATGATCAAAATTGAAAGATTAAAAAAAATCATAGAAGGTGAAATTAAAAATCATTTATAGATTTAAAAATGGCAGGGGTAAAATATAAAAAAAATTATTGACGGCTAACTAAATAGAATCAAATCGAAAAAAAAGTTAAAAATAGAGAATTAAACCAAAAAATATATTAAAAAAAGGATAAAAAATAAGACAACATCAATTTAGAAAAAGGAAAAAAAAAAACAAGGCAAATCTCTTAAACCTGATCTAATTTCTAAAAATCGCATCGCATTACAATTTTTATCCTAATTCAATCAAGAATTGTAATTTTCAACTAATTTGATTCTGAAGGATGAGATCAATAGAAAAGTATTAATAAAAAACTTGCAAATAAAACATAAAAAATAAGGATAAAATTTGATAGAAAATCCAAGGAAAATGCAATTTAATGAAAAAAATAAAAAATAATCCCAAATATAATAAGTATCAATTAAAATAATAGGAACCAGGTTTTAAAAATTAAAAATATAATAGGTGATAAAATTGTAAACATCTATAAAAGCCAAGTAAACTTGGACAAACATCTTCAATATGGTCAAATCCTAAGAAGCTTGCAACCTATTAAACTCCAGATCAAGGTTCTATTAAAAAGTTTATTATAAGTCAATTTAAAAAACTTGTCAAAGAAAAAGAAAATATAAGAAAACCTAGAGCAAGCTCGACAGTCAACAAATCAAACACATGGTCTAGGACATGAAATTAGGATGACCATATAAATAGGAAAGCTAAAAAAACACCATAAAAAAGATATTAAAAAAATACTTTTTTAAAAAATAAAAGTTGAATCAAGCTAATCTTTTAGATCTATTACCTGGGTTATGAGACTAAGGTAACCCCGTCAAAGACAAATTTGAAAAAACAAAGAAACAAGATTCTTAATCAAACAAACTTTGAGCGATGAAAACTAAGAGAAAAAATCAATAAAAAAACATTGTGAAAAAAAAAAAACAAAAGAAAGTAAAAGAATTATGACTAAATTTGACATAAAAATTAAATGAAATAAAATATTTTTGGTAAAAATCAAATCAAATCAAATGTTTAGGGATTAAATTATATAAAAAAAATCCATTAAGAAAATAATTAAAAAAATAGCAATTAAAATAATTAAACCAAATTGACATAAAAATTAAATGAAAACAAATGCATAGGGGTGAAATTGTAAAAGAGTAAATCAATCAAGAAAATGATTAAAAAAACAAATAGAAATTAAAATAATAAGGATAGAATTTGACAACAAAATTTTAAAAATCAAATGAACAGAGATAAAATAAAAAATAAAACCCAATTAGAAATAATCAATGTAAATAAAACAATTATAAATAAGAGAAGAGGAATTGAATCAAGAGAAGAAATAAAATGAAGGACTGTGATGAATTTTTTCATTGCCAGCATGTAATTTGAGAAAGAAAGAAAAGTAACTATAAGTCAAATCACGCTAACCCATGATACATGCGCCACCCAAAAAGAAAGGGGATGTCAGGATGAATCAAATGATATTGCAGAATCACGGTTACAACCGCTCGAGTCAACCACACACACTGTTAGAAGTTGAAAATATTAAAAATGTTCTTTGGACTAAACAATAGTAACAAATAAACCATGATGAAATTACAACTAAGCCCCTAAAGCCAGGTTAAAAAGAAAAAATTGTATGGACAATGTAGTAATTCAATTTTTTTATAAAAAAATAAAAATACAAAAACACCCTTGTGCAGAAAGCATTAAATTATTTTATTCAAGGGTTAAATTAGTAATTTTTTGTGCATTAAAAAACACAATTATCAAAATAACCTTGCATAATTCTCAAATGACATTTATATCATGGTGAAAATACCACCTTACCCTTGAAGCAAAGACAAAGGATAGAATAACCAAGAGACAATATAATAATTACATTATTCTAATGGATAATAATTTATCTCTCGGGAGTGTTTTAGATTATAAATCTTCAAATATGTATATTATATCTATAAGAAAAATAGAGATAGCGGGGCCAAATGAGATATGTTTCCATATACCTTTTTATTTAAAAACTACATAAATTCATTATCAAATTATTCTAGAGATTAATTTCTTTTTGTCCCGTTTCATCCCTACTGAAAGACTATAAAAAAATAGTAACCAAAATTATCAAAAAATGTTAAATAAATGATAAATGGATACATATTTGTTTTTTCTCTTGAGATCAAGTTGTTCAAAGAAAATTGATTACCAGAACCTCATGAAAAGTCAATTATAATTTTTATTATTTATAATATGATTTCTATAGAATTCTAGAAAATTTTCCGTACCATAAATAATATACATTTAATTGGGTTTGAAAAATATAGCCTCGTTGATTAAAATTAAATTTGGCCTTATATTTTTTTTTTCATAAAAGTATTATTATTATTATTATTATTATTATTTCATCACAGAGCTTTTAAGGAAACTTCATTAAGCCTAGAAGTAGAAAGAGAGCTCGGCTTTAATGAGGCTTCTCCCAAAAAATTCAGCCTGTCCTTTCCCAGCCCAACCCTAACCACCCAACATACCTCAAACCCGAACTGCCACCACCAGGTCTACTAGCACATAAATTTACAACACAACCCCAACAAACCACCCAAAAAGAACTCCAACCCAAGGATATTACTGTTCTTTAAACACAAAAACAAAATCAGAGGGGGTTTCGTCAGAGACCATGTTTTTGCAAGAACCAGTGTTATATGTAGCAAGTGCAGCTTTAAGGTGTTTGGTATTGTTTGATGAGCTCCGGAAACCTGATCCGAATCGTGAAGCATCAAAGAAAGCCCTTGAACATAAGAAAGAAATCACTAAGCATTAGGGTCGTCCCTTTATCCAAACAAACCCTTATGAGGTGTGTGTGTGTGTGTCAAAGTTTCTATTTTTGTTGAAAAGATTGGATTTTTTTTTACATTTTTTGATTTGGGTTTTAGAGGATTATGTGAATCTTGGTTCTAGGGGTAATTAATGGAATTTAGGTTTGTTTTGGTTTATTGTTTTCTGGAGGATTCTGTGAATTTTCGTTATATGGTCAGATAATGAAACGAAGAATTTTATGAATTTGGATTATAGGGTTAGTTAATGGCATACAAGCTTTGTTTTTATTATGTGCTATTGGTTTTATTATATGCTTGAATTGTCATTTATCTGCAAAAGTTTGAGTTTTGTTTGTGATAGTGGGGTTGAGGTTGACATTGCAATAAGGGATGTGAGTGGTTTATTGTAGGGAATGGGGATTGGGAGGGTCTGGGTGTTTTGATGTAGATAGGTGCTTTAATCGTTGTTTGGGATATGAGGGAGTGAATGCTTGTGCCAAATGGGATGGGATTAAGTTTCCAGTTTTGCTGTGATGAATGAAATTGCTTTTTAGTAGTTGAAACTAAGTTCATTTCAGATTAAGTTATTTGTTGAACTTTTGAACTGATGGGTTGGAGCTTAGGCCTCTGGGTTGATGAAAAGTTCAAATTCTTGTGTGACAACGGAGATGGGGGCCATTAGATTAAGATTGCGATGAGGGATCTTGGTGGTTTAGTGGGTTATTGTAGGGATTTGGGTGTTTTAGTGAAGATAGGTAATTTAATCAGTTTTTAGAATGGTAGGGAGTGACTCTTTGTGCTGAATTGGGTGTGTTTAAGTTTCCAGTTCTGCTGGGATGCTTGAAGTTGTTTTGTGTTAGTAGAAACTAAGTTCAATTCTGATTGAGTTGTATATTGAGCTTTTGTACTGGAGCACAGGAGTTTAGGCCTCTGGGTCGATGTTATAGCATGCTTGAATTGTCATTTATTTGCTAGAATTTTGAATTTTGTGTGATAATAGGATGAGGACTGTTGTAACCTATTTTTGGGTCCCCATAAAAAAATAAAAATGATAATAAATAAATAGCCGAAGAAGGTTAGAAAAATAACAGGAGGCATAAGCGCTCAGAAAATGGTCGAAAGATTTGTCAAGGAGGTTAAAAAATACAGAGATTGGATTTTTGGCAGTATTTTCTTGAAGGATGAGAGCCCTGTTGAGAAGGAAAATTTGAATTTTTGAGGAGAAAAGCCCAAATTTGGATGTTTATGGACTTAATTGGATTTTATTTGAATTTATAGAGGATTGGAGTGCAAGAAAAATTTATTTTTAGGTCAATTTGGGTTTTAATTGGGAGAAATTTAAGTTCTGGGGCCAAAATATATTTTTTTGGAATTTATTAGGCCAAATCAGGGGCTTAATTGCATAAATATTGAAGTTTAATGGCCAATTAGGGCTTAATTGTGAAAATCCGAAACCAGGGACCAATTTGGAACACGCGGGTAAATAGAGGGGGCTGTCTTGATTTGATCCAAGGGTGTAATTGAAGAAATTGGAAGTTTATTGATCAATTGAGGGCTTAATTGCATAAATCAGAGGCCAAGGACCAAGATGAAAAACGCGGCCAACTATGGGGGCGAAGACCGAAATTGGCAGGGACGTAATTGAAAGAATTAAAAGATAATTGAGGGCTGAGTTGAAATTTTGCGTATTCTGGCGCCTTTTTTAAATGAAAAAAAAAAGAGGACCGAACGGCGCCGTTTTGAACGACACTGTTCCCCTTTCTTCTTCCTCCCCTAACGTGCAGCAGCATGGACGAAAAACGTTGTTTAATCAACCGGTGCCCCTCTCTCCTCGCGTGCACTGACAGACCAGGCCCATGCACCTCGGACGACGCAAAGCCAGGAGGGCCACGCCGTGATCGACCACGCTCACCGACCAGCCGACCGGCGCTGTGCTGCTCCCCACGTTGCCCAGCTCAACCCACGTCGTTCTGCTCCCCACGCTGCCCATGCAGCCCCTGCTCGCCTATAAAAGAAAGGTGGAGATTGTAAGCACGGGGAGAGAGAGGAGAAGGAAAATAACTGAGACGAAGAGAGAGAGAGAGACTGAAGGAGAGAGAAACAATGGACTAAAGTAATAAACACATAAAATTCAAGGAAACGAAGCTGGGAGAAGGGGTAAGAAGATTGAAGCTGTTGGGAAAGCTTAGTGGAAAAAAAAATCCAAGCACGACCCGAGAGGCACCGGACTGTTGAGAACCGTCTTTGTGAGCCGCCGACCTCCGCTGCAGCACCGTCAACCCGGACGTTCGACCAGCAACATCACCTTCGCCGTGCCAGGTATTCTTCTTTCCTCCCTGCGTTTCCATTTTTTGTTTATTTCTGTTATCCTCCTGCATGCAGAATCGTTCTGCATGCAGGAGGTAGGGGAAGGGAATTACTTTCCCTTCCCCGTGAGTTTTTTTTACACTGGGCCGGGTTTCCGGCCTAGTTTTGTTATTATTTATTTTGGGCCAGACCGAGTCTGGCCCAGTCTAAAGAATTTTTGGGTTGGGCCGAGATCGGCCCAACCTCATTGCGGGCCGAGATCGGCCCAGCATTTGTTGGGCCGAGATCGGCCCATCCTCCTTGCGGGCCGAGATCGGCCCGATTCCAGCGGGGTTGGGTTCGGCCCATTCATTTGGGCCGGCCCAACCCGAATTTTATTATATATATATTATGAATTATAGTATTTGGTAATATATATGTGTGTATATTGTGTATATATATTTTTATTAAAAAAAAATATTTCGAAAAAATCTTGAAAAATATTGTTGATTTCCCTGAATTTTTTTGTCAAAATGGGTTAATGTTGGTTGGTATTTTTATACTGTAAAGATACAAAACCAGTGTTAAAAATACCCGGTTTGCCTAAAAATATCAAAGATTTTCTGAGAAAAAAATGTTTTTGCTTTCAAAATTTTTTTCTAAAAGTACCTAAAAATGTTGTTGATTTTTCTGCATTTTTTATTAAGGTGGAATAATATTGGGTTGTATTTTTATACCGTAAGGATACAAGCTCGGTATTTAAATACCCGATTCACGTCAAAAAGCAAAAAAAATTAATAATAATAATATTTTCAAAAATTATTTTTGTTTTAAAATACGGCTTAGTCTCTCCAATATATATAGATATAAATATCATAACATGATCTTTTTTTTTACACAACAAAGAAAATTTTCAAAACAATATATGTATTAGCATGCATTTTGGCTTTAATAACCAGTTTATTTAAGCCATGAGAACTAGGCCAATATTTCAAAAAAATTCAAAAAAATTCTTTTTGTTTTCTTTTTTTAAATATTTGGGATTACGAATTTATACGTAAAACGTATTCCTAAATATTATTATTTTTGGTATAGACATTAGAACGGTTAAGATTTTACCCGATAAGATAAAAGACCTTCTTACTGAGGAGGATTTTTCTTGAACCATAGACAGACCAACGACTAGAATGTACAATAACACCTTAGTTTTTATCAGACAATAAAACAATGCAGCTTACCTTAGGTAAGGCGTATTTGGGGTGCTAATACCTTCCCTTTACGCAAACAGTCCCCGTACCCAATCTCTGAGACCAGTTAGGGTTCCTAGTGACCAAAATACTAGGTGGCGACTCCCACTCCATTTTTACCAATGAAAAATAATATTTTTCGTATCTCCATATATATATATATTACTTCGTCGATTTAAAAATGGAAAAAACTTAGTCTTTTTGCCGCGACGCCGCATACGTGCGACAGAATGGCGACTCCACTGGGGACCTTGTAGACTAAGCTTTGTTTTTGTCTGATTTGTTTGTGTTTTTTTGGGTGTTTATTGTTAATATGCCTGTCCTTTTATTTGCGTATTTATTTTATTTTATTCATATTATTCATGCATTCTATACAATTGTCTCATGCATCACTTGCTTTAATTTTAAAAAGCACAAACAAGCTTTAAGTTAAGTGGGGAATTAGCGATTTACCCTAAGACTATTGGTCAGGGTTTAAATGCGTGAAACACCCAACTCATATCTGAGTGCCTGCTTGGTAATGGTGGGCATACGTGTCTTAACTGTTCCTTGCAACGCCCCCATACTTCTTTACGAAGAACGTCACTGGGCAGATATGAGACCCTTCAAGACCAGATAGAAAAACTACCCACTCTCACTTGATAATTAGAGCTTGTCCTTAGGTTGTGAATCTTACTTTCATTTTGCATCACGATTAATACTGTTGAATTCATCTACCCAGGTTTTTGAGCTGAAATCATGACTAAGTACCTCTCTTTCCAAGAATATGGACAAGAGTCTGAGTTGGCTCAGATTGCCGAAGGAAAATGCCCAAGAATCGATACTAGTGGTTTACCATGCATTACCAAGGTAAATCACATGGTAAACGACTTAGGAAAGTTGCTGCCTATCATGGAATATGTCGATGAGACTTTGTTTGAAAGGCGATATGGGAGAATTACACAGATAATGAGGTTACCTGTACAAGCAGCGGCGATCAAAGCCCTTCTGCATTTTTGGGATCCGAGTTATCGGTGTTTTACCTTTGGAAACATCGATATGACACCCACCTTGGAAGAATATGAGAGAATTCTGGACTTTCCAAATGATAGCCACAGAATCTACCACCGACGCAGATTTGAAGACACAGCTTCGGAAGTAGTCAGCTTATTAAGTTTAGGAAAGATCAGCCAGTGTAGAGTCGCTGAAGGGGGGTTTAAATGGAAGGTCATTGAAGCCCGAATGAAGAAAAATGCCGAAGAAGGCAAGTTGGGAGACGAGCGATATAGGTTGGTGGCCTTCGCCATTTTTGGGCTAGTGTTATTCCCTTTTGAAACTGGGGTCATCAGTTTAGAAGCAGCAAGCGTCTTTGTCGAGTATGAGCGTGACCAGATCAATCCTTCCTCAGCCATCTTGGGGGAAACCATGTTATCTCTTAGTCACTGCCGGACACATGGAAAAGGAGCTATGAGATGCTGCGTCCCTATGTTGTACCTATGGATAATTAGTCATATCGAAGCACCGAGAGACATCTTCAACAACTTTTGGTGGTTTGACTTGCGACCGCTAAAGATTACCATAGATGAGACTTGGAAGAATTGGGATGAGAAAGCATAGAGGGATAAGTATGCAGCATTGCCAAGTAGCAACTTCAAATGGAAAGCGCCGTGGATGAACAACGCTATTTGCACAATGAGCTGCGGAAGCAAGATATGGGTTCCTCTAATTGGTGTAACCGGTTACATCAGCTATGCGCCCGCCCTCGTAACAAGGCAGTTGGGCGAAATGCAATATACGCCAAGAACCTTGGGTTTAGCTGATTTTATTGGGTTATTCAAGCACCAACCGTTCATAGAAGAAATGGCGCTTATCCGACAGGATTGGGAAAGGCCCGTGAAGGTGAAAAGAGAAGAAGGAAGCAGTTTTGAAACCTCATTCAGCCATAATTATACAGTTTGGAGGAATGAAGATTTTTCTGCAGCGAAGGGTCTCTCTACACAAGAACAGCCAGAGGCAGCGATAGAACCACAAAAAAGGAAAAGAAAGGATGACGAAGAAGATCTAAGAAAACAGTTAGATCAATGTATAATAGAACTCAGCAAAAGCAAGGGGCGACAACAACTTCTAGAGAACCAGCTTGACACGACCAAAAGATTGATGTCTTCTCCCAAGTGCAGGAGTGTCGAAGTAATAAATAACCCGGCAAGACCGGGGTCGAACCACAGGGAGGTTAATTGTATAAATTATAAATAACAACACGATAACAACAACAATAATAACAATAATAGTAATAGTAATATTAAGAGTAATAATAATAATACTCAGTACGTGGCGTTGTTATACCTGAGAATGATCTAAAAGATCGGGTCACAGGTTTCCAGCCTATATACTGAATTTATGAAAATATTAAAGAGATATATTATATAATATAAACAGATTTCTGATGCGAATGAACAAGGCAAGACCAACAACGTCAGGATCCTTGATCAAACACAGAGCATACTTAACGTATATAATATAACAAGAATGTAAATGATAATAATAGTAGTAGTAATAATAAAGAGAGCTTTGAGAGGTGAGGTTGATGTAAGGATTAAACAATGATACAACAGATGTCAAGGTTAGAGGATTCACTAATGGTATTTCAAATAAATATAATATAAACTCTTTTTATTACTCAACTGGAAACCACACACAAAGGAGGTTCCAATCGGATGATTTATCGTTATTAGCTCATTATAAATTATTAACATGATTATATTAATTATCTTATCTAAGTAACACCATACTTATAAATATCATCAAGTATTCATGTTGCTAGCTTATGTTAACAACAAATCAAGTTCCTATCATAATAATGATGTCGGCCGAAAACTATGAAGGATCAAGCATTTGATGTATCAAGTGTTATACAACACAAATCTAGATTAACCATTAAGCAAGGTATTAAGAATTAGCAAGATAAAAAGATAAAACATGTTAATAATAATTTTTCTTGGATATAAACATTAAAGTCCATGTTGAGTTTATATTATATATATTCTAACACCACTAGTGAAACCTTTTCACCTTGACATAATTAACTTAGCTAAACATAATGAAGAAGAAAAACATAAATAAACAATATAAGAACATAAACATGATATAAGTTAACTAAGTATAGGAAAGGAAATGAAAAAGCATAAGCAAGATATTAATATAGCATGAAAGAAAACTTGAACATTACAAAGAGAGAAAGCAAGAAGATGATTGTGATCTGAAAAATAACACCTGTAAATACATGGCAAATGCCTCCTTTTATAGGCTAAAAATTAGAACTATTGATTGGTGGCCATCCATTGATTTTGTGGCTGGTTCTTGACATTGTTGGCTGCTGGTTCTTGATATTGTTGGCTGGTTTGGTTGCTGGATTTTGATATTGTTGGCTGGTTTGGCTGCTGGTTTTTGATATTGTTGGCTGCTGTTTTGATATTGTTGGCTGGTCAAAACGTCATTGCTAACATCATAATTAGAGCCTTTTGTTCCATCAAAGCTGTGGGCAATTGTCTTAGCTTTCCAACAAAAAAAACCAGAGCTCATTTGGACTTCTAGAACTCAAGATATGAGCTGAAAACCGAACAGTGTTCGAGCTGCAGGACAGGTTCCGACTTCTCCGTTGTTCCTAAGATTTGAACTTGAAAACGGCAGATTTGAGTCTTGGACTCTTCATGAAAGTTGTAGGTCTATGTCTTAGCTTTTTGATTCATATAAAGTAAACCTAAATCTGAGTTCTACAACTCCAGTTATGATCCAATAACCGAATGGTGTTCGAGTTTGGAATTGAACCAGCATCTCTTCTCTTAGCCTAGTCCTCTTTTTGTCTCTTCACTTTCAATAGTTAATCACATCAATAAATCCTTTGAATTGTGAGATATACCTGCATTCAAAATAAGCATTTACCATAAATTTAAAGATATATTATATTATCAGACTTATTATTATAAAACATGTTGTAGTTAGGGAATTTAATGATACTTTAGTGCAATACGATGATATAAAACCTTAATGAGAATGCACTTTTAAGTACTAATCACAGCTCGAGGAGGAAAATACGATGAGGGTTTTCTTGAATCAGCGGTTAGAAAAACAAGAGAAACAACTAATGTCTCTAAAGGAATGGCAGAAAAGGGCCGAGGTAGCTGAAGAGGTAACAACGGGGGTCCAGGTTGAGTTAAGGAATCGAATAGCTGATTATGACGAGTTGGTCAAGAAGAATGGGGTAGCGGAAAAAGAATTGACTAAGGTTAAGAGGTCAACAAAAGGCGTGAATGTGGATAAGGAGATGATGGATTCTTTGAAGAAAGGAAGGAAACTTCTTTTAAAGAAAATAGAAGATGAAAAGGAGAAGAATCGTCTAGCCAACCTCGACATAGAAGAAGAAAGGAAGGTTAGAGCTCAATACATGGTGCAACTAGAGGAAGAAAGAAATGCGAGAAGGGCCGCTGAGTCTGACATGAGAGATTACCAGAAGAGAGCTGAGTCTTCAAAAGGAAGGATGAGGGCGTTACAATCGGAGATCGAAGTACGAGAAGAAGAGTTTAGGGAGTTGAGAAGCCACTACTTCGAGATGGAAGAAGAGATGAGCAAGGCTAAGCAAGAGCGTCAAGAATGCCAAGACTACATGGACAGCTTCGCAGTTCAAATCAATTCTAAAATAACAGAGCTGGACATCGAAAAGGAGGAGCTACAGAGGATAAGAGATAAGTTGGCACAATCAGAGGGTATGGTGCGAGTATTGGAAAGAAGCAATGAAGCATTAGGAGCCAGCAACGAAGCAATAATCGGAGATAACGCTGTATTCCATGATAAGATAAGACATATGTCAAAACAGGTGGAGCACGTAGCCCGTTGTGCAGAAAGGTTGCAACAGCAAGCCACCGAAGTTGGAAATGACGGTTCAAAGTATCGAGAATACATGGGGGCCATGGTCTGTTTTATTAGGGATTTAGCTAATAGGGGAAATGCCTTTTAGAAGTAGCAATGTATAGGACTTCTCTTTTCCATTATTGTTTTGTATGAACAATTATGTTATTTATAAAAAGTCCATGACGTATTTCCTTTCTTAATGTGTTGAGTAAGCCACTATGATAAGAACTTGGCAAACCCTCCTTTATGGTAATCCGGTCAACTCAGAAATCTTGTTCAAAGGTTACGAAAGTCATGAATCGGTTCATAATATATTATATATATACACATTACATATGCATCGCATTCTCATCATACATTTTGTTTTTAATTCATCATATGCATGCCAGATCGTGAAACATAGGTCCCATATCCAGAGTCCACCAAACCCGGTCAAGATCAAGAATGGAAAACGAGGAAAGAGCTCAATTAGAGTCGCACTACCAGGCCGAGTTGGAATCAGTGAAAAATGAAGTTTCTCGACTGACCAGTCTGCTTGAGCAACTGTTAAGAACCAAGAATGGAGAGGGAACGTTTACCCAACCACCTATAGGAGCACCGTCAGTTCCTGTCCCGGGGTTATCTCAAAACTTGGGGGCAGATTCAGCGACGGGGCAGCACTTTGCATCGGCTATTCCCATTCAGCCCCCTCAAGCTCGCATCACTGTAGATTTAACAGCTGAGGGGCCTTCCGATAATAGGTCCACTGGTTCTGTGAACGAGGACAAAATATCAGCATTAGAAGAAAGGTTAAGAGCAGTCGAGGGAAATGATTGGTTTGACCCCATGCGAGCGTCGGAAATATGCTTGGTACCAAACCTAACTGTGCCAAAAGATTTTAGGATACCGGAGTTTATAAGGTACACTGGGTTGGAATGCCCAAACACTCACCTTCGATCTTATTGCAATAAGATGACTGAGGTGATTCATGACGATAAGTTAATGATCTACTTTTTCCAAGACAGTCTAGCGGGATCTGCGTTAAGTTGGTACATGAGGCTAGATAATGTCAAGATTAAGAAATGGAAGGACTTAGTGGAGGCTTTCCTAAAGCAATACAAGTTCAATTTAGAAATCGCTCCAGATCGAACGAGCCTCATGTCACTCGAAAAGAGAAGCCAAGAGTCAGTGAGGGCTTACGCGCAAAGATGGAGAGACGAGGCCACGCATGTGCAACCCCCTTTAATAGAAACAGAGATGGTGACTTTATTCGCCAATACATTCAAGGCACCTTACTATGAGCATTTAATGGGTAGCTCATCTCAACATTTCTATGATGTTGTACGCGTGGCCGAAAGAATAGAGCAATGAATTAAAGCTGGGCGCATAGCGGAGCCTTTAGAGAAGAAAGGTTTTGTTGGAAGGAAAAGAGAAGGTGACGTCAACAATTTGGAGGACGGGTACAAAGGCAAGAAAGTAAATTTCCGTAGTCCACAAGCACCTACCGCTCAAGTCTCACGCATAAACTTTAACCAATCTTTTTCACCTAACCGAACAAATAACCAGCCAAACTACCAAAATCACTACCAAGATCACTACCAAAGACCACACCCAAGATACACTTCAGAACAACTGCCGCCTTTACCCATGCCATTGAAGGACATGTATGCCAAGCTGTTGAGCATTGGACAAGTAGCTCCTATCCCTACACTACCATTACAACCACCATTCCCAATTTGGTACAAGCCTGATTTGTCTTGCGAGTACCATGGGGGTAATCCCAGGCATGGGATTGAAACTTGCTATGCCTTCAAAAAGAGGTTATTGGAGCTTATTAGGGCGGGATGGGTATCCTTTGAAGACAAGCCCAATGTTAATTCAAACCCATTGCCTAAGCATGCTCCAAATAGTGGTGGAATAGACATGATTGAAGTGGGAAATCAAGGCAAGGTGTTGAAGGTGCCGATGAAAAGGTTGTACGACATGTTAGTACAATCAGGATTTCTAAAGGCAAAGGCGGTAAGGCAATCGGGGAGAGGTGACTACTGTGAGTTCCACGGAAGAGATGGACATCACATTGAGGATTGCGCAGAGTTTTGCGAAAAGATCGCAAAAATGTTGAAGATGGGACAATTGAGTATTGAACCCATGGAGAGCAGGTGTGAGGTGAGCATGATGGAAGGCCAAGATGAGATGGCAGGAGTTTGCCGGATCCAACAGACTGCTAATGGGCCCCCAAGGCTGATCTTGATTAAACCGTCCTGCACAAAAGAGAATCACAATGCCATGCCGTATAATTATGGGTATGCCTCCGACATTCGAGCGCCTCTTCCTTTGTTCCAGACGGAGATAAGTGGTTTGACCAGGAGTGGTCGTTGCTTTACGCCTGAAGAATGGAGGAAGGAAAAGGGTAAGGAGGTGGTAGATCTGGACAAAGCTCCCGAAGTTAATAAACCAGTAATGGAAGAGGAGTCGAATGAGTTTTTGAAGTTGATCAAGCATAGCGAATATTGCATAGTGGATCAACTAAAAAAGACTCCAGCGCGGATCTCCCTTATGTCATTGATACTCAACTCTGAGCCGCATCGAAATGCCTTGCAAAGGGTATTGAATGAGGCATATGTACCTCAAGACATTGAGCATAAAACCATGGAGCTTGATGCCGAAGGTACCGGACACAACAAGCCTTTATACATTACTGTTAGGTGCAAAGACTGTCTTGTAGGGAAGGTGCTCGTCCATAATGGCTCGGCCCTCAACGTGCTGCCAAAGCACATTCTGGAGGAAATGCCGATTGATGAATCTCATATGAAGCCAAGTATTATGATGGCCAGAGCGTATGATGGCTCACCTAGGCCAATACTTGGGACTTTAGAAGTGGAGCTATATGTGGGACCGCAAATGTTCCTAGTGACACTTCAGGTTATGGATATCCACCCTTCCTATAGCATGTTGTTGGGAAGACCTTGGATTCACGCGGCGGGGGCAGTAACTTCGTCATTGCACCAATGCCTGAAGTACATCATGAATGGGATGTTGGTAACTGTCAAGGCTGAGGAGGCAATACCCATGATAAAGAATGTGGCTGTGCGTTTCATCGAAGCGGAGGATTGCAAGGATGGCAATATCCATGCTTTTGAGATCGTGAACACCGACTGGGTGCCGGAGAACACCGTGCTAAGAAGGCCAAGGATTTCAGAAGCAGCAAGGATGGCAAGTCTATGCTTCTTGAACCGTGGGGTCCCACGTCAATATAACCTCTCTTGCGGAATACCAGAAGGGGCTAATCCGACAAGGAAGAGAAAGGCTGATCAAAGATTTGGGTTAGGATATCAACCTAACCAAGAGGATTATCGTTGGGCTGCTAATCGGAGAAGGACAAGAAGGATGGCTAGAATCAAAGGAAGAGATCTTGAAGAAGAACAATTAGAAATCCCTCCCCTTAGCGTATCATTCCCAAGAGCTGCATACATAGTGCAACATGATAAGGGAGCTGGAAGCCTGGGTATAGAACTAGCTCAGATGAGCATAAACACCTTGGAGGGAAACGAGAGGAAAGGGGATGACATGAAAGCAGTCACGGGAAAAGAAGATGAAGCGCTGCCACAGCTGACGATCCATACGCTAGAAGAAGTCTCCGCCAAAATCGTTGTGCGCAAGCTGGCTCCAGGCGAAAAGTTTCAGAATTGGGTGACACAAGAAGCTCCAGTGGTTTTCAAAATGTAAACCAACTTTTGTTTGCCTTAGCATGTTTTTGTCATTTGCTTTTGTTTTCTCTAGCTGACAATCAAGGCTCATGATGTCAGCTAGATTCTATATTTGTCATAGAGCCCACTTTTTTCCTTTGAATGAATGTGAGATCATGCACTTTTTCAGAAATTGTTTTTATATATATATGCATTTACACCCAGCACTTCCCGCTTTCAGGAATCCTGAAAGCGGATCTCCAACAACATCACATACATTTAGCATCAAGAATAAATGGCCAAACTTGAACGAGCATGTAATAGCTATGGAAGAAGAAGATTGGGATGAAAGCAATATCAGTGAATTCACCAGGCTAGTAGAACAACAGGAACATACTTGGAAGCCTGCCACCGAGGAACTCGAAACCATCAATGTGGGCAATGGTCAGCTCAAGAAAGAGTTGAAAATAGGTACCCTAATTACTTCTGAACAAAGGATAAAAATGATCACCCTATTACAAGAGTATTCAGATGTCTTTGCTTGGTCCTATGAAGATATGTCCGGTTTGGATACAAGTATTGTAGAACACAAGATACCGTTGGAGGAAGGTTATAAGCCAGTCAAGCAGAAGCTAAGGAGGGCCCACCCAGACGTCTGGATCAAGGTCAAGGCAGAACTCGAAAAGCAGTGGGATGCTGGTTTTCTAGAAGTAGTTAGATACCCACAATGGGTATCTAACATTGTTGTGGTGCCTAAGAAGGAAGGGAAGATTTGAGTTTGTGTGGATTTTCGGAATTTGAATAAAGCTAGCCCTAAGGATGATTTTCCTCTACCACACATAGATGTTTTAGTGGATAATGCTGCCCGAAGTTCCACTTATTCCTTTATGGACGGTTTTTCAGGATACAACCAAATAAAAATGGCTTTAGAGGATAAGGCGAAAACAACTTTTGTCACACCTTGGGGGACCTACTGCTACAAGGTCATGCCATTTGGGTTAAAGAACGCGGGTGCAACATATCAAAGAGCAATGGTGACTCTATTCCACGACATGATGCACAAAGAAATTGAGGTGTATGTAGATGATATGATTGCCAAGTCTAAAAAGGAACAAGATCATGTGGAAGTTTTGAGGAAGTTATTTGAGAGGTTGAGGAAGTATGAACTAAGGCTTAATCCTGCAAAATGTTCATTCAGAGTTAAATCGGGCAAGCTGTTGGGATTTGTGGTAAGTGATAGAGGTATAGAGGTGGATCCGGATAAAGTAAGGGCCATCCAGGCCATGTCGTCCCCTAAGACGGAGAAAGAAGTAAGAGGATTCTTGGGAAGGTTGAATTACATTGCTCGGTTTATAGCTCAGCTAACAACAACATGCGAGCCCATATTCCGGCTACTAAGGAAAAAGAATCCCGGAACCTGGAATGAGGAGTGTGAGGAGGCATTCAATAAAATCAAGCATTATTTACAAAATCCACCTTTACTGGTTCCTCCTGTATCAGGAAAACCTCTAGTATTATATCTAACCGTTACTGAAGTAGCCATGGGTTGTGTATTGGGTCAGCACGATAAAACCGGAAGGAAGGAAAGAGCTATTTATTACTTGAGTAAGAAATTCACTGAATGTGAGTCCAGATACATGGAGATAGAAAGGCTCTGTTGTGCGTTGGTGTGGGCGGCAAAGAGGTTGAGACATTACATGTTATACTATACCACTTGGTTGATTTCAAAAGTGGATCCTCTGAGGTATATTTGTAATAAGCCTTTTCTCTCAAGTAGGATTGCAAGGTGGCAAGTTTTGTTGGCAGAATATGACATAGTGTATATGACAAGGAAAGCCGTAAAAGGGAGTGCAATCGCAGACCATCTAGCCGATAATGCTATTGAAGATTACGAACCTTTGGATTTTGATTTCCCTGATGAAGATATATTGTCAATAGAAAAGGAAGAAGAAAAGACAGATTGGTGGACCATGTTTTTTGATGGGGCAGTAAATGTATATGGTAACGGGGCAGGGGCGGTAATAATCTCTCCTGATAAGAAACAATACCCCGTTTCGGTCAAACTACACTTCGAGTGCACCAACAATACAGCTGAGTATGAAGCTTGTATCCTGGGTTTAGAAGCAGCATTGGAGCTGAAAATAAAGAAGATAGATGTATATGGGGACTCAATGTTGATCATTTGCCAGGTAAAAGGGGAATGGCAAACCAAAGAAGAAAAGTTGAGGCCTTACCAGGAATACCTATCCATGCTAGCAAAGGAATTTGAAGAAATTAGATTCACCCATCTGGGAAGGGAGGGGAACCATTTTGCGGATGCTTTGGCCACATTAGCTGCTATGACTACCATTGATCTCAAGTGCAAGGTACAACCGGTACACATTGATATTAGAAATGATCCAGCTCACTGTTGTTTAGTTGAGGGAGAGATAGACGGACAACCTTGGTATTACGATATCAAGAATCTGGTGCAGAATCAGGAATATCCGGTGGGAGCTTCTAAGACGGATAAGAAAACCTTGAGAAGGTTGGCTATAGACTTCTATTTAGATGGAGAGATTTTATATAAAAGGTCATTTGATGGAACCTTGTTAAGGTGTTTGGATGAGGCAGATACTAGAAGGGCATTAAAAGAGGTCCATGAGGGGATTTGCTCAACCCATGCTAGCGGACATATAATGGCAAGGAAAATTCAAAGGGCTGGTTATTTTTGGATGACACTAGAAAAAGATTGTATAGACTATGTCAGAAAATGTCACAAATGTCAAATTTACAGTGACAAGGTCAACATGCCACCAGCTCCTCTGTTTAACCTAACATCTCCATGGCCCTTCGCGATGTGGGGAATTGATGTAATTGGACCTGTAAACCCAAAAGCGAGCAATGGTCATAGATTTATCCTCGTGGCTATTGACTACTTCACAAAATGGGTAGAAGCCGGGTCATTTGCTCATGTGACGCAAAAAGTGGTGAAGAAGTTTATTGAGAGAGATTTGATATGTCAGTATGGTCCACCAGAAAAGATTATAACTGACAATGCCCAAAATTTCAACGGCAAAATGATAATAGAGCTCTGCACTAAATGGAAAATCAAGCATTCCAATTCTTCGCCGTATAGACCAAAGATGAATGGGGCGGTAGAAGCTGCTAACAAGAATGTCAAAAAGATTATTCAGAAGATGGTAGTCACCTACAGGGATTGGCATGAGATGTTGCCATTTGCCCTTCATGCATATCGCACCGCAGTCCGAACCTCGACAGGGTCTACCCCATATTCTCTAGTATACGGTATGGAGGCAGTGATGCCTTTGGAAGTGGAAATCCCGTCGTTAAGAGTGTTAATAGATTTTGAGTTAGAAGAGGCCGAGTGGGCTAAAGTGAGACACGAGCAACTGAATCTGATCAGTGAAAAGAGGATGGCCGCAATATGTCATCACCAGCTTTACCAGAAACGAATGGCTAAGGCGTATGATAAGAAGGTTAGACCGCGGATGTTTCAAGAAGGGGATCTAGTATTAAAGAAAATATTGTCATTATCCGGAGATGATCAAAGCAAATGGGCACCAAATTACGAGGGCCTTTATGTAGTAACAAAGGCATTCTCAGGAGGAGCATTGAAGTTAGCTAGAATGGATGGAGAAGACTTGGCTAGGCCTGTGAATTCTGACTCTGTAAAAAGATATTATGCTTGATGTAAGCCCTTTAAATCAATAAAGCAAAGTTTGGCCATTGATTTCTTTCTTCTTGCATTAATCTCACAACATTCATCTTCGCATTAATCCAAACAGTGCATGTCTTGGTGTTATTCTCATCACTTATTAAAATTTTTAGCAGCGTCTGAACGCATTTCTTCTCTATATAAAAGCCCAAACTAGGGTCACACCCCTACGTTGGGGGCAATACAAGATGTTTGTATAAAAAGTATTACGGAAGCCAACAAATTTGAAAACCAAGCTAAAGCATTTGACAAAAGCATGACAAAAAGGCAATAACAAGTCATACATTTTGAGAGAAGAAAATCAAAGAATTATTCTCCAAGAATATGATCAGTAAAAAGAGGCAGCGCGAGAGATGAATCCAGCATATGACTTCAAAAGCAAGCTCGTATTAAGAAAGAGCTTCATGAACTAGAAGAAGATGATGGGGCCTATGTTTCAAAAACCAGGTACGGATTCATGCAGTGCATCTAATCATAAATCATTGCATGTATGTTCTTGTCTCTATCGTTACAGGAGGAGATCTTAGTGCATTCCAACAAGATTGGGGACGAATAATGAATCGTTAGAACAACAAGAAGAGAAAATAATCGTCAAAACCCGCCAGCAGGAAGAGCGACATCGATAACATTTTGAAAAAAAAAGGAATCGCCAGATGGGATTCCAAGTTGATTAAAGGAGATCACCAGAAGGGATCTCGTGTTTTACTATTCGGAGGTCGCCAGATGGGACCTCGTATTTCATTTTTTTTTTTTAAAAAAGGGAATCGCCAGATGGGATTCCAAGTTGATTAAAGGAGATCGCCAGAAGGGATCTCGTGTTTTACTATTCAGAGGTCGCCAGATGGGACCTCGTATTTCATTTTGGTTAAAAAAAGGAATCGCCAGATGGGATTCCAAGTTGATTAAAGGAGATCGCCAGAAGGGATCTCGTGTTTTACTATTCGGAGGTCGCCAGATGGGACCTCGTATTTCATTTTTTTTTTTTAACAAAAGGGAATCGCCAGATGGGATTCCAAGTTGATTAAAGGAGATCGCCAGAAGGGATCTCGTGTTTTACTATTCAGAGGTCGCCAGATGGGACCTCGTATTTCATTTTGGTTAAAAAAAGGAATTGCCAGATGGGATTCCAAGTTGATTAAAGGAGATCGCCAGAAGGGATCTCGTGTTTCACTATTCGGAGGTCGCCAGATGGGACCTCGTATTTTATGTGGGTTGAAAAGGAATCGCCAGATGGGATTCCAAGTTGATCGCCAGAAGGGATCTCGTGTTTCACTACTTGCAGGCCGCCAGATGGGACCTCATATCTCATATTTCATATAGGAATCGCCAGATGGGGTTCCAAGTTGATTAAAGGAGATCGCCAGAAGGGATCTCATATTTCGATAATTGTCAAAAGAGGTCGCCAGAGGGGACCTCATATTTTCTATTTTCAGGGAATCGCCAGATGGGATCCTAATGTTTGAGACCGAAGAGGATTGCTGTAAAGAAAGAGTTTCAGATCGATCAAGCTTCGACCAGATCAGTTTCAGGAGTTCAAACTGTGTTATCTTTATAAAACTTACTACGCCTTTGCTCCGTAAGCATTATAAAGAGGGGGCATCTGTTGTAACCCATTTTTAGGTCCCCACAAAAAAATAAAAATGATAATAAATAAATAGCCGAAGAAGGTTAGAAAAATAACAGGAGGCATAAGCGCTCAGAAAATGGTCGAAAGATTTGTCAAGGAGGTTAAAAAATACAGAGATTGGATTTTTAGCAGTATTTTCTTGAAGGATGAGAGCCCTGTTGAGAAGGAAAATTTGAATTTTTGAGGAGAAAAGCCCAAATTTGGATGTTTATGGACTTAATTGGATTTTATTTGAATTTATAGAGGATTGGAGTGCAAGAAAAATTTATTTTTAGGTCAATTTGGGTTTTAATTGGGAGAAATTTAAGTTCTGGGGCCAATATATATTTTTTTGGAATTTATTAGGCCAAATCAGGGGCTTAATTGCATAAATATTGAATTTTTAATGGCCAATTAGGGGCTTAATTGTGAAAATCCGAAACCAGGGACCAATTTGGAACACGCGGGTAAATAGAGGGGGCTGTCTTGATTTGATCCAAGGGTGTAATTGAAGAAATTGGAAGTTTATTGATCAATTGAGGGCTTAATTGCATAAATCAGAGGCCAATGACCAAGATGAAAAACGCGGCCAACTATGGGGGCGAAGACCGAAATTGGCAGGGATGTAATTGAAAGAATCAAAATATAATTGAGGGTGAGTTGAAATTTTGCGTATTCTGGCGCCTTTTTTAAATGAAACGGCGCGTTTTCCCCAAAACAACGCCGTTTCATATATTAAAAAAAAAAAAAAAAGAGGACCGAACGGTGCCGTTTTGAACGGCACTGTTCCCCTTTCTTCTTCCTCCCCTAACGTGCAGCAGCATGGACGAAAAACGTTGTTCTAATGAGAACATGAACTGTATCTGTTAGCACAAAGACTTGCTGCAAATGGCAGCTGTTCTCTAGAGACATCTACCCCGCTATTATTCTTTGCTGACCCCCTTCGCATGTACTGATAGATTATTATTGCTATTGTTAACAAGAATGGGGGACTGTTTACTTGAAGGGTTAAACAATTTATATGTTTCTTAGAAAATAGCAATGAACATGTGCTAATTAATAGATACAGTTTGTGCTCTTCCTCTGCAGCTCGTCTTATGGGAAGTGTACGTTGCTGGGGACTTCTACCACTCGTCCTCGTCTTCTATAAGACTCCATGCCAACAAAAGACAATAATGCAAGCCTTGGTACAGATTTTGCTGGATAAATCTGCGGTTACATACAACATCTACCTTCGTTTTGTTTTTTTGTGTTAGTGCGAAGAAAAATCTAAAGGAGTGCAGTGCTTAGCTGTTGTAGCGTACTAACCGATCTTGCAATAAAATTGGGACTCTCCTGTTCAAGGTAGAGGTGGTGAAGTGTCAATTTTATATCAAGGTCAGAAAGCAATAGGCAATGGTCCAGAAAAGTATTCGGATATATATAGATATTGTCAAATCTTCACATGGTGCTCAATATGAAACTGAGGGTTGAATTATTCAATTGCGAATACTTCCTTAACATTTTTGTTGAGATCAAGTTTATGTGAGTGATGTGCAACAAGTATATCTGCTAATAAGAAATTTCTTTATAGCTCGCTGGTGTTAACTGTGCATTATTTACATCAATGTATTAAAACTATTTAAAAATATATTAAAAATATAATAATATTGATTTCTTATAAAAAATAAATTAAAAAAAATAAAAATACTATTTTGATATATTTTCAAATGAAAAAAATACTTTGAAAAACAATCTTTACCACATTAGCATGCTCTAAAAATAAAAACACGACAATATTGATTTCCTAAATGGATTAAATAGTGTTTTAGGGGTTCTTAATTTTTTTTAAATTAACTAATCCTTTTAGTTTTAAAAGTAATTAAATAGTTATTTGACCAATTTTGATCATGCTTATTTGAGTAATATATTTTTTAAAAATACTTTTCTTGCTTATTAATCTTTCAATTTATATACTTTGATTTTTCCTTTTTTCTTTTTCTATTTTAAATAAAAAATAATTTAACTATGAGATTATGTAAATAAATAATTAAAAAATATTTATGTAGTAAATAATGAAAATTATAAACCTTTTACCTGAATGATTCAATGAGTATTTATAGCCCTGAACTTTGTTATTTTGCTGGAATGAAGGGGGCTTGAAGAGTCATTTTCTTTTTATAGCAATAATAAATGATAGATATCTCTGACATAATATTAAATGAGAAACAAATACCTCTTGTAAAATATTAATGGGGGGTAAATATCCGTTACAAAATATTAATAGTGATAAAAATATAGTAGATCTTTAGAAGATTTTTATACTATTAGGGATATAGAAAAATGTTACTTGAAACTAATAAATTAATCCTAATTATAGAACAAGATGACCATGATGTTGGCATCAAAAAGTTGATATTTCAAATCTAAATTATCAATGATTTGAAATTTATCAAACATGCGAATGTGTGAAATATTTAGGAAGAATTTATATATCCAAGGACAAAATATCACTTATACAATACCATACCTTTTTATATTAAAATTCATAAAAATAAATAAATAAAACCTTTTAGCTTATAATACCAATTAGAACTTTCTTTTTAGCTCATCTAGTGATGATAATAATCGTAAAAACATCAAATTAATATTTTTTACATGTGTTTTTTTTTTATGGTTTTCAATGCTTTTAATATGTTTATGTTAATTATTTTTTTGAAAACAAGTTATTTCGATATATTTTGAATTGAAGAATATTCTTAAGATTTAATAATTAGGAGAATAAAGTAAGAATAAAAACCTTGGAAATGTGTAAGGTTCCTATCAAATTGACTTGAAATTGCGCAAACTAAATTGTTGTTTATTGGCAAAGAAATAATTACGCAAAGCAATGGGGGCACTAACGACTTTGCACTTATGGATCATACTTTTCGTGTGCGCTCGGTAATGTATAGAAGTTTAATTATTTTTCAAATATTTTTTATTTAAAAATATATTAATATGATTTTTTTAAAAAATTTTATTTTTAATTTTGAATATCAGAATATTAAAATCATAAAAAAATAAAAATATTATTATTGATTTCTTAAATGGATTAAATAGTGTTGTAGAGGCTGCTAATATTTTTTAAATTAATTAATCTTTTTAGTATTAAAAATAACTAAATAGTTATTTGACAAATCTTGATTAGTAATATTTTTTTAAAATACTTTTCTTGCTTATCATTCCAATTGATATACTTTGAGTTTTCCTTTTTCTATTTTAAATAAAAAAATAATTAAACTATGGGATTATGTATACGTAATTGAAATAAAAAATTGATAAGCAAAGTCATCTTCACCTTTATATGTCCAATCCAATCCAAGCAATGGAGCACTAATGACTTTGCACATAAATCATTTCATGACCCGAAAGTCTTTCAGTGTGATTCATAATGTTGTGCGATATATTTTTTAAATGTATATTTTAATTGAAAATATATTTAATTTGTTTTAATTTTAATATAAATACATCAAAATCATAAAAAAAACAATTATAAAATATTTAATTTAATGCTTTTTTAAGGATAATTATTTTACTTTCCCCCCTTTTCAGCTGAAATCAGTTGTGCCCTTCTGTCCTTTTTCTTCCCTCTTTCTGCCTGTCATGCAGTTGGTGTGGGAATAATTCCCTTTGCGAGGGACAGGCTGACCCATCAGTCCTCATGCATGTATATATATATATATAGGCCTCCTTTCTCTTGGGAATAATGAATGAAGCTTGAGAAAGTTTTAAACCAAAACCTTTTTATTACTATGTAGAACCGCTCAAACTATTACTTTACAAGTTAGACTAGAAGGAATTTCAGAGCAGCGTGCCGGAAATTAAAACAATATTTGTGAAAGTTTAGGAAAACAGAGCATCAACAAGGGAAAACCAATCTTCATCTGGTCTGTCCTTTTCCTCCTTGACCTCCAAGTCTTCGCAGCCATACAATTATTCAACACGCAAATATTTCCAAACAAGTAGGTCCCTTTGTTGACTATGCAAGAATGTTGGAAACACGGCAATATTAATTTCCAAAATTGTCATTTTTCCAGCAAGTCTACGTGCGTGCAATTTGTGCTCTAATTATAACAACTTAATGCTAATTGGACCCCCCCTCGCATGTAATGATAGATTATTATTGCTATTATTAACAAGAACAGGGGACTGTTTACTTGAAGGGTTAAACAATTTATATGTTTCTCAGAAAATAGCAATTTATATGTTTACTTGCTAATTAATAGATATAGTCTGTGCTCTTCCTCTGCAGCTCGTCTTATGGGAAGTGTACGTTGCTGGGGACTTCTACCACTCGTCCTCGTCTTCTATAAGACTCCATGCCAACAAAAGACAATAATGCTATTATCCAGATTTTTGCTGGATAAATCTGCGGTTACATACAACATCTACCTTCGTTTTGTTTTTTTGTGTTCGTACAAAGAAAAATCTGGAGTGCAGTGCTTAGCTGTTGTAGTGTGCTAACCGATCTTGCAGTAAAATTGGGACTCTCGTGAAGTGTCAATTTTATATCAAGTTCAGAAAGCAATAGGCAATGGTCCAGAAAATATCTGCAACTGAATCTTCATTTGGTCTGTCCTTTCCCTCCTTGACCTCCAAGTCTTCGCAACCAGTAAGTGGTTCTGAATATAGAACTGCAGGTTGAATTATTCAATTGCAAATATTTCCAAACAAGTAGCTAGGTCCCTTTGTTGACTATGCAAGAATGTGGAAACACGGCAATATTAATTTCAAAAATTGACATTTTTCCAGCAAGTCTACGTGCGTGCAATTTGTGCTCTAATTATAACTCCCTTTGTGTCTCGTCTGATGACAACTGTTCTTGGAGACTTCTACCCCTGATCTATGCCTAGCTAGTTTTTCTTGGTATCATTGCATCTTTGAAGTTTAGTTTTCCTTACAATTTATTTTATCTTTCATTAGATTTCTCTACATTGTAAGAAATATTTTTTAAGTGGATCATATGCCATGTCATGTTTTTAAAATAATATCAATTGTGTGTGTATATATATATATATTTATAAAATTTATGAATGATAATTAAATGGTTGGAGTCCATTGCTCTCTAATGATGAACTAAGTACAGTACATAATGGATGAAAGTGAATAAAATCAGATTAATGAAAGGATCCCTACGCCAGCCATATTAAATATTACGTAAGTCATGTAACCTCCATCAAAATATAGAAAATCTAAAGTTTGGTATTGACGGTTCAATCATAATTAATTAAGTCATAAATACAATTAAAATTATAGAGATTAAATGTATAGTTTGCAAAACTACGTACTAGGTTGAACCATGATTGAACCATAATGCTAAACATTAATTTATGGAAAACATTGATATACTGATAAATTGAGTGAGAATAATACGTACCTCTTTCAGGATTTAAAAATTAAAACAAAAAAGCAATATGCATTCCCATCACTATTTACAGAAAGTAAGGTTCCTATCAACTTTCCTTGTTGACTCAAAATAAAAGCAAGAAAGCAAGGCAAAGTAATAATTACGTAATGACTTTGCACTTACATATCGTTTTTCATGACCCAAAAAAGAGTACTGAGCGTTGGAAACACGGCAATATTAATTAATTTCCGAAATTAACATTTTTGGTGAGATCAAGTCTCTGCGAGTGATGTGCAGCAAGTCTATCTGCTAATTAGAACTTCCTTTGTAGCTTGTTTTCTCAGAAAGTATGGAACTGAGGGTTGAGTTATTTATTTGCAAAGATCTCCACGCAAGGAGAGCTCCCTTAGTTGATTACTAAACAAGAGTATAATATGTAAAAGCTTGATATCACTATATTAAAAAGATGTATAAACTTGCTAGGAACACCATAATATTGATTTCTTGTTAAAAATAAATTTTATAAAATAAAAAAATACAAAATATTATTTTAATATATTTTTAAACAAAACTTATTTTGAAAAATAATCTCCACCACATTAACATGCTCTAAGAATAGAAACACGACGTGATATTGATTTCCTAAATGAATTAAATAGTGTTTCAAGGGTTGTTAATTTTTCTTAAATTAACTAGTCATTTTAGTATTAAAAGTAATTAAATAGTTATTTGACATGCAAATTTTGATCATGCTTAATTCAATAATATTTTTTTAAAAAAAACACCTGCTTATCAATCTTTCAATTTATATACTTTGATTTTTCCTTTATTTATTTTAAATAAAAAATAATTTAACAATGATATTATGTAAGCAAATAATTACAAAATATGTATACAATAAAAAATGAAGATTGTAAACCCTTTACCTGTATGGTTCAGGGAGTATTTATAACCCCTGAACCTTGTTATTTTAATGGAATTGAGGGACTGGAAAGACATTTCTTTCTAATAGTATTAATAAAAAATAAATATCTCTTACAAAATAATAAGTGATGAATAGTTGTGTTACTTACCCTTTATTTTAATGTGTCAAAAAACAAAAAATCTCCAATAATTGAACTTTAGTTTTCGTATAATGACCGGCTGTAATTTGGTAAAAAAGAATTAAAGAAAAAAAGCCTTTTCATCGACGTTTGAATTGGAGCAGCGAAAGACTTTGTTCATGAGCTCATAATTGAGTTGAAGAGGAGAAATTTGAGGGAAACATAATGAAAATGAGAAATATTTGAGTGAGGGATAATGAATAAAAAATAAAGAAGTTCGTAGACTTAGCTTTCTTGACTCAAAACTCAGCAAGACTTAGCTGTTGTAGTATACTAACCAATCTTGCAGTAAAACTGGGACTCTCATGAAGTGTCAATTTTATATCAAGGTCCGAAAGCAAGAGGCAATGGTCCAGAAAAGTCTTCGGAACTGAGGGTTGAATTATTCAATTGCGAATATTTCCTCGCAAGATTGGTGACTAAACACGGCAATATTAATTAATTTCCAAAATTAACATTTTCGTTGAGATCAAGTCTATGTGAGTGATGTGCAGCAAGTCTATGTACTAATTAGAATTTTTTTTTAGCTCGTCTAGCATTAACTGGGTTCTTGACATCAATGTATTAAAACAATGTAAAAATATGTTAGCATTACAAGAATGTTGATTTTTTGTCAAAAATAAATCTAAAAAAAAACCACAAAAATATTATTTCAATATATTTTTAAATAAAAAAACACTTTAAAAAGTAATTTTCACTGTACTAGCATGCTTTAAGAATAAAAACACAACAATACTAATTTTCTAAAAGGATTAAATAGTGTTTTAGAGGTTGCTATTTTTTATTTAATTAACTAATCCTTTTAGCACCATATCTGCGGAAATTCTTCTTTGTGTTTTTGCTCTTGATATTCCATTTATCTTCAACCATCCTAAGAAACCATGAAGGTTTTTTTGTTCTACACACAACGTATCCCGTTGCAACTCCAAACACAAACCCGCATTCATACCCTATTGTCACAGCTTTCCATCCAAATCCTTCTCCAAACAATGTTGAATCATCTCCTTCATTAAAGCTTGATTGCGGCAATGATGGTGCCTCCTCACTGTAGCATTCTTTTAGTACTTGAAAGCCACATAAACCCGAGTTTCCTTCAAATGATCTTGCATCAAAGGTGTTGAATTGCTCTCCACTTGGAATGGGCCCCTTGAGTTGGTTATGTGAAAAGTTTAGGATTGCAAGAAATGTTAGACCCTCCAGCTGCGTTGGAATCCTTCCTGTAAGCAAATTTGAAGATAGGTCTAATGATTCCAAATTGGTCAAATTTCCCAATGATGATTGGATATGACCTGTAAGGAAATTATGAGAGAGGTTGAGTTGTTGTAGTGCTTTAAGCTTCCCGATCACCTTTGGAATCTCTCCGGTAAAACTGTTACTTGACAAATCTAGTATTCTGATGGTACTTCCGATCCTCGGAAACTCAATTTCTACACCTTTCCATGTCATTTCTATGGAATGGACATAAACAATGTGATTTGTCGAGTTAAGGTAAATCATGTTTTTATCTGAGGTCATCATTGCTTCAAGAGTATTAAAATACCTTGTTGGCAACGGCCCACTAAAATTATTGCCGGAGATGTCAAAAATCCATAATTTAAAGAAGGAATTATATGCAGTCGGACCCTTCACAAAACCTTCGAGTTTAAAGAAGGAATTATTTGCTTGCACACTCGTAAGTTTGTAAGCAATCTGTTCATAGCTTTATAACTTTGCATGCTTGACCTATTACATACATGGATTCTTTTTCATTAAAGTAACACCCAATTAACCTTCAAAACTTAAAAAAAAAAGAGAAAAAAGTAAAGGGAATATGCCACCCTACTGTTGTTTCAATGTCAAATCCACTTGATATCTTGTTTGTACTGCAAAATTAGAAAGGTAAGACTGATCAAACGAAAGAGTAGAGAAAAGATAGACTAACATAAATTGTGAACATAAAATTTGAAAACTCAAATGCTTGCAAAACTTACTTGAAAATATCAATTGCATTATTTAGTTTCTTCTAGCACCATATCTGCCAACATTCTTCTTTGTTTTTCTGGTCTTGAGATTCCATTTATCTTCAACCATCCTAAGAAACCATGAAGGCTTTTTTGTTCTAAACACAACGTATCCCGTTGCAACTCCAAACACAAACCCGCATCCATACCCCATTGTCACAACTTTCCATCCAAATCCTTCTCCAAACAATGTTGAATCATCTCCTTCATCAAAGCTTGATGGCGGTAATGCTGGTGCCTCATCACCGTAACATCTTTTTAGTACTTGAAATCCACATAAACCCAAGTTTCCTTCAAATGAGCTTGCAGTAAAGGTGTTGAACTGCTCTCCACTTGGTATACGCCCCTCGAGTTGGTTATGTGAAAGGTTTAGGATTGCAAGAAATGTTAGACCCCCTAGCTGCGTTGGAATCCTTTCGGTAAGCAAATTTGAAGATAGATCTAATGATTCTAAATTGGTCAAATTTTCGAATAATGATTGGATATGACCTGTAAGGGAATTATGAGAAAGGTTGAGCTGTTGGAGTGCTCTAAGCTTTCCTATCACTTTTCAAAATCCCTCCGGTGAAATTGTTATTTGACAAATCAAGTACTCTGATAGTACTTTGAATCTTTGTAAACTCAATTTCTACACCTTTCCATGTCATCTCTATGGAATAGACATAACTTATGGAATTTTACTCTCTTTTGTATGTTGATGCAACTCTTGATGCACCCATGTAAATCATGTTTTGATCTGAGACCATCATTGCTTCAAGCGTATTGAAATACCCAGTTGGCAATGGCCCACTAAAATTATTGTTAGAGATGTCAAAAATACATAATTTAGAGAAGGAACTGTATGTAGTCGAACCTTTCACAAAACCTTGGAGTTTATTGGATTTTAGGACAAGAATTCGCAGCTCTGGAAGCGCTTCTAGAAAATAAGGAAATATATCCTCAATCTTATTGTTGCCAAGATCAAGAACTTCCAACATTGTGCAGTTGATGATGGATGGTGGTATTTTCCCTTCTAATTCGTTTCCGTTGAGGTTGAGATATTCCAAGCTATTATCTTTTGAAAATGTTGAAGGGATAGAGCCTTGAAGATTGTTCATGCCGAGATGCAATACTGAGAGCATGCTGCTAAAGTTCCCCAAACATAATGGCATAGAACCACTCAAGCTGTTGTTGGACAAGTCCAAGATGCGATTGATGTGATTGGACCTGTAAACCCAAAAGCGAGCAATGGTCATAGATTTATCCTCAAGAAGTTTATTGAGAGAGATTTGATATGTCGGTATGGTCCACCAGAAATTATTATAACTGACAATGCCTAAAATTTCAACGGCAAGATGATAATAGAGCTCTGCACTAAATGGAAAATCAAGCATTCCAATTCTTCGCCATATAGACCAAAGATGAATGGGGCGGTAGAAGCTGCTAACAAGAATGTCAAAAAGATTATTCAGAAGATGGTAGTCACCTACAGGGATTGGCATGAGATGTTGCCATTTGCCCTTCATGCATATCGCACCGCAGTCCGAACCTCGACAGGGTCTACCCCATATTCGCTAGTATACGGTATGGAGGCAGTGATGCCCTTGGAAGTGGAAATCCCGTCGTTAAGAGTGTTAATAGATTCTGAGTTAGAAGGGGCCGAGTGGGCTAAAGTGAGACACGAGCAACTGAACCTGATCAGTGAAAAGAGGATGGCCGCAATATGTCATCACCAGCTTTACCAGAAACGAATGGCTAAGGCGTATGAGAAGAAGGTTAGACCGCGGATGTTTCAAGAAGGGGATCTAGTATTAAAGAAAATATTGTCATTACCCGGAGATGATCAAAGCAAATGGGCACCAAATTACGAGGGTCCTTATGTAGTAACAAAGGCATTCTCAGGAGGAGCATTGAAGTTAGCTAGAATGGATGGAGAAGACTTAGCTAGGCCTGTGAATTCTGACTCTGTAAAAAGATATTATGCTTGATCAATAAAGCAAAGTTTGGCCATTGATTTCTTTCTTCTTGCATTGATCTCACAACATTCATTTTCGCATTAATCCAAACAGTGCATGTCTTGGTGTTATTCTCATCACTTATTAAAATTTTTAGCATCGGCTGAACGCATTTCTTTTCTATATAAAAGCCCAAACTAGGATCACACCCCTACGTTGGGGGCAATACAAGATGTTTTTATAAAAGTATTACGAAAGCCAACAAATTTGAAAACCAAGCTAAAGCATTTGACAAAAGCATGACAAAAAGGCAATAACAAGTCATACATTTTGAGAAAATGACTACTTGAAGAAAATCAAAGAATTATTCTCCAAGAATATGATTAGTAAAAAGAGGCAACGCGAGAGATGAATCCAGCATATGACTTCAAAAGCAAGCTCGTATTAAGAAAGAGCTTCATGAACTAGAAAAAGATGATGGGGCCTATGTTTCAAAAACCAGGTACGGATGCATACATTGCATCTAATCATAAATCATTGCATGTATGTTCTTTTCTCTATCGTTACAGGAGGAGATCTTAGTGCATTCCAACAAGATTGGGGACGAATAATGAATCGTTAGAACAACAAGAAGAGAAAATAATTGTCAAAACCCGCCAGCAGGAAGAGCGACATCGATAACATTTTGGAAAAAGGGGAATCGCAAGATAGGATTCCAAATTGATTAAAGGAGATCGCCAGAAAGGATCTCGTGTTTCACTATTCGGAGGTCGCCAGATGGGACCTCGTATTTCATTTTGGTTAAAAAGGAATCGCCAGATGGGATTCCAAGTTGATTAAAGGAGATCGCTAGAAGGGATCTCGTGTTTCACTATTCGGAGGTCGCCAGATGGGACCTCGTATTTCATTTTGGTTAAAAAGGAATCGCCAGATGGGATTCCAAGTTGATTAAAGGAGATCGCCAGAAGGGATCTCGTGTTTCACTATTCGGAGGTCGCCAGATGGGACCTCGTATTTTATGTTGGTTAAAAAGGAATCGCCAGATGGGATTCCAAGTTGATTAAAGGAGATCGCCAGAAGGGATCTCGTGTTTCACTATTCGGAGGTCGCCAGATGGGACCTCATATCTCATATTTCATATAGGAATCGCCAGATGGGGTTCCAAGTTGATTAAAGGAGATCGCCAGAAGGGATCTCGTATTTCGATAATTGTCAAAAGAGGACGCCAGAGGGGACCTCATATTTTCTATTTTCAGGGAATCGCCAGATGGGATCCCAATGTTTGAGGCCGAAGAGGATTGCTGTAAAGAAAGAGTTTCAGATCGATCAAGCTTCGACCAGATCAGTTTCAGGAGTTCAGACTGGGTTACCTTATATAAAACTTACTACGCCTTTGCTCCGTAAGCATTATAAAGAGGGGGCATCTGTTGTAACCCATTTTTGGGTCCCCATAAAAAATAATAAAAATAATAATAAATAAATAGCCGAAGAAGGTTAGAAAAATAACAGGAGGCATAAGCGCTCAGAAAATGTTCGAAAGATTGGTCAAGGAGGTTAAAAAATACAAAGATTGGATTTTTGGCAGTATTTTCTTGAAGGATGAGAGCCCTGTTGAGAAGGAAAATTTAAATTTTTGAGGAGAAAAGCCCAAATTTGGATGTTTACGGACTTAATTGGATTTTATTTGAATTTATAGAGGATTGGAGTGCAAGAAAAATTGATTTTTAAGTCAATTTGGGCTTTAATTGGAAGAAATTTAAGTTCTGGGGCCAAAATATAATTTTTTGGAATTTATTAGGCCAAATCAGGGGCTTAATTGCATAAATATTGAAGTTTAATGGCCAATTAGAGGCTTAATTGTGAAAATCCGAAACCAGGGACCAATTTGGAACACGCGGGTAAATAGAGGGGGCTGTCTTGATTTGATCCAAGGGTGTAATTGAAGAAATTAGAAGTTTATTGATCAATTGAGGGCTTAATTGCATAAATCAAAGGCCAAGGACCAAGGTGAAAAACGCGGCCAACTATGGGGGCGAGGACCGAAATGGGCAGGGACGCAATTGAAAGAATCAAAAGATAATTGAGGGCTGAGTTGAAATTTTGCGTATTCTGGCGCCTTTTTTTTTAAATGAAACGGCGTGTTTTTCCCAAAACGACGCCGTTTCATATATATATATATATATATATATATATAAAAAGGAGGACCGAACGGTGCCGTTTTGAACGGCACTGTTCCCCTTTCTTCTTCCTCCCCTAACGTGCAGCAGCATGGACGAAAAATGTTGTTTAATCAACCGGTGCCCTTCTCTCCTCGCGTGCGCTGACAGAACCCGGAGCCCATACACCTCGGACGACGCGAAGCCAGGAGGGCCACGCCTTGATCAACCACACTCGCCGACCAGCCGACCGGCGCTGCCCCCCCCCCCCCCCCCCCCCCACGTTGCCCGGCAACCCACCTTGTTCTGCTCCCCACGCTGCCCATGCAGCCCCGCTCCTTTGCCCGCCTATAAAAGAAGGGGAAAGATGTGAAGCACGGGAAGAAAAGAGAAGACAAAAACCCGAGACCAAGAGAGAGAGAGACTAAAGGAGAGAGAAACAGTGGAACTAAACACCTAATACTCGAAGAAACAGCACTGGGAGGAGGGGAAGAGGACTGAAACCGTGGGAAAGCTTAGGAAAAAGGAAGACCAAGCACGACCCGAGAGATACCGGACCGTTGGGAATCGTCGTTTTGAGCCGCCGACCACCGCTGCAACACCATCAACCCGGACGTTCGACCAGCAGCATCACCTCCGCCGTGCCAGGTATTCTTCTTCCCCCTGCGTGTTCATTTATTTAGATTTATTATCCTCCTGCATGCAGAATCGTTCTGCATGCAGGAGGTAGGGGAAGGGAATTATTTTCCCTTCCCCGTTTGTTTTTTACACTGGGCCGGGTTTCCGGCCCAGTTTTGTTATTATTTATTTTGGGCCAGACCGAGTCTGGCCCAGTCTAAAGAGTTTTTTGTGTTGGGCCGGGATCGGCCCAACCTCCTTGCAGGCCGAGATCGGCCCAGCCTTTTGTTGGGCCGGGATCGGCCCAACCTCCTTGCGGGCCGAGATCGGCCCAGCATTTGTTGGGCCGAGATCGGCCCATCCTCTTTGCGGGCCGAGATCGGGCCGATTCCAGCTGGGTTGGGTTCGGCCCATTCATTTGGGCTGGCCCAACCCGAATTTTTATTATATATATATATATATATATTATGAATTATAGTATTTGGTAATATATATGTGTGTATATTGTGTATATATATTTTTACTAAAAAAAATATTTCGAAAAAATCTTGAAAAATATTGTTGATTTCCTTGAATATTTTTTGTTAAAATGGGTTAATGTTGGTTGGTATTTTTATACTGTAAAGATACAAAACTAGTGTTAAAAATACCCGGTTTTCCTAAAAATATCAAAGATTTTCCGAATAAAAAATGTTTTTGCTTTCAGAACAATTTCTAAAAAATACCTAAAAATGTTATTGGTTTTTCTGCATATTTTTATTAAGGTGGAATAATATTGGGTTGTATTTTTATACCGTAAGGATACAAGCTCAGTATTTAAATACCCGATTTACGTCAAAAAGCAAAAAAAATTAATAATAATAATATTTTCAAAAAATTGTTTTTGTTTTAAAATACGGCTTAGTCTCTCCAATATATATAGATATAAATATTATAACATCATATTTTTTTTACACAACAAAGAAAATTTTCAAAACAATATATGTATTAGCATGCATTTTGGCTTTAATAACCAGTTTATTTAAGCCATGAGAACTAGGCCAATATTTCAAAAATTCTAAAAAATCTTTTTGTTGTCTTTTTAGTATTTGGGATTACGAATTTATACGTAAAACGTATTCCTAAATATTATTATTTTGGTATAGACGTTAGAAAGGTTAAGATTTTACCCGATAAGATAAAAGACCTTCTTACTGAGGAGGATTTTTCTTGAACCATAGACAGACCAACGACTAGAATGTACAATAACACTTTAATTTTTATCAGACAATAAAACAATGCAGCTTACCTTAGGTAAGGCGTATTTGGGGTGCTAATACCTTCCCTTTACACAACCAGTCCCCGTACCCAATCTCTGAGACCAGTTAGGGTTCCTAGTGACCAAAATACTAGGTGGCGACTCCCACTCCATTTTTACCAATGAAAAATAATATTTTCTCGTATCCCCATATATATATTACATTGTAGATTTAAAAATGGAAAAAACTTAGTTTTTCGCCGCGACGCCGCACACGTGCGACAAAGACTATTGAAATACCCGGTTGGCAATGGCCCATTAAAATTGTTGTGAGAGATGTCAAAAATCCATAATTTAAAGAAGGAATTATATGCAGTCGGACCCTTCACAAAACCTTGGAGTTTATTGGATTTTAGGACAAGAATTTGGAGCTCTGGAAGCGTTTCTAGAAAGTAGGGAAATGTATCCTCAATCTTATTGTTGCCAAGATCAATAACTTCCAACATTGTGCAGTTGATGATAGACGATGATATTTTCCCTTCTATTTCATTTCCATTGAGGTTGAGATATTCCAAGCTATTATCCTTTGAAAATGTTGAAGGGATAGTGCCTTGAAGATTTTTCATGCCTAGATGCAATACCGAGAGCATGCTGCTGAAGTTCCCCAAACATTGTGGCACAGAACCACTCAAGATGTTGTTGGACAAGTCCAGGACCTGAAGGAATCTCAGCTTGCAAATAGAAGAAGAAATCTCACCTGTCAAATTACTATTGGATGCAAGAATAAGGGTTGTCAAGTTCTCTTGTTTGAAAATCGAACTTGGGATTGGACCACACAAGTGGTTATTGCTCAAATTAAGGAATCTCAAAGAATCATGTTGAAGTTCACTTATATTACCTATGAAATTATTGTTATGAAGGTCAAGATATTGTAAAGAAGGAAGAGCAAACAAAAAGGATGGTATTGTTCCATTGAACAAGTTACCATATAAAAATAGATATTGTAGATTTAAAAGGGTATTTAATTGAGAATGGATAGGGCCTACTAGTTGATTATTTGATAAATCTAAATCTGAAAGATTGACTAGGCTACCCAAAGAATCTAGAACTTGACCCATAAATTTATTGGAAAAAAGATTCAAGTAATGAAGCTGTACAAGGCTAGATCTGACCGCTAAAATTATTACTTGAGAGGTCTAAAAAAATAAGTTGTGTAAGATTATCAAGCAAGGCTAGATCTGACCTTAAAATGTTACAATTATGAAGAGATATATATTCCAATGACTTTAGATTACTGATTAAGTCGTTTTCTAAATCAACTGAAATTATTGTATTAGAAAGACTCAAATTGGACGAAGGAAAAGAGCCAATGAGGCCTTCGTTGTATGACAATCCAGTGATTTAAGGTTTGGGAGGAGAAAGATGTTACCCGGGAATTTCCCTTAGTAGTATTTATAGACAAACAAACTAATCTTAGATTGTATACTGACATAGGATGTGTAAAGACAAAATCAAATCTCAAGAAACAACAAGAGTGAGTGAGTGTTGGAAACGCGGCAAAGTATATTAAAACAAGATTCCTTGTTGACTTCAAATTGCGCAAACTGAATTGTTGTTTCTTGGCAAAGTAATAATTACGCAAAGCAATGACTTTGTTCAGAGATGTTTTTCCAAATTGTATTTAGCAATGAGATTTATGAGAAGATTGCTTTGCCCACTAAAATGTAATTTCCAAGAAATTCAAAGCCACAAAAGCGGAAGAAAACTTCTTAATAAGCCACAAGTGGGCTTCCAGAGTTAAAGAGTCATCCTCACCTATTATGTCCACGTTCTGGCAATAGCTTGTTTGAATAAAATTTGCTTCCTCTCATGTAATTAATTTAATTTAATTAAAAAAATATATTTTTAAAAGTAAGATTCAATGAAGATCGAAATAAAAAAGTGTGAGTTAATCTTTGTGACTTTCAAAACCATAGAAAAATTTCACAAAAAACAAATACAAAACATTAATAAAATATTAATGGATAAAATTAAAAAATATAAACTTGACAGCTTAATTTGAATTTCCAGAGATGTTTTTCCAAATTGTATTTAGCAATGAGATTTATGCGAAGATTGGTCGTCCGAAAAGGTCTTTCTCTTCATTTGGTCGTCAACACTTTATTTTGTGATATGTCCGTTGCCTCCAAGTCGTCGATCCGAACTTGGATGTATGGATATTGTTCAATTTTATTTTAATATATTTTTGAATAAAAAAACATTTTAAAAAATAATTTTTACTATATCAGCATACTTTAAGAATAAAAACACAATAATATTAATTTTCTAAAAGGATTAAATAGTGTTTTAGGGGTTGCTATTTTTTCTTTAATTAACTAATCCTTTTAGTAATTAAAAAGTTATTTGACCAATTTTAATCATGCTTATTTCAGTAATAGTTTTTTAAAATACTTTTCTTTCATATCAATCTTTCAATTTATATGCTTTGATTTTTTTCTTTTTTCTTTTTCCTTTTTCTATTTTAAATAACAAAATAATTTAACTATTAGATTATATAAACAAATAATTAAAAAATATATGTGCAGTAAATGATGAAAATTATAAACCCTTTACCTTAATGGTTTGAGGAGTATTTTGTTGAAGTGGAGGGCTTGAAGAGTCATTTTTTTTTATAATAATAATAAAAAATAAATATCTCTTATTCAATATTAAATGAGAAACAAATATTTATTGTATAATATTAATAAAAAATAAATATCTGTTATAAAATATTAATAGTGACAAAAATATAGTATATCTATTACTTTACAAGTTAGACTTGAATGAATTTCAGAGCAGCGAATCGGAAATTAATGAAAATATTTAGTGAAAGTTTAGGAATAACATTACTTTTTTTTTAATATTTTGCATTATTGACAAGCATCATTATTAATCCATACACAGGTGTCTTTATGCTCTACATATATGGGGGATAGGTAAATCAAATGGCTTCTGTACATCTTTTAGTAACTGTTTTATATCTGCATGAACCAATATATACACATCTTGTGATATTATAGTAAGTGCTACTTTATACGGAATATATTATAGTAATTTTATTTATCATGTGTGTAGGTTAATTGTGTGTTATAATCTCTACTACGCTGTACTATATATATAAATAGAAAAAAATTGGTTAAGTCTCTTATTATTTTCAATTTGATATCAGAGCCTAAAAGACATTAAATTCTTTTACGTTACTACTGTCGCCGCTGTTGTTGCAAACAAAACACTGCCTTCTCCTCCTCCTCCTCATGCAATGTAGACATCACTTTCCTCCTTTGCTCTAAACGATGCATCTTCTCTCTTTATTACTGCCGTTAATATTGTTGTTTCGGACTCCTCCTATAACAATTGTTCCTCTCTCCAACACTCTCGCATGTTATCTCCTTAGAAATTCTTAAGAACACCCTTTATTTTTATTGGTGAATGCAGATAAAACTGTATCTGCTTGGATAAGGTGTTTTTCAATTTGCTAACGGTTCTTGTCGTGTCCCTCTTCCCGCCTGACTGTTACCGAGGGCTCTTCTCTTCAAGTTAATCCATTTTTTCTTCGTTGGAGTGGAACCTCAAGGTGTTAAAAGCCCCATTAGTTTGAGGTGAAACTGTAGTCCCTTAACTATCATGGTGATTAATTTCATGTGCGGTGTTGTGTTAATAAATGGGGAGCCCGTGACACCTTTGGTCTCGTGTTCGACTTTTATCCTTGAATGCCGATTACCTAACCCAATTATTAATAGGATAACTTTCATTTCATTTTTTTCTTGAGTTAATCTATGAGCACTAACAATTCCTCCTAAAATTTCTAACACATTAATTGATGTAACATTTTATTTTTCCTGTTTGATCAAGCATTTATTTTGGTGATTACGTATCACCACTTATTATGAATTGTCGCATCTGTTTATAAACATTTTTAGTAGGATTGTTTTTTATAGTAGTCGAGATTTTATTTAAAGAGCACCAGATTACCAATAAGTTTATAGCAATCTAGTTGGTAGGGGGAAAGAATTCTGAAAAAAAAAAAGATAGCAAAATAAAAAGCAGGAAAACAAGAGCAAAACTATACACAAGCCAATATTAATTAGACTAGAGTAGAATGTCGGGACCTCTTACCAATATCATTCCACTTATGTTTTCTAGGATTTATTTTGATTCTGCATGAAAACAAATTCTCATCATGTGCCAAGGATTGGGGGGAATTGTCTTGATGTATTTCTAGGATCATAAACAGATTATACGCTTCAGATTAGCTTCTTAGTTATAAATTGTTGCGTGCCTTGATGAAAGTTGAAACAGATCCAAATTTGTTTCTATATTTGTAAGCTGAAAATGTTTCCTGTGATCTGAAATTAATGACTTTTTGTAGGCAGTCCATTGATATTAAAAAAAAGTAATGTTATTCCTTATCAAACATTGTTTGTATAAACCTATCTTGCTTTTTTTTTTTTTTTTTTGCTTTAGATATAAACAATGCTTTAGAACATTGTTTGTATCTGTTGAGATGGTTTTATCACACTTTTTAATAGTCATTCATGTCTTACAAGTTACTTGCAAGTATTGCTGCTGTTGTGATAACAGAATCTGTCAGTCAAGTGTTCTTTTAAATTTACAAGAATTGCTTCAATTTGTTCGTAACTCTATAACTTTCAAAATACTCCCAGAAACAGAGATTGATTTAAGTGATCAAGAATACGGAAATGGACACATAAAAAAAAGAATCCAAAACATAAATGATTTTATAGTTAACACAAACCTGTTACATAAATGGATTCTTTTTCATAGAGGTAATGTACATTTAACCTTGAATTATGTAAACTACAAAAAAAAAAAAAATCCAATACTATGAATTTGCCACCCTATTGTTGATCCACTTGATATCTTGTTTGTACTGCAAAATTAGAAAGGTAAGACTGATCAAATGAAATAGTAAAGAAAACATAGCATAACATAAACTGTGAACATAAAATTTGAAAACTCAAATGCTTGCAAAACTTACTTGAAAATATCAATTGCATTATTTAGTTTCTTCTAGCACTATATCTGCCAGCATTCTTCTTTGTTTTTCTGCTCTGGAGATTCCATTTATCTTCAACCATCCTAAGAAACCATGAAGGCTTTTTTGTTCTAAACACAACGTATCCCGTTGCAACTCCAAACACAAACCCGCATCCATACCCCATTGTCACAGCTTTCCATCCAAATCCTTCTCCAAACAATGTTGAATCATCTCCTTCATCAAAGCTTGATGGCGGTAATGATGGTGCCTCATCACGGTAGCATTCTTTCAGTACTTGAAATCCACATAAACCCAAATTTTCTTCAAATGAGCTTGCATCAAAGGTGTTGAATTGCTCTCCACTTGGTATGGGCCCCTCCAGTTGGTTATGTGAAAGGTTTAGGATTGCAAGAAATGTTAGACCCCCCAGCTGCGTTGGAATCCTTCCGGTAAGCAAATTTGAAGATAGATCTAATGATTTCAAATTGGTCAAATTTCCTAATGATGATTGGATATGACCTGCAAGGTAATTATGAGAAAGGTTGAGCTGTTGGAGTGCTTTAAGCTTTCCTATCACTTTTGGAATCTCTCCGGTGAAATTGTTGTTTGACAAATCAAGTACTCTGATAGTACTTCGGATCTTTGTAAACTCAATTTCTACACCTTTCCATGTCATTTCTATGGAATAGACATAGCCAGTGTAATTTGTTGCCCTCATATAAATCATGTTCTGATCCGAGGCCATCATTGCTTCAAGACTATTGAAATACCCGGTTGGCAATGGCCCACTAAAATTGTTGTGAGAGATGTCAAAAATCCGTAATTTAGAGAAGGAATTATATGCAGTTGGACCCTTCACAAAACCTTGGAGTTTATTGGATTTTAGGACAAGAATTTGGAGCTCTTGAAGCGTTTCTAGAAAGGAGGGAAATGTATCCTCAATCTTATTGTTGCCAAGATCAATAACTTCCAACATTGTGCAGTTGATGATAGACGATGGTATTTTCCCTTCTAATTCATTTCCATTGAGGTTGAGATATTCCAAGATATTATCCTTTAAAAATGTTGAAGGGATAGTGCCTTGAAGATTGTTCATACCTAGATGCAATACTGAGAGCATGTTGCTGAAGTTCCCAAAACATTGTGGAATAGAACCACTCAAGCTATTGTTGGACAAGTCCAGGACCAGAAGGAATCTCAGCTTGCAAATAGAAGAAGAAATCTCACCTGTCAATTTACTATTGGACGCAAGAATAAGGGCTTCCAAGTGAGATTGTTTGAAAATCGAACTTGGGATTGGACCATGCAAGTGGTTATTGCTCAAATCAAGGTAAGTTAATGAATCGTGTTGGAGTTCACTTATATTGCCTATGAGATTATTGTTATGAAGGTCAAGATATTGTAAAGAAGGAAGAGCAAGCAAAAAGGATGGTATTGTTCCATTGAACAAGTTATTGGATAAAAATAGATATTATAGATTTGAAAGGGTATTTAATTGAAAATGAATAGGTCCTACTAGTTGATTATTTGATAAATCTAAATCTGAGAGATTGACTAGGCTACGTAAAGAATCTGGAACTTGACCCATCAATTTATTGGAAGAGAGAGACAAGGAACGAAGTTGTACAAGGTTTCTAAGTAATGATGGGATCTGACTACTAAAATTGTTACTTGAGAGGTCTAAAGAGATGAGCTGTGTGAGATTACTGAGGAGAGCTAGATCTGACCCTATAATGTTACAATTACGAAGAGACATATATTCTAATGACTTTAGATTACTGATTAAGTTGTTTTCTAAATAAACTGAAATTCTTGTATTAGAAAGAGTCAACGAAGAGAGGACATTACTCAAATTGGACGAAGGAAAAGAGCCAGTGAGGCCTTCGTTGTATGACAGAAATAGTGATTCAAGGTTTGGGAGGAGAAAGATGTTACCCGGGAACTTCCCCTGCAATCCACAACCACTGAGGAAAAGAGATGACAAAGAAGAAGACAGATTCATCAAGGAATCGGGAACAACTAGTGACATGTTTACCCAACTCAAATCGAGTTCTCTAAGCTTGGTTAGGTTTCGAACAAGCTTGTCAAAAGAAATTGGTTCTGGACTCAGATACTCATTGTCAGAGAGATCAAGTGAAACCAACTCACTGAGTTGCTCAAAACCATATGGAATTGGACCACTAAGATTGTTCCATCCAAGATCCAAGTACTGCAGGTGCTTAAATTTCCCCATTGAGGATGGGAGTTTTCCTTGCAATGCACAGTCATAGAGTTTGAGTGATGACAGAGAAGAAGACAGATTCATCAAGGAATCGGGAACAACTAGTGACATGTTTACCCAACTCAAATCGAGTTCTCTAAGCTTGGTTAGGTTTCGAACAAGCTTGTCAAAAGAAATTGGTTCTGGACTCAGATAGTCATTGTCAGAGAGACCAAGTGAAACCAACTCACTGAGTTGCTCAAAACCATATGGAATTGGACTAGTAAGATTGTTCCCTCCAAGATCCAAGTACTGTAGGTGCTTAAATTTCCCCATTGAGGATGGGAGTTTTCCTTGCAATCCACAGTCATCGAGTTTGAGTGATGACAGAGAAGAAGACAGATTCATCAAGGAATCGGGAACAACTAGTGACATGTTTGCCCCACTCAAATCGAGTTCTCTAAGCTTGGTTAGGTTTCGAACAAGCTCGTCAAAAGAAAGCTTGTCAAAAGAAATTGGTTCTAGACTCACAAGATCGTAGTTCCAAGAGAGATCAAGAGAAACCATTTTGGAGAGGTGAGAGATTTCTGACGGGACTTGGCCTACAAGATCTGAACCACTTAGGTTAAGATGTGTTAGATTGGAGAGCTGGCCAAATCGAGAAGAAATATGGGAGGAGTTGAAATCATTGAAGGATAGGTCGAGCTGTTGAAGATGATGGAGAGAGAAGAGAGAATTATTGGGAAGGAGGGCGCCGTAAAGCATGCTGCAAGAGAGGTCCAGTCCAGTGACATGCCCGGTTTTCAGGTCACAAGTGACGCCATCCCACAAGCAGCAGTCTGTACCCTCTTTCCATGACTCTGTTTTTGGAAAGGGATGTGGACAATAGTACAATAAAGCTGAACTATTTTGAATGGAGAAGGATTCTTTGAATTGAAGGAGAGAAAGAGATTGGTGATGAGCACACAAAAGAGAAGAAGAAGAAGAGTAATTTGAGGAGAGTGGAGATGAAATTGTTGAGTGGAAATGGAAGAGAAACAGAATGAAGGAGAGAGATTGAGAGAGGGACGGTGGTGAAAACATGTTGGCTGGCCTTAAAGGATTCAAAGTATAATTAACTGGGAATTTAAGATGAGAAGAAAAGAAAGGCATTATTAGTAGTATTTATAGACGAAATCAAAGTCACTGGTTGAAGCATTAAACAAGTTTCCTTAGCTGAAAGAGAATCGGAGCAAAGAAAGACTAATTTGTTCATGAGCACATAATTGTTGGTATTAAAATACCTTTTTCAGGATTTAATAATTAAAAAAATAAAGTAAGAATAAAAATCGATGGAAATATGCAATATGTAAGGTTCCTATCAACTTGATTCCCTGTTGACTTCAAACTGAATTGTTGTTTCTTGGCACCAATGACTTCGCACTAATATAAAAAATAATTTAAACTATGGAATTAAAATGATAATCAAAGTCGCTTAATTCACTAATACAAGTGTTCATAAATTGAGGTGCTGGACATTCATGTTAATTAAAAAAAATAAAATTGTTAATTATGAAATATTTATAATAAAATAAAATAAAATATTTATGAGAAGATTGCTATGCTCACTAAAATATAATTTCCAAGAAATTCAAGCCACAAAATCGGAAGAAAACTTCTTAAAAATTTACAATTTAGTCTCCATTTCTAGTTGCACAACAGCTTTAAAGGCTATTATAAGAAACTAGGTAGGTTAGTCAAATAAATAAATAAAATAAAAATGGCTGACTCATCAGTCCTCATGCATGTATATGGTGAATTGTTTTGCATGCGATTGTTCATTCTTAAATGCAAAACTAAGAGTCTTTCGCTGAAGTTTCCTAAATATGCAATGGTGGTGTAGAACCGCTCAAACTATTTTTTTACAAGTTATACTTGAAGGAATTTCAGAGCAGCGTACCGGAATATTTAGTGAATGTTTAGGAAAAACATTATACTGAACCATTACAGGAAAACAGAGCACAACGATGAACCAAGGAATGGAGTTTGAAGGTTCTTGCCCTCAAGATGCTGTGGGATTGGTCGTACTCAAAGGTCTTTCTCTTTCAGCATCAACAAGGGAGAACCAATCTTCATATGGTCTGTCGACCTCCAAGTCTTCGGAACTTGGATGTATAGATATTGTCCACTCTTCTTGTGGTCATGAATATATATGGAACTGAAGGTTCACTTACAAATATTTCCACAAAAGAATGAGTGTTGGAAACACGGCAGTATTAATTTCCAAAATTGACATTTTGGCAGCAAGTCTTTGAGCTAACAGATACAATTCATGCTCTAATTGGAAAAAAAGTACTTATTGTTATGGAACTATATTTATAAAAATAAAAAATAAAATTCGTGACTGCTTAATTTGAATGTTCAGAGATGTTTTTCCAAATTGTATTTAGCAATGATATTAATGAGAAGATTGCTTTGCCCACTAAAATGTAATTTCCAAGAAATTCAAAGCCACAAAATCGGAAGAAAACTTCTTAATAAGCCACAAGTGGGATTGCAGAGTTAAAGAGTCATCCTCACCTATTATGTCCACGTTCTGGCAATAGCTTGTTTGAATAAAATTTGCTTCCTCTCATGTAATTAATTTAATTTAATTAAAAAACATTATTTTTAAAAGTAAGATTCAATGAAGATCGAAATAAAAAAAGTGTGAGTTAATCTTTGTCACTTTCAAAAAAAATTTCACAAAAAACAAATACAAAAAAATAATAAAATATTAATGGATAAAATTAAAAAAAAATAAACTTAAAAAAAATTAATATTGATTTCCTAACTATGCTTAATTTAGTAATATGTTGTTTTTTAAAAATAATTTTCTTGCTTATCATTCTTTCAATTTATATACTTGTTTTAATTTAAGCATAGTTAATTTTAATATTAGTATGCATGTTAGGTTTTTTAATTTTATATCAATTGCAAATTTAAATATATATTTAATATGCATGTTATTCTATTATTTTTTATTTTTTTATGTTGAAAGCAGAACCACTAAGCAATAAGATTTATGCTAAGATTGCTATAATTTTCACTAAAATATAATTTCCAAGAAATTCAAGTCACAAAATCGGAAGAAAACTTAATAATTCACGATCGTAGTTTACTCACAGCTTAAGCAAGTGGGAATGCAGAGTTAAAGAGTCATCCTCACCTTCTTATGTCCACTTCAATCCAGTCTCCAGTCAACACGTTCTGGCAATAGTTTTATTGAACAGTTGCTAGAAAACAGACAAACAATGGAGAATTAATGGAGTTTGAAGGTTCTTGCACTCAGTTAGATGCTGTGGGATTGGTCCTCCTAAAAGGTCTTTCTCTTTCAGCATCAACATGGGAGAACCACTCTTCATTTTGTCTGTCCTTTACCTCTAAGTCTTCGATCGGAACTTGGATGTATAGATAGTGTCGACTCTTCATGTGGTGCTGAATGTGGAATTGAGAGTTGAATTATTCGATTGCGAATATTTCCTTTAATATTTTTTTGTTGAGATCAAGTCTATTTGAGTGATGTGCAGCAAGTTTGTCTGCTAATTAGAACTTTTTTTTTAGCTTGTCCAACGTTAACGGTACGTTATTTATATTAATATATCAAAACGATGTAAAACATAAGAATATTGGTTTCTTGTCAAAAATAAATTAAAAATATATAAAAATACTATTTTGATATATTTTAAAACAAAAAAACATTTTAAAAAACAATATCTACCGTACTAGCATGCTCTAAGAATACGAACACGACAATATTGACTTCCTAAATAGATTAAAAAAATTCTTTCCATTCCTTCGATTGATATACTTTGATTTTTCCCTTTTCTATTTTAAATAAAAAATATTTGAAAATATAATTTCCATGAAATTCAATCCACAACGTCCTCAATATATAGGAAGAAAACTTGTTAATAATTTACGATCGTAGTTTACTCACAGCTGAAGCAAGTGGGGATGCAGAGTTAAAGAGTCATCCTCACCTTCTTATGTCCACTTCAATCCAGTCTACAGTCAACACGTTCTGGCAATAGCTTTATTGAACAGTTACTTGAAAACTGACAAACAATGGAGAATTAATGGAGTTTGAAGGTTCTTGCCCTCAAGATACTGTGGGATTGGTCGTCCTAAAAGGTCTTTCTCTCTCAGCATCAACAAGAGAGAACTTGGATGTATAGATATTGTCCACTCTTCATGTGGTGCTGAAGGTTCACTTGCAAATATTTCCACACAAGGAGAGTTGTGAGCGTTGGAAACACGGGGGCAAGTCGTTGTGCAAACTGATACAGTTCATAATTCAATTAGGACTTCCTTTGTAGCTCGTCTGATGGCAGCTGTTCTCGGGGACATCTACCCTTCGCATGTACTGATAGATTATTATTGCTATTATTAACAAGAACATGGGACTGTCTACTTGAAGGGTTAAATAATTTATATGTTTCTCAGAAAATAGCAATGAACATGTGCTAATCAATAGATACAGTTTGTTCTCTTCCTCAGCAGGTCGTCTTATGGGAAGTGTACGTTGCTGGGGACTTCTACCACTCGTCCTCGTCTTCTATAAGACTCCATGCCAACAAAAGACAATAATGACTAAATAGAGGTGTTGGAAACACGGCAATATTAATTAATTTCCAAAATTAACATTTTTGTTGAGATCAAGTCTATGCGAGTGATGTGCAGCAAGTCTATGAAAATCTGCTAAAAGAACAGCCATTCATATGGATTTTAGACCCGCTCAAGATTCTTTAAGCAGGAAGGAATGTTTCTTTTCAAATAGTTAATAGAATTTTTATAGTGGTGGTTTTAGCATTGCGGGGGTTGTGGTGATGCATATGTCCCTCAATAGTACATCTTAATATTAATAAAAAATTTAAACTTTCTTTTCACATACCTTTTGTTCCAAATTGGGTTAAAGAAATATTCAATTATGCATATTAATTACCTTGCAAAACTGACATTTTTGTTGAGAGTAGATAAAATCCCCTACATGCAAGTCTATGTGCTTATAGGTACACTCTGTGCTCTTCCTTCGCAGCTCGTCTGATTGGAATTGTACGTTCTTCGGGACTTCTACCCTTCTATGAAATCTGGTCTGTACAGGTTAATAATTAAGGATTTCCATAGAGCAGAGCTCGGAGAAGAAAGTCTCCATATCCATTTAAATAACAGAGCCCTGTTTTTTTGACATTAGGGAGCCTATGCCAAGACCTCCTTGCTTCTTATCACGCATTCCACACCATAAGAAACGTCTGATGGGTACGTTTGTTACACTTTTTAATAGTTATTTATGACTTGCAAGTCATCAGAATTACTTTATTTTGCTTGCAAATATTGCTGCTGTTGTGAGAATCAGTCGAGTGTTATTCTTTTAATTTGCTTGCACACTCGTAGATTTGTACAGCAATCTGTTCATAACTCTATAAATCTTAAAATACTCCCAGAAAAGGAGATTGATTTAAGTGATCAAGAATAAAAAAATGGACAAATAAAAAAAAAACCCAAAACATAAATGATTTTATAATTTCCAACAAGGGAGAATCAATCTTCTTTCAGATCAAGGAAGTCAAACCCATGAAACTATTGAGCGATGCCAAATCCAATTTCTTTTTTACTTAGATGCATGCTAGATTCATGAGTATATAGGTCTAAATCCAACTTTCTCAAGGAAAAATGAGCAAATCTTTATTTATTAATTACTAAAGACTCAATATATACAAAGTGGAATTCTATTCATGTCTAATCTTACATCAAAATATTATAAGTTTTGTTAATACTCTATGTTATCCTTTATCTTTAATATAACATGGAGTATTCTATTTTGATAATTCAAATTTATTGAAATAATATTACTTTGAGAATGTAATTTCCAAGAAAACATCGGAAGAAAACTTGTTAATAATTTACGATCGTAGTTTACTCACAGCTGAAGCAAGTGAGGATGCTGCACAGTTAAAGAGTCATCCTCACCTTCTTATGTCCACTTCAATCCAGTCTACAGTCAACACGTTCTGGCAATAGCTTTATTGAACAGTTGCTAGAAAAGTACTGACAATCAATGGAGAATTAATGGAGTTTGAAGGTTCTTGCCCTCAAGATACTCTGGGATTGGTCCTTTTAATTTGGTCCTCCTAATTAAAAGGTCTTTCTCTTATTTTCAGTATCAACAAGGGAGAACAAGTCTGCATTTTGTGATCTGTCCACTCTTCATGGAACTGAAGGTTCACTTACAAATAATTCCACACATGAGTGAGCGTTGGAAACACGGCAGTACTAATTTCCAAAATTGACATTTGCGGCTAGTCTTTGTGCTAACAGATACAGTTCATGTACTGTAGATTATTATTGCTATTATTAACAAGAACAGGGGACTGTTTACTTGAAGGGTTAAACAACTTATATGTTTCTCAGAAAATAGCAATGAACATGTGCTAATAGATACTGTTTGTGCACTTCTACCACTCGTCCTCGTCTTCTATAAGACTCCATGCCAACAAAAGACAATAATGCTATTATCCAGATTTTTGCTGGATAAATCTGCGGTTACATACAACATCTACCTTCGTTTTGTTTTTTTGTGTTCGTACAAAGAAAAATCTGGAGTGCAGTGCTTAGCTGTTGTAGTGTGCTAACCGATCTTGCAGTAAAATTGGGACTCTCGTGAAGTGTCAATTTTATATCAAGTTCAGAAAGCAATAGGCAATGGTCCAGAAAATATCTGCAACTGAATCTTCATTTGGTCTGTCCTTTCCCTCCTTGACCTCCAAGTCTTCGCAACCAGTAAGTGGTTCTGAATATAGAACTGCAGGTTGAATTATTCAATTGCAAATATTTCCAAACAAGTAGCTAGGTCCCTTTGTTGACTATGCAAGAATGTGGAAACACGGCAATATTAATTTCAAAAATTGACATTTTTCCAGCAAGTCTACGTGCGTGCAATTTGTGCTCTAATTATAACTCCCTTTGTGTCTCGTCTGATGACAACTGTTCTTGGAGACTTCTACCCCTGATCTATGCCTAGCTAGTTTTTCTTGGTATCATTGCATCTTTGAAGTTTAGTTTTCCTTACAATTTATTTTATCTTTCATTAGATTTCTCTACATTGTAAGAAATATTTTTTAAGTGGATCATATGCCATGTCATGTTTTTAAAATAATATCAATTGTGTGTGTATATATATATATATTTATAAAATTTATGAATGATAATTAAATGGTTGGAGTCCATTGCTCTCTAATGATGAACTAAGTACAGTACATAATGGATGAAAGTGAATAAAATCAGATTAATGAAAGGATCCCTACGCCAGCCATATTAAATATTACGTAAGTCATGTAACCTCCATCAAAATATAGAAAATCTAAAGTTTGGTATTGACGGTTCAATCATAATTAATTAAGTCATAAATACAATTAAAATTATAGAGATTAAATGTATAGTTTGCAAAACTACGTACTAGGTTGAACCATGATTGAACCATAATGCTAAACATTAATTTATGGAAAACATTGATATACTGATAAATTGAGTGAGAATAATACGTACCTCTTTCAGGATTTAAAAATTAAAACAAAAAAGCAATATGCATTCCCATCACTATTTACAGAAAGTAAGGTTCCTATCAACTTTCCTTGTTGACTCAAAATAAAAGCAAGAAAGCAAGGCAAAGTAATAATTACGTAATGACTTTGCACTTACATATCGTTTTTCATGACCCAAAAAAGAGTATTGAGCGTTGGAAACACGGCAATATTAATTAATTTCCGAAATTAACATTTTTGGTGAGATCAAGTCTCTGCGAGTGATGTGCAGCAAGTCTATCTGCTAATTAGAACTTCCTTTGTAGCTTGTTTTCTCAGAAAGTATGGAACTGAGGGTTGAGTTATTTATTTGCAAAGATCTCCACGCAAGGAGAGCTCCCTTAGTTGATTACTAAACAAGAGTATAATATGTAAAAGCTTGATATCACTATATTAAAAAGATGTATAAACTTGCTAGGAACACCATAATATTGATTTCTTGTTAAAAATAAATTTTATAAAATAAAAAAATACAAAATATTATTTTAATATATTTTTAAATAAAAATTATTTTGAAAAATAATCTCCACCACATTAACATGCTCTAAGAATAGAAACACGACGTGATATTGATTTCCTAAATGAATTAAATAGTGTTTCAAGGGTTGTTAATTTTTCTTAAATTAACTAGTCATTTTAGTATTAAAAGTAATTAAATAGTTATTTGACATGCAAATTTTGATCATGCTTAATTCAATAATATTTTTTTAAAAAAAAACACCTGCTTATCAATCTTTCAATTTATATACTTTGATTTTTCCTTTATTTATTTTAAATAAAAAATAATTTAACAATGATATTATGTAAGCAAATAATTAAAAAATATGTATACAATAAAAAATGAAGATTGTAAACCCTTTACCTGTATGGTTCAGGGAGTATTTATAACCCCTGAACCTTGTTATTTTAATGGAATTGAGGGACTGGAATGACATTTCTTTCTAATAGTATTAATAAAAAATAAATATCTCTTACAAAATAATAAGTGATGAATAGTTGTGTTACTTACCCTTTATTTTAATGTGTCAAAAAACAAAAAATCTCCAATAATTGAACTTTAGTTTTCGTATAATGACCGGCTGTAATTTGGTAAAAAAGAATTAAAGAAAAAAAGCCTTTTCATCGACGTTTGAATTGGAGCAGCGAAAGACTTTGTTCATGAGCTCATAATTGAGTTGAAGAGGAGAAATTTGAGGGAAACATAATGAAAATGAGAAATATTTGAGTGAGGGATAATGAATAAAAAATAAAGAAGTTCGTAGACTTAGCTTTCTTGACTCAAAACTCAGCAAGACTTAGCTGTTGTAGTATACTAACCGATCTTGCAGTAAAACTGGGACTCTCGTGAAGTGTCAATTTTATATCAAGGTCCGAAAGCAAGAGGCAATGGTCCAGAAAAGTCTTCGGAACTGAGGGTTGAATTATTCAATTGCGAATATTTCCTCGCAAGGATTGGTGACTAAACACGGCAATATTAATTAATTTCCAAAATTAACATTTTCGTTGAGATCAAGTCTATGTGAGTGATGTGCAGCAAGTCTATGTACTAATTAGAATTTTTTTTTAGCTCGTCTAGCATTAACTGGGTTCTTGACATCAATGTATTAAAACAATGTAAAAATATGTTAGCATTACAAGAATGTTGATTTTTTGTCAAAAATAAATCTAAAAAAAAACCACAAAAATATTATTTCAATATATTTTCAAATAAAAAAACACTTTAAAAAGTAATTTTCACTGTACTAGCATGCTTTAAGAATAAAAACACAACAATACTAATTTTCTAAAAGGATTAAATAGTGTTTTAGGGGTTGCTATTTTTTATTTAATTAACTAATCCTTTTAGTATTAAAAGTAATTAAATAGTTATTTGACCAATTTTAATCATGCTTATTTCAGTAATATGTTTTTAAAATACTTTTCTTTCTTATCAATCTTTCAATTTATATGCTTTGATTTTTTTCTTTTTTCTTTTTCCTTTTTCTATTTTAAATAAATAAATAATTTAACTATGAGATTATGTAAACAAATAATTAAAAAATATGTATGCAGTAAATGATGAAAATTGTAAATCATTTACCTTGATGGTTCAAAAAGTATTTATAACCTTTGAACTTTGTTATTTTATTGAAGTGGAGAGACTGAAGAGTTATTTTTTTATAGCATTAATAAAAAAATAAATATTTTTTACAGACCATTAAATGAGAAATATATGTTTATTATATAATATTAATAAAAAATAAATATTTGTTATAAAATATTAATGGTGACAGAAATATAATATATCTATTATTTTACAAGTTAGACTTGAAGGAATTTCAGAGCAGCGTACCGGAAATTAAAGAAAATATTTAGTGAAAGTTTAGGAATAACATTATTACTGAAGCATTACCGGAAAACAGAGCCCTCAAGATTATTACTGAAGCATTACCGGAAAACAGAGCCCTCAAGATTGGAGTTTCAAGGTTCTTGCGTACTAAAAGATTTTTGTTTTCCAGCATCAACAAGGGAAAACCAATCTTCATCTGCTCTGTCCTTTTCCTCCTTGACCTCCAAGTCTTCGTAACCATACAATTATTCAATATGGAACTGCAGGTTGAATTATTCAATTGTAAATATTTCCATACAATTAGGTCCCTTTGTCGACTATGCAAGAATGTTGGAAACACGGCAATATTAATTTCCAAAATTGACATTTTTCCAGCAAGTCTACGTACGTGCACTTTGTGCTCTAATTATAACAACTGTTCTTGGAGACTTCTGCCCCTCTATGCCTGGTTTTTCTTGGTTTCATTGCATCCTTGAAGTTTGGTTTTCCTTACAATTTATTTTATCTTTCATTAGATTTCTCTACATTTTAAGAAATATTTTTAAGTGGATCATATGCCATGTCATGTTTTTAAAATAATATCAATTGTGTGTGTATATATATATTTTTATAAAATTTATAAATGATAATTAAAGGGTTGGAGTCCTTTGCTCTCTAATCATGAACTAAGTACAGTACATAATGGATGAAAGTGAAAGAAATCAGATTAATGAAAGGATCCCTACGCTAGCCATATTAAATATTACGTAGAAAATCGAAAGTTTGGTACTGATGGTTCAATGATAGTATAGGCTAAATCCACTCACTTGAAAGGTCCAGGATATATGGTGGGCTCGAAAAAAGATAGTCCACACACAAAAATTTTTTAAAAAATCAAACTCATGAGAGTTTGGCGGGATATCAGATACAATTTTCCATATTAGGTCCAAAAGCATATAAATTTGACAAAATATCAAATTTAATTTTTTTAGAAAAAATTAGAGAAATTTTATTTATTAATTACTAAAGACGCAACTCAATATATACAAAATGGAATTCATCTAATCTTACATCGAAATATTATAAGTTTTGTTTAATACTCTTTATCATCCTTTATTTTTAATATAATATGGAGTTTTCCATTTTTGATAAAATCAAATTTATTGAAATAATATAACTTTGTGATTGTTTGAAATCAAACTCTCTTTTTCCCCCTATATATCCAGGATAAGTTTACATGATTTGTGATTAGATAAGTGCATCAGATTATATTCCATGCAAGCACTTGGGCATTGGCAATAACAGCCACTAATTACTATCAGTCCTAGTATGAGAAAATGGAAGATATATAGCTAGGAATATCCTCTATTAAAAGGAGCCTAGCAGGATCAAACCTCATATTTCAATGCCAGATAGGTAATGCCATGTCTATTCTTCCTTGTATATGTTCATAAACAAGAGGATGAGAGAAGGGAAGAGGTTCATAAACAAATGCCAGAGGATCTTAGCCAAGTCCCCAAAAGGAGGCAAGTACACTTGCAAGCCTTGTGCTGCTTCTCATAAATTCTCACATTGCCCGATGCTTGAATTCACTTGAGAGATGCATTTTTTCTCTCTCTGAATGCGTTGCTGGTTTCATTTTTCCAGATCACCCGAGAAATCTAAAAAGAGTGGCTCATCTGTTATTCTTATAATAGTTATACCTAGTAGCAACAAAAGTGGGAAGAATATTACCAGAAATGGATTTGTTCTAAAGTCCTGAATTGATAGCTGCAAGTTGTCTGCAAGATCAAATCCCTTACATTTGTCTACAATGCCTCCAGCACCTGAATTCGTTTGTCACTTGCTCCCCTTTGAAAAAGGTAACAGCATTTGGTGTTTCGAATTCAAGCTCCCAATTACCAGCTCAAACCCTGATTCTAACCCTTGATTGATTGAACATGGAGCATGATCATTATTAATTGTATTGGTAAAATCCTGCCCCAGTGGTGTTTATCCATTGTTGAACCTCTTGTTGACACAACCACAGCCATGAGACCTCATGTACTGGTCTTCATCACGCCTTTCAACATTCTCCAGATGATGGAATATAAAGTGCATCATCTGATATAAACATGAGTTTTTTATACTGAAAAATGTAGTTTTAGCAAATGAAAAGTTTAGGCACCTACTGATTTGTTTTTTAAGATTTTTGATGGTTGGGGGTTCGATTTAGTCATGGAAAAGTTTTGGTAATTGTTGCCTGTTGTGTTCTATCCAAATCCAATGACTTCCATAGCAATGGATAGAATATAGTATGGTTCCTCAAGAGAACTAGAAGAAATTAAACAAAGTGTTTTTATGGACTACAAAAATATTATCCGGAGGATTTTGTTTGTTTGAGCTTGCTGTGGATTTTTTAACCCTTTACAAGGCACCTAGGGCATTGTCCCAGTCAGACTTGCGGAGAGTTCTTGGCACATCAACTAAGACTAAGGTTGCTGTAAATGGGTACAGTAAGCCAATGCTAGAATAGTCTGTTACGTGATTTACTCAACTTGATATTGTTGGATTTATTGTTACTGATTTGTTATAACTGCCTAGCTCTAGAATCTGTTCATAGTCATGACAGCTGGTTTCCCCTTCTTCTTTAACCGTCTTCTAAGAAACAATATATATATATATGATTTACTCTCTGACCTTAGAGATAAGGTGAACAGAGATTCACATTCTCAAATTCTATCTTTTTGAAATGATTTTCAGAGAGGTCGAGTTTTTGAAGATGATGCAGGGAGAAAAAGGGTGCAATTGGAATGGAGGGTGCCATAAGGAATTCTGCAAGAGAGGTCCAGTCCAGTGACAGGCCCGGTTTTCATGTCACAAGTGACCCCATCCCACGAGCAGCAGTCTGCACTATCTATCCATGACTCTGTTTTTGGAAAAGGATATTGACAGTACTCCAATGAGGCAGATCTATTAATGGAGAAGGATTGTTTGAATTGAAGGAGAGAAAGAGATTGGTGATGAGCACACAAATGAGAAGAAGAGGAGTGATTTGAGGAGAGTGGAGATGAAATTGTTGAATGGAAATGGAAGAGAGACAGAATGAAAGAGAGAGATTGAGAGAGGCACAGTTGTGAAAACCCCATTACAGGATTCGAAGTATAATTGGGAGAGATGAGAAATAAAGAAAGGCATTATTAGTAGTATTTAATTATTAGTAGAATCTGCCACTTTAGTGTTGTTCCAAAGCCAACTCCACTCGGTATCACTTGAGGCACAACCTTTATTGAAATAACACTGCAATAAAAACAATATATAACTGTAGTTATGATTACTTATAAAAAATCAGAAAGGAAACAACTTACAGAACGAACTTTGAAGATACTGACTGCATTGTTTAGTTTCTTCTTGCACCATTTCTACTAGCATTCTTCTTTGTTCTGCTTGCATTAAGACTCCATTGATCTTCAACCATTTTCAGAAACCATGCAGGTCTTCTTGTTTTAAACACAACATATCCCATTATGACTCCAAACATAAACCCACATCCATACCCAATTGCCACATCTTTCCATCCAAACCCTTCTTCAAACAATGTTGAATCATCTCCTGCAATAAAGTTTGATGGCGGTAATGGTGGTGCCTCGCCATTGCTACATTCTTCTGGCATTGGAAATCCATGTAAAACAGAGTAATATTGTGAGAATAATTCGTTACTTCTCTATTCTTCTCAACGTTAGGAGGCCATTCTCAAGATAATGGAATATGAAGTGCATTATCGGATATAAACATGAGGGAAACAGGATCGTTCTCAAGTATCATTAGGAATTGTTTCTTGGAGGAAAAAGTATAAGGTTAGGTTTGTTAACGCCAGAGGGAGTTTGTCAGGGATAGATTAAGTATAATAAAGTTGTTTAATATATTCAAATTTTGAGATTAATATTATTAAATTACTTTGAATACATCAAATCGATTGTAATTGGGTTATTATGATGAAATTAGGATTCGAAAACCAACTTTTCAATTATGAAACCTTCTGATTGCAAATGCTTTGTAACAACATGAAGACTGAGTTCATGGCATTATGGGATGGGTTTGCTACAGATCGTGAGTTCCTACTCTTGAAACAAGTGTTGCATTTGTGTAGTCTTTTTATGCAGTAACTTGCTAGAATGTGTTTTTATGTAAGATTTGTGGAAGTGTGATTTATTCATGGGCCTGGCCTGAGTGGACTCAGTGATACTATTTTTACAGAGAACGCACAAGAGATGTTACTTGCTGCAACCAACTGACCTTAAGAACTCGATGAAGCAATCCTCCGGAGTCTTCCTCAGGCCTTTGAAATTGGGATACCTGATCAAAGAGAGAGGGCTGAGATCTTGAAGATTGTTTTGAAAGGGGAGAAAATCAAAAGCAAAATTGACTTTGACTGTATAGCAATTTTGTGTGAGGGCTCCTCTGGTTCAGATCTTCTTGAACCTTGCAAGAAAGCAGCTTATTTTCCTATTAGGGACCTATTGGACGAGGAGAACAAAGGGGAAAAATCTAGTGTAAGTATATATTTATCATCGTGTTGTTCCATGCTTCCATCAGTTATTTTATAGTATATTGAACAATATAGTTCTCATCTGTGATTTGTTATATTCTCAGCTAATTCTTCAAGGTATTTTTATTGATTTGTAAAATTTGCATAGAAATCCCATGCATGCCTGAGGGTGTCATGGAAAAGTTTTGGTAATTGTTGCCTATTGTGCTTGTGAAGCCACTTAATTTCATTTAATTAAATCCACATAATTAGTGGAAAATGAGTTGTTAGACAAAAATAAGTGGAAGATGAGTTGTTGGCATAATTGATGGAGTATGAGTGGAGATGAGTTGTTAGCATAATTTATGGTATAATTGGTGTCATGATCTTTGGTCTTTGTCCCCTAACTCTTGCCTATAAATTAATAGGCAATGCATCCAAGCCTTAAATGCATACCAAGATAGGGAGAAGAAGAGAAGAGTGAATACAGAGTAATCCCACAAAGTTGTGAGGTATTTGTGAGAGAGTAAGTGATGTGTTTTCTCTTAGTAATAGAAAGATTCTTAGTTTTCCTATTATTTGAGAGAGGTTGTAATTCTCATATTACTTAGTAAAATCATTTTATACTTGTCTGTGGACGTAGCCTAATTAGGTGAACCACGTAAATTCTTATGTCTTATTTCTCATTTTATCATATCCCTTACCTTTTATCTTGTCGAGTTTGCATACCAGTATCCTAACAGTGCTCTATCCAAGGCCATTGTGCCAGACAGACTTGCAGAGAGTTCATGGCACACCAACTAAGACTAGGTCAAGCTCTCATTCACCTGGGTGGCCAAGGCAGTTAGATGACTATCAGGTTCAAGCCACAACTAATGGACTCTCTAAACTCGTAGTATCTCAAATCTTGAATCTTCAGTTGGATAATCAGGACCCTTGAAATATTCATTTGTTTTTTTTTTCCTTAATATGAGGCCAAGAGAAATTGTATTTTAAATTATTTTAATTTTTTCCAATTCTGAAACGTTCTAAGTAGAATATGTTGTTTTTAGGCGACTCAGAATTGTAGATTTGTTGTAGCATAGAGCTCTTAACATGGTATTAATACCTATCTTGCTTTCTTTTGCTTTAGATATAAACTTGTCAATAAAAAATGTTGACTGATTCTGTTGATGATTTTGGATTTGTGTAAGAGTTGTGGAACATTGTTTGTACCTTTTGAGATGGGTTTGTTACTCTTTTTAATAGTCATTCATCACTTACAAGTTATCAGAATTACTCTATTTTGCTTGTAAATATTGCTGTTGTTGTGAGAACAAAATCGATCAATCAAGTTTTGTTCTTTAAAATTTATAAGAATTGTTTTAATTCTTAAATTTGCTTGCACACTCGTAAGTTTGTAAGCAATCTGTTCATAGCTTTATAACTTTGCATGCTTGACCTATTACATACATGGATTCTTTTTCATTAAAGTAACACCCAATTAACCTTGAAACTTAAAAAAAGAGAGAAAAAAGTAAAGGGAATATGCCACCCTACTGTTGTTTCAATGTCAAATCCACTTGATATCTTGTTTGTACTGCAAAATTAGAAAGGTAAGACTGATCAAACGAAAGAGTAGAGAAAAGATAAACTAACATAAATTGTGAACATAAAATTTGAAAACTCAAATGCTTGCAAAACTTACTTGAAAATATCAATTGCATTATTTAGTTTCTTCTAGCACCATATCTGCCAGCATTCTTCTTTGTTTTTCTGGTCTTGAGATTCCATTTATCTTCAACCATCCTAAGAAACCATGAAGGCTTTTTTGTTCTAAACACAACGTATCCCGTTGCAACTCCAAACACAAACCCGCATCCATACCCCATTGTCACAGCTTTCCATCCAAATCCTTCTCCAAACAATGTTGAATCATCTCCTTCATCAAAGCTTGATGGCGGTAATGCTGGTGCCTCATCACCGTAACATCTTTTTAGTACTTGAAATCCACATAAACCCAAGTTTCCTTCAAATGAGCTTGCAGTAAAGGTGTTGAACTGCTCTCCACTTGGTATACGCCCCTCGAGTTGGTTATGTGAAAGGTTTAGGATTGCAAGAAATGTTAGACCCCCCAGCTGCGTTGGAATCCTTCCGGTAAGCAAATTTGAAGATAGATCTAATGATTCCAAATTGGTCAAATTTCCGAATGATGATTGGATATGACCTGTAAGGGAATTATGAGAAAGGTTGAGCTGTTGGAGTGCTCTAAGCTTTCCTATCACTTTTGAAATCCCTCCGGTGAAATTGTTATTTGACAAATCAAGTACTCTGATAGTACTTTGAATCTTTGTAAACTCAATTTCTACACCTTTCCATGTCATCTCTGTGGAATAGACATAACTTATGGAATTGGACTCTCTTTCGTATGCTAATGCACCTCTTGATACACCCATGTAAATCATGTTTTGATCTAAGACCATCATTGCTTCAAGCGTATTGAAATACCCAGTTGGCAATGGCCCACTAAAATTATTGTTAGAGATGTCAAAAATACATAATTTAGAGAAGGAATTGTATGTAGTCGAACCTTTCACAAAACCTTGGAGTTTATTGGATTTTAGGACAAGAATTTGCAGCTCTGGAAGCGCTTCTAGAAAATAAGGAAATCTATCCTCAATCTTATTGTTGCCAAGATCAAGAACTTCCAACATTGTGCAGTTGATGATGGACGGTGGTATTTTCCCTTCTAATTCGTTTCCGTTGAGGTTGAGATATTCCAAGCTATTATCTTTTGAAAATGTTGAAGGGATAGAGCCTTGAAGATTGTTCATGCCGAGATGCAATACAGAGAGCATGTTGTTGAAGTTCCCCAAACATAATGGCATAGAACCACTCAAGCTGTTGTTGGACAAGTCCAGGACGCGAAGGAATCTCAGCTTGCAAATAGAAGAAGGAATCTCACCTGTCAATTTACTATTGGACGCAAGAATAAGGACGTGCAAGTTCTCTTGTTTGAAAATCGAACTTGGGATTGTACCATGGAAGTGGTTATTGCTCAAATCAAGGAATCTCAATGAATCGTGTTGGAGTTCACTTATATTACCTATGAGATTATTGTTATGGAGATCAAGATAACCTAAAGAAGGAAGAAGAAACAAAAAGGATGGTATTGTGCCTACTAGTTGATTATTGTATAAATATAAATATGAAAGATTGACTAGGCTACCCAAAAAATTTGGAACTTGACCCCTAAATTTATTGGAATAGAGATTTGAGAGGTTTAAAGAGATGAGCTGTGTGAGATTACCAAGTGATGATGGGATTTGACTACTAAAACTGTTACTTGAGAGGTCTAAATGGGTGAGCTGTACAAGGTTTCCAAGTGATGATGGGATCTCACAGTTCAAATTGTTAGATGAGAGGTCTAAAGAGGTGAGATGTGTGAGATTACCAAGTGATGATGGGATCTGACCGCTCAAATTGTTAGATGAGAGGTCTAAAGAGGTGAGATGTGTGAGATTACCAAGTGATGATGGGATCTGACTGCTCAAATTGTTACTTGAGAGATCTAAATCGGTGAGCTGTACAAGGTTTCCAAGTGATGATGGGATCTGACCGCTCAAATTGTTACTTGAGAGGTCTAAATCGGTGAGCTGTACAAGGTTTTCAAGTGGATAGATTCCTTGCAATCCACAGGAATTGAGTATGAGCGATGACAAAGAAGAAGGCAGATTCATCAAGGAATCGGGAACAACTAGTGACATGTCTACCCAACTCAAATCGAGTTCTCTAAGCTTGGTTAGGTTTCGAACAAGCTTGTCAAAAGAAATTGGTTCTAGACTCAGATAGTCATTGGAAGAGAGATCAAGTGAAACCAACTCAGTGAGTTGATCAAAATCATATGGAATTGGACCAGTAATATTGTTCCCTACAAGATCCAAGTACTGCAGGTGCTTAAATTTCCCCATTGTGGATGGGAGTTTACCCTGCAATCCACAGTAAATGAGTTTCAGTGATGACAGAGAAGAGGACAGATTCATCAAGTAATCGGGAACAACTAGTGACATGTCTACCCAACTCAAATCGAGTTCTCTAAGCTTGGTTAGGTTTCAAACAAGCTTGTCAAAAGAAATTGGTTCTAGACTCAGATAGTCATTGAAAAAGAGATCAAGTGAAACCAACTCAATGAGTTGATCAAAATCATATGGAATTGGACCACTAAGATTGTTCCATCCAAGATCCAAGTACTGCAGGTGCTTAAATTTCCCCATTGAGGATGGGAGTTTTCCTTGCAATCCACAGTCATCGAGTTTGAGTGATGACAGAGAAGAAGACAGATTCATCAAGGAATTGGGAACAACTAGTGACATGTTTAACCCACTCAAATCGAGTTCTCTAAGCTTGGTTAGGTTTCGAACAAGCTCGTCAAAAGAAAGCTTGTCAAAAGAAATTGCTTCTAGACTCACAAGATCGTAGTTCCAAGAGAGATCAAGAGAAACCATTTTGGAGAGGTGAAAGATTTCTGACGGGACTTGGCCTGCAAGATCTGAACCACTCAGGTTAAGATGTGTTAGATTGGAGAACTGGCCAAATCGAGAAGAAATATGGGAGGTGTTGAAATAATTGTCAGAGAGGTCGAGCTTTTGAAGATGATGGAGGGAGAAGAGGGTGCTATTGGAATGGAGGGTGCCATTAAGCATGCTGCAAGAGAGGTCCAGTCCAGTAACATGCCCGGTTTTCATGTCACAGGAGACCCCATCCCACAAGCAGCAGTCTGTACCCTCTTTCCACGACTCTGTCTTGGGATGCTGGCAACGCTCTGAAGCAGAGCTAGTAATGGAAAAGGATTCTTTGAATTGGAGCAAAGAAAGACTTTGGTCAGGAGCACAGAAATGAGAAGAAGAAATAGTTGAATGGAAATGGAAGAGAAACAGAATGAAAGAGAGAGATGAAATAGGTGGAAACCCCATGTTTGGCTGGCCTTACAGGATTCAAAGTATATTTGGGAGAGATGAGGAATGAAGAAAGACATTCTTAGTAGTATTTATACACAAACTAATCTTAGATTGTATACTGATTGACATAGGATGTGTAAAACATGTAAAGACGAAATCAAATCTCAAGAAACAACAAGAGTGAGTGAGTGTTGGAAACGCGGCAAAGTATATTAAAACAAGATTCCTTGTTGACTTCAAATTGCGCAAACTGAATTGGCAAAGTAATAATTACGAGAAGATTTATGAGAAGATTGCTTTGCCCACTAAAATGTAATTTCCAAGAAATTCAAAGCCACAAAATCGGAAGAAAACTTCTTAATAAGCCACAAGTGGGCTTGCAGAGTTAAAGAGTCATCCTCACCTATTATGTCCACGTTCTGGCAATAGCTTGTTTGAATAAAATTTGCTTCCTCTCATGTAATTAATTTAATTTAATTTTAAAAAAATTATTTTTAAAAGTAAGATTCAATGAAGATCGAAATAAAAAAGTGTGAGTTAATCTTTGTCACTTTCAAAACCATAGAAAAATTTCACAAAAAACAAATACAAAAAAATAATAAAATATTAATGGATAAAATTTTAAAAAATAAACTAAAAAATAATTATTATTGATTTCCTAACTATGCTTAATTTAGTAATATGTTGTTTTTTAAAAATAATTTTCTTGCTTATCATTCTTTCAATTTATATACTTGTTTTAATTTAAGCATAGTTAATTTTAATATTAACATGCATTTTAGGTTTTTTAATTTTATATCAATTGCAAATTTAAATATATATTTAATATGCATGTTATTCTATTATTTTTTGTGTTGAAAGCAGAACTACTAATGGAAAATTCGAAGAAGAGAAAGACTTTTGGTATTTTAGTATCTAATAGTATTTTAGTTTTGAATTCTTGATTGGATGTAATCTGATATGATTTATCATATTCGATGAAAACCTTAATCTATCTCAGCTTTTAAAAAAACATGCACTTCGATTTTATTTTACGACGTCACTAGGTGTACCAAAAATCTAGTGCACTGTATTACACTGAAGCCAATGTATATTAATCAGGACCATCCGATCAACTCTTAGGTTGAACCATATGTAGTTGGGTGATCAATCCAGAAGTAATCTAGAGGATTACAAGCTTCAGGTGCACCAACTCACCATACTAACATCCGCATTATAGCAAATCTCAAATCTCAAATATTCTCTCTCGTTTTAGTAAAACCCATGGAAATATGTAAGGTTCTATCAAATTGACTTCAAATTGCGCAAACTAAATTGTTTATTTGCACCTAATGAGTGCGCGCTTGGTAACGTAAAGCGATGTTTTTTTAATTAAAAATATATTAATGTGATGATTTTTAAAATTTATTTTTAATTTTTAATATTAATTTATTAAAATCATAAAAAATATTAAAAAACTAATATTAATTTTCTAAATAGATTAAATAGTGTTTTAGAGGTTGCTAATATTTCTTAAATTAATTAATCCTTTTAGTTTTAAAATAACTAAATAGTTGTTTGACAAATCTTGATTAGTAATATTTTGTTTTTTTTTAAAACACTTTTCTTGCTTATCATTCCTTGAATTGATATACTTTGATTTTTCCTTTTTCTATTCTAATTAATAAATAATTTAAACTATCGAATTATGTATACATAATTGAAAAAATAAATGATAAACAAAGTCATCTTCACCTTCTTATGTCCAATCCGCAGCTGTACAACAAGATTAAGTAACCAATAAATTCATTCAGCTAATATTTTCACACGAGGAGAAGTCCTTTAATTCACTAACACAAGTGCTAATAAATAAGGTAGTTAATTGTGAAATTTTTATAGTAAGATAAAAAAAAATTAAAAATCGTGACAGCTTAATTTGAATGTTCAGAGATGTTTTTCCAAATTGTATTTAGCAATATAATTTTCACTAAAATATAATTTCCAAGAAATTCAAGCCACAAAATAGGAAGAAAACTTGTTAATAATTTACTAACGTAGTTTAGAGGGTGTTTGGGAGTGTGGTAGCGGTTGCTTTTCAAATAGCTTTTCGTGCCGAAAAGCATGCCAATAATATTTTTTTATTTTTTAAAAATTATTTTTGATATCAGCTCATCAAAACGATCCAAAAAGTACAAAACGCACTTAATTTTAGCAAAAAAAAAAAAATTGAATTTTGGTGAAAAGCTAGTTTGGCCGCAATGCCAAACGGAATGCAGAGTTAAAGAGTCATCCTCACCTTCTTATGCCCACTTCAATCCAGTCTCCAGTCAACACGTTCTAGCAATAGCTTTATTGAACTGTTACTAGAAAACTAACAAACAATGGAGAATTAATGGAGTTTGAAGGTTCTTGCCCTCAAGATGCTGTGGGATTGGTCCTCCTAAAAGGTCTTTCTCTTAATTTCAGCATCAGCAAGGGAGAACGAATCTGCATTTTGTGATCCCACTCTTCATGGAACTGAAGGTTCACTTGCAAATAATTCCACACAAGAGTGAGCGTTGGAAACACGGCAGTACTAATTTCCAAAATTGACATTTGCAGCGTTCATGCTCCCTTCGCATGTACTGATAGATTATTATTGCTATTATTAACAAGAACAGGTGACTGTGTACTTGAAGGGTTAAGCAATTTATGTGTTTCCCAGAAGAAGAAGAAGCATTTCATAGCTTAGAAAATAGCAATGAATATGTGCTAATAGGACTGTTTACTTGAAGGGTTAAACAATTTATATGTTTCTCAGAAAATAGCAATGAACATGTTCTAATAGATACAGTTTGTGCTCTTCCTCTGCAGCTCGTCTTATGGGAAGTGTACGTTGCTGGGGACTTCTACCACTCGTCCTCATCTTCTATAAGACTCCATGCCAACAAAAGACAACAATGCAACCCTTGGTACAGATTTTTGCTGGATAAATCTGCGGTCACATGCAACATCCACCTTCATTTTGTTTTTTTGTGTTATCACAATATGCCTTCTTATACTATTATAATCTCATTCACGTGAATTCATGGCCATGTTTTAATTTCATTTTCCAATCAGCACCTTCTTATAATTTTATCACAATATGCCTTCTTATACTATTGCAATCTCATTCACATTAATTACACTTCCTAGATCTGTTTTCACCGAAGGTAAGACGACACGTTCTGGCAATAGCTTTGTTGAACCGTTACTAGAAAAGTACAGACAAACAATGGAGAATTAATGGAGTTTGAAGGTTCTTGCCCTCAATTAGATGCTGTGGGATTGGTCGTCCTAAAAGGTCTTTCTCTTTCAGCATCAACAAGGGAGAACCACTCTTCATTTGGTCTGTCATTGACCTCCAAGTCTTCGATCGGAACTTGGATGTATAGATAGTCTCGACTCTTCACGTGGTGCTGAATGTGGAATTGAGGGTTGAATTATTCAATTGCGAATATTTCCTCGCAAGGAGAGCTCCCTTAATTTGTTGATGACTAAACAAGAGAAAGCAATAGGCAATGGTCCAGAAGAGTATTCATGTGGTGCTGAATATGGAACTGAGGGTTGAATTATTCAATTGCGAATATTTCCTTTTAACATTTTTGTTGAGATCAAGTCTATTTGAGTGAAGTACAGCAAGTCTGTGTGCTAATTAATTAGAACTTTCTTTGTAGCTCGCCCGGCATAATCGGTACGTTATTTACTTTGATTTTTAGAAATTCTTTTCATTCTTTCAATTGATATATACTTTGATTTTTCCTTTTTCTATTCTAAATAATAAATAATTTAAACTATGGGATTATGTATGCATAATTGAAATAAAATATTAATAAACAAAGTCATCTTCACCTTCTTATGTCCAATCCATTCCATTCCACATGTCATAACCTAATTTTTTACCATTATTATTTTTATTATTATTATTTTATTTACTGAAAAGGATAAAAAATGATGATAAAAAAATAATAATGATGAAAAAAAGTAAAATAAAATAAATGAAGAATGAATTAAAATTTGGGTTAAGGGCATCATGGTTGGAAGTTTTGGGGTTTAATCAAACTTTGGAATTAATCCAATTAAGGGCTTAATGGAAGAATTGATAAGTTTTGAGACTTAATTAAGCTTGAAATTAATTTAATTAATCCAATTAAAGGTTTAATTGGAGAATTGATAAGTTTTGAGACTTAATTAAGCTTGAAAATTAATTTAATTAATCCAATCAAAAGTTTAATTGGAGAATTGATAAGTTTTGAGATTTAATTAAGCTTGAAATTAATTTAATTCATCCAATTAGGGGGCTTAATTGGATAATTGGTAAATTTTAGACTTAATTGGATTTTGGATTTAATTAAATTAATGAAATCAGGGACTTAATTGAAGAAATAACAAAGTTTGGAGTTTAATTGGGGCACGATTGCAACAAATTAAAATCCAAGGACCAATGTGTAAATAGCGCTGAGATGTAGGGGTTCAATTGCAATTTACCCACGGACTGGACTGCAAACTTTCAAAACATTAAGGACCAAATTCGCAACCAGCAAAACGACATCGTTTTCTCTTTGCTCTGCAACTGTTCACCGTCTCTGCAATTAAAGGCAGAGGCGTTTCGTCCGTTGGCGCGGACGTTTCTTCATTGAAGGCGTCGGTTACGGAGCATTTAGGAGGCCAGCCGTTACCACCACCGAGGCTGCCGCTGGTTCTTTAAAAGCTGAGCAAAGGAGACCTCGCGAGAGGAGGAGAGTTAGAGAGGGAGAGAGAACAATGAACCGAGAAGAAAACTGAAACAAATACCCAGAGGCAGCAGACCAAGAAACCCAGAAACAGGAGAACGAATACACTGGAACACGAACATGGGGATCACAGAACCAGAGAAAAGAAACTAAAAAACTGGGGAGAAAGAAGGAGGCAGAAGACGCAGGAGACTGGGAACGAAAAACTGAGGGGAGAGAAAAGCAGAGGAACGACACAGAGACGAGGAGTAGCCCCGCCATCGCCTTTGTCCCTTCATCTTAGAACTGAAGGTGACAAAATCTAAAACCAGGAGCAAAGGAGACGCAAACTCAGCCCATCGGACGAAAGTGCAGGGACGAGAACCGGCGTTGACCGTCGTCTTCACAGTCCTCAGCAACTAGTCTCCAGAACCAGAGGCAGCAGAACGAAGAAGCATAAAAGGAAAAGAGGATACATGCAGAAGGGAAGAACATAAGCCGAAGAAAGCCACTGTGACCAGAACCATTGTTGCTGCTGCCTTCGTTGTTTTCGGAGCTACCAGGTAAGTAAGCTTCTCCTTCCCGCTTTAGGCCAGTGACCAGGCTGGGCTGGGCTGGGTCCAGCCCAGCCCATGTGGGCTGAGCTGGGCCCAACCCCCCAAAAAATAAAAAAATAAAAAACAGAAAAATAAAAAAGGTAGAAAAATAAAAATAAAAAATGTGTATCATGAATAAAAATAATGTAAATTTATTGGTTTATTCACTGACGCCAGAGTCAGGAATAAAAATACCGGTTTAAATTTATATTATTTTTATTCGTTGTATTTTATTTTATTTAGCTAGAAAAATAAAAAAATATGCATGCATAAAAATAAATTTATTTTTATTTGTTCACTGGTGCTAGAGTAGGAAATAAAGAATATTGATCTAATTGTTTTTTAGCTACGAATTTTTATCAACGCCAGAGTTGGAATTATTCGAGCTCGAATATTCATTGACGCCAGAGTCAGGAATATTATAAACAAATCATCATAGCATAAACTAATAAACATTTAGCAATTTAAGACAAAACCAGCAATGCAGTCTGCCTCAGGCAGAACGTTTAAGGGGTTATAATATCTTCCCTTTTACGTAACCAGTCCCGTACCATAGAATCTCTGCTGACCAGTTAGGGTTCCTAGTGACCATAATACTAGGTGGCGACTCATTAAACAAGACCTTTTCCCTAAAAGAACCGGATGCCAGAAATCTGTTCTTTTTCCATAATTCAAGAGAATTATTTTGTGGGCCGCCGCGATGTCGGGTGCGACACCACAGTTGTACAACAAGATTAAGCAACCAATAATTTCGTTCAACGAATAGTTCCACACGAGGAGAGGTCCCTTAATTCACTAACACAAGTGCTAATAAATAAGGTAGATAATTATGAATGCCGAATTTTACATGAAATATTTATAGCATGATAAAAACAATAAAAAATCGTGACTGCTTAATTTGAATGTTCAGAGACGTTTTCCCAAATTGTATTTATCAATGAAATTTATGCGAAGATTGCTTTGCCCACTAAAATATAATTTCCAAGAAATTCAAGCCTCAATATATAGGAAGAAAACTTGTTAATAGTTTACGATCGTAGTTTACTCACAGCTGAAGCAAGTGGGCATGCAGAGATAAAGAGTCATCCTCACCTTCTTATGTCCACTTCAATCCAGTCTCCAGTCAACACGATTCTGGCAACAGCTTTATTGAACAGTTGCTAGAAAACTGACAATGGAGAATTAATGGAGTTTGAAGGGAGAACCAATCTTCATTTGGTTTGTCCTTGACCTCCAAGTCTTCGGAACTGAAGGTTCACTTGCAAATATTTCCACAAAAGAGTGAGCATTGGAAACACGGCAGTACTAATTTCCAAAAATTGACATTTTGGCAGCAAGTCTTTGCGCTAACAGATACAGTTCATGCTCTAATTAGAACTTTCTTTGCAGCTCGTCTTATGGCAGCTGTTCTCGGGGACATCGATCTACCCCGCTATTATTCCTAGCTTGCTTATAAACTTAATACTGATTGGACCCCCTTCGCATGCACTGATAGATTATTATTGCTATTATTAACAAGAACAGGTGACTGTGTACTTGAAGGGTAAAGCAATTTATGTGTTTCCTAGAAGAAGAAGAAGCATTTCATAGCTTAGAAAATAGCAATGAACTAATAGATACAGTTTGTGCTCTTCCAGCTCGTCTTATGGATCATACTTTTTGTGTGCCAACAAAAGTTCCATGCCAACAAAAGACAACAATGCAAGCCTTGGTACAGATTTTTGCTGGATAAATCTGCGGTTACATACAACATCCACCTTCGTTTTGTTTTTTGTGTTAGTACGAAGAAAAATCTGAAGGAGTGCAGTGCTTAGCTGTTGTAGTGTACTAACACATCTTGCAGTAAAATTGGGACTCTCGTGAAGTGTCAATTTTATATCAAGGTCAGAAAGCAATAGGCAATGGTCCAGAAAAGTCTTCGGAACTTGGATGTATAGATAGTGTCTGATCTTCATGTGGTGCTGAATGTGGAACTGAGGGTTGAATTATTCAATTGCGAATATTTCCTTTTAACATTTTTGTTGAGATCTTTCTTTGTAGCTAGTCCGGCGTTAACTAAGTGTTATTTACTTCAACACATCAAAATGTTATTTGATTTTCAAAAACATATTAGGAACATGAGAATATTGAAATTGTTTAAAAATAAATTTAAAAAAAACACAAAAATATTATTTTGATATACATTTTTAAACAAAAAAGCATTTTCAAAAACATGATAATATTGATTTCCTAAATGGATTAAATAGTGTTTTAGGGTTTGCTAATTTTTATTAAATTAACCAATACTTTTAGTATTAAAAGTAATTAAATAGTTATTTGACTGATTTTAATCATGCTTATTTCAGTAGTACTTTTTTTTAAAAAAAAAAAACAATACTTTTCTTGCTTATCAATCTTTCAATTTATATACTTTGATTTTTCTTATTTCCTTATTCTATTTTAAATAAAAAAAGAAAAACTTTTACATTATATAAACAAATAATTAAAAAAATATGTATGCAATAAAAAAAAGATTGTAAACCTTTTACCAGGATGGTTTAATGAGTATTTATAGCTTTTAAACCTTATCATTTAATTTGCTGGAGTGAATGACCTAAAGAGTCATTTCTTTCTTATATCAATAATAAAGGATAAATAATTCTTACATAAAATTAAGTGATAAATAAATATCTCTTACATGATATTAATAAGTGATAAATATCTATTATAAAATATTAATGGTGATGAAAAAATGTAAATCTTTAGAATATTTTTATACTCCTAGGAATAATGGAAGATGTTACTTGAAATTGATGAATTAATCCCATCTATTGAACAAGATGATCATGATGTTGACATCAAAAGTTGATTTTTCAAATCAAATTTATCAATGATTTGAAATTTATTAAACATGAGATTGTGCCAAATATCTAGGAAGACTTTTATATAATTAGGGACAAATATCACTTGCACAATATTATACCATTTTATATCAAAAGTCATAAAAATAAACAAATAAAACTTTGTAGCCCAACATGGGGCCTATAATGCTAATTAGAATTTTCTTTTTAGCTCGTCTAGTGGTAGCTGTAAAAGCATCAAATTGATGTTTTTTATATGATTTTTAATGTTTTTAATATATCGATGCCATTTTTGTTTTTTGAAAACATATTATTTTAATACATTTTTAATTAAAAAATATTTTTTGGCACTTGATTCCCTGTTGACTTCAAACTGAATTGTTGTTTCTTGGCACCAATGACTTCGCACTAATATAAAAAATAATTTAAACTATGGAATCAAAATGATAATCAAAGTCCCTTAATTCACTAATACAAGTGTTCATAAATTGAGGTGCTGGACATTCATGTTAATTAAAAAAAATAAAATTGTTAATTATGAAATATTTATAATAATAATAATAAAAAAAGATTTATGTGAAGATTGCTATGCTCACTAAAATATAATTTCCAAGAAATTCAAGCCACAAAATCGGAAGAAAACTTCTTAATAATTTACAATTTAGTCTACATTTCTAGTTGCACATCAGCTTTAAAGGCTATTATAAGAAACTAGGTAGGTTAGTCAAATAAATAAATAAAATAAAAATGGCTAAAATATTGATTTATTAATGAGAATGTCAAACAGATATTTTATTAATGAGAATAAGAATAGGAACATGACAATATTGATTTTCTAAACGGATTAAATATCTTTTCAGGGGTTGTTAATTTTCTTAAAATTAATTAATCCTTTTACTATTAAAAATCTTGTGGGGGGATAGAAAGTTGTTGGAAGAAAACGGATAATTATTTTCAGCTGAAATCAGTCCTCATGCATGTATATGGTGAATTTTGCCTAGAATTGTTCATTCTTAAATGCAAAACTAAGAGTCTTTCGCTGAAGTTTCCTAAATATGCAATATTTAGTGAATGTTTATGAATAACATTATACTGAACCAGTACAGGAAAACAGAGCACAACGATGAACCAAGGAATGTTTATGAATAATATTTAGTCGTCCTCAAAGGTTGCTATGCTCACTAAAATATAATTTCCAAGAAATTCAAGCCACAAAATCGGAAGAAAACTTGTTAATAATTTACGATCGTAGTTTACTCACAGCTTAAGCAAGTGGGCATGCAGAGTTAACGAGTCATCCTCACCTTCTTATGTCCACTTCAATCCAGTCTACAGTCAACATGTTCTTTATATACATTTTAGCTTTATATAATTTCCATGAAATTCAATCCACAACGTCCTCAATATATAGGAAGAAAACTTGTTAATAATTTACGATCGTAGTTTACTCACAGCTTAAGCAAGTGGGCATGCAGAGTTAAGGAGTCATCCTCACCTTCTTATGTCCACTTCAATCCAGTCTCCAGTCTACACGTTCTGGCAATAGCTTTATTGAACAGAATCTAGAAAACTGACAAACAATGGAAAATTAATGGAGTTTGAAGGGAGAACCAATCTTCATTTGGTCTGTCCTTGATCTCCAAGTCTTCGGAACTTGGATGTATAGATATTGTCCACTCTTCATGTGGTGCTGAATATATATGGAACTGAAGGTCCACTTGCAAATATTTCCACACAAGAGTGAGCGTTGGATACACGGCAGTACTAATTTCCAAAATTGACATTTTGGCAGCAAGTCTTTGGGCTAACAGATACAGTTCATGCTCTAATTAGAACTTTCTTTGCAGCTCGTCTGATGGCAGCTGTTCTCGGGGACATCGATCTACCCCTTCGCATGCACTGATAGATTATTATTGCTATTATTAACAAGAACAGGTGACTGTGTACTTGAAGGGTTAAGCAATTTATGTGTTTCCCAGAAGAAGAAGAAGCATTCATAGCTTAGAAAATAGCAATGAATATATATGTGCTCTTCCTTTGCAGCTCGTCATATGGATCATACTTTTTGTGTGCCAACAAAAGACAACAAAGCAACCCTTGGTACAGATTTTTGATGGATAAATCCACCTTCGTTTTGTTTTTTGTGTTAATACGAAGAAAAATCTGAAGGAGTGCAGTGCATAGCTGTTGTAGTGTACTAACCGATCTTGCAGTAAAATTGGGACTCTCGTGAAGTGTCAATTTTATATCAAGGTCAGAAAGCAATAGATAATGGTCCAGAAAAGTCTTCGGACCTTAGATATATAGATTGAATTATTCAATTGCAAATATTTCCTCGCAAGGATTGGTGACTAAACAGGAGCACTGAGTGTTGTAAACACGGCAATATTAATTAATTTCCAAAATTAACATTTTTGTTGAGATCAAGTCTATGTGAGTGATGCGCAGCAAGTTTACGTGCTAATTAGAACTTTCTTTGTAGCTAGACTAGCGTTAACTGTGTTCTTGACATCAATGTATTAAAACAATGTAAAAATATGTTAGCAATACAAGAATGTTGATTTTTTTGTGAAAAATAAATCTTAAAAAATAAATAAATAACATAAAAATATTATTTTAATATATTTTCAAATAAAAAAACTCTTTAAAAAGTAATTTCTACCGTATTAGCATACTTTAAGAATAAAAACACAACAATATTGATTTTCTAAAAGGATTAAATAGTGTTTTAGGGGTTGCTATTTTTTCAATAATTAACTAATCCTTTTAGTATTAAAAGTAATTAAATAGTTATTTGACCAATTTTAATCATGCTTATTTCAGTAATATTTTTTTAAAATACTTTTCTTTCTTATCAATCTTTCAATTTATATGCTTTGATTTTTTTCTTTTTTCTTTTTCCTTTTTCTATTTTAAATAAAAAAATAATTTAACTATTAGATTATGTAAACAAATAATTTAAAAATATATATGCAATAAATTATGAAAATTATAAACCCTTTACTTTGATAATTCAAAGAGTATTTATAACCTTTGAACTTTGTTATTTTGTTGAAGTGAAGGCCTGAAAAGTTTTTTTTTTTTATAGCAATAATAAAAAATAAATATTTCTTACACAATATTAAACGAGAAATAAATATTTATTGCATAATATTAATAAAAAATAAATATCCATTATAAAATATTAATGGTGACAAAAATATAACATATCTATTATTTTACAAGTTCGACTTGAAGGAATTTCAGAGCAGCGTACCGGAAATTAAAGAAAATATTTAGTGAAAGTTTAGGAATAACATTACTGAACCATTACCGGAAAACAGAGCAGCCTCCTAAAACTGACAAAGATTGGAGTTTCAAGGTTCTTGCCCTCAAGATTAACAAGTTAGCGTAGGCCTAAAAGATCTTTCTTTTCCAGCATCAACAAGGGAAAACCAATCTTCATCTGCTCTGTCCTTTTCCTCCTTGACCTCCAAGTCTTCGCAACCATACAATTATTCAATATGGAACTGCAGGTTGAATTATTCAATTGCAAATATTTCCATACAATTAGGTCCCTCTGTTGACTATGCAAGAATGTTGGAAACACGGCAATTTTAATTTCCAAAATTGACATCTTTCCAGCAAGTCTACGTGCGTGCACTTTGTGCTCTAATTATAACTCCCTTTTGTGTCTCGTCTGATGACAACTGTTCTTGGAGACTTCTACCCCTCTATGCCTGGTTTTTCTTGGTATCATTGCATCTTTGAAGTTTGGTTTTCCTTACAATTTACTTTATCTTTCATTAGATTTCTCTACATTGTAAGAAATATTTTTTAAGTGGATCATATGCCATGTCATGTTTTCAAAATAATATTAATTGTGTATATATTATAAAATTTATAAATGATAATTAAATGCTTGGAGTCCATTGCTCTCTAATGATGAACCAAGTACAATACATAATGGATGAAAGTGAAAAAAATCAGATTAATGAAAGGATCCCTATGCAAGCCATATTAAATATTACGTAATGTCATGTAACCTCCATCAAAATATAGAAAATTTAAAGTTTGGTATTAACGGTTCAATCGTAGTATGGGCTAAATCCACTCATTTGACATGTGTTGAGCATAATACAAATAATAAAAAATAATTAAGTCATAAATACAATTAAAATTATAGAGATTAAATGTATGGTTTGCAAAACTACGTACTAGGATTAAGTTATAATTAACTCAAATAAAAAAGAAATTTATGCAAAGGCTCGGGTTCCCTAGGTTTCAAGGACGAAGAAGTGCTTTTTAGGACCAGTTGATAGAAAACAGTATAAAAGTGATTACAATTACAGAGAAAAAAAGAGAGTAAGATTTTAGAAGAATAAGTGAATTAAAAGAGAAGGAGGAGGAGTGAGAAATGGTGGATTGGTATTTTAGAAGAATTAAATGCCAACAACAGTTTAATCCTCGGAACTAGGAGAGGATAATGCATTAATCGAGATTAAGTTGTGTCTTTTTCCATCAAATAGCTAGTCCGCTTGGCAAGAACACAAGTATTAAAAAGATTAGCAAAACTTGTTCAAAATATAAACAACACACGAGCACAAGTTTGAACTTTGGTATTCTCTTGTCGGGTAAAGGGAGCGGTTACAATTCCAGCCTTTGAGAGGAGCTTAGTCCATGTTCTGAGGAACACAAATGCAAGAAGAGCAGCAGAGACATTGAGATTTGGGACTAGACCAGTGGTGAGATTCAGCTTCATGACTATAACACTGTATATGATCCCAATTGCTATGCTAGCAACAATTCCCCTAACTGTAATCTGTTTAGTCCATGGAGCAATCCTCTTTATATCCTCTGGCTCATCTCTAACTTCTTCCATGCCCTCTCCCCCAACCCTCTCAATCTCTTTCATTTCTTCCATGTTCATATTCATCACAATCTTCTCACTAATACAATCAACAAACCAAACTCATCATCTTGAATCCAATAGAATGATTTATTCTCGCCATGTTTTAATTTCATTTTCGAATCAGCACCTTCTTATAATTTAATCACAATATGCGTTCTTATACTATTGCAATTTCATTCACATTAATTACACCTCCTAGATCAGTTTTCACCGAAGGTAAGACGACACGTTCTGGCTGAAGTTTGAAGTTTCTTGCACTCAAGATGTTGTGGGATTGGTCGTCCTAAAAGGTCTTTCTCTTTCAGCATCAACGAGAACCAATCTTGATTTGGTCTGTCCTTTACCTCCAAGTCTTCGATCGGAACTTGGATGTATAGATAGTGTCGACTCTTCATGTGGTGCTGAATGTGGAACTGAGGGTTGAATTATTCAATTGCGAATATTTCCTTTTAACATTTTTTGTTGAGATCAAGTCTATTTGAGTAATGTGCAGCAAGTCTATGTGCTAATTAGAACTTTCTTTGTAGCTTGTCCGACGTTAACGTTATGTTATTTATATCAGCATATCAAAACGATATAAAAACATAAAAATATTGGTTTCTTATCAAAAATGAATTAAAAAAATAAAAAATATATATAAAAATATTATTTTGATATATTTTCAAACAAAAAAAAACATTTTAAAAAACAATATCCACCATACTAGCGTGCTCTAAAAATACAAACACCACAATATTGATTTCCTAAATGGATTAAAAAAATTCTTTCCATTCCTTCAATTGATATACTTTGATTTTTCCCTTTTCTATTTTAAATAAAAACTAATGTAAAATATAATTTCCATGAAATTCAATCCACAACGTCCTCAATATATAGGAAGAAAACTTGTTAATAATTTACGATCGTAGTTTACTCACAGCTTAAGCAAGTGGGCATGCAGAGTTAAAGAGTCATCCTCACCTTCTTATGTCCACTTCAATCCAGTCTCCAGTCAACACGTTCTGGCAATAGCTTTATTGAACAGTTACTAGAAAACTGACAAACAATGGAGAATTAATGGAGTTTGAAGGTTCTTGCCCTCAAGATACTGTGGGATTGGTCGTCCTAAAAGGTCTTTCTCTCTCAGCATCAACAAGGGAGAACTTGGATGTATAGATATTGTCCACTCTTCATGTGGTACTGAAGGTTCACTTGCAAATATTTCCACACAAGGAGAGCTGTGAGTGTTTGAATTAAACACGGCAGTACTAATTTCCAAAATTAATATTTTTTCAGCTAGTCGTTGTGCTAACTGATACATTTCATGCTCTAATTAGGACTTCCTTTGTAGCTCGTCTGATGGCAGCTGTACTGATAGATTATTATTGCTATTATTAACAAGAACAGGGGACTGTTTACTTGAAGGGTTAACCAATTTATATGTTTCTCAGAAAATAGCAATGAATGTATATGTGCTAATAGATACAGTTTGTGCTCTTCCTTTGCAGCTCGTCTGATGGGAACTGTACGTTGCTGGGGACTTCTACCACTCGTCCTCGTCTTCTATGAGACTCCATGCCAACAAAAGACAACAATGCAACCCTTGGTACAGATTTTTGCTGGATAAATCTACGGTCACATGCAACATCGACCTTCGTTTTGTTTTGTGTTAGTACGAAGAAAAATTTGAAGGAGTGCAGTGCTTAGCTGTTGTAGTGTACTAACCGATCTTGCAGTAAATTTAGGACTCTCCTGTTCAAGGTAGAAGTGATGAAGTGTCAATTTTATATCAAGGTCAGAAAGCAATAGGGAATGGTCCACAAAAGTCTTCGGAACTTTGATATTTAGATATTATTTGATCTTCATGTAGTGCTGAATATGAAACTGAGGGTTAAATTATTCAATTGCGAATATTTCCTTTTAACATTTTTGTTGAGATCTTTCTTTGTAGCTAGTCTGGCGTTGACTAAGTGTTATTTACTTCAACACATCAAAATGTTATTTGATTTTCAAAAACATATTAGGAACATGAGAATATTGAAATTTAAAAAAAAAAAAAAACACAAAAATATTATTTTGATATATATATTTTCAAACAAAAAAGCATTTTCAAAAACATGATACTATTGATTTCCTAAATGGATTAAATAGTGTTTTAGGGTTTGCTAATTTTTATTAAATTAACCAATCTTTTAGTATTAAAAGTAATTAAATTGTTATTTAACCAATTTTAATCATGCTTATTCCAGTAGTACTTTTTTAAAAAAACAATACTTTTCTTGCTTATCAATCTTTCAATTTATATACTTTCATTTTTCATTTTTCCTTATTCTATTTTAAATAATAAAAAATTTACTATTACATTATATAAACAAATAATTAAAAAATATACATGCAGTACAGAACGAAGATTGTAAATCTTTTGTCTAGATGGTTTAATAAGTATTTATAGCTTCTAAACCTTATCATTTTGCTAGAGTGAATGACCTAAAGAATCATTTCCTTTTTATATCAATAATACAGGATAAATAATTCTTACATAATATTAAGCAATGAACAACTATCTCTTGCACGACATTAACAAGTGATAAATATTTATTATAAAATATTAATGGTGATGACAACATGTAAGCTTTTAAACGATTTTTATACTCCTAGGAATATTGGAAGATGTTACTTGAAAATGATGAATTAATCCCATCTATTGAACAAGATGATCATGATGTTGACATCAAAAGTTGATTTTTCAAATCTAAATTATCATTGATTTGAAATTTATTAAACATGAGATTGTGCCAAATATCTAGGAAGACTTTTATACACTTAGGGACAAATATCACTTGCACAATATTATACCCTTAGGGCCTATAATGCTAATTAGAACTTTCTTTTTAGCTTGTCTAGTGGTAGTTGTAAAAGCATCAAATTGATACTTTTTTATATGGTTTTCAATGTTTTTAATATGTCGATGTCATTGTTGTTTTTTGAAAATATATTATTTTAATGTATTTTTAATTAAAGAATATTTTAAAAAAAATACTCTATAACGTATTATCAAACACAGTTGTGGTAGATTTTTTAACATGAAAGGCTAAATTATAATCACATTCATAAATCAAGGAATAGACAATAATTTATTTATAAATCATCAAACATTACATTGGAATGAAAATTTACTAAAAGAATAGCCATTCATATGGAGTTTAGACCCACTCAAGATTCTTTAAGCAGGAAGGAATCTTTCTTTTCAACTAGTTAATAGAATTTTTATAGTTGTGGTTCTGGCATTGGGCAACATTAACAAATAAGACAAGGATCAAATTAAGATAAAATGTATAGTGAAGGATCAAAAAATACAATATTAGCAAAAGGCGTGTGGCCAAAACATGTCAAGATCAGTTAACCAGAGGAGAAAGGCAAGTTTTGAGGCCAATACCATAGAAATCCCAAAAGAACGATTGATGAATTATTATTTTAAAAAACTTTTATGTTTTAAAAAATAAATTTAATTTAATTCATTTTTTATAGTATCATCGTAACTTTTATTTTATTCCTTCATATGTCTCTAAAATAGACGGGTAGAATTTCTTATTTTTAAAATAGTAAATCATAAGGGTTTCTCTAATTTATTTTTATATTATTTTATAGAGATTAGATTCTATTTAGAATTCAATTCTGGATATTTAAAATGATTCTAAACATGAAATTTTATTGAATCCCCTTAATTAAATTTAATTCAAAAAATTTTAAACATGATATAAGATATTTTTTTTATTTTAAATTATTTTTTTATATTTTCCGTTTTGTTTGATGTGTTGATATTAAAAATAAATTATAAAATATAAAGAATATATTATTTTAATACTTTTAAAAATAACAATTAACATAATACTAGGGAATTCCCTTGTTTAATACTAAACATTTTCAATAGAATGTTCTCTTATCCCACGTTTAAGGAAAAAATTTGTTACGAGGGATTAACTGTTAAGGGGTTATATTGAAGTATAAAATAGTATAAAGATCAAATTAAGATAGAATGTATAATGGAAGGATAAAAAAAAAAAAAACATTAGCAAAAAGCGTGTGGCCAAAACATGTCGAAGTCAGCTAACCAGAGGAGAAAGACAAGTTTTGAGGCCAATACAAAATTGATTGTATTTGATGAATGCTAATCTTAATTTTGAGGCCAACATGTCGAAGTCATACTTTAAGTGGGACCGCTGTTTTTTACCATTAATTTCTGGTCTGTAGGATGATGCGATAAGAATCATGATTTTTAAGAGAGGATGTCGTTTGTTGCGTGTAAACCATGCCTCCATGAAACAGATTTGGAGAGAGATATGAATATTACTCTTTTCATGCCACTTGGAATTTATGCAGGCTTGCCATCAATGTTATAACCCGGTCGAGTTGAAAGATTTATGGGTTAATTTAGATTGATACTGATAAATTTAAAACAATATTATTTCAATATGTTATATAAAATATAGTTAAAACATTGTTGTTTTAAGTATTTTAAAAAGTTTAAATAGTGTTTGACATGATAATAGATTTAATTAGATGAACTTACTTACTTTGTTTAAGACTTAACCTTAGTTGAGTTCTAAGTTGATTAATATCACATATTCTATAATATAGGAAAAAAATTAGTAAACTAGAGTGGGTCACAAAAAATTACTTTATTGGTAAATAAAATGAACTACACAAGAGTTTATAATATGATTGATTTACTTCATATAATTTAAATTAAAAATTAAACATATATTTCCTCTACCTCAAAAAAAATGAAAAAAAATACAAATTAATTATTGAATTTCTAAGTAATTTTGTTTTCCCTATTTTCAAACTTCAAACATAATAATTCCTCATCTAATTTTTTTAATCAGATGCAATAATTTATTATTCGTATGAAAAAAAAATCACTATATTTATCTCTTAATTTTGTTAAAAAATAAAGCATTTATTTCAAAGCATAGATTTTGTGATTAATTCCTTTGTTTTCTATTTGTTTTTGGGATTGAGAGTGATAGATTATTATCTAATTAATTTTAAAAATTGAAATCATAATTATCACATATTAATTTCCTCCGCCTCAAAATAAATGAAAAAAAAATGAATTATTGAATTCCTAAGTAATTTTATTTTTTTCTATTTTTAGACTTCGAATATAATAATTCCTCATCTAATTTTTTTTAATCGGATGCAATAATTTATTATCCCTATGAAAATAATAAAAAAAGTCAGTATTATTTATATCTCTATTATCTATACGAACTTACGAAGTATGTTAAGAAGGGTGACATAATGGGAATCATGTACTAATAAGAAGGGTGACATCTCTTTTTAGCAAATTATATATCTCTTAATGGGAGCCAATTTGAAGGCGATCGAATCAAAATTGGTTGCTTCGTGCCAAGGAATCCCACGATCACCTTTCGTTCTTTTGCACCAAAAGGTCATAAAAAATGATTCCAAAACATACACCACATATTCCATGAAGGAAACGATTTTGCTGAAAGGAATAGGCAATAAATACCTCCGTTTAAATCACTTTCAGTGGAAAATTATAAAACCTATTAATTTATTGCTGACCCTCAAATCAACGCAACCCAAAACCTATTAATTATAAAACCTATTAATTTATTTTCTCAATCAACTACGACTATTAATTATATTTGATGATAATGAATGAAATGACATCATGGTTATATAAAAAATATGTCAAAAGCTATTCTTAATAGGGTTTTTGGAATTAATTTTCTACTATAATTGAATTGTGTTTAATTTGAAATTCATTGGTATTGCTAAATATATTGAATTAACATGTTTAGAATATATAGAATTTAATTTATTTTATTTTTTATATTACCATCATAACTTTTATTTTATTCCTTCAAATGTCTTAAAAAATGGTAAAATTCCTTATTTCTAAGATAGTAAATCATAAGGTTTGACCTCTAATTTATTTTTTCAAAATTAAATTTTATTAAATTCTTGATACTTAAAATGATTCTAAACATGAGATTTTATTGAAAAATTTGAATTGAATTTAACTCAAAATATTCTAAACTATGCTGCAAGATACCACTAATAGTTAACAGTGAGAACATTTTGAGTTTAAAGGTATTATCAGCATGTTCTCTTATCCCACGTTTTAAGAAAAAATAATGTTTTGAGGGATTAATTGTTAAGGGGTTATATTGAAGAATACAATAGTATGAGGATCAAATTAAAATAGAATGTATAGTGGAAGGATAAAAAAAGACAGCATTATCAAAAAAACGTGTGGCCAAAAATGTCAAAGTCAATTAACCTGAGAAGAAAGGCAAGTTTTGATGTCCCAAAAGAACCATTGATGTGTGTGAGAGAGAGAGATCCTGTGGATGGTGGGGTGGGCCCAAGAAATGGTGGGGATGATATTCATCGAATGCTGATCTTATCGTACTTAAGGTGGGACCACTATTCTTTACCATTAATTTCCGGTTTATAGGATGATGTTATAAGAATCATTATTTAAAAAAAATAAAAAAAATTGATTTTATTTTATTTTATAATATTTTTTTCTTATGTTTTTAGATTTTTTTAATGAACTAATATATAAATAATTTTTAAAAAATTAAAAATATAATATTTTAATATATTTTTAAATAAAAAATATTTTAAAAAATAATTATTAAAATAATAATACACATTAATGACATTGTATGTTAAATATGGTTATTTTCATGCCACTTGGAATTTATGCAGCTTGTTATCATAAAAAATATTTTTTAAAAAAAATATTTTAATATTTTTTAAGTAAAATATATTTTTAAAAGTAATTATTATTACAATATCAAATAAATATTGATATTGATCTTTCTAAATCTAAAATGATATTGTTTCTAGATTTGTTTATAGAAAAAAGTTGAAACGTTATCAACTTCTCTATTTTTTTTGAGACTCCGCCCTTAGTTATATCCAGATTGAGAGCTCGTTTGGCTATGTGGATGTAGCTACATTTTAATTAAAACGCAATTTGCAGCAGTTTGGTAAAAAAAAAAAGTGACATACTGTTCATTGGGTCCCATTTTTTTCTGCGTTGAAAACACGTTATTTGAAAATGAAGGATTCCTTGCTTTTTTTTGTTTTGCACTGTTTGCGTTAATTGCACTGTTCAATGAACAAGGCAATTAACATGAACAGTGCATAGTGATGCACTGTTCACTTGCACTGTGTGAACACTTTTTTTGTTAGTGTGTTAATTTTTTTAACATTTTTTTTTAAAAAAAAATCTAGTTTAGAGTGAATTTTATACATGCTAATATTTTATCTAATTTTATTATACGCTAAAAAAATTATGAAACTGTAGTTCTTGTCGGATGTATTTCGTACGTAATGAAATTATAGATTATTTCATGGAATAATAAGAAATATTTTATATAAAGTATGATTTATTTCATGATATAATAGCAATAGTTAAATCCACAATATTTAAATTAAAAATCATCAATATTAATATATATTTTTTAAAATTATTTTATAACCTTAATTTTAAAAGCATTCTCAACCAAACACATTAAACTATTTTTTTTCAACCTTAATTTCAACCACAGTTTTAACCAAACACCTATTTTTTCAAACCAACCTCAACTAAAAATACTTTTTATAAAACAACTTTTTTTCAAAACACAACCACAACAATTACCGCAATACCAAACACACTCTGAGTTTAGTATCACATGTTCTAATAATAATGGAAATTCTTTAAGTAAATTAGAGTAGGTAACAAAAAAATAGTTGATGGGTGGATGGAATAAACTACACAAGAATTTATAATATGATTGATTTACTTCATGTAATTTAAATTAAAGAAAAAAAACACACATTTCCTCTGCCTCAAAATAAATGAAAACAAAAATACAAAAGAATTATTGAATTTTCAAGTGATTTTATTATTCCTATTTTCAAACTTGGAATGTAATAATTCCTCACCTAATTTCTTTAACCGGATGCAATAATTTATTATTCCTATGAAAATGAAAAACAAAATCACTATTATTTATCTCTTAGTTTACAAAAAAAAAAAACATTTATTTCAAAGTGTAGATTTTCATCGAATTAATTTTGAAAATTATCATCGAATTAATCTAGAAGAAGCATGCTAAAAAGGGAATCACTTAGCGTGAGCATATCTATCTCTTAATGGGAGTCGATCGAGTCAAGAACTCTAGATTGAATGTTACGTGCAAAAGGGGAACCCTTTCGTCATAGCACAATCGTCCTTCCGTTCTAAAATGGGAATCACAATCGTCCTTTCGTTCTTTTGCACCAATAAAATCTTCAAAAAATTATTCCAAAACAAACACCACAGACACCCACCCACCCTCCAAGAAGCAAACAATTTTGCCGAAAGGAATAGGCAATAAATATCTCCGTTTAAATCACCTTAATTCAGTGGAAAATTATGCGCGCATTATTTGAACATTAAGCTATGAGCATGCATCAAATTGTGGTTAATTTGATTTGATTAACTACTTGACATAAATAAAATGAAGAGAGTTATTTTGCTTTTCTAAAAGAGAAAAAAAGTTAACTTGTTATGGGTCAGAAATGTTTATGATATTTGTTTTTCTCTAACCCAAGTTTTGTGGATATAAAGCAGAGAAGATGTTGAAATTACATCTAGATAGTAAAATCCAACTCCTGATTATTAAAACTTTATAAAAATCTAGATCACGAGTTAAATTCTATTAATTAAAATAATATTATTTTAATTTTAATTTTTAAATTATCTTAGATTTTGATTTTATTAACTAGATCATGAATTAATTTATCAGGTCATTTAAATTATATTGATTCTACTTCCTCTTAATTTTAAAGAAAACCAACATGAACTACTCGAGTTTAATAGCTTGATGTAAATAAATTACGTCATTTTACATTTACCTATTTTTTTTGGGAGTAAGAACTCTATTTTGAAAGGGACGGAGAGTTTCAATTTTGCACTTTCTTCAATTATATGGTTACATGTAATGTAAAAAGTTTAACTTGATATGAAATGATATATATGCCACTTGAAGCTGAAGGACTTTGCATTTAAAATTAGGTTACTGCATATGGTGAGTTAGCTATTAATTTATTGTGGTTTCCAACTTCAAAATTCGAGAATCAATTATATTGTGGATTAGTGATAAAATTTAAAAGAAGGAGCATTCTTGTTTTAATTTCTTTCATGTTAAAAGCATTAATTACATGTCCTGGTCTAAAAAACAAATCATGATTAATTTGTTATAGCATACTTGTTTTAACAAACAAAAAAATAGAGTTAATCATGCATTGCATGTGTGAAAAAAAATATAACGATAGGTTCAAACCTATGTATCTCGTATCAATATGTTAAATAGAAAGCGTGGAATATATCTCATTTTATCTATAACTAGATATGTTTCCCGCGTGTTGCTGTGCAGATTAAACAATTTTTTTAATGTAAAAAAGTGATAGGTTAAAATAATCCAAATCCCAAGTTATTGATTAAATTGACAATTTAAATATTTACAAAAATAAAACAACAACAACAAATAAACTGATAAAAAAAAAACCATACCTGAGCCTATTTAAATTATCAAATAACCTAATGCTAATCTAATTGAAGAAAAATCCAAGAAAAAAAAAAGTCAAACAAAAAAAACTAAAAAACATTGGCTTAAAAAAGAAAGATAAAAACCAATCAAACCTGGACGAACCTTCTAAACCTAGTCTTATTTAAAAAGTTATAATTTTTTAAATCATGAACCCGAGTTCAATTAAAAAACTTAAATGTCATCCAATTTAATTTTGAAAGTTGCAATCGTTGAAAAAACTATTAATAAAAAATCTTGAAAAAACAAAGAAGCAAAATTCTTAATCAAACAAACTTTGAAGGATAAAAATGAAAAACAAATCAATCAAAAAAATTGCAAAACAAAAAAAAAAGCAATTAAAAGAATTATGACTAAATTTGACATAAAAATTAAATGAAATAAAATGTTTTGGTAAAAATCAAATCAAATCAAATGTTTAGGGATGAAATTGTAAAAAATAAATCCATTAAGAAAATAATTAAAAAATAGCAATTAAAATAATTAAACCAAATTTGACATAAAAATTAAATGAAAATAAATGCATAGGGGTGAAATTGTAAAAGAGTAAATCAATCAAGAAAATGATTAAAAAACAAATAGAAATTAAAATAATAAGGATCAAATTTGACAACAAAATTAAAAAACTCAAATGACCAGAGATAAAATAAAAAATAAAACCGAATTAGAAATAATCAATGTAAATAAAACAATTACAAATAAGAGAAGAGGGACTGAATCAAAAGAAGAAATAAATTGAAGGAGTGGAATGAATTTTTTCATTGCTAGCATGCAATCCGAGAAAGAAAAAAAAGGAAAAGAAAAGAAAAGAAAAGAAAGAAAAGTAATTTCAGTCAAATCATGTCGAACCATGATAAACATGCCATTCAAAGAGAAATAGGATGTCAAGATGAATTAAATGATGCTGCAGAATCACGACTACAACCGCTCGAGTCAACCACAAGCACTGCTAGAAGTTGAAAATATTGAAAATATCCTTTGGACTAAACAATAGTAACAAATAAACCACGGTGAAATTACAACTAAGCCACTGAAGTCAAGGTTAAAAAATAAAAATTGTATGAACAATGTAGTAATTCAATTGTTCTATAAAAAATAAAAATACAAAAACACCCTCCATGCAGAAAGCATTGAATTATTTTATTCAAGGGTTAAATTAGTAATTTTTATGTGTATTAAAAAAAACAATTATCAAAATAATCCTGCACAATTCTTAAATGATAATTATGTCATGGTAAAAATACTACCTTACCCTTGAAGTAAAGACACATGATAAAATAATCAAGGGATAATATAATAATTACATTATTGTAATGAATAATAATTTATGTCTTGGGAGTGTTTTGGATAATTGTATAAATATTAAAGTATGTATATTATATCTATAAAAAACAATAGAGATAGCGGGGCAAATGAGATATGTTTCCATATACCTTTTTATTTTAAAACTATATAAATTCATTATCAAATTATTGTAGAGATTAATTTCTTTTTGTCCCGTTTCATCCCTACTGGCATACTGTAAAAAAATTGTAACCAAAATTATATAAAAAATGTTAAATAAATGATAAATGGGTACATATTTGTTTTTTCTCTTGAGATCAAGTTGTTCAAAGAAAATTGATTATCAAAACCACATGGAAAGTCAATTGTAATTTTTATTATTTATAATATGATTTCTATGGAATTCTAGAAAATTTCCATACCATAAATGATATATATTGGGCTTGGAAAATATAGCCTCATTGATTAAAATTAAATTAGACCTTATATTATTATTATTATTGTTATTGTTATTACTATTTCATCATAGAACTTTTAAGGAAACTTCATTAAGGCCTCGTTTGTTTGTTGGAAAATATTTTTTTTTCGAAAAGTAAATTAAGGGAAAATGAATTATTTTATGTTGGAAAATATTTTCCAGTATTTTTGTTATGTCATAGAAAATAAACTGGAAAATAACTTATTAATGTTTTATTTTTTTAAAATTTATTAAAATTGTTGTAACCCATTTTTGGGTCCCCACGAAAAAATAAAATAAATAGCCAAAAGAGTTTAGAAAAAATAACAGAAGGCAGAAGCGCTCAGGAAACAGTCAGAAAATTGGTCAAGAAATTCAAAAATACAAGGATTAAATTTTTGATAGTATATTCTTGAAAGATGAAAGCCCTATTGAGAAGAAAAATTTTAATTTTGAGGAGAAAAGCCCAAATTTGGATGTTTATGGACTTAATTGGATTTTTATGGACTTAATTGGATTTTTTGGGACTTAATTGGATTTTTATTTGAATTTATGAAGGATTTGATTGCAAGAAAAATTAATTTTTAAGTCAATTTGGGCTTTAATTTGAAGAAATTTAAGTTCTGGGGCCAAAATATATTTTTTAGGAATTTATTGGGACAAATCAGGGGCTCAATTGCATAAAAATTGAAGTTTAAGGGCCAATTAGGGATTTAATTAAGAAAATCCGAAACCAGGGACCAAATTGGAAGAGGCGCGTAAATGGAGGGGCTGCTATTTTCTCGGTTCAGGGGCCTAATTGAAGAAATTGAAAGTTTATTAATCAATTGAGGGCTAAATTGCATAAATCAGATGCCAAGGACCAAAATGAAAAAGGCGGCCAACAAGAGGGGCAGGGACCGATTTGGAGGCCTGATTTGAAGTTTGGCCATTTAAATGAAACGGCGCGTTTTATTCAAAACGACGCCGTTTCATATACAAAAAAAAAAAAAAAAAAAAAAGGAAAGCAGAACGGTGTCGTTTTGAACGACACTGTTCATCGTCTCCTTCCCCCCCGTTTGTAACAGAACAGAAACGAAAAAAAAAGGAAAAGTTTCAAAACTTCCCGCCTCTCTCTCCTCGTCCCCACCACCACCACCGAAAGCAAGAGTGGCCGACCAGCCGTTGCGTGATTGAAGGCGCACTAACCGTTTCCTTTTTGTTTATAAATAGAGAGAGGCCGAGAGGAGAGAGGGAGGGGACCGGAGAAAGAGAAGAAAAAGAGAGAGAGGAGACCGAAGAGAGAGATAGAACCGGCGAGATAGAGGGGAAGAGAAAAGAATAACACAAAAAGAAAAAGAGAGAAAGAGAGGAACCCCGAAACAAAAAAAAAAAAAACGAAGAGAGAGAGGAAGAGGGAGAAACCCTGTAACAGAGGAGAGAGAAGCCACCGTCCGTGAAGCGAGGACACTGCCACCACCACCGCAGCTCCGCCAGCACCAGGTACGCCGCCTCTCCTCCCCCTGCATTTTTTCTGTTAATATATATGTTTTTCCTCCTGCATGCAGAATCGTTCTGCATGCAGGAGGGGGGGGGGAAATTAATCCCCCCCCCCCCCGTGTTTTCTTTTTTTTTTCTTTTTTTTATCTCTGGGCCAGATTGTGTCTGGCCCAGAGTTATGTGGACGGGCCAGAAGGATCTGGCCCAGTCCGGCGGTCTGGGCCGGGTCCGGCCCAGACCGAGGTTAATTAGTTTCTGGGCCGAGTTCGGCCCAGTACCTTCTGGGCCGAGTTCGGCCCAGTACCGGTTGGGCCGAGGTCGGCCCAACGACTGTTAGGGCTGGGTCCGGCCCAGTTTGGTTTGGGCCGGCCCAGCCCCTTTTTAATATATAAATATATTATAATTATATTATGTTATTATTATTATATGTGTATCTACATATATACATTTTTTTTTTCTGAAAACAAAAAATCTAAAAAATTTTTTTTGGTTGTTATTTTCTTTTCATATAAATATTTTGTTGCTTTACACATTTGGTTTTGTATTTTTATACTGTAAAGATACAAAATCAGTGTTATAAATACCCGGTTTTCGTCAAAACATCAAAGATTTTCAGAATAAAAAATGTTTTTGCTTTCAAAAAATTCTAAAAAGTCCCTAAAAATATTATTGATTTTTCTGCATATTTTTTTTAGCAAATAGGATTAATATTGGGTTGTATTTTTATACCGTAAGGATACAAGCTCAGTATTAAAACACCCGATTTTCGTCAAAGCATAAAAAAAATAATATTTTCCAAAAATTGTTTTTTTGTTTTAAAATACGGCCTAGTCTCTCCAATATATATACATAAATATTATAACATCATATTTTCACACAACAAAGAAAATTTTCAAAACAATATATGTATTAACATGCATTTTGGCTTTAATAACCAATTTATTCAAGCCATGAGAACTAGGCCAATATTTCAAAAATTAAAAAAATCTTTTTTTTTTCTTCTTTTAATATTTGGGATTACGAATTTATACGTAAAACGTATTCCTAAATATTATTAATAAAATTTTGATATGGACGTTAGAACGGTTAGTTTTTTTTTTACCCGATAAGATAAAGACCTCCTTACTGATGAGGATTTTTCTTGAACCATAGACAGACCAACAACTAGGAAAACACAATAACACTTTAGTTTTTTTTTTATTTTTATCAGACAATAAAACAATGCAGCTTACCTTAGGTAAGGCGTATTTGGGATGCTAATACCTTCCCTTTACGCAACCAGTCTCCGCACCCGATCTCTGAGACCAGTTAGGTTCCTAGTGACCAAAGTACTAGGTGGCGACTCCAAAGAACCAAATAAAAATAAATAAAAAATTTTCGGACCCGCGATATGTGGTTTTTTTTTTTGGGTGCGACAAAAATAATAAGAAATAAATCTTACAAATTAAAAAGTTGAATGAGAATGAAATTGAAAAAAATATATAATTTCATAAATTATCTCAAATAAAATAAATAATAATCAAAATAATAAAGATCAATTTTAAAAATAAAAAAATTAAAGATGAAGAAATTAAAATAATAATAATTAACATTTCATAAATTATTTCAAATAAAATAAGTAACAATAAAAAAAATAATGATTAAATTTGATAGATAAAAAATTTCAATAAAAAAATAATAAAAAAAAAGTAAATAAGAATTATAAAAATGAGGATTACAGTTAATATAAAAATTAAATTTCAAGAGATAAAATTGAAAAATAAATATTTAAAACAAAATAAATATCAAAAATTTAAGAACTAAATTTAATATAATCAGCAAATAATATGATATTTTTAAAATTTTTACAACTTTAAAAAGTGTTATTCGTTCAAATTTTCTTGAAAAATATTTTTTCTGAAAACTAAACTAAATTTTTCTGAAAAAAATTTTTCGTTAACAAAAAAGAACTCCAAACCAAAAAGATTACTGTACTTTAAACACAAATACAAAATCAGAGGGGGTTTCGTCAGAGACCATGTTTTTGCAAGAACCAGTGTTATATGTACCAAGTGCAGCTTTAAGGTGTTTGGTATTGTTTGCTGAGCCCCGGAAACCTGATTCGAATTGTGAAGCATCAAAGAAAGCCCTTGAACATAAGAAAGAAATCACTAAGCATATGGGCCGTCCCTTTATCCAAACAAACCCTTATTAGGTGTTTGTGTGTGTCAAAGTTTCTATTTTTGTTGAAAAGATTGGATTTTTTTTGCATTTTTTGATTTGAGCTTTTTTTTTTTTGGGTTTTAGAGGATTATGTGAATCTTGGTTCTAGGGGTAATTAATGGAATTTAGGTTTGTTCTGGTTTATTGTTTTCTGGAGGATTCTGTGAATTTTGGTTATATGGTCAGATAATGAAACGAAGAATTTTGTGAATTTGGATTATAGGGTTAGTTAATGGCATATAGGCTTTGTTTTTATTATGTGCTATTGGTTTTATTATATGCTTGAATTGTCATTTATCTGCAAAAGTTTGAGTTTTGTTTGTGATAGTGGGGTTGGGGTTGATATTGCAATAAGGGATGTGGGTGGTTTATTGTAGGGAATAGGGATTGGGGGGGTCTGGGTGTTTTGATGTAGATAGGTGCTTTAATCGTTGTTTGGGATATGAGGGAGTGAATGCTTGTGCCAAATGGGATGGGATTAAGTTTCCAGTTTTGCTGTGATGAATGAAGTTGCTTTTTGGTAGTTGAAACTAAGTTCATTTCAGATTGAGTTATTTGTTGAGCTTTTGAACTGATGGGTTGGGGCTTAGGCCTCTGGGTTGATGAAAAGTTCAAATTCTTGTGTGACAATGGAGATGGGGGCCATGAGATTAAGATTGCGATGAGGGATCTTGGTGGTTTAGTGGGTTATTGTAGGGATTAGGGGATTTGGGTGTTTTAGTGAAGATAGGTAATGTAATCAGTTTTTAGAACGGCAGGGAGTGACTCCTTGTGCTGAATAGGGTGTGTTTAAGTTTCCAGTTCTGCTGGGATGCATGAAGTTGTTTTGTGTTGGTAGAAACTAAGTACAATTCTGATTGAGTTGTATATTGAGCTTTTGTACTGGAGCGCTGGAGTTTTGGCCTCTGGGTCGATGTTATAGCATGCTTGAATTGCCATTTATTTGCTAGAATTTTGAATTTTGTGTGATAATAGGATGAGGACCATAAGGGTAAGACTTCAATAAGGGATGTGTGTGGTTTGGTGGGTTATTGTAGGGAACATTGATTGGAGAATTAGGGTGTTTTGGTGAAGATAGGTGCTTCCAACAGTTTTGGGGATGTTGGGGAGTGATTGCTCATGCTGAATGGGATATGATTAAATTTCAAGTTTTGTTGGATGGATGGAGTTATTTTTGGTTGGTGGAAACTGGAGACCAAGTTCGTTTATGATATATTGGAACTTTTGTACTATTGTGTTGACCTTGGGTTGGTGCTCTAGTACTGTTGTCATTGTTTATACAACCATAAACCGTTATAATATTTCCTGGTGTCTTCAAACGTGCCATTTGTTTTCTAGGCTGTCTATACTTTGTTGGCTGCTACCATGCAACAAACAAAGTTTCTAACGTCAACTGAATACATGAAAATATCCATCAAATGGAGTACATTTGAGTCTCGTCTATATCATAAACTAATGGCACATGATTATTAGTTACATTTATAGGAGTCCACCTTTTTTGAAAATGATACTATGTGAACGCCGATGGCTGCTATGTTCAGTAATAGCCTCCTGCGTGACTAACTTGACAGGTTCATAGTTGGAAGAAATTAAATTTGAAGACTTGGCCTTGAACCAATATGATTGCTATAACTGGGAAACATAGATATTAGTTCTTTCTATGCCTAATGAAATTTGGATGGAAAACCAAATTTTCAATTATGAAGCCTTCTGATGGCAATTGCTTTGTGGAAGATTTAAACTGCTTCGTAACAATCATGCCTATCCTCTAAACACTATCCAATATGGCCATGTTCTCATGTTGAAAATATAATTGATTGGAATAGAGGTTCGGTTTAATGGTTTATCAATATGCTGTAATTTTATATTTTTATTTTTCAATTGGACGATTGGAATCTATCAAGCAAGCTTTGTATGAACTGGTGATTCTTCCTCTGCGGAAACCTGAGCTCTTCTCACATGAGAAACTTCTTGGTCCACAAAAGGGGGTATTGTTATATGGACCTCCAGGCACCGGGAAGACCATTCTTGCAAAAGCTATTATCAGAGAGTTTGGAGCTGTTTTTATAAATATGAGGATCTCAAATCTAATGAGCAAGTGGTTTGGCGATGCAAAAAAGCTCGGTGAGTATAGATCGCATTTGAATTGCCTCATGTGCTTGAGCTTTGTCTTGCATTTAGCAAAACAATGATGATTTAAAATTATTGCCTTGTTATTCTAAAACTTGCTGTCGCCCACCGACTATGTTGAGTGAAATTTAGTTTCACTTTGATAATGGAAGCAAGGTAGTACTTTGTGAACATTCTTAACTAAGATTGAACATTCCTAACTTGTCCTTTTTGAAGATCTTTATTAGCAGCAAGATTATTTTGAATGCTCTATTAGCTTTAAAAAACAGGGCACTGTAGCTTGCTTATCTAATGGATCTTACTCCGATGAATGAGATTGTGAAATGATCAAAATATCTTAATTCTTAAAATGCTACTATTCAATAGTCAAATTCTCAAATTCATAATCAAAATTATGTATAAAAAGAAAAAAGAGAGAGAGAGAAAGGGATTGTGCTTGGACTTTGGATCCCCCAGCTCCCGTTAACAATGGGTTCTGCTCACTCGCCTGCCTTTGCTTAACATCATTACAATGATATTCTGTGTTTCAAAGAAGAACCCAATAGTTTTTTTGCAATTTACTTCTTGATTTTTTCTCCTTTTAACCAAGGTTGTCAATTCCGTTTCGGAAGGTGTTTCGTTTTTTCAATTGGAACGGAATGTTTCGGTTTTGGAGCGTTTCGGCGTGCCGTTTCGGAGTTGTACTGTTCATCTATATATATATTCAACAAATATAATTCAAATTCAAGATAAATTATGCATTACAAAGTACAAATACAATGTCAAACAATATAATTTTAAAATTTAAAATTATAATTTATCTAGCTCAAACGTCGGTCCCATGCTCTCACCTAGCCAAATCCAAGCCATTAACGAGTTTTGCAGTAGAATTGATGTATGCATCATCCATATTTCAAGTACCAGAGCTGGTTTCATTTTTCCAGGTTAGTTTATTTTATTGCACTGTGATGCATAATTTTTTATTCATTATGTATGATGTTTGTGTTCTTGATGTGGTGTGATGGTGCTCTTCTAGCCTATACTGATTCTGTTATTTGCTTGTGGTGGAATTGCTCTTGTCCTGCAGTTGCAAATGTCACGTGAATATATACTACCGACGTGGATGCAAATGTCAGGGATAGCAATGCTAGAAGAGTCCATGATTGGACGTTGCACTAATATAATTATATAAGTAACTGCTTTTGACGTATACTCGGCTTTATATATAATTATATACAGACTGCCGACACAATTACCTGAGAAGGGAACGAATGACTTTGTAGCTTTAATCCGAAACAGAACAACCGGATTTCGGCCGGAACGTTCCGGCCGGAACGTTCCGGCCGAAATTTGACCGGAATTTCCGGATCAACCCGAGATTTTAAGCGAGATGAAACTTGTTCCGTTTTATTTTGTTTTTTTAACTGGTACGAGACGTTCCGGGCATTCCGGCTGAAACGGAACGGTATTAACAACTTTGCTTTTAACTGCCCTAGTAATCTTTTGTTCATGATGATTATGAAAAAAACTTGTTTGACCGCTACAGTGTTCTGTCCTCATAATTTCAATTTGTAAATGGATCGAGCAAAGAAACCCTACCAATCATGATTGATGTCCTGACCATAATTTTAATTTGTAAAAGGATCAAGCAAAAACATTAATGATTGATAGTTTACTTGCTTTAACTCAGACACAAACATATTAACAATATTTTTTTTTATTGTAGAAAAAATATTTATTTAATATTGGTATAGATAGAGTTAATTATTTTCGGTTCGATTTGGTCAAAACATAATAATTAAATTAATTTAAAAAGAAAAAATCAAAACCAATTTAGCTCGGTTTTTTATATTGAATAGTACTGCCTTATGCATTTATGCAAGATACCAGGCCACAAACTGAATAATCTTGCAATACATTGATGATTATTTACTATTGAATAGTAGCATTTAGGTCAGCATCCACAACTCTTTCTTACATGGTGAAAAAGAATAAACGCAAAGGTTGAATATGAGTTTTCCTCTCAAGACTTTATGGAAGATAAGATTTCTGGAAAATTTTCCAAAACTGACTTCTTTTTGAAAAATTATTACATGGATCACGTTCGATTGGTCGGCGAACCAGTATTGTTATTGGCGACGGAACAAACAGAAATCAAGCTAGTACTGTGGTGCATATCTCAGGTTTTGGTCTGCAATTCATAAATCCATCTTTCCACGACTCTGTCTTGGGATGCTGGCAATTCCATGAAGCAGAGCTATTAATGGAAAAGGATTCTTTGAATTGGAGCAAAGAAAGACTTTGGTCATGAGCACAAAAATGAGATGAAGAAATTGTTGAAAGGAAATGGAAGAGAAACAGAATGAAAGAGAGGGACGGTGGTGAAAACCCCATGTTTGGCCTTACAGGATTTAGTAGTATATTTGGGAGAGACGAGGAATAAAGAAAGGCATTGTTTGTCTATTTAGTAGTATATTTATAGACAAAGCAATCTTAGATTGTATACTGACGAAATCGAAGTCACTGACCGACCAAATCTCAAGTACAAGAGTGAGTATACTAAAGACTTTGCACTTATATATCGTTTCTCGTGACCCAAAAGCACTCTTTGTGTGCGCTCGGTAATGTATAACAGTTTAAAAATCGCGACAGCTTAATTTGAATGTTCAGATATGTTTTTCCAAATTGTATTTAGCAATGAGGTTTATGCGAAGATTGCTATAATTAAGTTTTGCTCTGGTGCCCAGTTTATGAGTTTTGTTCTAATCTTAAGCAGATGCTACCATAGAATTATAGAGATTTAGGCAGTCTTTGTAGAAGGGGGCTGCGCAAAAGTATGTTAGTTCCAATGATATTGAAGCTTTTTGTTTCTTGGAAACTAAAATTTCTAATTATACGAACACCTTAGTCAAAAGTATTTGGAGTGGGTCTAAACTGGAATGGTATAGTTTCTTAGCAATTTAATTATGTTATTGTATGTGTGTTAAGCATTATTGCATGCATCACTTATAAAGTATTTTTATTTTTGAACAGGATGTCATAGCATGTGATGTTATAAATCCTGATCACATAGATGTGGAATTTGAATTAATTGGAGGGTTGGAATCTATCAAGCAAGCTTTGTATGAACTGGTGATTCTTCATTTGCGGAAACCTGAGCTCTTCTCACATGAGAAACTTCTTGGTCCACAAAAGGGGGTATTGTTATATGGACCTCTCTGATAATGGAAGCAAGGTAGTACTTTGTGAACATTCTTAACTAGATTGAACATTCCTAACTTGTCTTTATTGAAGATCTTTATTAGCAACAAGATTTTGTTGGATGCTCTATTAACTTTGAAAAACAGGGCACTGTAGCTTGCGTATCTAATGGATCTTACTCTAATGAATAAGATTGCAAAATGATCAAAATATTGGTATTTTTGTTGCTGTGTGGTGTTTCTATATATCCTGCATCAGGGATTTAACAAAAGTAATTGAATGGCTCACATTCTTGGAATTGTGAAAGTGGTCATTACTGTATTTTGCAACTAAATCGTTGTGTTGAAACCATCCCTCATTAGTCATTACATTCTTTTCTGCATCTGAATCCATTCAAGTCTTGTTGGTTCTGTGCTGACTAGAAACAGACTTAGAAGTAATTAACTAAGTTTGCGTAGTTGCTTTTTTGCTCTTGTTGAAGTTCTTATAATCTGATTGATGTTGATTCTCTTCTATAAACTCCAGCCTGCCTTTATATTTATTGACGAGATTGACTGTTTCTGGGGCAGCGTCGTACTAGAGATCTTAAGTTCTGCATTAATGCGGTGTTCGTATGCAGTGACTTGCTAGAATGTGTTTTATGGAAGATTTGTGAAAGTGTGATTTATTCATGGGCCTGGCCTGGCCGGACTCAGTGACAATATCTTACAAAAAAATTATCTTACTTTTTTTTTTGCTTTAGATATAAACAATGCTTTAGAACATTGTTTGTAGATGGTTTTATCACACTTTTTAATAGTCATTTATGTCTTCCAAGTTACCAGAATTACTATATTTTACTTGCAAATATTGCTACTGTTGTGATAACAGAATCTGTCAGTCAAGTTTTCTTTTAAATTTACAAGAGTTGCTTCAATCTGTTCATAACTCTATAACTTTCAAAATACTCCCAGAAACAGAGATTGATTTAAGTGATCACGAATAAGAAAATAGAGACACAAAAAAAGGACCCAAAACATAAATGATTTTATAGTTAACACAAACTTGTTACATGCATGAATTCTTTTTCATAGAAGTAATGTACATTTAACCTTGAATTATGTAAACTACAAAAAAAAAAAAAACAATCACTATGAATTTGCCACCCAATTGTTGATCCACTTGATATCTTGATTGTACTGCAAAATTAGACAGGTAAGACTGATCAAATGAAATAGTAAAGAAAACATAGCCTAACATAAACTGTGAATATAAAATTTGAAAACTCAAATGCTTGAAAAACTTACTTGAAAATATCAATTGCATTATTTAGTTTCTTCTAGCAACATATCTGCCAACATTCTTCTTTGTTTTTTTGCTCTGGAGATTCCATTTATCTTCAACCATCCTAAAAAACCACAAAGGCTTTTTTGTTCTAAACACAACATATCCCGTTGCAACTCCAAACACAAACCCGCATCCATACCCCATTGTCACAGCTTTCCATCCAAATCCTTCTCCAAACAATGTTGAATCATCTCCTTCATCAAAGCTTGATGGTGGTAATGAAAGTGCCTCATCACTGTAACATTTTTTTAGTACCTGAGATCCACATAAACCCATGTTTCCTTCAAATGAGCTTGCATCAAAGGTGTTGAATTGCTCTCCACTTGTTATACGCCCCTCGAGTTGGTTATGTGAAAGTTTTAGGATTGCAAGAAATGTTAGACCCCCCCAGCTGCGTTGGAATTCTTCCGGTAAGCAAATTTGAAGATAGATCTAATGATTCCAAATTGGTCAAATTTCCTAATGATGATTGGATATGACCTGTAAGGGAATTATGAGAAAGGTTGAGCTGTTGGAGTGCTTTAAGCTTTCCCATCACTTTTGGAATCTCTCCGGTGAAATTGTTATTTGACAAATCAAGTACTCTGATAGTACTTCGGATCTTCGTAAACTCAATTTCTACACCTTTCCATGTCATTTCTATGGAATAGACATAGCCAGTGTAATCTGTTGCACTCATGTAAATCATGTTCTGATCCGAGGTCATCATTGCTTCAAGACTATTGAAATACCCAGTTGGTAATGGCCCACTAAAATTGTTGTGAGAGATGTCAAAAATCCGTAATTTAGAGAAGGAATTATATGCAGTCGGACCCTTCACAAAACCTTGAAGTTTATTGGATTTTAGGACAAGAATTTGGAGCTCTGGAAGCGTTTCTAGAAAGTAGGGAAATGTATCCTCAATCTTATTGTTGCCAAGATCAATAACTTGCAACATTGTGCACTTGATGATAGACGGTGGTATTTTCCCTTCTAATTCATTTTCATTGAGGTTGAGATATTCGAAGCTATTATCCTTTGAAAATGTTGAAGGGATAGTGCCTTGAAGATTGTTCATGCCTAGATGCAATACCGAGAGCTTGCTGCTGAAGTTCCCCAAACATTGTGGCACAGAACCACTCAAGCTGTTGTTGGACAAGTCCAGGACCTGAAGGTATCTCAGCTTGCAAATAGAAGAAGAAATCTCACCTGTCAAATTACTATTGGATGCAAGAATAAGGGTTGTGAGGTTCTCTTGTTTGAAAATCGAACTTGGGATTGGACCACGCAAGTGGTTATTGCTCAAATCAAGGAATCTCAATGAATTGTGTTGGAGTTCGCTTATATTACCTATGAAATTATTGTTATGAAGGTCAAGATAATGTAAAGAAGGAAGAGCAAACAAAAATGATGGTATTGTTCCATTGAACAAGTTACCATCTAAAAATAGATTTTGTAGATTTGAAAGGGTATTTAATTCAGAATGGATAGGGCCTACTAGTTGATTATTTGATAAAATTAAATATGAAAGATTGACGAGGCTACCCAAAGAAAATGGAACTTGACCCATAAATTTATTGGAATAGAGAAACAAAGAACGAAGCTGTACAAGGTTTCCTAGTGATGATGGGATCTGACCGCTAAAATTATTATCTGAGAGGTATAAAGAGGTGAGTTGTGTGAGATTACCAAGTGATGATGGGATGTGACCGCTAAAATCATTATCTGAGAGGTCTAAAGAGGTGAGTTGTGTGAGCTTACCAAGTGATGATGGGATCTGACCGCTAAAATTATTAGAAAAGAGGTCTAAAGAGGTGAGTTGTGCGAGATTACCAAGTGATGATGGGATCTGACCGCTAAAATTATTACTTGAGAGGTCTAAAGAGGTGAGTTGTGTGAGAATACCAAGTGATGATGGGATCTGACCTCTAAAATTATTACTTGAGAGGTCTAAAGAGGTGAGTTGTGTGAGAATACCAAGTGATGATGGGATCTGACCATTAAAATTATTACCTGAGAGGTCTAAAGAGGTGAGTTGTGTGAGAATACCAAGTGATGATGGGATCTGACCGCTAAAATCATTATCTGAGAGGTCTAAAGAGGTGAGTTGTGTGAGCTTACCAAGTGATGATGGGATCTGACCGCTAAAATTATTAGAAAAGAGGTCTAAAGAGGTGAGTTGTGCGAGATTACTAAGGGATGATGGGATCTGACCGCTAAAATTATTACGTGAGAGGTCTAAAGAGGTGAGTTGTGTGAGAATACCAAGTGATGATGGGATCTGACCTCTAAAATTATTACTTGAGAGGTATAAATAGGTGAGTTGTGTGAGAATACCAAGTGATGATGGGATCTGACCATTAAAATTATTACCTGAGAGGTCTAAAGAGGTGAGTTGTGTGAGAATACCAAGTGATGATGGGATCTGACCGCTAAAATCATTACTTGAGAGGTCTAAAGAGATGAGTTGTGTGAGATTACCAAGTGATGATGGGATCTGACCGCTAAAATAATTATCTGAGAGGTCTAAAGAGGTGAGTTGTGTGAGATTACCAAGTGATAATGGTTCTAGACTTAGATTGTAGTTTCGAGAGAGATCAAGTGAAACCAATTTGGAGAGATGAGAGATTTCAGACGGAACTAGTCCTGCAAAGATTGAGTAATTTAGGTTAAGAAGTGTCAGGTTGGAGAACTGGCCAAATCGAGAAGAAATATGGGAGAAATTGAAATGATTGTCAGAGAGGTCGAGCTTTTGAAGATGATGCAGGGAGAAGAGGGTGCTATTGGAATGGAGGGTGCCATAAAGCATGCTGCAAGCAAGGTCCAGTCCAGTGACATGCCCTGTTTTCATGTCACAGGTGACGCCATCCCACAAGCAGCAGTCTGTACCCTCTTTCCACGACTCTGTCTTGGGATGGTGGCAAAGCGCTGAAGCAGAGCTATTAATGGAAAAGGACTCTTTGAATTGGAGCAAAGAAAGGCTTTGGTCAGGAGCACAGAAATGAGATGAAGAAATAGTTGAATGGAAATGGAAGAGAAACAGAAAGAAAGAGAGAGATGAAATAGGTGGAAACCCCATGTTTGGCTGGCCTTACAGGATTCAAAGTATATTTGGGAGAGATGAGGAATGAAGAAAGACATTCTTAGTAGTATTTATAGACAAACTAATCTTAGATTGTATACTGACTGACATAGGATGTGTAAAACATGTAAAGACGAAATCAAATCTCAAGAAACAACAAGAGTGAGTGAGTGTTGGAAACGCGGCAAAGTATATTAAAACAAGATTCCTTGTTGACTTCAAATTGCGCAAACTGAATTGTTGTTTCTTGGCAAAGTAATAATTACGCAAAGCAATGACTTTGTTCAGAGATGTTTTTCCAAATTGTATTTAGCAATGAGATTTATGAGAAGATTGCTTTGCCCACTAAAATGTAATTTCCAAGAAATTCAAAGCCACAAAATCGGAAGAAAACTTCTTAATAAGCCACAAGTGGGCATGCAGAGTTAAGGAGTCATCCTCACCTATTATGTCCACGTTCTGGCAATAGCTTGTTTGAATAAAATTTGCTTCCTCTCATGTAATTAATTTAATTTAATTAAAAAAATTATTTTTAAAAGTAAGATTCAATGAAGATCGAAATAAAAAAGTGTGAGTTAATCTTTGTCACTTTCAAAACCTTAGAAAAATTTCACAAAAAACAAATACAAAAAAATAAAAAAATATTAATGGATAAAATTAAGAAAAATAAACTTAAAAAAAATTAATATTGATTTCCTCACTATGCTTAATTTAGTAATATATTGTTTTTTTTAAATAATTTTCTTGCTTATCATTCTTTCAATTCATATACTTGTTTTAATTTAAGCATAGTTCATTTTAATATTAGTATGCATGGTAGGTTTTTTGATTTTATATCAATTGCAAATTTAAATATATATTTAATATGCATGTTATTCTATTATTTTTTATTTTTTGTGTTGAAAGCAGAACTACTAATGGAAAATCTACTTTTAGGTCGAGCCAACCGTAGTTGGATGATCGATCCAGAAGTAATCAAGAGGGTTACAAGCTTCAGGTGCACCAACTCACCATACTAACATCCGCACTATAGCAAATCTCAAATCTCAAATATTCTCTCTCTCGTAAGAGTAAATCCATGGAAATATGCAAGGTTCTATCAAATTGACTTCAAATTGCGCAAACTAAATTGTTTATTGGCACCTAATGAGTGCGCGCCTGGTAACGTAAAGCGATGTTTTTTAATTAAAAATATATTAATGTGATGATTTTTAAAATTTATTTTTAATTTTTAATATTAATTTATTAAAATCATAAAAAATATTAAAAAAACTAATATTAATTTTCTAAATAGATTAAATAGTGTTTTAGAGGTTGCTAATATTTCTTAAATTAATTAATCCTTTTAGTTTTAAAATAACTAAATAGTTATTTGACAAATCTTGATTATTAATATTTTTTTTTAAAACACTTTTCTTGCTTATCATTCCTTGAATTAATATACTTTGATTTTTCCTTTTTCTATTCTAAATAATAAATAATTTAAACTATGGGATTATGTATACATAATTGAAAAAATAAATGATAAACAAAGTCATCTTCACCTTTTTATGTCCAATCCGCAGCTGTACAACAAGATTAAGTAACCAATAAATTCATTCAGCTAATATTTTCACACCAGGAGAAGTCCTTTAATTCACTAACACAAGTGCTAATAAATAAGGTAGTTAATTGTGAAATTTTTATAGAAAGATAAAAAAAATAAAATCGTGACAGCTTAATTTGAATGTTCAGAGATGTTTTTCCAAATTGTATTTAGCAATAAGATTTATGCGAAGATTGCTATGCTCACTAAAATATAATTTCCAAGAAATTCAAGCCACAAAATCGGACGAAAACTTGTTAATAATTTACACTCGTATTTTACTCACAGTTTAAGCAAGTGGGCATGCAGAGTTAAAGAGTCATCCTCACCTTCTTATGTCCACTTCAATCCAGTCTACACGTTCTGGCAATAGCTTTATTGAACAGTTGCTATAAAACTGACAAACAATGGAGAATTTTATGGAGTTTGAAGGTTCTTGCCCTCAAGATGCTGTGGGATTGGTCGTCCTAAAAGGTCTTTCTCTTGATTTCAGCATCAACAAGGGAGAACGAATCTGCATTTTGTGATATGTCCTTGACCTCCAAGTCTTCGGAACTTGGATGTATAGATATTGTCCACTCTTCATGGAACTGAAGGTTAACACTTGCAAATAATTCCACACAAGAGTGAGCGTTGGAAACACGGTAGTACTAATTTTCAAAATTAACATTTGCAGCTAGTCTTTGTGCTAATAGATACAGTTCATGCTCTCATTATGACTTCCTTTATAGCTTGTCTGATGGCAGCTGTTCTCGGAGACATCTACCCTTCGCATGTTCTGATAGATTATTATTGCTATTATTAACAAGATCAGGGGACTGTTTACTTGAAGGGTTAAACAATTTATATGTTTCTCAGAAAATAGCAATGAACATGTGCTAATAGAAAATAACAATTTATGGGAAGTGTCCGTTGCTCGGGACTTCTACCACTTGTCCTCGTCTTCTATAAGACTCCATGCCAACAAAAGACAATAATGCAATCCTTGGTACAGATTTTGCTGGATAAATCTGCGGTTACATACAACATCTACCTTCGTTTTGTTTTTTGTGTTAGTACGAAGAAAAATCTGAAGGAGTGCAGTGCTTAGCTATTGTAGCGTACTAACCGATCTTGCAGTAAAATTGGGACTCTCCTGTTCAAGGTAGAGGTGGCGAAGTGTCAATTTTATATCAAGGTCAGAAAGCAATAGGCAATGGTCCAGAAAAGTCTTCGGATATATAGATATTGTCCAATCTTCACGTGGTGCTCAATATGGAATTGAGGGTTGAATTATTCAATTGCGAATACTTCCTTAACATTTTTTGTTGAAATCAAGTCTATGTGAGTGATGTGCAGCAAGTATATCTGCTAATTAGAACTTTCTTTATAGCTCGTTGTTGTTAATTGTGCATTATTTATATCAATGTATTAAAACTATTTAAAAATATATTAAAAATATAATAATATTGATTTCTTATAAAAAATAAATTTTTAAAAATAAAAATAATATAAAAATACTATTTTGATATATTTTCAAATGAAAAAATACTTTAAAAAACAATCTCTAGCACCTTAGCATGTTCTAAAAATAAAAACACGACAATATTGATTTTCTAAATGGATTAAATATTGTTTTAGGGGTTCTTAATTTTTCTTAAATTAACTAATCCTTTTAGTTTTAAAAGTAATTAAATAGTTATTTGACCAATTTTGATCATGCTTATTTTAGTAATATTTTTTTTAAATACTTTTCTTGCTTATCAAACTTTCAATTTATATACTTTGATTTTTTTTCTTTTTCCTTTTTTCTTTTTCTATTTTAAATAATAAATAATTTAACTATGAGATTATGTAAATAAATAATTAAAAAAAATTTATGCAGTAAAGAATAAAAATTATAAACCCTTTACCTGAATGATTCAATGAGTATTTATAGCCCTGAACCTTGTTACTTTGCCAGAATGAAGGGCTTGAAGAGTCATTTTCTTCTTATAGCAATAATAAATGATAGATATCTCTTACATAATATTAAATGAAAAACAAATACCTCGCAAAATATTAATGGGTGATAAATATTTGTTACAAAATATTAATAGTGATGAAAATATAGTAGGCCCTTAAAAGATTTTTATACTACTAGGGATATAGAAAAAAGTTACATGAAACTAATAAATTAATCCCAATTATAGAACAAGAAGATCATGATGTTGGCATCAAAAAGTTGATATTTAGGAAGAATTTTATATATCTAAGGACAAAATATCACTTATACAATACCATACCCTTTTATATTAAAATTCAAAAGAATAAACAAATAAAACCTTGTAACAATTAGAACTTCCTTTTTAGCTCATCTAGCGATGATAATAATCATAAAAACATCAAATTAATATTTTTTATGTGTTTTTTTATGGTTTTCAATGCTTTTAATATGTTGATGTTAATTATTTTTTGAAAACAAGTTATTTCAATATATTTTGAATTGAAGAATATTTTTTAAGATTTAATAATTAAAAAAATAAAGTAAGAATAAAAACCTTGGAAATATGTAAGGTTCCTATCAAATTGACTTGAAATTGCGCAAACTAAATTGTTGTTTATTGGCAAAGAAATAATTATGCAAAGCAATGGGGGCACTAACGACTTTTCACTTATGGATCATACTTTTTGTGTGCGCTGGGTAATGTATTGAAGTTTAATTATTTTTCAAATGTTATTTATTTAAAAATATATTAATATGATTTTTTAAAAAATTTTATTTTTAATTTTAAATATCAGAATATTAAAATCATAAAAAACAGTAAAATTGATTTCCTAAATGGATTAAATAGTGTTTTAGAGGTTGCGAATATTTTTTAAATTAATTAATCTTTTTAGTATTAAAAATAACTAAATAGATATTTGACAAATCTTGATTAGTAATTTTTTTTTTTTAAATATCTTTCTTGCTTATCATTCCTTCAATTGATATACATTGAGTTTTCCTTTTTCTATTTTAAATAAAAAAAATAATTAAACTATGGGATTATGTATACGTAATTGAAATAAAAAATTGATAAGCAAAGTCATGTTCACCTTTATATGTCCAATCCAATCCAAGCAATGGAGCACTAATGACTGTGCACATATATCATTTCTCATGACCCGAAAGTCTTTCAGTGTGATTCATAATGTTGTGCGATATATTTTTTAAATGTATATTTTAATTGAAAATCTATTTAATTTGTTTTAATTTTAATATAAATACATCAAAATCATAAAAGAAAAAACAATTATAAAATATTTAATTTAATGCTTTTTTAAGCAATATGTTTTTATAAAAAAAAAACAAAAGCTACCACAATGTTTTATTAATGAGAATAAGAATAGAAACATGACAACATTGATTTTCTTAAAATTAATTAATCCTTTTACTATTAAAAATCTTGTGGAGGATAGAAAGTTGTTGGAAGAAAAAGGATAATTATTTTCCTTTCCTCCCTTTTCAGCCGAAATCAGTTGTGCCCTTTTTTTCTTCCCTCTTTCGCTTCCTTTTAGGCTCCCCTTTGCATGTTATGCAGTTGGTGTGGGAATAATCCCCTTTGCATGGGACAGGCTGACTCATCAGTCCTCATGCATGTATATGTTTTGCATGCGATTGTTCATTCTTAAATGCAATACTAAGAGTCTTTCGCTGAAGTTTCCTAAATATGCAATATTTAGTGAATGTTTGTGAATAACATTATACTGAACCAGTACAGGAAAACAGAGCACAACGATGAACCAAGGACTGTTTATGAATAATATTTAGTCGTCCTCAAAGGTTGCTTTGCCCACTAAAATATAATTTCCAAGAAATTCAAGCCTCAATATATAAGAAGAAAACTTGTTAATAATTTACGATCGTAGTTTACTCACAGCTTAAGCAAGTGGGCATGCAAAGTTAAAGAGTCATCCTCACCTTCTTATGTCCACTTCAATCCAGTCTCCAGTCAACACGTTCTGGCAATAGCTTTATTGAACAGTTACTAGAAAACTGACAAACAATGGAAAATTAATGGAGTTGAAGGGAGAACCAATCTTCATTTGTTCTGTCCTTATCTCCAAGTCTTCGGAACTTGGATGTATAGATATTGTCCACTCTTCATGTGGTGCTGAATATATATGGAACTGAAAATTTTCTTGCAAATATTTCCACAAAAGAGTGAACGTTGGAAACACGGCAGTACTAATTTTCAAAATTGACATTTTAGCAGCAAGTCTTTGGGCTAATAGATACAGTTTATGCTCTAATTAGAACTTTCTTTGCAGCTCGTCTGATGGCAGCTGTTCTCGGGGACATCGATCTACCCCTTTGCATGCACTAATAGATTATTATTGTTATTATTAACAAGAACAGGTGACTGTGTACTTGAAGGGTTAAGCAATTTATGTGTTTCCAAGAAGAAGAAGAAGCATTCATAGCTTAGAAAATAGCAATGAATATATATATATGCTCTTCCTTTGCAGCTCGTCATATGGATCATACTTTTTGTGTGCCAACAAAAGACAATAAAGCAACCCTTGGTACAGATTTTTGCTGGATAAATCCACCTTCGTTTTGTTTTTTGTGTTAATACGAAGAAAAATCTGAAGGAGTGCAGTGCATAGCTATTGTAGTGTACTAACGGATCTTGCAGTAAAATTGGGACTCTCGTGAAGTGTCAATTTTATATCAAGGTCAGAAAGCAATAGGTAATGGTCCAGAAAAGTCTTCGGACCTTAGATATATAGATTGAATTATTCAATTGCGAATATTTCCTCGCAAGGATTGGTGACTAAACAGGAGCACTGAGTGTTGAAAACACGGCAATATTAATTAATTTCCAAAATTAATATTTTTGTTGAGATCAAGTCTATGTAAGTGATGCGCAGCAAGTCTATGTGTTAATTAGAACTTCTTTTGTAGCTCGACCAGCGTTAACTGTGTTCTTGACATCAATGTATTAAAACAATGTAAAAATATGTTAGCAATATAAGAATGTTGATTTTTTGTCAAAAATAAATCTTAAAAAATAAATAAATAACACAAAAATATTATTTTAATATATTAAAAAAAAACACTTTAAAAAATAATTTTCACCGTACTAGCATACTTTAAGAATAAAAACACAACAATATTAATTTTCTAAAAGGATTAAATAGTGTTTTAGGGGTTGCTATTTTTTCTTTAATTAACTAATCCTTTTAGTAATTAAAAAGTTATTTGACCAATTTTAATCATGCTTATTTCAGTAATATTTTTTTAAAATACTTTTCTTTCTTATCAATCTTTCAATTTATATGCTTTGATTTTTTATTTTTCTTTTTCCCTTTTCTATTTTAAATAAAAATAATAATTTAACTATTAGATTATGTAAACAAATAATTTAAAAATATATATGCAATAAATGATGAAAATTATAAACCCTTTACTTTGATAGTTCAAGGAGTATTTATAACCTTTGAACTTTGTTATTTTGTTGAAGTGGAGGGCCTGAAAAGTTATTTCCTTTTTATAGCAATAATAAAAATTAAATATTTCTTACACAATATTAAACGAGAAATAAATATTTATTGCATAATATTAATAAAAAATAAATATCCATTATAAAATATTAATGGTGACAAAAATATAACATATCTATTATTTTACAAGTTCGACTTGAAGGAATTTCAGAGCAGCGTACCGGAAATTAAAGAAAATATTTAGTGAAAGTGTAGGAATAACATTACTGAACCATTACCGGAAAACAGAGCAGCCTCCTAAAACTGACAAAGATTGGAGTTTCAAGGTTCTTGCCCTCAAGATTAACAAGTTAGTGTAGACCTAAAAGATCTTTCTTTTCCAGCATCAACAAGGGAAAACCAATCTTCATCTGGTCTGTCTTTTTCCTCCTTGACCTCCAAGTCTTCGCAACCATACAATTATTCAATATGGAACTGCATGTTGAATTATTTAATTGCAAATATTTCCATACAATTAGGTCCCTTTGTTGACTATGCAAGAATGTTGGAAACACGGCAATTTTAATTTCCAAAATTGACATCTTTCCAGCAAGTCTACGTGCGTGCACTTTGTGCTCTAATTATAACTCCCTTTTGTGTCTCGTCTGATGACAACTGTTATTGGAGACTTCTACCCCTCTATGCCTGGTTTTTCTTGGTATGCCATGTCATGTTTTCAAAATAATATTAATTGTGTATATATTATAAAATTTATAAATGATAATTAAATGCTTGGAGTCCATTGCTCTCTAATGATGAACCAAGTACAATACATAATGGATGAAAGTGACAAAAATCAGATTAATGAAAGGATCCCTATGCAAGCCATATTAAATATTACGTAATGTCATGTAACCTCCGTCAAAATATAGAAAATTTAAAGTTTGGTATTGACGGTTCAATCATAGTATGGACTAAATCCACTCATTTGACATGTGTTGATCATAATACAAATAATAAAAAATAATTAAGTCATAAATACAAATAAAATTATAGAGATTAAATGTATGGTTTGCAAAACTACGTACTAGGATTAAGTTATAATTAACTCAAATAAAAAAGAAATTTATGCAAAGGCTCGGGTTCCCTAGGTTTCAAGGACGAAGAAGTGCCTCTTAGGACCCGTTGATAGAAAACTGTATAAAAGTGATTACAATTACAGAGAGAAAAAAATAGTAAGATTTTAGAAGAATTAGTGAATTAAAAGAGAAGGAGGAGGAGTGAGAAATGGTGGATTGGTAATTTAGAAGAATTAAATGCCAATAACAGTTTAATCCTCGGAACTAGGAGAGGATAATGCATTAATCGAGATTAAGTTGTGTCTTTTTCCATCAAATAGCTAGTCCGCTTGGCAAGAACACAAGTATTAAAAAGATTAGCAAAACTTGTTCAAAATATAAACAACACACGAGCACAAGTTTGAACTTTGGTATTCTCTTGTCGGGTAAAGGGAGAGGTTACAATTCTAGCAACAATTCCCCTAACTGTAATCTGTTTAGTCCATGGAGCAATCCTCTTGATATCCTCTGGCTCATCTCTAACTTCTTCCATGCCCTCTCCCCCAACCCTCTCAATCTCTTTCATTTCTTCCATGTTCATATTCATCACAATCTTCTCACTAATACAATCAACAAACCAAACTCATCATCTTGAATCCAATAGAATGATTTATAGAAGCTAAACACACGTCAAGAAAATCTGATAAAACTACAAAAAATAAAAAATTGAATAAAAACAAAACGTCATGAATTATATTACCTTATAAGCCTCCTCCTTTTTTCTTGCTCCTCTTCTTCTTTCGACCACAGCTTCAAAAAGCACCCGAAGAATCCAACTTCCTCAGTCAACTACTAACAAGTCTCCATCAATCAATACAAGTAGATGCAAGAGCATATAGCTTCCTTCAGAAAGACAACAAAACATTCAAATCAACACATGGGCAAGGGCCAGCCTCTAAATTACAGAGCACAACGATGAACCAAGGAATGGAGTTTGAAGGTTCTTGCCCTCAAGATGCTGTGGGATTGGTCGTCCTCAAAGGTCTTTCTCTTTCAGCATCAACAAGGGAGAACCAATCTTCATTTGTTCTGTCCTTGACCTCCAAGATTAGCAAAACTTGTTAATAATTTACGATCGTAGTTTACTCACAGCTTAAGCAAGTGGGCATGCAAAGTTAAAGAGTCATCCTCACCTTCTTATGTCCACTTCAATCCAGTCTACAGTCAACATGTTCTTTATATACATTTTAGCTTTATATAATTTCCATGAAATTCAATCCACAACGTCCTCAATATATAGGAAGAAAACTTGTTAATAATTTACGATCGTAGTTTACTCACAGCTTAAGCAAGTGGGCATGCAGAGTTAAAGAGTCATCCTCACCTTCTTATGTCCACTTCAATCCAGTCTCCAGTCTACACGTTCTGGCAATAGCTTTATTGAACAGAATCTAGAAAACTGACAAACAATGGAAAATTAATGGAGTTTGAAGGGAGAACCAATCTTCATTTGGTCTGTCCTTGATCTCCAAGTCTTCGGAACTTGGATGTATAGATATTGTCCACTCTTCATGTGGTGCTGAATATATATGGAACTGAAAGTTCACTTGCAAATATTTCCACACAAGAGTGAGGATTGGATACACGGCAGTACTAATTTCCAAAATTGACATTTTGGCAGCAAGTCTTTGGGCTAACAGATACAGTTCATGCTCTAATTAGAACTTTCTTTGCAGCTCGTCTGATGGCAGCTGTTCTCGGGAACATCGATCTACCCCTTCGCATGCACTGATAGATTATTATTGCTATTATTAACAAGAATGTGACTGTGTACTTGAAGGGTTAAGCAATTTATGTGTTTCCTAGAAGAAGAAGAAGCATTCATAGCTTAGAAAATAGCAATGAATATATATGTGCTAATAGATACAGTTTGTGCTCTTCCTTTGCAGCTCGTCATATGGATCATACTTTTCGTGTGCCAACAAAGCAACCCTTGGTACAGATTTTTGCTTGATAAATCCACCTTCGTTTTGTTTTTTGTGTTAATACGAAGAAAAATATGAAGGAGTGCAGTGCATAGCTGTTGTAGTGTACTAACCGATCTTGCAGTAAAATTGGGACTCTGGTGAAGTGTCAATTTTATATCAAGGTCAGAAAGCAATAGGTAATGGTCCAGAAAAGTCTTCGGACCTTAGATATGTAGATTGAATTATTCAATTGCGAATATTTCCTCGCAAGGATTGGTGACTAAACAGGAGCACTGAGTGTTGGAAACACAGCAATATTAATTAATTTCCAAAATTAACATTTTTGTTGAGATCAAGTCTATGTGAGTGATGCGCAGCAAGTCTATGTGCTAATTAGAACTTTCTTTGTAGATAGACTAGCGTTAACTGTGTTCTTGAATTAATCAATTGCAAATATTTCCATACAATCAGATCCCTTTGTTGACTATGCAAGAATGTTGGAAACACGGCAATTTTAATTTCCAAAATTGTCATTTTTCCAGCAAGTCTACGTACGTGCACTTTGTGCTCTAATTATAACAGCTGTTCTTGGAGACTTCTACCCCTCTATGCCTGGTTTTTCTTGGTTTCATTGCATCTTTGAAGTTTGGTTTTCCTTACAATTTATTTTATCTTTCATTAGATTTCTCTACATTGTAGGAAATATTTTTAAGTGGATCATATGCCATGTCATGTTTTTACAATAATATTAATTGTATAGTTTGCAAAATATTACGTAATGTCATGTAACCTTCATCAAAATATAGAAAATCTAAAGTTTGGTATTGACGGTTCAATCATAACATGGGCTAAATCCACTCACTTAACAAGTGTTGATCATAATGCAAATAATAATTAATTAAGTCATAAATACAATTAAAATTATAGAGATTAAACGTATAGTTTGCAAAACTACGCACTAGGTCGAACCATGATTGAACCATAATGCTATATTGATTAATTGAGTTAGAATAATACCTTTTTCAGGATTTAAAACTTAAAACAAAAAAGCAATATGTATTCCTTGTTGACTCAAAATTGTGCAAAATCATGCGGCCTAAGTTGTTGTTGCTAGATTAAGGTCTTGTTTTTAAAAGTATTTTTAAAAAAAATTAAATTTTTTTATTTTAAATTAATATATTTTTAATGTTTTCATATTATTTTGATGTGATGATGTTAAAAATTATTTTTAAAAAAATAAAAAAACTATTATTTTAATATATTTTTATATAAAAATAACTTTAAAAAATAATCGTAACCATATTTCTAGATATGCTTTAAGGACATCAAGGCAAAGTAATAGTTACACCAAGCACTAATGATTTTGCAGGACCAAAAAAGAGTGCTGAGTGTTGAAAATTAACATTTATAATATGAATTATATAAAAATTATAATTTATGTTATTTTTTTTTGTCCCAAAAAAAAACATAAAATAAAAAAAATTGTTGAAAAAAATTAATATAATATATCAGTAAGCAAAAAAAAAAAAAAATGCTAAAAAAATAGCAATCACTATTTACTGAAGGTAAGGTTCCTATCAACTTTCCTTGTTGACTCAAAATTGTGCAAAAGCATTATATCGGTTTTTACGCCACTAACTACGCCAAGCACTAATGACTTTGCACTTATATATCGTTTTTTACAACCGAAAAAAAAGTGTTGAGCGTAGGAAGCACGGCAATATTAATTAATTTCTGAAATTAATATTTTTATTGAGATCAAGTCTATGTGAGTGATGTGTAGCAAGTCTGTGTGCTAATTCAAACTTTCTTTGTAGCTTGTTTTATTTAACTGTATTTTTTACATTATCACATTAAAACAATATAAAAATAAATTAGAAACATGACAAAAATTTTATTACGCTAATTTTTCTTAAATTAACTAATCCTTTTAGTATTAAAAGTACGTAATTAAATAGTTCATTTGACAAATTTTGATCACGCTTAATTCAATAATAATTGTTTTAAAAAAACACTTTTCTTGCTTGTCAATCTTTCAATTTATATACTTTGATTTTTCCTTTATCTATTTTAAATAAAAACTAATTTAACAATGAAATTATGTAAACAAATAATTAAAAAATATGTATCTAATAAAAAATAAAGATTGTAAACCCTTTACCTATATGGTTTAAGGAGTATTTATAACCTCTAAACCTTGTTATTTTAATGGACTTGAGGGACTTGAAAGACATTTCTTTCTTATAGCATTAATAAAAGATAAATATCTCTTACAAAATATTAAGTGATGAACAAATATTTCTTATATAAAATTAATAAGGGATAAATATAATTTGAGAACTTAAAATTAAAAATGAGTCAAGGCTAATTTTTTAATTATTTTTTTAGCTGTGTTAGTTTACCCTTTATTTTAATGTGTCAAAAAAAAATCTCCAATAATTGAACTTTAGTTTTCGTATAATGACCGGCTGTAATTAATTTCGTCAAAAAGAATTAAAGAAAAACAGCCTTTTCCTCGACGTTTGAATTGGAGCAGCGAAAGACCGTGTTCATGAGCTCATAATTGAGTTGAAGAGGAGAAATTTGAGGAGAAGGATCGATGATTAAATTTTTGGATTGAAGTGCAAGGGAAACATAATGGAAATGAGAAATATTTGAGTGAGGGATAATGAATAAAAAATAAAGTAGTTCGTAGACTTAGCTTTCTTGACTCAAAACTCAGCAAGACCACAGATTATATGTATGCAAAATAAGGCAGCACTAATGACTTTGCCTATTATATCTATATTTTCATTATCCAAAAGTCTTCATTGAGGAGGAATGGGAACACCACTGTATTGATTTACATCTTAGTTAATTGGTGTTTCTTATTATGAAGAGAATTAACTAATCATATTAAAAATAGCATTCCCATTTTTCCAGCAAGTCTACGTGCGTGCAATTTAATGGAGTTGAGGGACTGTAAAGACATTTCTTTCTTATAGCATTAATAAAAGATATATATATCTCTTACAAAACATTAAGTGATGAACAAATACCCCTTGCACAATATTAATAAGGGATAAATATCCATTACAAAATATTAATGGCAATGAAAATATGATAAGTCTTTAGAAAACTTTTATATACCTAGGGATATAGGAAGATAAATATCCTTAACTTTAACATTTTATATTAAAAGTCATAAGAATAAACAAATGAAACCTTGTAGTCTAACATGAGACCTATAATGATTGTCATACCCAAACCCACTTTGGCTTGGCACGATGCCAAGTCCAAGAGCGGTGAATTTGGCAGCTCGCTAGATCTATATCCATTTGGGCTCTACAAGTAGCTGAACTTAAGGGTGTGAGGTTTAGCAACTCGCCAAAGGCTCAATAAGTAGCTAAACTCGAAAGTGTTGGGTCTGACAGCTCGTTATACCCATGTCCAGTTGGGCTCATCGTGTACCTCAATCCAAGAATGTTGGGTTTGGAAGCTCGCCAAACTCATGTCCACTTAGATTAAGCGTGTAGCTGAACCTAAGGATGTTTGGACTGACAACTTGTTAGATCCATGTTAATTTATGTTCAACACATAGCTAAACTCGAAAGTGTTGGGTCTGACAGCTCGTTATACCCATGTCCAGTTGGGCTCATTGTGTACCTCAATCCAAGAATGTTGGGTTTGGAAGCTCGCCAAACTCATGTCCACTTAGATTAAGTGTGTAGCTGAACCTATGGATGTTTGGATTGACAACTTGTCAGATCCATGTTAATTTATGTTCAACACATAGCTTAACTCAATGATGTTGGGTTTAACAGCCCGCTAAATCCATGTTTGTTTGGGTTTAGTGCATAGCTGAACAAAGAACGTTGGGTCTGGCAAATCGCTAGATTTATTTTTTCTTGGGCTCACCGTGTAACTGAACCCAAGAACATTAGGTCTAGCAACTCTCCAGACCCATGTCTGTTTGGAATCTTGTCAAACCTATGTCCACTTGAGCTCTACTCTTAACCACGCCAAAGGGTGTTGAGTTTGAAAACAAACTAAACCCATGTCATCTAGACTTGATATTTTATTGAGCTTTGGGCACTCCGAGCCAAAATTCCGGCAACAACAAAAACAATTCATTGATAAATGAAAAATTCCAGCAATAGCAAAAAAAATTGAGAAATGCAATTCATAATGTTTTACACTCCCTTTGTTGCATGTCAATCCACGCGGCATCGGCTAGGCGATTTTTCATTTCTCGTTTGTTTTGATTGGTTCATTAGAGTCATCACCTAGTATTTAATTGAAGGTTACTAGGAAACCCGAGTGTTGGTCTTGTCAGAGATTCGCGAGTAAGGGACTTGTTGTGGTTAGGGAAGGTACTAGCACCCCTAACACACCCTACCTGAGGTAAGCTGCTTCATGGCTTTGATGTGATTTTAAAAACAAAATTTTAGCCAAATTTTATGGCTTTAATAAATCAGTTATTAAATCCCATAATATATGTAAAAACATGTTCTTACATTTTCATGGAAAATACAACATGATTTTATCTGTCCTTTAGATATTTGTGCATATAAATTAAAACATTAAATTCATTTTTTTTTCCTTTTGATTCAATAACATACATAAAAAAATATACAAACACACATGTTGTTACCCATTTTTGGGTCCCCATGAAAAATAAAATAAATAGCCAAAAGAGGTTAGAAAAAATAACAGGAGACAAAAGCGCTCAGAAACCAGTCAGAAAATTGGTCAAGGAATTTTAAAAATACAAGGATTGAATTTTTGACAAATATTCTTAAAGGATGAAAGCCCTATTGAGAAGCAAAATTTGAATTTTGAGGAGAAAAGCCCAAATTTGGATGTTTATGGATTTAATTGGATTTTTATTTGAATTTATAGAAGATTTGATTGCAAGAAAAATTGATTTTTAAGTCAATTTGGGCTTTAATTAGAAGAAATTTAAGTTCTGGGGCCAAAATATATTTTTTAGGAATTTATTGGGTCAAATCAGGGGCTTAATTGCATAAATATTGAAGTTTAAGGGCCAATTAGGGATTTAATTAAGAAAATCCGAAACCAGGGACCAAATTGGAAGAGGCGCGTAAATGGAGGGGCTGCAATTATTCGGTTCAGGGGCCTAATTAAGGAAATTGAAAGTTTATTAATCAATTGAGGGCTAAATTGCATAAATCAGAGGCCAAGGACCAAAGTGAAAAAGGTGGCCAACAAGAGGGGCGGGGACCGAATTTGGAGGGCTGATTTGAAGTTTGGCCCATTTAAATGAAACGGCGCGTTTTATCCAAAATGACGCCGTTTCATATATATATATAAAAAAAAAAAAGAGGAAGACCAGAACGGTGTCGTTTTGAACGACACTGTTCATCTTCCTCCTTCTCCTCGAAGCAGAGCAGCAGAAGAAGAAAACCATTTTGTTTTTTTTTTCAAATCTTCTCGCCTCTCTCTCCTCATCCCCACCACCTTTAGACACTGGCCGACCAGCCGTTGCACCGCACCAACAATGGTCCCAGCGTCTTTTCTTCCCCTATAAATACAGAAGAAACCGAAGGAAAAAAAGAAGGGGGGAGAGGAGACCGAAGAGAGAGAGAGAACCAACAAGAGAGAGGGAAAGAGAAAGGAATAAACCGAAAACAAAGGAAAACAGAAAACAAAGAGAAAGGAAGGAAAAGAAAGAAATACCGAAAACGAAGAAGAGGGGAAGAGGAAGAAAATCTTCTCTCCGCCGCCGTTCGAACCGCCACAGCACCGCCCGGAGCCGCCGTACGCGAGCCACGCCACCGCAGCTCCACCAGCGACCGCCTCCACGCCAAGTACCCATTTCTTCTCCCCTGCATTTCTTTCCGTGGCAGCCTTGCCTCCTGCATGTTGCATGCAGGAGGCGGGGGGGAGAAATAATTCTCCCCCCCGCTGGGCTGCTAACGCTGGGCTAGCCTGATGCTGGCCCAGCCCATGCACATCTGGGCCGGTTCTGGCCCAGACTGAAGAAGAATTTTCGGTTGGGCGGACTTCGGCCCAACCTTTCCTTGTTGGGCTGAGTCCGGCCCGTTTATTTGGGCCGGCCCAGCCCGAATTGTTTTTATATTATATATATTATAATATGTTATAATATATGTGTTTATATATGTATATATATATATATATAATATAATAATAATAAAAAAATATTTTGAAAAATCTTAAAAAATATTGTTGATTTTTCTGCATATTTTTGTCAAAGTGGTTTAATGTTGGTTTGTATTTTTATACCGTAAGGATACAAAACCAGTGTTAAAAATACCAGGTTTTCGTCAAAATATCAAAGATTTTCAGAATAAAAAATGTTTTTGCTTTCAAAAAATTTCTAAACATTCCCTAAAAATGTTGTTGATTTTTCTGCATATTTTTATCAAAGTGGATTAATATTGGGTTGTATTTTTATACCGTAAGGATACAAGCTCAGTATTTAAAATACCTGATTTTCGTCAAAGCATAAAAAAAAATAATATTTTTCAAAAATTGTTTTTGTTTTAAAATACGGCCTAGTCTCTCCAATATATATATATAAATATTATAACATCATATTTTCACACAACAAAGAAAATTTTCAAAACAATATATGTATTAGCATGCATTTTGGCTTTAATAACTAGTTTATTCAAGCCATGAGAACTAGGCCAATATTTCAAAAAATTCTAAAAAATCTTTTTTGTTTTATTTTAGTATTTGGGATTACGAATTTATACGTAAAACGTATTCCTAAATATTATTAATAAAATTTTGGTATGGACGTTAGAACGTTTAGGATTTTTACCCGATAAGATAAAGATCTCTTTACCGAGGAGGATTTTTCTTGAACCATAGACACACCAACAACTAGGAAAACACAATAACACCTTAGTTTTTTTTATCAGACAATAAAACAATGCAGCTTACCTTAGGTAGGGCGTATTTGGGGTGCTAATACCTTCCCTTTACGCAACCGGTCCCCGTACCCAATCTCTGAGACCAGTTAGGGTTCCTAGTGACCAAAATACTAGGTGGCGACTCCAAAGAACCAAATCAAAAAATAAAAAAAATTTGCATGTGTTTATTGTTAATTTGCCTTTCTGTCGAACCCGCGATAGGATTATTTTTTTTGGGGTGCGACAGAATGGCGACTCCACTAGGGACCTTGTAGACTAAGCTTTGTTTTTGTCTGATTTGTTTGTGTTTTCATGTGTTTATTGTTAATTTGCCTTTCTGTTTATTTGCATATTTATTTTTTATTTTACGCGTATTATTTATGCATTGTATAAAATTGTCTCACGCATCACTTGCTTTTATTTTGAAAAGCACACACAAGCTTTAAGTTAAGTGGGCAATTAGCGATTTACCCTAAGACTATTGGTCAGGGTTTAAATGCGTGAAACACCCAACTCATATCTGAGTGCCTGCTTGGTAATGGTGGGCATACGTGTCTTAACTGTTCCTCGCAACGCCCCCATACTGTCTTTACGAAGAACGTCAATGGGCAGATATGAGAACCTTCAAGACTAGATAGAAAATCTACCCACTCTCACTTATTAAATAGAGCTTGTCCTTAGGTTATGTATCTTTTTTTGCAATATTATACTCATCGTGCATCACTTATGCATCACATTTTCGTCACGCATTTTATTTTTTAAATTATCATATGCATTCCAGATCGTGAAACATAGGTCCCACACCTAGAGTCCATCAAACCCGTTTAAGATCAAGAATGGAGAATGAAGAGAGGGCCATCCTAGAATCTCGCTACCAGACCGAGTTGGAATCTGTGAAAAATGAAGTTTCTCGACTGACCAATCTGCTTGAGCAACTTTTAAGAGCCAAGAAAGGGGAGGGAACGTCTACCCAACCACCTATAGGAGCACCGTCAGTTCATGTCCCGGGGGTATCTCAGAACTTGGGGGCAGATTCAGTGACGGGGCAGCACTTTGCACCTGTCATTCCCATTCAGCCCCCTCAAGCTCACATCACTGTAGATGGGCCTTCCGATAATAGGTCCACTGGATTTATGAATGATGACAAGATATCAGCCTTGGAAGAAAGGTTAAGAGCAGTCGAGGGAAATGACTGGTTTGACCCCATGCAAGCGTCTGAAATACGTTTGGTACCAAACATCACGGTACCAAAAGATTTTAGGATACCGGAGTTTATAAGGTACACTGGGTTGGAATGCCCAAACACTCACCTTCGATCTTATTGCAATAAGATGGCTGAGGTGATTCATGACGATAAGTTACTGATTTACTTTTTCCAAGACAGTCTATCGGGGTCGGCGTTAAGTTGGTACATGAGGCTAGATAATGCTAGGATTAAGAAATGGAAGGATTTAGTTGAGGCTTTCCTTAAGCAATACAAGTTCAATTTGGAAATTGCTCCAGATCGAACGAGCCTTATGTCAATGGAAAAGAAAAGCCAAGAGTCAGTAAGGGCTTATGCGCAAAGATGGAGGGACGAGGCCATGCATGTGCAACCCCCTTTGATAGAAACAGAGATGGTGACTTTGTTTGCCAATACATTCAAGGCACCCTACTATGAGCATTTAATGGGTAGCTCATCTCAACATTTCTATGATGTTGTACGCATAGCGGAAAGAATAGAGCAAGGGATTAAAGCTGGACGCATAATTGAGCCATTGGAGACAAAGGGTTTTATCGGAAGAAAAATGAAAGGTCCCGTTAACAACTTCGAAGGTGGTTCCAATGACAAGATAGTGGATTCATATAACCCACAAATACCTACCTCTCATGTGCCCCACATAAACTTTAACAAACCTTTTTCCCTTAATCGAGCAAATGACCAGTCAAACACCCAAAACACCCACCAAAGACCAAACACAAGATACATTTCAGAACAACTACCGCCATTACCCATGCCTCTAAAGGACATATATGCCAAACTACTGAGCATTGGACAAATAGCTCTTATCCCTGCATTACCACTACAACCACCATTCCCCATCTGGTATAAGCCCGAGTTGACTTGCGAGTACCATATTGGTATTCCCGGGCATTGTCTTGAAATGTGCTATGGTTTCAAGAACAAGTTGTTGAAGCTCATCAAGATAGGATGGGTTTCATTTGAAGACACACCCAATATCAGTTCAAATCCATTGCCTGGTCATGACAAAAGTGATAGGGGATAAAGGGTTGGAAAACCTTGGTCAAGAATCGTCAATAATGAAGAAGGCGAGATCGAAGGAGAAGACAAGGAAACGCAAGTGGGGAAGGAAGATGAAGCATTGCCTCGGTTGACTTTCCACACACTAGAAGAAGTTTCAGAACGGGTTGACCCAAGAACTTCTCGTAGTTTTCAAAATGTAAAACAACTTTATTTGCCTTAGCATGTTTTTGTCATTTGCTTTTGTCATTGCTTTTATTTTCTCTGTTGGGCAATCAGGGCTCATGATGTCAGCCAGATTTTGTGTTTGTCTTTGAGCCTACCTTTTCTTTAAATAAATGATGAGTTTATGCATTTTTTGAACAAGTTTGAGTGGTTACAAAGAAAGTATCATAAAATGGTTTAATATGAAATTTAAGAAAAGCTAACCCTAAAGTACAACCCTATCATTGATAGCATAATGAATTGCATGGATAAATGTTTAAGTGGTCACGTTATAAATTGTCTTTTAAAGAATAGAGTCTATATGCATTTTGAAAAAAAAAATCATTATCTCTTCATTCACTAAAAAAGTTTATCACTAGCTGAATGAATTACTTCTCTATATAAAAGCCCAGACTAGGATCGCACCCCTATACTGGGGGCAAGACGAGATGTTTTATGAAAAGTTTTACGTGTTTAAAATTGGATGAAAGCCTATAGATTTGAAAACCAAGCTAAAGCATTTGACAAAAGCATGACAAAGAGGCAAATACAAGTCATACATTTTGAGAAAAGGACTACTTGAAGAAAGTCAAAGACTTCTTCTCCAAGAATATGATAGGCAACACGAGAGATAAATCCAGCATACGACTTCAAAAGCAAGTTCATGTTAAGAGGGAGTCTCATGAACTAGAAGAAGAGGCTGGGACCTATGTTTCAAAACCAGGTATAAATGCATGCATTGCATCTAATCATAAATCATTGCATATATGTTTTTTTTGGATCGTTACAGGAGGAGATCTTAGCGCATTCCAACAAGATTATGGACGAAGAAAGAATCATTGAGTTGATTCTAGAACAACAAGAAGAGAAGATAATGGTTTTCAAACCCTGCCAACAGGAAGAACGACATCGATAGCATTCGGTAAAAAGGAATCGCCAAATAGGATTCCAAGTTGTTGAGATCGACAAAAGAGATCTTGTATTTCGATGGAGGTTGCCAGAAGGGACCTCAAATTTCAGCTTTTGTATAAAAGGAATCGCCAGATGTGATTCCAAGTTGTTGAGATCGCCAGAAGGGATCTCATATTTTGATGAAGGTCGCTAGAAGGGACCTAATATTTCAGATTTGAATAAAAGGAATCGCTAGATGGGATTCCAAGTTATTTGAGATCGCCAGAAGGGATCTCGTACTTCGACATTCATCAAGGAAGGTCGCCAGAAGGTCCGTGGCCGCTGAAGCTGCGGTGGAGATGGGAGGTAGTTGCCCGGTCGGCGAGGTCAGTTGGAGGAAGGCAAGCAACGGTTGGTTTCTGTGGAGGCCAATCTGCAAGGAAAATAAAAAAGAAGAAGAAGAACAGATACAGGAAAAGGAGCTCGGGTCGTGGTCTGTCGATGACTGCGGGTCGGAGGCGTTAGGAAGGGCAGGCGGTGGGGAGTCTTCGAGTGGCTGGTCTGTGGGGGCTGAGAGAGGAGAGGGACGATGGGTGATGGCTGTCGGGTTCTGATGTGGGTGTGGCGGCAGTGAAGAAAAGGAGAAACGAGTTGGGTTTTATGATAGGGGTCCGACCACTAGTCTGTAGGGGGGAAGGTTGAGAGAGGAGAGGAGGGGGGTGGCCGGAGAAAGGGCTAGCAGTGGGATAGTTCAGGGGGGAAGGAAAAAGAGAAAAAAAAATCTGGAGGGGGGGGGGCGGCGGCTCTATTTCTTTTGGGTGAGGGAGAAGAAAAGTTAAGCTTTTAGGGGTTTTTTTCTTTTTTGTGTTGCCTCTCTCAAAAGTTCAAAATTACCCCCTATGTTTTGAGTTGTGGACCTATATTTATAGGTAAAATTTTGTTCGGGCCTCAAAATTGGTCCCTCAACTTTCTTTTTTTTTGTAAATTTTGCTTTTTCTTGTATTTTTTTAAAACGAGCAATATCAACTTTGATTCAATGAGAAAAATCAATGATTTTAAAAATGACGCGTAAAAAGTCAAACGCATTCGAAAAACCTTTGAAAATTTAAATTTATTTTTAAATGATGTTGAAAATGCTAAAAATGATGCGAATATATAAAAAAAATATTTTTTTTGGATTTTCGTAGTTTTTCGTTATTTTTGGATTTTTTTAAAAATTTTATCAAATAGGTAGGTCAAAAATTAGGTAACAACACCCTTCAAGTTACTTGTAACACCACTTCTAGAGTTTCGACAACTTACTTCCTCAATGGAAACACAATGGTTTTTTTATATAGAAGAAACATCTTGTCAGGTAATGAAAAGATTAGCTGGTTAAAGGTAAGAGAACTCGTGAAGGAAAAAATAAAACACATACAGTACTAAAAAGTTGCACTAGATTCCATGGAGCACAGGATCAGAAGAAAAAGATCATTGATGGATGATATGTGAATCTTAGAAGCAGGCATTTCCCTCAACTGATTAAGCCCACCCCTGGATTTCGAGAAAGAGCTCTTAAAAAAATGGGAATGCTATTTGACCTGTGTTCGATCCCTTGGGAAACATCAATGGCCAGAAACAATGAAAGGAATGTTCAGCAGAGTCAGGAACTTTATAGAAATCGGTTTCCTGTCCTCCTAGAATGGTTGTGTAGATGGATCATATAGACTGGGTATTCTTGAAACACACTGACTACAAACAAAACGCACCTGAATTCTTAGTCCATACAAATTGAAAATAGCTTTTAGGGAGCGTTCTTGGATTCTTTAATGTAGAAGAAACGTAGCATTATTGCTTCATAATGATAAAGTGAATCAACTCCATTTTTATTTCTATCACCAGGAGAAGAATCACCTCCATTCATAATGCTATTTTTATTGCTTCAATCGTTCTCATCAGGAGAAGAATTCCCCAACATAGCATTCATAGCCTCCTCCTGCTGCTTCTCAATCTCCATGGTCCATCATCCACGATGAATTCTTTGCTTCTTCAATTTGTAATCCTTTTCCATATTCTCCAAACTATAAAGTGAATCACCTCCATTTTTATTTCTATCACCTTGTGGATGTGGCTGGATTTTCCGCCGCTCGATCCACTTATCAATCATTTCCTCTGTCGCACCCCAAAAAAAAAAACCACATATCGCGGGTCCGAAAATTTTTTATTTATTTTTATTTGGTTCTTTGGAGTCGCCACCTAGTACTTTGGTCACTAGGAACCTAACTGGTCTCAGAGATCGAGTGCGGAGACTGGTTGCGTAAAGGGAAGGTATTAGCATCCCAAATACGCCTTACCTAAGGTAAGCTGCATTGTTTTATTGTCTGATAAAAATAAAAAAAAAACTAAAGTGTTATTGTGTTTTCCTAGTTGTTGGTCTGTCTATGGTTCAAGAAAAATCCTCCTCAGTAAGGAGGTCTTTATCTTATCGGGTAAAAAAAAAACTAACCGTTCTAACGTCCATATCAAAATTTTATTAATAATATTTAGGAATACGTTTTACGTATAAATTCGTAATCCCAAATATTAAAAGAAGAAAAAAAAAAGATTTTTTTAATTTTTGAAATATTGGCCTAGTTCTCATGGCTTGAATAAATTGGTTATTAAAGCCAAAATGCATGTTAATACATATATTGTTTTGAAAATTTTCTTTGTTGTGTGAAAATATGATGTTATAATATTTATGTATATATATTGGAGAGACTAGGCCGTATTTTAAAACAAAAAAACAATTTTTGGAAAATATTATTTTTTTTATGCTTTGACGAAAATCGGGTGTTTTAATACTGAGCTTGTATCCTTACGGTATAAAAATACAACCCAATATTAATCCTATTTGCTAAAAAAAATATGCAGAAAAATCAATAATATTTTTAGGGACTTTTTAGAATTTTTTGAAAGCAAAAACATTTTTTATTCTGAAAATCTTTGATGTTTTGACGAAAACCGGGTATTTATAACACTGATTTTGTATCTTTACAGTATAAAAATACAAAACAAAATGTGTAAAGCAACAAAATATTTATATGAAAAGAAAATAACAACCAAAAAAATTTTTTTAGATTTTTTTTTTTCAAAAAAAAAAAATGTATATATGTAGATACACATATAATAATAATAACATAATATAATTATAATATATTTATATATTAAAAAGGGGCTGGGCCGGCCCAAACCAAACTGGGCCGGACCCAGCCCTAACAGTCGTTGGGCCGACCTCGGCCCAACCGGTACTGGGCCGAACTCGGCCCAGAAGGTACTGGGCCGAACTCGGCCCAGAAACTAATTAACCTCGGTCTGGGCCGAACCCGGCCCAGACCGCCGGACTGGGCCAGATCCTTCTGGCCCGTCCACATAACTCTGGGCCAGACACAATCTGGCCCAGAGATAAAAAAAAAAAAAAAAAACACGGGGGGGGGGGGAATTAATTTCCCCCCCCCCCCGCCTCCTGCATGCAGAACGATTCTGCATGCAGGAGGCAAAACATATATATTAACAGAAAAAATGCAGGGGGAGGAGAGGCGGCGTACCTGGTGCTGGCGGAGCTGCGGTGTTGGTGGCAGTGTCCTCGCTTCACGGACGGTGGCTTCTCTCTCCTCTGTTACAGGGTTTCTCCCTCTTCCTCTCTCTCTTCGTTTTTTTTTTTTTGTTTCGGGGTTCCTCTCTTTCTCTCTTTTTTTTTTGTGTTATTCTTTTCTCTTCCCCTCTATCTCGCCGGTTCTATCTCTCTCTTCGGTCTCCTCTCTCTCTTTTTTCTTCTCTTTCTCCGGTCCCTCTTCTCTCTCCTCTCGGCCTCTCTCTATTTATAAACAAAAAGGAAATGGTTAGTGCGCCTTCAATCACGCAACGGCTGGTCGGCCACTCTTGCTTTCGGTGGTGGTGGTGGGGACGAGGAGAGAGAGGCGGGAAGTTTTGAAACTTTTCCTTTCTTCTTTTTTTTTTTTTTTTTTTTCGTTTCTGTTCTGTTACAAACGGGGGGGAAGGAGACGATGAACAGTGTCGTTCAAAACGACACCGTTCTGCTTTCCTTTTTTTTTTTTTTTTGTATATGAAACGGCGTCGTTTTGAATAAAACGCGCCGTTTCATTTAAATGGCCAAACTTCAAATCAGCCCTCCAAATCGGTCCCTGCCCCTCTTGTTGGCCGCCTTTTTCATTTTGGTCCTTGGCATCTGATTTATGCAATTTAGCCCTCAATTGATTAATAAACTTTCAATTTCTTCAATTAGGCCCCTGAACCGAGAAAATAGCAGCCCCTCCATTTACGCGCCTCTTCCAATTTGGTCCCTGGTTTCGGATTTTCTTAATTAAATCCCTAATTGGCCCTTAAACTTCAATTTTTATGCAATTGAGCCCCTGATTTGTCCCAATAAATTCCTAAAAAATATATTTTGGCCCCAGAACTTAAATTTCTTCAAATTAAAGCCCAAATTGACTTAAAAATTAATTTTTCTTGCAATCAAATCCTTCATAAATTCAAATAAAAATCCAATTAAGTCCCAAAAAATCCAATTAAGTCCATAAAAATCCAATTAAGTCCATAAAAATCCAATTAAGTCCATAAACATCCAAATTTGGGCTTTTCTCCTCAAAATTAAAATTTTCCTTCTCAATAGGGCTTTCATCTTTCAAGAATATACTGTCAAAAATTTAATCCTTGTATTTTTGAATTTCTTGACCAATTTTCTGACTGTTTCCTGAGCGCTTCTGCCTTCTGTTATTTTTTCTAAACTCTTTTGGCTATTTATTTTATTTTTTCGTGGGGACCCAAAAATGGGTTACAACAGATGCCCCCTCTTTATAATACTTACGGAGCATGGGTTTTGCGCAGTAAGTGTTATAAAGATAAACCCAAAACGGAACTCCCGAAACTGATCTGGTCGAAGCTTGATTGATCTGAAACTTTGTCCTTTATAACAATCCTCCTTAGCCCCAAAACCATGATCGAAACTTAGTCACCTCGAGATCCTTATCCAGCGATCCTCTAAATTCTTATTTTAGTTTGATCAACATGGAAATCCATCCGAGATCCCATATGGTGATCTCCTTTAACCTGGAATCCCATCTGGCGATTCCTTTACCCATAACCGATACAAAAATGTGTGCGTGGTCTCATTATAATGGGTGACCTGCCCAAGTGAAAAAGAGAAAGAGTGGTCTCATTCTTTGGGTGACCTACCCAGGGGAAAGGATGGCCTCATTATTATGGGTGACCTACCCAGGTAAAAAAAATGGAGAATGGTCTCATTCTTATGGGTGACCTACCCAGAAAATATGGTCTCATTGTGATGGGTGACCTACCCAGAAAAATATGGTCTCATTGTGATGGGTGACCTACCCAGAAAAAGGAAGAGTGGTCTCATTCTTTGAGTGACCTACCCAGGGGAAGGAATGGCCTCATTCTTATGGGTGACCTACCCAGATAAACAAAAAATGGAGAATGGTCTCATTCTTATGGGTGACCTACCCAGAGAAGTATGGTCTCATTGTGATGGGTGACCTGCCCAGAAAAAGGAAGAGTGGTCTCATTCTTTGGGTGACCTACCCAGGGGGAGAAAATGTGATGAAGTGGTCTCGTTGTGATGGGCGACCTACCCAAATAGAAAGAATATGAAGTGCGGTCTCATTGTAATGGGTGACCTACCCAGAAAAATGTTGGTGAGGGCTCAAAGGCGCACTCGAAAAGAGGTAGGGTTTAGAAAACGCAATACCCGAGAAGTGAGGGCTCAAACGGCGCATTCAAAAAGAGGTAGGGTTAGAAAACGCACTCTCAAAAAGTGAGGGCTCAAACAGCGCACTCGAAAAGAGGTAGGGTTAGAAAACGCACTACCTGAGAAATGGTGATGAAATCCCGATCTGACAAATGTTGAAAGCAATATATTATGGTTAATATGCATGTATGTTTTTGTTACCTATCTTGGAAACATAGGTCCCCCTTTCGTCGTAAACCTCTTCGCCCTTGTTTCAAGCTTTTCTCATGAAACGAAATATCCTTCATATCCTTTTAGTGAAGAGATCTCTAATTCCTTATGGGGCCCTTTCTTGCTCCATTGAGTTTTGCGCCAAAGGCAAAAATTGGTTTTGTTCATGAAAACATGAAACTTTTGATGCCATTAGCAAATTTTATAAAAGATGCTTTTTTAGAGGTTTTTATTATGATATCCCTTTTGGGCTTGGGTTTACTATGAACCCTTATGTGCATTTCGTGCACCTTTTGCCCCCTAGTGTGATGTGCAAGTAGACTTGATTTGGTTCACCAATTGATGGAATCCTCCTCTTAGTCATGCCAAAAAAAAGTTCTTTTGAGAAAAAAAATGCTATGAGATCATGTGTTATATAAAAGGACTCTTTACAAAGAGAATTCATGGCCAAAATTTATTTTTATTGACTGGGAAATTGTGAAACACATCAAGCGTAGTATTTCTTTACAGAGTCGGAATTCACAGGCCTAGCTAGATCTTCTCCATCCATTCTAGACAGTAACAAAGCTCCTCTTGAGAATGCTTTCCTCACCACGTACGGCCCCTCGTAGTTAGGTGCCCATTTACTCTGATCTTCTCCAGGTAAAGGTAATATTTTCTTTAGTACAAGATCTCCTTCGTGGAATCCTCGAGGTCGAACCTTCTTGTCATAGGATTTAGCCATCCTTCTTTGGTAGAGTTGATGATGACAGATCGCAGCTATCCTCTTTTCACTGATCAGATTCAACTGTTCATATCTAACCTTTGCCCATTCTACCTCTTCCAGCTCAGAGTCTAACAACACTCTTAATGATGGTATTTCCACTTCTAAAGGCATCACCGCCTCCATTCCATATACCAACATGTACGGGGTGGCTCCTGTTGAGGTTCGAACTGCAGTGCGATATGCATGAAGGGCAAATGGCAACATCTCATGCCAATCCTTATAGGTGACTACCATCTTCTGAATAATCTTTTTGACATTCTTGTTAGCAGCTTCTACCGCACCATTCATCTTTGGTCTATATGGCGAAGAATTGGAATGCTTGATTTTCCATTTAGTGCAGAGCTCTAATATCATCTTGCCGTTGAAATTCTGGGCGTTATCAGTTATAATCTTTTCCGGTGGACCATACCGACATATCAAATCTCTCTCAATAAATTTCTTCACCACTTTTTGCGTCACATGAGCAAATGACCCAGCTTCTACCCATTTTGTGAAGTAGTCGATAGCCACGAGAATAAACCTATGACCATTGCTGGCTTTTGGGTTTACTGGTCCAATTACATCAATTCCCCACATCGCGAAGGGCCATGGAGATGTTAAATTAAACAGAGGAGCCGGAGGAGCATTGATTTTGTCACTGTATACTTGGCACTTATGACATTTCCGGACATAATCGATACAATCCTTCTCTAACGTCATCCAGAAGTACCCGGCTCTTTGTATCTTCCTGGCCATCACATGTCCACTAGCATGAGTTGAGCAAATCCCTTCATGGACTTCCAGTACTGTGCTTTTTGCCTCAAATTCATCCAAACATCTCAACAAAGTCCCGTCAGATGATTTCTTATACAAAATCTCCCCATCAAGATAAAAATCCATTGCCAATCTTCTCAAGGTCTTTTTGTCGATTTTGGATGCCCCCATGGGATATGCCTGATTTTGGATGAAATTCTTGATATCATAGTACCACGGGTTTCCATCCACTTCTCTTTCGACTGAGCAACAATGAGCAGGGTTATTTCTGATATTGATGTGTACTGGCTGTACCTTGTGCCCAAAGTCTATCTTGGCCATAGATGCTAGTGTGGCCAAAGCATCTGCAAACTGGTTCCCTTCTCTTCCCAGATGGGTGAATTCTATTTCCTCAAATTCTTTAGCTAGCTGAGACAGGTATTCTTGGTAAGGCCTTAACTTCTCTTCTTTGGTTTGCCATTCTCCTTTTACTTGGCAAATGATCAACATTGAGTCTCCATACACATCTATCTTTTTGATGTTCATCTCTAATGCAGCCTCTAAACCAAGAATGCAAGCTTCATACTCAGCCGTGTTGTTGGTGCACCCGAACTGCAGCTTAACTGAAACCGGATACTGCTTCTTATCAGGAGAGATTATCACTGCCCCCGCTCCATTACCACATACATTTACAGCACCATCAAAGTACATAACCCACCAATCTGACTTCTCTTCTTCGATTGCAAACACATCTTCATCGGGAAAGTCAAAGTTTAACGGCTCATAATCTTCCATAGCATGGTCAGCCAGGTGATCGGCAATAACACTCCCTTTCACGGCTTTCCTTGTCATATATACTATGTCATATTCAGCCAAAAGAACTTGCCATCTTGCAATTCGGCTAGATAGATAAGGCTTTTCACAAATGTACCTTAACGGGTCTAACTTGGAAATTAACCATGTAGTGTGATACAACATATACTGACGTAATCTCTTTGTAGCCCATGCTAGTGCGCAGCACAGCTTCTCAATCACAGTATACCTAGACTCATATTCCGTGAACTTCTTGCTTAGGTAATAAATTGCCCTTTCCTTCCTTCCGGTTTCATCATGTTGCCCAAGCACACATCCCATTGCTGTTTCGGTTACTGTTAGGTATAAAATCAATGGCCTTTCTGGTACGGGAGGAACAAGCAGAGGTGGATTTAGCAAATACTGCTTGATTTTCTCAAAAGCTTTATCACACTCTTCATTCCATATTCCAGGGTTCTTCTTCCTCAACAAACGAAAAATCGGGTCACAAGTCGCGGTTAAATGAGATATAAACCGAGCGATGTAATTCAACCTTCCCAAGAACCCTCTCACCTCCTTCTCAGTCTTGGGGGGTGGCATAGATTGAATAGCTTTTACTTTTTCAGGATCCACTTCTATCCCTTTGTCACTCACCACAAATCCCAACAGCTTACCGGATTTCACCCCGAATGAGCACTTTGCTGGGTTAAGCCTCAACTTATATTTCCTTAATCTTTCAAATAATTTCTTCAATACTTGGACATGATTCTCTCCCTCTTTAGATTTAGCAACCATGTCATCCACGTATACTTCAATCTCCTTGTGCATCATGTCGTGAAACAAAGTCACCATAGCCCTTTGGTAAGTGGCCCCGGCATTCTTTAAACCAAATGGCATGACTTTGTAGCAAAAGGTTCCCCATGGTGTTATAAAGGTTGTCTTCTCCCTATCCTCTGGCGCCATTCTTATCTGATTGTAGCCTGAAAACCCATCCATGAAGGAATATGTGGAACTACGTGCTGCATTATCAACTAACATATCTATGTGTGGTAAAGGGAAGTTATCTTTAGGGCTAGCCCGGTTTAAGTCCCTAAAGTCCACGCAAACTCTGATTTTACCTTCCTTTTTGGGTACCACCACTATGTTTGACACCCATTGTGGATACTTCACTACTTCCAAAAAACCAGCGTCCCATTGTTTTTCAATTTCCGCCTTTACTTTGATTAAGACCTCCGGATGAGTTCTCCTTAATTTCTGCTTAATCGGCTTGCATCCTCCCATCAGTGGTATTCTATGTACTACAATGTCCGTATCCAGGCCAGGCATATCCTCGTAGGACCAGGCAAAGACATCCACATAATCCTTGAGCAGTGCAATCAACTCTTCCTTTGCTTCGGGGGTGATCAAAGTCCCTATCTTCAGCTCTCGCTTGATTTCTTCATTGCCTACGTTTATGGTTTCAAGTTCCTCTTTAGCGGGCCTCCAAGCCTGTTCGTGTTGTTCTATTAATTTTGTGAATTCCCATATGTTTTCCTCCTCCCATTCCTCATCTTCTACAGCCACTATGTATTCTTTAAATTTTGGCCATTCATTCTCAATGTGAAATGCAGGTGTTGTTGTGGAGGATCCGCTTTCAGGGTTCCTGAAAGCGGAAAGTGATGTGTAAATGCATAGTAAGACATCAAGATGAATTTTGAAAATGCATGATCTCACTGAAAATAAAAGATTGGCTCACAACAAAAATAAAATCCCATTGACATCTTGAGCCTTGATTGTCAATGAATAAAAAACAGAACAGAAAAGAAAGGCAAACAACATAGATAAAAATATAACCCAACCATCATTGTTGATTACATTTTAAAAACCAATGGAGCTTCTTGGGTCTCCCAATTCTGGAACTTTTCCCCTTCGGCTAGCTTCCGGACAAAAGTCTTGACGGTGACTTCTTCCAAAGTGTGGATGGTCAATTGTGGCATCTCTTCAATCCTCCTTTCGGGCTTGATTTTCTCCGCAATGTCCTTGACTTGATTTTCCTCCAGAGTGTTTATGTTCATTGAAGAAAGATTTTGAAAGAGGTCTCCATGTCCCCCATCAGGTTGTATCACATATGCGGCCTTTGGAAATGAAAACCTGATTGGAGGGATGACTAAGTTTTCTTCTACAGGCTTCCTTCCTTCCATCCTAGCCATTCTCTTCTCCCTTCTTGCACCAGCAGCTCGTTTGTAATCCTCTTTCTTGGGCTTATATCCAAGCCCAAACCTCTGTTCTGCAGCTTTCAATTTGATTATACCCCTCCATTCCGGCCTTCTTTGCCCCATATCGTATGGGAAAGGAATCTTGTTTTTCAAACAGATTTTAGCGGCCATTTTAGTGGCTTCAGAGATTTCTGGCTTCCTCAACACAGTGTTCTCGGGCACCCACTCGGTATTGACAATCTCAAATGCATGAAGGTTTCCGTCCCTACAATCTTCTGCTTCAATGAATGGAACCGCCACATTTCTTACCATCGATATAGTCTCCTCAGCCTTAACAGTAACCAGGACACCGTTGGCAATGTACTTTAAACATTGATGTAGCGAAGAGGTGACAGCTCCCGCAGAATGTATCCATGGCCTTCCTAACAGCATGCTATAAGAAGGGTGGATATCCATCACTTGAAGGGTTACTAGTGTTGCTACCCAATTTTTGACCCATGTTTTGATATATTTTCAAAAATCCAAAAAATTGAGAAAAACAAAGAAAATCCAAAAATATGTTTTTTAATATATTTTAGTCATTTTAGCATTTTCAACGTCGTCTAAAAAAGAATTTAAATTGTTAAAAGATTTTCAAACGCGTTCGACGTTTCACGCGTCATTTTTAAATCATTGATTTTCCGCATTTAAGTCGACGTTGATATTGCTCGTTTTCAAAAAATACAAAAAAATAAGAAAAATCAAAATTTACAAAAAAAAAGAGTTGAGGGACCAAGTTGAAAAACCTAGCAAAAGTTTTGCCTATAAATACTGGTTTCCAACACTTACTAGGGGGGGCTAATTTTGGAAACACCAAAAAAAAAATATACAACAAAAAACCCTAAACCACAAAAAACCCTAAAATCCATCTCTAACCAAAGGCAGCCGCCGGAGCCCCCCACCTTTTGGATTTTTTTTTATTTTTTCTTCCTTCACCCGGCCAAACAGCCCCCAAACCCACCGGATTTTTTCTTCTTCCTCTTCTCCAGCCGGCTCAAGCCACACGGCCACCTCCCTCAGCTTTTGTTTTCCTTCTTCTCCCTTGGAAACCAAAAACCCGGGTCTTCTCTGTCCACCACGCCAGTCCTCTCCCACAAGACAGCCCCATCTCTCTTCTTCATCGCCGGTGACTCCAGCTCTGACCGAGCCCAACCACCGCTACCACCAACAGGAGGAAGACCAGCCAGCGGCACGCCCACAGATCGTGATCTATTCGCTCTTCCATCTCCACATCGACAGCCATCTTCCTCTCCGCAGCAGCACCAGCGGCCGTAGGCTACAGCAGCGACGGCCACCAGCAGATCCATCCCATCGCCACCGCAGCTTCAGCGGCCGCGACCGATCTGCAACCAGCAGAGAATCACACAGAGAAGAAGGCGAAACCGAGAGGGGCAGATCCAAAACGACGAAGGAAGAAAGAACCAAAAAAACAGATTTGAAACCAAAGAAAAATTTAAAATCTACTGCTGTTTGTGCGTTGTTTCCCTTGTTGCAGGTGGCGGTGACCTCCACCGCCGGCGTGGGAAGACGGAGGAGAAGAAAACATCCCGGACCCCTGCTTTTGTTTTGGTTTCTCACGGCGGTGCGTGAACCCACGCGCCGCCAGTGACGGTGGCGCGTGGGGAGACGCGCCACCAGTGTACTTGCAGGTGCAGAAGGTCTTCAATGCAAATTCAGGAGTTTTGAGGGACCATTTTGTAAATCTTAAAGTTTTAATGTAATTTTTGTTTATTTATTTTAAATTTGTAATATGTTCATGTAAAAGAAAAAAAAGAAGAAAAGAAAAGAAAAGAATAATAAAAAAGGGGATGTGTGTGTTGGTGTATTTTTATTTATTTATTTTGAATTTGAATTTGTATTTGTATTTGTAATGTGGATGTAAAAGAAAAAAAAGAGAAAAAAGAAAAGAAAAAGAAAAGAAATGAAAATAGTGAATGTGTGTGTTTGTATTTTGTTTTATTTATTTGTATATAGTTTTAATGATAAAATTGCAAATATATTAAAGAAGAATTTAATATTTTGATTGGATCACGGTTAAGAATTATTAACTTATACGTAAGTGATATTTCTAATTTCCGATGAAAAGACAATTATTAAAACTTCTTTAAAATGTCAAAGCCACGAAGCAGCTTACCTCAGGTAGGGTGCGTTAGGGGTGCTAATACCTTCCCTAACCACAACCAGTCCCTTACCCGCGATCTCTGATAAGACCAGTACATCAGGTTTCCTAGTAGCCCTCAATAAATTACTAGGTGGCGACTCACACGAACGAATTCAAAGCAAACGCAACAAACGAGAAAAATCACCAGCCGATGCCGCGCGCTGATTTGATGAATTTTTTTTTTGGGGTGCGACAGAATGGCGACTCCACTGGGGAAGGTATTTTTTCGATTATTGGACTAAGCTTTGTGTATTTGATGTGTTTAAGTTTTTGCATTTTTATCTGTTGGTTAATATTTATTTCCATGCATTTTATAGAATTGTCTCATGCATCACCTGTATTTATTTTTAAAAGCACACACAAGCTTGTAGGTTAGGTGGGGAACTAGCGATCTGCCCTAAGACTATTGGTCAGGGTTCAGATGCGTGAAACACCCAACTCATATCTGAGTGCCTGCTTGGTAATGGTTGGTATATGTGCCTTAACCATTCCTTGCAACGCCCCCATACTGTCTTTACGAAGAACGTCACTGGGCAGATATGAGACCCTTTTGAGACTAGATAGAAACTTACCCATGTTCACATAATGAATAGAACCTGTCCTTAGGTTGTATGTGCTATCGTTTTTTGCATAAGGACAAACCCTTCTTGAAGCATCTTGACCTCAAGACTTGTGGGTGACACATTGGTCGTTGCTCCGAAAATTTTCATTGTAGAGTTTGGGCAAAAATCACGATTCTTGTCCATCATACAAGAGTTACGACCATATTGTCACCTCTCGAAGGGTGAGTTCATCATATAGACTACATGTTCATACATTTATCATGCATGTACCGGGCTGAAAGGTTGGTCCCCCACACAAGCTGTGCTGCACGTGATTGGAGAAAAAATGATGGAAGTGAATAAAGGAGTCAGATATAGGCTCATTATCAGATTAAGGTTGAGAGCATCAAGGGTGAAGTAGCGGGACTCAGATCTGCTCGAACAAGTGTTGAGCATCAAATGGAAAGAGAATATCTGCACAGTCTTATGTGGGAACACTGCTTGTTCACATCTAATTGAAGCTGCATCTCTCCTTTTTCGTCATGAACAAAAGCAACAACGCCTTCAGTCATCAACTAATGACAACTCTGATTCTTGTCCAGTTGCATTGTTAAGTGTTCATCGCCTCCACATCATCTAATGGAACCAAACAACTACCGGTCTCCTGTACATGGTGCATTAATCTGCTTTGAAGTTACCCCGATTACGAGCTCAACTCCAGTTCAGCAGCACAAGATGGTCTGAAAAAACCATGATTGAACACTGAACTTCAATGTAGCAGAGCTATCTCTACAAAAATCAATTTATGGCCCTGCAAATTGGGAATATAAGAGGGGATTTATAAGCTGCATATGCTACAAATATTTCTCTCATCAGTTTCAGCACGAAGACCTCTTAGTAGGTTGAAGAGTCAGACCTGGTCTGAAAAATATGAGCAGACATCAAACTTCAATGTAGCAGAGCTCACTCAGCAGGAATCTGTTTGTGGATCCGCCAGTGGGAAGTCCAAGAAGGAATACAGTAGTTTCAGGTCATCTATGATTTTCCTCGAACAGTGTCAGTATTAAAACGCAAAAGTAGAGAGAAGAGACATGCCTAGACTGAAAAACATGAACAATACTGAAACTTCAACAGAGCAGGACTTCCTTTATAGGTGTTTGTTTGCTGCACTGTCAGTGAGAAATCGAAGAGGGGACAAAGGAGTTTTTAGATTCATCAGGTGCTCTTCCAATAGAGACAATGTGTGATTCCACACGTCGGTAGTGGCGATACTACAAGTTTCTGGGCGCTGCCAAGATTACCAAGCTGTTAGAAAGTTTTCTAACAATCCTCAACCAACCCTAGCAACATTGGAAGATTGAAATAATGTTATGAGGATTTGCCGAAGAATTGAACAAGCTATGAAGATGGGAAAGATTGAAGGATCTGCCATGGATTCCAGAACAATGATGAGAGGTGAATCGGGAGATGACTTTGACAGTGTGAAACGGCAGCATCAATTGCTCAAGTATCTTTGCCAAGATGGGACATTCCTCTGCCGTTTAAGTTGTCGACCAGCATCTGCCAGATTCCAGAATTTTGCTTGACTCTGACAAATCCCATGCAACCATCATTTTCTGGGTGGTTTAATCCAAATAAGAGATGTGATGTCACTGGTGGAGTCCTCAACCATTTCAAGTGAACAGTTTCAAGAATTGCAAGAATTGAGTCTGAAAGTTGTTGAGCAAGAGACAAGTGGAGTCGTTGAAGAAGGGTGTCACTGGCTATATTGTTCCCCGAACAACTTCAGAATCACATGTGATCGAAAATGCTTTGCTAAACACAAATATTGCCAGAAAAGCTGATTCGAGAATGGTGATGAACAGTCAATCATATTGTTATGGAATTTTGCATTTTGTTTTGGGATCACATCTCATCCTTCAACGAAACATGCCTTGCTTTTGTCTCTTTGTTGTTTTGAAATCAACAGATGTTTAACATTTTATTCTGACAAAATGTTTGATCAAACTCCAACATGCAATAAAGGCTAATCAAGTCTGAAGATTAAAAGTGTTTTGATTACAGAAATGACTCGATACTTGAAAATGACATGAGGTGACTAAACAATTTTGAACTCATACCTTTTGAAACTGAACCACGCATCATATAGCTAAGTTTTAACAGTATGCATAATGACATGTAGTGGATTCGGTAGTCATGGACTCGTGAATCATGATTCTTACAAGTCCCAATCATTACACTGGATGAGGTCAAAATTTATCGGTTCTAATCGACCTTGCTTGAAATGAGAAAAGGCCATCTTTGATATCCCTTCACTTTCTAAAGATTATATCCTTTGCAGTCCCATTTTGAGCCTGGTAAAATATTTTCTTTCAAAAAAAGAAACCCTGACTAGGATCACACCCCACACTGGGGGCAAATGAGAGATATTTTGGAGACATTGATATAATTAATGGATAAAGGGGAAGGCTTAGAACAAAGGTCCAATGATTGAGAGAGAGCTAAAAGAAAACACATAGACTAGGGGCATATAAGAAAATTTTGAGGAAGGCTATGAAAAAAAAAGAGAATGAAAAAAGGAAGTTGAAATTGCCCTCACTCAAATACAAGTCAAAGATAAAGGAAGGAGAACGCCTATCAAGTCTATGAAGAGCAAAAGAAATTTCAATCAAGGAAAGGCACAACAAAAGTCAATACCAGAAAAAAGACTAAGCTATAAGCGTTGACTTTTGGTATCCGTTATAAAACCTATGATGTTATCAGATGATTAAGGTTGGTTATTCCTCAAAGAAATTTGGATTTGCATTATGACTTATGTTAAGAAAAGTCTGAACTTTGAGGTTAACAAGGTTATATGTCGTTTCCTCTATAAAGACAACAATAGAAAACAAGTTGATGAATAGTTGATGTTGATCCTAGGTCTTTGAAACCCTCAAACACCTTTTGAGCCTGTGAAATTCCTTTCTTTCATAGCCATGAACCATAGCCTGCATTACATGCTTTTTAAAAGTCCTTTTTAATCAAGCAAGCAACTTGAACCGATAAATGGCGCTCTCAAAACTTGAAGGGTTTTTCCATAAGAGTCGTGACTTCATGAATTAAGTTACCAGTCATTATGCATGTTGATAAAATTATTGCTAAAAACAAAACATTTTTCCTTCATGAATCCTCAAGTTTTGACTTGAGCCTGTTGTTTTCCTTGAAATTCACAGAAGGTCACCTCACCATAAACTATCAAATGATATACCCAATATCAAGGATTCAAATTGATACAAAGAACCATGGAAAAAGCCATTTTTAATCCTACATTGGGTCAATTTCTGTTTTCAAAATGCATGACAATCAAAGGACTATATATTCGAATAACGTGTGTTGGATCTTTGATCAAAAAGCTTGATTTTCAAAAGATTTTCAAAAAAGGACATCTCTGATTTCATTTCAACAAACTAGACTTTGAATAGACATGATCTTTGAAATATGAGAGTTGATTCCAGAACAAGGAAGATTATCAAACACAGAAGAACATTGATTGAGTATGCAAAATCGTTGATAGAAATGACATTGAAGTCCTCGACACTCCTTGAAAAGTTGAGCAGCTGGGGGCAATACAGTAGACCTTGAAAAGGAAAAACAAGCAGTGCTCAGATCAGCTATGAGGCAATGTTTAAATGATGAATCAATGAACTGAAGACAATGATGTTCAAAGACAGATAATCAATGAACGAGCACATTCGGATCATACTGGGGGCAATGTCATTCCAAAATGGCCCATGCTTTAGTGAATCCTGTCGGTAATGGAGAAACAAAAACGTACCTGAAGGGCACTTTCCTATCATCATTTGAAACATGGCTCGCGATCGATGAGGAATACATAGATGAATGTAATTGAATGGAGATGCACACCACCAAGACTGACTGGGGAACAATGCTGCACTTAAAAGACAATCTCATATTGTCATTCTTTGAAACATGGTTAGAGACGGATGTTATCACACAACTGTACTGAATGAATGTCGGAAAGGCACCCACCTCGAAGACTGATTGTGGGACATCTATTCTGAAGCTCAAATGCGCACTTCACTGCATGAATATGGGTGATAACATGAACATCATTGATGATGCCAAAGCAGGTATTTTCACGATCTGATTTGACAAGCTAAGAGGAATCCATAGAGAAATACATCGCGTTTACAATGATGAGCTTTGTACTACAAGCTATGAGATGCATGTCTAGATGACTGATTGAGTTCCAAGGAGGCTGATGATAACATGTACTTGAAGAGTACTGTTTCAACTAGAGGCAAGTTCATGACTGATTAACAATCTTGATGTGTATTGGCATGATGCACACAATCAATCAGAGGATAATTCTCAGAAGAAGCCAGGAGAGAAAATCCTTCATGATGAATCAAGCAGTACCACACTTGGGGGCAGGGTCAAGCTTGATGAACGATGCAAGCAGTAATTGTCGAAGATAGCCCGGGATGGGCACTGCATTTACAGCTGAGTGGATGGCTAACACATGAATGAGCCAATACATCGGAAGAACAAAGAAAGCTTTGGGATACAAACAAGGGCACCCTATGACGATGGAGCATCAAAGAGGGGGGACCTATTATTTCAAATCAGGTAAGGATGCATGCATATCATCTAACCTCAATTAAAAAAAAAAAAAAAACCATTTGCACATATTTTTGAATTGTTACAGGAAAATCCTTAATGAGGTCCAGCAAGATGGTGGAAAGAGAAAGAAGCATTGTGATGATGATAATAAAGAATCGGTTTTGATCATGGAATAAAAGGATGATGGGATGAACCCTACCATTAGGAAAATCCCAAAGAAATGAATAGATCAACCTTGCAACCGGGAAGCCTCGAGTTTTCAACCCTTGCAGTCAGGAAACACCGAGTTTTTAAACCCTATGATCGGGAATTATCAAGAAGCACCAAGTTTTCCAGCCCTTCTTCTGTCATCCCCTCAGGACTTCGCCAGGTAAGTCCTATTTTTCACACTTGTCATATCACATTTTTTCCATCTGGGTAGGTCGCCCATCATAATAAGACCGTTCTTCATATTTTTTCCATCCGGGTAGGTCACCCATGACAATGAGACCGCAGTTTTCCACATTTTTTCCATCTGGGTAGGTCACCCATTTACAATGAGACCGCACTTCACATTCTTTCTATTTGGGTAGGTCGTCCATCACAACGAGACCACTTTTTCATATTCTTTCCATCCGGGTAGGTCACCCATGACAATGAGACCGCACTTCATCATTTTTTTCCATCTGGGTTCGTCACCCATACAATGAGACCATCATTTTTCCTGGGTTCGTCACCCATACAATGAGACCATCATATTTCTGGGGTTCGTCACCCATACAATGAGACCATCATATTTCTAGGGTTCGTCACCCGTACAATGAGACCAGCATTTTTCTAGGGTTCGTCACCCGTACAATGAGACCAGCACTAGGGTTCGTCACCCGTACAATGAGACCACCAGCACTAGGGTTCGTCACCCGTACAATGAGACCAGCACTAGGGTTCGTCACCCGTACAATGAGACCAGTACTAGGGTTCGTCACCCGTACAATGAGACCAGCAGCATTAGGGTTCGTCACCCGTACAATGAGACCAGCTTTTTCGAGGGTTAGTCACCCGTACAATGAGACCAGAATGAGGTCGCCAGATGGGATCTCATGCAGCTTTGGTTAAAGGGAATCGCCAGATGGGATTTCAGGTTAACCGAGTTACACATATTTCGTTCCAGTTGAATGAGGTCGCCAGATGGGATCTCATGTAACTTTGGTTAAAGGGAATCGCCAGATGGGATTTCAGGTTAACCGAGTTACACATATTTTCGTTCCAGTTGAATGAGGTCGCCAGATGGGATCTCAAGTAAACCCAATGTGTGGGCAGGTCGCCCGTGAAAATAGACTATTGGGAGAGTGTGGGTCGGTCGCCCGTGAAAATAGATTTGAGTGAGTATGTGTGGGCAGGTCGCCCGTGAAAATAGACTTGAGTGAGTACGTGTGGGCAGGTCGCCCGTGAAAATAGACTTGAGTGAGTACGTGTGGGTAGGTCGCTCGTGAAAATAGACCAGAGTGAGTATGCGTGGGCAGGTCGCCCGTGAAAACAGATCAGTGTGAGTGTGTGGGCAGGTCGCCCAAGATAATGAAATCATTTTCCTTTTGTTTTCTTTACAAAGCTTACTATGCAAAATTTTGAAGAGTTTTGCTTCGTAAGCATTGTAAAGAGGGGGCATCTGTTGCTACCCAATTTTTGACCCATGTTTTGATATATTTTCAAAAATCCAAAAAATTGAGAAAAACAAAGAAAATCCAAAAATATGTTTTTTAATATATTTTCGTCATTTTAGCATTTTCAACGTCGTCTAAAAAAGAATTTAAATTGTTAAAAGATTTTCAAACGCGTTCGACGTTTCACGCGTCATTTTTAAATCATTGATTTTCCGCATTTAAGTCGACGTTGATATTGCTCGTTTTCAAAAAATACAAAAAAATAAGAAAAATCAAAATTTACAAAAAAAAAGAGTTGAGGGACCAAGTTGAAAAACCTAGCAAAAGTTTTGCCTATAAATACTGGTTTCCAACACTTACTGGGGGGGGCTAATTTTGGAAACACCAAAAAAAAAATATACAACAAAAAACCCTAAACCACAAAAAACCCTAAAATCCATCTCTAACCAAAGGCAGCCGCCGGAGCCCCCCACCTTTTGGATTTTTTTTTATTTTTTCTTCCTTCACCCGGCCAAACAGCCCCCAAACCCACCGGATTTTTTCTTCTTCCTCTTCTCCAGCCGGCTCAAGCCACACGGCCACCTCCCTCAGCTTTTGTTTTCCTTCTTCTCCCTTGGAAACCAAAAACCCGGGTCTTCTCTGTCCACCACGCCAGTCCTCTCCCACAAGACAGCCCCATCTCTCTTCTTCATCGCCGGTGACTCTAACTCTGACCGAGCCCAACCACCGCTACCACCAACAGGAGGAAGACCAGCCAGCGGCACGCCCACAGATCGCGATCTATTCGCTCTTCCATCTCCACATCGACAGCCATCTTCCTCTCCGCAGCAGCACCAGCGGCCGTAGGCTACAGCAGCGACGGCCACCAGCAGATCCATCCCATCGCCACCGCAGCTTCAGCGGCCGCGACCGATCTGCAACCAGCAGAGAATCACACAGAGAAGAAGGCGAAACCGAGAGGAGGGGCAGATCCAAAACGATGAAGGAAGAAAGAACCAAAAAAACAGATTTGAAACCAAAGAAAAATTTAAAATCTACTGCTGTTTGTGCGTTGTTTCCCTTGTTGCAGGTGGCGGTGACCTCCACCGCCGGCGTGGGAAGACGGAGGAGAAGAAAACATCCCGGACCCCTGCTTTTGTTTTGGTTTCTCACGGCGGCGCGTGAACCCACGCGCCGCCAGTGACGGTGGCGCGTGGGGAGACGCGCCACCAGTGTACTTGCAGGTGCAGAAGGTCTTCAATGCAAATTCAGGAGTTTTGAGGGACCATTTTGTAAATCTTAAAGTTTTAATGTAATTTTTGTTTATTTATTTTAAATTTGTAATATGTTCATGTAAAAGAAAAAAAAGAAGAAAAGAAAAGAAAAGAATAATAAAAAAGGGGATGTGTGTGTTGGTGTATTTTTATTTATTTATTTTGAATTTGAATTTGTATTTGTATTTGTAATGTGGATGTAAAAGAAAAAAAAGAGAAAAAAGAAAAGAAAAAGAAAAGAAATGAAAATAGTGAATGTGTGTGTTTGTATTTTGTTTTATTTATTTGTATATAGTTTTAATGATAAAATTGCAAATATATTAAAGAAGAATTTAATATTTTGATTGGATCACGGTTAAGAATTATTAACTTATACGTAAGTGATATTTCTAATTTCCGATGAAAAGACAATTATTAAAACTTCTTTAAAATGTCAAAGCCACGAAGCAGCTTACCTCAGGTAGGGTGCGTTAGGGGTGCTAATACCTTCCCTAACCACAACCAGTCCCTTACCCGCGATCTCTGATAAGACCAGTACATCAGGTTTCCTAGTAGCCCTCAATAAATTACTAGGTGGCGACTCACACGAACGAATTCAAAGCAAACGCAACAAACGAGAAAAATCACCAGCCGATGCCGCGCGCTGATTTGATGAATTTTTTTTTTGGGGTGCGACAACTAGAAAGACTTGTGGACCCACAGCTAGTTCAACATCAATTGACCCTACAACTGGCCTTGATGAGCCATCATACGCTCTCGCCGTTATCACACTGGGTTGCATATGTGAGGGATCTATCGGCATTTCATCCAGCACATGCCTTGGTAACACATTCAGGGCCGAGCCGTTATCAATGAGAACCTTGCCGACGAGGCAATCCTTGCATCGGACCGTGACATACAAGGGCTTGTTATGTCCAGTTCCTTCAGCATCGAGTTCATCTTCCGTGAAATACAAGTAATTGGCAGCATGAATCCTCCCTACTAGATGTTCCATAGTCTTTTGCTCAATATCTTGGGGCACATAAGCCTCATTCAATACTTTTTGCAAAGCATTACGATGTGGCTCCGAGTTGAGTATTAAAGACATGATGGAGATCTTAGCAGGGGTTTTCTTTAACTGATCTACTAAACTGTACTCATTATGCTTCATCAGTTTCAAGAACTCATTCGTTTCTTCCTCGGTCACAGGTTTATTCACCTCAAACTCTTTATCGAGGTCCAGCACCTCCTTGCCTTTAGCCTTTCTTTGTCTTTCTAGTTCTTCAGGTGTGTAACAACGACCACTCCGAGTTAGCCCACTTATCTCCGTTCGGAACAGCGGCAAAGGAGCTTCAACATTCGAGGTATAACCATAATCTCCAGGTATCGCTCCATAGTTTACTTTGCTTGCATAGGAGGGCCTAGTTAATACCAGTTTTGAGCGACCATTAGCTGTTGATTGGATTCTACATTTCTCTATCATTCCTACCTCTTCATTGTTACTTACGTCCTCAATCCTCAACTCTCCTAGAGCCAGCATTCTTGCAACTTTTTGATGAAATTCACTGCATTCATCAATGTGATGCCCTTCCTTTTTATGGAAAGGGCAAAAGTTACTTTCCCATGTGCAGTACTCAGTCGTTTCTTCCAAATGTCCAGACTGTACCAACATCGAGTATAGCTTGGCCATGGTCACTTTCAACACCCTCTTTTTGCTACCAATCTCCATGGTATTCACTCCTCCCCTACCATCAACATGCTTAGGTAAAGGGTTGGAATTCTGATTTGGCGAATCCTCAAAAGTGACCCATCCCACTTTGATTAATTGCAACACCTTTCTTTTAAAAGCGAAGCAAGACTCAATGCTATGGCCTGCGTGACCAGCATGGTATTCACAAGTTACCTCAGGGTTGTACCAGGCAGGGAAAGGTGGTTGCATAGGTGGTATGGGTAGGGGAGCTATCTGCCCAATACTCAACAGCTTGGCATACAACTCTTTTAAGGTTATGGGTAGAGGAGGTAGTTGTTCTTCTGACGGTTGCTTATCTCTCCTTTGGTAATTGTTGTGGTTATTTGCAGGGAATTTTATTTGATTGGGTTGGTTTGGAGTGGGGGGTTTGGAAAAGTTAGTACTAGTGACTCGGGGGGTAGGTATTTGGTAGTTTTTGCTTCTTCTTTCTAGGTTGTTCACCTCAATTTCTTTCTTCCTTCCAATGAAACCTCTCTTCTCTAGAGGTTCTGCTATTCTTCCACTTCGGATCCCTTGTTCAATCCTCTCGGCGATCCGCACGACATCATAGAAATGTTGTGCTGAACTACCCATAAGGTGTTCATAGTATGGAGCCTTGAAAGTATTGGCAAACAAAGTCACCATTTCTGTCTCTATCAGCGGAGGTTGCACATTGATAGCTTGGTCTCGCCACCTTTGAGCATAAGCCCTCACGGACTCTTGACTTCCTTTCTCCATGTTGATCAGACTGGTCCTATCAGGAGCAATCTCTAGGTTAAACTTGTATTGCTTCAAGAAAGCGTCCGCCAAGTCTGTCCACTTCCTGATCCTAATATTGTCTAACCTCATATACCAACTGAGGGCCGATCCGGTCAGACTATCCTGGAAGAAGTATATTAACATTTTGTCGTCGTGGATAACCTCTGCCATTTTGTTATAGTAGGAGCGGAGATGGGTCTTCGGGCATTCCATCCCAGTATACTTAACAAATTCCGGCACTCTGAACTTTTTTGGAATGACAATATTAGGTACTAAACATACCTCAGTGGCCCTAATTGGGTCAAACAAATCATTTCCTTCAATTGCCCTTAGCCTCTCTTCTAGGGCAGTCCACTTATCATCTCCTTCATGATTAGAGAATTTAAAGTCATGTGGATCTTCGTTTGTTAAATCCATTGTAATAGGGATTTGGATGGGCCGAGCAGGACTCTGCTTAGTTGGTGTGTTTGCCCCTATGTTTATAGGTGCGACAGGAATTTGAGATGCTGCTGGTGCTTCATTAGGTTGAGTAGATGTTCCCGCTCCATCTCTGGCTCTTAATAATTGCTCTAACATACTGGTTAGGTGCGCCACATCATTCCGAACTCCTTCTAGTTCTCTTTGGTACTGAGATTCCGGTTGTGACCTTCCTTCGTTTTCCATTCTTGCTCTTTGCCGAGTGTAGTGGACTTTGGAAGGGGGACCTATGTTTCACGATCTGGAATGCGTATGATAAATTAAAAACAAAAAAAATACATGATGCGAATGTGATGCATATGAAATGTGTATATATGCATATTTTACGAGCTGATTCATGACTTTCGTAACCTTTAAGCAAGATTTCTGAGTTGACCCGATTACCATAAAGGAGGGTTTGCCAAGTTCTTATCATAGTGGCTTACCAAACTCATCAAGAAAGGAAATACGTCATGGACTTCTTATAAATAACAAAAATTGCTCATACAAAACAAATAATGGGAAAGAGAGTCCTATACATTGCTACCTCTAAAAAGCATTTCCTCTATTAGCTAAATCCCCAATAAAACCGGCCATGGCCCCCATGTATTCTCGATACTTTGAAGCATCATTTCCAACTTGGGTGGCTTGTTGTTGCAACCTTTCTGCGTAACGGGCTACTTGCTCAACCTGTTTTTCCATGTGTCTTATTTTGGCATGGAATACGGTGTTATCTTCGATTATTGCTTCGTTGCTGGCTCCTAAAGCTTCGTTGCTTCTTTCCAATACTCGCATCATACCCTCTGATTGTGCCAACTTATCTCTTGTCCTTTGTAGCTCTTCCTTGGCAATATCCAGCTCCGCTATTTTGGAATTGATCTGAACTGCAAAGCTGTCCATGTAGTCTTGGCATTCTTGACGCTCTTGCTTAGCCTTACTCATATCTTCTTCCATCTCGCAGTAGTGGCTTCTCAACTCCCTTAACTCTTCTTCTCGTACCTCGCTCTCCGCTTGTAAAGCCCTCATCCTTCCTTTTGAAGACTCAGCTCTCTTCTGGTAATCTCTCATGTCAGACTCAGCGGCCATTCTCGCATTTCTTTCTTCCTCTATCTGCACCATGTATTGAGCTCTAACCTTCCTTTCTTCTTCTATGTCGAGGTTGGCTAGACGATTCTTCTCCTTCTCAACTTCTATTTTCTTTAAAAGAAGTTTCCTTCCCTTCTTCAAAGAATCCATCGTCTCCTTATCATCATTCACGCCTTTTGTTGCCCTCTTAACCTTAGCCAATTCTTTTTCTGCTATCCCATTCTTCTTGACCAACTCATCATAATCGGCTATTCGATTCCTTAACTCAGCCTGGACCCCCGTTGTTATGTCTTCAGCTACCTCAGCCCTTTTCTGCCATTCCTTTAGAGACATTAGCTGCTTCTCTTGTTTTTCTAACCGCTGATTCAAGAAAACCCTCATCGTATTTTCCTCCTCTAGCTGGTTCTCTAACAATTGTTGTCGCCCCTTACTTTTGCTGAGTTCTATTACACACTGATCTAGCTGCTTTCTTAGATCTTCTTCGTCATCCTTTCTTTTCCTTTTCTGTGTTTCTATCGATGCATCTGACTGTTCTTGTGTAGAGAGACCCTTTACTTCAGAAAAATCCTCATTCCTCCAAACTGTATAATTATGGCTGAATGAGGTTTCAAAACTGCTTCCTTCTTCTCTTTTCACCTTCACGGGCCTTTCCCAATCCTGTCGGATAAGCTCCATTTCTTTGATGAACGGTTGGTGCTTGAATAAACCAATGAAATCAGCTAAACCCAAGGTTCTTGGCGTATATTGCATTCCGCCTAACTGCCTTGTTACGAGGGCGGGCGCATAACTGATGTAACCGGTTACACCAATTAAAGGAACCCATATCTTGCTTCCGCAGCTCATTGTGCAAATAGCGTTGTTCATCCACGGTGCTTTCCATTTGAAGTTGCTACTTGGTAATGCTGCATACTTATCCCTCCATGCCTTCTCATCCCAATTCTTCCAAGTCTCATCTATGGTAATCTTTAACGGTCGCAAGTCAAACCACCAAAAGTTGTTAAAGATGTCTCTTGGTGCTTCGATATGACTGATTATCCATAAGTACAACATAGGGACGCAGCACCTCATAGCTCCTTTTCCATGTGTTCGGCAGTGATTAAGAGATAACATGGTTTCCCCCAAGATGGCTGAGGAAGGATTGATCCGGTCATGCTCATATTCGATGAAGACACTTGCTGCTTCTAAACTGATGACCCCAATTTCAGAAGGGAACAACACTAGCCCAAAAATGGCGAAGGCCACCAACCTATATCGTTCGTCTCCCAACTTGCCTTCTTCGGCGTTTTTCTTCATTCGAGCTTCAATGATCTTCCATTTAAAACCCCCTTCAGCAACTCTACACTGGCTGATCTTTCCTAAGCCTAATAAACTGACTACTTCCGAAGCTGTATCTTCAAATCTGCGTCGGCGGTAGATTCGGCAGTTGTCATTTGGAAAATCCAGGATTCTCTCATATTCTTCCAAGGTGGGTGTCATATCGATGTTTCCAAAGGTAAAGCAACGATAACTGGGATCCCAAAAATTCAGAAGGGCTTTGATCGCCGCTGCTTGTACAGGCAACTTCATTATATGTGCAATCCTCCCATATCGCCTTTCAAACAGGGTCTCGTCAACATATTCCATGATAGGCAATAACTTTCCTAAATCGTTTACCATGTGATTTACCTTGGTAATGCATGGTAACCCACTAGCATCGATTCTTGGACATTTTCCTTCGGCGATCTGAGCCAACTCAGACTCTTGCCCATATTCTTGGAAAGAGAGGTACTTAGTCATGATTTCAGCTCAAAACCTGAGTTGATGAAATTAACAATTAATCGTGATGCAAATGAAAATAAGATTCATAACCTAAAGACAAGCTCTATTTATTAAGTGAGAGAGGGTAGTTTTTTCTATCTGGTCTCGAAAGGTCTCATATCTGCCCAGTGACATTCTTCGTAAAGAAGTATGGGGGCGTTGCAAGGAACAGTTAAGACACGTGTGCCCACCATTACCAAGCAGGCACTCAGATATGAGTTGGGTGTTTCACGCATTTAAACCCTGACCAATAGTCTTAGGGTAAATCGCTAATTCCCCACTTAACTTAAAGTTTGTGTGTGCTTTTCAAAATTGAGGCAAGTGATGCATGAAACAATTATATACAATGCATGAATAATATGCGTGTAAAATAAAAACAAATACGCAAATAAATAACATGAAAGGAATATATTAAAAATAAGCACAGGAAAACACAAATAAATCAGACAAAAACAAAGCTTAGTCTACAAAGTCCCCAGTGGAGTCGCCATTCTGTCGCACCCCAAAAAAAAAAACCACATATCGCGGGTCCGAAAATTTTTTATTTATTTTTATTTGGTTCTTTGGAGTCGCCACCTAGTACTTTGGTCACTAGGAACCTAACTGGTCTCAGAGATCGGGTGCGGAGACTGGTTGCGTAAAGGGAAGGTATTAGCATCCCAAATACGCCTTACCTAAGGTAAGCTGCATTGTTTTATTGTCTGATAAAAATAAAAAATAAACTAAAGTGTTATTGTGTTTTCCTAGTTGTTGGTCTGTCTATGGTTCAAGAAAAATCCTCCTCAGTAAGGAGGTCTTTATCTTATCGGGTAAAAAAAAAACTAACCGTTCTAACGTCCATATCAAAATTTTATTAATAATATTTAGGAATACGTTTTACGTATAAATTCGTAATCCCAAATATTAAAAGAAGAAAAAAAAAAGATTTTTTTAATTTTTGAAATATTGGCCTAGTTCTCATGGCTTGAATAAATTGGTTATTAAAGCCAAAATGCATGTTAATACATATATTGTTTTGAAAATTTTCTTTGTTGTGTGAAAATATGATGTTATAATATTTATGTATATATATTGGAGAGACTAGGCCGTATTTTAAAACAAAAAAACAATTTTTGGAAAATATTATTTTTTTTATGCTTTGACGAAAATCGGGTGTTTTAATACTGAGCTTGTATCCTTACGGTATAAAAATACAACCCAATATTAATCCTATTTGCTAAAAAAAATATGCAGAAAAATCAATAATATTTTTAGGGACTTTTTAGAATTTTTTGAAAGCAAAAACATTTTTTATTCTGAAAATCTTTGATGTTTTGACGAAAACCGGGTATTTATAACACTGATTTTGTATCTTTACAGTATAAAAATACAAAACCAAATGTGTAAAGCAACAAAATATTTATATGAAAAGAAAATAACAACCAAAAAAAGTTTTTTAGATTTTTTTTTTTCAAAAAAAAAAATGTATATATGTAGATACACATATAATAATAATAACATAATATAATTATAATATATTTATATATTAAAAAGGGGCTGGGCCGGCCCAAACCAAACTGGGCCGGACCCAGCCCTAACAGTCGTTGGGCCGACCTCGGCCCAACCGGTACTGGGCCGAACTCGGCCCAGAAGGTACTGGGCCGAACTCGGCCCAGAAACTAATTAACCTCGGTCTGGGCCGGACCCGGCCCAGACCGCCGGACTGGGCCAGATCCTTCTGGCCCGTCCACATAACTCTGGGCCAGACACAATCTGGCCCAGAGATAAAAAAAAAGAAAACACGGGGGGGGGGGGAATTAATTTCCCCCCCCCCCCCGCCTCCTGCATGCAGAACGATTCTGCATGCAGGAGGCAAAACATATATATTAACAGAAAAAATGCAGGGGGAGGAGAGGCGGCGTACCTGGTGCTGGCGGAGCTGCGGTGTTGGTGGCAGTGTCCTCGCTTCACGGACGGTGGCTTCTCTCTCCTCTGTTACAAGGTTTCTCCCTCTTCCTCTCTCTCTTCGTTTTTTTTTTTTTGTTTCGGGGTTCCTCTCTTTCTCTCTTTTTTTTTTTGTGTTATTCTTTTCTCTTCCCCTCTATCTCGCCGGTTCTATCTCTCTCTTCGGTCTCCTCTCTCTCTTTTTTCTTCTCTTTCTCCGGTCCCTCTTCTCTCTCCTCTCGGCCTCTCTCTATTTATAAACAAAAAGGAAACGGTTAGTGCGCCTTCAATCACGCAACGGCTGGTCGGCCACTCTTGCTTTCGGTGGTGGTGGTGGGGACGAGGAGAGAGAGGCGGGAAGTTTTGAAACTTTTCCTTTCTTCTTTTTTTTTTTTTTTTTTCGTTTCTGTTCTGTTACAAACGGGGGGGAAGGAGACGATGAACAGTGTCGTTCAAAACGACACCGTTCTGCTTTCCTTTTTTTTTTTTTTTTTTTTGTATATGAAACGGCGTCGTTTTGAATAAAACGCGCCGTTTCATTTAAATGGCCAAACTTCAAATCAGCCCTCCAAATCGGTCCCTGCCCCTCTTGTTGGCCGCCTTTTTCATTTTGGTCCTTGGCATCTGATTTATGCAATTTAGCCCTCAATTGATTAATAAACTTTCAATTTCTTCAATTAGGCCCCTGAACCGAGAAAATAGCAGCCCCTCCATTTACGCGCCTCTTCCAATTTGGTCCCTGGTTTCGGATTTTCTTAATTAAATCCCTAATTGGCCCTTAAACTTCAATTTTTATGCAATTGAGCCCCTGATTTGTCCCAATAAATTCCTAAAAAATATATTTTGGCCCCAGAACTTAAATTTCTTCAAATTAAAGCCCAAATTGACTTAAAAATTAATTTTTCTTGCAATCAAATCCTTCATAAATTCAAATAAAAATCCAATTAAGTCCCAAAAAATCCAATTAAGTCCATAAAAATCCAATTAAGTCCATAAACATCCAAATTTGGGCTTTTCTCCTCAAAATTAAAATTTTCCTTCTCAATAGGGCTTTCATCTTTCAAGAATATACTGTCAAAAATTTAATCCTTGTATTTTTGAATTTCTTGACCAATTTTCTGACTGTTTCCTGAGCGCTTCTGCCTTCTGTTATTTTTTCTAAACTCTTTTGGCTATTTATTTTATTTTTTCGTGGGGACCCAAAAATGGGTTACAACATCCTCTACAAAAGCCTTGGGCTCAGCGATCTCCATCCCTGTGGATGAAGAAAAATTCACATCCGTTTCCCATGAAGCTCTGTTCTTAACCATCAGATCCACCTACAGCAATGCCGATTCCCATGCATCATTCCATTCATCCTCCTCTGTTTTGGTAGAGAATGATTGAAAAAATGGGCCTACTCCCTTTATTCTCCATCTTTATTTTATTCCACTACAACGTGCCGCTGCAATCAGTCGAACAGAAAGCATCCTTTGGTCTCTTCACTTGACTGCAAGCAATAATAGATAAAGGCATTTAGTATTTCTTGGATCTATGACCCAATCACTGCTGCAGGTTAACTCACTAAGCTGTTTGAAGGAAAGTGACCTTTTTCAATTGATTTTGAAGTAAGGAAAGCAATGTTCCAACTGAAAATAAATTAGGAGCACAGTGCACGAACCAAAGCTAGCATCCTTGCAGATGATCTTGAGTTCCCTTATAATGCTTTAGACTTGTTAGTATCTGCTAAGGGATTAGTTAATTGGACTAATCACAGAAAAGCTAGAATAAACATTATGTGGTTCATGCCTGCCATTGAAGAACTAAAATGGAATGTGGATTGTTCAGCCTTTGGCAAACCTGGTAGAACTAGAATTGGTGGGGTACTGAGGGATCATAAAGGTGTGGTGTTGTGTTCTTCAGTTAGATTGAAGAGCAATATATATTTGTGATATGGTAGCAATCTGGAAGTGTATTTAAAAAAGAAAAGTTGATACTCTGTTATTCAACGCTGCGGATAAGGGAAAGGTCAACGATGAAGATCTTGTGTTGCTGGTGTTCTTCAGTTAGATTGAAGAACAATACTGATACAAGTAGCCAACCATCTTGGCTTTGTTTTGCTTGTCTCCAAATTTGATGTTGCTGATTTTGCAGCCTAAACTTCATTACTTTCACTCGAAAGCAGCACATGAATAGCCAGTTCAAAGACCAGCGTTGGCACTGCTGCTGGGGTAAAGAGCAACTCAGGAATCTGCCTATTGTGTATAGATTTTTTCATTTCGATATCTAGTTCCTTCATTTTTTTTTTTTATGGGTAGCTATGTCCTTCATTTTTTTAGTATGATGGAAAAAAATAATAATTTTATTAATGATAGAAGCCTAGTAAAACTATAACACTTTCCCTAGCCATATATACAATGCAAGAACCATGAAGCACTCGATTTTTCCGTCTACTACTGTGTGATGCCGTCATTTGTTTAGTGTGATTTACAAAAATAATAATTTTATTAGTGATGGTAACCTAGTTAAACTAAAACACTTTCCCTAGCTTAATTAGCCAAAAAACAAGGCCAACCAGCATGCGTGGATGCCACAGTGACCATCTTCCACGGGCAGATAGTTTTATGACTTCCGCCGGCACCTGTACATGTCATGTTTTCTCAGCCCTCTTCACCAACTTTCCTTATAATGCCCTAATGCAATTAATCAAGCCCTTTATTTAGCCTTCTTTTTTCCTTCACCATCTCAAAAGGATTTGATGCAAAAATAAAAATAAAAACAGTGCCATATATATAGAATCTAAAACAAAAACAAAAGGGATTTAACCAATCCTCTCGACTCTAAATCTAACATAGAGAGGAGACGCAGAGGCAGAGCTAGAGAAATAGATGGAGGGAGGGAGGGTAAAGAAATGTTTTGTCTCATCACAAGCAGTGATGGGCATGTTGATGGTTCAAGTGATGGCAACAGGAATGCAATTGCTTTCCAAAATCATATTGAATAATGGAACATTTGTGCTTGCACTTATGACCTATAGGCATATAGTTGCTGCCGTTTGCATGGCTCCCTTTGCTTTCTACTTTGAAAGGTATGTCATCTTTTCATCAATCAATTTCGTCTCTGTCTTTGACACCATTTTTCTCAGTTTCTTTTTGTTACTGGTGTGGTTGCAGAGGCATGATCAAAAGTAAGATGAACTGGTCTGTTTTTTTCTGGCTTTTTGTTAACAAAATACTGGTAGATAAAACTAAAACAAAATAAACTGAAAAAAATCAATATTGATTTCCTAGACAATTAAATAGTGTTTTAGGCGTTGCTAATATTTCTTAAATTAAATAATCCTTTTAGTATTAAAAATAAGAATTGAGAAATAATAAAGTTTTAAGGATAAAGGACTCATCATTAACAATAAGATAAGATTCATATTATGTTAAAGTATTTCAACAAGTAAATATCTTTCTTATTTTAATTTAAACATGGTTAATTTTAATATTAATATGCATGCTAGGTTTTTTGAGTTTATATCAATTACAAGTTTAAATATATATACTTAATACAAATGCTATTCTATTATTTTTTATTTTTTGTGTTGAAAGCAAAACTACTAATGAAAAATTACGATTGGCTGAATTTAATGAGAGAAAGACTTTGGTATGCTGAGCACACAAATGAGAAGAAGAGGAGGGAGGAGGAGTAATTTGAGGAGAATATTGAAGATGAAATTGTTGAATGGAAATGGAAGAGAAACAAATTGAAAGAGAGAAATTGAGAGAGGCACAGTGAAAACCCCTTAGAAATTGAGAGAGGCAATATTAATTTATGGAAAACATTGATATACTGATAAATTGAGTGAGAACTGAGAGTTTTTCCAATATTAAAAAAAAAGAAAAGCCAAGCACTCACGAGTTTTTCCAAGCTTTCAACCCAAATGCAGGGAACTGAGAAAATCCACATTTTTCTCCACCAGAATAGAACCACTGAAAGAAAGCCCACAGGAAACTTAATGAAAAGAACATGAACCCATGCACCTGTTTCCTGCAAGTTAATGGTTTTCTTTTATTGGAACTCAATATTGAAAGGGACGGTGAGTTTTAGTTTTAATTCTAGGTGGGCTCGATTGGATTCCTTTGTTAAAAAAAAAATAACATGATCGATATCTTCAAAATCAACTTTAGTGATGTTCATATAACAATTTTTTTTTTTGTACAATAGGATGTTTGGATAAGCTTTTGATTGCACTAAAAATATTACATCCATGTTCGGACTTATATATTTTTCAAGCAATTAATTATTTTATCGGAACAATTCGAGCATTAAAATATAAAAATATGGAGAATACTTAATATTTACCAACAAATTAAACTAAGCCTGTGAAAGTTCACTTTATACGAATATATATACCTATGTTGACAAATTATTTGCCACTTAAAGTTGAAGATCATGTCGTTTAAAATGAAATTAACGCATTATAAGCTAATTATGTGGATTCCAACTCATAATTAGTTTCATGTTAAGAGCATGATTTCATGTTTTACTTAAAAAACATTGATTAGCACTTAGCAGCTTATTTAAAAAAAAATATATTATAAGCTTTTTTTAAAACAAAGAATGGTTGAGTGGAGTTGGAGTTGTGGAGGTAATGGAGAACCCTAATTCTTCAATTATATGTTACATGTAATGTAAAAAGTTTAAATTGATATAAATTGATATATATGCCACTTGAAGCTGAAGGCCTTTGCATTTAAAATTCGAGAATCAATTATATTGTGGATTAGTGAAAAAAATTAAAAGAAGGAGCATTCTTGTTTTAGTTTCTTTCATGTTAAAAGCATTAATTACATGTCGAAAAAACAAATCATGATTAATTTGCTATAGCATACTTGTTTTAACAAACAAAAAAATAGAGTTAATCATGCATTGCATGCGTGGAAAAAAAAAATAACTATAGGTTCAAACCTATGTATCTCGTATCAATATGTTATATAAAAAATGTGGAATATATTTCATTTTGTCTATAACTAGATATGTTTCCCGTGTGTTGCTATTGCAGATTAAACAATTTTTTTAATGTAAAAAAAGTGATAAGTTAAAAAAAATCCAAATCCCAAGTCATTGATTAAATTGACAATTTAAATATTTATAAAAATAAAACAACAGCAACAAATAAACTGATAAAAAAAAAGGTACTTGATCCTATTTAATAACAAATAACCTAATGCTAATCTAATCGAAGGAAAATCCAAGAAACCAAAAAAAAAGGCTTAAAAAAGAAAGATAAAAACCAAGCAAACCTAGACGAACCTCCTAAACCTAGTTTTATCTAAAAAGTTATAATTTTTTAAATCATGAACCCGAGTTCAATTAAAAAACTTAAATGTCATTCAATTTAATTTTGAAAGTTGCAATCGTTGAAAAAACTATTAATAAAAAATCTTGAAAAAACAAAGAAGCAAGATTCTTAATGAAACAAACTTTGAAGGATGGAAATGAAAAACAAAATTAATAAAAAAAATTGCAAAACAAAAAAAAAGTAATTAAAAGAATTATGACTAAATTTGACATAAAAATTAAATGAAATAAATGTTTTTGATAAAAATCAAATCAAATCAAATGTTTAGGGATGAAATTGTAAAAAAAAAATCCATTAAGAAAATAATTAAAAAAATAGCAATTAAAATAATTAAACCAAATTTGACATAAAAATTAAATGAAAATAAATACATAGGGGTGAAATTGTAAAAGAGTAAATCAATCAAGAAAATGATTAAAAAACAAATAGAAATTAAAATAATAAGGATCAAATTTGACAACAAAATTAAAAAACTCTAATGACCAGAAATAAAATAAAATAAAATTAGAAATAATCAATGTAAATAAAATAATTACAAATAAGAGAAGAGGGACTGAATCAAAAGAAGAAATAAATTGAAGGACTGGAATGAATTTTTTTATTGCCAGCATGCAATCCAAGAAAGAAAAAAAAGTAAAAGAAAAGAAAAGAAAGAAAAGTAATTTCAGTCAAATCACGTCAAACCACAATATACGCGTCATCCAAAGAGAAAAAGAATGTCAAGATGAATCAAATGATGCTGCAGAGTCACGGCTGCAACCGCTCAAGTCAACCACGGGCAGTGCTAGAAGTTGAAAATATTGAAAATGTCCTTTGGACTAAATAATATTAACAAATAAACCACGGTGAAATTACAACTAAATCCCTAAAGCCAAGGTTAAAAAATAAAAATTCTATGGACAATGGAGTAATTCAATTGTTCTATAAAAAATAAAAATACAAAAACATCCTTGTGTAAAAAGCATTAAATTATTTTATTCAAGGGTTAAATTAGTAATTTTTATATGCATTAAAAAATACAATTAACAAAATAACTCAGCGCAATTCTTAAATGATATTTATATCATGGTAAAAATACTACCTTACCCTTGAAGTAAAGACAAAGGATAAAATAATCAAGGGACAATATAATAATTATATTATTGTAATGAATAATAATTTATGTCTCTGGAGTGTTTTGGATAATTGTATAAATATTAAAGTATGTATATTATATCTATATATATAAAAAAAAATAGAGATAGCGGTGCAAATAAGATATGTTTCCATATACCTTTTTATTTTAAAACTACACAAATTCATTATCAAATTATTCTAGAGATTAATTTCTTTTTGTCCCGTTTCATCCCTACTGGCAGACTGTAAAAAAATTGTAACCAAAACTATAAAAAAAATGTTACATAAATGATAAATGGGTACATATGTGTTTTTTCTCTTGAGATCAAGTTGTTCAAAGAAAATTGATTACCAGAACCACATGGAAAGTCAATTGTAATTTTTATTATTTATAATATGATTTCTATGGAATTCTAGAAAATTTCCATACCATAAATGATATACATTGGGTTTGGTAAATATAGCCTAGTTGATTAAAATTAAATTTAGCCTTATATCATTTCTTTTTATAAAAGTATTATTATTATTATTACTAATTCATCCCAAGGCTCTTAAAAAAACTTCATTAAAGCCTCGTTTGTTTGCTGAAAAGTAGTTTTTTTTTTGGAAAGTGAATTCAAAGAAAGTGAATTATTTTCTGATATTTGGTAGTGTAATGAAAAATAAGTTGAAAAACACTTTCTAGTGTTTGATTATGTCATGGAAAATAACTTATTAATGTTTTATTTTTCTCAAGTTTATTAAAATAATGAGAAACAAATCTTACAAATTAAAAAGTTGAATGAGAATGAAATTAAAAAATATATAATTATATAAATTGTCTCAAATAAAATAAATAATAATCAAAATAATAAAAATCAAATTTAAAAAATAAAAAAAATAAAAGATGAAGAAATTAAAATAATAATAATTAACATTTCATAAATTATTTCAAATAAAATAAGTAACAATAAAAATAATAAGGATTAAATTTGATAGATAAAAAATTTCAATAAAAAAATGATAAGGGAAAAGTGAATAACAATTATAAAAATGAGGATTAAAGTTAATATAAAAATTAAATTTTAATAGATGAACTTAAAAAATAAATATTCAAAATAAAATATATATAGCTATCAAAAGTTTGAGAACCAAATTTGATATAATCAGCAAATAATATAACATTTTTAAATTTTTCATAACTTTCAAAAAGTATTTTCTGCTCAAATTTTCTTGAAAAACACTTTCTTAAAAATCAAGCTAAATTTTTCTTTAATTAAAAAATATTTTTTGTTAACCAACTTTACTAATAATAAATAAACACAAAAAAATTTAAAAATTAAAATTTTGAAAATTAATTTTAAAAAAATAAATATAGCCTAATCCTGGAAGTAGAAAGAGAGCTTGGCTTTAATGAGGATTCTCCCCAAACTTCAGCTTGTCCTTTCCCACCCCAACCCTAACTACCCAACATAGCTCAAACCCTAACCGCCACCACTAGGTCTACTAGCACATAAATTTACGACACAACCCTAACAAACCACCCAAAAAGAACTCCAACCCAAGGAGATTACTGTACTTTAAACACAAATACAAAATCAGAGGGGGTTTCGTCAGAGTCTCAGAGACCATGTTTTTGCAAGAACCAGTGTTATATGTAGCAAGTGCAGATTTAAGGTGTTTGGTATTGTTTGCTGAGCTCCGGAAACCTGATTCGAATCGTGAAGCATCAAAGAAAGCCCTCGAACATAAGAAAGAAATCACTAAGCATTTGGGTCGTCCCTTTATCCAAACAAACCCTTATGAGGTGTGTGTCAAAGTTTCTATTTTTGTAGAAAAGATTGGATTTTTTTTGCATTTTTTGATTTGGGTTTTTTTTTTTGGGTTTTAGAGGATTATGTGAATCTTGGTTCTAGGGGTAATTAATGGAATTTAGGTTTGTTTTGGTTTATTGTTTTCTGGAGGATTCTGTGAATTTTGGTTATATGGTCAGATAATGAAACGAAGAATTTTGTGAATTTGGATTATAGGGTTAGTTAATGGCATATAGGCTTTGTTTTTATTATGTGCTATTGGTTTTATTATATGCTTGAATTGTCATTTATCTGCAAAAGTTTGAGTTTTGTTTGTGATAGTGGGGTTGGGGTTGATATTGCAATAAGGGATGTGGGTGGTTTATTGTAGGGAATAGGGATTGGGGGGGTCTGGGTGTTTTGATGTAGATAGGTGCTTTAATCGTTGTTTGGGATATGAGGGAGTGAATGCTTGTGCCAAATGGGATGGGATTAAGTTTCCAGTTTTGCTGTGATGAATGAAGTTGCTTTTTGGTAGTTGAAACTAAGTTCATTTCAGATTGAGTTATTTGTTGAGCTTTTGAACTGATGGGTTGGGGCTTAGGCCTCTGGGTTGATGAAAAGTTCAAATTCTTGTGTGACAATGGAGATGGGGGCCATGAGATTAAGATTGCGATGAGGGATCTTGGTGGTTTAGTGGGTTATTGTAGGGATTAGGGGATTTGGGTGTTTTAGTGAAGATAGGTAATGTAATCAGTTTTTAGAACGGCAGGGAGTGACTCCTTGTGCTGAATAGGGTGTGTTTAAGTTTCCAGTTCTGCTGGGATGCATGAAGTTGTTTTGTGTTGGTAGAAACTAAGTACAATTCTGATTGAGTTGTATATTGAGCTTTTGTACTGGAGCGCTGGAGTTTTGGCCTCTGGGTCGATGTTATAGCATGCTTGAATTGCCATTTATTTGCTAGAATTTTGAATTTTGTGTGATAATAGGATGAGGACCATAAGGGTAAGACTTCAATAAGGGATGTGTGTGGTTTGGTGGGTTATTGTAGGGAACATTGATTGGAGAATTAGGGTGTTTTGGTGAAGATAGGTGCTTCCAACAGTTTTGGGGATGTTGGGGAGTGATTGCTCATGCTGAATGGGATATGATTAAATTTCAAGTTTTGTTGGATGGATGGAGTTATTTTTGGTTGGTGGAAACTGGAGACCAAGTTCGTTTATGATATATTGGAACTTTTGTACTATTGTGTTGACCTTGGGTTGGTGCTCTAGTACTGTTGTCATTGTTTATACAACCATAAACCGTTATAATATTTCCTGGTGTCTTCAAACGTGCCATTTGTTTTCTAGGCTGTCTATACTTTGTTGGCTGCTACCATGCAACAAACAAAGTTTCTAACGTCAACTGAATACATGAAAATATCCATCAAATGGAGTACATTTGAGTCTCGTCTATATCATAAACTAATGGCACATGATTATTAGTTACATTTATAGGAGTCCACCTTTTTTGAAAATGATACTATGTGAACGCCGATGGCTGCTATGTTCAGTAATAGCCTCCTGCGTGACTAACTTGACAGGTTCATAGTTGGAAGAAATTAAATTTGAAGACTTGGCCTTGAACCAATATGATTGCTATAACTGGGAAACATAGATATTAGTTCTTTCTATGCCTAATGAAATTTGGATGGAAAACCAAATTTTCAATTATGAAGCCTTCTGATGGCAATTGCTTTGTGGAAGATTTAAACTGCTTCGTAAAAATCATGCCTATCCTCTAAACACTATCCAATATGGCCATGTTCTCATGTTGAAAATATAATTGATTGGAATAGAGGTTCGGTTTAATGGTTTATCAATATGCTGTAATTGTATATTTTTATTTTTCAATTGGACGATTGGAATCTATCAAGCAAGCTTTGTATGAACTGGTGATTCTTCCTCTGCGGAAACCTGAGCTCTTCTCACATGAGAAACTTCTTGGTCCACAAAAGGGGGTATTGTTATATGGACCTCCAGGCACCGGGAAGACCATTCTTGCAAAAGCTATTATCAGAGAGTTTGGAGCTGTTTTTATAAATATGAGGATCTCAAATCTAATGAGCAAGTGGTTTGGCGATGCAAAAAAGCTCGGTGAGTATAGATCGCATTTGAATTGCCTCATGTGCTTGAGCTTTGTCTTGCATTTAGCAAAACAATGATGATTTAAAATTATTGCCTTGTTATTCTAAAACTTGCTGTCGCCCACCGACTATGTTGAGTGAAATTTAGTTTCACTTTGATAATGGAAGCAAGGTAGTACTTTGTGAACATTCTTAACTAAGATTGAACATTCCTAACTTGTCCTTTTTGAAGATCTTTATTAGCAGCAAGATTATTTTGAATGCTCTATTAGCTTTAAAAAACAGGGCACTGTAGCTTGCTTATCTAATGGATCTTACTCCGATGAATGAGATTGTGAAATGATCAAAATATCTTAATTCTTAAAATGCTACTATTCAATAGTCAAATTCTCAAATTCATAATCAAAATTATGTATAAAAAGAAAAAAGAGAGAGAGAGAAAGGGATTGTGCTTGGACTTTGGATCCCCCAGCTCCCGTTAACAATGGGTTCTGCTCACTCGTCTGCCTTTGCTTAACATCATTACAATGATATTCTGTGTTTCAAAGAAGAACCCAATAGTTTTTTTGCAATTTACTTCTTGATTTTTTCTCCTTTTAACCAAGGTTGTCAATTCCGTTTCGGAAGGTGTTTTGTTTTTTCAATTGGAACGGAATGTTTCGGTTTTGGAGCGTTTCGGCGTGCCGTTTCGGAGTTGTACTGTTCATCTATATATATATTCAACAAATATAATTCAAATTCAAGATAAATTATGCATTACAAAGTACAAATACAATGTCAAACAATATAATTTTAAAATTTTAAATTATAATTTATAATTTATCTAGCTCAAACGTCGGTCCCATGCTCTCACCTAGCCAAATCCAAGCCATTAACGAGTTTTGCAGTAGAATTGATGTATGCATCATCCATATTTCAAGTACCAGAGCTGGTTTCATTTTTCCAGGTTAGTTTATTTTATTGCACTGTGATGCATAATTTTTTATTCATTATGTATGATGTTTGTGTTCTTGATGTGGTGTGATGGTGCTCTTCTAGCCTATACTGATTCTGTTATTTGCTTATGGTGGAATTGCTCTTGTCCTGCAGTTGCAAATGTCACGTGGATATATACTACCGACGTGGATGCAAATGTCAGGGATAGCAATGCTAGAAGAGTCCATGATTGGACGTTGCACTAATATAATTATATAAGTAACTGCTTTTGACGTATACTCGGCTTTATATATAATTATATACAGACTGCCGACACAATTACCTGAGAAGGGAACGGATGACTTTGTAGCTTTAATCCGAAACGGAACAACTGGATTTCAGCCGGAACGTTCCGGCTGAAATTTGACCGGAATTTCCGGATCAACCCGAGATTTTAAGCGAGATGAAACTTGTTCCGTTTTATTTTGTTTTTTTAACTGGTACGAGACGTTCCGGGCATTCCGGCCGAAACGGAACGGTATTAACAACTTTGCTTTTAACTGCCCTAGTAATCTTTTGTTCATGATGATTATGAAAAAAACTTGTTTGACCGCTACAGTGTTCTGTCCTCATAATTTCAATTTGTAAATGGATCGAGCAAAGAAACCCTACCAATCATGATTGATGTCCTGACCATAATTTTAATTTGTAAAAGGATCAAGCAAAAACATTAATGATTGATAGTTTACTTGCTTTAACTCAGACACAAATATATTAACAATATTTTTTTTTATTGTAGAAAAAATATTTATTTAATATTGGTATAGATAGAGTTAATTATTTTCGGTTCGATTTGGTCAAAACATAATAATTAAATTAATTTAAAAAGAAAAAATCAAAACCAATTTAGCTCGGTTTTTTATATTGAATAGTACTGCCTTATGCATTTATGCAAGATACCAGGTCACAAACTGAATAATCTTGCAATACATTGATGATTATTTACTATTGAATAGTAGCATTTAGGTCAGCATCCACAACTCTTTCTTACATGGTGAAAAAGAATAAACGCAAAGGTTGAATATGAGTTTTCCTCTCAAGACTTTATGGAAGATAAGATTTCTGGAAAATTTTCCAAAACTGACTTCTTTTTGAAAAATTATTACATGGATCACGTTCGATTGGTCGGCGAACCAGTATTGTTATTGGCGACGGAACAAACAGAAATCAAGCTAGTACTGTGGTGCATATCTCAGGTTTTGGTCTGCAATTCATAAATCCATCTTTCCACGACTCTGTCTTGGGATGCTGGCAATTCCATGAAGCAGAGCTATTAATGGAAAAGGATTCTTTGAATTGGAGCAAAGAAAGACTTTGGTCATGAGCACAAAAATGAGATGAAGAAATTGTTGAAAGGAAATGGAAGAGAAACAGAATGAAAGAGAGGGACGGTGGTGAAAACCCCATGTTTGGCCTTACAGGATTTAGTAGTATATTTGGGAGAGACGAGGAATAAAGAAAGGCATTGTTTGTCTATTTAGTAGTATATTTATAGACAAAGCAATCTTAGATTGTATACTGACGAAATCGAAGTCACTGACCGACCAAATCTCAAGTACAAGAGTGAGTATACTAAAGACTTTGCACTTATATATCGTTTCTCGTGACCCAAAAGCACTCTTTGTGTGCGCTCGGTAATGTATAACAGTTTAAAAATCGCGACAGCTTAATTTGAATGTTCAGATATGTTTTTCCAAATTGTATTTAGCAATGAGGTTTATGCGAAGATTGCTATAATTAAGTTTTGCTCTGGTGCCCAGTTTATGAGTTTTGTTCTAATCTTAAGCAGATGCTACCATAGAATTATAGAGATTTAGGCAGTCTTTGTAGAAGGGGGCTGCGCAAAAGTATGTTAGTTCCAATGATATTGAAGCTTTTTGTTTCTTGGAAACTAAAATTTCTAATTATACGAACACCTTAGTCAAAAGTATTTGGAGTGGGTCTAAACTGGAATGGTATAGTTTCTTAGCAATTTAATTATGTTATTGTATGTGTGTTAAGCATTATTGCATGCATCACTTATAAAGTATTTTTATTTTTGAACAGGATGTCATAGCATGTGATGTTATAAATCCTGATCACATAGATGTGGAATTTGAATTAATTGGAGGGTTGGAATCTATCAAGCAAGCTTTGTATGAACTGGTAATTCTTCATTTGCGGAAACCTGAGCTCTTCTCACATGAGAAACTTCTTGGTCCACAAAAGGGGGTATTGTTATATGGACCTCTCTGATAATGGAAGCAAGGTAGTACTTTGTGAACATTCTTAACTAGATTGAACATTCCTAACTTGTCTTTATTGAAGATCTTTATTAGCAACAAGATTTTGTTGGATGCTCTATTAACTTTGAAAAACAGGGCACTGTAGCTTGCGTATCTAATGGATCTTACTCTAATGAATAAGATTGCAAAATGATCAAAATATTGGTATTTTTGTTGCTGTGTGGTATTTCTATATATCCTGCATCAGGGATTTAACCAAAGTAATTGAATGGCTCACATTCTTGGAATTGTGAAAGTGGTCATTACTGTATTTTGCAACTAAATCGTTGTGTTGAAACCATCCCTCATTAGTCATTACATTCTTTTCTGCATCTGAATCCATTCAAGTCTTGTTGGTTCTGTGCTGACTAGAAACAGACTTAGAAGTAATTAACTAAGTTTGCGTAGTTGCTTTTTTGCTCTTGTTGAAGTTCTTATAATCTGATTGATGTTGATTCTCTTCTATAAACTCCAGCCTGCCTTTATATTTATTGACGAGATTGACTGTTTCTGGGGCAGCGTCGTACTAGAGATCTTAAGTTCTGCATTAATGCGGTGTTCGTATGCAGTGACTTGCTAGAATGTGTTTTATGGAAGATTTGTGAAAGTGTGATTTATTCATGGGCCTGGCCTGGCCGGACTCAGTGACAATATCTTACAAAAAAATTATCTTACTTTTTTTTTTGCTTTAGATATAAACAATGCTTTAGAACATTGTTTGTAGATGGTTTTATCACAATTTTTAATAGTCATTTATGTCTTACAAGCTACCAGAATTACTATATTTTACTTGCAAATATTGCTACTGTTGTGATTGCAGAATCTGTCAGTCAAGCATTCTTTCAAATTTACAAGAGTTGCTTCAATTTGTTCATAACTCCATAACTTTCAAAATACTCCCAGAAACAGAGATTGATTTAAGTGATCACGAATAAGGAAATGGAGACATAAAAAAAGGACCCAAAACATAAATGATTTTATAGTTAACACAAACTTGTTACATGCATGAATTCTTTTTCATAGAAGTAATGTACATTTAACCTTGAATTATGTAAACTACAAAAAAAAAAAAATCCAATGCTATGAATTTGCCACCCAATTGTTGATCCACTTGATATCTTGATTGTACTGCAAAATTAGACAGGTAAGACTGATCAAATGAAATAGTAAAGAAAACATAGCCTAACATAAACTGTGAACATAAAATTTGAAAACTCAAATGCTTGCAAAACTTACTTGAAAATATCAATTGCATTATTTAGTTTCTTCTAGCACCATATCTGCCAGCATTCTTCTTTCTTTTTTTGCTCAGGAGATTCCATTTATCTTCAACCATCCTAAAAAACCATGAAGGCTTTTTTGTTCTTAACACAACGTATCCCGTTGCAACTCCAAACATAAACCCGCATCCATACCCCATTGTCACAGCTTTCCATCCAAATCCTTCTCCAAACAATGTTAAATCATCTCCTTCATCAAAGCTTGATGGCGGTAATGATGGTGCCTCATCACCATAACATTTTTTTAGTACTTGAGATCCACATAAACCCATGTTTCCTTCAAATGAGCTTGCATCAAAGGTGTTGAATTGCTTTCCACTTGGTATAGGCCCCTCGAGATGGTTATGTGAAAGGTTTAGGATTGCAAGAAATGTTAGACCCCCTAGCTGCGTTGGAATTCTTCCGGTAAGCAAATTTGAAGATAGATCTAATGATTCCAAATTGGTTAAATTTCCTAATGATGATTGGATATGACCTGTAAGGGAATTATGAGAAAGGTTGAGCTGTTGGAGTGCTTTAAGCTTTCCTATCACTTTTGGAATCTCTCCGGTGAAATTGTTATTTGACAAATCAAGTACTCTGATAGTACTTTGGATCTTCATAAACTCAATTTCTACACCTTTCCATGTCATTTCTATGGAATACACATAGCCAGTGTAATTTGTTGTCCCCATGTACGTCATGTTCTGATCCGAGGCCATCATTGCTTCAAGACTATTGAAATACCCAGTTGGCAATGGTCCACTAAAATTGTTGTGAGAGATGTCAAAAATCCGTAATTTAGAGAAGGATTTATATGCAGTCGAACCCTTCACCAAACCTTGGAGTTTATTGGATTTTAGGACAAGAATTTGGAGCTTTGGAAGCGTTTCTAGAAAGTAGGGAAATGTATCCTCAATCTTATTGCTGCCAAGATCAATAACTTGCAACATTGTGTAGTTGATGATAGACGGTGGTATTTTCCCTGCTAATTCATTTCCATTGAGGTTGAGATATTCCAAGCTATTATCCTTTGAAAATGTTGAAGGGATAGTGCCTTGAAGATTGTTCATGCCTAGATGCAATACTGAGAGCATGCTGCTGAAGTTCCCCAAACATTGTGGCACATAACCACTCAAGCTGTTAGTGGACAAGTCCAGGACCTGAAGGAATCTCAGCTTGCAAATAGAAGAAGAAATCTCACCTGTCAAATTACTATTAGATACAAGAATAAGGGTTAACAAGTTCTCTTGTTTGAAAATCGAACTTGGGATTGGACCACGCAAGTGGTTATTGCTCAAATCAAGGAATATCAAAGAATCATGTTGGAGTTCACTTATATTACCTATGAAATTATTGTTATGAAGGTCAAGATAATGTAAAGAAGGAAGAGCAAACAAAAATGATGGTATTGTTCCATTGAACAAGTTACCATCTACAAATAGATTTTGTAGATTTGAAAGGGTATTTAATTGAGAATGGATAGGGCCTACTAGTTGATTATTTGATAAAATTAAATATGAAAGATTGACGAGGCTACCCAAAGAAAATGGAACTTGACCCATAAATTTATTGGAAGAGAGATACAAGTATTGAAGGTGTACAAGGTTTCGTAGTGATGATGGGATCTGACCGCTAAAATTATTATCTGAGAGGTATAAAGAGGTGAGTTGTGTGAGATTACCAAGTGATGATGGGATGTGACCGCTAAAATCATTATCTGAGAGGTCTAAAGAGGTGAGTTGTGTGAGCTTACCAAGTGATGATGGGATCTGACCGCTAAAATTATTAGAAAAGAGGTCTAAAGAGGTGAGTTGTGCGAGATTACCAAGTGATGATGGGATCTGACCGCTAAAATTATTACGTGAGAGGTCTAAAGAGGTGAGTTGTGTGGGATTACCAAGTGATGATGGGATCTGACCGCTAAAATTATTAAAAAAGAGGTCTAAAGAGGTGAGTTGTGCAAGATTACCAAGTGATGATGGGATCTGACCGCTAAAATCATTACGTGAGAGGTCTAAAGAGGTGAGTTGTGCGAGATTACCAAGTGATGATGGGATCTGACCCCTAAAATCATTACTTGAGAGGTCTAAAGAGGTGAGTTGTGTGAGATTACTAAGTGATGATGGGATCTGACCGTTAAAATTATTACTTGAGAGGTCTAAAGAGGTGAGTTGTGTGAGATTATCGAGTGATGATGGTTCTAGACTCATAAAGTCATTCTGAGAGAGATCAAGTGAAACCAATTTGGAGAGGTGAGAGATTTCAGACGGAACCTGACCTGCAAAGACTGAGAAATTTAGGTTAAGAAGTGTCAGGTTGGAAAAGTGGCCAAATCGAGAAGAAATATGAGACCTATTGAAATCATTGCTAGAGAGGTCGAGCTTTTGAAGATGATGCAGGGAGAAGAGGGTGCTATTGGAATGGAGGGTGCCATAAAGCATGCTGCAAGCAAGGTCCAGTCAGTTACATGCCCGGTTTTCAGGTCACAAGTGACCCCATCCCACGAGCAGCAGTCTGTACCCTCTTTCCACGACTCTGTCTTGGGATGGTGGCAACGCCCTGAAGCAGAGCTACTAATGGAAAAGGACTCTTTGAATTGGAGTAAAGACAGGCTTTGGTGAGGAGCACAGAAATGAGAAGAAGAAATAGTTGAATGGAAATGGAAGAGAAACAGAATGAAAGAGAGAGATGAAATAGGTGGAAACCCCATGTTTGGCTGGCCTTACAGGATTCAAAGTATATTTGGGAGAGATGAGGAATGAAGAAAGACATTCTTAGTAGTATTTATAGACAAACTAATCTTAGATTGTATACTGACTGACATAGGATGTGTAAAACATGTAAAGACGAAATCAAATCTCAAGAAACAACAAGAGTGAGTGAGTGTTGGAAACGCGGCAAAGTATATTAAAACAAGATTCCTTGTTGACTTCAAATTGCGCAAACTGAATTGTTGTTTCTTGGCAAAGTAATAATTACGGAAAGCAATGACTTTGTTCAGAGATGTTTTTCCAAATTGTATTTAGCAATGAGATTTATGAGAAGATTGCTTTCCCCACTAAAATGTAATTTCCAAGAAATTCAAAGCCACAAAATCGGAAGAAAACTTCTTAATAAGCCACAAGTGGGCTTGCAGAGTTAAAGAGTCATCCTCACCTATTATGTCCACGTTCTGGCAATAGCTTGTTTGAATAAAATTTGCTTCCTCTCATGTAATTAATTTAATTAAAAAAATTATTTTTAAAAGTAAGATTCAATGAAGATCGAAATAAAAAAGTGTGAGTTAATCTTTGTCACTTTCAAAACCATAGAAAATTTCACAAAAAACAAATACAAAAAAATAATAAAATATTAATGGATAAAATTAAAAAAAATAAACTTAAAAAAAATTAATATTATTTCCTAACTATGCTTAATTTAGTAATATGTTGTTTTTTAAAAATAATTTTCTTGCTCATCATTCTTTCAATTTATATACTTGTTTTAATTTAAGCATAGTTAATTTTAATATTAGTATGCATGCTAGGTTTTTTAATTTTATATCAATTGTAAATTTAAATATATATTTAATATGCATGTTATTCTATTATTTTTTATTTTTTGTGTTGAAAGCAGAACTACTAATGGAAAATTCGAACGAGAGATAGACTTTGGTATTTTAGTATCTAATAATATTTTAGTTCTGGATACTTGATTGAATCTAATCTATATGACTTACCATATTCGATGAAAACCCAAATCTATCTCAATTTTTTTTAAAATATGCACTTGGATTTTATTTTACCACGCCACTAGGTGTGTCAAAAATCTAGTGCACTGTATCACATTAAAGCCAATATATATCTATCAGGATCGTCCGATCAACTTTTAGGTTGAGCCAACCGTAATATCTAGAAGTAATGCAGAGGGTTACAATCTTCAGTGCACCAATTCACCATACTTACATCCGCACTATAGCAAATCTCAAATCTCAAATATTCTTTCTCTCGTAAGAGTAAAACCCATGGAAATATGTAAGGTTCTATCAAATTGACTTCAAATTGCGCAAACTAAATTGTTTATTGGCACCTAATGAGTGCGCGCCTGGTAATGTAAAGCGATGTTTTTTAATTAAAATATATTAATGTGATGATTTTTAAAATTTATTTTTAATTTTTAATATTAATTTATTAAAATCATAAAAAATATTAAAAAACTAATATTAATTTTCTAAATAGATTAAATAGTGTTTTACAGGTTGCTAATATTTCTTAAATTAATTAATCCTTTTAGTATTAAAATAACTAAATAGTTATTTGACAAATCTTGATTAGTAATATTTTGTTTTTTTTTTAAATACTTTTCTTGCTTATCATTCCTTGAATTGATATACTTTGATTTTTCCTTTTTCTATTCTAAATAATAAATAATTTAAACTATGGAATTATGTATGCATAATTGAAAAAATAAATGATAAACAAAGTCATCTTCACCTTCTTATGTCCAATCCGCAGCTGTACAACAAGATTAAGTAACCAATAAATTCATTCAGCTAATATTTTCACACCAGGAGAAGTCCTTTAATTCACTAACACAAGTGCTAATAAATAAGGTAGTTAATTGTGAAATTTTTATAGTAAGATAAAAAAAAATTAAAAATCGTGACAGCTTAATTTGAAGGTTCAGAGATGTTTTTCCAAATTGTATTTAGCAATAAGATTTATGCGAAGATTGCTATAATTTTCACTAAAATATAATTTCCAAGAAATTCAAGCCTCAAAATCGTAAGAAAACTTGTTAATAATTTACGATCGTAGTTTACTCACAGCTGAAGCAAGGGGGCTTGCAGAGTTAAAGAGTCATCCTCACCTTCTTATGTCCACTTCATTCCAGTCTCCAGTCAACACGTTCTGGTAATAGCTTTATTGAACAATTACTATAAAACTGACAAACAATGGAGAATTAATGGAGTTTGAAGGTTCTTGCCCTCAAGATGCTGTGGGATTGGTCGTCCTAAAAGGTCTTTCTCTTAATTTCAGCATCAACAAGGGAGAACGAATCTGCATTTTGTGATCTGTCCTTGACCTCCAAGTCTTCGGAACTTGGATGCATAGATACTGTCAACTCTTCGTGGAATTGAAGGTTCACTTGCAAATAATTCCACACAAGAGTGAGCGTTGGAAACACGGCAGTACTAATTTCCAAAATTGACATTTGCAGCTACTCTTTGTGCTAACAAATACAGTTCATGCTCTCATTAGAACTTCCTTTGTAGCTCGTCTGATGGTAGCTGTTCTCGGGGACATCTACCCCGCTATTATTCCTTGCTGACCCAAAAGTATGTTAGTTTCAATGATATTGAAGCTTTTTGTTTCTTGGAAACTAAAATTTCTAATTATACGAACACCTTAGTCAAAAGTATTTGGAGTGGGTCTAAATTGCTTTAGAACATTGTTTGTACCTATTGAGATGGTTTTATCACACTTTTTAATAGTCATTTATGTCTTCCAAGTTACCAGAATTACTATATTTTACTTGCAAATATTGCTACTGTTGTGATAACAGAATCTGTCAGTCAAGTTTTCTTTTAAATTTACAAGAGTTGCTTCAATCTGTTCATAACTCTATAACTTTCAAAATACTCCCAGAAACAGAGATTGATTTAAGTGATCACGAATAAGAAAATGGAGACACAAAAAAAGGACCCAAAACATAAATGATTTTATAGTTAACACAAACTTGTTACATGCATGAATTCTTTTTCATAGAAGTAATGTACATTTAACCTTGAATTATGTAAACTACAAAAAAAAAAAAAAACAATCACTATGAATTTGCCACCCAATTGTTGATCCACTTGATATCTTGATTGTACTGCAAAATTAGACAGGTAAGACTGATCAAATGAAATAGTAAAGAAAACATAGCCTAACATAAACTGTGAATATAAAATTTGAAAACTCAAATGCTTGAAAAACTTACTTGAAAATATCAATTGCATTATTTAGTTTCTTCTAGCAACATATCTGCCAACATTCTTCTTTGTTTTTTTGCTCTGGAGATTCCATTTATCTTCAACCATCCTAAAAAACCACAAAGGCTTTTTTGTTCTAAACACAACATATCCCGTTGCAACTCCAAACACAAACCCGCATCCATACCCCATTGTCACAGCTTTCCATCCAAATCCTTCTCCAAACAATGTTGAATCATCTCCTTCATCAAAGCTTGATGGTGGTAATGATGGTGCCTCATCACTGTAACATTTTTTTAGTACCTGAGATCCACATAAACCCATGTTTCCTTCAAATGAGCTTGCATCAAAGGTGTTGAATTGCTCTCCACTTGGTATACGCCCCTCGAGTTGGTTATGTGAAAGTTTTAGGATTGCAAGAAATGTTAGACCCCCCAGCTGCGTTGGAATTCTTCCGGTAAGCAAATTTGAAGATAGATCTAATGATTCCAAATTGGTCAAATTTCCTAATGATGATTGGATATGACCTGTAAGGGAATTATGAGAAAGGTTGAGCTGTTGGAGTGCTTTAAGCTTTCCCATCACTTTTGGAATCTCTCCGGTGAAATTGTTATTTGACAAATCAAGTACTCTGATAGTACTTCGGATCTTCGTAAACTCAATTTCTACACCTTTCCATGTCATTTCTATGGAATAGACATAGCCAGTGTAATCTGTTGCACTCATGTAAATCATGTTCTGATCCGAGGTCATCATTGCTTCAAGACTATTGAAATACCCAGTTGGTAATGGCCCACTAAAATTGTTGTGAGAGATGTCAAAAATCCGTAATTTAGAGAAGGAATTATATGCAGTCGGACCCTTCACAAAACCTTGGAGTTTATTGGATTTTAGGACAAGAATTTGGAGCTCTGGAAGCGTTTCTAGAAAGTAGGGAAATGTATCCTCAATCTTATTATTGCCAAGATCAATAACTTGCAACATTGTGCACTTGATGATAGACGGTGGTATTTTCCCTTCTAATTCATTTTCATTGAGGTTGAGATATTCGAAGCTATTATCCTTTGAAAATGTTGAAGGGATAGTGCCTTGAAGATTGTTCATGCCTAGATGCAATACCGAGAGCTTGCTGCTGAAGTTCCCCAAACATTGTGGCACAGAACCACTCAAGCTGTTGTTGGACAAGTCCAGGACCTGAAGGTATCTCAGCTTGCAAATAGAAGAAGAAATCTCACCTGTCAAATTACTATTGGATGCAAGAATAAGGGTTGTCAAGTTCTCTTGTTTGAAAATTGAACTTGGGACTGGACCACGCAAGTTGTTATTGCTCAAATGAAGGTATACCAATGAATCGTGTTGGAATTCACTTATATTACCTATGAAATTATTGTTATGAAGGTCAAGATATTGTAAAGAAGGAAGAGCAAACAAAAAGGATGGTATTGTTCCATTGAACAAGTTCCCATATAAATATAGAAATTCTAGATTTGAAAGGGTATTTAATTGAGAATGGATAGGGCCTACTAGTTGATTATTTGATAAAATTAAAACTGAAAGATTGACTAGGCTACCGAAAGAATTTGGAACTTGACTTCTAAATTTATTGAAAGAGAGACACAAGTATTGAAGCTGTACAAGGTTTCCTAGTGATGATGGGATCTGACCGCTAAAATTATTAACTGAGAGGTCTAAAGAGGTGAGTTGTGGGAGATTACCAAGTGATGATGGGATCTGACCGCTAAAATTATTACCTGAGAGGTCTAAAGAGGTGAGTTGTGTGAGATTACCAAGTGATGATAGGATCTGACCGTTAACATTATTACCTGAGAGGTCTAAAGAGGTGAGTTGTGGGAGATTACCAAGTGATGATGGGATCTGACCGCTAAAATGATTACTTGAGAGGTATAAAAAGGTGAGTTGTGTGAGATTACCAAGTGATGATGGGATCTGACCGCTAAAATTATTATATGAGAGGTCTAATAAGGTGAGTTGTGTGAGATTACCAAGTGATGATGGGATCTGACCGCTAAAATTATTATCTAAGAGGTCTAAATAGGTGACTCGTGTGAGATTACCAAGTGATGATGGGATCTGACCGCTAAAATGATTACTTGAGAGGTCTAAAGAGATGACTCGTGTGAGATTACCAAGTGATGATGGGATCTGACCGCTAAAATTATTAACTGAGAGGTCTAAAGAGGTGAGTCGTGGGAGATTACCAAGTGATGATGGGATCTGACCTCTAAAATTATTAGCTGCGAGGTCTAAAGAGATGAGTTGTGTGAGATTACCAAGTGATGATGGGATCTGACCTCTAAAATTATTAGCTGCGAGGTCTAAAGAGATGAGTTGTGTGAGATTACCAAGTGATGATGGGATCTGACCGCTAAAATTATTAACTAAGAGGTCTAAAGAGGTGAGTTGTGGGAGATTACCAAGTGATGATGGGATCTGACCGCTAAAATTGTTACTTGAGAGGTCTAAATTGGTGAGCTGTGTGAGATTACCAAGTGATGATGGGATCTGACCGCTAAAACTATTACCTGAGAGATCTAAAAAGGTGAGTTGTGTGAGAATACTAAGTGATGATGGGATCTGACCGCTAAAATCATTACCTGAGAGGTCTAATAAGGTGAGTTTTGTGAGATTACCAAGTGATGATGGTTCTAGACTCAAAATGTCATTGTCAGATAGATCAAGTGAAACCAATTTGGAGAGCTGAGAGATTTCCGACGGAACTTGACCTGCAAAGACCGAGTAATTTAGGTTAAGATGTGTCAGGTTGGAGAACTGGCCAAATTGAGAAGAAATATGGGAGAAGTTGAAATGATTGTCAGAGAGGTCGAGCTTTTGAAGATGATGCAGGGAGAAGAGGGTGCTATTGGAATGGAGGATGCCATACAGCATGCTGCAAGCAAGGTCCAGTCCAGTGACATGCCCTGTTTCCATGTCACAGGTGACCCCATCCCACAAGCAACAGTCTGTACCCTTTTTCCACGACTCTGTCTTGGGATGCTGGCAACGCTCTGAAGCAGAGCTATTAATGGAAAAGGATTCTTTGAATTGGAGCAAAGAAAGACTTTGGTCATGAGCACAGAAATGAGAAGAAGAAATAGTTGAATGGAAATGGAAGAGAAACAGAATGAAAGAGAGAGATGAAATAGGTGGAAACCCCATGTTTGGCTGGCCTTACAGGATTCAAAGTATATTTGGGAGAGATGAGGAATGAAGAAAGACATTCTTAGTAGTATTTATAGACAAACTAATCTTAGATTGTATACTGACTGACATAGGATGTGTAAAACATGTAAAGACGAAATCAAATCTCAAGAAACAACAAGAGTGAGTGAGTGTTGGAAACGCGGCAAAGTATATTAAAACAAGATTCCTTGTTGACTTCAAATTGCGCAAACTGAATTGTTGTTTCTTGGCAAAGTAATAATTACGGAAAGCAATGACTTTGTTCAGAGATGTTTTTCCAAATTGTATTTAGCAATGAGATTTATGAGAAGATTGCTTTGCCCACTAAAATGTAATTTCCAAGAAATTCAAAGCCACAAAATCGGAAGAAAACTTCTTAATAAGCCACAAGTGGGCTTGCAGAGTTAAAGAGTCATCCTCACCTATTATGTCCACGTTCTGGCAATAGCTTGTTTGAATAAAATTTGCTTCCTCTCATGTAATTAATTTAATTTAATTTAAAAAAATTATTTTTAAAAGTAAGATTCAATGAAGATCGAAATAAAAAAGTGTGAGTTAATCTTTGTCACTTTCAAAACCTTAGAAACATTTCACAAAAAACAAATACAAAAAAATAAAAAAATATTAATGAATAAAATTAAGAAAAATAAACTTAAAAAAAATTAATATTGATTTCCTGACTATGCTTAATTTAGTAATATATTGTTTTTTTTAAATAATTTTCTTGCTTATCATTCTTTCAATTCATATACTTGTTTTAATTTAAGCATAGTTCATTTTAATATTAGTATGCATGGTAGGTTTTTTGATTTTATATCAATTGCAAATTTAAATATATATTTAATATGCATGTTATTCTATTATTTTTTATTTTTTGTGTTGAAAGCAGAACTACTAATGGAAAATCTACTTTTAGGTCGAGCCAACCGTAGTTGGATGATCGATCCAGAAGTAATCAAGAGGGTTACAAGCTTCAGGTGCACCAACTCACCATACTAACATCCGCACTATAGCAAATCTCAAATCTCAAATATTCTCTCTCTCGTAAGAGTAAATCCATGGAAATATGCAAGGTTCTATCAAATTGACTTCAAATTGCGCAAACTAAATTGTTTATTGGCACCTAATGAGTGCGCGCCTGGTAACGTAAAGCGATGTTTTTTAATTAAAAATATATTAATGTGATGATTTTTAAAATTTATTTTTAATTTTTAATATTAATTTATTAAAATCATAAAAAATATTAAAAAAACTAATATTAATTTTCTAAATAGATTAAATAGTGTTTTAGAGGTTGCTAATATTTCTTAAATTAATTAATCCTTTTAGTTTTAAAATAACTAAATAGTTATTTGACAAATCTTGATTATTAATATTTTTTTTTAAAACACTTTTCTTGCTTATCATTCCTTGAATTAATATACTTTGATTTTTCCTTTTTCTATTCTAAATAATAAATAATTTAAACTATGGGATTATGTATACATAATTGAAAAAATAAATGATAAACAAAGTCATCTTCACCTTCTTATGTCCAATCCGCAGCTGTACAACAAGATTAAGTAACCAATAAATTCATTCAGCTAATATTTTCACACCAGGAGAAGTCCTTTAATTCACTAACACAAGTGCTAATAAATAAGGTAGTTAATTGTGAAATTTTTATAGTAAGATAAAAAAAATAAAATCGTGACAGCTTAATTTGAATGTTCAGAGATGTTTTTCCAAATTGTATTTAGCAATAAGATTTATGCGAAGATTGCTATGCTCACTAAAATATAATTTCCAAGAAATTCAAGCCACAAAATCGGACGAAAACTTGTTAATAATTTACACTCGTAGTTTACTCACAGTTTAAGCAAGTGGGCATGCAGAGTTAAAGAGTCATCCTCACCTTCTTATGTCCACTTCAATCCAGTCTACACGTTCTGGCAATAGCTTTATTGAACAGTTGCTATAAAACTGACAAACAATGGAGAATTTTATGGAGTTTGAAGGTTCTTGCCCTCAAGATGCTGTGGGATTGGTCGTCCTAAAAGGTCTTTCTCTTGATTTCAGCATCAACAAGGGAGAACGAATCTGCATTTTGTGATATGTCCTTGACCTCCAAGTCTTCGGAACTTGGATGTATAGATATTGTCCACTCTTCATGGAACTGAAGGTTAACACTTGCAAATAATTCCACACAAGAGTGAGTGTTGGAAACACGACAGTACTAATTTTCAAAATTAACATTTGCAGCTAGTCTTTGTGCTAATAGATACAGTTCATGCTCTCATTAGGACTTCCTTTGTAGCTTGTCTGATGGCAGCTATTCTCGGAGACATCTACCCTTCGCATGTTCTGATAGATTATTATTGCTATTATTAACAAGATCAGGGGACTGTTTACTTGAAGGGTTAAACAATTTATATGTTTCTCAGAAAATAGCAATGAACATGTGCTAATAGAAAATAACAATTTATGGGAAGTGTCCGTTGCTCGGGACTTCTACCACTTGTCCTCGTCTTCTATAAGACTCCATGCCAACAAAAGACAATAATGCAATCCTTGGTACAGATTTTGCTGGATAAATCTGCGGTTACATACAACATCTACCTTCGTTTTGTTTTTTGTGTTAGTACGAAGAAAAATCTGAAGGAGTGCAGTGCTTAGCTATTGTAGCGTACTAACCGATCTTGCAGTAAAATTGGGACTCTCCTGTTCAAGGTAGAGGTGGCGAAGTGTCAATTTTATATCAAGATCAGAAAGCAATAGGCAATGGTCCAGAAAAGTCTTCGGATATATAGATATTGTCCAATCTTCACGTGGTGCTCAATATGGAACTGAGGGTTGAATTATTCAATTGCGAATATTTCCTTAACATTTTTTGTTGAAATCAAGTCTATGTGAGTGATGTGCAGCAAGTATATCTGCTAATTAGAACTTTCTTTGTAGCTCGCTGTTGTTAACTGTGCATTATTTATATCAATGTATTAAAACTATTTAAAAATATATTAAAAATATAATAATATTGATTTCTTATAAAAAATAAATTTTTTTAAAAAACAATAATATAAAAATACTATTTTGATATATTTTCAAATGAAAAAATACTTTAAAAAACAATCTCTAGCACCTTAGCATGTTCTAAAAATAAAAACACGACAATATTGATTTTCTAAATGGATTAAATATTGTTTTAGGGGTTCTTAATTTTTCTTAAATTAACTAATCCTTTTAGTTTTAAAAGTAATTAAATAGTTATTTGACCAATTTTGATCATGCTTATTTTAGTAATATTTTTTTTAAATACTTTTCTTGCTTATCAAACTTTCAATTTATATACTTTGATTTTTTTTTCTTTTTCCTTTTTTCTTTTTCTATTTTAAATAATAAATAATTTAACTATGAGATTATGTAAATAAATAATTAAAAAAAATTTATGCAGTAAAGAATAAAAATTATAAACCCTTTACCTGAATGATTCAATGAGTATTTATAGCCCTGAACCTTGTTACTTTGCCAGAATGAAGGGCTTGAAGAGTCATTTTCTTCTTATAGCAATAATAAATTATAGATATCTCTTACATAATATTAAATGAAAAACAAATACCTCGCAAAATATTAATGGGTGATAAATATTTGTTACAAAATATTAATAGTGATGAAAATATAGTAGGCCCTTAAAAGATTTTTATACTACTAGGGATATAGAAAAAAGTTACATGAAACTAATAAATTAATCCCAATTATAGAACAAGATGATCATGATGTTGGCATCAAAAAGTTGATATTTAGGAAGAATTTTATATATCTAAGGACAAAATATCACTTATACAATACCATACCCTTTTATATTAAAATTCATAAAAATAAACAAATAAAACCTTGTAACAATTAGAACTTCCTTTTTAGCTCATCTAGCGATGATAATAATCATAAAAACATCAAATTAATATTTTTTATATGTGTTTTTTATGGTTTTCAATGCTTTTAATATGTTGATGTTAATTATTTTTTGAAAACAAGTTATTTCAATATATTTTGAATTGAAGAATATTTTTTAAGATTTAATAATTAAAAAAATAAAGTAAGAATAAAAACCTTGGAAATATGTAAGGTTCCTATCAAATTGACTTGAAATTGCGCAAACTAAATTGTTGTTTATTGGCAAAGAAATAATTATGCAAAGCAATGGGGGCACTAACGACTTTTCACTTATGGATCATACTTTTTGTGTGCGCTGGGTAATGTATTGAAGTTTAATTATTTTTCAAATGTTATTTATTTAAAAATATATTAATATGATTTTTTAAAAAAAATTATTTTTAATTTTAAATATCAGAATATTAAAATCATAAAAAAACAGTAATATTGATTTCCTAAATGGATTAAATAGTGTTTTAGAGGTTGCGAATATTTTTTAAATTAATTAATCTTTTTAGTATTAAAAATAACTAAATAGATATTTGACAAATCTTGATTAGTAATTGTTTTTTTTTAAATATCTTTCTTGCTTATCATTCCTTCAATTGATATACATTGAGTTTTCCTTTTTCTATTTTAAATAAAAAAAATAATTAAACTATGGGATTATGTATACGTAATTGAAATAAAAAATTGATAAGCAAAGGCATGTTCACCTTTATATGTCCAATCCAATCCAAGCAATGGAGCACTAATGACTGTGCACATATATCATTTCTCATGACCCGAAAGTCTTTCAGTGTGATTCATAATGTTGTGCGATATATTTTTTAAATGTATATTTTAATTGAAAATCTATTTAATTTGTTTTAATTTTAATATAAATACATCAAAATCATAAAAGAAAAAACAATTATAAAATATTTAATTTAATGCTTTTTTAAGCAATATGTTTTTATAAAAAAAAAACAAAAGCTACCACAATGTTTTATTAATGAGAATAAGAATAGAAACATGACAACATTGATTTTCTTAAAATTAATTAATCCTTTTACTATTAAAAATCTTGTGGAGGATAGAAAGTTGTTGGAAGAAAAAGGATAATTATTTTCCTTTCCTCCCTTTTCAGCCGAAATCAGTTGTGCCCTTTTTTTCTTCCCTCTTTCGCTTCCTTTTAGGCTCCCCTTTGCATGTTATGCAGTTGGTGTGGGAATAATCCCCTTTGCATGGGACAGGCTGACTCATCAGTCCTCATGCATGTATATGTTTTGCATGCGATTGTTCATTCTTAAATGCAATACTAAGAGTCTTTCGCTGAAGTTTCCTAAATATGCAATATTTAGTGAATGTTTGTGAATAACATTATACTGAACCAGTACAGGAAAACAGAGCACAACGATGAACCAAGGACTGTTTATGAATAATATTTAGTCGTCCTCAAAGGTTGCTTTGCCCACTAAAATATAATTTCCAAGAAATTCAAGCCTCAATATATAAGAAGAAAACTTGTTAATAATTTACGATCGTAGTTTACTCACAGCTTAAGCAAGTGGGCATGCAAAGTTAAAGAGTCATCCTCACCTTCTTATGTCCACTTCAATCCAGTCTCCAGTCAACACGTTCTGGCAATAGCTTTATTGAACAGTTACTAGAAAACTGACAAACAATGGAAAATTAATGGAGTTGAAGGGAGAACCAATCTTCATTTGTTCTGTCCTTATCTCCAAGTCTTCGGAACTTGGATGTATAGATATTGTCCACTCTTCATGTGGTGCTGAATATATATGGAACTGAAAATTTTCTTGCAAATATTTCCACAAAAGAGTGAACGTTGGAAACACGGCAGTACTAATTTTCAAAATTGACATTTTAGCAGCAAGTCTTTGGGCTAATAGATACAGTTTATGCTCTAATTAGAACTTTCTTTGCAGCTCGTCTGATGGCAGCTGTTCTCGGGGACATCGATCTACCCCTTTGCATGCACTAATAGATTATTATTGTTATTATTAACAAGAACAGGTGACTGTGTACTTGAAGGGTTAAGCAATTTATGTGTTTCCAAGAAGAAGAAGAAGCATTCATAGCTTAGAAAATAGCAATGAATATATATATATGCTCTTCCTTTGCAGCTCGTCATATGGATCATACTTTTTGTGTGCCAACAAAAGACAATAAAGCAACCCTTGGTACAGATTTTTGCTGGATAAATCCACCTTCGTTTTGTTTTTTGTGTTAATACGAAGAAAAATCTGAAGGAGTGCAATGCATAGCTATTGTAGTGTACTAACGGATCTTGCAGTAAAATTGGGACTCTCGTGAAGTGTCAATTTTATATCAAGGTCAGAAAGCAATAGGTAATGGTCCAGAAAAGTCTTCGGACCTTAGATATATAGATTGAATTATTCAATTGCGAATATTTCCTCGCAAGGATTGGTGACTAAACAGGAGCACTGAGTGTTGAAAACACGGCAATATTAATTAATTTCCAAAATTAATATTTTTGTTGAGATCAAGTCTATGTAAGTGATGCGCAGCAAGTCTATGTGTTAATTAGAACTTCTTTTGTAGCTCGACCAGCGTTAACTGTGTTCTTGACATCAATGTATTAAAACAATGTAAAAATATGTTAGCAATATAAGAATGTTGATTTTTTGTCAAAAATAAATCTTAAAAAATAAATAAATAACACAAAAATATTATTTTAATATATTAAAAAAAAACACTTTAAAAAATAATTTTCACCGTACTAGCATACTTTAAGAATAAAAACACAACAATATTAATTTTCTAAAAGGATTAAATAGTGTTTTAGGGGTTGCTATTTTTTCTTTAATTAACTAATCCTTTTAGTAATTAAAAAGTTATTTGACCAATTTTAATCATGCTTATTTCAGTAATATTTTTTTAAAATACTTTTCTTTCTTATCAATCTTTCAATTTATATGCTTTGATTTTTTATTTTTCTTTTTCCCTTTTCTATTTTAAATAAAAATAATAATTTAACTATTAGATTATGTAAACAAATAATTTAAAAATATATATGCAATAAATGATGAAAATTATAAACCCTTTACTTTGATAGTTCAAGGAGTATTTATAACCTTTGAACTTTGTTATTTTGTTGAAGTGGAGGGCCTGAAAAGTTATTTCCTTTTTATAGCAATAATAAAAATTAAATATTTCTTACACAATATTAAACGAGAAATAAATATTTATTGCATAATATTAATAAAAAATAAATATCCATTATAAAATATTAATGGTGACAAAAATATAACATATCTATTATTTTACAAGTTCGACTTGAAGGAATTTCAGAGCAGCGTACCGGAAATTAAAGAAAATATTTAGTGAAAGTGTAGGAATAACATTACTGAACCATTACCGGAAAACAGAGCAGCCTCCTAAAACTGACAAAGATTGGAGTTTCAAGGTTCTTGCCCTCAAGATTAACAAGTTAGTGTAGACCTAAAAGATCTTTCTTTTCCAGCATCAACAAGGGAAAACCAATCTTCATCTGGTCTGTCTTTTTCCTCCTTGACCTCCAAGTCTTCGCAACCATACAATTATTCAATATGGAACTGCATGTTGAATTATTTAATTGCAAATATTTCCATACAATTAGGTCCCTTTGTTGACTATGCAAGAATGTTGGAAACACGGCAATTTTAATTTCCAAAATTGACATCTTTCCAGCAAGTCTACGTGCGTGCACTTTGTGCTCTAATTATAACTCCCTTTTGTGTCTCGTCTGATGACAACTGTTATTGGAGACTTCTACCCCTCTATGCCTGGTTTTTCTTGGTATGCCATGTCATGTTTTCAAAATAATATTAATTGTGTATATATTATAAAATTTATAAATGATAATTAAATGCTTGGAGTCCATTGCTCTCTAATGATGAACCAAGTACAATACATAATGGATGAAAGTGACAAAAATCAGATTAATGAAAGGATCCCTATGCAAGCCATATTAAATATTACGTAATGTCATGTAACCTCCGTCAAAATATAGAAAATTTAAAGTTTGGTATTGACGGTTCAATCATAGTATGGACTAAATCCACTCATTTGACATGTGTTGATCATAATACAAATAATAAAAAATAATTAAGTCATAAATACAAATAAAATTATAGAGATTAAATGTATGGTTTGCAAAACTACGTACTAGGATTAAGTTATAATTAACTCAAATAAAAAAGAAATTTATGCAAAGGCTCGGGTTCCCTAGGTTTCAAGGACGAAGAAGTGCCTCTTAGGACCCGTTGATAGAAAACTGTATAAAAGTGATTACAATTACAGAGAGAAAAAAATAGTAAGATTTTAGAAGAATTAGTGAATTAAAAGAGAAGGAGGAGGAGTGAGAAATGGTGGATTGGTAATTTAGAAGAATTAAATGCCAATAACAGTTTAATCCTCGGAACTAGGAGAGGATAATGCATTAATCGAGATTAAGTTGTGTCTTTTTCCATCAAATAGCTAGTCCGCTTGGCAAGAACACAAGTATTAAAAAGATTAGCAAAACTTGTTCAAAATATAAACAACACACGAGCACAAGTTTGAACTTTGGTATTCTCTTGTCGGGTAAAGGGAGAGGTTACAATTCTAGCAACAATTCCCCTAACTGTAATCTGTTTAGTCCATGGAGCAATCCTCTTGATATCCTCTGGCTCATCTCTAACTTCTTCCATGCCCTCTCCCCCAACCCTCTCAATCTCTTTCATTTCTTCCATGTTCATATTCATCACAATCTTCTCACTAATACAATCAACAAACCAAACTCATCATCTTGAATCCAATAGAATGATTTATAGAAGCTAAACACACGTCAAGAAAATCTGATAAAACTACAAAAAATAAAAAATTGAATAAAAACAAAACGTCATGAATTATATTACCTTATAAGCCTCCTCCTTTTTTCTTGCTCCTCTTCTTCTTTCGACCACAGCTTCAAAAAGCACCCGAAGAATCCAACTTCCTCAGTCAACTACTAACAAGTCTCCATCAATCAATACAAGTAGATGCAAGAGCATATAGCTTCCTTCAGAAAGACAACAAAACATTCAAATCAACACATGGGCAAGGGCCAGCCTCTAAATTACAGAGCACAACGATGAACCAAGGAATGGAGTTTGAAGGTTCTTGCCCTCAAGATGCTGTGGGATTGGTCGTCCTCAAAGGTCTTTCTCTTTCAGCATCAACAAGGGAGAACCAATCTTCATTTGTTCTGTCCTTGACCTCCAAGTCTTCGGAACTTGGATGCATAGATATTGTCCACTCATTCTTAAATGCAATACTAAGAGTCTTTCGCTGAAGTTTCCTAAATATGCAATATTTAGTGAATGTTTATGAATAACATTATACTGAACCAGTACAGGAAAACAGAGCACAACGATGAACCAAGGAATGTTTATGAATAATATTTAGTCGTCCTCAAAGGTTGCTATGCTCACTAAAATATAATTTCCAAGAAATTCAAGCCACAAAATCGGAAGAAAACTTGTTAATAATTTACGATCGTAGTTTACTCACAGCTTAAGCAAGTGGGCATGCAAAGTTAAAGAGTCATCCTCACCTTCTTATGTCCACTTCAATCCAGTCTACAGTCAACATGTTCTTTATATACATTTTAGCTTTATATAATTTCCATGAAATTCAATCCACAACGTCCTCAATATATAGGAAGAAAACTTGTTAATAATTTACGATCGTAGTTTACTCACAGCTTAAGCAAGTGGGCATGCAGAGTTAAAGAGTCATCCTCACCTTCTTATGTCCACTTCAATCCAGTCTCCAGTCTACACGTTCTGGCAATAGCTTTATTGAACAGAATCTAGAAAACTGACAAACAATGGAAAATTAATGGAGTTTGAAGGGAGAACCAATCTTCATTTGGTCTGTCCTTGATCTCCAAGTCTTCGGAACTTGGATGTATAGATATTGTCCACTCTTCATGTGGTGCTGAATATATATGGAACTGAAAGTTCACTTGCAAATATTTCCACACAAGAGTGAGGATTGGATACACGGCAGTACTAATTTCCAAAATTGACATTTTGGCAGCAAGTCTTTGGGCTAACAGATACAGTTCATGCTCTAATTAGAACTTTCTTTGCAGCTCGTCTGATGGCAGCTGTTCTCGGGAACATCGATCTACCCCTTCGCATGCACTGATAGATTATTATTGCTATTATTAACAAGAATGTGACTGTGTACTTGAAGGGTTAAGCAATTTATGTGTTTCCTAGAAGAAGAAGAAGCATTCATAGCTTAGAAAATAGCAATGAATATATATGTGCTAATAGATACAGTTTGTGCTCTTCCTTTGCAGCTCGTCATATGGATCATACTTTTCGTGTGCCAACAAAGCAACCCTTGGTACAGATTTTTGCTTGATAAATCCACCTTCGTTTTGTTTTTTGTGTTAATACGAAGAAAAATATGAAGGAGTGCAGTGCATAGCTGTTGTAGTGTACTAACCGATCTTGCAGTAAAATTGGGACTCTGGTGAAGTGTCAATTTTATATCAAGGTCAGAAAGCAATAGGTAATGGTCCAGAAAAGTCTTCGGACCTTAGATATGTAGATTGAATTATTCAATTGCGAATATTTCCTCGCAAGGATTGGTGACTAAACAGGAGCACTGAGTGTTGGAAACACAGCAATATTAATTAATTTCCAAAATTAACATTTTTGTTGAGATCAAGTCTATGTGAGTGATGCGCAGCAAGTCTATGTGCTAATTAGAACTTTCTTTGTAGATAGACTAGCGTTAACTGTGTTCTTGAATTAATCAATTGCAAATATTTCCATACAATCAGATCCCTTTGTTGACTATGCAAGAATGTTGGAAACACGGCAATTTTAATTTCCAAAATTGTCATTTTTCCAGCAAGTCTACGTACGTGCACTTTGTGCTCTAATTATAACAGCTGTTCTTGGAGACTTCTACCCCTCTATGCCTGGTTTTTCTTGGTTTCATTGCATCTTTGAAGTTTGGTTTTCCTTACAATTTATTTTATCTTTCATTAGATTTCTCTACATTGTAGGAAATATTTTTAAGTGGATCATATGCCATGTCATGTTTTTACAATAATATTAATTGTATAGTTTGCAAAATATTACGTAATGTCATGTAACCTTCATCAAAATATAGAAAATCTAAAGTTTGGTATTGACGGTTCAATCATAACATGGGCTAAATCCACTCACTTAACAAGTGTTGATCATAATGCAAATAATAATTAATTAAGTCATAAATACAATTAAAATTATAGAGATTAAACGTATAGTTTGCAAAACTACGCACTAGGTCGAACCATGATTGAACCATAATGCTATATTGATTAATTGAGTTAGAATAATACCTTTTTCAGGATTTAAAACTTAAAACAAAAAAGCAATATGTATTCCTTGTTGACTCAAAATTGTGCAAAATCATGCGGCCTAAGTTGTTGTTGCTAGATTAAGGTCTTGTTTTTAAAAGTATTTTTAAAAAAAATTAAATTTTTTTATTTTAAATTAATATATTTTTAATGTTTTCATATTATTTTGATGTGATGATGTTAAAAATTATTTTTAAAAAAATAAAAAAACTATTATTTTAATATATTTTTATATAAAAATAACTTTAAAAAATAATCGTAACCATATTTCTAGATATGCTTTAAGGACATCAAGGCAAAGTAATAGTTACACCAAGCACTAATGATTTTGCAGGACCAAAAAAGAGTGCTGAGTGTTGAAAATTAACATTTATAATATGAATTATATAAAAATTATAATTTATGTTATTTTTTTTTGTCCCAAAAAAAAACATAAAATAAAAAAAATTGTTGAAAAAAATTAATATAATATATCAGTAAGCAAAAAAAAAAAAAAAATGCTAAAAAAATAGCAATCACTATTTACTGAAGGTAAGGTTCCTATCAACTTTCCTTGTTGACTCAAAATTGTGCAAAAGCATTATATCGGTTTTTACGCCACTAACTACGCCAAGCACTAATGACTTTGCACTTATATATCGTTTTTTACAACCGAAAAAAAAGTGTTGAGCGTAGGAAGCACGGCAATATTAATTAATTTCTGAAATTAATATTTTTATTGAGATCAAGTCTATGTGAGTGATGTGTAGCAAGTCTGTGTGCTAATTCAAACTTTCTTTGTAGCTTGTTTTATTTAACTGTATTTTTTACATTATCACATTAAAACAATATAAAAATAAATTAGAAACATGACAAAAATTTTATTACGCTAATTTTTCTTAAATTAACTAATCCTTTTAGTATTAAAAGTACGTAATTAAATAGTTCATTTGACAAATTTTGATCACGCTTAATTCAATAATAATTGTTTTAAAAAAACACTTTTCTTGCTTGTCAATCTTTCAATTTATATACTTTGATTTTTCCTTTATCTATTTTAAATAAAAACTAATTTAACAATGAAATTATGTAAACAAATAATTAAAAAATATGTATCTAATAAAAAATAAAGATTGTAAACCCTTTACCTATATGGTTTAAGGAGTATTTATAACCTCTAAACCTTGTTATTTTAATGGACTTGAGGGACTTGAAAGACATTTCTTTCTTATAGCATTAATAAAAGATAAATATCTCTTACAAAATATTAAGTGATGAACAAATATTTCTTATATAAAATTAATAAGGGATAAATATAATTTGAGAACTTAAAATTAAAAATGAGTCAAGGCTAATTTTTTAATTATTTTTTTAGCTGTGTTAGTTTACCCTTTATTTTAATGTGTCAAAAAAAAATCTCCAATAATTGAACTTTAGTTTTCGTATAATGACCGGCTGTAATTAATTTCGTCAAAAAGAATTAAAGAAAAACAGCCTTTTCCTCGACGTTTGAATTGGAGCAGCGAAAGACCGTGTTCATGAGCTCATAATTGAGTTGAAGAGGAGAAATTTGAGGAGAAGGATCGATGATTAAATTTTTGGATTGAAGTGCAAGGGAAACATAATGGAAATGAGAAATATTTGAGTGAGGGATAATGAATAAAAAATAAAGTAGTTCGTAGACTTAGCTTTCTTGACTCAAAACTCAGCAAGACCACAGATTATATGTATGCAAAATAAGGCAGCACTAATGACTTTGCCTATTATATCTATATTTTCATTATCCAAAAGTCTTCATTGAGGAGGAATGGGAACACCACTGTATTGATTTACATCTTAGTTAATTGGTGTTTCTTATTATGAAGAGAATTAACTAATCATATTAAAAATAGCATTCCCATTTTTCCAGCAAGTCTACGTGCGTGCAATTTAATGGAGTTGAGGGACTGTAAAGACATTTCTTTCTTATAGCATTAATAAAAGATATATATATCTCTTACAAAACATTAAGTGATGAACAAATACCCCTTGCACAATATTAATAAGGGATAAATATCCATTACAAAATATTAATGGCAATGAAAATATGATAAGTCTTTAGAAAACTTTTATATACCTAGGGATATAGGAAGATAAATATCCTTAACTTTAACATTTTATATTAAAAGTCATAAGAATAAACAAATGAAACCTTGTAGTCTAACATGAGACCTATAATGATTGTCATACCCAAACCCACTTTGGCTTGGCACGATGCCAAGTCCAAGAGCGGTGAATTTGGCAGCTCGCTAGATCTATATCCATTTGGGCTCTACAAGTAGCTGAACTTAAGGGTGTGAGGTTTAGCAACTCGCCAAAGGCTCAATAAGTAGCTAAACTCGAAAGTGTTGGGTCTGACAGCTCGTTATACCCATGTCCAGTTGGGCTCATCGTGTACCTCAATCCAAGAATGTTGGGTTTGGAAGCTCGCCAAACTCATGTCCACTTAGATTAAGCGTGTAGCTGAACCTAAGGATGTTTGGACTGACAACTTGTTAGATCCATGTTAATTTATGTTCAACACATAGCTAAACTCGAAAGTGTTGGGTCTGACAGCTCGTTATACCCATGTCCAGTTGGGCTCATTGTGTACCTCAATCCAAGAATGTTGGGTTTGGAAGCTCGCCAAACTCATGTCCACTTAGATTAAGTGTGTAGCTGAACCTATGGATGTTTGGATTGACAACTTGTCAGATCCATGTTAATTTATGTTCAACACATAGCTTAACTCAATGATGTTGGGTTTAACAGCCCGCTAAATCCATGTTTGTTTGGGTTTAGTGCATAGCTGAACAAAGAACGTTGGGTCTGGCAAATCGCTAGATTTATTTTTTCTTGGGCTCACCGTGTAACTGAACCCAAGAACATTAGGTCTAGCAACTCTCCAGACCCATGTCTGTTTGGAATCTTGTCAAACCTATGTCCACTTGAGCTCTACTCTTAACCACGCCAAAGGGTGTTGAGTTTGAAAACAAACTAAACCCATGTCATCTAGACTTGATATTTTATTGAGCTTTGGGCACTCCGAGCCAAAATTCCGGCAACAACAAAAACAATTCATTGATAAATGAAAAATTCCAGCAATAGCAAAAAAAATTGAGAAATGCAATTCATAATGTTTTACACTCCCTTTGTTGCATGTCAATCCACGCGGCATCGGCTAGGCGATTTTTCATTTCTCGTTTGTTTTGATTGGTTCATTAGAGTCATCACCTAGTATTTAATTGAAGGTTACTAGGAAACCCGAGTGTTGGTCTTGTCAGAGATTCGCGAGTAAGGGACTTGTTGTGGTTAGGGAAGGTACTAGCACCCCTAACACACCCTACCTGAGGTAAGCTGCTTCATGGCTTTGATGTGATTTTAAAAACAAAATTTTAGCCAAATTTTATGGCTTTAATAAATCAGTTATTAAATCCCATAATATATGTAAAAACATGTTCTTACATTTTCATGGAAAATACAACATGATTTTATCTGTCCTTTAGATATTTGTGCATATAAATTAAAACATTAAATTCATTTTTTTTTCCTTTTGATTCAATAACATACATAAAAAAATATACAAACACACATGTTGTTACCCATTTTTGGGTCCCCATGAAAAATAAAATAAATAGCCAAAAGAGGTTAGAAAAAATAACAGGAGACAAAAGCGCTCAGAAACCAGTCAGAAAATTGGTCAAGGAATTTTAAAAATACAAGGATTGAATTTTTGACAAATATTCTTAAAGGATGAAAGCCCTATTGAGAAGCAAAATTTGAATTTTGAGGAGAAAAGCCCAAATTTGGATGTTTATGGATTTAATTGGATTTTTATTTGAATTTATAGAAGATTTGATTGCAAGAAAAATTGATTTTTAAGTCAATTTGGGCTTTAATTAGAAGAAATTTAAGTTCTGGGGCCAAAATATATTTTTTAGGAATTTATTGGGTCAAATCAGGGGCTTAATTGCATAAATATTGAAGTTTAAGGGCCAATTAGGGATTTAATTAAGAAAATCCGAAACCAGGGACCAAATTGGAAGAGGCGCGTAAATGGAGGGGCTGCAATTATTCGGTTCAGGGGCCTAATTAAGGAAATTGAAAGTTTATTAATCAATTGAGGGCTAAATTGCATAAATCAGAGGCCAAGGACCAAAGTGAAAAAGGTGGCCAACAAGAGGGGCGGGGACCGAATTTGGAGGGCTGATTTGAAGTTTGGCCCATTTAAATGAAACGGCGCGTTTTATCCAAAATGACGCCGTTTCATATATATATAAAAAAAAAAAAAAGAGGAAGACCAGAACGGTGTCGTTTTGAACGACACTGTTCATCTTCCTCCTTCTCCTCGAAGCAGAGCAGCAGAAGAAGAAAACCATTTTGTTTTTTTTTTCAAATCTTCTCGCCTCTCTCTCCTCATCCCCACCACCTTTAGACACTGGCCGACCAGCCGTTGCACCGCACCAACAATGGTCCCAGCGTCTTTTCTTCCCCTATAAATACAGAAGAAACCGAAGGAAAAAAAGAAGGGGGGAGAGGAGACCGAAGAGAGAGAGAGAACCAACAAGAGAGAGGGAAAGAGAAAGGAATAAACCGAAAACAAAGGAAAACAGAAAACAAAGAGAAAGGAAGGAAAAGAAAGAAATACCGAAAACGAAGAAGAGGGGAAGAGGAAGAAAATCTTTTCTCTCCGCCGCCGTTCGAACCGCCACAGCACCGCCCGGAGCCGCCGTACGCGAGCCACGCCACCGCAGCTCCACCAGCGACCGCCTCCACGCCAAGTACCCATTTCTTCTCCCCTGCATTTCTTTCCGTGGCAGCCTTGCCTCCTGCATGTTGCATGCAGGAGGCGGGGGGGAGAAATAATTCTCCCCCCCGCTGGGCTGCTAACGCTGGGCTAGCCTGATGCTGGCCCAGCCCATGCACATCTGGGCCGGTTCTGGCCCAGACTGAAGAAGAATTTTCGGTTGGGCGGAGTTCGGCCCAACCTTTCCTTGTTGGGCTGAGTCCGGCCCGTTTATTTGGGCCGGCCCAGCCCGAATTGTTTTTATATTATATATATTATAATATGTTATAATATATGTGTTTATATATGTATATATATATATATAATATAATAATAATAAAAAAATATTTTGAAAAATCTTAAAAAATATTGTTGATTTTTCTGCATATTTTTGTCAAAGTGGTTTAATGTTGGTTTGTATTTTTATACCGTAAGGATACAAAACCAGTGTTAAAAATACCAGGTTTTCGTCAAAATATCAAAGATTTTCAGAATAAAAAATGTTTTTGCTTTCAAAAAATTTCTAAACATTCCCTAAAAATGTTGTTGATTTTTCTGCATATTTTTATCAAAGTGGATTAATATTGGGTTGTATTTTTATACCGTAAGGATACAAGCTCAGTATTTAAAATACCTGATTTTCGTCAAAGCATAAAAAAAAATAATATTTTTCAAAAATTGTTTTTGTTTTAAAATACGGCCTAGTCTCTCCAATATATATATATAAATATTATAACATCATATTTTCACACAACAAAGAAAATTTTCAAAACAATATATGTATTAGCATGCATTTTGGCTTTAATAACTAGTTTATTCAAGCCATGAGAACTAGGCCAATATTTCAAAAAATTCTAAAAAATCTTTTTTGTTTTATTTTAGTATTTGGGATTACGAATTTATACGTAAAACGTATTCCTAAATATTATTAATAAAATTTTGGTATGGACGTTAGAACGTTTAGGATTTTTACCCGATAAGATAAAGATCTCTTTACCGAGGAGGATTTTTCTTGAACCATAGACACACCAACAACTAGGAAAACACAATAACACCTTAGTTTTTTTTATCAGACAATAAAACAATGCAGCTTACCTTAGGTAGGGCGTATTTGGGGTGCTAATACCTTCCCTTTACGCAACCGGTCCCCGTACCCAATCTCTGAGACCAGTTAGGGTTCCTAGTGACCAAAATACTAGGTGGCGACTCCAAAGAACCAAATCAAAAAATAAAAAAAATTTGCATGTGTTTATTGTTAATTTGCCTTTCTGTCGAACCCGCGATAGGATTATTTTTTTTGGGGTGCGACAGAATGGCGACTCCACTAGGGACCTTGTAGACTAAGCTTTGTTTTTGTCTGATTTGTTTGTGTTTTCATGTGTTTATTGTTAATTTGCCTTTCTGTTTATTTGCATATTTATTTTTTATTTTACGCGTATTATTTATGCATTGTATAAAATTGTCTCACGCATCACTTGCTTTTATTTTGAAAAGCACACACAAGCTTTAAGTTAAGTGGGCAATTAGCGATTTACCCTAAGACTATTGGTCAGGGTTTAAATGCGTGAAACACCCAACTCATATCTGAGTGCCTGCTTGGTAATGGTGGGCATACGTGTCTTAACTGTTCCTCGCAACGCCCCCATACTGTCTTTACGAAGAACGTCAATGGGCAGATATGAGAACCTTCAAGACTAGATAGAAAATCTACCCACTCTCACTTATTAAATAGAGCTTGTCCTTAGGTTATGTATCTTTTTTTGCAATATTATACTCATCGTGCATCACTTATGCATCACATTTTCGTCACGCATTTTATTTTTTAAATTATCATATGCATTCCAGATCGTGAAACATAGGTCCCACACCTAGAGTCCATCAAACCCGTTTAAGATCAAGAATGGAGAATGAAGAGAGGGCCATCCTAGAATCTCGCTACCAGACCGAGTTGGAATCTGTGAAAAATGAAGTTTCTCGACTGACCAATCTGCTTGAGCAACTTTTAAGAGCCAAGAAAGGGGAGGGAACGTCTACCCAACCACCTATAGGAGCACCGTCAGTTCATGTCCCGGGGGTATCTCAGAACTTGGGGGCAGATTCAGTGACGGGGCAGCACTTTGCACCTGTCATTCCCATTCAGCCCCCTCAAGCTCACATCACTGTAGATGGGCCTTCCGATAATAGGTCCACTGGATTTATGAATGATGACAAGATATCAGCCTTGGAAGAAAGGTTAAGAGCAGTCGAGGGAAATGACTGGTTTGACCCCATGCAAGCGTCTGAAATACGTTTGGTACCAAACATCACGGTACCAAAAGATTTTAGGATACCGGAGTTTATAAGGTACACTGGGTTGGAATGCCCAAACACTCACCTTCGATCTTATTGCAATAAGATGGCTGAGGTGATTCATGACGATAAGTTACTGATTTACTTTTTCCAAGACAGTCTATCGGGGTCGGCGTTAAGTTGGTACATGAGGCTAGATAATGCTAGGATTAAGAAATGGAAGGATTTAGTTGAGGCTTTCCTTAAGCAATACAAGTTCAATTTGGAAATTGCTCCAGATCGAACGAGCCTTATGTCAATGGAAAAGAAAAGCCAAGAGTCAGTAAGGGCTTATGCGCAAAGATGGAGGGACGAGGCCATGCATGTGCAACCCCCTTTGATAGAAACAGAGATGGTGACTTTGTTTGCCAATACATTCAAGGCACCCTACTATGAGCATTTAATGGGTAGCTCATCTCAACATTTCTATGATGTTGTACGCATAGCGGAAAGAATAGAGCAAGGGATTAAAGCTGGACGCATAATTGAGCCATTGGAGACAAAGGGTTTTATCGGAAGAAAAATGAAAGGTCCCGTTAACAACTTCGAAGGTGGTTCCAATGACAAGATAGTGGATTCATATAACCCACAAATACCTACCTCTCATGTGCCCCACATAAACTTTAACAAACCTTTTTCCCTTAATCGAGCAAATGACCAGTCAAACACCCAAAACACCCACCAAAGACCAAACACAAGATACATTTCAGAACAACTACCGCCATTACCCATGCCTCTAAAGGACATATATGCCAAACTACTGAGCATTGGACAAATAGCTCTTATCCCTGCATTACCACTACAACCACCATTCCCCATCTGGTATAAGCCCGAGTTGACTTGCGAGTACCATATTGGTATTCCCGGGCATTGTCTTGAAATGTGCTATGGTTTCAAGAACAAGTTGTTGAAGCTCATCAAGATAGGATGGGTTTCATTTGAAGACACACCCAATATCAGTTCAAATCCATTGCCTGGTCATGACAAAAGTGATAGGGGATAAAGGGTTGGAAAACCTTGGTCAAGAATCGTCAATAATGAAGAAGGCGAGATCGAAGGAGAAGACAAGGAAACGCAAGTGGGGAAGGAAGATGAAGCATTGCCTCGGTTGACTTTCCACACACTAGAAGAAGTTTCAGAACGGGTTGACCCAAGAACTTCTCGTAGTTTTCAAAATGTAAAACAACTTTATTTGCCTTAGCATGTTTTTGTCATTTGCTTTTGTCATTGCTTTTATTTTCTCTGTTGGGCAATCAGGGCTCATGATGTCAGCCAGATTTTGTGTTTGTCTTTGAGCCTACCTTTTCTTTAAATAAATGATGAGTTTATGCATTTTTTGAACAAGTTTGAGTGGTTACAAAGAAAGTATCATAAAATGGTTTAATATGAAATTTAAGAAAAGCTAACCCTAAAGTACAACCCTATCATTGATAGCATAATGAATTGCATGGATAAATGTTTAAGTGGTCACGTTATAAATTGTCTTTTAAAGAATAGAGTCTATATGCATTTTGAAAAAAAAAATCATTATCTCTTCATTCACTAAAAAAGTTTATCACTAGCTGAATGAATTACTTCTCTATATAAAAGCCCAGACTAGGATCGCACCCCTATACTGGGGGCAAGACGAGATGTTTTATGAAAAGTTTTACGTGTTTAAAATTGGATGAAAGCCTATAGATTTGAAAACCAAGCTAAAGCATTTGACAAAAGCATGACAAAGAGGCAAATACAAGTCATACATTTTGAGAAAAGGACTACTTGAAGAAAGTCAAAGACTTCTTCTCCAAGAATATGATAGGCAACACGAGAGATAAATCCAGCATACGACTTCAAAAGCAAGTTCATGTTAAGAGGGAGTCTCATGAACTAGAAGAAGAGGCTGGGACCTATGTTTCAAAACCAGGTATAAATGCATGCATTGCATCTAATCATAAATCATTGCATATATGTTTTTTTTGGATCGTTACAGGAGGAGATCTTAGCGCATTCCAACAAGATTATGGACGAAGAAAGAATCATTGAGTTGATTCTAGAACAACAAGAAGAGAAGATAATGGTTTTCAAACCCTGCCAACAGGAAGAACGACATCGATAGCATTCGGTAAAAAGGAATCGCCAAATAGGATTCCAAGTTGTTGAGATCGACAAAAGAGATCTTGTATTTCGATGGAGGTTGCCAGAAGGGACCTCAAATTTCAGCTTTTGTATAAAAGGAATCGCCAGATGTGATTCCAAGTTGTTGAGATCGCCAGAAGGGATCTCATATTTTGATGAAGGTCGCTAGAAGGGACCTAATATTTCAGATTTGAATAAAAGGAATCGCTAGATGGGATTCCAAGTTATTTGAGATCGCCAGAAGGGATCTCGTACTTCGACATTCATCAAGGAAGGTCGCCAGAAGGTCCGTGGCCGCTGAAGCTGCGGTGGAGATGGGAGGTAGTTGCCCGGTCGGCGAGGTCAGTTGGAGGAAGGCAAGCAACGGTTGGTTTCTGTGGAGGCCAATCTGCAAGGAAAATAAAAAAGAAGAAGAAGAACAGATACAGGAAAAGGAGCTCGGGTCGTGGTCTGTCGGTGACTGCGGGTCGGAGGCGTTAGGAAGGGCAGGCGGTGGGGAGTCTTCGAGTGGCTGGTCTGTGGGGGCTGAGAGAGGAGAGGGACGATGGGTGATGGCTGTCGGGTTCTGATGTGGGTGTGGCGGCAGTGAAGAAAAGGAGAAACGAGTTGGGTTTTATGATAGGGGTCCGACCACTAGTCTGTAGGGGGGAAGGTTGAGAGAGGAGAGGAGGGGGATGGCCGGAGAAAGGGCTAGCAGTGGGATAGTTCGGGGGGGAAGGAAAAAGAGAAAAAAAAATCTGGAGGGGGGGGGGGCGGCGGCTCTGTTTCTTTTGGGTGAGGGAGAAGAAAAGTTAAGCTTTTAGGGTTTTTTTTCTTTTTTGTGTTGCCTCTCTCAAAAGTTCAAAATTACCCCCTATGTTTTGAGTTGTGGACCTATATTTATAGGTAAAATTTTGTTCGGGCCTCAAAATTGGTCCCTCAACTTTCTTTTTTTTTGTAAATTTTGCTTTTTCTTGTATTTTTTTAAAACGAGCAATATCAACTTTGATTCAATGAGAAAAATCAATGATTTTAAAAATGACGCGTAAAAAGTCAAACGCATTCGAAAAACCTTTGAAAATTTAAATTTATTTTTAAATGATGTTGAAAATGCTAAAAATGATGCGAATATATAAAAAAAATATTTTTTTTGGATTTTCGTAGTTTTTCGTTATTTTTGGATTTTTTTAAAAATTTTATCAAATAGGTAGGTCAAAAATTAGGTAACAACACCCTTCAAGTTACTTGTAACACCACTTCTAGAGTTTCGACAACTTACTTCCTCAATGGAAACACAATGGTTTTTTTATATAGAAGAAACATCTTGTCAGGTAATGAAAAGATTAGCTGGTTAAAGGTAAGAGAACTCGTGAAGGAAAAAATAAAACACATACAGTACTAAAAAGTTGCACTAGATTCCATGGAGCACAGGATCAGAAGAAAAAGATCATTGATGGATGATATGTGAATCTTAGAAGCAGGCATTTCCCTCAACTGATTAAGCCCACCCCTGGATTTCGAGAAAGAGCTCTTAAAAAAATGGGAATGCTATTTGACCTGTGTTCGATCCCTTGGGAAACATCAATGGCCAGAAACAATGAAAGGAATGTTCAGCAGAGTCAGGAACTTTATAGAAATCGGTTTCCTGTCCTCCTAGAATGGTTGTGTAGATGGATCATATAGACTGGGTATTCTTGAAACACACTGACTACAAACAAAACGCACCTGAATTCTTAGTCCATACAAATTGAAAATAGCTTTTAGGGAGCGTTCTTGGATTCTTTAATGTAGAAGAAACGTAGCATTATTGCTTCATAATGATAAAGTGAATCAACTCCATTTTTATTTCTATCACCAGGAGAAGAATCACCTCCATTCATAATGCTATTTTTATTGCTTCAATCGTTCTCATCAGGAGAAGAATTCCCCAACATAGCATTCATAGCCTCCTCCTGCTGCTTCTCAATCTCCATGGTCCATCATCCACGATGAATTCTTTGCTTCTTCAATTTGTAATCCTTTTCCATATTCTCCAAACTATAAAGTGAATCACCTCCATTTTTATTTCTATCACCTTGTGGATGTGGCTGGATTTTCCGCCGCTCGATCCACTTATCAATCATTTCCTCTGTCGCACCCCAAAAAAAAAAACCACATATCGCGGGTCCGAAAATTTTTTATTTATTTTTATTTGGTTCTTTGGAGTCGCCACCTAGTACTTTGGTCACTAGGAACCTAACTGGTCTCAGAGATCGAGTGCGGAGACTGGTTGCGTAAAGGGAAGGTATTAGCATCCCAAATACGCCTTACCTAAGGTAAGCTGCATTGTTTTATTGTCTGATAAAAATAAAAAAAAAACTAAAGTGTTATTGTGTTTTCCTAGTTGTTGGTCTGTCTATGGTTCAAGAAAAATCCTCCTCAGTAAGGAGGTCTTTATCTTATCGGGTAAAAAAAAAACTAACCGTTCTAACGTCCATATCAAAATTTTATTAATAATATTTAGGAATACGTTTTACGTATAAATTCGTAATCCCAAATATTAAAAGAAGAAAAAAAAAAGATTTTTTTAATTTTTGAAATATTGGCCTAGTTCTCATGGCTTGAATAAATTGGTTATTAAAGCCAAAATGCATGTTAATACATATATTGTTTTGAAAATTTTCTTTGTTGTGTGAAAATATGATGTTATAATATTTATGTATATATATTGGAGAGACTAGGCCGTATTTTAAAACAAAAAAACAATTTTTGGAAAATATTATTTTTTTTATGCTTTGACGAAAATCGGGTGTTTTAATACTGAGCTTGTATCCTTACGGTATAAAAATACAACCCAATATTAATCCTATTTGCTAAAAAAAATATGCAGAAAAATCAATAATATTTTTAGGGACTTTTTAGAATTTTTTGAAAGCAAAAACATTTTTTATTCTGAAAATCTTTGATGTTTTGACGAAAACCGGGTATTTATAACACTGATTTTGTATCTTTACAGTATAAAAATACAAAACCAAATGTGTAAAGCAACAAAATATTTATATGAAAAGAAAATAACAACCAAAAAAATTTTTTTAGATTTTTTTTTTTCAAAAAAAAAAATGTATATATGTAGATACACATATAATAATAATAACATAATATAATTATAATATATTTATATATTAAAAAGGGGCTGGGCCGGCCCAAACCAAACTGGGCCGGACCCAGCCCTAACAGTCGTTGGGCCGACCTCGGCCCAACCGGTACTGGGCCGAACTCGGCCCAGAAACTAATTAACCTCGGTCTGGGCCGAACCCGGCCCAGACCGCCGGACTGGGCCAGATCCTTCTGGCCCGTCCACATAACTCTGGGCCAGACACAATCTGGCCCAGAGATAAAAAAAAAAAAGAAAACACGGGGGGGGGGGGGGAATTAATTTCCCCCCCCCCCCCCCGCCTCCTGCATGCAGAACGATTCTGCATGCAGGAGGCAAAACATATATATTAACAGAAAAAATGCAGGGGGAGGAGAGGCGGCGTACCTGGTGCTGGCGGAGCTGCGGTGTTGGTGGCAGTGTCCTCGCTTCACGGACGGTGGCTTCTCTCTCCTCTGTTACAGGGTTTCTCCCTCTTCCTCTCTCTCTTCGTTTTTTTTTTTTTTGTTTCGGGGTTCCTCTCTTTCTCTCTTTTTTTTTTTGTGTTATTCTTTTCTCTTCCCCTCTATCTCGCCGGTTCTATCTCTCTCTTCGGTCTCCTCTCTCTCTTTTTTCTTCTCTTTCTCCGGTCCCTCTTCTCTCTCCTCTCGGCCTCTCTCTATTTATAAACAAAAAGGAAATGGTTAGTGCGCCTTCAATCACGCAACGGCTGGTCGGCCACTCTTGCTTTCGGTGGTGGTGGTGGGGACGAGGAGAGAGAGGCGGGAAGTTTTGAAACTTTTCCTTTCTTCTTTTTTTTTTTTTTTTTTCGTTTCTGTTCTGTTACAAACGGGGGGGAAGGAGACGATGAACAGTGTCGTTCAAAACGACACCGTTCTGCTTTCCTTTTTTTTTTTTTTTTTTGTATATGAAACGGCGTCGTTTTGAATAAAACGCGCCGTTTCATTTAAATGGCCAAACTTCAAATCAGCCCTCCAAATCGGTCCCTGCCCCTCTTGTTGGCCGCCTTTTTCATTTTGGTCCTTGGCATCTGATTTATGCAATTTAGCCCTCAATTGATTAATAAACTTTCAATTTCTTCAATTAGGCCCCTGAACCGAGAAAATAGCAGCCCCTCCATTTACGCGCCTCTTCCAATTTGGTCCCTGGTTTCGGATTTTCTTAATTAAATCCCTAATTGGCCCTTAAACTTCAATTTTTATGCAATTGAGCCCCTGATTTGTCCCAATAAATTCCTAAAAAATATATTTTGGCCCCAGAACTTAAATTTCTTCAAATTAAAGCCCAAATTGACTTAAAAATTAATTTTTCTTGCAATCAAATCCTTCATAAATTCAAATAAAAATCCAATTAAGTCCCAAAAAATCCAATTAAGTCCATAAAAATCCAATTAAGTCCATAAAAATCCAATTAAGTCCATAAACATCCAAATTTGGGCTTTTCTCCTCAAAATTAAAATTTTCCTTCTCAATAGGGCTTTCATCTTTCAAGAATATACTGTCAAAAATTTAATCCTTGTATTTTTGAATTTCTTGACCAATTTTCTGACTGTTTCCTGAGCGCTTCTGCCTTCTGTTATTTTTTCTAAACTCTTTTGGCTATTTATTTTATTTTTTCGTGGGGACCCAAAAATGGGTTACAACAGATGCCCCCTCTTTATAATACTTACGGAGCATGGGTTTTGCGCAGTAAGTGTTATAAAGATAAACCCAAAACGGAACTCCCGAAACTGATCTGGTCGAAGCTTGATTGATCTGAAACTTTGTCCTTTATAACAATCCTCCTTAGCCCCAAAACCATGATCGAAACTTAGTCACCTCGAGATCCTTATCCAGCGATCCTCTAAATTCTTATTTTAGTTTGATCAACATGGAAATCCATCCGAGATCCCATATGGTGATCTCCTTTAACCTGGAATCCCATCTGGCGATTCCTTTACCCATAACCGATACAAAAATGTGTGCGTGGTCTCATTATAATGGGTGACCTGCCCAAGTGAAAAAGAGAAAGAGTGGTCTCATTCTTTGGGTGACCTACCCAGGGGAAAGGATGGCCTCATTATTATGGGTGACCTACCCAGGTAAAAAAAATGGAGAATGGTCTCATTCTTATGGGTGACCTACCCAGAAAATATGGTCTCATTGTGATGGGTGACCTACCCAGAAAAATATGGTCTCATTGTGATGGGTGACCTACCCAGAAAAAGGAAGAGTGGTCTCATTCTTTGAGTGACCTACCCAGGGGAAGGAATGGCCTCATTCTTATGGGTGACCTACCCAGATAAACAAAAAATGGAGAATGGTCTCATTCTTATGGGTGACCTACCCAGAGAAGTATGGTCTCATTGTGATGGGTGACCTGCCCAGAAAAAGGAAGAGTGGTCTCATTCTTTGGGTGACCTACCCAGGGGGAGAAAATGTGATGAAGTGGTCTCGTTGTGATGGGCGACCTACCCAAATAGAAAGAATATGAAGTGCGGTCTCATTGTAATGGGTGACCTACCCAGAAAAATGTTGGTGAGGGCTCAAAGGCGCACTCGAAAAGAGGTAGGGTTTAGAAAACGCAATACCCGAGAAGTGAGGGCTCAAACGGCGCATTCAAAAAGAGGTAGGGTTAGAAAACGCACTCTCAAAAAGTGAGGGCTCAAACAGCGCACTCGAAAAGAGGTAGGGTTAGAAAACGCACTACCTGAGAAATGGTGATGAAATCCCGATTTGACAAATGTTGAAAGCAATATATTATGGTTAATATGCATGTATGTTTTTGTTACCTATCTTGGAAACATAGGTCCCCCTTTCGTCGTAAACCTCTTCGCCCTTGTTTCAAGCTTTTCTCATGAAACGAAATATCCTTCATATCCTTTTAGTGAAGAGATCTCTAATTCCTTATGGGGCCCTTTCTTGCTCCATTGAGTTTTGCGCCAAAGGCAAAAATTGGTTTTGTTCATGAAAACATGAAACTTTTGATGCCATTAGCAAATTTTATAAAAGATGCTTTTTTAGAGGTTTTTATTATGATATCCCTTTTGGGCTTGGGTTTACTATGAACCCTTATGTGCATTTCGTGCACCTTTTGCCCCCTAGTGTGATGTGCAAGTAGACTTGATTTGGTTCACCAATTGATGGAATCCTCCTCTTAGTCATGCCAAAAAAAAGTTCTTTTGAGAAAAAAAATGCTATGAGATCATGTGTTATATAAAAGGACTCTTTACAAAGAGAATTCATGGCCAAAATTTATTTTTATTGACTGGGAAATTGTGAAACACATCAAGCGTAGTATTTCTTTACAGAGTCGGAATTCACAGGCCTAGCTAGATCTTCTCCATCCATTCTAGACAGTAACAAAGCTCCTCTTGAGAATGCTTTCCTCACCACGTACGGCCCCTCGTAGTTAGGTGCCCATTTACTCTGATCTTCTCCAGGTAAAGGTAATATTTTCTTTAGTACAAGATCTCCTTCGTGGAATCCTCGAGGTCGAACCTTCTTGTCATAGGATTTAGCCATCCTTCTTTGGTAGAGTTGATGATGACAGATCGCAGCTATCCTCTTTTCACTGATCAGATTCAACTGTTCATATCTAACCTTTGCCCATTCTACCTCTTCCAGCTCAGAGTCTAACAACACTCTTAATGATGGTATTTCCACTTCTAAAGGCATCACCGCCTCCATTCCATATACCAACATGTACGGGGTGGCTCCTGTTGAGGTTCGAACTGCAGTGCGATATGCATGAAGGGCAAATGGCAACATCTCATGCCAATCCTTATAGGTGACTACCATCTTCTGAATAATCTTTTTGACATTCTTGTTAGCAGCTTCTACCGCACCATTCATCTTTGGTCTATATGGCGAAGAATTGGAATGCTTGATTTTCCATTTAGTGCAGAGCTCTAATATCATCTTGCCGTTGAAATTCTGGGTGTTATCAGTTATAATCTTTTCCGGTGGACCATACCGACATATCAAATCTCTCTCAATAAATTTCTTCACCACTTTTTGCGTCACATGAGCAAATGACCCAGCTTCTACCCATTTTGTGAAGTAGTCGATAGCCACGAGAATAAACCTATGACCATTGCTGGCTTTTGGGTTTACTGGTCCAATTACATCAATTCCCCACATCGCGAAGGGCCATGGAGATGTTAAATTAAACAGAGGAGCCGGAGGAGCATTGATTTTGTCACTGTATACTTGGCACTTATGACATTTCCGGACATAATCGATACAATCCTTCTCTAACGTCATCCAGAAGTACCCGGCTCTTTGTATCTTCCTGGCCATCACATGTCCACTAGCATGAGTTGAGCAAATCCCTTCATGGACTTCCAGTACTGTGCTTTTTGCCTCAAATTCATCCAAACATCTCAACAAAGTCCCGTCAGATGATTTCTTATACAAAATCTCCCCATCAAGATAAAAATCCATTGCCAATCTTCTCAAGGTCTTTTTGTCGATTTTGGATGCCCCCATGGGATATGCCTGATTTTGGATGAAATTCTTGATATCATAGTACCACGGGTTTCCATCCACTTCTCTTTCGACTGAGCAACAATGAGCAGGGTTATTTCTGATATTGATGTGTACTGGCTGTACCTTGTGCCCAAAGTCTATCTTGGCCATAGATGCTAGTGTGGCCAAAGCATCTGCAAACTGGTTCCCTTCTCTTCCCAGATGGGTGAATTCTATTTCCTCAAATTCTTTAGCTAGCTGAGACAGGTATTCTTGGTAAGGCCTTAACTTCTCTTCTTTGGTTTGCCATTCTCCTTTTACTTGGCAAATGATCAACATTGAGTCTCCATACACATCTATCTTTTTGATGTTCATCTCTAATGCAGCCTCTAAACCAAGAATGCAAGCTTCATACTCAGCCGTGTTGTTGGTGCACCCGAACTGCAGCTTAACTGAAACCGGATACTGCTTCTTATCAGGAGAGATTATCACTGCCCCCGCTCCGTTACCACATACATTTACAGCACCATCAAAGTACATAACCCACCAATCTGACTTCTCTTCTTCGATTGCAAACACATCTTCATCGGGAAAGTCAAAGTTTAACGGCTCATAATCTTCCATAGCATGGTCAGCCAGGTGATCGGCAATAACACTCCCTTTCACGGCTTTCCTTGTCATATATACTATGTCATATTCAGCCAAAAGAACTTGCCATCTTGCAATTCGGCTAGATAGATAAGGCTTTTCACAAATGTACCTTAACGGGTCTAACTTGGAAATTAACCATGTAGTGTGATACAACATATACTGACGTAATCTCTTTGTAGCCCATGCTAGTGCGCAGCACAGCTTCTCAATCACAGTATACCTAGACTCATATTCCGTGAACTTCTTGCTTAGGTAATAAATTGCCCTTTCCTTCCTTCCGGTTTCATCATGTTGCCCAAGCACACATCCCATTGCTGTTTCGGTTACTGTTAGGTATAAAATCAATGGCCTTTCTGGTACGGGAGGAACAAGCAGAGGTGGATTTAGCAAATACTGCTTGATTTTCTCAAAAGCTTTATCACACTCTTCATTCCATATTCCAGGGTTCTTCTTCCTCAACAAACGAAAAATCGGGTCACAAGTCGCGGTTAAATGAGATATAAACCGAGCGATGTAATTCAACCTTCCCAAGAACCCTCTCACCTCCTTCTCAGTCTTGGGGGGTGGCATAGATTGAATAGCTTTTACTTTTTCAGGATCCACTTCTATCCCTTTGTCACTCACCACAAATCCCAACAGCTTACCGGATTTCACCCCGAATGAGCACTTTGCTGGGTTAAGCCTCAACTTATATTTCCTTAATCTTTCAAATAATTTCTTCAATACTTGGACATGATTCTCTCCCTCTTTAGATTTAGCAACCATGTCATCCACGTATACTTCAATCTCCTTGTGCATCATGTCGTGAAACAAAGTCACCATAGCCCTTTGGTAAGTGGCCCCGGCATTCTTTAAACCAAATGGCATGACTTTGTAGCAAAAGGTTCCCCATGGTGTTATAAAGGTTGTCTTCTCCCTATCCTCTGGCGCCATTCTTATCTGATTGTAGCCTGAAAACCCATCCATGAAGGAATATGTGGAACTACGTGCTGCATTATCAACTAACATATCTATGTGTGGTAAAGGGAAGTTATCTTTAGGGCTAGCCCGGTTTAAGTCCCTAAAGTCCACGCAAACTCTGATTTTACCTTCCTTTTTGGGTACCACCACTATGTTTGACACCCATTGTGGATACTTCACTACTTCCAAAAAACCAGCGTCCCATTGTTTTTCAATTTCCGCCTTTACTTTGATTAAGACCTCCGGATGAGTTCTCCTTAATTTCTGCTTAATCGGCTTGCATCCTCCCATCAGTGGTATTCTATGTACTACAATGTCCGTATCCAGGCCAGGCATATCCTCGTAGGACCAGGCAAAGACATCCACATAATCCTTGAGCAGTGCAATCAACTCTTCCTTTGCTTCGGGGGTGATCAAAGTCCCTATCTTCAGCTCTCGCTTGATTTCTTCATTGCCTACGTTTATGGTTTCAAGTTCCTCTTTAGCGGGCCTCCAAGCCTGTTCGTGTTGTTCTATTAATTTTGTGAATTCCCATATGTTTTCCTCCTCCCATTCCTCATCTTCTACAGCCACTATGTATTCTTTAAATTTTGGCCATTCATTCTCAATGTGAAATGCAGGTGTTGTTGTGGAGGATCCGCTTTCAGGGTTCCTGAAAGCGGAAAGTGATGTGTAAATGCATAGTAAGACATCAAGATGAATTTTGAAAATGCATGATCTCACTGAAAATAAAAGATTGGCTCACAACAAAAATAAAATCCCATTGACATCTTGAGCCTTGATTGTCAATGAATAAAAAACAGAACAGAAAAGAAAGGCAAACAACATAGATAAAAATATAACCCAACCATCATTGTTGATTACATTTTAAAAACCAATGGAGCTTCTTGGGTCTCCCAATTCTGGAACTTTTCCCCTTCGGCTAGCTTCCGGACAAAAGTCTTGACGGTGACTTCTTCCAAAGTGTGGATGGTCAATTGTGGCATCTCTTCAATCCTCCTTTCGGGCTTGATTTTCTCCGCAATGTCCTTGACTTGATTTTCCTCCAGAGTGTTTATGTTCATTGAAGAAAGATTTTGAAAGAGGTCTCCATGTCCCCCATCAGGTTGTATCACATATGCGGCCTTTGGAAATGAAAACCTGATTGGAGGGATGACTAAGTTTTCTTCTACAGGCTTCCTTCCTTCCATCCTAGCCATTCTCTTCTCCCTTCTTGCACCAGCAGCTCGTTTGTAATCCTCTTTCTTGGGCTTATATCCAAGCCCAAACCTCTGTTCTGCAGCTTTCAATTTGATTATACCCCTCCATTCCGGCCTTCTTTGCCCCATATCGTATGGGAAAGGAATCTTGTTTTTCAAACAGATTTTAGCGGCCATTTTAGTGGCTTCAGAGATTTCTGGCTTCCTCAACACAGTGTTCTCGGGCACCCACTCGGTATTGACAATCTCAAATGCATGAAGGTTTCCGTCCCTACAATCTTCTGCTTCAATGAATGGAACCGCCACATTTCTTACCATCGATATAGTCTCCTCAGCCTTAACAGTAACCAGGACACCGTTGGCAATGTACTTTAAACATTGATGTAGCGAAGAGGTGACAGCTCCCGCAGAATGTATCCATGGCCTTCCTAACAGCATGCTATAAGAAGGGTGGATATCCATCACTTGAAGGGTTACTAGTGTTGCTACCCAATTTTTGACCCATGTTTTGATATATTTTCAAAAATCCAAAAAATTGAGAAAAACAAAGAAAATCCAAAAATATGTTTTTTAATATATTTTAGTCATTTTAGCATTTTCAACGTCGTCTAAAAAAGAATTTAAATTGTTAAAAGATTTTCAAACGCGTTCGACGTTTCACGCGTCATTTTTAAATCATTGATTTTCCGCATTTAAGTCGACGTTGATATTGCTCGTTTTCAAAAAATACAAAAAAATAAGAAAAATCAAAATTTACAAAAAAAAAGAGTTGAGGGACCAAGTTGAAAAACCTAGCAAAAGTTTTGCCTATAAATACTGGTTTCCAACACTTACTAGGGGGGGCTAATTTTGGAAACACCAAAAAAAAAATATACAACAAAAAACCCTAAACCACAAAAAACCCTAAAATCCATCTCTAACCAAAGGCAGCCGCCGGAGCCCCCCACCTTTTGGATTTTTTTTTATTTTTTCTTCCTTCACCCGGCCAAACAGCCCCCAAACCCACCGGATTTTTTCTTCTTCCTCTTCTCCAGCCGGCTCAAGCCACACGGCCACCTCCCTCAGCTTTTGTTTTCCTTCTTCTCCCTTGGAAACCAAAAACCCGGGTCTTCTCTGTCCACCACGCCAGTCCTCTCCCACAAGACAGCCCCATCTCTCTTCTTCATCGCCGGTGACTCCAGCTCTGACCGAGCCCAACCACCGCTACCACCAACAGGAGGAAGACCAGCCAGCGGCACGCCCACAGATCGTGATCTATTCGCTCTTCCATCTCCACATCGACAGCCATCTTCCTCTCCGCAGCAGCACCAGCGGCCGTAGGCTACAGCAGCGACGGCCACCAGCAGATCCATCCCATCGCCACCGCAGCTTCAGCGGCCGCGACCGATCTGCAACCAGCAGAGAATCACACAGAGAAGAAGGCGAAACCGAGAGGGGCAGATCCAAAACGACGAAGGAAGAAAGAACCAAAAAAACAGATTTGAAACCAAAGAAAAATTTAAAATCTACTGCTGTTTGTGCGTTGTTTCCCTTGTTGCAGGTGGCGGTGACCTCCACCGCCGGCGTGGGAAGACGGAGGAGAAGAAAACATCCCGGACCCCTGCTTTTGTTTTGGTTTCTCACGGCGGTGCGTGAACCCACGCGCCGCCAGTGACGGTGGCGCGTGGGGAGACGCGCCACCAGTGTACTTGCAGGTGCAGAAGGTCTTCAATGCAAATTCAGGAGTTTTGAGGGACCATTTTGTAAATCTTAAAGTTTTAATGTAATTTTTGTTTATTTATTTTAAATTTGTAATATGTTCATGTAAAAGAAAAAAAAGAAGAAAAGAAAAGAAAAGAATAATAAAAAAGGGGATGTGTGTGTTGGTGTATTTTTATTTATTTATTTTGAATTTGAATTTGTATTTGTATTTGTAATGTGGATGTAAAAGAAAAAAAAGAGAAAAAAGAAAAGAAAAAGAAAAGAAATGAAAATAGTGAATGTGTGTGTTTGTATTTTGTTTTATTTATTTGTATATAGTTTTAATGATAAAATTGCAAATATATTAAAGAAGAATTTAATATTTTGATTGGATCACGGTTAAGAATTATTAACTTATACGTAAGTGATATTTCTAATTTCCGATGAAAAGACAATTATTAAAACTTCTTTAAAATGTCAAAGCCACGAAGCAGCTTACCTCAGGTAGGGTGCGTTAGGGGTGCTAATACCTTCCCTAACCACAACCAGTCCCTTACCCGCGATCTCTGATAAGACCAGTACATCAGGTTTCCTAGTAGCCCTCAATAAATTACTAGGTGGCGACTCACACGAACGAATTCAAAGCAAACGCAACAAACGAGAAAAATCACCAGCCGATGCCGCGCGCTGATTTGATGAATTTTTTTTTTGGGGTGCGACAGAATGGCGACTCCACTGGGGAAGGTATTTTTTCGATTATTGGACTAAGCTTTGTGTATTTGATGTGTTTAAGTTTTTGCATTTTTATCTGTTGGTTAATATTTATTTCCATGCATTTTATAGAATTGTCTCATGCATCACCTGTATTTATTTTTAAAAGCACACACAAGCTTGTAGGTTAGGTGGGGAACTAGCGATCTGCCCTAAGACTATTGGTCAGGGTTCAGATGCGTGAAACACCCAACTCATATCTGAGTGCCTGCTTGGTAATGGTTGGTATATGTGCCTTAACCATTCCTTGCAACGCCCCCATACTGTCTTTACGAAGAACGTCACTGGGCAGATATGAGACCCTTTTGAGACTAGATAGAAACTTACCCATGTTCACATAATGAATAGAACCTGTCCTTAGGTTGTATGTGCTATCGTTTTTTGCATAAGGACAAACCCTTCTTGAAGCATCTTGACCTCAAGACTTGTGGGTGACACATTGGTCGTTGCTCCGAAAATTTTCATTGTAGAGTTTGGGCAAAAATCACGATTCTTGTCCATCATACAAGAGTTACGACCATATTGTCACCTCTCGAAGGGTGAGTTCATCATATAGACTACATGTTCATACATTTATCATGCATGTACCGGGCTGAAAGGTTGGTCCCCCACACAAGCTGTGCTGCACGTGATTGGAGAAAAAATGATGGAAGTGAATAAAGGAGTCAGATATAGGCTCATTATCAGATTAAGGTTGAGAGCATCAAGGGTGAAGTAGCGGGACTCAGATCTGCTCGAACAAGTGTTGAGCATCAAATGGAAAGAGAATATCTGCACAGTCTTATGTGGGAACACTGCTTGTTCACATCTAATTGAAGCTGCATCTCTCCTTTTTCGTCATGAACAAAAGCAACAACGCCTTCAGTCATCAACTAATGACAACTCTGATTCTTGTCCAGTTGCATTGTTAAGTGTTCATCGCCTCCACATCATCTAATGGAACCAAACAACTACCGGTCTCCTGTACATGGTGCATTAATCTGCTTTGAAGTTACCCCGATTACGAGCTCAACTCCAGTTCAGCAGCACAAGATGGTCTGAAAAAACCATGATTGAACACTGAACTTCAATGTAGCAGAGCTATCTCTACAAAAATCAATTTATGGCCCTGCAAATTGGGAATATAAGAGGGGATTTATAAGCTGCATATGCTACAAATATTTCTCTCATCAGTTTCAGCACGAAGACCTCTTAGTAGGTTGAAGAGTCAGACCTGGTCTGAAAAATATGAGCAGACATCAAACTTCAATGTAGCAGAGCTCACTCAGCAGGAATCTGTTTGTGGATCCGCCAGTGGGAAGTCCAAGAAGGAATACAGTAGTTTCAGGTCATCTATGATTTTCCTCGAACAGTGTCAGTATTAAAACGCAAAAGTAGAGAGAAGAGACATGCCTAGACTGAAAAACATGAACAATACTGAAACTTCAACAGAGCAGGACTTCCTTTATAGGTGTTTGTTTGCTGCACTGTCAGTGAGAAATCGAAGAGGGGACAAAGGAGTTTTTAGATTCATCAGGTGCTCTTCCAATAGAGACAATGTGTGATTCCACACGTCGGTAGTGGCGATACTACAAGTTTCTGGGCGCTGCCAAGATTACCAAGCTGTTAGAAAGTTTTCTAACAATCCTCAACCAACCCTAGCAACATTGGAAGATTGAAATAATGTTATGAGGATTTGCCGAAGAATTGAACAAGCTATGAAGATGGGAAAGATTGAAGGATCTGCCATGGATTCCAGAACAATGATGAGAGGTGAATCGGGAGATGACTTTGACAGTGTGAAACGGCAGCATCAATTGCTCAAGTATCTTTGCCAAGATGGGACATTCCTCTGCCGTTTAAGTTGTCGACCAGCATCTGCCAGATTCCAGAATTTTGCTTGACTCTGACAAATCCCATGCAACCATCATTTTATGGGTGGTTTAATCCAAATAAGAGATGTGATGTCACTGGTGGAGTCCTCAACCATTTCAAGTGAACAGTTTCAAGAATTGCAAGAATTGAGTCTGAAAGTTGTTGAGCAAGAGACAAGTGGAGTCGTTGAAGAAGGGTGTCACTGGCTATATTGTTCCCCGAACAACTTCAGAATCACATGTGATCGAAAATGCTTTGCTAAACACAAATATTGCCAGAAAAGCTGATTCGAGAATGGTGATGAACAGTCAATCATATTGTTATGGAATTTTGCATTTTGTTTTGGGATCACATCTCATCCTTCAACGAAACATGCCTTGCTTTTGTCTCTTTGTTGTTTTGAAATCAACAGATGTTTAACATTTTATTCTGACAAAATGTTTGATCAAACTCCAACATGCAATAAAGGCTAATCAAGTCTGAAGATTAAAAGTGTTTTGATTACAGAAATGACTCGATACTTGAAAATGACATGAGGTGACTAAACAATTTTGAACTCATACCTTTTGAAACTGAACCACGCATCATATAGCTAAGTTTTAACAGTATGCATAATGACATGTAGTGGATTCGGTAGTCATGGACTCGTGAATCATGATTCTTACAAGTCCCAATCATTACACTGGATGAGGTCAAAATTTATCGGTTCTAATCGACCTTGCTTGAAATGAGAAAAGGCCATCTTTGATATCCCTTCACTTTCTAAAGATTATATCCTTTGCAGTCCCATTTTGAGCCTGGTAAAATATTTTCTTTCAAAAAAAGAAACCCTGACTAGGATCACACCCCACACTGGGGGCAAATGAGAGATATTTTGGAGACATTGATATAATTAATGGATAAAGGGGAAGGCTTAGAACAAAGGTCCAATGATTGAGAGAGAGCTAAAAGAAAACACATAGACTAGGGGCATATAAGAAAATTTTGAGGAAGGCTATGAAAAAAAAAGAGAATGAAAAAAGGAAGTTGAAATTGCCCTCACTCAAATACAAGTCAAAGATAAAGGAAGGAGAACGCCTATCAAGTCTATGAAGAGCAAAAGAAATTTCAATCAAGGAAAGGCACAACAAAAGTCAATACCAGAAAAAAGACTAAGCTATAAGCGTTGACTTTTGGTATCCGTTATAAAACCTATGATGTTATCAGATGATTAAGGTTGGTTATTCCTCAAAGAAATTTGGATTTGCATTATGACTTATGTTAAGAAAAGTCTGAACTTTGAGGTTAACAAGGTTATATGTCGTTTCCTCTATAAAGACAACAATAGAAAACAAGTTGATGAATAGTTGATGTTGATCCTAGGTCTTTGAAACCCTCAAACACCTTTTGAGCCTGTGAAATTCCTTTCTTTCATAGCCATGAACCATAGCCTGCATTACATGCTTTTTAAAAGTCCTTTTTAATCAAGCAAGCAACTTGAACCGATAAATGGCGCTCTCAAAACTTGAAGGGTTTTTCCATAAGAGTCGTGACTTCATGAATTAAGTTACCAGTCATTATGCATGTTGATAAAATTATTGCTAAAAACAAAACATTTTTCCTTCATGAATCCTCAAGTTTTGACTTGAGCCTGTTGTTTTCCTTGAAATTCACAGAAGGTCACCTCACCATAAACTATCAAATGATATACCCAATATCAAGGATTCAAATTGATACAAAGAACCATGGAAAAAGCCATTTTTAATCCTACATTGGGTCAATTTCTGTTTTCAAAATGCATGACAATCAAAGGACTATATATTCGAATAACGTGTGTTGGATCTTTGATCAAAAAGCTTGATTTTCAAAAGATTTTCAAAAAAGGACATCTCTGATTTCATTTCAACAAACTAGACTTTGAATAGACATGATCTTTGAAATATGAGAGTTGATTCCAGAACAAGGAAGATTATCAAACACAGAAGAACATTGATTGAGTATGCAAAATCGTTGATAGAAATGACATTGAAGTCCTCGACACTCCTTGAAAAGTTGAGCAGCTGGGGGCAATACAGTAGACCTTGAAAAGGAAAAACAAGCAGTGCTCAGATCAGCTATGAGGCAATGTTTAAATGATGAATCAATGAACTGAAGACAATGATGTTCAAAGACAGATAATCAATGAACGAGCACATTCGGATCATACTGGGGGCAATGTCATTCCAAAATGGCCCATGCTTTAGTGAATCCTGTCGGTAATGGAGAAACAAAAACGTACCTGAAGGGCACTTTCCTATCATCATTTGAAACATGGCTCGCGATCGATGAGGAATACATAGATGAATGTAATTGAATGGAGATGCACACCACCAAGACTGACTGGGGAACAATGCTGCACTTAAAAGACAATCTCATATTGTCATTCTTTGAAACATGGTTAGAGACGGATGTTATCACACAACTGTACTGAATGAATGTCGGAAAGGCACCCACCTCGAAGACTGATTGTGGTACATCTATTCTGAAGCTCAAATGCGCACTTCACTGCATGAATATGGGTGATAACATGAACATCATTGATGATGCCAAAGCAGGTATTTTCACGATCTGATTTGACAAGCTAAGAGGAATCCATAGAGAAATACATCGCGTTTACAATGATGAGCTTTGTACTACAAGCTATGAGATGCATGTCTAGATGACTGATTGAGTTCCAAGGAGGCTGATGATAACATGTACTTGAAGAGTACTGTTTCAACTAGAGGCAAGTTCATGACTGATTAACAATCTTGATGTGTATTGGCATGATGCACACAATCAATCAGAGGATAATTCTCAGAAGAAGCCAGGAGAGAAAATCCTTCATGATGAATCAAGCAGTACCACACTTGGGGGCAGGGTCAAGCTTGATGAACGATGCAAGCAGTAATTGTCGAAGATAGCCCGGGATGGGCACTGCATTTACAGCTGAGTGGATGGCTAACACATGAATGAGCCAATACATCGGAAGAACAAAGAAAGCTTTGGGATACAAACAAGGGCACCCTATGACGATGGAGCATCAAAGAGGGGGGACCTATTATTTCAAATCAGGTAAGGATGCATGCATATCATCTAACCTCAATTAAAAAAAAAAAAAAAACCATTTGCACATATTTTTGAATTGTTACAGGAAAATCCTTAATGAGGTCCAGCAAGATGATGGAAAGAGAAAGAAGCATTGTGATGATGATAATAAAGAATCGGTTTTGATCATGGAATAAAAGGATGATGGGATGAACCCTACCATTAGGAAAATCCCAAAGAAATGAATAGATCAACCTTGCAACCGGGAAGCCTCGAGTTTTCAACCCTTGCAGTCAGGAAACACCGAGTTTTTAAACCCTATGATCGGGAATTATCAAGAAGCACCAAGTTTTCCAGCCCTTCTTCTGTCATCCCCTCAGGACTTCGCCAGGTAAGTCCTATTTTTCACACTTGTCATATCACATTTTTTCCATCTGGGTAGGTCGCCCATCATAATAAGACCGTTCTTCATATTTTTTCCATCCGGGTAGGTCACCCATGACAATGAGACCGCAGTTTTCCACATTTTTTCCATCTGGGTAGGTCACCCATTTACAATGAGACCGCACTTCACATTCTTTCTATTTGGGTAGGTCGTCCATCACAACGAGACCACTTTTTCATATTCTTTCCATCCGGGTAGGTCACCCATGACAATGAGACCGCACTTCATCATTTTTTTCCATCTGGGTTCGTCACCCATACAATGAGACCATCATTTTTCCTGGGTTCGTCACCCATACAATGAGACCATCATATTTCTGGGGTTCGTCACCCATACAATGAGACCATCATATTTCTAGGGTTCGTCACCCGTACAATGAGACCAGCATTTTTCTAGGGTTCGTCACCCGTACAATGAGACCAGCACTAGGGTTCGTCACCCGTACAATGAGACCACCAGCACTAGGGTTCGTCACCCGTACAATGAGACCAGCACTAGGGTTCGTCACCCGTACAATGAGACCAGTACTAGGGTTCGTCACCCGTACAATGAGACCAGCAGCATTAGGGTTCGTCACCCGTACAATGAGACCAGCTTTTTCGAGGGTTAGTCACCCGTACAATGAGACCAGAATGAGGTCGCCAGATGGGATCTCATGCAGCTTTGGTTAAAGGGAATCGCCAGATGGGATTTCAGGTTAACCGAGTTACACATATTTCGTTCCAGTTGAATGAGGTCGCCAGATGGGATCTCATGTAACTTTGGTTAAAGGGAATCGCCAGATGGGATTTCAGGTTAACCGAGTTACACATATTTTCGTTCCAGTTGAATGAGGTCGCCAGATGGGATCTCAAGTAAACCCAATGTGTGGGCAGGTCGCCCGTGAAAATAGACTATTGGGAGAGTGTGGGTCGGTCGCCCGTGAAAATAGATTTGAGTGAGTACGTGTGGGCAGGTCGCCCGTGAAAATAGACTTGAGTGAGTACGTGTGGGCAGGTCGCCCGTGAAAATAGACCAGAGTGAGTATGCGTGGGCAGGTCGCCCGTGAAAACAGATCAGTGTGAGTGTGTGGGCAGGTCGCCCAAGATAATGAAATCATTTTCCTTTTGTTTTCTTTACAAAGCTTACTATGCAAAATTTTGAAGAGTTTTGCTTCGTAAGCATTGTAAAGAGGGGGCATCTGTTGCTACCCAATTTTTGACCCATGTTTTGATATATTTTCAAAAATCCAAAAAATTGAGAAAAACAAAGAAAATCCAAAAATATGTTTTTTAATATATTTTCGTCATTTTAGCATTTTCAACGTCGTCTAAAAAAGAATTTAAATTGTTAAAAGATTTTCAAACGCGTTCGACGTTTCACGTGTCATTTTTAAATCATTGATTTTCCGCATTTAAGTCGACGTTGATATTGCTCGTTTTCAAAAAATACAAAAAAATAAGAAAAATCAAAATTTACAAAAAAAAAGAGTTGAGGGACCAAGTTGAAAAACCTAGCAAAAGTTTTGCCTATAAATACTGGTTTCCAACACTTACTGGGGGGGGCTAATTTTGGAAACACCAAAAAAAAATATACAACAAAAAACCCTAAACCACAAAAAACCCTAAAATCCATCTCTAACCAAAGGCAGCCGCCGGAGCCCCCCACCTTTTGGATTTTTTTTTATTTTTTCTTCCTTCACCCGGCCAAACAGCCCCCAAACCCACCGGATTTTTTCTTCTTCCTCTTCTCCAGCCGGCTCAAGCCACACGGCCACCTCCCTCAGCTTTTGTTTTCCTTCTTCTCCCTTGGAAACCAAAAACCCGGGTCTTCTCTGTCCACCACGCCAGTCCTCTCCCACAAGACAGCCCCATCTCTCTTCTTCATCGCCGGTGACTCCAACTCTGACCGAGCCCAACCACCGCTACCACCAACAGGAGGAAGACCAGCCAGCGGCACGCCCACAGATCGCGATCTATTCGCTCTTCCATCTCCACATCGACAGCCATCTTCCTCTCCGCAGCAGCACCAGCGGCCGTAGGCTACAGCAGCGACGGCCACCAGCAGATCCATCCCATCGCCACCGCAGCTTCAGCGGCCGCGACCGATCTGCAACCAGCAGAGAATCACACAGAGAAGAAGGCGAAACCGAGAGGAGGGGCAGATCCAAAACGACGAAGGAAGAAAGAACCAAAAAAACAGATTTGAAACCAAAGAAAAATTTAAAATCTACTGCTGTTTGTGCGTTGTTTCCCTTGTTGCAGGTGGCGGTGACCTCCACCGCCGGCGTGGGAAGACGGAGGAGAAGAAAACATCCCGGACCCCTGCTTTTGTTTTGGTTTCTCACGGCGGCGCGTGAACCCACGCGCCGCCAGTGACGGTGGCGCGTGGGGAGACGCGCCACCAGTGTACTTGCAGGTGCAGAAGGTCTTCAATGCAAATTCAGGAGTTTTGAGGGACCATTTTGTAAATCTTAAAGTTTTAATGTAATTTTTGTTTATTTATTTTAAATTTGTAATATGTTCATGTAAAAGAAAAAAAAGAAGAAAAGAAAAGAAAAGAATAATAAAAAAGGGGATGTGTGTGTTGGTGTATTTTTATTTATTTATTTTGAATTTGAATTTGTATTTGTATTTGTAATGTGGATGTAAAAGAAAAAAAAGAGAAAAAAGAAAAGAAAAAGAAAAGAAATGAAAATAGTGAATGTGTGTGTTTGTATTTTGTTTTATTTATTTGTATATAGTTTTAATGATAAAATTGCAAATATATTAAAGAAGAATTTAATATTTTGATTGGATCACGGTTAAGAATTATTAACTTATACGTAAGTGATATTTCTAATTTCCGATGAAAAGACAATTATTAAAACTTCTTTAAAATGTCAAAGCCACGAAGCAGCTTACCTCAGGTAGGGTGCGTTAGGGGTGCTAATACCTTCCCTAACCACAACCAGTCCCTTACCCGCGATCTCTGATAAGACCAGTACATCAGGTTTCCTAGTAGCCCTCAATAAATTACTAGGTGGCGACTCACACGAACGAATTCAAAGCAAACGCAACAAACGAGAAAAATCACCAGCCGATGCCGCGCGCTGATTTGATGAATTTTTTTTTTGGGGTGCGACAACTAGAAAGACTTGTGGACCCACAGCTAGTTCAACATCAATTGACCCTACAACTGGCCTTGATGAGCCATCATACGCTCTCGCCGTTATCACACTGGGTTGCATATGTGAGGGATCTATCGGCATTTCATCCAGCACATGCCTTGGTAACACATTCAGGGCCGAGCCGTTATCAATGAGAACCTTGCCGACGAGGCAATCCTTGCATCGGACCGTGACATACAAGGGCTTGTTATGTCCAGTTCCTTCAGCATCGAGTTCATCTTCCGTGAAATACAAGTAATTGGCAGCATGAATCCTCCCTACTAGATGTTCCATAGTCTTTTGCTCAATATCTTGGGGCACATAAGCCTCATTCAATACTTTTTGCAAAGCATTACGATGTGGCTCCGAGTTGAGTATTAAAGACATGATGGAGATCTTAGCAGGGGTTTTCTTTAACTGATCTACTAAACTGTACTCATTATGCTTCATTAGTTTCAAGAACTCATTCGTTTCTTCCTCGGTCACAGGTTTATTCACCTCAAACTCTTTATCGAGGTCCAGCACCTCCTTGCCTTTAGCCTTTCTTTGTCTTTCTAGTTCTTCAGGTGTGTAACAACGACCACTCCAAGTTAGCCCACTTATCTCCGTTCGGAACAGCGGCAAAGGAGCTTCAACATTCGAGGTATAACCATAATCTCCAGGTATCGCTCCATAGTTTACTTTGCTTGCATAGGAGGGCCTAGTTAATACCAGTTTTGAGCGACCATTAGCTGTTGATTGGATTCTACATTTCTCTATCATTCCTACCTCTTCATTGTTACTTACGTCCTCAATCCTCAACTCTCCTAGAGCCAGCATTCTTGCAACTTTTTGATGAAATTCACTGCATTCATCAATGTGATGCCCTTCCTTTTTATGGAAAGGGCAAAAGTTACTTTCCCATGTGCAGTACTCAGTCGTTTCTTCCAAATGTCCAGACTGTACCAACATCGAGTATAGCTTGGCCATGGTCACTTTCAACACCCTCTTTTTGCTACCAATCTCCATGGTATTCACTCCTCCCCTACCATCAACATGCTTAGGTAAAGGGTTGGAATTCTGATTTGGCGAATCCTCAAAAGTGACCCATCCCACTTTGATTAATTGCAACACCTTTCTTTTAAAAGCGAAGCAAGACTCAATGCTATGGCCTGCGTGACCAGCATGGTATTCACAAGTTACCTCGGGGTTGTACCAGGCAGGGAAAGGTGGTTGCATAGGTGGTATGGGTAGGGGAGCTATCTGCCCAATACTCAACAGCTTGGCATACAACTCTTTTAAGGTTATAGGTAGAGGAGGTAGTTGTTCTTCTGACGGTTGCTTATCTCTCCTTTGGTAATTGTTGTGGTTATTTGCAGGGAATTTTATTTGATTGGGTTGGTTTGGAGTGGGGGGTTTGGAAAAGTTAGTACTAGTGACTCGGGGGGTAGGTATTTGGTAGTTTTTGCTTCTTCTTTCTAGGTTGTTCACCTCAATTTCTTTCTTCCTTCCAATGAAACCTCTCTTCTCTAGAGGTTCTGCTATTCTTCCACTTCGGATCCCTTGTTCAATCCTCTCGGCGATCCGCACGACATCATAGAAATGTTGTGCTGAACTACCCATAAGGTGTTCATAGTATGGAGCCTTGAAAGTATTGGCAAACAAAGTCACCATTTCTGTCTCTATCAGCGGAGGTTGCACATTGATAGCTTGGTCTCGCCACCTTTGAGCATAAGCCCTCACGGACTCTTGACTTCCTTTCTCCATGTTGATCAGACTGGTCCTATCAGGAGCAATCTCTAGGTTAAACTTGTATTGCTTCAAGAAAGCGTCCGCCAAGTCTGTCCACTTCCTGATCCTAATATTGTCTAACCTCATATACCAACTGAGGGCCGATCCGGTCAGACTATCCTGGAAGAAGTATATTAACATTTTGTCGTCGTGGATAACCTCTGCCATTTTGTTATAGTAGGAGCGGAGATGGGTCTTCGGGCATTCCATCCCAGTATACTTAACAAATTCCGGCACTCTGAACTTTTTTGGAATGACAATATTAGGTACTAAACATACCTCAGTGGCCCTAATTGGGTCAAACAAATCATTTCCTTCAATTGCCCTTAGCCTCTCTTCTAGGGCAGTCCACTTATCATCTCCTTCATGATTAGAGAATTTAAAGTCATGTGGATCTTCGTTTGTTAAATCCATTGTAATAGGGATTTGGATGGGCCGAGCAGGACTCTGCTTAGTTGGTGTGTTTGCCCCTATGTTTATAGGTGCGACAGGAATTTGAGATGCTGCTGGTGCTTCATTAGGTTGAGTAGATGTTCCCGCTCCATCTCTGGCTCTTAATAATTGCTCTAACATACTGGTTAGGTGCGCCACATCATTCCGAACTCCTTCTAGTTCTCTTTGGTACTGAGATTCCGGTTGTGACCTTCCTTCGTTTTCCATTCTTGCTCTTTGCCGAGTGTAGTGGACTTTGGAAGGGGGACCTATGTTTCACGATCTGGAATGCGTATGATAAATTAAAAACAAAAAAAATACATGATGCGAATGTGATGCATATGAAATGTGTATATATGCATATTTTACGAGCTGATTCATGACTTTCGTAACCTTTAAGCAAGATTTCTGAGTTGACCCGATTACCATAAAGGAGGGTTTGCCAAGTTCTTATCATAGTGGCTTACCAAACTCATCAAGAAAGGAAATACGTCATGGACTTCTTATAAATAACAAAAATTGCTCATACAAAACAAATAATGGGAAAGAGAGTCCTATACATTGCTACCTCTAAAAAGCATTTCCTCTATTAGCTAAATCCCCAATAAAACCGGCCATGGCCCCCATGTATTCTCGATACTTTGAAGCATCATTTCCAACTTGGGTGGCTTGTTGTTGCAACCTTTCTGCGTAACGGGCTACTTGCTCAACCTGTTTTTCCATGTGTCTTATTTTGGCATGGAATACGGTGTTATCTTCGATTATTGCTTCGTTGCTGGCTCCTAAAGCTTCGTTGCTTCTTTCCAATACTCGCATCATACCCTCTGATTGTGCCAACTTATCTCTTGTCCTTTGTAGCTCTTCCTTGGCAATATCCAGCTCCGCTATTTTGGAATTGATCTGAACTGCAAAGCTGTCCATGTAGTCTTGGCATTCTTGACGCTCTTGCTTAGCCTTACTCATATCTTCTTCCATCTCGCAGTAGTGGCTTCTCAACTCCCTTAACTCTTCTTCTCGTACCTCGCTCTCCGCTTGTAAAGCCCTCATCCTTCCTTTTGAAGACTCAGCTCTCTTCTGGTAATCTCTCATGTCAGACTCAGCGGCCATTCTCGCATTTCTTTCTTCCTCTATCTGCACCATGTATTGAGCTCTAACCTTCCTTTCTTCTTCTATGTCGAGGTTGGCTAGACGATTCTTCTCCTTCTCAACTTCTATTTTCTTTAAAAGAAGTTTCCTTCCCTTCTTCAAAGAATCCATCGTCTCCTTATCATCATTCACGCCTTTTGTTGCCCTCTTAACCTTAGCCAATTCTTTTTCTGCTATCCCATTCTTCTTGACCAACTCATCATAATCGGCTATTCGATTCCTTAACTCAGCCTGGACCCCCGTTGTTATGTCTTCAGCTACCTCAGCCCTTTTCTGCCATTCCTTTAGAGACATTAGCTGCTTCTCTTGTTTTTCTAACCGCTGATTCAAGAAAACCCTCATCGTATTTTCCTCCTCTAGCTGGTTCTCTAACAATTGTTGTCGCCCCTTACTTTTGCTGAGTTCTATTACACACTGATCTAGCTGCTTTCTTAGATCTTCTTCGTCATCCTTTCTTTTCCTTTTCTGTGTTTCTATCGATGCATCTGACTGTTCTTGTGTAGAGAGACCCTTTACTTCAGAAAAATCCTCATTCCTCCAAACTGTATAATTATGGCTGAATGAGGTTTCAAAACTGCTTCCTTCTTCTCTTTTCACCTTCACGGGCCTTTCCCAATCCTGTCGGATAAGCTCCATTTCTTTGATGAACGGTTGGTGCTTGAATAAACCAATGAAATCAGCTAAACCCAAGGTTCTTGGCGTATATTGCATTCCGCCTAACTGCCTTGTTACGAGGGCGGGCGCATAACTGATGTAACCGGTTACACCAATTAAAGGAACCCATATCTTGCTTCCGCAGCTCATTGTGCAAATAGCGTTGTTCATCCACGGTGCTTTCCATTTGAAGTTGCTACTTGGTAATGCTGCATACTTATCCCTCCATGCCTTCTCATCCCAATTCTTCCAAGTCTCATCTATGGTAATCTTTAACGGTCGCAAGTCAAACCACCAAAAGTTGTTAAAGATGTCTCTTGGTGCTTCGATATGACTGATTATCCATAAGTACAACATAGGGACGCAGCACCTCATAGCTCCTTTTCCATGTGTTCGGCAGTGATTAAGAGATAACATGGTTTCCCCCAAGATGGCTGAGGAAGGATTGATCCGGTCATGCTCATATTCGATGAAGACACTTGCTGCTTCTAAACTGATGACCCCAATTTCAGAAGGGAACAACACTAGCCCAAAAATGGCGAAGGCCACCAACCTATATCGTTCGTCTCCCAACTTGCCTTCTTCGGCGTTTTTCTTCATTCGAGCTTCAATGATCTTCCATTTAAAACCCCCTTCAGCAACTCTACACTGGCTGATCTTTCCTAAGCCTAATAAACTGACTACTTCCGAAGCTGTATCTTCAAATCTGCGTCGGCGGTAGATTCGGCAGTTGTCATTTGGAAAATCCAGGATTCTCTCATATTCTTCCAAGGTGGGTGTCATATCGATGTTTCCAAAGGTAAAGCAACGATAACTGGGATCCCAAAAATTCAGAAGGGCTTTGATCGCCGCTGCTTGTACAGGCAACTTCATTATATGTGCAATCCTCCCATATCGCCTTTCAAACAGGGTCTCGTCAACATATTCCATGATAGGCAATAACTTTCCTAAATCGTTTACCATGTGATTTACCTTGGTAATGCATGGTAACCCACTAGCATCGATTCTTGGACATTTTCCTTCGGCGATCTGAGCCAACTCAGACTCTTGCCCATATTCTTGGAAAGAGAGGTACTTAGTCATGATTTCAGCTCAAAACCTGAGTTGATGAAATTAACAATTAATCGTGATGCAAATGAAAATAAGATTCATAACCTAAAGACAAGCTCTATTTATTAAGTGAGAGAGGGTAGTTTTTTCTATCTGGTCTCGAAAGGTCTCATATCTGCCCAGTGACATTCTTCGTAAAGAAGTATGGGGGCGTTGCAAGGAACAGTTAAGACACGTGTGCCCACCATTACCAAGCAGGCACTCAGATATGAGTTGGGTGTTTCACGCATTTAAACCCTGACCAATAGTCTTAGGGTAAATCGCTAATTCCCCACTTAACTTAAAGTTTGTGTGTGCTTTTCAAAATTGAGGCAAGTGATGCATGAAACAATTATATACAATGCATGAATAATATGCGTGTAAAATAAAAACAAATACGCAAATAAATAACATGAAAGGAATATATTAAAAATAAGCACAGGAAAACACAAATAAATCAGACAAAAACAAAGCTTAGTCTACAAAGTCCCCAGTGGAGTCGCCATTCTGTCGCACCCCAAAAAAAAAAACCACATATCGCGGGTCCGAAAATTTTTTATTTATTTTTATTTGGTTCTTTGGAGTCGCCACCTAGTACTTTGGTCACTAGGAACCTAACTGGTCTCAGAGATCGGGTGCGGAGACTGGTTGCGTAAAGGGAAGGTATTAGCATCCCAAATACGCCTTACCTAAGGTAAGCTGCATTGTTTTATTGTCTGATAAAAATAAAAAATAAACTAAAGTGTTATTGTGTTTTCCTAGTTGTTGGTCTGTCTATGGTTCAAGAAAAATCCTCCTCAGTAAGGAGGTCTTTATCTTATCGGGTAAAAAAAAAACTAACCGTTCTAACGTCCATATCAAAATTTTATTAATAATATTTAGGAATACGTTTTACGTATAAATTCGTAATCCCAAATATTAAAAGAAGAAAAAAAAAAGATTTTTTTAATTTTTGAAATATTGGCCTAGTTCTCATGGCTTGAATAAATTGGTTATTAAAGCCAAAATGCATGTTAATACATATATTGTTTTGAAAATTTTATTTGTTGTGTGAAAATATGATGTTATAATATTTATGTATATATATTGGAGAGACTAGGCCGTATTTTAAAACAAAAAAACAATTTTTGGAAAATATTATTTTTTTTATGCTTTGACGAAAATCGGGTGTTTTAATACTGAGCTTGTATCCTTACGGTATAAAAATACAACCCAATATTAATCCTATTTGCTAAAAAAAATATGCAGAAAAATCAATAATATTTTTAGGGACTTTTTAGAATTTTTTGAAAGCAAAAACATTTTTTATTCTGAAAATCTTTGATGTTTTGACGAAAACCGGGTATTTATAACACTGATTTTGTATCTTTACAGTATAAAAATACAAAACCAAATGTGTAAAGCAACAAAATATTTATATGAAAAGAAAATAACAACCAAAAAAAGTTTTTTAGATTTTTTTTTTTCAAAAAAAAAAATGTATATATGTAGATACACATATAATAATAATAACATAATATAATTATAATATATTTATATATTAAAAAGGGGCTGGGCCGGCCCAAACCAAACTGGGCCGGACCCAGCCCTAACAGTCGTTGGGCCGACCTCGGCCCAACCGGTACTGGGCCGAACTCGGCCCAGAAGGTACTGGGCCGAACTCGGCCCAGAAACTAATTAACCTCGGTCTGGGCCGGACCCGGCCCAGACCGCCGGACTGGGCCAGATCCTTCTGGCCCGTCCACATAACTCTGGGCCAGACACAATCTGGCCCAGAGATAAAAAAAAAAGAAAACACGGGGGGGGGGGGAATTAATTTCCCCCCCCCCCCCCCCGCCTCCTGCATGCAGAACGATTCTGCATGCAGGAGGCAAAACATATATATTAACAGAAAAAATGCAGGGGGAGGAGAGGCGGCGTACCTGGTGCTGGCGGAGCTGCGGTGTTGGTGGCAGTGTCCTCGCTTCACGGACGGTGGCTTCTCTCTCCTCTGTTACAAGGTTTCTCCCTCTTCCTCTCTCTCTTCGTTTTTTTTTTTTTGTTTCGGGGTTCCTCTCTTTCTCTCTTTTTTTTTTTGTGTTATTCTTTTCTCTTCCCCTCTATCTCGCCGGTTCTATCTCTCTCTTCGGTCTCCTCTCTCTCTTTTTTCTTCTCTTTCTCCGGTCCCTCTTCTCTCTCCTCTCGGCCTCTCTCTATTTATAAACAAAAAGGAAACGGTTAGTGCGCCTTCAATCACGCAACGGCTGGTCGGCCACTCTTGCTTTCGGTGGTGGTGGTGGGGACGAGGAGAGAGAGGCGGGAAGTTTTGAAACTTTTCCTTTCTTCTTTTTTTTTTTTTTTTCGTTTCTGTTCTGTTACAAACGGGGGGGAAGGAGACGATGAACAGTGTCGTTCAAAACGACACCGTTCTGCTTTCCTTTTTTTTTTTTTTTTTTTTGTATATGAAACGGCGTCGTTTTGAATAAAACGCGCCGTTTCATTTAAATGGCCAAACTTCAAATCAGCCCTCCAAATCGGTCCCTGCCCCTCTTGTTGGCCGCCTTTTTCATTTTGGTCCTTGGCATCTGATTTATGCAATTTAGCCCTCAATTGATTAATAAACTTTCAATTTCTTCAATTAGGCCCCTGAACCGAGAAAATAGCAGCCCCTCCATTTACGCGCCTCTTCCAATTTGGTCCCTGGTTTCGGATTTTCTTAATTAAATCCCTAATTGGCCCTTAAACTTCAATTTTTATGCAATTGAGCCCCTGATTTGTCCCAATAAATTCCTAAAAAATATATTTTGGCCCCAGAACTTAAATTTCTTCAAATTAAAGCCCAAATTGACTTAAAAATTAATTTTTCTTGCAATCAAATCCTTCATAAATTCAAATAAAAATCCAATTAAGTCCCAAAAAATCCAATTAAGTCCATAAAAATCCAATTAAGTCCATAAAAATCCAATTAAGTCCATAAACATCCAAATTTGGGCTTTTCTCCTCAAAATTAAAATTTTCCTTCTCAATAGGGCTTTCATCTTTCAAGAATATACTGTCAAAAATTTAATCCTTGTATTTTTGAATTTCTTGACCAATTTTCTGACTGTTTCCTGAGCGCTTCTGCCTTCTGTTATTTTTTCTAAACTCTTTTGGCTATTTATTTTATTTTTTCGTGGGGACCCAAAAATGGGTTACAACATCCTCTACAAAAGCCTTGGGCTCAGCGATCTCCATCCCTGTGGATGAAGAAAAATTCACATCCGTTTCCCATGAAGCTCTGTTCTTAACCATCAGATCCACCTACAGCAATGCCGATTCCCATGCATCATTCCATTCATCCTCCTCTGTTTTGGTAGAGAATGATTGAAAAAATGGGCCTACTCCCTTTATTCTCCATCTTTATTTTATTCCACTACAACGTGCCGCTGCAATCAGTCGAACAGAAAGCATCCTTTGGTCTCTTCACTTGACTGCAAGCAATAATAGATAAAGGCATTTAGTATTTCTTGGATCTATGACCCAATCACTGCTGCAGGTTAACTCACTAAGCTGTTTGAAGGAAAGTGACCTTTTTCAATTGATTTTGAAGTAAGGAAAGCAATGTTCCAACTGAAAATAAATTAGGAGCACAGTGCACGAACCAAAGCTAGCATCCTTGCAGATGATCTTGAGTTCCCTTATAATGCTTTAGACTTGTTAGTATCTGCTAAGGGATTAGTTAATTGGACTAATCACAGAAAAGCTAGAATAAACATTATGTGGTTCATGCCTGCCATTGAAGAACTAAAATGGAATGTGGATTGTTCAGCCTTTGGCAAACCTGGTAGAACTAGAATTGGTGGGGTACTGAGGGATCATAAAGGTGTGGTGTTGTGTTCTTCAGTTAGATTGAAGAGCAATATATATTTGTGATATGGTAGCAATCTGGAAGTGTATTTAAAAAAGAAAAGTTGATACTCTGTTATTCAACGCTGCGGATAAGGGAAAGGTCAACGATGAAGATCTTGTGTTGCTGGTGTTCTTCAGTTAGATTGAAGAACAATACTGATACAAGTAGCCAACCATCTTGGCTTTGTTTTGCTTGTCTCCAAATTTGATGTTGCTGATTTTGCAGCCTAAACTTCATTACTTTCACTCGAAAGCAGCACATGAATAGCCAGTTCAAAGACCAGCGTTGGCACTGCTGCTGGGGTAAAGAGCAACTCAGGAATCTGCCTATTGTGTATAGATTTTTTCATTTCGATATCTAGTTCCTTCATTTTTTTTTTTTATGGGTAGCTATGTCCTTCATTTTTTTAGTATGATGGAAAAAAATAATAATTTTATTAATGATAGAAGCCTAGTAAAACTATAACACTTTCCCTAGCCATATATACAATGCAAGAACCATGAAGCACTCGATTTTTCCGTCTACTACTGTGTGATGCCGTCATTTGTTTAGTGTGATTTACAAAAATAATAATTTTATTAGTGATGGTAACCTAGTTAAACTAAAACACTTTCCCTAGCTTAATTAGCCAAAAAACAAGGCCAACCAGCATGCGTGGATGCCACAGTGACCATCTTCCACGGGCAGATAGTTTTATGACTTCCGCCGGCACCTGTACATGTCATGTTTTCTCAGCCCTCTTCACCAACTTTCCTTATAATGCCCTAATGCAATTAATCAAGCCCTTTATTTAGCCTTCTTTTTTCCTTCACCATCTCAAAAGGATTTGATGCAAAAATAAAAATAAAAACAGTGCCATATATATAGAATCTAAAACAAAAACAAAAGGGATTTAACCAATCCTCTCGACTCTAAATCTAACATAGAGAGGAGACGCAGAGGCAGAGCTAGAGAAATAGATGGAGGGAGGGAGGGTAAAGAAATGTTTTGTCTCATCACAAGCAGTGATGGGCATGTTGATGGTTCAAGTGATGGCAACAGGAATGCAATTGCTTTCCAAAATCATATTGAATAATGGAACATTTGTGCTTGCACTTATGACCTATAGGCATATAGTTGCTGCCGTTTGCATGGCTCCCTTTGCTTTCTACTTTGAAAGGTATGTCATCTTTTCATCAATCAATTTCGTCTCTGTCTTTGACACCATTTTTCTCAGTTTCTTTTTGTTACTGGTGTGGTTGCAGAGGCATGATCAAAAGTAAGATGAACTGGTCTGTTTTTTTCTGGCTTTTTGTTAACAAAATACTGGTAGATAAAACTAAAACAAAATAAACTGAAAAAAATCAATATTGATTTCCTAGACAATTAAATAGTGTTTTAGGCGTTGCTAATATTTCTTAAATTAAATAATCCTTTTAGTATTAAAAATAAGAATCGAGAAATAATAAAGTTTTAAGGATAAAGGACTCATCATTAACAATAAGATAAGATTCATATTATGTTAAAGTATTTCAACAAGTAAATATCTTTCTTATTTTAATTTAAACATGGTTAATTTTAATATTAATATGCATGCTAGGTTTTTTGAGTTTATATCAATTACAAGTTTAAATATATATACTTAATACAAATGCTATTCTATTATTTTTTATTTTTTGTGTTGAAAGCAAAACTACTAATGAAAAATTACGATTGGCTGAATTTAATGAGAGAAAGACTTTGGTATGCTGAGCACACAAATGAGAAGAAGAGGAGGGAGGAGGAGTAATTTGAGGAGAATATTGAAGATGAAATTGTTGAATGGAAATGGAAGAGAAACAAATTGAAAGAGAGAAATTGAGAGAGGCACAGTGAAAACCCCTTAGAAATTGAGAGAGGCAATATTAATTTATGGAAAACATTGATATACTGATAAATTGAGTGAGAACTGAGAGTTTTTCCAATATTAAAAAAAAAGAAAAGCCAAGCACTCACGAGTTTTTCCAAGCTTTCAACCCAAATGCAGGGAACTGAGAAAATCCACATTTTTCTCCACCAGAATAGAACCACTGAAAGAAAGCCCACAGGAAACTTAATGAAAAGAACATGAACCCATGCACCTGTTTCCTGCAAGTTAATGGTTTTCTTTTATTGGAACTCAATATTGAAAGGGACGGTGAGTTTTAGTTTTAATTCTAGGTGGGCTCGATTGGATTCCTTTGTTAAAAAAAAAATAACATGATCGATATCTTCAAAATCAACTTTAGTGATGTTCATATAACAATTTTTTTTTTTGTACAATAGGATGTTTGGATAAGCTTTTGATTGCACTAAAAATATTACATCCATGTTCGGACTTATATATTTTTCAAGCAATTAATTATTTTATCGGAACAATTCGAGCATTAAAATATAAAAATATGGAGAATACTTAATATTTACCAACAAATTAAACTAAGCCTGTGAAAGTTCACTTTATACGAATATATATACCTATGTTGACAAATTATTTGCCACTTAAAGTTGAAGATCATGTCGTTTAAAATGAAATTAACGCATTATAAGCTAATTATGTGGATTCCAACTCATAATTAGTTTCATGTTAAGAGCATGATTTCATGTTTTACTTAAAAAACATTGATTAGCACTTAGCAGCTTATTTAAAAAAAAATATATTATAAGCTTTTTTTAAAACAAAGAATGGTTGAGTGGAGTTGGAGTTGTGGAGGTAATGGAGAACCCTAATTCTTCAATTATATGTTACATGTAATGTAAAAAGTTTAAATTGATATAAATTGATATATATGCCACTTGAAGCTGAAGGCCTTTGCATTTAAAATTCGAGAATCAATTATATTGTGGATTAGTGAAAAAAATTAAAAGAAGGAGCATTCTTGTTTTAGTTTCTTTCATGTTAAAAGCATTAATTACATGTCGAAAAAACAAATCATGATTAATTTGCTATAGCATACTTGTTTTAACAAACAAAAAAATAGAGTTAATCATGCATTGCATGCGTGGAAAAAAAAAATAACTATAGGTTCAAACCTATGTATCTCGTATCAATATGTTATATAAAAAATGTGGAATATATTTCATTTTGTCTATAACTAGATATGTTTCCCGTGTGTTGCTATTGCAGATTAAACAATTTTTTTAATGTAAAAAAAGTGATAAGTTAAAAAAAATCCAAATCCCAAGTCATTGATTAAATTGACAATTTAAATATTTATAAAAATAAAACAACAGCAACAAATAAACTGATAAAAAAAAAGGTACTTGATCCTATTTAATAACAAATAACCTAATGCTAATCTAATCGAAGGAAAATCCAAGAAACCAAAAAAAAAGGCTTAAAAAAGAAAGATAAAAACCAAGCAAACCTAGACGAACCTCCTAAACCTAGTTTTATCTAAAAAGTTATAATTTTTTAAATCATGAACCCGAGTTCAATTAAAAAACTTAAATGTCATTCAATTTAATTTTGAAAGTTGCAATCGTTGAAAAAACTATTAATAAAAAATCTTGAAAAAACAAAGAAGCAAGATTCTTAATGAAACAAACTTTGAAGGATGGAAATGAAAAACAAAATTAATAAAAAAAATTGCAAAACAAAAAAAAAGTAATTAAAAGAATTATGACTAAATTTGACATAAAAATTAAATGAAATAAATGTTTTTGATAAAAATCAAATCAAATCAAATGTTTAGGGATGAAATTGTAAAAAAAAAATCCATTAAGAAAATAATTAAAAAAATAGCAATTAAAATAATTAAACCAAATTTGACATAAAAATTAAATGAAAATAAATACATAGGGGTGAAATTGTAAAAGAGTAAATCAATCAAGAAAATGATTAAAAAACAAATAGAAATTAAAATAATAAGGATCAAATTTGACAACAAAATTAAAAAACTCTAATGACCAGAAATAAAATAAAATAAAATTAGAAATAATCAATGTAAATAAAATAATTACAAATAAGAGAAGAGGGACTGAATCAAAAGAAGAAATAAATTGAAGGACTGGAATGAATTTTTTTATTGCCAGCATGCAATCCAAGAAAGAAAAAAAAGTAAAAGAAAAGAAAAGAAAGAAAAGTAATTTCAGTCAAATCACGTCAAACCACAATATACGCGTCATCCAAAGAGAAAAAGAATGTCAAGATGAATCAAATGATGCTGCAGAGTCACGGCTGCAACCGCTCAAGTCAACCACGGGCAGTGCTAGAAGTTGAAAATATTGAAAATGTCCTTTGGACTAAATAATATTAACAAATAAACCACGGTGAAATTACAACTAAATCCCTAAAGCCAAGGTTAAAAAATAAAAATTCTATGGACAATGGAGTAATTCAATTGTTCTATAAAAAATAAAAATACAAAAACATCCTTGTGTAAAAAGCATTAAATTATTTTATTCAAGGGTTAAATTAGTAATTTTTATATGCATTAAAAAATACAATTAACAAAATAACTCAGCGCAATTCTTAAATGATATTTATATCATGGTAAAAATACTACCTTACCCTTGAAGTAAAGACAAAGGATAAAATAATCAAGGGACAATATAATAATTATATTATTGTAATGAATAATAATTTATGTCTCTGGAGTGTTTTGGATAATTGTATAAATATTAAAGTATGTATATTATATCTATATATATAAAAAAAAATAGAGATAGCGGTGCAAATAAGATATGTTTCCATATACCTTTTTATTTTAAAACTACACAAATTCATTATCAAATTATTCTAGAGATTAATTTCTTTTTGTCCCGTTTCATCCCTACTGGCAGACTGTAAAAAAATTGTAACCAAAACTATAAAAAAAATGTTACATAAATGATAAATGGGTACATATGTGTTTTTTCTCTTGAGATCAAGTTGTTCAAAGAAAATTGATTACCAGAACCACATGGAAAGTCAATTGTAATTTTTATTATTTATAATATGATTTCTATGGAATTCTAGAAAATTTCCATACCATAAATGATATACATTGGGTTTGGTAAATATAGCCTAGTTGATTAAAATTAAATTTAGCCTTATATCATTTCTTTTTATAAAAGTATTATTATTTTTATTACTAATTCATCCCAAGGCTCTTAAAAAAACTTCATTAAAGCCTCGTTTGTTTGCTGAAAAGTAGTTTTTTTTTTGGAAAGTGAATTCAAAGAAAGTGAATTATTTTCTGATATTTGGTAGTGTAATGAAAAATAAGTTGAAAAACACTTTCTAGTGTTTGATTATGTCATGGAAAATAACTTATTAATGTTTTATTTTTCTCAAGTTTATTAAAATAATGAGAAACAAATCTTACAAATTAAAAAGTTGAATGAGAATGAAATTAAAAAATATATAATTTTATAAATTGTCTCAAATAAAATAAATAATAATCAAAATAATAAAAATCAAATTTAAAAAATAAAAAAAATAAAAGATGAAGAAATTAAAATAATAATAATTAACATTTCATAAATTATTTCAAATAAAATAAGTAACAATAAAAATAATAAGGATTAAATTTGATAGATAAAAAATTTCAATAAAAAAATGATAAGGGAAAAGTGAATAACAATTATAAAAATGAGGATTAAAGTTAATATAAAAATTAAATTTTAATAGATGAACTTAAAAAATAAATATTCAAAATAAAATATATATAGCTATCAAAAGTTTGAGAACCAAATTTGATATAATCAGCAAATAATATAACATTTTTAAATTTTTCATAACTTTCAAAAAGTATTTTCTGCTCAAATTTTCTTGAAAAACACTTTCTTAAAAATCAAGCTAAATTTTTCTTTAATTAAAAAATATTTTTTGTTAACCAACTTTACTAATAATAAATAAACACAAAAAAATTTAAAAATTAAAATTTTGAAAATTAATTTTAAAAAAATAAATATAGCCTAATCCTGGAAGTAGAAAGAGAGCTTGGCTTTAATGAGGATTCTCCCCAAACTTCAGCTTGTCCTTTCCCACCCCAACCCTAACTACCCAACATAGCTCAAACCCTAACCGCCACCACTAGGTCTACTAGCACATAAATTTACGACACAACCCTAACAAACCACCCAAAAAGAACTCCAACCCAAGGAGATTACTGTACTTTAAACACAAATACAAAATCAGAGGGGGTTTCGTCAGAGTCTCAGAGACCATGTTTTTGCAAGAACCAGTGTTATATGTAGCAAGTGCAGATTTAAGGTGTTTGGTATTGTTTGCTGAGCTCCGGAAACCTGATTCGAATCGTGAAGCATCAAAGAAAGCCCTCGAACATAAGAAAGAAATCACTAAGCATTTGGGTCGTCCCTTTATCCAAACAAACCCTTATGAGGTGTGTGTCAAAGTTTCTATTTTTGTAGAAAAGATTGGATTTTTTTTGCATTTTTTGATTTGGGTTTTTTTTTTTGGGTTTTAGAGGATTATGTGAATCTTGGTTCTAGGGGTAATTAATGGAATTTAGGTTTGTTTTGGTTTATTGTTTTCTGGAGGATTCTGTGAATTTTGGTTATATGGTCAGATAATGAAACGAAGAATTTTGTGAATTTGGATTATAGGGTTAGTTAATGGCATATAGGCTTTGTTTTTATTATGTGCTATTGGTTTTATTATATGCTTGAATTGTCATTTATCTGCAAAAGTTTGAGTTTTGTTTGTGATAGTGGGGTTGGGGTTGATATTGCAATAAGGGATGTGGGTGGTTTATTGTAGGGAATAGGGATTGGGGGGGTCTGGGTGTTTTGATGTAGATAGGTGCTTTAATCGTTGTTTGGGATATGAGGGAGTGAATGCTTGTGCCAAATGGGATGGGATTAAGTTTCCAGTTTTGCTGTGATGAATGAAGTTGCTTTTTGGTAGTTGAAACTAAGTTCATTTCAGATTGAGTTATTTGTTGAGCTTTTGAACTGATGGGTTGGGGCTTAGGCCTCTGGGTTGATGAAAAGTTCAAATTCTTGTGTGACAATGGAGATGGGGGCCATGAGATTAAGATTGCGATGAGGGATCTTGGTGGTTTAGTGGGTTATTGTAGGGATTAGGGGATTTGGGTGTTTTAGTGAAGATAGGTAATGTAATCAGTTTTTAGAACGGCAGGGAGTGACTCCTTGTGCTGAATAGGGTGTGTTTAAGTTTCCAGTTCTGCTGGGATGCATGAAGTTGTTTTGTGTTGGTAGAAACTAAGTACAATTCTGATTGAGTTGTATATTGAGCTTTTGTACTGGAGCGCTGGAGTTTTGGCCTCTGGGTCGATGTTATAGCATGCTTGAATTGCCATTTATTTGCTAGAATTTTGAATTTTGTGTGATAATAGGATGAGGACCATAAGGGTAAGACTTCAATAAGGGATGTGTGTGGTTTGGTGGGTTATTGTAGGGAACATTGATTGGAGAATTAGGGTGTTTTGGTGAAGATAGGTGCTTCCAACAGTTTTGGGGATGTTGGGGAGTGATTGCTCATGCTGAATGGGATATGATTAAATTTCAAGTTTTGTTGGATGGATGGAGTTATTTTTGGTTGGTGGAAACTGGAGACCAAGTTCGTTTATGATATATTGGAACTTTTGTACTATTGTGTTGACCTTGGGTTGGTGCTCTAGTACTGTTGTCATTGTTTATACAACCATAAACCGTTATAATATTTCCTGGTGTCTTCAAACGTGCCATTTGTTTTCTAGGCTGTCTATACTTTGTTGGCTGCTACCATGCAACAAACAAAGTTTCTAACGTCAACTGAATACATGAAAATATCCATCAAATGGAGTACATTTGAGTCTCGTCTATATCATAAACTAATGGCACATGATTATTAGTTACATTTATAGGAGTCCACCTTTTTTGAAAATGATACTATGTGAACGCCGATGGCTGCTATGTTCAGTAATAGCCTCCTGCGTGACTAACTTGACAGGTTCATAGTTGGAAGAAATTAAATTTGAAGACTTGGCCTTGAACCAATATGATTGCTATAACTGGGAAACATAGATATTAGTTCTTTCTATGCCTAATGAAATTTGGATGGAAAACCAAATTTTCAATTATGAAGCCTTCTGATGGCAATTGCTTTGTGGAAGATTTAAACTGCTTCGTAAAAATCATGCCTATCCTCTAAACACTATCCAATATGGCCATGTTCTCATGTTGAAAATATAATTGATTGGAATAGAGGTTCGGTTTAATGGTTTATCAATATGCTGTAATTGTATATTTTTATTTTTCAATTGGACGATTGGAATCTATCAAGCAAGCTTTGTATGAACTGGTGATTCTTCCTCTGCGGAAACCTGAGCTCTTCTCACATGAGAAACTTCTTGGTCCACAAAAGGGGGTATTGTTATATGGACCTCCAGGCACCGGGAAGACCATTCTTGCAAAAGCTATTATCAGAGAGTTTGGAGCTGTTTTTATAAATATGAGGATCTCAAATCTAATGAGCAAGTGGTTTGGCGATGCAAAAAAGCTCGGTGAGTATAGATCGCATTTGAATTGCCTCATGTGCTTGAGCTTTGTCTTGCATTTAGCAAAACAATGATGATTTAAAATTATTGCCTTGTTATTCTAAAACTTGCTGTCGCCCACCGACTATGTTGAGTGAAATTTAGTTTCACTTTGATAATGGAAGCAAGGTAGTACTTTGTGAACATTCTTAACTAAGATTGAACATTCCTAACTTGTCCTTTTTGAAGATCTTTATTAGCAGCAAGATTATTTTGAATGCTCTATTAGCTTTAAAAAACAGGGCACTGTAGCTTGCTTATCTAATGGATCTTACTCCGATGAATGAGATTGTGAAATGATCAAAATATCTTAATTCTTAAAATGCTACTATTCAATAGTCAAATTCTCAAATTCATAATCAAAATTATGTATAAAAAGAAAAAAGAGAGAGAGAGAAAGGGATTGTGCTTGGACTTTGGATCCCCCAGCTCCCGTTAACAATGGGTTCTGCTCACTCGTCTGCCTTTGCTTAACATCATTACAATGATATTCTGTGTTTCAAAGAAGAACCCAATAGTTTTTTTGCAATTTACTTCTTGATTTTTTCTCCTTTTAACCAAGGTTGTCAATTCCGTTTCGGAAGGTGTTTCGTTTTTTCAATTGGAACGGAATGTTTCGGTTTTGGAGCGTTTCGGCGTGCCGTTTCGGAGTTGTACTGTTCATCTATATATATATTCAACAAATATAATTCAAATTCAAGATAAATTATGCATTACAAAGTACAAATACAATGTCAAACAATATAATTTTAAAATTTTAAATTATAATTTATAATTTATCTAGCTCAAACGTCGGTCCCATGCTCTCACCTAGCCAAATCCAAGCATCCATATTTCAAGTACCAGAGCTGGTTTCATTTTTCCAGGTTAGTTTATTTTATTGCACTGTGATGCATAATTTTTTATTCATTATGTATGATGTTTGTGTTCTTGATGTGGTGTGATGGTGCTCTTCTAGCCTATACTGATTCTGTTATTTGCTTATGGTGGAATTGCTCTTGTCCTGCAGTTGCAAATGTCACGTGGATATATACTACCGACGTGGATGCAAATGTCAGGGATAGCAATGCTAGAAGAGTCCATGATTGGACGTTGCACTAATATAATTATATAAGTAACTGCTTTTGACGTATACTCGGCTTTATATATAATTATATACAGACTGCCGACACAATTACCTGAGAAGGGAACGGATGACTTTGTAGCTTTAATCCGAAACGGAACAACTGGATTTCAGCCGGAACGTTCCGGCTGAAATTTGACCGGAATTTCCGGATCAACCCGAGATTTTAAGCGAGATGAAACTTGTTCCGTTTTATTTTGTTTTTTTAACTGGTACGAGACGTTCCGGGCATTCCGGCCGAAACGGAACGGTATTAACAACTTTGCTTTTAACTGCCCTAGTAATCTTTTGTTCATGATGATTATGAAAAAAACTTGTTTGACCGCTACAGTGTTCTGTCCTCATAATTTCAATTTGTAAATGGATCGAGCAAAGAAACCCTACCAATCATGATTGATGTCCTGACCATAATTTTAATTTGTAAAAGGATCAAGCAAAAACATTAATGATTGATAGTTTACTTGCTTTAACTCAGACACAAATATATTAACAATATTTTTTTTTATTGTAGAAAAAATATTTATTTAATATTGGTATAGATAGAGTTAATTATTTTCGGTTCGATTTGGTCAAAACATAATAATTAAATTAATTTAAAAAGAAAAAATCAAAACCAATTTAGCTCGGTTTTTTATATTGAATAGTACTGCCTTATGCATTTATGCAAGATACCAGGTCACAAACTGAATAATCTTGCAATACATTGATGATTATTTACTATTGAATAGTAGCATTTAGGTCAGCATCCACAACTCTTTCTTACATGGTGAAAAAGAATAAACGCAAAGGTTGAATATGAGTTTTCCTCTCAAGACTTTATGGAAGATAAGATTTCTGGAAAATTTTCCAAAACTGACTTCTTTTTGAAAAATTATTACATGGATCACGTTCGATTGGTCGGCGAACCAGTATTGTTATTGGCGACGGAACAAACAGAAATCAAGCTAGTACTGTGGTGCATATCTCAGGTTTTGGTCTGCAATTCATAAATCCATCTTTCCACGACTCTGTCTTGGGATGCTGGCAATTCCATGAAGCAGAGCTATTAATGGAAAAGGATTCTTTGAATTGGAGCAAAGAAAGACTTTGGTCATGAGCACAAAAATGAGATGAAGAAATTGTTGAAAGGAAATGGAAGAGAAACAGAATGAAAGAGAGGGACGGTGGTGAAAACCCCATGTTTGGCCTTACAGGATTTAGTAGTATATTTGGGAGAGACGAGGAATAAAGAAAGGCATTGTTTGTCTATTTAGTAGTATATTTATAGACAAAGCAATCTTAGATTGTATACTGACGAAATCGAAGTCACTGACCGACCAAATCTCAAGTACAAGAGTGAGTATACTAAAGACTTTGCACTTATATATCGTTTCTCGTGACCCAAAAGCACTCTTTGTGTGCGCTCGGTAATGTATAACAGTTTAAAAATCGCGACAGCTTAATTTGAATGTTCAGATATGTTTTTCCAAATTGTATTTAGCAATGAGGTTTATGCGAAGATTGCTATAATTAAGTTTTGCTCTGGTGCCCAGTTTATGAGTTTTGTTCTAATCTTAAGCAGATGCTACCATAGAATTATAGAGATTTAGGCAGTCTTTGTAGAAGGGGGCTGCGCAAAAGTATGTTAGTTCCAATGATATTGAAGCTTTTTGTTTCTTGGAAACTAAAATTTCTAATTATACGAACACCTTAGTCAAAAGTATTTGGAGTGGGTCTAAACTGGAATGGTATAGTTTCTTAGCAATTTAATTATGTTATTGTATGTGTGTTAAGCATTATTGCATGCATCACTTATAAAGTATTTTTATTTTTGAACAGGATGTCATAGCATGTGATGTTATAAATCCTGATCACATAGATGTGGAATTTGAATTAATTGGAGGGTTGGAATCTATCAAGCAAGCTTTGTATGAACTGGTAATTCTTCATTTGCGGAAACCTGAGCTCTTCTCACATGAGAAACTTCTTGGTCCACAAAAGGGGGTATTGTTATATGGACCTCTCTGATAATGGAAGCAAGGTAGTACTTTGTGAACATTCTTAACTAGATTGAACATTCCTAACTTGTCTTTATTGAAGATCTTTATTAGCAACAAGATTTTGTTGGATGCTCTATTAACTTTGAAAAACAGGGCACTGTAGCTTGCGTATCTAATGGATCTTACTCTAATGAATAAGATTGCAAAATGATCAAAATATTGGTATTTTTGTTGCTGTGTGGTATTTCTATATATCCTGCATCAGGGATTTAACCAAAGTAATTGAATGGCTCACATTCTTGGAATTGTGAAAGTGGTCATTACTGTATTTTGCAACTAAATCGTTGTGTTGAAACCATCCCTCATTAGTCATTACATTCTTTTCTGCATCTGAATCCATTCAAGTCTTGTTGGTTCTGTGCTGACTAGAAACAGACTTAGAAGTAATTAACTAAGTTTGCGTAGTTGCTTTTTTGCTCTTGTTGAAGTTCTTATAATCTGATTGATGTTGATTCTCTTCTATAAACTCCAGCCTGCCTTTATATTTATTGACGAGATTGACTGTTTCTGGGGCAGCGTCGTACTAGAGATCTTAAGTTCTGCATTAATGCGGTGTTCGTATGCAGTGACTTGCTAGAATGTGTTTTATGGAAGATTTGTGAAAGTGTGATTTATTCATGGGCCTGGCCTGGCCGGACTCAGTGACAATATCTTACAAAAAAATTATCTTACTTTTTTTTTTGCTTTAGATATAAACAATGCTTTAGAACATTGTTTGTAGATGGTTTTATCACAATTTTTAATAGTCATTTATGTCTTACAAGCTACCAGAATTACTATATTTTACTTGCAAATATTGCTACTGTTGTGATTGCAGAATCTGTCAGTCAAGCATTCTTTCAAATTTACAAGAGTTGCTTCAATTTGTTCATAACTCCATAACTTTCAAAATACTCCCAGAAACAGAGATTGATTTAAGTGATCACGAATAAGGAAATGGAGACATAAAAAAAGGACCCAAAACATAAATGATTTTATAGTTAACACAAACTTGTTACATGCATGAATTCTTTTTCATAGAAGTAATGTACATTTAACCTTGAATTATGTAAACTACAAAAAAAAAAAAATCCAATGCTATGAATTTGCCACCCAATTGTTGATCCACTTGATATCTTGATTGTACTGCAAAATTAGACAGGTAAGACTGATCAAATGAAATAGTAAAGAAAACATAGCCTAACATAAACTGTGAACATAAAATTTGAAAACTCAAATGCTTGCAAAACTTACTTGAAAATATCAATTGCATTATTTAGTTTCTTCTAGCACCATATCTGCCAGCATTCTTCTTTCTTTTTTTGCTCAGGAGATTCCATTTATCTTCAACCATCCTAAAAAACCATGAAGGCTTTTTTGTTCTTAACACAACGTATCCCGTTGCAACTCCAAACATAAACCCGCATCCATACCCCATTGTCACAGCTTTCCATCCAAATCCTTCTCCAAACAATGTTAAATCATCTCCTTCATCAAAGCTTGATGGCGGTAATGATGGTGCCTCATCACCATAACATTTTTTTAGTACTTGAGATCCACATAAACCCATGTTTCCTTCAAATGAGCTTGCATCAAAGGTGTTGAATTGCTTTCCACTTGGTATAGGCCCCTCGAGATGGTTATGTGAAAGGTTTAGGATTGCAAGAAATGTTAGACCCCCTAGCTGCGTTGGAATTCTTCCGGTAAGCAAATTTGAAGATAGATCTAATGATTCCAAATTGGTTAAATTTCCTAATGATGATTGGATATGACCTGTAAGGGAATTATGAGAAAGGTTGAGCTGTTGGAGTGCTTTAAGCTTTCCTATCACTTTTGGAATCTCTCCGGTGAAATTGTTATTTGACAAATCAAGTACTCTGATAGTACTTTGGATCTTCATAAACTCAATTTCTACACCTTTCCATGTCATTTCTATGGAATACACATAGCCAGTGTAATTTGTTGTCCCCATGTACGTCATGTTCTGATCCGAGGCCATCATTGCTTCAAGACTATTGAAATACCCAGTTGGCAATGGTCCACTAAAATTGTTGTGAGAGATGTCAAAAATCCGTAATTTAGAGAAGGATTTATATGCAGTCGAACCCTTCACCAAACCTTGGAGTTTATTGGATTTTAGGACAAGAATTTGGAGCTTTGGAAGCGTTTCTAGAAAGTAGGGAAATGTATCCTCAATCTTATTGCTGCCAAGATCAATAACTTGCAACATTGTGTAGTTGATGATAGACGGTGGTATTTTCCCTGCTAATTCATTTCCATTGAGGTTGAGATATTCCAAGCTATTATCCTTTGAAAATGTTGAAGGGATAGTGCCTTGAAGATTGTTCATGCCTAGATGCAATACTGAGAGCATGCTGCTGAAGTTCCCCAAACATTGTGGCACATAACCACTCAAGCTGTTAGTGGACAAGTCCAGGACCTGAAGGAATCTCAGCTTGCAAATAGAAGAAGAAATCTCACCTGTCAAATTACTATTAGATACAAGAATAAGGGTTAACAAGTTCTCTTGTTTGAAAATCGAACTTGGGATTGGACCACGCAAGTGGTTATTGCTCAAATCAAGGAATATCAAAGAATCATGTTGGAGTTCACTTATATTACCTATGAAATTATTGTTATGAAGGTCAAGATAATGTAAAGAAGGAAGAGCAAACAAAAATGATGGTATTGTTCCATTGAACAAGTTACCATCTACAAATAGATTTTGTAGATTTGAAAGGGTATTTAATTGAGAATGGATAGGGCCTACTAGTTGATTATTTGATAAAATTAAATATGAAAGATTGACGAGGCTACCCAAAGAAAATGGAACTTGACCCATAAATTTATTGGAAGAGAGATACAAGTATTGAAGGTGTACAAGGTTTCGTAGTGATGATGGGATCTGACCGCTAAAATTATTATCTGAGAGGTATAAAGAGGTGAGTTGTGTGAGATTACCAAGTGATGATGGGATGTGACCGCTAAAATCATTATCTGAGAGGTCTAAAGAGGTGAGTTGTGTGAGCTTACCAAGTGATGATGGGATCTGACCGCTAAAATTATTAGAAAAGAGGTCTAAAGAGGTGAGTTGTGCGAGATTACCAAGTGATGATGGGATCTGACCGCTAAAATTATTACGTGAGAGGTCTAAAGAGGTGAGTTGTGTGGGATTACCAAGTGATGATGGGATCTGACCGCTAAAATTATTAAAAAAGAGGTCTAAAGAGGTGAGTTGTGCAAGATTACCAAGTGATGATGGGATCTGACCGCTAAAATCATTACGTGAGAGGTCTAAAGAGGTGAGTTGTGCGAGATTACCAAGTGATGATGGGATCTGACCCCTAAAATCATTACTTGAGAGGTCTAAAGAGGTGAGTTGTGTGAGATTACTAAGTGATGATGGGATCTGACCGTTAAAATTATTACTTGAGAGGTCTAAAGAGGTGAGTTGTGTGAGATTATCGAGTGATGATGGTTCTAGACTCATAAAGTCATTCTGAGAGAGATCAAGTGAAACCAATTTGGAGAGGTGAGAGATTTCAGACGGAACCTGACCTGCAAAGACTGAGAAATTTAGGTTAAGAAGTGTCAGGTTGGAAAAGTGGCCAAATCGAGAAGAAATATGAGACCTATTGAAATCATTGCTAGAGAGGTCGAGCTTTTGAAGATGATGCAGGGAGAAGAGGGTGCTATTGGAATGGAGGGTGCCATAAAGCATGCTGCAAGCAAGGTCCAGTCAGTTACATGCCCGGTTTTCAGGTCACAAGTGACCCCATCCCACGAGCAGCAGTCTGTACCCTCTTTCCACGACTCTGTCTTGGGATGGTGGCAACGCCCTGAAGCAGAGCTACTAATGGAAAAGGACTCTTTGAATTGGAGTAAAGACAGGCTTTGGTGAGGAGCACAGAAATGAGAAGAAGAAATAGTTGAATGGAAATGGAAGAGAAACAGAATGAAAGAGAGAGATGAAATAGGTGGAAACCCCATGTTTGGCTGGCCTTACAGGATTCAAAGTATATTTGGGAGAGATGAGGAATGAAGAAAGACATTCTTAGTAGTATTTATAGACAAACTAATCTTAGATTGTATACTGACTGACATAGGATGTGTAAAACATGTAAAGACGAAATCAAATCTCAAGAAACAACAAGAGTGAGTGAGTGTTGGAAACGCGGCAAAGTATATTAAAACAAGATTCCTTGTTGACTTCAAATTGCGCAAACTGAATTGTTGTTTCTTGGCAAAGTAATAATTACGGAAAGCAATGACTTTGTTCAGAGATGTTTTTCCAAATTGTATTTAGCAATGAGATTTATGAGAAGATTGCTTTCCCCACTAAAATGTAATTTCCAAGAAATTCAAAGCCACAAAATCGGAAGAAAACTTCTTAATAAGCCACAAGTGGGCTTGCAGAGTTAAAGAGTCATCCTCACCTATTATGTCCACGTTCTGGCAATAGCTTGTTTGAATAAAATTTGCTTCCTCTCATGTAATTAATTTAATTAAAAAAATTATTTTTAAAAGTAAGATTCAATGAAGATCGAAATAAAAAAGTGTGAGTTAATCTTTGTCACTTTCAAAACCATAGAAAATTTCACAAAAAACAAATACAAAAAAATAATAAAATATTAATGGATAAAATTAAAAAAAATAAACTTAAAAAAAATTAATATTATTTCCTAACTATGCTTAATTTAGTAATATGTTGTTTTTTAAAAATAATTTTCTTGCTCATCATTCTTTCAATTTATATACTTGTTTTAATTTAAGCATAGTTAATTTTAATATTAGTATGCATGCTAGGTTTTTTAATTTTATATCAATTGTAAATTTAAATATATATTTAATATGCATGTTATTCTATTATTTTTTATTTTTTGTGTTGAAAGCAGAACTACTAATGGAAAATTCGAACGAGAGATAGACTTTGGTATTTTAGTATCTAATAATATTTTAGTTCTGGATACTTGATTGAATCTAATCTATATGACTTACCATATTCGATGAAAACCCAAATCTATCTCAATTTTTTTTAAAATATGCACTTGGATTTTATTTTACCACGCCACTAGGTGTGTCAAAAATCTAGTGCACTGTATCACATTAAAGCCAATATATATCTATCAGGATCGTCCGATCAACTTTTAGGTTGAGCCAACCGTAATATCTAGAAGTAATGCAGAGGGTTACAATCTTCAGTGCACCAATTCACCATACTTACATCCGCACTATAGCAAATCTCAAATCTCAAATATTCTTTCTCTCGTAAGAGTAAAACCCATGGAAATATGTAAGGTTCTATCAAATTGACTTCAAATTGCGCAAACTAAATTGTTTATTGGCACCTAATGAGTGCGCGCCTGGTAATGTAAAGCGATGTTTTTTAATTAAAATATATTAATGTGATGATTTTTAAAATTTATTTTTAATTTTTAATATTAATTTATTAAAATCATAAAAAATATTAAAAAACTAATATTAATTTTCTAAATAGATTAAATAGTGTTTTACAGGTTGCTAATATTTCTTAAATTAATTAATCCTTTTAGTATTAAAATAACTAAATAGTTATTTGACAAATCTTGATTAGTAATATTTTGTTTTTTTTTTAAATACTTTTCTTGCTTATCATTCCTTGAATTGATATACTTTGATTTTTCCTTTTTCTATTCTAAATAATAAATAATTTAAACTATGGAATTATGTATGCATAATTGAAAAAATAAATGATAAACAAAGTCATCTTCACCTTCTTATGTCCAATCCGCAGCTGTACAACAAGATTAAGTAACCAATAAATTCATTCAGCTAATATTTTCACACCAGGAGAAGTCCTTTAATTCACTAACACAAGTGCTAATAAATAAGGTAGTTAATTGTGAAATTTTTATAGTAAGATAAAAAAAAATTAAAAATCGTGACAGCTTAATTTGAAGGTTCAGAGATGTTTTTCCAAATTGTATTTAGCAATAAGATTTATGCGAAGATTGCTATAATTTTCACTAAAATATAATTTCCAAGAAATTCAAGCCTCAAAATCGGAAGAAAACTTGTTAATAATTTACGATCGTAGTTTACTCACAGCTGAAGCAAGGGGGCTTGCAGAGTTAAAGAGTCATCCTCACCTTCTTATGTCCACTTCATTCCAGTCTCCAGTCAACACGTTCTGGTAATAGCTTTATTGAACAATTACTATAAAACTGACAAACAATGGAGAATTAATGGAGTTTGAAGGTTCTTGCCCTCAAGATGCTGTGGGATTGGTCGTCCTAAAAGGTCTTTCTCTTAATTTCAGCATCAACAAGGGAGAACGAATCTGCATTTTGTGATCTGTCCTTGACCTCCAAGTCTTCGGAACTTGGATGCATAGATACTGTCAACTCTTCGTGGAATTGAAGGTTCACTTGCAAATAATTCCACACAAGAGTGAGCGTTGGAAACACGGCAGTACTAATTTCCAAAATTGACATTTGCAGCTACTCTTTGTGCTAACAAATACAGTTCATGCTCTCATTAGAACTTCCTTTGTAGCTCGTCTGATGGTAGCTGTTCTCGGGGACATCTACCCCGCTATTATTCCTTGTTGACCCAAAAGTATGTTAGTTTCAATGATATTGAAGCTTTTTGTTTCTTGGAAACTAAAATTTCTAATTATACGAACACCTTAGTCAAAAGTATTTGGAGTGGGTCTAAATTGCTTTAGAACATTGTTTGTACCTATTGAGATGGTTTTATCACACTTTTTAATAGTCATTTATGTCTTCCAAGTTACCAGAATTACTATATTTTACTTGCAAATATTGCTACTGTTGTGATAACAGAATCTGTCAGTCAAGTTTTCTTTTAAATTTACAAGAGTTGCTTCAATCTGTTCATAACTCTATAACTTTCAAAATACTCCCAGAAACAGAGATTGATTTAAGTGATCACGAATAAGAAAATGGAGACACAAAAAAAGGACCCAAAACATAAATGATTTTATAGTTAACACAAACTTGTTACATGCATGAATTCTTTTTCATAGAAGTAATGTACATTTAACCTTGAATTATGTAAACTACAAAAAAAAAAAAAAACAATCACTATGAATTTGCCACCCAATTGTTGATCCACTTGATATCTTGATTGTACTGCAAAATTAGACAGGTAAGACTGATCAAATGAAATAGTAAAGAAAACATAGCCTAACATAAACTGTGAATATAAAATTTGAAAACTCAAATGCTTGAAAAACTTACTTGAAAATATCAATTGCATTATTTAGTTTCTTCTAGCAACATATCTGCCAACATTCTTCTTTGTTTTTTTGCTCTGGAGATTCCATTTATCTTCAACCATCCTAAAAAACCACAAAGGCTTTTTTGTTCTAAACACAACATATCCCGTTGCAACTCCAAACACAAACCCGCATCCATACCCCATTGTCACAGCTTTCCATCCAAATCCTTCTCCAAACAATGTTGAATCATCTCCTTCATCAAAGCTTGATGGTGGTAATGATGGTGCCTCATCACTGTAACATTTTTTTAGTACCTGAGATCCACATAAACCCATGTTTCCTTCAAATGAGCTTGCATCAAAGGTGTTGAATTGCTCTCCACTTGGTATACGCCCCTCGAGTTGGTTATGTGAAAGTTTTAGGATTGCAAGAAATGTTAGACCCCCCAGCTGCGTTGGAATTCTTCCGGTAAGCAAATTTGAAGATAGATCTAATGATTCCAAATTGGTCAAATTTCCTAATGATGATTGGATATGACCTGTAAGGGAATTATGAGAAAGGTTGAGCTGTTGGAGTGCTTTAAGCTTTCCCATCACTTTTGGAATCTCTCCGGTGAAATTGTTATTTGACAAATCAAGTACTCTGATAGTACTTCGGATCTTCGTAAACTCAATTTCTACACCTTTCCATGTCATTTCTATGGAATAGACATAGCCAGTGTAATCTGTTGCACTCATGTAAATCATGTTCTGATCCGAGGTCATCATTGCTTCAAGACTATTGAAATACCCAGTTGGTAATGGCCCACTAAAATTGTTGTGAGAGATGTCAAAAATCCGTAATTTAGAGAAGGAATTATATGCAGTCGGACCCTTCACAAAACCTTGGAGTTTATTGGATTTTAGGACAAGAATTTGGAGCTCTGGAAGCGTTTCTAGAAAGTAGGGAAATGTATCCTCAATCTTATTATTGCCAAGATCAATAACTTGCAACATTGTGCACTTGATGATAGACGGTGGTATTTTCCCTTCTAATTCATTTTCATTGAGGTTGAGATATTCGAAGCTATTATCCTTTGAAAATGTTGAAGGGATAGTGCCTTGAAGATTGTTCATGCCTAGATGCAATACCGAGAGCTTGCTGCTAAAGTTCCCCAAACATTGTGGCACAGAACCACTCAAGCTGTTGTTGGACAAGTCCAGGACCTGAAGGTATCTCAGCTTGCAAATAGAAGAAGAAATCTCACCTGTCAAATTACTATTGGATGCAAGAATAAGGGTTGTCAAGTTCTCTTGTTTGAAAATTGAACTTGGGACTGGACCACGCAAGTTGTTATTGCTCAAATGAAGGTATACCAATGAATCGTGTTGGAATTCACTTATATTACCTATGAAATTATTGTTATGAAGGTCAAGATATTGTAAAGAAGGAAGAGCAAACAAAAAGGATGGTATTGTTCCATTGAACAAGTTCCCATATAAATATAGAAATTCTAGATTTGAAAGGGTATTTAATTGAGAATGGATAGGGCCTACTAGTTGATTATTTGATAAAATTAAAACTGAAAGATTGACTAGGCTACCGAAAGAATTTGGAACTTGACTTCTAAATTTATTGAAAGAGAGACACAAGTATTGAAGCTGTACAAGGTTTCCTAGTGATGATGGGATCTGACCGCTAAAATTATTAACTGAGAGGTCTAAAGAGGTGAGTTGTGGGAGATTACCAAGTGATGATGGGATCTGACCGCTAAAATTATTACCTGAGAGGTCTAAAGAGGTGAGTTGTGTGAGATTACCAAGTGATGATAGGATCTGACCGTTAACATTATTACCTGAGAGGTCTAAAGAGGTGAGTTGTGGGAGATTACCAAGTGATGATGGGATCTGACCGCTAAAATGATTACTTGAGAGGTATAAAAAGGTGAGTTGTGTGAGATTACCAAGTGATGATGGGATCTGACCGCTAAAATTATTATATGAGAGGTCTAATAAGGTGAGTTGTGTGAGATTACCAAGTGATGATGGGATCTGACCGCTAAAATTATTATCTAAGAGGTCTAAATAGGTGACTCGTGTGAGATTACCAAGTGATGATGGGATCTGACCGCTAAAATGATTACTTGAGAGGTCTAAAGAGATGACTCGTGTGAGATTACCAAGTGATGATGGGATCTGACCGCTAAAATTATTAACTGAGAGGTCTAAAGAGGTGAGTCGTGGGAGATTACCAAGTGATGATGGGATCTGACCTCTAAAATTATTAGCTGCGAGGTCTAAAGAGATGAGTTGTGTGAGATTACCAAGTGATGATGGGATCTGACCTCTAAAATTATTAGCTGCGAGGTCTAAAGAGATGAGTTGTGTGAGATTACCAAGTGATGATGGGATCTGACCGCTAAAATTATTAACTAAGAGGTCTAAAGAGGTGAGTTGTGGGAGATTACCAAGTGATGATGGGATCTGACCGCTAAAATTGTTACTTGAGAGGTCTAAATTGGTGAGCTGTGTGAGATTACCAAGTGATGATGGGATCTGACCGCTAAAACTATTACCTGAGAGATCTAAAAAGGTGAGTTGTGTGAGAATACTAAGTGATGATGGGATCTGACCGCTAAAATCATTACCTGAGAGGTCTAATAAGGTGAGTTTTGTGAGATTACCAAGTGATGATGGTTCTAGACTCAAAATGTCATTGTCAGATAGATCAAGTGAAACCAATTTGGAGAGCTGAGAGATTTCCGACGGAACTTGACCTGCAAAGACCGAGTAATTTAGGTTAAGATGTGTCAGGTTGGAGAACTGGCCAAATTGAGAAGAAATATGGGAGAAGTTGAAATGATTGTCAGAGAGGTCGAGCTTTTGAAGATGATGCAGGGAGAAGAGGGTGCTATTGGAATGGAGGATGCCATACAGCATGCTGCAAGCAAGGTCCAGTCCAGTGACATGCCCTGTTTCCATGTCACAGGTGACCCCATCCCACAAGCAACAGTCTGTACCCTTTTTCCACGACTCTGTCTTGGGATGCTGGCAACGCTCTGAAGCAGAGCTATTAATGGAAAAGGATTCTTTGAATTGGAGCAAAGAAAGACTTTGGTCATGAGCACAGAAATGAGAAGAAGAAATAGTTGAATGGAAATGGAAGAGAAACAGAATGAAAGAGAGAGATGAAATAGGTGGAAACCCCATGTTTGGCTGGCCTTACAGGATTCAAAGTATATTTGGGAGAGATGAGGAATGAAGAAAGACATTCTTAGTAGTATTTATAGACAAACTAATCTTAGATTGTATACTGACTGACATAGGATGTGTAAAACATGTAAAGACGAAATCAAATCTCAAGAAACAACAAGAGTGAGTGAGTGTTGGAAACGCGGCAAAGTATATTAAAACAAGATTCCTTGTTGACTTCAAATTGCGCAAACTGAATTGTTGTTTCTTGGCAAAGTAATAATTACGGAAAGCAATGACTTTGTTCAGAGATGTTTTTCCAAATTGTATTTAGCAATGAGATTTATGAGAAGATTGCTTTGCCCACTAAAATGTAATTTCCAAGAAATTCAAAGCCACAAAATCGGAAGAAAACTTCTTAATAAGCCACAAGTGGGCTTGCAGAGTTAAAGAGTCATCCTCACCTATTATGTCCACGTTCTGGCAATAGCTTGTTTGAATAAAATTTGCTTCCTCTCATGTAATTAATTTAATTTAATTTAAAAAAATTATTTTTAAAAGTAAGATTCAATGAAGATCGAAATAAAAAAGTGTGAGTTAATCTTTGTCACTTTCAAAACCTTAGAAACATTTCACAAAAAACAAATACAAAAAAATAAAAAAATATTAATGAATAAAATTAAGAAAAATAAACTTAAAAAAAATTAATATTGATTTCCTGACTATGCTTAATTTAGTAATATATTGTTTTTTTTAAATAATTTTCTTGCTTATCATTCTTTCAATTCATATACTTGTTTTAATTTAAGCATAGTTCATTTTAATATTAGTATGCATGGTAGGTTTTTTGATTTTATATCAATTGCAAATTTAAATATATATTTAATATGCATGTTATTCTATTATTTTTTATTTTTTGTGTTGAAAGCAGAACCAAGGTTGTCAATTCCGTTTCGGTAGGTGTTTCGTTTTTTCAATTGGAACGAAATGTTTCGGTTTCGGAGTGTTTCGGCGTGCCGTTTCGGGGTTGTACTGTTCATATATATATTCCACAAACATAATTCAAATTCAAGATAAATTAATTATAAATTATGCAATACAAACATAATGCCAAACAAATATAATTTTAAAATTTAAAATATTTTTAAATAGTAAAGATTAAATAGATCTTTAACTTAAAATAATATAAACCATATATTAATTTTTTAAAAATAATATTTTTTGGCCGAAACGGAACAACCGGAATGAAACCGGAACGTTTCGGCCGGAATTTGGCCGGAATTTCCGGAACGGGCCGAGATTTAAAATGAGATGAAATTTGTTCCGTTTTGTTCCGTTTTTTGAATTGGTATGGAACGTTTCGGCCATTCCGGGCGGAACGGAACGGAATTGACAACCTTGAGCAGAACTACTAATGGAAAATCTACTTTTAGGTCGAGCCAACCGTAGTTGGATGATCGATCCAGAAGTAATCAAGAGGGTTACAAGCTTCAGGTGCACCAACTCACCATACTAACATCCGCACTATAGCAAATCTCAAATCTCAAATATTCTCTCTCTCGTAAGAGTAAATCCATGGAAATATGCAAGGTTCTATCAAATTGACTTCAAATTGCGCAAACTAAATTGTTTATTGGCACCTAATGAGTGCGCGCCTGGTAACGTAAAGCGATGTTTTTTAATTAAAAATATATTAATGTGATGATTTTTAAAATTTATTTTTAATTTTTAATATTAATTTATTAAAATCATAAAAAATATTAAAAAAACTAATATTAATTTTCTAAATAGATTAAATAGTGTTTTAGAGGTTGCTAATATTTCTTAAATTAATTAATCCTTTTAGTTTTAAAATAACTAAATAGTTATTTGACAAATCTTGATTATTAATATTTTTTTTTAAAACACTTTTCTTGCTTATCATTCCTTGAATTAATATACTTTGATTTTTCCTTTTTCTATTCTAAATAATAAATAATTTAAACTATGGGATTATGTATACATAATTGAAAAAATAAATGATAAACAAAGTCATCTTCACCTTCTTATGTCCAATCCGCAGCTGTACAACAAGATTAAGTAACCAATAAATTCATTCAGCTAATATTTTCACACCAGGAGAAGTCCTTTAATTCACTAACACAAGTGCTAATAAATAAGGTAGTTAATTGTGAAATTTTTATAGTAAGATAAAAAAAATAAAATCGTGACAGCTTAATTTGAATGTTCAGAGATGTTTTTCCAAATTGTATTTAGCAATAAGATTTATGCGAAGATTGCTATGCTCACTAAAATATAATTTCCAAGAAATTCAAGCCACAAAATCGGACGAAAACTTGTTAATAATTTACACTCGTAGTTTACTCACAGTTTAAGCAAGTGGGCATGCAGAGTTAAAGAGTCATCCTCACCTTCTTATGTCCACTTCAATCCAGTCTACAGTCAACACGTTCTGGCAATAGCTTTATTGAACAGTTGCTATAAAACTGACAAACATTGGAGAATTAATGGAGTTTGAAGGTTCTTGCCCTCAAGATGCTGTGGGATTGGTCGTCCTAAAAGGTCTTTCTCTTAATTTCAGCATCAACAAGGGAGAACGAATCTGCATTTTGTGATATGTCCTTGACCTCCAAGTCTTCGAAACTTGGATGTATAGATATTGTCCACTCTTCATGGAACTGAAGGTTAACACTTGCAAATAATTCCACACAAGAGTGAGTGTTGGAAACACGACAGTACTAATTTTCAAAATTAACATTTGCAGCTAGTCTTTGTGCTAATAGATACAGTTCATGCTCTCATTAGGACTTCCTTTGTAGCTTGTCTGATGGCAGCTATTCTCGGAGACATCTACCCTTCGCATGTTCTGATAGATTATTATTGCTATTATTAACAAGATCAGGGGACTGTTTACTTGAAGGGTTAAACAATTTATATGTTTCTCAGAAAATAGCAATGAACATGTGCTAATAGAAAATAACAATTTATGGGAAGTGTCTGTTGCTCGGGACTTCTACCACTTGTCCTCGTCTTCTATAAGACTCCATGCCAACAAAAGACAATAATGCAATCCTTGGTACAGATTTTGCTGGATAAATCTGCGGTTACATATAACATCTACCTTCGTTTTGTTTTTTGTGTTAGTACGAAGAAAAATCTGAAGGAGTGCAGTGCTTAGCTATTGTAGCGTACTAACCGATCTTGCAGTAAAATTGGGACTCTCCTGTTCAAGGTAGAGGTGGCGAAGTGTCAATTTTATATCAAGATCAGAAAGCAATAGGCAATGGTCCAGAAAAGTCTTCGAATATATAGATATTGTCCAATCTTCACGTGGTGCTCAATATGGAACTGAGGGTTGAATTATTCAATTGCGAATATTTCCTTAACATTTTTTGTTGAAATCAAGTCTATGTGAGTGATGTGCAGCAAGTATATCTGCTAATTAGAACTTTCTTTGTAGCTCGCTGTTGTTAACTGTGCATTATTTATATCAATGTATTAAAACTATTTAAAAATATATTAAAAATATAATAATATTGATTTCTTATAAAAAATAAATTTTTTTAAAAAACAATAATATAAAAATACTATTTTGATATATTTTCAAATGAAAAAATACTTTAAAAAACAATCTCTAGCACCTTAGCATGTTCTAAAAATAAAAACACGACAATATTGATTTTCTAAATGGATTAAATATTGTTTTAGGGGTTCTTAATTTTTCTTAAATTAACTAATCCTTTTAGTTTTAAAAGTAATTAAATAGTTATTTGACCAATTTTGATCATGCTTATTTTAGTAATATTTTTTTTAAATACTTTTCTTGCTTATCAAACTTTCAATTTATATACTTTGATTTTTTTTTCTTTTTCCTTTTTTCTTTTTCTATTTTAAATAATAAATAATTTAACTATGAGATTATGTAAATAAATAATTAAAAAAAATTTATGCAGTAAAGAATAAAAATTATAAACCCTTTACCTGAATGATTCAATGAGTATTTATAGCCCTGAACCTTGTTACTTTGCCAGAATGAAGGGCTTGAAGAGTCATTTTCTTCTTATAGCAATAATAAATTATAGATATCTCTTACATAATATTAAATGAAAAACAAATACCTCGCAAAATATTAATGGGTGATAAATATTTGTTACAAAATATTAATAGTGATGAAAATATAGTAGGCCCTTAAAAGATTTTTATACTACTAGGGATATAGAAAAAAGTTACATGAAACTAATAAATTAATCCCAATTATAGAACAAGATGATCATGATGTTGGCATCAAAAAGTTGATATTTAGGAAGAATTTTATATATCTAAGGACAAAATATCACTTATACAATACCATACCCTTTTATATTAAAATTCATAAAAATAAACAAATAAAACCTTGTAACAATTAGAACTTCCTTTTTAGCTCATCTAGCGATGATAATAATCATAAAAACATCAAATTAATATTTTTTATATGTGTTTTTTATGGTTTTCAATGCTTTTAATATGTTGATGTTAATTATTTTTTGAAAACAAGTTATTTCAATATATTTTGAATTGAAGAATATTTTTTAAGATTTAATAATTAAAAAAATAAAGTAAGAATAAAAACCTTGGAAATATGTAAGGTTCCTATCAAATTGACTTGAAATTGCGCAAACTAAATTGTTGTTTATTGGCAAAGAAATAATTATGCAAAGCAATGGGGGCACTAACGACTTTTCACTTATGGATCATACTTTTTGTGTGCGCTGGGTAATGTATTGAAGTTTAATTATTTTTCAAATGTTATTTATTTAAAAATATATTAATATGATTTTTTAAAAAAATTTATTTTTAATTTTAAATATCAGAATATTAAAATCATAAAAAAACAGTAATATTGATTTCCTAAATGGATTAAATAGTGTTTTAGAGGTTGCGAATATTTTTTAAATTAATTAATCTTTTTAGTATTAAAAATAACTAAATAGATATTTGACAAATCTTGATTAGTAATTGTTTTTTTTTAAATATCTTTCTTGCTTATCATTCCTTCAATTGATATACATTGAGTTTTCCTTTTTCTATTTTAAATAAAAAAAATAATTAAACTATGGGATTATGTATACGTAATTGAAATAAAAAATTGATAAGCAAAGGCATGTTCACCTTTATATGTCCAATCCAATCCAAGCAATGGAGCACTAATGACTGTGCACATATATCATTTCTCATGACCCGAAAGTCTTTCAGTGTGATTCATAATGTTGTGCGATATATTTTTTAAATGTATATTTTAATTGAAAATCTATTTAATTTGTTTTAATTTTAATATAAATACATCAAAATCATAAAAGAAAAAACAATTATAAAATATTTAATTTAATGCTTTTTTAAGCAATATGTTTTTATAAAAAAAAAACAAAAGCTACCACAATGTTTTATTAATGAGAATAAGAATAGAAACATGACAACATTGATTTTCTTAAAATTAATTAATCCTTTTACTATTAAAAATCTTGTGGAGGATAGAAAGTTGTTGGAAGAAAAAGGATAATTATTTTCCTTTCCTCCCTTTTCAGCCGAAATCAGTTGTGCCCTTTTTTTCTTCCCTCTTTCGCTTCCTTTTAGGCTCCCCTTTGCATGTTATGCAGTTGGTGTGGGAATAATCCCCTTTGCATGGGACAGGCTGACTCATCAGTCCTCATGCATGTATATGTTTTGCATGCGATTGTTCATTCTTAAATGCAATACTAAGAGTCTTTCGCTGAAGTTTCCTAAATATGCAATATTTAGTGAATGTTTGTGAATAACATTATACTGAACCAGTACAGGAAAACAGAGCACAACGATGAACCAAGGACTGTTTATGAATAATATTTAGTCGTCCTCAAAGGTTGCTTTGCCCACTAAAATATAATTTCCAAGAAATTCAAGCCTCAATATATAAGAAGAAAACTTGTTAATAATTTACGATCGTAGTTTACTCACAGCTTAAGCAAGTGGGCATGCAAAGTTAAAGAGTCATCCTCACCTTCTTATGTCCACTTCAATCCAGTCTCCAGTCAACACACGTTCTGGCAATAGCTTTATTGAACAGTTACTAGAAAACTGACAAACAATGGAAAATTAATGGAGTTGAAGGGAGAACCAATCTTCATTTGGTCTGTCCTTATCTCCAAGTCTTCGGAACTTGGATGTATAGATATTGTCCACTCTTCATGTCGTGCTGAATATATATGGAACTGAAAATTTACTTGCAAATATTTCCACAAAAGATTGAACGTTGGAAACATGGCAGTACTAATTTTCAAAATTGACATTTTAGCAGCAAGTCTTTGGGCTAACAGATACAGTTTATGCTTTAATTAGAACTTTATTTGCAGCTCGTCTGATGACAGCTGTTCTCGGGGACATCGATCTACCCCTTTGCATGCACTAATAAATTATTATTGTTATTATTAACAAGAACATGTGACTGTGTACTTGAAGGGTTAAGCAATTTATGTGTTTCCAAGAAGAAGAAGAAGCATTCATAGCTTAGAAAATAGCAATGAATATATATATATGCTCTTCCTTTGCAGCTCGTCATATCGATCATACTTTTTGTGTGCCAACAAAAGACAATAAAGCAACCCTTGGTACAGATTTTTGCTGGATAAATCCACCTTCGTTTTGTTTTTTGTGTTAATACGAAGAAAAATCTGAAGGAGTGCAGTGCATAGCTATTGTAGTGTACTAACCGATCTTGCAGTAAAATTGGGACTCTCGTGAAGTGTCAATTTTATATCAAGGTCAGAAAGCAATAGGTAATGGTCCAGAAAAGTCTTCGGACCTTAGATATATAGATTGAATTATTCAATTGCAAATATTTCTTCGCAAGGATTGGTGACTAAACAGGAGCACTGAGTGTTGAAAACACGGCAATATTAATTAATTTCCAAAATTAATATTTTTGTTGAGATCAAGTCTATGTAAGTGATGCGCAGCAAGTCTATGTGTTAATTAGAACTTCTTTTGTAGCTCGACCAACGTTAACTGTGTTCTTGACATCAATGTATTAAAACAATGTAAAAATATGTTAGCAATACAAGAATGTTGATTTTTTTGTCAAAAATAAATCTTAAAAAATAAATAAATAACACAAAAATATTATTTTAATATATTTAAAAAAAAACACTTTAAAAAATAATTTTCACCGTACTAGCATACTTTAAGAATAAAAACACAACAATATTAATTTTCTAAAAGGATTAAATAGTGTTTTAGGGGTTGCTATTTTTTCTTTAATTAACTAATCCTTTTAGTAATTAAAAAGTTATTTGACCAATTTTAATCATGCTTATTTCAGTAATATTTTTTTAAAATACTTTTCTTTCTTATCAATCTTTCAATTTATATGCTTTGATTTTTTATTTTTCTTTTTCCCTTTTCTATTTTAAATAAAAATAATAATTTAACTATTAGATTATGTAAACAAATAATTTAAAAATATATATGCAATAAATGATGAAAATTATAAACCCTTTACTTTGATAGTTCAAGGAGTATTTATAACCTTTGAACTTTGTTATTTTGTTGAAGTGGAGGGCCTGAAAAGTTATTTCTTTTTTATAGCAATAATAAAAATTAAATATTTCTTACACAATATTAAACGAGAAATAAATATTTATTGCATAATATTAATAAAAAATAAATATCCATTATAAAATATTAATGGTGACAAAAATATAACATATCTATTATTTTACAAGTTCGACTTGAAGGAATTTCAGAGCAGCGTACCGGAAATTAAAGAAAATATTTAGTGAAAGTGTAGGAATAACATTACTGAACCATTACCGGAAAACAGAGCAGCCTCCTAAAACTGACAAAATTGGAGTTTCAAGGTTCTTGCCCTCAAGATTAACAAGTTAGTGGAGGCCTAAAAGATCTTTCTTTTCCAGCATCAACAAGGGAAAACCAATCTTCATCTGGTCTGTCTTTTTCCTCCTTGACCTCCAAGTCTTCGCAACCATACAATTATTCAATATGGAACTGCATGTTGAATTATTTAATTGCAAATATTTCCATACAATTAGGTCCCTTTGTTGACTATGCAAGAATGTTGGAAACACGGCAATTTTAATTTCCAAAATTGACATCTATCCAGCAAGTCTACGTGCGTGCACTTTATGCTCTAATTATAACTCCCTTTTGTGTCTCGTCTGATGACAACTGTTATTGGAGACTTCTACCCCTCTATGCCTGGTTTTTCTTGGTATGCCATGTCATGTTTTCAAAATAATATTAATTGTGTATATATTATAAAATTTATAAATGATAATTAAATGCTTGGAGTCCATTGCTCTCTAATGATGAACCAAGTACAATACATAATGGATGAAAGTGACAAAAATCAGATTAATGAAAGGATCCCTATGCAAGCCATATTAAATATTACGTAATGTCATGTAACCTCCGTCAAAATATAGAAAATTTAAAGTTTGGTATTGACGGTTCAATCATAGTATGGACTAAATCCACTCATTTGACATGTGTTGATCATAATACAAATAATAAAAAATAATTAAGTCATAAATACAAATAAAATTATAGAGATTAAATGTATGGTTTGCAAAACTACGTACTAGGATTAAGTTATAATTAACTCAAATAAAAAAGAAATTTATGCAAAGGCTCGGGTTCCCTAGGTTTCAAGGACGAAGAAGTGCCTCTTAGGACCCGTTGATAGAAAACTGTATAAAAGTGATTACAATTACAGAGAGAAAAAAATAGTAAGATTTTAGAAGAATTAGTGAATTAAAAGAGAAGGAGGAGGAGTGAGAAATGGTGGATTGGTAATTTAGAAGAATTAAATGCCAATAACAGTTTAATCCTCGGAACTAGGAGAGGATAATGCATTAATCGAGATTAAGTTGTGTCTTTTTCCATCAAATAGCTAGTCCGCTTGGCAAGAACACAAGTATTAAAAAGATTAGCAAAACTTGTTCAAAATATAAACAACACACGAGCACAAGTTTGAACTTTGGTATTCTCTTGTCGGGTAAAGGGAGAGGTTACAATTCTAGCAACAATTCCCCTAACTGTAATCTGTTTAGTCCATGGAGCAATCCTCTTGATATCCTCTGGCTCATCTCTAACTTCTTCCATGCCCTCTCCCCCAACCCTCTCAATCTCTTTCATTTCTTCCATGTTCATATTCATCACAATCTTCTCACTAATACAATCAACAAACCAAACTCATCATCTTGAATCCAATAGAATGATTTATAGAAGCTAAACACACGTCAAGAAAATCTGATAAAACTACAAAAAATAAAAAATTGAATAAAAACAAAACGTCATGAATTATATTACCTTATAAGCCCCCTCCTTTTTTCTTGCTCCTCTTCTTCTTTCGACCACAGCTTCAAAAAGCACCCGAAGAATCCAACTTCCTCAGTCAACTACTAACAAGTCTCCATCAATCAATACAAGTAGATGCAAGAGCATATAGCTTCCTTCAGAAAGACAACAAAACATTCAAATCAACACATGGGCAAGGGCCAGCCTCTAAATTACAGAGCACAACGATGAACCAAGGAATGGAGTTTGAAGGTTCTTGCCCTCAAGATGTTGTGGGATTGGTCGTCCTCAAAGGTCTTTCTCTTTCAGCATCAACAAGGGAGAACCAATCTTCATTTGTTCTGTCCTTGACCTCCAAGTCTTCGGAACTTGGATGCATAGATATTGTCCACTCATTCTTAAATGCAATACCAAGAGTCTTTCGCTGAAGTTTCCTAAATATGCAATATTTAGTGAATGTTTATGAATAACATTATACTGAACCAGTACAGGAAAACAGAGCACAACGATGAACCAAGGAATGTTTATGAATAATATTTAGTCGTCCTCAAAGGTTGCTATGCTCACTAAAATATAATTTCCAAGAAATTCAAGCCACAAAATCGGAAGAAAACTTGTTAATAATTTACGATCGTAGTTTACTCACAGCTTAAGCAAGTGGGCATGCAAAGTTAAAGAGTCATCCTCACCTTCTTATGTCCACTTCAATCCAGTCTACAGTCAACATGTTCTTTATATACATTTTAGCTTTATATAATTTCCATGAAATTCAATCCACAACGTCCTCAATATATAGGAAGAAAACTTGTTAATAATTTACGATCGTAGTTTACTCACAGCTTAAGCAAGTGGGCATGCAGAGTTAAAGAGTCATCCTCACCTTCTTATGTCCACTTCAATCCAGTCTCCAGTCTACACGTTCTGGCAATAGCTTTATTGAACAGAATCTAGAAAACTGACAAACAATGGAAAATTAATGGAGTTTGAAGGGAGAACCAATCTTCATTTGGTCTGTCCTTGATCTCCAAGTCTTCGGAACTTGGATGTATAGATATTGTCCACTCTTCATGTGGTGCTGAATATATATGGAACTGAAAGTTCACTTGCAAATATTTCCATACAAGAGTGAGCGTTGGATACACGGCAGTACTAATTTCCAAAATTGACATTTTGGCAGCAAGTCTTTGGGCTAACAGATACAGTTCATGCTCTAATTAGAACTTTCTTTGCAGCTCGTCTGATGGCAGCTGTTCTCGGGGACATCGATCTACCCCTTCGCATGCACTGATAGATTATTATTGCTATTATTAACAAGAATGTGACTGTGTACTTGAAGGGTTAAGCAATTTATGTGTTTCCTAGAAGAAGAAGAAGCATTCATAGCTTAGAAAATAGCAATGAATATATATGTGCTAATAAATACAGTTTGTGCTCTTCCTTTGCAGCTCGTCATATGGATCATACTTTTCGTGTGCCAACAAAGCAACCCTTGGTACAGATTTTTGCTGGATAAATCCACCTTCGTTTTGTTTTTTGTGTTAATACGAAGAAAAATCTGAAGGAGTGCAGTGCATAGCTGTTGTAGTGTACTAACCGATCTTGCAGTAAAATTGGGACTCTGGTGAAGTGTCAATTTTATATCAAGGTCAGAAAGCAATAGGTAATGGTCCAGAAAAGTCTTCGGACCTTAGATATGTAGATTGAATTATTCAATTGCGAATATTTCCTCGCAAGGATTGGTGACTAAACAGGAGCACTGAGTGTTGTAAACACAGCAATATTAATTAATTTCCAAAATTAACATTTTTGTTGAGATCAAGTCTATGTGAGTGATGAGCAGCAAGTCTATGTGCTAATTAGAACTTTCTTTGTAGATAGACTAGCGTTAACTGTGTTCTTGAATTAATCAATTACAAATATTTCCATACAATCAGATCCCTTTGTTGACTATGCAAGAATGTTGGAAACACGGCAATTTTAATTTCCAAAATTGTCATTTTTCCAGCAAGTCTACGTACGTGCACTTTGTGCTCTAATTATAACAGCTGTTCTTGGAGACTTCTACCCCTCTATGCCTGGTTTTTCTTGGTTTCATTGCATCTTTGAAGTTTGGTTTTCCTTACAATTTATTTTATCTTTCATTAGATTTCTCTACATTGTAGGAAATATTTTTAAGTGGATCATATGCCATGTCATGTTTTTACAATAATATTAATTGTATAGTTTGCAAAATATTACGTAATGTCATGTAACCTTCATCAAAATATAGAAAATCTAAAGTTTGGTATTGACGGTTCAATCATAACATGGGCTAAATCCACTCACTTAACAAGTGTTGATCATAATGCAAATAATAATTAATTAAGTCATAAATACAATTAAAATTATAGAGATTAAACGTATAGTTTGCAAAACTACGCACTAGGTCGAACCATGATTGAACCATAATGCTATATTGATTAATTGAGTTAGAATAATACCTTTTTCAGGATTTAAAACTTAAAACAAAAAAGCAATATGTATTCCTTGTTGACTCAAAATTGTGCAAAATCATGCGGCCTAAGTTGTTGTTGCTAGATTAAGGTCTTGTTTTTAAAAGTATTTTTAAAAAAAATTAAATTTTTTTATTTTAAATTAATATATTTTTAATGTTTTCATATTATTTTAATGTGATGATGTTAAAAATTATTTTTTAAAAAATAAAAAAAATATTATTTTTATATATTTTTATATAAAAATAACTTTAAAAATTAATCATAACCATATTTCTAGATATGCTTTAAGGACATCAAGGCAAAGTAATAGTTACACCAAGCACTAATGATTTTGCAGGACCAAAAAAGAGTGCTAGTGTTGAAAATTAACATTTATAATATGAATTATATAAAAATTATAATTTATGTTATTTTTTTTTGTCCCAAAAAAAACATAAAATAAAAAAAATTGTTGAAAAAAATTAATATAATATATCAGTAAGCAAAAAAAAAAAAAAGAATGCTAAAAAAATAGCAATCACTATTTACTGAAGGTAAGGTTCCTATCAACTTTCCTTGTTGACTCAAAATTGTGCAAAAGCATTATATCGGTTTTTACGCCACTAACTACGCCAAGCACTAATGACTTTGCACTTATATATCGTTTTTTACAACCGAAAAAAAAGTGTTGAGCGTAGGAACCACGGCAATATTAATTAATTTCTGAAATTAATATTTTTATTGAGATCAAGTCTATGTGAGTGATGTGTAGCAAGTCTGTGTGCTAATTCAAACTTTCTTTGTAGCTTGTTTTATTTAACTGTATTTTTTACATTATCACATTAAAACAATATAAAAATAAATTAGAAACATGACAAAAATTTTATTACGCTAATTTTTCTTAAATTAACTAATCCTTTTAGTATTAAAAGTACGTAATTAAATAGTTCATTTGACAAATTTTGATCACGCTTAATTCAATAATAATTGTTTTAAAAAAACACTTTTCTTGCTTGTCAATCTTTCAATTTATATACTTTGATTTTTCCTTTATCTATTTTAAATAAAAACTAATTTAACAATGAAATTATGTAAACAAATAATTAAAAAATATGTATCTAATAAAAAATAAAGATTGTAAACCCTTTACCTATATGGTTTAAGGAGTATTTATAACCTCTAAACCTTGTTATTTTAATGGACTTGAGGGACTTGAAAGACATTTCTTTCTTATAGCATTAATAAAAAATAAATATCTCTTACAAAATATTAAGTGATGAACAAATATTTCTTATATAAAATTAATAAGGGATAAATATAATTTGAGAACTTAAAATTAAAAATGAGTCAAGGCTAATTTTTTAATTATTTTTTTAGCTGTGTTAGTTTACCCTTTATTTTAATGTGTCAAAAAAAAATCTCCAATAATTGAACTTTAGTTTTCGTATAATGACCGGCTGTAATTTCGTCAAAAAGAATTAAAGAAAAACAGCCTTTTCCTCGACGTTTGAATTGGAGCAGCGAAAGACCGTGTTCATGAGCTCATAATTGAGTTGAAGAGGAGAAATTTGAGGAGAAGGATCGATGATTGAATTTTTGGATTGAAGTGCAAGGGAAACATAATGGAAATGAGAAATATTTGAGTGAGGGATAATGAATAAAAAATAAAGTAGTTCGTAGACTTAGCTTTCTTGACTCAAAACTCAGCAAGACCACAGATTATATGTATGCAAAATAAGGCAGCACTAATGACTTTGCCTATTATATCTATATTTTCATTATCCAAAAGTCTTCATTGAGGAGGAATGGGAACACCACTGTATTGATTTACATCTTAGTTAATTGGTGTTTCTTATTATGAAGAGAATTAACTAATCATATTAAAAATAGCATTCCCATTTTTCCAGCAAGTCTACGTGCGTGCAATTTAATGGAGTTAAGGGACTGTAAAGACATTTCTTTCTTGTAGCATTAATAAAAGATATATATATCTCTTACAAAACATTAAGTGATGAACAAATACCTCTTGCACAATATTAATAAGGGATAAATATCCATTACAAAATATTAATGGCAATGAAAATATGATAAGTCTTTAGAAAACTTTTATATACCTAGGGATATAGGAAGATAAATATCCTTAACTTTAACATTTTATATTAAAAGTCATAAGAATAAACAAATGAAACCTTGTAGTCTAACATGAGACCTATAATGATTGTCATACCCAAACCCACTTTGGCTTGGCACGATGCCAAGTTCAAGAGCGGTGAATCTGGCAGCTCGCTAGATCTATATCCATTTGGGCTCTACAAGTAGCTGAACTTAAGGGTGTGAGGTTTAGCAACTCGCCAAAGGCTCAATAAGTAGCTAAACTCGAAAGTGTTGGGTCTGACAGCTCATTATACCCATGTCCAGTTGGGCTCATCGTGTACCTCAATCCAAGAATGTTGGGTTTGGAATCTCGCCAAACTCATGTCCACTTAGATTAAGCGTGTAGCTGAACCTAAGGATGTTTGGACTGACAACTTGTTAGATCCATGTTAATTTATGTTCAACACATAGCTAAACTCGAAAGTGTTGGGTCTGACAGCTCGTTATACCCATGTCCAGTTGGGCTCATCGTGTACCTCAATCCAAGAATGTTGGGTTTGGAAGCTCGCCAAACTCATGTCCACTTAGATTAAGTGTGTAGCTGAACCTATGGATGTTTGGATTGACAACTTGTCAGATCCATGTTAATTTATGTTCAACACATAGCTTAACTCAATGATGTTGGGTTTAACAGCCCGCTAAATCCATGTTTGTTTGGGTTTAGTGCATAGCTGAACAAAGAACGTTGGGTCTAGCAAATCGCTAGATTTATTTTTTCTTGGGCTCACCGTGTAACTGAACCCAAGAACATTAGGTCTAGCAACTCTCCAGACCCATGTCTGTTTGGAATCTTGTCAAACCTATGTCCACTTGAGCTCTACTCTTAACCACACCAAAGGGTGTTGAGTTTGAAAACAAACTAAACCCATGTCATCTAGACTTGATATTTTATTGAGCTTTGGGCACTCCGAGCCAAAATTCCGGCAACAACAAAAACAATTCATTGATAAATGAAAAATTCCAGCAATAGCAAAAAAAATTGAGAAATGCAATTCATAATGTTTTACACTCCCTTTGTTGCACGTCAATCCACGCGGCATCGGCTAGGCGATTTTTCATTTCTCGTTTGTTTTGATTGGTTCATTAGAGTCATCACCTAGTATTTAATTGAAGGTTACTAGGAAACCCGAGTGCTGGTCTTGTCAGAGATTCGCGAGTAAGGGACTTGTTGTGGTTAGGGAAGGTACTAGCACCCCTACCACACCCTACCTGAGGTAAGCTGCTTCATGGCTTTGATGTGATTTTAAAAACAAAATTTTAGCCAAATTTTATGGCTTTAATAAATCAGTTATTAAATCCCATAATATATGTAAAAACATGTTCTTACATTTTCATGGAAAATACAACATGATTTTATCTGTCCTTTTGATATTTGTGCATATAAATTAAAACATTAAATTCATTTTTTTTTTCCTTTTGATTCAATAACATACATAAAAAAATATACAAACACACATGTTGTTACCCATTTTTGGGTCCCCATGAAAAATAAAATAAATAGCCAAAAGAGGTTAGAAAAAATAACAGGAGGCTGAAGCGCTCAGAAACCAGTCAGAAAATTGGTCAAGGAATTTTAAAAATACAAGGATTGAATTTTTGACAAATATTCTTAAAGGATGAAAGCCCTATTGAGAAGGAAAATTTGAATTTTGAGGAGAAAAGCCCAAATTTGGATGTTTATGGATTTAATTGGATTTTTATTTGAATTTATAGAAGATTTGATTGCAAGAAAAATTGATTTTTAAGTCAATTTGGGCTTTAATTAGAAGAAATTTAAGTTCTGGGGCCAAAATATATTTTTTAGGAATTTATTGGGTCAAATCAGGGGCTTAATTGCATAAATATTGAAGTTTAAGGGCCAATTAGGGATTTAATTAAGAAAATCCGAAACCAGGGACCAAATTGGAAGAGGCGCGTAAATGGAGTGGCTGCAATTATTCGGTTCAGGGGCCTAATTGAAGAAATTGAAAGTTTATTAATCAATTGAGGGCTAAATTGCATAAATCAGAGGCCAAGGACCAAAGTGAAAAAGGCGGCCAACAAGAGGGGCGGGGACCGAATTTGGAGGGCTGATTTGAAGTTTGGCCCATTTAAATGAAACGGCGCGTTTTATCCAAAACGACGCCGTTTCATATATATATATAAAAAAAAAAAAGAAAAAAAAAAAAGAGGAAGACCAGAACGGTGTCGTTTTGAACGACACTGTTCATCTTCCTCCTTCTCCTCGAAGCAGAGCAGCAGAAGAAGAAAACCATTTTGTTTTTTTTTCAAATCTTCCCGCCTCTCTCTCCTCATCCCCACCACCTTTAGACACTGGCCGACCAGTCGTTGCACCGCACCAACAATGGTCCCAGCGTCTTTTCTTCCCCTATAAATACAGAAGAAACCGAAGGAAAAAAAGAAGGGGGGAGAGGAGACCGAAGAGAGAGAGAGAACCAACAAGAGAGAGGGAAAGAGAAAGGAATAAACCGAAAACAAAAAGAAAACAGAAAACAAAGAGAAAGGAAGGAAAAGAAAGAAATACCGAAAACGAAGAAGAAGGGAAGAGGAAGAAAATCTTTTCTCTCCGTCGCCATTCGAACCGCCACAGCACCGCCCGGAGCCGCCGTACGCGAGCCACGCCACCGCAGCTCCACCAGCGACCGCCTCCACGCCAAGTACCCATTTCTTCTCCCCTGCATTTCTTTCCGTGGCAGCCTTGCCTCCTGCATGTTGCATGCAGGAGGCGGGGGGGAGAAATAATTCTCCCCCCCCGCTGGGCTGCTAACGCTGGGCCAGCCCGATGCTGGCCAAGCCCATGCACATCTAGGCCGGTTCTGGCCCAGACTGAAGAAGAATTTTCGGTTGGGCGGAGTTCGGCCCAACCTTTCCTTGTTGGGCTGAGTCCGGCCCGTTTATTTGGGCCGGCCCAGCCCGAATTGTTTTTATATTATATATATTATAATATGTTATAATATATGTGTGTATATATGTATATATATATAAAATATAATAATAAAAAAAAATATTTTGAAAAATCTTAAAAAATATTGTTGATTTTTCTGCATATTTTTGTCAAAGTGGTTTAATGTTGGTTTGTATTTTTATACCGTAAGGATACAAAACCAGTGTTAAAAATACCCGGTTTTCGTCAAAATATCAAAGATTTTCAGAATAAAAAATGTTTTTGCTTTCAAAAAATTTCTAAAAATTCCCTAAAAATGTTGTTGATTTTTCTGCATATTTTTATCAAAGTGGATTAATATTGGGTTGTATTTTTATACCGTAAGGATACAAGCTCAGTATTTAAAATACCCGATTTTCGTCAAAGCATAAAAAAAAAATATATTTTTCAAAAATTGTTTTTGTTTTAAAATACGGCCTAGTCTCTCCAATATATATATATAAATATTATAACATCATATTTTCACACAACAAAGAAAATTTTCAAAACAATATATGTATTAGCATGCATTTTGGCTTTAATAACTAGTTTATTCAAGCCATGAGAACTAGGCCAATATTTCAAAAAATTCTAAAAAATATTTTTTGTTTTATTTTAGTATTTGGGATTACGAATTTATACGTAAAACGTATTCCTAAATATTATTAATAAAATTTTGGTATGGACGTTAGAACGTTTAGGATTTTTACCCGATAAGATAAAGATCTCTTTACCGAGGAGGATTTTTCTTGAACCATAGACAGACCAACAACTAGGAAAACACAATAACACCTTAGTTTTTTTTATCAGACAATAAAACAATGCAGCTTACCTTAGGTAGGGCGTATTTGGGGTGCTAATACCTTCCCTTTACGCAACCGGTCCCCGTACCCAATCTCTGAGACCAGTTAGGGTTCCTAGTGACCAAAATTCTAGGTGGCGACTCCAAAGAACCAAATCAAAAAATAAAAAAAATTCGCCAGTCGAACCCGCGATAGGATTATTTTTTTTGGGGTGCGACAGAATGGCGACTCCACTGGGGACCTTGTAGACTAAGCTTTGTTTTTGTCTGATTTGTTTGTGTTTTCATGTGTTTATTGTTAATTTGCCTTTCTGTTTATTTGCATATTTATTTTTTATTTTACGCGTATTATTTATGCATTGTATAAAATTGTCTCACGCATCACTTGCTTTTATTTTGAAAAGCACACACAAGCTTTAAGTTAAGTGGGCAATTAGCGATTTACCCTAAGACTATTGGTCAGGGTTTAAATGCATGAAACACCCAACTCATATCTGAGTGCCTGCTTGGTAATGGTGGGCATACGTGTCTTAACTGTTCCTTGCAACACCCCCATACTGTCTTTACGAAGAACGTCACTGGGCAGATATGAGAACCTTCAAGACTAGATAGAAAATCTACCCACTCTCACTTATTAAATAGAGCTTGTCCTTAGGTTATGTATCTTTTTTGCAATATTATACTCATCGTGCATCACTTATGCATCACATTTTCGTCACGCATTTTATTTTTTAAATTATCATATGCATTCCAGATCGTGAAACATAGGTCCCACACCTAGAGTCCATCAAACCCGTTTAAGATCAAGAATGGAGAATGAAGAGAGGGTCATCCTAGAATCCCGCTACCAGACCGAGTTGGAATCTGTGAAAAATGAAGTTTCTCGACTGACCAATCTGCTTGAGCAACTTTTAAGAACCAAGAAAGGGGAGGGAACGTCTACCCAACCACCTATAGGAGCACCGCCAGTTCATGTCCCGGGGGTATCTCAGAACTTGGGGGCAGATTCAGTGACGGGGCAGCACTTTGCACCTGCCATTCCCATTCAGCCCCCTCAAGCTCACATCACTGTAGATGGGCCTTCCGATAATAGGTCCACTGGATTTATGAACGATGACAAGATATCAGCCTTGGAAGAAAGGTTAAGAGCAGTCGAGGGAAATGACTGGTTTGACCCCATGCAAGCGTCTGAAATATGTTTGGTACCAAACATCACGGTACCAAAAGATTTTAGGATACCGGAGTTTATATGGTACACTGGGTTGGAATGCCCAAACACTCACCTTCGATCTTATTGCAATAAGATGGCTGAGGTGATTCATGACGATAAGTTACTGATTTACTTTTTCCAAGACAGTCTATCGGGGTCGGCGTTAAGTTGGTACATGAGGCTAGATAATGCTAGGATTAAGAAATGGAAGGATTTAGTTGAGGCTTTCCTTAGGCAATACAAGTTCAATTTGGAAATTGCTCCAGATCGAACGAGCCTTATGTCAATGGAAAAGAGAAGCTAAGAGTCAGTAAGGGCTTATGCGCAAAGATGGAGGGACGAGGCCATGCATGTGCAACCCCCTTTGATAGAAACAGAGATGGTGACTTTGTTTGCCAATACATTCAAGGCACCCTACTATGAGCATTTAATGGGTAGCTCATCTCAACATTTCTATGATGTTGTACGCATAGCGGAAAGAATAGAGCAAGGGATTAAAGCTGGACGCATAATTGAGCCATTGGAGACAAAGGGTTTTATCGGAAGAAAAATGAAAGGTCCCGTTAACAACTTCGAAGGTGGTTCTAATGACAAGATAGCGGATTCATATAACCCACAAATACCTACCTCTCATGTGGCCCACATAAACTTTAACAAACCTTTTTCCCTTAATCGAGCAAATGACCAGTCAAACACCCAAAACACCCACCAAAGACCAAACACAAGATACATTTCAGAACAACTACCGCCATTACCCATGCCTCTAAAGGACATATATGCCAAACTACTGAGCATTGGACAAATAGCTCTTATCCCTGCATTACCACTACAACCACCATTCCCCATCTGGTATAAGCCCGAGTTGACTTGCGAGTACCATGTTGGTATTCCCGGGCATTGTCTTGAAATGTGCTATGGTTTCAAGAACAAGTTGTTGAAGCTCATCAAGATAGGATGGGTGCCATTTGAAGACACACCCAATATCAGTTCAAATCCATTGCCTGGTCATGACAAAAGTGATAGGGGATAAAGGGTTGGAAAACCTTGGTCAAGAATCGTCAATAATGAAGAAGGCGAGATCGAAGGAGAAGACAAGGAAACGCAAGTGGGGAAGGAAGATGAAGCATTGCCTCGGTTGACTTTCCACACACTAGAAGAAGTTTCAGAACGGGTTGACCCAAGAACTTCTCGTAGTTTTCAAAATGTAAAACAACTTTATTTGCCTTAGCATGTTTTTGTCATTTGCTTTTGTCATTGCTTTTATTTTCTCTGTTGGGCAATCAGGGCTCATGATGTCAGCCAGATTTTGTGTTTGTCTTTGAGCCTACCTTTTCTTTAAATAAATGATGAGTTTATGCATTTTTTGAACAAGTTTGAGTGGTTACAAAGAAAGTATCATAAAATGGTTTAATATGAAATTTAAGAAAAGCTAACCCTAAAGTACAACCCTATCATTGATAGCATAATGAATTGCATGGATAAATGTTTAAGTGGTCACGTTATAAATTGTCTTTTAAAGAATAGAGTCTATATGCATTTTGAAAAAAAAATCATTATCTCTTCATTCACTAAAAAAGTTTATCACTAGCTGAATGAATTACTTCTCTATATAAAAGCCCAGACTAGGATCGCACCCCTATACTAGGGGCAAGACGAGATGTTTTATGAAAAGTTTTACGTGTTTAAAATTGGATGAAAGCCTATAGATTTGAAAACCAAGCTAAAGCATTTGACAAAAGCATGACAAAGAGGCAAATACAAGTCATACATTTTGAGAAAAGGACTACTTGAAGAAAAAGTCAAAGACTTCTTCTCCAAGAATATGATAGGCAACACGAGAGATAAATCCAGCATACGACTTCAAAAGCAAGTTCATGTTAAGAGGGAGTCTCATGAACTAGAAGAAGAGGCTGGGACCTATCTTTCAAAACCAGGTATAAATGCATGCATTGCATCTAATCATAAATCATTGCATATATGTTTTTTTTGGATCGTTACAGGAGGAGATCTTAGCGCATTCCAACAAGATTATGGACGAAGAAAGAATCATTGAGTTGATTCTAGAACAACAAGAAGAGAAGATAATGGTTTTCAAACCCTGCCAACAGGAAGAACGACATCGATAGCATTCGGTAAAAAGGAATCGCCAAATAGGATTCCAAGTTGTTGAGATCGACAAAAGAGATCTTGTATTTCGATGGAGGTCGCCAGAAGGGACCTCAAATTTCAGCTTTTGTATAAAAGGAATCGCCAGATGTGATTCCAAGTTGTTGAGATCGCCAGAAGGGATCTCATATTTCGATGAAGGTCGCTAGAAGGGACCTAATATTTCAGATTTGAATAAAAGGAATCGCCAGATGGGATTCCAAGTTATTTGAGATCGCCATAAGGGATCTCGTACTTCGACATTCATCAAGGAAGGTCGCCAGAAGGTCCGTGGCCGCTGAAGCTGCGGTGGAGATGGGAGGTAGTTGCCCGGTCGGCGAGGTCAGTTGGAGGAAGGCAAGCAACGGTTGGTTTCTGTGGAGGCCAATCTGCAAGGAAAATAAAAAAGAAGAAGAACAACAAATAGAGGAAAAGGAGCTCGGGTCGTGGTCTGTCGGTGACTGCGGGTCGGAGGCGTTAGGAAGGGCAGGCGGTGGGGAGTCTTCGAGTGGCTGGTCTGTGGGGGCTGAGAGAGGAGAGGGACGATGGGTGATGGCTGTCGGGTTCTGATGTGGGTGTGGCGGCAGTGAAGAAAAGGAGAAACGAGTTGGGTTTTATGATAGGGGTCCGACCACTAGTCTGTAGGGGGGAAGGTTGAGAGAGGAGAGGAGGGGGGTGGCCGGAGAAAGGGCTAGCAGTGGGATAGTTCAGGGGGGAAGGAAAAAGAGAAAAAAAAATCTGGAGGGGGGGGGGCGGCGGCTCTATTTCTTTTGGGTGAGGGAGAAGAAAAGTTAAGCTTTTAGGGGTTTTTTTCTTTTTTGTGTTGCCTCTCTCAAAAGTTCAAAATTACCCCCTATGTTTTGAGTTGTGGACCTATATTTATAGGTAAAATTTTGTTCGGGCCTCAAAATTGGTCCCTCAACTTTCTTTTTTTTTGTAAATTTTGCTTTTTCTTGTATTTTTTTAAAACGAGCAATATAAACTTTGATTCAATGAGAAAAATCAATGATTTTAAAAATGACGCGTAAAAAGTCAAACGCGTTCGAAAAACCTTTGAAAATTTAAATTCATTTTTAAATGATGTTGAAAATGCTAAAAATGATGCAAATATATAAAAAAAATATTTTTTTTGGATTTTCGTAGTTTTTCGTTATTTTTGGATTTTTTTTAAAATTTTATCAAATAGGTAGGTCAAAAATTAGGTAACAACACCCTTCAAGTTACTTGTAACACCACTTCTAGAGTTTCGACAACTCACTTCCTCAATGGAAACACAATGGTTTTTTTATATAGAAGAAACATCTTGTCAGGTAATGAAAAGATTAGCTGGTTAAAGTTAAGAGAACTCGTGAAGGAAAAAATAAAACACATACAGTACTAAAAAGTTGCACTAGATTCCATGGAGCACAGGATCAGAAGAAAAAGATCATTGATGGATGATATGTGAATCTTAGAAGCAGGCATTTCCCTCAACTGATTAAGCCCACCCCTGGATTTCGAGAAAGAGCTCTTAAAAAAATGGGAATGCTATTTGACCTGTGTTCGATCCCTTGGGAAACATCAATGGCCAGAAACAATGAAAGGAATGTTCAGCAGAGTCAGGAACTTTATAGAAATCGGTTTCCTGTCCTCCTAGAATGGTTGTGTAGATGGATCATATAGACTGGGTATTCTTGAAACACACTGACTACAAACAAAACGCACCTGAATTCTTAGTCCATACAAATTGAAAATAGCTTTTAGGGAGCTTTCTTGGATTCTTTAATGTAGAAGAAACGTAGCATTATTGCTTCATAATGATAAAGTGAATCAACTCCATTTTTATTTCTATCACCAGGAGAAGAATCACCTCCATTCATAATGCTATTTTTATTGCTTCAATCGTTCTCATCAGGAGAAGAATTCCCCAACATAGCATTCATAGCCTCCTCCTGCTGCTTCTCAATCTCCATGGTCCATCATCCACGATGAATTCTTTGCTTCTTCAATTTGTAATCCTTTTCCATATTCTCCAAACTATAAAGTGAATCACCTCCATTTTTATTTCTATCACCTTGTGGATGTGGCTGGATTTTCCGCCGCTCGATCCACTTATCAATCATTTCCTCTACAAAAGCCTTGGGCTCAGCGATCTCCATCCCTGTGGATGAAGAAAAATTCACATCCGTTTCCCATGAAGCTCTGTTCTTAACCATCAGATCCACCTACAGCAATGCCGATTCCCATGCATCATTCCATTCATCCTCCTCTGTTTTGGTAGAGAATGATTGAAAAAATGGGCCTACTCCCTTTATTCTCCATCTTTATTTTATTCCACTACAACGTGCCGCTGCAATCAGTCGAACAGAAAGCATCCTTTGGTCTCTTCACTTGACTGCAAGCAATAATAGATAAAGTGATGCAGACAAACAACGGAACTCACACGCGTTCTAACACACAAGGTTTTTTCAATCTGTAATTCCGTAGAAGAACAAAGAAAGAAAGAATTCAGAGTTAACTACTCAAAGGAGTTTTGGTTTTTTTTTGTTTATTATTCTCCCTTTCACAAAGAGCTTACAACCGAATAAATAGAAGAAACAGAATTCCTAGAGTTCTAAAACAGCCTCATTAAGTCAGGAAACAGTCCAGAATTAATGAGGAAATAAAAGCTAAAATAACGGAACGAAACGTCCTGAATTATTAGAGCAAGTAAAAGCTAATTACTGAAATGAAAAGAAACTCCAACTGTTACGTAAGAAAGTTTAACGTTCTTGATTGTGCAACAATAGTCAGCCCTTTTGATGACTTGCTCTTCGGTCCACATCATCCTCCCCAAGCTGAGAAGAATTCGACCACGAATTCGGGAGATCTTCCTCCTCTGATGACAAATCCCCGTGGAAAGGAAACAAGTGTTTGACATTAAATACATCTGCTGTTCGAAGATGACTGGGCAGCTTGAGGCGGTAGGCATTGGAATTAATTTTCTCAATAATCTCTACTGGACCAATCTTGCGTGCGGAAAGTTTATTATACTCGCCTATAGGAAAGCGATCCTTCGTTAGCACAGCCCAAACAAGGTCCCCCACCTCAAAATTGACAAGACGCCGCTTGCGGTCCGCATTGTGTTTAAATTTGGCAATAGATTCCAGTAAATTCTCTCGGGTGAGGTTGTGAATGTCCTGCAGCTGGGTGACAAAATCCTCTGCCTTGTGATGAACTTTTGTGTTGTTTGGGAGGTTAGCCAAGTCAAGTGGACATCGTGGGAGAAAGCCGTACACAATTTTGAAGGGGCTGAGCTTGGTGCTTCGATTGACTGCATGGTTATGAGCAAACTCTGCTTGGCCAAGTTTCTTGTCCCAAGATTTTAACTGGTCACCCACCAAACTACGAAGGAGATTACCCAACGACCGGTTCACCACCTCGGTTTGTCCATCGGACTGAGGATGATAAGCACTACTGAAGTTCAGGCGAGTATTAACCATTCTCCAAAGACTCCGCCAGAAATGGCTCAGGAAACGAGTGTCCCTATCTGACACAATTGATTCTGGCAGCCCATGCAATCGATAAACTTCGCGAAAGAATAACTCAGCCACATTAACAGCATCTGTTGTTTTCTTGCATGGTATAAAGTGAACCATTTTTGAAAATCTGTCGACTACTACGAAAATGGAGTCGAATCCGCGTTGTGTACGTGGGAGGCCTAGAACAAAATCCATGCTGATGTCGGTCCATGGTCGTACTGGAACAGGAAGTGGCATGTATAAACCAGCATTGGAGGCTCCTCCCTTGGCCACGTGACAGATCCTACAACGTTCAACAAAACGACCAATCTCTTTCCGCATGGATGGCTAGAAATATGAGGCAGCCACAAGTAAATAAGTTCGGTCTCTTCCTACATGTCCTTCTCTGTGTAGTTCTTGAATGATCTTAGTTCGGAGACTACACTCAGGTATACATAGTTGAGTGCCTTTGAAGACGAATCCATCATGGAGGACAAAGTCACTCTGTTGGTTGTTCTGAATGCTCTCTAGTACAGCAGCAAAAAAAGGGTCAGATGCATACAAATTTTGAAAAGAGTCGAAACCCATTACTGTGATTCGCATATCAACCAGCATAGTCTTTCGGCGACTGAGGGCATCAGCCACCCGGTTCAGTGTACCAACCTTGTGCTTGATGACAAATGTAAATTGTTGTAAATACGCAGCCCAAGATGCATGCCGGGATGATATCTTATCTTGACTCCCCATATGTTTGAGGGCATCGTGGTCAGTAAATAGGACGAACTCCTGAAGAAACAGATAATGTCGCCAATGTCTCACTGCTTGAACCACTGCATAAAATTCAGTATCATAGGTGCTATACCGTAATTTTGCCCCTGAAAGCTTCTCACTGAAGAAGGCTACAGGCCGGCCATTTTGACTCAGAACTGCTCCGATTCCTAGCTTTGAGGCGTCACAGTGTAGCTCAAATGGGTTTGAAAAATCTGGGAGAACAAGTACTGGGGCGGTGGTTAATCTCCTTTTGATTTCTTGGAAGGCTGTTTCGGCCTCATGTGTCCACATAAACTTACTATTGTTCTTCATACAGTCAGTCACTGGGGCCATTATGCCGCTGAAGTGAGGAATGAAGCGGCGGTAGAATGATGCCAGCCCGTGGAAGCTTCGAACGTCAGTCATGGTTTGAGGTTGTGGCCACTGTTTGATTGCTTCAATTTTTGACTCGTCTACCGAAAGCCCCTTAGAAGACACAATGTATCCCAAAAATAAGACCTGGTCACTTAAGAACACACACTTTCTTTTTGCTGCGAAGAATTGTTCTTTACGTAACACGGTCAAAACTTCCCGAAGATGTTGTAGGTGCATCCTAGGATCAACACTGTAAATTAAAATGTCATCAAAATAAACCACCACGCTCTTACCAATGTAAGGCCGCAAGGCTTGATTCATCACTCGCATGAACGTGCTTGGGGCATTAGACAGTCCGAACGGCATGACCATCCATTCAAAGAGTCCTTCTCGAGTTTTGAAGGCCGTCTTCCATTCATCTCCCGGTCGGATACGAATCTGGTGATATCCGCTCTTCAAGTCTAGCTTCGTGAATATTGTGGCTCCACTCAATTGATCCAGCAAATCATCTAACCGCGGAATTGGAAACCTGTAACGTACCGTAATTTTATTAATTGCTCTGCTGTCGACACACATTCTCCACGTGCCATCTTTTTTTGGGGTTAAAAGGGCAGGCACCGCACATGGGCTAAGACTCTCCCGAATATGCCCCTTTGTTAGGAATTCCTCTACTTGGCGCCGCAACTCTTCATGTTCCTTCGGACTCATCCGATAATGTGGTCTGTTAGGCAAGTTGGCACCCGGGACCAAATTAATTTGATGTTGAATGTCCCTTAATGGAGGTAAGGTTTCAGGAAGCTCTGTTGGAAATAGATCTTCAAACTCCTGTAATAACGGCTCCACACTGCTTGGAATAATGCCATTCTCAGCCTCCATTTTTCCGATCAGCACGTACACAACTCCCGACTCTTTGACTTCTGCTTCAAACTTAGCCATTGTCAATAAATTGTTGTTTTCTCCTGTTGGAGTGCCGCCTGTAACTTCCTTCCTTGGTAACAACACAACCTTGATTGAATTGAAGATGAAGGTGCACGTATTCAAGAACCCATCATACAACACATGTCGATCATATAGCCACGGTCTGCCCAATAATAAATGACAGGCGTCCATGGAGACCACATCACACCAAATCTGATCCTTGTATGTGGTGCCGATTGAAAAAGACACCAAGCTGCGTCTTGATACCGTGACATCATTCTTCTTATCCAGCCATGTTAATTTATACGGTCGAGGATGTGATTCTGTTGCCATGTGTAGTTTACGGACCACCTCATCAGACACTATATTTTCACAGCTACCTGAATCAACAATGAACCGACATATTTTTCCACTAATTGTACAAGTGGATTGGAATACATTAGTGCGCAGCCAATCATCCTCTATCACGCGTGGTGCCAAACAGCTGCGCCGGATCATTAACATTGGTCCAGCATCCCCCTCTAAATGCTCTTCCTCGTCATAAATTGGTTCTGCCTCAACATTGCCTTCCTGTTCCCTGTTAATCTCCTCAACATCTGAAAACAAACCTCTCCGCTGCCCTTTCTTGCATTCAGCGAACCTGTGTCCTGGTTCCCCACAATTAAAACAACGAAAACCTGTGTTAGGTGTCGTTATGTGTGTAGGCATAGGAGGCTTGGTAATAGGAGATGGTGGAACGGCTGTTCGTGTGCTACTGCTGCTTGCACTACCTGCACCGGTTCCCCCGAAATTCATACTCCCTGTTCGTCCGCTGTTGTTGCTTGTATTTGCACTAGAACCTCCAAAGTTCAGACCCCCTGCATTTCTGCGCACTAGTTGTTTCTCTAACTGCACTGCTCTCTGGTGGGCATCCGACACGCCCAATACATCAAACATATTCAGGATATCTTGGAATTGAATTCGCAGCCCACCAATATACCGCGCCACCCGTGACTCCTCATCTTCTGCGATCGCATCTCGTGATACTAACTGATAAAACTCAGTAGTATAGTCATCAACTGAACGGTTTCCTTGTCTTAGATTTTGCAACCGTTGATAGAGCGTCCGTGTATAATTGTATGGTAGGAACGCAGAACGCATATTTTTCTTCATCTTGTCCCAGCTCGTAATCTTTCCTTTTCCTTGTAGAGTCCTTGTCTTCTTTACCTGTTGCCACCAAGCCCCAACCCGACCTCTAAGCCTTGTTGCAACCAGTGCTACTCGCCTGTCTTCTGGAACTTGTTTAAATTCTAAAACTTCATCTACTGTATTGATCCAGTCGAGGTACTCATCCGCTTGCAAGCCACCATGGAACTCTGGTATGTCAACCTTGAGGCCTGTCTCCCAGCGCCTTGATTCATCATGCGTTGGCCTCCTCTGTACTGGCTGATGGGCGAATGGATTTTCATCCTCTTCAGACTCCTCTTCCACGTCTCGTGGATTTGGATTCTGATGTTGAGCCATTGACGCTGCTAGCTGCTGCGTTAACGTCTCGACTTGTTGTTGTAGTCGTGCAATCTCATCACGTTCGTAGACTTCATCCAACGGTTGTTCACGAAGGTTCGGTAGGTTCGCACGTCTTCTTGGTGGCATAACGACGATAACTAACCAGGCTCTGATACCAACCTGATGCAGACAAACAACGGAACTCACACGCGTTCTAACACACAAGGTTTTTTCAATCTGTAATTCCGTAGAAGAACAAAGAAAGAAAGAATTCTGAGTTAACTACTCAAAGGAGTTTTGGTTTTTTTTTGTTTATTATTCTCCCTTTCACAAAGAGCTTACAACCGAATAAATAGAAGAAACAGAATTCCTAGAGTTCTAAAACAGCCTCATTAAGTCAGGAAACAGTCCAGAATTAATGAGGAAATAAAAGCTAAAATAACGGAACGAAACGTCCTGAATTATTAGAGCAAGTAAAAGCTAATTACTGAAATGAAAAGAAACTCCAACTGTTACGTAAGAAAGTTTAACGTTCTTGATTGTGCAACAATAGTCAGCCCTTTTGATGACTTGCTCTTCGGTCCACATCATAAAGGCATTTAGTATTTCTTGGATCTATGACCCAATCACTGCTGCAGGTTAACTCACTAATCTGTTTGAAGGAAAGTGGCCTTTTTCAATTGATTTTGAAGTAAGGAAAGCAATGTTCCAACTGAAAATAAATTAGGAGCACAGTGCACGAACCAAAGCTAGCATCCTTGCAGATGATCTTGAGTTCCCTTATAATGCTTTAGACTTGTTAGTATCTGCTAAGGGATTAGTTAATTGGACTAATCACAGAAAAGCTAGAATAAACATTATGTGGTTCATGCCTGCCATTGAAGAACTAAAATGGAAAGTGGATTGTTCAGCCTTTGTCAAACCTGGTAGAACTAGAATTGGTGGGGTACTGAGGGATCATAAAGGTGTGGTGTTGTGTTCTTCAGTTAGATTGAAGAGCAATATATATTTGTGATATGGTAGCAATCTGGAAGTGTATTTAAAAAAGAAAAGTTGATACTCTGTTATTCAACGCTGCGGATAAGGGAAAGGTCAACGATGAAGATCTTGTTTGGCTGGTGTTCTTCAGTTAGATTGAAGAACAATACTGATACAAGTAACCAACCATCTTGGCTTTTCTTTGCTTGTCTACAAATTTGATGTTGCTGATTTTGCAGCCTAAGTATTCATTAGTTTCACTTGAAAGGAGCACATGAATAGCTAGTTCAAAGACCAGCGGTGGCACTGCTGCTGGGGTAAAGAGCAACTCAGGAATCTGCCTATTGTATATGGATTTTTAGTTCCTTCATTTTTTTTTATGGGTAGGTCCTTCATTTTTTTAGTATGATGGAAAAAAATAATAATTTTATTAATGATAGAAGCCTAGTAAAACTATAACACTTTCCCTAGCTATATATACAATGCAAGAACCATGAAGCACTCGATTTTTCGGTCTACTACTGTGTGATGCCGTCATTTGTTTAGTGTGATTTACAAAAATAATAATTTTATTAGTGATGGTAACCTAGTTAAACTAAAACACTTTCCCTAGCTTAATTAGCCAAAAAACAAGGCCAGCCAACATGCGTGGATGCCACAGTGACCATCTTCCACGGGCAGATAGTTTTATGACTTCCGCCGGCACCTGTACATGTCATGTTTTCTCAGCCCTCTTCACCAACTTTCCTTATAATGCCCTAATGCAATTAATCAAGCCCTTTATTTAGCCTTCTTTTTTCTACACCATCTCAAAAGGATTTGATGCAAAAATAAAAATAAAAACAAAAACAGTGCCATATATATAGAATCTGAAACAAAAACAAAAGGGATTTAACCAATCCTCTCTACTCTAAATCTAACATAGAGAGGAGAGGCAGAGGCAGAGCTAGAGAATAGATGGAGGGAGGGAGGGTAATTTGTAAAAGAACATGTTTGATGTAGACTGTAGTAGTTAGAAATTCATGGTTTCCGATCCTTTATTGTTGGATTGAAGTGCAAGGAAACATAATGGAAATGAGAAATTGAGTGAATAAAAAATAAAGTAGTTCGTAGACTTAGCTTTCTTGACTCAAAACTCAGCAAGACCACAGATTGTATGTCTGCAAAATAATGCAGCACTAATGACTTTGCCTATTATATCTATATTTTCATTATCCAAAAGTCTTCATTGACTAGGAATGGGAACACCACTGTATTGATTTACATCATAGTTAATTGGTGTTTCTTATTATGAAGAAAATTAATTAATCATATTAAAAATAATTATATATATAGTCATTTGACAAGTGTTGATCAGAGTAAAAATAATCGACAATAATTAAGTCATAAATAGAGTTAAAATTATAGAGATTTTTTTTTTTGATTTACGTGGGTGTTCGGGCCAGCTTGCTCGCACCACGACTAATCTCACGGCCCACTGAACATCCTGCAAACCCAGTGAGCATGTAAGGCACCGCGGGGGTGACAGGCGTGCACGGTGAGGTTTGAACCCTGGTGGGGTGGAAAGGAACAAGCTCCTTCCACCACTAGGCCAAGACCTCAAGTGCAAAATTATAGAGATTTAATGCATAGTTTGCAAAACTACGTACTAGCTAGGATTAAGTTATAATTAAGTCAAATAAAAAAGAAATTTATGCAAACGTTCTGGTCGAAATGTATCAAAATAATATTTTATTTTTATTTTTAAAATTTATTTTTAACCTCAGCGCATCAAACTAATATAAAAACATTAAAAAAATATTAATTTACAGCAAAGAAAAAAATAAAAAAATTTAAATTTTTTTTAAAAATTTTTTTTAAATAAAAAAACAAACAGGATCTCAGGATGAAGAAGTGCTTCTTAGGAGCCGTTGATAGAAAACTGTATAAAAGTGATTACAATTACAGAGAAACAAAATATTGGCTGGCTACCTCTTTGTATTAATTTTGGAGCAGGGGCTATTTTTGCCTGTCATGTAGGTTAGATACATCCATTTATTGATAAATCTTTTCCAAAAGATGCAGACGCTAACAATCTTTCAGAAACTAACTAATAATGCAGAGTAAAAAAAACTCAGGAACAAGAAAAAAACCCTTGTGCAATATACCCTGCCCTCTCCTCAGCATACCATTCGTTGAATACCCAACCCACTGTTAGAGCCTTCTATTCTAGATGTGAATCTTCAGTTCATGGCAGTCCCGAGACTGAAACACCCTGCCCCAGTGGTGTTTATCCATTGTTGAACCTCTTGTTGACACAACCATAGCCATAAGACCTCATGTACTGGTCTTCAACCCAAGTAAATACAGTTGGGAAGACTGACTGGCCCAGTTGCAAGAAATTGGACTGAGATTGCAGAACCTAGCGCTCGAATTTCAGAATTGAACAAGAGAAGTTGCAAGAAATTTGAAAAACCTAACATGACAGAATAAGCAGAACATGATCTCATAAGAGGGGAAAAAGCAGGAAAAAAGAATGGCATCATAAGAGGAAAAACAGCTGGATTTCTAAACAGAAAACACAGCTAAAATCCAAGGGAAATGGGAACGGGTCAATACAGAAGTTTCGATCTAATATAAACTGAATAGTGATTACAAATAGTGGCTCTGATTTTCCATAAACTAAGAACTCATACAGGCATCTTAATACATGTACATCTCATTAGTTTGAGTTCACTTGATCTCAAATTCTGTATCTTGTCCTTTCAGCATGCCTGAAACCATAGAAGGCATGATCCACATTTCCCAGCCGCCCAATTGCTTCATCGACAGTCAGAGGTGGCATGTCAAAGTACTTTGTGTGAACAGCCTGAAAATGGTGTAGATAATGAGTCTATGGCAGACAAGAATAATATGTCCAGGTGGGCAGAGGTTTACCTAGCCAAAAACATGCATCAAACTTGAAGGTAATAGAAAATATCTTTTACACTGACACCCAGATGTAGAGAAGATTTTTGAGTGCCAAGCCATGATTTGGAAAGATGAAGATGGTAATGCGGTTTCCTTTTGCAACAGTCCATAAATATCTATCTAAGAGAACCGATATGGTATTCGCAATAGTTCACAAGTTATGATGCTAAAAAATTAATTGCAAATTACATGTGCCGTAGTAATCACCAAATGGTGCAAAGGGGAAAGCCCTTGTTGGATATTAATGAACTATTCATGACAAGTCCATATCAATTAACTCACAAGAATACATAAGACTTTACATTTGATGATATGAAGCTATGGATAGTAACTAAATGCATATAAAACAACTAAGACAACATAAATAATAAACCGCGAACAAAAATGTTAAAGAGCCCTACCTCATCAAGATTGTCGTCATCTTTTTGCTGTGAAACTGTATCTGCATCGTTCTCCTAACCTTCAACTTATTAAATCCTTTCATGTGTCTACCATGATCGGATTCCTAGTCCTTAATCTTCCTCAACTTGTTGAATAATTGACGACACCAAATCAATACTTGCTTAGATTTCTCAGCATCTTCCTCTGCCCTCACCACCCCATGACTTTTAGTAAACACAGTAACCCAAAATCACAAAAAAATCTAAAATTCAATTCATAATTTGAAGGGTTCCTTTCTAATCCTTGGGCCTTTCCCCATCTCTGCACCTCTAAAACACAACCTTACATCAACTGCCCGTACAAGATGACAACGTTTCTGAATTGCCTGTCCTACTTTGTACCCCGCATGCTCTATAACTGTATCAGTCAACTTTTACATCGAAACATTTGTTACAATAATTAATGATTAATTTGACAGAGGGAGGAGGAACATCCCATGACATCTTCACTGAGTATCCACCATGGATCGAAGGGATCTTTGTTTTCCTTCAAGTTTCAATAATTTTCACGTTTTTTGCATTAAAAACTGGACTATAGCGACACTTTCGGGGAGTGGATCTTTGTGGAATTCACCAAAGAAGAAGCTAGTGAAGTAGTAGGAGTTGTTGATGATAATGGCTTGTTTGCAACGAACCCAAGAGAGAAGCCATTGGCAAATTTTCTTATGAGGATTGCTGGAAAATGAAGGAAAATAATGGGGTTTTTAAAGAGGTATCTATTAACAGGACAAATGGACAAGGACACGTCAGCTAATTGATTCAGTTGGGCCCCACTTTATGCGGGATGAATCTTTATCTGCCAAGTCCACATTCAATTTGTGGGAAACATAAGACAATAGCCACAAATGTATAAGATAATTACAAATTAAGTTTAAGAACAAATAATTTCATCAATTATGTCCAAAGTATTCCAGAGGTTTCTCAATTGGATCCTTCTATCCATTTTCTCTCAATTTTAATGTTAAGTTTTCCTTCATTTCATTGCATAAAACATAAAATTATATGGAAATAATTTAAAATACAAATTGAGAAAAATACCCAGTTGAGAAATATATGGCGTTTTTTGGATCTAACAGATAAAATACATTGCTCAGGGTCTTGATTAAGATATATATATATATATATATGTATGTATGTATGTATGTATGTATGTATGTATATATGTATGTATGTATGTATGTATTAATTTAAAATTTAAAATAAAATTCAATTAAAGAAATAAAGCAACTCAACACAAGTTTATCTGTCAAATCCGAATCATAAAATTGAGATAATCCTATAAAAAAATATCAAAATAAATTATAAAACTTAATTAAACAAAATTTTAAAAAAACAAACAAACAAATAAATAAATAAATAATATGCTAAACCAAATGTTTCTTAGTATGGGCTAAATCCACTCACTTGAAAGGCCCAATGATATATGGGTCCAGAAAAAAAAAAAAAACCTACGCACACAAAAATTTAAAAGAAATCAAACTCAAGTATAACAATATACCATACCAAATGTTTTTAGATCAGCTTTCCTCTAGGTCTAAGAACATATAAATTTAGTAAGAAATCAGACCTAAATTTTATGGAAAAAAATCAACGAATCTTTATTTATTAATTACTAAAGACGCAACTCAATATATACAAAATGGAATTCTATTCATGTCTAATCTTACATCAAAATATTACAAGTCTTTTTAATACTCTATATTATCCTTTATCTTTAATATAATATGGAGTATTCTATTTTGATAAAATCAAGTTTATTGAAATAATATAACTTTGAGATTGTTTGAAATCAAACTCTCTTTTTTCCCCTATATATCCAGGATAAGTTTACAAGATTTGTGGTTAGATAAGCGCATGCATCACATTAGATTCCATGCAAGTACTTCAGCATTGGCAATAACAGCCACTAATTACTATCTCTAGCTAGTATGAGAAAATAGAAGATATATAGCTAGGAATATCCTCTATTAAAAGGAGCCTAGCAGGATCAAACCTTATATTTCAATGCCAGATAGGTAATGCTATGTCTGTTCTTCCTTGTGTATGTTCAGAAACAAGAGGATGGGACAAGGGAAGAGGTTCAGAAACAAATGCCAGAGGATCTTAGCCAAGTTCCCAAAAGGAGGCAAGTACACTTGCAAGCCTTGTGCTGCTTCTCATAAATTCTCACATTGCTCGATGCTTGAATTCACATGAGAGATGCATTTTTCCAGATCACCCCAGAAATCTAAAAAGAGTGGTTCATCTGTTATTCTTATAATAGTAGCAACAAAAGTGGGAAGAATATTACCAAAAATGGATTTGTTCTAAACTCCTGAATGGATAGCTGCAAGTTGTCTGCAAGACCAAATCCTTTACATTTGTCTAGAATGCCTCCAGAACCTGAATTCATTTGTCACTTACTCCCCTTTGGAAAGAGGTAACAGAATTTGGTGTTTGGAATTCAAGCTCCCAATTACCAGCTCAAACCCTGATTCTAACCCTTGATTGATTGAACATAGAGCATGATCATTATTAATTGTATTAGTAAAATCCTGCCCCAGTGGTGTTTATCCATTGTTGAACCTCTTGTTCACACAACCACAGCCATGAGACCTCATGTACTGGTCTTCATCATGCCTTTCAACATGCTCCAGATGATGGAATATAAAGTGCATTATCTGATATAAACATGAGTTTTTTTATCCTGAAAAACGTAGTTTTAGCAAATGAACAGTTTAGGCAGCTACTGATTTTTTTTTTAAGATTTTTGATTGCTGGGGGTTCGATTTAGTCACTCATTTACTCACAGATTATGATGGTAACCATCTCAGCTCAATATCTTTTGCTGCTTCTTCCAGTCTCTCATAAGTTCTCGAGTTTTTGCCAAATCTTAAACCATGTTGTCAGCTCCTTAATCTGAGCTATAGATAAAGTTAGATGCAGGGTAGTTTAATCCTAATAACACGAAAGAAAGTGTCAGGTGTGCAGTAAGAGCGAGACACCTTTTCTACAAATTTTCTGAATTCTAATGAAATCTACGGCAATTTGGAAAAAAAACCAACTCTCTGGCAGGAGGGAGAAGAAAGAAGCGTGGAAAACAGGATCGCTCTCAGGTATCATTAGAATTGCTTCCGGGAGGAAAAAGTATAAGGTTAGGTTTCTTATTGTTGGATGCATGGAGTTATTATGGGTTCGTTTCGGATATATTGGAACTTTTGTACTGTCGTGTTGACCTCTGTGCTGGTGCTATATTATGGGTTCGCTCTCAGGTGATGTACTGATAATTACTCAACGGAGGGCAAGCACACTGAGACACAATATTTTACGTGGTTCGGCAAAACCACCTACATCCACGGGGGACACGGGAGAGAGTCCATTTATTACAGATAGAGAAAGAATACAATAAATACATGGAGGAGGATCACATCCACTCAACTCCTATCTCTCATGCTGCCCTTGCAGCTGCTACAATGGTTGCTGCCATTGCAACTCTCTCTTTCTCTCTATTCTCTTCACATGCTCACACACTCTCACATTTTGCTCTCTTTCGTAGTGCCCATTTATACACAATGGTGGCTTCTCTTCTTCTTTCCAGCAGCTGCACATGGGCATTAATCCCTTAATTCATGCCACTAATTGTGGCATTAATGGAGCCACCACCAACTTGGTGGTGGGGTATTGCCACTAAATGGCAATACCTAACAATCACCCCCTTTGCCATTTATGTGGGCAATTGTCCTCTTGCTTCATCAGCACAAGCTTGCATTCTGCAGCTTTTCCAAGCTTTCCATTCTGAGAGCGCTTGTGGCCAAGTTTACAGGTACTCACCCAACCTTTCAATCACCAGAGTCACCAAAGCACACCCTTGCTTACACCAAAGGATCACTTCAACTAGATGGTCTCACACATCACATCTGAAGAGTGTTAACGCTTGTCTCTGGGAACATTCCCCTTCGAGCGTATCAACCATGCTCGGTCCGGAATGATTTATCAAGCCTCACACCAAGGCTTACAACACCCCCTCAAACGAATATTCCCAAGTGCGACAGTCATTGAGTATTTCAATGTGATCACAAGCTCACCACTCTTCCAAGAGTTTACTCATCCAGGAGTTGCGCCTGCCATCTGTTCCACCCTAGGAACTGTTGTAACCCATTTTTGGGTCCCCAAAGGAGGTTAGAAAAATAACAAGAGGCAGAAGCGCTCAGCAAATGGTCAGAAAAATCGGTCAAGAAGGTTAAAAATACAAAGATGGATTTTTGACAATATATTCTTGAATGATGAGAGCCCTATTGAGAAGGAAAATTTGAATTTTGAGGAGAAAAGCCCAAATTTGGATGTTTATGGACTTGATTGGATTTTTATTTGAATTTATAGGAGTTTTGATTGCAAGAAAAATTGATTTTTAAGTCAATTTGGGCTTTAATTAGAAGAAATTTAAGTTCTGGGGCCAAAATATATTTTTTAGGAATTTATTAGGCCAAATCAGGGGCTTAATTGCATAGATATTGAAGTTTAATGGCCAATTAGGGGCTTAATTGTGAAAATCCGAAACCAGGGACCAAATTGGAAGAGGCACGTAAATGGAGGGGCTACAATTATTCGGTTCAGGGGCCTAATTGAAGAAATTGGAAGTTTATTAATCAATTGAGGGCTTGATTGAACAAAACAGAGGCCAAGGATTAGAATGGAAAATGCGACCAACTTGAGGGGTGGAGGCTGAAATTAGCGGGGATGCAATTGAATTATATTCTTAAAATCAGGATTAGATTTGAGGACTTAATAGAACAAAGGATAAATTAAGGACTGATTTGAAAAAACATATTTCTGGCGCCTTTTTTTTTTAAATGAAACGGCGCGTTTTCTCCAAAACGACGCCGTTTCATACAAAAAAAAAAAAAAAAAAAACCGAACGGTGCCGTTTTGAACGGCACTGTTCACGTTTCTTCTTCCCCCCCTCAACAGGCAGCGAGGAAGAAGGAAAAAGAAAGGTTATTTAATGGTGCATGTCCCCCTCTCCTACCGACCAGACCGAAGCCCACACGCCGTTGGACCAACGACCGAAGACGCTGGCCGACCACCCGCCGCGCACCCCACCGGAATCAAGGGAGCTGCGCCTTGGCAGTCGCGCCCAATGGCCGACCAGCCTCCGCATTGGTTCGCTCCCAAGGCTCCTTCTCCCCCTATAAAAGCAGGTGACCCGAAGGAAACAAGGACGAAGAAAAAAGAGAAGGAGAAGCAGAGGGAAAAAAAAAACTGAGACAAAAGGAGAGAGAGAGAGACCGAAGGAGAGAGAAACCACCGAACTTAAGAAACCAGAAACAGAAAACCCAAAGCTGAGAAGCTTGGGAAAGCTGACACCGAGAGGAAATTAAAGAAACCGAAACCGAAGCAGCGAACCGGGTGAACGACGACGAACCGTTGGAAACAGCCGCAGCCCCGCCTGGAGCCACCAGCCACCACCGCAGCGTCACCAGCGAGGAACTCCGGCCAGCAGCACTGCCTCCGCCGCGCCAGGTGCCCTTTTTTTCTTCTTCTCCCCTGTAGGTGGCATTTCGTTTGTTTCTTGCATGCATAATGCATGCAGGAGAAAAGGAAGTGGGGGGGAAGATAATTCCCCCCTCCCCCGGTTAATTTCGCCTGGGCCAGAATGGTTCTGGCCCAGTTTAGTAGTCTGGGCTGGTTCCCCCGATTTGTTTTTTTATTATATATTATATATTATATTATATTATAATATATATGTGGGTATATATATTTTATATATATATATATAAATAAAAAAATATTTTGAAAAAACTTAAAAAAATATTGTTGATTTTCCTACATATTTTTGTCAAGATGGTTTAATGTTGGCTTGTATTTTTATACAGTAAAGATACAAAACCAGTGTTAAAAATACCCGGTTTTCGTCAAAACATCAAAGAGTTTCAGAATAAAAAATGTTTTTGCTTTCAAAAAAAAATTCTAAAAAGTTCCTAAAAATGTTGTTGATTTTTCTGCATATTTTTGTTAAAGTGGATTAATATTGGGTTGTATTTTTATACCGTAAGGATACAAACCCAGTATTAAAATACCCGATTTTCGTCAAAGCAAAAACAAAAAAATATATTTTCCAAAAATTGTTTTTTTTGTTTTAAAATACGGCCTAGTCTCTCCAATATATATATATATATATAAATTTTATAACATCATATTTTTTGAAGCTATGAGAAGTAGGCCAATATTTAAAAAATTATAAAAAAATCTTTTTGTTTTCTTTTTAGTATTTGGGATTACGAATTTATACGTAAAACGTATTGCTAAATATTATTAATAAAGTTTTGTTATAGATGTTAGAACGGTTAGGATTTTACCCGATAAGATAAAAGACCTTCTTACCGAGGAGGATTTTTCTTGAACCATAGACAGACCAACGATTAGAAGTACAATAACACCTTAGTTTTTATCAGACAATAAAACAATGCAGCTTACCTTAGGTAGGGCGTATTTGGGGTGCTAATACCTTTCCTTTACGCAACCAGTCCCCGTACCCAATCTCTGAGACCAGTTAGGGTTCCTAGTGACCAAAATACTAGGTGGCGACTCCCATTCCATTTTCTACCAATAAAAGACAATATTTTCTTGTATCTCCATAGATATAGATATATTTACATTGTAGATTTAAGAAAATGGAACAACTATATAATTTTTCGCCGCGACGCCGCACACGAGCGACAAAATGGCGACTCCACTGGGGACCTTGTAGACTAAGCTTTGTTTTTGTCTGATTTGTTTGTGTTTTCGTTTGTTTATTGTTAATATGCCTTTCCATTTATTTGCATATTTGTTTTTTATTTTACGCGTATTATTTATGCATTGTATAAAATTGTCTCATGCATCACTTGCTTTTATTTTGAGAAGCACACACAAGCTTTAAGTTAAGTGGGGAATTAGCGATTTACCCTAAGACTATTGGTCAGGGTTTAAATGCGTGAAACACCCAACTCATATCTGAGTGCCTGCTTGGTAATGGTGGGCATACGTGTCTTAACTGTTCCTTGCAACGCCCCCATACTGTTTTTACAAAGAACGTCACTGGGCAGATATGAGACCCTTCAAGACTAGATAGAAAACCTACTCACTCTCACTTAATAAATAGAGTTTGTCGTTAGGTTATGTATCTTTTTTGCATCAAGATCAATAAGGTTAAACTCATCGCGCATCACTTATGAATCACATCTTCATCACATATTTTTGTTTATCATATACATTCCAGATCGTGAAACATAGGTCCCACACCTAGAGTCCACCAAACCCGGTCCAGATCAAGAATGGAAAACAAAGAAAGAGCCCATTTAGAGTCGCACTACCAGACCGAGTTGGAATCCGTGAAAAATGAAGTTTCTCAACTGACCAATCTGCTTGAGCAACTTTTAAGAGCCAAGAACAGGGAGGGAACGTCTACCCAACCACCTATAAGAGCACCGTCAGTTCATGTCCCGGGGGTATCTCAGAACTTGGGGGCAGATTCAGTGACGGGGCAGCACTTTGCGCATGCCATTCCCATTCAGCCCTCAAGCTCACATTATTGTGGATGGGCCTTCCGATAATAGGTCCATTGGATTTATGAACGATGACAAGATATCAACCTTGGAAGAAAGGTTAAGAGCAGTCGAGGGAAATGACTGGTTTGACCCCATGCGAGCGTCTGAAATATGCTTGGTACCAAACATCACGGTTGATTAGTACTTAAAAGTGCATGTTTATCAAGGTTTTATATCATCATTTTGCACTTGAAGTATCAATAACTCCTTAACTAAAGCATGTTTTATAATAACAAGTTTGATATTATAAGATACCTTAATTTATGGTAAATGCTCATTTTAAATGCAGGACTATCACATAAATAAAAGGATTGATTGATGAGTTTAAGCATTGAAAGTGAAAGGACAAAGAGATGGCCAAACTTAGAAAAGAGATGTCGGTGCAGTCCAAACCGGAACATTGCTCGGTAATTGGATCATATCTGGAGCTCTAGATTTCGGATTTAGGTCCACTTTATATGGATGGAAAGGTAAGACAAAGGCCTACAACTTTCATGAGGAGCCCAAGATTTGAAAAGGTCGTTTTGAAGTCCAAATTGAAGGAACAACGAAGAAGTCCGAAGCTGTCCTGCAGCCCAAACACTATTTAGTGTTCAGCCCATATCTTGAGTTCTAGAAGTCCAAATGACCTCATCTTTTTTTTGTTGGAAAGCTGAGACAATTTCCTAGAACATTCCTGAGGATTCTGGGCAAATTATGATGTTAGCAATGACGTCTTGACCAGACAAGAAGATAAGGATTGTTATCTAGTCAAGATGTGGCCACCCACTCATCAATTAGTCAACAAATCAATAGTTCCAAATTTTGGCCTATAAAAGGAGGCACTTACCATGTATTGAGGCATCTTGGTGTTCAAATCAAGATCATGCTCTTGCTTTCTCTCTTTGTATTGCTTATGTCTTGCTTTCATTAATATCAAGTTTATGCATTTCATTTCCTTTCCTTTACTTAGTTAACCTCTTTCTCATTTATGTTCTTGTCTTGCTCATTTATGTTTCTTTCTTTTATTATGTCCAGCTAAGTTAATTATGTCAAGGTGAAAAGGGTACACTAATGGTGTAAGAACAAGTATAATATAAACTTAACATGGAACTTAACGTTGGATACTAACATGTTTTATATTTGTTATCTTGTTCACTTTAATACTTTGCTTGTTAAATGGTTAATCTAGATTTATGTTGTATAACACTTGGTACAACAAATACTTGGCACTTTCATAGCCCATACTGTATGGTTTAACCGACACCTGAGCTATGAAAGGTACTTGATTTGTTGTTAACATAAGTTATAATCATGAATGCCTGCCAACATTTACAAGTATTAGCTTTATTCGAATAAGATAATTAATGTAATCATGTTAACAATTTATAATCTGATTGGAACCTCCTTTATGTGTGGTTTCCAATTGAGTAATAAGAGTTTATATTATACTTGTTTGAAGTACCATTAGTGGATCCTCTAACCTTGACATTTGTCTTTATCATTGTTTAATCCTTACGTTAATCTTTCATCTCAAAGTTCTCATTAATTTCTTCATCTTCTACTTTTATTATTGTTATTATTATTATTACTACTTACATTCTGTTTATATTATATAATATATATCTTTGATCTTTTCATAAACTCAGTATATAGGCTGGAAACCTGTGACCCGATCTTTTAGATCATTCTCAGGTATAACAACGCCACGTACTGAGTATTATTATTGTTATTATTATTGTTATTATTGTTGTTATTGTTGTTGTTGTGTTGTTATTTATAATTTATACAATTAACCTCTCTGTGGTTCGACCCCGGTCTTGCCGGGTTATTTATTACTTCGACACTCCTGCACTTGGGAAAAGACATCAAGCTTTTGGTCGTGTCAAGTTTTTGGCGCCGTTGCCGGGGAGGTAAATTCTTGTATAAATTATAATACTTATTTTATTTTCTCTTTTGATTTTTTTATTTTATTTAATTTTGCTTCATTTCTTTTCTTTTGTTTCTTTTTCTTCTCTTTTCTTTTCTTGCTTTTATTCTCTTCTTGCACGTGCATGAGAGTTTGGTCACGTACATTAAGTGGTCGACTTTGTAGGGTATCCTCATCATTTTCAGAAAATATGGCCGAAGAAGATAATCAATCACTTCATAATGAGAATAATGAGAATAACCGTATGAGAACACTTAGAGACCACATGAATCCCACAAGAACAAGTGCACCCTCATGCATAGTTTTCCCTCCTGATGCATCTCATTTTAATTTTAAGCCAGGCATTATTCAACTTTTACCATCTTTTCATGGCTTAGACTTAGAAAATCCATACTTGCATTTAAGGGAATTTGAGGAGGTCTGTAATACCTATAATGACTCAAATTGTAGCATGAACACCATTCGATTAAAGCTTTTTCCTTTTTCATTAAAAGATAAAGCTAAAACATGGCTACAAAATTTGAGACCAGGATCCATTCGTGCTTGGGATGATATGCAACAACAATTTTTAAAGAAGTTTTTTCCATCTCACAGAACAAACTCTTTCAAAAGACAAATCATCACTTTCACTCAAAAGCCAGGAGAAACATTTTACCAATGTTGGGATAGGTATCGAGATTTGCTTAATACTTGCCCACATCATGGTTTTGAAACATGGAGATTGGTTTCACATTTTTATGAAGGTTTAACACCTAGAGATAGGCAAATGGTTGAATTGATGTGCAATGGAACCTTTGAAGATAAAGACCCTAATGAAGCAATGGAGTACCTAGACTTGCTAGCCGAAAATGCTCAAAATTGGGACACCACAGGTACTTATGAGGCACCAGGTAAAACTCAACCTCATACATCTAGTGGAGGTATGCACAACCTTAGGGAAGATCATGATCTCCAAGCCAAGTTTGCATCTTTAGCTAGAAAAGTCGAGGCACTAGAATTGAAAAAGAGTGGTCAATTAAAATCGATTCAAGACATTGTGTGTCAAATCTGTGAAACAAATGAGCATGCAACCAATGATTGTCCAACTTTACCTTCTTTTAAGGAATGCCTCCATGAACAAGCCCATGCTCTAAACAGTTTCCAAAGGCCCAACCATAACCCATACTCACAAACGTATAACCCTGGTTGGAGAAATCACCCAAATTTCAGTTGGAAGAGTGATAGCAACAATGCACAAACTTCACATCCACCGTTTCAAGCACACCATAATTTCCAAAATTCTCATGGATATGCACCTCCTTATGCTCCACCTCCTAGAAGAAATTTTGAGGAAACATTGCATGCATTCATTGAAAAGCAGGAGACAATCAACACTCAACTTGCTCAAAGCATGACCGATTTTAAAGATGCTCTTGCAAAATTAACATCTGCTCTCAGTTTCCAAGAGAAAGGTAAGTTTCCTTATCAACCACAGCAAAATCCAAAGGGGCAATACAATGCAAATGCAAGTAGTTCTGGAAGCCAACACATGGATCAAGTCAAATCAGTCATCACTCTTCGTAGTGGTAAGGTTATTGAAAAACCTATTCTTGAACCTTGTGAGAAAGATGATGAGTCTATCTCTGAGGGTAAGGAAGGGGTTGAACCTGAACATTGCAAAGAAAAGGCTGATTCCCCGCCAGCACTTCCGTTTCCTCATGCCATGATCAAACAAAGGAAAGTTAGTCACAACTCTGAAATCTTTGAAATTTTCAAACAGGAATCAAAGGCATGCAATTGGAGACCACAAATTGAAGAATTGCCACCACGATCAATTGAGCCCATACCTTCAAGTGTTCAACCACCAAAACCTGAATTGAAGCCGTTACCATTTAATCTCAAATACTCATTTTTGGGAGAAAATGAAACTTTTCCGGTAATAATCTCTTCCAAACTTAATGCGCATCAAGAAGGTAAGTTATTACAGACTCTAAAAATGCACAAAAATGCATTAGGATGGACCATAGCTGACATAAAAGGAATTAGCCCTTTGATTTGCACACACAGGATTTATTTGGAGGAAAATGCTAAACCCTCTAGAGAAATGCAACGAAGGCTTAATCCTAATATGAAAGAAGTAGTGAAAAATGAAGTCATTAAGCTTCTGGATAATGGAATCATTTATCCTATTTCTGACAGCAAATGGGTAAGTCCTACCCAAGTTGTACCCAAAAAGTCTGGAGTCACTGTGATAACAAATGAGAAAAATGAGTTAATTCCAACTAGGACTGTTACGGGTTGGCGCATGTGCATTGACTATAGGAAACTTAATTCAATGACTAGAAAAGATCATTTCCCTTTACCTTTCATGGACCAAATCCTAGAAAGAGTTGCAGGTCATGAATTTTATTGTTTCCTAGATGGTTATTCAGGTTACAATCAAATTGAAATTGCATTGGAAGATCAAGAGAAGACTACTTTCACATGTCCATTTGGTACTTTTGCATATCGAAGGATGCCTTTTGGATTATGTAATGCACCAGCCACGTTTCAAAGATGCATGCTTAGCATATTCAGTGATATGGTTGAACGTTTTCTTGAAATTTTTATGGATGATTTTTCTGTTTTTGGTGATTCATTTGATGATTGTTTGACTAACTTAGAAAAGGTTTTGAGCAGGTGTGAAGAGAAGAATCTTGTACTGAATTGGGAAAAATGTCACTTTATGGTAACAAACGGCATTGTACTTGGTCACATTGTTTCATCGAAAGGAATTCAGGTTGATAAATCTAAAATCGAGTTAATTGCTAACTTACCAACACCAAAATCTGTTAAAGATGTTAGATCATTCTTAGGACATGCTGGTTTTTACAGAAGGTTCATCAAAGATTTTAGTGTAATATCTAAGCCCTTGAGTAACCTTCTAACAAAGGATAATATTTTTGAATGGACTGAACATTGTGAGGAAGCCTTTGTTAAACTTAAAAACTTGCTTACTTCTGCTCCTGTCATTCAACCTCCTGATTGGTCATTACCTTTTGAAATAATGTGTGACGCTAGTGATTATGCCGTGGGTGCTGTCTTGGGACAAAGGAAAGATAAGAAACCTTATGTGATTTACTATGCAAGTAAAACTTTAACTAGTGCTCAAATGAATTACACCACCACTGAAAAAGAATTACTTGCAGTAGTATTTGCATGTGACAAGTTCAGATCTTATCTTGTTGGCTCACCTGTTGTTGTTTTTAGTGATCATGCAGCATTGAAATATCTTCTCTCTAAGAAAGAGTCTAAGGCTAGATTGGTGCGGTGGATTTTGTTACTTCAAGAATTTGATATCACAATCAAAGACAAGAAAGGCACCGAAAATGTTGTCGCGGATCATTTGTCAAGATTGACAACCGATTCGAGATCTGACATTACACCAATCGATGACTACTTTCCTGATGAATCTTTATTTTCTGTCTCTACGATGCCTTGGTTTGCTAATATTGTTAATTTTCTTGTTTCAGGACAATTGCCAGCTCATTGGAGTACCCAAGACAAAAGAAAGTTCTTGAACGAAGTGAAGAACTTTTATTGGGATGACCCTTATTTATTCAAATATTGTCCTGATCAAATATTTCGAAGATGCATTCCTGACAATGAGGTAAGTAGTGTCATTAAATTTTGTCATTCTGAGGCATGTGGGGGTCATTTCTCATCAAGAAAGACAACTGCAAAAATCTTACAAAGTGGATTTTACTGGCCCACCATGTTCAAAGACTCACATGCATTCTGTAAGATTTGTGAAAATTGTCAAAAGTTGGGATCTATTTCGAAACGTCACATGATGCCTTTAAATCCTATTCTTGTCATTGAGATCTTTGACTGTTGGGGTATAGATTTCATGGGTCCATTTCCTCCATCATTTGGTTTCTTGTACATATTGGTCGCAGTAGATTATGTTTCAAAATGGATAGAGGCAATTCCAAGTCGAACCAATGATCACAAAACAGTGATAAAGTTTTTGAAAGAAAACATTTTAAGTCGATTTGGAATCCCTCGAGCCATGATAAGTGACGGTGGAACACACTTTTGCAACAAGCCATTTGAGTCTTTAATGAAGAAATATGGAATCACACATAAAGTTGCCACCCCTTATCACCCTCAGACAAGTGGACAAGTAGAGCTTGCTAATAGGGAGATCAAACAGATCTTAGAGAAAACAGTGAACCCTAATAGGAAAGACTGGTCTTTAAGACTTAATGATGCACTTTGGGCTTATCGAACTGCTTATAAAACATCATTAGGTATGTCACCTTATAGACTAGTCTATGGAAAACCTTGTCACTTGCCTGTGGAAATTGAACATAAAGCTTATTGGGCTATTAAAGCTTTCAATTCAAGCCTTGATGATGCTAGTCAGCTGCGAAAATTGCAAATAAATGAGCTTGAGGAAATAAGAAATGATGCATATGACAATTCGAAAATTCATAAAGCAAGAATTAAAGAGTTTCATGACAAGAAAATACTGAGAAAAACATTCAATGTTGGTCAAAAAGTCTTGCTTTATAATTCTCGACTCCATTTATTTCCTGGAAAACTAAGATCAAGATGGAGCGGTCCTTTTATTGTGAAACATGTGTATCCATATGGGACCTGTGATATTGAGAATCCAAAGAATGGCAATGTTTTCAAGGTAAATGGGCATCGTTTGAAAGTTTATTTTGACAATTTTTCGGTTGACAATGACTCTATTGAATTGAGTGATCCTGTATATAAAGATTGATTCTTTTTCTCACATTGTTTTGTGTTTTGTTGTATCTATTGTTTTGCTAGTCTCTCTTTCACCCCGATCAAATGGCGGATAACGGTACTCCGTGACTTAAGTCGGTTCTTTCAGTTTCCCAAATAACTGATATCTGTATATATTTGTACAATTCTTAGCTCTTTCTCCCTTCTTTGAATCTCTTCTCTAATTCTCTTTTGAAAATGGACACCACTCTTGAAAAGTTGAAAAGGTATTTTCCCGCTTTGCCTCCAAATGCGATTAATAAAATTTACCGTGCTAGGTGTGCAAGATTGAGGTTATTAATGAATCATGAAATTCCTGAAGATATTCGCTGGCTAATTGAAGCAAAGGTCCGCTTATCAGGTGAGTCCTCCAATTCTTTCATTTCACACATGCCTGGAACAGGTAAAAGCACTTTTGCAAAGAAACGTCGTGCAAAACGACTGAAAGTCTGTCACAGATGTGCCAGATGGACTTGTAATACGACATGTCGTTCTTTAGGAATGGTATCTGTAACCCGTGAAGATAAGATACAATTCATTAAGGATGGCCTGAGTAAGGGGTCTTTAGATAATTTTTTGTTGACCCTTGAGACGCATCCTAGTGGAGATGTGCATCGTGTAATTCATGATTTATGGCCACAATTCCATAAAGAACATGATCGTCTTAGTCTTGGGAATCTGACTAAAAAAGACCCTGTTTGCCAGTTTTTAAGAAAACTGGATGGGAAGCCTATCCCCGACCCATAGAGGGCGTTTAAGCCGTTCTTGGACGTAAAACCAAGGGAAGATGTGAGCCACAATCACAACTACCTGTACATACATGCTTTTTCAAAATAAATAATTAATAAAGAGAGAGAGAGAGAGAGAGAGAGAGAGAGTGTGAGACGACAGCTGGGCTACATATAGGTGGTATGATTGCATTTTCACTTTTTCATCTATAAATTCTTCTCTTCCTTCCCTTCATTTCTACTCATCCTATATATTCATCAAATATAGAAGTGTGTAGAAATGGCAGGTTCCTCAAGTCATCATATAAGAAATATTTGTGTTTTCGGTGGATCCAGTTCTGGGAAAGAAAAAGAGTTTTTAGAATCAGCAAATCATCTTGGTCGGGTACTAGCTGAGAGAAAGATTCATTTAGTGTATGGGGGAGGCAGCCTTGGGTTAATGGGAGGTGTGTCAATGGCTGCATTTTTAGGAGGCAGTCAAGTTTTGGGGGTTGTCCCCAAAGCTTTAGCAACTGGGGACATCATTGGAAAAACAATTGGAGAGGAACTACAGGTCCCAACAATGTCTGACCGACTGAATACCATGTTTAGCCATGCTGATGCCTTCATTGCCTTACCAGGTGGTTTGGGCACATTGGAAGAAATCTTTCATATTTCATCTTGGGCCCAACTGCACATTCACCATAAACCTATAGGTTTGTTAAATGTTAATGGTTTTTATGATAAGTTGTTGTCTTTCCTTGATCAAGCTGTGGAACAGGAATTTCTAACATCTTCGGCACGACAAATCATAATCTCTGCTGCTACTGCTGAACAATTGATTGACCAACTACAATCTTTCATCCCTGTCATTGATCCCTGCATGAGTCGCCTAGATTGGTCAACTAAGGACAGCCGTAAAAAGCTTAGATTAGATTTGAGCCTTCATCTGTGAAACCTTGTGTCTTTTGGTTTTATTAATAGCATATTATTTTGTTTTGTTACTTCTTATGTTTGTTTAAGTGTGTTTCAGGTTTGTCATTGTTCGATGTTTCAGGTGATGTCTTCTATACTCTATCTTTCTACCTTCGAACATTGAGGACAATGTCTCGTTTTGGTTGGGGGGAGAGGGTAGTAGTAAAAAAAAAAAAAAAAAAAATACTAACTTGCTAACTGTTTTTGCTATTATTAAAACCATTTGACAAAATTGTTATTAGGATGGCAGAGTATGGAATCAATTTTATTGACTCTAGAGACGCATCTTAGTAAGTTTCATTACCAAGGTCTATCATAATACTTCTTGAAATATTCAGGTTTACAAACTCTCACATTGTTATCACTTGATTCTGCTCCTATACTCATTTAACAAGTATTATTAAACCTTCATTTTCACACACACACTTTAACATATGATTGTGGGTTGCACATTGGATTATTACATTAATTATGTTCTTTTGTTGAAGGTAACAACTAAGGGAAAAGGATAGTATATAATTTGCAAAAAAAAAAAAAAAAAAAGAAAAAAGAAAAAAGAAAAAAAGAAAAAAAAATAGTATTGATGATAATAAAACGTGGATAAGTTTGGTTTCGTAGCCTCCCTAACCTAAGCAATTAAGCCCGAAGGGGTGTTTTAACACCTAATACCCTAAAGTCAACTGACTTGGGAGCTATTGGCCCAAAGCTTGTTACATGGGTTAAGGAGAAAAGCTTAAGGGAATCAAACATTGCACTATCTACGTATCAGTATCTGCAACCCGAGTTGTTAAGCTCGTAGGGGTGTCTCAACACCTAATGCCCTAAGATCAACTGGTCTGGGAGTCATTAGCCTAAAACTCGTTACATGGGTTAAAGATACATTGTGTTTTAAGTTGTATGTGTATATAAATAAAAAGAAAAAAAAAAAAAAAGAAGAAAAAAATAATAATCCCAACCCAAGGAAGTTCACCTTAAACATTTGAACATAATATTGTTTTCTTCCAACAAAAGCCCCATCATCTATGTTTTCATTGAGCACACAAAAAGAAGGTTTATTAATATCTTGTTTACGAAGTATGAAGCAGGAATATAAATTTAATGAGAGTTTGTTTATCTGGATAGATTAATGGAAGTTGAATGATAAATGCCTTGCTTTGTGGAACTTGCAAATTGTTTCTCTATTTTAACGCTTTAGATTACTAGGGACTAGTAATAAGCTGGTTGGGGGGTGTGATTAGTACTTAAAAGTGCATGTTTATCAAGGTTTTATATCATCATTTTGCACTTGAAGTATCAATAACTCCTTAACTAAAGCATGTTTTATAATAACAAGTTTGATATTATAAGATACCTTAATTTATGGTAAATGCTCATTTTAAATGCAGGACTATCACATAAATAAAAGGATTGATTGATGAGTTTAAGCATTGAAAGTGAAAGGACAAAGAGATGGCCAAACTTAGAAAAGAGATGTCGGTGCAGTCCAAACCGGAACATTGCTCGGTAATTGGATCATATCTGGAGCTCTAGATTTCGGATTTAGGTCCACTTTATATGGATGGAAAGGTAAGACAAAGGCCTACAACTTTCATGAGGAGCCCAAGATTTGAAAAGGTCGTTTTGAAGTCCAAATTGAAGGAACAACGAAGAAGTCCGAAGCTGTCCTGCAGCCCAAACACTATTTAGTGTTCAGCCCATATCTTGAGTTCTAGAAGTCCAAATGACCTCATCTTTTTTTTGTTGGAAAGCTGAGACAATTTCCTAGAACATTCCTGAGGATTCTGGGCAAATTATGATGTTAGCAATGACGTCTTGACCAGACAAGAAGATAAGGATTGTTATCTAGTCAAGATGTGGCCACCCACTCATCAATTAGTCAACAAATCAATAGTTCCAAATTTTGGCCTATAAAAGGAGGCACTTACCATGTATTGAGGCATCTTGGTGTTCAGATCAAGATCATGCTCTTGCTTTCTCTCTTTGTATTGCTTATGTCTTGCTTTCATTAATATCAAGTTTATGCATTTCATTTCCTTTCCTTTACTTAGTTAACCTCTTTCTCATTTATGTTCTTGTCTTGCTCATTTATGTTTCTTTCTTTTATTATGTCCAGCTAAGTTAATTATGTCAAGGTGAAAAGGGTACACTAATGGTGTAAGAACAAGTATAATATAAACTTAACATGGAACTTAACGTTGGATACTAACATGTTTTATATTTGTTATCTTGTTCACTTTAATACTTTGCTTGTTAAATGGTTAATCTAGATTTATGTTGTATAACACTTGGTACAACAAATACTTGGCACTTTCATAGCCCATACTGTATGGTTTAACCGACACCTGAGCTATGAAAGGTACTTGATTTGTTGTTAACATAAGTTATAATCATGAATGCCTGCCAACATTTACAAGTATTAGCTTTATTCGAATAAGATAATTAATGTAATCATGTTAACAATTTATAATCTGATTGGAACCTCCTTTATGTGTGGTTTCCAATTGAGTAATAAGAGTTTATATTATACTTGTTTGAAGTACCATTAGTGGATCCTCTAACCTTGACATTTGTCTTTATCATTGTTTAATCCTTACGTTAATCTTTCATCTCAAAGTTCTCATTAATTTCTTCATCTTCTACTTTTATTATTGTTATTATTATTATTACTACTTACATTCTGTTTATATTATATAATATATATCTTTGATCTTTTCATAAACTCAGTATATAGGCTGGAAACCTGTGACCCGATCTTTTAGATCATTCTCAGGTATAACAACGCCACGTACTGAGTATTATTATTGTTATTATTATTGTTATTATTGTTGTTATTGTTGTTGTTGTGTTGTTATTTATAATTTATACAATTAACCTCTCTGTGGTTCGACCCCGGTCTTGCCGGGTTATTTATTACTTCGACACTCCTGCACTTGGGAAAAGACATCAAGCTTTTGGTCGTGTCAACGGTACCAAAAGATTTTAGGATACAAGATTTTATAAGGTACACTGGGTTGGAATGCCCAAACACTCACCTTCGATCTTATTGCAATAAGATGGCTGAGGTGATTCATGACGATAAGTTACTGATCTACTTTTTCCAAGATAGTCTATCGGGGTCGGCGCTAAGTTGGTACATGAGGCTGGATAATGCCAAGATCAAGAAATGGAAGGATTTAGTTGAGGCTTTCCTTAAGCAATACAAGTTCAATTTGGAAATTGCTCCAGATCGAACGAGCCTTATGTCAATGGAAAAGAGAAGCCAAGAATCAGTAAGGGCTTATGCGCAAAGATGGAGGGACGAGGCCACGCATGTGCAACCCCCTTTGATAGAAACAGAGATGGTGACTTTGTTCGCCAATGCATTCAAGGCACCCTACTATGAGCATTTAATGGGTAGCTCATCTCAACATTTCTATGATGTTGTACGCATAGCGGAAAAATAGAGCAAGGGATTAAAGCTGGACGTATAATTGAGCCATTGGAGACAAAGGGTTTTATCGGAAGAAAAATGAAAGGTCCCGTTAACAACTTCGAAGGTGGGTCCAATGACAAGATAACGGATTCATATAACCCACAAATACCTACCTCTCATGTGGCCCACATAAACTTTAACAAACCTTTTTCCCTTAATCGAGCAAATGACTAGTCAAACACCCAAAACACCCACCAAAGACCAAACACAAGATACATTTCAGAACAACTACCGCCATTACCCATGCCTCTGAAGGACATATATGCCAAACTACTGAGCATTGGACAAATAGCTCCTATCCCTACATTACCACTACAGCCACCATTCCCCATCTGGTATAAGCCCGAGTTGACTTGCGAGTACCATGTTGGTATTCCCAGGCATTGTCTTGAAACGTGCTACGCTTTCAAGAACAAGTTGTTGAAGCTCATCAAGATAGGATGGGTGTCATTTGAAGACACACCCAATATCAGTTTAAATCCATTGCCTGGTCATGACAAAAGTGATAGGGGATAAAGGGTTGGAAAACCTTGGTCAAGAATCGTCAATAATGAAGAAGGCGAGATCGAAGGAGAAGACAAGGAAACGCAAGTGGGGAAGGAAGATGAAGCATTGCCTCGGTTGACTTTCCACACACTAGAAGAAGTTTCAGAACGGGTTGACCCAAGAACTTCTCATAGTTTTCAAAATGTAAAACAACTTTATTTGCCTTAGCATGTTTTTGTCATTGCTTTTATTTTCTCTAGTGGGCAATCAGGGCTCATGATGTCAGCTAGATTTTGTGTTTGTCTTTGAGCCTACCTTTTCTTTAAATAAATGATGAGATTATGCACTTTTTGAACAAGTTTGAGTGGTTACAAATAAAGTATCATAAAACGGTTTAATATGAAATTTAAGAAAAGCTAACCCTAAAGTACAACCCTATCATTGATAGCATAATGATTTGCATGGATAAATGATTAAGTGGTCACTTTATAATCATCTGTAATTGTCTTTTAAAGAATAGATTTTATCAACCATAACAATGTGCATTTTGAAATGAAAGAAAAAAAAATCATTATCTATTCACTAGCTGGATGAATTTCTTCTCTATATAAAAACCCAGACTAGGATCACACCCCTACACTGGGGGCAAGATGAAATGTTTTATGAAAAGTTTTACGTGTTTAAAATTGGATGGAAGCTTATAGATTTGAAAACCAAGCTAAAGCATTTGACAAAAGCATGACAAAGAGGCAAATACAAGTCATACATTTTGAGAAAGGGACTACTTGAAGAAAGTCAAAGACTTCTTCTCCAAGAATATGATAGGCAACACGAGAGATGAATCCAACATACGACTTCAAAAGCAAAGTTCATGTTAAGAGGGAATCTCATGAACTAGAAGAAGAGGATGGGGCCTATGTTTCAAAACCAGGTACGAATGCATGCATTGCATCTAATCATAAATCATTGCATGTATGTTTTTTGGATCGTTACAGGAGGAGATCTTAGCGCATTCCAACAAGATTATGGACGAAGAAAGAATCATTGAGTTGATTCTAGAACAACAAAAAGAGAAGATAATGGTTTTCAAACCATGCCAGCAGGAAGAACGACATCGATAGCATTCGGTAAAAAGGAATCGCCAAATGGGATTCCAAGTTGTTGAGATCGCCAGAAGGGATCTCGTATTTCGATGGAGGTCGCCAGAAGGGACCTTAAATTTCAGCTTTTGTATAAAAGGAATCGCCAGATGGGATTCCAAGTTGTTTGGCTAAAGGAGATCGCCAGAAGGGATCTTGTGTTTTGATGAAGGTCGCCAGAAGAAACTTCATGTTTTAGCTTTGGTAAAAGGAATTGCCCGATGGGATTCCAAGTTATTTGAGATCGCCAGAAGGGATCTCGTACTTCGACATTCATCAAGGAAGGTCGCTAAAAGGGACCTCATATTGAAACTATTTCTTAGAAAAGCATGGAGTTTACTAAGAATTCTTCCCCTTGGGTAGGTCACCCATACAATGAGACCATTATTTTTCTTGGGTAGGTCACCCATACAATGAGACCATTATTTTTCTTGGGTAGGTCACCCATACAATGAGACCATTATCTTGGGTAGGTCACCCATACAATGAGACCATTATTTTTCTTGGGTAGGTCACCCATACAATGAGACCATTATTTTTCTGGGTAGGTCACCCATACAATGAGACCATTCTTCATCTTTTTTTACCTGGGTAGGTCACCCATAATAATAAGGCCATTCTTCTCCCTGGGTAGGTCACCCATAATAATGAGACCACTTTTTCCCTTTTCCATTCGGGCAGGTCACCCATCATAATGAGACCACACACGCGTTTTTGTATTTGGTTATGGGTAAAGGAATCGCCAGATGGGATTTCAGGTTGACCGAGCTACACACAGGTTTTTTGGTTCTGGTTAGAGGGGATTGCCGAATGGAATCTCAGTCTAGCCCAACCATACACAGGATTTTGGTTCTGGTTAGAGGGGATTGCCGAAAGGAATCTAAGTCTAGCCCAACCCTACACATTCCTTGGTTATGGTTAAAGGGGGTCGACGAAGGGATCTCAGTTTAACCTAATTGGAAAGGATTTTGGTTCTGGTTAGAGGGGATTGCCGAAAGGAATCTCAGTCTAGCCCAACCCTACACATTCCTTGGTTATGGTTAAAGGGGATCGACGAAGGGATCTCAGTTTAACCTAATTGGAAAAGATTTTGGTTCTGGTTAGAGGGGATTGCCGAAAGGAATCTCAGTCTAGCCCAACCCTACACATTTCTTGGTTATGGTTAAAGGGGATCGACGAAGGGATCTCAGTTTAACCTAATTGGAAAGGATTTTGGTTCTGGTTAGAGGGGATTGCCGAAAGGAATCTCAGTCTAGCCCAACCCTACACATTCCTTGGTTATGGTTAGAGGGGATCGGCAAAGGGATCTCAGTTTAACCTAATTGGAAAGGACCTTGGTTATGGTTAAAGGGGATCGGCGAAGGGATCTCAGTTTAACCTAATTGGAAAGGATTTTGGTTCTAGTTGAAGGGGATCGGCGAAAGGATCTCAGTTCAGTCTAACCACACAAACCTTGGTTATGGTTAAAGGGGATCGGCGAAGGGATCTCAGTTTAACCTAATTGGAAAGGATTTTTGTTTCTGGTTAAAGAGGATCAGCGAAAGGATCTCAGTTCAGTCTAACCACACAAACCTTGGTTATGGTTAAAGGGGATCGGCGAAGGGATCTCAGTTTAACCTAATTGGAAAGGATTTTGGTTCTGGTTGAAGGGGATCGCTAGAAGGGAGCACCAGATGACTAAATTTTGATCATAGTTTTTGGGGCTGAGGAGGATTGTTGTAAAAGACAAGTTCCAGATCAATCAAGCTTCAACTAGATTAATTTCGGGAGTTCTGTTTTGAGTTTATCTTTATAAAACTTACTGCGCAAAACCCTTGCTCCGTAAGCATTATAAAGAGAGGGCATCTGTTGTAACCCATTTTTGGGTCCCCAAATAAATGAAATAAAATAAGTACCCAAAGGAGGTTAGAAAAATAACAAGAGGCAGAAGCGCTCAGCAAATGGTCAGAAAAATCGGTCAAGGAGGTTAAAAATACAAAGATGGATTTTTTACAATATATTCTTGAATGATGAGAGCCCTATTGAGAAGGAAAATTTGAATTTTGAGGAGAAAAGCCCAAATTTGGATGTTTATGGACTTCATTAGATTTTTATTTGAATTTATAGGAGTTTTGATTGCAAGAAAAATTGATTTTTAAGTCAATTTGGGCTTTAATTAGAAGAAATTTAAGTTCTGGGGCCAAAATATATTTTTTAGGAATTTATTAGGCCAAATCAGGGGCTTAATTGCATAAATATTGAAGTTTAATGGCCAATTAGGGGCTTAATTGTGAAAATCCGAAACCAGGGACCAAATTGGAAGAGGCGCTCGAAGTTTATTAATCAATTGAGAGCTTGATTGAACAAAACAAAGGCCAAGGATTAGAATGGAAAATGCGGCCAACTTGAGGGGTGGAGGTTGAAATTAGCGGGGATGCAATTGAATTTTATTCTTAAAATCAGGATTAGATTTGAGGACTTAATAGAACAGGCAGCGGGGAAGAAGGAAAAAGAAAGGTTATTTAATGGTGCATGTCCCCCTCTCCTACCGACCAGACCGAAGCCCACACGCCGTTGGACCACTGACCGAAGACACTGGCCGACCACCCGCCGCGCACCCCACCGGAATCAAGGGAGCTGCGCCTTGGCAGTCGCGCCCAATGGCCGACCAGCCTCCGCATTGGTTCGCTCCCAAGGCTCCTTCTCCCCCTATAAAAGCAGGTGACCCGAAGGAAACAAGGACGAAGAAAAAACAGAAGGAGAAGCAGAGGGAAAAAAAAAAACCGAGACAAAAGGAGAGAGAGAGAGACCGAAGGAGAGAGAAACCACCGAACTTAAGAAACCAGAAACCGAAAACCCAAAGCTGAGAAGCTTGGGAAAGCTGACACCGAGAGGGAACTAAAGAAACCGAAACCGAAGCAGCGAACCGGGTGAACGACGACGAACCGTTGGAAATAGCCGCAGCCCCGCCTGGAGCCACCAGCCACCACCGCAGCGTCACCAGCGAGGAACTTCGGCCAGCAGCACTGCGTCCGCCGCTCCAGGTGCCCTTTTTTTCTTCTTCTCCCCTGTAGGTGGCATTTCATTTGTTTCTTGCATGCATTCTGCATGCAGGAGAAAAGGAATTGGGGGGGAAGATAATTCCCCCCTCCCCCGGTTAATTTCGCCAGGGCCAGAATGGTTCTGGCCCAGTTTAGTAGTCTGGGCCGGTCCGGGCCCAGACTAAAGAGGTATTTTGTTTTGGGCCAATCTCGACCCACCTTTTTTTGTTTGTTTAGTCTGAGCCCGGCCCATTTATTTGGGTCAGCCCAGCCCGATTTGTTTTTTTATTATATATTATATATTATATTATATTATAATATATATGTGGGTATATATTATATATATATATATATATAAATAAAAAAATATTTTGAAAAATCTTAAAAAAATATTGTTGATTTTCCTACATATTTTTGTCAAGATGGTTTAATGTTGGTTTGTATTTTTATACCGTAAAAAAACAAAACCAGTGTTAAAAATACCCAGTTTTCGTCAAAACATCAAAGATTTTCAGAATAAAAAATGTTTTTGCTTTCAAAAAAAATTTCTAAAAAGTTCCTAAAAATGTTGTTGATTTTTCTGCATATTTTTGTTATAGTGGATTAATATTGGGTTATATTTTTATACCGTAAGGATACAAACCCAGTATTAAAATACCTGATTTTCGTCAAAGGCAAAAAAAAAAAAATTTGGAAATATTTTCCAAATTTTTTTTTTTTGTTTTAAAATACGGCCTAGTCTCTCCAATATATATATATATATATATATATATATATATATATATAAATATTATAACATCATATTTTTTGAAGCTATGAGAACTAGGCCAATATTTCAAAAATTCTAAAAAAATCTTTTGGTATAGACGTTAGAATGGTTAGGATTTTACCCGATAAGATAAAAGACCTTCTTACCGAGGAGGATTTTTCTTGAACCATAGACAGACCAACGACTAGAAGTACAATAACACCTTAGTTTTTATCAGACAATAAAACAATGCAACTTACCTTAGGGCGTATTTGGGGTGCTAATACTTTTCCTTTACGCAACCAGTCCCCGTACCCAATCTCTGAGACCAGTTAGGGTTCCTAGTGACCAAAATACTAGGTGGCGACTCCCATTCCATTTTCTACCAATAAAAGACAATATTTTCTTGTATCCCCATAGATATAGATATATTTACATTGTAGATTTAAGAAAATGGAACAACTATATAATTTTTCGCCGCGATGTCGCACATGTGAGACAGGAACCACGCCTTACTTCTCCGTGAGTCTCTCGCTCTTAGTCGTAAGAGTCCCGGTAGCTCTCCACCTTTAACCATGGGGGCAGCCCATTAAAGGTTGACCCATATCTGTTTTCATACTTTGAGTATCACAATGCCTTCACCGAGCTCACCACCTTGACAAGAGTCAACTCGTTCCCGGAACCTGCGCATGCCCTCTGCTCCTTCATAGCAGTCGCGTCTTAATGCTCCACAAGTCACCCACTTATTGTCCAAGGCAAATGTCTTCTAGCTCATTGATCTTTAGCATGGGGGAAATATCCATGAAAGTCAATCCTGCATTTGTCTTCATACTCATCATAGCCACTTCATTGGCTATCCATCTATCCACTTATATCTAGCCATCATATCAGCTCTGGGGCGTTCAGAACTGGGCTCATATCGTGGCCCTCACACCTTCTCCTGAGGTGTCTCTGCTCGTTGTCATACGACGGTCTGAACCTGGGACTCATATCATGGTCCTCACACCATCCGAGGTGTCTCCGCTCATTATCATGATGTGGTCTCATCCTCCTTCATCAGGATGACTCCAGTGGCTTCAAGATTCTCTACCACCATGTGGACTTGGGAGAGATTACTGCCACTGACTACACAGCAAGAGAAAGTTGTGGTATACTCCTCGCAATCCTTCACCTTCATTTCTATGTCTGGAGCTTCTACGCCTTTCTGCTTGATAGCTCCACCTACACCACTCTCTTTGGTGTCTTCGCCTTTCATCATAGGCGGTCGCCTTTTATCACAGGCGTTTGCACCCCCTCAATTTTCCATCCTTGCATGCATTGGAAAGGTCTTCGCCTGTTGTCTTCATCAAGAGCATAAAAGACTTCCTGTTGTACAAACATTAACAGTCTCTGCTCTGAGCTTCATCTGGAAACACTTCTTCTCCTTGCACCTGTTGTCTCATTACAGTACCTCATTGGATCCTACGGGTACTCCTGCACAATCTCCGTGTGCCCTCGTGCAATTTCTGTTCTCCAGATTTCTCCCTATTCCTTGCATATGTTTGACAGCAGCTCATCCTGTCACAACACCTGTCCAAGTCAAAATAGGGTGCCAATCTTTATCCCCTTACTGTATTTCTCTTCATTTATCAGGGTTTTCATCAATTCTCCCCTCGAGAAATCACAGTCACCGAATCTGCCTTCTTTGGAGAAATCACCACTTCATCAGATCCTTGATCACGCGGAACCCAATTGTTCCCCTTGTGCCGTCATCCTGCTAGTCTTCAACCGTTTCATTACAAACTGCTATATATACGAAAATAGTACCGTATGGATAATCCTTCCACTAAGCAAGTTCCCAGGAAAGATTGGAGGGGTCACACTAGTCCCGCTTAAAACCCAATCTCCTAGACAGAACTTCTTAGGCCATATCTATCCATCGTACTGTCTCTCCGTATATACAACCATTTGCTAGCTTTGTTGCGGCTTTCCTTTACAAGTGATCTGGAATATACAGGTTTAATACATGATTTCTCAACATCTAGCGAGACTACTAGTGCTTAGATTCGTCAAGATTGGTGTTCGTCAATTTCCACTCTCCACCTCAAATCGCCCACATTACCGGGTGTCCACAATGTCCCAATTATGCCTTCCATCAGGGCATTACATTTTCTCATTTAACAGTTCAGCACATGTAATTGGGTAAACATGTGCACATTCTTCTTCTTCTTCTCCATCGACCTCAGTCCAGACCCTTAGATGCCTCCTGATCGGGAAATCTCTCTTTCATAATTCACCACTGCCATTTTCGGTCTCAAATCTCAACGATCAGACCGAACCATTGCATCCGGAATGATCAAATTAGCTGGAAACATGTCTTAAATCATCCAAATCGCACTTCAGACGGCTAAGATTTGATCAAAACAATTATGGCCTCATCAACGGCTCAGATTCACTCTCAGATCCGGTTGCACGTAGACTCTGCTGCACAGAATCCTTCCCCTCGGCCTGCGGCTCGTCTCGGTGCGGCTCAACTCGGCGCTGACGTCACCATTACATCATGCTGATGTCATCATGGGCCATGCTTACTGTGCATGCTAACGTCATCCTTATCCGGCTCAGCCACGTGGGTCCGGTTGTCTGGTATTCGGGTCAGGTCAGCCCATCCGGGTGAAGAAGACGCGTGGGACGCGTGGCGTGCATCTGCACGCGTGGCCACCCTCCTCGTCGGCGGGTGACGGCGCGTGTGGCCATGTATGATGTCCGATGTTGACGCGGTTTTCAACAGTGGCTTCGTCTCTTCCTCCTCTATACAGTGGTATGGTCAAAACACAATTTTAACAACTTTCATTTTTTAGCAAAAATCAAACACCACTTTAAACCATGTGCACTGATACCAATTGTTGGGAATTCCGGCGACCGGTGATGTACTGATAATTGCTCAACGGAGGGCAAGCACACTGAGACACAATATTTTACGTGGTTCGGCAAAACCGCCTACATCCACAGGAGAGAGTCCATTTATTACAGATATAGAAAGAATACAATAAATACATGGAGGAGGATCACATCCACTCAACTCCTATCTCTCTTGCTGCCCTTGCAGCTCTCTCTTTCTCTCTATTCTCTTCACATGCTCACACACTCTCACATTTTGCTCTCTTTCGTAGTGCCCATTTATACACAAATGGTGGCTTCTCTTCTTCTTTCTAGCAGCTGCACATGGGCATTAATCCCTTAATTCATGCCACTAATTGTGGCATTAATGGAGCCACCACCAACTTGGTGGTGGGGTATTGCCACTAAATGGCAATACCTAACAATAATATTGTTTATTCAACCATCCAGTTATAATATTTCCTGGTGTCTTCAAACTTGCCATTTGTTTTCTAGACTGTCTATACTTTGTTGGCTGCTACCAAGCAACAAATACTAAGAGTTTCTAATGTCAACTGAATACATGAAAATATCCATCATATGGAGTGGATTTGAGTCTCTGCTATATCATAAACTAATGGCACATGATTAGTTCCATTTATGTGAGTCCATCTTTTTTGAAAATGATACTATGTGAACGCTGATGCCTGCTATGTTCAGTATTAGCCTCTTGCGTGACTGACTGGGTACAGGTTCATAGTTGGAAGGAATTAAATTTGAAGACTTGGCCTTGACCCAATATGATTGCTATAACTGGAAAATATAGATATTAGTTCTTTCTATGCTTGATGAAATTTGGATTCGAAAACCAACTTTTCAATTATGAAACCTTCTGGCTGCAATTGCTCTGTCGAAGATGAATTGCCTTTCTTGTGCTTGAGCTTTGTCTTGCATTAGCAAAACAATGATGGTTTAAAATTATTGCATTGTTATTCTAAAACTTGCTGTCACCCACCGATTATGTTGAGTGAAATTTAGATTCACTCTGATAATGAAAGCAAGGTAGTACTTTGTGAACATTCCTAACTAAGATTAAACATTCCTAACTTGTCCTTATTGAAGGATCTTTATTAGCAACAAGATTTTGTTGGATGCTCTATTAACTTTACAAGAATTGCTTCAATCCGTTCATAACTCTATATCTTTCAAAATACTCCTAGAAACAGAGATTTATTTAAGTGATTTTATAGTTAACACAAACTTGTTACATGCACAAATTCTTTTTCATAGAAGTATTATGTAAACTACAAAAAAAAAATCCAATACTATTAATTTGCCACCCTTTTATTGATCCACTTGATATCTTGTTTGTACTGCAAAATTAGAAAGGTAAGACTGATCAAATGAAATAGTAAAGAAAAGATAGCCCAACATAAACTGTGAACTAAGAATTCCACCCCCCGCTGTTTTCCTCCTGGTCTTCACTCAGTCTCATTGGGCAGCAGCGTCTCATCCCATCAGCGTCGTCCACTCCATCAACCACAGCAGCGCCACCCCTCTCGGCCGTCACACCTTCTAGCCGCCAGATCGGCCACCATGGAGTAAGCCTCATTCACAGAAGATCCAAAGCAAAGGGGTTTCCTTCACAGCAGAACCATCTCCGGAGAAGAAGAAAAAATGGAACCCGAGAACAGATCCGAAAACAAGGAAGAAAAAGTTTAAAATCAACTGCCTTGTGTGTATATTTGGGTCTTTGCAGGTGACGGTGACTCCCACCACCGGCGTGGGAAGACAGGGGGGAAGAAGACATGTCAGACCCCTGTTTTTTTCAGTTTTCAGCGGCGGCGCGTGAGCCCACGCGCCGCCAGTGGCGGTGGAGCGTGGGAGGACGCGCCGCCACTGTTGCTGCTATTCCAGAAGTGTTCCTCTGCAATTCCTGGAGTTTTGGGGGACTATTTTGTAAATTTGGATTATTTAATGTAATTTTTATTTAGTTTTTTTTGTATATGTATTTGTATTGTGGATGTAAAAGAAAAGAAAAAGAAAAGAAAAGAAAAGAAACAAAAATAGTGAAATGTGAATGTGTGTGTTTGTATTTTTGTTTATGTTATTGAATTATAAAAAATAAAAAAAAGGACAAAAAGAATTAATTGTTAATTTAAATATGGTTAAATATCTCAAGGACAAATAAAATCAAGTTGTATTTTCCACGAAAATGTAAGAACAAGTTTTTACATATATTAGGGGATTTAATAACTGATTTATTCAAGCCTTAGAATTTAATTAATATTTTAAATTTTCAAACCACATCAGAACACAAAGCAGCTTACCTCAGGTAGGGTGTGTTAGGGGTGCTAATACCTTCCCTAACCACAACCAGTCCCTTACCCTCGATCTCTGACAAGACCAGTACATCAGGTTTCCTAGTAGCCCTCAATAAATTACTAGGTGGCGACTCCAACGAACCAAATTCAAAGCAAACGCAAAAACGATGAAAAATTGCCAGCCGATGCCGCGCTCGCAGACGGATTTTTGTTGGGGGGCGACAACCTCCAAGTGGCTTACTCTTAATTACCTTATGCCAAGCAACCTTACAAATACCATGAGAATTTAAGGAGCCCTTCCAGAGAAAACAACGGTTGATTGATGATATTGATTTTGCAATGCCCTTTGGCATAGTAAAGACCGACATATAGTATAGAGGTAGAGAGTTTAAGACAGATTTAATAAGACATATCCTTCCAGCCATGCTCAAAAACTTCCCTTTCCATTTACTTAACTTTGCTCTGATTGTGGACAATACCGGTTTCCAAGTGGAGAGCCTATTTGGGTTAGCACAAAGAGGCAACCCAAGGTATCTGATTGGGAAGGAGTCACTGCGACAGAAAATTGTGTTAGCCAGACCTGAAGTGTATTCGATATCCAAATTAATTCCTATAAGTGAGCTTTTATAGAAATTAACTTTCAGTCCTGAAATGATCTCAAACCAGCGGAGGATTCTCTTGACATGCAGTAGAGAGGTATAATCATTTGGCAGGAAAATCAGAGTGTCATCTGCATATTGCAAATGGGTTATGTGATGTCCTTGCGAAGTCTGCAAAGCTTTAAAGTAACCTGAATCCGATGCCCTGTTGAATAGAACTATTAGTCCCTAAACTGCTATGTCAAAAAGAAAAGGAGAGAGGGGGTCCCCTTGCCTGAGACCCCTCTCCATACTGAATTCTCTACTTGGTGAGCCGTTAATCAGGATGGCCAATTTAGATGTGGACATGCATTCAAAGATCAGTTTCCTCCAGTGAGATCCAAAACCCATATAACCCATGGTAGAATCGATATGCTCCCATAAAATCGAGTCGAAGGCTTTATGAAAATCTACCTTTAGCAAAAACCCATGGTCCTTTTTGCTACGAATACTATGGACAACCTCGTTTGCTATCATGAACCCATCTAGAATCTGACGCCCGGCAATGAAAGCAGACTGGTTTACACTTATCACATCTGGTAGAATGCTTCGGAGCCTAGTAGACAAGAGCTTTGCCACTATTTTATATAACCCATGAATCAAACTAATCGGTCGAAATTGGGAGAATGTGCTCGGCCTCTTGGTCTTTGGGATCAAAGTCACGAAGGACGAGCCGATCCCCTTTGGTAATTTTCCTGTTCTGAAAAATTCTGTGACCATCACAAAGATGTCGGGGCTGATAAGATTCCATTCCTTTTTATAGAAGGAGAAGGTGAACCCGTCAGGACCGGGGGCTTTTGAACCATCACAATCCCATACGGCTTGCTTCACTTCCTCCAATGAAGGTAGTCTTTCTAACCAAACTGATCTTTCTTCTGAAATTTTAGAGAACCCTGAGTCTCCCATTTCAATTCTTCTGCATTGTGGCTTGGCAAACAGAGTTGAGAAGAAGTTGACAGCACCCTCTTTGATGTCATTTGGAGAGTTTAAAAATCTGCCATTCTGCTCAATCTTGCTAATGTGGTTCTGACCATTCCTCAAACTTGCCGAAAGATGGAAGAACCGAGTGTTTTTATCCCCCATTTTGCACCAGTTTTGGTGGGATTTCTGCCTCCAAATGCCCTCGACATTCCTACTAACCTCCCAAAGCTTAGAGTTCAGATTCTTGAGCTTTGTTTTTTCAGTCTCAGACAAGAGGCGTACCTCGCTTAAATCTTCAATGGTGGTGATGGAGTTCTGAATGTCTGCAAGTTTTGAATTTTGATTACCGAAGGTGGATTTGTTCCATTGTCTCAATCTTTTCCCCAAAGTTCCTAGTTTCTTTACCAATCTATAGTCACCAGGAAATTCCTTGCAGCTATCAGACCAGAAGATCTCAAAATCAGCTGAGAATGTAGGGTGTGACAACCAACTATTTATGAAGCGGAAAGGCTTCCATCCCCAATCTACCGTTGGTGCCTGAAGAAGCAATTGACAGTGATCAGACATCCCCCTAGGATTGCGGTAGAGAGATAAGAATGGAAACTGGAGGTGGAACTCTGGAGATGCGAAAGCTCTGCCAATACAGCTCATAGAACCCCCCCTAAATTAACCAAGTGAAATGGTTGCCCTGCAGTTTGAATTCAATCAGATCACAATCGGACAGGCAATTACGGAGAGCAGCTGACCCTGAATGATTAATGTAGCCACTACTTCTCTCATTAGCTTGAAGAGTTTCATTGAAATCACTTATCACTACCATTGGTAATTCAAAGGCAAACTTCAGAGTAGTGATGTCTTCCCACAGCTTAGCACGATCTTGCACAGAAGATGCAACATATACACCAATTACCATGCAGTTAAAGGAAGAATGAACATGTTTACCGCATAGGCTGATCCATTGCCCCCCAAATTCTATGGAATTAACCTCAAAGATAGAACTATCCCACATCACAATTATCCCTCCTGATTTGCCTACAGACTCTAGCAAAGCCCATTTAACAGTTACCACATTCCACAAATTCCTGATGTATGAATCACAACAATTATCTTTTTTTGTTTCTAATAGAAAGCAGATATCAACATTACTGTTGAGCAACCTATTCCGGATGGAATGTTGTTTGTTCAACATACCCAACCCATAACTATTCCAAGCAAAAATATTCATAGGAAGATCAAAAACCATGGCAGAACAAAACTTAGCAAGCTAAGAAACTTACAACTGATTGACTAATGTCCACTCGTCTACTTCTCTGTCAATGTTCCCTCGAACTCCCTCTTCATTCCCTATAAGATCTTGGAATGTTCCCAAGCCCAAAGCCGCTGCATCATGTAACATTTCCTGGGTTTCCTTATCTATATCAAAACCATCAGCTTGATTATTCTCACAGGCTATCTGGAACCGGACATTGCCTTGCTTAATTCCTGAATTGAGGGAATCAGAAGAGACACATATCTCAGTAGTGTTAGCTACACTACCACTAGCTTGTAACAATTTTATTTTCCTGGATTTGCTTCTAGCATTCCTGTTCTTTTCGTTGATCGCTTCTGAGGAGGCCTCTTGGCTGCACTGAGAGTTCAAAAGGGTTGGTAGATGAGCCTGTGTATCACTGATCTCTGTATCCATGGATGCATGATTAGAGGTAATATCTTCATGTTTATCAGTAGATGACTTAATAGCAGGGAGTGAGCTGTTTTCTTTTTGAGATGTGTTTCTGAATGAGTCAGGAACAATATCTGATATGTCATTAAGAGCCAAAGCATGACTGTCTTTCTTCCCCTTCTTCCCTTTTCTATATGTATATTTAGGGCCAAGTCTTCTGGTTTGTCTAAGCTTTTTCCTCTTTTTTTCCTGTAGCTCCATTTCCACCACTTCTTGGGGCTCTGCCAGGTCACGTATGAAATCAGAGAATGAGTTACATGAGTTTATTGCCTTGTTGATTAGCCTTGTTCCTTTCACCTGGCCTGTGATGCTGTTTTTTACAAGGCCCACTCTTGTAACTGAATGTACTAAGACATTTGTGTTGCTATCACTGTCGGTTGCCCCTTCATCACGTGTTTCTTTTGTTTCAGGAAAAAGGCAGGCAATTTTTTAACTTGTGTCAGTATGATCCAAGTTGTTTGTTGGTCCAGTATACCCTTGATAGAGAATGAGAGAGAAATCACTATCCGTATCCGCCTTTTGTTGCTGTGTTAAAGTAATGTCTGTTGCACAATGATCACCGTCAATGTCAGTAATCTTTGTGCCCGCTGCCGTGACCTCATCTGAAGTTGCAAATTCACTGCATAACTCTTCATCTAATGTTTGAATACCTGTTGCAACCATTGAATGTTTGATTGTAGACAGCAGGGGACTAAAATCCGGTTTCATTTCCATGATTGAAATTTCGAATTCGTCGCCATCTAGAACCAGCAAAACATGTTCATTTAGCGTCTCAAATGAGGTTGTGCTCAGCAGCACTTTAACTCCTGTGAGAGATCCTTGGCTCACGCTGGTAATGTCATATCCAAGCATTTTCCCTGCTTTCTCAATAATGGATTCAATACATCTGCGATTCCATCCTATCAAAGGTAATCCTAATATGGACACCCACACAAATCTGTATATGGCTTTTGTTTGTATCAGTTATCTTATATGGTGGCTATTGTTTGTATTTGTGATATGGGAGCAATCTGGAAGTGTATTTAAAGAAGAGAAGTTGATACTTTGTTATTCAACGCTGCGGAGAAGGGAAAGGTCAACGATGAAGATCTTGTGTGGCTGGTGTTCTTCAGTTAGATTGAAGAACAATACTGATACAAGTAACCAACCATCTTGGCTTTTCTTTGCTTGTCTACAAATTTGATGTTGCTGATTTTGCAGCCTAAAAATTCATTACCTTCACTTGAAAGGAGCAGCGTTGGCACTGCTGCTGGGGTAAAGAGCAACTCAGGAATCTGCCTATTGTATATAGATTTTTTCAATTCGATATCTAGTTCCTTCATTTTTTTTTTAATGGGTAGCTATGTCCTTCATTTTTTTAGTATGATGGAAAAAAATAATAATTTTATTAATGATAGAAGCCTAGTAAAACTAAAACACTTTCCCTAGCTATATATACAATGCAAGAACCATGAAGCACTCGATTTTTCGGTCTACTACTGTGTGATGCCGTCATTTGTTTAGTGTGATTTACAAAAATAATAATTTTATTAGTGATGGTAACCTAGTTAAACTAAAACACTTTCCCTAGCTTAATTAGCCAAAAAACAAGGCCAGCCAACATGCGTGGATGCCACGGTGACCATCTTCCACGGGCAGATAGTTTTATGACTTCCGCCGGCACCTGTACATGTCATGTTTTCTCAGCCCTCTTCACCAACTTTCCTTATTGCCCTAATGCAATTAATCAAGCCCTTTATTTAGCCTTCTTTTTTCCTACACCATCTCAAAAGGATTTGATGCAAAAAAAATAAAAATAAAAGCAGTGCCATATATATAGAATCTAAAACAAAAACAAAAGGGATTTAACCAATCCTCTCTACTCGAAATCTAACATAGAGAGGAGAGGCAGAGGCAGAGCTAGAGAATAGATGGAGGGAGGGAGGGTAAAGAAATGTTTTGTGTCATCACAAGCAGTGATGGGCATGTTGATGGTTCAAGTGATGGCAACAGGAATGCAATTGCTTTCCAAAATCATATTGAATAATGGAACATTTGTGCTTGCACTTATGACCTATAGGCATATAGTTGTTGCCGTTTGCATGGCTCCCTTTGCTTTCTACTTTGAAAGGTATGTCATCTTTTCATCAATCAATTTCGTCTCTTTGTCTTTTGACACCATTTTTCTCAATTTCTTTTATTACTGCTGTGGTTGCAGAGCCATGATCAAAAGTAAGATGAACTGGTCTGTTGTTTTCTGGCTTTTTGTTAACAAAATACTGGTAGATAAAACTAAAACAAAATAAACTGAAAAAAATCAATATTGATTTCCTAAACAATTAAATAGTGTTTTGGGGGTTGCTAATATTTCTTAAATTAATTAATCCTTTTAGTATGAACTGGATTGTTTCTGTCGGTGTGTTTGTCGGTAATTTTCTTACTGACAAACTATTAATTACACACCGACGGAATATGATTGTCGGTAAAACTGTGAAATCTTGTAGTGATGGTCAAGTATCTAAAGGACAAATAAAATCATGTTATATTTTCCATGAAAATATAAGAACATGTTTCTACATATATTCTGGGATTTAATAGCCGATTTATTAAAATCTTAGAATTTGGCTAATATTCAAATTTTCAAATCACATCAAATCGCAAAGCAGCTTACCTCAAGTAGAGTGCGCTAGGGGTGCTAATACTTTCCCTAGCTACAATCAATCTCTTACTCGTGAATCTCTGACAACGAACAATACTCTCAGGTTTCCTAGTAACCTTCAATCAAATACTAGGTGGCAACTCCCAAAACAAGCAAACGAACAAAAATCACCACAGACGTCGCGCGGGTGACGTGCGACACAAACAATAAACATATTCTTGCAACTATAATGCCTTACAAACAAAATAGGAACTAATAGAAACTTGAAAAAACACCATATTAACCCACAAAATCAAAAACAAAACTAAATTCATGCAACTAAATATGTTTTTGATTGAACTTCTGTTTTGGCCAAATGATCTGTAACATTATTCTTTTCTCCAAGAATATGTGTGTAAAGTTCATAGAAGAAAGGATACTACAAGCATTTGAAATGTCATTGAAATATAAATCAGGCTATACAATCTACCACAATTCAGCCTTTATAGAGTGCATAGAAACACTTAATATTCAATTAAAAAGTTTTTGAATTGTCAAAATCCTAGCCACATTTCATTCCGTAATGCCTCTATAACAAGAAAAGACACAAAAAAATAATCCCCTACATGATTTTAGAAGTTTCTGATTATTCTTATCATGCAAAAATTTAATTAATTCTTATAGTATTAAAAATAATTAAATAATCATTTGACAAATTTTGATCATGCTTAATTTCGTAATTTGTTGTGGTGTAGACCTACTACAGTTATTGTTTGACAAATATTCAGTTTGCAAATTGAAGAAGATATTTCACCATTCAAATTACTATTGGATGCAAGAAAAACGATTTCCAGCTGGTTCTCTTGTTTGAAAATCAAACTTAGGATTGTACCATACAGGTGATTGTTACTCAAATCAAGGTATCTCAATCAATTCTGTTAGAATTAACTTACAGTACCCGTGAATTGATTAATTTGTGTCTCTAAAACAATCTTAATTTTGAACACCATTTTAATTAATTTAAGAACTGTTTTTTAATAAAAAAAAACTTAAAATATGAGATCATGTATCCAGATAATTAAAATAAAAAATTGATAAAGAAAGTCATCTTCACCATCTTATGTTCACTCCAATCTAATCAAATTCACAGTTGTACACCAATAAATTCATTGAGTGAATGTAGTCAACACGTTGTTGCATTAATTAACATCACTGAACCATTACTGGAAAACAGAGCAGCGTACTTAATAAAACTGAAAAAAGATTGAAGTTTCAAGGTATTTGCACTCAAGATTCATAAGTTACTGTTGGATTCTCAAGACCTTTCCTTTCCACCATCAAAAAGGAATTAGTACATAGCCCCGATCCGAAAGACCAAAGAGAAGTCTATAACATTAGATTGTGCATCGGAGCAGATACACTGACAGGATGGGTGAATGTGTAACACATTTAAAGACGAAATCAAAGTCATTATAATATGTTTGATCTTCCTCACTGCTGGGAGAAGCACGAAAACAAGTTTCATACAGCATGGATATATATAGACTGGGAGTGTGAAACATCCTAAGCTGGGTGAAGACCAGATTTGGAATTCAAGATTATCAAGTAGCAAATTAATTTATGGAGTGAGTGTTGGAAACGCGGCAATATTAATTTATGGAAAACATTTATATATATAGACAAAATATAGATTTTATGGGCCATTTTTCTTTCCATTAATATATATAGAATGTAACAAAAGGTGGGGATATTACCAATCTATAAGTTGTTACTATCACTCCTCATTTATTATAAGTTTTGTTAATACTCTATATTATCCTTTATCTTTAATATAATGTGGAGTATTCTATTTTGATAAAATCAAGTTTATTGAAACAATATAACTTTGAGATGGTATTGCGACTCGTGAAAATATATTAGTTTTTTAATTATATTACTTTACTTTTTTTTTATTATATTAAAAACTAAAAACACTCCAATAATTGAACTTTAGTTTTCGTATAATAACAGGCTGTAATTTGGTCAAAAAGATATAAAGAAAAACAGCCTTTTCCTCGACGTTTGAATTGGAGCAGAGAAATTTGAGGAGAAGGATCGACGGTTAAATTGTTGGATTAAAGTGCAAGGGAAACAAAATGGAAATGAGAAATTGAGTGAGGCATAATGAATAAAAAATAAAGTAGCACGTAGACCTAGCTTTTTTTATTATATTAAAAACTAAAAACACTCCAATAATTAAACATAATATGAATAATAAAAAATAAAGTAAAAATAAAATTGTGCAGAATAATGTCCCACTAATTAACTGTTGTGTCTAGACGGATGGAAACCAAGGCAAAGTAAAAATTACGCCAAGCAATGGAGCGCTAATGACTTTCCACAATTAAATATTACGTAAGAGATGTAACTAAAGTTTAGTATTGACGGTTCAATCATAGTAGGGCTAAATCAACTCACATGAAAAGCCCAGTGATATATGGACCTAAAAAAAAAAATCCTATGCAAACAAAAACTCAAAAGAAGTCAAACTAGGAAAGTATAGCAAAATGCTTTCCTATCTTCGCTCTAAGTCTAAGAGCATATAATTTTTTTTAAAAAATTGGCTAAAGTATAGCAAAATGCTTTCCTATCTTCGCTCTAGGAGAACTCTGCAATATTTACAAGTCTTTTTAATACTCTATATTATCCTTTATCTTTAATATAATATGGAGTATTCTATTTTGATAAAATCAAGTTCATTGAAACAATATAACTTTGAGATTGTTAGAAATCAAACTCTCTTTTTCTCCCTATATATCCAGGATAAGTTTACAAGATTTGTGATTAGATTAGTGCATCAGATTAGATTCCATGCAAGCACTTCAGCATTGGCAATAACAGCCACTAATTACTATCAGTCCTAGTATGAGAAAATAGAAGATACATAGCTAGGAAAATCCTCTATTAAAAGGATTAAACCTTATATTTCAATGCCAGATAGGTAATGCTATGTCTATTCTTCCTTGTATATGTTCATAAACAAGAGGATGAGAGAAGGGAAGAGGTTCATAAACAAATGTCAGAGGATCTTAGCCAAGTTCCCAAAAGGAGGCAAGTATACTTGCAAGCCTTGTGCTGCTTCTCATAAATTCTCACATTGCTCGATGCTTGAATTCACATGAGAGATGCATTTTTCTCTCTCTGAATGCGTTGCTGGTTTCATTTTCCCCGAGAAATCTAAAAACAGTGGTTCATCTGTTATTCTTATAATAGTTATACCTAGTAGCAACAAAAGTAGGAAGAATATTACCAAAAATGGATTTGTTATAAACTCCTGAATTGATAGCTGCAGGTTGTTTGCAAGATCAAATCCCTTACATTTTTCTAGAATCCAATTGAATTTGGTGTTCGGAACTCAAGCTCCCAATTACCGCAAACCCTGATTCTAACCCTTGATTGATTGAATTAGTAAAATCCTGCCCCAGTTGTGTTTATCCATTTTTCAACCTCTTGTTGACGCAACCACAGCCATAAGACCTGATGTACTGGTCTTCATCATGCCTTTCAACATTCTCAAGATGATGGAATATAAAGTGCATTATCTGATATAAACATGAGTTTTTTATCCTGAAAAACGTAGTTTTAGCAAATGAACAGTTTAGGCAGCTACTGATTTGTTTTTTAAGATTTTTGATTGCTGCGGGTTCGATTTAGTCACTCATTTACTCACAGATTATGATGGTACCCATCTCAGCTCAATATCTCTTGCAGCTTCTTCCAGTCTCTCATGAGTTCTTGAGTTTTTGCCAAATCTTAAACCATGTTATTATGGGTTGTCAGCTCTTTAATCTGAGCTATAGATAAAGTTAGATGCAGGGTAGTTTAATCCTAATCACACGAAAGAAAGTGTCAGGTGTGCAGTAAGAGCGAGACACCTTTTCTACAAATTTTCTGAATTCTAATGAAATCTACGGCAATTTGGAAAAAAACCAACTCTCTGGCAGGAGGGAGAAGAAAGAAGCGTGGAAAACAGGATCGTTCTCAGGTATCATTAGGAATTGCTTCTAGGAGGAAAAAGTATAAGGTTAGGTTTCTTATTGTTGGATGCATGGAGTTATTATGGGTTGGAGGAAACTGGAGACCAAGTTCGTTTCGGATATATTGGAACTTTTGTACAGTCGTGTTGACCTCTGGGCTATAGTACTGTTGTCATTGTTTATTCAACCATCCAGTTATAATATTTCCTGGTGTCTTCAAACTTGCCATTTGTTTTCTAGGCTGTCTATACTTTGTTGGCTGCTACCAAGCAACAAATACTCAGTTTCTAATGTCAACTGAATATATGAAAATATCCATCATATGGAGTGGATTTGAGTCTCTGCTATATCATAAACTAATGGCACATGATTAGTTCCATTTATGTGAGTCCACCTTTTTTGAAAATGATACTATGTGAACGCTGATGGCTGCTATGTTCAGTATTAGCCTCTTGCGTGACTGACTGGGTACAGGTTCATAGTTGGAAGGAATTAAATTTGAAGACTTGACCTTGAACCAATATGATTGCTTTAGAATTTATGGTCGGTTTAATGGTTTATCAATAGGCTGCAATTGTGTATTTTTATTTTTGAATCAATTGGAGGATTGGAATCTATCAAGCAAGCTTTGTATGAACTGGTGATTCTTCCTCTGCGGAAATCTGAGCTCTTCTCACACGGGAAACTTCTTGGTCCACAAAAAGGGGTATTGTTATATGGAGCTCCAGGCACAGGGAAGACCTGGAGCTGTTTCTATAAATGTGAGGATCTCTAATTTGATGAGCAAGTGGTTTGGCGATGCACAAAAGCTCGGTGAGTATGCATTTGAATTGCCTCTCTTGTGATTGAGCTTTGTCTCTCTGTTTAAAATTATTGCATTGTTATTCTAAAACTTGCTGTCACCCACCGATTATGTTGAGTGAAATTTAGTTTCACTCTGATAATGAAAGCAAGGTAGTACTTTGTGAACATTCCTAACTAAGATTAAACATTCCTAACTTGTCCTTATTGAAGGATCTTTATTAGCAGCAAGATTTTGTTGGATGCTCTATTAACTTTAAAAGAATTGCTTCAATCCGTTTATAACTCTATAACTTTCAAAATACTCCCAGAAACAGAGATTTATTTAAGTGATTTTATAGTTAACACAAACTTGTTACATGCATGAATTCTTTTTCATAGAAGTATTATGTAAACTACAAAAAAAATAAAAAATCCAATACTATGAATTTGCCACCCTATTGTTGATCCACTTGATATCTTGTTTGTACTGCAAAATTAGAAAGGTAAGACTGATCAAATGAAATAGTAAAGAAAACATAGCCTAACATAAAATTTGAAAACTCAAATGCTTGCAAAACTTACTTGAAAATATCAATTGCATTATTTAGTTTCTTCTAGCACCATATCTGCCAGCATTCTTCTTTGTTTTTCTGTTCTTGAGATTCCATTTATCTTCAACCATCCTAAGAAACCATGAAGGCTTTTTTGTTCTAAACACAACGCATCCCGTTGCAACTCCAAACACAAACCCGCATCCATACCCCATTGTCACAGCTTTCCATCCAAATCCTTCTCCAAACAATGTTGAATCATCTCCTTCATCAAAGCTTGATGGCTGTAATGATGGTGCCTCATTACCGCACCATTTTTTTTGTACTTGAGATCCACATAAACCCAAGTTTCCTTCAAATGAGCTTGCATCAAAGGTGTTGAATTGCTCTCCACTTGGTATCGGCCCCTCGAGTTGGTTATGTGAAAGGTTTAGGATTTCAAGAAATGTTAGACCCTCCAGCTGCGTTGGAATCCTTCCGGTAAGTGAATTTGAAGATAGATCTAATGATTCCAAATTGATCAAATTTCCTAATGATGATTGGATATGACCTGTAAGGGAATTATGAGAAAGGTTGAGCTGGTGGAGTGCTTGAAGCTTTCCTATTACCTTTGGAATCTCTCCGTTAAAATTGTTATTAGACAAATCGAGTACTCTGATGGTACTTTGGATCTTCAAAAACTTAGTTTTTACACCTTTCCATATCATTTCTATGGAATAGACATAGCTATAGTAATTTGTTGTCCCCATGTAAATCATGTTTTTATCCGAGGTCATCATTGCTTCAAGACTATTGAAATAACTAGTTGGCAACGGCCCACTAAAATTATTGTCAGAGATGTCAAAAATCCGTAATTTAGAGAAGGAATTATGTGCAGTCGGACCCTTCACAAAACCTTGGAGTTTATTCGATTTTAGGACAAGAATTTGCAGCTTTGGAAGTGTTTCTAGAAAGTAGGGAAATGCATCCTCAATCTTGTTGTTGCCAAGATCAAGAACTTCCAACATTGTGCAGTTGATGATAGACAGTGGTATTTTCCCTTCCAATTCATTTCCATTGAGGTTGAGATATTCCAAGCTATTATCCTTTGAAAATGTTAAAGGGATAGTGCCTTGAAGATTGTTCATGCCTAGATGCAATACTAAGAGCATGCTGCTAAAGTTCCCCAAACATAGTGGTGTAGAACCACTCAAGCTATTGTTGGACAAGTCCAGGACCAAAAGGGATCTCAGCTTGCAAATAGAAGAAATCTCACCTGTCAATTTATTATTGGATGCAAGAATAAGAGTTGTCAAGTTCTCTTGTTTGAAAATCGAACTTGGGATTGGACCACACAAGTGGTTATTGCTCAAATCAAGGAATCTCAAAGAATCATGTTGGAGTTCACTTATATTACCTATGAAATTATTGCTATGAAGGTCAAGATAATATAAAGAAGGAAGAGCAAACAAAAAGGATGGTATTGTTCCATTGAACAAGTTACCATATAAAAATAGATATTGTAGATTTGAAAGGGTATTTAATTGAGAATGGATAGGGCCTACTAGTTGATTATTTGATAAAATTAAATATGAAAGATTGACTAGGCTACCGAAAGAATCTGGAACTTGACCCATCAATTTATTGGAATTGAGATACAAGTAACGAAGCTGTACAAGGTTTCCAAGTGACGATGGGATCTGACCGCTAAAATTGTTACTTGAGATGTCTAAAGAGGTGAGATGTGTGAGATTAGCAAGTGATGATGGGATCTGACCGCTAAAATTGTTACTTGAGATGTCTAAAGAGGTGAGATGTGTGAGATTAACAAGTGATGATGGGATCTGACCGCTAAAATTGTTACTTGAGATGTCTAAAAAGGTGAGCTGTGTGAGATTACCAAGCAGGGCTAGATCTGACATTATAATGTTGCTATTACTCAGAGACATATATTCTAATGACTTTAGATTACTGATTAAGTCGTTTTCTAAATAAACAGAAATTCTTGTATTAGAAAGACCTAAATGAGAGAGGACATTACTCAAATTGGACGAAGGAAAAGAGCCAATGAGGCCTTCGTTGTATGACAGATCCAGTGATTCAAGGTTTGGGAGGAGAAAGATGTTACCCGGGAATTTCCCGTGCAATCCACAATTACTGAGGGAAAGAGATGAAAAGGAAGAGGATAGATTCGTCAAGGAACTGGATACAACTAGTGATATGTTTACCCAACTCAAATCGAGTTCTCTAAGATTGGTTAGGTTTCGAACAATCTTGTCAAAAGAAATTGGTTCTAGACTCAGATAGTCATTCTTAGAGAGATCAAGTGAAACCAATTTGGAGAGATGAGAGATTTCCGACGGAACTTGACCTGCAAAGACTGAGTAATTTAGGTTAATAAGTGTCAGATTGGAGAACTGGCCAAATTGAGAAGAAATATGGGAGAAGTTGAAATGATTGTCAGAGAGGTCGAGCTTTTGAAGATGATGCAGGGAGAAGAGGGTGCTATTGGAATGGAGGATGCCATACAGCATGCTGCAAGCAAGGTCCAGTCCAGTGACATGCCCTGTTTCCATGTCACAGGTGACCCCATCCCACAAGCAACAGTCTGTACCCTCTTTCCACGACTCTGTCTTGGGATGCTGGCAACGCTCTGAAGCAGAGCTATTAATGGAAAAGGATTCTTTGAATTGGAGCAAAGAAAGACTTTGGTCATGAGCACAGAAATGAGAAGAAGAAATAGTTGAATGGAAATGGAAGAGAAACAGAATGAAAGAGAGAGATGAAATAGGTGGAAACCCCATGTTTGGCTGGCCTTACAGGATTCAAAGTATATTTGGGAGAGATGAGGAATGAAGAAAGACATTCTTAGTAGTATTTATAGACTAACAAACTAATCTTAGATTGTATACTGACATTGGATGTGTAAAACATGTAAAGACGAAATCAAATTTCAAGTACATGAATGAGTGAGTGTTGGAAACGCGGCAAAGTATATTAAAACAAGATTCCTTGTTGACTTCAAATTGCGCAAACTGAATTGTTGTTTCTTGGCAAAGTAATAATTACGCAAAGCAATGACTTTGTATTTAGCAATGAGATTTATGAGAAGATTGCTTTGCCCACTAATTAAAATGTAATTTCCAAGAAATTCAAAGCCACAAAATCGGAAGAAAACTTCTTAATAAGCCACAAGTGGGCTTGCAGAGTTAAAGAGTCAACCTCACCTATTATGTCCACGTTCTGGCAATAGCTTGTTTGAATAAAATTTAAATATATATTTAATATGCATGTTATTTTATTATTTTTTATTTTTGTGTTGAAAGCAGAACTAGTAATGGAAAAATCAAAGGAGAGAAAGACTTTGGTATTTTAGTATCTAATAGTATTTTTGTTCTGGATCCTGGATCCTTAATTGGATCTAATATGATATGATCTAATATGATATGATTTATCATATTCGATAAAAACTCAAATCTATCTCAGTTTTTTTAAAATTATGCACTTCGATCTTATTTTACCACATCACTAGGTGTATAAAAAATCCAGTGCACTGTATCATACTGAAGCCAATATATGTTTATCAGGACCATCCGATCAACTTTTAGATCGAGCCAACCGTAGTTGGATGATCAATCCAGAAGTAATCCAGAGGGTTACAAGCTTCAGGTGCACCAACTCACCATACTAACATCCGCACTATAGCAAATCTCAAATCTCAAATTCTCTCTCTCGTAAGAGTAAAACCCATGGAAATATGTAAGGTTCTATTAAATTGACTTCAAATTGCGCAAACTAAATTGTTTATTGGCAACTAATGAGTGCGCGCCTGGTAATGTAAAGCGATGTTTTTTAATTAGAAATATATTAATGTGATGATTTTTAAAATTTATTTTTAATTTTTAATATTAATTTATTAAAATCATAAAAAATATTAAAAAACTAATATTAATTTTCTAAATAGATTAAATAGTGTTTTAGAGGTTGCTAATATTTCTTAAATTAATTAATCCTTTTAGTATTAAAATAACTAAATAGTTATTTGACAAATCTTGATTAGTAATATTTTGTTTTTTTTTTAAATACTTTTCTTGCTTATCATTCCTTGAATTGATATACTTTGATTTTTCCTTTTTCTATTCTAAATAATAAATAATTTAAACTATGGGATTATGTATGCATAATTGAAAAAATAAATGATAAACAAAGTCATCTTCACCTTATTATGTCCAATCCGCAGCTGTACAACAAGATTAAGTAACCAATAAATTCATTCAGCTAATATTTTCACACGAGGAGAAGTCCTTTAATTCACTAACACATCAAAATGATGTAAAAATGGAGGTTGAAGGTTCTTGCATTCAGTTAGATGCTGTGGGATTGGTCGTCCTAAAAGGTTTTTCTCTTTCAGCATCAACAAGGGAGAACTAATGACTTTGCACACACATATATATATTTTTTATTAAAAGAAGTCTTTTTTAATTATCCAAGAGTTCCTATCAACTTTTCCTGTGTACTTGGTTGGTAATGTGAATGATCAGTGTATTTTTATTAAATATTTTTTTATTATAAATATATTAAAATGGTATTACTTTTTTACATTAACAAATCACAATTATAAAAATTATTTAAAAAAACTAACTTAATATTTTTTTAGATAAAAAAAAAAACAAGATTAAGTAACCAATAAATTCGTTCAGTGAATATATTGCAATGACATTACTACTGGAAAACAGACAAATTAAGAAGATTGCAGAGTTTTAAGCACCAAAACCTGGATAAAAATAAACAAATTAATGACTTTCTGAGGACTATATATAATTTGTATAGCAGTAAGTAAATGACAACGTGCAGGATATATATATACACATGGACTTTGTTCTTAACCATATTCAAAGGCATTATTGAGCCTGTAAACATAAGCCTCATCCATCCATCATTTGAGGGTTTATAAACCGAACCCCTTTATCCATTTCTGCCAAGTTTTGTATTAAATTTGCTGTAAAAGTATGCCTTTTTCTTATTAAAATAGGCATAGTAGATAGAAAATATTAAGGAACTTGATAAAAGAATCCAATTAAGAAATGTTTGAAATATTTAGACCTAATTAATAAAACATATTGTATCGAGCTTAATTGAGTATTGAGATATAAGTTGAACCACAATGGTTAATTTGCATATGTCTAGAAGTTAACATTTATTTTTGAAAGCATGGTCGACTATAGCTTCCAATTGTACCTTATAAACCATATCATCTCTCAATTTAATGGGATGAACCTCTAACACATGCGATGAATCTAACATATATTTTTTTAGCATGGAAACATGATCGAAATACTAGATGGATAGCAGATAAGTTTGGTAGTAATGTTAACCTATAAGCAACTGCCCCAACTTTTTCTAGAATCTCATACGTCTAGAAGTTAACCTTTATTTTTTAAAGCTTATTAGAAGATATCCTGACTCATAAATAAATAAATAAAATTTACAAGTTAGACTTGAAGGAATTTCAGCTTGCAAATTAAAGAAAATATTTAGTTAAAGTTTAGGAATAACTGTTAAAGAATAATATAAATCATATCCTAGAACCTCACATAACAGTTTAAGCTATTGGGTTGAGATGATTTTTTAACATGATATCAGAGCCTTAATAACCAAACGGTCACGAGTTCGAATTTCACCATCCTCATTTATTTGATAAAAATTAAACACAAGGTATCGTGATTCTATGTAAGTTTCAAGTTAAAAGAGCTTTCACTTGAAAGAATGTATTAAAAAATAATATAAATCATATCTTAGGAGCTCAAATAATTATTCTCTAACAATAACATTATTGAAACCATTATAGGAAAACAAAGCAGCATACTAAAACTAACAAAGATTGGAGTTCCAAGGTTCTTGCCCTCGAGATTTCCAAGTTAGTGTAGGCCTAAAAGATCTTTCTTTCTCAGAATCAACAAGGGAAAACCAATCTTCACTTGGTATGTCCTAAAAAGATTAAATAATGTTTTAGGGGTTGCTGATTGTTTTTAAAACTAATCAATCCTTTTACTATGCAAAATAATTAAAGAGTTATTTGACAAATTTCGACTTTGATTTTTCTTTTTATTTTATTTTAAATAATTCAAGTTATTATAATTTCCACGTCATTTTTCATATAAACAAAACTCATTGGGGGGGTTGGTGAAGGGCTTTCAACTTGAATTTTTAAGATTTTACACTCTTCTCTTCTCTTTATTTATAGTCTATGCTTTGATATTCTTTTTAAATCTAAATTTTAGATTTATTTTATTGAAAGATATTTGAGTCACATTATATTTTGTTTAAATATCTTATTTAAAAGTGCATCTTTACAAAGATATATAGTGAATAACAATAAAACTTTAAGGACAAATGACTCATCATTGATAATAAGATATCCTTTTTATTTTAATTTAAATATAGTTAATTTTAATATTAGTATGCATGTATATTTTTTGATTTTATATCAATTATAAATTTAAAATATGCTAATGGAAAATTACGATTGTTTGAATTGAAGGAGATAAAGATTTTGTATGCAGAGCACACAAAAATTCTTTCCATTCCTTAAATTGATATACTTTGATTTTTCCCTTTTCTATTTTAAATAAAAAAATAATTTAAACTATGGGATTATGTATACATAATTGAAATAAAATATTGATAAACAAAGTCATCTTCACCTTGTTATGTTCAATCCATTCCACAGTTTTACAGCAAGATTAAGCAACCAATAATTTCATTGATGTAGAACAAGTAGTGGAGGCTTACATGCTCAAGAGGGATCACCCGAAATTCAAAGGCAATTGAATTTCGGCAACCGGGCAGCCGGGGCGTCGAGAGTCGGAATGCCGCGAAACTCACCGGGTCAATGCGTTTCGACGTTTGGAGTCAAAGTCAGGGCTATGCCCTTGATGTCCACCCAATTTTGGTCAAATTCCATCGTTTCGGCCCCGAAATCGTCATTTTTGCCATTTTAGGAAAGTTTTGTTTTAGCCATAACTTTTGATTTCCAAGTCCGAATTGACTTCCGTCAATTCCTGCTTGCTCAGGATTTATAGGCCTTTCATATTCTGCATTTATCTTAAATTTGCCATTTATGGTAAATTTAATGTTTTATGTCGTTTCCTTATCCGTCATGAGTTTAGGTTAGGGTTTTGCTTTAAATATCATTGTAAAGCCTCTGGCCGCAACTTACTTAATTATTATTGAATAAAACTCTTTGAGTTCCTGAGAGTTTCTCTCATTTTAGACAATTTTACAGAATATCGACGTTGTTCGTATTCCTTCGTCGTTTACTACTGCGTCAATTGGTATCAGAGCACGGATTTGCCGAACTCGATGGCGAATAACGAAGCAGGAGACGAAAACTCTATTGGCGGAGACCATGGAGTAGAGGCCTTCTGGGCGGCAGTGGAGGAGATGCGGCAACAAGTAGCGCAGATCCGCGAGATGCTTGCTGCCGGGGTTAACCTCAACGCCAATAACAGGCCACCAGTTAACAGGGCGCGCGCCGAAGGAATTGCCAGAGGCCAACTTGTTGATAGAAGACGCAACCCAGCCCCTCGCGTCCAACCTGACAGTGAGGATGATTCAGATGAAGAAGATGACGTGGGATACGGCTTACATCCACCTGCGAGACGTCCAAGGGAGCAAGATGATTATCGCCTGAAAGCATATCTGCCCAGTTTCAATGGGAATCTGCGGGTTGAAGATTTTCTTGATTGGATTACCGAAGTAGAGCGATTCTTTGAGATGATGGAGATACCAGAAGAAAAGATGGTGAGGTTTGTAGCCTTCCGATTGAAGGGAGGGGCTGCAGTATGGTGGGATCAACTACAGAAGAATCGGCAGCGACAAGGAAAGGCGCTTGTAAGGACTTGGCGTAGGATGAAGCAATTGATGATAGGGAGGTTCCTGCCACCAGACTACGAGCAATATCTGTTTCAAGTACTTCAAGACTGCTCACAAGGATCCAGATCCGTATTTGACTATACTGCAGAGTTCTCTAGGCTCTTGGAGCGCAACAACCTTAATGAGACAGAGGGGCAGCGTGTAGCCAGGTATATGAATGGATTGAAACCGTCATTGCGAGATAAAATTGGGTTACAGGTGGTTTGGACTGTGGAGGAAGCTCATAATCTGGCATTGAAGGCTGAACTGATGGAGCGAAGAGGAGGAGCCTCAGGGTTTCGCCGAAACAATTCAGAATCTTTGTTTAACACCAGAGACAAGGGTGGCAGTAGCAGCTAAGCAGGTGTGTTGAATCAGAACAAAGAAGGAGGCAGCAGCAGCAACAGCCAAGCAACCCAAGGCAACAACAGGAACATACCCAGAAATCCAAACCAGAACACCAACATGAACTTGAATCCTAACCCTTACGCCAGACCTGCACCTGGAGTTTGTTATCGCTGTCGAAAACCTGGACACCTCTCAAACACTTGCCCAGATCGTCGCAGACCTGTCAACTGGATCGAAGAAGAAGGAGGGGATCCGAAGGCTACTGGAGAGGATGCAGGGGAGGATGACTGTTATGAGGGGGTAGAGTTCGCTGAGGAGGATGGAGAACGAATCAATTGTGTAGTGCAGCGAGTATTATACACTCCGAGGCAAGAGGACGCAGGGCAGCGGAATAACATCTTTCGCTCATACTGCACCGTGAGCCAGAAGGTGTGCGACTTAATTGTGGATAGCGGGAGTTGCGAGAACTTTGTTGCAAGGGGACTAGTTGAGCACCTAAAGCTGCCAACCGAGAAGCACCCAACTCCATACACTATCGGTTGGATCAAGAGTGGACCCACGGTGAAGGTAACTGAAATCTGTCGCGTTCCTATTTCCATTGGGAAAATATATAAAGATGATGTAGTTTGCGATGTGATTGATATGGATGCTAGTCATGTGTTGTTGGGTCGGCCGTGGTAGTATGATGTTGATATTACCTACAAGGGTCGGGATAATACTTATTTGTTCACGTGGGGGTCACATAAAATTGCTATGGCTCCTTACAAAACGAAGGCACTATCCAGGAGGGCTCCTGAACTGGAGAAGCAGTCGTTTTTTACAGTGTCCAATTCGGAAATGGAGTTTATGGCAGACATCAAGGGTGCGCCAGAGTTCTATGCGCTTGTAGTGAAGGCCCTCGTGGTGGAAGAGGAGGTTGGGGATTCGGTGACAATCCCTGACAGGCTGAAACCACTGATAAATCAGTTCAGGGATATCACTTCGGAAGAATTGCCGAATAATCTACCGCCCTTGAGAGATGTCCAGCACCATATAGACCTCATACTGGGGGCCAACTTACCAAATCTGTCTCATTATCGGATGAGTCCGAAAGAGAATGAGGTCTTGAGGGAGAAAATTGAAGAGTTGTTGCAGAAGGGTTTTATCCGCGAAAGCATGAGTCCATGCACGGTTCCTGCATTGTTAACACCAAAGAAAGATGGGAGTTGGCGTATGTGTGTGGACAGCCGAGCTATCAACAAGATAACCGTCAAGTATCGCTTCCCAATTCCCCGCCTAGATGACATGTTAGATCAGCTTGAGGGTTCGAAGTTGTTTTCGAAAATTGACCTCCGCAGTGGATATCACCAGATTCGGGTCAGACCAGGGGACGAGTGGAAGAGAGCCTTCAAAAGCAAAGACGGGTTATATGAGTGGCTGGTTATGCCGTTTGGGTTATCAAACGTGTCCAACACTTTTATACGCGTGATGAATCAGGTATTGAGGCCTTTCGTGGGGAAATTTGTTGTCGTTTATTTTGACGATATCCTCATCTATAGTAAGACCGTGGATGAGCATGTGGAGCAGTTATGGGATGTGTTGGCAGTGCTACAAGAGAACCAGCTATTCCTTAATCTGAAAAAGTGCAGCTTTATGACAGAAAGCTTGTTGTTTCTGGGTTATGTTGTCAGTTCAGAGGGGATCCATGTAGATGAAGAGAAGGTCCGCGCAATTAGAGAATGGCCTGTACCAAAGACCGTTGGTGAAGTTCAGAGCTTCCACGGATTAGCCACTTTCTACTGTCGATTTATTCGGAATTTCAGTACTGTCATGGCACCGATAACCGAGTGTATGAAGAAAGGCAAATTTCAGTGGGGGGAAGCGGCAGAAACGAGCTTTGCGTTGATAAAAGAGAAGCTGTGTACAGCACCAGTATTGGCCCTACCTAGTTTTGAGAAGATTTTCGAGGTTGAATGTGATGCGAGTGGCGTGGGAATTGGGGCTGTGCTATCCCAGGAAAAACGACCAGTAGCTTTCTTCAGTGAGAAGTTGAGTGAGGCTCGCCAGAAGTGGAGTACGTATAACCAAGAGTTTTACGCGGTGGTGCGAGCCTTGAAGCATTGGGAACATTATCTAGTGCAGCGGGAGTTCGTTTTGTACACTGATCACCAAGCTTTGAAATTCATCAATAGCCAGAAGCACTTGGATAACATGCATGTCAGATGGGCAACTTTCCTTCAGAAGTTCCCTTTTGCTATCCGACACAAGTCTGGTGCTTTGAATCGGGTTGCCGATGCGTTGAGTCGTCGTGCCAATCTACTGGTGACGTTGGCTCATGAGATAGTGGGGTTTGAGTGCCTAAAAGAGTTGTATCAGGGGGATGAGGACTTCAAAGAAATCTTGATAAAGTGCATTGAGAACCACCCCGTCAGCGATTTTCATGAGAATGAAGGTTTTCTGTTTCGCGGAAATCGTTTATGTATACCCCGGATGTCGCTGCGAGAGAAATTGATCTGTGACCTCCATGGGGGTGGATTGAGTGGGCACTTAGGCCGGGACAAAACAGTAGCTAGCTTGGAGGAACAATATTTCTAGCCGCAACTGAAGAGAGACGTCGGCAACTTTGTAAAGAGGTGCTATATATGTCAGGTATCTAAAGGCCAGTCGCAAAATACTGGTCTCTATACACCTTTACCTATTCCTGGTGATATTTGGGAGGATTTATCTATGGACTTTGTGCTGGGGTTGCCTCGTACCCAGCGAGGGGTGGATTCTGTTTTTGTGGTGGTTGACAGGTTTTTAAAGATGGCTCACTTCTATACAACTTCTGTTTTTGTAAAAACCTTTCAAATGATTCATTCAGCGAATATTTCCACACAAGGAGAGGTCCCTTAATTCACTGCCACAAGTGCTAATAAATAAGGTAGATAATTATGAATTCCGAATTTTACATGAAATCTTTATAGCAAGATACCAAAAATAAAATAAAATGGTGACAGCTTAATTTGAATGTTCAGAGATGTTTTTCCAAATTGTATTTAGCAATGAGATTTATGCAAAGATTGCTTTGCCCACTAAAATATAATTTCCATGAAATTCGAAGCCACAAAATCGGAAGAAAACTTGTTAATAATTTATGATCGTAGTTTACTCACAGTTAAAGAGTCATCCTCACCTTCCTATGTCCACTTCAATCCAGTCTCCAGTCAACACGTTCCGGCAATAGCTTTGTTGAAACTAGAAAACTGATAAACAATGGAGAATTAATGAAGTTTGAAGGTTCTTGCACTCAATTAGATGCTGTGGGATTGGTTGTCCTAAAAGGTTTTTCTCTTTCAGCATCAACAAGGGAGAACCAATCTTCATTTGGTCAGCACTAATGACTTTGCACGCACATACATATACATATATATATATATATATATATATATATATTGTTTTTCACGACCCAAAAAGTCTTTTTTAATTATCCAAAAGTTCCTATCTACTTTTCCTGTGTACTTGGTTGGTAATGTGAATGATCAGTGTATTTTTCTTAAATATTTTTTATTATAAATATATTAAAATGATATTATTTTTTACATTAACACATCATAATTATATAAAAAAATCATTTTAAAAAATATTTGTTTGAAATATTTAGGACCTAATTACAAAAAGATATCGTATCGAGCTTAATTGAGTATTGAGATATAAGTTGAACCACAATGGTTAATTTGCATACGTCTAGAAGTTAACCTTTATTTTTGAAAGCTTATTAGAAGATATCCTTACTCATAAATAAAACAAAATTACAATGAATTATTTCTAAATAATTCATATGCCATACATCTGTTTCACTAAAATTAGTTCGCTCTAATATCAAGATGCCATTTCTTAGATGTTAGAGTGTTGGATTTTTCCCTTCATTACTTGAAAAAAACAAGTCAATCATTTAAGTTGTTTGAAGATTATATATATCAATTATTTTTGACACAGAGTGGATAAAAGGATGACATTGAAAAAGTTAAGTGATGCACATTGTCAACAAGTTAGTATATAGGACGCAAGTATTTTGTAGCTTTCTCAAAAAAACAAAGTTAAAAGTTGTCCTTGTAAGCCAAAATAATAATAATAATAACAACAAAAATAAAATTCTTGCTAAGGAATCGTTGCTGTCTCTTTTGGGATGCTAAGGAATCGTGTTGGGGTGCTTGAAAGTGGAAACGATGAACGAAGTTTCTGCTCGAAACCAAACTTTAATAAATATGTTTATAACTTTGAATGGTTGGACATGCTTCTTCGACACCGTTTGGCATTGCATCCAAACGGTGTTTCATCAAATTTCAATTTTTTTTTTTTTGTTAAAATTGAATGCAGTTTGTACTTTTTAGATCGTTTTGATGTGCTAATATCAAAAATGATTTTAAAAAAATAAAAAAACATCATTGGCATGTATTTCATGGTATGACTGCTCTTTCAGAATAAACTTAGCTATAAATTATTTTTTTTAGTATTTTTAAATTATTTTAATGTGTTGATATCAAAAATAAATTTTAAAAATAAAAAATTATTATTTTCAATATATTTTTTATAAAAAAAACTTTAAAAAACAATCACTATTAAACGAATTCTAAAACTAACATCAAGAGTGTCGCACGTCGGAAAATCCACGCGGCGTCGGGCTTGGCAATTTTTCGTTTCTCGTTTGCTTGATTTGGTTCGTTGGAATCGCCACCTAGTAATTTATTGAAGGCTACTAGGAAACTGGATGTACTGGTCTTGTCAGAGATTCACGGATAAGGAACTGATTGTGGTTAGGGAAGGTATTAGCACCCCTAATGCACCCTACCTGAGGTAAGCTGCTTCGTGGACTTGATGTGTTAAGAAAGTTTTAAAAATTCTGTTCTTTCATCGAATTTTAAAAAATACAACTTACATGTAAGTTCATAATTCTTTATCCTTGAGCAAATCAGAATATTAAATTCTTCTTTATTCTTGCAATTTTATTATAAAAAAAACATTCATAAACAAAAATACACACCACACATTCACTTTCAAGCTTCGTGGACTTGATGTGATTTTAAAATAATAAAATTTTAGCTCAATTCTAAGGCTTTGATAAATCAATTATTAATTCCCAGAATATATGTAGATATATGTTCTTATATTTTCATGAAAAATACAACATGATTTTATATGTCCTTCAGATATTTGTGCATATAAATTAAATTATTTTTTTTCTTTTTATTCAATAACATACATAACAAAAAAATACAAACACACACACACCTTACTTTACTGTATTCTTTCTTTTTCTTTTTCCTTTTCTTTTCTTTTCTTTTCTTTCTCTTTGCAAGCCGGAATAGTGTTCAGCAGGATTTCTGGGCGCGGGACCACTGGCGGCGCGTCTTCCCACGCGCCACCACCACTAGCAGCGCGTGGATTCACTCGCCACCGCACGAAATTCCAGGCTGCAGGGGGATCCGGAGTAGCTTCCTCCCCTCTTCCTATCCTCGCCGGTGGTGACCTACAAAACAAACCCCAAAACACAGCAAGCAGTTGATTTCAGTTTTTGTTTTAGATCTGCTTTTATATTTTTTCTTCTGTCAGTTGTTCCTTTCTTCTTCCCCGGTGGCAGATATGCTGTGAACGAGGGTTACTCCACGGTGGCCGATCTGGGGGCTAGAAGGTGTGACGACCGAGAGGGGGTGGCGGTCCGATCAGTGGGGAGAGAAGCAATGGTCTTCTACGGCTGAAGAGGGAAGTCGTGGGTCTGTGGGTGCCGTTACTGGAGAAGGGCTGCTGCTGACCGGTTGAAGGAGATGACGAAGTGTTGCCCCGGCGCTGCTGCTGGAAGTTTGGGGTTCGGTGGAGGTCGGTCTGGCCGCAGGTCTGGTGAGGTGAGGGAACGGCCGGCTGGAGAGGGAAAGAGGAGGCGACCTCGAGAGAGGGAGAACCTGCTGAGGGGGCAACTGTGTTTGGCTGAGGGAGAGGAAACCCACGGGGTAGAAAAGCCTTTTGGCTGGCCAGAAGCTGGGGTCAAAGGTCGTAGATGGACGGGGGGAGGAAGAAAAAAAAATCGAACCAGCGGCGGGGTAGCGGCTCTTTTGGGTGAGAGAGGAGAAAGAGTCGAGTGTTATTTAATTATTTTTTTTTAGGGTTTTCTGTTGCCTACCCTCAAATTGTAAAATTGCCCCCCCCTCTCTATATTTTGAGTTAAGGACCTATATTTATAGGTAAAATGTTGTTTGGATCTAAAAATTGATCCTTCAACTTTTCTTTTTTTGTAAAATTTTGATTTTTCTTAATTTTTCTTAATTTTTTAAAAACGAGCAATATCAATGTCGACTCAATGAGGAAAATCAATAATTTTAAAAATGATGCGTGAAAAGTCGAACGCGTTCCAAAAACCTTTGAAAATTTTAATTTTTTTTAGACAACGTTGAAAATGCTAAAAACGATGCAAATATATTAAAAACATATTCTTTTAGATTTTAGTTGTTTTTTGCTATTTTTGGATTTTTCAAAAAAATTTATGAAATAGGTGGGTCAAAAATTGGGTAACAACAGATGCCCCATTTTTACAATGCTTACGAAGCAAAACTCTTCAATGTTTTGCATAGTAAGCTTTGTAAAGAAAGAAAACAAAAGGAAAATGATTTCATTATCTTGGGCGACCTGCCCACACACTCACACTAGTCTATTTTCACGGGCGACCTTCCCACACATACTCAAAGTGGTCTCTTTTCAAGGGCGACCTACCCACACATACTCAAAGTGGTCTATTTTCATGGGCGACCAGCCCACACACTCACACTGGTCTATTTTCACGGGCGACCTGCCCACACCTACTCAAAGTGGTCTATTTTTAGAGGCGACCGGCCCACACACTCACACTGGTCTATTTTCACGGGTGACCTGCCCGCACCTACTCACTTTGGTCTATTTTCAGGGGCGACCTGCCCACACATACTCAAAGTGGTCTACTTTCAGGGGCGACCGGCCCACACTCTCACACTAGTCTATTTTCACAAGCGACCTGCCCACACATACTTAAAGTGATCTATTTTCAAGGGCGACCTGCCCACACATACTCAAAGTGGTCTATTTTCAGGGGCGACCGACCAACACACTCACACTAGTCTATTTTCACGGGTGACCTGCCCACATATACTCAAAGTGGTCTATTTTCAGGGGCGACCGACCCACACACTCACATTGGTCTATTTTCACGGGTGACCTGCCCTTTTGATTGGGTTTACCTGAGATCCCATCTGGCGATCTAACAAGAACAAAAATCGGTGTGTAGCTCGGTCAACCTGAAATCTCATCTAGCGATTCCCTTAAACCAAAGCTAAATTCTGCGTGGTTAGGCTAAACTCAGATCCCTTCGTCGATCCCCTTTAACCAGAACCAAAATCATGTGTGTGGTTAAGGTAAACTGAGATCCCTTCACCGATCCCCTTTAACTAGAACAAAAATATGTATGGTTAGGCTGAATTGAGATCCCTTCACCGATCCCCTTCAACCAGAACCAAAATCTGTGTGGTTGGGCTGAACTGAGACCCCTTCGTCGATCCCCTTCAACCAGAACCAAAATCTATGTGGTTCAACTGAACTGAGATCCCTTCGCCGATCCCCTTCAACCAGAACCAAAGTATGTGTATGGTTAAGCTAAACTGAGATGCCTTCGCCAATCCCCTTTAACGAGAACCAAAATTTGTGTGGTTGGGCTGAACTAAGACCCCTTCGCCGATCCCCTTCAACCAGAACCAAAATCTGTGTGGTTGGGCTGAACTCAAACCCCTTCACCGATCCCCTTCAACCAGAACCAAAGTCTGTGTGGTTGGGCTGAACTGAGACCCCTTCGCCGATCCCCTTCAACCAGAACCAAAGTTTGTGTGGTTGGGTTGAATTCAGATCCCTTTGTCGATCCCCTTCAACCAGAACCAAAATATGTGAATGGTTAAGCTAAATTGAGATCCCTTCGCCGATCTCTTTTAACTAGAACCAAAATCTGTGTGGTTAGGCTGAACTTAGATCCCTTCGTCGATCCCCTTCAACCAGAACCAAAGTCTGTATGGTTGGGCTGAACTAAGATCCCTTCGCCGATCCCCTTCAACCAGAACCAAAATCTGTGTGGTTGGGCTGAACTGAGATCCCTTCGCCAATCCCCTTCAACCAGAACCAAAGTCTGTGTGTGGTTGGGCTGAACTAGGATTCCTTCAATGATCCCCTTCTACCAGAACCAAAGTCTTTGTATGGTTGGGCTGAATTGAGATCCCTTCACCGATCCCCTTCAACCAGAACCAAAATCTATGTGGTTCGACTGAACTAAGATCCCTTCGCCGATCCCCTTCAACCAGAACCAAAGTATGTGTATGGTTAAGCTAAACTGAGATCCCTTCGCCAATCCCCTTTAACGAGAACCAAAATTTGTGTGGTTGGGCTGAACTGAGACCCCTTCGCCAATCCCCTTCAACCAGAACCAAAATCTATGTGGTTGGGATGAACTCAAACCCCTTCGGCAATCCCCTTCAAGCAGAATCAAAGTCTGTGTGGTTGGGCTAAACTGAGACCCCTTCGCCGATCCCCTTCAACCAGTACCAAAGTTTGTGTGGTTGGGCTTAACTAAGATCCCTTCGCCGATCCCCTTCAACCAGAACCAAAATCTGTGTATGGTTAAGCTAAACTGAGATCCCTTCGTCGATCTCTTTTAACTAGAACCAAAATCTGTGTGGTTGGGCTGAACTGAGATCCCTTCGCCGATCCCCTTCAACCAGAACCAAAGTCTGTGTGGTTGGGCTGAACTCAGATCCCTTCGCCGATCCCCTTCAAGCAGAACCAAAATCTATGTGGTTGGGCTGAACTGGGATCCCTTCGCCAATCCCCTTCAACCAGAACCAAAGTCTGTGTGTGGTTGGGCTGAACTAGGATTCCTTCAATGATCCCCTTCTACCAGAACCAAAGTCTTTGTATAGTTGGGCTGAACTGAGATCCCTTCACCGATCCCCTTCAACCAGAACCAAAATCTATGTGGTTCGACTGAACTAAGATCCCTTCGCCGATCCCCTTCAACCAGAACCAAAGTCTGTGTGTGGTTGGGCAGAACTAGGATCCCTTCACCGATCCCCTCTACCAGAACCAAAGTATGTGTATGGTTAAGCTAAACTGAGATCCCTTCGCCAATCCCCTTTAACGAGAACCAAAATTTGTGTGGTTGGGCTGAACTGAGACCCCTTCGCCAATCCCCTTCAACCAGAATCAAAATCTATGTGGTTGGGATGAACTCAAACCCCTTCGGCAATCCCCTTCAAGCAGAATCAAAGTCTGTGTGGTTGGGCTAAACTGAGACCCCTTCGCCGATCCCCTTCAACCAGTACCAAAGTTTGTGTGGTTGGGCTGAACTAAGATCCCTTCGCCGATCCCCTTCAACCAGAACCAAAATCTGTGTATGGTTAAGCTAAACTGAGATCCCTTCGTCGATCTCTTTTAACTAGAACCAAAATCTGTGTGGTTGGGCTGAACTGAGATCCCTTCGCCGATCCCCTTCAACCAGAACCAAAGTCTGTGTGGTTGGGCTGAACTCAGATCCCTTCGCCGATCCCCTTCAAGCAGAACCAAAATCTATGTGGTTGGGCTGAACTGGGATCCCTTCGCCAATCCACTTCAACCAGAACCAAAGTCTGTGTGTGGTTGGGCAGAACTAGGATCCCTTCACCGATCCCCTTCTACCAGAACCAAAGTCTTTGTATGGTTGGGCTAAACTGAGATCCCTTCGCCGATCCCCTTCAACCAGAACCAAAGTCTGTGTGGTTGGGCTGAATTGAGATCCCTTCGCCGATCCCCTTGAAGCAAAACTAAAATCTGTGTATGGTTAACCTAAACTGAGATCCCTTCGCCGATCCCCTTTAACTAGAACCAAAATCTGTGTGGTTGGGCTGCACTGAGATCCCTTCGCCGATCCCTTTCAACCAGAACCAAAATCTGTGTATGGTTAAGCTAAACTAAGATCCCTTCGCCGATCCCCTTTAACTAGAACCAAAATTTGTGTGGTTGGGCTGAACTGAGATCCCTTCGCCGATCCCCTTCAACGAGAACCAAAATCTGTGTATGGTTAAGCTAAACTGAGATCCCTTCGCCGATCTCCTTTAACTAGAACCAAAATCTGTGTGGTTGGGCTGAACTGAGATCCCTTCGCCGATCCCCTTCAACCAGAACCAAAGTCTGTGTGGTTGGGCTGAACTCAGATCCCTTCGCCAATCCCCTTAAACCAGAACCAAAGTTTGTGTGTGGTTGGGCTGAACTAGGATCCCTTCACCGATCCCCTCTACCAGAACCAAAGTCTTTGTATGGTTGGGCTGAACTGAGATCCCTTCGCCGATCCCCTTCAACCAGAACCAAAGTCTATGTGGTTGGGTTGAACTGAGATCCCTTCGCCGATCCCCTTTAACCAAAACCAAAATATGTGTATGGTTAAGCTAAACTGAGATCCCTTCGCCGATCCCCTTTAACTAGAACTAAAATCTGTGTGGTTGGGCTGAACTGAGATCCCTTTGCCGATCCCCTTCAACCAGAACCAAAATCTGTGTATGGTTAAGCTAAACTGAGAGCCCTTCACTGATCCCTTTGAACCAGAACCAAAATCTGTGCGGTTGGGCTGAACTGAGATCCCTTCGCTGATCCCCTTTAACCAGAACCAAAATATGTGCGGTTGGGATGAACTAAGATCCCTTCGCCGATCCCCTTCAACTAAAACCAAAATCTATGCGATTGGGCTGAACTGAGACCCCTTCGCCGATCCCCTTTAACCATAACCAAAGTCTGTGTTGTGGTTAACCTGAGATTTCTTCTGGCAATCTCCTTTAACCAAAAACTATGTTCCTTCTTCAAGATGATAGGGCTTGAATTGAAGACTCTTCTTCGTTGATCTTCTTATTTCTTAGAGATTTCCCTAATGTTAGGGTTCATCTCATCTTCCTCCCGTTCCAGGGTCAAAACCATGATTCTTTGTTGTTCTTCAAATCAACAATTCTTTCTTTGTCCCCAATCTTGCTGGACTACATTAAGAATTTTTCCTGTAATAAATCAAAAATATATGCAATGCTTCGACGTTAGATGACATGCATGCAGTCTTACCTGATTGGAAATGTAGGTCCCCCCCTTTTCGATGTTCTATCATCACAACACCTTTGTTTGTTATTCCAAGCTTTCTTTATTCTTTCAAATGCACTGGTTCATTCGTGTGCTAGCCTTCTACTCAGATGTAAGTGCAGTGCCTATCATGGGCTGTCCATGACGATTACTACTCTCGTTGCTTCTCAAGCTTGACCATGCTTCCAAGTGTGGTGTTGCTCAATTCATCCTGAAGGAGTGGAATAAATCATTCATCTCCCAGATTCTCTCAAGAATTGTCCTTTGATTGGTTGTGCGTGTTTTGCCACCACCTATCAAGAGGTTTTCTAGTGTTTAACCTTATTTTAGATTTTCAATCAGTCATGGACTTGCCCCTAGTTGAAACAATACTCTTCAAGTATATGCTATCATCAATCTTCTTGGAAACTATTCAATCATCCAGACATGCATCTCATAGCTTGCAGTACAAAGGCTCATGGTTGTATGCTCGGTGTTCTTCTCAATAGATTCCCTTCAACTCTTCTAATCAGATTATGAAAAGAAATGTCTCGGCCTCATCAGTGATGTTGCTTTTATCACCCATGCTCATGCGGTGAAGTGCTCATTTGGCTTCAATACATATGGTAACACAATCAGTCTTGGTGGGAGCATCCTTCCAACATTCATTCAAATGCAATTATGCGATAACATCGTTCAAAAGTCATAGCCATGTTGGAGATGATAAACCAAGATGAAGATATGAAAATATCCTTCAAGTGCAGCGTTGCTCATCAATTGCTGCTGAAGTGCACTAAATCACAGACTGTCTTTAAACAACATTACCCCCAGTCGATCTGAACATGCTCATTCTTCTGTCTATAATCAAATGGCTTTTGTGATTGCCAAGAATGACTTTGATGGACTTTGGTGATTCATCATCTGATTCTTTCCTTGCCCCCAGCTAATCTGAATACCTTTTGTTTTTCTTCTCAAGGTCCACTATATTGCTCTCAGCTGCTCAACTTCTCAAGGAGTGTCGAGGACTTCAATGTCATTTCTATTAAGGATTTTGCCAATTTGAATCGATATTCTTCTTGTTTGGCAATCTTTCTTGTTCTGGAATCAAATCTCATATTTCAAAGATCATGTCTATTCAAAGTCTAGTTGTTGAAATGAAATCAGAGATGTTGGTTTTGGAAAAGATTTTGAAAATCAAACCTCTTTGATCAAAGACCCAGCACGCCATTCAATGTAGTCCTTTGATTGTCTTGCATTTTGAAAACAGAAATAGCTCTTTTATTTTTTGGTTCTTTGGGTCTATTTTAATCTTTGATCTTGGATGTATCATTTGATGGTCTGTGATGAGGTAACCTTCTGTGAATTTCAAGGAAAACAAAAGACTCAAGTCAAAACTTGAGAATTCATCAAGAAAGATTGTTTTTTTTTTTCTTTTTTTTAGTACCAATTTTATCAGCATGCATAATAACAAGTAGCTTAATCCATGAAGTCACGACTCTTACAGAAAGCTCTTCAAGTTTTGAGATCGCCATTTATCGGTTCAGATTGCTTGCTTGATTAAAAAGGGCTTTTAAAAGCATGTAATGCAGGCTATGGTTCATGGCTATGAAAGAATGGGATTTCAAAGGCTCAAAAGGTGTTTGAGGGTTTCAAAAACCTAGGATCAACATCAATTATTCATCAACTCGTTTTCTATTGTTGTCTTTGTAGAGGAAACGATATAGAACCTTGTTAACCTCAAAGATCAGACTTCTATTAACATAAGTGACACGACCAAAAGATTGATGTCTTCTCCCAAGTGCAGGAATGTCGAAGTAATAAATAACCCGGCAAGACCGGGGTCGAACCACAGGGAGGTTAATTGTATAAATTATAAATAACAACACGATAATAGCAACAATAATACCAACAATAGTAATAGTAATATTAAGAGTAATAATAATAATACTCAGTACGTGGCGTTGTTATACCTGAGAATAATCTAAAAGATCGGGTCACAGGTTTCCAGCCTATATACTGAATTTATGAAAATATTAAAGAGATATATTATATAATATAAACAGATTTCTGATGCGAATGAACAAGGCAAGACCAACAATGTCAGGATCCTTGATCAAACACAGAGCATACTTAACGTACATATAATATAACAAGAATGTAAATGATAATAATAGTAGTAGTAATAATAAAGAGAGCTTTGAGAGGTGAGGTTGATGTAAGGATTAAACAATGATAAAACAGATGTCAAGGTTAGAGGATTCACTAATGATATTTCAAATAAATATAATATAAACTCTTTTTATTACTCAACTGGAAACCACACACAAAAGAGGTTCCAATCGGATGATTTATCGTTATTAGCTCATTATAAATTGTTAACATGATTATATTAATTATCTTATCTAAGTAACACCATACTTATAAATATCATCAGGCATTCATGTTGCTAGCTTATGTTAACAACAAATCAAGTTGCTATCATAATAATGATGTCGGCCGAAAACTATGAAGGATCAAGCATTTGATGTACCAAGTGTTATACAACACAAATCAAGATTAACCATTAAGCAAGGTATTAAGAATTAGTAAGATAAAAAGATAAAACATGTTAATAACAATCTTTCTTGGATATAAACATTAAAGTCCATGTTGAGTTTATATTATATCTATTCTAACACCACTAGTGAAACCTTTTCACTTTGACATAATTAACTTAGCTAAACATAATGAAGAAGAAAAACATAAATAAACAATATAAGAACATAAACATGATATAAGTTAACTAAGTATAGGAAAGGAAATGAAAAAGCATAAGCAAGATATTAATATAGCATGAAAGAAAACTTGAACATTACAAAGAGAGAAAGCAAGAAGATGATTGTGATCTGAAAAATAACACATGTAAATACATGGCAAATGCCTCCTTTTATAGGCTAAAAATTAGAACTATTGATTGGTGGCCATCCATTGATTTTGTGGCTGGTTCTTGACATTGTTGGCTGCTGGTTCTTGATATTGTTGGCTGGTTTGGTTGCTGGATTTTGATATTGTTGGCTGGTTTGGCTGCTGGTTTTTGATATTGTTGGCTGCTGTTTTTGATATTGTTGGCTGGTCAAAACGTCATTGCTAACATCAGAATTAGAGCCTTTTGTTCCATCAAAGGTGTGGGAAATTGTCTTAGCTTTCCAACAAAAAAAACCAGAGCTCATTTGGACTTCTAGAACTCAAGATATGAGCTGAAAACCGAACAGTGTCCGAGCTGCAGGACAGGTTCCGACGTCTCCGTTGTTCCTAAGATTTGAACTTGAAAACGGCAGATTGGAGTCTTGGACTCTTCATGAAAGTTGTAGGTCTATGTCTTAGCTTTTCGATTCATATAAAGTAGACCTAAATCCGAGTTCTACAACTCCAGTTATGATCCAATAACCGAATGGTGTTCGAGTTTGGAATTGAACCAGCATCTCTTCTCTTAGCCTAGTCCTCTTTTTGTCTCTTCACTTTCAATAGTTAATCACATCAATAAATCCTTTCAATTGTGAGATATACCTGCATTCAAAATAAACATTTACCATAAATTAAAGATATATTATATTATCAGACTTGTTATTATAAAACATGTTGTAGTTAGGGAATTTAATGATACTTTAGTGCAATACGATGATATAAAACCTTAATGAGAATGCACTTTTAAGTACTAATCACACCCCCCAACCAGCTTATTACTAGTCCCTAGTAATCAAAGCGTTAAAATAAAAAAACAATTTGCAAGTTCCACAAAGCAAGGCATTCATCATTCAACTTCCATTAATCTATCCAGATAAACAAACTCTTATTAAATTTATATATCTGCTTCATACTTCTTAAACAAAATATTAATAAACCTTCTTTTATGTGCTCAATGTATGAAAACATAAATTATAGGGCTTTTATTGGAAGAAAACAATATTCTGTTCTAATGTTTTTCTAAGGTTAACTTCCTTGGGTTGAGATGATTATCTTTTTTTTTTTTTGGTATATATGCATATAACTTAAAACACAATACATCATTAACCCATATAGTGAGCTTTAAGCTAATGACTCCCAGACCAGTTGGCCTTAGGGCATCAGGTGTTGAGACACCCCTACGAGCTTAGTAACTCGGGTTGTAGATACTGATATGTAGATAGTGCAATGTTTGATTCCCTTAAGCTTTCTCCTCAACCCATATAACAAGCACTGGGCCAATAGCTCCCAAGTCAGTTGACTTTAGGGTACTAGGTGTTAAAACACCCTTTCGGGCTTAATTGCTTAAATCAAGGAGGCTACGAAACCAAACTTATCTACTTTTTTTATTATTATTCAATTTGTTTGTTTTTTATATATATATATATATACTATCCCTTTCCCTTAGTTGTTACCTTTAACAAAAGAACATGAATAATGTAATAATCCAATATGCAACCCACAATCATATGTTAAAGTGTGTGTGTGAAAATGAAGGTTTAAGAATACTTATTAAATGAGTATATAAGCAGAATTAAGTGATAACAATGTGAGAGTTTGTAAACCTGAATATTTCAAGAAGTATTATGATAGACCTTGGTAATGATACTTACTAAGATGCGTCTCTAGAGTCAATAAAATTTCCTCCTTACTCTACCATCCTAATAAAGATACTTACTAAGATGTGTCTCAAGAGGTAATAAAACTGACTCTATACTCTGCTATACTAATAACAATGTTGTCAAATGGTTTTAATAATAGAAAACACAGTTAGTTAATTTTTTTTTTTTTAATATATCAACTACCCTCTCCCCCCAACCAAAACGAGACATTGTCCTCAATGTGCTAAGGCAGAAAGAAAGAGTATAGAAGACATTACCTGAAACAGCAAACACTGACAAACCTGAAACACACTTAAACAAATATAAAAAATAACAAAACATAATAATGAAAACAAAAGACACAAAGTTTTTACAAACTAAGGCTCAAATCCAATTTAAGCTTTGTACGGCTTTCCGTAGTTGACCAATTTAGGCGACTCATGGAGGGATCAATTATAGGGATGAAAGATTGTAGTTGGTCAATCAATTGTTCAGCAGTAGCAGCAGAGATTATGATTTGTCGTGCCGAAGATGTTAGAAATTCCTGTTCCACAGCTTGATCAAGGAAAGACAGTAACTTATCATAAAAACCATTGACATTTAACAAACCTATGGGTTTATGGTGAATGTGCAGTTGGGCCCAAGAGGAGATATGAAAGATCTCTTCCAATGTGCCCAGACCACCTGGTAAGGCAATGAAGGCATCAACATGGTTAAACATTGTATTCATCCGATCAGACATCGTGGGGACTCGTACTTCCTCTCCAATTGTTTTTCCAATGAGGTCCCCTTGTGTGAAAGCTTTGGGGACAACCCCTAAAACTTGACTGCCTCCCATTAATGCAGCCATTGACACATCTCCCATTAACCCAAGGCTACCTCCCCCATAAACGAAATGAATCTTTCTCTCAGCTAGTACCCGACCAAGATGATTTGCTGAGTCTAAAAACTCTTTTTCTTTCCTAGGACTGGATCCACCAAAAACACAAATATTTATGATGTGATGACTTGAGGAACCTGCCATTTCTACACACTTCTATGTTTAATGAATGTATGGGTTGAGTAGAAATGAAGGGAAGGAAAAGAAGAAGTTATAGATGAGAATTTGAAAATGCAATCATACCACCTATATGTAGGCCAGCTGTAATCTCACTCACTCTCTCTCTCTCTCTTTTTTTTTTGAAAATAAAAATAAAAATAAAATGTGTATGTACAGGCAGTTGTGATTGTGGCACACATCTTCCCTTGGTTTTACGTCCAAGAACGGCTTAAACGCCCTCTATGGGTCGGGGATAGGCTTCCCATCCAGTTTTCTTAAAAACTGGCAAACAAGGTCTTTTTTAGTCAGATTCCCAAGACTAAGTCGATCATGTTCTTTATGGAATTGTGGCCATAAATCATGAATGACACGATGCACATCTCCACTAGGATGCGTCTCAAGGGTCAACAAAAGATTATCTAAGGACCCCTTACTCAGGCCATCCTTAATGAATTGTATCTTATCTTCACGGTTTACAGATATCATTCCTAAAGAACGACATGTCACATTACAAGTCCATCTGGCACATCTGTGACAGACTTTCAGTCGTTTTGCATGACGTTTCTTTACAAAAGTGCTTGTACCTGTTCCAAGCATGTGTGAAATGAAAGAATTAGAGGACTCACCTGATAATCGAACCTTTGCTTCAATTAGCCAACGAATATCTTCAGGAATTCCATGAGTCATTAACAACCTCAATCTTGCACACCTAGCACGGTAAATTTTTGTAATTGCATTTAAAGGCAGAGCGGGAAAATACCTTTTCAACTTTTCAAGAGTGGTGTCCATTTTCAAATGAGAATTGGGGAAAAGATTCAAAGAAGGGAGAAAAAGCAGAGAATTGTACAAATATATATAAATATCAGTAATTTGGGAAACTGAAAGAACCGACTTAAGTCACGGAGTACCGTTATCCGCCATTTGACAGGGGTGAAAAAAGAGACTAGCAAAACAAAAGTTACACCAAAACACAAAACAATGTGAGAAAAAGAATCAATCTTTATATACAGGATCACTCAATTCAATAGAGTCATTTTCAACTGAAAAATTGTCAAAATAAACTTTCAAACGATGCCCATTTACCTTGAAAACATTGCCATTCTTTGGATTCTCAATATCACAGGCCCCATATGGATACACATGTTTCACAATGAAAGGACCGCTCCATCTTGATCTTAGTTTTCCAGGAAATAAATGGAGTCGAGAATTATAAAGCAAGACTTTTTGACCAACATTAAATGTTTTTCTCAGTATCTTCTTGTCATGAAAGTCTTTGATTCTTGCTTTATGAATTCTTGAATTGTCATATGCATCATTTCTTATTTCCTCAAGCTCATTTATTTGCAATTTTCGTAGCTGACTAGCATCATCAAGGTTTGAATTGAAAGCTTTAATAGCCCAATAAGCTTTATGTTCAATTTCCACAGGCAAGTGACAAGGTTTCCCATAAACTAGTCTATAAGGTGACATACCTAATGATGTTTTATAAGCAGTTCGATAAGCCCAAAGTGCATCATTAAGTCTTAAAGACCAGTCTTTCCTATTAGGGTTAACTGTTTTCTCCAAGATTTGTTTGATCTCCCTATTAGCAAGTTCTACTTGTCCATTTGTCTGGGGGTGATAAGGGGTGGTAACTTTGTGTGTAATTCCATATTTCTTCATTAAAGACTCAAATGGCTTGTTACAGAAATGTGTTCCACCATCACTTATCATGGCCCGAGGGATTCCAAATCGACTCAAAATATTTTCTTTTAAAAACTTGATCACTGTTTTATGATCATTATCACGACTTGGAATTGCCTCTATCCATTTTGAAACATAGTCTACTGCGACTAATATGTAAACAAAACCAAATGATGGAGGAAATGGACCCATAAAATCTATACCCCAACAGTCAAAGATTTCAATGACAAGAATAATATTTAAAGGCATCATGTGACGTTTTGAAATAGATCCTAACTTTTGACAGTTTTCACAAGTTTTGCAGAATGCATGCGTATCTTTAAACATGGTGGGCCAATAAAATCCACATTGTAAGATTTTTGCAGTTGTCTTTCTTGATGAGAAATGACCCCCACGGGCCTCAGAATGACAAAATTTAATAACACTACTTACCTCATTGTCGGGAATGCATCTTCGAAATATTTGATCAGGACAATATTTGAATAAGTAAGGGTCATCCCAATAAAAGTTCTTCATTTCGTTCAAGAACTTTCTTTTGTCTTGAGTACTCCAATGAGCTGGCAAATGTCCTGAAACAAGAAAATTAACAATATTAGCAAACCAAGGCATTATAGAGACGGAAAGTAAAGATTCATCAGGAAAGTAGTCATTAATTGGTGTGATGTCAGATCTTGAATCAGTTGTCAATCTTGACAAATGATCCGCGACAACATTTTCGGTGCTTTTCTTATCCTTGATTGTGATATCGAATTCTTGAAGTAACAAAATCCACCGCACCAATCTAGCCTTAGAATCCTTCTTAGAAAGAAGATATTTCAACGCTGCATGATCGCTAAAAACAATAACAGGTGAGCCAACAAGATAAGATCTGAATTTTTCACAGGCAAATACTACTGCAAGTAATTCCTTTTCAGTGGTAGTGTAATTCATTTGAGCACTATTTAAAGTTTTACTTGCATAGTAAATCACATAGGGTTTCTTGTCTTTTCTTTGTCCTAAAACAGCACCCACGGCATAATCACTAGCATCACACATTATTTCAAAAGGTAATGACCAATCAGGAGATTGAATGACAGGAGCAGAAGTAAGCAAGCTTTTAAGTTTAACAAAGGCTACTTCACAATGTTCAGTCCATTCAAAAACATTATCCTTTGTTAGAAGGTTACATAATGGATTAGATATTACACTAAAATCTTTGATGAACCTTCTATAAAAACCAGCATGTCCTAAGAATGATCTAACATTTTTAACAGATTTTGGTGTTGGCAAGTTGGCAATTAACTCGAGTTTAGATTTGTCAACCTCAATTCCTATTGATGAAACAATGTGACCAAGAACAATACCATTTGTTACCATAAAATGACATTTTTCCCAATTCAGCACAAGATTCTTCTCTTCACACCTGTTCAAAACCTTTTCTCCAAGTTATTTAAACAATCATCAAATGAATCACCAAAAACAGAAAAGTCATCCATAAAAATTTCAAGAAAACATTCAACCATATCACTGAATATGCTAAGCATGCATCTTTGAAACGTGGCTGGTGCATTACATAATCCAAAAGGCATCCTTCGATATGCAAACGTACCAAATGGACATGTGAAAGTAGTTTTCTCTTGATCTTCAAATGCAATTTCAATTTGGTTGTAACCTGAAAAACCATCTAGAAAACAATAAAATTCATGACCTGCAACTCTTTCTAGAATTTGATCCATGAAAGGTAAAGGAAAATGATCTTTTCTAGTCATTGAATTAAGTTTTCTATAGTCAATGCACATGCGCCAACCAGTAATAGTCCTCGTTGGAATTAACTCATTCTTCTCATTTGTTATCACAGTAACTCCAGACTTTTTGGGTACAACTTGGGTAGGACTTACCCATTTGCTGTCAGAAATAGGATAAATGATTCTATTATCTAGAAGCTTAATGACTTCATTTTTCACTACTTCTTTCATATTAGGATTAAGCCTTCGTTGCATTTCTCTAGATGGTTTAGCATTTTCCTCCAAATAAATCTTGTGTGTGCAAATCAAAGGGCTAATTCCTTTTATATCAGCTATGGTCCATCCTAATGCATTTTTGTGCATTTTCAGAGTCTGTAATAACTTACCTTCTTGATGAACATTAAGTTTGGAAGAAATTATTACCGGAAAAGTTTCATTTTCTCCCAAAAATGAGTATTTGAGATTAAATGGTAATGGCTTCAAATCGGGTTTTGGTGGTTGAACACTTGAAGGTATGGACTCAATTGATCGTGGTGGCAATTCCTCAATTTTCGGTCTCCAACTATTTGCCTTTGACTTTTCCTGAAAATAAACCATTTGCAAATCTTCAGATTCATTAAACTCAGTTTCACTGGAAGAATTTTCAAATTGATCATAGATTAATTTTTCAATAAAATCTACTTCCTGTAAATCATTATCATCTCCAGGTTGCTTGTAAATGTTAAAAACATTCATCTCCAATGTCATGTTTCCAAAAGATAACTTCATCACTCCATTCCTACAATTAATTAATGCATTAGAAGTTGCAAGAAATGGACGTCCTAAAATAACAGGAATTGGATTGCATGCTTCAACAGGTTGTGTATCCAACACAATAAAATCCACAGGAAAGATGAATTTATCAACTTGTACTAACACATCTTCAACTATTCCTCTAGGCACTTTTACAGATCTATCAGCAAGTAAAAGAGTTACAGAAGTAGGTTTCAACTCACCTAGATTGAGACTTTGAAAAACCGAATATGGAAGTAAATTCACACTAGCTCCAAGATCAAGTAAAGCTCTGTCAATTTTATGTTCTCCAATAAAGCAAGAAATTGTAGGACAACCAGGGTCTTTATATTTCAAAGCATTATCATTCTGAAGAATGGCACTTACTTGTTCGGCTAAAAAGGCTTTCTTTTTCACATTCAGTTTTCTTTTCACAGTGCACAGATCTTTCAAAAATTTAGCATAAGACGGTACTTGTTTAATAGCATCTAACAAAGGTATATTGATCTTTACCTGTTTGAAAGTCTCAAAGATTTCAGAATTATGATTGACTTTCCTTTGTTTGGTCATGGCATGAGGAAATGGAAGTGCTGGCGGTGAATCAGCCTTTTCTTTGCAATGTTCAGGTTCAACCCCTTCCTTACCCTCAGAGATAGACTCTTCATCTTTCTCACAAGGTTCAAGAGTGGGTTTTTCAATAACCTTACCACTGCGGAGAGTAGTGACTGATTTGACTTGATCCATATGTTGGTTTCCGGAACCACTTGCACTTGAATTGTATTGCCCTTTGGGATTTTGTTGGGGTTGAGATGGAAACTTACCTTTCTCCTGAAAACTAAGAGCAGATGTGAACTTTGCAAGAGTATCTTTTAGATCTGCCATGGTTTGAGCATTTTGAGTGTTGATTGTCTCTTGCTTTTCAATGAATGTATACAGTGTTTCCTCAAGATTTCTTCTAGGAGGGGGAACATAAGGAGGTGCATATCCATGAGAATTTTGAAAATTATGGTGTGCTTGAAATGGTGGTTGTGAAGTTTGTGCATTATTGTTACCATTATTCCAACTGAAATTTGGGTGATTTCTCCAACCAGGGTTGTATGTTTGTGAGTATGGGTTATTACTTGGCCTTTGAAAACTATTTAAAGCATTGGCTTGTTCATGGAGACATTCCTTAAAAGAAGGCAAAGTTGGACAATCATTGGTTGAGTGTTCATTAGTTTCACAAATTTGACACACAATTTCTTGAACAGATTTTAACTGACCACTCTTTTTTAATTCTAGTGCCTCAACTTTTTTAACTAAAGACGTAAATTTGGCTTGGAGGTCATGATCTTCCCTAAGGTTGTACATGCCTCCATTAGATGTATGAGGTTGAGTTTTACCTGGTGCCTCACACGTGCCTGTGGTGTCCCAATTTTGAGCATTTTCAGCTAACAAGTCTAGGTACTCCATTGCTTCATCAGGGTCTTTATCTTCAAAAGTTCCATTGCACATCAATTCCACCATTTGCCTATCTTTAGGTGTTAACCCTTCATAAAATTGTGAAACCAATCTCCATCTTTCAAAACCATGATGAGGACAGGTGTTAAACAAGTCTTTATATCTATCCCAACACTTGTAAAATGTTTCTCCTGGTTTTTTGAGTGAAAGTGGTGATTTGTCTTTTGAAAGAGTTTGTTCTATGAGAAGGGAAAAACTTCTTTAAAAACTGTTGTTGCATTTCATCCTAAGCACGAATGGATCCTGACCTAATATTTTGTAGCCATGTTTTAGCTTTATCTTTTAATGAAAAAGGAAAAAGCTTTAATCTGATGGTGTTCATGCTACAATTTAAGTCATTATAGGTGTTACAAACTTCTTCAAATTCTCTTAAATGCAAGTATGGATTTTCTAATTCTAAGCCATGAAAAGTGGGTAAAAGTTGAATAATACCTGGCTTAAAATTAAAATGAGACGCATCAGGAGGAAAAACAATAAATGATGGTGCACTTGTTCTTATTGGATTCATGTGATCTTTAAGTGTTCTCGCACGATTATTCTCATTATTCTCATTATTCTCATTATGAATTGACTGGTTATCTTCTTCGGCCATGTTTTCTAAAGAAAATGAGGATTTCCTAGAAAGTCTACCACTTAATGTACGTGTCCAAACTCTCATGCAAGTGCAAAGCAAAGAAAAGAAAAAGAAAAAGAACAAAAATTAGAAAAACAAATAAAAGTAAAAACAAAAGAAAATAAAAGAAATATATAACTTATACAATACTTACCTTCCCCGGCAACGGCGCCAAAAACTTGACACGACCAAAAGATTGATGTCTTCTCCCAAGTGCAGGAATGTCGAAGTAATAAATAACCCGGCAAGACCGGGGTCGAACCACAGGGAGGTTAATTGTATAAATTATAAATAACAACACGATAATAGCAACAATAATACCAACAATAGTAATAGTAATATTAAGAGTAATAATAATAATACTCAGTACGTGGCGTTGTTATACCTGAGAATAATCTAAAAGATCGGGTCACAGGTTTCCAGCCTATATACTGAATTTATGAAAATATTAAAGAGATATATTATATAATATAAACAGATTTCTGATGCGAATGAACAAGGCAAGACCAACAATGTCAGGATCCTTGATCAAACACAGAGCATACTTAACGTACATATAATATAACAAGAATGTAAATGATAATAATAGTAGTAGTAATAATAAAGAGAGCTTTGAGAGGTGAGGTTGATGTAAGGATTAAACAATGATAAAACAGATGTCAAGGTTAGAGGATTCACTAATGGTATTTCAAATAAATATAATATAAACTCTTTTTATTACTCAACTGGAAACCACACACAAAGGAGGTTCCAATCGGATGATTTATCGTTATTAGCTCATTATAAATTGTTAACATGATTATATTAATTATCTTATCTAAGTAACACCATACTTATAAATATCATCAGGCATTCATGTTGCTAGCTTATGTTAACAACAAATCAAGTTGCTATCATAATAATGATGTCGGCCGAAAACTATGAAGGATCAAGCATTTGATGTACCAAGTGTTATACAACACAAATCAAGATTAACCATTAAGCAAGGTATTAAGAATTAGTAAGATAAAAAGATAAAACATGTTAATAACAATCTTTCTTGGATATAAACATTAAAGTCCATGTTGAGTTTATATTATATCTATTCTAACACCACTAGTGAAACCTTTTCACTTTGACATAATTAACTTAGCTAAACATAATGAAGAAGAAAAACATAAATAAACAATATAAGAACATAAACATGATATAAGTTAACTAAGTATAGGAAAGGAAATGAAAAAGCATAAGCAAGATATTAATATAGCATGAAAGAAAACTTGAACATTACAAAGAGAGAAAGCAAGAAGATGATTGTGATCTGAAAAATAACACATGTAAATACATGGCAAATGCCTCCTTTTATAGGCTAAAAATTAGAACTATTGATTGGTGGCCATCCATTGATTTTGTGGCTGGTTCTTGACATTGTTGGCTGCTGGTTCTTGATATTGTTGGCTGGTTTGGTTGCTGGATTTTGATATTGTTGGCTGGTTTGGCTGCTGGTTTTTGATATTGTTGGCTGCTGTTTTTGATATTGTTGGCTGGTCAAAACGTCATTGCTAACATCAGAATTAGAGCCTTTTGTTCCATCAAAGGTGTGGGAAATTGTCTTAGCTTTCCAACAAAAAAAACCAGAGCTCATTTGGACTTCTAGAACTCAAGATATGAGCTGAAAACCGAACAGTGTCCGAGCTGCAGGACAGGTTCCGACGTCTCCGTTGTTCCTAAGATTTGAACTTGAAAACGGCAGATTTGAGTCTTGGACTCTTCATGAAAGTTGTAGGTCTATGTCTTAGCTTTTCGATTCATATAAAGTAGACCTAAATCCGAGTTCTACAACTCCAGTTATGATCCAATAACCGAATGGTGTTCGAGTTTGGAATTGAACCAGCATCTCTTCTCTTAGCCTAGTCCTCTTTTTGTCTCTTCACTTTCAATAGTTAATCACATCAATAAATCCTTTCAATTGTGAGATATACCTGCATTCAAAATAAACATTTACCATAAATTAAAGATATATTATATTATCAGACTTGTTATTATAAAACATGTTGTAGTTAGGGAATTTAATGATACTTTAGTGCAATACGATGATATAAAACCTTAATGAGAATGCACTTTTAAGTACTAATCAATAAGTCATAATGCAAATCTGCCTTTCCTTGATGAATAACCAACCTTAATCATCTGATAACATCAGAGGACATGTTGGTAATTTCATACATGATGTCATTCCATTCGCTCATCTTTCTCCTTGTCAAAAAACCTTTCGCTAGTCTGGTGGTAGCTTCGGTGCCCTCCCGCCTCTCGTTTCTCGGCAGGGTTTTCTCAACCTCAATCATTTCATATTTTCTTCTCGATCAACAAAGTGGAACAAAAGGCTAGTTTCCTTTCGCTCGGATAAGACTGAAAGAACAACTTCCCACCTACTGACTGAGTAAAGGCTTGTGCTATATGAAAATAGAATAGGCATTCGCCATCTTTATATAGCAAGAACGTGTGAATGAACTGACAAAGCCGAAGGTTGTTCTCTTTTTCATAGTTGCTTGTAGTCAGGCTTCGTAGGAAGAAGCGACACCTACTTCCAACCATTCCCCCTGCCCTCGGTGCCTTCCCCTCTCCCCGGCAATCTTTCAAGCAAGCAGTAGTCAGAGGCACCTTCATACTCAAGCCATCAATCATTTACCATTTATATAAATCGTCCAAGAGGGTACGATCCGTTTCATTATCCAGTCCCATCCAATCGAGGAGTTGGTCAGCTATTTTGTCCTTTTGAAGGCTCCGATTTGACCAGCCACCCCTTCACCAGCCTCTTATTGTCTTTTGTTTCGGTATGAAGTATAATAAATTTTCCCCTACGAGAACATAACAAACAAGGAGTTCCATTGTTGGTCTTTTCCCAATCAACCACTTCAAGTGGAGGATAATGGACACCAAAAGTCACGTTTATAGCTTAGTCTTTTTTTCTGGTATTGACTTTTGTTATGCCTTTCCTTGATTGAAATTTCTTTGGATCCTCATAGACTTGATAGGCGTTCTCCTTCCTTTATCTTTGACTTGTCTTTAAGTGAAGGCAATTTCAACTTTTTATTTTTTTTCTTCTTTTTTTTTCAATCTTTTTTTTTTTTGCTTTCTCATAGCCTTACTCAAAATTTTCTTATATGCCCCCAGTCTATGTGTTTTCTTTTAGCACTCTCTCAATCATTGGACTTTTGTTCTAAGCCTTCCCTTTTATCCATATCAATGTCTCCCAAAATATCTCTCATCTGCCCCCAGTATGGGGTGTGATCCTAGTCAGGGTTTTTATGAAAAGAATATTCTATCCAACTCAAAATGGGACTATAAGGAATATAATCTTTAGAAAGTGAAGGGATAACAAAAATGGCCTTTTCTCATTTCAAGAAAGGTCGGTTAGAACTGATAAATTTTGACCTCATCTAGTGTAATGATTTGGACTTGTAAGAATCACGATTCACGAGTCCATAACTACCGAATCCACTACATGTCATTATGCATACTGCTAAAACTTAGCTATATGATGTGTGGTTCAGTTTCAGAAGCTATGAGTTCAAAATTTTTTGGTCACCTCATGTCATTTTCAAGCATCGGGTCATTTCTGTAATCAAAACACTTTTAATCTTCAGGATTGATTAACCTTTATCGCATGTTGGAGTTTGATCAAAATATTTTATCTGAATAAAATGCTAAAAATCAGTTGATTTCAAAACAACAAAGAGACAAAAATAAGACATGTTTCGATAAAGGATGAGATGGTCACCTCATGTCATTTTCAAGCATCGGGTCATTTCTGTAATCAAAACACTTTTAATCTTCAGGATTGATTAACCTTTATCGCATGTTGGAGTTTGATCAAAATATTTTGTTTGAATAAAATGCTAAAAATCAGTTGATTTCAAAACAACAAAGAGACAAAAATAAGATATGTTTCGATAAAGGATGAGATGTGATCCCAAAACAAAATGCAGAATTCCATAACAATATGATTGACAGTTCATCACCATTCTTGAATCAGCTTTTCTGGTAATATCTGTGTTTTGTCAAGCACTTTCGATCACATGTCATTCTGAAGATGTTCGGGGGACAATATAGCCAATGACACCTCCTTCACAGACTCCACTTGTCTCTTGCTCACCAATTTCCGGACTCGCTTCTTGAAATTTTTGCAACTGTTCAATTGAAATGGTCGAGGACCCCACCATGACATCACATCTCTTGTTTGGATTATATCACCTAGAAAACGATGGTTGAATGGGATTTATCAGAGTCAGGCAGAAATCTAGAATCTAGCAGATGCTGGTAAATAAACTCCCATGGAAAAGGAATGTCTATCTTTGGTAAAGACATTGGAGTGGTTGATGATACAACAAGACTTGGCTATCACATAATTAAGGTCTCCCGCCGACAGAGTCTTCCTTTGATTCATCTCTCATCATTGTTCTGGAATCCTTGGCAGAACCTTCAATCTTTCCCATCTTGATAGGTTGTTCAATTTTTTTGGCAATCTATACAACTTCATGTCAATCTTCCAATGTTGTTGTTGGAAACCTCTTAATAGCTAGGTAATCCTGGCAGCACACAAAAACAAAAACGTGTGGAATCACACATTATCAAAATTGGAAGAGAGCCTAATGAATCTAAAGCTCCTCTATCTCCTCTTTGATTCCTCACAGACAGTGGAACAAACAGACACCTGTAAAGGGAGTTATGCTTTGTTGAAGTTTCAGTCTTCTTCATGTTGTTTAGTCTAGATTTGTCTTTTCTCCCAACTTTTGCGTTTTTAAATGCCAATACTGGTAGGAGAAAATTGTGGACAATCTGAAACCACTGCATCCCTTCTTGGATTTCCCACTTGCAGATCCATACAAAAATTCCTGCCGAGAGAGCTCTACCACGTTGAAGTTTGATGTCTGCTCATGTTTTTCAAACCAAGTTTGACTCTTCAACCTACTATAGTGTCTTCATGTTGAAAATGATGAGAGAAATATTTATAGCATATGCAATTAGTAAATCCTCTCTTGCACTCTCAACTTGCAGAGCCATAAACAGATTTTGGTAGAGAGAGCTCTGCCACGTTGAGGTTCGATGACTGCTCATATTTTCATACCAAGTCTGACTCCTCTGCCTACTACAATGTTTTGTTGGTGCCATTAGTGGGAGAAAGTTTCAAAGCATATGAAATTACTACATCCTCTCTTGCATTTCCCATTGGCAGATCCACAAACAAATCTCTACAAAGAGAGCTCTGTCACGTAGAAGTTCACTGTCGACGTCTAATGATGTTTTTTTTTAGACCAACATCATATGCTGCTAAACTGGAATTGAGCTCACACGTGGGGTAACTTCAAAGAAGACTAATGCACCATGTACATGAGGCTAGTAGTTATTTGGTTCTATTAGAAGAAGTGGAGGCAATGACCAGTTAATAGTGCAACCAAACAAGAACAAAGGTTGTCATTAGTTGATGACTAAAAGCATTGTTGTTGCTGTTCATGACTGAAAATGAGAGGTGCAGCTTCAATTAGACATGGACAAGCAGTGCTCCCACTAAAGACTGTGTCGACATTCTCTTTCCATTTAATGCCCAACTCTTGTTCAAGGAGATCTGAGTCTAGCTACTTCACCGTTGATGCTCTGAACTTCATTTTGATAATGAGCCTCTATCTGACATCTTTCTTTGCTTCCATCATCTTTCCTTCAATCGTGTGTAGCACAGCTTGTATGGGGGAACCTACCTGTCAACCCGGTACATGCATGATAAATGTATGAACATTAAATCTATATGGCGAACTCGTCCTTCGAGGGGTGACGTATGATCGCAACTCTTGCATGATGAAACAAAAATCTTGATTCTTGCACAAACTCTACAATGAAAATTTTCTGAGCGACGGTCATTGTGTCACCCACAAGTCTGGAGTTTAAGATGCTTCAAGAAGGGCTTGCTAGGATGCAAAACAATGTATATGGAGCATACATCCTAAAGGCAGGTTCTAATCTTTTTAAGTGAGACAAAAGGTAGGTTTACTACTTGGTCTCTAAAAAAGGTCTCTCGTTGTCCCAGTGATTACCCTCTTGAAGGTAATATAGGGGCTTGTAGGCAGTGAGATGGCACGTGTCCAACTATTACCAGTCTAAGCACTCAACGAAGAGTTGGGGTTTACACAAACTTAAACCTTGACAAAAAGTCGTAAGGTAAGCTGCTACTCCCCCTCCTAACTTGAAGCTTGTGTGTGCTTTTAAAAAATTACAATATGTGATGCATGAGACAATTCTACAAAATGCATGGCTAAAACAAAAATAAAATAAGACAATAATGCAAAAACATAAACACGTCAAATACACAAAGCTTAGTCCAATAATGTCGAAAACAATACCTTCCCCAATGGAGTCGCCATTCTGTCGCACGTCGAAAAACACATCTCGTTCATTGGAGTCGCCACCTAGTAATTTATTGAAGGCTACTAGGAAACCGGATGTACTGGTCTTGTTAGAGATTCGTGGGTAAGGAACGGGTTGTGGTTAGGGAAGGTATTAGCACCCCTAACACACCCTACCTGAGGTTAGCTGCTTTGTGGACTTAATGTGTTAAGAAAGTTTTAAAAATTTTGTTCTTTCATCGAATTTTAGAAAATACAACTTACATGTAAGTTCATAATTCTTTATCCTTGAACAAATCAGAATATTAAATTCTTCTTTATTCTTGCAATTTTATCATAAAATAAAATAAAAACATTCATAAACAAAAACTACACACCACACATTCACTTTCAAGCTTTGTGGACTTGATGTGATTTTAAAAAAAAAAATTTAGCTCAATTCTAAGGCTTTGATAAATCAGTTATTAATTCCCAGAATATATGTAGATACATGTTCTTACATTTTCATGGAAAATACAACATGATTTTATCTGTCCTTCAGATATTTGTTCATATAAATTAAATTCATTTTTTTTCTTTTTATTCAATAACATACATAACAAAAAAATACAAACACACACACACATTACTTTACTGTATTTTTTCTTTTTCCTTTCCTTTTCTTTTCTTTTCTTTTTCTCTTTTGTTTTTACATCCACAATACAAAATACAAATTCAAAACAAATAAACAAAAATTACAATAACAACCCCAAAACAATCTGGAATTTACAGGGAACACCTTTTGCAAGCCGGAACAGTGTTCAGCAAGATTTACGGGCGCGACCATAAAATTCCAGGCAGCAGGGGGATCTGGAGCAGCTTCCTTCCCTCTTCCTCTCCTCGCCGGTGGTGACCTGCAAAACAGACCCCCAAAACACAACAAGCAGTTGATTTCAGTTTTTATTTTAGATCTGCTTTTATATTTTTTTCTTTTGTTCGTTGTTCCTTTCTTCTTCCCCGGTGGCAGATCTGCTGTGAATGAGGGTTACTCCACGATGGCCGATCTGGCGGCTAGAAGGTGTGACAGCCGAGAGGGGGTGGCAGTCCGATCAGTGGGGAGAGAAGAAATGGTCTTCTGCGGCTGAAGAGGGAAGTCGTGGGTCTGTGGGTGCCGTTGCTGGAGAAGGGCTGCTGCTGACCGGTTGAAGGAGATGACGAAAGTGTTGCCCCGGCGCTGCTGCTGGAAGTTTGGGGTTCGGTGGAGGCCGGTCTGGCCGCAGGTCTTCTGAGGTGAGGGAGCGACCGCCTGGAGAGGGAAAGAGGAGGCGACCTCGAGAGAGGGAGAACCGGCTGAGGGGGTAGTTGTGTTTGGCTGAGGGAGAGGAAACCCACGGGGTAGAAAAGCCTTTTGGTTGGCCAGAAGCTGGGGTCAAAGGTCATAGATGGATAGGGGGAGGAAGAAAAAAAAAATCGGACCAGCAGGGGGGCGGCGGCTCTTTTGGGTGAGAGAGGAGAAAGAGTCAAGTGTTTTTTATTTTTATTTTTTTAGGGTTTTTTGTTGCCTCCCCCTCAAATTGCAAAATTGCCCCCCCTCTCTATATTTTGAGTTAAGGACCTATATTTATAGGTAAAATGTTGTTTGGATCTCAAAATTGGTCCTTCAACTTTCCTTTTTTTTGTAAAATTTTGATTTTTTTAAGTTTTTGTATTTTTTGAAAACGAGCAATATCAACGTCGACTCGATGAGGAAAATCAATAATTTTAAAAATGACGCGTGAAAAATCGAACGCGTTCCAAAAACCTTTAAAAATTTAAATTCTTTTTTAGACGACGTTGAAAATGCTAAAAACGATGCAAATATATTAAAACATATTTTTTTAGATTTTAGTTGTTTTTCGTTATTTTTTGATTTTTCAAAAACTTTTATGAAATAGGTGGGTCAAAAACTGGGTAACAACAAAGAGAGAGCACAAAAATATCACAAAAATTAATTTTAATTCTGTTCAGAATCGAGGCATTAATTTATAATTTTTTTAAAGTTCAGGGACTAAACTATATTTATAAAAACTTAAGGAAACTGACTTCTTTAATTTTCTCACTGCTGGGAGAAGCATTAAGAAGCTTTATGCATGGGAGGGTGAAACATCATTAGCTGACTGCTGACCGACCACATTTTAAACACAATACCATAGGTCATTTGGTGTCTCTTTCGTAAAAATTGATTTTTAAAATCTGTTGTACACCAACACTTCAAAACAATTTAAAAATATCAAATAAATCAATTTAAAGCTAAAAACAATTTAAGTTTTTAAAAAACACGGTTGGACCGCAATGCTAAATAGAATAATAAATAAGAGTGAGCGTCGAAAATACAGCAATATTAATTTATGGGAATCATTAATATACTGATCAATTGAGTGAGAATAATACCTCTTTCAGGATTTAAAAATAAAAAAAGAGGCAAAAATAAAAAAAACTGCAATATGTATTCCCATCACTATTTACAGAAAGCAAGGCTCCATGACCCGAAAGTCTTCATTGACGAGACTATACGTACGAGAACGACAGTACTTGATTTCCTAATTACTGTTTACGGGTTGCTGATTTTTCTTAAATTAATTCATTCTTGTAGTGTTAAAAATAATTAAATAGTTATTTGACAAATCTTTATCATGTTTAGTTTAGTAATATTTTGTTTTTTTTTAATACTTCTCTATCTTTCAATTTTAAATATACTTTGATTTTTTCTTTTTTCTATTTTAAATATAAAAAATAGATAGAAATTATAGTATGTGTCGCACGAGTGCGGAGTCGCGGCGAAAAACTAATGTCTTTTCCATTTTTTTTTTAATCTACAATGCGACATCTATATCTATGGGGATACAAGAAAATATTGTCTTTTATTGGTAGAAAATGGAATGGGAGTCGCCACCTAGTATTTTGGTCACTAGGAACCCTAACTGGTCTTAGAGATTGGGTACGGGGACTGGTTGCGTAAAGGGAAGGTATTAGCACCCCAAATACGCCCTACCTAAGGTAAGCTGCATTGTTTTATTGTCTGATAAAAAAACTAAGGTGTTATTGTATTTCTAGTCGTTGGTCTGTCTATGGTTCAAGAAAAATCCTCCTCGGTAAGAAGGTCTTTTATCTTATCGGCTAAAATCCTAACCGTTCTAACGTCTATAACAAAACTTTATTAATAATATTTAGGAATACGTTTTACGTATAAATTCGTAATCCCAAATACTAAAAAGGAAACAAAAAGAATTTTTTTGAATTTTTGAAATATTGGCCTAGTTCTCATGGCTTGAATAAACTGGTTATTAAAGCCAAAATGCATGCTAATACATATATTGTTTTGAAAATTTCCTTTGTTGTGTGAAAATATGATGTTATAATATTTATATATATATATATATATATTGGAGAGACTAGGCCGTATTTTATAACAAAACAATTTTTTTGAAAATATTATTATTATTTTTTTGTTTTTTATGCTTTGACGAAAATCGGGTATTTAAATACTGAGCTTGTATCCTTACGGTATAAAAATACAATCCACTATTAATCCACTTTAATAAAAATATGCAGAAAAATCAACAACATTTTTAGGGATTTTTTAGAATTTTTTTTTTGAAAGCCAAAACATTTTTATTCTGTAAATCTTTGATATTTTTACGAAAACCGGGTATTTTTAACATTGGTTTTGTATCTTTACAGTATAAAAATACCAACCAGCATTAACCCATTTTGACAAAAATATTCAGGGAAATCAACAATATATTTTTTAAGATTTTTCGAAATTTGTTTTTTTAAAATATATATATATACACAATATACACACATATATATTATAATATACTATAGTACAGAATATATAATATAAAAAAAAATCGGGCTGGGCCGGCCCAAATGAATGGGCCGAATCCAACCCAGCTGGAATTGGGCCAGATAGATGGGCCAAGCATCAGCCCAAAACAGGGTTGGGCCGATCTCGGCCCGCCAGGAGATTGGACCGATCTTCGGCCCCAAAAAAAAATCTACTTGGACTGGGCCAGACTCGGTCTGGCCCAAAAAGAAAAAACTAAACTGGGCCGGAAACCCGGCCCAGTGCCAGAACCCAACGAGGAAGGGAACTATTTTCCCTTCCCCTACCTCCTGCATGCAGAACGATTCTGCATGCAGGAGGAAAACAAGTGAAATGGCAAACGAAAAAACAAGCAGGGGGAGAAGAATACCTGGCGCGGCGGAGGAGATGCTGCTGGTCGAACGTTCGTGTTGATGGTGTTGCAGCGGAGGTTGGTGGCTCCCAAACGACGATTCTTAACAGTCGGGTGTCCTCTCGGGTCGTGTTCGGTTAACGTTTTCTCTAAACTCTCCCACGGCTTCTGTCTCCCCTTCCTCCCAGTGTTTATGTTTTTTTCTAGTTTTAAGTGTTTATTCCTTTAGCTCAGTCGTTTCTCTCTGCTTAAATTTCTCTCTCTCTCTCTTAGTCTCGGTCTCCTTTTCCTCTCCCGTGCTTCCAGTCTCCCCCCTTCTTTTATAGGCGAGCAAAGGGAGCGGGGCTGCATGGGCTGAGCATGGCAGCGTGGGGAGCATGACAGCGGGTTGAGCAGGGCATCGTGGGGGGACAGCGCCGGTCGGCTGGTCGGCGAGCGTGGTTGATCAAGGCGTGGCCCTCCTGGCTTCGCGTCGTCCGAGGTGTATGGGCTCTGGGTGTTGTCAGCGCACGCTTGCTGCACGAAGATTTCTTCCCATGCTTGATTAAACAAGCTTTTTTTCCATGCTCGCTGCACGTTCGGGGAGGAAGAAGACAGGGGAACAGTGCCGTTCAAAACGGCACCGTTCGGTCCTTCTCTTTTTTTCTTTTTTTTTATGAAACGGCGTCGTTTTGGGAAAAACGCACCGTTTCATTTAAAAATGGCGCCAGAATGCGCCCAAATTTCAACTCAGCCCTCAATTATCTTTTGTCTCTTTCAATTGCGTCCCTGCCAATTTCGGTCCTCGCCCCCATAGTCGCTTGGAGCCAACTTGCGCACAACGGTCTTGGCGGAGACTTCTTCTAGTGTATGAATCGTCAGTTGTGGCAGCGCTTCATCTTCTTTTCCCGCTACTGCTTTCACGTCATCCCCTTTCTTCTCGTTTCCCTCCAAGGTGTTTATGCTCATATGAGCCAGTTCTAGACCCAGGCTTTCAGCTCCTTTATCATGTTGCACTATGTATGCCGCTCTTGGGAATGATACGCTAAGGGGAGGGATTTCTAGTTGTTCTTCTTCAAGATCTCTTCCTTTAATTCTAGCCATCCTTCTTGTCCTTCTCCGATCAGCAGCCCAACGATAATCCTCTTGGTTAGGTTGATATCCTAGCCCAAATCTTTGATCAGCTTTTCTCTTCCTTGTCGGATTAGCCCCTTCTGGTAAAGTTTCAGAATTGGGTGACCCAAGAAGCTCCAGTAGTTTTCAAAATGTAAACCAACTTTGTTTGCCTTAGCATGTTTTTGTCATTGCTTATGTTTGCTTTTGTTTTCTCTAGTTGACAATCAAGGCTCATGATGTCAGCTAGATTCTATATTTGTCATTAGAGCCCACCTTTTTCCTTTGAATGAATGTGAGATCATGCACTTTTTCAAGAATTGTTTTTTATATATATATGCATTTACACCAAGCACTTCCCGCTTTCAGGAATCCTGAAAGCGGGTCTCCAACAACATCACATACATTTAGCATCAAGAATAAATGGCCAAACTTGAAGGAGCATGTAATAGCTATGGAAGAAAAAGAGTGGGATGAAAGCAATATCAGTGAATTCACCAGGCTAGTAGAACAACAGGAACAGACTTGGAAGCCTGCCACCGAGGAACTCGAAACCATCAATGTGGGCAATGGTCAGCTCAAGAAAGAGTTGAAAATAGGTACCCTAATTACTTCTAATCAAAGGATAAAAATGATCACCCTATTACAAGAGTATTCAGATGTCTTTGCTTGGTCCTATGAAGATATGCCCGGTTTGGATACAAGTATTGTAGAACACAAGATACCGTTGGAAGAAGGTTATAAGCCAGTCAAGCAGAAGCTAAGGAGGGCCCACCCAGACGTCTGGATCAAGGTCAAGGCAGAACTCGAAAAGCAATGGGATGCTGGCTTTCTAGAAGTAGTTAGATACCCACAATGGGTGTCTAACATTGTTGTGGTGCCTAAGAAGGAAGGGAAGATTCGAGTTTGTGTGGATTTTCGGAATTTGAATAAAGCTAGCCCTAAGGATGATTTTCCTCTACCACACATAGATGTTTTAGTGGATAATGTTGCCCGAAGTTCCACTTATTCCTTTATGGATGGTTTTTCAGGATACAACCAAATAAAAATGGCTTTAGAGGATAAGGAGAAAACAACTTTTGTCACACCTTGGGGGACCTACTGCTACAAGGTCATGCCATTTGGGTTAAAGAACGCGGGTGCAACATATCAAAGGGCAATGGTGACTCTATTCCACGACATGATGCACAAAGAAATTGAGGTGTATGTAGATGATATGATTGCCAAGTCTAAAAAGGAACAAGATCATGTGGAAGTTTTAAGGAAGTTATTTGAGAGGTTGAGAAAGTATGAACTAAGGCTTAACCCTGCAAAATGTTCATTCGGAGTTAAATCGGGCAAGCTGTTGGGATTTGTGGTAAGTGATAGAGGTATAGAGGTGGATCCGGATAAAGTAAGGGCCATCCAGGCCATGTCGTCCCCTAAGACGGAGAAAGAAGTAAGAGGATTCTTGGGAAGGTTGAATTACATTGCTCGGTTTATAGCTCAACTAACAACAACATGTGAGCCTATATTCCGGCTACTAAGGAAAAAGAATCCCGGAACCTGGAATGAGGAGTGCGAGGAGGCATTCAATAAAATCAAGCATTATTTACAAAATCCACCTTTACTGGTTCCCCCTGTATCAGGAAAACCTCTAGTATTATATTTAACCGTTATTGAAGTAGCCATGGGTTGTGTATTGGGTCAGCATGATGAATCCGGAAGGAAGGAAAGAGCTATTTATTACTTGAGTAAGAAATTCAACTGAATGTGAGTCCAGATACACGGAGATAGAAAGGCTCTGTTGTGCGTTGGTGTGGGCGGCAAAGAGGTTGCGACATTACTTGTTATACTATACCACTTGGTTGATTTAAAAAGTGGATCCTCTGAGGTATATTTGTAGTAAGCCTTTTCTCTCAAGTAGAATTGCAAGGTGGCAAGTTTTATTAGCAGAATATGACATAGTGTATATGACAAGGAAAGCCGTAAAAAAGAGTGCAATCGTAGACCATCTGGCCGATAATGCTGTTGAAGATTACGAACCTTTGGATTTTGATTTCCCCGATGAAGATATATTGTCAATAGAAAAGGAAGAAGAAAAGACAGATTGGTGGACCATGTTTTTTGATGGGGCAGTAAATGTATATGGTAACGAGGCAGGGGCGGTAATAATCTCTCCTGATAAGAAACAATACCCGGTTTTGGTCAAACTACACTTCGAGTGCACCAACAATACAGCTGAGTATGAAGCTTGTATCCTCGGTTTAGAAGCAGCATTGGAGCTGAAAATAAGGAAGATAGATGTATATGGGGACTCAATGTTGATCATTTGCCAGGTAAAAGGGGAATGGCAAACCAAAGAGGAAAAGTTGAGGCCTTACCAGGAATACCTATCCATGCTAGCAAAGGAATTTGAAGAAATTAGGTTCACCCATCTGGGAAGGGAGGGGAACCATTTTGCGGATGCTTTGGCCACATTAGCTGCTATGACTACCATTGATCTCAAGTGCAAGGTACAACCGGTACACATTGATATTAGAAATGATCCAGCTCACTGTTGTTTAGTTGAGTGAGAGATAGACGGACAACCTTGGTATTACGATATCAAGAATCTGGTGCAGAATCAGGAATATCCGGTGGGAGCTTCTAAGACGGATAAGAAAACCTTGAGAAGGTTGGCCATAGACTTCTATTTAGATGGAGAGATTTTATATAAAAGGTCATTTGATGGAACCCTGTTAAGGTGTTTGGATGAGGCAGATGCTAGAAGGGCATTAAGAGAGGTCCATGAGGGGATTTGCTCAACCCATGCTAGCGGGCATATGATGGCGAGGAAAATCCAAAGGGCTAGTTATTTTTGGATGACATTAGAAAAAGACTGCATAGACTAGGTCAATATGCCACCAGCTCCTCTGTTTAACCTAACATCTCCATGGCCCTTCGCGATGTGGGGAATTGATGTGATTGGACCTGTAAACCCAAAAGCGAGCAATGGTCATAGATTTATCCTCGTGGCTATTGACTACTTCACAAAATGGGTAGAAGCCGGGTCATTTGCTCATGTGACGCAAAAAGTGGTGAAAAAATTTATTGAGAGAGATTTGATATGTCGGTATGGTCCACCAGAAAAGATTATAACTGATAATGCCCAAAATTTCAACGGCAAGATGATAATAGAGCTCTGCACTAAATGGAAAATCAAGCATTCCAATTCTTCGCCATATAGACCAAAGATGAATGGGGCGGTAGAAGTTGCTAACAAGAATGTCAAAAAGATTATTGAGAAGATGGTAGTCACCTATAGGGATTGGCATGAGATGTTGCCATTTGCCCTTCATGCATATCGCACCGCAGTGCGAACCTCGACAGGGACTACCCCATATTCTCTAGTATACGGTATGGAGGCAGTGATGCCCTTGGAAGTGGAAATCCCGTCGTTAAGAGTGTTAATAGATTCTGAGTTAGAAGAGGCCGAATGGGCCAAAGTGAGACACGAGCAACTGAACCTGATCAGTGAAAAGAGAATGACCGCAATATGTCATCACCAGCTTTACCAGAAACGAATGGCTAAGGCGTATGATAAGAAGGTTAGACCGCGGTTGTTTCAAGAAGGGGATCTAGTATTAAAGAAAATATTGTCATTACCCGGAGATGATCAAAGCAAATGGGCACCAAATTACGAGGGTCCTTATGTAGTAACAAAAGCATTCTCAGGAGGAGCATTGAAGTTAGCTAGAATGGATGGAGAAGACTTAGCTAGACTTGTGAATTCTGACTCTGTAAAAAGATATTATGCTTGATGTAAGCCCTTAAATCAATAAAACAAAGTTTGGCCATTGATTTCTTTCTTCTTGCATTGATCTCACAACATTCATTTTCGCATTAATCCAAACAGTGCATGTCTTGGTGTTATTCTCATCACTTATTAAAAAGTTTAGCATCGACTGAACGCATTTCTTCTCTATATAAAAGCTCAGACTAGGATCACACACCTACGTTGGGGGCAATACAAGATGTTTTTATAAAAAGTATTACGGAAGCCAATAGATTTGAAAACCAAGCTAAAGCATTTGACAAAAGCATGACAAAAAGGCAATAACAAGTCATACATTTTGAGAAAATGACTACTTGAAGAAAGTCAAAGAATTATTCTCCAAGAATATGATCGGTAAAAAGAGGCAACACGAGAGATGAATCCAACATACGACTTCAAAAGCAAGCTCGTATTAAGAAAGAGCTTCGTGAACTAGAAGAAGATGATGGGGCCTATGTTTCAAAAACCAGGTACGAATGCATGCATTGCATCTAATCATAAATCATTGCATATTGTTTTTCTTTTTTATCGTTATAGGAGGAGATCTTAGTGCATTCCAACAAGATTGGGGACGAATAATGAATCATTGAGTTGATTCTAGAACAACAAGAAGAGAAAATAATTTTCAAACCCTGCCAGCAGGAAGAGCGACATCGATAGCATTTGAAAAAGGAAAAAAGGGGAATCGCAAGATAGGATTCCAAGTTGATTAAAGGAGATCGCCATAAGGGATCTCGTGTTTCAGTATTTGGAGGTCGCCAGATGGGACCTCGTATTTTATGTTGGTTAAAAGGGAATCGCCAGATGGGATTCCAAGTTGATTAAAGGAGATCGCCAGAAGGGATCTCGTGTTTCACTATTTGGAGGTCGCCAGATGGGACCTCGTATTTCATGTTGGTTAAAAGAGAATCACCAGATGGGATTCCAAGTTGATTAAAGGAGATCGCCAGAAGGGATCTCGTGTTTCACTATTTGGAGGTCGCCAGATGGGACATCATATCTCATATTTCATATAGGAATCGCCAGATGGGGTTCCAAGTTGATTAAAGGAGATCACCAGAAGGGATCTCGTGTTTCACTATTTGGAGGTCGCCAGATGGGACATCATATCTCATATTTCATATAGGAATCGCCAGATGGGGTTCCAAGGGAATCGCCAGATGGGATCCCAATGTTTGAGGCCGAAGAGGATTGCTGTAAAGAAAGAGTTTCAGATCGATCAAGCTTCGACCAGATAAGTTTCAGGAGTTTAGACTGGGTTATCTTTATAAAACTTACTACGCCCTTGCTCCGTAAGCATTATAAAGAGGGGGCATCTGTTGTAACCCATTTTTGGGTCCCCATAAAAAAAATAATAACAAATAATAATAAATAAATAGCCAAAGACGGTTAGAAAAATAACAGGAGGCAGAAGCGCTCAGAAAATGGTCGGAAGATTGGTCAAGGAGGTTAAAAAAATACAAAGATTGGATTTTCGATAGTATATTCTTGAAAGATGAGAGCCCTGTTAAGAAGGAAAATTTGAATTTTTGAGGAGAAAAACCCAAATTTGGATGTTTATGGACTTAATTGGATTTTATTTGAATTTATAGAGGATTGGAGTGCAAGAAAAATTGATTTTTAAGTCAATTTGGGCTTTAATTGGAAGACATTTAAGTTCTGGGGCCAAAATATAATTTTTGGGAATTTATTAGGTCAAATCAAGGGCTTAATTGTATAAATATTAAAGTTTAATGGCCAATTAGGGGCTCAATTGTGAAAATCCGAAACCAGGGACCAATTTGGAAAACACGGGTAAATAGAGGGGGCTGTCTTGATTTGATCCAGGGGCGTAATTGAAGAAATTAGAAGTTTATTGATCAATTGAGGGCTTAATTGCATAAATCAGAGGCCAAGGACCAAGGTGAAAAACGCGGCCTCCGCAAGCGAGGTTATATTGACGTGGGACCCCACGGTTCAAGAGACATAGACTTGCCATCCTTGCTGCTTCTGAGATCCTTGGCCTTCTTAGCACGGTGTTCTCCGGCACCCAGTCGGTGTTCACGATCTCAAAAGCATGGATATTGCCATCCTTGCAATCCTCTACTTCGATGAAAGGCACAGCCACATTCTTTATCATGGATATTGCCTCCTCAGCCTTGACAGTTACCAACATCCCATTCATGATGTACTTCAGGCATTGGTGCAATGACGAAGTTACTGCCCCCGCTGCGTGGATCCAAGGTCTTCCCAACAACATACTATAGGAAGGGTGGATATCCATAACCTGAAGTGTCACTAGGAACATTTGCGGTCCCACATATAGCTCCACTTCTAAAGTCCCAAGTATTGGCCTAGGTGAGCCATCATACGCTTTGGCCATCATAGTACTTGGCTTCATATGAGATTCATCAATCGGCATTTCCTCCAGAATGTGCTTTGGCAACACGTTGAGGGCCGAGCCATTATCGACGAGCACCTTCCCTACAAGACAGTCTTTGCACCTAACAGTAATGTATAAAGGCTTGTTGTGTCCGGTACCTTCAGCATCAAGCTCATCAGCCGTGAAGTAGAGGTAATTAGTTACATGGATCCTCCCTACTAAATGCTCCATGGTTTTATGCTCAATGTCTTGAGGTACATATGCCTCATTCAATACCTTTTGCAAGGCATTTCGATGCGGCTTAGAGCTGAGTATCAAGGACATAAGGGAGATCCGCACTGGAGTCTTTTTTAGTTGATCCACTATGCAATATTCGCTATGCTTGATCAACTTCAAAAACTCATTCGACTCCTCTTCCGTTACCGACTTATTAACTTCGGGAGCTTTGCCCAGATCTACCACTTCCTTACCCTTTTCTTTCCTCCATTCTTCAGGCGTAAAGCAACGACCACTCCTGGTCAAACCACTTATCTTCGTCTGGAACAAAGGAAGAGACGCTCGAATGTTGGAGGCATACCCATAATTATACTGCATGGCATTGTGATTCTCTTTTGTGCAGGACGATTTAATCAAGATCAGCCTTGGGGGCCCATTAGCAGTCTGTTGGATCCTGCAAACTCCTGCCATCTCATCTTGGCCTTCCATCATGCTTACCTCACACCTGCTCTCCATGGGTTCAATCCTCAATTGTCCCATCTTCAACATTTTTGCGATCTTTTCGCAAAACTCTGCGCAATCCTCAATGTGATGTCCATCTCTTCCGTGGAACTCACAGTAGTCACCTCTCTCCGACTGTCTTACCACCTTTGCCTTTAGAAATCCTGATTGTACTAACATGTCGTACAACCTTTTCATCGGCACCTTCAACACCTTGCCTTGATTTCCCACTTTGATCATGCCTATTCCACCACTATTTGGAGCATGCTTAGGCAATGGGTTTGAATTAACATTGGGCTTGTCTTCGAAGGATACCCATCCCATCCTAATAAGCTCTAATAACCTCTTCTTGAAGGCATAACAGGTTTCAATCCCATGCCCGGGATTACCCCCATGGTACTCGCAAGACAACTCAGGCTTGTACCAAATTGGGAATGGTGGTTGTAGTGGTAATGTAGGGATAGGAGCTACTTGTCCAATGCTCAACAGCTTGGCATACATGTCCTTCAATGGCATGGGTAATGGCGGCAGTTGTTCTGAAGTGTATCTTGGGTGGGGTCTTTGGTAGTGATCTTGGTAGTGATTTTGGTAGTTTGGCTAGTTATTTGTTCGGTTAGGTGAAAAAGGTTGGTTAAAGTTTATGCGTGAGACTTGAGAGGTAGGTGCTTGTGGACTACGAAAATTTACTTTTTTGCCTTTGTACCCATCTTCCAAATTGTTAACGTCACCTTCTCTTTTCCTTCCAACAAAGCCTTTCTTCTCTAAAGGCTCCACTATGCGCCCCGCTTTAATTCCTTGCTCTATTCTTTCCGCCACACGTACAACATCATAGAAATGTTGAGATGAGCTACCCATTAAATGCTCATAGTAAGGTGCCTTGAATGTATTGGCGAACAGAGTCACCATCTATGTTTCTATCAAAGGGGGTTGCACATGCGTGGCCTCGTCCCTCCATCTTTGCACATAAGCCCTCACTGACTCTTGGCTTCTTTTTTCCATTGACATGAGGCTCGTTCGATCTGGAGCAATTTCTAAATTGAACTTGTATTGCTTTAGGAAAGCCTCCACTAAGTCCTTCCATTTCTTAATCTTGACATTATCCAGCCTCATGTACCAACTTAGCGCAGATCCCGATAGACTGTCTTGGAAAAAGTAGATCATTAACTTATCGTCATGAATCACCTCAGCCATCTTATTGCAATAAGATCGAAGGTGAGTGTTTGGGCATTCCAACCCAGTGTACCTTATAAACTCTGGTATCCTAAAATCTTTTGGTACCGTGAGGTTTGGTACCAAGCATATTTCCGACGCTCGCATGGGGTCAAACCAATCATTTCCCTCGACTGCTCTTAACCTTTCTTCTAATGCTGATATTTTGTCCTCGTTCACAAAACCAGTGGACCTATTATCAGAAGGCCCCTCGGCTGTTAAATCTACAATGATGTGAGCTTAAGGGGGCTGAATGGGAATAGCAAGTGCAAAGTGCTGCCCCGTCGCTAAATCTGCCCCCAAGTTCTGAGATAACCCCGGGACATGAACTGACGGTGCTCCTATAGGTGGTTGGGTAGACGTTCCCTCTCCGTTCTTGGTTCTTAACAGTTGCTCAAGCAGACTGGTCAGTCGAGAAACTTCATTTTTCACATATTCCAACTTGGTCTGGTAGTGCGACTCTAATTGAGCTCTTTCTTCGTTTTCCATTCTTGATCTGGACCGGGTTTGGTGGACTCTGGATATGGGACCTATGTTTCACGATATGGCGTGCATATGATGAATTAAAAACAAAATGTGTGATGAGAATGCGATGCATATGTAATGTGTATATATATATATATATATATTATGAGCTGATCCATGACTTTCGTAACCTTTAAGCAAGATTTCTGAGTTGACCTGATTACCATAAAGGAGGGTTTGCCAAGTTCTTATCATAGTGGCTTACTCAACACATTACGAAAGGAAATACATCATGGACTTCTTATAAATAACAAAATTGCTCATACAAAACAATAATGGAAAAGAGAAGTCCTATACATTGCTACTTCTAAAAGGCATTTCCCCTATTAGCTAAATCCCTAATAAAACAGACCATGGCCCCCATGTATTCTCGATGCTTTGAACCATCATTTCCAACTTCGGTGGCTTGCTGTTGCAACCTTTCCGCACAATGGGCTACGTGCTCAACCTGTTTTGACATATGTCTTATCTTATCATGGAATACAGCGTTATCTCCGATTATTGCTTCTGTCGATCCACGACGTCGGGCGACGGCTCCGCTCTTTATGTTTATTTTAACAAAAAAAGATTTTTTATTATTGGGGGAAATAGATTTTATTGGAGTCGCCATCTAGTAATTTGAGGGAACTAGAAATCCCAAATTAGACACTGGTCCCAGAGATTCGAGTACTGGGTTAGTTATGATTAAGGGAAGGTAGACACCACCCTTAAAACATCCTTTCAAAAGAAAGGTTACCCTTACTTGTGTGTTTTTTATTTGATTTAAATGCTATTATATTTCAAGCTTATTTGCAATTTTGTTTTGTTTTTTTTTTTAAATAGTTAACGTCGGTCCCTAAAAATAGGAGACACGTTAAAAATGACATCAGTCCCTAAAAATAGGAGACTTGTCTAAAATCTCGACGTTTAACCCTAAAAAGGAGATTTACGTCCGAGTTACAAAAAAAATAAAATTATGGACATAATTCATATTTGTTTGGTTTTTAAAGTTTTTATTTGACATCGGTCCTTTTCTATAAAAAGAGACGTGTCCACAAACAATATTTGTTTATAAAAACAAATATTTTGATATTGTTGAGATATGGGTATAACTATATTTGAAAATTGGGCTTTGGACCCACAAACAATAACATGATGGGATGGGCGTTGGACCCACGTCGTTATTCTTTTTATACTTGTTTTTTTTGTTTTTTTATTTTTTTGTTTTACAACATGCAATAAAAATTTACAAATATTTACATAAAATAAAATGTTAGGAATTCAACAAAAATTACCTGAGTACCCCTGTATATGTAAAAGACTGAAATACCCTCGGATTTTTCAGGAATTTACGAAAATGCCACTGGCGGCGCGTGTGGCTCACGCGCGGCTACTGTTGGCACTGGCGAAATTTTCCGGAGAGTTTTATGGGAAACGAACCGTCGATCCTGGTAGATCTAAAGGAGAGGATTCTGATGGTTGTGGTCTCGACGTCCGTTGATGGCTGACGAGGGAGAATCAACGACTTGAAGCTTCGGTGGCCGGCAAGGATCGCGGCCTTTTTCCGGCCAGATGAGGCGGCGAAAACGGTTACAAACACCGGGGTTTTGCTTTACACCAGTGGATCAACCTTTCTGCGGTGGTGCGGAGGCTGGAGGCGGCCGGAAAGTGGAGATCAGATGAGAGAGAGAGCGTCGCCGGCGAGAGGAGAGAGAGAGTCCGAGATTAGTCTACGGTGTGAACGCGTGCATGGTATACCGGTACCACCGAACACTGTGCGCCGTTGGATCTCTGATGGAATGATCGGATGGCTGTGATTGGCTAGATCTGAGGTCGATCGCACGGTCTGGATGAGTCTGGGTTTAGATCCGGTGTGACGCGGTGTGACGCGGTGTACCGAAATCTCGGTACACCGGATGACGTGGCTTCACGGGATTAAGTCTTGGATTATTTCAATGGCTGAGATGAGTTGGGATATATTTGGTATTTTTTAAATTGTTTTTTTAAGAAAACAATATCCTACTCCTGCGAAGAAAAAACTCAAAAAATATGCACAGTAACCATTCTTTCTCTTCTTCTCTGGTTTTGTTTTCCCGTTCCCCTCCTTTTTTTCTTTTTTTTTCCTTTTTTTTCTTTTCTTTTACTGGCGATGCTCACTGCCTATTTATATGCAGTGAACAGTAATATAATAATTGATTTCTGCCTAAATTTGCCTAATTGTAAGAAAAAAAGAAAAAGTACTTGCCTAACATTACCTAATATGACAAAAAAGTTTTTGTTTTATTATATATAATAATAAATATTTACATAGATAAAATTAAAAACTCAAATATGTATTAGAAAAAGCCCGACTCAACCGCTAAAAATCAATTTTAATTACCGAAAATTATGTCGAAACATTAAAAAAACTTTCAATGGGTATCAACCCGATGAACCGGGTTTTGACCACAAAATAACAGTTTTGACCCAAAATAACCTGAAACTCATTTTTTATCCCGGTCGACATGGTTAGACCCGTATCGACCCAGTGAACTCAGTCTTGGCCGAAAATGATGGTTTTGACCCGAAACAGCCCGAAAACTCATTTTTTATCCCGGTCGACATGGTTTGACCCGTATCGACCCGATGAACTCGGTTTTGATGGAAAGATACGGTTGACTCGAGAAAAAAAATATTTTTTTGAATTTTAAACTTTTTTTATTTTTTTGGATTTTTTTTAAATAATAATAGAAATAAAATAATATTTAAGAAAAACTTGGTGAATCCAAAATTGGGTTACAACAGCTTCGTTGCTGGCTCCTAAGGCTTCGTTGCTTCTTTCCAATACTCACACCATACCCTCTGATTGTGCCAACTTATCTCTTGTCCTCTGTAGCTCTTCCTTTTCGATATCCAGCTCTGCTATTTTGGAATTGATTTGAACTGCAAAGCTGTCCATGTAGTCTTGGCATTCTTGACGCTCTTGCTTAGCCTTACTCATTTCGTTTTCCATCTCGAAGTAGTGGCTTCTCAACTCCCTTAACTCTTCTTCTCGTACCTCGATCTCCGATTGTAAAGCCCTCATCCTTCCTTTTGAAGACTCAGCTCTCTTCTGGTAATCTCTCATGTCAGACTCAGCGGCCCTTCTCGCATTTCTTTCTTCCTCTAGTTGCACCATGTATTGAGCTCTAACCTTCCTTTCTTCTTCTATGTCGAGGTTGGCTAGACGATTCTTCTCCTTTTCAACTTCTATTTTCTTTAAAAGAAGCTTCCTTCCCTTCTTCAAAGAATCCGTCGTCTCCTTATCAACATTCACGCCTTTTGTTGCCCTCTTAACCTTAGCCAATTCTTTTTCTGCTATCCCATTCTTCTTGACCAACTCATCATAATCAGCTATTTGATTCCTTAACTCAGCCTGGACCCCCGTTGTTATGTCTTCAGCTACCTCAGCCCTTTTCTGCCATTCCTTTAGAGACATTAACTGCTTCTCTTGTTTTTCTAACCGCTGATTCAAGAAAACCCTCATCGTATTTTCCTCCTCTAGCTGGTTCTCTAACAGTTATTGTCGCCCCTTACTTTTGTTGAGTTCTATTACACACTAATCTAACTGCTTTCTTAGATCTTCCTCATCATCCTTTCTTTTCCTTTTCTGTGTTTCTATCGCTGCCTCTGACTGTTCTTGTGTAGAGAGACCCTTTACTTCAGAAAAATCCTCATTCCTCCAAACTGTATAATTATGGCTGAATGAGGTTTCAAAACTGCTTCCTTCTTCTCTTTTCACCTTCACGGGTCTTTCCCAATCCTGTCAGATAAGCTCCATTTCTTTGATGAACGGTTGGTGCTTGAATAACCCAATGAAATCAGCTAAACCCAAGGTTCTTGGCGTATATTGCATTCCGCCTAACTGCCTTGTTACGAGGGCGGGCGCATAGCTGATGTAACCGGTTACACCAATTAAAAGAACCCATATCTTGCTTCCGCAGCTCATTGTGCAAATAGCGTTGTTCATCCACGGCGCTTTCCATTTGAAGTTGCTACTTGGCAATGCTGCATACTTATCCCTCCATGCCTTCTCATCCTAATTCTTCCAAGTCTCATCTATGGTAATCTTTAACGGTCGCAAGTCCAACCACCAAAAGTTATTGAAGATGTCTCTTGGTGCTTCGATATGATTGATTATCCATAGGTACAACATAGGGACGCAGCATCTCATAGCTCATTTTCCATGTGTTCGGCAGTGACTAAGAGATAACATGGTTTCCCCTAAGATGGCTGAGGAAGGATTGATCCGGTCATGCTCATATTCGACGAAGACACTTGCTGCTTCTAAACTGATGACCCTAGTTTCAGAAGGGAACAACACTAGCCCAAAAAATGGTGAAGGCCACCAACCTATATCGCTCGTCTCCCAACTTGCCTTCTTCGGCATTTTTCTTCAGTCGGGCTTCAATGACCTTCCATTTAAAACCCCCTTCGGCGACTCTACACTGGCTGATCTTTCCTAAGCCTAATAACTTGACTACTTCCGAAGCTGTGTCTTCAAATCTGTGTCGGTGGTAGATTCTGTGGCTGTCATTTGGAAAGTCTAGAATTCTCTCATATTCTTCCAAGGTGGGTGTCATATCGATGTTTCCAAAGGTAAAACACCGATAACTTGGATCCCAAAAATTCAGAAGGGCTTTGATCGCCGCTACTTGTACAGGTAACCTCATTATTTGTGCAATTCTCCCATATCGCCTTTCAAACAAAGTCTCGTCAACATATTCCATGATAGGCAGCAACTTTCCTAAGTCGTTTACCATGTGATTTACCTTGGTAATGCATGGTAGACCACTAGTATCGATTCTTGGGCATTTTCCTTTGGCAATCTGAGCCAACTCAGACTCTTGTCCATATTCTTGGAAAGAGAGGTACTTAGTCATGATTTCAGCTCAAAACCTGGGTTGATGAATTTAACAGTATTAATCGTGATGCAAAAAAATGAAAGTAAGATTCACAACCTAAGGACAAGCTCTAATTATCAAGTGAGAGTGGGTAGTTTTTCTATCTGGTCTCGAAGGGTCTCATATCTGCCCAGTGACGTTCTTCGTAAAGAAGTATGGGGGCGTTGCAAGGAACAGTTAAGACACGTATGCCCACCATTACCAAGCAGGCACTCAGATATGAGTTGGGTGTTTCACGCATTTAAACCCTGACCAATAGTCTTAGGGTAAATCGCTAATTCCCCACTTAACTTAAAGCTGGTGTGTGCTTTTCAAAATTAAAGCAAGTGATGCATGAGACAATTGTATACAATGCATGAATAATATGAGTAAAATAAAATAAAATAAATACGCAAATAAAAGGAAAGACATATTAACAATAAACACACAAAAACACAAACAAATCAGACAAAAACAAAGCTTAGTCTACAAGGTCCCCAGCGGAGTCGCCATTCTGTCGCACGAGTGCGGCGTCGCGGCGAAAAACTAATGTCTTTTCCATTTTTTTTAATCTACAATGCGAACATCTATATCTATGGGGATACAAGAAAATATTGTCTTTTATTGGTAGACAATGGAATGGGAGTCGCCACCTAGTATTTTGGTCACTAGGAACCCTAACTGGTCTTAGAGATTGGGTACGGGGACTGGTTGCGTAAAGGGAAGGTATTAGCACCCCAAATACGCCCTACCTAAGGTAAGCTGCATTGTTTTATTGTCTGATAAAAAAACTAAGGTGTTATTGTACTTCTAGTCGTTGGTCTGTCTATGGTTCAAGAAAAATCCTCCTCGGTAAAAAGGTCTTTTATCTTATCGGGTAAAATCCTAACCGTTCTAACGTCTATAACAAAACTTTATTAATAATATTTAGGAATATGTTTTACGTATAAATTCGTAATCCCAAATACTAAAAAGGAAACAAAAAGAATTGTTTTGAATTTTTGAAATATTGGCCTAGTTCTCATGGCTTGAATAAACTGGTTATTAAAGCCAAAATGCATGCTAATACATATATTGTTTTGAAAATTTCCTTTGTTATGTGAAAATATGATGTTATAATATTTATATATATATATATATATATATATATTGGAGAGACTAGGCCGTATTTTAAAACAAAACAATTTTTTTGAAAATATTATTATTATTTTTTTGTTTTTTATGCTTTGACGAAAATCGGGTATTTAAATACTGAGCTTGTATCCTTACGATATAAAAATACAACCCACTATTAATCCACTTTAATAAAAATATGCAGAAAAATCAACAACATTTTTAGGGATTTTTTAGAATTTTTTTTTTGAAAGCCAAAACATTTTTATTCCGTAAATCTTTGATATTTTTAAGAAAACCGGGTATTTTTAACATTGGTTTTGTATCTTTACAGTATAAAAATACCAACCAGCATTAACCCATTTTGACAAAAATATTCAGGGAAATCAACAATATATTTTTTAAGATTTTTCGAAATATTTTTTTTTTAAAAAAAAATATATATATATATATACACAATATACACACATATATATTATAATATACTATAGTCCAGAATATATAATAAAAAAAAAATCGGGCTGGGCCGGCCCAAATGAATGGGCCGAATCCAACCCAGCTGGAATTGGGCCAAATAGATGGGCCAAGCATCAGCCCAAAACAGGGTTGGGCCGATCTCGGCCCGTCAGGAGATTGGACCGATCTTCGGCCCCAAAAAAAATCTACTTGGACTGGGCCAGACTGACTGGCCCAAAAAGAAAAATAACAAAACTGGGCCGGAAACCCGACCCAGTGCAAGAACCCAAACTTGGACTGGGGCAGACCGAGTCTGGCCCAAAAAGAAAAAACTAAACTGGGCCGGAAACCCGGCCCAGTGCCAGAACCCAACGGGGAAGGGAACTATTTTCCCTTCCCCTACGATTCTGCATGCAGGAGGAAAACAAGCGAAATGGCAAACGAAAAAAAAAGCAGGGGGAGAAGAATACCTGGCGCGGCGGAGGAGATGCTGCTGGTCGAACGTCCGTGTTGATGGTGTTGCAGCGGAGGTTGGTGGCTCCCAAACGACGATTCTTAACAGTTGGGTGTCCTCTCGGGTCGTGTTCGGTTAACGTTTTCTCTAAACTCTCCCACGGCTTCTGTCTCCCCTTCCTCCCAGTGTTTATGTTTTTTTTCTAGTTTTAAGTGTTTATTCCTTTAGCTCAGTCGTTTCTCTCTCCTTCAATTTCTCTCTCTCTCTCTTAGTCTCGGTCTCCTTTTCCTCTCCCGTGCTTCCAGTCTCCCCCCTTCTTTTATAGGCGAGCAAAGGGAGCGGGGCTGCATGGGCTGAGCATGGCAGCGTGGGGAGCATGACAGCGGGTTGAGCAGGGCATCGTGGGGGACAGCGCCGGTCGGCTGGTCAGCGAGCGTGGTTGATCAAGGCGTGGCCCTCCTGGCTTCGCGTCGTCCGAGGTGTATGGGCTCTGGGTGTTGTCAGTGCACGCTTGCTGCACGAAGATTTCTTCCCATGCTTGATTAAACAAGCTTTTTTTCCATGCTCGCTGCACGTTCGGGGAGGAAGAAGACAGGGGAATAGTGCCGTTCAAAACGGCACCGTTCGGTCCTTCTCTTTTTTTTTTTTATGAAACGGCGTCGTTTTGGGGAAAACGCGCCGTTTCATTTAAAAATGGCGCCAAAATGCGCCCAAATTTCAACTCAGCCCTCAATTATCTTTTGTCTCTTTCAATTGCGTCCCTGCCAATTTCGGTCCTCGCCCCCATAGTTGGCCGCGTTTTTCACCTTGGTCCTTGGCCTCTGATTTATGCAATTAAGCCCTCAATTGATCAATAAACTTCTAATTTCTTCAATTACGCCCCTGGATCAAATCAAGACAGCCCCCTCTATTTACCCGCGTTTTCCAAATTGGTCCCTGGTTTCGGATTTTCACAATTGAGCCCCTAATTGGCCATTAAACTTCAATATTTATGCAATTAAGCCCCTGATTTGACCTAATAAATTCCCAAAAATTATATTTTGGCCCCAGAACTTAAATTTCTTCCAATTAAAGCCCAAATTGACTTAAAAATCAATTTTTCTTGCACTCCAATCCTCTATAAATTCAAATAAAATCCAATTAAGTCCATAAACATCCAAATTTGGGCTTTTCTCCTCAAAAATTCAAATTTTCCTTCTCAACAGGGCTCTCATCTTTCAAGAATATACTGTCGAAAATCCAATCTTTGTATTTTTTAACCTCCTTGACCAATCTTCCGACCATTTTCTGAGCGCTTCTACCTCCTGTTATTTTTCTAACCTTCTTTGGCTATTTATTTATTATTATTTGTTATTATTTTTTTGTGGGAACCCAAAAATGGGTCACAACAGTATGAAATAGATAAAAATTATAAGTTATAAATCCAATTAAAAATATAGAGATTAAATGTTTAGTTTATAAAACCACTAGGACTAAGTTATCATTAACCCAACGTACATAAAAAGAAATTTATGCAGATGTCAATTGCAACTCGCATGTCGGAGATAATATCTACGACTTCGCTAGCATAGACAAACTTTTCTGTCATTAACATCATGCCAAAAAAATAAATCAATTCACATAATCACAAATAACTACTTTTCTAGCATCAAAACACAATTCACATGAGCAACATATAACATATTCAATCGTAAATAAAAAATTTAGACGGACGATTAGCACAACATAAAATTTTATAAAAAAAATTAAACTAACTATACATCTATTTATAATTTTCATAACATATAATAACATGTAACTATATCTAATAATCCATGTAGCTCAAAGAAGGGTATGGAGCACTCATGTACGGGTCTGGAACATCACCTCAACTCTTCTAACTTGAGGACATGTTTGTCATCATCCTCATCTTCCCCATCAACCACAACTCTATCAATATGATGCTCATCTTCATCATCACTTGGTTCAGATCGTCCATAGCAATATATAGTAGATGTCATGCCCAACAGAGGTTCTATATTAATGATTTTCTGCATCGAAACTTGTCTACTAACATTACCACCTAACCTATATGGACTAGTTGTTTGTGATGCCTGTGTGGCTCTCTAAGAGTTACTTGAAAATCATGTCAATTCCATACTAGAAAAGCTTCCTCATCTATGTCTACTATACAAGTAGAGCTCTAGCATATTAATTCCATCGATCCTCGCAAAACCAAACATTGAGTTCACACTTTTGTCACTACAGATTGGTATATCGACATAATGAGCTTGACTAACCTTGATTTGCAACGTCCTCCAAGTAATTTCAACTTCTATTTCAAACATATTTTAGCAAAGTCAATCACATAACATTCTTGATAATTCATTAAGGGTTATGATTGATGTAGACTGTAGTAGTTATGAATTCATGGCTTTCTTTATTATAAGTGATACAATTGTCAGTATTGACAATGATATTATCATGGAAGTATAATATTTCTAAATTATAAATATTATTTAAAGCAACACAACACGACAAAACACAATTATAATTTATTAATATCTTATGGTTAATCAAAATACATCAATTTTTAATTAAAATATCACAAAAATGGAGAAAGAGTTGGGTGATGTAGAGAGAGATGCGTGTGGTGAGGGGGGGGTGGTTTTGAGAACTTAAAATTCAAAATGAGTGGAGGCTAGTTTTTTAATTATTTTTTTAGCCGTGTTACTTTACCCTTTATTTTAATGTGTCAAAAAACAAAAAATCTCCAATAATTGAACTTTAGTTTTCGTATAATGACCGGCTGTAATTTTGTCAAAAAGATGAAAAGAAAAACAGCCTTTTCATCGACGTTTGAATTGGAGCAGCGAAAGACTTTGTTCATGAGCTCATAATTGAGTTGAAGAGGAGAAATTTGAGGGAAACATAATGGAAATGAGAAATATTTGAGTGAGGGATAATGAATAAAAAATAAAGTAGTTCGTAGACTTAGCTTTCTTGACTCACAACTCAGCAAGACCACAGATTATATGTATGCAAAATAACGCAGCACTAATGACTTTGCCTATTATATCTATATTTTCATGATCCAAAAGTCTTCATTGACTAGGAATGGGAACACCACTGTATTGATTCACATCATAGTTAATTGGTGTTTCTTATTATGAAGAAAATTAACTAATCGTATTAAAAATAATTATATAGTCATTTGACAAGTGTTGATCAGAGAAACAAAATATTAAGATTTTAGAAGAAAGAGTGAATTAAAAGAGAAGAATTAAATGCCAATAATTGAGATTAAGTCTCGTCCTTGGATGATCTGAGGATTACAATTACAGAGAAACAAAGTATTGGTCTGGTGTGTTTAGAGAAATTCAGACCGATAATTAATTAATCTAATCTAATTAGAATTTGAAGATATAATGGAAGACATAATTCGTATTAGTTGTAATAAATTCGTATTCCATTGATCATAGGCAATATCTGATATAATGGAAGAAATTTTACTTTCATATGTTGTGGAAAACCTTGATGGGGTGTCCATTATCGGGCCATTGCCTGATAGAACATGATCAACAAATACAATGATCTATTTGGCTTTCCTAACTAGTTGGCGTGTGCTGGCTACCTCTTTGTATTAATTATGGAGCAGCTGTGAGTTAATGATATATGTAGAGCTTTTAATTGGAGAACAAAGAATAGAGAACAGGGAACGAATTAAGAACAGAGGTGAAAAAAATTAAAGAGCAAAGAGCAGAAACACACGGGGGTGAGATTGCTGCCATCGCTACTGTTTTATTTATAGAAGAAATAACAAATTAACATCATCTACTTTATTTAAAGAGATATATGTAACTAACTAGACCGGAACCGATCCGAATCCAAACCGGAAAAAAACCGAGATTTGTGAAACAATAAAACTTTGAGATTGTTAGAAATCAAACTCTCTTTTTTCCCCTATATATCCAGGATAAGTTTATAAGATTTGTGATTAGATAAGTGCATCAGATTAGATTCCATGCAAAGCACTTCGGCATTGGCAATAACAGCCACTAATTACTATCAGTCCTAGTATGAGAAAATAGAAGATATATAGCTAGGGATATCCTCTATTAAAAGGAGCCTAGCAGGATCAAACCTCATATTTCAATGCCAGATAGGTAATGCCATGTCTATTCTTCCTTGTATATGTTCATAAACAAATGCCAGAGGATCTTAGCCAAGTCCCCAAAAGGAGGCAAGTACACTTGCAAGCCTTGTGTTGCTTCTCATAAACTCTCACATTGCTCGATGCTTGAATTCACATGAGAGATGCATTTTTTCTCTCTCTGAATGCGATGCTGGTTTCTTTTTTCCAGATCACCCGAGAAATCTAAAAAGAGTGGTTCATCTCATCATCTGTTATTCTTATAATAGTTATACCTAGTAGCAACAAAAGTGGGAAGAATATTACCAAAAATGGATTTTTTCTAAACTCCTGAATTGATAGCTGCAAGTTGTCTGCAAGATCAAATCCCTTACATTTGTCTACAATGCCTCCAGCACCTGAATTCGTTTGTCACTTACTCTGCTTTGAAAAGGTAACAGAATTTGGTGTTTGAAACTAAAGCTCCCAATTACCAGCTCGAACCCTGATTCTAACCCTTGATTAATTGAACATGGAGCATGATCATTATTAATTGTGTTAGTAAAATCCTGCCCCAGTGGTGTTTATCCATTGTTGAACCTCTTGTTGAGACCTCATGTACTGGTCTTCATCACGCCTTTCAACATTCTCCTGATGATGGAATATAAAGTGCATTATCTGATATAAACATGAGTTTTTTATCCTGAAAAATGTAGTTTTAGCAAATGAAAAGTTTAGGCAGCTACTGATTTGTTTTTTAAGATTTTTGATGGTTGGGGGTTCGATTTAGTCATGGAAAAGTTTTGGTAATTGTTGCCTGTTGTGTTCTATCCAAATCCAATGACTTCCATCGCAATGGATAGAAGATAGTATGGTTCCTCAAGAGAACTAGAAGAAATTAAACAAAGTGTTTTTATGGACTACAAAAATATTATCCGGAGGATTTTATTTGTTTGAGCTTGCTGTGGATTTTTTAACCCTTTACAAGGCACCTAGGGCATTGTCCTAGTCAGACTTGCAGAGAGTTCTTGGCACATCAACTAAGACTAGGGTTGCTGTAAATGGTTAAGGTAAGCCAATGCTAAAATAGTCTGTTACGTGATTTACCCAACTTGATGTTGTTGGATTTATTGTTACTGATTTGTTATAACTGCCTAGCTCTAGAATCTGTTCATAGTCATGACAGCTGGTTTCCCCTTCTTCTTTAACCGTCTTCTAAGAAACAATATATATATATATGATTTACTCTCTGACCTTAGAGATAAGGAGAACAGAGATTCACATTCTCAAATTCTATCTTTTTGAAATGATTGTCAGAGAGGTCGAGCTTTTGAAGATGATGCAGGAAGAAAAAGGGTGCTATTGGAATGGAGGGTGCCATAAGGAATGCTGCAAGTGACGTGCCCGGTTTTCATGTCACAAGTGACCCCATCCCACGAGCAGCAGTCTGTACTATCTATCCATGACTCTGTTTTTGGAAAAGGATATTGGCAGTACTCCAATGAGGCAGATCTATTAATGGAGAAGGATTGTTTGAATTGATGGAGAGAGAGAGATTGAGGAGAGTGGAGATGAAATTGTTGAATGGAAATGGAAGAGAAACAGAATGAAAGAGAGAGATTGAGAGAGGCACAGTTGTGAAAACCCCATTACAGGATTCGAAGTATAATTAGGAGAGATGAGAAATAAAGAAAGGCATTATTAGTAGTATTTAATTATTAGTAGTGTTATCTTCAACACTATGAATCTCCACTTTAGTGTTTTTCCAAAGCCAACTCCACTCGGTATCACTTGAGGCACAACCTTTATTGAAATAACACTGCAATAAAAACAATATATAACTGTAGTTATGATTACTTATAAAAAATCAGAAAGGAAACAACTTACAGAACGAAATTTGAAGATACTGACTGCATTGTTTAGTTTCTTCTTGCACCATTTCTACTAGCTTTCTTCTTTGTTCTGATTGCATTAAGACTCCATTGATCTTCAACCATTTTCAGAAACCATGCAGGTCTTCTTGTTTTAAACACAACATATCCCATTATGACTCCAAACATAAACCCACATCCATACCCAATTGCCACAGCTTTCCATCCAAACCCATCTTCAAACAATGTCGAATCATCTCCTGCAATAAAGTTTGATGGCGGTAATGGTGGTGCCTCGCCATTGCTACATTCTTCTAGCATTGGAAATCCACGCAAACCCGAGTTTCCTTCGAATGAGCGATGATCAAACGTGTTGAACTGCTTTCCTTTGGGTATGGGTCCTTCAAGCTGGTTATGTGAAAGTTCTAAGACTTGAAGAAATGTTAGATATACCAACTGTATAGCAATCCTTCCAGTTAACAAATTTGAAGATAGATCTAATGATTATAGACCGGTCAAAATTCCTTTGGATATTGTTGAAACTTAAACTCAATCCAGAAGGTCAAGGAAGACAACCATCCACCGACCAGCTGCAGCTGCCAGCCACCAGCCACAGCCGCCAGCCGCCTTCATACTTGGAAAGTTTGAATTTTTGTATTCTGATTTCGTGTATAAATAGAGTGCCCAGCTTGTGTTTATTTGAGTGGAGAGAATTGAGAGAAACACTAGAAAGAGAATAGAGAGAGAGGGCGTGTATTGTGTTAAGCTTTTGACTAATTGTAGCTTCTGTTTTTTTTGTAATAAAACCGTGTGTTTTATCCCCTCTGAGTGTTTTAAAGCCACCACCAGAGATTTTTCCCACCAACAGATATGACCAGTGAGGTAATTGTGAGAGAGGTTAAGTTGTTGGAGTCCTTTAAGCTTTCCACGTCATAAATATTGGCAAAGCCATAGTAATCAAGTACTCTGAGGGATACTGATGGGGAGTGGGTCTTTATGGAATTCACCAAAGAAGAAGCTAGTGAAGTAGTAGGAATTGTTGATGATAATGGGACAAGTGGGTTATGAGGGATGTTTGGATTGCTGTAAAATGAAGGAAAATAATGGGGTTTTTCAAGAGGTTTCTATTAACAAGACAGATGGATAAGGACGCGTCAGCTAATTGATTGATAGCGAGTAACATCAAATCAAGAGCTGCTGCTGCTTCTTCTTGGGCTCTGTAAGGGCTTCATCTTGCCTTTTAATTAACATTCTCAAGATGATGGAATATGAAGTGCATTATCTGATATAAACATGAGGGAAACAGGATCGTTCTCAAGTATCATTAGGAATTGTTTCTTGGAGGAAAAAGTATAAGGTTAGGTTTCTTAACGCCAGAGGGAGTTTGTCAGAGATAGATTAAGTATAATAAAGTTGTTTAATATATTCCAATTTTGAGATTAATATTAAAAAATATTATTAAATTACTTTGAATACATCAAATCAATTGTAATTGGGTTATTATGATGAAATTAGGATTCGAAAACCAACTTTTCAATTATGAAACCTTCTGATTGCAAATGCTTTGTAACAACATGAAGACTGAGTTCATGGCATTATGGGATGGGTTTGCTACAGATCGTGAGTTCCTACTCTTGAAACAAGTGTTGCATTTGTGTAGTCTTTTTATGCAGTAACTTGCTAGAATGTGTTTTTATGTAAGATTTGTGGAAGTGTGATTTATTCATGGGCCTGGCCTGAATGGACTCAGTGATACTATTTTTACAGAGAACGCACAAGAGATGTTACTTGCTGCAACCTTAAGAACTCGATGAAGCAATCCTCCGGCGTCTTCCTCCGGCCTTTGAAATTGGGATACCTGATCAAAGAGAGAGGGCTGAGATCTTGAAGATTGTTTTGAAAGGGGAGAAAATCAAAAGCAAAATTGACTTTGACTGTATAGCAATTTTGTGTGAGGGCTCCTCTGGTTCAGATCTTCTTGAACCTTGCAAGAAAGCAGCTTATTTTCCTATTAGGGACCTATTGGATGAGGAGAACAAAGGGGAAAAATCTAGTGTAAGTATATATTTATCATCGTGTTGTTCCATGCTTCCATCAGTTATTTTATAGTATATTGAACAAAATAGTTCTCATATGTGATTTGTTATATTCCCAGCTAATTCTTCAAGGTATTTTTATTGATTTGTAATATTTGCTTAGAAATCCCATGCATGCCTGAGGGTGTCATGGAAAAGTTTTGGTAATTGTTGCCTGTTGTGCTTGTGAAGCCACTTAATTTCATTTAATTAAATCCACATAATTGGTGGAAAATGAGTTGTTAGACAAAAATAAGTGGGAGATAAGTTGTTGGCATAATTGATGGAGTATGAGTGGAGACGAGTTGTTAGCATAATTTATGGTATAATTGGTGTCATGATCTTTGGTCTTTGTCCCCTAACTCTTGCCTATAAATAGGCAATGTATCCAAGCTTTAAATGCACACCAAGATAGAGAGAAGAAGAGGAAAGTGAAGACAGAGTAATCCCATAAAGTTGTGAGGTATTTAAGAGAGAGTAAGTGATGTGTTTTCTTCTAGTAATAGAGAGATTCTTAGTTGTTATCCTATTATTTGAGAGGGATTGTAATTCTCACATTACTTAGTAAAATTATTTTATACTTGCCTGTGGACGTAGCCTAATTGGGTGAACCATATAAATTCTTGTATCTCATTTCCCATTTTATCATATCCCTTGCCTTTTATCTTATCGAGTTTGCATATCAGTATCCTAACAATGCTCTATCAAAGGCCATTGTGCCAGTCAGACTTGCAAAGAGTTCATGGCACACCAACTAAGACTAGGTCAAGCTCTCATTCAACTGGGTGGCCAAGGCAGTTAGATGACTACCAGGTTCAAGCCACAACTAATGGACTCTCTAAACTTGTAGTATCTCAAATCTTGAATCTGCAGTTGGATAATCAGGACCCTTGAAATATTCATTTGTTTTTTTTCTTAATATGAGGCCGAGAGAAATTGTATTTTAAATTATTTTAATTTTTTCCAATTCTGAAATGTTCTAAGTAGAATATGTTGTTTTTAGGCGACTAAGAATTGTAGATTTGTTGTAGCATAGAGCTCTTAACGTGGTATTAATACCTATCTTGCTTTCTTTTGCTTTAGATATAAACTTGCCAATAAAAAATGTTGACTGATTTTGTTGATGATTTTGGATCTGTGTAAGAGTTGTGGAACATTGTTTGTACCTTTTGAGATTGGTTTGTTACTCTTTTTAATAGTCATTCATGCTTTACAAGTTATCAGAATTACTCTATTTTGCTTGTAAATATTGTTGTTGTTGTGAGAACAAAATCGATCAATCAAGTTTTGTTCTTTAAAATTTATAAGAATTGTTTTAATTCTTATAAATTTGCTTGCACACTCGTAAGTTTGTAAGCAATCTGTTCATAATGACCTATTACATACATAGATTCTTTTTCATAAAAGTAACACCCAATTAACCTTGAAACTAAAAAAAGAGAGAGAAAAAAAGTAAAGGGAATATGCCACCCTGGTGTTGTTTCAATGTCAAATCCACTTGATATCTTGTTTGTACTGCAAAATTAGAAAGGTAAGACTGATCAAATGAAAGAGTAGAGAAAAGATAGCCTAACATAAATTGTGAACATGAAATTTGAAAACTCAAATGCTTGCAAAACTTACTTGAAAATATCAATTGAATTATTTAGTTTCTTCTAGCACCATATCTGCGGAAATTCTTCTTTGTGTTTTTGCTCTTGATATTCCATTTATCTTCAACCATCCTAAGAAACCATGAAGGTTTTTTTGTTCTACACACAACGTATCCCGTTGCAACTCCAAACACAAACCCGCATCCATACCCTATTGTCACAGCTTTCCATCCAAATCCTTCTTCAAACAATGTTGAATCATCTCCTTCATTAAAGCTTGATGGCGGCAATGATGGTGCCTCGTCACCATAGCATTCTTTTAGTACTTGAAAGCCACATAAACCCGAGTTTCCTTCAAATGATCTTGCATCAAAGGTGTTGAATTGCTTTCCACTTGGTATGGGCCCCTCCAGCTGGTTATGTGAAAGGTTTAGGGTTGAAAGAAATGTTAGATATGCCATCTGCATTGGAATCCTTCCTGTAAGCAAATTTGAAGATAGGTCTAATGATTCCAAATTGGTCAAATTTCTCAATGATGATTGGATATGACCTGTAAGGAAATTATGAGAGAGGTTGAGTTGTTGTAGTGCTTTAAGCTTCCCGATCACCTTTGGAATCTCTCTGGTAAAACTGTTACTTGACAAATCTAGTATTCTGATGGTACTTCGGATCCTCGGAAACACAATTTCTACACCTTTCCATGTCATTTCTATGGAATGGACACAGACAATGTGATTTGTCGAGTTAAGGTAAATCATGTTTTTATCTGAGGTCATCATTGCTTCAAGAGTATTAAAATACCTTGTTGGCAACGGCCCACTAAAATTATTGCCGGAGATGTCAAAAATCCATAATTTAAAGAAGGAATTATATGCAGTCGGACCCTTCACAAAACCTTGGAGTTTATTGGATTTTAGGACAAGAATTTGGAGCTTTGGAAGCATTTCTAGAAAGTAGGGAAATGTATCCTCAATCTTATTGTTGCCAAGATCAAGAACTTCCAACATTGTGCAGTTGATGATAGATGGTGATATTTCCCCTTCTAATTCATTTCCATTGAGGTCGAGATATTCCAAGCTATTACCCTTTGAAAATGTTGAAGGGATAGTGCCTTGAAGATTGTTCATACCTAGATGCAATACTGAGAGCTTGCTGCTGAAGTTCCCCAAACATAATGGTATAGAACCACTCAAGCTGTTGTCGGACAAGTCCAGGACCTCAAGGAATCTTAGCTTGCAAATAGAAGAAGATATCTCACCTGTCAATTTACTATTGGACACAAGAAGGAGGGCTTCCAAGTTCTCTTGTTTGAAAATTGAACTTGGGATTGTACCATGCAAGTAGTTCTTGCTCAAATGAAGGTATACCAATGAATCGTGTTGGAAATCACTTATATTGCCTATGAGATTATTGTTATGAAGGTCAAGATATTGTAAAGAAGGAAGAGCAAACAAAAAGGATGGTATTGTTCCATTGAAAAAGTTATCAAATAAATATAAATATTGTAGATTTGAAAGGGTATTATTTCCAATTGACGATGGGATTTCACCTATAAATTTATTACTTGAAAGGTCTAAATAGATTAGCTGTGTGAGACTACCAAGCAGGGCTAGATCTGACCTTATAATGTTACAATTACTAAGAGACATATATTTTAATGACTTTAGATTACTGATTAAGTCGTTTTCTAAATAAACCGAAATTCTTGTATTAGAAAGATCCAACAGAGAGAGGACATTACTCAAATTGGACGAAGGAAAAGAGCCAGTGAGGCCTTCGTTGGATGACAAATAGAGTGATTCAAGGTTTGGTAGGAGAAAGATGTTACCCGGGAATTTCCCCTGCAATCCACAGTTACTGAGGGAGAGAGATGACAAAGAAGAGGACAGATTCGTCAAGGAATTAGATGCAACCAAAGACATATTTACAAAAGCCAAATTGACTTCTCTTAGCTTGGTTAGGTTTTGAACAATCTTGTCAAAAGAAATTGGCTCTAGACTTAGATAGAAGTTTTTTGAGAGACAAAGTGATACCAACTCAGTGAGCTGCTCAAAATCATATGGAATTGAACCAGTAAGACTGTTCCATCCAAGATCCAGGTACTGGAGGTGCTTAAATCTTCCCATTGAGGATGGGAATTTTCCTTGCAATCCACAGCCTTTGAGTTTGAGTGATGACAGAGAAGAAGACAGATTCATCAAGGAATCAGGAACAACTAGTGACATGTTTACCCGACTCAGATAGAGTTCTCTAAGCTTGGTTAGGTTTCGAACAAGCTTGTCAAAACAAATTGGTTCTAGACTTAGACCGTAGTTGCTAGAGAGATCAAGTGAAACCAATTTAGAGAGGTGAGAGACTTCTAATGGAACTTGGCCTGCAAGATCTGAACCACTTAGGTTAAGATGTGTTAGACTGGAGAAGTGGCCAAATCGAGAAGAAATATGAGAGGTGTTGAAATCATTGAAAGAGAGGTCGAGCTGCTGAAGATTATGGAGAGAGAAGAGAGAATTATTGGGACGGAGGGTGCCGTAAAGCATGCTGCAGGAGAGGTCCAGTCCAGTGACATGCCCGGTTTTCAGGTCACAAGTGACTCCATCCCACAAGCAGCAGTCTGTGCCCTCTTTCCATGACTCTGTTTTTGGAAAGGGATATTGACAATAGTACTCCGATAAAGCAGAACTATTAATGGAAAAGGATTGTTTGAATTGAAGGAGAGAAAGAGATTGGTGATGAGCACACAAATGAGAAGACGAAGAGGAGTAATTTGAGGAGAGTGGAGATGAAATTGTTGAGTGGAAATGGAAGAGAAACAGAAAGAAAGAGAGAGATTGAGAGAGGCAAAGCGAAAACCCCATGGCTGCCTTTCAGGATTCAAAGTATAACTAACTGGGAAAGATGAGAAGTAAAGAAAGGCATTATCAGTAGTATTTATAGACAAACGCTACAGTCTTAGATTTAATATAAAAAAAAAAGTAAGAATAAAACAAGAGAGAGACTTGAGTCACAACATTATTAGTAATATTTTGTTTATAAAAAAAAAAAATTTACATTCCTTCAATTGATATACTTTGATTTTTCCCTTTTCTATTTTAAGTAAAAAATAATTTCCATGAAATTCAATCCACAACGTCCTCAATATATAGGAAGAAAACTTCTTAATAATTTACGATCGTAGTTTACTCACAGCTGAAGCAAGGGGGCATGCAGAGTTAAAGAGTGATCCTCACCTTCTTATGTCCACTTCAATCCAGTCTACAGTCAACATTTATATACATTTTAGTTTTTTTTGTTATCTTGAAATTTTTTTATTTTTATTAGTACATACTTATTTCCAAAAATGACATTTTTGCAGCAAGTCTTTGGGCTCACAGATAAGTGCTGAGGCATGTATAGACTCGGGTGGATTCTAGCTCAGGTTAAGATTTTATCAATATTATTTGACTAGTTTTATATATAAAAAAAATATAATTCTTGATTAAGATATTAAAAAATTCTAAAAATTTACATGGAGTCGTCTAATATGATGCTTTAGCTTGGGTTAAATTTTCATAATTTTTGAAGAAATTCATAAATTCGATAAAAAATCATAATTTGACCAGTTTTACATTATTGGGTGTAATTTTCAATCCGACTATCAGATTGAACTGAAAGTTTACGAGAGATCTTAAAATATATTGAATAAAATCTAGTTAAAATTTTAGGATGAACAGAGTTCAGTAGTGCTAACAAAAAAAAACCGTCAAATAAAAGCAAAACGACTAATTAAGGGTAAAATGGTTATTTGCCATTAAAAAATAAAACAAATGATCAGTTCTTCCTTTCTTTTGTATGTTGAAAATCGGACAGAAACAGAATAGGAAAAGAAAGAAAAGAAAAGGCGAGAGAGAAAAAGAGAAAAGTAAAGGGAAAACATAAAAAAAATCCAAGAAAAAAAATAAGAAAAATAAGAGAATAACCTTGTAAACTTACAAAGTCCAACTTATAAAGTACTAATATAAGGAAGAATCAAGTGAAGGAAGGAGGAATTGAGAGAGGAAAAAAATTTAATTACTTTGTTTTTCAGTTGACATGAAATTATTATTTTATCTTGGTTGATGAGTTGTTACAATATTAATTCAGATTTTATTATAGATGAATTATATTCTACAAAGTCTTCATGTGGTGCTGAATATGGAACTGAAGATTCGCTTGCAAATATTTCCACACAAGAGTGAGCGTTGGAAACACGACAGTACTAATTTCCAAAATTGACATTTGCAGCTACTCTTTGTGCTAACAGATACAGTTCATGCTCTAATTAGAACTTTCTTTGCAGCTCGTCTGATGGAAGCTGTTCTCGGGGACATCGATCTACCCCGCTATTATTCCTTGCTGGCTTATAAACTTAATACTAATTGGACCCCCCCTTCGCATGCACTCATAGATTATTATTGCTATTATTAACAAGAACAGGTGACTGTTTACTTAAAGGGTTAAGCAATTTATGTGTTTCCCTGAAGAAGAAGAAGCATTCATAGCTTAGAAAATAACAATGAATATATATGTGCTAATAGATACAGTTTGTGCTCTTCCTTTGCAGCTCGTCTTATGGATCTTACTTTTTGTGTGGCCACAAAAGTTCCATGCCAGCAAAAGACAACAATGCAAGCCTTGGTACAGATTTTTGCTGGATAAATTTGCGGTCACACATGCAACACCCACCTTCGTTTTGTTTTTTGTGTTAGTACGAAGAAAAATCTGAAGGAGTGCAGTGCTTAGCTGTTGTAGTGTACTAACCGATCTTGCAGTAAATTCGGGACTCTCGTGAATTGTCAATTTTATATCAAGGTCAGAAAGCAATAGGCAACGGTCCAGAAAAGTCTTCGGAACTGAGGGTTGAATTATTCAATTGCGAATCTTTAGATATTGTCTGATCTTCATGTGGTGCTGAATATGGAACTGAGGGTTGAATTATTCAATTGCGAATCTTTCCTCGCAAGGATTGGTGACTAAACAGGACCACTGAGTGTTGGAAACACGACAATATTAATTAATTTCCAAAATTTACATTTTTGTTGAGGTCAAGTCTATGTGAGGGATGTGCAGCCAGTCTATGTGCTAATTAGAACTTTCTTTGTAGCTCGACTAGCGTTAACTGTGTTCTTGACATCAATGTATTAAAACAATGTAAAAATATGTTAGCAATACAAGAATGTTGATTTTTTTTATAAAAAATAAATCTTAAAAAATAATTAAAAAAAACACAAAAATATTATTTTAGAGGTGGTGAAGTGTCAATTTTATATCAAGGTCAGAAAGCAATAGGCAATGGTCCAGAAAAGTCTTCGGAACTTGGATATTTAGATATTGTTTGATCTTCATGTGGTGCTGAAAATGGAACTGAGGGTTGAATTATTCAATTGCGAATATTTCCTTTTAACATTTTTTTGAGATCTTTCTTTGTAGCTAGTCCGGCGTTAACTAAGTGTTATTTACTTCAACACATCAAAATGTTATTTAATTTGATTTTCAAAAACATACTAGGAACATGAGAATATTGAAATGTTTTAAAAAATAAATTTAAGAAAAAACACAAAAATATTATTTTGATATATATATATATTCAAACAAAAAAGCATTTTCAAAAACATGATAATATTGATTTCCTAAATGGATTAAATAGTGTTTTAGGGTTTGCTAATTTTTATTAAATTAACCAATCCTTTTAGTATTAAAAGTAATTAAATAGTTATTTGACCGATTTTAATCATGCTTATCAATCTTTCAATTTATATACTTTGATTTTTTTATTTCCTTATTCTATTTTAAATAAAAAAAATTAACTATTACATTATGTAAACAAATAATTAAAAAATATGCATGTAGTAAAAAATAAAGATTGTAAACCTTTTACTTTGATGATTTAATGAGTATTTGTAGCCTCTAAACCTTATTATTTTGCTGGAGTGAATGACCTAAAGAGTCATTTCTTTCTTATATCAATAAAAAAGGATAAATAATTCTTACATAACATTAACCGATGAATAAATATCTCTTGCACGATATTAATAAGTGATAAATATTTATTATAAAATATTAATGGTGATGAAAACATGTAAGGCTTTAGAATATTTTTATACTCCTAGGAATATTGGAAGATGTTACTTGAAACTGATGAATTAATCCCAACTATTGAACAAGATGATCATGATGTTGACATCAAAAGTTGATTTTTCAAATCAAAATTATCAATGATTTGAAATTTATTAAACATGAGATTGTGCCAAATATCTAGGAAGACTTTTATATACTTGGGGATAAATATCACTTGCATAATATTATACTTTTTTATATCAAAAGTCATAAAAATAAACAAATAAAACTTTGTAGCCCAACACGAGGCCTATAACGCTAATTAGAACTTTCTTTTTAGCTCTTCTAGTGATAGCTGTAAAAGCATCAAATTGATGTTTTTTATATAGTTTTCAATGTTTTTAATATGCCGATGTCATTTTTGTTTTTTAAAAACATATTATTTTAATGTATTTTTAATTAAAGATTATTTTTTTAAAAAATACTCTATAATGTATTATCAAACACATACTTAGTGGTAGATTTTGAACATGAAAGACTAAATTATAATCACATTCATAAATCAAGGAATAGACAATAATTTATTTATAAATCATCAAACATTACATTGGAATGAAAATTTGCTAAAAGAACAGCCATTTATATGGAGCTTAGACCCACTCAAGATTCTTTGAGCAGGAAGGAAGGTTTCTTTTCAACTAGTTAATAGATTTTTTATAGTTGTGGTTCTATCATTTGGGCAACATTAGCAAATAAGACAAGGATCAAATTAAGATAAAATGTATAGTGAAGGATAAAAAAGACAACATTAGCAAAAAGCATATGGCCAAAACATGTCAAGATCAATTAACTAGAGGAGAAAAAATGATTGATGGAAAAGAGAGATCATGTGGATGGTGGGGTGGGCCCCACAAATGGTGGCAAGGTAGTTGATGAATCCTAATCTTATCATACTTTAGGTGGAACCACTGTTTCTGACCATTAATTTCCGGTTTATAAAATGATATGATAAAATATTATTTTAAAAAACTTTTATGTTTTAATTTTTTAAAAAATAAATTTAATTTAATTCATTTTTATATTATCATCATAACTTTTATTTTATTCCTTCATATGTCTTGACAATAGATGGGTAGAATTTCTTATTTTTAAGATAGTAAATCATAAGGGTTTCTCTAATTTATTTTTATATTATTTTGTAGAGATTAGATTTTATTTAGAATTCAATTCTGGATATTTAAAATGATTCTAAACATGAAATTTTATTGAATCCTCTGATTTAAATTTAATTCAAAAAATTCTAAACATGATATAAGATATTTTATTTTAAATTATTTTTTATATATTTTCAGATTTGTTTGATGTGTTGACATTGAAAATAAATTATAAAATAAATTATTTTAATATTTTTTAAATAAAAAATATTTTTAAAATAACAGTTATCGAATTCCCTTGTTTAATACTAACCATTTTCAATAGGATGTTCTCTTATCCCACGTTTAAGGAAAAACAAAATTATGAGGGATTAATTGTTAAGGGGTTATATTGAAGTATAAAATAGTATAAGGATCAAATTAAGATAGAATGTATAGTGGAAGGATAAAAAAAACAACATTAGCAAAAGGCGTGTGGCCAAAACATGTCGAAGTCAGCTAACCAGAGGAGAAAGGCAAGTTTTGAGGCCAATACAAAATTGATTGTATTTGATGAATGCTAATCTTAATTTTGAGGCCAACATGTCGAAGTCATACTTTAAGTGGGACCGCTGTTTTTTACCATTAATTTCTGGCTTGTAGGATGATGCGATAAGAATCATGATTTTTAAGAGAGGATGTCGTTTGTTGCGTGTAAACCACGCCTCCATGAAACAGATTTGGAGAGAGATATGAATATGACTCTTTTCTTGCCACTTGGAATTTATGCAGGCTTGCCATCAATGTTATAACCCGGTCGAGTTGAAAGATATATGGGTTAATTTAGATTGATATTGATAAATTTAAAATAATATTATTTCAATATGTTATATAAAATATAGTTAAAACATTGTTGTTTTAAGTATTTTAAAAAGTTTAAATAGTGTTTGACATGATAATAGATTTAATTAGATAAACTTACTTACTTTGTTTAAGACTTAACCTTAGTTGAGTTCTAAGTTGATTAATATCACATATTCTATAATATAGGAAAACAATTAGTAAATTAGAGTGGGTCACAAAAAATTACTTTATTGGTAAATAAAATGAACTACACAAGAGTTTATAATATGATTGATTTACTTCATATAATTTAAATTAAAAATTAAATATATATTTCCTCTACCTCAAAAAAAAAAAGAAAAAAAAATACAAATTAATTATTGAATTTCTAAGTAATTTTGTTTTCCCTATTTTCAAACTTCAAACATAATAATTCCTCATCTAATTTTTTTAATTAGATGCAATAATTTATTATTCGTATGAAAAAAAAAATCACTATATTTATCTCTTAATTTTGTTAAAAAATAAAGCATTTATTTCAAAGCATAGATTTTGTGATTAATTCCTTTGTTTTCTACTATGATCACTTTGTTTTTGGGATTGAGAGTGATAGATTATCATCTAATTAATTTCAAAAATTGAAATCATAATTATCACATATTAATTTCATCCGCCTCAAAATAAATGAAAAAAAAATGAATTATTGAATTCCTAAGTAATTTTATTTTTTTCTATTTTCAGACTTCCAATATAATAATTCCTCATCTAAGTTTTTAAATCGGATGCAATAATTTATTGTCCCTATGAAAATGAAAAACAAAAATCACTATTATCTATATCTCTATTATCTATACGAAGCATGTTAAGAAGGGTGACATAATGGGAATCATGTACTAGTAAGAAGGGTGACATCTCTTTTTAGCAAATTATATATCTCTTAATGGGAGCCAATATGAAGGCGATTGAATCAAAATTGGTTGCTTCGTCATAGCACAATCGTCCTAGGAATCCCTTTCGTTCTTTTGCACCAAAAAATCATCAAAAATGATTCCAAAACAAACACCACATACACCCTCCAAGAAGGAAACGATTTTGCTGAAAGGAATAGGCAATAAATACCTCCGTTTAAATCACTTTCAGTGGAAAATTATAAAACCTATTAATTTATTGCCGACCCTCAAATCAACGCAACCCAAAACCTATTAATTATGAAACCTATTAATTTATTTTTTCAATCAACAACGACTATTAATTATATTTGATGATAATGAATGAAATGACATCATGGTTATATAAAAAATATGTCAAAAGCTATTCTTAATAGGGTTTTTGGAATTAATTTTCTACTATAATTGAATTGTGTTTAATTTGAAATTCATTGGTATTGCTAAATATATTGAATTAACATGTTTAGAATATATAGAATTTAATTTAATTTATTTTTTATATTACCATCATAACTTTTATTTTATTCCTTCAAATGTCTTAAAAAAGGGTAAAATTCCTTATTTCTAAGATAGTAAATCATAAAGTTTGACCTCTAATTTATTTTTTCAAAATTAAATTTTATTAAATTCTTGATACTTAAAATGATTCTAAACTATGCTGCAAGATACCACTAATAGTTAACAGTGAGAACATTTTGAGTTTAAAGGTATTATCAGCATGTTCTCTTATCCCACGTTTTAATAAAAAATAATGTTATGAGGGATTAATTGTTAAGGGGTTATATTGAAGAATAAAATAGTATAAGGATCAAATTAAGATAGAATGTATAGTGGAAGGATAAAAAAAGACAACATTAGCAAAAAAACGTGTGGCCAAAAATGTCAAAGTCAATTAACCTGCGAAGAAAGCCAAGTTTTGATGTCCCAAAAGGGCCAAAAGAACCATTGATGTAAGAGAGAGAGAGAGATCATGTGGATGGTGGGGTGGGCCCAAGAAACGGTGGGGATGATATTCATCGAATGCTGATCTTATCATATTTAAGGTGGGACCACTGTTCTTTACCATTAATTTCCGGTTTATAAGATAATGTGATAAGAATCATTATTTTAAAAAAAATTCAAAAAAATTGATTTTTATTTTATTTTATAATAATTTTTTCGTATGTTTTAAGATTTTTTTAATGTACTAATTTAAAAATAATTTTAAAAAAATTAAAAATATAATATTTTAATATATTTTTAAATAAAAAAATATTTTAAAAAATAATTATTAAAATAATAATATACAGTAATGACATTGTAGGTTAAATATGGTTATTTTCATGCCACTTGGAATTTATGCAGCTTGCTATAATGAAAAAATTATTTTAATATATTTTAAGTAAAATATATTTTTAAAAGTAATTATTACAATATCAAATAAATATTGATATTGATCTTTCTAAATCTAAAATGATATTGTTTCTAGACTTTTTTATAGAAAAAAGTTGAAACGTTATCAACTTCTCTATTTTGTTTGAGACTCCGCCCTTAAGTATATCCGGACTGAGTTTAGTATCACATATTCTAATCATATAGGAAATTCTTTTAGTAAATTAGAGTAGGTCACAAAAAAATAGTTGATGGGTAGATGGAATAAACTACACAAGAATTAATAATATGATTGATTTACTTCATGTAATTTAAATTAAAAAAAAAAACACACATTTCCTCTGCCTCAAAATAAATGAAAACAAAAATACAAAAGAATTATTGAATTTTCAAGTGATTTTATTATTCCTATTTTCAAACTTGGAATGTAATAATTCCTCACCTAATTTCTTTAACCGGATGCAATAATTTATTATTCCTATGAAAATGAAAAACAAAATCACTATTATTTATCTCTTAGTTTACAAAAAATCTTTCGTCATAGCACAATCGTCCACCCGTTCTAAATAATTTATTATTCCTATTGAATGTTACGTGCAAAAGGGGAACCCTTTCGTCATAGCACAATCGTCCACCCGTTCTAAATAGGGAATCACAATCGTCCTTTCGTTCTTTTGCACCAATAAAATCTTCGAAAAATTATTCCAAAACAAACACCCACCCACCCCCCAAGAAGCAAACAATTTTGCTGAAAGGAATAGGCAATAAATATCTCCGTTTAAATCACCTTAATTCAGTGGAAAATTATGTGCGCATTATTTGAACATTAAGCTATGAGCATGCATCAAAGTGTGGTTAATTTGATTTGATTAACTACTTGACATAAATAAAATGAAGAGAGTTCTTTTGCTTTTTTTAAAGAGAAAAAAAGTTAACTTGTTATGGGTCAGAAATGTTTATGATATTTGTTTTTCTCTGACCCAAGTTTTGTGGATATGAAGCAGAGAAGATGTTGAAATTGCATCTAGACAGTAAAATCAAACTCCTTGATTATTAAAACTTCATAAAAACCTAGATCATGGGTCAGAAAGAAATAGGGAATGGTCCAGAAAAGTCTTCGGAACTTGGATACATAGATATTGTATGATCTTCATGTGGTGCTGAATATGGAATTGAGGGTTGAATTATTCAATTGCGAATATTTCCTCGCAAGGATTGGTGACTAAACACGGCAATATTAATTAATTTCCAAAATTAACATTTTTGTTGAAATCAAGTCTATGTGAATGATGTGCAGCAAGTCTACGTGCTAATTAGAACTTCCTTTGTAGCTCGACTAGTCGTTAACTGTATTCTTGATATCAATGTATTAAAACAATGTAAAAATATATTATTTTCTGTCAAAAATAAATCTTAAAAAACAAAATGAAAAACACTACTTATTTCAGTAATATTCTTTTAAAAAAACACTTTTCTTTCTTATCAATCTTTCAATTTATATGCTTTGATTTTTTCTTTTTCTTTTTCTATTTTAAATAAAAATAATAATTTAACTATGAGATTATGTAAATAAATAATTAAAAAAATATGTATGCAGTAAAGAATAAAGATTATAAACCCTTTACCTGGATGGTTCAAGAAGTATTTATAACCTTTGAGCCTTGTTATTTTGTTGGAGTAGAGAGTCTAAAGAGTCATTTCTTTTTTATAGCAATAATAAAGGATAAATATTTCTTACACAATATTAAACGGGGAACAAATATTTATTGAATAATATTAATGAGGGATAAATATTCGTTATAAAATATTAATGGTGATAAAAATATAGTAGATCTTTAACAAACTATTATTTTACAAGTTAAACTTAAAGGAATTTCATCTTGCAAATTAAAGAAAATATTCAGTGAATGTTTAGGAATAACATTACTGAACCATTATTGGTAAACAAAGCAGCCAAGGGAGGAGGCATGCTGAAGGGTTGGGTGGGTTATAGTTCAGGTCAAGATTTTACCAATATCTTTTTATATTAATATTAAATAAGTTTATATTTAATTAAATTAGTTAAAAATTATATTTTCTGCATCAAATCAGCTATTTTTTAAATTAAAATCTATATTTTTTTTTAGTTAAGAGAGTCAAAGTCAAAAACTGTATCCCCATCATGCTAGATTATATTTTGTTTTCCTTCTTTTATTTATTATACAATACTATTTATTAAATAAATTTATAATTCTCGGATCGGGTTATCAGAAAATATTAAAATTTTGCATGGAACCTGTTGTAACCCCTTTTTTGGTCCCCACATAAAAAAAATAAAATTCAAAAAAATATATTATCAAAAAATATAACAGTGAAAAAAATGCCAGAGCGTCCTAAAAATGCTCAAAAATTGATTAAGGATGTTCAAAAATATAAAAATTAAAATTTGACAGTATATCATTGACTGATGAGAGCCCTGTTGATAAAGAAAATTCGATTTGAGGAAGAAAAATCCAAATTCAGAAGTTTATGGACTCAATTAAATTTTATTGAAGGTTTAATTGAATTTATGGAGAGTTTAATTGCAAAAAAAATTGATTTTGGAGTTAATTTGGGCTTTAATTAGAATAAATTAATTTTCTGGGTCAAATTATAATTTTTTAGAGTTAATTTGGTCAAATCAGGGGCTTAATTGCATAAATATTGAAGTTTAATGGCCAATTAGGTACTTAATTGAAGAAATCCGAGACCAAGAACTAAATTGTAAAACGCACGCAAATTGAGGGACTAAATTTGAATCTGACGCGTTTTGGCGCCTTGACCAAAACGGTGCCGTTTTGAAACGGCACCATCGTCTTCTTCCCTGCGCACGCAGAGAACAGGGGAGAAGAAGATTTTTTCTTCTCCACTTTTCGCCGAATTTCTTTCCCGGATTTAGCGCAATAAGACGCCCACATTTCACCCACTTGCCTCCTCCCCTTTTTATCCTTTGATTCGATAGTGGAGGGGCGGCCGACAGTGGCCACCCCACCACGACACCACCCCCCCTGTTTTTGCCTATAATAACAAGGGAAGGGAGAAAAGAAAAAAAAAAAAGGGAGAATGGAAGGGAGGACGAGAGAGAGAACATAGCAGAGGGGAGAGGGAAGAGAGAAGAGAAGAGAAAGAAGAGAAGAAAAGAGAAACCAAAACAGAAATAGAAGAAAAAGAGAAAAAACAGAGGAAGAAGGAGAAGAAAACAGCCGGTCACCGTGCCTCCACCGCCAGCAGCAACGCCACCTCGCCAGGTAAACACTCTGTCCCCCCCCCTTTTGTCTTTAAAACGGTGTCTCTTCCTTCGCCATGCAGGACGTGCACGGTGCACGTCTCTGCAGGCGAAGTTGGTTACTGAGCTTATGCAGCTGTGATGGGCTGGGCTTGAGCCCAGCCCATGGATCTTGGGTCGGGTTTGGCCCAGCCCACTGAAATGGGCCAGGTCCGGCCCATTTCAATTTTTTTTTTAAAAGAATTTTTACAATTTTTTCAGCACATTTTTTTTTATCAATTTTTCTTAATATCGGTCTGTATTTTACATCGTAAAAATATAAATCCGGTATTAAAATACCCGGTTTTCGTCCCACGGTACTGTTCACATTCAGAAAGAAAAAAATAAAAAATAATTGTTTCAGCATTTTATAATTTTTCCGCTTAGTTTTTATGTCATTTTGATTAATATCGGGCAGTATTTTTACATCGTAAAAATATAAATCCGGTATTAAAATACCCGGTTTTCGGCAAAAACTTCCAAAAATACAAAAACAAATTTGAAAAAAAGATAAAAAAATGTTTTTGTGCATACGGCCAAGTGTCTCAAATCTAAAAATCATATCGTATTTTTCATATGTCAAAAAACAATATTTTAGCATGCATTTTGGCTTTAATAACCAGTTTATTAAAGTCAAGAGAACATTGGCCAAAATCTCAAAAACAATAAAATATTTTATTTTTGTTTGATTTTAGTATCAGGGATTATGAATTTGTATGTAAATCGTATTCCTTATATTAAAAAATATTTTCTTTTGACGACTTCGAATAGTTAGTTTTTTACCTGATAAAGATAAGGATCTCCTTACAGAGGAGGACTTTTCTTAAACCATAAACGAACCTACAATTCAAACACCACAACACGATTTTAGATTTTATCATACATTAAAATAATGCAGCCTACCTTAGGTAGGGCGTAGTTGGGGTGCTAATACCTTCCCTTTACGCAACCAGTCTCCGTACCCGATCTCTAAAGACCAGTTAAGGTTCCTAGTAACCATAATACTAGGTGGCGACTCCCAGTCCATATTTTCACATGTAGAGACAAGAATTTCGTTGTCTCTCCCCATTTTGCCAGGAATAAATATTCCGATTTTTCCTTGAGGGTGGACGATCGCCGCGCCGCCGCACACGTGCGACAGAACTGTTGTAACCCATTTTCGGGTCCCCAAATAAATGAAATAAAATAATTAGCCAAAGGAGGTTAGAAAAATAATAGGAGGCAGAAGCGCTCGGCAAATGGTCAGAAAAATCTTTATTTGCCTTAGCATGTTTTTGTCATTGCTTTTGTCATTGCTTTTATTTTTTGTAGTGGGCAATCAGAGCTCATGATGTCAGCTAGATTTTGTGTTTGTCTTTGAGCTTACCTTTTCTTTAAATAAATGATGAGTTTATGCACTTTTTGAACAAGGTTTGAGTGGTTACAAAGAAAGTATCATAAAATGGTTTAATATGAAATTTAAGAAAAGCTAACCCTAAAGTACAACCCTACCTCTGATAGCATAATGAATTGCATGGATAAATGTTTAAGTGGTCGCTTTATAATCATCTGTAATTGTCTTTTAAAGAATAGAGTTTATCAACCATAACAATGTGCATTTTGAATTTTTTTTTAAAAAAAAATTTCATTATCCCTTCACTCACTAAAAGGTTTATCATTGGCTGAATGAATTTCTTCTCTATATAAAAGTCCAAACTAGGATCACACCCCTACACTGGGGGCAAGACGGGATGTTTTATGAAAAGTTTTACGATTTGAAAACCAAGCTAAAGCATTTGACAAAAGCATGACAAAGAGGCAAATACAAGTCATACATTTTGAGAAAAGGACTACTTGAAGAAAGTCAAAGACTTCTTCTCCAAGAATATGATAGGCAACACAACAGATAAATCCAGCATACGACTTCAAAAGCAAGTTCATGTTAAGAGGGAGTCTCATGAACTAGAAGAAGAGGCTGGGACCTATGTTTCAAAACCAGGTATAAATGCACGCATTGCATCTAATCATAAATCATTGCATATATATATATATATATATATATATTTTTTTTTTTTTGGATCGTTACAGGAGGAAATCTTAGCGCATTCCAACAAGATTATGGACGAAAAAAGAATCATTGAGTTGATTCTAGAACAACAAGAAGAGAAGATAATGGTTTTCAAACCCTACTAGCAGAAAGAACGACATCGATAGCATTTGGTTAAAAGGAATCGCCAAATGGGATTCCAAGTTGTTGAGATCGCCAGAAGGGATTTCGTATTTCGATGAAGGTCGCCAGAGGGGACCTTAAATTTCAGCTTTCATATAAAAGGAATCGCCAGATGGGATTCCAAGTTGTTTGGTAAAAGCAGATCGCCAGAAGGGATCTCGTATTTCGATGAAAGTCATTAGAAGGGACCTCATATTTCAGCTTTGAATAAAAGGAATCGCCAGATGGGATTCCAAGTTATTTGAGATCGCCAGAAGGGATCTCGTACTTCGACATTTATCAAGGAAGGTCGCCAGAAGGGACCTCATATTGAAACCATTTCTTAGAAAAGCATGGAGTTTACTAAGAATTCTTCCCCCTGTGTAGGTCACCCATACAATGAGACCATCATTTTTCTTGGGTAGGTCACCCATACAATGAGACCATCATTTTTCGTGGGTAGGTCACCCATACAATGAGACCATTATTTTTCCTGGGTAGGTCACCCATACAATGAGACCATCATTTTTTCGTGGGTAGGTCACCCATACAATGAGACCATCATTTTTCTTGGGTAGGTCACCCATACAATGAGACCATCATTTTTTTGGGTAGGTCACCCATACAATGAGACCATTATTTTTCTGGGTAGGTCGCCCATACAATGAGACCATTCTTCATCTTTTTTTACTTGGGTAGGTCACCCATAACAATGAGGCCGTTCTTCCCCCTGGGTAGGTCACCCAAAGAATGAGACCACTCTTTCCCTTTTCCACTCGGGCAGGTCACCCATCATAATGAGACCACACACGCGTTTTTGTATTTGGTTATGGGTAAAGGAATCGCCAGATGGGATTCCAAGTTTTTGGGGTTAAAGGAGATCGCCAGAAGGGATCTCGAGATGGCTATATTTTGATCATAGTTTTTGGGTTGAGGAGGATTGCTGTAAAGACAAAGTTTCAGAGCAATCGAGCTCCGACCAGATCAGTTTCGGGAGCTCAGTTTTGGTTTATCTTTATAAAACTTACTACGCAGAACCTCTGCTCCGTAAGCTTTATAAAGAGGGGGCATCTGTTGTAACCCATTTTCGGGTCCCCAAATAAATGAAATAAAATAATTAGCCAAAGGAGGTTAGAAAAATAATAGGAGGCAGAAGCGCTCGGCAAATGGTCAGAAAAATCGGTCAAGGAGGTTAAAAATACAAAGATTGGATTTTTGACAGTATATTCTTGAAGGATGAGAGCCCTGTTGAGAAGGAAATTTGAATTTTGAGGAGAAAAGCCCAAGTTTGGATGTTTATGGACTTAATTGGATTTTTAATTGATTTTATAGGGGATTTGATTGCAAGAAAAATTGTTTTTTAAGTCAATTTGGGCTTTAATTGGAAGAAATTTAAGTTCTGGGGCCAAATTATAATTTTTAGGAATTTATTAAGTCAAATCAGGGGCATAATTGCATAAATATTGAAGTTTGATGACCAATTAGGGACTTAATTGAGAAAATCCGAAACTAGGGACCAATTTGGAAAAGGTGCCTTAAATTACTGTTCACTTTCTTCCTCAAAAAGCTGCCTGAGTGGCTGCTTTCCAGGCGCGTTTTCCGGCTCGTGTGGCCTCCAAATCCGACATAACATACACCAACATGTCCACATGCAACCCCTTTATCCCGGAGAATGATCAGGTCGGGTCGAAAAAGTCATAAACGGCTCCGGTGAGTGGCTCAAAGTGGCCACCTCAGGCAGTTCACAGCCTGGAGCTGCCAAATTTGGCAGCTCGAGGTGCACACTTTGAGCCAACGGTTGAGATGCTTCCCAACTGAATCAAGGGCTGAAATTTTTCCCCAACGTAGACAAGATTGCCCTCTTCCACAGCCTATAAATAGAGTCGGATTTGATGATCTGAGGGTTGCAAAATTCAGGTCCAAAGTCAGCCAAAAACCAGCATTTTCGCCAATTTCTGCAGATTTTTCTTCTTCTTCTTTCTTCCTCTGCAACAGGAAACCGACGCCGTCTTCCTCCAACTCCACCGCTGCAACCACCGGCTGAACCACCTCATCGCAGCAGCCACAACCTCTTCGGCCAAGTGAGCCCCTCTTCCTTTCCTCCTCCTTCCTTTTCCTTTCCTCCTTTTTCTTCTTCTTCTTCCTCCTTTTCTTCTTCTTCCTCCCTGTCTACTGTTCACTGCATGAACAGTAGGCGTGAAATATAATTCACGTCCTACTGTTCACGCAGGACGTGAATTATATATATATGTGTGTGTGTATTATTATATTATATATTATAATATATTATATTATATATGTATATATATATGTATATTGTTTCTTTAAAAAAATATATTTTGAAAAATCTTAAAAAATATTGTTGATTTTTCTGCATGTTTTTGTCAAAGTGGTTTAATGTTGGTTTGTATTTTTATACCGTAAAGATACAAAACCAGTGTTAAAAATACCCGGTTTTCGTCAAAATATCAAAGATTTTCAGAATAAAAAATGTTTTTGCTTTCAAAAAAATTCTAAAAAGTCCCTAAAAATGTTGTTGATTTTTCTGCATATTTTTATCAAAGTGGATTAATATTGGGTTGTATTTTTATACCGTAAGAATACAAACCTAGTATTAAAATACCCGATTTTTGTTAAAACATCAAAAAATAAATATTTTCCAAAAAAAGGGTTTTGTTTTCATGCATACGGCCTAGTCTCTCCAATATATATATATAAATATTATAACATCATATTTTCACACAACAAAGAAAATTTTCAAAACAATATATGTATTAGCATGCATTTTGGCTTTAATAACCAGTTTATTTAAGCCATGAGAACTAGGCCAATATTTCAAAAATTCAAAAAATCTTTTTTTTGTTTTCTTTTAGTATTTGGGATTACGAATTTATAAGTAAAACGTATTCCTAAATATTATTAATGAAATTTTGGTATGGACGTTAGAACGGTTAGGATTTTACCCGATAAGATAAAGCATTTCTTACCGAGGAGGATTTTTCTTGAACCATAGACAGACCAACAACTAGGAAAACACGAAAATACCTTAGTTTTTATCAGACAATAAAACAATGCAGCTTACATTAGGTAGGGCATATTTGGGGTGCTAATACCTTCCCTTTACGCAACCAGTCCCCGTACCCGATCTCTGAGACCAGTTAGGGTTCCTAGTGACCAAAATACTAGGTGGCGACTCCCATTCCATTTTCTACCAATAAAAGACAATATTTTTGTTGTATCCCCATAGATATAGATAGATTTACATTATAGATTAAGAAAATGGAAACAAACATATAGATTTTCGCCGCGACGCCGCACACGTGCGACAGAATGGCGACTCCACTGGGGACCTTGTAGACTAAGCTTTGTTTTTATCTGATTTGTTTGTGTTTGCATGTGTTTGTTGTTAATATGCCTTTCCATTTATTTGCATATTTGTTTTTTATTTTACGCGTATTATTTATGCATTGTATAAAATTGTCTCATGCATCACTTGCTTTTATTTTGAAAAGCACACACAAGCTTTAAGTTAAGTGGGGAATTAGTGATTTACCCTAAGACTATTGGTCAGGGTTTAAATGCGTGAAACACCCAACTCATATCCGAGTGCCTGCTTGGTAATGGCGGACATACGTGTCTTAGCTATTCCTTGCAACGCCCCCATACTGTCTTTACGAAGAACGTCATTGGGCAGATATGAGAACCTTCAAGACTAGATAGAAAAAACTACCCACTCTCACTTGATAAGTAGAGCTTGTCCTTAGGTTATGTATCTTTTTGCAATATTATACTCATCGCACATCACTTGTGCATCACATTTTCATCACGCATTTTGTTATCATATGCATTACAGATCGTGAAACATAGGTCCCACACCTAGAGTACATCAAACTCGTTTAAAATCAAGAATGGAGAATGAAGAGAGGGCCATCCTAGAGTCGCACTACCAGACCGAGTTGGAATCTGTGAAAAATGAAGTTTCTCGACTGAGCAATCTGCTTGAGCAACTTTTAAAAGCGAAGAACGGGGAGGGAACATCTACCCAACCACCTATAGGAGCGCCGTCAGTTCATGTCCCGGGGATATCTCAGAACTTGGGGGCAGATTCAGCGACGGGGCAGCACTTTGCACCTGCCATTCCCATTCAGCCCCCTCAAGCTCACATCACAGCAGATGGGCCTTCCAATAATAGGTCCACTGGTTTTATGAACGATGACAAGATATCAGCTTTGGAAGAAAGGTTAAGAGCAGTCGAGGGAAATGACTGGTTTGACCCCATGCGAGCGTCTGAAATATGTTTGGTACCAAACATCACGGTACCAAAAAAATTTAGGATACCGGAGTTTATAAAGTACACTGGGTTGGAATGCCCAAACACTCACCTTCGATCTTATTGCAATAAGATGGCTGAGGTGATTCATGACGATAAGTTACTGATCTACTTTTTCCAAGATAGTCTATCGGGGTCGGCGCTAAGTTGGTACATGAGGCTGGATAATGCCAAGATCAAGAAATGGAAGGATTTAGTTGAGGCTTTCCTTAAGCAATACAAGTTCAATTTGGAAATTGCTCCAGATCGAATGAGCCTTATGTCAATGGAAAAGAGAAGCCAAGAATCAGTAAGGGCTTATACGCAAAGGTGGAGGGACGAGGCCATGCATGTGCAACCCCCTTTGATAGAAACGGAGATGGTGAATTTGTTCGCCAATACATTTAAGGCACCCTACTATGAGCATTTAATGGGTAGCTCATCTCAACATTTCTATGATGTTGTACGCATAGCGGAAAGAATCGAGCAAGGGATTAAAGCTGGATGCATAATTGAGCCATTGGAGACAAAGGGTTTTTTCGGAAGAAAATTGAAAGGTCCTGTTAACAACTTCGAAGGTGGGTCCAATGACAAGATAACGGATTCATATAACCCACAAATACCTACCTCTCATGTGGCCCACATAAACTTTAACAAACCTTTTTCCCCTAATCGAGCAAATGGTCAGTTAAACACCCAAAACAACCACCAAAGACCACACACAAGATACATTTCAAAACAACTACCGCCATTACCCATGCCTCTGAAGGACATATATGCCAAACTACTGAGCATTGGACAAATAGCTCCTATCCCTACATTACCACTACAACCACCATTCCCCATCTGGTATAAGCCCGAGTTGACTTGCGAGTACCATGCTGGTATTCCCGGGCATTGTCTTGAAACGTGCTACGGTTTCAAGAACAAGTTGTTGAAGCTCATCAAGATAGGATGGGTGTCATTTGAAGACACACCCAATATCAATTCAAATCCATTGCCTGGTCATGACAAAAGTGATAGGGGATAAAGGTTGGAAAATCTTGGTCAAGAGTCGTCAATAATGAAGAAGGCGAGATCGAAGGAGAAGACAAGGAAACGCAAGTGGGGAAGGAAGATGAAGCATTGCCTCGGTTGACTTTCCACACACTAGAAGAAGTTTCAGAACGGGTTGACCCAAGAACTTCTCGTAGTTTTCAAAATGTAAAACAACTTTATTTGCCTTAGCATGTTTTTGTCATTGCTTTTGTCATTGCTTTTATTTTTTGTAATGGGCAATCAGAGCTCATGATGTCAGCTAGATTTTGTGTTTGTCTTTGAGCTTACCTTTTCTTTAAATAAATGATGAGTTTATGCACTTTTTGAACAAGGTTTGAGTGGTTACAAAGAAAGTATCATAAAATGGTTTAATATGAAATTTAAGAAAAGCTAACCCTAAAGTACAACCCTACCTCTGATAGCATAATGAATTGCATGGATAAATGTTTAAGTGGTCGCTTTATAATCATCTGTAATTGTCTTTTAAAGAATAGAGTTTATCAACCATAACAATGTGCATTTTGAAATTTTTTAAAAAAAAAAATTTCATTATCCCTTCACTCACTAAAAGGTTTATCATTGGCTGAATGAATTTCTTCTCTATATAAAAGTCCAAACTAGGATCACACCCCTACACTGGGGGCAAGACGGGATGTTTTATGAAAAGTTTTACGATTTGAAAACCAAGCTAAAGCATTTGACAAAAGCATGACAAAGAGGCAAATACAAGTCATACATTTTGAGAAAAGGACTACTTGAAGAAAGTCAAAGACTTCTTCTCCAAGAATATGATAGGCAACACAAGAGATAAATCCAGCATACGACTTCAAAAGCAAGTTCATGTTAAGAGGGAGTCTCATGAACTAGAAGAAGAGGCTGGGACCTATGTTTCAAAACCAGGTATAAATGCACGCATTGCATTTAATCATAAATCATTGCATATATATATATATATATATATATATTTTTTTTTTTTTTTTTTTTTTTTTTTTTGGATCGTTACAGGAGGAAATCTTAGCGCATTCCAACAAGATTATGGACGAAAAAAGAATCATTGAGTTGATTCTAGAACAACAAGAAGAGAAGATAATGGTTTTCAAACCCTACTAGCAGAAAGAACGACATCGATAGCATTTGGTTAAAAGGAATCGCCAAATGGGATTCCAAGTTGTTGAGATCGCCAGAAGGGATTTCGTATTTCGATGAAGGTCGCCAGAGGGGACCTTAAATTTCAGCTTTCATATAAAAGGAATCGCCAGATGGGATTCCAAGTTGTTTGGTAAAAGCAGATCGCCAGAAGGGATCTCGTATTTCGATGAAAGTCATTAGAAGGGACCTCATATTTCAGCTTTGAATAAAAGGAATCGCCAGATGGGATTCCAAGTTATTTGAGATCGCCAGAAGGGATCTCGTACTTCGACATTTATCAAGGAAGGTCGCCAGAAGGGACCTCATATTGAAACCATTTCTTAGAAAAGCATGGAGTTTACTAAGAATTCTTCCCCCTGTGTAGGTCACCCATACAATGAGACCATCATTTTTCTTGGGTAGGTCACCCATACAATGAGACCATTATTTTTCGTGGGTAGGTCACCCATACAATGAGACCATCATTTTTTCCTGGGTAGGTCACCCATACAATGAGACCATCATTTTTCGTGGGTAGGTCACCCATACAATGAGACCATCATTTTTCTTGGGTAGGTCACCCATACAATGAGACCATCATTTTTTTGGGTAGGTCACCCATACAATGAGACCATTATTTTTCTGGGTAGGTCGCCCATACAATGAGACCATTCTTCATCTTTTTTTACCTGGGTAGGTCACCCATAACAATGAGGCCGTTCTTCCCCCTGGGTAGGTCACCCAAAGAATGAGACCACTCTTTCCCTTTTCCACTCGGGCAGGTCACCCATCATAATGAGACCACACACGCGTTTTTGTATTTGGTTATGGGTAAAGGAATCGCCAGATGGGATTCCAAGTTTTTGGGGTTAAAGGAGATCGCCAGAAGGGATCTCGAGATGGCTATATTTTGATCATAGTTTTTGGGTTGAGGAGGATTGCTGTAAAGACAAAGTTTCAGAGCAATCGAGCTCCGACCAGATCAGTTTCGGGAGCTCAGTTTTGGTTTATCTTTATAAAACTTACTACGCAGAACCTCTGCTCCGTAAGCTTTATAAAGAGGGGGCATCTGTTGTAACCCATTTTCGGGTCCCCAAATAAATGAAATAAAATAATTAGCCAAAGGAGGTTAGAAAAATAATAGGAGGCAGAAGCGCTCGGCAAATGGTCAGAAAAATCGGTCAAGGAGGTTAAAAATACAAAGATTGGATTTTTGACAGTATATTCTTGAAGGATGAGAGCCCTGTTGAGAAGGAAATTTGAATTTTGAGGAGAAAAGCCCAAGTTTGGATGTTTATGGACTTAATTGGATTTTTAATTGATTTTATAGGGGATTTGATTGCAAGAAAAATTGTTTTTTAAGTCAATTTGGGCTTTAATTGGAAGAAATTTAAGTTCTGGGGCCAAATTATAATTTTTAGGAATTTATTAAGTCAAATCAGGGGCATAATTGCATAAATATTGAAGTTTGATGACCAATTAGGGACTTAATTGAGAAAATCCGAAACTAGGGACCAATTTGGAAAAGGTGCCTTAAATTACTGTTCACTTTCTTCCTCAAAAAGCTGCCTGAGTGGCTGCTTTCCAGGCGCGTTTTGCGGCTCGTGTGGCCTCCAAATCCGACATAACATACACCAACATGTCCACATGCAACCCCTTTATCCCGGAGAATGATCAGGTCGGGTCGAAAAAGTCACAAACGGCTCCGGTGAGTGGCTCAAAGTGGCCACCTCGGGCAGTTCACAGCCTGGAGCTGCCAAATTTGGCAGCTCGAGGTGCACACTTTGAGCCAACGGTTGAGATGCTTCCCAACTGAATCAAGGGCTGAAATTTTTCCCCAACGTAGACAAGATTGCCCTCTTCCACAGCCTATAAATAGAGTCGGATTTGATGATCTGAGGGTTGCAAAATTCAGGTCCAAAGTCAGCCAAAAACCAGCATTTTCGCCAATTTCTGCAGATTTTTCTTCTTCTTCTTTCTTCCTCTGCAACAGGAAACCGACGCCGTCTTCCTCCAACTCCACCGCTGCAACCACCGGCTGAACCACCTCATCGCAGCAGCCACAACCTCTTCGGCCAAGTGAGCCCCTCTTCCTTTCCTCCTCCTTCCTTTTCCTTTCCTCCTTTTTCTTCTTCTTCTTCCTCCTTTTCTTCTTCTTCCTCCCTGTCTACTGTTCACTGCATGAACAGTAGGCGTGAAATATAATTCACGTCCTACTGTTCACGCAGGACGTGAATTATATATATATGTGTGTGTGTATTATTATATTATATATTATAATATATTATATTATATATGTATATATATATGTATATTGTTTCTTTAAAAAAATATATTTTGAAAAATCTTAAAAAATATTGTTGATTTTTCTGCATGTTTTTGTCAAAGTGGTTTAATGTTGGTTTGTATTTTTATACCGTAAAGATACAAAACCAGTGTTAAAAATACCCGGTTTTCGTCAAAATATCAAAGATTTTCAGAATAAAAAATGTTTTTGCTTTCAAAAAAATTCTAAAAAGTCCCTAAAAATGTTGTTGATTTTTCTGCATATTTTTATCAAAGTGGATTAATATTGGGTTGTATTTTTATACCGTAAGAATACAAACCTAGTATTAAAATACCCGATTTTTGTTAAAACATCAAAAAATAAATATTTTCCAAAAAAAGGGTTTTGTTTTCATGCATACGGCCTAGTCTCTCCAATATATATATATAAATATTATAACATCATATTTTCACACAACAAAGAAAATTTTCAAAACAATATATGTATTAGCATGCATTTTGGCTTTAATAACCAGTTTATTTAAGCCATGAGAACTAGGCCAATATTTCAAAAATTCAAAAAATCTTTTTTTTGTTTTCTTTTAGTATTTGGGATTACGAATTTATAAGTAAAACGTATTCCTAAATATTATTAATGAAATTTTGGTATGGACGTTAGAACGGTTAGGATTTTACCCGATAAGATAAAGCATTTCTTACCGAGGAGGATTTTTCTTGAACCATAGACAGACCAACAACTAGGAAAACACGAAAATACCTTAGTTTTTATCAGACAATAAAACAATGCAGCTTACATTAGGTAGGGCATATTTGGGGTGCTAATACCTTCCCTTTACGCAACCAGTCCCCGTACCCGATCTCTGAGACCAGTTAGGGTTTCTAGTGACCAAAATACTAGGTGGCGACTCCCATTCCATTTTCTACCAATAAAAGACAATATTTTTGTTGTATCCCCATAGATATAGATAGATTTACATTATAGATTAAGAAAATGGAAACAAACATATAGATTTTCGCCGCGACGCCGCACACGTGCGACAAGAACCTTAAAAAATATTGAATAAAATCTGGGAAAAATTTTAGAATGAAAAAAGCTTGGTAGTGCTAAAAACAATAACCATTAAATAAAAGTAAAAATACTTATTAAGGGTAAAATGATTATTTTTCTTTTCCAGCATCTACAAGGAAAAACCAATCTTCATCTGGTCTGTCCTTTTCCTCCTTGACCTCCAAGTAAGTAGTTATGAATATGGAACTGCAGGTTGAATTATTCAATCGCAAATATTTCCATACAATTAGGTCCCTTTGTTGACTCTGCAAGAATGTTGGAAACACGGCAAAATTAATTTCCAAGTTAGTGGAGGGCTAAAAGATCTTTCTTTCTCAGCATCAACAAGGGAAAATCAATCGTCACTTGGTCTGTCCATTTCCTCCTTGACCTCCAAGTCTTCGCAACCCAGTGAGTGGTTCTGAATATGGAACTCCAGATTGAATTATTGATCAGTTGCAAATATATTTCCACTGTTGCCTATGCAAGAATGTTGGAAACACGGTAATATTAATTTCAAAAATTATATATACTTTTTAAAAATAAAAAAAATATATTATTTTAATAATTTTATAAGTTAAAAAATAAAAAGTTATCGCAACCACATTTCCAAACATGTTTTAAAGGACACCAAGGCAACGACAGGAAAAAGAGTACTGAGTGCTGAAAATTAACATTGTTGTTAATTATTATATGGATTATATAAAAATTATAATTTATGTTGCTATCTATTTATTTTGGTTATCACAAAAAAAAATTCATAAAATAAATAAAAAATTGTTGAAAAAAATTAAAATAATATATCAGTAAAAAAAAATATAAATGCTCAAAAAATAGCCATCACTATTTACAGAAGATGAGGTTCCTATCACCTTTCCTTGTTGACTAAAAATTGTGCAAAATCATGCCCCCACGAGTAGTTGTTGCTAGACTAAAGGAAAGCAAGGCAAATTAATAATTACGCCAAGCACTAATGACTTTGCACTAATATATTGTTTTTCACGGCCCAAAAAAGAGTATGAGGGTTGGAAATACGGCAATATTAATTAATTTCTGAAATTAACATTTTCGTCGACATTAAGTCCATGTGAGTGATGTGCAGCAAGTCTATCTGCTAGCTTGTTTGGACAGTGTGGTTGTGGTTGCTTTTCAAATAGCTTTTCGTGCTAAAATACATGTCAATGATATTTTTTTTTTATTTTTTAAAAATTATTTTTGACATCAGCACATCAAAATGATTTGAAAACACTAAATATATATTAATTTGAAGTTAATAAAAAAAATAAAACATTTAAATTTTTTCAAAATCACTTTTGAAACGCAGAAACAAACAGGTGTTCGAACTTCATTTGTAGCTTGTTTTCTCAAAGGGTTGAGTTATTCATTTGCAAATATCTCCACGCAAGGAGAGCTCCCTTAGTTGATCTATACAAGAGTATAATATGTAAAAAGTTATATCAATTTAATAAAATGATGTATAAACATGCTAGGAACACGATAATATTCATTTCTTGTCAAAAATAAATTTTATAAAATACAAAATACAAGACAATATTGATTTCCTAAATGAATTAAATAGTGTTTCAGGGGTTGCTATTTTTTCTTAAATTAACTAATCCTTTTAGTATTAAAACTAATTAAATAATTATTTGACAAATTTTAATCATTATTAATTCAATAATAATTGTTTAAAAAAACACTTTTCTTGCTTATCAATCTTTCAATTTATATACTTTGATTTTTCCTTTATCTATTTTAAATAAAAAATAATTTAACAATGAGATTATGTAAACAAATAATTAAAAAATATATACACAATAAAAAATAAAGATTGTAAACTCTTTACCTATATGGTTCAAGGAGTATTTATAACCCCTGAACCTTATCATTTTAATGAAGTTAAAAGACTGGAAAGTCAATTTTTTTTCTTATAGCATTAATAAAAGATAAATATCTCTTACAAAACATTAAGTGATGAACAAATACCCCTTGCACAAAATTAATTAGGGATAAATATCTATTACAAAATATTAATGGCAATGAAAATATGATAGGCCTTTAGAAAACTTTTATATATCTAGAGAGGAAGATGAATATCCTTAACTTTAAAATTTATATTAAAAGTCACAAGAATGAACAAACGAAACCTTGTAGCCTAACATGGGGCCTATAATGATCGCCATGCCCAAACCCACTTTGGCTTGGCACAATGCCTAGTCCACGAGCGGTGGATTTGGCAGCTTGCTAGATCCATATTTGTGTGGGCTCTGCAAGTAGGTGAACCCAAGAGTGTGGGGTCTAACAACTCGCCAAAGGCTCAACAAGTAGGTGAACCCGAGAGTGTTGGGTATGGCAGCTTGCCAAACCCACGTCCACTTGGGCTCATCGAGTACCTAAATCCAAGAATATTGGGTTTGAAAGCTTGTCAAACTCATGTCCACTTGGACTAAGTACATAGTTGAATTTAAAGATGTTGGGACTGACAGCTTGTAAGATCCATGTTAATTTAGGCTTAACTCAATGATATTGAGTTTAGGGGCTTGCCAAATCCATGTTTGTTTGGGTTCAGTACATAGCTAAACGAAAATACGTTGGATCTAGCAGATCGCCATATTTATTTTTGCTTGGGCTCACCGTGTAGCTGAGCCGAAGAACATTAGGTTTGACAACTGATCTCCAGACCCATATATGTCTAGAAGCTTATCAAACCTATATCCACTTGGGCTTTACTCTTAACCACACTGAAGGGTATTGAGTTTGAAAACAAGCTAGACATATGTCATCTAGACTTAATATTCTATCAAGCATTAGGCACTCCGAGCCAGAATTCCGGCATCAGCAAAAACAATTCATTGATAAATGAAAATTCTGGCAACAGCAAAAAAATTTGAGAAATGCAATTCGGAATGTTTTCCACTCCCTTCAAGTTACTTGCAAAAAAAGATTAACTAGTTAAAGTTAAGAGAACTTGTGAAGGAATAAATAAAACACATACAGTACTCAAAAGTTAGTGGAGGCCTAAAAGATGTTTCTTTCTCAGCATCAACAAGGGAAAATCAATCGTCACTTTGTCTGTCCATTTCCTCCTTGACCTCCAAATCTTCGCAACCCAGTGAGTGGTTCTGAATATGGAACTCCAGATTGAATTATTGATCAGTTGCAAATATATTTCCATTGTTGCCTATGCAAGAATGTTGGAAACACGGCAATATTAATTTCAAAAATTATAATTTTTTTAAAAAAAATAAAAAAATATTATTTTAATATATTTATAAGTAAAAAAAAAATCGTAACTATATTCTCAAACATGCTTTAAAGGACACCAAGACAACGATAGGAAAAATAGTATGAGTGCTGGAAATTAACATTGTTGTTAATTATTATATAAATTATATAAAAATTATAATTTATCTTGTTATCTATTTATTTTGGTCATCACAAAAAAAAAAACAATTCATAAAATAAATAAAAAATTGTTGAAAAAAATTAAAATAATATAACAGTAAAAAATATATATAAATGCTCAAAAAATAGCCATCACTGTTTACAGAAGGTGAGGTTCCTATCACCTTTCCTTGTTGACTAAAAATTGTGCAAAATCATGCCCCCACAAGTAGTTGTTGCTAGACTAAAGGAAAGCAAGGCAAATTAATAATTACGCCAAGTACTAATGACTTTGCACTTATATATCGTTTTTCACGACCCAAAAAAGAGTACTGAGTATTGGAAACATGGCAATATTAATTAATTTCTGAAATTAACATTTTTGTCGACATCAAGTCCATGTGAGTGATGTGCAGCAAGTCTATCTGCTAATTAAAACTTCTTTTATAGCTTGTTTTCTCATAGGGTTGATGAGTTATTCATTTGCAAATATCTCCACGCAAGGAGAGCTCCCTTAGTAGATTACTATACAAGAGTATAATATGTAAAAACTTATATCAATTTATTAAAACGATGTATAAACATGCTAGGAACACGATAATATTCATTTCTTGTCAAAAATAAATTTTATAAAATACAAAATACAAGACAATATTGATTTCCTAAATGAATTAAATAGTGTTTCAGGGGTTGCTATTTTTTCTTAAATTAACTAATCCTTTTAGTATTAAAACTAATTAAATAATTATTTGACAAATTTTAATCATTATTAATTCAATAATAATTGTTTTAAAAAAACACTTTTCTTGCTTATCAATCTTTCAATTTATATACTTTGATTTTTCCTTTATCTATTTTAAATAAAAAATAATTTAACAATGAGATTATGTAAACAAATAATTAAAAAATATATACACAATAAAAAATAAAGATTGTAAACCCTATACTTATATGATTCAGGGAATATTTATAACCCTCAAACCTTGTTATTTTAATGAAGTTAAGAGACTGGAAAGTCATTTCTTTCTTATAGTATTAATTAATAAAAGATAAATATTTCTTACAAAACATTAAGTCATGAACAAATGCCCCTTGCACAAAATTAATAAAGGATAAATATCCATTACAAAATATTAATGGCAATGAAAATATGATAGGTCTTTATAAAACTTTTATATATCTAGAGATATAGGAAGATGAATATCCTTAACTTTAAAATTTATATTAAAAGTCACAAGAATTAACAAACGAAACCTTGTAGCCTAACATGGGGCCTATAATGATCGCCATGCCCAAACCCACTTTGGCTTGGCACAATGCCTAGTCCACGAGCGGTGGATCTGGCAGCTTGCTAGATCCATATTCGTTTGGGATCTGGAAGTAGGTGAACCCAAGAATATGGGGTCTGACAACTCGCCAGAGGCTCAACAAGTAGCTGAACCCGAGTTTGTTGGGTCTGGCAGCTCGCCGGACCCACGTCCACTTGGGCTCATTGAGTACCTAAATCTAAGAATATTAGGTTTGAAAGCTTGTCAAACTTATGTCCACTTGGACTAAGCACGTAGTTGAATCTAAGGATGTTGGAACTAACAACTTGTAAGATCCATTTTAATTTAGGCTAAGCACATAGCTTAACTCAATGATATTGAGTTTAGCGGCTTGCCAAATCCATGTTTGTTTGGGTTTAGTGCATAGTTGAACGAAGAACGTTGGGTCTGGCAGATTGCCATATTTATTTTTGCTTGGGCTCACCGTATAGTTGAGCCCAAAAACATTAGGTCTGACAGCTCTCCAAACCCATTTATGTCTGGAAGCTTGTTAAACTTATATCCACTTGGGCTTTACTCTTAACCACAATGAAAGGTGTTGAGCTTCAAAACAAGCTAGACATATGTTATCTAGACTTGATATTCTTTCCTTGGGCACTCCGAGCTAGAATTCCGGCAACAGCAAAAACAATTCATTGATAAATGAAACCTCCCAGGAAATCGAAGTTCATAATTGGAGCTGAAAAATCTGAGAAATGCAATTCGGAATGTTTTCCACTCCCTTCAAGTTACTTGTAACACCACTTCTAGAGTTTCGACAACTCACTTCCTCAATGGAAACACAGTGGTTTTTTTATATAGAAGAAACATCTAGTCTAGGTAATGAAAAGATTAGATGGTTAAAGTTAAGAAAACTTGTGAAGAAAAAAATAACACATACAGTACTCAAAAGTTGCACTAGATTCCATGGAGCACAAGATCAGAAGAAAAAGATCATTGATGGATGATGTGTGAATCTTAGAAGCAGGCATTTCCCTCAACTGATTAAGCCCACCCCTGGATTTCGAGAAAGAGCTCTTAAAAAAATGGGAATGCTATTTGACCTGTGTTCGATCCCTTGGGAAACATCAATGGCCAGAAACAATGAAAGGAAAGTTCAGCAGAGTCAGGAACTTTATAGAAATCGGTTTCCTGTCCTCCTAGAATGGTTGTGTAGATGGATCATATAGACTGGGTATTCTTGAAACACACTGACTACAAACAAAACGCACCTGAATTCTTAGTCCATACAAATTGAAAATAGCTTTTAGGGAGCTTTCTTGGATTCTTTAATGTAGAAGAAACGTAGCATTATTGCTTCATAATGATAAAGTGAATCAACTCCATTTTTATTTCTATCACCAGGAGAAGAATCACCTCCATTCATAATGCTATTTTTATTGCTTCAATCGTTCTCATCAGGAGAAGAATTCCCCAACATAGCATTCATAGCCTCCTCCTGCTGCTTCTCAATCTCCATGGTCCATCATCCACGATGAATTCTTTGCTTCTTCAATTTGTAATCCTTTTCCATATTCTCCAAACTATAAAGTGAATCACCTCCATTTTTATTTCTATCACCTTGTGGATGTGGCTGGATTTTCCGCCGCTCGATCCACTTATCAATCATTTCCTCTACAAAAGCCTTGGGCTCAGCGATCTCCATCCCTGTGGATGAAGAAAAATTCACATCCGTTTCCCATGAAGCTCTGTTCTTAACCATCAGATCCACCTACAGCAATGCCGATTCCCATGCATCATTCCATTCATCCTCCTCTGTTTTAGTGGAGAATGATTGAAAAAATCGGCCTACTCCCTTTATTCTCCATCTTTATTTTATTCCACTACAACGTGCCGCTGCTATCAGTCGAACAGAAAGCATCCTTTGGTCTCTTCACTTGACTGCAAGCAATAATAGATAAAGGCATTTAGTATTTCTAGTATCTATGACCCAATCACTGCTGCAGGTTAAGTCACTAAGCTGTTTGAAGCAAAGTGACCTTTTTCAATTGATTTTGAAGGAAAGCAATGTTCCAACTGAAAATAAATTAGGAGCACAGTGCACGAACCAAAGCTAGCATCCTTGCAGATGATCCTGAGTTCCCTTATAATGCTTTAGACTTGTTAGTATCTACTGAGGGATTAGTTAACTGGACTAATCACAGAAACGCTAGAATAAACATTATGTGGTCCATGCCAGCCATTGAAGAACTAAAATGGAATGTGGATTGTTCAGCCTTTGGCGAACCTGGTAGAACTAGAATTGGTGGGGTGCTGAGGGATCATAAAGGTGTGGTGTTGTGTCTTTTCTCGGCTTTTGTTGGAATCAAGGAGTCAAATAAAACTGAATTACTTGCAGTTTTGAAAGCTTTGGAATTAGCAGCTTCAAGCGAATAGTTATGTGGAAAAGGATTTATCATTGAATCAGATTCAGCAAACGTGGTTAACTGGATGAGAGATAAGTCGAAACGTTCATGGAAATTTCATGATATCTTCATGAGAGCTGCTAGATTTATGGCAGTGTTGAAACTGGTGCATTATGCTCATGTTTTGAGAGAAGGTAACCATATGGCTGACTCCTTGGAAAAGCAAGGCGTTAACAGAGGCAGTGACCTTGTAGCATGGCTCCAACAAATATTTTAATCTATCTTCTGTCTTTCTTTCTCAGTAATGAATTGGGTGATTGGTGGTCTTGGTTGTTATATTGCAGAAGACACCATCAGAGGTTGTGGTTGCTAATATTACCTATGTTATTTTGGTTTGTTGAAATCATGATGGGATGTGATGAGATGGAATTGGGTGATTTGCAGGATGAATATAGCTAGATCAGGAGTTGGGGTTATATTGTGATGTATTCATTAGTATTTCTGGTTTGTTCTTGCTGGGGTTTTCTTGCTCTCTCATATCAGTTATCTTATATGGTGGCTATTGTTTGTATTTGTGATATGGGAGCAATCTGGAAGTGTATTTAAAGAAGAGAAGTTGATACTCTGTTATTCAACGCTGCGGATAAGGGAAAGGTCAACGATGAAGATCTCGTTTGGCTGGTGTTCTTCAGTTAGATTGAAGAACAATACTGATACAAGTAACCAACCATCTTGGCTTTTCTTTGCTTGTCTCCAAATTTGATGTTGCTGATTTTGCAGCCTAAAAATTCATTACTTTCACTTGAAAGGAGCACAGGAATAGCCAGTTCAAAGACCAGCGGTGGCACTCTGCTGGGGTAAAGAGCAACTCAGGAATCTGCCTATTGTATATAGATTTTTTCAATTCGATATCTAGTTCCTTCATATTTTTTTATGGGTAGCTAGGTCCTTCATTTTTTTAGTATGATGAAAAAAATAATAATTTTATTAATGATAGAAGCCTAGTAAAACTAAAACACTTTCCCTAGCTATATATACAATGCAAGAACCATGAAGCACTCGATTTTTCGGTCTACTACTGTGTGATGCCGTCATTTGTTTAGTGTGATTTACAAAAATAATAATTTTATTAGTGATGGTAACCTAGTTAAACTAAAACACTTTCCCTAGCTTAATTAGCCAAAAAACAAGGCCAGCCAGCATGCGTGGATGCCACGGTGACCATCTTCCACGGGCAGATAGTTTTATGACTTCCGCCGGCACCTGTACATGTCATGTTTTCTCAGCCCTCTTCACCAACTTTCCTTATAATGCCCTAATGCAATTAATCAAGCCCTTTATTTAGCCTTCTTTTTTCCTACACCATCTCAAAAGGATTTGATGCAAAAACAAAAATAAAAACAGTGCCATATATATAGAATCTAAAACAAAAACAAAAACAAAAGGGATTTAACCAATCCTCTCTACTCTAAATCTAACATAGAGAGGAGAGGCAGAGGCAGAGCTAGAGAATAGATGGAGGGAGAGAGGGTAAAGAAATGTTTTGTCTCGTCACAAGCAGTGATGGGCATGTTGATGGTTCAAGTGATGGCAACAGGAATGCAATTGCTTTCCAAAATCATATTGAATAATGGAACATTTGTGCTTGCACTTATGACCTATAGGCATATAGTTGCTGCCGTTTGCATGGCTCCCTTTGCTTTCTACTTTGAAAGGTATGTCATCTTTTCATCAATCAATTTCGTCTCTTTGTCTTTGACACCATTTTTCTCAATTTCTTTTATTACTGCTGTGGTTGCAGAGCCATGATCAAAAGTAAGATGAACTGGTCTGTTTTTTTCTGGCTTTTTGTTAATTCCTTGTGTGGGTAAGTAATTTTCCTTTCTAGGATGAACATTTTTGCTGTGTTTTGAATGATATCGCATTCAAATTAATTTAAATTCACACTTATTGGACTGGATAGAACTAAATCTAATCATATTTGAATTTCATTTCAATAAATTTCAAAAGAGAAAAACATAACCCATTTAAAAGGAAAACGATTGATTTAACAAATGATCAAGAGAATAAGGAATTAAACACACAAAAAAAAGAGATTTTTATATCATACAACACTATCATTTACTTGCATTTGTGTGTTTTATTATACAATCAAGAAAATATTTTTTCTTGAAATTTTTTCTTCTTATATTTCTTAACAAGGCATTACTTTAAATATTATACTACGGGAAAAAAAAATTCACATTGCATCACATTTATTATTTCCTCATTAATGTTAATTTCTTTTACCATTTTTGGAGTCATCATTTAAATGTGTATGACTGCAATTGAATCACAATTAATAGCATGCATTTCAGACTAAACAACCTAGTCTTGTTGTCCTTTGACTTAGGTAGAATATATAGTGTTAACAAAGTATTTTATTTAATGCTATTTTCAAAAGAATGCTGATATCGTGAGTCAAATTAGTGATATATGAATATTTATTGAACCTTTATTTGTAGTATTTAATGTATAATATCATATAAAATAATATTTATTTAACCTTTCTTAACACATCTTAAAAGGTATTGTAAGAATTAGAATTGATTTAAAATTTGGCCCCTTTTTAAAGTGATTAAATAACTACAAAAAATATGCAAGTGACTCGATTCAATTACTTTTTATACTTCAAGCAAATTCATGAATTAATTAAATTGAAATTGTATCTTGCGACTCAAGATTGGCGATTCAAATCTTAATATATACAAATGGAAGAAGATGCATCATACATGTCTAAGTTGTAAGAAGATATATATAACACAAATGTAAGCATATGACGCAGGATATTGTTTGCTATGGGATTGTTCTATTACGGTCTCAAAGATACCTCAGCTACATATGCTGTCAACTTCCTCAACTTGGTCCCAATAGTAACCTTTGTTTTCTCCATCATCTTGAGGTACTTTGATTTATTTAAATCCCAGATTCACTACATAGATTCAAATACATGTATCATACATTTTGATAGCCTTATATAAATCCGAAAATTAAAACTAACCAAGTGGTTAGACTTGAGAAATTAGGACTGGGTACTCGAGCGGGGAAAATCAAGATATCAGGAGCCATATTATGCGTTTCAGGAGCTATGATAGCTTGTCTTTACAAGGGAGAAACATTCCACCTTATTCATAAAACTCTTCAACATCATGTTCAAGTCAAGTCATCTGTGCTTCATAAGACTCGTGGTACGATCTTGCTCATAGGCAGTTGCTTGTCTTATTCTTCATGGTATATATTGCAGGTTTGTACCAATGTATTATTAGCACTTTCAATATCTATCCTTAATCAGCCATGACCAAGTGATCATTTTGAATGGCTAAGTGATTCAGAGCGCTGCTTGCTTGTGTCTTTGATAGGCCAAATTGCTCAAGGTTTTCCCATTCAAATATCATACAACCATGATCACTTGTATCTTGGCTTCCATCCAATCAGCAGCAATAGGTCTATGCATTGATAGAAGTAACGCTGCTTGGAAGCTAGAGTGGAATCTGCAGCTACTTACAATCATCTACTCAGTAAGTCTATTGACCAATTTACTATATATATATATATATATATATATATATATACCCAGAAATTAATACAAGACGAACCCATCACAAAGTTCTAAGCTAGTTACAGGTGGGATAGCGTATCTGTCAAGGAACCAGTCATATTAAAATTATGGATATGGACATGTATCGTCAATGATGTTTCTCACAAGTTAACACATGGGATTTAATCTTTGCAGGGATCCTTAGCCTCAGCTGCAACATTTTGCTTGATTAGTTGGGCTGTTGTTAGAAGAGGCCCTTCTTATCCTCCTATGTTCAACCCGTTGACACTAATTTTTGTGGCAGTTTTGGAAGCTCTCATAATTGGTGCAGAAATCACTGCTGGCCAGTATGTTCTTTCCTTTTCTTCTTTTTTAACAATTAATTTATTGTTTCCAAAATCCAACCTCACATTTTATGGCTAATTAAATGGAAATTATTATGATTGCAGATTGCTGGGCATGGTTTTGATAATAATCGGTTTGTACTCCTTTTTGCTGGGAAAAACCAAGGAGATGAAAAACATGCCCAAGTCGAACATAGAAGCTGTAGAAGCTGCCACGACATTAGAATCTACAAAGGTTCAGCCAATGGATTCAGTGAAGCCAGCTTCTCCTCTTACTACCACTAATGAAGACATAGAATCTGGTTATGTGAAGGATGTTGTAAATCCTTGAAGAGTGAACACAATGTACGTATACCTCTGCATTTCGTTAGGATCTAAATTAATTTGAGAATAAATCCTTTGATTACAAGTTTAGAAACAACTCAATGGTTTTATTAAGGATGCATTTGTAAATCCTTGAAGAGTGAACAGAACGTATATCTATGCCTTTTCATTGGGATCTAAATTTGAGAATAAATCCTTCGATTACAAATTTAGAAACAACTCGGTGGATTTTATTTAGGAGCCAATATTCGCACTCCTAAAAAGATTAGATCAAGTCGATTTACATGAGCTCATAAATCCATCATTATAATATAATATAGTTTCACCACCACTTTAATGGATAAATTAACTTCTTAGTAGAATTCTTCTGGAAAGAATTTTTTTCTCATCTTAGAGTTATGATTCTATGTATGTTTTGTTAATTGAGTTATTAGAAATTCAAGTTCATGAATGATAATATGGGTATTGGATTTTGAACTTGTCCCGTCATGAACAACTTAATCTAAGACAATAAATTTAGTTTTCCAAAACAAAACAAAAAGACTTTTTTCATAAAAAAAAAAAACTTGAAGATTATTTTTACTTTGTCAAGAAACAATAATTTATAATAATCATCTTAATTTTTTGTGTCTAACTATAAAATTTATTATTATTTCATTCAAATTAAAAATTAACATAAAAAATCATTTTTATTAGCTCTTAAACAAGGATTTTTTTATATTATATTTTACAATAAAAAATTAAACTTGGTGTCACAACAAATATGGTTGCAGAAATATGAGGCAGGTTGTAGAAATATAATTACTGAATTTGATTCTCAAGAAGCTAGTAGGTTTGCTGAGCATGGGATTAAATGCTATTTTTATCCTCATTTTCCCTTGATTTCTGAGCTCAGAGACTTAAAGAAGGAAAATTGGTTATGCTCTTTCAAGCATTTCGTGAAGCTAATGCGTGTTCTGATTTTTTTAGATAAACAAGGGTTCCTCTTCACATCTGGAACCAATCCCCTTCAGATATTTCTCTCTTGCTTTTAGTTGATGCCTCGTGTGTTTTTCATATGAGAAGTTAGTTTTGCTTCTTTTTTGTTTTTTTATATATATCATGTGAGAAAAAAAAAAAACTAGTTTCGCTTGTCTCACTTCTTCTGTGAGAAAAAAATAGTAATAATTCACCAATTTATGTAAACCCACTCCTATCTCTTCCCTCATCTCACATTCCACAATCCCTCGAAAATTAATTTAAAAACAATAATAAGGATTAACATGGTAATAAAAATTTTATATACTTGTATTATTTTTTAAAATGTTTTTTACTCAGTAATATATTAAAATAATATTTTTTTAATCTTTTTAAAAAAATTATATTAATACATAAAAATTATTTTAAAATATCAAAAAAATATTAATTTAAATTAAAAAACAAAAATTTTAAAATATTTTAAAATATTTTTAAAATATAAAAATAAATGATTGGCTTCTGCAAATAGGAAGCCTCTGGGTCTCTTTTAACACGTGCTACTATGTACAATTTACCAAGACTGCCTGAAAGTTGGAGTGGAATGTATATAAAAGTAGTTTCCACTTTCCATCACCTACTCAGTTAGCTTTTTGACCGATTTACATGCTATTAATTGCTATAATAACACAAATTATGTGTATAATTAATTCAGTACTCGGTGACAAATTAATGATCTGCTGGTGATATAAATGATTGATTTAAAAATATTTTTTAAAAAAATTATTTTTTTTTATTTTTTATTTTAAATTATTTTTTTTATATTTTTAAATTATTTTTATATGTTGATATTAAAATTAATTTTTTAAAAATAAAAAAAATTATATTAATATATTTATAAATAAAAAACACTTTAAAAAATAACTATAAACATAATCATAAAAATATTCTCTTATAAAAAATATAGCTGATTGGTTAAGAGGTGGGATAAGAACTTGCTAGACGATGAATTATGCCACGTTTCCTACAAATGTGCATTGACCTCTTCCCTGCTCTTGTGGACAATTAGCCGGATCTTATATAGATCTACTTTCAACCGACAATTTATTTATGCATCTGTCTAATATTTCTGAGCCACACTCAAAAAACATGGATTTGAGTACAACTATAACATTATAACCTGATATATAACCCTAATTTATACCCATATTTAATCTTTTAAAATTACCAAACATTTCCTAACCTAGAAAAGGATTAAAATACCCTTGAAATCATTCTTATTCTTTGAATTTAAGGGCACAATTCCATTATGTTATCGTTCTCAAAAAATAAAAATACAAAAAAACTCTTTATACAAGTTTAATATTTTTATTTTTTTTGCTTTTAAGGGTATCATTATAATTTTACTGTTCAAAGAATTGTAAAAAATAAAAAAAATCCATTGAAACAAAGTTTTTTTTTTCTCTTTCAAAACAACAAAGTAGTAAAAATATATATATGGATTAATTAATCTCGTAATCTCTAATGGACTTCTTTGAAAAAATAATTTTACCAGCAAAAACATCAACATATACTATTTCAATAAACAACGTAATATATATATATATATATATATATATATATATGTTTAGAAAGTGTATAGGATCATAATAAAACACTAATAAACTTTTTTTTTAATTAAAATCAAACTTAATCAAATCCAGTAAATTTAACCGATTCAAACAATGGATATGATTAATAAGGAAAAAAAAAGTATAACTCTTATACTTGAACCTGTTACCTTCGTTTTCTAAATTTATGCACTTGCAACTCATCCTTTTTTATTTATGTTTTATATGTAGTAAAATATATTTACATATATTATTATCGACTCAATATATAGTTGGATCCCTAACTGAACCAATGATCCATTGATTAATAGTTTTGGCCATATTGTTGTTCGGTTTGGATTTAATAACATTGTTAGGATCGAGAGGCCTGGTCTTGATATAGGCTTCCTGTCGAAGGTAATACCTCCTGAAATGTGAGAAAATATTTCGTGGGCCAAATTAGATTGAAATTGAAGTAAAGTAATGCTGGACCAGAAACATGGACAGACAGCAGACAGAATTAAAATGAGACAAGTGGTTAGAAGCAAGAACATGAAACTTAAAAAGCACACTAACAAGAACGCGAATGCTGCTCAAGTTCTTGAGGATCTGAAGTCCAAGAATTATAACACTTGCAGGAAGAAGAAGAGGTCAAGGGCCAAGGGGAGATGAACAGACGCCGGCCATTGGCTTTACGTGCAGCTCAAAAGTAAACACCAACCACCACCTATCACATCACGCATGGGCCGAAAGCTACCAAAGAAATGCTACCTGCACGTCTTGTTCATCACACATTATAATTATTAATAAAATTAATTACTAATCTTCTCTTCACTTGTACTACTTCCTCATAACCTTATGTCATGTGTTCTTCAAATGTTAATTTCTTTTATAATTAATTTATTTGATAGTGTCTTGAGACTAATTGACTTTCAAATAATCATAATAATTGACGGAAGTATAGCTTTTGTGATGCATCATTGTCCAATCTTAAATTATATCCTAAGCCGCCGTCCCTTCTTCTCTTTCTTTATCTTTTTTTTTTCTCCTTAATCTTAGTGTTCATGACCCTCCTTAAATCATAATTTTCCTTACAATATTCCTCATACATCAATACATATTGTCCCTAGTTTTACAAACATTATAATTAGCCTATTTTCTTAATTCAAATGCTTAAAGAATTCTCTTTTTCCAATTCTCTTTTTCCATGCTTCACTTACTGCAATATCACTTATATTTGATTTGAGAATTAAAAGAAGAGTTGGCATTGTAATTAGCAAATTAAAGATTTTCCAAACACTATTGAACTAACAATATTAGTTATATATATATGTATATAGTGTTGAACTAGTAAATTGCATCATCCATTAATAATTAGAATTCAAATCCCAAACCAAGCACTAACAAATAAATTAGAGTAGTTTGTTTTTTAATTAAGTATTTCAATTTGGCAAAGATAGTGTGTGATTTACCATATTTTATTCTTTTTCCATATAATATAATGCAGTTTGGATACTATAGAGCATATACTTTGATCTTAGGCCTTGGCTTAAAACGAATTTGGTGCACATACAGATTCTATATACGTCCAACTCCAACAAGCCCTAAAACGACATCAATGGATAAATGCCAAGGAGCTAGTGGACGAGCTTTGTTTGTTCACTCTGTGGCAGAGGCCTCTCCACAACTTCTCAGCAGGAAAGCTAAAAATTATGTGGGGGTCCATGCAAATTGATGCATATATATGCTTATTATTTCTTCATAATTATACCCACATATCCCTTATAAATACAGTGGGCCCTGTCTTAAATTCACTCCACACCTTGCTTTGCTCACCTCAAAAATGTTTTTGGCACATTTCTATGGTGTTTTATGTGTACCGAAGAGAAGGAACGACATAATTAATTAATGTTAGACACAATAGCATGAATAAATATTAATAAAATTACAAGCTAAAGGGAACAAAAATAAGAAAAAACATGCAAACGTTTCAAAGTGGGGTGATATGCACTTGTTTGATATTCGACTGACTTGCACTTGAGAGTAAAGTTATGAACCCAACTTCCTGATTATCATAATAACAATAATAATAAACCTAAGAGGTTATTCAAGTTATTAAGGAAATATGTTCATTTTTTAACTTTTTAGATTCAAATTTTAAGAATATTGCACAACTAAATTTATTAATATATACTCCGGATTTATAAGAAGAATCCACAATTAAAATCATTTGAATATATATTTTATTATCAAATAATAATAATAATAAAAAACTTATATATCACAATGCAGTACCGTTTGGCATTATGATCTAACCACACTTTTTAATATTTTTTAATTTTTTAAAAATTTTAAATTAATGTTTTTTAATGTTTTTTATCGTTTTAATGTAATAATATTAAAAATTAAAAAATATATATTATTTTAATATATTTTTAAAAAATAAATTCTCAAATAGACTATAAAGCAAAAACTAAGCTATAATAGGCATGTTGATTGCAATAAACTTTTTTAGGCAACGGTTAATTAAATTAAGTCATAACCATATTGCATTGCATAGACTATATAAAGCGTAGACCTCGCCCAAGAATGAAGAATCAAGGGAATGAGGTTGCCTTTCTTTAGTCGCAACGCACCACCATTTTCACAATATTCTTGCTATTCTTCTTCTTCTTGTTGTTGTTGGTGGTGGTTTTGCTGCTGCCTTCCTCCTTTGATTGGCTGCTTCAAAACGGCCTCCATTACTGCCACCACAACCTTTTCCGTCAAAACTAGCCTCCCCTCCTCCCCTGCCACCACCCCACTTGCAATCTCTTCTTATTTCTTTCTGTTGTGGTGCCTCAGAATTTGATCATTTGTTTTGGAATTTGAATACAAGAAAGGTTAGAGAGAAAGAGATAAAATGAGAAAGGAAAGGAGATCAAGAAGGATATCAAGAATAGGGAGTTATGCAATATCATCATCAATGTCAATGAGAGATCATCAGCAACAACCTTGTATAACTTGTACAACGTTTAACATTCTTGCACCTATCTATAAACGTCTTAACATTAACAATGATCAGGATCAGAATTCACGTGAAAGTGATTACAGGGCCTATTGGCTTGTCAGAAACCAGAGGATTTTGGATTCCTTGTTGCGTGAAAGATCTTCCATAATTTGTCTTCAGGTTCTTCTCTCTCTCTCTGCCTCTGTCTTTGTCTCTGTCTCTTTATGGTTTTGATGATTGTTTTGATTTGTTTGTTGATTGTTTCAAATTGGTGTAGGAATTTTGGTTGGGAAATGAAGAGTTGGTCAACATGTATGAGAAGAGATTAGGTGATGCAGGCTATCTCAACTTCAAGCTTGCACGAACCAACAACCGTGGTGATGGTTGGTACCTACCTTTCTTCTTCATTTCTCATCTTGGAATTTTCTCTGGAATCCCTTTTGTTTATACATTTAAAATTTGATTTCTTTTTAATGAATTATGTTATTTCATAGTTTACCATTTTGTGCTAAGATCGAAACTTTAATACAACTTTTGGATCATGTTGGACTTCCTGTAATCAGACATTAAAGGCCATGCTCCAGGAGTTTGCTAATTTGATCTGCATTTGATGTTTCTTGTTTCATCAATTGTCCCATCACTATTGCCTAGTGGTTTAATGTCTCGAATTTGGACAAAATATGGAAGAAATCTCCCAAATTTGACCAATTCCTTTGCTTCCTGCTCTCTTTCACTATCTTCAGGAGAATTCTTCCATGTTTTCAAAAATAGGAATAAAGAGCTTTAAGTTTTGTTGGAGGTTGGGGATTTTTGTTGAGGAAATAAACTGGTCTTAGATACAAATGAATTGCAGAAGAAACAATGAACAAAATTTTCTTTTGTTGAAACCTTTCGAACATACTGTGTCATTGTATGATATCCCAGGCCTACTGATCGCTGTGCGCAAGGACTATTTCAGAGTTATTAACCATAGGGAATTGTTGTTCAATGACTGCGGGGATCGAGTTGCTCAGTTGTTACATGTTGAATTAGCTGCCCCTTGTTCACCATGCCGGAACAATGACACTCGCCAAGAAATTCTCATTGTCAATACCCACTTGTTATTTCCTCATGATTCAAGTTTGTCTCTTGTGAGATTGAATCAGGTAAGTACATTTTTCCACCCTTTGTTTTTCTCTTTTCTATCTTCTTCACAAGTAACTTCTCACTATCCTTGGTTTTGGCCTGTGTTCTATGATTGCAAGAACAGGTCTACAAAATCCTGCAGTATGTGGAATCTTACCAGAAAGAAAACAAGCTTAGCCCAACGCCTATTATGCTTTGCGGGTAATTACATGTTCACATGCTACATGTCATGAAGAAACTACTTGGTAGATTCTATGTCCTTCACACAATCACACTCGTTGTATTCCTTATCCTTTACTTTGTACTTTCTGCAGTGACTGGAATGGGAGCAAACGGGGGCATGTTTACAAGTTCCTCAGGTCACAGGGCTTTGTATCGTCGTATGATACTGCTCATCAATACACTGATGCAGATGCTCACAAGGTCCTTATTTTCATGTTCAAACTAGTAATAATTTATTTTCTTCGGTAGAAATCACTTTGTTGGTTTCATCCGATGCATAAATTTCTCATTCCTTTCATGTGTTGTGTGCTCAGTGGGTTAGCCACCTTAATCATCGTGGAAATATTTGTGGCGTGGATTTTATATGGCTTCTTAATCCCAATAGATACCGCAAGCTACTAAAAACAAGTTGGGGTGAAGCAGTATTTGGCATGTTCAAGGTCAGATTTTTATTCTTAAACATTAACCTGGAATTCTCTGTTTTCATGTTCTTAACACTTCAACGATCTCACTCTGTTTATTGTTGGGCTTCATCTGTACATTTCTTTGCTATCTACACCTTCTCTAGCTCAATTGATGGTCACTTGATAATATCGCTGGACAGTGTAAATAAAAAATTAGCAAGTCATCTTATCTTGTGGATGTCATCTAGTTAATGTTTCTTCTTTGAAGAGACATCCCCAAATGACCTAAAATATGTGCAACTTCACAGCAAGAAGGACGCCAATTTTCGGTCATCTAAGGCATTTGTAATCTCTCATCTCTTTTGCAACTTCCAGTTACTTCTTAATGTCCCATAGAAACTGTTGCTAAGCTGGTTGTTTTGGAGTGAACCCGTATTTTTTTTTTTTTTTGTGTGTGTTTTGCGTTGGTTTTGTAATGTCAGGGACATTGAATTTAAAAATAGAATTTTATCAGCCTTGGGAGAACAATTCTTGAGTTCTGTCTCTGAAATAGAATTTTCCATTTCAGTATCTGCTACGGAGAGCTTCCCTGACAGAAGAAGATGCCTTTGTCTTTCTAAAGGCTGATAGTGATAGTGACTGCATTACCTACTCAGCCTTCTGTGAAGCTCTTCTACAGGTAAGATAAGTGGAAGCTATATTATCTCCTATCAATGCGGTTGCTTAGTAAGATGTTTTTATTCATTTCCTTGACAACTCATACATAACAATGTTCTAAATATTGCAGCTTAATTTAACCGGCCACTGCTATGGACTCAGCGACGAAGAAACAAAGGATTTGTGGGTGCAGGCAGACATTGACGGGAATGGTGTTCTTGATTATAAAGAATTTCAGGTAACTTAAAATACTTTCTGCAATCCACAAATCAGTTGTACTCTTGCCAACATTTGTTTATGTTTATAACCTGATGAATGGCTTCCATGTATTTGCTGATCTTTACGTCAAAATGTGTATATCTGCTGCATGGCTTGCTGTCATATCTGTTTTATCATATTGGTTTCAGAAAAGAAAGCAATTCGACATGTGTTAATACCTGTTAAAAAGTGTTCTAAACAATGATGTTCACATTGTGGGATTTTGGAACTACAGCAGCGAATTTGGAATCCTACATGGTCAGAGCAGAAAGATGATGAAATCCAAGACGATAATCTTAAGGGTAGAGAAGAGCAAACAATTGGTTTCAGTGTGGAGAATGCTGTTCTCTTCCCTCCTGAAGTAGAGAAAGGAATGTGGCCTGATAACTACTCTCTTTCAGATCATGCCCGACTAACGGTGGTGTTCTCACCAATAAGAATGCCATGCTCACAATTGAAAGCAAACTAGGAACAAGATTTTATAACAGAATGAAAGAGCAGAGCATGAGGGGCAGCAAACAGGTTGTCACGAGGGGGTTGCTAAAACAGGCACAAGAATTATCTAGTGAGAGACTTTGAATTCTCTTTCAGATGGATCAAATTGCAAATTGATTTTTTCTCCAAATGTAATAGAGTAGCCTTTAGAATGTCAAAGTTGAGAGGGTGACATGTTGCAGCAAACTCTCCAATGGACTTGCTTTTGAATATTCAAGGACTCCTGTTGGGTACCGATGGACTTGACTAGCTGTGCCAGTCTCCTTGTTGGATTCCAGGTTCTGCTTCATTTGTTTGCTCATTGACAATGAAATAGGAACAAGGTGAAGAAGAAGAGAATAAACGAAAGAGAGCAGCGGTGGAAATTTACTCTCGTGGATAGAAGGTCACAGCAGATTGCTTCAAGCATTTTGGCCATGTTTAGGATGTAGGCATAAAAGAATCTTCTTATAATAGAGTTTTGCCCTGACTCTGTAATATGTTGTTATAAATACAAGTAGTGGTAGTAATTCATCAAATTGTAGAGAAAAAAACCTCAGAATCTAATCCATATTTTTATCTGTTTTCCTTTATAATGCATCTCTCAGGCAACTATGGTTGAAAAAAAGTTGCCTTCAAACATTTTTATGTACGTGAAGCCTCAACTAGGCAGAGAGTCGAACGTTCGAACTCTGATCATCTGCTGGTTTTTAAGGTTGAGAGAGCGATCAGTACAAGAAAAACTAGATTCCCTGATCTTGTCGATCTGTTATTTAGAAGCAGAGTATCTCTAGATTATCCAGAGAGATTCAATGGAGATATAGAAAAAGCTTGGGATGTCACTAGTATATGTGGCCACGTATGGTACAGATGGGACAATCGCACTTGACCCTTTACTGTGTTATACGATGGGTTGCCACTCTTGATCTTCCCAAACAAACAAGTTACACTTACCTTGGCTTCATTTATTAAAGCCGGCATTGAGGGAAACTAATTTTTAGCTTGGGTGGATTGACTTTACTCGTCAGATTAAAATCTATTTTAATATTTTTTTAAAAAAATATATGTATTTTTTTTTAAATTTTAAAAAAAACCAACAAAAGTGAATTTTGAAGGGATCACAAAGTTTCAAAAATAGAACCCATCTAGCTAACACACATGGCCAACAAGATTATAGAGCCTCACAACGTAACATTTTTTTCCAAAGAGGATTGAGACTACGAAATTGATTACTATTTTCTATAAAGATAGGACCAAACTTTTTGACTCATGTGGCCGCTTCATGAATCACGTAATTTAATTGCCTTTTGAAAGTTCCGTACAAAAACAAAAGATAAGATGTAAAGATTCAGACTTGAATGACATATAATGCAGGAGGACGTGTAAAAAAAAAACTGAAAAACTAAAAAGGAGTGACCCCCGAATTATCCAAGTATCGCTCCTGCCTCTGAGGGAGGATGAGAAGTATAAAACTATGCTCAACTTTTGGCACAATTTCCAGCACCAAAAATTAAGTAGCCATGGTGAACAATATTATTATTTTAGGGTTCCAAGCGGGTCACGTCTTACCTTTTCCTTTTCTTCTTCTTCTTCTTCTTCTGTTTTAATTATGAAAAATAAAAAGGTATATCCATGTAGGGGCGGGCATGCAAAGGTTAAAAAGAGAACAGGGAAAGGTATACTTTCAGAACTCCACTACCTCACCATCAACTTTTTTATCAAGGAATAATCAAGGATGTGCAAAGCCCTCATCCAAGAGATCATCGCTTTCAAATACGAAAAAAATAAATAAATAAAAGCATCGTATTATATAATATTCCAGCAAGCATATATAGCAACAAATTGAGTGTCAAAACACACACGCACATACAATTTGCAGCGAAGAGAACAGGCATTTCACTCTTGTCTTGGATGGAAATTTTATATTTGGAAATGTTGAGAGACTTGGCATTGTATCTTCTTCAAAGATGTTTGGAGTGATGCATTAGATTTACTTTGATTCGAGGCTTTTAGATTTTATAAAGCAAAAGCAGGTGTGGGCTAGAGAGGTCCCAGCAAGAGTGCCTATCCATCCCAAATGCTGTGTCTTTTTCTAAAGCATCCTAGTCTCTTTAAGGTTCAATCACCACCAATATCTCATTATAAAGTTTGTATTATATCATCAAGATTCTTGTATGTTTGTATTATAAAGTTGTTTTTTTATTTTAAAAAAAACTTTTTTCATTACAAAAAATTGAACCCTAGCCCCAAACAAACAGCCACTAAATTCAATGATTTCCAAGCTTTCACACACTGCACAAATTTCTTGGGGTCCAAGCTCACTGGAATGGAGGATGGGGAGGAGAGAAACTAGGAAAATGAAATCCTAGACAGGAAAAATCAATTAGTAGTAATCTTGAGAGTTGAGATATATTAGAAGATTTGCTTTCCTCGCTATGGTAGCTTGACAACAATGCGAGGATTAACACTTTGTTAAGAATATAAATGGATTTGATTTTTAAATTATTGGAAAATTTTCAAACTTTTTTTAATAGATTTTTCGGTTCAGATATCAATAATTGTATAAGGTTTCGTTTGTATTTGTGCATCTATTAACATGTTTTTTTTTAATTATTATTACAAGTACTAAAACGGTATAGTTTTTGCAAATAATTGTCATGTAGAATGAAAGTTATGCCTCTTTTAGATAAAAGGATGGTTCTCGTTAATTAAAATACTACTATTTCCTAACCTGAATAATTTTGAAGAGTGTAAAACCAAAACCAAAATTATAGTTATAACAGTTAAAAATTCAAGTTAATTTAATTAACCTGATTAATTCAAGTTTGATATGATCACAGCTCATTTACTTTATAATCTTTTAAAATATTTAAAATAATTTTGTTTTAATATTTTTTAAAAAATAAAATAAGACGATTCTTATATTGAATTGACATGATATTAGATTTTATAACCCATGTACAAAACTAGAAATACAGCCCAAATAAATACATAAATAATATAAAGAAAGTGTTGGGAAATGACTATAGGGTATATGAAGATTAATTGTTAAAACAAAGTCTAAAGGCAATAGATTTGATAACTGAGTTTACTCATCATGCATGATTGGTCAAACATCCATCACTATCCTCTTTTGAGAAACCCACTTCACCTCCCCCACGTTGTCTGCTCTTTTGGTACAGTTAAAACTACAAACTAAACCCTAAAAAATAGGAAAATAATTAAATATATACACACGAAAAAGAAAAAGGAAAAGGAAAAGGAAAAGGGAAATCCTAGGATTCCTTCCAAGGACATTTCATTCATGTGTTGGTGGAGCATGATTGCTCTGCTGTCTATAACATCTTGATGTTTGTCGATTTAATTAAAAAAGAAAAAGAAAAAAAGAAGGTTCTAGACTTCTAGTCCTCCAAAATATATATACATGTAAAATAAAATATAAAATTGATGCACCTTGTTTTCGGTAAACATTATTATATTTGACTCACCATATCTTAAGATGTCTTAATTTACAAATGATTTAATTCAATATTAATATATGTAAGTCCTCCAAAAAAAAAATCTAGGGGCAACATTCCAATTTAATTATGAAACCTATAGCTAAATTATGGTTTTGAATCGAAAAGTCGGGACAAAACGAGCTACAGCTGATGTTACCTAGTAATTATAAAAATCCCAAATCTTTGAAGATAATTTACATCAAGTCCTCTAACTATTTCTTATCTCAATTAGGTTTTCAAACTATTTCTTTTTATCTTAATTAGGTTTTCAATATAGTAATGAATTGATAAATAGATTCTTCATCCACTTTTATACAGGATGTAAGCGTAATAACAATTAATTTTTAAAGTATTTTTTCTTGAAAATATATTAAAATAATATATTTTTAAAAAATTAAATAAAAAAATTAATTTTTTTAGAAAAACAATTAAAACCTACCTCTTAATCAACAAAACCATGAAATAGTCCCATGAAACTCATATGATTTTTCTTTTCTCGTACAATATTAGTGAATTGTCTAAGATCTTTGTTTTGAATAATATTAAACTCAAATGAGAGACCAAAAAGAGAAACATAAAACCTTTGTATTTTTTTTTTTAAAAAAGAAACTATGGGTTGAAAAAGTTTTCCTTTTACCAATTGAATCAAATCCTAATGAATTCACTATTTTTTTAATATTCTCTCAAATTGACTTGAAGAACATTTAAATAAATAAAGAAGCCCGCGTAGCCCTGTGGGAGGAGGTTAGGGATGATGTTTCATGGCACCTTCTTCTTCCTACTTTTCTATTATCTCCTTCCATATTTACACACGTCAGACGCGTAGACCCCACCGTATTACAACATCACACGTGTCAATATAGCATTCACCAGACAGCGTAAGGCCCCTCTTAATCTGAATTACCACCCTCCAACTCACGTTCCCTTTCCCCATCCTACCCCTACCACATCCCCATCCCCTGGTATTTATGGTAAATAAGGACACGACCATGGGTAAACAATTAAACAAAATCCCATACGCGGAATATCCGAGGGTGTCGTGTTTTATTTTTATTATTTATTTAAACGCGTCGGGTTGGGTTACAAGAAGAGGCCTGCACTTTCTCTGTGGTTTCCTTCAAATGTTATTAATGGAGCCCTTAAAATATCTTCAAGACTGAATCTTTTATTCTCTATTCTTCTTCTCTTTCTAAATTGGGTGAAGGGCTTATTTTTTTCTTTGAAAACCATGGCTGTTTTCTCTTTGAACTTGAATTCACTGCCCTTAGGCTTTAGATTCAGACCATCAGATGAAGAACTAGTTAATTACTACTTAAGACACAAAATCAATGGAAAAGATGATAAAGTTAAAGTTATTCGTGAAATTGATGTCTGCAAATGGGAACCTTGGGACTTACCAGGTACATAAATGCATACATAAATTCTAAAAAAGGGTGAAAAATCCTTCCTTTTTGTGTCTTTTGAATTAAATCTTGAAAAATTGCTTGTTTTGTTTCGTTGTTGTTGTAGGCTTGTCGATAATAAAGAACGAGGATCCAGAGTGGTTTTTTTTCTGTCCATTAGACAGGAAGTATCCACATGGATCGAGGCAGAATAGAGCAACAGATGCTGGGTATTGGAAGGCAACTGGCAAGGATAGGAAGATAAAGTCTGGACATAGATTGATTGGAATGAAGAAGACTCTAGTATTTTATACTGGACGTGCTCCTAAGGGGAAGAGGACTAATTGGGTTGTGCATGAGTATCGTGCTACTGAAGAGGAGCTTGATGGAACTAAGCCTGGCCAGGTAAAATCAGTTTTTGGTTACTGGTTTTATGTTTCTGTTGTGAAGTTTAGAGCTTTGATGTTTTCCATTGATTGAATTGTCTTATTTGTTGCTTATATGTTTGTAGGTTCGACAGCTTGTGTGCTTTGTCAATTTGGAAAATAATGGTCGTTTTTTATAGTGTTGTTTTCTTGTTTTTATTTATTATGGTTGCTCCATTTCTATTGGGACAGTTGTTTTGGATAGTTTCATGCAATGCAGGGTGCATTAGGGTGCTTTGTTGTTTGTCTGTTTGATTGATTGATTTCTTTTGCTGCATAAACCGCTGCATCCATGATTGATTGACGCCATTGGGTGCTTAAAAATTTAGAAATAAATGGCTATGGCACTTTATTTTTGGTCTGTTTGCAAATGATGCTCATTACATAAGATGTTTTAAACCCTTTGTGCTTGCTTGGTATCTATATAGCTATTATTAGTTCGATTTTGATAACTTTGGACAATGTTATGCAATGCAGAGTGCCTTTGTTCTTTGTCGTTTGTTTAAGAAACAAGATGAGAGCATTGAGAGTCCGAACTGTGATGAAGCTGAAGCTACTGTTTCGTCTCCTACCACAGCTCAATCGTCTCCAGAAGTTACACAATCTGATCAACCACTGACTGAAGCATCTCCGGCAAATACAACAACTTCTGAGGTTGTAGCGCCAGTTGAATTTCCAAGCTGCAGCGTTGGTGTTTCTGAAGGAGGAGATCAAACTGCTGATTTACCAGCTTCTGAGGTGAGATGGAAGACAATTATTAATGTGTACAGCATGACCTTTTCAGTGTAAGAGAAATGCAATCTGCAAGTAATTAATTATTTTTGCTTCTTTTTTTAATGCATTTTGTAGGAGGAGCTACAGCTGGAAGAAGCCTTGAATTGGTTATTTGACTACCCACCACAGGCTCTAGATTACGAACTTTTTCCACCTGTCCATGAGCAGGTCCAAGAAGCAGTGGGATCTTCCTCCATGTTTAATCATGGCAACACCGATTTGAGCAGCAGTAACAGAGGGCTGCAATCTCATAATGTTGGAAATGAAACAGATGACTATACCTCTGAATTCATTGATTCCATACTTAAGCAGCCAGATGAACTCTTATATGAGGTGCCTGGCTTTCAGAACAATTCATCATTTCCAAGTGAGAGCCTTTTTAGGGGCAGCTTGCTCCGTGTTGTTGAGGACAATGGATCTTACAGTGGCTCGGATGTTGACATGGAACCAATTAGGGTGAGTGGAAACTGCCACACTACTTCTGCATATCACATTGTCTTGCACATTCTGGGACTCGTTTAAATTTCATTATCTTGTTTTACAAATAAATTTATGCCCTTTAGAAATTTAACCATGCACTTCCATCTCATTACAGATTGAACAAGGATTTCAGGGTGCTGTCTTTCCTGAGGGGAACATTGACGAGAAGCCTTCTTCAACTCTACTTTATGATAGTAATGTGCATCAGCAGCCGATCTATCTGGGTTCATTACAAAATGGATCTTACGCCCTGCAAAGTGTAGCATCAATTTCTGCCACAGACCAGCTCAATACTCTCAACAAACCAAGCAACAGTATGAATGAAGTTGGTGGTAGTGACACTGATTGGCATGGAATAAGGACCAGGGTTCGCAATCCACAAAATCGACAATTTGGCAGGAATTTCAATAGACAAGGTGATGCACCAAGAAGATTGCATCTGCAGTGTAAGCTCCAAGTCCAACCAATTCAGTTCAGCACAAAGTCAGAAGATTTTAACTCTGGAGAAGGAGAACTTGAATACGAGTGTATTGTGACAAAGGTGAGAAGTCTGTACAATGATGCTGAGTAAAAAGCCTAATGTTTACCTAAATATGTATTTGAGTATAGTTGAATTACCACGTGCAGGAGATAAAAGTTAGTGAAACCAATGCCATGGATGAAGACAGTTATACTAATGCCATGGATGAACAGCTGAAACCTACCCTTGTCAAAGTTAGTGAAACCATTAAATTTTCTGAAGAACTGAAACCTAACAATGGAACAGCCGTGAAGAATAATCGTTCTATGCTCAGCAAGGTTTCATTTATGTTCTCGAAGGCTTCTTCTGCTTGTGATTCCATCTGGTCGATTACCATGTTTAGGGCAGCTGTTTTAGCAGTTTTGTTTGCAGTCTTAGTGAGCAGATGTAGATACTTTTTTCTCGATACCGCTTAGGGACCTTTTCTCTGTTCAGTTTTCCCGGTTTAGTTTTTCTTTTTTTTGGGGTGGGTTTACTAATTAAGCTTATGGGATAGATTTTGTAGGTCACTATTGATGTATACTATCTCAAGTAGTCAGTTACCTTACTATATGTTCAGACTGAGTCCTGTCCGTTTATATTCGACATTTTACCACTTCAAGCTTTTTTGTACATCTTGTTTACAGAGGCTTAATTTCATGCCTATGTTGGCATATTTCTGTATAAAAATATTTTGGTGCTTGAATATTTATGGAGTTTTTGTATGGATAGTTTGTTTCTCTTGATCAAATTCTACCAATTGCCAACTCCAGAAGTTGATGTTTTGCATGATCATTCGTTGTGCAAATCACCTCCACCCTACTTTCTGCTTTACTTTCTTGGTGCCTCGGCATTCCCAAACAAGCCAAAGTCCAAGATTTGCAGGTCTGGAGTCGAAGACAGTCCACCAAGCTTAGGGAGACATGACTTTCTATTTGTCTGTTGGTATGTGAGAGGACAGACGGTAACCCTAAAGAGAACACTGGAAATGTCATTAGTTATTTACGGAAAGCAAATTAAATTACTTGTAATGCTGTGCTAAGAAGAGGGGCAATATTGTCAGGTGAGGACTATAATGTCGGAACAAAAATATATATTGGGGTGAGAGGCTCGAACTCTCGACCTCAGGATCACTCTATAGCTATGAGACCTACGCGCTAGCCAACTGCGCCACCACCCCTCGCTGTTCCCCTTGCGGAAAACCAATTTCAGATACTGAAACATGCTAATGAAAGACTAATGGCCTTCAATGGTTGTCATTTTCAATCCTCATAGTCATTTGCCGACAACCCCCACAGATTCATTGGTTTCACTTGAATCCTCTTGTTGTTGCTCATTAATCCTGTACGTTACGAAACTTGTTTTTATCACTTTGAGAATCGAATTACAGTAGAACTAGCAATAAAGATGGGAACTTTTTTGTATTTGATACTATTCCAAGTCCTTCTTTCATTACTTGTATGTTTTGATTCATCTCAGTCCACTTTCGATCGGCAAACCTATAGAGAACATCTTCTAAGCTCATCCCAACGAGACAAGGACTGGTTAATAACCATTAGAAGACAAATTCATGAGAATCCAGAACTCAGATTTGAGGAACACAATACCAGTGCTCTTATTAGAAGTGAACTTGATAAACTTGCTATTTCTTACACATACCCACTTGCCAAAACTGGGATTGTTGCTCAAATTGGCTCTGGTTCACCTCCTGTTGTTGCTCTTCGTGCTGACATGGATGCACTTCCCCTGCAAGTAATGTGCTTCGTAGTCCTTTTTTTTGGTTTAAAGATTGGAACTTTCTGTTTTATTGGTTTTGATTGTGTTTTGTTTATGGTTTGTAGGAGCTTGTGGAGTGGGAGCATAAGAGTAAAGTTGATGGAAAAATGCATGGATGTGGTCATGATGCTCATACCACTATGCTCCTTGGTGCTGCTAAGTTGCTTAATGAAAGGAAACATCTGCTTAAGGTAGGTTAGTTAGTCTTTTGTTTCTTTGTGAAGGTGGGGTTTTTAGAGGGCTGTGTGTGTTTTTAATCCTTCTAATGGTGATGAAGACGACTTCCTGATCATGTCTGATTTTGTATGTTAAGATTGTAATTTGTTTCTAGCATGGACGGCAATTGTCTTCTTATGTTAATGATGTTAGAAGTGGATGATTATTTGGACTGGCATCAGACTAAGTAGTAATTCTAGAAAGATTAGTTGCTTGTCCAATCATTCAGTGGTTGCAATGGATGCCTTTAGAGTTTTGCTTTTTATTTTTTTGATGGTTCAGTTTATATGCCCATGTACGCTCTGTGTTTCTTTCTTTATCTTGGTCATCTTGTAAATTTAAATATTTAATGATGATACTTTGATTGGTTATAAAGGGAACGGTGAGACTTCTTTTCCAACCTGCTGAGGAGGGAGGTGCTGGTGCATCACATATGATAAAAGATGGTGCCCTTGGTGATGCTGAAGCCATATTTGGGATGCACGTTAATTACAAGATACCCATTGGAACCGTAGCATCCTTGTCAGGGCCAGTCTTTGCTGCTGCATCCCGCTTTCAAGTAAAAATAGAAGGCAAAGGTGGGCATGCTGCAGTACCCCATAATGCTGTGGATCCACTACTTGCTGCATCATTTGCAATTTTGGCATTGCAACAGCTCATCTCTAGAGAACTGGATCCCCTCCAGAGTCAGGTATGCCATTGTTATACATCTGCTCTTGTAGCTTTCTTTTTTTCCATATGTTGATAATCACTTCGACCAAGGTACTTGCTGACTTTGCTGGAACCTAGATGAGCCAATAAAAGAACAGAGGATTCCTCCGATTAGCTCCCTTTGAAATATTCATAAATGTTATTCTCCCCCTCGGCTTTATCCTTTTGGGTCGATCTAACTTATTTAAAACAATCTGTAGACTTCAGAACCATTGGATATATATATATAATTTTCGACATTATGGAAGAGAAGTGAAACATTTATTGTGTCTTACAACTGGTGCTTTGTTTTTGGCTGAAGGTTCTATCTATTACGTATGTCAGAGGAGGGACTACCTTGAATGTAATTCCACCATATTTTGAATTTGGGGGCACCCTGAGGAGTCTTACAACTGAGAGCTTACATCAACTCCAGCGGAGGTTGAAAGAGGTAAGGGGCTTTAATTAACCTCTTCACTTTGAATTTGACGGAACGAATCATACAAAGTGCATGTTGGCATAATGTTAATCTTGCTATAAAAATATGTATAAAACAGAATTGCATATTCTTCTTTCTCAACCCAGTTAATAAAGGTCCTCCAAACTCCTAAGTTCATGCCTTGCTGTCCTAAATGATAGTCTTTAGAGGTAGTAGGATTTTTTAATTATCCGCGCAAGTTTTCATTCTCTGTGTTGGGCTCTACCATCTTGATTTGGATTATTCATGACCTAGGTTACTAACCACCGACTGAATGATAGAATCTGTGAAGTAGCTAATGAAAAAGTAAATCATGCTCATATAATTACAACTGCTTGTAGGTTGTTGAAGGCCAGGCAGCTGTCCACAGATGTCATGCGCACGTAGACATGTTCGAAAAGGAAGATGTTCCCCTATATCCTGCTACCGTGAATGATGAAAAATTGAATTTGCATGTTGAGAGGGTTAGTAGACTTCTTTTTAATCCAGAGAATTTCAAGATGGGTCAGAAGGTGATGGCAGCTGAGGACTTTTCCTTCTATCAAGAAGTGATTCCTGGAGTCATGCTCGATATTGGAATTAGAAATGAAAACGTGGGTGCAATTCACTCCCTACACTCACCTTACTTCTTCCTTGATGAGGACGTTCTTTCAATTGGGGCATCATTGCACACTGCCCTGGCAGAGATTTATCTGAATGAGCATCAACAATCTGCAGCACAGTAGAGAATAAGACATCATAAGAGCATGGAAGATCATGAATAAGTTAATAGTGGTCCATGCTATAAAGTCTCTATATGTAGTGGCAGGATATGTAAAAATCAGGGGGAAAAAAGAAGTAGTAATGCAACTCTTGATTCTAGATCACTATCCAGTTCTGGTTAATGCAATCACCTCTTTCTGAAGAAGATTCTGGTGAGCAACCTGGATACGGGTGCAGCTATTTTGTTCTGCAGAAGTGCCAAAAGCTGCTTCAAGCTGCTTCAAGCTGCCTGTCCAGGTAAATGATTGTGTTGCCAAAATCCTATGCGAACTTCGGTTGCCCCTCGACCTATTTTACCAAGGGATGTCCTTCCCAGAGCTACGTTTGCTTGCACTCTTTTCCTGAAAGATTGAGCAATATTAATTATTCCAAACACTAATGAAGATTTCATGGTATATCATATAACAAAAGATTTCTGCAGACCCAAATCAACTTCACAAACGAGCCTTGGATTTTGCTTGCATTCTTTGCATCCGGACAGCTATTATTTATGATCATATATGCATTTGATGAGGTCATTGTGAATGGTATTCCATGGCTGTAGAGGGCTGAAAAGATGATAGAAGCTGAGTTTGGGCAACTACAAGACTTGCAAAACAAGTTTCTTTATGGGTTCGAGGACTCTTTGGACTATTTGGAGATAAAAATAGTAGAAGTGGCAATGGACTGCTGTAAAAGCTACTCCATTTTAGGTTGGATGGGATGCCTATTTTGAATAACTAGCATTGGACAAATTCTTGAAGTGACACGTGCTTGGGACTCTATGGTATCACTGAAGATTCATATCCAGAATAGAAGGCTCCGACGGAGGGCAGGGCATTCAATGAATGTTATGCTGGCGAGAGGGCTGGGAGCCTGTGTATATGGCACAGGGTTTATCTAGTATAATCTGCTATAACCTTGTCACGGAAGAGGCCAAGTTTACTGCACAACTCGAGTTCATGATGCCACCTCGATGGTGGCTCTCCGCCACCTCCTGGGGCTGTAGTATGTTTCAAGGGTTGGGCTGTTCGCCACCTACTTATATATTTATAATTGTTGAGTGTCCTAATGAATGAACATCAGCATGAAAAAAATTAAAATTCATGAAGGTTAGAATTGCTCCAATGATCGTCACGGCTCACCGGAAAAACAAAAAAAAAAAAAAAACAATTATAAGGTGCCGAAGTTGCGCTGGCTCGACCTTTCTTTCTAATTCATTAAGCCAAAATATATTAAAGAATCAATTGAGAGGGTTAGTAGAGTTCTTTTTAATCTAGAGAATTTCAAGATGGGCATGAAGGTCCGACCGACCCCATACAAGCCAACCACGCCTTGTATTTATCCAGCTGAACCTCTTCTTATTGGCCCAACAAATCCCTAGCTAGCCTAACCAAAAGTAAGAGGGCGAAAGAAAGGCCGGTGATAGTCTAACCGAGGGTGGCCCCGTCGGAGAAAAAAAGGGAAGATAAAGCAAAATACACCGCTCGTAACATGCATGCTCACCTGGATTCTCAAAATGACAGAGCCAACGCCATTCCTTATTGTGGGCGCCAACCTAATCTCCGGTGCAAGTCACCCTAGCCCTGTCATCACCACTGTGTCATTCCCCAGTACAGGTGAATGTTTTAATTAATTAATCAATTAGTTTTAATTAAATTCTGCTATAAACAACCATGCATTGATGCTCTCTCAATCTCAATAATTTCTTCAGCTTTTTGTTCTTGGCATCAAGTGAATGTTTCACTAGTAAAAGTCACATGATTCTCAAAGGACGATTTTGTAGCCATATTAAAAGAAAGAAGAATGAGGAATCATGTTTGTAAAGTGGGGTTATCATCATGTTCTCATCACTTAATTTTGTTTCTTAATTTATAATATCAATATGTTAATAGTGAGATTAATTAATGATTGTACCAATCCATGAATATTATGCTAATGACAAACAATGCCACATGCCTTAGTTTTGGAAGATTCCAACAAATAATATATATACCAGGTTTATAGAGATCTTCATCTTAATTATAAATAGAATTAACCTCTTGTATATCTCTCTATGGATAAAAATTTTAAAAAATTAAATACATTGATAAACATAATATTCAATTCAAGATTTAGATTTTTCAATCATTGTCTATTTTTATATATTTTTATAGAGATCTTCATCTTAATTTTTCTCATTCTCAATACTTGTTTGGAAAAGTGGTAAAGATTGTTTTTCAAAGAGTTTTTCGATTTGAAATATATTAAAATAATTTTAAATTTTTTTTTTAACATCGGCATATGAAAACGATAAAAAAATAATGTGAAATTAAAAAATTTTAAAAAATTTTAATTTTTTAAAAAATTATGATTCAACCACAATTACAAACACTATCTATTATGATCTTTTAAGCATCTAGGACCAACCCCTAAATTAGGATCTCTTAATTAATCAGCCATCCCATGATAAAGTTCTGAATGATTATGATCTTTCTCATGTTTAATCACTTTCTTTGTTCTTAAAGTAGTGTAAATTAATCAAATCACAGCCTCTTAATCACCTTATCTATCTGAACAACAAATATATAATTGTCAGCCATGCACATAATCTCTACCTTTACTAATTAAAAACATCAGAGTAATCAATTTTAGTCAAACTAAATTCTCCATGGGCATGCTTCTTTTTGGCTGGACTCTCAAACTTTGCATCAGAATATTGATAATTTGTTGGTCGGTGAAATTCGATGAGATTTTAGATTGAATTTCTTAAACATTTCAATGGAGGGACCTGAATTTGGATGCCAAGTCATGTACACGTATTATCCAAAGCAAGTTGGGCCACCTCTTTCTGCGTTGGTGCAAAATTTCCATCTTTTTTTTTTGTTGAACCAAAAGGCTGGTTGGCTCTGGTTTTGATGGGAAGGTAAAAGATGCCAAATCAATCCCACTCCGGCAAGGAGATTAACGTTCATATTTGTGGAAACCATTTCCCCATCAATCTGGTGTAAGATCAGGAAAATGGCATTGGTAAAAAACATAAAAGCTTTTCTTTTTAGGGCTTAAAACAACATGCAAAAAAAGAAAGAAATAGGGAAAAGGAGAAAAGGGTTAGCAGTGTTAGGGGCGGCAAGCAGACCATGTCCATGTGATATATCAACTTTAGTGAATTTCCTTTATATATATATATGTTGACGTCTTAATTTGCACGCAGAACTGATCACATTTCCGCATCCCCACGTTTCATCCATCTCCACTTTATATGAGAATGGCGAAAAAAACCACCTTGCTTAAACCCTAATGTGCATAGAAAGTTCTTTCTGATTGTTGAATGAGGACACTTTATGAAGAAATTATGTGCTATAGGATTGTCAACTTTACGCTATCCAATATTGTTTAGGCGCAAGGTATACGTAGTACTGATGAATTTTGCTGAAGTTAATTTCATATACTTTTAGCTTATTGAATTTGAATGATTTCTTTCGTATCAAAGTACATGGTTTTTCTTTTTTTTATTGCTTGAATAAATCATAAAGTGACTTGAGTAACTTTGATACATGAAACTATAATTAATTATATAGATAAAAAAGTTATAAATTATATTTAATTATTGTTTATTAGGACATAGAAAACATGTACGCTCTATACTTTCTGTTTAAAAGGACAAGAAATCATTCTAGAATTATTTCTAAAATAAATTTATTTTAATGTTTTTGTTTTTATAAAAACTGTCAATTCAATAGTTTAAACTGTTAGGTAAGGTTTTAAAATATGATTTATATTATTCTCTAATATCCCTTTTTAAATGAAAAAATTTTGGACTTGAAATTTGTATAAACACATATTATTTTATGCTTAATTTTTATCTAATAAATAAATAAGATAAGATTCGAATTCGTGATCGGTTGGTTATCAAAGTTATGATATTATATTAAAAAAATATCTTAATCTAATAACTTAAACTATTAGATAAGATTAAGATATTTTTAATTTTTATCTTTATGAATATTTTTATCATGTCTTATCTCAGATAATTTTACCTGGATTCATGAATTGATTCTCCCTATGCAAAAAACAATTTGACTGAAAGAAAATGTTCATAATTATTCACATGTTAGTTTGAGAAGAGACGAACTAATCCATTAATTACCCCTAATCGCTTGCATGATTAATTGTAAATTATTTAGAAATTAAATCAAATTGGAGATAAGTTTCTACACGAGATCCAAAATGAGCTAGACACAGAGAAACCAGGAATCCAGGTTGTTCTCACTACATTGCACATACAATTGACACATCATCACTTTGTCAAGAAAGCTACAGAGATGACTAATCACATCAGTCGGTGGTGTTGGAAGTATGTGTCATCCTTTTCAATGTCTCGCTTTGCTCTCTTTTCCACCTCTCTCTCTCTCTCTCTCTCTCTCTCTCTCTCTCTCTCCCCCCTGGCCGAACCACTTCATCTCCCCTTAATTTCTCTATAAATCTGCCTACTTCACTGCTTCCTCCCTTCCTCTTCCTCATGATTACGTTGGAGGTTGAAAAGAATTCAGAAAGAAACCGTATTATAATCAAGCTTTAGTTTCTTTGTGCGTGTAGTGGCATTCCATGTGCCTTGGAATCACATTTCTATGCTTTGTGTTATTAAACCCCCACCGTCCATTAACATCCTCACTCGCTTCTATACGTACGTAAATTAATAAACTGTGATTGGTAGTCTTTATTATCTAGACCTCCCACTGCATGTCTCTCCCTCCCATTTTCTAGTTACTTCTTATATTAATTAGCTCATCACTTCATTTTCAGCAAGGTCAATAAGCTTGCTTTTCTTATTAGTGAAAATTAATGGGTGAAGAAGCTAAGCAGGTAAGTAATCGTTGAATGGTTTTGCTTGCATGGTTTTTGTTATCTTGGGTTTTGGCAAACTTTTGGGCTTGCATTTTGTTCAGTGTGATGATGTTTGACTAATTATTGATAGGAACAAGCCAAGGCAGAGGCTAAGCCAGAGGAGAAGAAGAAAGAAGAGAAACCAGCAGAGGAAGAAAAGAAGGAAGAACCAAAGCCACCATCTCCATTTGTCTTGTTTGTGGACTTGCATTGTGTGGGATGTGCCAAGAAGATTGAGAGGTCCATCATGAAGATTAGAGGTCTCGATATCTCTCTCTCACACTTTAACTAGTAAAGGAACAAAAAATAGAAAATTAAGTTAAGAAACTAGAAATTAATTAATGAATTCTAACACATTTTCATTAACTGCAGGTGTGGAGGGAGTTGCGATGGATATGGCACAAAACCAAGTGACTATAAAGGGAATACTGGAACCTCAAGCTGTGTGTAATAAAATCATGAAGAAAACCAAAAGAAGAGCTAAAGTTTTGTCTCCATTGCCTGAAAATGAGGGTGAACCACTGCCCCAAGTTGTTACTTCACAGGTATTGGCGGCATCTAATTTTAATTTTAAACTCCAATACTAATAAGATAGTTGAGTGATTAAATACTAATTAGACAGTGCTGTAATGTTATTGTGCTGATAATTTCAGGTAAGTGGATTAACAACTGTGGAGCTTCATATCAACATGCACTGTGAGGCATGTGCAGAGCAGCTTAAGAAAAAGATTCTCAAAATGAGAGGTAATTAAATTAATTAATTTGTTCTCTTTTGCATTTGATACACATGTAAAAAAAACTACCTAGCTAGGCTCAAGATCTCTGTTCACTTTCTTTTTTCAGAAATTAAGAACATGGCTGCACATAATTTTTTAGGGTAGAGTCAGCTAGCGTGAACATGATTCACATGCTAATTTTTATGAAATTTGGCATGGACAAGGTCCACACAGGATCGCACTTCGAATGAATTCGGTCTGGGTTTGATATAGACATGATTAATGGACTGTGTTGCCTTGATGGTTTTCATTAATTACAAGTGTTTGATTTCTATTGATTACAGGAGTGCAAACAGCAGTGACAGATTTTAGCAGCAGCAAGGTCACAGTGACTGGGACAATGGAGGCAAACAAACTAGTGGAATATGTTTACATACGCACCAAAAAGCAGGCCAGGATAGTGCCACAACCTGAGCCTGAACCTGAACCAGCGAAGGAAGAGGAGAAAAAAGAAGAGAAACCAGCAGAAGAAGCAAAACCAGCTGAAGAGAAGAAAGAAGAGGAAAAACCAGCAGAAGAAGGTGGTGGTGGTGGTGAAAACCCTGAAAAAAATGAGAAGAAAGAAGATGAAGGGAAGAAGGAAGGAGCAGAAAATATAGACATCATCAACGTTGATGAGGAAAACATGAAGAGAATGATGCATTATTACCACCCACTGTATGTGATAGAGAGAATACCACCTCCTCAGTTATTCAGTGATGAGAATCCCAATGCATGTTGCATTTCATGATCTTCTAATAATATTGATAATCAAACTCTTTTATGGCTCTGACGACGTTAATTAACGATCGAGACTGTTTAAATTCTTCTTCTTTTATCTCAAAACTCAGTTGGCAGCTACAACATATTTCTACCAAGTAATTCTTTTAAGCAATATTCTTTCAAGTCGTATTATTTATTAACTAAAATTAAATTCTCTTATTAAATGGTATTAATATTCTTGTGCTAACTCTATTTACTGTTAGAATTTGAAGATAAGATTAATTATAGATGGTCTGATTTTTACTCCTAATTAAGAAGTCTTTATCCCCTAAATATAGAACACTTGAGATTTACCAATCATTATGAGTTCACAAAGTTAAACACAAAAAAACTGCTTGAGGGATCATTGAAATATTAATTAAGTAATTTGGAAATAAATAATTTCTAATTAATAAATATAATTCATACCCCTTTCTATACAATACACATTACTAAAATCACCAATTATTCAATTATAAAGGGTATAATTTAATTGGTCAGATTCTGAGTTTGCTTTCTAGATATCATTAGTTCAGAGTCTCATAAATTTCAAAACTACTAAAGATTTATATGACCATTAATTTCAAGATTTGTAAAATTAGTAGAGGTATACACAAACTAACTCGGATATCCACACTAATAAAAACAAATCACCAATTATTCACCGTAATATTTAAGTATTTTATATAAAATTCAAATATGGTAATTATTAAATTTAATAATCTATGTAACTATTTGATATATAAAATTTATTGCCACCACTGTTTATGAAATTTTATAACTAGCATGAGGGACTTTAGCTAGAGCAGAAATCAATTTACCTTTTAACTTTACTGTTTATCCAAAAGAGCAGCCATCTTCGTAAGGTTTTGATGCCGTTCTTCATCAAGAAAGAGTGAAAGACATTTAACTTCCTATTCACAAAAGGAAAGGTCACACCAAAAGATGGTAGAAGGCTGCCAAACTATAAACGTTAAAAGATCAATACCATAAAAAAATGATTTAAGTGAGAGATTCTTTAGCAGAGGTAGGGTTTTTCACATGATATCACACGATCGATCGATTATGTACATGAGATCTGAGTCATCATGAATAAGCTGAGAAAATTAACATTAATGGACTACAAACTGATGCCATCATACTTCCAGTTCACACACACATATGCCATCACACTTCCGCTTAACAGTTACATATCAGTTCTAGTCCCACAAATCTTAAAACCATTAAAAATTTAAATAGTTGTTAATTTCAGAACCCATAAAAATTAATCGATAAACACACAAGCACACCAATATTAATAAAAAACAATATATATATATATATATATATATATATATATATCTTTTTTGTTTTTATACACAAAGGTTTTATTTTATATAAACCCATATTTAACAAACTAAAAAACCCCTGAAAAAATAATTTTTAATGTAATATATATGTCTGAAATATTTTTCATCATTAAACTTATCAGACTAATATTATGCTTTAACACTTCATCTTTATAAAGAGACTCATAGATTATAAATAGACCATAAATCATTCATTCAAAAAAGATTTTGAATTTTCATTATCTATTGCAATTTATTTTTAAAGTATTTTCTGTAATATTATTGTATTTTTTCTAAAAAAATTATTAACTTAATTATTGAAGAGTCTCTAAATTTAATAAAGAGAATCTTTTACAGATATCAAACACCCACCTCCAGTTATCTTGACTATAGAAAATAGATTAATTATCAAAATTAAAAAATTAATTAATTATCCAATATACAACTTTAATTTTCAAACAATTTAATTGTTTTTAAAACATCATCAATTATCATTGCCGTGCCCAAATTCTTAGTTTATCTATAAAGTGGATGCATGTTTGCCAATGTCGCTTAATGATTTGATATAATTTAAATATAAATTATAATTGATTTGATATTCACAAAAAGAAAGGTCACACCAAAAGATGGTAGTGGATAAGAAAACGCACACTCAACATTGAAAGTTTTTTTTTTTTTTTTTGGATAATTCAACATTGAAAGTAATTAGCTTATGAGTTCAGAGACAACAAGAAATTGTTGATTAAAGCTTGTTTAATTATAAAGTCATAAACTTATTAAGTCATCATGATCTCTTTCTTTTTTAATTAAATTACAAGAGAGTTATAATGTCATCAGATAGGTTACAAGCAAGTATGCTGCATGTGTTATTTTAAAAAAAAAGTTTATAAAAGGCTGTGGATAAGAAAATGGTATGCACGAAATCTTTTGCTAGCTCTAAAAAACAGTAGAACAACTTTTTTGACTATTAGCATGCATGCATTGTACATCTCCCACTTAGAAAAAAAAAAAACATGTTATCAATTAGACTTTTTTGAATACTTATTGCTAGAATTAAACTTAATCCAATTCAAACCATAGGCTTAACTTATTAAAACTTGAAAACCTAGGATTTATATATGATTTAGAACACAAACTATGACATTAAAATTCCTTAGTTACCATCTATATTTATATTACTTTATAAAAAAACCACTTAATTTTTTAGAATTAACCTCAATTACTTTTAACGTGGATATCTAGATTAGCATATTTATATCTCGATTTAATCTTAATCTAAATCCACTCTTAATTTCACATTCTTGAAATTAATAATTTCTCTAATAATTTCTTTATTGATGTTATATTTGAAAAGCTATATTGTTGTAATTTCCAGATATTACCAGTGTGGTATCCTTTGCATAGAAGTGATTGCATGGTTTGGAATTTGTACCTTTTATAACCTTGGGAGATTTATTATTTACTTTTTGACATCTGTTCTAGAGAGGATCAGGCAATCCATGTTCTAATGCCAATTGAAATTGAACAGGAAGAAAACACTGAATTAAAGTATGATGATGACCAATCTATAGTATGATGATGCTCTGAGTGTTGATTACTTTTAGCAAAATTACAAACTGTGTGCCTGATTAAATTAAGAAACAAAGTCATGGTGATCTCAATTAAATCTTTGTTGATCTCAAAGCCAATTCTTCTTTATTAAGGAAAGCAACCCACATGGGAGCCAAAACTGGGGGACAGTCCCATGCCTGCATCATCTTCCATGAAAAAAAATAAAAAAGAGGATACAACAATACACTTTTGATTTAACAAACATTACTGCTGACAAATCTTGACACTTATCCATGTCACAGCATCCAGATCAAGAATTTTCCCCTAATCAAAGCATGCATCTTTTGAACATAACGATAGACCTCCAAGCTAATTAAGCTGATCAGGCCGCCATGAACAGTATCTTAACATATATAGACATCGACTTCAACAAAAACATGGCAAGGAAAGGGAGAAAGAAAAGCTAAAAAAGATAGAGGCCACTTTCTTTCTTTTTCCAGGGAATCCAGGGAATATTAGCCCAGACCTTCATTCTTCATCCAAAATACTAGCTATATATGTACATTTGTTTAAACCAACTATGCTATATACCTTCTAGCTCAGAAGTAAAAGGTTGAACAGATCAATTTAGTTTTTGGATGTTCATTGATTTCTTGAGGTTATTCTTCAAATGGCAATTAACATGCAGATTGTTCTGGCTTCCAATTGCGAGAATGTTGAGGCACAGTACGTGGAGATGATGGTGCCTCTTTATTCCCATGGATGTGAGAAGAAAGTGAAGAAGACCTTATCCCATCTCAAAGGTAACACATAAACTTATTATACCCCACGCTATTTGCTTAATTTGATTAATTTTAGCTTGCTAGGACATATATACATATACTATTTAGTACCAAGTTGATGCTCAATGCCCCTTTTTTTTTTTTTTTTTTTTTGAAGAATGATGTAATTACAATATTTTCATTGATTAGCAAAGACAATATAATAATTTCACTATAATTCATCAAAAGAAAAAATAAGGAACTGATAGTGTGTCCAGTGTGCAAAATGTTATGTATGGGATGGGCCTTGGCTGTAGGCTCAATTTTGAGATATAGAGAAGGTTGCTTGATTATGGACCTCTAGTTATCAGAGCCACAAAAGTATTCACTTCACTATTGCTCGTGGGCTTCATCTTATCTCTTTTTTATTCCTTTAATTTTTTATTTTTTTTTATTAAACCCCTTTTATTGTTTTCTTAGATTGAGCAAGATTCATGGAAATGGAAGAAAGGAAAAAAAAGAAGAATTCCTTGTGCTCTTACCATTTAGATATATAAGCAAATCATGAATGTGCTTGATAAAATTAAACCCATTGGCCATTTCAATTTCAAGGTGATTATGAGAGTAATTTTGTAAGTTTATGTTAGCTTTGTATGGAAATGGCAGGAATTTACTCTGTAAATGTAGATTATTATCAACAAAAGGTGACAGTGTGGGGGATATGCAACAAATACGATGTATTAGCTACCGTAAAGAGCAAAAGAAAGGAAGCTCGCTTTTGGAATCCCCAAGACAACGTTCAAATGGAAGAAGATGAAGAATCACAACCACCATCATCACCACCACCACCACCAAAAGACTCCAAAACTATTCCTTCTTTGACCCTAATGAAGGCTCGTTCTCTAACTCGCTCCTTGAGTTGGAAAGTATGGAAAAAGGTTTTCACGAGGACGTACTCCTTCTAAAGAAACTAAAGCATGCATTTGGGTTGTCGTAGGCTTGTAGCTAGCTAGAATAATTTAACAACCTAGCTAGCTAGCTGGCTATTCTCTTATTTTTTGTAAATTAATTATATACGCTAGCTAGCCTAGTTCAAGAATTTCGGCTCCCTTTGCTTAATTTGTTTCTTGCAAGAAATTGAAGATGGTGACTCGTTTTTCATCTCCTTGTTTGGTAGAAACTTGGGACCTTGTCGTGTCGGTCAATGTGTTCTTTGAATTTGGATTAAGACTTGCAATTTGCGTTCCAATACACTTCCCATGAAAAGGCCAAGGAGAAAGGTACTGATAAAGGAGAAATCTTTATGGGGAGTTCAAAGCCTAAGTTAATAGCTCAAGTTAAAGCCTCTTTACTGCATAAAATAATATATGTAGCAAAAGATTTTTGACCATAAAAATAAATAGTTAGTTGATAATCATCCTACTTTTCAAAATTTGAAAATTTAAGTTTCTAATTAATTAGATTACATGCCATTTGTTATCCTCTGACCCAAAAGAGGGGAGAGTTTTTAGCAAGAACTATGGGTCCTATATTGTGCCAAACCAGCCACACAAAATTCAGCCATGGAAGCCATTGCTGGTCCACCCACGTTGCTCCATTGTTTTCAGGCGTATCATTTGAGAAGGGTACGTTAAGGATGCGATTACACAAATCTATATAATTGAACGAAAATAAATAATGAATCATAACATTTCAAATTTGTTTATAACTTAGTTTCTTCATCAATTTCATGTTTTTTTAAAAAAGTATTCTTTTAGTTTTTTAATAGAAGAGCTGTAGTAAAGATTATAAGATTTGATTAAGAAAGCAATCGTTTTTAGAGCAAAAGTGACGAAATTGAGAATGACAAATGATGATCAATTGAACTATTTAATTATTTTTATAGGAAAATGACTAATTAGTTTGTATTAATAAACTATAAGGAGTAAATTATAACTTATTAAAACATCTTATCTAAAATCATTGCAAGATGACAATGAAAAACAAAACTCTTCTTCTTCTGCGTTTTTTTTTTTCCAGCTTTATTTAGAAAGAAACGTGGGACTTTACATGGTTTCTAAACGTAATCATTTAGAAGAGAAAAATAACAAGATTCAACGCGTAAGAAGAAGACAAGTGTAAAACTTTGATGGTGCCGACCGTAATATATTAAATTATATACGTTTCGAAATCTCATGTAATACTTTTTTATAGTTAACGGAATAGCAAAGGGATTTTGGTCTGCCCACAAGAAATTTATTTTCTCATACAATAGTTGACATGAAGATAACACCAAAAAAAAAAAAAAAAAAAACAACAAGAGAGAGAGAGGGAGGGAGGGAGAGGCTCGAGTCAAAACAATATTCCACTGCCTTTGGTTTATAAATTTGGCTTCATTTTGCCTACCTTCAAACACAACCTCATCATCAACTCAACTAGCTAAAAGCTTAATTAGAAGCTCTACCTTCACCGACACATATATTTTTGCTTACAAAAACAGCAAAATTTAGCAACACCAAAACCAATAGCTACCTACTTTGGCAAGAATTAACTATCACATACATAGTGCTCAGAAAGAGAGAGCCAGGAGGGGTGGTCGTCAAGAACTGAGGATGATAGCAGTGGCAATCATGGCGGAGCTGTTGGAAGAATATGCGGTGGCACTGGCAAGAATTACAGAGAGGTTTTTTCCACCAAGACACGGCATGAATGGTTTTCAAGGTCTCAGGAATTTTCGTTTGCCTTCTTCTTCTTCTGCCACTCTTGATCAAGGCTCATGTTCTTTCATTGTTTATTTCTGATTGATGCCTGCCTACCTATCTATATCTCTCTCTCTCTCTATCTCTTTTCTTCTTCTTCTTCTTCTTCTTCTTCATTTATTTATTTTTTGAATTAAATTAATTGATACATGAGATTATTTTTCCTTTTCCTCTTTCATGTCGTTTTTGTTACTTATAAGGCTTCAGAATTTTATGAATTTTTGTAGTTTATTTTACGAGGGATAATACATTTATTTGTGGCCCAGAAGATTGTAATGTAATTTAAAAAGAAAAAAAATTATTGCGTCCCTACAGTGGATGAGAATGGACAAGTAGCACATTGATTTATGTGTGTGTGTTTGTGTTTTCTTTGTGGGGTTCTTGTTGTTAGATGAGTAAAGCGAGTAGGAGCGAGTAGCTGCAGCAGCGCATCAACAAATAGAAGAGAAAGAAAACGAAGAGCTGAGTTGTGAATTTAATAAATGAAGAAATTCAGAAATAAACTAACTCATTATGCAAACGCTTACGTACATGCATAGATATAATAAAGATTATTCTCCAATTCATCCAATGAAGAAGATGGATTTAGTTTTTATATACAGAGAAGCTCAGCTCATCCAATGATATTTTTATATGTAAAACCAAAAATACACACACACACACATATATATATATATATATATATATATATATCTTTTTTTTTATTTGAAGACAAGGGTATCTAAAAACCGGTTTAAATATCAATCAAGATAAAATTCTTTTTTCAATCAATTTTAATATATATATTTTTTTATTGGTCTAATGTATTTAAAAAAATTCATATTTTTTTCTAATTATTTGTTCAAAGATTTGAATCTAAAAATTCAAACAATGAAGGGTGATCGAACTGCATTCTAAAATTATATACACAGAGATTTGACGAGACCTTTTTACTTTCTTCTTGTTTTTTTTTTTTTTTTCAAACAGGTGTAACTTGTCTATACTCTTAACGGCGTGGGAGAAATAATGTGTCGATCCACATTGTTTTTCCCATTTTGCCATTGAAAAAAACACTCCGTTTGGTTGCCTTAATAAAATAGGTGTAATTAAATTTTCATTTTATAGGACATAAATGTCAATGTATAATTATTGGAGGGTGTAAACCCATTTTGCCATTTTTGTTTTTTCACAAGTTTATTTTTAATTATCAAAATTTTGTGTTGGGGTCTTGTTTTTTCTTTTTTTGTTAATTTGGGGTTTAAGAGGGGTTGTTTTGTTCTTTCAATAAATTAAAATAAAAATCAAAAGTTACAAATATGTATGGGTCATGTATAGGCGCGTGAGGTATCCCGTAACATTTGTGTGGCACCTCATGGTTGCCAAAAAATGCCATCTAAGGTGTTTTTCGATTCCTCATGGTAGAGCCAACCATGCTACATAGCTTGCTTTCCTGTATTTTTTAGCATGTTAAGCTAGCATGTATCATTATTAAGTGTCCCCACGAAGGCTCGTTGGGCTTGACACTAGACAAATCCAAATGTTATTAGATCTGATCAAATCCATACCTAAAAGTTGTTAGGTTTGACGTTATCTAGACCCAAGTGATTATTGGGTGTGACAACATGTGCCAGACCTAGAGCATGAATCTGGCAAATGTTGCAAGACTAATGCGTGGGCTTTGCAATACATTAGGCCTAGGCACAACTTGGGTTTGGTGCAAACTCATACACTATTTAGGTCATACACTATTTAGGTCATGTATTGTTGGACTCGATAACTTGACCTAACACGTATTATACAAGGGTGTCAAACTCAAGGATTTCCCAATGATTTTTGTCATTGCACCCCGAGTAGATTCGTTACACCTGTTGATTTAAACATAATTTAATATCATCAATTCCTTTGATTTTTACATAAAATCTTAAATGATTTATTTTTCAACAAATAGACTTAATTAAATAAGTCTACACTTCACCGATAATATTAGATGAATTAAAGTCTATCATGGTCTATCATATCTTTTTTTTTTCTAAATAAAATAAGTGGAATACAACTAGAAATATTATAAAGATAGAATTACACTTTAGCTCTTTCTCTTCATAAAAAAACAAAACAAAACCCATAAACTATAAATATACCATGAATCTTTCAAAATAAATATTCATAAATTTTATTTTATATTGCATACATATTTGAAAGTATCTCTTTCTAGAATATTATTGTATTTTTTTAAAATATTTACTTAAAATCTAAGAGTTGTTCACCAAAATTTTTTTTTCTTACATGTATTAACCATAAGCCACCTCAACTTACAAAGTACCAAATATAAACTATCAATTATTTGGTTTTTTAAAAAATAAAATTACTAGAACTGATTGATTAATCAATTATCCAACCAAAAAATTTATTTTTAAACAATTTAGATTTTTGATACATCATCTACTCTTTTAATTAAATTGAAACATGAAACCCTTTTCATTTTATAAACAAAAATTTTAAAAGCTCATGATTTTGGATTGCAAACAATGATAATGATTTAGATTTTGCATCTCAAAAACATAATTATGCGGTCCATATCCCAAAGAAGAAAAGGATGGATTCTTCCTTTTTCTACGGTGGAATAATAGGAATCTATCTTTTTATTATTCCAATTTTTTTTTACGAAGTCATTGTATTTAAGCGTTTCATGGTTATTAGTAGTTACTAGTTAGTAGAAAGTGGATACTTAAAAAAAAAAAGATATGAAAAACATTTTTTAAATTATTTTTTATCTGGAAAATATCAGATTTAAATATTTTTTAATAATTTTAATGTATTAATATCAATTTTTTTAAAAAATTATTTTAAAATATTTCAATTGAAAAATACTTAACACTACTTTACCAAATACTAGAAATCCTTAAGTATGATCGATAAAAGAGTCATTCCCAACTACCAATCCCACTGTAGTTGGATGGGTCAATAGAATATAACTTGGGAGCTTGATTGTTAGGCTAATGTTAGTGGTACAATTACAAGAATTTATAATTTAGGTACTGAATTTGTGTATGTTTCATATTTTGTGGACTGCTTTGTAGTTAACACTAATTTATTAATCCAAACAGAGCACAAGTAAACCAATACATGTTCCCTTGGAAACCTTCATCTTCAAGACGAGAGAGAGAGAGAGAGAGAGAGAGAGAGACCACACGTGCCATATCTCTTTCCCTGACTCTCTTGGCAGCAGTCTGCTTCTCTGGTAACACTTTTTTCTTTCTTTGTTTGTTTGTTTTTCTAATCTTCTTCAGTTTTCCATCTGTTGATTCTCATCATTTTTTATCATATATTGACTGTTTTTTGTGCATAATTCTTGTTTTTGATAATCATAGCTATTTCTTTTGATTATTAGTCTTGATTATCACTCTAAAGATTCTTATTGAGATGAATTTATGTGGTTTTTAATCATTTTATACAGTTATTTGTTACCACAACATAAAGAGATAGAGTTGATGAGATGATGGGTTCTGGGGTTCCTTATGGTTACAATAATGGAGGTGGATCATCATTTTCCTCTTCAAATTTATCACCTTTAGCCCCACCTTTCACTGTTGATAGGTCTGTAGCAAAACCCCTTTTGGATTTAACTGAGCCCACTTATCCTGTTAGCTTGAATCCCTCATCACACAATTGGGCTACCTCTAACTCTCACATTCCCAATTCAAGACCCGATCGTTTTCCCATTCCCAACCTGGAATTTGATTCCATACCGTCCCCAAATGTGTTTGGATACTCATCACCTACTCCCCAGGTGCCGTCTAAGAACCACCCTCTTGTTTTGGCATCGACTGATGCTGTTTTGTATGGTCAGAGTAACCCTAGCCTTGTTGAAGCTGTACCATATTATCCGTCCTCGTATGTCTCGCCTGCTATTGGTAGTGATGGTCACTTGAAAATCCCCCACCAATCTGATTATGAATTGCTGTCTAATTCTTATGTTGGAACGTCTAATGGATCATCTCACGATGATTATACTCAAAGCTCATTGGGTTTGGAGCATGCGACTCAGTGGAGTGGCTTGTGGGAGGGAGTTACTGATTGGAATCAGAGCAAAAAATTGCACCTTGATGGAGGTTTTTATGAGAAGGAGAATTTTATTAATCAAGGTATCCTTGTCTCATTATTCTGTTTTGTTATTACTGAGAATCAATTTATAGTATCAGTGAGTATAAAATTAAGTAAAATTGCTTTTTATGCTACTTTGAGCCTTGCATTTTGTTCTTGTCGAGTCATACTCATTAGTGATTTGTTGTCTTTACAAATTACTGTGCTCACGATTCTTCATGCCATAGACCTTGGATACTGATAGTTTCTTAGTTGCATCTCCACCTTAGAATGGGTGTTATTTTGAAGTCTCTATCCAGAGTCTGGTGCATCAAACACTCAATATTGATCTGTAATTGCTGTTTGAAGTCATTTGGTTAATTTCTCCATGCCCATTGACAAAGTATAAGAAGGATGAACATAATATGAAAGGGTGATTTTCTCTCATATCCAATGGAGGGGATATGCATTTTGTCTTGTTTTCTTTGTAATGGTGGAGTAATTGTATTTTTATCTCTCTTCCGTGTATCTATTATTCTAACTATGTTTTCTGAAGACTGCTGGGCAAACTATAGGTTTCTACAGCTAAGCCTCTTTGTAACTTATCCGTTCCTTATTGATACCGAGGGGACGTAAATAACAGTGTCATTATTTTTAATGTATTACATATAGGATTCGGAATATATCCCTTTTACTCTGCCATGATCTGTATCATTGGTGTTACTTTACCCTTAAGTCATTTTAAGTCTTTAAGGAAGCTCTTCTTTACCATCTACCGAATCATTCTCAATTATAAATAATCATAACTAAATTGATTTTTTTTTGGCATTAATTGCATAGTAGTTCTGTTTTTGAAGTATGCACTTAGTGGAAAATAAATGGTAAGATAAAGCTCTTTTAGCCTGGAGAGTTACCCATAATCTAACATTTCCTTAATTGCTACTACTTGCAGGGTTTTCTGCATTCAAAGATGTGAGCAAATGTGAAGAAAATTCCCTTGGAATTGACATGGTTGGAAGGCAAATGCACACCGGGTCTGCAAGCACAGAACAACTGGATTATAAAACCTTCCTTGTTGAAAAACCCAAGTCCATGCCTACAACACCACCATCATTGATATTCCCTCCAGCAGTACCACAAGCCTATCCTCAAGTGTCATCCTCAAATGTAGTCAATTCTCCAAACAATCAAATGCTGCATGTCACTTCATATGGAAAGTCCTCAAGGAAGCGTGATGCTAGTTCAAATGATAGGATGCCAATGATGAAGCCTTCACCTGCTGTTGTCATTAGACCCCCGGGACAAGATACATATTCATTTAAAAATATAAATACTGGTACTGATGGTGATGAGAAGGATTTTGCTGGCAATAACACCTCTTTTGCGCAAGAGCCTAATCCATTTATTAGCTCCAAAGGAAAAGTTTGCTATGATTCCAGCCTAGTTAATTTTCATCTGAAACAAAATGATGATTCCTTTGCAGAAGTTCCCTCCAAAAACCATGAAGAGTTGCCTATCTACAAAAATATTTCTATTGATTTCTTGGATAAACTTTTCAGAGAAAAAATGGAAAATAGAGCTCCTTGCAAAAATCTAGATTTCTTCAATTTGGCTATGGATGATCATGAGGCTGCTGGTTCTGTAGAAATTACTTCTGAAAGTTTAGATCATTACTTCCCTGCTGTGGACTCGCCATGCTGGAGAGGGGCTCCAGTTTCTCTTCCATCTGCATTCAAAGGTTCTGAGGTTGTGAATCCACAGAATAAGGTAGAGGCATGCAATGGCGTGAATCTGCAAGGCCCTCAGATTTCCCCTTCCACTACTAACGATGCTGTAAAAGACTGCCCTGAGAAACAAAGTAATATCTCCATGACCTTCAATAATGAGAGTCTGGAGCATCGTCCAGCCTCTTCTTTTAAGAGGCCTTTAGTTGCTAATGTGTTGTTTAGAGAAGGAATTGATGATGCTGTGAAATATGGACCCTGCCAAAGGAAATCAAGCTATTGCAATGAAGCTCAATTTTCTGATGTCATTGATGAACCTAGGAAAGAAAGTATACTGCCTGATTTTAAACCTGTCCACACTAAGCAGAAAAGTCTTGAAGAAGGTGAATGGCCATCTAAGAAAAATTCTGATGTTGCAGGTGTTAGAAGGAAAATCAACGACAACCCTGATGATTGTTCATCTCATGTGCCATATCATGCTATAGAACATGTCTTATGTTCACCACCTTCCTCAGAACATGCTCCTGCTCAGCACACTCAATCACAGGTTGGGGAATCATCGTCAAAGATGCATGCTCGAACACTTGTTGATACAATGCACAACCTCTCAGAATTGCTTCTATTTTATTCTTCAAATGACACGTGTGAATTGAAGGATGAAGATTTTGATGTTCTTAAAGATGTGATCAACAATCTTGATATTTTTATATCCAAGAATTCAACACAAGAATCATTGATTCCTCGGCGAGCCACTTCTCAATCTTCTGGAAAGTTATCTGAGCTTTACAAGGTATTCCATCATCCTGTTTAACTTCATATAACACCTTAAATTTTATATAGCCTGGAAGAAGCTATGGATTCGTAAAAGGTACGAATCAAAGGTGCTGCTTGGTGGAATGGTGAAACTTGTAAAACCCAGTTCCCATCACACACAGACATTGATCTCTCATTGGTTTGTAATGTATGGTTCAGCAAATTTTAGTTGTGGTAAGATCAGTCCATGATCCAATCCCACACCTTTCCCTTCCTGGTGTTGAATCTGTGATGTCCATTTAAAAATACTAAACCTGTAGGCATTATCTATATGATAATCTTATTCCCTGGCCCCTCATCAATCTGTCTTGAGCATGCGTGTCTCAATGTCTTATCACCACATTGAATAGTGTAATTTCAGGACATGAATGTAAATTGCCCATCAGTATCTGCTGTTGATATTGTTATTTTTTCAGGGCCAACTTGAGTTCCAGCATTTTGAGGACGAGAAAGAGTGTAAAATTGTGTCTGATGAGAGAAAGGAGAAACTGTCAAATTTGGTTTCTGTGAGGGGTGCTGCAGATACTGTCAAAGACGATAACGTGACCCAGGTATTCTTTTGTTGCTATCGCATGTGTTTTATAAAAAGTCCAATCTCAAAATGATTCTTGTTGTGCAAGGATGAAAAGGAGAAGAAAGAAAAGAATACTAAATTTCTTTGGTACTGAAACGTGATTTACAGGCTATAAAGAAGGTTCTTGCCCAGAATTTTCCGATCAAAGAAGAATCAGAGTCTCAAATTCTTCTGTATAAGAATCTATGGCTTGAAGCAGAAGCTTCACTATGTGTGGTGAATTGTATGACTCGCTTTAATCGATTGAAGATAGAAATAGAGAAAGGCAGCTCCCAAAAAGTAAATGGTAAACCCATTACCTATTTCTTATCATCACGTTAATTTATGCAATCAAAAGGCATGTGTTCACTAAAATCTTGTGTGTTTTCTTCTTAGATTTTTCTTCTGCAGCCCCAGTTGTGCCCGAAAATTCTATGATCATGGAGAATCTTTCGAGGCCTAAGGTTTCATCTGACATATTGCCTGCTGAAGATGAGGGTAGCCCTGTTCACAATGTTCCAGATTCATCTATCTTGAGCAGAAACAACCATTCAGATGATGTCATGGCCAGATTTCATATCATAAAAAGCCGGGTTGATGACTCTAATTCTCTGAATACTTCAGCCATGGATTTGTCAAGTCCTAAGGTTTTTCCTGATCTGAACAAGGTTGACAAATTGGCACATGACACAAAAGATATCTCCAAGTCCAATATATCTTTCCAGGATTCTATAAGGGGAGCAAGCAGGCATGCAGATAATGTTATGGACAGATTTCATATCTTAAAATGCCGGGTTGAAAACTCTAGTTCTGTGAATACAGCAACTGGGGGGATATTGGCAAGTTCTATGTTTTCTCCTGATCAGGACCAGGTTGACAAGTTGGCACATGATACAAAAGATAGCATGATGTCCTATACCATCCAGGATTCCCCCATGTCAGGAAGGAGCAGCCATGCAGATGATGTTATGACCAGATTTTGTATTTTAAATGGCCGGGATGACAACTCTAATTCTGTGACTATATCAGCTGTAGAGAAATTGTCAAGTTCCAAGGTTTCTTCTGATCTGAACAAGGTCAGCAAATTGACAGATGATACAAAAGATAGCATAAAGGCAGATGTAACCACCCAGGATTCTTCCATGTCAAGTGCATCAAGCCAGGCAGAAGATGTTGAAGCATCTGTTATTTTGAAACACAGAGACGGCAATTCAAGTTCCTTGGATATGGAAGAGCACCAGGGAGTGAGTATTGATAATGGGTACATGGATCTGATAAGGCTTTCTCGAATGTATAAAGATGGAACGAAAGACAGAACTTTGGATGTAAATATGGAACCTCTCATCCCAAATTATCGAGCTGACTCTACTGAAGACAAACCTAATGTGAAGGAGTTCCGTTTATTCATAAATGATGATGCTGAGACTCAATCTCGCCTCACCGATAGGTTCGGAGACCAACCCCATGCTGGCTGGTATGATAGCTGTTCCTCAGATTGGGAACATGTCTTGAAGGAAGAGCTTGCAGGGTAGGGTTATTAATCCTCAAGCTGGATGCTCAATATTTTCCTCGTCTGTTAATAATACTACGTTTTCTGTTTTCCAATAACATGTATATTGTTGTGACTTGACATTTACAATGGCTTGCTCTGATGAGAGTTCGATGGCTCTCTGATCATATGAAATGTTTATGGACTGGTTTGGATTTTGTAAATATTTCTTTTTTCATACTCCCATCAACTTGAATATCTATGGTTTGAGTCCTTTGCCGGGTTGCTGACAGATCCAGCTGATATTTAAGCTCCAGAAGTGAGGGCAGATGGAAGGGGTTTCAGTTTCATCTTTTGAATTTGTAAATCCACTGGACAAATCCCTCAATAGCTTCAACAACGAAGGGACTACTTCAGGGTTTGATGCCCTTCAATTTACCGTCATTTAAATAAAATAAAAATTCCGCATCAACCGTAGCAGTTTGACCAAGTTAGTATTGCTGGAATTTATGTAAACTTCCTATTTCTTTTGCTAGTCCAAGTATATATATATATATATATATATATATTGTCCTTCGGTGAATAAATGGAAGCCTTTGTATTAATGGAAGCATTTGTATTGGGTGCAATTTGATATTTTCAAATGGCTAATTAGTCAGTAGAATTTGTTTAGAGGGTATGTTTTTTTTTTTTTTTAAATAAATAAATAGTAAAATTACTTATTTACCTTTAAAATCAAAAGAATTTAGAATTATTGAGGAAGAATTTTTTATATCTTTTTATTTCTTAGAATACAATTAAAAGATATCCTTTGTTCTTAGAAACAAACAAAAAAATTTTAAGGATATTTTAATCTTTCACAATTTTTTTTATTTATGAATTCTAGACTTATAAAGGATATTTTGAACACAACAGCGCAGTGGCGTCCAAGTTATTTGATAGTCATGAAAAATAACTATGGATAGTTATGTTTCTGAATATTATTATAAAATAAAAGCTAGAATTTTCAATTAAACTGTAAAAGACATGATTGTTAAACTAAATATGATTGTAGTGAAATGTTATTTGACAGAATTTTCCCATTTTCTTTGACGATCTCTGCCATCGTCTTCGACATCGATCGGTCTTTATTTGATTTGGGTGTGGATCGATCACCTTGGAAAAAAAAACCATGTCACAATTCTTCCTCACACAACCCACAGGCCATCATGATGCCTCTTTTATAGCAACATCTGATCAAACATCTCGTGAAAAGTCATCTAGTTCTCTAGACCAATCTAAGATCATTAAAAAGGAAGGGCATGCGGTTCGTCCCTCTGTGGAGCATTATTGGTCTCTCCCTGGAAGCAATGCAAATTTGAAGCCACCACAGATATTTCAGCTCGATTTTCTTCAAAATTTGTCAATTAATATGTTCTGCAAGATTCTGGTGAGCAAGGTCCAAACATATGGTGACTTGCGTAATGTTTTGATGAAGAGAGTTTTTCTATCTGCACTCCACTTCCGGATTAATACAAGATACAAGAGTTCAAATCCACCATTCACTGTAGTTGAATCGGATCATGGTGATTTTGGAAGGGAAGGATGCGCTGTCACAATTCTGACAGTAACTGCAGAACCCAAGAATCGGCAAAATTGTCGCACCCGACATCGCGGCGGCCTTAAAAATTAATTCTCGAATTCTTTGGAAAGAACGGATTTCTGGCATCCTGTTCTTTAATGGGGAATGGTCTTGTTTAAGGAGTCGCCACCTAGTATTATGGTCACTAGGAACCCTAACTGGTCAACAGAGATTCTTTGGTTCGGGACTGGTTATGTAAAAGGGAAGATATTATCACCCCTTAAACGTCCTGCCTGAGTCAGGCTACATTGCTAGTTTCGTCTTAAATTGCTAAATGTTTATTTTTTTTATGTTATGAAAATTTGCTTACAATATTCCTGACTCTAGCGCCAGTGAATATTAACTACGAATATTTCCAACTCTGGCGTTGATAAATATTACGTAGCTAAAAAATAAATTTAAATCAAATGTTTTTTTTATTCCCGACTCTGGCGCCAGTGAATAAATAAATAATAATACATTTATTTTTACGCATGCACATATTTTATTTTTATTTTTCTAGCTAAATAAAATAAAATACAACGAATAAAAATAATATAAATTTAAACCGGTATTTTTATTTCTAACTCTGGCGTTAGTGAATAAACCCATAAATTTACATTATTTTTATTTATGCATACACATTTTTTATTTTTTTTATTTTTCTCTACCTCTTTTTTATTTTTTTGTTTTTTTTTGGGCTGGGCTGGGCTAAATCCAGCCAGAGTTAGAAATCCACAGGGGCCGGGCTGGCAAAAACAAGATGCACGCGTGAAACAGATCACGCGTGCATCAACAGTGCGAAGGTAATTAAATTACCTTCGCACTGTTCAAACAATTATTTGAACACGAAGAACAGAGAAAAATGAAAAGGCGCACCTGTTTTTGGCGATTGAAGAAGACTGCAACGCTGGTGTGGCTGCTTTGAGTCGGCTGCTTTCTGTTTCTGGCGATGCTGAGGCAGGTTGGAACGACGGTGTGGCTCGACTGCTCTATGTCAATAACCCACGGTTCGGTGATCAATTGGGTTTCTGCAGGTGCGAAAACAGTTCGGACGAAAACCGGTTTTTAGCAGGGACGACATCTGGATTGATGTTGCTGTTCTTCTCTGTATCTTCTCTTCTTCTTTTTTTGTGTTTTGTTTGCTCTGTTTTTTTTTCTGGGTTAATTGCTCTGTTTTTGGGTTCTTTTTTTGTTCGGTTTCCTATTCTTAGCTCTGTTTTTCTGGGTAAATTCTGGGTTTCTCTTTCGTTTCTTTCTGGGTTTTTTCTCCTCCGTGTGTTGATTTCTACCTCTCTTTTATAGGCATTCAATCCCATCTTTGCAGGACTTTTATTCAAATCATGAGAGGGATCGTGGTCCACGATCAGATCACGTTTGTTGCAGATCTTCAGCCTATTGAACCGGGATGGAGAAGACGAACGCAACTGTTCCCAGCAATGGCGCCGTTTTCAAGCAGCCATGGACATTTTCAATTTGACCCCTGAACTTTGGAAATTTCGCAATTGGACCCCTAAGCAAATAAAATATTTCTTTTAATTTTGCCCCTTTTTTGATTAATTTCAATTAAATCCCTAAATTGGTATACTGTTTACAAAACAGTCCTTAATTCCTGGATTATTCAATTTCTGACCAATTTATTCTCTGATAGTTTTATCCCTAAACTTCAAGATTTGTTGTCTTAACCCAATTGTCAACTATATTTAATTTTTATTATTTGTTTAAAAATTTAGTTATGACAAAAATTTATGTTCAAGAGGTTCGAAGGCTTCAAGAATTTGGAGTCACGAAGGGTGAATTAAATCGCTACAAGTTAAAGTTGTTGGTTACTATTCATAAATAAAGATAAATTTATTTAATCTCTAAAATCTGCAATTACATCAAATATGATTCTGGATTTTAATTCTATCAATTGATTTCATAAATGTCAATCAAAATTGGTCTTTAAATTCCTAATTTTGACTAGTATATTTTATTTTCACAATAAAATAACTTTATTTATTATAAAAATTTAATATGATTAAATCAAATTTTAGTTAATTAAAAAAAACATATTCAAAGTATAAAACCCTCTCAATCATATTTTAGGGACATGCTTACTTAATTTTAAATATAAGTGAACTTGTCTCGGGGGAGTATTAATAAAAATAAAAAAAAATCTCTAAATATTAAATTCTGTCATGTGTTATTTTTATTTTATTTTTTTCATAAAAAAATAAAATAAAATTAAAATAAATGACATGAAAATAAATGAATTTTCATATATTTCTTTGCCAATAAAAAAATGTCACATGAAATAACATATTTAAGATATATTGTCAAAAATACGAGATCTCATAAATAAATATTAACCAATAAAATAATTCGAGATGGCATTGAAAAATAACATGAAAGCCCATATAAACATCAATAATTAGAGGCCCATATAAAATTTTCTCCAACACAAGATTTTCAAGCAATGAAGCTCTCTTAAAAGCTCCCAAGACTCTTTCATCTATGCTTGAAATTTGCAAAGAATGAAACTCTATTGGATCAAGCTTAAATGTCTCATAAGAGTTCTTCAATAACCTATTTTCTTTAAAACAAGTTTTTTCAAGCACGAAAATTCTATCAAAAGCTCTCGAGCCTCTTTCATGTACGTTTGAAGTCTATAAATAATAGATTTATATTGGATCAAGCCTAATGCCTTATAAGAATTTTTTAATAATATTTAGAAAACAAATAAAAGGTGCTCTTTAAAGTATCAAATCACCAAATTTTTCTTCATAATACACATTCAAATTCATATTCTTATGAAGCACAAATCATCAAATCTTGTTTCATAATACACGTTCAAATTTGCGTTCTTGTTAAGTGCAAATATTAACTTGATTTCACAAATAAATCAAGTCATCACTAATCAAATTTAAGTGAAGAATTAGATGATTTTTATTATTATTTTGTAAAAATATTTTTTTAAAAAATTATATCCAACAATATATTTAAGAAAATCAAATGTTTTAAAATGCATCATTATTTAATTTTAGGTGTCCAAATTAGTTTTTTTTTTTTTTGTAATTTCACAACAAGGTGCAGCATAATGTAATAAAAGCAAAAAGATCAATCAGAGTCCAAGAATTTCGAACAGGGATTATGTCTTTTATAAATGCTTCCAAACCTCAATCAAATTAATTAAATTATAGTCCATAGTTTTGACAAACTGTGGGTCTAATTCGGGGGGTCTTTTTTAATTACGTCGCTGGTCTAAATTATTCCTGGAAAATTGAATCCAGCAATCTCTTTTACTATTTATTTGAAACTTTGGTATTTATTGTCCTTTTATAATAACTTTCTACTTTTCATTCTAAATTGAAGAGAGAAACTCTATCAATGAGGGCTCTATGGCTAGTACCGTTGATTATTGCTGAATTATCAAAATTGTCAGCTATATATATATATGAACTTTTAGATATGATTTAAGAATAGTTTATCCTTATATAAAAAAAAATACCAAATCAAAGACCTAAGTTATTAAATGAATTCCCATAAATAATCTTATATTAGTTTTTAATACATAAGTCGTTCATTTGAATTGGACACTTGTACAAGTCCATCGTTATTTGATACTTAATCTTATTAGACAAAATAAGAATAGTAAAATATTCAAATCTCTAATTACTTTGTTATTAAAAATTTAATATAATATTAGGCTTATAAAGCTTTGCACAAGTTGTCTCCACACTGTTTATTAATGAGATGGATTAAAAACACCAAACAATAGTTCCTGTAATTGGACTAAATTACTTATTAAGCAAGATTTTGAAAAGTCAAACACAATTATATATAATATTATGGTACCCCACAAAAGAACTTTCCAATTATGATTTAAATGACTTCAGGTGTCCTTTCTTCTAATTTTGGAAGAAAGATATCGCTACCTCGAAGCTGACCATGTACGTACAAGCACTCTCCACCCGAGTTGCTTCTCAACGTGCACCAAAAATGGCTTAAAATAATAATCAACGCGTATTAATGTGGAATGACGTATCCTTTCTTCAGTTATAAAAAGGCATATGATTATGCAAGCTTTCAAGTAGACAGGGAATTAAGGATATAGCTAGCTATTACAGAATCGTGGGCATAATGATGAGTTCCAATAAGCTAGCTCAACTATGTCTAACCTTTTGCGTGGCATTCCTGTTTTGTCCAAGTGTCCATTCTCATCTTCAAGTAGGATTTTATAGAAATGCATGCAGGAGGGCTGATTCAACTGTGAGAGATGCTCTCAGACAGGATAGAGGGGTGGCTTCTGGTCTCGTGAGACTGCGCTTTCATGATTGTTTTGTCAGGGTACGTGCTTGTGCTTGTGCTTGAGCTTGTTCGAAAGTTCTATTATTATTATTATTATTACTATTTAGGGTTGCGAGGGATCTGTGCTTCTTGACTCTACCTCATCAAACACAGCAGAAAAGGACTCCCCTGCCAACAACCCTAGCTAGTCTGCGTGGCTTTGAAGTCATAGACGATGCAAAGGCTAGACTAGAAGCCGAAGTTATTAAATTTGTAGGTAAACATGCTCCAACCCTTTCTATTTCCTTGTGCAGACCGGAGGGATTGACTATGATGTTCCAGCAGGAAGAAGAGATGGCACAGTTTCACTAGCCTCTCAGAGACTTTTTCCAACTTACCTCCCCCCTCCTTTAATGTCGATCAACTCACTCAAAGATTTTCAGACAAGGGTTTCACTCAAGAAGAAATGGTTACACTCTCTGGTACATAGCTAGCAGCTAATTTAAATAACCTCAACTTCTCTCACCACCACTTCGATTCATCCTTAATTCAGACAAATAGATCATTATCCATTTACTAATTACAACAACATCGTGCTAATTAACACAGTATATCCTATAATAATGTATCCTTTGACAAAACAGGAGCACGCACCATTGGACGTCGTTCACACTGCAGTTCCTTCACTGATAGATTATACCACTTCGATGGCACAAATAGCCAAGACCATTGTTCTCAAAACCACAAGTTGACTTTTAAAAAGCGTTTTTGACAACTTGGCCAGGACCCAAGTTTAGATTCCACATATGCAGCCAGTTTGAAGCAGAGCTGCAAACGGGATAGTACAAATCCTAACTTGGAGGTGCCAATGGACACTCGTACTCCAACCGTTAATGATGTAAATTACGACAGAGATATCCTAGCAAACCGAGGCTTGTTCACATCAGATCAAACTCTCTTGACCAACCCAGCAACAGCAAGTGAAGTGAGATGGAATTCAAGAAGTCCTTTAGGTTGGAAGAGAGAAAATTTGCTGCAGCAATGGTGAAAATGGGCCAACTTGAAGTTTTGACCGGTAACACAGGAGAGATCCGGGCAAATTCTAGGGTCATCAACAGCTAAAGTTATGAGCTAGCTGACTTGGTGAACAACTTATTTGGAGCTCGAAGTCAGTAGGCTATTTGATTATAGCATGCATATGCTTTGTCATGATTTGAAGCTTTATTTTTATTTTTATTTTATCAAAGAAGCTTTATTTTATTTTTTATATGATTTTGTAGTAGTTGAGCTATATACGGATTACTGAAGAGGCTTCCAAAATAAAATGTGATGATTCCTTTTTTATTCTTTACATATATAATTTTTTAGAAACTATTTAAACCCTTAACCATATATAGAATAAACCTATATTAGTAACCTTGTATGCTCTCCAGGTCGAATCAAAGCTTTTTTTAATGCAAATAAAATAAAAAACAATTCAAGTATTGCTACTTGTTTTTCAGCAGACTAAAAAAATATAATTATAAATTCAAAATATAATATATACATTTAATGAAATATAATATGCAAGATTTTATGTGTAAATAAAACCTAAAAAGAGATTCTAATACCAATAAAAAAACTAAGCAGTGAGGTTCAGAAATAAGCATAAATAAAAATATTTGATCTGAAAATAAGGTGGAAATTGATCAAAACTCGGCTTGAGTTAAAATATTTTAAGAAGTAAATTTTTTTTTTAATATTAAAATGATAAAATTTTAGAGCGATTCGGGTCAATTAGGATTGACATGCCAAACTCGTTAGCTGGTTCATGGATTGATTGGGTTTAAATATTTTTTAAAATTATTTTTTATTTAATCCTATAAAAAGTTGACACATGTTACACGGAAACTAAAAAGAAAATTGTGACTGGGGCTGTGATTTCTGGGCAAAATCGGGACATCATTAATCGGGACTGTTGGTGACTGTTAGAGGATGAAGGACAGTTGGAGTCCATAGCGGCAAACTTTCTCTTTCACTAGATCTGATGTTCTTCTGCTGACTGGTAACACCCGCTTACTGGATCTGTTTTCCCCTCTTGATAAAGCACGAAAAGCTTTGAAAATTATGATGGGTTATACAAAAATAGCACTTTGAAATTAAAAAAAAAAAAAGATTTCCACGTACAATCTTATTAAACAAACATAATAAAAATTGAATGATATTAAATAAAATAATATCTAAATATATTCTTAATTAGTCTAAAAATTTAATAAAATAATATACAAAATACATTTTTAATAAATTATTTTTTTGTTTTAAAAATAACATAACTTATTGAGAAAAGAAATAATAATAATAAAAAATTAAGAGGTTGAGTGCGCTAGCCTGTGTGGTCGAGCGCTCTAGCCTTTAAAAGAAGCCATATGCATGTGGATCTGTAATCTCAGACCAGCACTTCTTGACCTTTTAAATGTTTTTCTCAAGCTAGGCGAACGACGCGTCCTCCATCTATTTTTTTTTTTTAAAAAAAAAAACATGTATTGATTATTATGACAAGCAATACATGGTTGTCCTACCTGGATTCCGATCACCATGAAGATAACTAAAAAATAAAGGATTCTTTTTTCAAACTAAAAATCTATTTTCAAACTTATTTTTATTTAAAATCATCTAATAAAATTAATTATGAGCTAGCTGAATTGTTGAACAGCTTATTTGAATCTCGAATTCAGGGGGCTATGTAATTATAGCATATACTTTACTTTGTTATGATTTGAAGCTTTGTGTTTATCTTCTTCTTTCTTTTTCTTATTTTATATCAAAGAAGCTTTATTTTATTTATTATATGGGCCAAAAATATCTTCCTCGATGCAGGCCTTTTCAAGTAAGGAAAATTTCTCAATTAAAAAAACTTTTTCAAAAGCTCTTTCAATTTTTTTTATTTATATTTAAAATTTATAAAAAATAAAATTTTATTCGATCAAATTTAAATATTTCATAAGAGATTTTCAAGAATATTTTGAATCGTGAAGCACAAATCATTAGAAAATTATATCTAGCAATTGGCTAAACTTACGAGAAATCCAATTTAGTCCAAATAATAATTAGTCCGAACAATAAATCCAAAAACTTTAAAAAAAATAACAAAAATATTTTAACACAATAACTTTTAACTCTAATTCTAAGAAATCCATAAATTTGATAAGCGATAAAAATACTTTTTATTAGAAAATTTCCTTTAAAATCAATTAATTTTTTTTAATTATAATCTAATAGTTAAATTTCCTTTATCTCTATTTTAAGGTACAAACATAACGTGGAAAAGCTATGAAAAGATTGGACTCCAGATGGAGTGGGCTCCTTTTATCTTGATGTCTAAGCAAATGGAGGCTTGTTCACATCCGACTAAACTCTCTTGACAGATGCAGCAACAGAAAATCAAGTGAATGTTAATGAGAGAAACCCTAAGCTTTTGAAGAGCAAATTTGCAGATGCCATAATTCTGAAGATGAGCCAACTTGATGTATTGACGGGAGAGATTCGTGCAAGTTGTAGGGTCAAATGACACTCCTCTTCTATTTTTAGAAGATGTAATTAATTTCGACCTTTTTCTTTATACAAATAATATATATATAAAAAAACTTAAATAGTTATGATTCCTATATATATATTTATTATATTTGTTATTCTTAGACTTAAGTCGGAAGAATACGATTATATGTTTTAAATCCTAGTGTAATTTTCCCCATCTTCATCTCTCTTTAAAATAGAATGATCACATGTGGAGGAAAAATAACCTATTTTTCTTGGTGTTTTCTAATTAAAGTTGTTTTTGGTTTAGAATATTCTTAGCTGTGATGCATTGTTTGGAATTAATCATATTTTGGCACTTTTTGGATGCTGCTTCATTTTTAATAACAACAACAATAATAAAAATAAAAACAAAAACTACAGCTTTATTTGAGGTACTGAAAAGGAAAGATGACCTTGTCGCACAAAATAATAATATAATTTGTTTTGTTTTTTAATCACATACGTGAATATATAGTTATAGTAAGCAAATGAAACACTTCTTCTTCTATTGCAAATATATATATATATATATATATATATATATAATAATTTCACATCAAGTTGCAGCATAATGTAATAAAAGCACGAATATCAACTACAATACAAGAATCTCGAACAGGGATCATGTCTTTAGCCCGCGTTACGTTGTCTGCTGCCCTAAATTTTTCTTTTTCGTCAAAAAATAAATAAATAGTAAATGCTTAATGAAACCACTAGCACATGGTTTTGACAAACTGTGGGACTAATTCAGGCGGTCTTTTCATATTGATATGAATGTTTGGTACTTCTGTACTTTCATAATGTCTTTGTACTTTTGAAGAAGGAAATTCCACCGGCGACGGCTCTATGGCTACTACCATTGTTGAGTTGCTGCCGATATGGTTCACGAATAGTTTATCCATATCCATAAAAAAAATATTATCAAATCAAATACTTGATGAATTTATTAACTATAATAAATAGTTTTATAATACTTTTAATATAATTTTCAAGTTAAATTCACATGATTTGTGAAACTATATAGAGACCAGCTGTAATATATTTAGTAGATTTCTTATTGAAGTTCTTAAGATGAGAAAGCACAACTCGTTAACTATAATTAAGAGCTAATAATATATACTTTACTTTCGAGTTAACTCCAACATTGGCAATTAAAATATCTTAATGATAGCAAATCCTAACAGTTCATTCCTTAAACACTAATTTAAAACATACTAAATTACTTGGCAAGATTTTGCAAATTCGAACACAATTATATTTATCTAGAAGCTTCCAATATCTTTAGCCACGCGCAGAATGTTTCCCCCCCTGTAGCTAAATTTGTCGCACTCTCAGTTAGTCAAAAACATCAGGTTTCTTTTCCTTGATCACCTCGTAATTCTATTTGCATGGTCTGATTGCAGTACAATCATATTTAATTGCTACCTCGAAGCTGGCCATGAACGCGCAAGCACTTTACCTGCCCGGTGGCTTCTCAACTTGCACCTTAAAATAAGAATCAACGCGGATGAATGTGGAATAAAGTTGCCTTTCTTTGACTATAAATAGCAAACGATTATGCAAGCTTTCAAGTGAGTGGGGAATTAAGGATACAATAAGTAGCTATTACAAAATTGTGGGCATAATGGTGAGTTCCAAGAAGCTAACTCAGCTGTGTGTAACTTTTTGGGTGGCAGTCCTGTTTTGTCGAAGTGTGCAATCTCATCTTCAAGTAGGGTTCTATAGAAATTCTTGCGGGAGGGCTGAGTCCATTGTGAGAGGTGCTGTTAGAGATGCTCTCCGGCAGGATAGAGGGGTGGCTGCTGGTCTTGTGAGACTGCACTTTCATGATTGTTTTGTTAGGGTATGTGCTTGTGCTTGTGCTTGTTCGAAAGTTATTTATTAACTTGATGAGGCCTCTGATTTTTATTATTATTTTATTTAGGGTTGCGAAGGATCTGTGCTTCTTGACTCCACCTCGTCAAACAAAGCAGAAAAGGACTCTCCTGCAAACTACCCTAGTCTCCGTGGCTTTGAAGTCATTGACGACGCAAAGGCTAGACTAGAAGCTGAGTGTAAAGGAGTCGTTTCGTGTGCTGATATTCTCGCATTTGCAGCGAGGGATAGCTTTGATTTAGTGAGTAAAAAGCCTTGGTCTCAGCCATTTCCCTTTACGGATTCCTTAGGAAATTATTAAATTTGTACGTAAACATGCTCCAACCCTTTCTATTTCTTTGCGTAGACTGGAGGGTTTGACTATGATGTTCAAGCAGGAAGAAGAGATGGCAGAGTTTCACTAGCCTCGGAGACTTACTCCAACTTACCTCCCCCGACCTTTAATGTCGATCAACTCACTCGGAGATTTTCAGAAAAGGGTTTCACTCAAGAAGAAATGGTTACACTCTCTGGTATATAGCTTGCAGCTAATTAACCTCAACTTCTCTTACTACAACTTTGATTCATCCTTAATTAAGACAACTAGATCATTATCAATTTATTAATCACAAGAAATCCGTGTTAATTAACACTATATACTCGTGTGACAAAACAGGAGCACACACCATCGGTAATTCAAATTGCAGGTCCTTCACTTATAGATTATACAACTTCAGTGGCACAAATAGCCAAGACCCGAGTTTGGATTCCAAATATGCAGCCAGTCTGAGGAAGAGTTGCCCGCAAGATAGTACAGATCCTAACTTGGAGGTGCCAATGGACACTCGTACTCCGACCATCATTGATGTAAATTACTACAAGGATATACTGGCAAACCGAGGCTTGTTCAGTTCAGATCAAATCCTCTTGACCAACCCAGCAACAGCAAGTGAAGTGAAATCGAATGCAAGGAGTCCTTCAGGTTGGAAGAAAAAATTTGCTGCAGCAATGGTGAAAATGGGCCAGATTGAAGTTCTGACAGGAAACAAAGGAGAGATTCGGGCAAATTGTAGGGCCATCAACAGTTGAAGTTAGGAGCTAGCTGAACTGTTGTGCAACTTATTTGAAGCTCGAAGATTCGAAGTCAAAAGGCCGTTATTGCATATACTATACTTTGTCATTTGAAGATTTATCTTATTTACTATGTGATTTTCAATAAGTTGGGTCAACAAGGGAGTGTTGTCAGAGGTTTCCTAAATAAAATGCGATGATTTTGTTTTTTAGATATCAATCCTATTTTTATTCTTTATATATATAATTATTTAGAAACTATCAAAACATTGAACCATATTATAAAATGAACTTCCTAAAATACATAAAAACAAACCGATAAATAAAAAATAATTGAAGTGCAAAAATTACATCATAATTCATTCATCAAGGGATTCTTGTCCTTTGTAATATCCTTAATTCTTGTGGTAAAAAAAAATTTATAAAACTTAATTTCTTTGAAATTAAATAGTTGTGATACGGAAAAAAAATAATTCAGAAATGATGTCAATCAAAATTATGTATTTAGAAATTATCAATTAACATATAAATAATTCGATTTCAAATGATTCGATTTTCTGACCATAGGAGTATTCACATTGTGCTTTTTCTATATTTGTTTAGTTCTTATAATTGTATTCATTTTTGGTAATTATTATTCATAAATTCTATTTTAATGAATTCAATTTAATTAATTTAATATATATATATATATATATAAAATTTAAATTCACTGAATTTTCTTGCATTCTTAATCATGTCAACTCACATTGATTTCTTTCTAACCGGTTCCTGTCTGCATTAACTTGTAATATTATAATGCAAATCATGGTGCAAAAATCCCACTTTTTCATGGAGCAGACCTCCACTTGTTTTCTCACGACAGCATGCATAAATGCATGCGATAATTAATCTAATATTGAGATACTCGCACTCGTTGCAAGGGGTAGTATTACCGTAGCAAGCAGGCATGCACGATTTGGTTAGGGTCTACCGCCTTGCAATGATGTTCCAGCAGGAAGAAGAGATGGCAGAATTTCTCTACCCTCGGAAACATTCATAAAGATACCTGGCCCAACTTCTAATGCCATCCAGCTTTGTTCCTGCATTTGAGGGGTGATCAATGGCTAGAGTGTGGAACAAATTTTATCGACAACTCTAGAGGCTTTAAGCAAGGATGCGGCATCCTTTTCATTTATTTTGCTGCTGTGATTGTTTCAGATAAAAGTATAAACAATGATTTTAGATTTCACTACTTCATCCATATTCTCAGTTGCTCTTAGAACCAGAAGCCTTCTGTAGCTCGAAGCTGACTGCTTTTACTCTTGTGAGAAGACAAGTGGAAGCAGAAGCTTTAATCTTTGTATCATTGATGGTGCCTCCACCTGCTGAGGCCCAGTGTCGTGATTGGATGTCTATAATCGACGCCATGGGTAGAATTGGAAGTAGATTGAAAATAAGGTCAACGTTTTGACAGGATTTTCTATGCTAGTAATTGCTGATCATACCACTTTGCATGCCAAAGAGCACAATAAGTGCTTGCTACTAAAGAAAAACCGCAATAGAATCTCAAATTTGACACAAACAATGGATAATTAGCGACCTCATAGATGGCAAGCCAATGTGACTACCATGATTAAATTGTTCCAAGAACTTGCGAGCAGAAAATAGGAGAGTAACCAGGGAGCCAACCTATGTAGTAAGCTCCATGATAGCACTGACAATGTCCCCATTGTTCGTCTGGAGAGCCTTGACAGCCTTGCTCCTAGAAACTCCAGCCTGTGTCATAACAAGATCAATGTCCCTGGGCTCAACCCCAGTCTCATCGACTTCTTCCTCTTCTTCATCTGCTGGTGCAGCAGCAGCTGCAGTAGAAGCATCTGATTTTGGTAGCATAGATGACATGTCTGGCACCCTAAACTGCTGAGCAGCCTGTGTCTGCAGCTGAGAGCTCAAATCCTCTATCTTTGCCTCTCCAAATATGATATAGGTCTCAGAATTTGGGCTCTTGAAGACATCAGGCTTTGAGATAAAAAACAGTATCTGAAAGACCAGTCAGAAAAATTGTTTGAGTCCCAGTATCATGTAGGCAGATAACGTACAAGAACACAAAGGAATACAGCAAAAGAATACATTTTTCGTTCTCTTGATGGTGACCCTGCTAACACCAGTAACAGGTTTCATGCCAAGCTTCAACATTGCCTTGCGACTCTTCTTTTCACTTCTGCTCTGCTTGGAACTCCCATTAGCACCTGCAGCACACAACAGTCCTATCATTAACTTTAAGGAACAATGATGTCCTTTTCAAACAAGACCAACATTCACCTAAACCAAAATGTATCTGGAAACATTCTTAACAAAAAAATCTTAAAACCATCACATAATAGCAGCCATAACTGTGCTGCAATGCATACTAGATAGATAAACAAAGCACTTTAAGAAAACTGACGAACTGAAAGCACTCATCACCACAGTGCATGCGAAGAAGTACAGCTAGTAAAAGAAACTAAAACATGAAAAGATAGAGACTTCAAGGACTGTTATCCCAGGAAAAGTACAATAACTGGAAAAAAAAATTACTGTTACGTCTCAGGCCACAGAGATATCTTCTCTCATATATCAATATTCAATTTCCTCCCATGCGAATTCAGTCCAATCCTCTATCTAATCCACCACATGGGCAGTTCACAATGTGACACCTTGCTACAAAAGAAAACATGGATTCACAGAACAACAAAACTCAATCAAAGACACAACATTTGCAGTGAAAACAAACACGAGCAAAAAATAAACCCAATAAAGCAACTTCAAGACAGATAACAAAAGGTCAACTTAAAGAAAACCCATATTCACAAATCATAATAATTGCTCGCAAAACAAAACACACATATCAAATAAGCTGATAACAAAAGGAGAAGAGGAAGCCAATAAGAGAAGAGATAAATGGGAGTACCTGGGGTATCATCATCCTTGTCATCATCTTCATCATCGTCATCCTCATCATCATCGTCGTCGTCCTCTTCCTTCTCATCTTCTTTCACGTCCTCCACCACAGGTTCATCCACGTCCTGCTTTTGAATCGACACACAGTATAAACTTACAATAATAACAAGAAACTACAAAGAATAAAGACATAAACAAAAAGAAGACCTGAGGAGGCTTCTTCTGCTGTGTATCTTCCACGGTGGAGGAGACCTCCTCAGCGGTGGTGGCGGCGGCGGCGGGTTCAGCCTCAACGACGGGACCGGGTGACATGGTTTTGGCTGCTGTATCTGCCTTGCTCGTTTTTTGGGATAATGAGAGGGAGTGAGGAGTGAAGAGGGTAGGGATAGAAGTTCTCTTTTTCAGTTGCTGCCTCTCTCATTTTGTGGGCTAAACAAAATGGACCTCCTCTTTAGCCCATTTCTTAATTTTAATCTCCACAAGAAGCCTTTATTAGTTTTGAGAAAATAATTTTTTTTGTCTTTTGAGGGAAAAAAAAAAAAAAAACCTATACAGTAATTTTGTGTTTTTCTTTGCCTGGATGGTAATTTCACTCAAATATAATGGATATTAAACCAAACAAACCCAAATGGATAGGAAAACTCAAAGGTAAAGAATCAAGTTTTTAGTTAAATGTAAATATTGATATACTCCATCTGAATTCATGTTTGGTTAGAAATTTAACTCGAATTTGACTCTAAATAAATAAATAAAATTAATAATAATTAATAATTATAAATTCAAAAAATCACATATATACCAAGCTAATTATATAATTAATAATTATAAATTATAATATTCGAGTCCAAGTTTTAGATCAGGATCGAGATATAAATACTTGAAAGTACCTGAAACCCAATAGAATCATATTCGTTTTCAAAAATCAATTTCTAGTAGGGTTCAAGTTGAGTTTAAATAATTATTTTGATTCCAAGTTTAAATATATTTTGGATACATGAATATCCATTTACCATCCCTATCTATAGCTTACCCAACAAATTATTTTGCTTGATTTACGTGCATCTTAATTCATTAACACAACTATTAAAGGGTAAACTCTTTTTTTTCAAGTGAAATTAATGAGATTTTTATAATGCTTTATCATAGCTTTTTAAAGAAATTACATCGTGGTTGAGGGCCAAGATCTGTTGCGAGTCCGCCCGACACAATCAATGGCATGTGGTTGACGTTAGACAAGATCAGCAGGTTCATACCACTTCAAGTCTTCAACAACTACTTCCCAACATTTTGGTGGCTCAAAAACCTCCTCGTCTCAGTTAGTTAACTTCGTATACAATAATTCTGTAAGGTGGTCTCTCTCTATCATAACTTTTAGAACAACGGGAATTCATGAAATTTGTCATGAATTGGTTTTCACTTCAAGGACAGCAAAGGGAAGTCATGAACATGGGTTCCAACTATGCAGCCAATAAGTTGTAGATCGACTCCTACTAATATCTCCTTTCTTTCAAAAGATCTCTAGTTCGAGGAACATTAGAAACACACAAATCCATTCACCAATGCCATGACCAGTGAAATTCTAGAGCATATGATATCTTCCGGTGGAGCAGCTGTCTCACTTTCCATGAGAGAAGAGTCTAGTTCAGTCACAACATTAACTACAATAACCTTAAACCCAAACCATGTAGAACCTAACGTCATATAGTCCAGCATCTACGGTAAGAATCACCGAGAAAGATTGAAAAAGACAGGCTTCGGATACCAAATTGACAGAAGCTATCTTATATGACAGGATTTTGAGATGAATTACCGTAATCAGATTGCAGATGTATTATTATTGTATTCAGGTTGCAGATGCAGTGAACTATGCCCGAAAAGATGCAGATGCAACAACAGATTGAAGTGCAAAGTGTTGAAGAAAACAATTACCCCCTAGACACAGGTATAGACAGATACCAGTTTTCCAAATTATGGCCATCAATGATTAACAAAAATGGAAACCAAGTCAATCAAATGTAGCTTACAAGATGAATAAATTTCACTAGTCCAAGTTTGTTGACTGTCTTTTGTTCCCAGAGACCAGTTGCTCAGCAAATTACAATCCCATTCCAACAACGCAAAACACAGATTTAAGCCATTTTAGTTTTGCAATTCAGCACTTGTTCATCATTCCATTAATATCAAAACATCACTCCTAAGTGCTAACCAACAATGCCATAAAGTCCAAAGTTTGATGGAAAGGCATTTGTTAAGCATCATGGCTGCTCAATCTATCACCATCCGAGTACCTCCATGGTCACATTCCACAACATACATGCTGGACAGCTAATTATTGCAATTAACCACTAATAATACTAAAAAGCCTAAATCCCTCCTACTTTGCACGGAAACATGATACATCAAAGGCTTCGGCAGTAAAAGAGTCATGATGCAGGTGTCTAAGTTTAACTGGGTTTATTCAATCTCTTAAGTTTACCTGTGAAAGTTTCTCCATGTTACCTTAAAATATGCAAAATGAAGATATCCCTTGAGAATGAAGCTACTATACTATACAAAATTGCCAATAAGTTCATTCAAGAATCAAGAAGAGCAAGAAAGAAACATGGCTGATCACTAAAAAATTGCTTCAATTTCTGCAAAAGGAGCTCAAAACAATATGTTTTGAAGCTGTGACAATTCCCATTACGAACAAAGTTCCATAATTTGAGTGTTCATTGTCATGAGGGATAAAAGGTTCAATTAAGTAATTATGATGCGCTCTCTTGAAACACGAGCGAGGGTTCAGGCAATTCAGAGAAATATGAAGAACTGCAGAGTAGATTTAGAATAGCATCTCCATGGCTACTGGTCTGTAGCCAAAGCACTATGCTGAACCATCTCCATTTCAAACCAATATTAAAATATAACAGACAATAGCATCTCACAGATGCTTCTCTAAACTATCACATTCAACATATTGACAAGAAGCCCCTGGCAGCAAGACATCAAATTCTAAGCATGAATCTGGCTAATTGACATCAAAAGGATCAGTTTTTTCCATGAAAAGTGTCAAATACCAGAAGCCAATGAATTTGGAAGTTCGATCTCTTCCTTTCTCTTCAGCAACCTTTGTTCCTTCCAATCACCAATTTTCTCTGAAGCATTGCAATGAGCTGATTCAGAATCCTTCCAGTCCTTACATGGAGCAGCACAATCACAAACATAGCAATAACACTGCATCAAATCAAAAAAGAATCAACGAAATTAAAAGCCAACACCATCTAAAAATCCAATCCTTACCACACCATAAGAATCCAACCACAAACACAGTTACCAGTTCACAGTAGCTCTCATGTGGGGTTTTATCAAACGGGAATTTCATACAAAGATGCCTTGAGTGTGGATAATCCCTACAAGCCACCTATACAGCAACAAGATCCAACAAAGATCAAAACCCTTTAACCAATCAAGAATAAAAAAGAAGCAAAATCCTTTATTCTAGCCAAAAAAAGAAAAAAAGAAAAAACAAGGACCTGGCCTTTTTCAGCAACAACAGAGAGATCACCACCATCACCATCATCGTCACTGAAGGAGTAGACGGAGAGAGTGGAGAAACGACGAATAGAAGTGTCAATTTCAGAAGGGTCAAAATCAAGGATGAAGCAATCCTCAGTTTCCTCTAACTTTCTAAGGTTTTCCACGTTTGTTTTATTCAAACAATATATGGGTCTGATCGGAGTCCCATCAGGAGATGGTGAAGATCCCACCTCAATCACTGCTGTTTTGGTAGTCCCTTCTTCTTCTTTAACCTCCATGACTGTGTCTTCGCCTTCCCGGACAACACTAGTAATGATAACACGGAGGAAGTAGAATACAGAGTAGACTCGAATTTCGAAAACTTGAATACCAAAACAGACCGTTGCTTTGCCAGGAAAGCATACATTGCCCACAGCGAAAGGGCCAGAAGGTAGTGAGCCATAAGAGTTTTTGTTGGGCTGAGGAAATATTTGTTGTTGATATTTAAGGCCTGCACTCTCACAAATGTAAGTCCGAAACACAATCAAGACAAAACCTGCCTCACAGATGAACTCGTAATTCTCAATATAACTTATCTTTGTTTTTGTGACATTACCCCCTCCCTTTTTAATGGCCACAATCGCCATAAGCTTTTAAAACCTGTACAGTCCTGTGAGTCCGTACAAGATCTAAACCAGTTTAAATTATAAAATTTATTTTTCTTATTATTACATTAAAATAATCTAAAATTATTAAAAAAATTAATTTAAAATAAATTAATTAAAAAAAAACGTTTTTGCAGTACAAAAACAAATAGAACATTTGTATAAGTAACTTTTGTATTTTGATGTTTTTTAAAAGTATATTTTTTTAAATGAAATATTAAATTAATATTTTATTAATATTTTTTAATAACTTTAACACGCCAATGTTAAAAATAAAAACAAAAACTATTTTAATATAATTTTAAATAAAAAACAATTTTTTTTTAGAAAAATAAAACATCATGGACCTCCCTATTTCGTTTAGGAACTGAGCTTAAATATCATTGACAATACGATTACGACCACCACCACCCACTTCTTGCGAGAGAATTATTGACCCCACTTTACCTTTGCTTTTTTTATTTTTTTATTTTTTCTCATCACGAAATCTATTGGAACGTGCCTAATGCTATATAATCCCTTCCTCCCAAATGTGAAAAGAATTTCACGTACGCAAGGCTCTTTGATATTTGAATAATTCGATGAGTTTTTTTTTTTGTTATAAATCGGGGCTAAAGCCCAAAATTAAATTAAACGAGAAAACACCGTTTCAATCAAGTCATAGTATAAAAACCAATACAAGCCCTCTGGAGGGTCATTGATAGTCGAATCCTCCCTAAAAAGGGGATTCCTGGAGAGCCCATAGTTAGCAAGCCAATCAGCAGCAACATTCGCCTCCCTGTATGAATGTTGCACTTGGACTACCCAATCTCTACTTAGAGCTTCACGAGCTCTGTTAACCAAGGCAAAGTTAGCATCAGCTTTCACGGATTGTTTCAAGAGCAGATCCACCACAACCAAAGAATCAGATTCCAAAATAATCTTGCAAAAGCCTAAAGACCAAGCCAACTCTAGCCCTGTAATCACCGCCCATAACTCAGCACGAACTGAAGTACAAATCCCAGTATTAATAGAAAAACCTCTAATCCAAGAGCCCATGCAATCCCTAATTAATCCTCCCGCCGCTGCTAAACTTGGGTTGCCTTTACTACATCCATCTACATTTAATTTCATCCAATTCGAAGGGGGGTATTTCCATCCCACAACATTCATCTTCTTAGAAATCAAAGTATTAAGCTCCTCATGATGACCAGCGCCCATTATCTCTTTTGTCAAACCCCAAATAGCCATTAAAGGATGCCCTGCCACTTCTGGAGTCTCCCTAAAAATGCGACAATTCCTGTACTTCCAAAGGAACCACACAGTAACACCAAACAAGATTGACCAACACCAACCTTCCTTTGTATTAACTATGCTTGACAAGTTAGACAACAACCATACATGTAAATCCACAGCAAAAAAACCATCAGTATCACAAGGATTCAAGATTTTCAGCCACACTTCCCGAGCCCATCTGCAGTCCCTTAACACATGTAAAATGGTCTCAATATCACCGCTATCACAATGACAATTAGGGGAACCACTCATATGTCTTTTATACCTAATCTCATTAGTCATAGCTCTATTATGGACAACAAGCCAAAGGAAAGATCTAATTCTTTCAGGACCTCTCCATCTCCAAACAAGTCGCCATAAAGGCTTCAAATGGGTCCGATTATCACAAGAGTTGATAAGAGAGAAATAAGCTGATTTAATAGTGAACTCACCATTCATGGAAAGGTTCCAAAAGAGCTGGTCCTCATTTGGCTCCCTATATGGAGGGGGATAGCTAGCTAGAGTCATCACAATATTCATTGGCAAGAGGTGTGCAAAAACATCCCATCTCCACTGATTGTTGCTGGAAACCATTTCTGCCACTGACTTGTTGAGCAATTCCTCAGATAGATCCTGAGACGCATATCTAGCAAGAGAACCAAAGCCATCCAACCACTCATCCTCCCAGAACTTGACGTTTTCTCCATTGCCAATAGCCCAAGAAATGCCTTTAATCACATGAGACCATTCCTTGCATATCGCTTTCCAAAGAGGAGAATCTTTCTGCTTAGCTTGAACTTTAGGAATGTTATCACTAGATCTAACATACTTACTTCTGAAAACTGAAGCCCATAGACTAGTATTGTCGTTAATGATACCCCATCCCAGCTTCATTATAAAAGCTCGGTTCATAGAATGCATTCCTCTCAGCCCCAGACCTCCCTCATCTCTTGGTTGGCAAAGAGTTTTCCAGTTAACAAGATGAGTTCGTTTAGCCTCAATGCTGTCCCCCCAAATAAATCCTCGACATATTTTTTCAATTTCAAAGCAAATTGACTTGGGTAATATACTGGATTGCATAGGATATAAAGGAACAATAGCCAGAATTGACTTACATAAAGTGATTCTACCAGCAAGAGACAACTGTTTAGATTTCCATGTCGCCAATTTCTGATGCAAGCTCTCTATAATATAACCATATGTTTGCTTGGTAATGCGTTGATGAAGAAGAGGGACCCCCAGATATTTGCCCAAGTCTTGAGTAACAGCAAACCCACTCATGTAACTAAGTGATTTAACAACAGAATGAGAAACACCTTTAGAGAAAAACATCTTGGTCTTTTCAACACTCACTCGTTGACCAGAGGCAGAACAAAACAGATTAAGACATTCAAGAACTTTATCCAATTGCCCCTCACTTGCTTCTGCAAACAAAAGCATATCATCTGCAAAGCATAAATGAGAAATTTTTGGACCTTCTCTACCAATTTGAAATGGTTTCCAATTACCCAGGCTAACTTCCCTATGAATCAATTGAGACAAACGCTCCATACACAACACAAAAATATAAGGAGATAAAGGATCCCCTTGACGAATTCCTCTAGTAGGGAGGAATTTTTCAGAAGGACTCCCATTCCATAAGACGCTTAAAGATGTAGTTTCAATGCACTTCATAATAAGATCCACTGTGCTGCTTGGAATTCAAGTTAATGTAAGAGTGTCTCTAATAAAATCCCAACGGAGCCTATCATAGGCTTTTTCCAAATCCACTTTAATAGCCATCACCCCCTTTTTTCTTTTTAAATTGCACATAGAGTGAATAATTTCCTGTGCTATAACGATATTATCAACAATCTGCCTACCAGGAACAAAGCTGCTTTGGTTCATAGAAACAAGCTTCTGCATAAGTGGCTTTAACCTGTTCACCAAAATTTTTGTGAGGGTTTTGTAAATTACATTACATAACCCTATTGGCCTGAATTGGTGGATATATTCAGGTTTCGAAACTTTGGGAATGAGCACCAGGTATGAATAATTCACCTCCGCAACCTCCTTAATGAACCTACATAAATCACCCCCCACAACACTCCATTGGGTCTGGAAGAAATAAGGTTGGAAACCATCAGGGTCGGGAGCTTTAAGAGGCTTCATATCAAAAACAGCCTTGCGAATCTCCTCATCCGAAACCTTTTCAAGAAGACCAGAACTGTGACTATTCTCCAAGTCAGGGAAAGCAGAAAAAAAGGAAATCTCATAATTCGATGAGTTGAATATAGAGTAAGTAGCACTCACTACATATTCTCTGCTGATTGTCACTCCTTTCTGGATGAGAGGCAGAGTATATCAACTCGTGCATGATTGTTTTCACGAAAAATTGAGCTCTTTCCATCGATCAGGAATGAGCGGAAAAAAAAATTAAATCAAGAAAATTAAAAAAATTAAACTGTAAAAAAAATTGATTAAACCAATTAAAATTTTAAAAAAAATTAACTGGTTCGGATTTGGTTTTATAATATTGAAACCAAAAAAACCATATCAAATCAAACCGAATCGAAAAAAAACCGAGTCAAACTAGGAAAAAAACCGAGCTAAACTAAGTCAAACTGAAAAAACCAAACAAAAAACAGAGCCAAAACTGAACTAAACTAAAAAAATCAAGTCAAATCGAGTTTAACTAATTTTTTTCTTAATAAAATTAAACCAAACTAAATTGAAATGAGTCGGGTTTTTCAAAACTTTTAGGTAAAAGAAGAAAAGTAAACACACAATATGGCCTTGTACTCCTTGAAAAAGTCGTGTCCTTCTACACAGTCAGCTATTTCAATTTAACATTAGAATATTATGCAATGGGTTGGTGTGATTTGAATGATTGGGTAAAATATATGTGTGTGATTGAAGTAGAATTACATGATGGAATAGTGTTATTGATTTCATGGAGATTTTTCTATGTAGTTGCTACATGAAAGATAATATATTTCTATTTGTCATATCGATTTCAATAATTTATTTGTTTTTATATTTTAAAAATATATTTTTTAAAAAATTAAATTTATATTTACTTCAAATTAGTTTTTTTTATATTTTTTATATTGTTTTAATTTCGTTGATATTAAAAATAATTTTTAAAAAATATAAAAAATTTATTTTTATATATTTTTAAATGAAAAATACTTTAAAAAGTAATTGTTACTATATTCTTAATTATCATCTAAATTTAATATAAACAAAAAAAAATAAAAAGTAGTTAGTTTGTCGTAATCAAAAGGATTTAGATTGATAGCAACCACTTTGTTGAAAATTATTTAAAAGCCTTGTGAAATAAGCTTCCTTAGACTACATGGAAATCCTTAGAAGATAAGGAAATAATTTTAAAAAATAATATTAAAGCATATACTTTGACCATATCAAATACTATCCCAACCAAAGATTTTTATTCATTAGAAAATATTGAGCCGAAGAAATTTATTAATTTGGTGCCACGTTCTGTTACACTTTTTCTTACATTTTGTAAGTCAAATAACCCAAATGAGATTAATTGATGTCGAACCTCAGAAATTAAGCTTTGTCTCAATGTTAGATTTTTTTTTTTTTTGCTTCAAACATCCTATAAGTTATTCAAAGAATAAACGATGCAAGAATTTTTGTTAATTTCGTGTACTTCAAGACATTAGGCTAGAAAATTATAGATTTATTAAGTGTTTGTTTTGATATTATAACCTGTTTTTCTAAAAAATATTTATTAAAAAAATATATTAAAATAATAATTTAAGAGCAGGGAACACTCCCTTGGAATGAAGCCAAGAAGATAACGAAAGATAGTAGGTGGGGAGGTTGGTGAAGCAATGAAATTTTCTTGCGATGAAAATATTATTTATTAGGCTATCAGTGATAGCTTCCTTCCAGAAAAGAAGAAGTGTCAAAATCACATGCACAGTGCATCACTTTTAGTCTCCAATGGCTGCAACGTCTTGTTTCCGAGGAGTAGGTGAGATGTTACCTTTTGATCAATCATTTCTTAATTGGGTAATTAATGTGCTAAACATTGAAAAAAAATTACAATAAAAAACTATAATAATACATTAATATCATCGAATTCGGATGTGCTGTTGTAATTGCTTTCTAAAACTCTAAGGAACCTAGCTGCCATCATAGTGGTCGGAGGCCACCTACCATACAGATTGGATTTCTGATGTCTGTTGACATGAAAATCAAGACAATAAATGTCTCAGTTTCCGCATTACGACTTGTTCAAATAGTAAAAATCTTGCCTTAGGAACATTCAAAATTGAAAATGTAATCAATTTTCTTTAATGAAATTTAACAAAAATAAAATGAAATGAAGAAATGCAAAATCATAATTAATGAAGTCTGAAATTTCAAAATCCTATGTTTGGAAATGCAATTATACCTGTATTTCTAAAAAGTTTAATTTTTTTTTAATATTTTAAATTTTTTTGATGTGCTGATCTCAAAAATAAATTTTTTTTAAAAAAATATATCATTTTAATGTATTTCAATATAAAAATTATTTTAAAAAATAATCGTAACTACACTTTTAAACAGGTCATATTAGTCATGAGAAAATGAAAAAAACAAAATCTTATCAGAACTAAAGTGAGATAATTGAAAGTAAAGTAGTAAACATGATTCCAAAACATGTTGTTTGGATTTAAAAAACAAAAAAACATAATCCACCCATTTCATTAATTTACCAAGCTCCTAACACAATCATCTTTAATAAACCTTCAATTTTCAAAAATAATTTCAGTTCTTATATTTATTTTTATTTGCAAATTAGTCTTTGTTTGAATTTTCTTTTTAGTTCTTATACTTTACAAAAATTATAGTTAATTTTTTTTATTGTGATTCCTTTTATTATAATTAAGGTCCCCACATGCTTTTTTTAGGTAATGCTTTTAAATGTAATAAATCATTCTGATTGTACCAAGTCTCTACGTCATTGTTCAATTTTCAGCAGGTGGTTCTGTTAGAATGTGCCATCCAAAATATGGATTCATTGATATGATTTTTAAGTCCAAACAACCCTCATATTAAGCAAACGATTATTATTATTATTATTTATTATTGTTGTTGTGCTTTTTTTTTCTCAATCAACAAAATTTTTACCAACTTCAAGATTTTTTTTATGGTGAAAAGTATACTGATATGACCTAATATCTTAAAAGTGTGGATTATAGATAAAATTAGCAATTTAATTTGTGTTATGCAGTGGTTGGGATATTTATTTATATAAAAAAATTATATATACAAGTTTTTTTTATGTGTAATTGTACATAAAAAAATATAAATATAAATCAAAAGACTTATACAATATATACAATCAAACATATCAAGAACCTTATGTTTTAGAAAAAATCATTAAAAATAAATGAAGATAAAAATTGAAAATTGATAAACATATATAAATTATAATATTTGACATTACAACAATAGTTTTCATCCGATTATATTGAATGATTTTGTCTATCAAAATCAAATATTCATTCAATCAAATGATAATAAAACCAGATAGATATAAAATTGACTAAATAAAAAAAATATAATGTAAGGTAAACATATTAGAAATACTATCAAAAAATAAATATTTGTATGTATATAATACATATAAAGATTTAATTTATATGGCGCGTGTTTATTCAATGAGTTTTATTTATATTAACTTTTAAGTCATGAGTTTTATAAAATGTATATTTATTTTTTATTGATTTAAATAAGTTCAGTAAATATAATCGGGTGAATGTCTCATCATGTTATTGAATATCTTGATCTGAATTTATTTCTTTATTTTTTTATTTTTTTTCTTAGTTATAGTTATTGATTTTTTTTTACATAAAAATTATTGATTTATTTAATTAGATACTTGAATAAATTTTTTAATTTATATTTATACTTTTTTTATATACCTGGTATTTTAAAAAAATAAAATTATAACCTATGATAAAGAAGTTTTATAAACCTTTACCTGCTTGACATAGTACATCATGTTCCAATATTCTCACCTAAAACAGGTTAAAAAAAAAAAAAAGAGTTTGGCAAATTAGAAGAGGAAAAATATATAGAAGAAAAGGTAGGGAGTCAGGTCTAGGAAGAAGACATTTGCGCATCAATTAGAGAGTAGGGACCAACCACAAGGTGGTTGAGCACTTCACCATATATAGCACCCACTTTGCAACACCCTTTTCAGTATTCTTATATCCTCCGAAAGCCTTTTCACTTCCTTTCCTTACACCTTCTTCAACCTTTTGTTTCCTTGTAGAATTCAATCTCGATCAAGATGGGTTCAACAGGTGAAACTCAGATGACTCCAACTCAGGTATCAGATGAAGAGGCACACCTCTTTGCCATGCAACTAGCCAGTGCTTCAGTTCTACCAATGATCCTCAAAACAGCCATTGAACTCGACCTTCTTGAAATCATGGCTAAAGCTGGCCCTGGTGCTTTCTTGTCCACATCTGAGATAGCTTCTCACCTCCCTACCAAAAACCCTGATGCGCCTGTCATGTTAGACCGTATCTTGCGCCTCCTGGCTAGCTACTCCATTCTTACCTGCTCTCTGAAAGATCTTCCTGATGGGAAGGTTGAGAGACTGTATGGCCTTGCTCCTGTTTGTAAATTCTTGACCAAGAACGAGGACGGTGTCTCTGTCAGCCCTCTCTGTCTCATGAACCAGGACAAGGTCCTCATGGAAAGCTGGTTAGTATCCTGTCTTCACCAATCTAAGAAATCCTGAATTACATATTGAATTGATTATAAAGTGGCTTACAAACTCTCCACTGAGATCTATGTTGGTGCACATTTGCTCTGTTTCTCAATCTTATTATGCTATAGAAAAGCAATCCAAAGTGACCAAATTGAGGGATCGGCACCACAGACTTCTCTCTCACTAGACACCATTAGAGATGGGTGAATTAGGGTCCCACCAATTTGACAATTGCAAGCCACCACTTTCCCTGCCTGCAAATTTATCGACCATTCCAAATGGGCATCCACTAAAGTTCTAGTTTTAAGAGAGAGATATGATTAGAATATTTTTATACATATTTTAAGTTACTTATGGTTAATGTCCGAAAAAATAAAAAAATGAAAACATATTGTTATTGAATTTTTATAACCATCAAACCTACCTCTCTAGGTTAGAAATTTCCTTTTCAGCTAAAAGAAATTGTATTTTCCAATGGTGATATTAATTGTTATCTAAAATAAAGTCAAATTAATATGGTCAATTATTGCTGTCGATGCTTTAGTTATCAAATATGAACCTTCGACAAAAGCATCGCTTTTTTCTCTCTCTCTCAAATTTGAGTCATAAGGATTAATGGATAGGTTAATTGCCAAGAATTAATTAACTAGTTTAAATCCACTTCTTGTAATTGCTATTGCCATATAGTGTTTGTCATTAATTAAAGTGAAGGCAGTAAAAATATCTTTGCATTGCTTTTTCTTTACTCAAATTAAAAAATACTTTAATTTGATGATGTGTTTTTTTTTAAATCGAATTAAAAAACACTTAGATAATATTTTTCTAGGATATAAAAGACAAAAATAACATATATAAAAATATATAAATCCATTTTAAAACTGTCCAAAAACATTTATTTTATTTATATTTATCTCTTCAATTAAATATGTTATGTTTTTTTTTTGTATCTATCTTTTTTGTTGTGAAACACTATAAAAACGCAATGTTAAAATACAATTAATTCATTGTTTTTAGCATTCGGTGCATTTTTGAAAGCATAATGTGATCATGATTCTGTTAATTGTTGCAGGTATTATTTGAAAGATGCAATTCTTGAAGGAGGAATTCCATTTAACAAGGCCTATGGGATGACTGCATTTGAATATCATGGCACGGATCCAAGATTCAACAAGGTCTTCAACAAGGGAATGTCTGACCACTCTACCATTACCATGAAGAAGATTCTTGAGACCTACAAAGGCTTTGAAGGCCTCACGTCCTTGGTGGATGTTGGTGGTGGGACTGGAGCTGTCGTTAACACCATCGTCTCTAAATACCCTTCAATTAAGGGCATTAACTTCGATCTGCCCCATGTCATTGAGGATGCCCCATCTTATCCCGGTACTCACGACCTTTTCTCATGTCTATTGCCAGCATTTAGATCATCTCGGTGGATGCAGTAATGCTCCATTGCTTGTCCAGAACTGCTTATGATTTTGGACTGAATTTGATGGATAATGATTGCAGGCGTGGAGCATGTTGGTGGCGACATGTTTGTTAGTGTGCCTAAAGCAGATGCCGTTTTCATGAAGGTGAGCTTTTTCCATCCATCGGAACCACTGTGCCACCTACTCCCTTTCATTCATTAGCTTTTTACTAGGACCTACTCCTTGAATAAACAACCAAGAGAGTCTATATCCTTTGATTTTGTTACTGATGTGGTGTTAATTATGCTTTTACAGTGGATATGCCATGATTGGAGCGACGCCCACTGCTTAAAATTCTTGAAGAATTGCTATGACGCGTTGCCGGAAAACGGCAAGGTGATACTTGTTGAGTGCATTCTTCCCGTGGCTCCTGACACAAGCCTCGCCACCAAGGGAGTCGTGCACGTTGATGTTATCATGCTGGCCCACAACCCCGGTGGGAAAGAGAGGACCGAAAAGGAATTTGAGGGCTTAGCTAATGGAGCTGGCTTCCAAGGTTTTGAAGTAATGTGCTGTGCATTCAACACACATGTCATTGAATTCCGCAAGAAGGCCTAAGGCCCATGTACAAGGCCCATGTCCAAGCTCCAAGTTACTTGGGGTTTTGCAGACAACGTTGCTGCTGTCTCTGCGTTTGATGTTGTGATTGCTTTTTTTATACGAGGAGTAGCTATCTCTTATGAAACATGTAAGGATAAGATTGCGTTTTGTATGCCTGATTTTCTCAAATAACTTCACTGCCTCCCTCAAAATTCTTAATACATGTGAAAATATTTCTTAGTGAGTGGCCTTCTGCTTCAAACAGTAAAGACTTCTGTAACGGAAAAGAAAGCAATTCATGATGTATGTATCTTGCAAGATTATGAGTATTGTTCTAAGCATTAAGTGATTGTCTTTATTGGATCTTCATCATATTAGTATTTTTAGACCAGTTTATGTTGACTATCAACATAACATTTTTCTAGTTGCTATTAATGAAATTATTAAACTCAATTTCAAGTTTTTTTAAAAATATTAAAATAATATCATTTTAGAAATCAAATTGGGTGCGTAAATATGTCAAGTTAATTATTATTTAATTTAAATTAAATACTAACCTGCATTAAAAAACTGAGTTAACTCTTTAAAAAAAATTAACAACAATAATATTTTCTTGTAAAAACAAAAACTTTAATATTTTAAGGTTCAAACTAGGAATTTAAAAAAGAGATGTAAACTTTTTTTTTTTTTATAACCGGTCTACCATGGCTTGTTTGGAATTTAAATATTAGTAGGTGGAAATTAGATTATGTGTGTTTTTAATATTGTGGTAAATTTTTAGGCTATGTTTTTTTTTAAAAAAACATTTTTTTTATTAATGTTTTTAAAAATATAGATTTAAAAGCATATATATTCAGTTAAAATTGCTTTGAAATAGATTAAATACAAAATAAAACAGGTTTTCTATAAATAAAAAAACAAGTTATTTTTTATCTTCTATAGAATAGAATTAAGGTTTGAATCAAGATTGAGTGCAAAAACTATTTTATCTAACTAAATCATTTTTTTTCTTTGAAATTAAACACAAAGCAGAAACTACCGTATACCGAATATTCTGTAATTCTGACTTGTTTATCTGACCATCTGTTTGGGCTTGGCCTATTAAAGTTTGTCAATTATTTGAGTGCCTAATAGTTGGGCTGAGAAAAAACAAATCAGTTTGATTTTTTTATCTTTTTTCTATTTCTATTTATCTATTTGATTTTTGAACTTGTTTATATATATATATGAAACTTGTTTCTAACGGATGCTTATCTGTTAGTTATATTAACTATATTTTGAAGTTGTTTTAAATATCTAATAAGTCATTTTCTTATTTAAATTAATATTTTTAATATTTGCTAATTATTCATTAGGATTTTGTTTTAATGCAAACTAACATCTTCACTTAAAGAAAGAGTTTTAATGTTAATTTTCAATAATAAAATCAAAGTCTCACATTATTCACATGTGAAGCAAGTGAGACAGAGAGTAGCACACAGGCCTGACTTTACTTTGTACTAATTTAAAATAAGTTTAGGTGGTGTTTAGTACGAGAATATAAAATAACGGTGAATTATTATTATAAAAATGGTTTTCGAGAATATATATATTTTTCATCATTTTTTGGTTTACTCATAAATTGAAGAGTTGTTAGTATGAAATGAGAGACAGAGGGATAAATACTTAAATTATTATTATTACTATTATTGCTGTTGTTGTTATTGTTTTTTTACGAGAAATAATAACAAATTAATTTGATGAATAATATTAATATTGCTCTATTTGAGGATGCTTATAGTAACCCCCAAATAAAAATAAAAATAAAAATTCAACCAAATGTGATTAAATGGTAGAAGGATAAATCTTAACCCCTATTATCCATATACCAAACATAATCTTAATAAATCTCTCAATTAACTAAAAAAATGGTTTATATATTCAAATGTGATTAAATGGTGAAAATAATAAAAAAAATTGTTTTTGATAAAAAAAAATTGCTTTGTTGATTAGTTATATATCCATCTTTTATTATTCTAAACAAAGTTTTTTGTTTTTTGTTTTTTTCCCTTCTAGCATATTCGGCTTCTTGTAAATCTCTAGGCCGTAACTCAATTAGTCAAAGCCCAAGTAACAAAAGGCAACTAAAAGAAGGGAAGTTAACAAAACACTGCCCAGAATATATTCTTATATATATATATATATAACCCTCCTAAGCCATTTTTGTATCAACTCTATCTAGGTACCTTCTCAACCTTCCCTTCTCAAGATGCAATTCTTGAAGGAGGCATTCCATTCAACAAGGTTTGGCATACTTTGGCATGAATCCAATACTCATCAAGGTTTTCAATAAGGGAATGTCAGACCACTCTACCATTACCATGCAGAAGATTCTTGAGACTCACAGAGGCTTTGAAGGCCATCATCCGTGGATCTTGGTGGAGGGACCGGAGCTGTAGTGAACATGATCGTCTCTAAGGGAATATGCAGAATATATAGTCAATTAAGGGAATTAACTTTGATTTGCCTCATGTCATTGTGTGTGTGCATGCCTGCAGTTGGAGGGAGGGACCATGAACGCTGCTTAAAACTCTTGCTATGAATCGCTTCCGGCAAACGGGAAGGTGATACAAGCCTTGCCTCCAGGAGAGTCATGGATGCTGATGTTGTAATGTTGTTGATTTGCATCGGTGGGGAAGACAGGACCCAGAAGGCCTTCAAGGTTTCCAAATAATTAAGGTGCTATGCATTCAATGCATCGCATGCCATGGAATTCCTCGTGAAGGTCCAAGGCCTGTGGCAAAGGTTGATTCTGGGTTTCCGAACAATGCCTTTTGATGTTTTGATTGCTTTGTTATAGAACTGGTATATGATATAATATGAAGTCAATAAATTAAAAAAATGAAAATGTTTTGATTGCCTTGCTATGCTCTAAATTGACTCAATAACTGCATATTATGGAAAAATAAAAATAAAATTTTTCTATCTCGTTTCTTGCAAGAATATATGAATGCTTTTCTAATAAAGATGTGTTCAGATACTCTGATTTTTTTTAATATCTTCCAAGGTCGTACTTATAAAAAATAATATCTAAAAATAAATAATTTTTTTTTTTTATCAAAATTTAATTGAAAACATATTGAGGGCTCAAATTTATGTAGGGTGTAAAGTTTGATGATTGAAGTAAGCATTTTGTATGAACTTTGAAACCATCACTTATTTGTGATACTTTTTCTACTCTAGTTCCATGTCTTTTAATTTTATCTTTGGGCAACTAAATTTGATTTTGTTGTTCTTGAATTCGACCAAAAGATGTAATCACACAAAAAAAAACTGTAAGGCTCATATTGAAAAAAAAACACAAAATTTTGAGCAGAATATCAACAGTAAAATTTAAGAAGATTAATAGTGTGTGCTGAGTGAAATGACCAGACCCTTAAGATTTATAGTAATGTTACAAGAACTGTGGTGGAGGAGGGAGATTCAACATTGTAGACAATGATAGGAAGTCTTTGGCACCCTCGCAAAGAAAAAGAAAAAAACAAGGGAACTCCATGGTTTAGGTCTCTGATAATAATGCCAGCTTAAAATAAATTGCAAAAGATACTGTTTGATTACAACAACTGTTACTAATGAACATCTATTAGGACATGAATGGAAATTCAAAACCAACAAGAGGTGGCATGGACCAACAATCGAACAGTAACAAATTCGAATGCTCAACATCTGCGACAGTGACAAAAAACCTTCCCAGTTCGCAGATGTAGCCTGATGCCTGTAACGATACACTGCATATGCTAGAAACGAGCCTGCAACTGCCATTATTTCACAAAATGAACAAGAATTTAAGGTTGATGTCGGCGATGCGTCCTTGCAGGATTTCAGAAAAAAGAAAGAAAGAAACGTCAATTCTGGCCCGCCCTCCACGACCTGAATTTATTAGCAAATTGCAACAATAATAAGGTGATTAGTATCACTTACTAGTAAAATGTGTACTATTCATTTGTTCTTGAAAAGTTCCAAACAATGTTCTTGATCCAGGTCCCTGCTCCAAAACTTCTTGTAATATTCACCATATGTGAAATCCCTGTATACGGCTCCAGTTCCATCATCGGTGAGAGCTTTAGGCGGGGTGATCAATGCGTCATCGTATGGACAGAGGAAGGAAGCAACTGACATCCTTGCCTTGTCAGTATTCGTGATAGCTCGGTGCCACACACTCTTGTATCTCCCATTGCTTAGTGCCTGCAATCACCAAAACTCATAAGAAGTCCATTGCTTAGTGCCTGCGATCACTCTTGCATCTCCCATTAATTGCATGTGTTATACCACCAATCAACATTATAATGTTGTCCACAATATACATGGACAAGAGAAGAAATGAGTGTTTACCTGTAATTGATCACCGATGTTAATGACAAATGCATCTGGATGAGGATTAACAGCTACCCATTTCCCGTCTTTGAGGACCTGAAGGCCTGCTACTGATTGGTCTTGAAGTAGAATAGTGAGGGCATTGGGGTCGGTATGTCCTGGCAATCCGAAAGTCAACTCTGGCTCTGGACATGGAGGATAAAAGTTCACAGCCATATGTTGCCCTTGCTCACCCAAGACATTCTTTACATGATCCTTCTCGAGGCCTAAGCTCTCCGATATCAGTTCTTGTATTCGAAACCCAAGTTCTCGAACTTGTATACAATAGCTACTTACAATGTCCCTATTCATACAGCACATTTCACATGATTAGATCATAATTCTACAGCACATTAATACTAATTAAGTTGGTACTATTATGATAAACATGTGAGTAGAGAGTCACACATCCAAGAAGATCATAGATCATGAATACGGAGAATAAATATTAAACTCAAGAATGTACCAATGGAAGTTGAGGATATAATTGCTCCATTTGGCATAAAAGTTCATCCATCTCTTTGTATTGCCTACTAGTTATACGATGAGACTACAGGAAAAATTTCAGTTGAAATATGGAAGAAATTCTTGATGTAAGTAATAATTTTTATCCCCAAAATCAGGTATACATCAAGAAGCAACATCAAGTAGCCCGACATGTTTCTACAATAATACTCAGCATGTTTGAATTACGATCATGTCTTGATAAGAAACAGAGTTTGCGTTTAAAATCATCCACCCTGCCTTTAAATAATATATTTTTCCCAAAAAAGAAAGAAAAAAAAACCAATAATTATATAGCAGATGAAGACAGAAGTCTTTCCTTTACTCTTGCCACGTCATTAGCCCTATCTAAAAGACATCAATCCTATTAGATTGTGCACGACATTGTAATCTCGTTACGTACCTTGAAGTTGAACAGCAAACTTCAAAGCATGAACTCTATGGATTTTTCAAAGTTAGCCTAAACACTTCATAGCCAACCTATCACCTCACGATATCAGTCGTAGCTTGTCCGGGTTGAAGAAAGATACAACGAGTTTTGGACATCATTTATGATAACATTTAGTTACTTTTTCAGGATACATAAGAGAGATGAAGATAATAAAAACAGAAAAAATATAAAATTTCATTTTAAAACTATTTGAGAAATAAATTTATTTTATGTTATTATCTTTATTTCTCCAACCAAATATATTAATTAATATGGTCACCAACCAAATGCATCATAGAAGCTTGAAAATTAAAATATAGATACTATTAATTAAGAAGTCTACATTATATATAAATCAACTTCAAATCGCTATTATCCGTGTCATCAGCCTTGTTATGACAGAGAAAGATATTTATTGTGTAATTGTTCCACAGAATTTTATAATCAAGAAAGCAGTATGGACTGATCTCCATAGATGAATTCATTTTATTTCTTGTGGAATTGTCCAAAACATTGAAAAAAACAACCAGGGGATAAGATTACCATGATCTTAGGGCATCAATGAATGATCAGCATCAGTCTGCCGGTGGTACCCCAGCAAAGAGTGGAAGAGAGACCTAATTTATTTGGACAAATTAAGTATAGATCGGTCGCACAACACATCATCTTTCTGGAAGAGGGTTGGCTAATAAGTAGGGACTTTTGCAGACTATACCCTACCTTATTTAATTGTTTCGTCGACTAACCAATATCACCATAATATTTAAATGAATTATTCTCAAGTCCTGGATCTTGAACTTATTATATCTTAGTCCTTCGTTTCTTCAAACTTGTAATAAAACAATATTGGTAACACCAAGCGGTGGAATATTTGATGATTAAAAAGGTTTGTTTCTTCATTTTTTGAGTTTCGAAGACTAGGACAATATCAACCAAATGAATTTATTCTCTTTAATGCGTAAAATTCATGCAGGAAACACCAAGATCATCTCGAGAAAAAAAATTCTCGATTGATGAGCAAGATAATCCGAAGATATCTCCAACCCGCGAACCCAAAATTAACAAAGAAAGAATAAAGGTCAAGAAAAATCAAGGAACTTGTTCATAAGTTTTCAAAACATGGAGGATAAAGTCATAAACAGGTAGATGGAATATGCAGGACTATGGCATATTTCAGTTCTCTTACGTCAACACGATTTCAGTTCATGACATCATTTTCCACCTCGTTAAGAAAAGCTTTTATTAATATGCAAGATATCAAAAATGTCAATGGATGTGATCTCATCCAGTGCATCAATAGAGCGTCATAACCGTTGGATTATAAAATAATTGCCCAAAACCTAATACTTTAAGTCTCCGTTTTTGTATTTTACGTATTACTTAAATTTTTAAAGTTTTGGACCCACGCTGCCAAGATGCTGGCACCAAGTTGCTTTAAAGACAGACAAGTAGTTTAATAATTTTGGAGAGGGAAGTCTAGAATGCCGGCATATATATGTGGTGGTGGTAATAATTTTGGATATTTAATTTGAAAAAATAAATTAAATTAATAATTTTTAATATTTTCTAATGGTTTTAATTAATATGTTAATATAAAAAGTACAAAAAATATTAAAAAATTTTAATTTAATATATTTTCAAGTAAAATTTATTTTAAAAAATATCTTATATCACAATCACAAACCCACACTAAGAATGTTTGCTAATTGTTTGACATCTTTTAAAGGAATAATATATGTCATGTATTGAAAAGTCGTTTAACATTTTAGAATTTTAAGTTGAAATAGTTTTTTAAAATAATATATTATAAAATTAAATTTAATAATAAAATAATTATAAAATTGAATACCTCGTTCAACACTTTAGAATTTTGAGCTGAAATAGTTTTTTAATATAATATAATATAATATAATATAATATTAAATTTAATAATTAAATAATTATGAAGTTGAATTTTATCATTTTTATTATATTTTTAATTAAAATTAATTAATAATATAAGATAATATTTGTATGTGTAATTTTCAAGTAAAAATAAAAAAATTACTTAAAAAAATATATTAAAAAGTAATATAAATAATAAATTAAACTTAAGTTTTTATATCTTATCATGGGAATTTATAACAGAAAATTAACCATAAATGACTAAAATAAAATGGTATTTTTATTGTGTAGTCATCCAACCCTACCTCATAAGATACCTAAATTTGAAACCTAGAAAGAAAAATAAAAAACTAATATGCTATAAGTGATTTTAGCATTGTTCTATATATATATATATATATATATATATATATATATATATATATATATATTCCCTACATGGTATATTTTGATTTTTATATTGAAAATATCCAGAGTAATGCAATCAAATCATGGTAAAAATGAATGGTATATTAACTAGAGAAACAGAGATAAAGAAGGATATAAGATTAAGAATCGATCGACCAGCCGTCTTAAGATTAGGTAAAAACTTTTCATGACTCCTTGCGGGAAAAGTGAGAATGACCATTGAGCTGGAACAATAATATTTCATGACAACTTTTCAAGCCTATAGAGATTGACTCTCTAATTAATCAACTATTATAAATAATTAAGGGATTTTATTTAATAATTTATTCCATTAATTTCTTGATATATTGTAATGTTATATATTAGTGCTCTATAAAAGAATAATACTTGTAATTAATCAAAGGAGAGGATGAACCGGATTTATGGACTTGTATATGATCTGTTTATTTTTTAGTTTCAACCTTATTTCTGAAAAAAAAAAGGTTAAAAAGCATATGTTTTTTTTTAAATACAGATTGAAACTTAAAAAAAAAAAAAAACGAGTGCAGATGATGGCGTTGGGGAAAATCACTTTCCATGAATTTATTACCCTACTTATTTATGACAGCTACATAGTTTAACCCCATCTCCTAATTAATGCCTGTGGACTCCATGGCACAGTCGACTTTTCTCCTCCATATTATTTTTAAATTAAAAAATATTAAAAGTATGAAGATTTTTTTAGTTGTATTATTATATTCAATCATGCAGTTTCATTTTAATGAGTAATCCTGATAAATCCATGAATCGGATAATCTGGATGAATATATTATATCCGCAATTTGAAAAATAGATTCTATTGAAATTAACTTGTTTTTAAATTATTTTTTATTTAACTATATAATAATAAAAATAAATAATTGTAAAATAGAGCGTCAAACCAATATTTAGATATTTTTTAAGATTATAATAACCTTATAGAAAACAAAATAAAATAAATTATAAAATTAAATTTCAAACCAGCCCAATATCAAAGGATGAAATTAAAAAAAATAAAAGTTAAACTCACTAAATTCATCAATAGATCTATAAACTTTCTAAAATTTAATAATATGTGGTTTTTTCAGAAACTATTTATTTTAACTATATGATAAAAAAAATAAACAATTATATAATTAAAAAAAAAGGGGAAACCACTACTAAAAACTAGGGTAACAAGGGTTGTCTCACCAAACTCGTAAATCAAATCATCGGCTTTACAAAATTTAATAACCAAATTTTTTAAATTATTTTTTATTTAATTAACATTTTTTAAAAATAGATCATATCACTGTTGAGATATTTTTATGATACTAACATAATGCTGAGATATTTATTTGATATTGTGATAATCATATAAAAGATAAATAAAAATAAATTATCAACTCTAAATACTATAAACATATTATAAGGATTAAATTAAAAAAATCAATAAAAAATTAAAATTAAAATAATAATATTATAATCTATAGTAAATTAATAAATATAAAAACAATATTTTCCACCCGCCTCACCTTTTAGCTTTACTTATTAATAATATACAGAAATCTGCTTTAAAACGTGAGTGATTCCTTTGATTATTTTTCGTATCAATAATGCACTTTTTGTCGTTATAGTGGATTTTCAATCTCATGGACCCTACAGGCTAAAAAAGACTCTTTAAGGCATGAACTGTGCCTAAAAGTTTGCCAATTTGATTACTCTTCAAGGATGTTTCGAATAATTCAGATTTTAGATTCAAAAGTTTGATAATAAAAAAGATAAAAATATTTTTTATTTTAAAATATATCAAATAATATTTTATTTAAATTTTAAAATTCATTATTAACATTAATATATTAAAACAATCTAAAAATATTTTATAAGAATTAATTTTAATAAAAAAATCATTTTTTTTTTAAGCCATGGAAACAACAAACGTAACCAGAGATGTTCAAATAGTTAAAGATGCGAGATTTCCATGAAAATCTTTCAAATTCAAATTTGGAAAAAAAGAATCCTTGGAAATTTAGGGATCGGAGTCCAAGGACTTCATGTCGTGGCAATTAGGTCCTTATAAACTGTGTAATAAATAATTCTTGATTAGTCTAAACCCTTCTCTAATTGCTCTAATTAATGGAAAGGGAGATAACTGTGTTTGATCATTTATGTGTAAGAATTTACCCTTCAATAATTAATGCAAGATGAGCAAAAGGCCTCAAAAACAGGAGGGCTATAGATCCCTTGAATCCTCCTTTTTCGTGCCGCATGTGCTCACATAGGACCGCAAAATACTTTTTTGCTCATATAGGACCGCAAAATAAATAAATTAAATTGGTAGAAATGACTTTTTAGAGTGGGAGAGTAGACTTTTCTTGGGGCCCGTGAATAAATTGCAATTGATCAAAGCTACTACTTCTTGCTTCTAGAATGAAATTTAATACGAGTATTCCGGCTGTGGTAAAATCATATTTTTATTTCATTTTATTTTAAATTATTTTTAATATTTTTTTATCAAATATATATATTTTTTAAAACTCTTATTTTAAAATAAAAAATGCTTTAAAAAATAACCTTTACTAAACTTCCAAACATTCATAACAAAGTGTGTTTGTATATATATATATATATATAGCCTTTTTGTTTGGATTTTTATCGAATTTTTGAAAATTATATAAAGTGGAGTGATGAGCGCTAACTCAAAAGATATCTTTAATAAGGGATTAATCAAATTTAAATATACAACGGAGCTTAGGTTAGAGTTCTCGGACAGTACAATAATTGCTATGCAATTATATTCATGTACTGGAACTAAAACCTAGGACGAGTTTATTGGATATGGTTTATGTCTTCTTTACTTTCACTCACACGTGGATCTTTGGTAAGAAAAACTCTAACCCGAACCCAAACTTTCACCACATGTTTTTAATTTTTTCCATTTCAAGATGAGAAGTTTTATTAAAAATCTTTTTTAAAAGACTCGAAATTTACATTAATATTTTAATTATACAACCGTTCTAAATTTACAATCATGAACTCTGAATAATAATAATAAAATATAATTGAAATGTCGTCAGAATATAAAATATGATATCTGAACAGTTATTTTCAATCATTTTAAATTTAATATAACTTATTTTTAATAAAGTAGTGAAATGTTGTTATCTATTTAATATTTCATGTGCAAGGAAGATATTTTTAGGTGCATTTTCGCTAATATATGCTAACTATGGAAAACAAAAGAAAAAAAGGCAAGTTATGACAGAAAGGGATGTGGCAGATTCTATGCACCACTAGTGCATGCACCCAAGGTATCTGAAACGTAGCTCTCCCTATGTTTGTGGTGTGCCCTATTCTGCATGACTGTGTTTTGAGCGGGAGGAGGAGGAGGAGGAGGAGGAGGAGGAGGAGAGAGAGAGAGAGAGAGAGAGAGAGAGAGAGAGAGAGAGAGAGAACTCACTTGAACGGAGGAGGTTTAGAAGGCCACTCAGGCGCATACTTGTCAAGAGGATAGCAATGGAGTCTCAGATAGTCCCTCCAGTTGTGAACCTTCTCCTTGTTCACATTAAAACTTGTAGAAAGTCTCATTGTCTTCGATGGATCATCAGAATAAAGCTTCAGCTTCTCCTCAACTGGCAAGCTGAAGAAATCATGGGCTACTCCTAACATTTTCTCCACTGCTTCCAAAGACACTCCATGATTGATCACCTGCCATTCATAAACCAAAAGATTCACTATTCAAATTATTTATCTATGATCTATACTCCATCTAATCATCATGCTAAAATAATTAAGTAATAGAAGGATTGATATGACTATTTTTAAAATATTCCACTACTATTAAAATATAAAACAAAAGAAAGGGGAAAAAAGATATAGAAAGTAGGCTAACCTGAAAAAAGCCATAATTCTTGCAGGCATCGCCAACTTGTTGGACAATTTGGTCCCTCTCCTGACAACCTAAATCTATGACCGGAACATTTTCGCACGTTGAAACTTCCCATAGCCGGGGACGTTCAGATTCCGGCCTAACATAGCTTGCCGGCAAGTTTGTATACTTGATGCCAGAGGAAAGGACTTTTGTATCCATGCTACTAAATAAAAGCAGTAACAAAAGATGAAAAAGGCAGCAAATTATTATAAATTTAGGAGAGGGCACTAAGATGCAAACTTCAAGTTTTGCTGCTTGGGAGTAGCAATAACTATAGCTATGTGTGCAGCTTCCAGGAAGATGAGAGAGCTCTGCAACACACCTAATGTATTTATAGTTGCACATGGAAGCTTAGCCGGTGGACCTTTTCCTTCCTTTTTTTTTAATGCATTTAAGTCGTCATTTGATGATGTAATTTAACTTTATTATAATATGATTAGTTTGTTCCACATAAATCATGTTATTGTTATTATTTTTAAAATATGATTGATTTGATTTAAATTTTTTCTATTGGGAAGTTAATTAATTGGAGGGGGTTGGAATTTGCTATCTATTTGTTATGCAGGCGTGTTAAAGTTAAGTGCCAACAAAAAACCTTTTTTACCAGCTGCATATATAGTCAAAGTTCATTGTTAATTAAATGAAATTAAGTATTAATTCCTTTCTTTATTGTTTTTGATTCATAGTGTTTCGAGATTCTACATGATTTGGTTTTTGTTTCATCTAGTGTTAGGTGGATTGTCGAGTATGTAACGTTTGTCTAGTCTATGCATCCGTCTGCCAGTTTAATGAAAATCTAGAGGATGTAAGTTTATTCGGACTTCAAATTACTGGTTTTTTTGTTAGACATGGTTTTGGCTATGTGGTTTCAACCATGTGAAAAACATCAATCTGATGTTTTTAATGGTTGAAATGATGTTTCAATGCTTAATTAGAATTGGTCGATTGACTCAGTACAGTTCAATATCACTGTCCGCAAGCGGAGGCTGGTGCGATATTAACTGCAAAAATCATGAAAAGCGAGACAAAAGCAACCTAGCTAGCTAGTCAAGTGTGATGGGGATCTGAAAGTGGTTCTCTGGCCCAAAACAGACGTTACTCTTTTATTTTTGGATGGTTGCCCGAGATTGAGGAATCCGGAATAATACTCGTTTAGTGCTTCTTATATCGATCACGAGTCCAATGAGGATCATACGAAGCATGACTATATTTCGGATGATGACGAAGAAGAAGAAGGAGATGAGGAGTGTCCTTTGATTAAGTTGTCCGCTGAAGAAAAGAAACCGATCAGGGAGCCTTGGAGACAAACTTCAACAATTAAAGTCACGGGGAGGAAGACTGGAGATCTGAAAGTGTTTCTCTGGCCCAAAACAGACGTTACTCTTTTATTTTTGGATGGTTGCCCGAGATTCAGGAATCCAGAATAATACTCGTTTAGTGCTTCTTATATCGATCACGACTCCAATGAGGATCATACGAAGCATGACTATATTTCGGATGATGACGAAGAAGAAGAAGGAGATGAGGAGTGTCCTTTGATTAAGTTGTCTGCTGAAGAAAAGAAACCGATCAGGGAGCCTTGAAGACAAACTTTAATAATTAAAGTCACGGGGAGGAAGACGACTGGCTATACATATCTGATGAAAAGATTACAAACACTGGAGAATCCAGGGCGATTCAGGGCTAGTAGATTTGGGGAACGACTTCTTCTTGGTCAAGTTTTCCGATTCGGATGATCGGGAATATGCATTATTCGGGGGTACTTGGATGGTGGCTACTACTGGAATGTTTAGAATTATTATGGTAAATTTTTGTCGGTATTTATATCTAATTTATCCGCCTGAATTTAACTGATAGGCTCACGAACAACAATGTTCCATGAGATTCTTGTCGTGTAATTTGTAATCTATCAATAATAATTTTACCAATGAGTTTACTGACGACAAAAGTGTGCAAAAGAAAAATTTACCCGCTTCATTTTCTTGGTATTTTCATCAATGAATATAACATCTCACCAACATAAAAACTATATGCAATTCCATCAATGATGTCTGTCCGTCTGTATTCTTCTCGATGAATTGGACATGTAATTGTGAAACAAATCATCTGTAATTTTGTCGGTGAGTAAACAGTGGTAATAACATTTACAGTATTTTTTTTTCAATTCTCTGGAATATACTAACAAACTTAGTTCGTCTATAACCTCGTTAGTAATAATTTAATATATATATATATATATTAAACAGAAGTAGAAAATAATTAAAATAAATTAAATTAATATAAAAATAAAATATTTATAAGTTCAAATATAATTAATCTAGAATAGAGACGTTAAAGGAGGAGGCGAGTCTTCATCGGGACTGTGGGCCATATAAGGGGGAGCACATGTACCACCAATTTGTGATCTTTTCTCCATTACCAATAGATTGAGTTTGGTCATCCCAACACTAAGTTGTTCCTAATTAGAAGCAAGATGGTTTGTCCGAGTTTGAACTCGTTGGTCTAAAATTACCTCGAACTTTAGAGTTTAAGTGCTCAGAACCGATTGCAAGCATCCAACGGTTAGAGAGGCCGTACATGTGATTTCTATCGGGTCCACCATTAGATCCTGCCTTTAACCACAAATTTGGATTGAGATTTGGATGGGTCAAAGAATTATTCATATATCTCTCTTTCAACCAAGTGTTATATATATCATGAAAAAAAGAGTATGTAAATTTTAAAAAATAATAACTTAAGAAAAGAAAACATTGAAAACCAACAAACCATAAATGATGAGCTTGGCTATCTATAAGTTGTTGCACTCCTAGATTTGATGATGGAGTTTTATGATATTAGGGTTTTTTTTTGTCTAGTAAATAGCAATGAGAAAAAAAATCTTTTTCTTTTGAATTGAAATGCTTGATTTTCTATTTGATACAAAGCTCCAATATCATTTTATCGTTGAAATTCTATGCATTATTGATCACTATTTTTTTTGGTGGACTATAACGGCAGATCAAGTCCTTTTCTATCAACCTTTTCACCACCTTTTGTGTTACATAAGTATATGAATTGGCTTCTACCTATTTTGTGATGTAGTTGATAGCCATGAGGATGAATTTATGCCTACCGCTGGCTTTCGGGCTAAAAAGCCTAATTACATTAATTCCCCATATTGTAAATGGCCATGTAGATGCTAGATTAAATAGAGGAGCTGAATGTGCCTTTATCTTATCACTATACACTTGACACTTATGACATTTTCTGTCATAGTCAATGCAGTATTTCTTTAATGTCATCCAAAAATAACCAGCACTTTGTATTTTCTATTTATACAAGACTTCCCCGTATAAGTAGAAATCCACTTTGTATCATATGCCCACTAGTATGAGTTGAGCAAATCCTTTTATGGACTTCTTGCAATACATTTCTAGCATCAACCCATTCAAACATCTTAGCAAGGTTCTATCAAATGATTGTTTATACAAGACTTCCCCGTAGCCAATCTTCTCAAGGTTTTCCTATCTGTCTTGGAGGCTCCCACAAGATATTTCTGGTTTTGCATGAAAGTTTTGATATCATAGTACTAAGGGTTTCCATCTATATCTCTTTCAACTAAACACAATGTGTACCAGTTGTACCTTATGCCTGAAGTCAATTATAGCCTTGACAACCAACGTGGCAAAGGCATCAACAAAATGGTTCTCTTCTCTTTCTAGATGGGTGAACTCTATCTCTTCAAACTCTTCTACTAGTTTCGATAGATATTCTTGGTAGGCTCAGCTTTTCTTTCTTGGTTTGTCATTTTCCTTTCACTTAATAGATAATCAATATTGAGTCACCATATACAACTTTTCTATCATTCTGATCTTCAATTCTAATGCAACTTCTAAAATGAGGATACAAGCCTCATATTCAGCTGTATTGTTGTTGCATTCAAATTGTAGCTTAACTAAAACTAGGTACTACTTTTTATCGAGAGAGATTATTTCTGCGTCAGCCCCATTACTATATACATTTACTGCCTCGTCAAAATACATGGTCCACCATTCTGTCTTCTAATCTTCATCTTCTATTAACAATATATTTTCATCGGGAAAATCAAAATCCAATAGCTCATAATCTTCAATGGCATTGTCAGCTATAAGGTGAACAATTGCGCTTCCTTTCACGACTTTTCTCTTCATGTATACTATGTCATATTTTACTAATAAAACTTGCCATCTTACAATTTGACTTGATAAATAGCTTGTTGTAGATATACCTTAAGGGACATCTAATACTGTAATCTTTTTTCCGCCTACATCAGCGCACATCATAGCTTTTGCATTCTGTGAACTTTTTACTTAGGTAATAAATGGTTTTTTCTTTCTTTGCAGTTTCATCATGCTGACCTAGTACACATCCCATAACTACTTCATTCACTGTCAAATATATTATCAAGGGCCTTCCTGATACAGTAGGAACAACCAGAGGTAGACTTTATAAGTACTTCTTGATTTTATTAAAAGCTTCTTCACACTCCTCATTCCAAGTTATGGGATTTTTTTCCTTAGTAGTTGGAAAATAGGTTCATATGTTGTTGTTAGTTGTGATATGAATTGGGCAATATAGTTCAACCTCTCTAAGAATCCTCTCACCTCATTTTCTATCTTAGAAGATGACATATATTAGATGGTCTTCACCTTATCAAGTCCATCTTTATCCCTTTGTCACTCAAAATGAATCCTAGTAGCTTACCAAACTTAACTCCAAATGAACATTTTGCAGGGTTGAGCCTTAGTTTGTACTTTCTCAATCTCTCAAATAACTTTCTTAAAACTTGGACATGATTGTTTTCTTTTTTAGACTTGACAATCACATCATCCACATACATCTTAATTTCTTTGTGCAGCATATCATGAAATAAAGTTACCATGGCCTTTTAATAGGTGGCCTCTACATTCTTCAACTTAAATGGCATAACTTTGTAGCAGAATGTTCCCTAGGGCGTGACAAATATTGTTTTCTATTTATCTTCTTCACTCATTTTTATCTGGTTATATTTTGAGAAGCCATCCATGAAGGAATACATGGAACTGTATATGGAAAAGAAAAGTCATCTTGGGACTAGCCTTGTTCAAATCCTTGAAATCCACGCAGACTATGATTTTCCTCTTTTTTTTTTTTTTCCAGTACGACAACTATGTTAGATACCTATTATGGATATTAACTACTTCTAAAAAGCCAGCACTCCATTACTTCTCAATTTTTATCTTGGATTTGATTAGGATATATGGATGGGTTCTTCTTAACTGTTGTTTGATCAATTTGTAACCTTTTACAAGCAATATCTTGTGTACTATGATAGTTGTATCCAAACCAAGCATATCCTCATTAGACTAGACAAAAACATTTATATATTCTTATAGCAGGGCAATCATTTCCTCTATTTGTTGAAGAGTAATCGAGGCTTCTATTTTCATATGCTTCTTAAACTGATCATCACCAATGTTTATGGTTTAAAGTTCTTTTGTAGCGGGTTTTTAGGCTTGTTTATGTTATTCTATTAAATTTATGAATTTTATGATATTTTTTTCATCCCATTCTTTTTCTTTCATAGCTACCACATATTTGTTATAAGTTGGCCATTCATTCTTAGTGCTAAGTGTATGTGATGTTGTAGAAGATCCACTTTTAGGATTCTTAAAAGCAAAAAGTGTTATGTGTAAATGCATAAGTAATATAAAGATTGAAAAATGCATGATCTCATCATTTATATAAAAAAGGTGGGCTAAAAAAAAAAAAAAACAAAGACCTAATTGAAATCTTGAGCCTTGATTGTCACCTAGAAAGAAAATGCAAACCAAAGTATTGATAAGGGATATTACTATTCTTAACATTATTACTATTATTAAAGGATATTAGAATTTTTATCAATATTATTACTGTTGTTATATATAATTTAAGCATAGTTCATGGCATATTCTATCTAAGGATTTAAAGCAAACTTATGGCAAAACATAATTTAAATCACTTAAGTTTCAAACTAATTAACATTACATCATTCATAATAATTTCTAACATTCTAAAATAATCCCAAAATATAACATCTTATGAAATGTTTACATACAGAAAGACTTGACAATTTGTTACATTGCAAAATTTAATATAAAAGTAAATTCGTAAAACAGTTATAGACCAATGTGTTGTTGTGAGGCACCTAAAATGTGTTTAATATAAAATTAATCACACTAAAATATAACATAAGATAAAAATATGCATTAAGTAAAAGTTATTTTGCAACTTAATTAAATTAACCCTTGATAGACTTCACATCTCTAGGTTACTAAAAATTTTAGTCCTTTCTTGGACACCTATTCATTATTGTAATAAGCTTTTATCTCAGACCAAAACCAAGCATAGAGCTTTATGTAGGGTAGTTATCTGCATTGTTCCAATCTGGGCACTAGTTCCTAAACTGGGATAACTAACTCGACATGTCCAAACCGATTACTAGTCTTAGTATCGGAATAAATAGCTTGACATGCTCAAATTGAGTGCTAGTCCATAAACCGGGATACCTAGCTCGACAAGCCCAAACCTAGCCTTAATTAGTCCCTTAATTGACTAACTTGCTCGACATGTTATTTGATGACATGAATTTTAAATTAAACCAGATTTCAATAACATGCTTGACTTTAAATAAATAATTAAAAATATTATGGTGTCCAACACCAACCTGAAACCTACGCTTTGCTAGCCATTTTCTATTATTGAATGATACATGCTGTCTCACTTGTACCAACATGTATATTGTATAAATTTCAAATTCTGATTCAAACATAATCTAAACTACTATTTCACCATTGTAACTAAATTTTCAATTCAAACATGAGAACACATAAATATCTCCTGCTTATTTATGAAATTATGCATAAACATTGTATAATAATATTCTTATATGAAAAACAAGTCTCTAATTAATTTCTATATCATCAATTGTATCGATGTAAACTTCAAATAAAAATTTATCTCAAATTATTCCTTCTATCAAACTCTTTTTCATTCAAATTGTAGACCTTGGCATGTGAAATGCACATTACCTTGGTCTTCGATAAGATAATAAGGGTTAACGTACATGCTCAATTAGGTAATGTGCAATTTACAGAAGTCTGTTGGCTTGGAGAAAGAAATTTGATAGAAGGACTAATTTGAAGGTTAAGCATTTAATTGAATTTTAAATTGACACAGCAAAAACAAAAACTTAAAAACTAATTGGAGACTTATTCTACTATATAATAAATCATAAATTGTGACTGAAAAATGTTTTATCGTTTTTTTTTTAAAAGGAACTAGTTTTTGGATTATATATATTACTTGCATGGAGTTTTATATTACTTCAAAAACTAAAAGAAGTGGACTTTGCTAATGGTGTTTCTGTGTACATATGAAAAATGAAATATCTCTTTTATTTATTTATTTTGATTTTTTCTTGGCTTTTTCAACATTTGGTAGATTTTAAATTGATCTTTGTAATTTATTTTGGTTTTTGTTTTCTATGTTGTTATCATAGTATCAAGTAAATGTCATAATATGTGATTATTGATTAATTTTACAATTGTTTATTTTGGTCATCATATAATTAAATAAAAAATAGTTAAAAAAAAAGACAAAGCTATTAAACTTAGTTGAGTCCATGACTCCAATCTTGAGTTTGGCAGATTAACTTGGGTTGATTGAGAATTGATCTTTATAGTTGGTTTTCGTTTACTTTATATGAGATTATCCCGATGTCAAGCAAACATCCCAACACAAGTTTGATGCTCGATTTCATAAAAGTCTATTGTTTTATCATATAATTAAGTAAAACTTTGTTTAAAAAGGTTATTAAAATTAGTAGAATCCATTACCTATATCGCGAGTTTGGTTGTGAAGCCTGCCTCAATCTAATATATTGTTTCAATATTAAAAAAAGATGTCATATTAAAATTTTTATGTTAGTTCTTTTTTGTTCGACTTGCATTGTAGCTTCAATATTTTTTATGTATTTGTTTTTAATTTGCATTAATTTTTATTTAAATGTTAAATAATACCCTTTCTCTCTCATTTTTAATTTTTCAGTTCACCTTTGTAAATAGTACTTAGTAGTTTATAGGTGGTTCATTATACGCTACAGGTCGAATCAAAGTCTTTTTTGAACATAAGAAAAAATGTCCAAGTAATAGAGAATTATTTGACATTGTTATTAAACTCAACCTGATATGTCAACCTTGATACCTCCCGACTCAACTCCTTGACTAGATCGGGTTCAAAATTAAATCCTGTGAAAGTTGTCTTAACATGACCCAATCGACTTGGCTGGTCTAAAGATAATCTGGTCAACCAATAAAAAACTTTCAAGAATGAAATTGATAAAATAGGGATAAAATTGACAGAAAAACCTTTTGACTGAACTCCTTATCTAGATCAGGTTTAAAATTAAATTAGATAAGAGTCGACTTGACATAACCTAGTCTACTTGGCCAGTCAAAAAGCCACTTGGCCGACTAGTATAAAAATTTCTAGTGCAAAATTGAGAAAAAAGAGAAAATTAATGGGAACAAACTCCCTGACCTAACTCCTTACCTGACATAGATTTATAGTTAAATCATGTTGGAGTTAGTTTGATGTGACTTAATTGACTTGGCTAGTCTAAAGATGACATAGGTGACCGCTAAGAAACATCTGAGGACAGATTGAGAAAAACTTTTAAAAAATTAAAAAATAATAAAAAAAGGTATTAATTCACTATTCATATGAACAATGAAGGAGGTGCATTGCACTCCACTTCTTTTAGCATAGAGTAGAATTTTTTTTAATGTTTCAAAGATATTATTCAAATTTATCTTTTAAGTTTTCCCCTTTTATATTTGATATAAATATAATTTATTTGCATGATATATTTATAAAAACAAAAATTAGTCATTCTTAAATAAAAATTAGTCATTCTTGATAATAAAAAATAATCTCTAAGATAAAAAAATAATATATAAAAACACATAAATAAAAATGAAAATTCAGGGTTAAACATGTGCATACTCAACTATATTTTGCTTTTAGAAAAAAAAAATTAGCTTTTCATTTAATTTTTTTCATTAGTATTAACAATTCTTTCACAGTTTATCGATTCATATATTTTTCTAATTTATTTTATTAAGAGAAAATAAATCTTTGCATTTCTTAATTAAAAAAAAATCATATTTCAACTAATAATCATTATTGATGAGGATGTAAAAAATTCCAGTAGAAAAATTAATAATGCTTTTCATATGCTGATAAAATTAGATCTGGAGAATTTGATGGGCTCGATGACACCTTAAAAAACACTCCAATGTTTAAGTGAGTATTGTATATGTCCAGGTGACTAAGAAAATAAATATTTTTTAGATTTAAATATTCTTTAAGTCTTGTTTATGTTTTTTATTAGACTTGTGTTCTCTTATAGAGATGAACTATGACCTCTTGTCTAAGAAGATGAAGCTTTGTTTCTGTAGACTTTTTTAAGATAAATATCTTAAGAAATATCTAAGATATTTAATATAAATATCTCATAAATATCTAAGTTATAATACATTTAATATAAATATCTAGGATATTTATAAAAAGTGTATATTGTATAAAATATTTGTGTATTTTTTTTCATATATCATTAGAGCCCCAAAGTTTTGCAACAAGATATGTTTGGAAGACTTTACATAGCAAACAGGAGAAATATTTGAAATGGATAATGTTACCTTTTGTATATCATCAAAGCTTTCTAAGTCCTGGTGACACTTTTTATATGTACAAGACGCCATGAAAGTAGTTTATGGACATAGCCTTGGCTCATAACCATAGAGCATAGTCGTGGGTGTGTTTTAGTATAGCGGTTGGCAAAGCCATGTGAAGTGTAACCGAGGCATAATTGTTGGCTTATCTACTGGCATATCGCTAGCATATCTATAGACATAGGTTTCGTCAGCCATGTAAAGAGCTTTTCAAAAATCGTAATTAATGAACTGGATTTTTATTTGTTTTTTTTAGTAACGACATCAATTGATAATGATGAAAAAAACCCTAGTAAGATTGGACACTCTTTTTATTGGCTAATAAAACTAGATGTGCATTAATAATTTTTTTCATATATTGTCAATTATTTCGTGTATTTCACTGCATGATGAGTGCTATAATGACGACATTACTATCAAAAGATTCAAAAGATTGTCTCAGTAATTCTGGGAAGTATTGATTTTCACAAAATATTGATCACAATGTGTTGATTTGAACATAAATAAATAATACCATACAGTTTTAAGGAGTTGGTATAATAGTTGAGAGAATATATTTCTAAAAATCTTCTTGAGTTTAGATTTTATAGTTAGAATTTTTAAAAAATATTTGTTTAATATATTAGACTAATTTAAAGAGGTGTCCACTTAAAACTTTCAAATAATGAGTTTAATATGTGTAAATTTATCTAAGAATATTTATTATCATTGAATAAAAAAATTTAAAGTATCACCTGAATAAATTATAAGAAAATACAAATATTAAAGAAAGAAGTGCTGTTAATGTCTTTGCTAGCTGTACAAGCCATTCTAGAAAGAAAGAAGTGTTGACTTTTACTCTCTGTTTTTATTTTTATTTTTTATTTTTTATTTTTTAAAAAAGAAGACTTTAACAAAATTTAAAAGTACCAACTATTGAAAATATAAATGGTGGTATGTATGTGTTGAAATGTTGGTATCTAAATCGGTAAAGACACAATTAAAGATTGAGACAAATTATGCTAATAAACAAATGTAATGGTAATAATTAACAACCGTAAATATCAATATATATAGTCTTGTAGAAAGTAGCCGTAGTTGGACTTTCTTAATTAAATTGCCACTAAAATATTTCTTTAAAAAAATATATCTTAAAATTAAATGATATTATTATGTTAAAAAATAATATAAATAATATATATTTATTTTATTTAAAAATTTTAAGTTTTTAATTTAAAATATTTTTTTAAAATTATATCATAATCTTATTAATTAAACAGTTACATGTTCAAACATCATCATTTTAATTCTTTTGTAATTAAAATTAAATTAATAATGTAAGATAATATAGGTTTGTATAAATTTTAAGTTCAAATTTTTTTTACATGAAAATATATTTAGAAATTAATATAAATCATATCTAAGAATTGTATTTAAAAAATTTAAGTTTTCAAGTTGATAAATTTCTTTTGATAAATATAATTTTAATAATTATTTTTATTCTTTCAGTTCAACAACAAATTTGTTTTTTTAATGAATAGTCCAGATATTATTTAAATAAAAGATCTAGAGAACTAGTTGCTATAAAAAAAAAATCAAATTACAATCAGGCAATTCAATCATGCTCCCTAGCTAGATTTGCCTTTACCAAACTATCAGCAACTTGATTAGCTTATGTAACTAAATACATGTCTAAAACTAACTTAATACAAAGATTTATATCGTATTTAGATTAAACTAGTATATTAGCCCGCACTCCACAACGAGTCAATAATATTTTTTTAAAATGTTAAAAAAATATTAAAAGTATAAAATATATTTTAAATCTCTTGAGTCTGACAGTCATGCCAGACCCAAGTAAATTGGATTTGATAGCCATGTTATACCCAAGAACTTTTAGTTTGGTGGCCATGCCAAACCCACGACCTAACAAACTTGGATCTGACTACCATGCCAGATCCCATAGCCTTGGATTTGGCGGCCATGCAAACCCACGTCTAGTTGTGGCAACCATGCCAGACTCGCTCCTGGATCCAACACCAAACATGGCTATCAGCCCGCGCCAAAGTCTAGCACCAAACATGGTTGCTAGACCCAAGGCTCTTGGAATATGCGTCAACAGCTTTTCGAATAAAAAAATAGAAAAGACCATGAAAATACTAAAATGCCCCTCATGATCCTCTTAATTACACATCATAGCCATGTAAATTTCACTATTGCAATCTACAATAATCTATGTCTAGAGTTACAGTAAAATCTCCATGTCATTTACCTTTTTTTTATAATAAATAATAATATTTTAAATATTATTTTGAAATTATGAGAATTAACTTTAAAATAATTTTAAAAACAATGTTTTTTTTCTTCCTCTAACTAAATATATTTATATATCTTTTATATCGGTTTCTTTATCAAATAAATTATCCCAGCACAATTTTAATTATGAGTTAAAAATTCTATGAAATCTTCAACAGTATCCTTCTGCATCCAAACTATAACATTATGAGAATCTGACTCTATAAGCCAATCAACTCTTCTTTCCATTCATCCCTTTAAATAAAACATTGCTCTCCTGCTACCAAGGGTAGAAAAATCAACCAATGTACGATGGCATTTGCTATAACTCGATGACATTATCCTCATGCCAAGAATGGACAAGACTCATTCACCTATTTGGAGAAACTATTCATAGTCAAGCTCAATAATTAACCTTTAGAATATTCGAAGAGGCAACCCAGGTGATTCATGGAAGCCACCACCCCTCCTCCTTAAAAACAGCCCAAATGTTACGTCTGATATATGCCTTCCCCGATAGGACAACGTAGGTCAAATCCTGTGGAAGTATCAAGTACATTAATGGGATTTTGGATGCCAAGTAGCAATCAAGACAACCTCTCATACAATATCTTTCCCATGTGATATGTTGTTGTTTCCCGTAGATTTGGGGTTATGCCATCTCCTTCTATATTTTTGCTGAATGGACTTAATTTGTGATTATTATGGAATGTTGATTGGTTTATAATTAAGTAGAGCCTTTTTTTTATTGGGCTTCACAGACTCCCCACTGGTTTGATGAGATTCGAAGGAGATTGATAAGAAATAAAGCCAACAAGATTGTAGCTAAAACAGTACACAACACAAACTAAACAACAAAGCTAAAGGAAAGAAGAAGAAGAAGAAGAGCTCACATCCATGCCAAAATTTTGCTAATCTCGGAAGCTCTCTTGATTGCAAAGATTTCCATCATATTGAACTGCCTTAATTAATTATACCCATGGTAGTAAAGGAGATGCATAAAAGATCGATAACCTGCATGAAGTCTTAGAACTCCTCTAATACCTCATCTTTCTATATTTTTTTCAAACAAGATCCATCAATATTCCATTTCAAAGTGTCATGCAGAGATTCTACAGAGATTTGACCATTTCAATTGATTCATAAAATAATTAAAAACTGCTTCTCATGTTAATTTCCATACAAATTGATATGTTAATCTTTAGGCGGTATAATGTGGATTTATAGATTTTAAATGAATGAAATTTCATGGAAAAGATAATTGCGACCTGTGTTTGTATGAAAATCTATTTCCCATATCATTTTTTGTATCAATCCAATATGGCTTGTGATTATTTGTATGTAATATTTAATTTTTGGAACAAAGGAAGATAAATATCTTAATGCTTAATTGGATGCAAAAGGGTTTCACTTGGAACAACTAGCAGTGGCCGCTGCCTGCCCCTTCCCATTGACTGCGTCTTCCTACGTATTAACCACTAGTTTCTCGATATCTATCTATGACAACACAAGTTTCGTTCTTTTGTGTGGAAAATTAAGAAGAAGATGACATTACAGTATTTATCTCACATATGATGATAAGAAACAAAAACAAAAAAGAGAGAAATGGTCACCTGCCAAAGCCAATACCACAACCACAACCACTTCGAACAGAAAGAGAGACGACTAATGGGCACTGTAGTGTCATTTGTGATTTGTCTTGGTGCGAAGACTTGACCTAGCCAAACGTAGGGCTCGTAAAGAATGGGTGTGGCTCACCGTGGACCTGGTGGATGGTGCATTGAATTTGATTGCTATATAGTTTTGGTGCCACTGATGCATGGGTCCTCTTCATTGATGGATAGTCTTTCTACTTCTGAAAGACTTGGCAAAGCTCCAGCCACTTTTCACTCAGACCCATAACTGACGGCCAAGTCTACTACATCAATAGTAGAATTTTAATCATGTATCTCAGTGGGGAAAAAAAAATCAATTGTTCATAATTAATCGTGTATTTCAGTGAGAGAATTTTAAAAAATAAATAAGTTTCTTTTTCTGTATTATGATTTGGTATTCGAATTCAAACATAAAATATTCTTAAATATGCTCCAAATAGGGATGATAATAGTACTCATGAGCCAAACAATATTTTTGGGATTGAGAGAGCAGATTTTATATTGCAAATCATTTTATACAAGTGCCCCGAAGTAGACTCTGCTTTCCAGGTTCAGGCGGCCTGTAATCATTTTTTAAAATATTTTTTATAATTTTATTGTGTTTATGTAAAAAAAAATTAATAAATATTATTTTAATATATTTTCAAATAAAAAATAATTTTAAAAACATTACTCATCACATTATCAAATACATATTTAAAGCTCATAGGTAAAATGAACTTAAACTTTATCAGTTTTTTTTAATTTCTAAAAAGAATTTCATAATATTCCGTTAAGTTAATGGTGACGATTTGAGTGATACATATAAAGATTTTTTTTTTCTGTATTATTATATTGAGTTTGAATATATGTACAGGAATTTTCTTATGAACCCAATGATCTATTAAACTGAATAAATTATACAAGATATATTTCATAAGTAAATACCCTATTCATTTACAGAAAAAACTCAATCAAGTCTTTCTTTATTTCTCTCTGATTGAAGCATTAATTAATTTAAGCATGGAATCACATGTAAAGCTTAGCTGTCTTGTATTGTTTTTTTGGAGCAACAACTCAATTAAGAAATTCATTCCCCCCGGAATCTAAGTACAAACGAACCTATTGTGGAGTCTTCTAGTAACTTGGTATAGTTAAAAATTCATTTTAGTAAAATAACATAGATAAAAAAAGATATTTAAGAATTTAGCATAATTGATCAAGTTACGATTGGTATTTGCAACATTCAAGTCGTAGATACCATCTACAACTCGATTATTATGAATTCTATATGCGAATCCTTTATTAGACTCATCGGGAGATTAACTCCCTAACTAAAAAAAAAACAACATTTCATACAATTCTAATAATCAAGTTTCTAGTATAAAAATACATTTCACATAAATAGCACACAACATCTTCGGTTATATGCCATTGTTGTACTGTATTAACACATTCAGACTTGTCTCTGATTTTTTTTTCAACCTCTAGCTAATTCATTTAATGATAAGCTTGAATGCCTACAATTATTAGCTCAGTCATTGCATTTGTAATAGTTATCCGCACTCACAACCTCAAATTCAAAAGTAAAAGATGTCATGTATTGATTAACAAGTTTAATTAACTCAGCATCCCTATTATCCATATCTTCTCCATCTTCCTTTTTAACCTCAACTCTATTAATGTGACAATCATCTTGGAACTTGAGTCAACTTCATACTAGAAGAGTTTCCTCATCTAGGTCTACTATTCAAGTAAAGCTCCAATATATTAATCTCATTAATCCTTGCAGACCCAAATATTGAGTTCACACTCCCGTCATTATAGATTGGTACACCTACATAACAAAGACTAACCGTGATTTGCAACATCCTCAAAGTAATTTCAACTTCCATTCTAAACATATTCCAGTCAAGTCAATCATATAACATTCTAGATAATTTTTTAAGGGACATGTATAATGTAGTAATTAAGAATTCATGGCTTCCTCTATTATAAGTGATACCATTATCGGTATTGATACCATTATCGGTATTGATAATGATACTACTATGAAAGCATAATATTGCTAAACTATAAAACATTCTATCAATCAACACAACAAAACAATATCAAACATTCTGTCAAGCAACGTGTATGGAGTTATAGATGACAATATTAATCCTTATAATAATATTATTATTGATGCGATGAGAATGAATTAGGGTCATATCGATCAATGTTCAATTATAGATGAAGAACCTAATATATAAACGACCAGGTTTTTTTGATCTTTTGAAAGATTCTAACGAACCATTATGGGATGGTTACACAAATCACAGTTAATTATGTTATTGCATAAGTATTCATCATCAAGTCAAATCATGGGTTGAGCGAGGCCAATTATGATAGAATTGTCAAATGGGTGATAAGCATTTTACCTGAAAGGAACATACTAAAAAAGAACTTCTATGTTACTAAGTCCATGATGAAACCCTTTAATATAGGATGCCAGAAAATTAACATGTTTCTAAACTTATGCATGTTATACTACATTGAAAATGCAAAGTTGACTAAGTACAGAACATGTAGGCATTCTTGTTATAAAATCATGACTAGTAGGGGAAGAACTCTTGCCACATACAAAAAACTTAGATACTTGTCAATCACATCTAGACTACAACTATCACATGATATGGTGTATGGGATGATGGTGCACCCCTTCCTATGGTGAAGTCTGAAAATATTTTAACAATGTGCATCCTTAATTTTAAGTGGAGATAAGGAACATGCGTCTTGAGTTATGTACAAATAAATTCAATCCATTTGGGTCATTTGTTACTCCTTATTATTGTTGGTAGGTGATACTCACGGTTTACAACTTACCACTGGTAATGTGTATAAGATTGAAGTTCATGTTTTTATCTATAGTTATACCTAGTCCTAATAGTCCAGGTCGGAATACAAATGTTTGTTTTTAATTATTTATTGATGAGTTGAAATAGTTGTAGTCATTCGGGGTTTTGACTTCTGATGTATCGAAGAAACAAAATTTTCTTATGAAGGTAGCTTTGACATGTACTATTAATGATTTTCCATCTTATTGAATGGTTTCTGGTTGGAGCACGTATAGAAAACTAGCATGTCCATATTGTATGGAAAATAACAAGGTATTCATACTAACAAATAGCTGTAAAAACATCTTTTTTTTACTGTAACCAACAGTTCTTACCAATGGATCACAATAAGTTCAGAAAAAGTTGAAAACATTTCTTTGTTAGAGTATGTTGACATTGTGTTTTGTTTTCAATTTTGTAAGCAAAATTTTCCTGATTTTGGATTGACCCGCAATTAGATAAAACGAAGTATTTTATAGGAGCTTTCTTATTAGAAGACCAATCTCCTACACCATAACCTTGATGTCATGTGTGTGTGTGTGTGTGTGTGTGTGTGTGTGTGTGTGTATATATATATAAACATGTTTGATAACATTTTAAACATGATTCTGGACATGAATGGAAAGACAAAGAATAACATAAAGGCTAGAATGGATATAGTTTTTTTTTATCATTATAAAAATATAAAGTTGGTTTATGTTGGGTCACAAGTCATAAATTTCAAAGCCAATTTTTCCTTAGACAAGAATATATAGTTAATTGTCTATTAATGGCTTAAAAGCCTATGATTTCCTGATAGACATACCTCAAACATATGAAGGTTGGTGAATTTAAAGGATTGCATATTGTATGGAATGAAACGTTATGACTGCCACACGATTATGCAAACACTCATTCCATTAGCTTACCAGGATTTATTGCCAAAGGGAATATGAGATTTTCTCATAGAGATCAATTGTTTTTTTTAGAGATATATGCTCAACAAGTTGTAGACACAACACATGAAGAGGCTTAAAACGAATATTGTCAAGACAATATGCAAACTTTAAGATGATATTATCTTCATTGGTTTTCGACTCGATGGAGCATCTACCCATACATTTATTTTTTAAGGTAAAAGTTGGAGGTCTAGTCCAATATAGATGGATGTATACATTCGAGAGGTTAATGATTACACATGCATCATAATTAAATTTTTATTGTCTTTCTTTTCATATTTCAAAATATTCATTTAATTTCATGTAAGTACTTATTCAACTTTAAAAGAAAATTAATAAACAAAACGCATGTTAAGGCTTTAATATACAAGCCCTATATTATTGGAGAGATCTCAACATTTATCTCGTACTATTTCGAGCTTCAATTGAAAATAAAAATCAACCACGTTTCAAGGCATGACAATGGTGGGGAAGTGATTTTATGTGAGAACTTGTCAATATTCTCTCATCTTAGACAACTTGTACCAAAAAATATTGTGAGGGGAAAATTCAGATAAACACATAATTATGTGTTATTTAATTGTGATGAACTGAAACCTTTTATTTAGTAAGTATACTACTTAACATGTCGTTATTTTCAAACAATTTATCTCTTATAATATCATAAACTGATAAAATGGTAGGGTTTTTTTTTTTTTAATACATCCATTTTTTATTAGTTGTTTTTTATAAATATATTTAACTGACAATATTTTTTCTTGCAAACTACAATTCATGGACGCGAGCCAAGCCTGATAGAGCTTTTTGTTGAAACGCATGTGCGAGTGATGACCATAAAAAATGGTTCCAGCAGTTCGTGGATAGTCGAGCTCAACACTTTGTGATATGTTGGTTTTCAACCATTTTTTTCTTAAGTTATTATTTTCTTGAATCTGATGAATTTATTTTTCCTATCCAGGATACACATAACAATCAGTTGAAGGAAAGATACGGGGATGATTCTTCAACTTGTCTGAATCTCAATCCAGATTTGTGGTTGAAAGCAAAATTATCTAATGAACCAGATAGAAATTGGTTGTATAGACTCTCTAACATTATGATCGAGAACTTGCGAACAACCCATAGTGCTTCGACCATTGGATGCTTGCAATTGATTCCAAACACTCTAACTTCAGAGTTCACGACGATATTAGACCAACGAGTACATGCTCAGATGACCCATCTTAGTGATAAATATGAATGACTTATTACTGATTATGAAGAACCCCGCCAATTGATAATGAAGATGAGATAACATATGAGGGGTACATGTGCACCCTCTAATTGGCCTCACGATCTCGGCGACAACTAGCCTCCTATTCCTCCTCCTCTAGAGCCGACTCTATCTTAAATTTATTGTATTTGAACATATAAATGTTTAAATTTGTAATAAATATTTAATTTTAATTATTTTTCCACTTTTATTCAATATATTTTTTAAAAAATATTACTTACGGGGTTACCGACAAAACAATTCTTTTCAAATGGAAAAGAATTACCGATGAAAAAGAATTAATGCAAATTTCACTGCTATTATTAACTCACCGATGGAATTACAGATGGTATTTTATCGGTGATATGTTATATTTACTGATGGATATATCAACAAACAAATAAAAACACTAATGTCAGTGATAGTTAATTTACCGATTGAATAAAGCGGTCAAATTTTTTTTTAGCGCGTTTTATCCGTCTGTAAATCTATCAGTATATTTATTACCACCAGACTCACCAGCAGTTCATAAATCACCGATAAGAATATTTTTTATGAATTTTTTTTTTTTATGAACTCGTTTGTAATATATATATATATATATATATATATATATATATATATATATATATATATATATATATATAGTCGAATTGCTATTATAAATACTAATAAAAAAAATTCATAAAAAAAATGTTAAATCTGATAATGTGCAATGACATGGTATTTATGACTGACATCCTATATAGCATCTATAACTGTAAAAATATTCTAGATCTCAAATTATTATTATTTTTCACTGTATTACTTTACTTTTTCTTTTAACTTGTACTTGGGGGGGGGGGGGGGTGCTTTAATTAATGTCAAGCATGTGACAGACCCTTGGATAAAAGATTTATGGCATCATCACGAAGGCAAGCGTATGATGTCATCTACATGACGAAAAAAGGTTTGCCACTTTGCCTCACTTGCGTTTGAAACTTTCAAAAATATCTGATATGGAAAGTCCTCAGTGGCTGCCTTGAATAAAGTGCCATACAAATTTAAACATTTTTATACACTTGCGTGACTCTTGCTCTAATGTCCCTTTCCTTTACAGTTAACATTATCATCAATGTCTTGTATTGTGACTTCGAAGTCATCCTCTTCTGACTTCATATTAATCTCTACCGTAAACAAAAAGAAACCTCCATGACAAAAAATCACAATAGAAGACAATGTTGAAAACAATGTTCACTAGCTACATTTCTTTATCGGGAAAAATGTATTTTCCTTCTTGGCCTTCAAAAAAATAAAAGCTCTTTGCCATAGGTTTAATGATAAAATAGTATTTGTCTTGGCATCCTTCGTGTCAAATAAGTTTACTCTTAGACCAAAGGGTATTTATGTTATTTTATTACTTTTGTTTTATATAATTAATTGGTTGGAGTGAGGTTATTTAAATATTTCAATAATTAAAAAAACAAATTAACTCGTGCTGCACATGGGTTAGCAACTTGAGCAAAAAGTTGATTATAGTAGCTAAAAAGGTCATTTCAAGGTGGCTTCAACTTCTTTTTTAAGCTAATGTTTTTTCAATTTCATTATTTAATATTTATTTAATTGGAAATTGAGCTTGATTTTTTTTCATGCTTTCTATGACCTTGGTTTTATCATTTTTTTTAAATTTCATTGGGTTACATAAGATCTTTTTATTTATTATTCTTTGTTAAGTTTATTTTTAAAATTTATTTTTATTCTTGAATTAAATAGAATTGATTTATTAAATATAGATGGATACTCACTTAATTTTGCTTTATTCAATTTGTGTTTCCAGGATGTTGCTTTAGTTATGTCATCATCTAGAGTTTTGCAGGCTGAACCACCTCAATAAGTTTTTTTTTTGTTTTTGATGGGTGATGTTCACAATGGAGTCACAAGGGTGGTGCATCTTGGTGAATGCCGCGGTAGGGTAAAAAATGTATATAGTGAATAATTAGGAGTCATCACCTAATAATTAAAAGAAACTAGATATCATAAAATGTGAATTGATTTCAAAGATTCAGGTAAGGAGTTAGTTATATTTAAGGGAAGAACAACATCATCCTTAAAACATGTTTTTTTTTTTTTTAATGAAAGGTTACATTTAATGTGTTTTCTCCTAATTTTTTATTATTGCCATTAATTATTATAATATTTTTTATTTCTATTTTTTAATTATTCTATGAAAAATTTGACATCATTCCTTAAAAATAGAAGACTCATCGAGGATGTTGATGTCAAGTCCTCAAAAGAAATTTTCTTTGAAATTACTAAAAATAGACATAACTCGTATTTGATTTTAAAATCTTGATATCAGTTATTTTTAAAAAGAAGACATGTAAAAAAAAAATATTTATCTCTGAAAAGAAAGATCACATCCAAATTATTAAGAATATGCATCGGACTTATATAAATGATAAAAATTAAACTTTAAATCCATATTGATAATGTGAGTTGAGTTTTGGACCTAACTATTAGCTATATGGATCTTAATGAGATTTGGGCTTTTATCTATTTATTTATATTGGTTTTTTCATATCATAATTTTTTGTTTTTTTTTTATTATATGAGAATATCACTACAAAAAAAAGTAATATACATGAAATTTAAACACACAAATAATGAAAGTATGTATTAAGGGTTCGAAATTTATCTTCGAGGGTAAAAATAAACACCAAAATTTGCTGGGAAATAACATAGGAGCACGTGTCGCGCGTGCGAATCACGCGCTACTCAATTGATTGTCCTGGAAATGGTGTGTGCGTGTCTTCCCCATGCGTTAATTAAAATGAACCTGTAAAAGAAAGAATTAAATTTGGCAGTATAAGACATTATCATCTTCTCTTCTTCTTCTTCTTCTTATGCTCTCAGGTTTATTACCACAAGTAAAGGAACTTAGGTGGCTAACCGGAGGAGATGCCGACTGTGTGTGGTGGCTGGACGTTGCTGGATCGGTCCGAAGGGGTGACAGAAGAGGAAGGAAAGTGGCTTTGAGTTTTTTTTGGGTGTCTTGATTGTTGCGGTTGTGAGAGATGGTTTGATGAGGGGGGCAGGAGATGGGTCACGGATACTGGCGTGAAAGAGGGAATACGGGTCTGTGATGAGGTTTTGATCTTGTGGGTGGTTTTTTTAATGGGACTTTGGCCAGAGGAGGGGAAAGATGTCTGGTTTTTGGTTCGGCTAACCTAAGGAGACTGCTAGGTTCAAGGCTTTATGAGTCTTTTTTCGTGGGTTGGTGATGCTATGGGGTGTGGAAGTAGAACTCGGTGGTTGAGGCAGAGCTGTGGTGGAGCTACTAGAGGTGCTGTCATGGGCAGTGGTGGAGAAATGGGTGAGGTTGAGAGTGGTGATGGTTATTGGGTCAATGCATGAGGGAGTGAAGGCTTGTCTCGGTTGGAGCCTAAGATGGTGGTGGTCTCGGTTGAGTGGCTCTCTGGTTCTTTGAAGGTTGAGTATGGTGATGGTAAAGGGTGGTGAAGGCTACTGGTTTGGATGATGGTTGGTTTGTTTTTGGTGGAGACTCCCTGGAATTAAAAGCTCTCTTTTGCTTCTTCTTCTTTTTGTCTTTTCCTTGTCTGAGAGATGAAAAAGATTGATAGAAATCTGGGAAAATTTCCCAATTTCTTTATTTCTTTGTGGGAGGCTTTTGATCGGTTGGAAATAGGGTAGTAGGTGTTTATCGATTTTTTTGGTCAATGCTCTGTCTCTGTAGGCCGGTGAATACCCCCTTGTGTTCTTTGTTGTGCGTTCCCTTTATGGAGAGAAAATGTTGGAATTTGAATGATTCTTGGAGATTTGATTGAAGACTTGCTGGAATTCTGGGTTTAAGGAGCTGATTCAAGGCATTAATTAAGATGCAATCCCATGATTATAGCTGAAGAATAAAATCCCACGTTTATCAATCAAAGTTGCAGATTGGCTGATCTCGATTTGAGAGCTGGGATTGTGACTGAAAGATACGAAATTGATTCCTTGATTTGAATGGATTCTAAACTAAATTGAATTAATTTGGACAAAATCAGTGGATTAAATTGGAATGAATTGAATTAATTGGAAATAATTGGACTAGATTGGTATTTAATTGAACAAAACGATTGTAAAGAAACAATTAGGATTGAAATGAAATTATATAAATAGTTAAATGGTCCTTGAAATATTTCCCTCTTTTCATTATAATCTTTGACTTTTGAATTTGTTTCAATTTAATACAATTAGAGCTTTAAATCTTGAATTCTCTATGATTTAAACCATAAATCTCTTTCTTTTTTTCAATAGCATCCTTAATTGAATAAATTTAGACCTCCAAATATAATCACTTGTTGTAAATCTACCATTGGTTCTAAAAAATATGCAATTTTGACTAATCTAACTCTTGATTTTGACTTTTTTCTTCAATTAAACTCTTCATTGTTTTTTTGTCTTGGCTATTTGTTTCAAAATCATTCTTAAATTTCAAATTTGTTTCGTTGTTAGCTAAAATAAATAAAATTAAGCCATTTTCTTAATTTTCTCTTCAATTCAAACTTCAATTCAACCAAAAAAATCCTAAACTTATATATTTTTTTTATATGATGCTCAATTATTTTTTATTTGTTTTTATATTTTTCATTTTAGATTTTTTATGATTTTCAAGATTAATTTTAAGCAAAAATGAAATAAAAAATGAAGAAAATTATTGTCACACATTTTAGGGTCCCATATAAACAAACAATAAAGAGAAAAAATAAAAACAATATAAATTAACGAACAAATTATACCAAAACAGCTAGGAAATTGCTAAAGACTGGTTAAGGAAGATTAAATATACAAGATTGAAAATTTTGATAGTGTATTTTCGACTAATGAAGGCCTTATTGGCAAAGAAAATCCAATTTGAGGAGGAAATTTTAAAATTGAATGTTTAAGGACCCAATTAAAATTTTTCAAGGTCTATTTGAATTTATTAAGGGTTTAATTGCAAGAAAAATTGATTTTTAAAGTCAATTTAGACTTTAACTAGAAGAAATTGAAGTTAGAGGGTCAAATTGCAATTTTTAGGAGTTAATTTAGTTAAATCAAGGGTTTAATTGCATAAATATTGAAGTTTGATAAGCAATTAAAGATTTTTTTTTTTGAAGAAATCCAAAACCAATGACTAAGCTAGAAAACACGTGTTGTAACCCATTTTTGGGTCCATATAAAAAAATAATAAATACAAAAAAAAAGAAGCTCAAAACGGTGTCGTTTTGAACGGCACCATCATCTTCTTCCCCTGGACACGTAGCGAAGCAGTAGAGAAGAAAACGAAAACAGAGGAGAGAGAGAGAGGAAAACAGCACCGCCGGCCACCGCGAACAGCCAGTTACGCCGCCGCCACCCCTGTCGCATCAGCTGCTGCCAGCATCACTACCGCTCCAGGTAACTTTCTACCTTTCCCGTCGTTTTTTTTTGCTTCAGCTCCATCTGCATGCAGAACGTTTACGTTCTGCAGCAGAGGAAGATTAATTAGTTGTTACTGTGCTGTGCACTTGCTAATTAATTCTCTGATTACTGTGTGCACAGTAACCCCGGTCACTATGTGTACAGTACCAGCCCATGCATTTGAACCAGGTGCGGCCTAGCCCATGTATTTGGGCCTGACTCGGATTTGTTTCAGCATTTTATAATTTTTTCGCATAGTTTTTATGTCTTTTTGATTAATATTGGGTGGTATTTTATGTTGTTAAAAAATACAAAAATCTGATATTAAAATACCCGGTTTTCGTCAAAAACTTCCAAAAATACAAAAAAATTAAAAAAACAAGAAAAAAATGTTTTTGTGCATACGACCAAGTGTCTCAAAGCTAAAAAATCATATTGTATTTTTCATACACCAAAAAACAATGTTTTAGCATGCATTTTGGCTTTAATAACCATTTTATTAAAGTCAGGAGGATATTGACCAAAATTTCAAAAACAATAAAAATTTTATTTTGTTTGTCTCTTAGTATCCAGGGTATGACATTACATGTAATGCATATTCCGGATATTTAAATCTTTTTTTTGGACAATAGAACTTGGGATATGACATTACATGTAATGCGTATTCCGAACAATAATAAACCACAACACGACCTTAGATTTTATCAAACATTTAAAACAATGCAGCCTACCTTAGGTAGGGCGTAGTTGGGGTGCTAATACCTTCTCTTTACGCAACCAGTCTCCGTACCCGATCTCTAAAGACCAGTTAAGGTTCCTAGTAACCAGAATACTAGGTGGCGACTCCAGTCCATATTTGCACTTGTAGAGACAAGAATTCCTTGTCTCTCCCTATTTTCCAGGAATAAATATTTCCGATTTTTTCTTGAGGGTGGACGATCGCCGCGCCGCCGCACACGTGCGACAACACGTATGAATATAGGGACTAAAATTGACCAAATCAAGGGCTAAATTAAAAGGTATGCATTCCCTCCACCAACTTTAGGTTGTCTTAGGCGACAATGATGCTAAGTTGCTCCGACGAAGCCTTGAAAGTGGGCAACCAAGTCAGCCCTGATAATACAACTCTCAAGCGAAAACCTGACCTATGTTTCATGAGTTCACTCACAAAGCCTTCTCAATAAGTTTTTATCAAGGGTTTACAACACCTTCCTCAAGATCAAGAGATCGTAAATTGATTCAAAACCTCCCAAAACCCTATAAATACCCCCAAGTTTAGAGGAAAAAAGAAAGAGAAGAGGGATGAGGAGGAGAAAAAAAAGAAAAGAAAGGATAATAAAAATATCAATAAGAAACATAAGTGTAGAAGTCCAAGAGTCTAAACAAAAGATTTCTTAGCTTTGCAAGTTTATGATAGGTAAATTTTTTTTTTTTAAAAAAAAAAAGAGTATCTATTTTACGTGTACTTTTTGGATTTAAAAGTAGGTATTTTGTGGCATGCTTTTAATGTTTTTTTATTTACTTTTATTTTATATTTATGTCTATAAGCATGGAAAAAGAGGTTTGAATGCTCAACAAGTAATGTTGTATTTACTTCTTTGTTGCTTTTTTATATATATTTAATGATCTTGATCTTGATGTTTATTTTATGTTCTTGATACATTAAAGTTGTTGTTTAAGTTTGTTTTTGATATATAATGTTGTCTTAGTTTTTTGTTTAACTTAAGCTATGCATGTTAAAGAAATGGTGTTTTACCCTAGGTTTGCTAAGCCTGTTTATGCCCAAAATGGGTTCAGAAAACCAATTTTGAATCTATGTTATATGAACATATAGTCTATTTTAAGTTTATGTTTTTTTAATTTGGTACTTTTTGCTTGATTTTGATGTTATGATGTTTTTTTATTAGTTTTTAGATTCAAACATGTTTGTGCATGATATTGTGACTTGTTGTGATAAAAAAACATGTTTTAGAGGCAAAAAATGCCCATTTCTAGGCTTGGCAGTGGCTGTCATTTTTTGACTTGGCAGGGGCTGCCATTTCTGGCGTTTCTAGGTTTTTTTTCTGGGTTTTAGACGATGTTCTTCATGTTCTTGAAAGAACATTGCCTTCACCCCTAGGTTTGGACCTATTTTGGTTCATGGTTTTTGCATATGCATCTTTTTTATGCATGATTAACCAATAATCTAGTAGTTATTCACATTAATAACGAGTTTAAAAGATGCTTAATCATAAAGTTTTTTTGTCTCTCTCTCACTCTTCGTCGTCCCAACAGTCAATCGCGACCACCACCACTCTCACTAACGTCTTTTCCACCACAAGCAATCGCTCGACCACCTCATGTGATGGTCGCACCACCTTTCTCTCTCTTTTCTCTGTAAAACTCTTCTGCTCTGTCACCAGGACCTCAACATTAACAGTAGAAGCAACCACCCTTTTTAGCAGCTTTCATCCTTACCAGTAGCAGCACAGGCGACAACTCCCTCCTCGACCACTCCAACAGCTCCAACTATGAGCAACTCAAGTACCGACCACGGTACCAGCAACTTCAGTAACATGAGCAGCAGCAACTCTGGCGGTCAAACTCTCCATCAACGCCACCACCAGCCTCACGTCGTCCTCCAAGCTAGCCAACCATCACCGTCACGCCCGGTGATCCGCTCCGTTTCCCCTTCTTCTTCTTCTTGTAGAGTTCCATTTTTTGGAACAGTGGAACGTGAATTATAATTCACGACCACTATTCCAGTGGACTTTCGGCCGGACCAATTCTAGCCCAGACCAAATGTCTGGCCAAGCCCAACCCATGCATTTAATATATATATATTTATTTCTAATATAATATTTTAAAAAATAAAAATAATCTCAAAACCTTTAAATTAATTTTCTTTTTCAAAAGAAAAAAAAAATATATATATATATATATATTTTTTATTTTCATGCATACGGCCAAATACTAAAAAAATTTCCAAGTATATTTTCATTAAAAAATTGCATATTTCTCACATTTTGAAATTAAAAAAAAATATATATATCATAACTAGTTTATGATCATCCATTAGGGTTTGACCAAAATATTAAAAATCTTTTTTCCAATCTTTTTTTTAGAGTTTAGATGTAGATTTTAATATCTATAAGGTGTCAAATTACACGATAAAGTACACCCTCAGGTATTGAAGATATAAGGTGTAAAAATGCGATGCTAAAATTCAGACTTTAGAACGGTTATGATTTAACCCGATAAGGTAGAGACTTTCTCATGAAGAGAGATCTACCTTGAACTTTAGAAAAGACCAACGAATAAAAACCCGACTTAGAAAAAAAAACAATCAAACAACAACACAGCTTGCCTTAGGTAGGGTGCATTGGGGGTGACGTGTTTTCCCTTTGCACAACTAGTCCCTTACTCAGACTCTCACAGACCATAGGTTTCTAGTGACCATTGTCACACCCGGACATCGCGGCGACCGATTAAAAATTATCTGGATTGGAAAGAAGAATAGATATTTGGCATCTTGTTCTTTTAGGGAAAAATGTCATGTTTAAGATGTCGCTACTTAATATTATGGTCACTAGGAACCCTAATTGGTTACATGACTTATAGTCTTCCTATAATATTCCTGACTCTGGCGTCAGTAAATATCTGCCTATGAATATTTCCAACTTTGGTGTTAGTAAATATAACGCAACCTAAAAAGTACGGTATTCCTAACTCTGGTGCTAGTAAATAAATTTGCAAAATTTTATATTAAAAGAAATAAAAACTATTTTTTATTCTTTTTTTTATTTATGTAGCCCGGTCTCAAAAAAAAAATTTAAAAAGAAAAAGGATCGGGTCACTGGTTACCCAATGTGACCACTGTTGCATAGATGCGTGAATAACTCAAGCATGCATGCTACAGTGGCAAGGTAATTAATTTTGGCATAAGAGGGAAGGAAACTTACTGGGATGGAACTTTAGTTGCTGGAGACGAGGTCACGAGGCGATGAAGAAGAACTCTTGCTATTGAATGAACTTTACAGGGTTCTGCTATTGTAGGCTGGAGGCTGGCGTTCGGCCGAGAGAAGAACAAATGTATACGGCAGAGATGGAGGAAACTCCTCTGTTGCGGATGTTGTTTGCAGTGCTGGACTTGCTGAAGACACAGTGCTGGCATGAAGACGTCTCTGCTGGTGGCGTTGGATGCTTGCGGGCAGACGACCTTTAAACCACCTCTGTCTTTCCTCTTTTTTTCTTCTCTTCCGTCTTTCCCTCTGGTCTTTTGTTCTCTCTGTTCTCTCTCTCTCTCTCTTCTGCTTTCGTTCTTGCTAGTGCTGAGGAGGGATGTCTGCAACCATGATTAAGGAGAAACAGCTGTTGTTTCTCACGGTGGCTGCCGCTCAGGTCACTGAAGTTCGTGTTGCCACCACTGAGAAGAGCAGGCTGCTGCTGGAAGTGCAGGGGTGTAGCTGACGCCGGTGATTGTTGCTTTAGGCGAGGAGGAAAGGAAAGATGGGTTCCCTCTGCTGCTGTTTCTGTTACTAATCTTGGCTGCAAACAATGTTGAGGATGGAACTCTCAGTTGGAGGCAACACTGTTAATGGCTGAGGACGGAGTCCTGTTGTTGTCGACGTGAAGCAACTTTACTGTTGTATTTCTCGTGAATAGGGAGCCAGCCGAGAGGGGCAGGGACAGTGCTATGCAGAGAGGATGGTTTGCTTGAGATACGGCCGGCGCAGGATGGACAACTGATGCAAGGGAGGGAGCGCACGGTTGCCGCTGCGTTGCTGCTGGAGTTGTAGGAGATACAAAGCGCTGCGGCAACGGGTTGCTTTTTGGCAGTTTTGTTGTTTTAGTTTCTTGTTTCCTCTCGTGACTTCGGGGAAGAAGATGACATGGAAAGGGTTACCGGCTGTGAGGAAAGAACCTTTTGCTCTCGGAGGGGGCGGCCTCAGGCTGAGGAAGATGGTTTTTTTTTTGGTGTTCTGCTCAGTCTAGGTTATGGGGATGAGCTGAGGGGCCGGGTTACCGGGGGGGAAAAAGGAAAGGGGCTGAGGGGGGCGGCAACTAGTATTGGGTTCGCCGTCCCCTTTTTTTTATATATTGTTTTTAGGGTTTTTGGTAATGATCTCTTTATGAGATTTGCTCTGCCTCCTCTTCTGAATATACTAAGATTTATATTGATAGTACAAAAGTTTCATCGCGTGTGAGAAATCAAGTTTCAATCAAGCTCATTCTTTTTTTTTGAATTTGAATTTGATTAAGAATCAAATTTAAAAGCGGATAACTATCATTATCTTGAAGACAAGGATTATCTTGAAGATAAAGATAGAATGACAAAAGCACATTGTAGTTCCTAGTTTTCATGCAAGTTGACAAATCACACTTTTTATCGAAATAAACCTCTGATATTTTAATTTTACATTTTAAATCCTGTAAAATTAAATTAAAAGCCAATGGGCCAAAATTGGGTTGCAACAATTATAATACTAGGTGACAACTACTGAACATTAATCATAAATTTATGATTAAATCCAAAATCTATTTCCAGCACACAACACCTCACACAAGAGGCATAACAAAAGCCTCCATCGTCGTCAGACGACGCCGCGCGGCCACGAGCGACAAATATGATGGGTAAATATCCAATGACGTGTTGATTTTATTGATATAAAAGAGGCCATGGGACCCAATCAACAACAGGGGATTAGCTCGAACGTATAAACATCAGGTAGGCGTTCGACACCTTGTAGGAAATTATTTAGTTTCTGAATAATGGTTTTATTATTTCTATTTAATCTTTGTCTAGAGTTGTGAATGGACACAAGAAGAAATTTGAGAAACTAACTCCCTAATTAATACGATTAGTGCCTTGTTTAATAAGCAATTTGAAAAAACTAACTCTTTGGTTAATGGGATTATTGTCATATTTAATGAGAAATTGGAGAAAACTAATTCATCGGTTAATGAGATTAGTGCGCTGGTTAGTAGCCAATTAAGAAAATTTACTTCTTTGATGAATGTTATTGACACCCTAATTAATGGGAAATTGAAGAGACTAATCTCTCGGATAACAAAGATTAGTATCCTGGTGAATTATATTGTCAAAATGGTGAGAAAAAGGTTCCAAGTTGAATATGAGTGTTACTACTTCATCAAGTAGTAGTGTCAATAAGTCTGCTATGTATTTAGATGTCGATCATGAAAAGAAACTTATTATACACATTACCAATCAAGGCTCGTTCAATATGGGTTGCAGAGCCAAAATCTCATTTTCTATAGACATCATGTTTGGCAAGATTATTGTTTAACAGAAGACCGACCTCATCATGTAAGTCATGTTTTTTTTTTCATTATTGAAGATTTGTATTAAGTTATTTAAATTTTTTTCATTAATGAAAAATAAAAATGGCTTTGATTAAACGATTTTCAAGTTTACAAATATTAAACTTGCTCATAGGATAACATTCATGATGAAATGTTTGATGGAAGAACCATTGTTTAAATGAAATCAACTTCAAGATCATCCTAAATGGATGAGTATGATTAAACTTTCATGGGGAAATTTTAAAGTTTGAAGATAAATAATCCCTACTTTTTAGTTAATATGTAGTTTTTTCAAATTTACAGCTAATTAATTTACAAAATTAATTATGAGAAATTTTTTTTCTAAATGGAAAAAATAAGGAGTTGGCCAGGAAAGTCTGGGAAACTCACAATTCAATTAGGTAAGTTGTAACATGTCGAATATATATATATATATTTTTAATGATTTTCTTAACCAGGTTACATGATTTGTGATATAACGCTAACAAATATGCAAAGAGTAGAGTCGAGTATGATGACATTGCATTATGAAAAAATTATAGACCAAGCCACGTCACGAAAAGTAATTGAAAAAAATTTCTAGAATTTATAGCATCGCATAGTTTCAGAAGGCGCTCGTCATACAAGTCTCAAAATAAAAATAAAGAGACTCATGGTTCCATAAACAAAATCACCGGTGAATCACTTGTTTTTACAAAACATTGAAAATGCTTGATGATACATGTTATGTCTTTTAAATATTTTTCTTCAAATGTAAACTTAATGTTTATTTATGATAATTTTTAACAAAGGATTCATTTTGCAAGCTATATAGTTTAGATGTGAATCATCTTGATGGAGTTATATGTTGAAACACATATAAGAAAAAAAAAGATAAGGTAAAAGGACTGTAACATTTTGTCGATAACAAAGCCGAAGCGATTATTGTATGTAATTTTTGAAAAGTTATAAGAGGCTTGACTTTTGTTTTTTATATTTTTTACTTGGATTTTGAAATTTGACCCCCTCTGTTTTCGTAGGAAGCATATAACACAAGCAAGCGTGCGAAACACAAAGAAGACACTTCTACCCATCTGGAATATGATCCTCAGTTGTGATTGGGAGCCGAAGCTACTGATAATGATCAGGTTTCCAACATGTCTATGGCTATAGCTTGAGATATGAGTATAGACTGTAGTTTTTTTTTTTTTTTTTAAATGTAGACAGCCTATAATCCAACCCAAGCTAGCCACTATTGATCGTTCAGGAGATAGTTTGAGAACAAGTTGATGAATCAATTGTGTGTTCTGAAGGCCGATCCGAAGGCAAAATACGAAGAACAAAATAGGAAGCAATGAGAGCAAATACATGCATGCTAGTCAACATATTATCCTCCCATTTTTGTACATCTTGGACCTCCCGGTTCAGGATTATTTCCTCCTCTTCTACTTTCAACTCTATCTTGTTAGGAATTTTTTTTTTATCGTAATGAAGATATTTGTATTAACTGTTAAATTAATATTATAAAATTTTGTTGTTCAAATTTGTTATTTTGATTTTAGGTGAAAAAAAATACAATCAAGATTATAATAAATGAACATGAAAATAAAATCACTAAAATACTAATAGAATTACCACTGAATATAAAAATTTACAACTGCGAGTCCGTGAAAAAATATCCCAACCAATTTTGTCGGAGTTATTGGGATATTTTCAAGTTTCTGGACTCTCTGACGAAACACTGTAAACACACTTTTAATTTATTTATTTGTGTGCTCATTGACCATGTTTATAAACAAATTTTCTAACAGGTGCACCAATGAATGATCACTGCCATGAAAGTTTTCAACAAATCAAACTTTAATCGAGCCAGGGTTAATATCAAAAGTTATTACGAGTTTCGAACGTAAGACAACTTCGCAGTGCACTCCAAACATGGTATGCCATGATCTTTTAAATAGGAACAAGGCATGCTTAACATAAAGGGAGCAAAGAAGCCAAGATAAACTTTACAATGATAAAACGTTTCAGCTCTACTTTCTATGATAAAAGGTAGGTAAATGCAAAGCAGAATTTTCCATGAGATGTAACAGTTTTTACACAATGAAGAAGTTATAAACACAGTGCCAAAAACCAGGTGCCTAAGTAATGGTTATAAGTCACAAAACCCGGAACACAACTGCATCAGCATAATAAGGGAGATGAGTCCATGAACTTGACCAGATTGAAGACAGGTGTCATCGATGTTCAAAACTCTCCATAATGATCCACAAAGAAACTAAAGTCAGATTGGATGGATACATTACAAATTAGAAAATAGATTGAAATCTGATTTGAACTATCCAGGACCCTTGCTAGCTCCCTCCTTCATCACTAGCAATCTGTCTGTCTTGCAAAATAAAAGAAGAAACGGACTCAAAAGAGGCAACTATTGTTGAGGGTGGATTTAAAAGGTGCATTCATCATGGCCATAAATACTACCAATCAAAGACTGGATCATAACCAAGCCATTCAACAACAATGTCCAAGGAAAATTGCGGGCCAGGCTGTAGAACATAGGCAAAACGGACAAGCAACCAAACATTTAGAAAAGGAAGTCCTGGAGGATGTAAAAGTGAGCTGAAAACTAAGAGCCTAAAAGCAACCTCGAATCCAAGAGGAGCAAGGGGGACAAAGAACCCGAAGATGCAAAATTCTCAACATTTATTTGCCAATCAAACTTTGAACGGCATGGATTCAAGTAATTATATTGCACAAGGTAAACAACAATTCTGTCCATCCGTAAAACAGCAGACAACTAAAATGCTACACAGGCATAAAAGAAGGCCGCAAAGTAGTTTTGTAAGGAGCAATTCAATTGTTATCTTAATAGTTCCACAGCTTCGTTTGTCAATTAAAATAAAATCAACATGAAGACAAACTTTTGTTGGCATTGAGAATAGTAACATGTTTTTTGGGTATATTTAGTCACAGCTAAGCAGAATTAATTAGCAATATAACTAGATAGAACGCGTCCAAGCAAAAGTCAGTAGCACTAAAACGGGATAAAAGGACATATAAGACAAGATGAATCAATCTGAATTCAACCAAAGGAAGCAAAAACCTAACTAGAAACACTCTCAAGTTTCCACCACTAAAATTTAACATCAAAGATAACACACTAACAATTAACATCAAATGTAATACACCAAAAAATGATTATCAATTCACCTCAAACTTTTAAAAGCTGCATTTTGTTTGAAAACGCGATAGCAATCCAATCAGGCAGTGCAGCAGACCATCGAAGCTGGTTAATTTCAGAAGTAGCGGAGCACATTGACATTGGATCAATCCCATTAGGCCCAGCCACAGTAGGTAACTCCCAAATGAGTGCCTGTGAATCATCACCAGCAGAACAAATATGCCTACAACTCTGCGGAGCCCAAGCAATAGCATTCACACTCGCCATATGCCTCTCCAACTCAGCAACAGGGATTGTTGGAGACCTAATATCCAAGATCACAACTTTATTACTATCCATCAATATTGTAGCCATATACCTCAAATCCTGTTTGTTCCAAGCCAATCTCAACAAGGGTGTATCAGGTCTAGGACTCTCATATATAATAGTAGAATGTTCCTTATCTCTTAAATCAAAAATCCTAACTGACCCATCAGCAGAAACTGAAGCAAAAACCCTTGCTTCTCCCCAAGCAATATCATGAACCTCTTTATCATGAGCTATAAGTTGTGTTTCAACAACACCCTTTTCAATATCCCAAATAGTACAAGTTGTATCAATACTACAAGTACCAATTCTCTTGGGTTCAATATCATTCCAGTCAAAAGAAGTTAAAGGGGAACAAAACTCACTTGTCTTACTATTGTTAAGCACCAAAAGAGGCTCAACAGAAGCAGAGTCTCTAACTTCCCACAATCGAAGATAGTCACCAGAAGAGGCTAAGAGGTCATTGGACTTGTGAAGAGATGAAGGGCTAAACATGAGCTTTGTGGGTGGATAAGGGTGCTCAACAGAGAGATTTTGGTGGGTTTTGATAGAGAGGGTTTCAGGGTCAAAAGAGACGATGTCTATACGGTTGTTGTAGTCTTCAATGAAGCTACCTAAGGCAATCCGCTGGTATTGGTTTGCGCGAGATGCGGTTGAAGAGATTGCCATGGCATAGAGAGGGTATGGGGATTCATAGGTTACAGTGTTTTCTGATCTTAGGTGGGATTCTTGGGTTGAATTCTCCATCTTTTAGGCAAAGGATGGATCTTTTGTGTTTTGTTAGGGTGTTTCGTCGATGAGGTTAAATGATGGTATTGGAGTTCTTTTGGTGTTGAGAATGGAAATGTGAGAATTTTCAAGGAAGGTGGAGGAGAAGTTGAAAATTCAACAGCTAGTCTTCTTCAGATGAAGTTAACTACATTGAAACGGGACCCAATGGCTTCCCACCTAACAGGTTAGTTGGATGATGTGGTTTTGCGGTGGCGGCGGCTCAGTTTTGGGCCTTCTGGTTTGAAAGAGTACGGGCCTCCTAAATTTGAAGGTCATTGCTCAACTTGGTATCTTAGACATGGAAGCATCTTCGAGGATGTAAAAGCCTTGGGGTTTAATTTTCAAGGGTCAATTCACACTCAAAAGGCATCATGAGATTAACATCAAGAAGCCACCAAGGCAACAATACGATCTCATCAGCCCTCACTCAAATTCCGTGTTTGAGTTTTGGATTATTTTGTTTTAATTATTAAAGGTAAAGTAGTTATTATGTTTTTAGTTTAGTTTGTATATAATATTTTATATTTGAGTTAAACTTATTTCTTTTGATTATTGTGATAACTTAGTATCAATGAAACTCTAACTTTTTTTTCTATTAGTTTTATATTTCTTTTTATTTTTTTAGATTATTTAATATGATATCAGAGCATGGTTTCATGGAACGAGAATTAATCTTAAACACAGCTTTCACAAATCCAACTTTAAGAAGATATTGTTTAGTTTCTACAATATAATATTTTTTTTTGTTCTAGTTTTCTTTGTTTGTTAATTACGGCTACTGAAAAAGATAATTTGCTTCAGTCTGCAAGTGTGAGTTTGGATGGAAAAAATTATTCGTATTGGAGTTATGTGATGATAAATTTTTTTAAGGGTAAAATGATGAGAGGATATGCTAGTGGAACTTTCGTGATACCTAAAAATATTGATGAGGGTTATGTTACTTTGATAAATGTATGTGAAGCAAACAATGAAAATATTATTACTTGGATTAACAATTATTTTGAAAATTTCATAGGTATGCAGTTTGTGAAGTATGAGAGAACAAAAAAGATTTGAGATCATCTGCAAAGGTTATTCACACAATCAAATTTTGGAAAGCAATATCAATTAGAGAATGATATACGATGAGACAACTAAGAAGATTTGAGATCATCTGCAAAGGTTATTCACACAATCAAATTTTGAAAAGCAATATCAATTAGATAATGATATACGACCTCTTCACCAAAACAATATGAGTATACATGAGTTTTATTCTACTATGACAGATCTTTGAGATCAATTGGCTCTTATAGAATCAGCAGAATTAAAGGAATGTGATGATTATATTGCTCGTAGAGAGCAACAACGATTGATACATTTTTTTAACAGTGTTTCACAATAATTTTGAAGGATTTAAAGGTTCAATTTTGCATCATTCTCCACTACCTTCTGTTGACTTAGTTGTCAGTGAGTTATTAGCTGAAGAAATACATCTTTAGTCTTATTCTGAAAAGAAAATTCTTTTTACTTCTAATCCTTATGTGCTAACAATACCTTTTAAATCATTCTCTAATACTTAGAATACACATTACATAAAGGTTGCCTTTGACGAGTGCAGTTTTTGTAAGCAGAAAGGTCATTAAAAGGCTTAATATCTCAAGTTAAGATAGTAAAATCAAGCTTAGAAGCCTGGCTGCCAGTTATAATCTAATGCGTATAGACTATCTAAGAGCTACAAACCACCACACCATAATATAACACTACAGTTTCGTCAGGTTCTTTCACTGATCCTAGCATTCTGGTTGAACAGTTCAAAGTTTCTCTCATTACAGTCAGAACCTATGTCCGTTTCTTTTTTTTTTTAGGTTAGTTGCCTCATAGTTCTTCAAGTATGTTACATTCTGAATGGGTCTTGGATTTTGGTGCTTCACATCATATATCTCTAGATTTTTCATCTTTTGCTTCCATGTCCTCTTCGCCTTCTATTCTTGTCATGAATGTTGGTGGCATTCGCATGCCATTAACAACTGTTAATTATATTGTCAGACATCACTTGTCTTTCTATAATGTTATCTTATTCTGAAACTCACATCATGTGATTTTAGTGATTATTTAGTTTTTTTTTCTTCTTTTTAATGTGTACAGATTTGTAGTTTTAAAAGCTGATTAAGATAGCTCGTAGGTAGAAGGGACTATATATTTTAGATGAGTTAAAAATATCAATTACTATTGCTGCTACTAGTGTTGATTTGTCTTCTTTTCATTTGAGTCATTCTTCTTCTAGTTTTTATTTATGACATTCTCGTCTAGGTCATGTTTCATCTTTTCATTTGAGATTTTTGACATCCACAGGAACTTTATGAAATTTACAAACTTGTGATATTTCTGATTGTAATGGATGTAGACTGATAAAATTTCCCGCTTTACTTTTTAATTAAAGTATTTCTGTTTTTTCTTTTTATTTGATTTGATTCATTCTGATGTATATGAATCTTTTTCTATTGCCATAAAAAGGAGGGTCTTGATATTATGTTTTTATTATTATTATTATTATTATTATTATTATTATTATTGATGATCATACTTATTATTATTGGTTTATTTAATGAAACATTGTTCTGAATTCTTTGAGATATATAAAGCCTTTTGAGCTCTTGTCAAAACTCAACATTATGCTATTATCAAATGTTTTAGGTATGATTTGGGTGGGAAATACACCTCTAATAGATTTTGTGAGTTGCTTACCTTAGATGGAACCATTCACCAAACTTCATATATAGATACTTTTGAGCAAAATAGTGTTGCTGAAAGAAAACATAGGTACATTGTTGAAACTACTCGTTCTTTCTTATTGTCTACTTTTGTTCCTATTGTGTTTTAGGGAGAAGTTGTTCTTCCTACTATAGGTCTACATAATACAATTCTATCTTTTTATATTTCAAGTTTTTCTCATTTCAAAAAGTTGTATAGGTATGCCCTCGATTATTTATTCTTTAGAGTTTTTTGTTGTACTTGTTTTGTTCTTCATCCTCATATATAACACAATAAATTTCCCCTCGATCTACTATTTGTGTCTTTCTTGATTATGATGAAGGTAAAAAGATGTATTGTTGTTTTGATCTAATAACTCAAAAATTTTATGTGTTTCGTCATGTTGTCTTTCTCGAGCATACACCTTAACTACTCATAGCTTGACTAGATCCGATCTTATTCATATGAATCTTTTTTTCTAAAGATTCTAATAGTTTATCATCTCAGGTTCTCTACGATATTTCTTGGGTTTTGAGGTAGTCTACTCACCTAGAGATTATCTCATTTCTTAGTCGAAATATGTTGCAGATATTCTTGAACGGGCTAGACTTACTGATAATAAGATTATAAATACTCCCATTGAGGTTAACATAAAGTATATTTTTTCTGATGGTTTACCTTTGTCAGATCCTACTTTATGATGTACTATTGTTGAGAGCTTGATATATCTCACTATTACTAATCCAGATATTGCATATGTTGTTCATGTTATTAGTGAGTTTGTTGCTTCTCCTACTACCATTCATTAGGCAATTGTTCTTTTTATTTTGGATATCTTCGAGGTACAATCTTTTAGAGTCTTTTATTTCTATCAACCTCTTTCTTAGAGCTGTGTGCATACTCTAATGCTAATAATGACAGTGATCTTATATTTTTAGAATTTTTTGATGAATTTGGTTTTCAACATTAAAAATAAAAAATACATATATTTTAATATATTTTTAATTTATACAATGAATCTTTTTGTTTATGAATGGCAGGTGATCATTCATGGAGTTTATTTGGAAGCAGTGGAGAAATGGCAAGGAGAAGCTAAATCTATAATATGATAATCCATCGAAGATAATGAGACTTTCTAAGACCTTTTTGAAAGTGTGATTGCAGTTATTTTTTAAAGTGTTTTTCACTTGGAAATATATTAAAATAATTTTTTTTGATTTTTTAAAAATTATTTTTAATATCAACACATCAAAATAATTTAAAATATTAAAAAATATTAATTTAAAATAAAAATAAAAATAAAAATAATATTTTTTATAAGCGCAAAACAGAAAAACAAATAGTAGCAAATGTGAATAAGGAGAAGGTTCACAGCTGGAGGTACTATCTGAGATTCGATTGCTATCCTCTTGACAAGTACGGGCTAGCGTAGAAAAACAAAGTTTGATGTTTCTGTACTGTACAATAACTGCAATGGACAATTTATATCTTGTTCTTATGAACCACACGTGGGATTCTGGTAAGAAAACTCCAGAAAGTGATGTCGGATCTCAAAATCCAGCACTAAACGAGTACTATTCTGGATTCCTCAATCTCGAGCAACCATCCAAAAATAAAAGAGCAACGTCTGCTTTGGGCCAGAGAACCACTTTGAGATCTCCATCCCCACCACACTTTACTAGCTAGCTAGGTTGCTTTTGTCTCGCTTTTCATGATTTTAATTTGCAGTTAATATCGCACCAGTCAACATCAGATTGATGTTTTTCACAGCCAAAACCATGTCTAGATTTTCAATAAACTGGCAGATAGATGCATAGTCTAGACAAACGCTACATGCTCGACAATCCACTTAACACTAGATAGATGAAATTATTAAAAAATTATTTTAATTTAAAATTTAAAATTTTTAAATAAAATTTCATAATATAATTTATATTATTCTTTAACAAAAATAAAAATCAAATTATGTAAAACCTCAAAACACTTTAAATCAACAACAATAAAGAAAAAAAAATTAATTCTTAGTTAGGTTATTTCTTGCGGTATGTTGAATGTCAAACAATTTTTTTAAACATTAAAAAATAATATTTAGATTATGAAGAATTTTTTTAATATTGTCATTAAAACTCTCATCTTAACTTTGTATTTTTTTGAAATTATCTTTTGTTTCATAAAAAAAAAAACACTCGATACACTTAGGCTAAACCTAGTATTAAGATGTTTTGTAAATTTTATGTATTGTTTTCTAAATAAAAATTTATTATGGTCTTAAAAGAAAATTTAAAATGAAATATTAAAAAAAGTTATAATATTAATAGACGTTATAAATTATATAAAATCTAAAAAAGGGGCAGGTCCATGGCCTTAGGTGTCCTAGTGTGCCTGCTCTCTTAGAAACCTAGGTACATTGGCCTCTCAAACCATGCACGCATGTATGAACCTTTTTTTTTTATTATTATTTTTATAAGAGGACTTTTCTTTGAAAAACTTAGGTGACAAATGACTTATTATCTGTTTTTCTAGAATGAAGCTACCGCAAATGTGTTTGTAAAATTGAGGAAGATAAATTTTGGATCCAAAAATTTATTTTAAGCTATTTTTACTTAAAAACACTTTAAAAATTACTCTGAAAGACCTAAATAAACTAATTTATAATATTAAATAACCTAATAGTGAGTTGAAAAAAAATCATCCTGAATTTATAAAACTTTCCCAGATTAGATTTACAATTTTAGGTAAGGTAAAGGCTAAAGAACACTATAATGAAACTCCTCTCGTTGAATGAAATCATTTGACAACAATATCAATTTTTTTCATAGCCATAATCAATTTCAACCGATCACTTTTTCTCTCTTTATCATTTTCATGTAAGTTTTTCTCTCTTATCTCTAATTTAGTGATTGAAAAATAAAAATAAAAAATTTTAGATCAAAATAAAAATTTTCATCAATGTGAGATGAACCATGTATTTTCTTTGTATTTTATATTTTAATCCCCTATCTTTATATTTTTTTTATTTATACCATAATTTCAAGCCTAATTTCTTATAATTTGGCTTTAAAAGGGCTTGAATGAAAGGAAAAAAAAGTTTGAAAAACAAAAATCACCTACTTCACTGATTGTATGAACATTGAACCAAATAAGTTGACACCTAACTTTTTTAAATATATTAAGTAATTTAATTTAATTAACAATATATTCACTATAAACTAAAAGAGGAGGGGGTTTTATTGTACCCCTTCTCACAAATCCTTATTTATTTGAATAATGTTTTGCTTCTTCTTCTTTTTTCTTTGATTTTTTTTTCAACTATTTTTTTTTAATTTCATTTTTTAGTATTAAATTTGGTTTTTATTGAGTTATTATACTCTCATGACATGAATCGCTGATTTAGTAAGTTAACTTAGTTTGATAAGTTAACCCAATTGACTTAATTTTATTTTTTTTAATTATGTTTTTTTCAATTTCATCATTTAATATTAGATTGATTGAGAATTAGACTCCATGATTTGTTTTGTTTTAACTTTCTATCATGTTATTTAAGTCTAATGACATAGGAATAGTGTTTTACGAGTTAAACTCAAGTTGTTTTTTTGTGTCATTTTGTTTAATTAATATTTTTTTTAATTTCATCGTTCAACACTGGGATGGTTAGGAATTGAGCTTCATACTATTTTTTTAATTTCTTTTCTATAGGGATATCTTAGTCTTACGATTAAGGTTACAAGTTCTAGCATTTTAACCATGATTAAATTGAGTTGTGATATTGTTTTTTTTTTTTTGCTAAAATGTTATTTCGGTCTTATGGCCTAGATTACAAGTCCTTCAACATTAGATTTGTTTTTTATTGGGTTAGTCAAGTCTCATGACCAGGATCGCGAGTTTGGAAAGTTAACTTGATTAACTTAGTTATTATTATTTTTAATTGACTTTTTTTTTAATTTCATCATTTAATATCATGTTTGATTTAGAATTAGACTTCATGATTTGTTTCAGTTTTTTTTTTATTAAGTTATCACAACCTCATGACCCGATAATAGTGCTTAATAGGTTAATCCAGGTTTACTTTAATTTTTGTCATTTTTTAATTATAAATTTTATCATTCAACATTGGATTCGATAAGGATGATTGAAATTTGAGCTTCATAATTTGTTTTAAATATGCTCTCTATGAGGTTATCTTAGTCTTATGGACAAAGTGTAAAATTGGTAGGTTAACCCGGATTAAATAAATTTTTTTTTTAATTTTTTTTTATATGAGGTTATCTTGAACTAATGATTAGGGTCATAGGTTTGACAGATTAACTCAGGTTATTTTTTATGTTATTTTTAATTAATTTATTTTTTTTAATATCATCCTTCAACAATGAAATTATTATGGATTGAAATTCGTAATTTGTTTCGATTTATTTTCCATAGGGTTACATCACTCTTATGATCTGAGTTATGATTTTGACAGTTAACTCATGTCACTTTTTTAAGTCTTTTTTTAATTGATTTTGTTTTTCATTTTATCCTTTAACATTGAGTTGATTGAGAGTTAAACTTTATAATTTATTTTGATTTGCTTTATATGAGGTTATTATAGTTTCAAAATCCAGGTTATAAATTTGATAAGTTAACTCGAATTGACCCAAATCAATTCAATATATTGTTATCTTAATATTAAAAAAATATAATCTTAAAAGTTTTTTAGTCAAATTATATTTTTACAGATTGTAGAAATTATTTTTGGACCCGTAAAATCATCTGGGTTATATCATATCAACCTTCACTCCATTTAAATTATTTTAACAAAAAAAATTAGCAATATCTAATTTTTTTTTAATGGTTAAGAAAAATTTAACCCAACCTATACCATAGCAATTGTTAATATTCCAGTGTAAAAAGTTCTTTCTTGTGGTATTTAACTTAAAACCGCCTGCACAGCAAATAGCTATCAACGAGGGATTCCAACTCTCTCCAATTAAGTAATTTCCCTATAAAAAAATAAAATAGAATTGATTAATGATGATTATGCAAATCAAATCAATCATATTTAAAAAAAAAATAATAATTACATGATTTATTTGTACCAAACTAATCATCATATTATAATAAAGTTAGATCAAATGACGACTCATAAGGGCCTACCTAGATTTCACGTCCAAGTATAATTACAGTAGGTGTGCTGCGGAGCTCTGTCATCTTCCTGGAAGCCGCACACATGCCAGGCAGCAAAAATTGAAGGGTGCCCATCTTAGTACCCATTCTTTAATTTATAATAATTTGCTGTCTTTTTTCATCTTTTGTTACTGCTTTTACTTAGGAATATCGCTACAAAAGTCCTTCCTTCTGGAATCCCGTATACAAACTTGCCGGCAAGCAATGTTGATAAATTTACTTTAAAACTTACGCACTTTTTATTTTGAAAAAACTAAAATTCACTTTAAAATTATATTCATCTCTCTACTCAAATATGTTTTTATCACTTTTATATCTATCATTTATGTCTTAAGACACTAACTAAACATAATCTAAGGCTCCATCACACTAAATTCCTTCCAGATAAATTGCCTATCAATTATTTAAGACTTTTTCTGGATGCTAATCTTACAAAACTTTCAACTTGGAAGCCAGTCATCAATAAAATCAGAACACGACGACTTAGATTATGGAAAAGAAGACTGTTAAGCATGACTGGTAGGGTTTGTCTTCTAGAAACAGTCATATGTACACTCCCCATATACTATATGTCTGTTTTTCTAATGCTAAAATGTGTTGCTCAAATTATATCTTCTATCCATCGAAGGTTTCTTCTATAATTAATTAAGCTGGTACGTGTCTCCGATACAAAAAAGATTTGTAAGGTATCTTGGAAAGTGGTTGCGAGAGATAAGGCAAGAGGAGGTCTAGGTGTGAGTTCTTTACAAAGAAAAAAACAAGGTTTTGTTATTTAAGTGGCTATGGTAGCTAGGAGACTCCAATTCTGGAGGGTGTTAGGACATTATCAAACACAAGTATAAGCCTTCTTATGTCAATGGCCTTCTAGTTTTCAGTGCTACATTATCACAGCCATGGAAAGGCTGATACTCCATTATTAACTTTGATTCGACAGCTTCAACTATCTTGAATAATGAGTGCTATTTCCAGGTGGGTAATGGGAAAACCATAAAATTCTAGACAGATAAATGGCTACAGGTAGGGACTTTTCAATCTTGTTTAATTTCCTACGGCTTTATAAAGTATTAAAATCCAAAACAGCGACACTAGCTAGTAGAAATGGGAGACTTTAGGGAAGATTCATAGCACTAGGACTTTAGATGGAATCAGAGGTTAAGATCTTCAGATTAGACACAGCTTCAACAGCTTGTTGTCCTATTAGATAGGGCCAACTTGAGTGCACACAAAGAGGATTTAAGGCAATAGGCAGCTGAATGCACTAGACAATAGACTGTCAAGTCGTGCTCCCTTTAAGATTGAAATGTTCTTCGATTATTCAGAGTATTCATATACAAAGCAGAGTATTCATATACATTCAATTTCACTAAACTGATATGGAATGAATTTGCTCCCTCTAAGATTGAAATGTTCTTGTGGCTTTTTACATTGAATATGTACAAGGGATTTTCTCGTATGGAGGCGATTGCTTACTCTCAGTCAAGCAACTTGCCCTATTTACAACACTGGCATAGAGAATGTGAATCAACTTTTTCTTTATTGTTATGCATCTTTGGAAACGTTTTATGAATTGGTTGGGTATTAGTTAGTGCATGCCAGAGTCTATTGATCAAGCTGTTTTGCAATAGAGTGTTCTATAAAAGGTTGATTCCAGCGACAAACACTTGCAATATTGTCTTATGGGGTTTTGAGGAACACTTGGAGTGCAAGAAATAGACTGATTTTTGAAAATACCATGTCAGTTCGGAATACGATGTTTGAGTTTTTTCTTCATCGTTTGTCTCTCGGGTTGGAAGCTATGGATGCAAATTTCTTATATACTGAGAATGATCTATTTAGAAGCCCAAAGAGTGGACAAATAGGTGATGATCCATAATTTTTACAATTCAAATCTTTTTTGTGTAAATATTTTGCATTCCTCCTTTATCTTTGCAAATCAATGCTTTCACTTGTACTTTTAATAACTTTTTTCTAACTGGGACACCATTGTCTCAATGGTAGACCTGTCTTTGAAAACAAAAACACCTCGACTATTATAAAAAAAAAAAAGAAAAAAAAGAAGAGAAGATACATGGATTGAATTAAAGAATGATGGGATTGGAATAGATGCCAATTTTTGAGCTGAAAAGCTTATCAACTCAATATAATAAAAATACTTGCTTCACGTGAACCACTCTACATCTTAGTTGAGCTTCTGCTGCATTTAACCCTGTTAAAATGCTGTTCTTCTTCAGCAAGTTCTCAAGGTATACGAGGTTGAAAGCAGCTAGCTTCTGAAATCATAATGAAAAGGCTCATCACTTTTGAAAATTGTGGCAATAGACGTTTCTCTTTCTTAGGTAAGAGAAATAGTAATGGAATGTATTACTTTTTTTTTTCACCACAACATCAATTGTTAGTCACAAAATGGCTTTGACTGTTTGATAGCGAGCTCTCATATAGCTGTGAAGATTAGACCTTGCCAGTAAAAGGCACCAAAAGGCAGAAGATGTGCAATATAAAAGGTGGTGGCACATGTATGTTCTTTCTTTATGCCCTCGTCCTTCGAATTTATATGAATATATTCCTGCCTTTACATGCAGTAGTTTGGCCTCTGGTGTGAACACATTTTAGCTTTGGTTTACTATTTTACTTCGATAGTTTGAATTGTTTTTGGGCTAATTGCTTAAAAAATACGCTCAACCTTTGATGAAAAGGAAATATGATTTGGATTCCAAAATTGCTGTAGTCCTTCAATCCAAAAAAGCGTCCACTATTAAGTTTAAAACATGACACATGTTCTTGCGATCGCATGTTTGGGGAGTGTCTTAGAACACATGCCATGTTTTAATTGACTAATATGTGGCTAAATTTAATAAACATACAACAATTCGGATGAGAAAACAATATTATATATTGATAAATAAATAAATAAATAAATACACGACCAGAATCAGAATAAAAATAGGTTAGAAATTAACTTTCTGTGTTGACCCGAAAGTTCACAGTATTTTTTAAATCTATTTGCCTTATTTCTGGAGACAGGAGAGGTGGGATAAGACGGGTAAAAATCTGGAATCTGGAATTTTATTCTTCACTTGCAGCAGCAGATGTGTATATAATGTTTTTAGGGCTTTTGGAGACAGAAAATTCCATGACCTGGCTGGAATTAGTATGTTCCTTAGTAAAAACAATTCCTTGGTACGTATATTCATTAGCATACAGATTCAGTAGTAGTATGGTTTGAAAGGCAGACAGAAGAAAGTTAATTTGAGAGAAAAGATTCCAGAAATCTAATGGTCATAGGGACCCAGGAGCATTCGTGGCTAGATTAATGTTATCCTGTGAGCACTAAAGCTGAAGGATCGACGTGGAAATTTCATTCATGGCAAAGGCAGCAAGTAAATCTCCTGCCTTCATCTCCTTTTCTCCTCAGATTCTCATCTCTATGAGTCCCACTCCATTTCTTTCTGCTCGGAGAACATTCAGAGAAGCAAAGCTGAAACACTCAAACAAATAAAGCGTACCCAACACCAACTTTTGGTGCGAGGAACTTATCATGAATCCATTGATTTCTGCCGCTTCCGTTATTGCCGCTGCGTTGCCAAGAACCCCTCAACATCATCTTCAACCCAAAAAAAGCCACCTCAAAAGGATCTCTGGAATCCTGCCCTTTCAATCTCCAACTATCACATGCCAAGCAAAATCGAAGTCGCCACGATAAAAGATAAAAGTGCATAATCCACAAGGTTTCATTAATTAATACTGTCATCTTAACTGTAGTCTTAGCTCGTACTATAATTAATTTACAGCACTTCGGAGAAGCAAAAACATGTAGACCACAAGAGTAAATATCTTAGCAAGTAGTACTAAGTAACTCACTAGTAGCTTAGTTTGTTGCTTGGCGGATCTTATTCAGACAGTGGTGGAGCATGCAGTCCCTTGCTTGGAACTCAAAGGTCCTGTTGGAAGAGTAGGTCCAAGAGCCATAACTGCAAGGCAATTAACATTGATTCGGTATCTGCCTGAAACCCAAGTCCCTACCTTCCACCTGATCCTTCCATTAGCCCTTAGATTTAGAACTAGTTTTCCAGCAGTCTGATCACGCCCCACTTCGTAATTGAAGGATGGAGCCACAGGCAATCCAGTTCCAACTAAAGATGCTGTTAATAGATTGCTATCCTGATGTCCTTGGTAGAATGGAGGAAGGGGGGAGTCAACAGTTATCTGCTGACCCTTGTAGGCAGCATAAACTTGTAACTCGTCGTAGTAAATGCCGACTTTTTGATTCGGGTTCTTGGAAAGCAGGGTAAGTTGGATAGAGGAGTTAAGAAGGTTAGGAGCTGAGAGGCTGAGTTGGTAGATATCAGCCTCTTTGAGAGAGAACTCAGGTTTGGCAGGGCGCAGGATAAGCCAGATGAGCAATATTAGTGAGAGAAGTGTGGTGAAGAATGCCGAGAAGGCAAAGAAAAGCTTCTTGGATAGCTTGTTGACGTTTAGTCCTCGCTTGGCACAGTGTTTTGGAGATTCTATGGAGACGAGAGACATTTGCAGTAGGGAGGCGAAGGAGAGGGAGAGGGAGAGGGAAGGGGAGAGGATGATGAGAAGAGGAGGTTTACAAGGCTAAGAAAGGCCGATATGATGGGGTTTAATAAAGCAGCGCAATTACTTTGTTCTGCAATGCTTTTGACTGGTTCATATGCATAGGAGTTGTTTAGAGATATTTACTTGTAACCTTCTCGAACTCACCCTTAAATCTATGGTTATAAATTCAATTAATATGTAATGCATTCATCTCCACCGTTGGATTATTCAATTCAACTAGTGCACCTCCTTTCCCTGAATGTAACGGATCTTATATTGTATAATTCATGTCATCAAGACAAAGAGATGGTGGGGGCCAATGCTATCCTTTTTAGAAAAAGCTTTCTGACTTGTTTGTTTTTCACTGCCTTGGAAGTCAATAGTATTTTCCAATATGAACTTGGAAATTCAAAAAGTGATTGCAATCTCATATTTGTTAGGGTAAGAGGTGGTTGCTTCCACGGTATTAATTCATGTGTCCCCCATAAGATAATATAACTCATAGTAATGTCTTTCTTTAATCATGTTCCACCAAGAGTTGTTTCATTTTACAATGTCCAGCACAACTCAATGTTGTAGCATTACTAGAGCTATGTGAAGGTGGTCTTTTTCCAGGTCTTTGTCACCTTTAAAAAAATCTACAGCTTCTCCTACAATTCCTACCACAAGAGCTATTATTTTCAGTTCCTGTGTTACTTGTGGGCAACAATCACAGAAATATATAGCTAGGAGCATTGAACATCCGATAGGGGTCCCGGTATCTGAGATTTGGAACCTCTTTCAACATTGTAATTATCAACAGGCTTTACTTTTCAGGTTTATATTATATGCATGCTTTTACAAGGGAAGGATCATCTAGCTAACATGATGATTGACAAGATGGGATACGTTGGAAACATTATAATGATAATTGTAAGGAAAGTAAGGCTTTTAAAAGAGCAAGACTATAGTGTAGTAGCCAGTAGCTTTAATTTCTTGTGGAGTAGTGGAGATAAGTGTGTGAGTAATAATGCATTTGGCCTGGTGGCTTCTCCGTAACTCTCTCTCTTTACTTGCTCAACTTGTGTACGTTCTAGTAAAGGGCTAAAAACTAACTAATTTGTTGAAAATGAAATTTAGATTCAAGGGCAATAAGTTGATGGTGATTAATACAAAAGAGTTTTCAAGTTGTGGGTGTCTTTTGTTTTATTGAGCTGTGCACAGGAAAGAATTCAAAGAAGAGAAAACACGGAGAATCTCTAAACTAGCTTTTGAGTAGCGGCTGCCATTACTTTTTGCTTAAGAAAAGGGATGGTATAGTAGGATGTTAGTTAAGAAACTATGGTTAGTGTGATGTTTGATGAAATCTCAGCCGTTCGAGCACTCTAACACGCCATGATCAGGTAAGCCTTGCATGATGAAGCCATGGGACCTCCTAATAAGGATCCTCAAAAGAATATTTCGTGTTAGAAACCATAGACCCTACTTGCAGAACCCACAAGGCATTAGAGGATTGAAATCAAGGGAAAGAGTGGTTTTAGCCTTTTAGGTTCACTTTTGAAAGGCTTTTGTTTGCAGTTTTCGTGTCTTCCAATCAAACAAGAAAGCTAGATGACCCCAGGATCTTAGTGATTTCTCATCTGTTCTTCTTTGCTGGATAAAATTTGCTTATTTTCTTTGTTATAGGACCCATTTTGGACCCATTATTCATTATTTATAACAGGAAAGATAAAAAAAGAAGTTTGGCTTTATATTTCTTTGATATTTTAGAGACAATTAAAGGATGTGCAGATAAGGCTGGTGAAAGTGGCCCTCGTACTAGTTCACTGTTTAGGATTCTCCACAGTATTGCCACTACGTGTTAGGTGTAATTTTTTTTGCAAAGCATGGATTAAAAAAAAATTATAAATTATAGTTATATTGTAGTTTTTTATAACCCAATTTTTTTTTTTTTAAAAGAGTTTTTAACTAAAGATAACAAAATATAGTTTCGACGAAGCCTCCTCACAGAACGGGAGTGTTGCGCTCCAATCCTGCCTGCTTTCCTTGCATTCTTTTCCAGGGTGGGGTAACAATATTTTGAAAACCATCAATCAGAAAAAGCTAAATGAAGTTCTGATATCATGGCAGTGCCCCGTGAACTGGATTGTTTTAAAGCCCGTGTATTGTTCTACATTTGGTATTATACCACTACTTCATCATCCCATTGATATACGTCCTATCAGCCAGCCATCATCATCCTTCAAAGTGCATTGGCAGGACCATTTGGTAACACCAAAAAATGAAAAACAAAAACAAAAAAGTAGAAAAAAAGCAATCAACCTGAATGGCTCCTGATGCAACTCCTCTCTTTCGAAACTTCACTTTCACCATACCACACACTTCAGGAAAAAGGAGCCTCGTGTGAGATGTAAAACATATTTGAGCCCACAGGAGAACGCATCACTTGTGATCATTGCACTGGTGTGATGACTACCAAGCTTGCTAGCTGTCCTAGTTAACAGGAAGCAACAACATAATCCATGCAACCCATGTTTATGGTACAAATTTAGACCCGAACTTGACCCTACTTGTATGTTTTTTCAGTACTCGCAGGAAATGGAAAGTCACTCGAGAAAACAAATGACTTGACATAAACCCTTATACAACAATGTTAAAGCACATTATTTACCCAGCTTTCTTAAGAGATTCAAGGCTTTCTGTCGGATATTACCTATATGTAGAAGCAGGTAGCCAGCTAAACAAAAAGACTGCATCATGAACTATAATATTACAAGGGCGGAGCTATTGAGAACAACAGGATTCTTTAATCAGAGCTGCTGAAAAGAGAAACCTTTCCTTCAATCTCCACTCAATTTTGCTCCGGGAGTTGTAAGAAGTCACTCACAGACTAATAATCCACCATCTTAATAACTCATTTCAGATTTTATACAAAACAACAGATCATGCTGTTCAGTGCCATTAGGCATAAAACCTGTTCAAAATATCTATGTAGTTGAGAAGGCACTTTTACAAAACTATCACTTGCATAGTCAACAAATTACAACACCTGTAGTTCAATGGTCTGAAAGATATATAACAATTAGTCAGAAAAATGGCCACAGAAACATAAACGAAGCCAAGCTTGAAAACCAGGCATAGACGAGCAGGTTGGATCTTGACAAGTTTTTCCTAGTTCATGTACTAAATACCTACACGTTTTTGACGTAAAAGAACCTAAACGTCAAAAATTAAGAGAGTGTTCCTCATGGAATGTACGGAAGAAAAACCTGTGAAATAGAAAACTACACAGTTATATCTACAAATCGGCTCAAGCATGGACGTGATGCCAGGAACAACTTCAGACTAACATATTGTTCCCTCTAAACTTCAAGGAGCGGAACAGAGAAACAATCAGGGCCCTCTAAGTTATCACTGAATCCACCCTAATCGACTGTAATTACAATAGCTTACTATCACTTGAATTGCCACTCTACTGATCAGTTTCCGCAGGTGAGGGATCAATGTGCACTTGGCGAACAAATTGTCCTTTCACTCTAGGACGCTGCTCAGCAAGTTTTTTTCTGCTCTCATACCGAACCTGCACATAAATTCTTTTTTTAAAAAAAAATAAAAATGAACCACATATTTACTATTCTAATTGTGGTGTAGTTAAGTGTTTCTCACTATGTCACTGTAACCAGACAATAATCAATGCTAATCGTATTATTATGTTGCTGCAACAGTGGTGAAGATGACAGATGTTGGTGACAACATACCTTCTTCTCATAGCATCTCTCTTTACGCTTCAAGCGAAACTTAGTTAGAGCTGCTTCTCTTTGAGTAGATCTATGAGAGTATGAATGTGTGAAAGCACCTTCCTCATTCTTGCTCTCAGAAGCATCCCTGACAATAGCAACTTGATCAACATTGCCATTGCTTCCAGAAGTGCTTCCATAGCCCATGCTGTTAAAGTGACTTGCAGCACCATTACAGAAACTGCTACTTGCACTCTGATCAGTGGCAGGAGAAATAAGTCCTCTATCTTCCAAGGAATCCAATCTGTTTTCTTGCTTTTGTAGTGAACCATTGGTGGAATCATTTGTATGTTGACCAAGTCGATCATAGAGCTGTTCGGAGGTGCTCCCATGATTGGAATGTTGAAATTGGTTCACTTTATAGGTGGGCTCTTGCTGGCAAGCTGAACCTGGACTCATCATTGGTGATAAACCTGATTGTTTGCAAAATATTGGGGGAAACACGGAACCATAACTGTTGCATAGATTATTGAGTCTTGTTTCTTTGGCTGGAATTTGGATTGGAAACACTCTTTGTCCAGGAGATGAAGTTGCAATTTCAGATTCCTTGGGTTGACCAGCTGCCAGAGAGAGATCACTTTTTTGAGTACTTGGTGCTAGACTCAGGGCATCAGAGTTATAGCCAGTACTGGATATTCTTCTGTCATAATTGGTTCCTAATTCCTTCTGATTCCCAGTACTTTCCAGTGCTGAATGTGGAAGCTGCAGAGGCCTGTTAATGTACCTGCAGGAACATCATTGAATGTATTAGAAAACAGATGCTACAGGCTATATCTGTTTATCTCCGGCTAGTTTAGTGACAACCAAAACATAAATTGTATCAAGGATATAGTGAACAGAAATAGGAACTCACTGTGTAAAGGCTGAGGCATTGGAATGCCGGAGAGCCTGTCTTTCTTCTGTATCTCGAATCTCAAACCCACTTGGATGAGATCTTCTCAAGGAAAGATCCAAATGTGGAGAAGAATCAAAGTTGATTTTGATGTTATTGAAAGAAGAACTGCGATTAGTAGATGCTCCCATGAAATCAAAGGCTTCTCTGTGAGAGTTGGCAAGGGCAACATCGTTGTCACAACTCTCAATGGCAACATAAGCATCCGTTCTTCCATTTCCTGGAGAAATTTCCTTGTCCACATCCATTTTATTAGCATCCTCGCAGGCAGCTGCAGCTGAACCTAATTCAAGTGAAATATACATAAAATGTTAGTTATCCTCAAAGAATTTAACAAATAAGATAATGCTAGATGAAATTGTTCAGTACTTTTACCTTCAGCTTCTCTGTCATGCAAAAACAATTTCTGACCCAGATTCACATGCATTTCAGGCTTCTGCAAATTCATGTCAGTCAACGAAAATATGCTCCGTACAGGCTGCAAAAATTCCTGCATATTTTCCATGTGGGTGCTTTCAGCTTCCAAGTCTGGCCTTGTACAAGAGCTCTGCAAGAGAAAAAAACATCCACTCTCTGCATGAAACCTCATGTAGCCAACCAAAATAGGAAGGAAATTTCTTTTAATCATAAGTGGACTCATAAATGATGATATGTATGTCCCAGATGATATATACATTTGAGGTTCTAGAACTATTCAATTATCCCATGAGTCACATTCACCTAAGGGATTCAGCATTCTAGATGGACAGTGAATCAATTCGTAAGATCAGACTCATATGGAATCTGAATAAGTCTAGAATAAGCAATTGAAATAAGTTCATGACTGACTAAGAGGATGAATTGAAACAATGACTCAAGATTTAAAAGATGGTGTTCTCATTCAAATTAAACCTGACAGAGGGTCTCAGTTGAGGCTATAGCAGAAGAATGGGTCCATGTTGTTCAAATAATGTTTCAACTTTCAAGCATCATGACCTAATCTGAGTAAGTAGTGTTTGGCTTGAAATGTTTCCAGCTTTTTCGACTATACACTACAAAATTCACCTCAAAAACATCCGAGGCACCTTTATTTCCATTTAATACGAAATCTTTACATGCGGCTACTAATAAAAGAAATGTGAATTGGCAGAATGGTAGTTATGCTTTTATTACAGAAGCACATGAAAGAACAAACTTCATCTTTTTAGAGAGGTCTCATGCCAAGCCATGCAACAAGAAAAGCATGTGCTCTCTCATATATGAAAGAGTGCTAACCTGAGCATCGCTCCCTTTCTCTGTTTGCCCTTTGCTCCTCTGAATAGAAGCCATTTCTCCACTTGCATGATTGCTGGCAGGACTATTTTCTGAAGTGGCTTCAATCTTGTCCTGTCCAACGCTTTCATCTTGGGGGCCATTTCCTCCAGCAAGGGACTGAGAAAATGGGAACTGGTTAGGGCTCATCTAGAATGAGAAGTTAATAACCTTCAATTAACATGAAAAGAAGAGAAAATGATATAAACGATTAAGTGCAAAGAAGACATACAGATTGTCTTCTCCATACATGTTGCCACAAGTTTCTCAGTTCATTTTTCCTTAAAGGCTTAACAAGATAGTCAGCAGCACCTCTCAACATGCATTTATAAACTGTACTAATTGAATCCTGAGAGGACATCACTGCAAAATCACCAAAAAACATTGATGTAAGTTCCCTTATCATGGGGGATAATTAAATCATTTCTATTCATCTAGAAATTCATTCTTCCTATCATACTTATGACTGGAATGTTTTTGCAAATCTCATGCTCCATTATAATAGTAAGAAGAGGATATCCAGATATTGATGGCAATTCCACTTCAGTCAATATGAGGTCTATGCCATGTGGCCTTCCTTTCAGTATCTCCCATGCCTTTAAGCCATCAGGAACACTAACAACTGCTCAACAGAAAATAAAAAAGAAGAAAATCATCTCAGTGCTTACAAAACGTTATGAAATATTTAGCATCTGGCATAAAGTTTAGTACTGAATATATTGCGACATCAGGTGGTGGAAATAAAATAAGTCAAAGGACAGGAACTCTCTCACACCAATAGTCAAATTTCCTAAAGCCTGTAAGCACAGGATCCCTCACACCAAGAGCCAAATTTCTATCTTAGGCCTACCAAAGGTAGGGCGAGCTCTTTGACAGTGACTTCTAGTAGGGCGATGAAAGGCTACTTCAATCTAAGTGGATATAAGGAGTTCACATCCCGGTAGTATACATTTTCCCCATATGGATGTCGCCAGGTATGGCAGCATGTTATTAGCCATGCTGGGAAAGAAGAAGACTTGAATTGCATTGATAGAAGCTGAATAAGGTGTAAAAGATAATTATTTTTCTTTTTCAGCACAACGCCTAATTCAAATGACCATGAATCTTGAAATACTTAAAATAAAGAGTATTGCAAGATATATATGAAAAGCTATTTCCATAGTTGTTTTTAAGGCCAAAGTCCACCATTCAATGTGTTTCTGACCTGTTTTCTTCTCCAGAGTCCTGGTTCTTAGGCAATTTAGGTTCACTCATATTTTCCAAACTTCGATTAGTTATTTTTCCATGCCCAACAAACATCCAATATCCCTACAAATTAAGATTATACTTGCTTTAAGTGGATGTCTGTGGCTTTTTAGAGCTTTCTTTTGTTAGATGCATCAGAACTGATTCAAATCACTTGTATCTTTCCAGTTTCTGTAAAATTTGAAATTTTTGTTTCCTTATTCCCTACATGGCTGTCGTTCAACATATCCATCAAAACCAGAAGAGCAAGATAGCAGGATTAAAAGAAAGAAGGAAAACATATTCCTCGTTATAATACAAAGAAGATCTTTTCCTGGTCTCAAAACAACTAGAAATCATGTCAATAAATAACTAGCTTAACAAGAACTTAACCTCAAATCACAAGCTGCACATAACAGTCCTTATCTTCAGAGGTCAAGTTTAGACCAACATACATGCATACTTAAAGAAAAAAACCTGCAACTTGAGTCCCAAAACCATAATGTTACAAAACAAGACTCCTCGTTTCTCCATCAAACAAAACATAAACACACATCACAAGCAACCATGCTTAAGAAAAAGATAACACAAACAGAAAAACCAACAAGAACCCAGTTCACAAGAATAATCACAAAATTAATTAAAAAAAAACTAACAACAATTGAACCAGTTTGAGAAACAAAAGCAAGCAACTTACCTCTATAACTACATTTCCTAAGCAGAGCAGCAATTATCTGTCTAGTTGAATCATCAGCTTCAACTAACAACACCCTTAACACCATTCTTGGTAGAAACCCGTCCCATCTCACTAACCCGTCATTCAAACCTTCACCTTCTTTCTTCTTTTTCTTCTTTTTTTTCACCTCCCCTGTTTCTTCTTTACTCTGTTTCCTCTGTTTTTCCTCCTCTCTTTCACTCTTTGATCTCACTTCCAATTCTTCACTACTGCTAATCACTACCTCCCCCATTACGTTACAATCTCTCCCTGCCTCTAAAGTCTCAGTATTTTTAGCACTTTTTTTTGGGAGGTGCTTTTCTTGGTCTTGTTGTTGGCAAGTGCAGCATAAAATACATAAAAATCTAACCCTCCCCTAAAAATTCTAAAAATATCTGAAATAGCCCACCACCTCTAATATCGTCCCAAGATCCAATGGTTGTGAAACAGATTCCATTGCCTACCCCATCTGATCCTACAGTGCACAATTTGCCATCCCTAAAAATATCCAAAAATATCTAGATGCCACTAGTGTATGGGTCCATATCTGGACACATCAGCCACCCCATCTATGTACAGAGTCCATGTATTTAGTAGTACCAACTTGTGGTGTAATAGTGTTTAAGGATCAGAAGTGAATGGATGGCTCACTGGGAAGCTTTGGTCTCTTTAGTTTGGTGGTGCATATTTAAGGGTCAACAGCAAAAGGCGAACAAGTTCCTTCCACTTCCTCTTAAACCAGCTTCTCCTCTCTCAGATATTTCTTTTGATATTTTGCGAGTGGAGGATACCTTTTTTCATCCGGGGTGTTGAGATATTTTTGTAAGTGCTTCGAAGGAGACACTTGCCATCTCATGGTTAGGATTTTTCCACATGGAAGGGCATTAAAGGATGGTGATGATTTGAGGTGGCGGCTTTTGTCAACCAGAGATGACATGCTTCATTTTTAATTGGGCTATGGTAGCTTCACTCTCTTTGATCATGAGATCTTGCTTCTACTCGCTTGATTATTGAAGGAAATGGCATCTAAACCAATGTAATCCACTGTCCCTCCTCTAGGACAGCATGTGGGCTTCGATTTCTCCTCCTGTTGTGTTTGCTTTTCATTGGACAAGTGGGATTGCATTAATCTATTTTACATGATAAATTAAACTAATCAAGACATTAGAATCCTCGTGTACACTTTAATTATCAATCTCCCTCTAGCTTGTACGTGTGTGGCCATTGTTGAAGATGATGATGTGTTGCATGGTTTGCTTACAAGCTTTCGGTTGTAGCAAGTGGGATAAGCTGTCCTCACAAAAATGCAAAAGCAATGCCATATGGCTTATGATACGACCCTTCGTGCTTCCTATATCCTTTTCCTTTCTCGTATTTTCCTTTCAAAAACTCTTCAAAGTTGAATCCACAACTTTAATGGCAAGGCAGCACAACATGGAAGCGAAGGGTAACAGCTCGTACACATGTTTAGCGAAGGGTAACACCTCATAATAATACTTGATATCATAAGGGTTTAGCCTTACTTTAATGGGAATGTTTAGTGTTCAAGGATCTTTGTTCTTTTTTTCTAGATTTTTAAATTTGGATTTTAAGGCTATCATCTAAAAACAAATCTATGTATATGTGTGTGTAATTTAGCAATATGAAACACACACTTTTATGATTATTTATAAAGTTAACATTTAATTATTATTTTAAGATAAAAAAGGGAAATAATTAAGACAAAAATAACATTAGTTGTGTCTTTATCCCTCCAACTAAACATATTTTTATCCCTCTTATTTCAGAACACTATCCAAGATTCTAATTTTTCCTTTTATCATTCTAAGTTTGAATCTTAAACTAACATACAAGAGAATTTATTCTTCTTACAAGAAAAAAGAAAAAGAAAAGAAGAGTTGGATCGAAACACATACATATTGCTTTGAAATCTTCCGTAATTGTTGAAAAAATGAGAAAAATAAAAGTCTAGACTGACTAAGATTTTGTTTATGAATAGTAACCTAAACATTTGATCCAATTTGATGGTTGAATCAATTAACACGATAACTTTTTGGTACTGAATGCTTTGACATTAAGAATTTAATCACACGAAAGAATTTGATTGGCTTAAAACCAACAAAGCTTTCAACTCCCTGCCCACAATTAGGACCTTCTAATTCAACATATTTCCTTATCTTTTCTTTTTTCTTTTTTTGATTTTTGTCACAGATTCTGGGCAGAAGAAATTGGAGGCCAGAGCAAGATCACACTTGGTCATGTGTTCAAGCATAAGGAAATGAGATATGGGCACCAACACATTGACCCATAAGCCCATTTCATAATACCACTAAAGACATGAAGATTGAAACTTTCTGGGCTCATGAGCCTAAAGATTCAGTCCACATCTTGTGGGGACCAAACAAAACCCAACATTGAACATCCATCAGCTGACGTGTCCTTATCCATTTCTCTTGCCAGGGAGAAAAATCTTTCCGAAAACCTAACGTTTTCCTACGTTTTCCAGCAATCCAAACAGACCTCAAAGAAAAATTGCCAATGGCTTCTCTTGTAGAAGGTACTTTGCAGACAAGCTTTAACAACCCATTTGTCTCATTATCACCAACACCACCTAAGACTTCACTAGCTTCTTCTTCAGTCATTTCTACTAAGACCCAGATCCCAAAATCATCTCTCAAGTCCAGTTTTTTAGGCAAAAAGGTGAGCTTTATTGAGTTTGGAAGGACAGCAAGGACTCCTTTAACCCATGGTGGTTACTCAGTTAAGATGTCATGGGATGGTCCACTTCACTCTATCAAATTAATCATTCAAGGCAAAAACTTGGAGGTTTTGCTTTAAACTCTCTGAAGATTCTAACTTCTAAATTTACATTTCTAATACTTTATGTCTTTGAATTCTTTAAAATGATTCAAGTTTTGATTTATTTTTTTATTTTTTTTTTGCTATTTACTGTCCAAATTGTAAATGTGAAAAAATGTTTGGTTTGGTATAGTTAACTGATACAGTTAAGAGACATGTGGAAGACAAAGTAGGAAAGGCGGTTCAAAAACATAGTCATCTTGTTAGGGAAGTTGATGTAAGATTGTCTGTTAGAGGTGGAGAGGTGGGGAAAGGCCCGAGGATTAGAAGATGCGAGGTACCATTTACATTTTTAATTGAAAGTTAGCTTTCATGCTCTTGGGTTTGCTTTAAATTGGTTTTTTTTTCTTTTCTTCATGGACTGATTTTCCTTGTAGGTGACTTTGGAGTGGTGAGAGCAGAGGAAGATGCTGAGACAATCTATGCAAGTATTGATCTGGTGTCGTCAATTATTCAAAGAAAGTTGAGGAAGATTAAGGAGAAGGAGTCTGATCATGGTAGACACATGAAAGGGTTTAATAGGCTGAAGGTTAGAGAACCAGTGCCACAAGTGGTGGAGGGTGATGAGGATGAAGTTTCACAGCAAGAAGTTGAGGACTCCATCGAAGAGGTTTGTCTCTCTTAAATTACTTTTTAATCAAATTAATCTCGTTGTTTATGTTGTCATTATTGTTTTTGCTTCTATTTGGTTGCTATGCATTGTTTTGCATCACCAAATTTAGGTCTCATCTGTTCATGAGTTCATTCAATATGGTCATAGAATAATCTATACACCATAAAGAGCTTTTCCTATTCCACCATCTAGTGACCACTATGGCATGTCTAATTTGCAGAAATTTAGGATCATACCTTGTGCCACGGCTAATGCCATGTTGATTCGCTTAGAAAATCATTTATAGACTCTGTGAAAGGAAATTGTTTCACACAAATTTTGTGCTCATAAAGGATTTGAGTCTCAATCTTTCAAATTATGGCTTGGCACTGAAAATTCTTCCTTGCAGCTTGGTGCCATTGTGTAACAAGCCTAGCTGCTGGAAAATTGAACAACTCACTGCTGGAACTTATACAATGAAAGAAAATAACAAAGCCAAGCCTTGTTCCTAGTTCTGAATAATTCAAGGTAGCCAACCTCCTAAATTTCTAAACTAAAGACATAACACAATTCACTCTCAGATGCCCCTACTGCAGCCAACAGTGGCTGTTATTTATATTAAGAAACTGGAACAGAACAAGCTAAAGAAAGGGGAAAAGAAATTCAAATTTCCTTCCCCCCTGCTGCCAAGGAATTTGAACTTCCAAGTTCTTTATCTCCTTATCTAGAGATCTTGTTGAGTGGAGCTTGTCCCGTATATGTACTGCTCTTAGAGTTAGTCTTCCAACCAGGATAAGACTCTTCCTTAAACTTTGAAGTTTCACTGTTATCTTCCCTCAATTGTTTTCGATATTGTTGGTAACAGACTGTTACACAATGCACTGATACCAACAGTTGAAACTATATAAATAACATTCCTTCAATTTGTAACTTTGTTAGTTCATTTCACTGCCAACCTCCATATATCATTCTTGTCTGCCATAGATTCTCTCTCTAAATTCTAAACCGATTGCCAGGTTGTTCGCACAAAGTTTTTTGAGATGCCACCTTTGACTGTCTCGGAAGCTATTGAGCAGCTGGAAAATGTCGATCATGATTTCTATGGTTTCAGGAATGAAGAAACTGGTATGAACTTATGCAGCTTGTTTCAATTTGTTTTTCACTTATCCTCTGCAATCTGTTAACTTATATAGGTACTGAATTGCTGTGTGCTTGATTCCAGGTGAGATAAATATTGTTTACAAAAGAAAAGCTGGTGGATATGGTCTCATCATACCTAAAGGAAAGGACGAAGCTGAGAGATTAGAGCCTTTGGTGGTAGAACCAGCTAGAGAATCATCATTGGCAGAGTAACCAGGCCTAGAAAATAAGATCTTCCTAAAAAATAGATTACAAAACCCACGTTTTTGGTAATGCTGTATATACAATGCCAAGGCATCTAAGAGAGCATGATATAGGGTTCGAGTCCTGGTGAACGCACTGGTTATTAGATTTTGAAAGATTAGTTTCAGTGTGCCGTGTCCCAACTTTTAGTGGAATGAGAAGACAAACCTTGCAATTTATAAGATGGAAATCAATTCGATAAAGTCCTCTTTCCATGCGGACGAGTCTTGACTATCTTCTCTTTCCTGTGGATTTTCACTTCTTTGTTATGTATGGAAATCAATTCGAACAGTCTTCTTTCCTGTTGTATTTTCTCATCATGCTATGTATGGTTCTTTGCTTGCTGCCATGTTTGGTTCTCCTTAGTTGTGAATTCTCTCTGGCGAAGTTTTGCGCGAGCCTACTTCTGCGAAACTTCTGCTTATGTTCAAACAAGTTAAAATTCGATTTCTTACAACAGTTTAGGTCGTGACTTGCATTTGCCTTCCAGAGCGGTGGAAAACTTCTTGGTGAAAGAGATGTCCATTATCCCGGTTATTGAAATGTCAAGTGGAGGTTCTGTAAAGAGTTCATATGTGGATAAAACAGCTCCCCTCCCTGTTAGCAATACTATCGTGAAGTTTACGAACATGTATTTATAGCCATAGCAATTAGATTTCAATTGTCAGAAAATACAAATACCATACCGTAGAAAAGAAATTGTTAACTCTTTGTCTAGTCTATCGAAGTCCTTATACTTAGTTCTTTCCCTTCTAAAGAAGGTGTGTATATATATAACCCATAGAAAGTTAACATATTTAAAATATACAACCTTTTATATATAACATTTCAGGGGAAAATTAATTAATGTGGAAATATTAATTAATTAATTATTAATGAATAATGGGGCATAAAATAATATTTTAATTAAAAGAATTAAAACTCACTAACATTCTCTCACTTGACTATTCAACATGTATCTGTGTGTGTGTATATTATACCGATTCAATATTGATACATCCTCAAAAACTTTCCCATCGATACAATATCTTTTATACAAAAAACAAGAGAGTTTAAATTGCATGAAGTACTATCTTCCATGTATTACCCTAAGTTATGTATATTTTTATGAATGCACTTCCAAATATCCATTCAAGGTCACAAATAAAAATTCAAATATATATTGTCATTCTCTTAATTTCATGTATATAGCTAAATAAGAAACAAAAAATATAAAATTAATGGTGTCTTTCATATCGACAAAATACGATACAAATATAAATGGTATCTTAATCACATAAAATTTACATAATAGAATTGAGTTTCATATGCTCAACATGTCTTTTATAAGCAATAGGCGGTAAACCTTTTATCAACGGATCAACAATCATGAATCCAGTGCTGATGTGTTCAACAATCATTTTGTTTGCTTTGACATGTTCTTAAATAATTAGATACATAATGTTGGTGTGCTTATTTCGACTTTTGTGTTAGTGAATATGCTCTATAACAATCGGTTGGTTAAATGTAGTACTGATTTTATTCATGTAAACACATATTATTAATAATAAAGGTTTTCTTTATCTTTGTCTTTAATTTTCATTTATATTTGATTAATGAATCTAATGTTTAATTAATGAATCTAGAGTAAGGATAAAGTATGTGGAACAAAAATGCTTTGCATAAGAAATTATAAAATTACACTAAAGCGTTGTTTCTAAATATTCATGGTCAATGTTCTATTTGCTGGGTCTTTGAATATCATACACGCAGTGAAAACTATGAAACAAAATTATTTGGGAACCCTAAGATCTTGTTATATAGATCTAGAATTGTTTAGGGATTTATTCCTGAAGATATGATCTTTTTCGACGACTTTGAATAATTTCTTAAAGGCTGGGTTATCACAAGCTACAAGTTATCTAATTGTCCAGCTTCTAACAGTAATTCACACGAACCACTCGTGAGAAATCTCATAATTTCCTATTTAGGAGAGATGAATTGTGTAAGCTTAGAGTGCTAGCTTTAATATTGTGTTCACATAGTTTTTTTGTCTAGCAAAAAACCATACTTTTTCTTCACTTACAAAATAATAGGCTTAGCTTTATATTTATAGGAAATCTTTAAAAATCCTATAAATAATAAAATATTTATTTGTCCCTTAAATAATATCCATATATTATTTAAAGATAGTATTGAAAGTAGCTCAATTAAGTCCTTACTTGATTTTATAAGTCTAGAAATATAATATTTGTATTAATTATAATCTAGTCTTTAATTTCTAAAATATATTGTAATCAAGTCATACTTAATTAAATCATCCTAGTTTAATTTTTGATTAATGATTCTTAATGTGTGTAACTCATTAGGTTTCTAATATGTAGGCCTAAATATAAATTATAATTCTAATTAAATAGATTAAATAATTTAATTTATTATTAATTCAACAATTGATTAATTTATATTTAAAGATCAAGTGCATCGTCTAGCAACATGTCATGATTCTCTAAATATTAGAAGTCATTAGTGGTTTAACTTAATATTTTAGTGACTAATTTCTTAGTATAATGGATATCCTTTCATCAATAATGTTCTAATTTAACATTAAAGCATATAGTATATCTGACATGTTAAATCATACTTATTCTCTATATAATAATCATTAATCATTTGAATTAGATTTGAAACTCTTTTCAAATCTCATTCCACATTGGCCAAAATAATTCTCAGTCAATACTATTTGAGAATATATGATTTTTTTTTAAATTCATCTAGTGTGATGAATCTTGTCTTGATCACTCAAATACCTTCATATAGTTCATGATATACCCAATGTCTGCTCTTTTGTTACCTTGATTAAGATAACATGTAACAGGATCAAAGTATAACATTTTTTTTCTTATATAAGATGACTTAGTGATCTTAAGTTTAAGGATCACTTACAAACTATCGCGTGAGCCTTTTCATAAACATAAGTGATCTCTACATAAGACATTCTCATGCAAATCAATTTAGTGCACATGTCTTATAACAAGCACCTACATATTAATTATAGGTATCCTTTATACCTCAGTTTATGCCTCTTATTTTGGAGTTGTTGTTTGTTAGATAAAAAAAAGCTACAATCACAAAATAGAGAGCTAGAACTCTAGGCATAACAATTCCTCTTTTCTAAATAGGGTTTTAGGAGATTCCTCACTAGTGGTTCGTGTGGATTACTGTTGGAGGTCAAACAATTGGATGGCTTATGATTTATGACAACCCAGCCTTTAAATAATTATTCAAGCCGAAGAAGATCATATCTTCAAGTAATAAATTTATAAACAACTTTAGATTTGTCTAACATGATTTTAGGGACTCTTAAATGATTTTGTTTTATTTTTTCTGCTATGTGTATGACATTCAGAAATATAACAAGTTCCTAACTATGCTGAACTTTCCAGTGACACCACACCCCACTAGCAAGATCTTATTCGTTTTGACCCATGAGATTGACAGATTTATTCTTGCTAGTCACGTATGACTCCAAAACACGTTTTAGTTGTCAAGGTGAACATGCTCATAAAATTTAAATGGAGTTTTTGAAACAGGCTGAAATTCTTAGTGAGATAAAATCTATTCTTGTTAGTTTTATTTTTTAACTAGAATAAGATATATAATCACAATTGAATGAAATTTACTATCATTGTCTATACCTAAAATTTTATGAACTATGAATAACTAGAAATTTGCACAAGTGTCAATTATGGAGATTAATATTGCATCCCTCCAACACTCATGTATGGAAATATAATATGAAACGGTTTGCTCTAAAAGCAAACTCATGCAAAAGCAACAAATAAGAATTCATTAATATAATTACCGTGTTTCCAACACTCAGTACTCTTGTTTAGTCTTCTTATATTTAAAAGGTGGTCAGCACCCAGCTAAGGATGTTTCTCCCAGCAGTGAGAAAGATCAATAATGACTTTGATTTGGTCTTTAAATGTGTCACACATAAAGGGACCTACTTGCATGGAAATATTTGCAATGCAATATTTAACACTGTTAAGAGTCAACTCTTACCGTATGGTTTCCAAAGGAAGACTCACAAAACAAAAAAGAAAAACCTTGTTGCAAAGGAGAAGAGGATTGCCAAGAAATTATTCAAACACTATTGTATAGTCAATTAAGGGACCTACATGTATGGAAATATAACATGAAACGGTTTGCTCTAAAAGCAACTCATGCAAAAGCAACGTGTTCCCAACACTCACTCTTGCTTAGGCAACGTGTTTTCACAATTTAAACATAGCTTTTAGATTAATTAAAATAAAGACGTAAATTGATAAATGATGATTATTTAACAAAGACGTAACATATGCAACAATTCTCGTATACTTTCATCTACGTTGGTACTTAAATCTTGATTGGTTTGTGTATAAATAGTACCAATGCGAATCTTTATTTCTCATCTTTCGCCCAACACTCCAAATATACTTTCGAATCCTGGAAGGCCAGCCAACATGGGGTTTTCACCACTGTCCCTCTCTCAATTTCTCTCTTCCATTCTGTTTCTCTTCCATTTTCACACAACAATTTCTTCATCAAATTACTCCTCTTCATCTCATTTCTGTGCTCCTGACCAAAGCCTTTCTTTGCTCCGATTCAAAGAGTCCTTTTCCATTAATAGCTCTGCATCCCAAGACAGTCGTGGAAAGAGGGTACAGACTGCCGCTTGTGGGATGGGGTCACTTGTGACATGAAAGCAGGGCAAGTCACTGAACTGGACCTCTCTTGCAGCATGCTTTATGGCACCCTCCATCCCAATAGCACCCTCTTCTCCCTGCATCATCTTCAAAAGCTTGACCTCTCTGACAATGATTTCCAAAGCTCTCATATGTCTTCTCAATTTGGCCAGTTCTCCAACCTGACACATCTTAACCTAAATTTCTCAGGCTTTGCAGGTCAAGTTCCATCAGAAATCTCTCAGCTCTCCAAATTGGTTTCGCTTGATCTCTCTGGAAACTACTACCCAAGTCTAGAACCAATTTCTTTTGACAAGCTTGTTCGAAATCTAACCCAGCTTAGAGAACTCGATTTGAGTTCAGTAGACATGTCATTAGTTACACCCAATTCCTTGATGAATCTGTCTTCTCCTTTGTCATCACTCAAACTCTTTTCCTGTGGATTGCAAGGAGAATTCCCATCCTCAATGAGAAAGTTTAAGCACCTCCAGCAGTTGGATCTTGCAGATAACAATCTTACAGGTCCAATTCCATATGATCTTGAGCAACTCACTGAGTTGGTTTCACTTGCTCTCTCTGGAAACGAAAACGACTATCTAAGTGTAGAAAATGGTTTTTCTTATTGATTCAGTTTACAATATACAGCTATATATATAGGAGAATTTGTTTGACTGTTACAAGAATTATAAATAGCATTAAAAACTATAATTACTAAGAATTAAAACTGATCTTCGGTTACTCAATCAGTTTTGATTGAGATGAGTAAATCTCTCTTCAGTTACACAATCAGCAGAGGATATCTCTCTAATACCCTCCCTCAAACTTGGCGGGCCTGCACGGACAAGTTTGCGAGTAAAAAGAACATGTCGATTCTTGTGAAGAGGCTTGGTGAGCAGATCTGCAGGCTGATCTATGGAAGGGATAAAGCAAACACGATGGCTTCCAAGTGCAACCTTCTCACGAACAAAGTGATAATCAAGTTCAATATGTTTAGTGCGGGCATGGAATACCGGATTGGAAGCCATGTACGTAGCACTGAGGTTATCACAATGCAAGAGAATGGGAAATTGAATGCGAGCACCAAGTTCATAGAGTAAGTAGGCTAACCAAGTAGTCTCTGCACTAGCATGGGAAAGAGAACGATACTCAGACTCAGCACTGGAACGAGCAATGGTAGGTTGCTTTTTAGAGCACCAAGAGACCAAGTTAGTGCCAAGATAAACAAGATAACCAGACGTTGAACGGCGAGATTCTGAACAGCCAGCCCAATTAGCATCCGCATAGGCAGTAAGATAAGTAGGATGGTGCTGAGGACCAAAGAACAAGCCATGGTCAAGTGAGCCTTTGATGTAGCGAAGTATGCGCTTAGCAGCAATTAAGTGAGGGAAGCGTGGCTGACTCATGAACTGAGCAATAGAATTAACAGCGAAGGCAATGTCAGGGCGAGTGATTGTCAAGTACTGTAATGATCCAACAATTTCTCGAAAGACCGATGGATTGGAAAGGAGAGCACCATCATTAGAAGTGAGAATATCTTTTGCTGACATCGGAGTACTCACAGGTTTACTAAGCAACATATCATGCTTTATGAGAAGATCATATGCATATTTGAGTTGACTGATATGAACACCTTTATTTTGAGATGTAACCTGCAAACCGAGAAAGTAGTGTAGATTTCCAAGATCTGTGATGTCAAAGCCTCGACTTAAAGCATCAATAAAACTTTGTAAAAGTCGATCATCACTACCTGTGACCACAATGTCATCAACGTAGAGGAGAAAATAAATTGTATGGCGCTCATGTTGGAAAACAAATAGAGATGAATCAGCCAAGCTCTGAACAAAGCCAATTGATAATAAGAAGCATGTCATTCGGTGAAACCATGCACGAGGAGCTTGCTTGAGACCGTAGATGGCTTTGTTGAGCTTGCAAACATGAGATGGCCATGACTGATTAATGAATCCTGGTGGTTGAGTCATATAGACGTCTTCTTTAAGAAAGCCATGGAGGAACGCGTTCTTAACATCCAATTGACGAAGTGACCAGCCTCTAGATACAGCAAGAGAAAGCACAACACGAATAGTTGCAGGTTTAATAACAGGACTAAAGGTATCTGTATAGTCTATACCTTGTTGTTGATGAAATCCTTTAGCCACAAGTCGTGCTTTGTGACGTGCAATTGTGCCATCTGGGTTGTGCTTTACTCGAAATACCCATTTGCAGCCAACAAGATTTTGAGAGGAAGGAGGAGGAACCAATGTCCAAGTTTTATTTTTCAACAAAGCATTGATTTCATCAGCCATTGCAGCACGCCATATCGCATGTTTAGAAGCTTGAGTGTAGCATGTGGGCTCTATAGTTTCAATGACATTAAGGAGAGCACGAGGAATTGGATATTTGATAGTGCCATCAGTGTGAATTTTAGGTTGTACAATACCATGCTGTAGACGTGTCCTCTTAGGTGGAGAGGGTGCTGTTCTTGGTGGCACAGGAAGAGATTGGGGAGCAGGTGATAAAGATGTTGATGGTGCTGGAGGATTAGAGACAGGAGAAGGATCACATGAGACCAGCTGTGGAACAGTTGCATCAGGGGCAGATGGCTGAAGAGAGGTGGATGCTATCTGTGAAGTAACTGGATGTGATGAATGTCGGCGCTGATAAGTGAGGATGGGGGTGGCAGTGGGCACCATAGACTGGGATGTAGCCGATGATGCTGTAATCGGGAATTCAATATCCATTTCACATTGCTCTGGTTGAGACATCTCAGCAGGTGAATTTGGACCAGAAGGAGCAAGTTGTGGGAGCTCTGAGCTGGATAAAAGTGTGAATTCCAATAGGCCAGCATCGGGAACTGAATGTGCCTGCAACTGTTTGTAAGGAAAAACTGTTTCGTTAAAAATAACATGCCTAGAAATATAGACACGACCGGTGGTAGGATCTAAACAACGATAACCTTTGTGTTGAGAACTGTAACCAAGAAAGACACACTCAATGCTACGACTTGAAAGTTTATCGGAGACATAAGACCCAAGATGAGGAAAACATGAACATCCAAAAACCCGAAGAGAGGAATAGGAAGGTGGGCTGCCATAGAGACGAGTATGTGGAGTATCCCAATGAAGAGTGGGTGTGGGAAGAAGATTAATAAGGTAAACGGAGGTTAAAACAGCTTCAACCCAAAGATTATGTGGAGTACCGGAAGTGAGAAGGAGACTGCGAGTCATTGTAGCAATATGGCGGTGCTTACGTTCGGCAAGGCCATTTTGTTGTGGTGTGTGGGGGCAAGAAAATCTTTGTTGAATTCCCAAGGATTTACAATAATGAGAAAATGCATTATTGACATATTCTGTCCCATTATCACTTTGAAGAAATTGAATGGTTTGGTGGAAGATGTTTTGAATCTTGGCAACTAAAGTTTGAAAATGAGTGAGGACTTCATTTTTGCGACGCATAGGGTAAATCCAAGTGTAACGTGAGAATTCATCAGTAAATAGAACATAATATTTGAAACCACTTACAGAAATGGTAGAGGAGGACCAAACATCACTATGTATAATATGAAAAGGAGTGCTAGCAGTCTCTTTGGTGGAAGGAAAAGGTAATTGGTGAGACTTGCTAAGTGCACAGTCTCGACAAAAAGAAGGAAAAGACAATTTGGAATTAATTATAGGACTTAGATGTGCAAAGACATTTGATGACGGATGACCCAAACGATTATGCCAGATGGAGGAGTGAACGGAAGCAAGGGCTTGTGGAGAAGTAGAGACGTTTGATAGATTAAGCGGATACAAACCATCTTTACAAGGGCCCTGAAACAATAGACATCCAGTGCGTAAGCAATAGATTTGATAGAAGTCAGGTGCAAAGAGAAAGAAAACATGATTATCTTTAGTGAAACGAGCAACAGATAGAAGATTTTTACGAATAGATGGAATACGGAAGACATTTTGTAGAGTGAAGGTAGAAGAGCCTAATGAAAAGGGGAGGTTACCAGTATGGGAAACAGACATTGAGTCCCCATTACCCATATAGACATTATGCGGCCCACCATAAGGTTGAGAATTATTGATGGGCATGGCTGTCATGTGATGAGTTGCACCTGTGTCTGGGTACCAGTTTGGATCAGCAACATAATGTACACCAGCAAATGGAGTGGTAGTGTTTGGACCAGAAAATCTATGTGGACATTGAGAGAGTCCATGGTGACTTGAGTGACAATTTGGACACCATTGAGGTGCTGGGCCAAGAATACCATTTGGTGGAGGACGAGCAGCCCAAGCTGGTGAAGTAAATGGCCCTGATGGAGGCACATGTTGCTGTTGCATAGGAAATGAAAACCCAACTTGTGACTGTGGAGTGGCGCGCTGCTGAGAATAGCGACCACGTCTAAAGCGACCATTGTTAGGACGACCACTGGTGGGAAATTGATGACCAGCATTAGGGCGGTGATCACGACGGGTAGAGGGAGCATGAGTGTGATTGAAAAGAGCGATGGTTGTAGGAGAATCAGCAGGACGAGATTGTTGAGCATCAAAAGAGAGAATTCGAGCTCGAAGTTCAGTGAAATCTGGGAGTGGAGGATTTTGAGTGAGGGCAGTACGAAGCATAAGATAATCAGGGCCAAGACCATGAAGAGTGGCAATGACCAAATCCTCATCAGGAACAGGCTTGTTAATAGAAATCAATGCATCAGCAATTGATTTAGCATGACGAAGATAAGTATCAACAGATTGAGTGCCTTTATTGAGATCAAGAAGTTGCATTTTGAGATTGGTTGCACTTGCTACAGACTTTTGGGAAAAGTGACGTTCAAGACAGTCCCAAATTGCCTTTGATGTGTCGAAACCAATGGTAAGTTGTGCAATGTTTTCTGTTAGAGTGGTGGTGAGGATGCTAACAATTTGTTGGTCAATGATGAACCAACTAGCATGATCTGGATTAGGAATGGATCTTGCAGATTGAGTGTCAGAAGTAGAAGCAGAAGCAGTATTCAGGATGGTGAGAGATGGTTCAGGAATGGTGCCATCAATATATCCCCAAAGTTTGGCACCATGAAGGTAAGGTTTGATTTGCCGAAGCCAAGTGAGATAATTGGTTTCAGTAAGTTTGGTGAATTGAGCAGTATTTTGAGAGAGAGCCGAAGAGATGGTGGCCATGAGAAAGAAAAAGGAAAAAGGAAGAGAAACGCTAAAAGAAGAGAAATAGGTGAGGATCGTAGGTTTAGGCTGATACCATGTAGAAAATGGTTTTTCTTATTGATTCAGTTTACAATATACAGCTATATATATAGGAGAATTTGTTTGACTGTTACAAGAATTATAAATAGCATTAAAAACTATAATTACTAAGAATTAAAACTGATCTTCGGTTACTCAATCAGTTTTGATTGAGATGAGTAAATCTCTCTTCAGTTACACAATCAGCAGAGGATATCTCTCTAATACTAAGTCTAGAACCATTTTCTTTTGACAAGCTTGTTCGAAATCTAACCCAGCTTAGAGAACTCGATCTGAGTTGGGTGAACATATCATTGGTTGCACCCAATTCCTTGATGAATCTGCACTCAAACTCTTTTCCTGTGGATTGCAAGGAGAATTCCCGTCCTCAATAAGAAAATTTAAGCACCTCCAGCAGTTGGATCTTAGAAAAAACAATCTTACAGGTTCAATTCCAGATGATCTTGGGCAACTCACTGAGTTGGTTAAAATTGATCTCTCTTTCAATGGCTATTTGAGTGTAGAACCAAGTTCTTTTGACAAGATTATTCAAAACCTAACCAAGCTAAGAGGTCTCCGTTTGGGTTATGTAAATATGCCTTCGGTCACACCTAATTCCTTGGCGAATCTGTCCTCATCCTTGTCAGCTCTTTCCCTTTGGGGTTGTGGATTGAATGGGAATTTCCCAGGTAACATCTTTCTCCTACCAAACCTTGAAGTGCTTGATTTGACATACAACGATGAACTCACTGGCTCTTTTCCTTCATCCAATGTGAGTAATGTCCTCCTGTTATTGGGTCTTACTTATACGAGAATTTCAGTTTCTCTAGAAAATGACTTCTTCATAAATCTAAGTTGTTGGAAGTTCTGGTTCTCAGAGAATGTAATATCATAAGGTCAAATCTAACCCTGATTGGTCATCTCACAAAGCTCACTCGGTTAGACCTAGCAGGTAACAATTTAAATGGTCACTTGGAAACCTTATGCATCTTAATTCCTTGTATCTTGATAACAATAAGTTTTCAGGTAGGATTCCAGATTTTTTAGGTAACCTGACCCTCCTTGAAAATATAAGTTTATCCAATAATCAACTTTTAGGACCTATCCCTTCTCAAATAAATACTCGTTCATTGAGATTGTTTGATTTGAGCAAAAACAACTTGTATGGTCCAATCCCAAGTTCAATTTTCAAACAAGAGAACCTGGAAGCCCTTGCTCTTGCATCCAACAATAAATTAACAGGTGGAATTTTTTCTTCTATTTGCAAGCTTAAATTCCTTCGACTCCTTGATTTGTCCAACAACAGCTTGAGTGGTTTTATACCACAATGTTTAGGGAACTTTAGCAACTCTCTCTCAATTTTGAATCTTGGCATGAATAATCTTCGAGGCACTATCTTTTCACCATTTTCAAAAGGGAATAGCTTGGGATATCTCAACTTAAAAGACAATGAACTGGAAGGGAAAATACCATTGTCTATCATCAACTGTACAATGCTGGAAATTCTTGATCTTGGCAACAATAAGATAGAGGATACATTCCCCTATTTCCTTGAAATGCTTCCAGAGCTGCATGTTCTTGTATTAAAGTCCAATAAACTCCAGGGTTTTGTGAATGGTTCGATAGCTAATAATTCCTTCTCTAAATTACGGATTTTCGACATCTCCAGCAATAATTTGAGTGGACCATTGACAACAGCGTATTTCAATATTCTTGAAGCAATGATGGCCTATAATCAAAATTCATTTTACATGATGGCAAGAAATTACTCTAACTATGCCTATTCCATAGAAGTGACATGGAAAGGGTTTGAGATTAAGTTCCGGAAAATCCAAAGCACTGTTAGAATACTTGATTTGTCGAACAACAATTTCATCGGAGAGATTTCAAAGGTGATCGGAAAGCTTAAAGCACTTCAACAACTTAACCTCTCTCACAATTCCCTTACAGGCCATATTCAATCATCGTTAGGAATGTTGACCAATCTGGAATCCTTAGATCTCTCTTCAAATTTTCTTTCTGGAAGGATTCCAGTACAGTTGGCAGATCTAACATTTCTTGGAGTCTTAAACCTTTCACATAACCAGCTTGAGGGGCCCATACCTAGTGGAAAGCAGTTCAACACGTTTAATGCAAGCTCATTTGAAGGAAACTTGGGTTTATGTGGATTCCCAATGCCAAAACAATGCAATAGTGACGAGGCACCACCATTGCAGCCACCAAACTTTCACGATGGAGATGTTTCAGCATTCTTCGGAGATGGATTTGGATGGAAAGCTGTTGCAATAGGGTATGGATGTGGGTTTGTGTTTGGAGTCACAATGGGATACGTTGTGTTTAGAACAAGAAAACCAGCATGGTTTCTGAAAGTGGTTGAAGATCTATGGAATCTGAAGGCAAGAAGAACGAAGAAGAATGCTCGTAGAAAAGGTGTAAGAAGAAACTAAACAACGGAGCTAGTAACATGAAGTAAGTTCTGCAAGCATTTGACATCTTAAGGTTTTATGGGCAAGAGTTTATGCTATTTTTTCTGTTCTATTTCCTTTGATTAGTTTTATGTGCAAGAGTTTATGCTATTTTTTCTACGGTATTTCATTTGATTAGTTTTTTCTTTCTGTTTCATTAAATAAAAAATTTATTATTACTCATTGATATAGTTGTGTGTTTCTAAATTCCAGTGAAGTTTCGAGTAAACATTCTCGCTACCTTATGAGATACCAAGTGGAGTTGACATGAGAAGAACGCTAGAGTGGCAGATTAGTACTCATGGATTCCTCTTTCGTACTGCTTAATTATCTTTTCCTTCATGGTTGTGTTTTAATATTTTTTTTCATTAGTTTTATTCGATACCAGAATTATTTTTTCTGGTTATTTTTATTCGAACGCTAGAGTCACTTAATTTGCGTGTTTTTTTGGTTATTTTTTTTGTCGTGTTTTTTTTTTTGGGTGTTACTTCTACGAAAAAGAGCCAATGCATGCAGCAGTTACTGTTGACTAGAAAATCCTGCTTGATTTTAAGTTCTTATTTTTTTGTTTAACCAGTACACAACCTACTTGCACATTCACATTACTTTGAAAAGATATTCAAAGTGAGAAATAAATACATCAATGTGTTTGTAACTTAACTCACAAAGGAACTCTAATTACAATATCACGAAGCATCAGTGCTTTATTCTCAGCACAACTGTACGTTCTCACGAATCAGTATAAATAAAAGATTAATTCTTCTCAAAAGGAAGCAACTCAGAACACCATAGAATCAATAACATGTTGCTCTATCAGACGATTGTATGCACGATGATAGTAATTGTTTGGCTTTGGTTCCTTATGATTACGTTGGGGTGGCTACAACTAAGTGTATAGAGACAGCTGTGCGGCAAACAAGATGTTTCTTCAAGAAAGATGGGTTGGACCAGCAAACCGGTTGCATTAGCGAAGATTTGACAATGATAGGCCAAGACGAAATCCAGAAGCCATCCAATATGGGCCAGATATCAAGTGTTATCCCAAGCAGTGGGCCATCTTTTGCCAATTTTATTACTTCCATTGCAGATCCAATCGAACTGTGTGATTTGAAATTACAGAACAGGAGATCCCAACGCAATAAGGCAAGAAAGTTGTCTCGTAAATCATCATCCTTCAAAAGAAGAAAATCATGCAAAATGGAAAATCGAAGCTCTAAACAAGCTGAGATGGGAGTCACTGAGTATTCAATATCCGATAATGGAATCATGAATAGAAATGCTATTATTCGATCTGGAAGGGACCTAGCTAGAAAGGATGACGCAAGCAGTGTGCAAGTTCTTTTTTCCTCATCATCTAATAAACAAACACCTGAGACTATACATCCTGACCCTAGGGATGAAGCAAACTCTTGCTGGGTGGTGGGAAAAGAAATTTTGCAAAGTCATGACGACAGCCATCTCATGACACAGACACTACAAGGTTTTATTGAAAAAGAGCAGGAGGAGTGGATTAGAAGGAAGAAATAGTGAGCTCACTATTCAGTTCTTGTCCAAGGTATGGTTATTATTTCTTTTGATGAGTAGTATTATTATTTGGAATTCCTGTGGTATAGGAGGTAGAGACAAGAAAAGTTGTGCTAGGTCTCTGGTTAGAAATTTTAATCTAGATATTTTGGGTATTCTAGAGACAAAACTTGAGAATATTGATGATTGCACTATCAACTCAATTTGGGGTAGACATTCTAGGGACTGGTTTGCAGTGCCTTCTCTAGGCCTTTCCGGGGGTATTCTCTGCATATGGAATCCGACATCTTTTTGTGTTTCTAATTGTTCAGTGGCTATGAATGGTCGTATTCTAAATATTGAAGGGGTGCTGTCTCGGTACAATTTGGAATGTATGATCTCTTTGGTTTACGCCCCAAATGATGGTTTATTAAAGAAGGAGGTCTGGGATTATCTTGTGTCTTTCAAAAACAGCATTAGCAAACCATGGTGTCTTGCAGGGGACTTTAATGAAACTCTCTCCCCATCAAATAGGAAAGGTAGCTCTAAAATCTCATCCTCCATGCTAAGTTTCAAGATGTGTATTGACAGCTGTGGTCTGGTTGAACTTCCCTTAAATGGGAAGAAGTTTACGTGGTCTAGAGGAAATGTTGCGAGTCGTATTGATAGAATGTTTGTGACGGGCGATTGGCTGCAACATCTTCCACCATCTACTCTATATGGACTCCCGAAGAATTTTTCAGATCATAGACCATTACATATGCTGGTAGACTCTACAAACTGGGGACCAAAGCCTGTTCGGATGATGAATTGCTGGTGGCTAAACTTTGACTTTGTGAAGATGGTTCAGCTCTACTGGAATTCAGCCTCAAATACAAGCTCTGGCAAACGAAGTATGGCTGTAGCCTTAACGTTATTAAAAGATAGATGTAAGAAATGGAGCAGAGATGTTGTGGGCAACACTTCCAGCAAGATCTCAGCTTTAGAAATTGAAGCAGACGTCTTAGATTCTCAAAGAGAGAGTAGAGACTTATCAGCTGATGAATTATTCCGAAGCAACATAATCTCTGTCAGTCTTAGAACATTATACAGAATGCAAGAGTCTGCATGGCATCAAAAGTCAAGAGTACAGTGGTGTAAACTTGGAGATAGGAACACCCGCTTCTTCTATTTATCTGCTACAACACGCCAGAAAAAGAATTAGATCTTTTCTCTGGATGTTGAAGGAGCGACTTTGACGAATCCCAGTGATGTGAAGATGGATGTATTCAATTTCTTCAGCAAGCTGTACTCTTTTATAGATAGACCTAGAGCCTCTTGCAATAATCTGAATTTCCTAAAGCTTCAGCCCTCGTCCTCGACTGCTTTAGAATTGTCATTCTCTGTCGATGAGGTCAAAACTGCTGTGTGGGATTGTGAAGGAAACAAAGCACCAGGTCTCGATGGTATCAACTTCTTCTTCATCAAGAAATCTTGGAACATCATTGGCGGAGACATTGTTCAAATGGTGGATGAAATCTACCGGACTAATAATCTTCCTCCAGGTATCAACAGCTCTTTTGTCACCCTTATCCCAAAGGTAAAAGGAGCCAATAAGCTGCAGGATTTTAGGCCTATCAGCTTGGTAGGCTGCCTCTACAAAATTATCTCAAAACTGCTAGCATCCAGAGTGAAACGAGTTCTGCCTGAAGTCATCAGTGACCACCAAAATGCTTTCATCAAAGGAAGGCAAATTCTGGATAGTGTGCTGATTGCCAATGAGGCAATTAACTTCATGACGAAGAAAAAGGGCAAAGGATATCTCTTTAAACTAGACTTCCACAAAGCATTTGATTTAGTGTTATGGGACTATGTGAATGAAGTCATGGCCAGTATGGGTTTTGGAACTCGATGGCGAGGCTGGATTATGCAATGTCTATCAACAACCAAGATGTTTGTGCTGGTAAACGGATCCCCTATGAAGGAATTCAGTTTAGAAAAAAGGCTACGTCAAGGAGACCCTCTTTCTCCTTTTCTCTTCAACATTACGGTGCAGGGGCCGAGCTGCATGCTACAACGAGGGTGTGATCTGAGGCTGATTGAGGGAGTGAGCATCGGGCAGGCTGGTTTTCCTTTATCTCATCTACAATTTGCAGACGACACACTCATTTTTAGTTCAGCCTCCTTAGAAAGCATGCAGAATGTTAAGCGCATATTATTGTGCTTTGAGCTCATGTCGGGCTTGAAAGTTAACTTCTCCAAAAGCAGTATCTTTGGTGTGGGTATAGAAGATCACGTGTGTGACTACACTGCACAGACACTAAGATGTAAGCAAGGGCACCTCCCCTTCAAATATCTTGGCCTCCCCATTGGTGCAAATTCTTGCAGACTTCTGATGTGGAATCCTATCATTCAAAATATCAGCTCTAGGCTGGCTGCATGGAAAGGGAAGCTCTTATCGATAGGGGGGAGGTTATGCTTAATTAAATCGGTTCTTAGCAACTTGCCCATTTACTTTCTCTCTTTGTTCCCTATGCCTGTGGCGGTATCAACAGCAATTGAAAAGAAGTTCAGATGCTTTTTGTGGTCCGGAAAAGAGGAGGGTAAGTCTATATGCAATGTTAGCTGGCCAACTGTGTCGATGCCAAAGAGTGCTGGTGGACTTGGCATTGGATCTCTGCAAAACAAAAATAAAGCTCTATTATTCAAATGGCTATGGAGGTATGGCTCTGAGGAGTCGAGCATGTGGAAGGATGTGATTAATATCACAGGTGCTGGAAGCACATGGTCTCGGCTTGTTAATTATTGTGGCAAATATACTAGATTGCGGAATATTGTGACTAATAACACTGTGATGCTAGTTTGCAATGGGAAAAGGATTAAGTTTTGGCTTGATGACTGGACAGACAATGGCAGATTGGCAGAGAAGTTCCCTACACTATTTCAGTTGTCCAATGATAAAGATGCTAGCCTAGAAAAGATGGGAATGTGGGATGGTCATGCATGGTGCTGGGTTTTCTCCTGGAACAGAGATTTGAGAGGCCGGAATACTGGACTTCTTGCTCAAATGTACGCTATTCTGTCAAGAATGCAACTGGACAAAGAAGCAGAGGATAGGCTTGTCTGGAAAGCCAATAACATAGGAAGATACTCGGTTAAATCTCTCTGTAGGCTTTTAACTCCTAGTTCTCCATTGAACACTGTCTTTTCCTTTAAGTGGATTTGGAGAGGTCTCGTCCCACCTAAAGTAGAGGTTTTTTGCTAGATGGCCATCATCAACAAAATCAACACTCGCAACATGTTAGTTAAAAGAGGCATACTGGATATCTCAGCTGCAAACTGTCCGATCTGCCTGGTTGAGGAAGAAATGGTCGACCACCTTTTTATTCATTGCTATAAGCACTGGCTCATTTGGTCTAAAATCACCCATTGGTGGGGCTTAGCTTGGTGTTGTCCAAGAAACTTGGCAAATCTCTTCTCTCAGTGGGACTCTTTGGTTTATGGCAAATTTCAGAAAAAAGTATGGGTGATGTTGTTCTTTTCTGCGACATGGTCTATGTGGCTTCTACGCAATGATGTGATATTTAAGCAGAAGATCCCAGACTATGATACTTTGTTCTTCCTTATTGTTACTCGGCTTTCCTTATGGATAAAGGCTATAGAACCGGATTTTCCCTACTCCTCCTCAGATTTGCTATGATTTGCCGAAGGTCTGGTTCGGTGGACTAATTCTCAAAAGTTGAGGATTGGTATTATGTGGTCTCCCCCTATGACGAATAGATTCAAATGGAATGTTGACGGATCCTCTATCGGAAAACCTGGCCCCTCCGGAATAGGTGGTGTTTTGCGGAATCATCATGGAATTCTTTTAGGTATTTTTTCTATGCCGATTGGGATCTTGGACTCTAATGTAGCTGAGCTGAGAGCAGTAGTCAAAGCTATCGAATTATCAGCCTCTAATCGCTTTCTACTTCATAAACATATTATTATCGAATTTGATTCTGCCAATGTCATTAGCTGGATGAATAATTCTTATAATAGCCCTTGGATTCATCATAATCTCTTCTCTTCAGCTCAGAGGCTAGCTTCATGTTTTGATTCAATCACCTACACTCATTCTTACCGGGAAAGCAATCACATGGCAGATCATCTCGCTAAACAAGGAGTGCACATAATAACTAATTTTGTGGCTTGGCTATGACCCTCATAGATAATTTATCGGTACTTTGTTTAAACCAATGCAGATTATGGTTTTTGGAGCATTGTTTTGGCTCCTATGCAGGGAACAGATGGTGGACCGATTTTATTAATCTAGGGATTATGTTTTGTAGGTTCGCTAGCTAATTCAACAACTTTTTCTATGTATAATGATTGCATTACACAATTATGCCTTATTTAATAATATCAGCTTCTTTCAAAAAAACATGTTGCAGAAGAAACCCAGAATACCATAGAACCAAACATCTGAAGGAAACACCTAGTTGCTTGGTGTGCAATGTTTCGTGAACAGGGGATATGACAGAGTTATCGGATATAGATAATTTAACAGAGGATAGTAGTTAGTAGAAAGAATATCCATGTAACATTATTGAAATGCTTTCATAGAACAAGTAATATTTATCCCACCCTTACGATCTGAAGGAGAGATAGTCTCGTTAAAATCCCCAACGAGGCACCATGGCTTAGAAATGTTACATTTGAAATTCACCAGATAGCTCCAGAATTCTTTCTTTGAGGAATAATCCATAAATAGCACACAATCAATATTGTACCATGTAAAGACATTAAAGCTGGGACAATTCCATATAGAAAGCAGGCCCCAGAAAGACCAACTGAGGGAACAACATACCAAGATCTAGAATATCTTCGTGGAGCATTACTGTTACTCCAACCTTCCTTTCCAATCTTCCCGCTCTTTATCTATGAAAACCTTCAAGGTGTCCACAATCTGATCATATCATCATCTAGCTAAAGAATGGCCTTTCCAACTTCCCAGCAAGCTTTAGCTCCCATTCTACTATCAACAGGTGGTTGTTGCTCCAGTTGCCGAGGGGAATTGATCCCCTTCTCCATTACATTAATGTCCATGCCAGAGCATATAACCTTGTGTCTGTTCCTGATTTCAGCATCTGAGATAGACATTTCAGTGATTTCCAGGTTAGCAGACTTCTCTTTTCAACTTCTTGATGTTCTCCACTCACGAGTAGCTGATTTTAAGGAAAGTTTCGTCTTTCTTTTGTTCGAACTTCTCTTCTTTTCCTTCTCTAGTTCTGCTATCTCCTCTGGTTCTGCTATAGGTGTGATGAAGACCTCAAACATCTTGTTTTTATTATATTTCACCGGGCCATTTAAGCATGAATGAGATCAGTTGTTGGTCCGAAGCCTTATAGTAAGTAGTTAACAGAGGCCCATGTGTGTTAACTGGAACTATTGAGAGCGTGTTTTCCTCTAGCCCAATACACTGTGATCCATTCCTCCACTCATCTATATAAACATTAGAGATAAGCCCACCATCATTTGAATAGAATAATCTTGACTGGTTTTTTTTGTACATTGTTCTCACAAGCCTCAATCGGACATACAGATAAAAATTATGGCATATCGAAATTACAATGTTGTCTACTTAATTAGGCTTCCGTCAATCACAAAATTTTTAAGACATAGGAAATTGAACAAAAAGGAAGGTAATTTACAGAATTCAAATGCTACTTTGGGGAATCCACATGAATATTAATCGCATGGGGCGAGCCACCAATGAAAGAGGTCATGCCAAGAGATTTAATACGCCAGGAACAGAGTGAGAACCCATGCACAAGCGATTTAATTCCATGAGAGACAAGGGGTGTGGTGTGGTGCCAAGGGGTTTGAAATCTGCACAGCAGGTTTCGAGTTCGAGTCAAGGTATGCATCTCTTGTAAGAGCCTGGGACAGTTGGAGTTTTACTCGGTCACCTGGGTCCATAAAGTGCGCTTTTCAGGGGTAGGGTTTCCTCGAATAAAAAATAAAATAAAATTGCACGATATAGTTTGAGAGATTTAGCATTGTTGATTATCATGTGTCTAATAATCTTTAACTAGTTTCTCTTTCCTTTCTGTTTTTCTCTCTTTTCAGTTCTCTTTTTTATTGTTTTGTTTTTCCTCTATTTTTTTACCCCCCCTCCCGGTGAGGGGGGTATATAAAGGAGAAAGGAGAAAGAGCTACCGTACCTTTGTCCCTTCATGTCAAAGGGGTAAAGTAGCTAGCGGCTATTATGTAGCTGCCTACAAGGCTTGTCCCCTCTGTTTTTTCATTTCAATGGTAAGCCATGAGGGAGTATGGGTTGTGTTGGTGGTTTTGGGCAAATGAGAGAGAGAGATAAAGACACTGCAAAGAAGGGGAAGAAAACCTTTTTCCCCTTATTGCAACACACGCCCAAGAGAAGAAGATGGTAAATAGTGCCTTCAAAACTAAATCGCATTTAGCTTTGTCTCTCTTTTTTTATATAGAAAAGTGCAATTTTTTTGAAAGGATTTTTGAAATTTTTTTGTATTTTCTCTTTTCTCTCTTTTTTATGATGGACCCCAAAAAATAAGTAACAACAAAACTTTCAAATATCTTCAATTTCAATTTTGATTTCAATTAATTGGGTTTCTAGAGCTCCACGTCTTTTTCAAAAAGGTCATTACCTGCAAGCCCTTAATTGACCCCAAACTTCTAATTTTCTTGCAATTTTATCTTTGATTTGAACCAATTGACTTTAAAAATTAAATTTGGTCCTCTAAAATTTTAATTTTTTTAGTTAAACCCAAATTGGGCTTCCAAACTTAAGTTTTCACCAATTAATCCCCTAAAATTTTAATTTGACCAATTTAAAGTATAATTAAATATTTGCACTTAATTAAATCCTTTAATTGGACCCAAATTAATTCTTAAATATAATTAAACTTTTAATTTGGCCTATAATTAAATGAAATTGACCTATTAAAAATCTAATTATGTCTTTGGACTTAATCTTTATGCAAATTCGTTCAATAATCATTTAATTTGAGCTTCAATCTGCTTTTTCTTTTTAGTTTTAGGGTACAATTGGGCTCCCAATTCATTTAAAGTTGCAGTTTAATCTTACTTAATATATGAAATTCTATGAGCTTGCTTTTGTTAAAATCCTGGTCTCCTTTTTAGTTTTTATTTCACTACCAGAAAATCAATAAATACAAACGGAAATACCGAGGAAATATTTCCGTCGGTAAATTTCCGAGGGATTTTACCGACGGAAATATTCCCTCGGTATATACCGAGGGAATTACTGTGGGAAAAAAAAAAAAAAAATGATGACGTGTCATTTTTTACCAACGGTAAATCCGTTGGTAAACTGTGAACACTGTTCATCATGTCAATTACAAAGGGAATTACCGACGGAATTTTCCGTCGGTATTTTCCAGAGAGCTCCAGAACTGTTCATCTTCCAATTGCACTGTTAATTGTTTTACTTTACGGACAAAATCACCGACGGATTGAAAATTCGTCGGTGTGTTTTGGCGGTTTTCTGAAAAAATTCAATTGATTTAAATTTTCATTTAAATATTACAGACGGAATCACCGACGGATTGAAAAATCATCGGTAATTTTTGGCGGTTTCTGAAAACTTTTCACGAAATTGAAAATTTAAATTAAATATTACCGACGAAATAATTAAAAAATATTAATATTCAATTATCCGTCGGTAACTCGCCCCAATAAAAAACCTGAATCCGCTTATTTCACAAGATACAAACTCATTATTTCTTCTTCTTCTTCTCCTTCTTCTTCTTCTTCTTCTTCTTCTTCTTCTTCTTCTTCCATTTCTACTTCTACTTCTTCTTTTCTTCTTCTTCTTAAAAACATGAATATCTATTTCTTTCTCTTCTTTTCTCTCCTCATCTCCTTCTCTTTTCCTCCATGCTCGGGTATGTCTTCTTCTTCTTTCTTCTTTTATTCTCTTAGTTTTTTTTAATTAATATGCTTTACGAATTTGTTTTTCCTTAGCTTCACTTGCAAGTATATTAAGGTAAGATTTTTCTTTTTTCTTATTTTTTCATGATTTTTTTCACTATATTTGTTTTTTATTTAATTTTAATTGATTTTGTTCATAATAATTGTATAAATGTTGTGAGATTTTTTTTTTCATATGAGATCAATTTTTAGTTGATTTATTTATAGGATTTTTAAATTTTTAGCAATTGCAACTTCATTTTTTTCATATGAATTTTTTTAGTTGAATTAATTTTTTTGTTTTATTTATTTGTTGCAAATTTGTTTGAGTTGATTTTATTATTCTTTTTTCCAAGCATTTTGAGTATATATTATACAATGTTGATTTATGTTAATTTAATTATTTTATAATTTTATAAAATGAATTTTTTTAAAATGTTTTTAAATAACTACCGACGGAAATTTCCATCGGTAAATCCGTTGGTAAATACGTCGGTAATAAAATTTTTTTTACCAACGCGTCTGTTCCGCTAGTAATTCCATCGGTAATATTATTACCGATGGATTTACCGACGGATAAAAAATTACCGACGAAAGATTCACCGACGGAAATTCTCCGTCGGTGATTTCGTCGGTAAATTAATTACCGATGGAATATGTGTCTTACGCCGACGGAAAAATTCCGTCGGTAAAACTGTTAAATCTTGTAGTGTTTTAAAAGGGTAAACAGTAAATTTTAAAGGGAATAACCTGCAAATGAGTTATGACATTTCTAATAGTTAAGCTCACCTCCTACCCTAAATCAACAATTTACAATTACGTTACCAATTTCTCAAAGTTTATGAAACCATAGAGTAGAAAATCATAATTTCCTTTCCTATACATAAATTGATAAAAATTAGAGAGGTATGATGTCTTACCCAGGAGTACTTTTGAACCTCATTTGACACTTTTCTAGCAAGTTTTTTCCTCAATTCTCCTTTTCCCTTCATTATACTTTACTTCAATTACTTATTTCTCACTTTCCCTCTCCTAAACACTATCCCACACACTTGATTTTCCAAGAAAACAATGAAAGAACCCAATCGATCGCTCACTTCCTACTCTTCATTTAAGTGAAAAAAAAAAAAGATAAAAGAGAAGAAAAATTCAAAGCTTCCTTTTTTTTCTCATCGGGCTGGCCAGCTGCTTATCAGGAAGAAGGGAGAGATTTTTGTTCCACGTTCTGAAAAAACCCCTATTTGTTAGTTATGAGCTCTATCATCATTTCAACAGGTAATCGGTAGATTTCTTCCAGCTTAGCTTATATGTGGAAGGAAATAAAATTTTCAATCTGAATTTTCATTTGATTATTTATTTATGTCAGAATTTCACGTGGACTAACAACATAAATGGTTCTTCTTTGCTACCTCATATCAGCTATGCTGAAGTGGAATGTTACCGCGTCGTCAATTTGCAAAACAAGACCATCAAGAATTGATGGTGTTCTTAGAGATTGTGAAAGGAGATTTCTTTGTTTTTTTTTCTTGTTCCACGAGTAATATTTAATCTAATGAAGCTGAAGTTTTGGTAATTCAAAATGCTGCTTTTTAGTATTGATTGCTGCCGTGCTTCTACAAATCAATTGGTTGTAGAGTCAAATTCTTACAATGCCATTACCTATATTAAAGGAACAAATGCTATATAATCTTGGCACCTGCAAATTAAATTCAATGACATTTCAAATGCATGCAATTGGCTTCATTCGATGTGTTTTAAACATGCTCATAGAAAGAAGAATCATGTTGCAAATCATTTAGTCAAGCAAGGAGTTCTTAGAGAAGATGACTTAGTTGTGGATTTAGTTGTGCTAGTAAGTTTTCTCACTCTTCTGGGTTTTTCTATACTCTTCTTTCTATCTATTAAGCTATGTTTTTAATGGCTATAATAGTTATCGAATAAATCTCTCGTATTTCATTAAGGAAAAAAAAAAAAAACTCATTGCATATTCTTATTATGTGTATTGTTTTGAGATCCTATTTGTTTTTGTGTTTTAAAAACGTTTTTAAAAAAAATTAAAATTTTTTTTTCTTTTCAAATTAATTTTATTTTTTTGTTTTTAAATTATTTTGATATGCTAATATAAAAAATAATTTTAAAAAATTAAAAATATTATTTTGATACATTTCCGAGTAAAAAACACTTTAAAAAATAACCACAATCATACTCTCAAACACGTTTCATTTGAAAACACGATTCAAACGGCATTTCCTCAATTTCACGGACTAATATTGCCGTGCTTCCAATACTTTTGTTTAGTCAACTAATTAATATTGCCGTGTTTCCGACAGTTGTATGGAAATATTTAAATTTTCAATAATTAAACCTTCAGTCCCATGTTTTGCGCTACTTGTTTGACAATATATATTAGTTGCGGAGACTTGAAGGTCAATGAAAGGGACATACCAAATGAAGATTGGTTGGTTTTAATTACTTGATGATGCTGAAAAAAGAAAGATCTTTTAGTACTACCAATTCAAATCATAAACTCATTTAAAATGGAGTACGTAGTAACATGCTAATTATTTTAATGGCATTTTAGTCATTTAAAATAATACAAAGCGATAGTTTGTCATTGGCTTTCTCATTCCAAATAGGATAACTAGCCTTCTTAAATTTTATCTCTCAAGTATTGGACGCATCCAATTTGCTCGATGGGTACACAAGTACTTTTGAACAATAATGATTTAATATGGTTTTTTTTATATATATATATATATAATAATCAAAGTTTTATTGATTTTGAGGTAGAATACAATGATAATAGAACCTTCAAATAGAAAACAGCACTTAAGATACTATACAACTAATATAAATATAAATAATATTTGACACCAACATAAATTTTGTTGATTATGAGATTTATATGCATTAATATTACTCTAAAGAGGTGTAATAAGAAATTTTAGGTAATTTTTTTTGTTTTTTTGTTGTAACAGATCAAATTGTTTTTTCTTAATTTTGGTTTTTTTTCTTCTTGTTTTTATATATATTTTTTGTTATTAGTTTAATGGTCTTTTCCTGATGATTATAAAAATAAAAAATTACTCTAAAGAAAGATGGATGATATATTCAATATCGAACTTCAAAACATTAAAAGGGTATTCAAAAGATTGTTTTAACAACAAAAATTGACCAACGATGGTTATTTAACAGACATAATAACTTTTTGTATACTTTATCTACGTTTTGGTGCTTAAATCTTGAATTAACCACATACCTAAGATGTGAATTAACTACGTTTGTAAATTATTGAAAAATTTTATTTCTATTGAAAATGTTGTGGTCGTTTTTGTTTTTTTGGGAAATTAAATTCAGTATGTAAAGCAAGCTTCGCATAAATTTCATTCCTAAATACACTTTAGAAAAACTTCTCTGAACATTCACATTAAGAAGTCACACTTTTTTTTCCCTAAAAATTAATATTTTCATGTAAAATTACAACTCCAATATCTATAAAATTTATTATTTGCACCATTAATTTTCGGGGAAATTATTTACTTGAAACAAAGACTTTGGGGTTAAGAAAAAAGACAGACCAACTCGTAAGTGATTCCCATAAAAAGAGGTAGTTTAGATCGTGACTCCGCTGAACTTTCCTTTCTTTGTTTACGGCCACTTATGTTTCCCAGGGGATCAAGCACAAGTCATATAGAATTCCAAATTTTCTTAAGAGCTTTTGTTCAAAGTCCATAGGTGGGAAGAATGCCTGCTTCTGAGATTCACATTGTAAGAACAAGAAGAGATTCAAAGAGAGGAAGAAGAACAAGAGACGCCTTGAGGCTTGATAGTGCTGAAATTGTTGTTATATACAAGTGTTTTTTTATATAGTTCAATGAATCCTCCTAAACTTAAAATACTAAATTGAAAAAATTAAACTGAATATGATTACAATAATATAACACACAGGTCTTCAACACACATGTCATTCATCAATGAACCTTTTCTTTGATCTTGTGCTCCAATTATGAACTTCTTTTTACTGGGAAGTCTTATTTGTCAATGAATCATTTTTGCAATGTTCTTGATGTGTAGTATCTGCATTTGCCTGAATTCCCAGCCTGGAATGCCCACTGCATTTCTATTTTTTAAACTATAAATGCTTATTTTTTCCGATCGAAAACGTATAATTGTTTAACCCTTCAAGTAAGCAGTTCCTTGTTCTTGTTAATAATCACAATAATAATTTCACAACATTTTGCAGACGATTTAATTAGTATTATAATTAGAAGCCACCTAGGCAGAGAGCGGTAGATGTCCCCAAGAACATTTACCATCAGACGAGCTCCAAAAACAAGTTGCAATGAGATCACAAACTGTATCTATTAATTATACACTTCCTGCAAATGTAAATGTAGGGATATCAACCTTGAGAGATGTAGATTAACTAATCAAGTTCTAGATTTGTTCTTCATGAATCACCTGTTTGAGTGTCATAAATTCAATTCAAGGCAACTAGATACTTACATAATCATTAAGTTCAGGGTTTGGATGTATCTTTACCTAAAATTGTAAATGAACTGTGAATATTCAGCAATTTGCATACAAAATGTCAATTTTGAAAATTAATATCGCCGTGTTTCCAACGATATTGTACAGTCAAGTAAGGGACCTTCTGGTATGAAAATATTTGCAATTGAATAATTCAACATTCAGTTACATCATTTCCACGTAATTGTTGGACAATATATCCAAGTTTCGAAGACTTGGAGGTCAAGGAGGAAAAGGACAGACCATCAGACGAGCTACAAAAAAATTTCTAATTACAGCACAAACTGTATCTATTACACTTTCTGCAGATGTAAATATGAAGGGATATCATCTTTACGTATCTTTACCTAAAATTGTTAATGAACTATATATATATATATATATATATATATATGAATAGTAAGAAATAATTTCCACAAAAAATGTTAATTATGGAAATTAATATTGCCTATGTCAATTATACAAATTAATACTGTCGTGTTTCCAACATTATTCTTTAGTCAACTAAGGGACCTACTTGTATAGAAATATTTGGAATTGAATAATTCAACCTTCAATTCCATATTCAACACCAAATGAAGATTGGCATATAAACTTGCTGCAAATGTAAATGTAGGGATATTATCTACTCTCAACAATGTCAAAGAATCATCTCAATCCAAAAGCTTAAGCTGTTAGGTGAGGTTCCAGGATATGATTTATATTATTCTCTAACACACCCCCTCAAGTGAAAGCTCTTTGGACTTGAAACTTGCATAGGTCCACTTTACCTTATGCTTAATGTTTATCAAATAAATAGGGATGGTGAGATTCGAACTCGTGACCGCTTGATCATCAAGGCTCTGATACCATGTCAAAAAACCATCTCAACCTAAAAGCTTAAGCTGTTAGGTGAGGTTCCAGGATATGATTTATATTATTCTCTAACAAACAAAAATCATGGAGCCACTTCATTTGTGAACGTAGATTATACAATAAAAAACCTTTTTCTCTATAGGCAACTCATGCAAAAGAAACAAAGAAGAGTTTGCTAGCAACAATAAAATAAATAAATTAAATAGCTTGCTCTTGAATTATGGAAATGTCTTTTAGGACTACCACTTCAAATCATAAACTCATTTAAAAGGAGCTAATTATTTTAATGGCATTTTATTAGTCATCAACACTACTCTAAAAAGAAATGGATGATCTATTCAATAATCTCAGAGTTTAAGTTCAAAACATTAAAAGGGTATTCAATAATAGACACAGTAATTTCTTGTATACTTTATCAACGTTTTGGTGCTTAAATCATGCATGGCCACATACCTAAGATGTGAATTAACTACGTTTGTAAATTATTCAAAAACAATTCTTTCTATTGAAAATGTTGTGCCTCGATTTCTTTATGGAAATTAAAGTCAGTATGTAAAGCAGTCGTAATTCTTTTTCAGTAAAAATATTTTCATGTAAAATTCCACCTCCAGTATCTATAAAATTAATTATTTGCACCACTAATTTGCACTATTGTACAGTGAAGTAAGGGACCTTCTGGTATGGAATTATTTGCAATTGAATAATTTAACATTCAGTTCGATCTTTTCCACACGTAATTGTTGGACTATAGTCCCCAAAGGGCATGACATGGTGGCAAAAGGCTTAAGATCTGCACAGCAAGTCTCGAGTTCGAGTCAGGGCATGCACCTCTTGTAAGAGTTTGAGATAGCCGAGGTTTTACTTGCTCACCTGGACCCATAAAATACGCTTTCCGGGAGTTGGAGTTTCCTCAAATCCAAAAAAAATAAAATTGTTGGACTATATATCCAAGTTCCGGAAGACTTGGAGGTCAAGGAGGAAGAGGACAGACCATCAGACGAGCTATAAAAAAAAAAAAAATAATTACAACACAAACTGTATCTATTAGCCCATACACTTTCTGCAGATGTAAATATGAAGGGATATCATCTTTACAAATCTTTACCTAAAATTGTTAATGAACTATATATGAATAGTCAGAAATAATTTCCACAAGAAATGTCAATTATAGAAATTAATATTGCCTTGTTTTAAATAAGGGACCTACTTGTATAGAAATATTTTCAATTGAATAATTCAACCTTCAATTCCATAATTAGCACCAAATGAAGATTGGCACATAAACTTGCTGCAAATGTAAATGTAGGGATATTATCTACTCTAAAAAAATTCATGGAGCCACTTCATTTGTGAACGTAGACTATAAAATAAGAAATCGTTTGCTCTATAGGCAACTCATGCAAAAGGGTGAGATTAGTCTTCTTTGGGATTCTTGGCTGCCCCTCCCAACAAGTGTGCTTCTTGGAGATCTAACTTGTATTCTCATCCTTGCAGGGATATAACAATGTCTTAACCTCTAGACCAACACTTTATTAGTTAATAAACTATATATATGAATAGTAAGAAATAGTTTCCACAAAAAATGTCAATTATGGAAATTAATATTGTCGTGTTTCCAACACTATTGTTTAGTCAAGGGACCTACTTGTATAGAAATATTTGCAATTGAATAATTCAACCTTCAATTCCATATTCAGCACCAAAGGAAGATTAGCACATAAACTTGCTGCAAATGTAAATGTAGGGATATTATATACTCTCAACAAAAATCATGGAGCCACTTCATTTGTGAAATGTACATTATAAAATAAGAAATCGTTTGCTCTATAGGCAACTCATGCAAAACGGTGAGACTAGTCTCTTTTGGGATTCATAGTTGCTCCTCCCAACAAGTGTGTTTTGTGGGGATCGAACTTGTGTTCTCACCTTTGCAGGGATATAGTGGTGCCTTAACCTCTAGACCAACACTTTATTAGTTAATGAACTATAAATATGAATAGTAAGAAATAATTTCCACAAAAAAATGTCAATTATGGAAATTAATATTGTCGTGTTTCCAACACTATTGTTTAGTCAACTAAGGGACCTACTTGTATAGAAATATTTTCAATTGAATAATTTAACCTTCAATTCCATATTCAGCACCAAATGAAGATTGGCACATAAACTTGCTGCAAATGTAAATGTAGGGATATTATCTACTCTAAAAAAATTCATGGAGCCACTTCATTTGCGAACGTAGATTATAAAATAAGAAATCGTTTGCTCTATAGGCAACTCATGCAAAAGGGTGAGATTAGTCTCCTTTGGGATTCGTAACTGCCCCTCCCAACAAGTGTGCTTCTTGGGGATCCAACTTGTATTCTTATCCTTGCAGGGATATATCGGTACCTTAACCTCTAGACCAACACTTTATTAGTTAATGAACTGTATATATGAATAGTAAGAAATAGTTTCCAAAAAAAAATGTCAATTATGGAAATTAATATTGTCGTGTTTCCAACACTATTGTTTAGTCAATTAAAGGACCTACTTGTATAGAAATATTTGCAATTGAATAATTCAACCTTCAATTCCTTATTCAGCACCAAATGAAGATTGACACATAAACTTGTTACAAATGTAAAGTAGGGATATTATCTACTCTAAAAAAAATCATGGAGCCACTTCATTTGTGAAAGTAGATTATAAAATAAGAAATCGTTTGCTCTATAGGTAACTCATGCAAAAGGATGAAACTAGTCCCATTTAGGTTTCATAGCTGCTCCTCCCAACAAGGGTGCTTCTTAGGGATCCAACTTGTGTTCTTATCCTTGCAAGGATATAGCGGTGCCTTAACCTCTAGACCAACATTTCGTTAGTTAATGAACTAAAATATGAATAGTAAGAAATAGTTTCCACAAAAAAATGTCAATTATGGAAATTAATATTGTTGTGTTTCCAACATTATTGTTTAGTAAACTAAGGGACCTACTTGTATAGAAATATTTGCAATTGAATAATTCAACCTTTAATTCCATATTCAACACCAAATGAAGATTGGCACATAAACTTGCTGCAAATGTAAATGTAGGGATATTATCTACTCTCAACAAAAATCATAAAGCCACTTCATTTGTGAACGTAGATTATACAATAAAAAATTGTATGCTTGATAGGCAACTCATGCAAAAGAAACAAAGAAGAGTTCGCTAACAACAATAAAATAAATAAATTAAATAGCTTGCTCTTGAATTTAGTAATCACCTCATGATTTTGCACAAAGATGTCGGTGTGAGTTTTGTATTGGGATTTGTAAAGAATCATCTCACTCAAAAGCTTAAATTGTTAAGTGAGACTCCAATATTTGATTTATATAATTCTCTAACACACCCTCTCAAGTAACCTACACGGATTCATCTATCTTATGCTTAATTTTTATCAAATACAATTAAAGTTATGAGATTCACACTCGTAACTGCTAAGGCTCTAATACCAAATCAAAAAATCATCTTAACCCAAAAGTTTAATTTATTAAGTGAGACCCTAATATATGATATTATATTACTCTCTAATATACTCCTTCAAGTGAAAGCTCTTTGAAGTTGAAACTTGCACGAGTCGGCATTACCTTATGCTATTAATTAAATTTTAATTAGAAGAGAGAATAAGAATGATGAGATTCGAATTTATAATCGCTTAATCTTTAAGGCTCTGATATCATATTAAAGAGTTGTCTCATCAAAAAACATAAGCTATTAAGTGAAACCACCAGAAATTCGCTAAATACCAACGGACATACCGGCGGAATTTTTTCTGTCGGTATTTTTTGGCCAAAATCACCGACGGACAATATTCGTCGGTAATTAGGTCGGTAATTACCGACTGAAAATTCAGAATTAATGAAAAAATGGCGGGTAGGTGGCGCGGAGGTTTTGGCGGGTGATTTTTCCGACGGAATCACCGACGAAATTAAAACCTGGGGCCCGTACGCGTGATGGGACCTGTTCACCGTCAAAAATACCGACGGAATCACCGATGGATTTGAAATACCAGATCCGTACCGGTGACGTGACCGGTGCACCGTTAAAAATACCGACGGAATCACCGAGGGATTTGAATAGCAGGTCCGTGCTGTGACGTGTCGATTGCCCGTCAGAATTACCGACGGTTTCGCCGACGTATTCACCAACGGAATCAAAATCGTCGGTAAGTCCGTCGGAAAAAGTGAATATATGGCCACTCTGCCGACACTCTCCTCCCCCATTTCTCCTTCTTCTTCCTAATCCTAACCCTCCCCATCTGCAAAATAACTAGCCCCCCCTCGCCCCAAAACAAAAATCTTCCTCATCTCAGCACAACAAGTTGTATTTCTTGAAGTTTTGTGGCCACAACATCCGTGTTCTGATTTACCGACGGATTTTATCATTTTTTGTAAGTAATTCTATCTTTTAAAATTTTAACATTTAAATGTCAATTTTATTGTTTTTTTAGTATATGTATTTTTTTTAGTAGATGTACATGTTTTATTGTTATTTCTCAAACAAACTTGTAGTATATGAATGTATAATTTTATACTTGTTATGGTTTGTTTTAGATTTTGTAAGATTGTATTTGTTTGAAAATTGTTAAAACTTAATTTGTAGAATTACCGAATTACATGTTATGTTTTGAAATAATTAAGAGCTTGCTTAATGGGTCCTTTTTATAGAGGTTCGATAGAAGTCATGAATGATCGTTCATGGATGTATCTAGATTCACCCCAAGGATTGCGGAGGATGGATTATTGTAACGGGGTTCAGGGTTTTATTAATTTCGCAACATCTATTCCTAGAAATTTTACTGGAGGCGGTATTAGGTGTCCATGCAGGAAGTGTCAAAATAAAAAGTATCTGCATCCAGATGTTGTAATGATGCATCTTCTACACAAAGGGTTTGTGGAGGATTACGAGTGTCGGTATGCACATAGAGAGGTATTTGTTAGTAATAGGAGAATGGGAGAAACGGTGGTTGGGTTAACTTCTAGTGCTAGCAACGTGCATGAAGCGGACCGCGCGATTTCCAAAGTGTGTGAATTAATGCGCCTTTGAACTTGTCAGATTACCGACGGAATCACCGATGGACTGCGAAAAATATGGAGGGCTTTTAAAAATTCGGGGCGAAATTCAAAAAATACCGACGGATTTTTGACCTGTTACCGACGGAATTTTTTACCTTTTACCGACGGAATTAATATCCGTCGGTGAGTCCGTCGGTAAAACTGCCCTATAAGTTCCAGCCCCCGCCGCTTCGCTTCTCCTCCGTTTTTCACCTCAGATTTTTCATTTTTTTCCCCTCAATCCTTGAACACTTTCACCTTTAATCTCTAGCAAGATTTGGTGTTGTAAATCTTCATCCTATTAAAAGGTATGTGTTTTTTTTCTATTTTATTTTATTTTATTTTATTTTTAGTTGTTTTTATTTTTGTTGTTTTGGTGTTTTTTGTTGCAATGTAGATATAGTTTTGAATTTGACACATTATTAAGGTATGTATATTTCGTTCCTTTTCTTGATGTAGGTTTTTTTTTTTAATTTTTTGAATATTTTTTGTTGTTGTGTTGTTAGAATTGTTATTAGTTAATTTAACTTAGAATTAGTTAAAGTTGAATATTTGAATTTTTTTGAATTTTTTGAATTTGTTGAATATTTGTTAATTTAATTGTTAGTCTATATTTTTTTTTAATTTATTGAATATAATTTATTGTTGTATTGCCTATATAATTATTGATTAATTTATTGAATTAATATTGTTAATGTTGAATTTACCTTAGAATTAATAATTGCGTTTGTTGGAATAATTATCAATTTCCAATTTAATTTATTTACTTTTAATTTATTTTTAGTTGTTTTTATTTTTGTTATTTTGTTGTTTTGGTGTTTTTTTTGGTAATGTAGATAAAGTTTTGAATTTGTCACATTATTAAGGTATGTATATTTCGTTCCTTTTATTGATGTAGGTTTTTTTTTTTGAATTTTTTGAATATTTTTTATTGTTTTGTTGTCATAATTATAATGATTAATTTGTTGAATTATAATTGTTAATGTTGAATTATAATGATTAATTTGTTGAAGTATAATTTGTTGAATTTATTGAAATTATTTTTTGTGATATTTTTTATTGTTTTGAATATAATTATTGATTAATTTGTTGAATTATAATTGTTAATGTTGAATTGTAATGATTAATTTGTTGAATTATAATTTGTTGAATTTATTTTTTGTCATATTTTTTATTGTTTTGAATATAATTATTGATTAATTTGTTGAATTATAATTGTTAATGTTGAATTAAAATGATTAATTTGTTGAATTATAATTTGTTGAATTTATTGAATTTATTTTTTGTCATATTTTTTATTGTTTTGAATATAATTATTGATTAATTTGTGAATTGTAATTGTTAACGTTGAATTTATCTTAGGATTAATAGTTGAATATGTTGGAATAATTAGTATAGATTGGTTCGATTGGTTGTGGCTATTGTTAATATTTGCAGGTTTGAGTATCCAGTATAGGGGAGGTGCTGCCGATTTTTTTTAACTTTTGAATTTTATTATACAATTATTAATATAAAATTCTTTAGATGCACAAAATGAAAACCAGAGTTGGTCGTCCAGTCGAATCAAGTTCGTCTAGCAGCGATAATGATGTTTCCTTAGGTGCCTCTCAAGAAGAGGCACCTACACCACCTGCGCCGTCAACCGATGCTGCCTCTTCCAGCGATGTTTCACATCGCAGACGCGGCGTGCCTTCGAAGCGGAATCAATTTACCCGCCAGTTCGAGGCACAGTGGAAGGATGATCTTTCAATGTAAGTTTGTTAAGGTTTTAGTTTTTTTTATATAAAAAAAACAAATTTAAAACATAATTTATGAAGTAATCACAAATTAATTTCATTTCTTTTCAAGTTCACAAACATTGAGGCCGCCCGAGTAATATCATCGGCGTTTAAAGCGTCGATGGAGATTCCATTGTTTCAATGGAGTCAGATATCCAGACCTCTTGAATGGATGCCTCAAATCAATGCATGGTTTCGTAGATTTGAGGTTCGTGTTAATATATAATTTTCAGCTTATTTCTAATAAATTCAAGTTATAATTGTAAATAAATTATTAACATTTTAAAAAATTATTTTTTTATATACAACATCGATTCTGCTGGGACGATGAACATGACACTGTTGTGAGGAGGGTGTGGGAAAATCACGCGGCAATTAGGTAACATCGAAAACAATACGACTTTTTTTTACATAATTATTTATGTTTCGAAATGTAATTTTTTCTTGCGTGAATTAGGTTGCGTGATTTTTGGTATGACACCCAGAAAAAAGCAAAAAAAACAGCGAGGGATAAGGGGTTCCAAGGCTGGAACGATGTTGCGGTTTGGAGGGATTTCAAACCAATATACATCCCGGAAGATATATGGCCGCACTATCTTCAGCACGTGACGTCTGAGCGGTTCACTCGACGCTCACAGTCCGGTGCTGGCAACCGGAATCGGCCAATTCATGGCTCGGTGACAACGCACACCGGCGGCTCCATTCCATTTTCTGCACATGCGAAACGGATGGTAAGATTAATTTAAATGAAATATATCGTTCAATTAATTTGTTGTTAATACATTTTTTTCATTATAGGCTACGTCTCTTGGACGTGAGCCGAGCCCTATGGAGCTGTTTGTGGAGACGTACGTGCGAAGTCATGACCGCCAAAAGGGGACGCAACAGTTCGTTGACAACCGTGCTCAACATTTTGTGGTATGTTTGTTCAACCATTTTATTTTGTAAGTTATTATTATGTTTATTGAATTGAATATGATGATTTTTTTTTTCAGGAGACCTATAATAATCGGTTGAGGGAGAGATACGGGGACGATCCATCGACCCATCCGGAATTCGATCCGGATTTGTGGATGGAGGCTGGATCGTCAGGGGGACCCGATAAAAATCGGGTTTACGGGCTCTCCAACACTACCGCGGCCAACTTGCGGTCGACCGGTACTGCTTCAACCGCTGGGAGCTCCCAATCTGTATCGAGCTCCCAATCTAAGGAGTTTGTGGCCTTGCAGCAAAGGTGCGACCACCTATCAGAGGCATACACACAACTCAAAGAAGAGCAAAGATTGGCGAACGAACAACACAGAGCAGAGTCTGAACAACAAAGAGCGGCCTATGAAGAGCTTCGGCAAATGGTCATGAACATGACACAAGGTGGAACATGTGCGCCTAATCCTTTTTGGCCGCCTAACCCCCATCCTCCTCCTCCACCTTTATATTAATTTTTAATTAACATTATTTACATTTAAAATTTTGTTTAATGTTTTTTTGAAACACATTCATTTTGTAATGAATATTATTTCACTTTGAGTTTTTGTTGCTTAATATAAATTTTATTTGCATAATTGGTTTGTATTACCATTAATTTATATTAGTTTTTCAAAATAATTAAAAAACAATTAAAAAAAAAAATTACACAGGGATTTACCGACGGAATAACTCCGTCGGCATTGGACAGTGTCTGCCACCGTCATCGACCATCACCGACGGAAAAAATCCATTGGTATAACTTTACCCATGTATTTACCGACGGAAATATTCGGTCGGAATAAAATATCACCGACACTTTTGCCGACGGAGTTATTCCGTCGGTATTTTTATAACACCGACGGAAAATATTCTGTCGGTATATTCCAAGCGGGAAACTTTTTTTTTTTTGGCGCGCACTGTCCGTCGGCAAAACCGGCGGTAAAAGTTTTTTTTGTATTTCTGACCGATATAGCGACGGAATGTGGAATCACCGACAAAAGGTATTCTGACGGGAGTATTCCGTCGGTAATATAGTCGGTAAATACGTTACCGACGAAATTTCTATCACACACCGACGGAATATGTCCGTCGGTAAAACTATGAAATCTTGTAGTGTGAGACCTCAATATATGATTTATATAATTTTCTAACATAGTTAAATTTTTTTTCAAAGTGTTTTTGCAATTACTTTTAACTTAAAGAAATATTAAATTGTAGTTTTCTTAGGTGTTTTTTGATGATTTTAATTATATGTTAATGTCAAAATTTTAAAATATATAAAAAATATAATTTTAATTGAAAAATATTTTTTTAAAATACTATGTATCATGTTATCAAACACATGTAATACATGTACATTTCTTACTTGATTTGTTTTATTTCTCCATGGTAAGTGTCGCACCCTCATGGCGGAGCGCGGCGTCGCGACGACTTTCGATTGAATTTCAGGTTTTTTTTTGTTTTTGTTTAAACGAGTCGCCACCTAGTATTATGGTCACTCGGAACCCTAACTGGTCTTTCAGAGATTCTAAGGTAAGGGACTGGTTGTGTAAAGGGAAGGATTTACCACCCCTAGTACGCCCTACCTAAGGTAAGCTGCTTGGTGTTTGGTTTGCTCTATAATTGCTATGGTGTTGGTGTTTTCTAATCCCATCAGTTTTCCTAGGTTTGATTCAAATAAAATTTATTAGGATAGAAATCCAAGGAGATTCCATGTGCTTCGAAAGCTCATTTTTCCCTTAGTATTGCAAAAGTTTGCGACTCATAAATCGCAAGGAGGAGGGACAAAAAACAATTAGAAATCTAGGGTGCTAAAAAATCTAGCCTGGTTTAAGTCCCTAAAGTCCACACAAACTCTGATTTTACCTTCCCTTTTGGGTACCACCACTATGTTTGACACCCATTATGGATACTTGACTAATTCCAAAAAAACCAGCGTTCCATTGTTTTTCAATTTCTGCCTTTACTTTGATTAAGATCTCTGGATGAGTTCTCCTTAACTTTTGCTTAATCGGCTTGCATCCTTCCACCAGCGGTATCCTATGTACTAAAATGTCCATATCCAAACCAGACATATCCTTGTAAGACCAGTCAAAGACATCTATGTAATCTCGAAGTAGTGCAATCAACTCTTCCTTCGCTTCAGGGGTGGTCAAAGTCCCTATTTTCAGCTCTTGCTTGATTTCTTCATTGCCTACATTTATGGTTTCAAGTTCCTCTTTAGTGGGCCTCCAAGCCTGTTCCTGTTGTTCTATTAATTTTGTGAATTCCCATATGTTTTTCTCCTTCCATTCCTCATCTTCTACAACTACTATGTATTCTTTAAAGTTTGGCCATTCATTCTTAATGTAAAGTGCAGGTGTTATTGTGAAGGATCCGCTTTCAGGGTTCTTGAAAGCGGAAAGTGATGTGTAAATGCATAGTAAGACATCAAGATGAATTTTGAAAATGCATGATCTCATTAAAAGGAAAAGATTGGCTCAAAAACAAAAATAAAATCCAATTGACATCTTGAGCCTCGATTGTCAATGAATAAAAACAAAACAAAACAGAAAAAGGCAAACAACATAGATAAAATTATAATCCAATAAATCATTGTTGATTACATTTTGAAAACCAATAGAGCTTCTTGGGTCTCTCAATTCTGGAATTTCTCTCCTTTGGCTAGCTTTTGAATGAAAGTCATGTTGATGACTTCTTCCAAAGTGTGATGGTTAATTGTGGCAGCTCTTCATCCCTTCTTCCGGATTCAATTTTCTCAGCAATGTCCTTGACTTGACCTTCCTCTAGAGTGTTTATGTTGATTGAAGAAAGCTTCTGAAGGAGGTTTCCATGTCCCTTATCAAGTTGCATCACATATGCGGCCTTTGGAAACAAAATTCTGATTAGAGGGATGTCTAAGCTTTCTTCTTCAGGCTTCCTTTCTTCAATCCTAGCCATTCTCTTCTCCCTTCTTGCACCAGCAGCTCGCTTGTAATCCTCCTTTTTGGGCTTATATCCAAGCCCAAACCTCTGTTCTGTAGCTTTCAGTTTGATTATATCCATTCATTCAAGCCTTCCTTTTTCAATGTCATATGGGAAAGGAATCTTGTTTTTTAAAAAGCTTTTAGCAGCCATTTTGGTGGCCTCCGAGATTTCTAGCTTCCTCACCACAGTGTTCTCGGGCACCCACTCAGTATTCACAACCTCAAATGTATGAAGGTTTCCATCCTTACAATCTTCAGCTTCAATGAATGGAACCGCCACATTTCTTACTTCAAACATTGATGTAGCGAGGAGGTGACAGCTCCCGCAGAATGTATCCATGGCCTTCCTAACAACATACTATAGGAAGGGTGGATATCCATCACTTGAGGGTTACTAGAAAGACGTGTGGACCCACAGCTAGTTCGACCTCAATTGTCCCTATCACTTGCCTTGGTGAGCCATCGTACGCTCTAGCCGTCATCACACTGGGTTGCATGTGTAAGGGATCTACCAGAATTTCATCTAGTATATGCCTTGGTAACATATTAAGGGCCAAGCCGTTATCGATGAGAACCTTACCGATGAGACAATCTTTGCATCGGACCGTGACATACAAGGGCTTGTTATGTCCAGTTCCTTCAACGTCAAGTTCATCTTTCGTGAAATATAAGTAATTGGCAGCATGGATCCTCCCTACTAGATACTCCATAGTCTTTTGTTTAATATCTTGGGGTACGTAGGCCTCATTCAGTACTTTTTGCCAAGCATTATGATGCGGCTCAGAGTTGAGTATTAATGACATGATGGAGATCTTGGCAGGGGTCTTCTTCAACTGACCGACTATACAGTACTCAATATGCTTCATCAATTTCAGGAACTCATTTGTTTCTTCCTCAGTCACAGGTTTATTCACCTCAAACTCTTTATCGAGGTCCAACACCTCCTTGCCTTTAGCCTTTCTTTGTTTCTCTAGTTCTTCAGGTGTGAAACAACGACCACTCTGAGTTAGCCCACTTATCTCAGTTCGGAAAAGCAGCAAAGGAGTTTTAATATTCGAGGTATAACCATAATCTCCAGGCATCACTCCATAGTCTACTTTGTTTGCATATGAGGGCTTAGTTAATACCAATTTTGAGAGCCCATTAGCTGTTGATTGGACTCTACATTTCCCTTGATTCTCTATCATCTCGATCTCTTCATTATCTCTTGCAGCCTCAATCCTTAGCTCTCCTAAAGTCAGCATTCTCGCAACCTTTTGATGAAACTCAATGCATTCATCAATGTGATGCCCTTTCTTTTTATGGAATGGGCAAAAATCATTTTCCCTCACGTAATGTTCAGATGGTTTCTCCAAATGTCCAGATTGTACCAACATCTCATACAACCTTGCCATGGTCACTTTTAACATCTTCTCTTTGCTATCGACATCCGTTTCTATTAGTGGAGGTTGTACATTGATAGCTTGGTCTCGCCACCTTTAAGCATAAGCCCTCACCGACTCTTGAGTTCCTTTCTCCATGGTAATCAAACTAGTCCTATCAGGAGCAATCTCAAGATTGAACTTGTATTGCTTTAAGAAAGCATCTGCCATGTCCGTCCATTTCCTTATCCTAGCATTGTCCAACCTCATATACAAGCTGAGGGCCGATCTTGTCAGGCTATCCTGGAAGAAGTAAATTAACAATTTATCATCGTGGATAACTTCTGCCATCTTGTTATAGTGGGAATGAAGATTGGTCTTTGGACATTCCATTCCGGTATACTTAACAAACTCCGGCACTCTGAACTTCTTTAGAATTACGATGTTAGGCACCAAACATACTTCAGCGGCCCTAATTGGATCAAATAAATCATTTCCTTCAACTGCCCTTAGCCTTTCTTCTAGTGTAGTCCACTTATCATACCCTTCATGATTAGAGAATTTGATGTCATGTGGATCCTCGTTTGTTAAATCCATTGTAATAGGGATTTGGATGGGCCAAGTGGGATTATGATGCTGCTTATTTAGTGTATTTGCCCCCACGTTTATAGGTGTGATAGGAATTTGAGCTACTGCTGGTGCTTCATCAGGTTGAGTAGACGTTCCCTCTCCATCTTTGGCTCTTAACATTTGCTCTAACATACTGGTTAGGTGCGCCACATCATTCCAAACTCCTTCAAGCTCTCTTTGGTACTGAGCTTCCGGTTGTGACCTTTCTTCGTTTTCCATTCTTTTTCTTTGTCGAGTGTTGTGGATTCTAGAAGGGGGACCTATGTTTCTTAATCTGTAGATGCGTGCATAGATGTATGAGAAAAATACATGACTGTGATAAGAATGCTTTGTTCATTGGGTATGGATGCAGCCTTCTTGTGAACGAATAATAGCCACCACATTATAAGCATAGTTTCTCTTGTCACATTGCTTTGATAGGAGTTCTGCCTTTCGAGTCATTTGCTTGAATCATATTCACCAAGAGACAGATTTTGCATAAGAAGATGGGTCAACGCCCATTTCATTAATGCTTGATAAGTTTATTACATTTAGAAATAAAAAGAAATACAACATGTTAATCCCTTTCCTCCATAAACTCTTTAACCAAAGGTAAGAAGGCAAAGCCGCGGTTCTCAATCTTCCCTAGAAAGGCATCGGTTTCAGCTAGGCTTCAGCGATAACGAATGATGTCTCCTCCCACATTCCGCGCATTGATTCTAATAATTCGAGCATGTGCAACAGCTTCGTTCATTTACTCATCTGTCTTGGTCATCTTTTATATAAGCAACATGTTGGTTATGTTCAAAGCAGTGTTGTTGGCATCGATTTGATCCTTGTGTTTTTCCATTGCTACTAGCTTCTCGTATAAATACTTCACCTTTTCACACTCTTTGTCAAGTTTTATCCTCATAACTTTTATCTCATTCTTCTTAACTGCTAACTCTGCTTCAATATCCTCGAAACCTCTCCTTTTACTTTCTTTTGCAATCCTCATCGAACGTCTTTCTAACTCCATATATTTCTTGTTCAAATCCTCATACTTCCCAATCCTATCCATCAGTTCGAACTGCACTTGTGCAAACTTTTCTTGGTAATATTCTACACTTTCTTGGCAATCGTTAAAGTCAATCTCCATTGCTTCAAGTTCAGAGCAACTTTGCATCCAATCCAAACTCATTCTAACTAGCTCCTTCTCACTTTCTTTCTTTCCTAGCAATCTTCTCCTCACCTAGCTTTAACTCAAGCTTTGTTATTTTCGCATCTCTAGACTGTATTTGCTCATCTAGCCTAGTCCTAATTCCCTAACCTGCTCAGTGGAGTCACCATCCTGTCGCACCCTCGCGGCGGAGCGCAGCGGCGTGGCGACTTTCGATTGAATTTCAGGTTTTTTTTTTTGTTTTTGTGTAAAGGAGTCACCACCTAATATTATGGTCACTAGGAACCCTAACTGGTCTTTCAGAGATTCTAAGGCAAGGGACTGGTTGTGTAAAGGGAAGGTATCAGCACCCCTAGTACGACCTACCTAAGGTAAGTTGCTTGGTGTTTGGTTTGCTCTATAATTACTATGGTGTTGGTGTTTTCTAATCCCATCGGTTTTCCTAGGTTTGATTCAAATAAAATTTATTAGGATAGAAATCCAAGGAGATTCCATGTGCTTCGAAAGCTCATTTTTCCCTTAGTATTTCAAAAGTTTGCGATTCATAAATCGCAAGGAGGAGGGATAAAAAAAAATTTAGAAATCTAGGGCACTAAAAAACCTATTTTTTTTTAGTATTTTATACTCTCACGGCTCGTAAACCGTGGAGTACAATTTTTTTTTGAAATGTCCTCGATTATAACCAAGGCTTCTTTCAAGGATGTGTGCGGATTTATTACTCCCAATAATATTTTGGATATTCATCCTTTAAGGATTTCTTTATCCAAACATTAGCGGTGAATAATAGATGAATTCCCCCTACCCAAAATAAGATTTTTATATTTTTTTTAATATTGGTCAATACCCTTTGGAGTTTTACAAACATGTTGTAAAATCCAAAAATACAAGAAAAACATTTTTTGTTTTTTTTAAGAAATCCATGTGAAAACACATTTTTCAAAAAAAACTTCCAATATTTTTTTTATATAAAAAAAGACAAAAAAATGCATATTTTTTGTATACCCAAACAAGTAGGCTGGCGAATACTGTTCAAGTGAATTAATTCACTTGAATAGTGCAAACTCAAAACAGAAAAATGCATGCTACGGGGTGAAGAGAAAAATAGACTTGGGAATGGAAGCGAAGAAGCTGCAGCGACATTGAAGGCATGATGGTGGATTTGTGTTCGTCTATTTCAAATCTTTTCCTCTTGCTCTATATTTGTGCCTGTTTTTCTGGTTTTTTCTATCCTCTACATCTTCGTCAATCCCTCTCCAATGGGTTCCTGCACTTCCTTCGTCCTTGCTGCAGATCCTATATGCAAAAAAAAAATATCAAGACCAACAGGTAGTCCCTGCTGGTTTATGGTTTCTCTTCTCTCTTCTTTTTTTCTCTTCTTTCTCTTCTACTGTCAATCTTCCCAACCTCACAGTAACACTGGCGAAAGAAAGAAACTTTCTCTATTCTCTGCGTTTTTCTCCTGTCTTTGGCTGTTTCTTTTCTGCTCTTTTCTCTCTGTTTTTCTCTTCTTTTTATGCTCTCTTTTTTTTCTATTCTCTCCTCTCTTTTCTTATTTTTCTACTCTCTTTTTCGTGCCTTCTCCTTCTTGCCCCCGTTAGGTCATTAGAGGGGCTTATATATAGTCTAAATATGTCTCCATTTAGGAAGGATTCAATGCATTAATCCTAGGACGTAAATCCCTACCAACTTGTAGTAAAAAAACGCAAAAGGAAGCTACAATATTCTAATATTGTGTCGGTGCTTTACGTCTGATTTCTTTCCAGTTTTAGAGGAGGGTGTGGCTATTTTCTTTCCTTCCATAGGGCCAGCTGCTCCGTTTGAAATCAGGCAATAAAAAACATGGTTGCAGCTCCAAAATTCAGGCATGATGATAAAGGAAAAACAACAGGAATTTGCAGCGAAAAAAGAAAAGAAATCAGATGGAGGGTGCAGCTGCAAAGTCTCATTTTCCTTATTCGATGTGGAAAAAATCCTGTCATTTATGATGATCCAGCCCCCTCTCCAGCTTTCAATGTCCTTCTTCAATTCAATCCCTCATTTTAATAATTTTTGATTCAGTCCTTGGTCCAAAAAAAATCCTTTGAATCAGCCCCGCGAACTTGGGCTATATCCTTCTTGCGGCAAAATTTTCTGCCTTCATGTAAGATATTCAAATGGGAATATCTTGAGCTTCTGATATCGTAATCAAGTGATTCAAAAGCCAAATTATTCTACGCATCTAGGACTACAACTTTGATGAAGGACTCGAAGTCAGATAAAATCTTTTTACATAACAGAATCTAGCAGTAATTTGGTTGGTCAAAAGGGATCTCCAGGTCTAAACTCAAAAACTGACGAATACCGAGAATCCTGATATGACTGAGAGTATGAACTAAGAACAAAAATCACAAAAACTAGACCAAAAATAGAGTTTTTTAGTATGTACAGACTCGGGTCAATATCCTTCTCGCGGCAGAATTCTCTGCCTTCACATTAGATATTCAAACGAGAACATCTTGAGCCTCTGATATCGGAATCAAGTGATTCAAAAGCTCAAATTCATCTACGCATCTAGGAATACAACTTTGATGGAGGAGTCGAAGTGAGATAAAATCTTTTTATAGAACAGAAACTAGTAGTAATCTAGTTGGTCAAAAGGGATATCCGGGTCTAACTCAAAAAATGACGAATGCCGAGAATCCTGATATGACTGAGGCCAAAAATAGAGTTTTTTTAGTGTAGACTCGGGTTAATATCCTTCTCGTGGCAGAATTCTCTACTTTCACGTTAGATATTCAAACGGGAACATCTTGAGTCTCTGATATCAAAATCAAGTGATTCAAAAGCTCAAATTCATTTACGCATCTAGGACTACAACTTTGATGAAGGAGTCGAAGTGAGATAAAATCTTTTTACAGAACAGAAACTGGCAGTAATCTAGTAGGTCAAAAAGGTTCTTGATCTGCAATGCTGAGCATCCAAATCTGACTGAGAATCTGCTCTAAGAACAATGATCCCTAGGACCTATTAAAGGTGTACGTCAATTTTTCAATATGTAATGAGTGACAGAATATACCTAGGATGGTCAGATATTGTACGAAACTGAGTCAGAATCAGAGCCCGAGTTGGAACAAAAAATTGCAACAGCATCAGAACCATTTTTTTTAGTGCAAATTATGAGGGATTTATTCAATCTTAAAGACCAGATAAAAAGGAACGAATTTAGCATTATGACGACTCCTGATCAACCTAAGAAAACCTGATGATTTTGGTAATAAAGGGGAAGGCTAAAAAGAGCAGAAACAACTCAAACAAGGTTTTGAAAAAAACAACAATATTTCTTTCTATGCTTTTGTCAATCTTCTAGCGAATATGAGCTAAACTCCTACATTCTCTTCAAAAAAGGTATACACCGTCTCTAGCACGTGGGGTCCAAAATTGAGCAACAACAGTAAGTATGGAAAATATAATGTGCCCATGAATTTAATTAAAAATTATGTCCCTTATTTATGTAATCCTCATGATTTGTTAGTTTTAGAATGCTGTTTTGTTTTTTTAGGAATTATTGAGTAATGTTATTATAAGAACTTGTTGACTCATCTACATATTGAATTGGAGTTGGCATAAGGAGGTGAAGAAGACTTTCTTCATCAGGGTGTTTTTTTTTAAAAAAAAATCTATCCTTCCAGTTATTTGGTTTGCGAATGGTTTTGGAATGTTTTCCTTGCAAATTTTTTTCTCACTAGTTTGACATATTCAATATTTATTTTCCACAATTTAAGTTGTTTGAGCTCTAAATCATATCCAGGACTAAAACAATATTTAAACATAGTTTTTAGATTAATTAAAATGGTATTCAAATGATTTTTTGGAGGCATAAATTGATAAATGAAGATTATTTAACATAGACGTAACAGAGGCTACAATTTTTGTATACTTTCATCTACGTTGGTACTGAATCCCCTCCTGTGCACGAAAGCAAGGTGATGGGATCATGATCATCACTGGAATTCATTCTTAAGCTTACAGCTACAAGGAAAAGGAGTTTCTTCCTGGAGTCTATCATTTCTATGCTGGCAATTTACTTGCCCTAAATCATCATCACCACCCCTGTGAGAATCTATTATCTTTTAGACAGATGGGACTGGTATTGTTCAAGAAAAACCCGTTTTTCTAAATGTTGATTTTAGGATTTAAATTAAAGAAATTAAACGGGGGAAGAATTCTCTTTTAACCACTTAGATTAAACATCATGCTCTCGTGGAAGACATATGGATGAAAATGGTGTCCCACATCGCAATAACGATAGCTCCCGTCCCTGGAGATACGGCCACCACCGTCAGCCTCAGAAGGACGGTCAGTCTCCGCATGTAGGTGCACCAATTGCTGACCTAGCACGAGCAAGTCAAGGTTGTCTTTGGAAATAAATATAATTGAAAGCGGTGATGACCCTTGACTTGTTCGTCCTTGGTCTTGTCACTGGGAGCATGGGTCTGAGTCACCATGCCACTAAACAATTCATAGTTCACCCATTTGGCTAAGCAGCAAACGTCAAAATTTGAAAAGTTTGGGTGGTCTGAAATCTAACACCACCATGTTTTCCTGCCTAAATTGTCTCCATCAATCCAATTTTTGTATAGTCTAAGGTAATTGCTGAGTTATTTTGAATATTCAAAGCCGATGACAAAAATGGGCATTTTACAGGCAAATACTATACAGTAAATAGACAGAAAATTCTGGGAATATTAAATCAAGATTAGGCAAAGACTGTGTAAATTATTAAAAAAAATTCATCCTTTTGAGAATCTTGTGTGTTGATTTTTTTTAAAAAATAATAATTTCAATAATATCTACTGAATTTATGAGCAAAAAAACAAAGGAAACAGACCAAATCTTGATTTTTTTTCTTTGCTACGGAATTTGAATAGCAAAATCTTGATTGGTTTGTGTATAAATAGTACCAATGCGAATCTTTATTTCTCATCTTTCGCTCAACACTCCAAATTAATATACTTTCGAATCCTGTAAGACCAGCCAACATGGGGTTTTCACCACTGTCCCTCTCTCAATTTCTCTCTTCCATTCTGTTTCTCTTCCATTTTCACACAACAATTTCTTCATCAAATTACTCCTCTTCATCTCATTTCTGTGCTCCTGACCAAAGCCTTTCTTTGCTCCGATTCAAAGAGTCCTTTTCCATTAATAGCTCTGCTTCAGGGCGTTGCCAGCATCCCAAGACAGAGTCGTGGAAAGAGGGTACAGACTGCTGCTCGTGGGATGGGGTCACTTGTGACCTGAAAACCGGGCATGTCACTGGACTGGACCTCTCTTGCAGCATGCTTTATGGCACCCTACATTCCAATAGCACCCTCTTCTCCCTCCATCATCTTCAAAAGCTCGACCTCTCTGACAATCATTTCAATAGCTCCCATATTTCTTCTCGATTTGGCCAGCTCTCCAACCTGACACATCTTAACCTAAATTACTCAGTCTTTGTAGGTCAAGTTCCGTCGGAAATCTCTCAGCTCTCCAAATTGGTTTCACTTGATCTCTCTGGGGACTTAAACGACTATCTAAGTCTAGAACCAATTTCTTTTGCCAAGCTTGCTCGAAATCTAACCCAGCTTAGAGAACTCGATCTGAGTTCAGTAGACATGTCATTGGTTACACCCAATTCCTTGATGAATCTGTCTTCTTCTTTGTCATCACTCAAACTCTTTTCCTGTGGATTGCAAGGAGAATTTCCGTCCTCAATGACAAAATTTAAGCACCTCCAGCTGTTGGATCTTAGAAAAAGCAATCTTAGAGGTTCAATTCCAGATGATCTTGGACAACTCACTGAGTTGGTTTCAATTGATCTCTCTTTCAATTCCTATTTGAGTGTAGAACCAAGTTCTTTTGACAAGACTATTCAAAACCTAACCAAGCTAAGAGGACTCCGTTTGGGTTATGTAAATATGCCTTTGGTCACACCTAATTCCTTGGCGAATCTGTCCTCATCCTTGTCAGCTCTTGCCCTTTGGGGTTGTGGATTGAAAGGGAAGTTCCCAGGTAATATCTTTCTCCTGCCAAACCTTGAAGTGCTTGATTTGACATACAACGGCGACCTCACTGGCTCTTTTCCTTCGTCCAATGTGAGTAATGCCCTCTGGTTATTGGGTCTTTCTCATACGAGAATTTCAGTTTATTTAGAAAATGACTTCTTCACTACTCTAAAGTTGTTGGAAGTTCTGTCTCTTAGAAGCTCTAATATCATAAGGTCAAATCTAACCCTACTAGGTCATCTTACTCAACTCACCCGTTTAGACCTTGCAGGTAATAAATTTAGTGGTCAGATTCCATCATCAATTAGAAATCTTGAGCAACTTCATTCTTTGTATCTCGATGACAATCATTTTTCAGGTGGGATTCCAGATTTTTTAGGTAACCTAACCCTTCTTGAAAATTTAGGTTTATCTAGTAATCAACTCTCAGGACCTATTTCTTCTCAAATAAATACCCTTTCATTGAAATTCTTTGATTTGAGCAAAAACAACTTGCATGGTCCAATCCCAAGTTCAATTTTCAAACAAGAGAACCTGGAAGCCCTTGTTCTTGCATCCAACAATAAATTAACAGGTGAAATTTCTTCTTCTATTTGCAAGCTTAAGTTCCTTCGACTCCTTGATTTGTCCAACAATAGCTTGAGTGGTTTTGTACCACAATGTTTAGGGAACTTTAGCAACTCTCTCTCCATTTTGAATCTTGGCATGAATAATCTTCAAGGCACCATCTTTTCACCATTTTCAAAAGGGAATAACTTGGGATATCTCAACCTAAATGGCAATGAATTGGAAGGGAAAATACCATCGTCTATCATCAACTGCAGATTGCTGGAAGCTCTTGATCTTGGCAACAATAAGATTGAGGACACATTTCCCTATTTTCTAGAAACACTTCCAGAGCTTTATGTTCTTGTACTAAAGTCCAACAAACTCCAAGGTTTTGTGAATAGTCCGACTACTAATAATTCATTCTCCAAATTGCGGATTTTGGACATCTCCAGCAATAATTTGAGTGGACCTTTGCCAATAGGGTATTTCAATAATCTCGAAGCAAAAATGACCTATGATCCTAATATATATTACATGATGGCAGTGACATGGGAAGGGTTTCAAACTGAGTTCACGAAAATCCAAAGCACTCCTAGAATACTTGATTTGTCAAATAACAAATTCACCGGAGAGATTCCAGAGTTGATCGGAAAACTTAAAGCAGTCCAAAAACTTAACTTCTCTCATAATTCCCTTACAGGTCATATTCAATCATCTATAGGAATGTTGACCTATCTGGAATCATTAGATCTATCCTCAAATTTGTTTACTGGAAGGATTCCAGTACAGTTGGCAGATCTAACATTTCTTACGGTCTTAAACCTTTCACATAACCAGCTTGAGGGGCCCATACCCAGTGGAAAGCACTTCAACACGTTTAATGCAAGCTCATTTGAAGGAAACTTGGGTTTATGTGGATTCCCCATGCCAAAAGAATGCAATAGTGACGAGGCACCACCATTGCAGCCATCAAACTTTCACGATGGAGATGATTCAAAATTCTTTGGAGAAGGATTTGGATGGAAAGCTGTGGCATTAGGGTATGGATGTGGGTTTGTGTTTGGAGTCACAATGGGATACGTTGTTTTGAGAACAAGAAAACCAGCGTGGTTTCTGAAAGTGGTTGAAGATCAATGGAATCTGAAGGCAAGAAGAACGAAGAAGAATGCTCGAAGAAATGGTGCAAGAAGAAACTAAACAACGCAGCTAGTGACATGAAGTAAGTTCTGCAAGCATTTGACATCTTAAAGTTTTATATGCAAGAGTTTATGCTATTTTTTCTGCGGTATTTCATTTGATTAGTCTTTTCTTTCTGTTTCATTAAAAAAATATAATTATTAGTTGTGTGTTTCTAAATTGCAGTGAATTTTCGAATAAACATTCTCGCTACCTTATTGATGCAGGACAGCTTGCGGAAGGAATCCTTATCGTCTATCATCAACTTGTGGTGTAATAGTGTTTAAGGATCAGAAGTGAATGGATGGCTCACTGGGAAGCTTTGGTCTCTTTAGTTTGGTGGTACATATTTAAGGGTCAACAGCAAAAGGCGAACAAGTTCCTTCCACTTCCTCTTAAACCAGCTTCTCCTCTCTCAGATATTTCTTTTGATATTTTGCTAGTGGAGGATACCTTTTTTCATCCGGGGTGTTGAGATATTTTTGTAAGTGCTTCGAAGGAGACACTTGCCATCTCATGGTTAGGATTTTTCCACATGGAAGGGCATTAAAGGATGGTGATGATTTGAGGTGGCGGCTTTTGTCAACCAGAGATGACATGCTTCATTTTTAATTGGGATATGGTAGCTTCACTCTCTTTGATCATGAGATCTTGCTTCTACTCGCTTGATTATTGAAGGAAATGGCATCTAAACCAATGTATCCACTGTCCCTCCTCTTGGACAGCATGTGGGCTTCGATTTCTCCTCCTGTTGTGTTTGCTTTTCATTGGACAATTGGGATTGCATTAATCTATTTTACATGATAAATTAAACTAATCAAGACATTAGAATCCTCGTGTACACTTTAATTATCAATCTCCCTCTAGCTTGTACGTGTGTGGCCATTGTTGAAGATGATGATGTGTTGCATGGTTTGCTTACAAGCTTTAGATTGTAGCTAATGGGATAATATGGCCACATGGCTTATGATACGACCCTTTGTGCTTCCTTTATCCTTTTCCTTTCTCGTATTTTCCTTTCAAAAACTCTTCAAAGTTGAATCCACAACTTCAATGGCAAGGCAGCACAACATGGAAGCGAAGGGTAACAGCTCTTACACATGTTTAGCGAAGGGTAACACCTCCTAATAATACTTGATATCGTAAGGGTTTAGCCTTACTTTAATGGGAATGTTTAGTGTTCAAGGATCTTTGTTCTTTTTTCTAGATTTTTAAATTTGGATTTTAAGGCTATCATCTAAATATGTGTGTGTATGTGTAATTTAGCAATATGAAACACACACTTTTACTATAATTTATAAAGTTAACATTTAATTATTATTTTAAGATAAAAAAGGGAAATAATTAAGACAAAAATAACAGTGGTTGTGTCTTTATCCCTCCAACTAAACATATTTTTATCCCTCTTATTTCAGAACACTATCCAAGATTCTAATTTTTCCTTTTATCATTTTAAGTTTGAATCTTAAACTAACCTACAAGAGAATTTATTCTTCTTACAAGAAATAAAAAAAGAAGAGTTGGATTGAAACACATACAAATTGCTTTGAAATCTTCCGTAATTGTTGAAAAAATGAGAAAAATAAAAGTCTAGACTGACTAAGATTTTGTTTATGAATAGAGACTAACCTAAACATTTGATCCAATTTGATGGTTGAATCAATTAACACGATAACTTTTTGGTACTGAATGCTTTGACATTAAGAATTTAATCACGCGAAAGAATTTGATTGCCAAAAAAGCTTTCAACTCCCTGCCCACAATTAGGCCCTTCTAATTCAACATATTTCCTTATCTTTTCTTTTTTTCTTTTTTTGATTTTTGTCACAGATTCTGGGCAAAAGAAATTGGAGGCCAGAGCAAGATCTCACTTGGACATGTGTTCAAGCATAAGGAGATGAGATATGGGCACCAACACATTGAGCCTATAAGCCCATTTCATAATACCACTAAAGACATGAAGATTGAAACTTTCTGGGCTCATGAGCCTAAAGATTCAGTCCACATCTTGTGGGAACCAAACAAAACCCAACATTGAACATCCATCAGCTGACGTGTCCTTATCCATTTCTCTTGCCAGGGAGAAAAATCTTTCCAAAAACCTACCGTTTTCCTACGTTTTCCAGCAATCCAAACAGACCTCAAAGAAAAATTGTCAATGGCTTCTCTTGTAGAAGGTACTTTGCAGACAAGCTTTAACAACCCATTTGTCTCATTATCACCAACACCACCTAAGACTTCACTAGCTTCTTCTTCAGTCATTTCTACCAAGACCCAGATCCCAAAACCATCTCTCAAGTCCAGTTTTTTAGGCAAAAAGGTGAGCTTTATTGACTTTGGAAGGACAGCAAGGACTCCTTTAACCCATGGTGGTTACTCAGTTAAGATGTCATGGGATGGTCCACTTCACTCTATCAAATTAATCATTCAAGGCAAAAACTTGGAGGTTTTGCTTTAAACTCTCTAAGGATTCTAACTTCTAAATTTACATTTCTAATACTTTATGTCTTTGAATTCTTTAAAATGATTCAAGTTTTGATTTAATTTTTTTTTTTTTTTGCTATTTACTGTCCAAATTGTAAATGTAACAAGATGTTTGGTTTGGTATAGTTAACTGATACAGTTAAGAGACACGTGGAAGACAAAGTAGGAAAGGCGGTTCAAAAACATAGTCATCTTGTTAGGGAAGTTGATGTAAGATTGTCTGTTAGAGGTGGAGAGGTGGGGAAAGGCCCGAGGATTAGAAGATGCGAGGTACCATTTACATTTTTAATTGAAAGTTAGCTTTCATGCTCTTGGGTTTGCTTTAAATTGGTTTTTTTTCTTTTCTTCATGGACTGATTTTCCTTGTAGGTGACTTTGTTGTCATAATTGTTTTTGCTTCTATTTGGTTGCTATGCATTGTTTTGCATCACCAAATTTAGGTCTCATCTGTTCATGAGTTCATTCAATATGGTCATAGAATAATCTATACACCATAAAGAGCTTTTCCTATTCCACCATCTAGTGACCAGTGTGGCATGTCTAATTTGCAGAAATTTAGGATCATACCTTGTGCCACGGCTAATGCCATGTTGATTCTCTTAGCTAATCATTTATAGACTCTGTGAAAGGAAATTGTTTCACACAAATTTTGTGCTCATAAGGGATTTGAGTCTCAATCTTTTCAAATCATGGCTTGGCACTGAAAATTCTTCCTTGCAGCTTGGTGCCATTGTGTAACAAGCCTAGCTGCTGGAAAATTGAACAACTCACTGCTGGAACTTATACAATGAAAGAAAATAACAAAGCCAAGCCTTGTTCCTAGTTCTGAATAATTCAAGGTAGCCAACCTCCTAAATTTCTAAACTAAAGACATAACACTATTCACTCTCAGATGCCCCTACTGCAGCCAACAGTGGCTGTTATTTATCTTAAGAAACTGGAACAGAACAAGCTAAAGAAATGGGAAAAGAAATTCAAATTTCCTTCCCCCCTGCTGCCAAGGAATTTGAACTTCAAGTTCTTTATCTCCTTATCTAGAGATCTTGTTGAGTGGAGCTTGTCCCTTATATGTTCTGCTCTTAGAGTTAGTCTTCCAACCAGGATAAGACTCTTCCTTAAACTTTGAAGTTTCACTGTTATCTTCCCTCAATTGTTTTTGATATTGTTGGTAACAGACTGTTACACAATGCACTGATACCAACAGTTGAAACTATATAAATAACATTCCTTCAATTTGTAACTTTGTTAGTTCATTTCACTGCGAACCTCCATATATCATTCTTGTCTGCCATAGATTCTCTCTCTAAATTCTAAACCGATTGCCAGGTAGTTCGCACAAAGTTTTTTGACATGCCACCTTTGACTCTCTCGGAAGCTATTGAGCAGCTGGAAAATGTCGATCATGATTTCTATGGTTTCAGGAATGAAGAAACTGGTATGAACTTATGCAGCTTGTTTCAATTTGTTTTTCACTTATCCTCTGCAATCTGTTAACTTATATAGGTACTGAATTGCTGTGTGCTTGATTCCAGGTGAGATAAATATTGTTTACAAAAGAAAAGCTGGTGGATATGGTCTCATCATACCTAAAGGAAAGGACGAAGCTGAGAGATTAGAGCCTTTGGTGGTAGAACCAGCTAGAGAATCATCATTGGCAGAGTAACCAGGCCTATAAAATAAGATCTTCCTAAAAAATAGATTACAAAACCCACGTTTTTGGTAATGATATAGGGTTCGAGACCTGGTGAACGCACTGGTTATTAAATTTTGAAAGATTAGTTTCAGTGTGCCGTGTCCCAACTTTTACTGGAATGAGAAGACAAATCTTGCAATTTATAAGATGGAAATCAATTCGATAAAGTCCTCTTTCCATGCGGACGAGTCTTGACTATCTTCTCTTTCCTGTGGATTTTCACTTCTTTGTTATGTATGGAAATCAATTCGATAGTCTTCTTTCCTGTTGTATTTTCTCATCATGCTATGTATGGTTCTTTGCTTGCTGCCATGTTTGGTTCTCCTTAGTTGTGAATTCTCTCTGGCGAAGTTTTGCGCGAGCCTACTACTGCGAAACTTCTGCTTATGTTCAAACAAGTTAAAATTCGATTTCTTACAACATGTGCCCCATCTGACCCGGTTTAGGTCGTGAGTCGTGACTTGCATTTGCCTTCCAGAGCGGTGGAAAACTTCTTGGTGAAAGAGATGTCCATTATCCCGGTTATGGAAATGTCAAGTGGAGGTTCTGTAAAGAGTTCATATGTGGATAAAACAGCTGTTTTGCATACTAGACCGAAAGCAAACATAAAAAATACAAAGACAAGCAGATTTACGTGGTTCCTCAAAACCGGGTACGTCCACGGAGGCAGCAGATTGTATATTACTGGAGGAATAATACAAACACTCAAACTCAACCCCAATACAATCCCAAAACCCAGTGTTTCACTCTTACACTCGATGTTTCTCTCTAATCTGCACTTCAGTCACTCTCACTCTCATAGTTGCATTATTTTCTTCTCTGCACTTGACACACACACGTTGCTCTGCACTTGACACTTTACTTCCATTCACTCACAACACTCTCTTTATAGGTGGTGGAGAAGCATTGGCAGCAACCCATGTGCAGCCAACTCATCCCATCAATGGAGAGGCATTTGCAGCCAACTCAACCCATGTGCAGCCAGCTAGAACAATGGAAAAAGGTTGACAAAGTTGCTACAAATCTCCACCTTGGCAAGATTTTTCCATGCAATCCTCGTGATCAATCAATGCTGCCTCCAATGCGCCATATGGCGCTGCACCCTGAAGGTGCTCAACATCGAGAGATGTTGATCAAGTCCAAACAATGTTGGAACTTGATCCCTGAGACACATTTTATGAGCATATCAGCTGGATTATCTGCAGTACCAATCTTCTGTAGCAGAATATCCCCTTCATCCACAATTTCTCGAACAAAATGAAATCGAACATCGATGTGCTTGGTGTAGGAATGATGAACCTAATTCTTTGCAAGACAAATAGCACTTTGACTATCACAATGGACATCCACGTGCTCTTGAACAATTCCTAAATCTTCAATCAACCCATGTAACCAAATAGCCTCCTTGAAAGCTTCTGTTACTGCCATGTACTCTGCCTCAGTTGTTGACAAAGCTACTGTTGATTGTAAAGTTGACCTCTAACTTACAGGCCCTTTAGCAAGTGTAAACACATAGCCTATTGTGGAACGACGCTTATCTAAGTCACCAGCATAGTCCGAATCCACATAACCAATTAAATTTTGTTCGAGTCTATCATCCCTCTCAAACTTCAAACCAATATCAGTTGTGCCATGAATGTACCGTAGAATCCACTTAACTGCCTGCCAATGACCCTTTCCCGGATCATGCATATACCTGCTCACCATACTGACAGCATGTGAAATATCTGGTCTCGTACAAACCATTGCATACATTAATGCACCAACTGCATTTGCATACGGAATTTGAGCCATATGTTTGCGCTCTTCCTCTGTGCGTGGAGACATTGAAGCACTTAGCTTAAAATGAGGAGCTAAGGGTGTGCTTACAGGCTTGGTCTTACCATTTACTCCAAATCTCTGTAGAATTTTCTTCAAGTATTGGGTCTGTGTCAAACAGACTGTGCCTTTTCTTCTATCTCTCTGAATCTCCATGCCAAGAATCTTCTTAGCTTCTCCAAGGTCCTTCATTTCAAACTCAGTTCTCAATTGAGCTTTCAGTCTATCAATCTTCACCTTGCTCTTTGATGCAATCAACATATCATCCACATATAAGAGCAAATAGATGAAAGAACCATCAAGAAGTTTGCAAAAATATACACAGTTATCAAACTGACTCCGTGTGTATCCATGTTCTGTCATGAACTTATCAAATTGCTTATACCACTGGCGAGGAGATTGTTTCAAGCCATACAATGACTTCTTCAGTTTACAAGCCCAATCTTTCCCAGTGACTTTGAAACCATCTGGCTGAGACATGTAAATTTCCTCTTCCAAATCTCCATGTAGGAAGACAGTTTTCACATCAAGTTGGGCTAACTCCAAATCAAATTGTGCAACTAAGGCTAGCAAAATACGAATTGATGAATGCTTAACAACTGGAGATAATACCTCATTATAATCTATCCCCTCCTTCTGAGCATAGCCTTTTGCTACCAATCTTGCTTTGAATCGGATGTTGTCTTTTCCAGGATTACCTTCCTTTTTGGCATATACCCACTTGCAACCAATTGTCTTCTTTCCTTTAGGGAGTTATACCAAATCCCAAGTCTGATTCTTGTGGAGAGATTTCATCTCTTCATCCATTGCCTCTTTTCATTTTGCACTTTCTACACTCTGTACTGCTTCTTTGTAGGTGTAGGGGATTCCATCATCAATCACTGGAAGTGCATAAGCCAATATGCTACAATACCGAGCAGGTTTCTTGATAACTCTTTTTGGTTTACTCGTTGCAATGGATTCTTGTTGTGTGGTTGCTGGAGTTGTTGCATCCTCTTCATCTGAACTTTCATCTGAATCTCCTTCAGTAGGGATTGTCTGAACAGTCTTTATAGGGATGACTGAAGTCTCCAACTCCACCTGTTGTGCATCACCAGACTGTTTTTCCTTCTCCTGTGATTTCTCCTGCTGTAACATGCCAAACTCATCAAAAGTGACATCTCTACTCAAAATCACTTTCTTTGATTCAGAACACCAGAGTCTGTAACCTTTTACTCCTCCACTAAAGCCCAAAAATATAGCTTTCTTGGCTCTAGGATCTAGTTTGGACTCAATAACATGATAATATGCTGAGCAACCAAATATACGCATAAAGTCATAATCATTTGCAGGAGAGCCTGACCATACCTCCAAGGGGGTTTTTCCATTTAATGCTGCTGAAGGTAACCGATTAACAATATGACGAACATAGCTTAATGCCTCGCCCCAGAACACTTTGCTTAGTCCCGAATGTGATAGCATACATCGGACTTTCTCCACCAATGTACGGTTCATGCGTTCTGCTACTCCATTTTGTTGTGGTGTTTTACGCACAGTAAAATGCCGCTTGATCCCTTCATCCTGGCAAACTTCAAAGAAAGGATCTGAAGTGTACTCACCACCATTATCTGACCGAAGAGTCTTAACTCTCCTTCCCGTTTGAGTCTCCACCATTTTCTTCCATTTCAAAAAGATATCAAGGACCTCATCCTTGTGTTTCATCATGTACACCCATACTCGTCTTGAGAAATCATCAATAAAAGTAACAAACCAACGATTACCTCCAAGAGATTCATTCTTTGAAGGTCCCCATACATCTGTGTGAACATAATCTAGAATCCTTTTTGTGTTGTGTATTGCAGTGCCAAACTTGACCCTTGTCTGTTTTCCAAGAACACAATGCTCACAGAACCCATGCTTCCCAGTCTTGGCGCCTTTTAATAGACCTTGCTTGACTAGTCCTTGCAAAGCCTTTTCACTAGCATGCCCTAAACGCATGTGCCAAAATCTGGAATTATCTGCTTCAGCATCTTCTAAGCTTTTGGAAACAGTTGTTGTACCAGTAACAGTAGATCCATCTAGAAAATATAAGTTTCCTATCCTCGTGCCTCTTAAGACAACTAATGCACCACGGATTGCTCTCAAGATTCCACCATGCATGATAATCTTATAACCACTGGATTCTAGGACTCCAAGTGAGAAGAGATTTTTCTTCAAGTCAGGTACATACCGTACCTTTGTTAGTGTCTTGACTACCCTATTATGTATCTTTAGATGGATATTCCCCATCCCTTTGACCTCAGAAACATCATCATTGCCCATCAACACAACTCCTCCATCGAACTCCTCAAGTCTCGAGAATAAGTGCTTGTTAGGGGACATGTGATAGGAACATGCAGAATCAAGAATCCATTCACCACTATGTTTTTCTAGTGATGAGACCATGAATGCAGAGTCTCGTTCATCTTCATCTCGTGCAACGTTCACAGTTGGTTCATCTTTTTCCTTATTGCCCTTGATTAGACAATCTTTCTTCCAGTGCCCTTTTTTGTGACAAAAAACACTCATCTTTTGCAAGATATCGCCTGTTTGATGATTCTCCTCTAGATTTTGAGCGAGATCTCCCTCGCCCTTGAAATCTTCTAGGGTTTGTTCTGCCTCTAACTGTCAATGCTTCTGACGTTGACTCCTTGTGAACAATCTGGTCCTTCTTCCGGTACTCATTGTTCACCAAAGCATTGGACACATCAATGAATTTAATCTTTTCTTTACCATACAGTAAAGTGGTGACGAGATGTTCATATGTGTCAGGCAGTGAATTCAATAATAACAGAGCTTTATCTTCATCATCTATTTCCACATCTAAATTCTTCAAATCAACTATCATTTTATTGAAATCATTCAGATGCTCATTCATGGAAGTACCTTTCTTGTGCTGAAAACGGAAGATTCTTTTCTTCAAGTAGAGACGATTCTCTATACTCTTCTTCATAAACTTGTCCTCCAGTGCTTGCCATAATTCCTTTGCAGAGTTTTGTTCTGAAAAGGGGTACTTCTGATCCTTTACAAGACAAAGTCGGATGGAACTGTAAGCTAACCGATTTATCCTCTCCCAGCTTTTCTCATCCAAATCTTCCGGTTTATCTTCTAGAGTGAAATCCAAATTCATTTGGACAAGCATATCCATAACTTCACATTTCCACATGCCAAAATTACCTTTCCCGTCAAACTTCTCCACCTCAAATTTGGTACTCAATACCGGGATGTATTGTGGAGGTATACTAGCATTCCCCGCTGATCTTTCTTCTGGAATATCAGCCATTATGACGTCTTTGGATTACAAATGAACTCCTGAAATTGTTAAAACATGCACTTTTATGCTCAAAAGAGCCAAAACAGTAACTTCGGTGTGCTGTTTCACAAAACGGACACCACGGTTGCGTCCGGAATGGTTGAAAACGCTAGGAACAAGCTTGACTCGGCCAAAAACAAGCTACAAAATCACTGAGTTGGCCAAAAAACCAATTTGACCGAGTTGACTCAGGAAAGGAATATTCTGTTTTTGATAAAGAATATTATGTCACTGCCAAGGGAATATTCTGTGGAATATTCTGTCACTGTTAGGTGACGTGGCGGATGACGTGGTTGTACGGACCCTCTATTGATGATGTGGATGATGACCCAGCGCCGACGTGTCGGATGGCTGTCTTCTCAGGCTAGAATTCCGGCACTGTCTGGTTTTTCCGGCTGATTTTCGGTGAAACTTCGACGAGCTCTACAGGGCTCGTTTCAACTCCGATTTCGATGATATGTATATCGCCGGACTCGTATCGACGAGAGGAATCTCCGTAGGTGGTCAAAAGCAAGATCTAAGGACTTTGAAAATTCTGCAACTTCAAACAGAGAGCTGAAAAAACGTGTTTTTCTGTGTTTAAGCTTCTCTAATGCTCTGATACCAATTTGTTGTGCATACTGGACCGAAAGCAAACACAAAAAATACAAAGACAAGCAGATTTACATGGTTCCCCAAAACCGGGTACGTTCACGGAGGCAGCAGATTGTATATTACTAGAGAAATAATACAAACACTCAAACTCAACCCCAATACAATCCCAAAACCCAGTGTTTCACTCTTACACTCAGTGTTTCTCTCTAATCTGCACTTCAGTCACTCTCACTCTCACAATTGCATTATTTTCTTCTCTGCACTTGACACACACACACGTTGCTCTGCACTTGACACTTTACTTCCACTCACTCACAGCACTCTCTTTATAGGTGGTGGAGAAGCATTGGCAGCAACCCATGTGCAGCCAACTCATCCCATCAATGTAGAGGCATTTGCAGCCAACTCAACCCATGTGTGTAGAGGCATTGGCAGCCAACTCAACCCATGTGCAGCCAGCTAGAACAATGGAAAAAGGTTGACAAAGTTGCTACAACAGCTCCCCTCCCTGTTAGCAATACTATCGTGAAGTTTACGAACATGTATTTATAGCCATATCAACTAGATTTCAATTGTCAGAAAATACAAATACCATACCGTAGAAAAGAAATTGTTTAACTCTTTGTCTAGTCTATCGAAGTCCTTATACTTAGTTCTTTCCCTTCTAAAGAACGTGTGTATATATATAACCCATAGAAAGTTAACATATTTAAAATATACAACCTTTTAAATATAACATTTCAGGGGGAAATTAATTAATATGGAATATTTATTATTTAATTATTAATGAATAATGGGGCATAAAATAATATTTTAATTAAAAAAATTAAAACTCCCTAACATTCTCTCACTTGACTATTCAACATATATATGTATATATATATATATATATATATATATATATACATCCTCAAAAAATTTCCCATCAATACAATATCTTTTATACAAAAAACAAGAGAGTTTAAATTGCATGAAGTACTATCTTCCATGTATTACTGATAAGGGAATTTTTAGCATATATATTTTTCGCTATTCATGCTTGATTTTTAAATATTTTGGATATGTTGAACAAGAAAATTAGAATTTTGAATCTCTTTTTGAACTATTGACCTCGTGGGAAATTAATGTGTTTTCAGATCTTAGGTTACTAAACAGGCAGAGCCGGGCAGTGAAACTGAACAGTGATTCATTATGTGCTGCAAAGAAGTTATACAATTTAGTTCCGGATGTTCGTAACCATTTTCAAATAGCTGAGATGAAGGTCTACAAAACATATGAAGGGCATATAACTCAGTTTTGTTGTTTCGAAGCCCAAAAAGCGAGTTGAAAAAACAAGGATTGAACCAGCCCGAAATTCCTGCACTGCTAAGACTGCTTCGGTTTATGGCCCTTATCTCAGCACTCAGACGTCCAAAAATTGCAAGATCAGTTTTGTTGGAAAGAAAATTTGATTCTCTACAATTTATCCAGAAATATAGATCTTCTAATTCGCACGGTTTATACCTCAACTGTGGCCCGCAATGTCTGAGTAGGAAGGAATTTAATGCAGAATAGGAAATTTTCTTCATTACTGCAGGGGTAGAAAAGCCACAATATAAAAGAAGAGAAAAAAGGGGGGATTAAACAGACGAAAAACCTACAACATAGAGAACAAAAAGAGAGGAGGCGGCACCAAGGGAAAAAGGGAAAATACACCTTTGGCAGAGGAAAACTATTCAAAAACCGGGAGGACACCTATCTTTTCGACGGAAATTCTCTGCTTTTGAGTGATGTTCATCGTATCAAGTTTGTTTCTCTTTAATTTAACTATGGAGTAGACTTTTATTTTGGGATTTTTGATGTAACCTTACTATGAATATGTGAACAATTTCTTCGATTGAATTATTACATTAAGATGTTGAGTATTTCATTCTATGTGTAATGCTTGCGTGTGTTTGGCCAACATTTGCATGATTTAGAATTCAATTTGAAACTGAGAAGTAATAATTGTTTTAGCTATTGTTTGAAATACCTTAAGAAATCTATAGGATAGAGATATCCTATGAACTTTTGTAATCGTTACAGGTTTTACAGTACTTAATAAATATCGACAAGTTCAGAACTTTCGTAGAGTATATGAAATTTGTTTGTCGAAATAATTTATTGATGCTCGAGAGAGATTAATATTTACATTAGAAAAAACCTGATTATCAACATTAGGAGTAATTAATTTAATTGAGAAAGTTCACATAGGCATAGTTACGGTAAGTCAGAAATCCTAGAACCAGTACAATTGAATTCATTAATATTTAATCAAATAGTTGTTACCTTTTAATCATTAATTTTTGTTTCATAAACTATCTCATTCGATTCTTCAAATAGATCATAATTTAAAAGACTTTGGTAATTAGTAGTAATTTTTACAAATCCTCGTGGGACGATACTCTACTCATCACTTTATTACTTGTTACGATTTGTGAACTTGCAAAAATAACCAACAATTACCATAAGTTATGCATATTTTCATGAATGAACTTCCAAATATCCATTCAAGGTCACAAATAAAAATTAAGATATATATTGTCATTCTCTAAATTTCATGTATATAGCTAAATAAGATAAGAAAAATATAAAATTAATGATGTCTTTCATATCGACAAAATACAATACAAATATAAACGGTATCTTAATCACATAAAATTTACATAATATAATTGAGTTTCATATGCTCAACATGTCTTTTATAAGCAATAGGCCGTAAACCTTTTATCAACGGATCAACAATCATGAATCCAATGCTGATGTGTTCAACAATCATTTTGTTTGCTTTGACATGTTCTTAAATAATTAGATACATAATGTTGGTGTGCTTATTTCAGCTTTTGTGTTAATGAATACGCTTTATAGCAATCAGTTGGTTAAATGTAGTACTGATTTTATTCATGCAAATACATATTATTAATAATAAAGATTTTTTTATCTTAATCTTTGTCTTTAATTTTCATTTATATTTGATTAATGAATCTAATGTTTGATTAATGAATCTAGAGTAAGGATAAAATATGTGGAACAAAAATGCTTTGCATAAGAAATTATAAAATTGTTATAATTATGAGATTTTTATTGCACCAAAGCGTTATTTCTAAAATATTCATGGTCAATGTTCTATTTTCTGGGTCTTCGAATATCATACACGCAGTGGAAACTATGAAATAAAATTATTTGGGAACCCTAAGATCCTGTTATATAGATCTAGAATTGTTTAGGGATTTATTCCTGAAGATATGATCTTCTTAGACGACTTTAAATAATTTCTTAAAGGCTGGGTTATCATAAACTACAAGTTATCTAATTGTCTGGCTTCCAACAGTAATTCACACGAAACACTCGTGAGAAATCTCATAATTCCCTATTTAGGAAAGATGAATTGTGTAAGCTTAGAGTACTAGCTTTAATATTGTGTTCACATAGTTTTTCTGTCTAACAAAAAATCGTACTTTTTCTTCACTTACAAAATAATAGGCTTAGCTTTATATTTGTAGGAAATCTTTAAAAATCCTATAAATAATAAAATATTTATTTGTCCCTTAAATAATATCCATATATTATTTAAAGATAATATAGAAAGTAGCTCAATCAAGTCCTTACTTGATTTTACAAGTCTAGAAATATAATATTTGTATTAATTATAATCTAGTCCTTAATTTTTAAAATATATTGTAATCAAGTCATACTTAATTAAATCATTCTGGTTTAATTTTTGATTAATGATTCTTAATGCGTGTAACTTATTAGGTTCCTAATATGTAGGCCTAAATATAAATTATAATTCTAATTAAATAGATTAAATAATTTAATTTATTATTAATTCAACAATTGATTAATTTATATTTAAAGATCAGGTGCATCGTCTAGCAACATGTCATGATTCTCTAAATATTAAAAGTCGTTAGTGGTTTGACTTAACATTTTAGTGACCAATTTCTCAGTATAATAGATATCCTTTCATCAATAATGTTCTAATTTAACATTAAAGCATATGGTATATCTGTCATGTTAAATCATGCTTATTCTCTATATAATAGTTATTAATCGTTTAAATAAGATTTGAAACTCTTTTCAAATCTCATTCCACATTGGCCAAAATAATTCTCAGTCAATACTATATGAAAATAGATGATTTTTTTTTATTCATCTAGTGTAATGAATCTTGTTTTGATCACTCAAATACCTTCATATAGTTCATGATATATCCATTGTCTACTTTTTTGTTACCTTGATTAAGATAACATATAATAGGATCAAAGTATAATATTCTTTATATAAGATGACTTAGTGATCTTAAGTTTAAAAAAATTATTGAATTAACTACGTGAATTAACATTCTTTACATTCTTCACATACCTAAGATGTGAATTAACTACGTTTGTAAATTATTGAAAAATTTTGTGGTCGGATTTTTTTTTTTTTGGGAAATTAAATTCAGTATGTAAAGCAAGCTTCACATAAATTTCATTCCTAAATACACTTTAGAAAAACTTCCTGAACATTCACATTAAGCAGTCACAATTTTTTTCCCTAATAATATTTTCATGTAAAATCCCACCTCCAATATCTATAAAATTAATTAATTTGCGGGAAAATTATTTACTAGAAACAAAGACTTTGGGGTCAAGTAAAAGGACAGACCAAGTCGTAAGTGATTTCCCCTAAAAAGGGGTAGTTTAGTTCCGTGACTCCGCTGAACATTCCATTCTTCGTTTACGGCCACTTATGTTTCCCAGGGAATCAAGCACATGTCATATACAATTCCCAATTTTTTTAAGAGCTTTTGCTCGAAGTCCAGAGGTGGGAGAATGCCTGCTTCTGAGATTCACATTATAAGAACAAGAAGAGATTCAAAGAGAGGAAGAACAAGAGAAGCCTTGAGGCTTGATAGTGCTGAAGTTGTTGTTATATACAAGTGTTTTTTTATATAGTTCAATGAATCCTACTAAACTTAAAATACTAAATTGAAAAAATTAAACTGAATATGATTAAAATAATATAATACACAGTCTTCAACACACATGTCATTCATCAATGAACCTTTTCTCTGATCTTGTGCTCCAATTATGAACTTCTTTTTACTGGGAGGTCTTATTTGTCAATGAATCATTTTTGCAATGTTCTTGATGTGTAGTATCTGCGTTTGCCTGAATTCCCAGCCTGGAAATGTTATTTTTTAAACTATAAATGCTTATTTTTTCCGATCAAAAACGTATAATTGTTTAACCCTTCAAGTAAGCAGTTCCTTGTTCTTGTTAATAATCACAATAATAATTTCACAGCATTTTGCAGAAGATTTAATTAGTATTAAAATTAGAAGCCACCTAGGCATAAAGCGGTAGATGTCCCCAAGAACAGTTACCATCAGACGAGCTCCAAAATGAAGTTGCAATGAGATCACAAACTATATCTATTAATTATAGACTTCCTGCAAATGTAAATGTAGGGATATCAATTTTAAGAGGTGTAGCTCAACTAGTTAAATTTTAAATTTATTTTTTATAAATTACCGGTTCAAGTGCCACAAGCTCAGCTCCAACCACTAAATATTTACATGTTTCTTAATTTCGAGATCTGATGTATCTTTACCTGAAATTGTAAATGAACTGTGAATATTCAGAAATTTGCATAGAAAATGTCAATTTTAAAAATTAATATTGCCGTGTTTCCAACGCTATTGTATAGTAAAGGAGGTACGGAAATATTAAGGGACCTAATGGTATGGAAATATTTGCAATTGAATAATTCAACATTCAATTCCATCATTTCCGCACGTAATTGTTGGACAATATATCCGAAGACTTGGAGGTCAAGGAGGAACAGGACAGACCATCAAACGAGCTACAAATAAATTTCTAATTACAGCACAAACTGTATCTATTAGCACATACACTTTCTGCATATGTAAATATGAATAGTCCGAAATAATTTCCACAAAAATGTCAATTATAGAAATTAATATTGCCGTGTTTTCAACACTATTGTTTAGTCAACTAACGGACCTACTTGTATAGAAATACTTGCAATTGAATAACTCAACCTTCAATTCCATATTCAGCACCAAATGAAGATTAGCACATAAACTTGCTGCAAATGTAAATGTAGGGATATTATCTACTCTCAACAAAAATCGTGGAGCTAGTAGATTATAAAATAATAAACCGTTTGCTCTATAAACAACTCATGCAAAAGGGTGAGATTAATTAGTCCCGTTCGGGATTTATGGTTGTCCCTCCCAACAAGTGAGCTTCTTAGATAACGAACATGTGTTCTCACCCTTGCCCCTAACGATGCTTTAACCACCAGACTAACACTTTATTAGTTAATGAATTATATATATGAATAGTAAGAAATAATTTCCACAAAAAATATCAATTATGAAAATTAATATTGCCGTGTTTCCAACACTATTTTTTAGACCTACTTGTATAGAAATATTTGCAATTGAATAATTCAACCTTCAATTCCATATTCAGCACCAAATGAAGAATGACACGCAAATGTAAATGTAGGATATTAAATACTCTCAACAAAAAATCATGGAGCTAGTAGATTATAAAATAAGAAATTGTTTTCTCTATAGACAACTCATGCAAAAAGGTGAGATTAGTCCTGTTCGGGATTTATATATGTCTCTCCCAACAAATGTGCTTCTTAGTAAACGAACTTGTATTCTCATCCTTATCCCTAGCAATGCCTTAATCGCTAGACTAATACTTTATTAGTTAATGAACTATATATATGAATAGTTAAAAATAATTTCCACAAAAAATGTCAATTATAAAAATTAATATTGCCGTGTTTCCAACACTGTTGTTTAGTCAACTAAGGGACCTACTTGTACAGAAATATTTGCAATTGAATAATTCAACCTTCAATTCCAGAAATATTTGCAATTGAATAATTCAACCTTCAATTCCATATTCAGCATTGGCAAATAAATTTGCTGCAAATGTAAATATAGGGATATTATCTACTCTCAACAAAAATCATGGAGCCACTTTATTTGTGAACGTAGAGTATACAATAAAAAACCGTTTGCTCTATAGGCAACTCATGCAAAAGAAACAAAGAAGAGTTCGCTAGCAACAATAAAATAAATAAATTAAATAGCTTGCTCTTGAATTATGGAAACGTCTTTTAGGACTACCACTTCAAATCATAAACTCATTTAAAATGGAGCAGGTAGTAACATGCTAATTATTTTAATGGCATTTTAGTCATTAATAGTACTCCAAAGAGAAATGGATGATCTATTCAATAATCTCACAGTTTAAGTTCAAAACATTAAAAGGGTATTCAATAATAGACACAGTAATTTCTTGTATACTTTATCTACGGTTTGGTGCTTAAATCATGCATGGCCACGTACCTAAGATGTGAATTAACTACGTTTGTAAATTATTAAAAAACAATTCTTTCTATTGAAAATGTTGTGCCTCGATTTCTTTTTGGAAACTAAAGTCAGTATGTAAAGCAGTCGTAAATTCTTTTTCCCTAAAAATATTTTCATGTAAAATTCCACCTCCAGTATCTATAAAATTAATTATCAGCACCACTAATTTGCGGGGAAATTATTTACTAGAAACGAAGACTTTGGGGTCAAGAAAAAGGATTTCGTGACTACGCTGAACTTTCCTTTCTTTGTTTATGGCCACTCATGTTTCCCAGTGGACAGACCACGTCGTAAGTTAATAAACTGTTTTTTTTTTTCTTATTATAATTATTTTCATGTAAAATTCCGCTTTCAATATCTACAATAATTTGAATAGCACAATCTTGATTGGTTTGTGTATAAATAGTACCAATGCGAATCTTTATTTCTCATCTTTCGCTCAACACTCCAAATTAATATACTTTCGAATCCTGTAAGGCAAGCCAACATGGGGTTTTCACCACTGTCCCTCTCTCAATTTCTCTCTTCCATTCTGTTTCTCTTCCATTTTCACACAACAATTTCTTCATCAAATTACTCCTCTTCATCTCATTTCTGTGCTCCTGACCAAAGCCTTTCTTTGCTCCAATTCAAAGAGTCATTTTCCATCAGTAGCTCTGCCTCTTCGGAGGATTGCCAGCATCCCAAGACAGAGTCGTGGAAAGAGGGTACAGACTGCTGCTCGTGGGATGGGGTCACTTGTGACATGCAAACAGGGCAAGTCACTGGACTGGACCTCTCTTGCAGCATGCTTTATGGCACCCTCTATCCCAATAGCACCCTCTTCTCCCTGCATCATCTTCAGAACCTCGACCTCTCTGAAAATGATTTCCAAAGCTCCCATATTTCTTCTCAATTTGGCCAGCTCTCCAACCTGACACATCTTAACCTAAATTACTCAGTCTTTGCAGGTCAAGTTCCGTCGGAAATCTCTCAGCTCTCCAAATTGGTTTCACTTGATCTCTCTGGGGGCTTAAACGACTATCTAAGTCTAGAACCAATTTCTTTTGCCAAGCTTGCTCGAAATCTAACCCAGCTTAGAGAACTCGATCTGAGTCAGGTAAACATGTCATTGGTTACACCCAATTCCTTGATGAATCTGTCTTCTTCATTGTCATCACTCATACTCTATTCGTGTGGATTGCAAGGAGAATTTCCATCCTCAATGAGAAAGTTTAAGCACCTCCAGCAGTTGGTTCTTGTAGATAACAATCTTACAGGTCCAATTCCATATGATCTTGAGCAACTCACTGAGTTGGTTTCACTTGCTCTCTCTGGAAACGAAAACGACTATCTAAGTCTAGAACCAATTTCTTTTGACAAGCTTGTTCAAAATCTAACCCAGCTTAGAGAACTCAGTCTGGGGTGGGTGAACATGTCATTGGTTGTACCCAATTCCTTGATGAATCTGTCTTCTTCTTTGTCATCACTTGTACTCTATTCCTGTGGATTGCAAGGAAAATTCCCATCCTCAGTGAGAAAGTTTAAGCACCTCCAGTACTTGGATCTTAGAATCAGCAATCTTACAGGTTCAACTCCAGATGATCTTGGACAACTCACTGAGTTGGTTTCAATTGATCTCTCTTTCAATGACTATTTGATTGTAGAACCAAGTTCTTTTGACAAGACTATTCAAAACCTAACCAAGCTAAGAAATCTCCGTTTGGGTAGTTTAAATATGTCTTTGGTCACACTTAATTCCTTGGCGAATCTGTCCTCATCTTTGTCAGCTCTTGGCCTTTGGGATTGTGGATTGAAAGGGAAGTTCCCAGGTAACATCTTTCTCCTGCCAAACCTTCAAGTGCTTGATTTGACAAACAACGACGACCTCACTGGCTCTTTTCCTTCATCCAATGTGAGTAATAGCCTCCGGTTATTGGGTCTTTCTCATTCTACAGTTTCAGTTTATTTAGAAAATGACTTCTTCACAAATCTAAAGTTGTTGGAAGTTCTAGTTCTCAGAGAATGTAATATCATAAGGTCAAATCTGACCCTGATTGGTCATCTCACAGAGCTTACTAGGTTAGACCTTCAAGGGAACAATTTAAGTGGTGAGATTCCATCATCATTTAAAAACCTTACGCAACTTCAAACCTTATATCTCGGTAAGAATAATTTTTCAGGTAAAATTCCAGATTTTTTAGGTAACCTTACCCTCCTTGAATATTTAGATTTATCCAAGAATCAACTCTCAGGACCTATCCCTTCTCAAATCAGTACTCGTTCATTGAAAATGTTTGATTTAAGAAACAACCACTTGCAAGGTCCAATCCCAAGTTCAATTTTCAAACAAGAGAACCTGCAAGCCCTTATTCTTGCATCCAACAGTAAATTGACAGGTGAAATTTCTTCTTCTATTTGCAAGCTTAAATTCCTTCGAGTCCTTGATTTGTCCAACAACAGCTTCAGTGGTTTTATACCACAATGTTTAGGGAACTTTAGCAACTCTCTCTCAGTTTTGAATCTTGGCATGAATAATCTTCAAGGCACTATCTTTTCACCATTTTTAAAGGGGAATAACCTGGTATATCTCAAGCTAAATGGCAATGAATTGGAAGGGAAAATACCATCGTCTATCATCAACTGCATAATGCTACAAGTTCTTGATCTTAGTGACAATAAAATTGAGGACAGATTTCCCTATTTTCTAGAAACGCTTCCAGAGCTGTATATCCTTGTCCTAAAGTCCAATAAGCTCCATGGTTTTGTGAATGATCCGACTGCTAATAATTCCTTCTCCAAATTGCAAATCTTTGACATCTCCAACAATAATTTGAGGGGACCTTTACCAATAGGGTATTTCAATATGTTTGAAGCAATGATGGCCTCTGATCAAAATTCATTTTACATGATGGACTATTCCATGAAAGTGACATGGAAAGGGGTTGAGTATGAGTTCGAGAAAATCCAAAGCACTCTTAGAATACTTGATTTGTCAAACAACAGTTTCATCGGAGAAATTCCAAAGATGATCGGCAAGCTTAAAGCACTTCAACAACTCAATCTCTCTCATAATTCCCTTACGGGCCATATTCAATCATCATTAGGAATGTTGACCAATCTGGAATCATTAGATTTGTCTTCGAATTTGCTTACCGGAAGGATTCCAGTACAGTTGGCACATCTAACATTTCTTGCAGTCATAAACCTTTCACATAACAAGCTTGAGGGGCCCGTACCCGGGGGAACGCAGTTCAGCACGTTCAATGCAAGCTCATTTGAAGGAAACTTGGACTTATGTGGATTCCCCATGCCAAAAGAATGCAATAGTGACGAGGCACCACCATTGCAGCCATCAGACTTTCACGATGGAGATGATTCAAAATTCTTTGAAGAAGGATTTGGATGGAAAGCTGTGGCAATAGGGTATGGAAGTGGGTTTGTGTTTGGAGTCACAATGGGATACGTTGTGTTCAGAACAAGAAAACCAGCATGGTTTCTGAAAGTGGTTGAAGATCTATGGAATCTGAAGGCAAGAAGAACGAAGAAGAATGCTCGTAGGAGTGGTGCAAGAAGAAACTAAACAACGGAGCTAGTAACATGAGGTAAGTTATGCAAACATTTGAAATCTTAAGGTTTTACGTGCAACAGTTTATGCTATTTTTTCTGTGCTATTTCCTTTTATTAGTCTTTTCTTTCGCTTTCGGATTCATTAAATAAAAAAAATTATTTGTATGTTTCTCTATTGCAGTGAAGTTTGGAATAAACATTCTCGCTACCTTATGAGATACCAAGTGGAGGTTGACATGAGAAGAACGCTAGAGTGGCAGATTCAGAGAATTGGATTCCTCTTTCGTACTGCTTCTGTTTTCCTTCATGGTTGTGTTTTAATTTTATTTTTATTATTAGCTTTATTCGATACATGGAATATTTTCGAGTCACTTAATTTGCGTGTTTTTTTTTTTTGGTTAACTTTGATGCAAGGTTTGGGTGTTACATCTATAAAAAAAGAACCAATGCATGCAGCAGTTGTTGCATATTTACTTCAATCACCCTTTCTTAGTGTATTCACATTATTTATTTATTTAGGAGTGCGCTTTTTATGTGAAGTACAATTCGCCGTGAAGAGATTGGTTGCTTTGACATTTCGATTCTTTAACAGTCTATCAAAGTTAATCCTAGAATAGCTCCTAGAATGGTGGATCAGATTGTATGTAAACTGCATATATCTGTCGTACAGCTTTGCAATATTGAAAAAAGAAAATACAGAAAACATTTGCATTATCATTTTCTTTATAGTGTCAGAGCTCTAGTTCTGAGAAGCTAGGAATCCATACAACTAAAATACCTCATGCCTGGTGACGAAGACCAAAAGCTTCTTGAATAAAACAGGCGCTGTCGAACTCTTTCAAGACCTCAGAAGCATGGGAGAACTCCAATCATCCACTTTTTCTCCATCACTCGGATCAACCAGGCGCTGTCCTCGTTTCACAACCAACTCTAATGCTCTGTTCCTTGCCTACTTTTGGGCAGTGTTATCATGCAAACAGAAGCGTTGTCAAAGTAATTAGTTCCAAATATTTCTAGCATAGATTTATGCATGCAAAATAGTAATGTGAATAAGCAACCTTGTTGAGGCTTAGCTCCTGGAAATGGGATGCCGCCGCAAATTGCAACTGGAAAAAAAAAAAAAACCAAATATGTAATTTGGTGGCTAGTCTTGTTAGGATTCGGAATCAAAACAATTAAAGCTTGATTTGTAAATTATATCTTAGAGATTTAGTTTGATTGTAGTTTTTGTAATTAAATCCTTCTTCGCTTCGTTCTCCCATTTTTATGTATTCAGCATCACGTAAGAAGGTTGAGATATTCGCCGGGAGCACATATGAATCACATTTGCATTCTACCAAAGTTCATGTAAGAGATAACCACTTTTCCACATAAATATAAACCTTTACCAATAATAAGGATACATAGAGCTCCATACCTTCGTTTTTTCTTCTTCTTATATACATAGCGTGGACTCACTCCTGACATAGCCTGCGAGTGAGGGACCACTTTCGCGAGCTAAATCACGGTAAAAAATTTATCAACTCGAGATTTTTAATCAATCACATACTTATATGTAATATGCAAGTTGGGAAATCTAAGTGATAAGATTCAAACTAGAAATGTTCTTTTTCTTGATTCACACTTTATAATACTTAATTATTATCAGTTAAATTACTAGCTAACTTTTTTTTTTTTGATAACCCTGGGTGTCCGGGCCAGCTTACGAGCACCACAACTAATCTCAGGGCCTACTAAACATCTTGCAAGCCCAGTAGGCAGGTAAGGCATCGCAGGGGTGACAGGCTGGTACTCTTGAGGATCGAACCCAGGACCTTCATAGACAAGCCTTGCAGTTGACCAATAAACTAAACCCTCAAGTGTTACTAGCTAACTTGCTTAGCTCTATACCTTCGTGTCGATCCAAGCAGTAATTAATGCAACACAAAAGTAATAGAGGATTTACGATCAAATGTTTCTTCTGAGATGCAAATATTATTATCAATTTATAGCAGTACGTATAAACCCTATTTTGAAAAAATTCGGTAATCCAAAATTAATACTGTTCTTACCATTGCCCCATTAATTTTTTATAAGAAATTCATTAAAAATATGGATTAATAAAACTAGGCTCAAGAAATTTTTTACTAAGAAAAATTACAATCTCATTATTTCTAAAACCTTACAAATAAATTAGAACTATAATTTGGATGACTTAAGTTTTTGAATTTTACATGAATTATCTCAAATAAATGTGAGGTAATTCTCTCTGAATTACCTCTTCTCCGAAACCTTAAAAAATTTACTACCCGAATTGGTTCGAACAATCAAAGTAATTTGAATTACTTTTTATCCTCTAATCCTATTGTTTTTCTGATTAAATATGATTAAATTGTCTTATTATTCATGAATTGTAAAACCTCACTTTTATATAAATCTAAGCTCTCTAACTCAAGAAATTAAAATTAGAAATTATAAAAATCATGCCGTTCTCTCATTGTTTTTCATGTTCAGAGAACATTAGTCTCGATTTTCTCAATTCTTTAATAAAAACTCTAAAAGAAAAAAAAGACAGGCCCATTATAAAATATCGGGCCTAAAACAAAACCCACCCACCACACTCTGTCAATTACAACTTCGGAAAACAAATTATTTGACTGGGCAGAGGGGGAACAAAAGAGAGAGAGGGTGACTTGGGGAGAGGGTCAGCAGAGCAGATCAGAGTGAAGAAGGTGAGAGTGAGGGAGGGTTCGATAATTAAGGAGGCCAAGGGTTTTTCAACAGCAACAACAAAGAGAGACAGAAAAATGTGGAGGAGGAGGAGTCATTTATTACTCAACAACGCCGTAAGAACCTCCCACCACCTCTCCTCCTTATCGGCTTCCACCGCTTCCAGAGGCAGAACCCTCCTCGCTCCCTCCTCCAATTCTCCCTTATTTAAACCCCCTTCTTTTCACTTAGCCCAAAACAACCGCCTTTCCTCTCCTCTCTCCTCCACCATCTCCGTCCGCCTCCTCCGCACCGGCCGCGACCCCTTCACCAGGTACACTCATTCCCCATTCCCTCCCTGTCTTTCTTCCATTTTTTTTATTAATTTATTATAATTAATTAGTTATGAGATTACGCCACCTGTGAATTGGGGGGTACGGATTGTGCCGGAGAAGAAAGCGTTTGTGGTAGAGAGATTTGGAAAGTACTTGAAGACGCTGCCATCTGGAATCCATTTCTTGATTCCCCTTGTCGATCTAATTGCTAAAGTTCACTCTTTGAAGGAAGAGGCTATTCAGATTCCTGATCAATCTGCTATTACCAAAGACAATGTCAGCATCCTTATTGACGGCGTCCTCTATGTCAAGGTTTCCCCCTTCTCTCTCGTTTCTCTTTCCCTTTTGGGTCAATCAATCATTTACTATTATTGATACTCAAATTGTTGTGCAACAGATTGTGGATCCTAAGCTTCCCTCTTATGGTGTTGAGAATCCCATCTATGCTGTCGTTCAACTTGCCCAGACCACTATGCGTAGTGAGCTTGGTAAGATTACTCTTGACAAGACCTTTGAAGAACGAGACACTCTCAATGAAAAGATTGTGGTATGATACCTCTTTACTTCAATCGCCCTTTCTTAGTGTATTCACATTATTTATTTATTTAGGAGTGTGCTTTTTATGTGAAACACATTTCGCCGTGAAGAGATTGGTTGCTTTAACATTTCGATTCATTAATAATATATTGAAATGCTAGACATAAATGATAAATGTGAGAAAAATCGGTTGCTGCTTCAGGAAATTGTGATTTGGTTGGTTCTTCAAAATTGTAATGACACTTCTCTGTTTCTTGTCTTATCAACCTAGTTAAAACTCTAAGGTTGTTTTGGAGTTTTAGTTGAAAATCAGGTATTTTAAGAAAACAAGGATGTTGTTGAATATGCAAGACTGTCACCATTTCTGCAGGAGGCCATTAATGTGGCTGCAAGAGACTAGGGTCTCCGATGTCTTTGTTATGAAATAAGTGAGCCAGCCGCACTTAACTTATTTGATATTCTATGTTGATTAGGTTCCTGTAGAATTTTCTTTTCATGCTTCTCTGTCCTCGCTTCTTTAGGGGATATATCTCCTCCACGAGGGGTGAAGCAAGCTATGGAGATGCAGGCAGAAGCAGAACGTAGAAAGAGAGCTCAAATTCTTGAGTCTGAAGGTATTAAATGTAGTTTAGTTTCTCAGTTTTACCTCAGCTTAATTAAACCTCACTTTAATCAAACTTTGTTGCAATTGACTTCATGCATCATTTTTATCTGTTTGTACAGAATTGCCATGCCATCTTGTCATGCTTGGTCGTTTTCCACCGCTCCTTTTAATCGCATTTTTTCTGCTTCTCATATCTTTGCTGCTACATAATGCAGACACTTTTATTCACCTATCATATCTATAAATCTTTGTTATGCATGGCTTAATAATTGGAGGCAACCTTTTTTAGAACCATTTGTTCAATGTCATGAGGCATTGCAATATTTCTTCATTTGTCAATCCATTGATAATCTTTTGTATTGATTATTTTTAACAGGAGAGAGACAGGCCAATATTAATATTGCTGATGGTCATAAGAGTGCTCAGATCTTGGCATCACAAGGTTAGTTTTCTTGTGTGTTGTTAGAATTCTGTTGGTTACAAGTTTCATTGGAGATGGTTGTAACTTCTCTGGTATTTTTTTGAAATAGAACTTGTTTTACTTCTTTAATGTTTATCATCCAATTGCCATGATTTCTTCATTGGAACTCTCTTCCTCAACAGGAGAGAAACAAGCTCTCATCAACAAAGCACAAGGTTAGCTTTATCACGTCTCTCTGCTGTGCAATAATCAATTGATGCTCCTCTATTTCATTTTCTAGACCCATAAGCTGTTCCAAATTAGTAGATAAGCAAACAAAATTCATGAGGTGATATGATGGCTTATCTTGTTACAGTTATTTTGTAGGCAGCTAATCTCAATTTTCTTTCAATCCTTGTCTTTCGTATATCCTTGTGTATATGTGCAATGATCCACTGATTATGATTGGGTTTCATTGGAGATGGCTGTAGCATCTCAAGTATTACTTTTTAAACAAACCACGTGATGTGAGAACATATTTGTTATTATATGACTTTTCATATCTGTTGAAGCTTTTACATGGTAGTGCTGGTACCTAGTTGCACTTAAAATAGGTTTGGCTCTTAATTTGCTCTTCTAGTCTCCTGGATTGTTTATTTTTGGATGCTCTAGTTTTTCATTTTCTAGACCCATTAGCTACTCTACAATATTTGATAACCAACCAGACTTGATCGGGCAATATCATGGCTTATCTTTATATAGTTCTCATATGATCGGCTGCCAATCTCATATACTTTTAAATCCTTATCGATAATATTTTAGGTGAGGCTGAAGCCATCATTGCTAAAGCACAAGCAACAGCCAAAGGAATTGCCATTGTGTCAGAGAATATTAAAAAGAGTGGGGGGATTGAGGTGAGGTTCTCCATGTAGATTTTGATGTGGTTGTGTAAACAAGATATATTAGTGATTTTGCAAGTGTTTTATACCACATGTGATTTGTGATTCTTGCATTTTAGCGTTCACAAGACAATCAACTGTGACATGCATATCTTATTTGCATCAAGGCTCACGTTTGTGGCATGATTTGCAGGCGGCTAGCTTGAAAATTGCTGAGCAATATGTGGGAGCTTTTGGTAACATTGCCAAAGAGGTGAGGAGATTTATTCAAATGTGCTTGTGATTGTCTGGTTTGATAAACAGTTAGTTTACAATTTCTGATGTTTGTTCTTCTTTTCCTTCTGTCCCTTCTTTTTTTCTTTTTTCAGGGGACAACAATTCTGCTTCCCAGTGCTACCGGCAATCCTGCCAATATTATGGCTCAAGCTTTCACTATGTATAACAACCTGTTCGGTATAAATAAAAAATTAATTCTTCTCAAAAGGAAGCAACTCAGAACACCATAGATTCAATAACATGCTGCAGAAGAAACCCAGAATACCATAGAACCAAACATCCGAAGGAAACACCTAGTTGCTTGGTGTGCAATGTTTCGTGAACAGGGGATATGACAGAGTTATCAGATATAGATAATTTAACAGAAGGTTGTAGTTAGTAGAAAGGATATCCATGTAACATTATTGAAATGCTTTCATAGAACAAGTAATATTTATCCCACCCTTACGATCTGAAGGAGAGATAGTCATTAAAATCCGCAACAAGGCACCATGGCTTAGAAATGTTACATTTGAAATTCACCAGATAGCTCCTCAATTCTTTCTTTGAGGAATAATCCATAAATAGCACTCAATCAGTATTGTACTATGTAAAGACTCTTTCTATATGCAATATCCTACCATTGTATTCGTGACATTAAAGCTGGGAGAATTCCATATAGAAAGCAGGCCCCAGAAAGACCAACTGAGGGAACAACATACCAGGATCTAGAATATCTTAGTGGAGCATTACTGTTACTCCAACCTTCCTTTCCAATCCTCCCGCTCTTTATCTATGAAAACCTTCAAGGTGTCCACAATCTGATCCCTATCATCATCTAGCTAAAGAATGGCCTTTCCAACCTCCCAGCAAGCTTTAGCTTCCATTCTACTATCAACAGGTGGTTGTTGCTCCAGTCGCCGAGGGGAAATGATCCCCTTCTCCATTACATTAATGTCCATGCCAGAGCGTATAGCCTTGTTTCTGTTTCTGTTTCTGATTTCACCATCTGAGATAGACATTTCAGTGATTTCCAGGTTAGCAGACTTCTCTTTTCTACTTCTTGATGTTCTCCCCTCACGAGTAGCTGGTTTTAAGGAAAGTTTCTTCTTTCTTTTGTTCGAACTTCTCTTCTTTTCCTTCTCTAGTTCAGCTATCTCATCTGGTTCTGCTATAGGTGTGATGAAGACCTCAAACATCTTGTTTTTATTATATTTCACCGGGTCATTTAAGCATGAATGAGATCAGTTGTTGGTCCGAAGCCTTATAGTAAGTATTTAACAGAGGCTCATGTATGTCAACAGGAACTATTGAGAGTGTGTTTTCCTCTAGCCCAATACATTATAGATAAGCCCACCATCAATATTTAAATTTTCCTCTGACTGCTTTTCAACAATTTGGACTCCATTGCTTTTTATAGCAGCTATGGTAGCAGGGAAGCTTGTTAGTGCAGTGTTGCATTTATCGGGTCGCTATCGGTTGTTTCTGTCTCCTCAAGGGTCTCAGCAACAGATTTCCTCAAAGAACCTTTCTCTGGAGAAAGCAAATCAACATTCAAAGTACCCTTCTTGTTAATTCTTTCAGGCAGTACATGTTCACCCAGGATCACAAAAAGAGAATTCCCTATCCATACCATGGCTACATACAGCAGTCTCATTCGTGTCATCAATTTTTGCTCCATGTATTCCAGCTTCCATTGGCTCCTCAGAACAAAATTACTCAGCAGCAGCATATGATGATTTGAGAGAATCATGTTGGGAGGATTCTAAAGTATCAAAGTTGGAAGGATTCAACTTCCCAGCCCAATTTTCCACAACCTTCTTTTTATCAAACCTACTTGAATTAACCTCTAAGCATGGTTTCTCTGTAACCTTAATGGCATAGACCGAACCACTAATCTCCACCTAAGTGGTTCTAACAATATGCTCTCTAAGGCCAGTAACTATCGACATTCTGCCAAAGATTCATGAATGTTTTGCTTTAATTATGTGTTTGTGTTAGATGAAATCATATTTTTAAGACCCGGCCTGGTGGTCGGCCCGGGTTTCGAGTCTTGACCGGGTCGCCGGGTCGGCTGGATCCATTTTTTTTTAAATCAAAACGACATTGTTTTAATAAAACAAAAATAAAAACAAAATAAAAGTCAACAGGTTTGAAGCCGGGTCTTGACTGGGTCGCCGAGTCACACCGGGTTTTTCCTTCTTTTGTTTTTTTTTCAACCCGGTTCTATTCCAGTCCTGGGTCGTCAGGGTCACGGGTCGACCTGCCAAGTTGGGCCGGATTTCAAAACTTGGATGAAATGTTTATTAGGAACTATTCTATTTGCCTTAGCCTCACATATCAAAATGGGAATTTTCAGGATAAAATTAGCCATTGTACGTGGCACACTTCAAACTAGTTAAAATTCCCTTCTCTTTTTTTTTTTACATTGTTTTCACAAGCCTCAATCGGACATTCAGATAAAAATTATGGCATATCGAAACTACAATGTTGTCTACTTAATTAGGCTTCCGTCAATCACAAAATTTTTAAGACATAGGAAATTGAACAAAAAGGAAGGTAATTTACAGAATTCAAAAGCTACTTTGGGGAATCCACATGAATATTAATCGCATGGGGCGAGCCACCAATGAAAGAGGTCATGCCAAGAGATTTAATAAACCAGGAACAGAATGAGAACCCATGCACAAGCGATTTAATTCTATGAGAGACAAGGGCGTCATGTGGTGACAAGGGGCTTGAGATCTGTATAGCAAGTCTTGAATTCAAGTCAAGGTATGTATCTTTTATAAAAGCCTGGGACAGCTAGGGTTTTACTCGCTTATCTAGATCTATAAAGTGTACTTTTCGAGAGGTAGGGTTTCCTCGAATTAAAAAAAAAATAAATATTGCACGATATAGTTTGAGAGATTGTGCATTGTTGATTATCATGTGGGTAATAATCTTTAACTAGGCTCTCTTTCCTTTCTGTTTTTCTCTCTTTTCAATTCTTTTTTTTATTGTTTTGTTTTTCCTCTATTCCCCCCCCCCCAATATGCTTTGTCTTTTTAGTTTTAGGGTACAATTAGGGTCCCAATTCATTCAAAGTTGCAGTTTAATCTTACTTAATATCTGAAATTCTCTGAGCTTGCTTTCGTCAAAATCCTAGTCTCCTTTTTAGTTTTTATTTTAAAAGGGTAAACGGTAAATTTTAAAGGGAATAACCTATAAATAAGTTATGACATTTCTAATAGTTAAGCTCACCTCCTACCCTAAATCAACAATTTACAATTACGTTACCAATTTCTCGAAGTTTATGAAACCATAGAGTAGAAAATCATAATTTCCTTTCCTATACATAAATTGATAAAAATTAGACAGGTATGATATCTTACCTAGGAGTACTTTTGAACCTCATTTGACACTTTTCTAGCAAGTTTTTTCCTCAATTCTCCTTTTCCCTTCATTATACTTTACTTCAATTACTTATTTCTCACTTTCCCTCTCCTAAACACTATCCCACACACTTGATTTTCCAAGAAAACAAGGAAAGAACCCAATCGCTCACTTCCTACTCTTCATTTAAGTGGAAAAAAAAAAAGATAAAAGAGAAGAAAAATTCAAAGCTTCCTTTTTTTTTTTTCTCATCGGGCTGGCCAGCTGCTTATCAAGGAAGAAGGGAGAGATTTTTGTTCCATGTTCTGAAAAAACCCCTATTTGTTAGTTATGAGCTCTATCATCATTTCAACAGGTAATCGGTAGATTTCTTCCAGCTTAGCTTATATGTGGAAGGAAATAAAATTTTGTATCTGAATTTTCATTTGATTATTTATTTATGTCAGAATTTCACGTGGACTAACAACATAAATGGTTCTTCTTTGCTACCTCATATCAGGTGTGCTGAAGTGGAATGTTACCGCGTCGTCAAGTTGCAAACCAAGACCATCAAGAATTGATGGTGTCCTTAGAGATTGTGAAAGGAGATTTCTTTGTTTTTTTTTCTTGTTCCACGAGTAATATGAAATCTAATGAAGCTGAAGTTTTGGTAATTCAAAAGGCTGCTTTTTAGTATTGATTGCTGCCATGCTTCTACAAATCAATTGGTTGTAGAGTCAAATTCTTACAATGCCATTACCTATATTAAAGGAACAAATGCTATATAATCTTGGCACCTGCAAATTAAATTCAATGATATTTCAAATGGATGCAATAGGCTTCATTCTATGTGTTTTAAACATGCTCATAGAAAGAAGAATCATGTTGCAAATCATTTAGTCAAGCAAAGAGTTCTTAGAGAAGATGACTTAGTTGTGGATTTAGTTGTGTTTTAAACACATTGAGCCCATAACCCCATTGTATAATACCACTAAAGACATGAAGATTGAAACTTTCTGGGCTCATGAGCCTAAAGATTCAGTCCACATCTAGTGGGGACCAAACAAAACCCAGCATTGAACATCCATCAGCTGACGTGTCCTTATCCATTTATCTTGCCAGAGAGAGATCTTTCCAAAAACCTCACGTTTTCCTACGTTTTCCAGCAATCCAAACAGACCTCAAAGAAAAATTGTCAATGGCTTCTCTTGTAGAAGGTACTTTGCAGACAAGCTTTAAGAACCCATTTGTCTAATTATCACCAACACCACCTAAGACTTCACTAGCTTCTTCTTCAGTCATTTCTACTAAGACCCAGATCCCAAAATCATCTCTCAAGTCCAGTTTTTTAGGCAAAAATGTGAGCTTTATTGAGTTTGGAAGGACAGCAAGGACTCCTTTAACCCATGGTGGTTACTCAGTTAAGATGTCATGGGATGGTCCACTTCACTCTGTCAAATTAATCATTCAAGGCAAAAACTTGGAGGTTTTGCTTTTAACTCTCTAAAGATTCTAACTTCTAAATTTACATTTCTAATTCTTTATGTCTTTGAATTCTTTAAAATGATTCAAGTTTTGATTTAATTTTTTTTTGTTATTTACTGTCCAAATTGTAAATGTAACAAAATGTTTGGTTTGGTATAGTTAACTGATACAGTTAAGAGACATGTGGAAGACAAAGTAGGAAAGGCAGTTCAAAAACATAGTCATCTTGTTAGGGAAGTTGATGTAAGATTGTCTGTTAGAGGTGGAGAGTTGGGGAAAGGTCCGAGGATTAGAAGATGCGAGGTACCATTTACATTTTTAATTGAAAGTTAGCTTCATGCTCTTGGGGTTGCTTTAAAGTGGTTTTTTTCTTTTCTTCATGGACTGGTTTTCCTTGTAGGTGACTTTGTTTACAAATAGGCATGGAGTGGTGAGAGCAGAGGAAGATGCTGAGACAATCTATGCAAGTATTGATCTGGTGTCGTCAATTATTCAAAGAAAGTTGAGGAAGATTAAGGAGAAGGAGTCTGATCATGGTAGACACATGAAAGGGTTTAATAGGCTAAAGGTTAGAGGACCAGTGCCACAAGTGGTGGAGGGTGATGCGGATGAAGTTTCACAGCAAGAAGTTGAGGACTCCATCGAAGAGGTTTGTCTCTCTTAAATTACTGTTTAATCAAATTAATCTCGTTGTTTATGTTGCCATTATTGTTTTTGCTTCTATTTGGTTGCTATGCATTGTTTTGCATCACCAAATTTAGGTCTCATCTGTTCATGAGTTCATTCAATATGGTCATAGAATAATCTATACACCATAAAGAGCTTTTCCTATTCCACCATCTAGTGACCAGTGTGGCATGTCTAATTTGCAGAAATTTAGGATCATACCTTGTGCCACGGCTAATGCCATGTTGATTCGCTTAGCAAATCATTTATAGACTCTGTGAAAGGAAATTGTTTCACACAAATTTTGTGCTCATAAAGGATTTGAGTCTCAATCTTTTCAAATTATGGCTTGGCACTGAAAATTCTTCCTTGCAGCTTGGTGCCAATGTGTAACAAGCCTAGCTGCTGGAAAATTGAACAACTCACTGCTGGAACTTATACAATGAAAGACAATAACAAAGCCAAGCCTTGTTCCTAGTTCTGAATTATTCAAGGTAGCCAACCTCCTAAATTTCTTAACTAAAGACATAACAGAATTCACTCTCAGATGCCCCTACTGCAGCCAACAGTGGCTGTTGTTTATATTAAGAAACTGGAACAGAACAAGCTAAAGAAACGGGAAAAGAAATTCAAATTTCCTTCCCCCCTGCCAAGGAATTTGAACTTCAAGTTCTTGATCTCCTTATCTAGAGATCTTGTTGAGTGGAGTTTGTCCCTTACATGTTCTGCTCTTAGAGTTAGTCTGCCAACCAGGATAAGACTCTTCCTTAAACTTTGAAATTTCACTGTTATCTTCCCTCAATTGTTTTCGATATTGTTGGTAACAGACTGTTACACAATGCACTGATACCAACAGTTGAAATTATATAAATAACATCCCCACAATGTGTAACTTTGTTAGTTCATTTCGCTGCAAACCTCCATGTATCATTCTTGTATGCCATAGACTCTCTCTCTAAATTCTAAACCGATTGCCAGGTTGTTCGTTCAAAGTTTTTTGACATGCCACCTTTGACTGTCTCGGAAGCTATTGAGCAGCTGGAAAATGTGGATCATGATTTCTATGGTTTCAGGAATGAAGAAACTGGTATGAACTTATGCAGCTTGTTTCAATTTGTTTTTCACTTATCCTCTGCAATCTGTTAACTTATATAGGTACTGAATTGCTGTGTGCTTGATTCCAGGTGAGATAAATAATGTTTACAAAAGAAAAGCTGGTGGATATGGTCTCATCATACCTAAAGGAAATGACGAAGCTGAGAGATTAGAGCCTTTGATGGTAGAACCAGCTAGAGAACCATCATTGGCAGAGTAACCAGGCCTAGAAAATAAGATCTTCCTAAAAAATAGATTACAAAACCCACGTTTTTGGAAATGATGTATATACAATGCTAAGGCATCTAAGAGAGCGTGATATAGGGTTCGAGACCTGGTGAACGCACACTAACGAGATGTCATGACATGATTGTACTGGTTATTAGATTTAGGAAGATTAGGTTCAGCGTGCCGTCCCAACCTTTACTGGAATGAGAAGACAAATCTTGCAATTTATAAGATGGAAATCAATTCGATAAAGTCTTGTTTCCTGTTGTATTTTCTCGTCATGCTATGTATGGTTCTTTGCTTGCTGCCATGTTTGGTTTTCCTTGGTTGGGAATTCTCTCTAGCGAAGTTTTGCACGAGCCTTCTTCTGTGAAACTTCTGCCTATGTTCAAACAAGTAAAAATTGGATTTCTTACAACATGTGCCCCATCTGACCAGTTTTGGTGTTGTGTCGCATCTGATATCACGGTAGCTCTAAAAATAATTTTCAATTATAGAAAGAGAATAGATTTCTGACATCCAGTTCTTTGAAGAAAAAAATGTCTTGTATGAGGAGTCGTCACCTAGTATTATGGTCACTAGGAACTCTAACTGGTCAACAGAGATTCTATGGCTCGGTATTGGTTACGTAAAAGGGAAGATATTATCACCCCTTAAATGTTCTGCCTAAGACAAACTGCATTGTTGGTTTTGTCTTAAATTGTTAAATGTTTATTAGTTTATGCTATGATGATTTGTTTATAATATTCCTGACTCTGGCGCCAGTGAATATTCGAGCTCGAATAATTCCAACTCTAACGTTGGTAAAAATTCGTAGCTACGAAAAAAAAATTAGATCAATATTTTTTTATTCCATACTCTAGCGCCAGTAAATAAAAAAAATTTATTTTTACGCATGCACATATTTTTTTTTATTTTTCTAGCTAAATAAAATAAAAATACAACGAATAAAAATAATATAAATTTAAACCAGTATTTTTAGTTCTGACTCTGTCGTCAATAAATAAACTAATAAATTTACATTATTTTTATTCATGCATATATATTTTTTATTTTTTTATTTTTTTTATTTTTTTTGGGCTGGATCCAAACGTTTTTTACCCGCCAGCGTGTGTGAATTGTTCATGCACGCTGGCAACAGTTAGCATGTAATTATATTTCTAATGCACAGTGTTGGGGAGTTATTTTGCAAATTGGAGATACTTACCTGGGAGCAAGATGGAGGCAATGGCGTGCTGTGCTGGACGAACGACGCTGCTTCCTCCTGCTCTGTTTTTTCTTTATTTCCTGGTTTGCTTCTGTTCGTTCCCCTTCTGTCGGTGTTCCCTTCTGTCGGCCGTTCATTCCTCTCCTTTTTAACTTCTTCCTCTGGCTGTGGAAGCTAGCGCTGGAGAAGGGGAAGCCGATGATTATGCTGGTGCTCTCTGGTGGTCCTTCTCTTTTCTGCTTGTTTTTTTTTTTTGTTTTCTTTTGTTCACTTTGGTTAAAATTGTAGTTAAAAATAAGGTTGAACAAAAAGTAGTTTAATGTGTTTGGTTAAGAATGATTTTCAAATTGAGGTTATAAAATAATTTTAAAAAATACGTATTAATATTGATGGTTTTTAATTTGAATATTGTAGATGTAACTAATGCAATTACATCATGAAATAAATAATACTTTATATAAAATAATTTTTATTGTTCCATTAAACTATCTACAATTCTATCACGTATGAAATACATCCGACAATGACTACAGTTTTATTGGTTTCTTAAGCGCACAACAACATCAGGTAAAATATAATCAGGAACAAAATTGGGATTGCGATCAAATTCTACAAATGCTACGTCATCAAGCAATCTTTGTTTAATTTATGTAGTGATACATTATAATGTCAAACACTAGTTTTTCGAATAAAACACAATTAAAAATTTTAATTTTAATTTAATTTTTTTATTTTACTAGGTCAGACCCGGTTCAATGCATTTAGCTCTAGATCGGACAGATAAACACTAGTTTTTTTTATAATAAAAACACAATTACAAAAATAAAAAATAAAATTTATTTTTTTTATTTTACTGAGTCGGACCGGTTCAATGCATTTAGCTCTGGACCGAACCCGACCCGGTCTGGCCGGAACAGTGGAGAGTGACTCTATTGTTTACGTGAATAGTGGAGTCACTCTCCACTCCATAGGAATAAGAGGAAAGCAACATTGAGCTGCTTTTAACGACCCCACGTTTTAAATACAATTAATAGTGGGGTCCATGAACAATAAATCAAGTTTCACTTGTTACCAAACACCGATTTTTTGTGGTTTGCTTCATCAGCAAACACAATGACGGAAACAAACGGTCACAATGTATATACCAATTCAATATTGATATATCCTTAAATTTTTTCTCATCAATACAATATCATTTATACCAAAAACAAAAAAGTTCAAATTACATAAATCATGGTGATAAGTATTTTGAAGCAAGTTCTACCTTCCATATATTACAATGAAACTTTCTCTCCTGAATCAAAACCATAAGTTGTATATATTTTTATGAATGAACTTTCAAATATTCATTTAGGGTCACAAATAAAAATTCAAATATATATTGTCATCCTCTAAACGTCATGTATACAACTAAGATAATGTTTGGGAACGCGGTCGAAATTGTGTCTCTTAAATATTTAAAAACTTTTCTTTCTTTAAAAAAAATTATTTTTTTTATGTTTTCAGATCGTTTTTTTTTGTTGGATAAAAAAAACTATGTAAGTCACAAAATATAGAGCTGGTATTTTAAGCATAGTAATCCCTCTCTCCTAAATAAATATTTAAGAAATTTTTCGCTGGTTATTCGTGTGGATTACCGTTGAAGGTCAGACAATTGAATAACTTATAATTTACGATAACCCAGCCTTTAAAGAATTATTTAAAGCAAAAAAAGATCAGACCTTCAGGTGATAAATCTCTAAACAACTCTAGATCTATCTAACATTATTCTAGGGATTCTTAAATAATTTTTTTTTATTATTTATGTTGCTTGTATGACATTCAGGAATCCAACAAGTTCCTGACTCTATTGAACTTTCGTTTCTTAGTTTATGGCCATTGATGTTTCCCAAGGGATCAAGCACAAGTCAAATACCATTTCTAATTTTTTAAGAGTTTTTTTCTCAAAGTCCAAAGGTGGGGGGAATATCTACATGCTTCCAAGATTCACATTATAAGAAAAGGAAGAGATTCAAAAAAAGAAAGAATAATAAGAGAAGCCTTGAGGCTTGATAGTGCTGAAATTGTATTATAATTTGCCTTAATTGTTCTTATATACTAGATAAGTGATCTATGTTATGCCATGAGCTGGGTTAAATTTTTCTCAATGTTAAAAGTAAAATGTTAAGGCGATGTTGATGTTTTTAAAGAAGCAAGAAAAATATAAAATCCAGATTATTGACTCAACTGAGTTCAATAAGCCCAATCATTTTAATAATATGATTTAAAAAGACATCATAAATAATGTGAAAAAAAGACAATAATTAACCATAAAAAATAAGTTGTCATTATGATATTCGAGAGGAGAAGAAAGAAAAGCCCATTAAACACCTAAAATTGTTCCATCATAGACACCGTTTAACCACTAGAAAGACCTTATCAAGATGATTATAATGTCAATGTGAAATGTTCCATGACAAAACCAAAACAGACCGTACACACTATCAGAGCAATGACCCAAAAGTAAAACTAAACAAAAGATCAGGAGATGAACATCTCATGTTTATATTTGATTTAGTTCAGAAACAAGATTTCTATATATATATATATATATATATATATATATATAAAGATAAATTTAACAGAGAACAACAAATAAAAAGACTCAAGAAAAAAAAAGAAAGCAAACTCGAGTGAATTTTCTAAATTAGGTTAATCTCCTAAATTCACAATCAGTAAAATCCTAGATCCAGACTTAATTAAAAAGCTTGTTTTTTTCACAAATTCAATGTTGAAGTATAAAATCAGGAAAAAAATATCAAGGAAAAAAATAGTAATTAAAAGAATAAGGATCGAATTGGTAGGAAAAAAAACTAAAAAATGATGAAATCATAAAAAAAAAAAAACATTCTAAAAATCATCTCAAATAAAACAAATAGTAAATAAAAGAATAAATATTAACTCTAAAGGAAGAATAAATGAAAGACTACTTTCAAATTTTAAAGGGTCAACACATAAACCAAGAGAGGGAAAAGGGGGAAAAAAAGAAAAAGTTGGCCGCGCCAAACCAATAGGCCATTTGAAACACGTTCCGCAAATAGAAGGAATGTCGAAGTTTAACCATCATATGGCTTCTCAAGCATCTTCCAAAGGATGCAAAGACAACCTACATGCTAACATTTGCATTGCTTACACTAGCAAGTTTTTTGTAATAACACTTATATTAAATCAATTACCAAAGAGCCCTCAACAAGCTTGAATATTATATAAAAAAAACTCCAATGTAAAATGATGCAAAGGTTCATGGTCATAAGTTATAAAATCTTTGCTTTCAAGATTAAATGAGTTATTTTACTGTTTTTTTTTTTTTTATGAAAAAGACGATAAAGCCTGTAGAGCTAGGTTTAAATTTTTTTTCTTTTAAAAGAGATGAAGTAATTTTATTGTGCTGAAACATATGAAAATACCTTTTTGGCATTATCTAATTTGAAAATGATTTTTTAATCATAAAAAAGACAATTTTGTCGTAATGAGAGGCTTAATGATTTTTATATAGAATAACAAAATTATCATTTCACTTAAATAATAGCTAGAAATTCGCACTCTTGTGTAGTCAATTATGGAGAATAATATCGCGGTGTGTCCAACACTCTTGTACGGAAATGTAATATGAAAAGGTTTGCTCTAAAGGCAACTCATGCAAAAGCAACAAATAAGAGTTCATTAATATAATTATCGCTGCTCTTGTTTGGTGTTTATATATATATATATATATATATATATATATATATATATATAAACACCAAGCTAATGACTTTGATTTCTCGTCTTTAAATGTGTGGAAATATTTGCAATGCAATATTCAACACTGTAACAGTCAACTCTTACCGTATGGTTTCCAAAGGAAGACTCACAAAACAAAAAAGAAAAACCTTGTTGCAAAGGAGAAGGGGATTGCCAAGAAATTCAAATGGCAAATGCTTTATTAATCTTCACGTCTCAAAGCCTTCTTCACTATACCCACTGCTTTAATTAACAATCTTTACTTATCTTTACCTAAAATTATAATTCTAATTAAATAGATAAAATAATTTAATTTATTATTAATTCAATAATTGATTTATTTATATTTGAAGATCAGGTGCATTGTCTAACAACATTTCATGATCCTTTAAATATTAAAAGTCATTAGTGGTTTGACTTAACCTTTTAGTAACTAGTTTCTCAGTATAATGAATATCCTTTTATCGATAATGCTATAATATAACATTAAAGTATATAGTATATTTGTCATGTTAAATCATGTTTATTCTCTATATAATAGTCATTAATCGTATGATTAAGATTTGAAACTCTTTTAAAATCTTATTCCACATTGGCCAAAATAATTCTTAGTCAATACTATTTGAGAATAGATAAAATATTTTTCTCAATTCATGTAGGGTGATGAATCTTCTCTTGATCACTCAAGTACCTTCATATAGTTTATGATATACCCAATGTTTTCTCTTTCGTTACCTTGATTAAGATAATTACATGTAACAAGATCAAAGTATAACATTCTTTATATAAGATGACTTAGTAATCTCAAGTTTAAGGATCATTTATACAACTATCGCGCGAGCCTTTCCATAAACATAAGTGATCTCTTCATAAGAAATTCTCATGCAGGTCAATTTAGTGTACAAGTTTTATGACAAGCACCTGCATATTAATTATAGGTATCCTTTATACCTTGTTTGTTAGATAAAAAAAAACTACATAGTCACAAAATAAAGAGTTAGTACTCTAAGCATAACAATTCATCTCTTCTAAATAGAGTTTTAGGAGATTCCTCAAAAGTGATTCGTGTGGATTACTGTTGGAGGCCAAACAATTAGATGACTTATGATTTATGACAACTCAGCCTTAAAATAATTATCCAAAGCCAAAGAAGATCATATCTTCAGGTAATAAATTTTAAAACACGTATTATTAATCAAGGTGAACATGCTCATAAAATTTAGATGGAGTTTTTCGAACAGGCTGAAATTCGAAGTGAGATAAAATTTGTTCTAGTTAGTTTAATTTTTTAAACCAGAATAAGATATATCAGTCACAATTGAATGGAATTTACAACCATTGTCTATACCTAAAATTTTAAATGAACTATGAATAGCTAGAAATTTGCACAAGTGTCAATTATGGAGAATAATATTGCGGTGTGTCCAACAGTCTTGTGTGTAGTCAGTTAAGGGACCTACTGGTACGGAAATATATAATATGAAACGGTTAGCTCTAAAAGCAACTCATGCAAAAGCAACAAATAAGAGTTCATTAATATATATATATATATATATATATATATATATATATATATATATATATAATTACCGTGTTTCCAACACTCAGTACTCTTTCTTTTTTTTCCTTTTTTTTTTCATTACTCTTGTTCAGTCTTCTTATATTTAAAATTTGGTCAGCACCCAGCTAAGCATGTTTCTCCCAGCAGTGAGAAAGATCAATCATACCGTCAGTCATCAACAAATTAAGGGACCTCCTTGCATGGAAATATTTGCAATGCAATATTTAACACTGTTAAGAGTCAACTCTTCCCGTATGGTTTCCAAAGGGAAGACCCACGAAACAAAAAAGAAAAACCTTGTTGCAAAGGAGAAGGGGATTGCCAAGAAATTATTCAAACACTATTGTATAGTCAATTAAGGGACCTACATGTATGGAAATGTAACATGAAACGGTTTGCTCTAAAAGCAACGCGTTCCCGACACTCACTCTTGCTTAGGCAACGTGTTTTCACAATTTAAACATAGATTTTAGATTACTTAAAATGGTATTCAAATGATTTTTCTAGAGGCACAAATTGATAAATGATGATTATTTAACATAAACGTAACAGATGCAACAATTCTCGTATACTTTCATCTACGTTGGTACTTAGTTATACACTCCCTGCAAATGTAAATGCAGGGATATCAATCCTGAAGTGTATAGCTCAACTGGTCAGATTTTAGATTTGCTTCCTAAAAATTACCAGTTCGAGTGCCGCAAATCTCAAGACCACTGGAAGTTTACATGATTGTTAACTTTAAGGTCGGAGGAGATTAATCAAGGTGCGTGTAAGCTGGTTCAGACACTCACGGTTACTAAAACAAAAAAGATGTCATCATTATGTATCTTTACCTAAAATTATAAATGAACTGTGAATATTCAGAAATTTGCATAAAAAATGTCAATTTCAAAAATTAATATTGTTGTGTTTCCAACGCCATTGTATAGTCAAGGAGGTACGGAAATATTAAGGGACCTACTGGTATGGAAATATTTGCAATTGAATAATTCAACATTCAATTCCAACATTTCCACACGTAATTGTTGGACAATATTTCCAAGTTCCGAAGACTTGGAGGTCAAGGAGGAAAAGGACAGACCATCAGACGAGCTACAAAAGTTTTTTATAATTACAGCACAAATTAACTGTATCTATTAGCGCATACACTTTCTACAGATGTAAATATGAAGGGATATCATCTTTACGTATCTTTAACTATATATATGAATAGTAAGAAATAATTTCCACCAAAAATGTCAATTATGGAAATTAATATTGCTGATGTCAATTATGGAAATTAATATTGCCGTGTTTCCAACACTATTGTTTAATCAAGGTGCGTGTAAGCTGGTTCAAATACTCACGGTTACCAAAAAAAAAAAAAATCATCCTTATGTATCTTTACCTAAAATTATAAATGAACTGTGAATATTCAGAAATTTGCATAAAAAATGTCAATTTTAAAAATTAATATTGCTGTGTTTCCAACGCCATTGTATAGTCAAGGAGGTACGGAAATATTAAGGGACCTACTGGTATGGAAATATTTGCAATTGAATAATTCAACATTCAATTCCAACATTTCCACACGTAATTGTTGGACAATATTTCCAAGTTCCGAAGACTTGGAGGTCAAGGAGGAAAAGGACAGACCATCAGACGAGCTACAAATTTTTTTTATAATTACAGCACAAATTAACTGTATCTATTAGCACATACATTTTCTACATTTTCTGTAGATGTAAATATGAAGGGATATCATCTCTACGTATCTTTAACTATATATATGAATAATAAGAAATAATTTACACCAAAAATGTCAATTATAAAAATTAATATTGCCAATGTCAATTATGAAAATTAATATTGCCAATGTCAATTATGAAAATTAATATTGCCGTGTTTCCAACACTATTGTTTAGTCAACTAAGGGACCTACTTGTATAGAAATATTTGTAATTAAATAATTCAACCTTCAATTTCATATTCAGCACCAAATGAAGATCGGCACATAAACTTGCTGCAAATGTAAATGTAGGGATATTATATACTCTCAACAAAAATCATGGAGCCACTTCATTTGTGAACGTAGATTATACAATAAGAAACCGTTTGCTCTATAGGCAACTCATGCAAAAGAAACAAAGAAGAGTTCGCTAGCAACAATAAAATAAATAAATACTTCAAATCATAAACTCATTTAAAATGGAGTAGGTAGTAACATGCTAATTATTTTAATGGCATTTTAGTCATTAAAACTACTCTAAAGAGAAATGGATGATCTATTCAATAATCTCACAGTTTAAGTTCAAAACATTAATAATTTCTTGGACCCTAAAGTTAACGACTATTTAAGTCTTTAATGGTCATGAGGTTTGTAAAACTTGAATTAATTGGTGATCTATAGAAAATAAACTTAGAATCTAACTAGTTAAATTATACCTTTTAGGATTAGCTTTTTAATTCCATGAGAGACAACCATAACAACTTTATTACCTCGGACTTCAATTTCAATTTAATTAAATTAAGATGTCTATGCATACCTCAATAATTGCATGATATAGTTTGAGAGATTGTACATTATTGATTATTAGCCATGTAATAATCTTTGATGCAGGAGGATGCAGATCAATTGGATACAAATCTATTTCAGTTGGACAATATAAATAACCTAGCAAATATTTTATTAGATTATATAGACAAATTAATTTAAACTCAATAAGTGATCTAATTATGCTAAATGAACTGTATAATAAAATAGATTGTAACTAATATTGAAGGGTGTAACTTAATTGGTCAAGTTTTAACTTTGTTTTTTAGAAATTACTAGTTTGAATCCTATAAATTTTAGGGCTATTAGAAGCTTACATGATTATTAACTTCAAAACCCGTAAGATTAGTTAAGGTATACACAAACAAGCTCAAATATTCATATTTATAAAAATAAATAAACTGTAACTTTTTATATAACAATTAAAACACGCTCAAATTTATTTAGGAGATTCTACCTGTCCAATTCTGTAAGGGAATCGCTGGCTTCGCCCACTACTTCGGTAAGGACTTCAAATCAGGCGTGGAATTTTGAATTTTTAACGTAACACCAGTTTTGAAATTCTAATTTTTCCTTTCATGTGTAATTGTCGGTCTAAAAGCTATTTAAATGGCTGTTATCAAACCTTGGAAATCCATCTTTATAGCTGGAAGGTGCAACCTTTGGTGCAAAAAGCTCATCCCTAAAACCTTTTTTGTAATCCTCCATTTCCACGATAGAACCCTAGAATTTCCAAGTTATGCAATTGGAGTATTCTCAAAATCTTTGAAGTCGAAAAATTACAATACAATTAAACATCTACAAATTAATTCCCTTGGTATGATGAAAATTTATTAATGAAATATAATATTTTTTAATTGAGATATTGTTTAAACCCTAAATTTAAATTGGGACTGAATAAAAATATTATTTAATCGAAGAATCTTGCCATTTTCCTAAGCTGTGAATTAACTATACGTGTAAATTACTAAAGAAAATTCATCCTTTTGAGAATCTTGTGTGTTGATTTTTTTTTTTGAAAAATTATATACAAGAAATAATATTGTTGCAGATCATTTAGTCAAGCAAGAGTTATTACTTCTTAGAGAAAATGACTTTTATGTGGATTTAGTTGTGCTAGTATTTTTTCTCATTCCTCTGAGTTTTTCTATACTCTTCTTTCTATCTATTAAGCTATGTTTTTAATGGCTATAATAGTGATCGAATAAATCTCTCGTATTTTATTAAAAAAAAAAACTCATTGCATATTCTTATTATGTATATGATTTGGAGGTTTTATTTGTTTTTACATTTTGAAAGTGTTTTTAAAAAAGAAATTTTTTTTTTAAGATCATTTTGATGCACTAATATCAAAAATAATTTTTTTTTTTTTTAAATATTATTTTGATACATTTTCAAGTGAAAAGCACTTTGAAAAGCAACCAAAACTATATTCTCAAACACATATCATTTGGGAACGCGATTGAAACCGCATTCCCTCAAATTTCAAAATTAAAATTCACTAAAAATTATTTTTTAAATATTTTCAGATCGTTTTAATGTGCTGATCGTAAAAATAATTATTAAAAAATAAAAAATATTATTTTAATATACTTTTAAATAAAAAACACTTTAATCCATAACTACTATTATTAATCCCAAACAGTCAATTACTCCGCAACAAAAGCCCAATATTACAAAAATTATCCTGGAAACTAATATATATTACCGTGTTTCCAACACTTGTATGGAAATATTTAAGTTTTCAATAATTAAACCTTCAGCCCCATGTTTTGCGCCACTTGTTTGATACTATATTTTAATTAGTTGCGGAGACTTGAAGGTCAATGAAAGGGACAGACTTGAAAAAAGAAAGAACTTTTAGGACTATCAATTCAAATCATAAACTCATTTAAAATGTAGTAACATGCTAATTATTATAATGGCATTTTAGTCATTTAAAATAATATAAAGCGATAGTTTGACATAGGGTTTCTCATTTTAGTCATTTTAGTCATATTTTATATACCTCAAGTATTTACTTTTCCTCTTTTTTTCATCTTTTTTTTTTCCCCTTTGCTTACACCCTTTGTGAGGTAATTGCAGTTCATATCTATTCAATATGTGCGTAAACATTCTATAAAAAATAATCACCAACTTATAAAATAAATAAATAAAATGTTATAAAAAATGTCAAAAAGTAATTAACTGTGATATATAATTGTTCGAGAATTTTATGTGATTTATTTGTTTGTTTGTGTGTCAGGCTAGAAATTATTTGGGGAGTGCCGAGAAATCACTTGTTCAAGAAAAAATGTCATTAGGAATCTCTACTAAAAAATATAAATGAAATATTCTAATTCAATAGGCTGCTATTAGATTTAAAATCACTTGAGGAATTTGCTAGAACGTATTTTATTTGACTAAAGGATCAGTTTTTTATCTTCTATATTTGGTTTCCAATATTTTTCCTTCCATAATTTTATCTCTCCAATTGGACACATCCGATTTGCTCGATGGGTACACAAAGTTGTGAACAATAATGATTTAATATGATTTTTTATATATATAATAATCAAAGTTTTATTGATTTTGAGGTAGAATGCAATAATAATAAAACCTTCAAATGGAAAAAAGCCCTTGAGATGCTATACAGCTAACATAAATATAAAGAATATTATGAGATTTATATGCATTAATATTACTCTAAAGAGAAATGGATGATCTATTCAATAATAGACACAGTAATTTCTTGTATACTTTATCTACGTTTTGGTGCTTAAATCATGCATGGCCACATACCTAAGATGTGAATTAACTACGTTTGTAAATTATTGAAAAATTTTGTGGTCGGATTTTTTTTTTGGGAAATTAAATTCAGTATGTAAAGCAAGCTTCACATAAATTCCATTCCTAAATACACTTTAGAAAAACTTCTCTGAACATTCACATTAAGCAGTCACAATTTTTTTTCCCTAATAATAGTTTCATGTAAAATCCCACCTCCAATATCTATAAAATTAATTAATTTGCGGGAAAATTATTTACCAGAAACAAAGACTTTGGGGTCAAGTTTAGTTCCGTGACTCCGCTGAACATTCCATTCTTTGTTTACGGCCACTTATGTTTCCCAGGGAATAAGTCATATACAATTCCCAATTTTTTTAAGAGCTTTTGCTCGAAGTCCAGAGGTGGGACCGTGGGAGAATGCCTGCTTCTGAGATTCACATTATAGTCAAGGAGGTACGGAAATATTAAGGGACCTACTGGTATGGAAATATTTGCAATTGAATAATTCAACATTCAATTCCATCATTTCCACACGTAATTGTTGGATAATATATCCAAGTTCCGAAGACTTGGAGGTCAAGTAGGAAAAGGACAGACCATCAGACGAGCTAAAAAAAAATTCTAATTACAGCACAAACTGTATCTATTAGCACATACACTTTCTGCAGATGTAAATATGAAGGGATATCATCCTTACGTCTCTTTACGTATGGAAATATTTGCAATTGAATAATTCAACATTCAATTCCATCATTTCCACACGTAATTGTTGGATAATATATCCAAGTTCCGAAGACTTGGAGGTCAAGTAGGAAAAGGACAGACCATCAGACGAGCTAAAAAAAAATTCTAATTACAGCACAAACTGTATCTATTAGCACATACACTTTCTGCAGATGTAAATATGAAGGGATATCATCCTTACGTCTCTTTACGCAAAATTGTTAATGAATTATATATATGAATATTAAGAAATAATTTCCACAAAAAATATCAATTATAAAAATTAATATTGCCGTGTTTCCAACACTATTGTTTAGTCAACTAAGGGACCTACTTGTACAGAAATATTTACAATTGAATAATTTAATTTTCAATTTCATATTCAGCACCAAATAAAGACGCACAAAAACTTGCTGCAAATGTAAATGTAGGGATATTATCTACTCTCAACAAAAATCATGGAGCCACTTCATTTGTGAACGTAGATTATACAATAAAAAACCGTTTGCTCTATAGGCAACTCATGCAAAAGAAACAAAGAAGAGTTCGCTAGCAACAATAAAATTAATAAATTAAATAGCTTGCTCTTGAATTATGGAAACGTCTTTTAGGACTACCACTTCAAATCATAAACTCATTTAAAATGGAGCAGGTAGTAACATGCTAATTATTTTAATGGCATTTTAGTCATTAATAGTACTCCAAAGAGAAATGGATGATCTATTCAATAATCTCACAGTTTAAGTTCAAAATATTAAAAGGGTATTCAATAATAGACTCAGTAATTTCTTGTATACTTTATCTACGTTTTGGTGCTTAAATCATGCATGGCCACGTACCTAAGATGTGAATTAACTACGTTTGTAAATTATTAAAAAACAATTCTTTCTATTGAAAATGTTGTGCCTCGATTTCTTTTTGGAAACTAAAGTCAGTATGTAAAGCAGTCGTAATTCTTTTTCCCTAAAAATATTTTCATGTAAAATTCCACCTCCAGTATCTATAAAATTAATTATTAGCACCACTAATTTGCTGGGAAATCATTTACTAGAAACGAAGACTTTGGGGTCAAGAAAAAGGACTTCGTGACTACGCTGAACTTTCCTTTCTTTGTTTATGGCCACTCATGTTTCACAGTGGACAGACCACGTCGTAAGTTAATAAACTGTTTTTTTTTTTCTTATTATAATTATTTTCATGTAAAATTCCGCTTTCAATATCTACAATAATTTGAATAGCACAATCTTGATTGGTTTGTGTATAAATAGTACCAATGCGAATCTTTATTTCTCATCTTTCGCTCAACACTCCAAATATACTTTCGAATCCTGTAAGGCCAGCCAACATGGGGTTTTCACTACTGTCCCTCTCTCAATTTCTCTCTTTCATTCTGTTTCTCTTCCATTTTCACACTACAATTTCCTCATCAAATTACTCCTCTTCATCTCATTTCTGTGCTCCTGACCAAAGCCTTTCTTTGCTCCAATTCAAAGAGTCCTTTTCCATCAGTAGCTCTGCCTCTTCGGAGGATTGCCAGCATCCCAAGACAGAGTCGTGGAAAGAGGGTACAGACTGCTGCTCGTGGGATGGGGTCACTTGTGACATGAAAACAGGGCAAGTCACTGGACTGGACCTCTCTTGCAGCATGCTTTATGGCACCCTCCATCCCAATAGCACCCTCTTCTCCCTGCATCATCTTCAAAACCTCGACCTCTCTGACAATCATTTCCAAAGCTCCCATATTTCTTCTCAATTTGGCCAGCTCTCCAACCTGACACATCTTAACCTAAATTACTCAGTCTTTGCAGGTCAAGTTCCGTCGGAAATCTCCCAGCTCTCCAAATTGGTTTCACTTGATCTCTCTGGGGGCTTAAACGACTATCTAAGTCTAGAACCAATTTCTTTTGCCAAGCTTGCTCGAAGTCTAACCCAGCTTAGAGAACTCGATCTGAGTTCAGTAGACATGTCATTGGTTCCACCCGATTCCTTGATGAATCTGTCTTCTTCTATGTCATCACTCAAACTCTTTTCCTGTGGATTGCAAGGAGAATTCCCATCCTCAATGAGAAAGTTTAAGCACCTCCAGCAGTTGGATCTTGCAGATAACAATCTTAGAGGTTCAATTCCAGATGATCTTGGGCAACTCACTGAGTTGGTTTCACTTGCTCTCTCTGGAAACGAAAACGACTATCTAAGTCTAGAACCAATTTCTTTTGACAAGCTTGTTCGAAATCTAACCCAGCTTACAGAACTCTATCTGAAATGGGTGAACATGTCATTGGTTGCACCCAATTCCTTGATGAATCTGTCTTCTTCTTTGTCATCACTTGTACTCCATTCATGTGGATTGCAAGGAAAATTCCCATCCTCAATGAGAAAATTTAAGCACCTTCAGCAGTTGGATCTTGCAGATAACAATCTTACAGGTTCAATTCCATATGATCTTGAGCAACTCACTGAGTTGGTTTCACTTGCTCTCTCTGGAAACGAAAACGACTATCTAAGTCTAGAACCAATTTCTTTTGACAAGCTTGTTCAAAATCTAACCCAGCTTAGAGAACTCCATCTGTGGTGGGTGAACATGTCTTTGGTTGCGCCCAATTCCTTGATGAATCTGTCTTCTTCTTTGTCATCACTCACAGTCTATTCATGTGGATTGCAAGGAAAATTCCCATCCCCAGTGAGAAAATTTAAGCACCTCCAGCACTTGGATCTTAGATACAGCAATCTTACAGGTTCAATTCCAGATGATCTTGGCCAACTCACTGAGTTGGTTTCAATTGATCTCTCTTTCAATTACTATTTGAGTGTAGAACCAAGTTCTTTTGACAAGATTATTCAAAACCTAACCAAGCTAAGAGGTCTCCGTTTGGGTTATGTAAATATGGCTTCGGTCACACCTAATTCCTTGGCGAATCTGTCCTCATCCTTGTCAGCTCTTGGCCTTTGGAATTGTGGATTGAAAGGGAAGTTACCAGGTAACATCTTTCTCCTACCAAACCTTCAAGTACTTGATTTGACAAACAACTACGACCTCACTGGCTCTTTTCCTTCATCCAATGTGAGTAATAGCCTCCGGTTATTGAGTCTTTCTCTTACTAGAATTTCAGTTTATTTAGAAAATGACTTCTTCACAAATCTAAAGTCGTTGGAAGTTTTGGCTCTCCAACACTCTAATATCACAAGGTCAAATCTAACCCTGATCGGCTATCTCACACACCTCACTCGTTTAGAACTCACAGGTAATAATTTAAGTGGTCAGATTCCATCGTCACTTAAAAACCTTGTGCAACTTCAATCCTTAAATCTCGGTAAGAATAATTTTTCAGGTAGAATTCCAGATTTTTTAGGTAACCTTACCCTCCTTGAATATTTAGATTTATCCAAGAATCAACTCTCAGGACCTATCCCTTCTCAAATCAGTACTCGTTCATTGAAAATGTTTGATTTAAGAAACAACCACTTGCAAGGTCCAATCCCAAGTTCAATTTTCAAACAAGAGAACCTGCAAGCCCTTATTCTTGCATCCAACAGTAAATTGACAGGTGAAATTTCTTCTTCTATTTGCAAGCTTAAATTCCTTCGAGTCCTTGATTTGTCCAACAACAGCTTCAGTGGTTTTATACCACAATGTTTAGGGAACTTTAGCAACTCTCTCTCAGTTTTGAATCTTGGCATGAATAATCTTCAAGGCACTATCTTTTCACCATTTTTAAAGGGGAATAACCTGGTATATCTCAAGCTAAATGGCAATGAATTGGAAGGGAAAATACCATCGTCTATCATCAACTGCACAATGCTACAAGTTCTTGATCTTAGTGACAATAAAATTGAGGACAGATTTCCCTATTTTCTAGAAACGCTTCCAGAGCTGTATATCCTTGTCCTCAAGTCCAATAAGCTCCATGGTTTTGTGAATGATCCGACTGCTAATAATTCCTTCTCCAAATTGCAAATCTTTGACATCTCCAACAATAATTTGAGGGGACCTTTACCAAAAGGGTATTTCAATATGTTTGAAGCAATGATGGCCTCTGATCAAAATTCATTTTACATGATGGACTATTCCATGAAAGTGACATGGAAAGGGTTTGATATTGAGTTCGAGAAAATCCAAAGCACTCTTAGAATACTTGATTTGTCAAGCAACAGTTTCACCGGAGAGATTCCAAAGGAGATCGGAAAGCTTAAAGTACTTCTACAACTCAACCTCTCTCATAATTCCCTTACAGGCCATATTCAATCATCATTAGGAATGTTGACCAATCTGGAATCATTAGATTTGTCTTCGAATTTGCTTACCGGAAGGATTCCAGTACAGTTGGCAGATCTAACATTTCTTGAAGTCTTAAACCTTTCACATAACCGGCTTGAGGGGCCCATACCCGGGGGAAATCAGTTCAACACGTTTAATGCAGACTCATTTGAAGGAAACTGGGGCTTATGTGGATTCCCCATGCCAAAATGCAAAAGTGACGAGGCACCACCATTGCAGCCATCAGACTTTCACGATGGAGATGATTCAAAATTCTTTGAAGAAGGATTTGGATGGAAAGCTGTGGCAATAGGGTATGGAAGTGGGTTTGTGTTTGGAGTCACAATGGGATACGTTGTGTTCAGAACAAGAAAACCAGCATGGTTTCTGAAAGTGGTTGAAGATCTATGGAATCTGAAGGCAAGAAGAACGAAGAAGAATGCTCGTAGGAATGGTGCAAGAAGAAACTAAACAACGGAGGTAGTAACATGAGGTAAGTTATGCAAACATTTGACATCTTAAGGTTTTACGTGCAACAGTTTATGCTATTTTTTCTGTGCTATTTCCTTTTATTAGTCTTTTCTTTCGCTTTCGGATTCATTAAATAAAAAAAATATTTGTATGTTTCTCTGTTGCAGTGAAGTTTTGAATAAACATTCTCGCTACCTTATGAGATACCAAGTGGAGGTTGACATGAGAAGAACGCTAGAGTGGCAGATTCAGAGAATTGGATTCCTCTTTCGTACTGCTTCTGTTTTCCTTCATGGTTGTGTTTTGATTTTATTTTTATTATTAGCTTTATTCGATACATGGCATATTTTCGAGTCACTTAATTTGCGTCTTTTTTTTTTTTGGTTAGTTTTGATGCAAGGTTTGGGTGTTACATCTATAAAAAAAGAACCAATGCATGCAGCAGTTGTTGCATCTTTACTTCAATCACCCTTTCTTAGTGTATTCACATTATTTATTTATTTAGGAGTGCGCTTTTTATGTGAAGTACATTTCGCCGTGAAGAGATCGGTTGCTTTGACATTTCGATTCCTTAACAGTTTATCAAAGATAATCCCAGAATAGCTCCTAGAATGGTGGATCAGATTGTATGTAAACTGCATATATATGTCGTACAGCTTTGCAATATTGAAAAAAGAAAATACAGAAAACATTTGCATTATCATTTTCTTTATGGTATCAGAGCTCCAGTTCTGAGAAGCTAGGAATCCTTACAACTAAAATACCTCATGCCTGGTGACGAAGACCAAAAGCTTCTTGAATAAAACAGGCGCTGTCGAACTCTTTCAAGACCTCAGAACCATGGGAGAACTCCAATCATCCACGTTTTCTCCATCACTCGGATCAACCAGGGGCTGTCCTCGTTTCACAACCAATTCTAATGCTCTGTTCCTTGCCTACTTTTGGGTAGTGTTATCATGCAAACAGAAGCGTTGGCAAAGTAATTAGTTCCAAATATTTCTAGCATAGATTTATGCATGCAAAATAGTAATGTGAATAAGCAACCTTGTTAAAGCTTAGCTCCTGGAAATGGGATGCCGCCGCAGATTGCAACTGGAAAAGAAAAAAATCAAATATGTAATTTGGATGTAATTTGGTGGCTAGTCTTGTTAGGATTCGGAATCAAAACAATTAAAGCTTGAGTTGTAAATCATATCTTAGAGATTTAGTTTGATTGTAGTTTTTGTAATTAAATCCTAAAGATTAGTTGCTAGTCTGTCCGTTTATTTATTTAGACAAGATCTTTTTTATATAAACTATGTATATGCACCGTAGAAATCACATAGAATAATAAGACTGCCTTGCTGTTCTTCAAACTCCCTCTGTCAGCTTTCTTGTTTTCTTCAAGTCTTGCAAACGAGACCGACTCATTCCTCGTAATGATGCAGCTGTCGAACATCAACCTCGCACCTACAAGAAATGGTGAGGCATATCACAGCACTTACAGTATTAAACGGGTAGCAACGATGAAGCGAAGACGAGGCCGGTGCCAGAAACAGAGCATTTCCCACATAACCATGGACTTGGATTGCAATGACATAACAGCGTAGGATTCAAAAGCCTTATTTTGAACATGCATGTTTATGAATAATTCATATCAAGAATTTTTCTGCTTCCAGATTGCTACAGTGATTTAGAACATTCATGGACGTTTACTGGTTTCGATTGATATTGGATAAGCATGATATTGGAAACGAAAATGTTTAACTGATTTTCTTATTATTCATTGATTCAACTGATACAATATTTATAGCCTTCATGTAGTATAGTAACAGAATCAGTTATAAATAACAGATTTTACAACAGAATACCAGACTTTACAACAGAATCTAACCACCTGCTGTGCCTACTCTAACCGTCTGCTAAGCTTGTTATAGCAGCTTTAGTTTCCAGCTCATCAGTGCAATGTCTTCTCAGTGCAATGTCTGCACTTCATCCATTAGCAGACTTGAGTGTGCTGAGTATATTCAATACGCCCCCTCAAGATGAGATTCATAAAAGAACTGTTAAGGAGAGTAGATATTATGAATACTCATTTTGGACAGTAACAAGTGAAAAAAGGACGAAGGGAGAGCCTTCGTAAAAATGTCAGCCAATTGGTGTTGAGAGGAGACATGAAAAGTACGAAGAACACCGGATAGAATTTTCTCACGAACCACATGGCAATCAATGTCAATGTGTTTGGTACGCTCATGGAAAACCGGATTGGCCGCAATATGAAGAGCAGCTTTACTGTCACAGTAAAGGAGAGCAGTTTGGAGGGGAATTTGCAAGTCGTGGAGAAGGGCTTGAAGCCACACAATCTCACAGCATGTGGATGCCATAGCTCTATACTCATCTTCAGCAGAAGATCGGGAGACTGTGGTTTGTTTCTTAGATTTCCAAGAAATCAAAGAATTATCAAGGAAGACGCAGAAGCCTGTGACTGAACGTCTGGAATCCAAGCAACCAGCCCAGTCTGAATCACAAAAAGTTTTAAGTTGTAGGCTAGAGGCGACTGGAAAGAATAGTCCCTGACCTGGAGAGGCTTTAATATAACGTAGGACCTGAGTAGCTGCATCAAGATGAGGAACTCGTGGCTTATCCATAAACTGACTTACAACCTGAACAACAAAAGAAATGTCAGGACGACTGATGGTGAGATAGAGTAGTCGGCCAATAAGTCGTCTATAGGAGGTAGGATCATCTAAGAGTGGTCCAGAATCCTTAGAGAATTTCACATTAGGATCCATTGGAACTTTGGCTGGTTTCGAAGCTAACAAACCAGTAGTCTCAAGGATGTCCAAGGCATACTTGCGCTGACAGACGGATAAGCCAAGCTCACTGCGAGCTATTTCCAAACCAAGGAAATACTTCAATGGTCCAAGATCTTTAAGCTAAAATTTGTTATTAAGCAAGTGAATAAACGTGGAAACTGCATCTGAATTGTCACTGGCAACAACTATATCATCAATACAGACTAAGATAGCAATGAAGGAATCTGCCAATGATCGAGTAAACAAAGTGTAATCAGCCTTGGACTGCACGAAACCAAAGTCAAGCAATGCAGAGGAAAATTTGGCAAACCATTGCCGCGAAGATTGCTTTAAACCATAGAGTGACTTATGGAGTTTGCAAACTTTGGACGCCCCCTTTTTAGCAAAACCAGGTGGTAAGGACATGTAGACTTCTTCATCTAAATCGCCATGAAGAAATGCATTGTTAACATCCAATTGATGGAGATGCCAATGCTTGACAGCAGCAACTGCCAAAAGAGTTCTCACCGTGGTGAGCTTAGCCACAGGGGAGAAAGTGTCATAATAGTCCAGTCCTTCACATTGAGTATAGCCCTTGGCAACGAGCCTGGCCTTATACCTCTCTAAGGTGCCATCAGATTTGAGTTTAACTTTGTAGACCCATTTGCAGCCAATAGTATGTTTTGAAGCAGGGAGATCAACAACAGTCCAGATATTATTCAATTCAAGAGCTTTAATCTCATTGTCCATAGCCTCACACCATTCCTTAGAATACATAGCTTGAGTATACGAAGTAGGCTCAACAAGGGTAGATACAGAAAGACTGAAGCATTTCTGATTAGGAGATAGATGATCATAAGAAAGGACAGAGGAAAATGTATGAGGAATACCTGAAACTGAAGAAGAAGGTGCAGGCTCTGAAGAGGAGGTTGCAATATGACAATGATAGTCATGCAAATATCCAGGTTTGTGTTTTATCCGAGAAGACTTTCTGCATGGCTGAGAAATAATCTCAGAAGGAGATGCTAGAAGAGGTGCTGAGTCAGAATTTAAGGGAGGAGATGGACTGGGATTAGAGGGTGAGCTAGTATTAGTGTGAAAAGGAAAAGAAGCTGAATCCATGTGATCAAGGGATGGGGCTACTGATTCAGGTAGTGTAAGAGGTAAAGGAAGGACATAATCAGTAGAGGAGATATGATGTTTGAGGGAAAAAGGAAATACAGCTTCATGGAATATAACATTTCGGGAGACAAAGACAGTGTTGAGATGTAAATCATATAGTTTATAGCCCTTGATGTTATATGGATAGCCAAGGAATATACAAGGTTTGGCTCTAGAGTCAAATTTCTGGCGATGTCTAAGGAGAGTAGTTGCATAGCAGAGGCAACCAAAGACTCTTAAATGGGAATAAGATGGACGAGATTGGAACAACATTTCATAAGGAGATTTGTTATGTAAGACAGGAGTAGGAATCCTATTGATCAAATGCACGACAGTGAGAACACAATCACCCCAAAATGATAAAGGTAGATGAGACTGAAAACGAAGGGATCGGACAACATTTAAAATGTGCTGGTGTTTTCTTTCAACAACTGAGTTTTGTTGTGGAGTTTCAACACAACTCAGTTGATGAACTACACCTTTTGAGGCATAAAATTGAGGCATGTGGAATTCAATTCCATTATCTGATCGAAGAGACTTGATTTGTGCATTAAACTATGTCCCAACCAAAGTGAAAAAGGATTGAATATGAGTTCTAGTCTGAGATTTATTTTCCAAAAGATGAATCCATGTGAACCTGGTATTATCATCGACAATGGTCAGGAAATAAGAAGAGCCACTAATAGATTTAGTGGAAAAAGGACCCCAAAGATCGCAGTGAATAAGATCAAAGGGTTGTGCAAAAGCTGTAATGCTGTGTGGGAAAGGTAACCGGTGTTGTTTAGCTAGAGGACATATGCTGCAAGTCTTATTAGATTCATGTAAAACTTGAGGAATTACATGAGAAAGCAATTTCAAGGGAGAATCTGAGGGGTGACCTAATCTGTAATGCCATAGACTATTGTTTACAGAATGAACAAAGAAACTAGCAGAAGCTAGATTCATTATTGTAGGCTGGGACATGGTTTTTACAGGAGTGGAAAATGCAGAATTCCTAGATAAAGCAGAAACCGGATTTTGCAGCAAATGGTATAAACATCCATTTTCTTTACCCACACCAATCGTTCTCCAGTTTGCAAGAGTCTGAACAAAACAGAATTTGGATAAGAAGATGACACAACAGTGTAAGGTTTGAATGAGCTTACTGACAGAGATTAAGTTGAAAGAAAAGGAAGGGATACAAAGCACATTGGTTAAAATAAGAGATTCTATAATCTTAATGGTACCAATGTGAGTAACTGAAGCATGTTGTCCATTAGGTAACCTTACTGTTTTGGAAACGACAGAAGTAATGTGTGTAAATAAGGAGGTAGAACAAATCATATGATCTGTAGCTCCAGTGTCAATTATCCAAGGGGCTTTGACAGAATTTGTGAGAGCAGTTGGATGATTAAGAGATAAGGTAGATGAAAAAACAGAATGCTTTGGATTGAAAGGAAATATACTGGAAAGAGTACCTGCTTGGTTTAGTTTGATTGGAGTGTCACCTGAAGTAAGAATTTCAGATTCTTTATGGACAGATGAAGAGACTTGATTCACAGAGGATTCAAGTTCTGAGATTGAGGGGTTGAACATCTCCAGGAGTTGCTAACATTGGGCATAAGTGATAGGTAGCTGAGGAACAGTGCTGTCAGAGACCTGATTTACACTGTGAACTGCATTTTTCCCTTTGGTAAACTTGTAACCAGGTGGGAATCCATGGATTTTGTAGCATTTTTCCACAATGTGGCCATGAATACCACAATGAGAGCAGATTGAACGCTCTTTGCGAGGATAAGAGGATTTGTGTCTAGAAAAATAGGTTGGAGATGGAGCTACTATCCTGACAAGTAATGTAGTGGTGTTCTGATTGAAAGAAACACTTGAAGAGGAAATCATACGTTGCCTCTCTTCCTGAATTATAAGGGAGAAAACTTTGTTAATGGATGGTAATGGATCAATTAACAGAATTTGTCCTCGAATCTGGGAATAACTCTCATTCAAGCCCATGAGAAACTGATAAACATGTTGTTGATGATGATAAGATAGAATAGTCTTCAATGCTCCACATGTGCACGTAGGAATGGGTTGATGATTGCCTAACTCATCCCATAAGCCTTTCATAGTTGTGAAATAAGCACTGACAGAGTTATTCTCCTGTGACAGAGATGAAATGGACTTCTGTAGTTGAAAGATACGTGGTCCATTGTGTTGAGAGAATCTATCTTGAAGATCATTCCAAATTTCAGATGCATCATCAATATAGATGATGTTGTTGGCAATCTTTGTTGAAACAGAATTCAATAACCACGAGAGAACCATATTGTTGCAGCGAGTCCATGCCAAACCTTGAGAATCTGATAGATTGCATGGCTTAGGCAAGGTGCCATTAACGAAATTGAGTTTGTTCTAGGCTGATAAAGCCATCATCATCGCCTTCTTCCATGAATTATAATTCTCACCATTGAGTTGCTTCGAAACAATCATGGCTCCAGGACTGTCACCATGATGTAGAAAGAAAGGATTGGAAGAATCCATTTCTGAAGTAGCGTCAGTCATTGTTGAGAATGAAGACAGAAGAGAGAATGAAGAAAAAGAAGGATGCGGAAAAAAAAATTCAGAGAGAATGCTCTGATACCATATTGGAAACGAAAATGTTTAACTGATTTTCTTATTATTCATTGATTCAACTGATACAATATTTATAGCCTTCTTGTAGTATAGTAACAGAATCAGTTATAAATAACAGATTTTACAACAGAATACCAGACTTTACAACAGAATCTAACCACCTGCTGTGCCTACTCTAACCGTCTGCTAAGCTTGTTATAGCAGCTTTAGTTTCCAGCTCATCAGTGCAATGTCTTCTCATTGCAATGTCTGCACTTCATCCATTAGCAGACTTGAGTGTGCTGAGTATATTCAATACATGAATACGGCAATCGAGATTAAGCAATGAAATTGATTGAGAATATTAACGATCAACGAAAATCAATTAAGATTCAGACTGCAAATAGAAATAAAAATTTGAAAATGTAATTACCTACGATTCCTTCTTCGCTTCGTTCTCCCATTTTTATGTATTCAGCATCACGTAAGAAGGTTGAGATATTCACCGGTAGCACATATGAATCACATTTGCATTCTACTTTCAAATTCTTCAGTCTTTTGAAGGGAGCACCAAAGTTCATGTAAGAGATAACCACTTTTCCACATGAATATAACCTTTACTAATAACAAGGATACGTAGAGCTCCATACCTTCGTTTTTTTTTTCTTCTTCTTATATCCATAGCAAGGACTCACTCCTGACATAGCCTACGGGTGAGTGATCACTTTCGAGAGCTAAATCACGGTCAAAAATTTATCAACTCGAGAGTTTTAATCAATCACATACTTATATGTAAGTTGGGAAATCCAAGTGATAAGATTCAAACTAGAAATGTTCTTTTTCTTGATTAACACTTTAATACTTAATTATTATCGGTTAAATTACTAGCTAACTTGCTTAGCTCTTTACCTTCGTGTCGATCCAAGCAGTAATTAATGCAACACAAAAGTAACAGAGGATTTACGATCAAATGTTTCTATGTTTCTGAGATGCAAATATTATTATCAATTTATAGCAGTATGTATAAACCCTATTTTGAAAAAATCAGGTAATCCAAAATTAATACTGTTTTTACCATTGCCCCATTAATTTTTTATAAGAAATTCATTAAAAATATGGATTAATAAAACTAGGCTCAAGAAATTTTTTACTAAGAAAAATTTCAATCTCATTATTTCTAAATCCTTATAAATAAATTAGAACTATAATTTGGATGACTTAAGTTTTTTAATTTTACAGGAATTATCTTAAATAAATTTGAGGCAATTCTCTGAATTACCTCTTCTCCGAAACTTTAAGAAATTTACTACCCGAATTGGTTCGAACAATCAAAGTAATTTGGATTACTTTTTATCCTCTAATCCTATTGTTTATCTGATTAAATATGATTAAATTGTCTTATTATTCATGAATTGTAAAACCTCACTTTTATATAAATCTAAGCTCTCTAACTTAAGAAATTAAAATTAAAATTATAAAAATCATGCCGTTCTCTCATTGTTCTTCATGTTCAGAGAACATTAGTCTCGATTTTCTCAATTCTTTAACAAAAACTCTAAAAGAAAAAAAAGAGCCCATTATAAAACGTCGGGCCTAAAACAAAACCCACCCACCACACACTGTCAATTACAACTTCGGAAAATAAATTATTTGAGTGGGCAGAGGGGGAACAAAAGAGAGAGGGTGACTTGGGGAGAGGGTCAGCAGAGCAGATCAGAGTGAAGAGTGTGAGAGTGAGGGAGGGTTCGATAATTAAGGAGGCCAAGGGTTTTTCAACAGCAACAACAAAGAGAGACAGAAAAATGTGGAGGAGGAGGAGTCATTTATTACTCAACAACGCCGTAAGAACCTCCCACCACCTCTCCTCCTTATCGGCTTCCACCGCTTCCAGAGGCAGAACCCTCCTCACTCCCTCCTCCAATTCTCCCTTATTTCAACCCCCTTCTTTTCACTTAGCCCAAAACAACCGCCTTTCGTCTCCTCTCTCCTCCACCATCTCCGTCCGCCTCCTCCGCTCCGGCCGCGACCCCTTCACCAGGTACATTCATTCCGCATTCCCTCCCTGTCTTTCTTCCTTCTTTTTTTTTATTAATTTATTATAATTCATTAGTTATGAGATTACGCCACCTGTGAATTGGGGGGTACGGATTGTGCCGGAGAAGAAAGCGTTTGTGGTAGAGAGATTTGGAAAGTACTTGAAGACGCTGCCATCTGGAATCCATTTCTTGATTCCCCTTGTCGATCGAATTGCTTATGTTCACTCTTTGAAGGAAGAGGCTATTCAGATTCCTGATCAATCTGCTATTACCAAAGACAATGTCAGCATCCTTATTGACGGCGTCCTCTATGTCAAGGTTTCCCCCTTCTCTCTCGTTTCTCTTTCCCTTTTGGGTTAATCAATCATTTACTATTATTGATACTCAAATTGTTGTGCAACAGATTGTGGATCCTAAGCTTGCCTCTTATGGTGTTGAGAATCCCATCTATGCTGTCGTTCAACTTGCCCAGACCACTATGCGTAGTGAGCTTGGTAAGATTACTCTTGACAAGACCTTTGAAGAACGAGACACTCTCAATGAAAAGATTGTGGTATGATACCTCTTTACTTCAATCACCCTTTCTTAGTGTATTCACATTATTTATTTATTTAGGAGTGTGCTTTTTATGTGAAGCACATTTCTCCGTGAAGAGATTGGTTGCTTTAACATTTCGATTCATTAATAATATATTGAAATGCTAGACATAAATCATAAATGTGAGAAAAATCGGTTGCTGCTTCAGGAAATTGTGATTTGGTTGGTTCTTCAAAATTGTAATGACACTTCTCTGTTTCTTGTCTTATCAACCTAGTTAAAACTCTAAGGTTGTTTTGGAGTTTTAGTTGAAAATCAGGTATTTTAAGAAAACAAGGATGTTGTTGAATATGCAAGACTGTCACCATTTCTGCAGGAGGCCATTAATGTGGCTGCAAGAGACTAGGGTCTCCGATGTCTTTGTTATGAAATAAGTGAGCCAGCCGCACTTAACTTATTTGATATTCTATGTTGATTAGGTTCCTGTAGAATTTTCTTTTCATGCTTCTCTGTCCTCGCTTCTTTAGGGGATATATCTCCTCCACGAGGGGTGAAGCATGCTATGGAGATGCAGGCAGAAGCAGAACGTAGAAAGAGAGCTCAAATTCTTGAGTCTGAAGGTATTAAATGTAGTTTAGTTTCTCAGTTTTACCTCAGCTTAATTAAACCTCACTTTAATCAAACTTTGTTGCAATTGACTTCATGCATCATTTTTATCTGTTTGTACAGAATTGCCATTTTTAAACCCACCCAATATTTCTTCATTTGTCAATCCATTGATAATCTTTTGTATTGATTATTTTTAACAGGAGAGAGACAGGCCAATATTAATATTGCTGATGGTCATAAGAGTGCTCAGATCTTGGCATCACAAGGTTAGTTTTCTTGTGTGTTGTTAGAATTCTGTTGGTTACAAGTTTCATTGGAGATGGTTGTAACATCTCTGGTATTTTTTTGAAATAGAACTTGTTTTACTTCTTTAATGTTTATCATCCAATTGCCATCATTTCTTCATTGGAACTCTCTTCCTCAACAGGAGAGAAACAAGCTCTCATCAACAAAGCACAAGGTTAGCTTTATCATGTCTCTCTGCTGTGCAATAATCAATTGATGCTCCTCTATTTCATTTTCTAGACCCATAAGCTGTTCCAAATTAGTAGATAAGCAAACAAAATTCATGAGGTGATATGATGGCTTATCTTGTTACAGTTATTTTGTAGGCAGCTAATCTCAATTTTCTTTCAATCCTTGTCTTTCGTATATCCTTGTGTATTTGTGCAATGATCCACTGATTATGATTGGGTTTCATTGGAGATGGCTGTAGCATCTCAAGTATTACTTTTTAAACAAACCACGTGATGTGAGAACATATTTGTTATTATATGACTTTTCATATCTGTTGAAGCTTTTACATGGTAGTGCTGGTCCCTAGTTGCACTTAAAATAGGTTTGGCTCTTAATTTGCTCTTCTAGTCTCCTGGATTGTTTATTTTTGGATGCTCTAGTTTTTCATTTTCTAGACCCATTAGCTACTCTACAATATTTGATAACCAACCAGACTTGATCGGGCAATATCATGGCTTATCTTTATATAGTTCTCATATGATCGGCTGCCAATCTCATATACTTTTAAATCCTTATCGATAATATTTTAGGTGAGGCTGAAGCCATCATTGCTAAAGCACAAGCAACAGCCAAAGGAATTGCCATTGTGTCAGAGAATATTAAAAAGAGTGGGGGGATTGAGGTGAGGTTCTCCATGTAGATTTTGATGTGGTTGTGTAAACAAGATATATTAGTGATTTTGCAAGTGTTTTATACCACATGTGATTTGTGATTCTTGCATTTTAGCGTTCACAAGACAATCAACTGTGACATGCATATCTTATTTGCATCAAGGCTCACGTTTGTGGCATGATTTGCAGGCGGCTAGCTTGAAAATTGCTGAGCAATATGTGGGAGCTTTTGGTAACATTGCCAAAGAGGTGAGGAGATTTATTCAAATGTGCTTGTGATTGTCTGGTTTGATAAACAGTTAGTTTACAATTTCTGATGTTTGTTCTTCTTTTCCTTCTGTCCCTTCTTTTTTTCTTTTTTCAGGGGACAACAATTCTGCTTCCCAGTGCTACCGGCAATCCTGCCAATATTATGGCTCAAGCTTTCACTATGTATAACAACCTGTCGGTATAAATAAAAAATTAATTCTTCTCAAAAGGAAGCAACTCAGAACACCATAGATTCAATAACATGCTGCAGAAGAAACCCAGAATACCATAGAACCAAACATCCGAAGGAAACACCTAGTTGCTTGGTGTGCAATGTTTCGTGAACAGGGGATATGACAGGGTTATCAGATATAGATAATTTAACAGAAGGTTGTAGTTAGTAGAAAGGATATCCATGTAACATTATTGAAATGCTTTCATAGAACAAGTAATATTTATCCCACCCTTACGATCTGAAGGAGAGATAGTCTCATTAAAATCCCCAACAAGGCACCATGGCTTAGAAATGTTACATTTGAAATTCACCAGATAGCTCCTCAATTCTTTCTTTGAGGAATAATCCATAAATAGCACTCAATCAGTATTGTACTATGTAAAGACTCTTTCTATATGCAATATCCTACCATTGTATTCGAGACATTAAAGCTGGGAGAATTCCATATAGAAAGCAGGCCCCAGAAAGACCAACTGAGGGAACAACATACCAGGATCTAGAATATCTTAGTGGAGCATTACTGTTACTCCAACCTTCCTTTCCAATCCTCCCGCTCTTTATCTATGAAAACCTTCAAGGTGTCCACAATCTGATCCCTATCATCATCTAGCTAAAGAATGGCCTTTCCAACCTCCCAGCAAGCTTTAGCTTCCATTCTACTATCAACAGGTGGTTGTTGCTCCAGTCGCCGAGGGGAAATGATCCCCTTCTCCATTACATTAATGTCCATGCCAGAGCGTATAGCCTTGTTTCTGTTTCTGTTTCTGATTTCACCATCTGAGATAGACATTTCAGTGATTTCCAGGTTAGCAGACTTCTCTTTTCTACTTCTTGATGTTCTCCCCTCACGAGTAGCTGGTTTTAAGGAAAGTTTCTTCTTTCTTTTGTTCGAACTTCTCTTCTTTTCCTTCTCTAGTTCAGCTATCTCATCTGGTTCTGCTATAGGTGTGATGAAGACCTCAAACATCTTGTTTTTATTATATTTCACCGGGTCATTTAAGCATGAATGAGATCAGTTGTTGGTCCGAAGCCTTATAGTAAGTATTTAACAGAGGCTCATGTATGTCAACAGGAACTATTGAGAGTGTGTTTTCCTCTAGCCCAATACATTAGAGAAAAGCCCACCATCAATATTTAAATTTTCCTCTGACTGCTTTTCAACAATTTGGACTCCATTGCTTTTTATAGCAGCTATGGTAGCAGGGAAGCTTGTTAGTGCAGTGTTGCATTTATCGGGTCGCTATCGGTTGTTTCTGTCTCCTCAAGGGTCTCAGCAACAGATTTCCTCAAAGAACCTCCTTTCTCTGGAGAAAGCAAATCAACATTCAAAGTACCCTTCTTGTTAATTCTTTCAGGCAGTACATGTTCACCCAGGATCACAAAAAGAGAATTCCCTATCCATACCATGGCTACATACAGCAGTCTCATTCGTGTCATCAATTTTTGCTCCATCTATTCCAGCTTCCATTGGCTCCTCAGAACAAAATTACTCAGCAGCAGCATATGATGATTTGAGAGAATCATGTTGGGAGGATTCTAAAGTATCAAAGTTGGAAGGATTCAACTTCCCAGCCCAATTTTCCACAACCTTCTTTTTATCAAACCTACTTGAATTAACCTCTAAGCATGGTTTCTCTGTAACCTTAATGGCATAGACCGAACCACTAATCTCCACCTAAGTGGTTCTAACAATATGCTCTCTAAGGCCAGTAACTATCGACATTCTGTCAAAGATTCATGAATGTTTTGCTTTAATTATGTGTTTGTGTTAGATGAAATCATATTTTTAAGACCCGGCCTGGTGGTCGGCCCGGGTTTCGAGTCTTGACCGGGTCGCCGGGTCGGCTGGATCCATTTTTTTTTAAATCAAAACGACGTTGTTTTAATAAAACAAAAATAAAAACAAAATAAAAGTCAACAGGTTTGAAGCCGGGTCTTGACTGGGTCGCCGAGTCACACCGGGTTTTTCTTTCTTTTGTTTTTTTTTCAACCCGACTCTATTCCAGTCCTGGGTCGTCCGGGTCACGGGTCGACCTGCCAAGTTGGGCCGGATTTCAAAACTTGGATGAAATGTTTATTAGGAACTATTCTATTTGACTTAGCCTCACATATCAAAATGGGAATTTTCAGGATAAAATTAGCCATTGTACGTGGCACACTTCAAACTCTTCAAACTAGTTAAAATTCCCTTCTCTTTTTTTTTTTACATTGTTTTCACAAGCCTCAATCGGACATTCAGATAAAAATTATGGCATATCGAAACTACAATGTTGTCTACTTAATTAGGCTTCCGTCAATCACAAAATTTTTAAGACATAGGAAATTGAACAAAAAGGAAGGTAATTTACAGAATTCAAATGCTACTTTGGGGAATCCACATGAATATTAATCGCATGGGGCGAGCCACCAATGAAAGAGGTCATGCCAAGAGATTTAATAAACCAGGAATAGAATGAGAACCCATGCACAAGCGATTTAATTCTATGAGAGACAACGGGCGTGATGTGGTGACAAGGGGTTTGAGATCTGCATAGCAAGTCTTGAATTCAAGTTAAGGCATGCATCTCTTATAAAAACCTGGAACAGCTAGGGTTTTACTCGCTCATCTAGATCTATAAAGTGCACTTTTCGAGAGGTAGGTTTCCTCGAATTAAAAAAAAATAAAATTGCACGATATAGTTTGAGAGATTGTGCATTGTTGATTATCATGTGGGTAATAATCTTTAACTAGGCTCTCTTTCCTTTCTGTTTTTCTCTCTTTTCAATTTTTTTTTTTATTGTTTTGTTTTTCCTCTATTCCCCCCCCCCCCAATATGCTTTGTCTTTTTAGTTTTAGGGTACAATTGGGGTCCCAATTCATTCAAAGTTGCAGTTTAATCTTACTTAATATCTGAAATTCTCTGAGCTTGCTTTCGTCAAAATCCTAGTCTCCTTTTTAGTTTTTATTTTAAAAGGGTAAACGGTAAATTTTAAAGGGAATAACCTATAAATAAGTTATGACATTTCTAATAGTTAAGCTCACCTCCTACCCTAAATCAACAATTTACAATTACGTTACCAATTTCTCGAAGTTTATGAAACCATAGAGTAGAAAATCATAATTTCCTTTCCTATACATAAATTGATAAAAATTAGAGAGGTATGATATCTTACCTAGGAGTACTTTTGAACCTCATTTGACACTTTTCTAGCAAGTTTTTTCCTCAATTCTCCTTTTCCCTTCATTATACTTTACTTCAATTACTTATTTCTCACTTTCCCTCTCCTAAACACTATCCCACACACTTGATTTTCCAAGAAAACAAGGAAAGAACCCAATCGCTCACTTCCTACTCTTCATTTAAGTGGAAAAAAAAAAGATAAAAGAGAAGAAAAATTCAAAGCTTCCTTTTTTTTTTTTCTCATCGGGCTGGCCAGCTGCTTATCAAGGAAGAAGGGAGAGATTTTTGTTCCATGTTCTGAAAAAACCCCTATTTGTTAGTTATGAGCTCTATCATCATTTCAACAGGTAATCGGTAGATTTCTTCCAGCTTAGCTTATATGTGGAAGGAAATAAAATTTTGTATCTGAATTTTCATTTGATTATTTATTTATGTCAGAATTTCACGTGGACTAACAACATAAATGGTTCTTCTTTGCTACCTCATATCAGGTGTGCTGAAGTGGAATGTTACCGCGTCGTCAAGTTGCAAACCAAGACCATCAAGAATTGATGGTGTCCTTAGAGATTGTGAAAGGAGATTTCTTTGTTTTTTTTTCTTGTTCCACGAGTAATATGAAATCTAATGAAGCTGAAGTTTTGGTAATTCAAAAGGCTGCTTTTTAGTATTGATTGCTGCCATGCTTCTACAAATCAATTGGTTGTAGAGTCAAATTCTTACAATGCCATTACCTATATTAAAGGAACAAATGCTATATAATCTTGGCACCTGCAAATTAAATTCAATGATATTTCAAATGGATGCAATAGGCTTCATTCTATGTGTTTTAAACATGCTCATAGAAAGAAGAATCATGTTGCAAATCATTTAGTCAAGCAAAGAGTTCTTAGAGAAGATGACTTAGTTGTGGATTTAGTTGTGTTTTAAACACATTGAGCCCATAACCCCATTGTATAATACCACTAAAGACATGAAGATTGAAACTTTCTGGGCTCATGAGCCTAAAGATTCAGTCCACATCTAGTGGGGACCAAACAAAACCCAGCATTGAACATCCATCAGCTGACGTGTCCTTATCCATTTATCTTGCCAGAGAGAGATCTTTCCAAAAACCTCACGTTTTCCTACGTTTTCCAGCAATCCAAACAGACCTCAAAGAAAAATTGTCAATGGCTTCTCTTGTAGAAGGTACTTTGCAGACAAGCTTTAAGAACCCATTTGTCTAATTATCACCAACACCACCTAAGACTTCACTAGCTTCTTCTTCAGTCATTTCTACTAAGACCCCGATCCCAAAATCATCTCTCAAGTCCAGTTTTTTAGGCAAAAATGTGAGCTTTATTGAGTTTGGAAGGACAGCAAGGACTCCTTTAACCCATGGTGGTTACTCAGTTAAGATGTCATGGGATGGTCCACTTCACTCTGTCAAATTAATCATTCAAGGCAAAAACTTGGAGGTTTTGCTTTTAACTCTCTAAAGATTCTAACTTCTAAATTTACATTTCTAATTCTTTATGTCTTTGAATTCTTTAAAATGATTCAAGTTTTTATTTAATTTTTTTTTGTTATTTACTGTCCAAATTGTAAATGTAACAAAATGTTTGGTTTGGTATAGTTAACTGATACAGTTAAGAGACATGTGGAAGACAAAGTAGGAAAGGCAGTTCAAAAACATAGTCATCTTGTTAGGGAAGTTGATGTAAGATTGTCTGTTAGAGGTGGAGAGTTGGGGAAAGGTCCGAGGATTAGAAGATGCGAGGTACCATTTACATTTTTAATTGAAAGTTAGCTTCATGCTCTTGGGGTTGCTTTAAAGTGGTTTTTTTCTTTTCTTCATGGACTGGTTTTCCTTGTAGGTGACTTTGTTTACAAATAGGCATGGAGTGGTGAGAGCAGAGGAAGATGCTGAGACAATCTATGCAAGTATTGATCTGGTGTCGTCAATTATTCAAAGAAAGTTGAGGAAGATTAAGGAGAAGGAGTCTGATCATGGTAGACACATGAAAGGGTTTAATAGGCTAAAGGTTAGAGGACCAGTGCCACAAGTGGTGGAGGGTGATGCGGATGAAGTTTCACAGCAAGAAGTTGAGGACTCCATCGAAGAGGTTTGTCTCTCTTAAATTACTGTTTAATCAAATTAATCTCGTTGTTTATGTTGCCATTATTGTTTTTGCTTCTATTTGGTTGCTATGCATTGTTTTGCATCACCAAATTTAGGTCTCATCTGTTCATGAGTTCATTCAATATGGTCATAGAATAATCTATACACCATAAAGAGCTTTTCCTATTCCACCATCTAGTGACCAGTGTGGCATGTCTAATTTGCAGAAATTTAGGATCATACCTTGTGCCACGGCTAATGCCATGTTGATTCGCTTAGCAAATCATTTATAGACTCTGTGAAAGGAAATTGTTTCACACAAATTTTGTGCTCATAAAGGATTTGAGTCTCAATCTTTTCAAATTATGGCTTGGCACTGAAAATTCTTCCTTGCAGCTTGGTGCCAATGTGTAACAAGCCTAGCTGCTGGAAAATTGAACAACTCACTGCTGGAACTTATACAATGAAAGACAATAACAAAGCCAAGCCTTGTTCCTAGTTCTGAATTATTCAAGGTAGCCAACCTCCTAAATTTCTTAACTAAAGACATAACAGAATTCACTCTCAGATGCCCCTACTGCAGCCAACAGTGGCTGTTGTTTATATTAAGAAACTGGAACAGAACAAGCTAAAGAAACGGGAAAAGAAATTCAAATTTCCTTCCCCCCTGCCAAGGAATTTGAACTTCAAGTTCTTGATCTCCTTATCTAGAGATCTTGTTGAGTGGAGTTTGTCCCTTACATGTTCTGCTCTTAGAGTTAGTCTGCCAACCAGGATAAGACTCTTCCTTAAACTTTGAAATTTCACTGTTATCTTCCCTCAATTGTTTTCGATATTGTTGGTAACAGACTGTTACACAATGCACTGATACCAACAGTTGAAATTATATAAATAACATCCCCACAATGTGTAACTTTGTTAGTTCATTTCGCTGCAAACCTCCATGTATCATTCTTGTATGCCATAGACTCTCTCTCTAAATTCTAAACCGATTGCCAGGTTGTTCGTTCAAAGTTTTTTGACATGCCACCTTTGACTGTCTCGGAAGCTATTGAGCAGCTGGAAAATGTGGATCATGATTTCTATGGTTTCAGGAATGAAGAAACTGGTATGAACTTATGCAGCTTGTTTCAATTTGTTTTTCACTTATCCTCTGCAATCTGTTAACTTATATAGGTACTGAATTGCTGTGTGCTTGATTCCAGGTGAGATAAATAATGTTTACAAAAGAAAAGCTGGTGGATATGGTCTCATCATACCTAAAGGAAATGACGAAGCTGAGAGATTAGAGCCTTTGATGGTAGAACCAGCTAGAGAACCATCATTGGCAGAGTAACCAGGCCTAGAAAATAAGATCTTCCTAAAAAATAGATTACAAAACCCACGTTTTTGGAAATGATGTATATACAATGCTAAGGCATCTAAGAGAGCGTGATATAGGGTTCGAGACCTGGTGAACGCACACTAACGAGATGTCATGACATGATTGTACTGGTTATTAGATTTAGGAAGATTAGGTTCAGCGTGCCGTCCCAACCTTTACTGGAATGAGAAGACAAATCTTGCAATTTATAAGATGGAAATCAATTCGATAAAGTCTTGTTTCCTGTTGTATTTTCTCGTCATGCTATGTATGGTTCTTTGCTTGCTGCCATGTTTGGTTTTCCTTGGTTGGGAATTCTCTCTAGCGAAGTTTTGCACGAGCCTTCTTCTGTGAAACTTCTGCCTATGTTCAAACAAGTAAAAATTGGATTTCTTACAACATGTGCCCCATCTGACCAGTTTTGGTGTTGTGTCGCATCTGATATCACGGTAGCTCTAAAAATAATTTTCAATTATAGAAAGAGAATAGATTTCTGACATCCAGTTCTTTGAAGAAAAAAATGTCTTGTATGAGGAGTCGTCACCTAGTATTATGGTCACTAGGAACTCTAACTGGTCAACAGAGATTCTATGGCTCGGTATTGGTTACGTAAAAGGGAAGATATTATCACCCCTTAAATGTTCTGCCTAAGACAAACTGCATTGTTGGTTTTGTCTTAAATTGTTAAATGTTTATTAGTTTATGCTATGATGATTTGTTTATAATATTCCTGACTCTGGCGCCAGTGAATATTCGAGCTCGAATAATTCCAACTCTAACGTTGGTAAAAATTCGTAGCTACGAAAAAAAAATTAGATCAATATTTTTTTATTCCATACTCTAGCGCCAGTAAATAAAAAAAATTTATTTTTACGCATGCACATATTTTTTTTTATTTTTCTAGCTAAATAAAATAAAAATACAACGAATAAAAATAATATAAATTTAAACCAGTATTTTTAGTTCTGACTCTGTCGTCAATAAATAAACTAATAAATTTACATTATTTTTATTCATGCATATATATTTTTTATTTTTTTATTTTTTTTATTTTTTTTGGGCTGGATCCAAACGTTTTTTACCCGCCAGCGTGTGTGAATTGTTCATGCACGCTGGCAACAGTTAGCATGTAATTATATTTCTAATGCACAGTGTTGGGGAGTTATTTTGCAAATTGGAGATACTTACCTGGGAGCAAGATGGAGGCAATGGCGTGCTGTGCTGGACGAACGACGCTGCTTCCTCCTGCTCTGTTTTTTCTTTATTTCCTGGTTTGCTTCTGTTCGTTCCCCTTCTGTCGGTGTTCCCTTCTGTCGGCCGTTCATTCCTCTCCTTTTTAACTTCTTCCTCTGGCTGTGGAAGCTAGCGCTGGAGAAGGGGAAGCCGATGATTATGCTGGTGCTCTCTGGTGGTCCTTCTCTTTTCTGCTTGTTTTTTTTTTTTGTTTTCTTTTGTTCACTTTGGTTAAAATTGTAGTTAAAAATAAGGTTGAACAAAAAGTAGTTTAATGTGTTTGGTTAAGAATGATTTTCAAATTGAGGTTATAAAATAATTTTAAAAAATACGTATTAATATTGATGGTTTTTAATTTGAATATTGTAGATGTAACTAATGCAATTACATCATGAAATAAATAATACTTTATATAAAATAATTTTTATTGTTCCATTAAACTATCTACAATTCTATCACGTATGAAATACATCCGACAATGACTACAGTTTTATTGGTTTCTTAAGCGCACAACAACATCAGGTAAAATATAATCAGGAACAAAATTGGGATTGCGATCAAATTCTACAAATGCTACGTCATCAAGCAATCTTTGTTTAATTTATGTAGTGATACATTATAATGTCAAACACTAGTTTTTCGAATAAAACACAATTAAAAATTTTAATTTTAATTTAATTTTTTTATTTTACTAGGTCAGACCCGGTTCAATGCATTTAGCTCTAGATCGGACAGATAAACACTAGTTTTTTTTATAATAAAAACACAATTACAAAAATAAAAAATAAAATTTATTTTTTTTATTTTACTGAGTCGGACCGGTTCAATGCATTTAGCTCTGGACCGAACCCGACCCGGTCTGGCCGGAACAGTGGAGAGTGACTCTATTGTTTACGTGAATAGTGGAGTCACTCTCCACTCCATAGGAATAAGAGGAAAGCAACATTGAGCTGCTTTTAACGACCCCACGTTTTAAATACAATTAATAGTGGGGTCCATGAACAATAAATCAAGTTTCACTTGTTACCAAACACCGATTTTTTGTGGTTTGCTTCATCAGCAAACACAATGACGGAAACAAACGGTCACAATGTATATACCAATTCAATATTGATATATCCTTAAATTTTTTCTCATCAATACAATATCATTTATACCAAAAACAAAAAAGTTCAAATTACATAAATCATGGTGATAAGTATTTTGAAGCAAGTTCTACCTTCCATATATTACAATGAAACTTTCTCTCCTGAATCAAAACCATAAGTTGTATATATTTTTATGAATGAACTTTCAAATATTCATTTAGGGTCACAAATAAAAATTCAAATATATATTGTCATCCTCTAAACGTCATGTATACAACTAAGATAATGTTTGGGAACGCGGTCGAAATTGTGTCTCTTAAATATTTAAAAACTTTTCTTTCTTTAAAAAAAATTATTTTTTTTATGTTTTCAGATCGTTTTTTTTTGTTGGATAAAAAAAACTATGTAAGTCACAAAATATAGAGCTGGTATTTTAAGCATAGTAATCCCTCTCTCCTAAATAAATATTTAAGAAATTTTTCGCTGGTTATTCGTGTGGATTACCGTTGAAGGTCAGACAATTGAATAACTTATAATTTACGATAACCCAGCCTTTAAAGAATTATTTAAAGCAAAAAAAGATCAGACCTTCAGGTGATAAATCTCTAAACAACTCTAGATCTATCTAACATTATTCTAGGGATTCTTAAATAATTTTTTTTTATTATTTATGTTGCTTGTATGACATTCAGGAATCCAACAAGTTCCTGACTCTATTGAACTTTCGTTTCTTAGTTTATGGCCATTGATGTTTCCCAAGGGATCAAGCACAAGTCAAATACCATTTCTAATTTTTTAAGAGTTTTTTTCTCAAAGTCCAAAGGTGGGGGGAATATCTACATGCTTCCAAGATTCACATTATAAGAAAAGGAAGAGATTCAAAAAAAGAAAGAATAATAAGAGAAGCCTTGAGGCTTGATAGTGCTGAAATTGTATTATAATTTGCCTTAATTGTTCTTATATACTAGATAAGTGATCTATGTTATGCCATGAGCTGGGTTAAATTTTTCTCAATGTTAAAAGTAAAATGTTAAGGCGATGTTGATGTTTTTAAAGAAGCAAGAAAAATATAAAATCCAGATTATTGACTCAACTGAGTTCAATAAGCCCAATCATTTTAATAATATGATTTAAAAAGACATCATAAATAATGTGAAAAAAAGACAATAATTAACCATAAAAAATAAGTTGTCATTATGATATTCGAGAGGAGAAGAAAGAAAAGCCCATTAAACACCTAAAATTGTTCCATCATAGACACCGTTTAACCACTAGAAAGACCTTATCAAGATGATTATAATGTCAATGTGAAATGTTCCATGACAAAACCAAAACAGACCGTACACACTATCAGAGCAATGACCCAAAAGTAAAACTAAACAAAAGATCAGGAGATGAACATCTCATGTTTATATTTGATTTAGTTCAGAAACAAGATTTCTATATATATATATATATATATATATATATATATAAAGATAAATTTAACAGAGAACAACAAATAAAAAGACTCAAGAAAAAAAAAGAAAGCAAACTCGAGTGAATTTTCTAAATTAGGTTAATCTCCTAAATTCACAATCAGTAAAATCCTAGATCCAGACTTAATTAAAAAGCTTGTTTTTTTCACAAATTCAATGTTGAAGTATAAAATCAGGAAAAAAATATCAAGGAAAAAAATAGTAATTAAAAGAATAAGGATCGAATTGGTAGGAAAAAAAACTAAAAAATGATGAAATCATAAAAAAAAAAAAACATTCTAAAAATCATCTCAAATAAAACAAATAGTAAATAAAAGAATAAAGATTAACTCTAAAGGAAGAATAAATGAAAGACTACTTTCAAATTTTAAAGGGTCAACACATAAACCAAGAGAGGGAAAAGGGGGAAAAAAAGAAAAAGTTGGCCGCGCCAAACCAATAGGCCATTTGAAACACGTTCCGCAAATAGAAGGAATGTCGAAGTTTAACCATCATATGGCTTCTCAAGCATCTTCCAAAGGATGCAAAGACAACCTACATGCTAACATTTGCATTGCTTACACTAGCAAGTTTTTTGTAATAACACTTATATTAAATCAATTACCAAAGAGCCCTCAACAAGCTTGAATATTATATAAAAAAAACTCCAATGTAAAATGATGCAAAGGTTCATGGTCATAAGTTATAAAATCTTTGCTTTCAAGATTAAATGAGTTATTTTACTGTTTTTTTTTTTTTTATGAAAAAGACGATAAAGCCTGTAGAGCTAGGTTTAAATTTTTTTTCTTTTAAAAGAGATGAAGTAATTTTATTGTGCTGAAACATATGAAAATACCTTTTTGGCATTATCTAATTTGAAAATGATTTTTTAATCATAAAAAAGACAATTTTGTCGTAATGAGAGGCTTAATGATTTTTATATAGAATAACAAAATTATCATTTCACTTAAATAATAGCTAGAAATTCGCACTCTTGTGTAGTCAATTATGGAGAATAATATCGCGGTGTGTCCAACACTCTTGTACGGAAATGTAATATGAAAAGGTTTGCTCTAAAGGCAACTCATGCAAAAGCAACAAATAAGAGTTCATTAATATAATTATCGCTGCTCTTGTTTGGTGTTTATATATATATATATATATATATATATATATATATATATATATATAAACACCAAGCTAATGACTTTGATTTCTCGTCTTTAAATGTGTGGAAATATTTGCAATGCAATATTCAACACTGTAACAGTCAACTCTTACCGTATGGTTTCCAAAGGAAGACTCACAAAACAAAAAAGAAAAACCTTGTTGCAAAGGAGAAGGGGATTGCCAAGAAATTCAAATGGCAAATGCTTTATTAATCTTCACGTCTCAAAGCCTTCTTCACTATACCCACTGCTTTAATTAACAATCTTTACTTATCTTTACCTAAAATTATAATTCTAATTAAATAGATAAAATAATTTAATTTATTATTAATTCAATAATTGATTTATTTATATTTGAAGATCAGGTGCATTGTCTAACAACATTTCATGATCCTTTAAATATTAAAAGTCATTAGTGGTTTGACTTAACCTTTTAGTAACTAGTTTCTCAGTATAATGAATATCCTTTTATCGATAATGCTATAATATAACATTAAAGTATATAGTATATTTGTCATGTTAAATCATGTTTATTCTCTATATAATAGTCATTAATCGTATGATTAAGATTTGAAACTCTTTTAAAATCTTATTCCACATTGGCCAAAATAATTCTTAGTCAATACTATTTGAGAATAGATAAAATATTTTTCTCAATTCATGTAGGGTGATGAATCTTCTCTTGATCACTCAAGTACCTTCATATAGTTTATGATATACCCAATGTTTTCTCTTTCGTTACCTTGATTAAGATAATTACATGTAACAAGATCAAAGTATAACATTCTTTATATAAGATGACTTAGTAATCTCAAGTTTAAGGATCATTTATACAACTATCGCGCGAGCCTTTCCATAAACATAAGTGATCTCTTCATAAGAAATTCTCATGCAGGTCAATTTAGTGTACAAGTTTTATGACAAGCACCTGCATATTAATTATAGGTATCCTTTATACCTTGTTTGTTAGATAAAAAAAAACTACATAGTCACAAAATAAAGAGTTAGTACTCTAAGCATAACAATTCATCTCTTCTAAATAGAGTTTTAGGAGATTCCTCAAAAGTGATTCGTGTGGATTACTGTTGGAGGCCAAACAATTAGATGACTTATGATTTATGACAACTCAGCCTTAAAATAATTATCCAAAGCCAAAGAAGATCATATCTTCAGGTAATAAATTTTAAAACACGTATTATTAATCAAGGTGAACATGCTCATAAAATTTAGATGGAGTTTTTCGAACAGGCTGAAATTCGAAGTGAGATAAAATTTGTTCTAGTTAGTTTAATTTTTTAAACCAGAATAAGATATATCAGTCACAATTGAATGGAATTTACAACCATTGTCTATACCTAAAATTTTAAATGAACTATGAATAGCTAGAAATTTGCACAAGTGTCAATTATGGAGAATAATATTGCGGTGTGTCCAACAGTCTTGTGTGTAGTCAGTTAAGGGACCTACTGGTACGGAAATATATAATATGAAACGGTTAGCTCTAAAAGCAACTCATGCAAAAGCAACAAATAAGAGTTCATTAATATATATATATATATATATATATATATATATATATATATAATTACCGTGTTTCCAACACTCAGTACTCTTTCTTTTTTTTCCTTTTTTTTTTCATTACTCTTGTTCAGTCTTCTTATATTTAAAATTTGGTCAGCACCCAGCTAAGCATGTTTCTCCCAGCAGTGAGAAAGATCAATCATACCGTCAGTCATCAACAAATTAAGGGACCTCCTTGCATGGAAATATTTGCAATGCAATATTTAACACTGTTAAGAGTCAACTCTTCCCGTATGGTTTCCAAAGGGAAGACCCACGAAACAAAAAAGAAAAACCTTGTTGCAAAGGAGAAGGGGATTGCCAAGAAATTATTCAAACACTATTGTATAGTCAATTAAGGGACCTACATGTATGGAAATGTAACATGAAACGGTTTGCTCTAAAAGCAACGCGTTCCCGACACTCACTCTTGCTTAGGCAACGTGTTTTCACAATTTAAACATAGATTTTAGATTACTTAAAATGGTATTCAAATGATTTTTCTAGAGGCACAAATTGATAAATGATGATTATTTAACATAAACGTAACAGATGCAACAATTCTCGTATACTTTCATCTACGTTGGTACTTAGTTATACACTCCCTGCAAATGTAAATGCAGGGATATCAATCCTGAAGTGTATAGCTCAACTGGTCAGATTTTAGATTTGCTTCCTAAAAATTACCAGTTCGAGTGCCGCAAATCTCAAGACCACTGGAAGTTTACATGATTGTTAACTTTAAGGTCGGAGGAGATTAATCAAGGTGCGTGTAAGCTGGTTCAGACACTCACGGTTACTAAAACAAAAAAGATGTCATCATTATGTATCTTTACCTAAAATTATAAATGAACTGTGAATATTCAGAAATTTGCATAAAAAATGTCAATTTCAAAAATTAATATTGTTGTGTTTCCAACGCCATTGTATAGTCAAGGAGGTACGGAAATATTAAGGGACCTACTGGTATGGAAATATTTGCAATTGAATAATTCAACATTCAATTCCAACATTTCCACACGTAATTGTTGGACAATATTTCCAAGTTCCGAAGACTTGGAGGTCAAGGAGGAAAAGGACAGACCATCAGACGAGCTACAAAAGTTTTTTATAATTACAGCACAAATTAACTGTATCTATTAGCGCATACACTTTCTACAGATGTAAATATGAAGGGATATCATCTTTACGTATCTTTAACTATATATATGAATAGTAAGAAATAATTTCCACCAAAAATGTCAATTATGGAAATTAATATTGCTGATGTCAATTATGGAAATTAATATTGCCGTGTTTCCAACACTATTGTTTAATCAAGGTGCGTGTAAGCTGGTTCAAATACTCACGGTTACCAAAAAAAAAAAAAATCATCCTTATGTATCTTTACCTAAAATTATAAATGAACTGTGAATATTCAGAAATTTGCATAAAAAATGTCAATTTTAAAAATTAATATTGCTGTGTTTCCAACGCCATTGTATAGTCAAGGAGGTACGGAAATATTAAGGGACCTACTGGTATGGAAATATTTGCAATTGAATAATTCAACATTCAATTCCAACATTTCCACACGTAATTGTTGGACAATATTTCCAAGTTCCGAAGACTTGGAGGTCAAGGAGGAAAAGGACAGACCATCAGACGAGCTACAAATTTTTTTTATAATTACAGCACAAATTAACTGTATCTATTAGCACATACATTTTCTACATTTTCTGTAGATGTAAATATGAAGGGATATCATCTCTACGTATCTTTAACTATATATATGAATAATAAGAAATAATTTACACCAAAAATGTCAATTATAAAAATTAATATTGCCAATGTCAATTATGAAAATTAATATTGCCAATGTCAATTATGAAAATTAATATTGCCGTGTTTCCAACACTATTGTTTAGTCAACTAAGGGACCTACTTGTATAGAAATATTTGTAATTAAATAATTCAACCTTCAATTTCATATTCAGCACCAAATGAAGATCGGCACATAAACTTGCTGCAAATGTAAATGTAGGGATATTATATACTCTCAACAAAAATCATGGAGCCACTTCATTTGTGAACGTAGATTATACAATAAGAAACCGTTTGCTCTATAGGCAACTCATGCAAAAGAAACAAAGAAGAGTTCGCTAGCAACAATAAAATAAATAAATACTTCAAATCATAAACTCATTTAAAATGGAGTAGGTAGTAACATGCTAATTATTTTAATGGCATTTTAGTCATTAAAACTACTCTAAAGAGAAATGGATGATCTATTCAATAATCTCACAGTTTAAGTTCAAAACATTAATAATTTCTTGGACCCTAAAGTTAACGACTATTTAAGTCTTTAATGGTCATGAGGTTTGTAAAACTTGAATTAATTGGTGATCTATAGAAAATAAACTTAGAATCTAACTAGTTAAATTATACCTTTTAGGATTAGCTTTTTAATTCCATGAGAGACAACCATAACAACTTTATTACCTCGGACTTCAATTTCAATTTAATTAAATTAAGATGTCTATGCATACCTCAATAATTGCATGATATAGTTTGAGAGATTGTACATTATTGATTATTAGCCATGTAATAATCTTTGATGCAGGAGGATGCAGATCAATTGGATACAAATCTATTTCAGTTGGACAATATAAATAACCTAGCAAATATTTTATTAGATTATATAGACAAATTAATTTAAACTCAATAAGTGATCTAATTATGCTAAATGAACTGTATAATAAAATAGATTGTAACTAATATTGAAGGGTGTAACTTAATTGGTCAAGTTTTAACTTTGTTTTTTAGAAATTACTAGTTTGAATCCTATAAATTTTAGGGCTATTAGAAGCTTACATGATTATTAACTTCAAAACCCGTAAGATTAGTTAAGGTATACACAAACAAGCTCAAATATTCATATTTATAAAAATAAATAAACTGTAACTTTTTATATAACAATTAAAACACGCTCAAATTTATTTAGGAGATTCTACCTGTCCAATTCTGTAAGGGAATCGCTGGCTTCGCCCACTACTTCGGTAAGGACTTCAAATCAGGCGTGGAATTTTGAATTTTTAACGTAACACCAGTTTTGAAATTCTAATTTTTCCTTTCATGTGTAATTGTCGGTCTAAAAGCTATTTAAATGGCTGTTATCAAACCTTGGAAATCCATCTTTATAGCTGGAAGGTGCAACCTTTGGTGCAAAAAGCTCATCCCTAAAACCTTTTTTGTAATCCTCCATTTCCACGATAGAACCCTAGAATTTCCAAGTTATGCAATTGGAGTATTCTCAAAATCTTTGAAGTCGAAAAATTACAATACAATTAAACATCTACAAATTAATTCCCTTGGTATGATGAAAATTTATTAATGAAATATAATATTTTTTAATTGAGATATTGTTTAAACCCTAAATTTAAATTGGGACTGAATAAAAATATTATTTAATCGAAGAATCTTGCCATTTTCCTAAGCTGTGAATTAACTATACGTGTAAATTACTAAAGAAAATTCATCCTTTTGAGAATCTTGTGTGTTGATTTTTTTTTTTGAAAAATTATATACAAGAAATAATATTGTTGCAGATCATTTAGTCAAGCAAGAGTTATTACTTCTTAGAGAAAATGACTTTTATGTGGATTTAGTTGTGCTAGTATTTTTTCTCATTCCTCTGAGTTTTTCTATACTCTTCTTTCTATCTATTAAGCTATGTTTTTAATGGCTATAATAGTGATCGAATAAATCTCTCGTATTTTATTAAAAAAAAAAACTCATTGCATATTCTTATTATGTATATGATTTGGAGGTTTTATTTGTTTTTACATTTTGAAAGTGTTTTTAAAAAAGAAATTTTTTTTTTAAGATCATTTTGATGCACTAATATCAAAAATAATTTTTTTTTTTTTAAATATTATTTTGATACATTTTCAAGTGAAAAGCACTTTGAAAAGCAACCAAAACTATATTCTCAAACACATATCATTTGGGAACGCGATTGAAACCGCATTCCCTCAAATTTCAAAATTAAAATTCACTAAAAATTATTTTTTAAATATTTTCAGATCGTTTTAATGTGCTGATCGTAAAAATAATTATTAAAAAATAAAAAATATTATTTTAATATACTTTTAAATAAAAAACACTTTAATCCATAACTACTATTATTAATCCCAAACAGTCAATTACTCCGCAACAAAAGCCCAATATTACAAAAATTATCCTGGAAACTAATATATATTACCGTGTTTCCAACACTTGTATGGAAATATTTAAGTTTTCAATAATTAAACCTTCAGCCCCATGTTTTGCGCCACTTGTTTGATACTATATTTTAATTAGTTGCGGAGACTTGAAGGTCAATGAAAGGGACAGACTTGAAAAAAGAAAGAACTTTTAGGACTATCAATTCAAATCATAAACTCATTTAAAATGTAGTAACATGCTAATTATTATAATGGCATTTTAGTCATTTAAAATAATATAAAGCGATAGTTTGACATAGGGTTTCTCATTTTAGTCATTTTAGTCATATTTTATATACCTCAAGTATTTACTTTTCCTCTTTTTTTCATCTTTTTTTTTTCCCCTTTGCTTACACCCTTTGTGAGGTAATTGCAGTTCATATCTATTCAATATGTGCGTAAACATTCTATAAAAAATAATCACCAACTTATAAAATAAATAAATAAAATGTTATAAAAAATGTCAAAAAGTAATTAACTGTGATATATAATTGTTCGAGAATTTTATGTGATTTATTTGTTTGTTTGTGTGTCAGGCTAGAAATTATTTGGGGAGTGCCGAGAAATCACTTGTTCAAGAAAAAATGTCATTAGGAATCTCTACTAAAAAATATAAATGAAATATTCTAATTCAATAGGCTGCTATTAGATTTAAAATCACTTGAGGAATTTGCTAGAACGTATTTTATTTGACTAAAGGATCAGTTTTTTATCTTCTATATTTGGTTTCCAATATTTTTCCTTCCATAATTTTATCTCTCCAATTGGACACATCCGATTTGCTCGATGGGTACACAAAGTTGTGAACAATAATGATTTAATATGATTTTTTATATATATAATAATCAAAGTTTTATTGATTTTGAGGTAGAATGCAATAATAATAAAACCTTCAAATGGAAAAAAGCCCTTGAGATGCTATACAGCTAACATAAATATAAAGAATATTATGAGATTTATATGCATTAATATTACTCTAAAGAGAAATGGATGATCTATTCAATAATAGACACAGTAATTTCTTGTATACTTTATCTACGTTTTGGTGCTTAAATCATGCATGGCCACATACCTAAGATGTGAATTAACTACGTTTGTAAATTATTGAAAAATTTTGTGGTCGGATTTTTTTTTTGGGAAATTAAATTCAGTATGTAAAGCAAGCTTCACATAAATTCCATTCCTAAATACACTTTAGAAAAACTTCTCTGAACATTCACATTAAGCAGTCACAATTTTTTTTCCCTAATAATAGTTTCATGTAAAATCCCACCTCCAATATCTATAAAATTAATTAATTTGCGGGAAAATTATTTACCAGAAACAAAGACTTTGGGGTCAAGTTTAGTTCCGTGACTCCGCTGAACATTCCATTCTTTGTTTACGGCCACTTATGTTTCCCAGGGAATAAGTCATATACAATTCCCAATTTTTTTAAGAGCTTTTGCTCGAAGTCCAGAGGTGGGACCGTGGGAGAATGCCTGCTTCTGAGATTCACATTATAGTCAAGGAGGTACGGAAATATTAAGGGACCTACTGGTATGGAAATATTTGCAATTGAATAATTCAACATTCAATTCCATCATTTCCACACGTAATTGTTGGATAATATATCCAAGTTCCGAAGACTTGGAGGTCAAGTAGGAAAAGGACAGACCATCAGACGAGCTAAAAAAAAATTCTAATTACAGCACAAACTGTATCTATTAGCACATACACTTTCTGCAGATGTAAATATGAAGGGATATCATCCTTACGTCTCTTTACGCAAAATTGTTAATGAATTATATATATGAATATTAAGAAATAATTTCCACAAAAAATATCAATTATAAAAATTAATATTGCCGTGTTTCCAACACTATTGTTTAGTCAACTAAGGGACCTACTTGTACAGAAATATTTACAATTGAATAATTTAATTTTCAATTTCATATTCAGCACCAAATAAAGACGCACAAAAACTTGCTGCAAATGTAAATGTAGGGATATTATCTACTCTCAACAAAAATCATGGAGCCACTTCATTTGTGAACGTAGATTATACAATAAAAAACCGTTTGCTCTATAGGCAACTCATGCAAAAGAAACAAAGAAGAGTTCGCTAGCAACAATAAAATTAATAAATTAAATAGCTTGCTCTTGAATTATGGAAACGTCTTTTAGGACTACCACTTCAAATCATAAACTCATTTAAAATGGAGCAGGTAGTAACATGCTAATTATTTTAATGGCATTTTAGTCATTAATAGTACTCCAAAGAGAAATGGATGATCTATTCAATAATCTCACAGTTTAAGTTCAAAATATTAAAAGGGTATTCAATAATAGACTCAGTAATTTCTTGTATACTTTATCTACGTTTTGGTGCTTAAATCATGCATGGCCACGTACCTAAGATGTGAATTAACTACGTTTGTAAATTATTAAAAAACAATTCTTTCTATTGAAAATGTTGTGCCTCGATTTCTTTTTGGAAACTAAAGTCAGTATGTAAAGCAGTCGTAATTCTTTTTCCCTAAAAATATTTTCATGTAAAATTCCACCTCCAGTATCTATAAAATTAATTATTAGCACCACTAATTTGCTGGGAAATCATTTACTAGAAACGAAGACTTTGGGGTCAAGAAAAAGGACTTCGTGACTACGCTGAACTTTCCTTTCTTTGTTTATGGCCACTCATGTTTCACAGTGGACAGACCACGTCGTAAGTTAATAAACTGTTTTTTTTTTTCTTATTATAATTATTTTCATGTAAAATTCCGCTTTCAATATCTACAATAATTTGAATAGCACAATCTTGATTGGTTTGTGTATAAATAGTACCAATGCGAATCTTTATTTCTCATCTTTCGCTCAACACTCCAAATATACTTTCGAATCCTGTAAGGCCAGCCAACATGGGGTTTTCACTACTGTCCCTCTCTCAATTTCTCTCTTTCATTCTGTTTCTCTTCCATTTTCACACTACAATTTCCTCATCAAATTACTCCTCTTCATCTCATTTCTGTGCTCCTGACCAAAGCCTTTCTTTGCTCCAATTCAAAGAGTCCTTTTCCATCAGTAGCTCTGCCTCTTCGGAGGATTGCCAGCATCCCAAGACAGAGTCGTGGAAAGAGGGTACAGACTGCTGCTCGTGGGATGGGGTCACTTGTGACATGAAAACAGGGCAAGTCACTGGACTGGACCTCTCTTGCAGCATGCTTTATGGCACCCTCCATCCCAATAGCACCCTCTTCTCCCTGCATCATCTTCAAAACCTCGACCTCTCTGACAATCATTTCCAAAGCTCCCATATTTCTTCTCAATTTGGCCAGCTCTCCAACCTGACACATCTTAACCTAAATTACTCAGTCTTTGCAGGTCAAGTTCCGTCGGAAATCTCCCAGCTCTCCAAATTGGTTTCACTTGATCTCTCTGGGGGCTTAAACGACTATCTAAGTCTAGAACCAATTTCTTTTGCCAAGCTTGCTCGAAGTCTAACCCAGCTTAGAGAACTCGATCTGAGTTCAGTAGACATGTCATTGGTTCCACCCGATTCCTTGATGAATCTGTCTTCTTCTATGTCATCACTCAAACTCTTTTCCTGTGGATTGCAAGGAGAATTCCCATCCTCAATGAGAAAGTTTAAGCACCTCCAGCAGTTGGATCTTGCAGATAACAATCTTAGAGGTTCAATTCCAGATGATCTTGGGCAACTCACTGAGTTGGTTTCACTTGCTCTCTCTGGAAACGAAAACGACTATCTAAGTCTAGAACCAATTTCTTTTGACAAGCTTGTTCGAAATCTAACCCAGCTTACAGAACTCTATCTGAAATGGGTGAACATGTCATTGGTTGCACCCAATTCCTTGATGAATCTGTCTTCTTCTTTGTCATCACTTGTACTCCATTCATGTGGATTGCAAGGAAAATTCCCATCCTCAATGAGAAAATTTAAGCACCTTCAGCAGTTGGATCTTGCAGATAACAATCTTACAGGTTCAATTCCATATGATCTTGAGCAACTCACTGAGTTGGTTTCACTTGCTCTCTCTGGAAACGAAAACGACTATCTAAGTCTAGAACCAATTTCTTTTGACAAGCTTGTTCAAAATCTAACCCAGCTTAGAGAACTCCATCTGTGGTGGGTGAACATGTCTTTGGTTGCGCCCAATTCCTTGATGAATCTGTCTTCTTCTTTGTCATCACTCACAGTCTATTCATGTGGATTGCAAGGAAAATTCCCATCCCCAGTGAGAAAATTTAAGCACCTCCAGCACTTGGATCTTAGATACAGCAATCTTACAGGTTCAATTCCAGATGATCTTGGCCAACTCACTGAGTTGGTTTCAATTGATCTCTCTTTCAATTACTATTTGAGTGTAGAACCAAGTTCTTTTGACAAGATTATTCAAAACCTAACCAAGCTAAGAGGTCTCCGTTTGGGTTATGTAAATATGGCTTCGGTCACACCTAATTCCTTGGCGAATCTGTCCTCATCCTTGTCAGCTCTTGGCCTTTGGAATTGTGGATTGAAAGGGAAGTTACCAGGTAACATCTTTCTCCTACCAAACCTTCAAGTACTTGATTTGACAAACAACTACGACCTCACTGGCTCTTTTCCTTCATCCAATGTGAGTAATAGCCTCCGGTTATTGAGTCTTTCTCTTACTAGAATTTCAGTTTATTTAGAAAATGACTTCTTCACAAATCTAAAGTCGTTGGAAGTTTTGGCTCTCCAACACTCTAATATCACAAGGTCAAATCTAACCCTGATCGGCTATCTCACACACCTCACTCGTTTAGAACTCACAGGTAATAATTTAAGTGGTCAGATTCCATCGTCACTTAAAAACCTTGTGCAACTTCAATCCTTAAATCTCGGTAAGAATAATTTTTCAGGTAGAATTCCAGATTTTTTAGGTAACCTTACCCTCCTTGAATATTTAGATTTATCCAAGAATCAACTCTCAGGACCTATCCCTTCTCAAATCAGTACTCGTTCATTGAAAATGTTTGATTTAAGAAACAACCACTTGCAAGGTCCAATCCCAAGTTCAATTTTCAAACAAGAGAACCTGCAAGCCCTTATTCTTGCATCCAACAGTAAATTGACAGGTGAAATTTCTTCTTCTATTTGCAAGCTTAAATTCCTTCGAGTCCTTGATTTGTCCAACAACAGCTTCAGTGGTTTTATACCACAATGTTTAGGGAACTTTAGCAACTCTCTCTCAGTTTTGAATCTTGGCATGAATAATCTTCAAGGCACTATCTTTTCACCATTTTTAAAGGGGAATAACCTGGTATATCTCAAGCTAAATGGCAATGAATTGGAAGGGAAAATACCATCGTCTATCATCAACTGCACAATGCTACAAGTTCTTGATCTTAGTGACAATAAAATTGAGGACAGATTTCCCTATTTTCTAGAAACGCTTCCAGAGCTGTATATCCTTGTCCTCAAGTCCAATAAGCTCCATGGTTTTGTGAATGATCCGACTGCTAATAATTCCTTCTCCAAATTGCAAATCTTTGACATCTCCAACAATAATTTGAGGGGACCTTTACCAAAAGGGTATTTCAATATGTTTGAAGCAATGATGGCCTCTGATCAAAATTCATTTTACATGATGGACTATTCCATGAAAGTGACATGGAAAGGGTTTGATATTGAGTTCGAGAAAATCCAAAGCACTCTTAGAATACTTGATTTGTCAAGCAACAGTTTCACCGGAGAGATTCCAAAGGAGATCGGAAAGCTTAAAGTACTTCTACAACTCAACCTCTCTCATAATTCCCTTACAGGCCATATTCAATCATCATTAGGAATGTTGACCAATCTGGAATCATTAGATTTGTCTTCGAATTTGCTTACCGGAAGGATTCCAGTACAGTTGGCAGATCTAACATTTCTTGAAGTCTTAAACCTTTCACATAACCGGCTTGAGGGGCCCATACCCGGGGGAAATCAGTTCAACACGTTTAATGCAGACTCATTTGAAGGAAACTGGGGCTTATGTGGATTCCCCATGCCAAAATGCAAAAGTGACGAGGCACCACCATTGCAGCCATCAGACTTTCACGATGGAGATGATTCAAAATTCTTTGAAGAAGGATTTGGATGGAAAGCTGTGGCAATAGGGTATGGAAGTGGGTTTGTGTTTGGAGTCACAATGGGATACGTTGTGTTCAGAACAAGAAAACCAGCATGGTTTCTGAAAGTGGTTGAAGATCTATGGAATCTGAAGGCAAGAAGAACGAAGAAGAATGCTCGTAGGAATGGTGCAAGAAGAAACTAAACAACGGAGGTAGTAACATGAGGTAAGTTATGCAAACATTTGACATCTTAAGGTTTTACGTGCAACAGTTTATGCTATTTTTTCTGTGCTATTTCCTTTTATTAGTCTTTTCTTTCGCTTTCGGATTCATTAAATAAAAAAAATATTTGTATGTTTCTCTGTTGCAGTGAAGTTTTGAATAAACATTCTCGCTACCTTATGAGATACCAAGTGGAGGTTGACATGAGAAGAACGCTAGAGTGGCAGATTCAGAGAATTGGATTCCTCTTTCGTACTGCTTCTGTTTTCCTTCATGGTTGTGTTTTGATTTTATTTTTATTATTAGCTTTATTCGATACATGGCATATTTTCGAGTCACTTAATTTGCGTCTTTTTTTTTTTTGGTTAGTTTTGATGCAAGGTTTGGGTGTTACATCTATAAAAAAAGAACCAATGCATGCAGCAGTTGTTGCATCTTTACTTCAATCACCCTTTCTTAGTGTATTCACATTATTTATTTATTTAGGAGTGCGCTTTTTATGTGAAGTACATTTCGCCGTGAAGAGATCGGTTGCTTTGACATTTCGATTCCTTAACAGTTTATCAAAGATAATCCCAGAATAGCTCCTAGAATGGTGGATCAGATTGTATGTAAACTGCATATATATGTCGTACAGCTTTGCAATATTGAAAAAAGAAAATACAGAAAACATTTGCATTATCATTTTCTTTATGGTATCAGAGCTCCAGTTCTGAGAAGCTAGGAATCCTTACAACTAAAATACCTCATGCCTGGTGACGAAGACCAAAAGCTTCTTGAATAAAACAGGCGCTGTCGAACTCTTTCAAGACCTCAGAACCATGGGAGAACTCCAATCATCCACGTTTTCTCCATCACTCGGATCAACCAGGGGCTGTCCTCGTTTCACAACCAATTCTAATGCTCTGTTCCTTGCCTACTTTTGGGTAGTGTTATCATGCAAACAGAAGCGTTGGCAAAGTAATTAGTTCCAAATATTTCTAGCATAGATTTATGCATGCAAAATAGTAATGTGAATAAGCAACCTTGTTAAAGCTTAGCTCCTGGAAATGGGATGCCGCCGCAGATTGCAACTGGAAAAGAAAAAAATCAAATATGTAATTTGGATGTAATTTGGTGGCTAGTCTTGTTAGGATTCGGAATCAAAACAATTAAAGCTTGAGTTGTAAATCATATCTTAGAGATTTAGTTTGATTGTAGTTTTTGTAATTAAATCCTAAAGATTAGTTGCTAGTCTGTCCGTTTATTTATTTAGACAAGATCTTTTTTATATAAACTATGTATATGCACCGTAGAAATCACATAGAATAATAAGACTGCCTTGCTGTTCTTCAAACTCCCTCTGTCAGCTTTCTTGTTTTCTTCAAGTCTTGCAAACGAGACCGACTCATTCCTCGTAATGATGCAGCTGTCGAACATCAACCTCGCACCTACAAGAAATGGTGAGGCATATCACAGCACTTACAGTATTAAACGGGTAGCAACGATGAAGCGAAGACGAGGCCGGTGCCAGAAACAGAGCATTTCCCACATAACCATGGACTTGGATTGCAATGACATAACAGCGTAGGATTCAAAAGCCTTATTTAGAACATGCATGTTTATGAATAATTCATATCAAGAATTTTTCTGCTTCCAGATTGCTACAGTGATTTAGAACATTCATGGACGTTTACTGGTTTCGATTGATATTGGATAAGCATGATATTGGAAACGAAAATGTTTAACTGATTTTCTTATTATTCATTGATTCAACTGATACAATATTTATAGCCTTCATGTAGTATAGTAACAGAATCAGTTATAAATAACAGATTTTACAACAGAATACCAGACTTTACAACAGAATCTAACCACCTGCTGTGCCTACTCTAACCGTCTGCTAAGCTTGTTATAGCAGCTTTAGTTTCCAGCTCATCAGTGCAATGTCTTCTCAGTGCAATGTCTGCACTTCATCCATTAGCAGACTTGAGTGTGCTGAGTATATTCAATACGCCCCCTCAAGATGAGATTCATAAAAGAACTGTTAAGGAGAGTAGATATTATGAATACTCATTTTGGACAGTAACAAGTGAAAAAAGGACGAAGGGAGAGCCTTCGTAAAAATGTCAGCCAATTGGTGTTGAGAGGAGACATGAAAAGTACGAAGAACACCGGATAGAATTTTCTCACGAACCACATGGCAATCAATGTCAATGTGTTTGGTACGCTCATGGAAAACCGGATTGGCCGCAATATGAAGAGCAGCTTTACTGTCACAGTAAAGGAGAGCAGTTTGGAGGGGAATTTGCAAGTCGTGGAGAAGGGCTTGAAGCCACACAATCTCACAGCATGTGGATGCCATAGCTCTATACTCATCTTCAGCAGAAGATCGGGAGACTGTGGTTTGTTTCTTAGATTTCCAAGAAATCAAAGAATTATCAAGGAAGACGCAGAAGCCTGTGACTGAACGTCTGGAATCCAAGCAACCAGCCCAGTCTGAATCACAAAAAGTTTTAAGTTGTAGGCTAGAGGCGACTGGAAAGAATAGTCCCTGACCTGGAGAGGCTTTAATATAACGTAGGACCTGAGTAGCTGCATCAAGATGAGGAACTCGTGGCTTATCCATAAACTGACTTACAACCTGAACAACAAAAGAAATGTCAGGACGACTGATGGTGAGATAGAGTAGTCGGCCAATAAGTCGTCTATAGGAGGTAGGATCATCTAAGAGTGGTCCAGAATCCTTAGAGAATTTCACATTAGGATCCATTGGAACTTTGGCTGGTTTCGAAGCTAACAAACCAGTAGTCTCAAGGATGTCCAAGGCATACTTGCGCTGACAGACGGATAAGCCAAGCTCACTGCGAGCTATTTCCAAACCAAGGAAATACTTCAATGGTCCAAGATCTTTAAGCTAAAATTTGTTATTAAGCAAGTGAATAAACGTGGAAACTGCATCTGAATTGTCACTGGCAACAACTATATCATCAATACAGACTAAGATAGCAATGAAGGAATCTGCCAATGATCGAGTAAACAAAGTGTAATCAGCCTTGGACTGCACGAAACCAAAGTCAAGCAATGCAGAGGAAAATTTGGCAAACCATTGCCGCGAAGATTGCTTTAAACCATAGAGTGACTTATGGAGTTTGCAAACTTTGGACGCCCCCTTTTTAGCAAAACCAGGTGGTAAGGACATGTAGACTTCTTCATCTAAATCGCCATGAAGAAATGCATTGTTAACATCCAATTGATGGAGATGCCAATGCTTGACAGCAGCAACTGCCAAAAGAGTTCTCACCGTGGTGAGCTTAGCCACAGGGGAGAAAGTGTCATAATAGTCCAGTCCTTCACATTGAGTATAGCCCTTGGCAACGAGCCTGGCCTTATACCTCTCTAAGGTGCCATCAGATTTGAGTTTAACTTTGTAGACCCATTTGCAGCCAATAGTATGTTTTGAAGCAGGGAGATCAACAACAGTCCAGATATTATTCAATTCAAGAGCTTTAATCTCATTGTCCATAGCCTCACACCATTCCTTAGAATACATAGCTTGAGTATACGAAGTAGGCTCAACAAGGGTAGATACAGAAAGACTGAAGCATTTCTGATTAGGAGATAGATGATCATAAGAAAGGACAGAGGAAAATGTATGAGGAATACCTGAAACTGAAGAAGAAGGTGCAGGCTCTGAAGAGGAGGTTGCAATATGACAATGATAGTCATGCAAATATCCAGGTTTGTGTTTTATCCGAGAAGACTTTCTGCATGGCTGAGAAATAATCTCAGAAGGAGATGCTAGAAGAGGTGCTGAGTCAGAATTTAAGGGAGGAGATGGACTGGGATTAGAGGGTGAGCTAGTATTAGTGTGAAAAGGAAAAGAAGCTGAATCCATGTGATCAAGGGATGGGGCTACTGATTCAGGTAGTGTAAGAGGTAAAGGAAGGACATAATCAGTAGAGGAGATATGATGTTTGAGGGAAAAAGGAAATACAGCTTCATGGAATATAACATTTCGGGAGACAAAGACAGTGTTGAGATGTAAATCATATAGTTTATAGCCCTTGATGTTATATGGATAGCCAAGGAATATACAAGGTTTGGCTCTAGAGTCAAATTTCTGGCGATGTCTAAGGAGAGTAGTTGCATAGCAGAGGCAACCAAAGACTCTTAAATGGGAATAAGATGGACGAGATTGGAACAACATTTCATAAGGAGATTTGTTATGTAAGACAGGAGTAGGAATCCTATTGATCAAATGCACGACAGTGAGAACACAATCACCCCAAAATGATAAAGGTAGATGAGACTGAAAACGAAGGGATCGGACAACATTTAAAATGTGCTGGTGTTTTCTTTCAACAACTGAGTTTTGTTGTGGAGTTTCAACACAACTCAGTTGATGAACTACACCTTTTGAGGCATAAAATTGAGGCATGTGGAATTCAATTCCATTATCTGATCGAAGAGACTTGATTTGTGCATTAAACTATGTCCCAACCAAAGTGAAAAAGGATTGAATATGAGTTCTAGTCTGAGATTTATTTTCCAAAAGATGAATCCATGTGAACCTGGTATTATCATCGACAATGGTCAGGAAATAAGAAGAGCCACTAATAGATTTAGTGGAAAAAGGACCCCAAAGATCGCAGTGAATAAGATCAAAGGGTTGTGCAAAAGCTGTAATGCTGTGTGGGAAAGGTAACCGGTGTTGTTTAGCTAGAGGACATATGCTGCAAGTCTTATTAGATTCATGTAAAACTTGAGGAATTACATGAGAAAGCAATTTCAAGGGAGAATCTGAGGGGTGACCTAATCTGTAATGCCATAGACTATTGTTTACAGAATGAACAAAGAAACTAGCAGAAGCTAGATTCATTATTGTAGGCTGGGACATGGTTTTTACAGGAGTGGAAAATGCAGAATTCCTAGATAAAGCAGAAACCGGATTTTGCAGCAAATGGTATAAACATCCATTTTCTTTACCCACACCAATCGTTCTCCAGTTTGCAAGAGTCTGAACAAAACAGAATTTGGATAAGAAGATGACACAACAGTGTAAGGTTTGAATGAGCTTACTGACAGAGATTAAGTTGAAAGAAAAGGAAGGGATACAAAGCACATTGGTTAAAATAAGAGATTCTATAATCTTAATGGTACCAATGTGAGTAACTGAAGCATGTTGTCCATTAGGTAACCTTACTGTTTTGGAAACGACAGAAGTAATGTGTGTAAATAAGGAGGTAGAACAAATCATATGATCTGTAGCTCCAGTGTCAATTATCCAAGGGGCTTTGACAGAATTTGTGAGAGCAGTTGGATGATTAAGAGATAAGGTAGATGAAAAAACAGAATGCTTTGGATTGAAAGGAAATATACTGGAAAGAGTACCTGCTTGGTTTAGTTTGATTGGAGTGTCACCTGAAGTAAGAATTTCAGATTCTTTATGGACAGATGAAGAGACTTGATTCACAGAGGATTCAAGTTCTGAGATTGAGGGGTTGAACATCTCCAGGAGTTGCTAACATTGGGCATAAGTGATAGGTAGCTGAGGAACAGTGCTGTCAGAGACCTGATTTACACTGTGAACTGCATTTTTCCCTTTGGTAAACTTGTAACCAGGTGGGAATCCATGGATTTTGTAGCATTTTTCCACAATGTGGCCATGAATACCACAATGAGAGCAGATTGAACGCTCTTTGCGAGGATAAGAGGATTTGTGTCTAGAAAAATAGGTTGGAGATGGAGCTACTATCCTGACAAGTAATGTAGTGGTGTTCTGATTGAAAGAAACACTTGAAGAGGAAATCATACGTTGCCTCTCTTCCTGAATTATAAGGGAGAAAACTTTGTTAATGGATGGTAATGGATCAATTAACAGAATTTGTCCTCGAATCTGGGAATAACTCTCATTCAAGCCCATGAGAAACTGATAAACATGTTGTTGATGATGATAAGATAGAATAGTCTTCAATGCTCCACATGTGCACGTAGGAATGGGTTGATGATTGCCTAACTCATCCCATAAGCCTTTCATAGTTGTGAAATAAGCACTGACAGAGTTATTCTCCTGTGACAGAGATGAAATGGACTTCTGTAGTTGAAAGATACGTGGTCCATTGTGTTGAGAGAATCTATCTTGAAGATCATTCCAAATTTCAGATGCATCATCAATATAGATGATGTTGTTGGCAATCTTTGTTGAAACAGAATTCAATAACCACGAGAGAACCATATTGTTGCAGCGAGTCCATGCCAAACCTTGAGAATCTGATAGATTGCATGGCTTAGGCAAGGTGCCATTAACGAAATTGAGTTTGTTCTAGGCTGATAAAGCCATCATCATCGCCTTCTTCCATGAATTATAATTCTCACCATTGAGTTGCTTCGAAACAATCATGGCTCCAGGACTGTCACCATGATGTAGAAAGAAAGGATTGGAAGAATCCATTTCTGAAGTAGCGTCAGTCATTGTTGAGAATGAAGACAGAAGAGAGAATGAAGAAAAAGAAGGATGCGGAAAAAAAAATTCAGAGAGAATGCTCTGATACCATATTGGAAACGAAAATGTTTAACTGATTTTCTTATTATTCATTGATTCAACTGATACAATATTTATAGCCTTCTTGTAGTATAGTAACAGAATCAGTTATAAATAACAGATTTTACAACAGAATACCAGACTTTACAACAGAATCTAACCACCTGCTGTGCCTACTCTAACCGTCTGCTAAGCTTGTTATAGCAGCTTTAGTTTCCAGCTCATCAGTGCAATGTCTTCTCATTGCAATGTCTGCACTTCATCCATTAGCAGACTTGAGTGTGCTGAGTATATTCAATACATGAATACGGCAATCGAGATTAAGCAATGAAATTGATTGAGAATATTAACGATCAACGAAAATCAATTAAGATTCAGACTGCAAATAGAAATAAAAATTTGAAAATGTAATTACCTACGATTCCTTCTTCGCTTCGTTCTCCCATTTTTATGTATTCAGCATCACGTAAGAAGGTTGAGATATTCACCGGTAGCACATATGAATCACATTTGCATTCTACTTTCAAATTCTTCAGTCTTTTGAAGGGAGCACCAAAGTTCATGTAAGAGATAACCACTTTTCCACATGAATATAACCTTTACTAATAACAAGGATACGTAGAGCTCCATACCTTCGTTTTTTTTTTCTTCTTCTTATATCCATAGCAAGGACTCACTCCTGACATAGCCTACGGGTGAGTGATCACTTTCGAGAGCTAAATCACGGTCAAAAATTTATCAACTCGAGAGTTTTAATCAATCACATACTTATATGTAAGTTGGGAAATCCAAGTGATAAGATTCAAACTAGAAATGTTCTTTTTCTTGATTAACACTTTAATACTTAATTATTATCGGTTAAATTACTAGCTAACTTGCTTAGCTCTTTACCTTCGTGTCGATCCAAGCAGTAATTAATGCAACACAAAAGTAACAGAGGATTTACGATCAAATGTTTCTATGTTTCTGAGATGCAAATATTATTATCAATTTATAGCAGTATGTATAAACCCTATTTTGAAAAAATCAGGTAATCCAAAATTAATACTGTTTTTACCATTGCCCCATTAATTTTTTATAAGAAATTCATTAAAAATATGGATTAATAAAACTAGGCTCAAGAAATTTTTTACTAAGAAAAATTTCAATCTCATTATTTCTAAATCCTTATAAATAAATTAGAACTATAATTTGGATGACTTAAGTTTTTTAATTTTACAGGAATTATCTTAAATAAATTTGAGGCAATTCTCTGAATTACCTCTTCTCCGAAACTTTAAGAAATTTACTACCCGAATTGGTTCGAACAATCAAAGTAATTTGGATTACTTTTTATCCTCTAATCCTATTGTTTATCTGATTAAATATGATTAAATTGTCTTATTATTCATGAATTGTAAAACCTCACTTTTATATAAATCTAAGCTCTCTAACTTAAGAAATTAAAATTAAAATTATAAAAATCATGCCGTTCTCTCATTGTTCTTCATGTTCAGAGAACATTAGTCTCGATTTTCTCAATTCTTTAACAAAAACTCTAAAAGAAAAAAAAGAGCCCATTATAAAACGTCGGGCCTAAAACAAAACCCACCCACCACACACTGTCAATTACAACTTCGGAAAATAAATTATTTGAGTGGGCAGAGGGGGAACAAAAGAGAGAGGGTGACTTGGGGAGAGGGTCAGCAGAGCAGATCAGAGTGAAGAGTGTGAGAGTGAGGGAGGGTTCGATAATTAAGGAGGCCAAGGGTTTTTCAACAGCAACAACAAAGAGAGACAGAAAAATGTGGAGGAGGAGGAGTCATTTATTACTCAACAACGCCGTAAGAACCTCCCACCACCTCTCCTCCTTATCGGCTTCCACCGCTTCCAGAGGCAGAACCCTCCTCACTCCCTCCTCCAATTCTCCCTTATTTCAACCCCCTTCTTTTCACTTAGCCCAAAACAACCGCCTTTCGTCTCCTCTCTCCTCCACCATCTCCGTCCGCCTCCTCCGCTCCGGCCGCGACCCCTTCACCAGGTACATTCATTCCGCATTCCCTCCCTGTCTTTCTTCCTTCTTTTTTTTTATTAATTTATTATAATTCATTAGTTATGAGATTACGCCACCTGTGAATTGGGGGGTACGGATTGTGCCGGAGAAGAAAGCGTTTGTGGTAGAGAGATTTGGAAAGTACTTGAAGACGCTGCCATCTGGAATCCATTTCTTGATTCCCCTTGTCGATCGAATTGCTTATGTTCACTCTTTGAAGGAAGAGGCTATTCAGATTCCTGATCAATCTGCTATTACCAAAGACAATGTCAGCATCCTTATTGACGGCGTCCTCTATGTCAAGGTTTCCCCCTTCTCTCTCGTTTCTCTTTCCCTTTTGGGTTAATCAATCATTTACTATTATTGATACTCAAATTGTTGTGCAACAGATTGTGGATCCTAAGCTTGCCTCTTATGGTGTTGAGAATCCCATCTATGCTGTCGTTCAACTTGCCCAGACCACTATGCGTAGTGAGCTTGGTAAGATTACTCTTGACAAGACCTTTGAAGAACGAGACACTCTCAATGAAAAGATTGTGGTATGATACCTCTTTACTTCAATCACCCTTTCTTAGTGTATTCACATTATTTATTTATTTAGGAGTGTGCTTTTTATGTGAAGCACATTTCTCCGTGAAGAGATTGGTTGCTTTAACATTTCGATTCATTAATAATATATTGAAATGCTAGACATAAATCATAAATGTGAGAAAAATCGGTTGCTGCTTCAGGAAATTGTGATTTGGTTGGTTCTTCAAAATTGTAATGACACTTCTCTGTTTCTTGTCTTATCAACCTAGTTAAAACTCTAAGGTTGTTTTGGAGTTTTAGTTGAAAATCAGGTATTTTAAGAAAACAAGGATGTTGTTGAATATGCAAGACTGTCACCATTTCTGCAGGAGGCCATTAATGTGGCTGCAAGAGACTAGGGTCTCCGATGTCTTTGTTATGAAATAAGTGAGCCAGCCGCACTTAACTTATTTGATATTCTATGTTGATTAGGTTCCTGTAGAATTTTCTTTTCATGCTTCTCTGTCCTCGCTTCTTTAGGGGATATATCTCCTCCACGAGGGGTGAAGCATGCTATGGAGATGCAGGCAGAAGCAGAACGTAGAAAGAGAGCTCAAATTCTTGAGTCTGAAGGTATTAAATGTAGTTTAGTTTCTCAGTTTTACCTCAGCTTAATTAAACCTCACTTTAATCAAACTTTGTTGCAATTGACTTCATGCATCATTTTTATCTGTTTGTACAGAATTGCCATTTTTAAACCCACCCAATATTTCTTCATTTGTCAATCCATTGATAATCTTTTGTATTGATTATTTTTAACAGGAGAGAGACAGGCCAATATTAATATTGCTGATGGTCATAAGAGTGCTCAGATCTTGGCATCACAAGGTTAGTTTTCTTGTGTGTTGTTAGAATTCTGTTGGTTACAAGTTTCATTGGAGATGGTTGTAACATCTCTGGTATTTTTTTGAAATAGAACTTGTTTTACTTCTTTAATGTTTATCATCCAATTGCCATCATTTCTTCATTGGAACTCTCTTCCTCAACAGGAGAGAAACAAGCTCTCATCAACAAAGCACAAGGTTAGCTTTATCATGTCTCTCTGCTGTGCAATAATCAATTGATGCTCCTCTATTTCATTTTCTAGACCCATAAGCTGTTCCAAATTAGTAGATAAGCAAACAAAATTCATGAGGTGATATGATGGCTTATCTTGTTACAGTTATTTTGTAGGCAGCTAATCTCAATTTTCTTTCAATCCTTGTCTTTCGTATATCCTTGTGTATTTGTGCAATGATCCACTGATTATGATTGGGTTTCATTGGAGATGGCTGTAGCATCTCAAGTATTACTTTTTAAACAAACCACGTGATGTGAGAACATATTTGTTATTATATGACTTTTCATATCTGTTGAAGCTTTTACATGGTAGTGCTGGTCCCTAGTTGCACTTAAAATAGGTTTGGCTCTTAATTTGCTCTTCTAGTCTCCTGGATTGTTTATTTTTGGATGCTCTAGTTTTTCATTTTCTAGACCCATTAGCTACTCTACAATATTTGATAACCAACCAGACTTGATCGGGCAATATCATGGCTTATCTTTATATAGTTCTCATATGATCGGCTGCCAATCTCATATACTTTTAAATCCTTATCGATAATATTTTAGGTGAGGCTGAAGCCATCATTGCTAAAGCACAAGCAACAGCCAAAGGAATTGCCATTGTGTCAGAGAATATTAAAAAGAGTGGGGGGATTGAGGTGAGGTTCTCCATGTAGATTTTGATGTGGTTGTGTAAACAAGATATATTAGTGATTTTGCAAGTGTTTTATACCACATGTGATTTGTGATTCTTGCATTTTAGCGTTCACAAGACAATCAACTGTGACATGCATATCTTATTTGCATCAAGGCTCACGTTTGTGGCATGATTTGCAGGCGGCTAGCTTGAAAATTGCTGAGCAATATGTGGGAGCTTTTGGTAACATTGCCAAAGAGGTGAGGAGATTTATTCAAATGTGCTTGTGATTGTCTGGTTTGATAAACAGTTAGTTTACAATTTCTGATGTTTGTTCTTCTTTTCCTTCTGTCCCTTCTTTTTTTCTTTTTTCAGGGGACAACAATTCTGCTTCCCAGTGCTACCGGCAATCCTGCCAATATTATGGCTCAAGCTTTCACTATGTATAACAACCTGTCGGTATAAATAAAAAATTAATTCTTCTCAAAAGGAAGCAACTCAGAACACCATAGATTCAATAACATGCTGCAGAAGAAACCCAGAATACCATAGAACCAAACATCCGAAGGAAACACCTAGTTGCTTGGTGTGCAATGTTTCGTGAACAGGGGATATGACAGGGTTATCAGATATAGATAATTTAACAGAAGGTTGTAGTTAGTAGAAAGGATATCCATGTAACATTATTGAAATGCTTTCATAGAACAAGTAATATTTATCCCACCCTTACGATCTGAAGGAGAGATAGTCTCATTAAAATCCCCAACAAGGCACCATGGCTTAGAAATGTTACATTTGAAATTCACCAGATAGCTCCTCAATTCTTTCTTTGAGGAATAATCCATAAATAGCACTCAATCAGTATTGTACTATGTAAAGACTCTTTCTATATGCAATATCCTACCATTGTATTCGAGACATTAAAGCTGGGAGAATTCCATATAGAAAGCAGGCCCCAGAAAGACCAACTGAGGGAACAACATACCAGGATCTAGAATATCTTAGTGGAGCATTACTGTTACTCCAACCTTCCTTTCCAATCCTCCCGCTCTTTATCTATGAAAACCTTCAAGGTGTCCACAATCTGATCCCTATCATCATCTAGCTAAAGAATGGCCTTTCCAACCTCCCAGCAAGCTTTAGCTTCCATTCTACTATCAACAGGTGGTTGTTGCTCCAGTCGCCGAGGGGAAATGATCCCCTTCTCCATTACATTAATGTCCATGCCAGAGCGTATAGCCTTGTTTCTGTTTCTGTTTCTGATTTCACCATCTGAGATAGACATTTCAGTGATTTCCAGGTTAGCAGACTTCTCTTTTCTACTTCTTGATGTTCTCCCCTCACGAGTAGCTGGTTTTAAGGAAAGTTTCTTCTTTCTTTTGTTCGAACTTCTCTTCTTTTCCTTCTCTAGTTCAGCTATCTCATCTGGTTCTGCTATAGGTGTGATGAAGACCTCAAACATCTTGTTTTTATTATATTTCACCGGGTCATTTAAGCATGAATGAGATCAGTTGTTGGTCCGAAGCCTTATAGTAAGTATTTAACAGAGGCTCATGTATGTCAACAGGAACTATTGAGAGTGTGTTTTCCTCTAGCCCAATACATTAGAGAAAAGCCCACCATCAATATTTAAATTTTCCTCTGACTGCTTTTCAACAATTTGGACTCCATTGCTTTTTATAGCAGCTATGGTAGCAGGGAAGCTTGTTAGTGCAGTGTTGCATTTATCGGGTCGCTATCGGTTGTTTCTGTCTCCTCAAGGGTCTCAGCAACAGATTTCCTCAAAGAACCTCCTTTCTCTGGAGAAAGCAAATCAACATTCAAAGTACCCTTCTTGTTAATTCTTTCAGGCAGTACATGTTCACCCAGGATCACAAAAAGAGAATTCCCTATCCATACCATGGCTACATACAGCAGTCTCATTCGTGTCATCAATTTTTGCTCCATCTATTCCAGCTTCCATTGGCTCCTCAGAACAAAATTACTCAGCAGCAGCATATGATGATTTGAGAGAATCATGTTGGGAGGATTCTAAAGTATCAAAGTTGGAAGGATTCAACTTCCCAGCCCAATTTTCCACAACCTTCTTTTTATCAAACCTACTTGAATTAACCTCTAAGCATGGTTTCTCTGTAACCTTAATGGCATAGACCGAACCACTAATCTCCACCTAAGTGGTTCTAACAATATGCTCTCTAAGGCCAGTAACTATCGACATTCTGTCAAAGATTCATGAATGTTTTGCTTTAATTATGTGTTTGTGTTAGATGAAATCATATTTTTAAGACCCGGCCTGGTGGTCGGCCCGGGTTTCGAGTCTTGACCGGGTCGCCGGGTCGGCTGGATCCATTTTTTTTTAAATCAAAACGACGTTGTTTTAATAAAACAAAAATAAAAACAAAATAAAAGTCAACAGGTTTGAAGCCGGGTCTTGACTGGGTCGCCGAGTCACACCGGGTTTTTCTTTCTTTTGTTTTTTTTTCAACCCGACTCTATTCCAGTCCTGGGTCGTCCGGGTCACGGGTCGACCTGCCAAGTTGGGCCGGATTTCAAAACTTGGATGAAATGTTTATTAGGAACTATTCTATTTGACTTAGCCTCACATATCAAAATGGGAATTTTCAGGATAAAATTAGCCATTGTACGTGGCACACTTCAAACTCTTCAAACTAGTTAAAATTCCCTTCTCTTTTTTTTTTTACATTGTTTTCACAAGCCTCAATCGGACATTCAGATAAAAATTATGGCATATCGAAACTACAATGTTGTCTACTTAATTAGGCTTCCGTCAATCACAAAATTTTTAAGACATAGGAAATTGAACAAAAAGGAAGGTAATTTACAGAATTCAAATGCTACTTTGGGGAATCCACATGAATATTAATCGCATGGGGCGAGCCACCAATGAAAGAGGTCATGCCAAGAGATTTAATAAACCAGGAATAGAATGAGAACCCATGCACAAGCGATTTAATTCTATGAGAGACAACGGGCGTGATGTGGTGACAAGGGGTTTGAGATCTGCATAGCAAGTCTTGAATTCAAGTTAAGGCATGCATCTCTTATAAAAACCTGGAACAGCTAGGGTTTTACTCGCTCATCTAGATCTATAAAGTGCACTTTTCGAGAGGTAGGTTTCCTCGAATTAAAAAAAAATAAAATTGCACGATATAGTTTGAGAGATTGTGCATTGTTGATTATCATGTGGGTAATAATCTTTAACTAGGCTCTCTTTCCTTTCTGTTTTTCTCTCTTTTCAATTTTTTTTTTTATTGTTTTGTTTTTCCTCTATTCCCCCCCCCCCAATATGCTTTGTCTTTTTAGTTTTAGGGTACAATTGGGGTCCCAATTCATTCAAAGTTGCAGTTTAATCTTACTTAATATCTGAAATTCTCTGAGCTTGCTTTCGTCAAAATCCTAGTCTCCTTTTTAGTTTTTATTTTAAAAGGGTAAACGGTAAATTTTAAAGGGAATAACCTATAAATAAGTTATGACATTTCTAATAGTTAAGCTCACCTCCTACCCTAAATCAACAATTTACAATTACGTTACCAATTTCTCGAAGTTTATGAAACCATAGAGTAGAAAATCATAATTTCCTTTCCTATACATAAATTGATAAAAATTAGAGAGGTATGATATCTTACCTAGGAGTACTTTTGAACCTCATTTGACACTTTTCTAGCAAGTTTTTTCCTCAATTCTCCTTTTCCCTTCATTATACTTTACTTCAATTACTTATTTCTCACTTTCCCTCTCCTAAACACTATCCCACACACTTGATTTTCCAAGAAAACAAGGAAAGAACCCAATCGCTCACTTCCTACTCTTCATTTAAGTGGAAAAAAAAAAGATAAAAGAGAAGAAAAATTCAAAGCTTCCTTTTTTTTTTTTCTCATCGGGCTGGCCAGCTGCTTATCAAGGAAGAAGGGAGAGATTTTTGTTCCATGTTCTGAAAAAACCCCTATTTGTTAGTTATGAGCTCTATCATCATTTCAACAGGTAATCGGTAGATTTCTTCCAGCTTAGCTTATATGTGGAAGGAAATAAAATTTTGTATCTGAATTTTCATTTGATTATTTATTTATGTCAGAATTTCAAGTGGACTAACAACATAAATGGTTCTTCTTTGCTACCTCATATCAGGTGTGCTGAAGTGGAATGTTACCGCGTCGTCAAGTTGCAAACCAAGACCATCAAGAATTGATGGTGTCCTTAGAGATTGTGAAAGGAGATTTCTTTGTTTTTTTTTCTTGTTCCACGAGTAATATGAAATCTAATGAAGCTGAAGTTTTGGTAATTCAAAAGGCTGCTTTTTAGTATTGATTGCTGCCATGCTTCTACAAATCAATTGGTTGTAGAGTCAAATTCTTACAATGCCATTACCTATATTAAAGGAACAAATGCTATATAATCTTGGCACCTGCAAATTAAATTCAATGATATTTCAAATGGATGCAATAGGCTTCATTCTATGTGTTTTAAACATGCTCATAGAAAGAAGAATCATGTTGCAAATCATTTAGTCAAGCAAAGAGTTCTTAGAGAAGATGACTTAGTTGTGGATTTAGTTGTGTTTTAAACACATTGAGCCCATAACCCCATTGTATAATACCACTAAAGACATGAAGATTGAAACTTTCTGGGCTCATGAGCCTAAAGATTCAGTCCACATCTAGTGGGGACCAAACAAAACCCAGCATTGAACATCCATCAGCTGACGTGTCCTTATCCATTTATCTTGCCAGAGAGAGATCTTTCCAAAAACCTCACGTTTTCCTACGTTTTCCAGCAATCCAAACAGACCTCAAAGAAAAATTGTCAATGGCTTCTCTTGTAGAAGGTACTTTGCAGACAAGCTTTAAGAACCCATTTGTCTAATTATCACCAACACCACCTAAGACTTCACTAGCTTCTTCTTCAGTCATTTCTACTAAGACCCCGATCCCAAAATCATCTCTCAAGTCCAGTTTTTTAGGCAAAAATGTGAGCTTTATTGAGTTTGGAAGGACAGCAAGGACTCCTTTAACCCATGGTGGTTACTCAGTTAAGATGTCATGGGATGGTCCACTTCACTCTGTCAAATTAATCATTCAAGGCAAAAACTTGGAGGTTTTGCTTTTAACTCTCTAAAGATTCTAACTTCTAAATTTACATTTCTAATTCTTTATGTCTTTGAATTCTTTAAAATGATTCAAGTTTTTATTTAATTTTTTTTTGTTATTTACTGTCCAAATTGTAAATGTAACAAAATGTTTGGTTTGGTATAGTTAACTGATACAGTTAAGAGACATGTGGAAGACAAAGTAGGAAAGGCAGTTCAAAAACATAGTCATCTTGTTAGGGAAGTTGATGTAAGATTGTCTGTTAGAGGTGGAGAGTTGGGGAAAGGTCCGAGGATTAGAAGATGCGAGGTACCATTTACATTTTTAATTGAAAGTTAGCTTCATGCTCTTGGGGTTGCTTTAAAGTGGTTTTTTTCTTTTCTTCATGGACTGGTTTTCCTTGTAGGTGACTTTGTTTACAAATAGGCATGGAGTGGTGAGAGCAGAGGAAGATGCTGAGACAATCTATGCAAGTATTGATCTGGTGTCGTCAATTATTCAAAGAAAGTTGAGGAAGATTAAGGAGAAGGAGTCTGATCATGGTAGACACATGAAAGGGTTTAATAGGCTAAAGGTTAGAGGACCAGTGCCACAAGTGGTGGAGGGTGATGCGGATGAAGTTTCACAGCAAGAAGTTGAGGACTCCATCGAAGAGGTTTGTCTCTCTTAAATTACTGTTTAATCAAATTAATCTCGTTGTTTATGTTGCCATTATTGTTTTTGCTTCTATTTGGTTGCTATGCATTGTTTTGCATCACCAAATTTAGGTCTCATCTGTTCATGAGTTCATTCAATATGGTCATAGAATAATCTATACACCATAAAGAGCTTTTCCTATTCCACCATCTAGTGACCAGTGTGGCATGTCTAATTTGCAGAAATTTAGGATCATACCTTGTGCCACGGCTAATGCCATGTTGATTCGCTTAGCAAATCATTTATAGACTCTGTGAAAGGAAATTGTTTCACACAAATTTTGTGCTCATAAAGGATTTGAGTCTCAATCTTTTCAAATTATGGCTTGGCACTGAAAATTCTTCCTTGCAGCTTGGTGCCAATGTGTAACAAGCCTAGCTGCTGGAAAATTGAACAACTCACTGCTGGAACTTATACAATGAAAGACAATAACAAAGCCAAGCCTTGTTCCTAGTTCTGAATTATTCAAGGTAGCCAACCTCCTAAATTTCTTAACTAAAGACATAACAGAATTCACTCTCAGATGCCCCTACTGCAGCCAACAGTGGCTGTTGTTTATATTAAGAAACTGGAACAGAACAAGCTAAAGAAACGGGAAAAGAAATTCAAATTTCCTTCCCCCCTGCCAAGGAATTTGAACTTCAAGTTCTTGATCTCCTTATCTAGAGATCTTGTTGAGTGGAGTTTGTCCCTTACATGTTCTGCTCTTAGAGTTAGTCTGCCAACCAGGATAAGACTCTTCCTTAAACTTTGAAATTTCACTGTTATCTTCCCTCAATTGTTTTCGATATTGTTGGTAACAGACTGTTACACAATGCACTGATACCAACAGTTGAAATTATATAAATAACATCCCCACAATGTGTAACTTTGTTAGTTCATTTCGCTGCAAACCTCCATGTATCATTCTTGTATGCCATAGACTCTCTCTCTAAATTCTAAACCGATTGCCAGGTTGTTCGTTCAAAGTTTTTTGACATGCCACCTTTGACTGTCTCGGAAGCTATTGAGCAGCTGGAAAATGTGGATCATGATTTCTATGGTTTCAGGAATGAAGAAACTGGTATGAACTTATGCAGCTTGTTTCAATTTGTTTTTCACTTATCCTCTGCAATCTGTTAACTTATATAGGTACTGAATTGCTGTGTGCTTGATTCCAGGTGAGATAAATAATGTTTACAAAAGAAAAGCTGGTGGATATGGTCTCATCATACCTAAAGGAAATGACGAAGCTGAGAGATTAGAGCCTTTGATGGTAGAACCAGCTAGAGAACCATCATTGGCAGAGTAACCAGGCCTAGAAAATAAGATCTTCCTAAAAAATAGATTACAAAACCCACGTTTTTGGAAATGATGTATATACAATGCTAAGGCATCTAAGAGAGCGTGATATAGGGTTCGAGACCTGGTGAACGCACACTAACGAGATGTCATGACATGATTGTACTGGTTATTAGATTTAGGAAGATTAGGTTCAGCGTGCCGTGTCCCAACCTTTACTGGAATGAGAAGACAAATCTTGCAATTTATAAGATGGAAATCAATTCGATAAAGTCTTGTTTCCTGTTGTATTTTCTCGTCATGCTATGTATGGTTCTTTGCTTGCTGCCATGTTTGGTTTTCCTTGGTTGGGAATTCTCTCTAGCGAAGTTTTGCACGAGCCTTCTTCTGTGAAACTTCTGCCTATGTTCAAACAAGTAAAAATTGGATTTCTTACAACATGTGCCCCATCTGACCCAGTTTTGGTGTTGTGTCGCACCTGATATCGCGATAGCCCTAAAAATAATTTTCGATTATGGAAAAAGAATAAATTTCTGACATCCAGTTCTTTAAAGGAAAAAATGTCTTGTATTAGGAGTCGTCACCTAGTATTATGGTCACTAGGAACTCTAACTGGTCAACAGAGATTCTATGGCTCGGTATTGGTTACGTAAAAGGAAAGATATTATCACCCTTTAAATGTTCTGCTTAAGACAGACTGCATTATTGGTTTTGTTTTAAATTGTTAAATGTTTATTAGTTTATGCTATGATGATTTGTTTATAATATTCCTGACTCTAGCGCCAGTGAATATTCGAGCTCGAATAATTCCAACTCTAACGTTGGTAAAAATTCGTAGTTACGAAAAAAAATTAGATCAATATTTTTTTATTCCATACTCTAGCGCTAGTAAATAAAAAAAATTTAATTTTACTCATGCACATATTTTTTTTTATTTTTCTAGCTAAATAAAATTAAAATACAACGAATAAAAATAATATAAATTTAAACCAGTATTTTTACTTCTGACTCTGGCGTCAGTAAATAAACCAATAAATTTACATTATTTTTATTTATGTATACATATTTTTTTCTTTTTTTATTTTTTTTATTTTTTTAGGGCTGGATCCAGACGTTATTTACCCGCCAGCGTGTGTGAATTGTTCATGCACGCTGGCAACAGTTAGCATGTAATTATATTTCTAATGCACAGTGTTGGGGAGTTATTTTGCAAATTGGAGATACTTACGCCTGCAGTTACCTGGGAGCAAGATGGAGGCAATGGCGTGCTGTGCTGGACGAACGACGCTGCTTCCTCCTGCTCTGTTTTTTCTTTATTTCCTGGTTTGCTTCTGTTCGTTCCCCTTCTGTCGGTGTTCCCTTCTGTCGGCCGTTCATTCCTCTCCTTTTTAACTTCTTCCTCTGGCTGTGGAAGCTAGCGCTGGAGAAGGGGAAGCCGATGATTATGCTGGTGCTCTCTGGTGGTCCTTCTCTTTTCTGCTTGTTTTTTTTTTTTGTTTTCTTTTGTTCACTTTGGTTAAAACTGTAGTTAAAAATAAGGTTGAACAAAAAGTAGTTTAATGTGTTTGGTTAAGAATGATTTTCAAATTGAGGTTATAAAATAATTTTAAAAAATACGTATTAATATTGATGGTTTTTAATTTGAATATTGTAGATGTAACTAATGCAATTACATCATGAAATAAATAATACTTTATATAAAATAATTTTTATTGTTCCATTAAACTATCTACAATTCTATCACGTATGAAATACATCCGACAATGACTACAGTTTTATTGGTTTCTTAAGCGCACAACAACATCAGGTAAAATATAATCAGGAACAAAATTGGGATTGCGATCAAATTCTACAAATGCTACGTCATCAAGCAATCTTTGTTTAATTTATGTAGTGATACATTATAATGTCAAACACTAGTTTTTCGAATAAAACACAATTAAAAATTTTAATTTTAATTTAATTTTTTTATTTTACTAGGTCAGACCCGGTTCAATGCATTTAGCTCTAGATCGGACAGATAAACACTAGTTTTTTTTATAATAAAAACACAATTACAAAAATAAAAAATAAAATTTATTTTTTTTATTTTACTGAGTCGGACCGGTTCAATGCATTTAGCTCTGGACCGAACCCGACCCGGTCTGGCCGGAACAGTGGAGAGTGACTCTATTGTTTACGTGAATAGTGGAGTCACTCTCCACTCCATAGGAATAAGAGGAAAGCAACATTGAGCTGCTTTTAACGACCCCACGTTTTAAATACAATTAATAGTGGGGTCCATGAACAATAAATCAAGTTTCACTTATTACCAAACACCGATTTTTTGTGGTTTGCTTCATCAGCAAACACAATGACGGAAACAAACGGTCACAATGTATATACCAATTCAATATTGATATATCCTTAAATTTTTTCTCATCAATACAATATCATTTATACCAAAAACAAAAAAGTTCAAATTACATAAATCATGGTGATAAGTATTTTGAAGCAAGTTCTACCTTCCATATATTACAATGAAACTTTCTCTTCTGAATCAAAACCATAAGTTGTATATATTTTTATGAATGAACTTTCAAATATTCATTTAGGGTCACAAATAAAAATTCAAATATATATTGTCATCCTCTAAACGTCATGTATACAACTAAGATAATGTTTGGGAACGCGGTCGAAATTGTGTCTCTTAAATATTTAAAAACTTTTCTTTCTTTAAAAAAAATTATTTTTTTTTATGTTTTCAGATCGTTTTTTTTTGTTGGATAAAAAAAACTATGTAAGTCACAAAATATAGAGCTGGTATTTTAAGCATAGTAATCCCTCTCTCCTAAATAAAGATTTAAGAAATTTTTCGCTGGTTATTCGTGTGGATTACCGTTGAAGGTCAGACAATTGAATAACTTATAATTTACGATAACCCAGCCTTTAAAGAATTATTTAAAGCAAAAAAAGATCAGACCTTAAGGTGATAAATCTCTAAACAACTCTAGATCTATCTAACATTATTCTAGGGATTCTTAAATAATTTTGTTTTATTATTTATGTTGCTTGTATGACATTCAGGAATCCAACAAGTTCCTGACTCTATTGAACTTTCGTTTCTTAGTTTATGGCCATTGATGTTTCCCAAGGGATCAAGCACAAGTCATATACCATTTCTAATTTTTTAAGAGTTTTTTCTCAAAGTCCAAAGGTGGGGGGAATATCTACATGCTTCCAAGATTCACATTATAAGAAAAGGAAGAGATTCAAAAAAAGAAAGAATAATAAGAGAAGCCTTGAGGCTTGATAGTGCTGAAATTGTATTATAATTTGCCTTAATTGTTCTTATATACTAGATAAGTGATCTATGTTATGCCATGAGCTGGGTTAAATTTTTCTCAATGTTAAAAGCAAAATGTTAAGGCGATGTTGATGTTTTTAAAGAAGCAAGAAAAATATAAAATCCAGATTATTGACTCAACTGAGTTCAATAAGCCCAATCATTTTAATAATATGATTTAAAAAGACATCATAAATAATGTGAAAAAAAGACAATAATTAACCATAAAAAATAAGTTGTCATTATGATATTCGAGAGGAGAAGAAAGAAAAGCCCATTAAACACCTAAAATTGTTCCATCATAGACACCGTTTAACCACCAGAAAGACCTTATCAAGATGATTATAATGTCAATGTGAAATGTTCCATGACAAAACCAAAACAGACCGTACACACTATCAGAGCAATGACCCAAAAGTAAAACTAAACAAAAGATCAGGAGATGAACATCTCATGTTTATATTTGATTTAGTTCAGAAACAAGATTTCTATATATATATATATATATAAAAAGATAAATTTAACAGAGAACAACAAATAAAAAGACTCAAGAAAAAAAAAAAGCAAACTTGAGTGAATTTTCTAAATTAGGTTAATCTCCTAAATTCACAATCAGTAAAATCCTAGATCCAGACTTAATTAAAAAGCTTGTTTTTTTCACAAATTCAATGTTGAAGTATAAAATCAGGAAAAAAATATCAAGGAAAAAAATAGTAATTAAAAGAATAAGGATCGAATTGGTAGGAAAAAAAACTAAAGAATGATGAAATCATAAAAAAAAAAAAAAACATTCTAAAAATCATCTCAAATAAAACAAATAGTAATTAAAAGAATAAAGATTAACTCTAAAGGAAGAATAAATGAAAGACTACTTTCAAATTTTAAAGGGTCAACACATAAACCAAGAGAGGGAAAAGGGGGAAAAAAAGAAAAAGTTGGCTGCGCCAAACCAATAGGCCATTTGAAACACGTTCCGCAAATAGAAGGAATGTCGAAGTTTAACCATCATATGGCTTCTCAAGCATCTTCCAAAGGATGCAAAGACAACCTACATGCTAACATTTGCATTGCTTACACTAGCAAGTTTTTTGTAATAACACTTATATTAAATCAATCACCAAAGAGCCCTCAACAAGCTTGAATATTATATAAAAAAAACTCCAATGTAAAATGATGCAAAGGTTCATGGTCATAAGTTATAAAATCTTTGCTTTCAAGATTAAATGAGTTATTTTACTGTTTTTTTTTTTTTTATGAAAAAGACGATAAAGCCTGTAGAGCTAGGTTTAAATTTTTTTTCTTTTAAAAGAGATGAAGTAATTTTATTGTGCTGAAACATATGAAAATACCTTTTTGGCATTATCTAATTTGAAAATGATTTTTTAATCATAAAAAAGACAATTTTGTCGTAATGAGAGGCTTAATGATTTTTATATAGAATAACAAAATTATCATTTCACTTAAATAATAGCTAGAAATTCGCACTCTTGTGTAGTCAATTATGGAGAATAATATCGCGGTGTGTCCAACACTCTTGTACGGAAATGTAATATGAAAAGGTTTGCTCTAAAGGCAACTCATGCAAAAGCAACAAATAAGAGTTCATTAATATAATTATCGCTGCTCTTGTTTGGTGTTTATATATATATATATATATATATATATATATATAAACACCAAGCTAATGACTTTGATTTCTCGTCTTTAAATGTGTGGAAATATTTGCAATGCAATATTCAACACTGTAACAGTCAACTCTTACCGTATGGTTTCCAAAGGAAGACTCACAAAACAAAAAAGAAAAACCTTGTTGCAAAGGAGAAGGGGATTGCCAAGAAATTCAAATGGCAAATGCTTTATTAATCTTCACGTCTCAAAGCCTTCTTCACTATACCCACTGCTTTAATTAACAATCTTTACTTATCTTTACCTAAAATTATAATTCTAATTAAATAGATAAAATAATTTAATTTATTATTAATTCAATAATTGATTTATTTATATTTGAAGATCAGGTGCATTGTCTAACAACATTTCATGATCCTTTAAATATTAAAAGTCATTAGTGGTTTGACTTAACCTTTTAGTAACTAGTTTCTCAGTATAATGAATATCCTTTTATCGATAATGCTATAATATAACATTAAAGTATATAGTATATTTGTCATGTTAAATCATGTTTATTCTCTATATAATAGTCATTAATCGTATGATTAAGATTTGAAACTCTTTTAAAATCTTATTCCACATTGGCCAAAATAATTCTTAGTCAATACTATTTGAGAATAGATAAAATATTTTTCTCAATTCATGTAGGGTGATGAATCTTCTCTTGATCACTCAAGTACCTTCATATAGTTTATGATATACCCAATGTTTTCTCTTTCGTTACCTTGATTAAGATAATTACATGTAACAAGATCAAAGTATAACATTCTTTATATAAGATGACTTAGTAATCTCAAGTTTAAGGATCATTTATACAACTATCGCGCGAGCCTTTCCATAAACATAAGTGATCTCTTCATAAGAAATTCTCATGCAGGTCAATTTAGTGTACATGTTTTATGACAAGCACCTGCATATTAATTATAGGTATCCTTTATACCTTGTTTGTTAGATAAAAAAAAACTACATAGTCACAAAATAAAGAGTTAGTACTCTAAGCATAACAATTCATCTCTTCTAAATAGAGTTTTAGGAGATTCCTCAAAAGTGATTCGTGTGGATTACTGTTGGAGGCCAAACAATTAGATGACTTATGATTTATGACAACTCAGCCTTAAAATAATTATCCAAAGCCAAAGAAGATCATATCTTCAGGTAATAAATTTTAAAACACGTATTATTAATCAAGGTGAACATGCTCATAAAATTTAGATGGAGTTTTTCGAACAGGCTGAAATTCGAAGTGAGATAAAATTTGTTCTAGTTAGTTTAATTTTTTAAACCAGAATAAGATATATCAGTCACAATTGAATGGAATTTACAACCATTGTCTATACCTAAAATTTTAAATGAACTATGAATAGCTAGAAATTTGCACAAGTGTCAATTATGGAGAATAATATTGCGGTGTGTCCAACAGTCTTGTGTGTAGTCAGTTAAGGGACCTACTGGTACGGAAATATATAATATGAAACGGTTAGCTCTAAAAGCAACTCATGCAAAAGCAACAAATAAGAGTTCATTAATATATATATATATATATATATATATATATATATATATATATATATATATATATATATATATATATATATATAATTACCGTGTTTCCAACACTCAGTACTCTTTCTTTTTTTTCCTTTTTTTTTTCATTACTCTTGTTCAGTCTTCTTATATTTAAAATTTGGTCAGCACCCAGCTAAGCATGTTTCTCCCAGCAGTGAGAAAGATCAATCATACCGTCAGTCATCAACAAATTAAGGGACCTCCTTGCATGGAAATATTTGCAATGCAATATTTAACACTGTTAAGAGTCAACTCTTCCCGTATGGTTTCCAAAGGGAAGACCCACGAAACAAAAAAGAAAAACCTTGTTGCAAAGGAGAAGGGGATTGCCAAGAAATTATTCAAACACTATTGTATAGTCAATTAAGGGACCTACATGTATGGAAATGTAACATGAAACGGTTTGCTCTAAAAGCAACGCGTTCCCGACACTCACTCTTGCTTAGGCAACGTGTTTTCACAATTTAAACATAGATTTTAGATTACTTAAAATGGTATTCAAATGATTTTTCTAGAGGCACAAATTGATAAATGATGATTATTTAACATAGACGTAACAGATGCAACAATTCTCGTATACTTTCATCTACGTTGGTACTTAGTTATACACTCCCTGCAAATGTAAATGCAGGGATATCAATCCTGAAGTGTATAGCTCAACTGGTTAGATTTTAGATTTGCTTTCTAAAGATTACCAGTTCGAGTGCCGCAAATCTCAAGACCACTAGAAGTTTACATGATCGTTAACTTTAAGGTCGGAGGAGATTAATCAAGGTGCGTGTAAGCTGGTTCAGACACTCACGGTTACTAAAAAAAAAAAGATGTCATCATTATGTATCTTTACCTAGAATTATAAATGAAATGTGAATATTCAGAAATTTGCATAAAAAATGTCAATTTCAAAAATTAATATTGTTGTGTTTCCAACGTCATTGTATAATCAAGGAGGTACGGAAATATTAAGGGACCTACTGGTATGGAAATATTTGCAATTGAATAATTCAACATTCAATTCCAACATTTCCACACGTAATTGTTGGACAATATTTCCAAGTTCCGAAGACTTGGAGGTCAAGGAGGAAAAGGACAGACCATCAGACGAGCTACAAAAGTTTTTTATAATTACAGCACAAATTAACTGTATCTATTAGCGCATACACTTTCTACAGATGTAAATATGAAGGGATATCATCTTTACGTATCTTTAACTATATATATGAATAGTAAGAAATAATTTCCACCAAAAATGTCAATTATGGAAATTAATATTGCCGATGTCAATTATGGAAATTAATATTGCCGTGTTTCCAACACTATTGTTTAATCAAGGTGCGTGTAAGCTGGTTCAAACACTCACGGTTACCAAAAAAAAAAAAAAGATATCATCCTTATGTATCTTTACCTAAAATTATAAATGAACTGTGAATATTCAGAAATTTGTATAAAAAATATCAATTTCAAAAATTAATATTGCTGTGTTTCCAACGCCATTGTATAGTCAAGGAGGTACGGAAATATTAAGGGACCTACTGGTATGGAAATATTTGCAATTGAATAATTCAACATTCAATTCCAACATTTCCACACGTAATTGTTGGACAATATTTCCAAGTTCCGAAGACTTGGAGGTCAAGGAGGAAAAGGACAGACCATCAGACGAGCTACAAAATTTTTTTATAATTACAGCACAAATTAACTGTATCTATTAGCACATACACTTTCTGCAGATGTAAATATGAAGGGATATCATCTTTACGTATCTTTAACTATATATATGAATAGTAAGAAATAATTTCCACCAAAAATGTCAATTATAAAAATTAATATTGCCAATGTCAATTATAAAAATTAATATTGTCGTGTTTCCAACACTATTATTTAGTCAACTAAGGGACCTACTTGTATAGAAATATTTGTAATTGAATAATTCAACCTTCAATTTCATATTCACCACCAAATGAAGATCGGCACATAAACTTGCTGCAAATGTAAATATAGGGATATTATATACTCTCAACAAAAATCATGGAGCCACTTCATTTGTGAACGTAGATTATACAATAAGAAACCGTTTGCTCTATAGGCAACTCATGCAAAAGAAACAAAGAAGAGTTCGCTAGCAACAATAAAATAAATAAATTAAATAGCTTGCTCTTGAATTATGGAAACGTCTTTTAGGACTACCACTTCAAATCATAAACTCATTTAAAATGGAGTAGGTAGTAACATGCTAATTATTTTAATGGCATTTTAGTCATTAAAACTACTCTAAAGAGAAATGGATGATCTATTCAATAATCTCACAGTTTAAGTTCAAAACATTAAAAGGGTATTCAATAATAGATACAGTAATTTCTTGGACCCTGAAGTTAACGACTATTTAAGTCTTTAATGGCCATGAGGTTTGTAAAACTTGAATTAATTGGTGATCTATAGAAAATAAACTTAGAATCTAACTAGTTAAATTATACATTTTAGGATTAGCTTTTTAATTCCATGAGAGACAACCATAACAACTTTATTACCTCGGACTTCAATTTAATTAAATTAAGATGTCTATGCATACCTCAATAATTGCATGATATAGTTTGAGAGATTGTACATTATTGATTATTAGCCATGTAATAATCTTTGATGCAGGAGGATGCAGATCAATTGGATACAAATCTATTTCAGTTGGACAATATAAATAACCTAGCAAATATTTTATTAGATTATATAGACAAATTAATTTAAACTCAATAAGTGATCTAATTATGCTAAATGAACTGTATAATAAAATAGACTATAACTAATATTGAAGGGTGTAACTTAATTGGTCAAGTTTTAACTTTGTTTTTTAGAAATCACTAGTTTGAATCCTATAAATTTTAGGGCTATTAGAGGCTTACATGATTATTAACTTCAAAACCCGTAAGATTAGTTAAGGTATACACAAACAAGCTCAAATATTCATATTTATAAAAATAAATAAACTGTAACTTTTTATATGACAATTAAAACACGCTCAAATTTATTTAGGAGATTCTACCTGTCCAATTCTGTAAGGGAATCGCTGGCTTCGCCCACTACTTCGGTAAGGACTTCAAATCAGGCGTGGAATTTTGAATTTTTAACGTAACACCAGTTTTGAAATTCTAATTTTTCCTTTCATGTGTAATTGTCGGTCTAAAAGCTATTTAAATGGCTGTTATCAAACCTTGGAAATCCATCTTTATAGCTGGAAGGTGCAACCTTTGGTGCAAAAAGCTCATCCCTAAAACCTTTTTTGTAATCCTCCATTTCCACGATAGAACCCTAGAATTTCCAAGTTATGCAATTGGAGTATTCTCAAAATCTTTGAAGTCGAAAAATTACAATACAATTAAACATCTACAAATTAATTCCCTTGGTATGATGAAAATTTATTAATGAAATAAAATATTTTTTAATTGAGATATTGTTTAAACCCTAAATTTAAATTGGGACTGAATAAAAATATTATTTAATCGAAGAATCTTGCCATTTTCCTAAGCTGTGAATTAACTATACGTGTAAATTACTAAAGAAAATTCATCCTTTTGAGAATCTTGTGTGTTGATTTTTTTTTTTGAAAAATTATATACAAGAAATAATATTGTTGCAGATCATTTAGTCAAGCAAGAGTTATTACTTCTTAGAGAAAATGACTTAGTTGTGGATTTAGTTGTGCTAGTATTTTTTCTCATTCCTCTGAGTTTTTCTATACTCTTCTTTCTATCTATTAAGCTATGTTTTTAATGGCTATAATAGTGATCGAATAAATCTCTCGTATTTTATTAAGAAAAAAAACTCATTGCATATTCTTATTATGTATATGATTTGGAGGTTTTATTTGTTTTTACATTTTGAAAGTGTTTTTAAAAAAGAAATTTTTTTTTTAAGATCATTTTGATGCACTAATATCAAAAATAATTTTTTTTTTAAAAAAATATTATTTTGATACATTTTCAAGTGAAAAGCACTTTGAAAAGCAACCAAAACTATATTCTCAAACACATATCATTTGGGAACGCGATTGAAACCGCATTCCCTCAAATTTCAAAATTAAAATTCACTAAAAATTATTTTTTAAATATTTTCAGATCGTTTTAATGTGTTGATCGTAAAAATAATTATTAAAAAATAAAAAATATTATTTTAATATACTTTTAAATAAAAAACACTTTAATCCATAACTACTATTATTAATCCCAAACAGTCAATTACTCCGCAACAAAAGCCCAATATTACAAAAATTATCCTGGAAACTAATATATATTACCGTGTTTCCAACACTTGTATGGAAATATTTAAGTTTTCAATAATTAAACCTTCAGCCCCATGTTTTGCGCCACTTGTTTGATACTATATTTTAATTAGTTGCGGAGACTTGAAGGTCAATGAAAGGGACAGACTTGAAAAAAGAAAGAACTTTTAGGACTACCAATTCAAATCATAAACTCATTTAAAATGTAGTAACATGCTAATTATTATAATGGCATTTTAGTCATTTAAAATAATATAAAGCGATAGTTTGACATAGGGTTTCTCATTTTAGTCATTTTAGTCATATTTTATATACCTCAAGTATTTACTTTTCCTCTTTTTTTCATCTTTTTTTTTCCCCTTTGCTTACACCCTTTGTGAGGTAATTGCAGTTCATATCTATTCAATATGTGCGTAAACATTCTATAAAAAATAATCACCAACTTATAAAATAAATAAATAAAATGTTATAAAAAATGTCAAAAAGTAATTAACTGTGATATATAATTGTTCGAGAATTTTATGTGATTTATTTGTTTGTTTGTGTGTCAGGCTAGAAATTATTTGGGGAGTGCCGAGAAATCACTTGTTCAAGAAAAAATGTCATTAGGAATCTCTACTAAAAAATATAAATGAAATATTCTAATTCAATAGGCTGCTATTAGATTTAAAATCACTTGAGGAATTTGCTAGAACGTATTTTATTTGACTAAAGGATCAGTTTTTTATCTTCTATATTTGGTTTCCAATATTTTTCCTTCCATAATTTTATCTCTCCAATTGGACACATCCGATTTGCTCGATGGGTACACAAAGTTGTGAACAATAATGATTTAATATGATTTTTTATATATATAATAATCAAAGTTTTATTGATTTTGAGGTAGAATGCAATAATAATAAAACCTTCAAATGGAAAAAAGCCCTTGAGATGCTATACAGCTAACATAAATATAAAGAATATTATGAGATTTATATGCATTAATATTACTCTAAAGAGAAATGGATGATCTATTCAATAATAGACACAGTAATTTCTTGTATACTTTATCTACGTTTTGGTGCTTAAATCATGCATGGCCACATACCTAAGATGTGAATTAACTACGTTTGTAAATTATTGAAAAATTTTGTGGTCGGATTTTTTTTTTGGGAAATTAAATTCAGTATGTAAAGCAAGCTTCACATAAATTCCATTCCTAAATACACTTTAGAAAAACTTCTCTGAACATTCACATTAAGCAGTCACAATTTTTTTTCCCTAATAATAGTTTCATGTAAAATCCCACCTCCAATATCTATAAAATTAATTAATTTGCGGGAAAATTATTTACCAGAAACAAAGACTTTGGGGTCAAGTTTAGTTCCGTGACTCCGCTGAACATTCCATTCTTTGTTTACGGCCACTTATGTTTCCCAGGGAATAAGTCATATACAATTCCCAATTTTTTTAAGAGCTTTTGCTCGAAGTCCAGAGGTGGGACCGTGGGAGAATGCCTGCTTCTGAGATTCACATTATAGTCAAGGAGGTACGGAAATATTAAGGGACCTACTGGTATGGAAATATTTGCAATTGAATAATTCAACATTCAATTCCATCATTTCCACACGTAATTGTTGGATAATATATCCAAGTTCCGAAGACTTGGAGGTCAAGTAGGAAAAGGACAGACCATCAGACGAGCTAAAAAAAAATTCTAATTACAGCACAAACTGTATCTATTAGCACATACACTTTCTGCAGATGTAAATATGAAGGGATATCATCCTTACGTCTCTTTACGCAAAATTGTTAATGAATTATATATATGAATATTAAGAAATAATTTCCACAAAAAATATCAATTATAAAAATTAATATTGCCGTGTTTCCAACACTATTGTTTAGTCAACTAAGGGACCTACTTGTACAGAAATATTTACAATTGAATAATTTAATTTTCAATTTCATATTCAGCACCAAATAAAGACGCACAAAAACTTGCTGCAAATGTAAATGTAGGGATATTATCTACTCTCAACAAAAATCATGGAGCCACTTCATTTGTGAACGTAGATTATACAATAAAAAACCGTTTGCTCTATAGGCAACTCATGCAAAAGAAACAAAGAAGAGTTCGCTAGCAACAATAAAATTAATAAATTAAATAGCTTGCTCTTGAATTATGGAAACGTCTTTTAGGACTACCACTTCAAATCATAAACTCATTTAAAATGGAGCAGGTAGTAACATGCTAATTATTTTAATGGCATTTTAGTCATTAATAGTACTCCAAAGAGAAATGGATGATCTATTCAATAATCTCACAGTTTAAGTTCAAAATATTAAAAGGGTATTCAATAATAGACTCAGTAATTTCTTGTATACTTTATCTACGTTTTGGTGCTTAAATCATGCATGGCCACGTACCTAAGATGTGAATTAACTACGTTTGTAAATTATTAAAAAACAATTCTTTCTATTGAAAATGTTGTGCCTCGATTTCTTTTTGGAAACTAAAGTCAGTATGTAAAGCAGTCGTAATTCTTTTTCCCTAAAAATATTTTCATGTAAAATTCCACCTCCAGTATCTATAAAATTAATTATTAGCACCACTAATTTGCTGGGAAATCATTTACTAGAAACGAAGACTTTGGGGTCAAGAAAAAGGACTTCGTGACTACGCTGAACTTTCCTTTCTTTGTTTATGGCCACTCATGTTTCACAGTGGACAGACCACGTCGTAAGTTAATAAACTGTTTTTTTTTTTCTTATTATAATTATTTTCATGTAAAATTCCGCTTTCAATATCTACAATAATTTGAATAGCACAATCTTGATTGGTTTGTGTATAAATAGTACCAATGCGAATCTTTATTTCTCATCTTTCGCTCAACACTCCAAATATACTTTCGAATCCTGTAAGGCCAGCCAACATGGGGTTTTCACTACTGTCCCTCTCTCAATTTCTCTCTTTCATTCTGTTTCTCTTCCATTTTCACACTACAATTTCCTCATCAAATTACTCCTCTTCATCTCATTTCTGTGCTCCTGACCAAAGCCTTTCTTTGCTCCAATTCAAAGAGTCCTTTTCCATCAGTAGCTCTGCCTCTTCGGAGGATTGCCAGCATCCCAAGACAGAGTCGTGGAAAGAGGGTACAGACTGCTGCTCGTGGGATGGGGTCACTTGTGACATGAAAACAGGGCAAGTCACTGGACTGGACCTCTCTTGCAGCATGCTTTATGGCACCCTCCATCCCAATAGCACCCTCTTCTCCCTGCATCATCTTCAAAACCTCGACCTCTCTGACAATCATTTCCAAAGCTCCCATATTTCTTCTCAATTTGGCCAGCTCTCCAACCTGACACATCTTAACCTAAATTACTCAGTCTTTGCAGGTCAAGTTCCGTCGGAAATCTCCCAGCTCTCCAAATTGGTTTCACTTGATCTCTCTGGGGGCTTAAACGACTATCTAAGTCTAGAACCAATTTCTTTTGCCAAGCTTGCTCGAAGTCTAACCCAGCTTAGAGAACTCGATCTGAGTTCAGTAGACATGTCATTGGTTCCACCCGATTCCTTGATGAATCTGTCTTCTTCTATGTCATCACTCAAACTCTTTTCCTGTGGATTGCAAGGAGAATTCCCATCCTCAATGAGAAAGTTTAAGCACCTCCAGCAGTTGGATCTTGCAGATAACAATCTTAGAGGTTCAATTCCAGATGATCTTGGGCAACTCACTGAGTTGGTTTCACTTGCTCTCTCTGGAAACGAAAACGACTATCTAAGTCTAGAACCAATTTCTTTTGACAAGCTTGTTCGAAATCTAACCCAGCTTACAGAACTCTATCTGAAATGGGTGAACATGTCATTGGTTGCACCCAATTCCTTGATGAATCTGTCTTCTTCTTTATCATCACTTGTACTCCATTCATGTGGATTGCAAGGAAAATTCCCATCCTCAATGAGAAAATTTAAGCACCTTCAGCAGTTGGATCTTGCAGATAACAATCTTACAGGTTCAATTCCATATGATCTTGAGCAACTCACTGAGTTGGTTTCACTTGCTCTCTCTGGAAACGAAAACGACTATCTAAGTCTAGAACCAATTTCTTTTGACAAGCTTGTTCAAAATCTAACCCAGCTTAGAGAACTCCATCTGTGGTGGGTGAACATGTCTTTGGTTGCGCCCAATTCCTTGATGAATCTGTCTTCTTCTTTGTCATCACTCACAGTCTATTCATGTGGATTGCAAGGAAAATTCCCATCCCCAGTGAGAAAATTTAAGCACCTCCAGCACTTGGATCTTAGATACAGCAATCTTACAGGTTCAATTCCAGATGATCTTGGCCAACTCACTGAGTTGGTTTCAATTGATCTCTCTTTCAATTACTATTTGAGTGTAGAACCAAGTTCTTTTGACAAGATTATTCAAAACCTAACCAAGCTAAGAGGTCTCCGTTTGGGTTATGTAAATATGGCTTCGGTCACACCTAATTCCTTGGCGAATCTGTCCTCATCCTTGTCAGCTCTTGGCCTTTGGAATTGTGGATTGAAAGGGAAGTTACCAGGTAACATCTTTCTCCTACCAAACCTTCAAGTACTTGATTTGACAAACAACTACGACCTCACTGGCTCTTTTCCTTCATCCAATGTGAGTAATAGCCTCCGGTTATTGAGTCTTTCTCTTACTAGAATTTCAGTTTATTTAGAAAATGACTTCTTCACAAATCTAAAGTCGTTGGAAGTTTTGGCTCTCCAACACTCTAATATCACAAGGTCAAATCTAACCCTGATCGGCTATCTCACACACCTCACTCGTTTAGAACTCACAGGTAATAATTTAAGTGGTCAGATTCCATCGTCACTTAAAAACCTTGTGCAACTTCAATCCTTAAATCTCGGTAAGAATAATTTTTCAGGTAGAATTCCAGATTTTTTAGGTAACCTTACCCTCCTTGAATATTTAGATTTATCCAAGAATCAACTCTCAGGACCTATCCCTTCTCAAATCAGTACTCGTTCATTGAAAATGTTTGATTTAAGAAACAACCACTTGCAAGGTCCAATCCCAAGTTCAATTTTCAAACAAGAGAACCTGCAAGCCCTTATTCTTGCATCCAACAGTAAATTGACAGGTGAAATTTCTTCTTCTATTTGCAAGCTTAAATTCCTTCGAGTCCTTGATTTGTCCAACAACAGCTTCAGTGGTTTTATACCACAATGTTTAGGGAACTTTAGCAACTCTCTCTCAGTTTTGAATCTTGGCATGAATAATCTTCAAGGCACTATCTTTTCACCATTTTTAAAGGGGAATAACCTGGTATATCTCAAGCTAAATGGCAATGAATTGGAAGGGAAAATACCATCGTCTATCATCAACTGCACAATGCTACAAGTTCTTGATCTTAGTGACAATAAAATTGAGGACAGATTTCCCTATTTTCTAGAAACGCTTCCAGAGCTGTATATCCTTGTCCTCAAGTCCAATAAGCTCCATGGTTTTGTGAATGATCCGACTGCTAATAATTCCTTCTCCAAATTGCAAATCTTTGACATCTCCAACAATAATTTGAGGGGACCTTTACCAAAAGGGTATTTCAATATGTTTGAAGCAATGATGGCCTCTGATCAAAATTCATTTTACATGATGGACTATTCCATGAAAGTGACATGGAAAGGGGTTGAGTATGAGTTCGAGAAAATCCAAAGCACTCTTAGAATACTTGATTTGTCAAACAACAGTTTCATCGGAGAAATTCCAAAGATGATCGGCAAGCTTAAAGAACTTCAACAACTCAACCTCTCTCATAATTCCCTTACAGGCCATATTCCATCATCATTAGGAATGTTGACCAATCTGGAATCATTAGATTTGTCTTCGAATTTGCTTACCGGAAGGATTCCAGTACAGTTGGCAGATCTAACATTTCTTGAAGTCTTAAACCTTTCACATAACCGGCTTGAGGGGCCCATACCCGGGGGAAAGCAGTTCAACACGTTTAATGCAGACTCATTTGAAGGAAACTTGGGTTTATGTGGATTCCCCATGCCAAAATGCAAAAGTGACGAGGCACCACCATTGCAGCCATCAGACTTTCACGATGGAGATGATTCAAAATTCTTTGAAGAAGGATTTGGATGGAAAGCTGTGGCAATAGGGTATGGAAGTGGGTTTGTGTTTGGAGTCACAATGGGATACGTTGTGTTCAGAACAAGAAAACCAGCATGGTTTCTGAAAGTGGTTGAAGATCTATGGAATCTGAAGGCAAGAAGAACGAAGAAGAATGCTCGTAGGAATGGTGCAAGAAGAAACTAAACAACGGAGCTAGTAACATGAGGTAAGTTATGCAAACATTTGACATCTTAAGGTTTTACGTGCAACAGTTTATGCTATTTTTTCTGTGCTATTTCCTTTTATTAGTCTTTTCTTTCGCTTTCGGATTCATTAAATAAAAAAAATTATTTGTATGTTTCTCTATTGCAGTGAAGTTTGGAATAAACATTCTCGCTACCTTATGAGATGCCAAGTGGAGGTTGACATGAGAAGAACGCTAGAGTGGCAGATTCAGAGAATTGGATTCCTCTTTCGTACTGCTTCTGTTTTCCTTCATGGTTGTGTTTTAATTTTATTTTTATTATTAGCTTTATTCGATACATGGAATATTTTCGAGTCACTTAATTTGCGTGTTTTTTTTTTTGGTTAACTTTGATGCAAGTTTTGGGTGTTACATCTATAAAAAAAGAACCAATGCATGCAGCAGTTGTTGCATCTTTACTTCAATCACCCTTTCTTAGGGTATTCACATTATTTATTTATTTAGGAGTGCGCTTTTTATGTGAAGTACATTTCGCCGTGAAGAGATTGGTTGCTTTGACATTTCGATTCTTTAACAGTTTAGAAGAGAATGGTGGATCAGATTGTATGTAAACTGCATATATTTGTCGTACAGCTTTGCAATATTGAAAAAAGAAAATACAGAAAACATTTGCATTATCATTTTCTTTATGGTATCAGAGCTCCAGTTCTGAGAAGCTAGGAATCCATACAACTAAAATACCTCATGCCTGGTGACGAAGACCAAAAGCTTCTTGAATAAAACAGGCGCTGTCGAACTCTTTCAAGACCTCAGAAGCATGGGAGAACTCCAATCATCCACTTTTTCTCCATCACTCGGATCAACCAGGCGCTGTCCTCGTTTCACAACCAACTCTAATGCTCTGTTCCTTGCCTACTTTTGGGTAGTGTTATCAAGCAAACAGAAGCGTTGGCAAAGTAATTAGTTCCAAATATTTCTAGCATAGATTTATGCATGCAAAATAGTAATGTGAATAAGCAACCTTGTTAAAGCTTAGCTTCTGGAAATGCGATGCCGCCGCAAATTGCAACTGGAAAAAAAAAAAACCAAATATGTAATTTGGATGTAATTTGGTGGCTAGTCTTGTTAGGATTCGGAATCAAAACAATTAAAGCTTGATTTGTAAATCATATCTTAGAGATTTAGTTTGATTGTAGTTTTTGTAATTAAATCCTAAAGATTAGTTGCTAGTCTGTCAGTTTACTTATTAGACAAGATCTTTTCTATATAAACTATGTATATGCACCGTAGAAATCACACAGAATAATAAGACTGCCTTGCTGTTCTTCAAACTCCCTCTGTCAGCTTTCTTGTTTTCTTCAAGTCTTGCAAACGAGACCGACTCATTCCTCGTAATGATGCAGCTGTCGAACATCAACCTCGCACCTACAAGAAATGGTGAGGCATATCACAGCACTTACAGTATTAAACGGGTAGCAACGATGAAGCGACGAGGCCGGTGCCAGAAACAGAGCATTTCACTCGTAACCATGGACTTGGATTGCAATGAGATAACAGCGTAGGATTCAAAAGCCTTATTTAGAACATGCATGTTTATGAATAATTCATATCAAGAATTTTTCTGCTTCCAGATTGCTACAGTGATTTAGAACATTCATGGACGTTTACTGGTTTCGATTGTTATTGGATAAGCATGAATACGGCAATCGAGATTAAGCAATGAAATTGATTGAGAATACTAACAATCAACGAAAATCAATTAAGATTCAGACTGCAAATAGAAATAAAAATATGAAAATGTAATTACCTACGATTCCTTCTTCGCTTCGTTCTCCCATTTTTATGTATTCAGCATCACGTAAGAAGGTTGAGATATTCGCCGGTAGCACATATGAATCACATTTGCATTCTACTTTCAAATTCTTCAGTCTTTTGAAGGGAGCACCAAAGTTCATGTAAGAGATAACCACTTTTCCACATTAATGTAACCTTTACCAATAACAAGGATACGTAGAGCTCCATACCTTCGTTTTTTTCTTCTTCTTATATCCACAGCAAGGATCACTTTCGAGAGCTAAATCACGGTCAAAAATTTATCAACTCGAGAGTTTTAATCAATCACATACTTACATGTAAGTTGGGAAATCCAAGTGATAAGATTCAAAGTAGAAATGTTCTTTTTCTTGATTAACACTTTAATACTTAATTATTATCGGTTAAATTACTAGCTAACTTGCTTAGCTCTTTACCTTCGTGTCGATCCAAACAGTAATTAATGCAACATAAAAATAATAGAGGATTTACGATCAAATGTTTCTATGTTTCTGATATACAAATATTATTATCAATTTATAGCAGTATGTATAAATTCTATTTTGAAAAAATCAGGTAATCCAAAATTAATACTGTTTTTACCATTGCCCCATTAATTTTTTATAAGAAATTCATTAAAATATGGATTAATAAAACTAGGCTCAAGAAATTTTTTACTAAGAAAAATTTCAATCTCATTATTCTAAAACCTTATAAATAAATTAGAACTATAATTTGGATGACTTAAGTTTTTTAATTTTACATGAATTATCTTAAATAAATTTGAGGTAATTCTCTGAATTACCTATTCTCCGAAACTTTAAGAAATTTACTCCCCGAATTGGTTCGAACAATTAAAGTAATTTGGATTACTTTTTATCCTCTAATCCTATTGTTTTTCTGATTAAATATGATTAAATTGTCTTATTATTCATGAATTGTAAAACCTCACTTTTATATATGTCTAAGCTCTCTAACTTAAGAAATTAAAATTAAAATTATAAAAATCATGCCGTTCTCTCATTGTTCTTCATGTTCAGAGAATATTAGTCTCGATTTTTCTTTAACAAAAACTCTAAAAGAAAAAAAAGACAGGCCCATTATAAAACGTCGGGCCTAAAACAAAACGTCAATTACAACTTCGGAAAATAAATTATTTGAGTGGGCAGAGGGGGAACAAAAGAGAGAGGGTGACTTGGGGAGAGGGTCAGCAGAGCAGATCAGAGTGAAGAGTGTGAGAGTGAGGGAGGGTTCGATAATTAAGGAGGCCAAGGGTTTTTCAACAGCAACAACAAAGAGAGACAGAAAAATGTGGAGGAGGAGGAGTCATTTATTACTCAACAACGCCGTAAGAACCTCCCACCACCTCTCCTCCTTATCGGCTTCCACCGCTTCCAGAGGCAGAACCCTCCTCACTCCCTCCTCCAATTCTCCCTTATTTAAACCCCCTTCTTTTCACTTAGCCCAGAACAACCGCCTTTCCTCTCCTATCTCCTCCACCATCTCCGTCCGCCTCCTCCGCACCGGCCGCGACCCCTTCACCAGGTACATTCATTCCCCATTCCCTCCCTGTCTTTCTTCCATTTTTTTTTTAATTTATTATAATTAATTAGTTATGAGATTACGCCACCTGTGAATTGGGGGGTACGGATTGTGCCGGAGAAGAAAGCGTTTGTGGTAGAGAGATTTGGAAAGTACTTGAAGATGCTGCCATCTGGAATCCATTTCTTGATTCCCCTTGTCGATCGAATTGCTTATGTTCACTCTTTGAAGGAAGAGGCTATTCAGATTCCTGATCAATCTGCTATTACCAAAGACAATGTCAGCATCCTTATTGACGGCGTCCTCTATGTCAAGGTTTCCCCCTTCTCTCTCGTTTCTCTTTCCCTTTTGGGTTAATCAATCATTTACTATTATTGATACTCAAATTGTTGTGCAACAGATTGTGGATCCTAAGCTTGCTTCTTATGGTGTTGAGAATCCCATCTATGCTGTCGTTCAACTTGCCCAGACCACTATGCGTAGTGAGCTTGGTAAGATTACTCTTGACAAGACCTTTGAAGAACGAGACACTCTCAATGAAAAGATTGTGGTATAATACCTCTTTACTTCAATCGCCCTTTCTTAGTGTATTCACATTATTTATTTATTTAGGAGTGTGCTTTTTATGTGAAGCACATTTCGCCGTGAAGAGATTGGTTGCTTTAACATTTCGATTCATTAATAATATATTGAAATGCTAGACAAAAATCATAAATGTGAGAAAAGTCGGTTGCTGCTTCAGGAAATTGTGATTTGGTTGGTTCTTCAAAATTGTAATGACACTTCTCTGTTTCTTGTCTTATCAACCTAGTTAAAACTCTAAGGTTATTTTGGAGTTTTAGTTGAAAATCAGGTATTTTAAGAAAACAAGGATGTTGTTGAATATGCAAGACTGTCACCATTTCTGCAGGAGGCCATTAATGTGGCTGCAAGAGACTAGGGTCTCCGATGTCTTTGTTATGAAATAAGTGAGCCAGCCGCACTTAACTTATTTGATATTCTATGTTGATTAGGTTCTTGTAGAATTTTCTTTTAATGCTTCTCTGTCCTCGCTTCTTTAGGGGATATATCTCCTCCACGTGGGGTGAAGCAAGCTATGGAGATGCAGGCAGAAGCAGAACGTAGAAAGAGAGCTCAAATTCTTGAGTCTGAAGGTATTAAATGTAGTTTAGTTTCTCAGTTTTACCTCAGCTTAATTAAACTCCACTTTAATCAAACTTTGTTGCAATTGACTTCATGCATCATTTTTATCTGTTTGTACAGAATTGCCATTTTTAAACCCACCCAATATTTCTTCATTTGTCAATCCATTGATAATCTTTTGTATTGATTATTTTTAACAGGAGAGAGACAGGCCAATATTAATATTGCTGATGGTCATAAGAGTGCTCAGATCTTGGCATCACAAGGTTAGTTTTCTTGTGTGTTGTTAGAATTCTGTTGGTTACAAGTTTCATTGGAGATGGTTGTAACATCTCTGGTATTTTTTTGAAATAGAACTTGTTTTACTTCTTTAATGTTTATCATCCAATTGCCATCATTTCTTCATTGGAACTCTCTTCCTCAACAGGAGAGAAACAAGCTCTCATCAACAAAGCACAAGGTTAGCTTTATCATGTCTCTCTGCTGTGCAATAATCAATTGATGCTCCTCTATTTCATTTTCTAGACCCATAAGCTGTTCCAAATTAGTAGATAAGCAAACAAAATTCATGAGGTGATATGATGGCTTATCTTGTTACAGTTATTTTGTAGGCAGCTAATCTCAATTTTCTTTCAATCCTTGTCTTTCGTATATCCTTGTGTATTTGTGCAATGATCCACTGATTATGATTGGGTTTCATTGGAGATGGCTGTAGCATCTCAAGTATTACTTTTTAAACAAACCACGTGATGTGAGAACATATTTGTTATTATATGACTTTTCATATCTGTTGAAGCTTTTACATGGTAGTGCTGGTCCCTAGTTGCACTTAAAATAGGTTTGGCTCTTAATTTGCTCTTCTAGTCTCCTGGATTGTTTATTTTTGGATGCTCTAGTTTTTCATTTTCTAGACCCATTAGCTACTCTACAATATTTGATAACCAACCAGACTTGATCGGGCAATATCATGGCTTATCTTTATATAGTTCTCATATGATCGGCTGCCAATCTCATATACTTTTAAATCCTTATCGATAATATTTTAGGTGAGGCTGAAGCCATCATTGCTAAAGCACAAGCAACAGCCAAAGGAATTGCCATTGTGTCAGAGAATATTAAAAAGAGTGGGGGGATTGAGGTGAGGTTCTCCATGTAGATTTTGATGTGGTTGTGTAAACAAGATATATTAGTGATTTTGCAAGTGTTTTATACCACATGTGATTTGTGATTCTTGCATTTTAGCGTTCACAAGACAATCAACTGTGACATGCATATCTTATTTGCATCAAGGCTCACGTTTGTGGCATGATTTGCAGGCGGCTAGCTTGAAAATTGCTGAGCAATATGTGGGAGCTTTTGGTAACATTGCCAAAGAGGTGAGGAGATTTATTCAAATGTGCTTGTGATTGTCTGGTTTGATAAACAGTTAGTTTACAATTTCTGATGTTTGTTCTTCTTTTCCTTCTGTCCCTTCTTTTTTTCTTTTTTCAGGGGACAACAATTCTGCTTCCCAGTGCTACCGGCAATCCTGCCAATATTATGGCTCAAGCTTTCACTATGTATAACAACCTGTCGGTATAAATAAAAAATTAATTCTTCTCAAAAGGAAGCAACTCAGAACACCATAGATTCAATAACATGCTGCAGAAGAAACCCAGAATACCATAGAACCAAACATCCGAAGGAAACACCTAGTTGCTTGGTGTGCAATGTTTCGTGAACAGGGGATATGACAGGGTTATCAGATATAGATAATTTAACAGAAGGTTGTAGTTAGTAGAAAGGATATCCATGTAACATTATTGAAATGCTTTCATAGAACAAGTAATATTTATCCCACCCTTACGATCTGAAGGAGAGATAGTCTCATTAAAATCCCCAACAAGGCACCATGGCTTAGAAATGTTACATTTGAAATTCACCAGATAGCTCCTCAATTCTTTCTTTGAGGAATAATCCATAAATAGCACTCAATCAGTATTGTACTATGTAAAGACTCTTTCTATATGCAATATCCTACCATTGTATTCGAGACATTAAAGCTGGGAGAATTCCATATAGAAAGCAGGCCCCAGAAAGACCAACTGAGGGAACAACATACCAGGATCTAGAATATCTTAGTGGAGCATTACTGTTACTCCAACCTTCCTTTCCAATCCTCCCGCTCTTTATCTATGAAAACCTTCAAGGTGTCCACAATCTGATCCCTATCATCATCTAGCTAAAGAATGGCCTTTCCAACCTCCCAGCAAGCTTTAGCTTCCATTCTACTATCAACAGGTGGTTGTTGCTCCAGTCGCCGAGGGGAAATGATCCCCTTCTCCATTACATTAATGTCCATGCCAGAGCGTATAGCCTTGTTTCTGTTTCTGTTTCTGATTTCACCATCTGAGATAGACATTTCAGTGATTTCCAGGTTAGCAGACTTCTCTTTTCTACTTCTTGATGTTCTCCCCTTACGAGTAGCTGGTTTTAAGGAAAGTTTCTTCTTTCTTTTGTTCGAACTTCTCTTCTTTTCCTTCTCTAGTTCAGCTACCTCCTCTGGTTCTGCTATAGGTGTGATGAAGGCCTCAAAAATCTTGTTTTTATTATATTTCACTGGGCCATTTAAGCATGCGATCAGTTGTTGGTCCGAAGCCTTATAGTAAGTAGTTAACAGAGGCTCATGTGTGTTAACTGGAACTATGGAGAGTGTGTTTTCCTCTAGCCCAATACACTGTGATCCATTCCTCCACTCATCCAAATAAGCATTAGAGATAAGCCCACCATCAATATTTAAATTTTCCTCTGACTGCTTTTCAACAATTTGGACTCCATTGCTTTTTATAGCAGCTATGGTAGCAGGAAAGCTTGTTAGTGCAGTGTTGCATTTATCGGGTCGCTATCGGTTGTTTCTGTCTCCTCAGCAACAGATTTCCTCAAAGAACCCTTCTCTGGAGAAAGCAAATCAACATTCAAAGTACCCTTCTTGTTAATTCTTTCAGGCATTACATCTTCACCCTGGATCACAAAAAGAGAATTCCCTATCCATACCATGTCTACATACAGCAGTCTCATTCGTGTCATCAATTTTTGCTCCATGTATTCCAGCTTCCATTGGCTCCTCAGAACAAAATTACTCAGCAGCAGCATATGATGATTTGAGAGAATCATGTTGGGAGGATTCTAAAGTATCAAAGTTGGAAGGATTCAACTTCCCAGCCCAATTTTCCACAACCTTCTTTTTATCAACCCTACTTGAATTAACCTCTAAGCATGGTTTTTCTGTAACTTTAATGGCATAGACCGAACCACTAATCTCCACCTAAGTGGTTCTAACAATATGCTCTCTAAGGCCAGTAACTATCGACATTCTGCCAAAGATTCATGAATGTTTTGCTTTAATTCTGTGTTTATGTTAGATGAAATTATATTTTTAAGACCCGGCCTGGTGGCCGGCCCGGTCCAAGGCCCGGGTTCCAGGTCTTGACCGGGTCGCCTGGTCGGCCGGGTCATTTTAAAAAAAAATTAAAACGACGTCATTTTAGTAAAACAAAAACAAAATAAAAGTTAACGGGTTTAATGCCGGGTCTTGACTAGCCTGTCAGGTCACACCAGGTTTTTTTTTCTTTTGTTTTTTCTTCAACCCGGCTCTATTCCAGCCCTGGGTCGTTCGGGTCACGGGTTGACCTACCGGGTTGGGCCGGGTTTCAAAACTATGGATGAAATGTTTATTAGCAACTGTTCCATTTGCCTTAGCCTCACAGATCAAAATGGGAATTTTCAGGATAAATTTAGCCATTGTACGTAGCATACTTTGCTTCTAATCTAGCTAATTCCAGATTTTGATTATGAATTACATAAATCAAACTCTTCAAACTAGTTCAAATTCCCTTCTCTTTTTTTTTTACATTGTTTTCACAAGCCTCAATCGGACATTCAGATAAAAATTATGGCATATCGAAACTACAATGGTGTCTACTTAATTAGGTTTATGTCAATAACAAAATTTTAAAGGCATAGGAAATTGAACAAAAAGGAAGTTAATTTACAGAATTCAAATGCTACTTTGGATAATCCACATGAATATTAATTGCATGGGGCGAGCCACCAATGAAATAGGTCATGACAAGAGATTTAATAAACCAGGAACAGAGTGAGAATCTATGCACAAGCTTTTTTATTATTATTATTAACGTGGAATGAATGTTCGGGTCAGTTTATATGTATTTTAACTAATTTTATAGGCTCTAAAATTAACAAAAAAGTAATTCACTGTAATATATAATTGTTTGAGAATTTTATGTGATTTATTTGTTTGTTTGTCTGTCAGGCTAGAAATTATTTGAGGAGTGCCGAGAAATCACTTGTTCAAGAAAAAATGTCATTAGGAATCTCTACTAAAAAATATAAATGAAATATTCTAATTAAATAGGTTGCTCTTAGATTTAAAATCACTGAGGAATTTGCTAGAACGTATTTTATTTGACTAAAGGATCAGTTTTTTATCTTCTATATTTGGTTTCCAATATTTTTCCTTCCATAATTTTATCTCTCCAATTGGACACATCCGATTTGCTCGATGGGTACACAAAGTTGTGAACAATAATGATTTAATATGATTTTTTATATATATAATAATCAAAGTTTTATTGATTTTGAGGTAGAATGCAATAATAATAAAACCTTCAAATAGAAAAAAGCCCTTGAGATGCTATACAGCTAACATAAATCTAAAGAATATTATGAGATTTATATGCATTAATATTACTCTAAAGAGAAATGGATGATCTATTCAATAATAGACACAGTAATTTCTTGTATACTTTATCTACGTTTTGGTGCTTAAATCATGCATGGCCACATACCTAAGATGTGAATTAACTGCGTTTGTAAATTATTGAAAACTTTTGTGGTTGGATTTTTTTTTTTTGGGAAATTAAATTCAGTATGTAAAGCAAGCTTCACATAAAATATTTATTTGTCCCTTAAATAATATCCATATATTATTTAAAGACAATACAGAAAATAGCTCAATTAAGTCTTTACTTGATTTTACAAGTCTAGAGATATAATATTTGTATTAATTATAATCTAGTCCTTAATTTCTAAAATATATTGTAATCAAGTTATATTTAATTAAATCATTCTAGTTTAATTTTTTATTAATGATTCTTAATGCGTGTAACTTATTAGGTTCCTAATATGCAGGCCTAAATATAAATTATAATTATAATTAAATAGATTAAATAATTTAATTTATTATTAATTCAACAATTGATTAATTTATATTTAAAGATCAGGTGCATCGTCTAGTAACATGTCATGATTCTCTAAATATTGGAAGTCATTAGTGGTTTGACTTAACATTTTAGTGACCAATTTCTCAGTATAATGGATATCCTTTCATCAATAATGTTCTAATTTAACATTAAAGCATATAGTATATATGTCATGTTAAATCATGTTTATTCTCTATATAATAGTTATTAATCGTTTGAATAAGATTTGAAATTCTTTTCAAATCTCATTCTACATTGGCCAAAATAATTCTTTGTCAATACTATATGAAAATAAATTATTTTTTTTATTATTCATCTAGTGTAATGAATCTTGTCTTGATCACTCAAATACCTTCATATAATTCATGATATATCCATTGTCTACTTTTTTGTTACCTTGATTAAGATAACATGTAACATGATCAAAGTATAATATTCTTTATACAAGATGAGATAGTGATCTTAAGTTTTAAAAAATTATTGAATTAACTACGTGAATTAACATTCTTTACATTCTTCACATACCTAAGATGTGAATTAACTACGTTTGTAAATTATTGAAAAATTTTGTGGTCGGATTTTTTTTTTGGGAAATTAAATTCAGTATGTAAAGCAAGCTTCACATAAATTTCATTCCTAAATACACTTTAGAAAAACTTCTCTGAACATTCACATTAAGCAATCACAATTTTTTTTCCCTAATGATATTTTCATGTAAAAGCCCACCTCCAATATCTATAAAATTAATTAATTTGCGGGAAAATTATTTACTAGAAACAAAGACTTTGGGGTCAAGTAAAAGAACAGACCAAGTCGTAAGTGATTTCCCCTAAAAAGGGGTAGTTTAGTTCCGTGACTCCGCTGAACATTCCATTCTTTGTTTACGGCCACTTATGTTTCCCAGGGAATCAAGCACAAGTCATATACGATTCCCAATTTTTTTAAGAGCTTTTGCTCGAAGTCCAGAGGTGGGAGAATGCCTGCTTCTGAGATTCACATTATAAGAACAAGAAGAGATTCAAAGAGAGGAAGAAGAACAAGAGAAGCCTTGAGGCTTGATAGTGCTGAAGTTGTTGTTATATACAAGTGTTTTTTTATATAGTTCAATGAATCCTACTAAACTTAAAATACTAAATTGAAAAAATTAAACTGAATATGATTAAAATAATATAATACACAGGTCTTCAACACACATGACATTCATCAATGAACCTTTTCTCTGATCTTGTGCTCCAATTATGAACTTCTTTTTACTGGGAAGTCTTATTCGTCAATGAATCATTTTTGCAATGTTCTTTTTTATTAAAGAAGCTGATAGTATTAAGTAAGGCATAAGTGTGTTATGCAATCATATTATACATAATAGAAGTTTGCTGAACTAACTAGCGAACTTAAATAACATAATTCCTAGATCAATAAAGATCATTCCACCATCTGTTCGCTGCATAGTAGTTAAATTTTTGCAATGTTCTTGATGTGTAGTATCTGCGTTTGCCTGAATTCCCAGCCTGGAAATGTTATTTTTAAACTATAAATGCTTATTTTTTCCGATCAAAAACGTATAATTGTTTAACCCTTCAAGTAAGCAGTTCCTTGTTCTTGTTAATAATCACAATAATAATTTCACAGCATTTTGCAGAAGATTTAATTAGTATTAAAATTAGAAGCCACCTAGGCATAGAGCGGTAGATGTCCCCAAGAACAGTTACCATAAGACGAGCTCCAAAATGAAGTTGCAATGAGATCACAAACTGTATCTATTAATTATGCACTTCCTGCAAATGTAAATGTAAATTCTAGTAGATGTAGTTTAATTAATCAAGTTTTTGATTTTTTTTATATAAATTACTAGTTAAAGTGTCACAAACTCAATTCAAGATTATTAGAGGCTTTTAACTTCAGGGTTTAGATATATCTTTACCTAAAATCATAAATGAACTGTGAATATTCAGAAATTTGCATACAAAATGTCAATTATGGAAATTAATATTGTCGTGTTTCCAACGCTATTGTACAGTCAAGGAGGTACGGAAATATTAAGGGACCTACTGGTATGGAAATATTTGCAATTGAATAATTCAACATTCAATTCCAACATTTCCACACGTAATTGTTGGACATTATTTCCAAGTTCCGAAGACTTGGAGGTCAAGGAGGAAAAGGACAGACCATCAGACGAGCTACAAAAAAAATTTATAATTACAGCACAAATTAACTGTATCTATTAGCACATACACTTTCTGCAGATGTAAATATGAAGGGATATCATCTTTACGTATCTTTACCTAAAATTGTTAATGAACTATATATATAAATAGTAAGAAATAATTAATTTCCACAAAAAATGTCAATTATGGAAATTAATATTGCCGATGTCAATTATAGAAATTAATATTGCCGTGTTTCCAACACTATTGTTTAGTCAACTAAGGGACCTACTTCTATAAAAATATTTGCAATTGAATAATTCAACCTTCAATTCCATATTCAGCACTGAAGATTGGCACATAAACTTGCTACAAATGTAAATGTAGGGATATTATCTACTCTCAACAAAAATCATGGAGCTAGTAAATTATAAAATAAGAAATCATTTCCTTTATAGACAACTCATGCAAAAGGGTGAGATTAGTCCTATTCGGGATTTATAGTTGTCCCTCTCAATAAATGTGCTCCCTGAAGAACGAACTTGTGTTCTCACCATTGCCTCTAGTGGTGCCTTAATCGCTAGACCAATACTTCATTATTTAATGAACTATATATATGAATAGTAAAAAATAATTTCTACAAAAAATATCAATTATGAAAATTAATATTGCCGTGTTTCCAACACTATTGTTTAGTCAACTAAGGTATCTACTTGTACAGAAATATTTGCAATTGAATAATTCAACCTTCAATTCCATATTCAGCACCAAATGAAGATTGGACATAAACTTGCTGCAAATGTAAATGCAGGGAAATTATCTACTCTCAACAAAAATCATAAAGCCACTTCATTTGTGAACGTAGATTGGTTTGTGTATAAATAGTACCAATGCGAATCTTTATTTCTCATCTTTCGCTCAACACTCCAAATATACTTTCGAATCCTGTAAGGCAAGCCAACATGGGGTTTTCACCAATGTCCCTCTCTCAATTTCTCTCTTTCATTCTATTTCTCTTCCATTTTCACACAACAATTTCCTCATCAAATTACTCCTCTTCTTCTCATTTCTGTGCTCCTGACCAAAGCCTTTCTTTGCTCCAATTCAAAGAGTCCTTTTCCATTAATAGCTCTGCTTCAGGGCGTTGCCAGCATCCCAAGACAGAGTCGTGGAAAGAGGGTACAGACTGCTGCTTGTGGGATGGGGTCACTTGTGAACTGGAAACCGGGCAAGTCACTGGACTGGACCTCTCTTGCAGCATGCTTTATGGCACCCTCCATCCCAATAGCACCCTCTTCTCCCTGCATCATCTTCAAAACCTCGACCTCTCTGACAATGATTTCCAAAGCTCCCATATTTCTTCTCAATTTGGCCAACTCTCCAACCTGACACATCTTAACCTAAATTACTCAGTCTTTGCAGGTCAAGTTCCGTCGGAAATCTCTCAGCTCTCCAAATTGGTTTCACTTGATCTCTCTGGGGGCTTAAAAGACTATCTAAGTCTAGAATCAATTTCTTTTGCCAAGCTTGCTCGAAATCTAACCCAGCTTAGAGAACTCGATCTGAGTGCAGTAGACATGTCATTGGTTACACCCAATTCCTTGATGAATCTGTCTTCTTCTTTGTCATCACTCAAACTCCTTTCCTGTGGATTGCATGGAGAATTCCCGTCCTCAATGAGAAAATTTAAGCACCTCCAGCAGTTGGATCTTGCAGATAACAAACTTACAGGTTCAATTCCAGATGATCTTGGGCAACTCACTGAGTTGGTTTCACTTGCTCTCTCTGGAAACGAAAACGACTATCTAAGTCTAGAACCAATTTCTTTTGACAAGCTTGTTCGAAATCTAACCCAGCTTACAGAACTCTATCTGAGTTGGGTGAGCATGTCAATGGTTGCACCCAATTCCTTGATGAATCTGTCTTCTTCTTTGTCATCACTTGTACTCTATTCCTGTGGATTGCAAGGAAAATTCCCATCCTCGGTGAGAAAGTTTAAGCACCTCCAGTACTTGGATCTTAGATTCAGCAATCTTACTGGTTCAATTCCAGATGATCTTGGACAACTCACTGAGTTGGTTTCAATTGATCTCTCTTTCAATGACTATTTGAGTGTAGAACCAAGTTCTTTTGACAAGACTATTCAAAACCTAACCAAGCTAAGAAATCTCCGTTTGGGTAGTCTAAATATGTCTTTGGTCACACTTAATTCCTTGGCGAATCTGTCCTCATCTTTGTCAGCTCTTGCCCTTTGGGATTGTGGATTGAAAGGGAAGTTCCCAGGTAACATCTTTCTCCTACCAAACCTTCAAGTGCTTGATTTGACAAACAACGACAACCTCACTGGCTCTTTTCCTTCATCCAATGTGAGTAATAGCCTCAGATTATTGGGTCTTTCTCATTCTACAATTTCAGTTTATTTAGAAAATGACTTCTTCACAAATCTAAAGTTGTTGGAAGTTCTGGTTCTTAGAGAATGTAATATCACAAGGTCAAATCTGACCCTGATTGGTCATCTCACAGAGCTTACTAGGTTAGACCTTCTAGGTAACAATTTAAGTGGTGAGATTCCATCATCATTTAAAAACCTTACGCAACTTCAAACCTTATATCTCGGTAAGAATAATTTTTCAGGTAGGATTCCAGATTTTTTAGGTAACCTTACCCTCCTTGAATATTTAGATTTATCCAAGAATCAACTCTCAGGACCTATCCCTTCTCAAATCAGTACTCGTTCATTGAAATTGTTTGATTTACGAAACAACAACTTGCAAGGTCCAATCCCAAGTTCAATTTTCAAACAAGAGAACCTGGAAGCCCTTGTTCTTGCATCCAACAGTAAATTGACAGGTGAAATTTCTTCTTCTATTTGCAAGCTTAAATTCCTTCGAGTCCTTGATTTGTCTAATAACAGCTTCAGTGGTTTTATACCACAATGTTTAGGGAACTTTAGCAACTCTCTCTCACTTTTAAATCTTGGCATGAATAATCTTCGAGGCACTATCTTTTCACCATTTTCAAAAGGGAATAACCTGGTATATCTCAAGCTAAGTGGCAATGAATTGGAAGGGAAAATACCATCGTCTATCATCAACTGCATAATGCTACAAGTTCTTGATCTTAGTGACAATAAAATTGAGGACACATTTCCCTATTTTCTAGAAACGCTTCCAGAGCTGTATATCCTTGTCCTAAAGTCCAATCAGCTCCATGGTTTTGTGAATGATCCGACTGCTAATAATTCCTTCTCCAAATTGCAAATCTTTGACATCTCCAACAATAATTTGAGGGGACCTTTACCAATAGGGTATTTCAATAGGTTTGAAGCAATGATGGCCTCTGATCCAAATTCATTTTACATGATGGACTATTCCATAAAAGTGACATGGAAAGGGGTTGAGTATGAGTTCAAGAAAATCCAAAGCACTCTTAGAATACTTGATTTGTCAAACAACAGTTTCATCGGAGAAATTCCAAAGATGATCGGAAAGCTTAAAGAACTTCAACAACTCAATTTCTCTCATAATTCCCTTACAGGCCATATTCAATCATCATTAGGAATGTTGACCAATCTGGAATCATTAGATTTGTCTTCGAATTTGCTTACTGGAAGGATTCCAGTACAGTTGGCACATCTAACATATCTTGCAGTCATAAACCTTTCACATAACCAGCTTGAGGGGCCCGTACCCGGGGAAACGCAGTTCAGCACGTTCAATGCAAGCTCATTTGAAGGAAACTTGGACTTATGTGGATTCCCCATGCCAAAAGAATGCAATAGTGACGAGGCACCACCATTGCAGCCATCAGACTTTCACGATGGAGATGATTCAAAATTCTTTGAAGAAGGATTTGGATGGAAAGCTGTGGCAATAGGATATGGAAGTGGGTTTGTGTTTGGAGTCACAATGGGATACGTTGTGTTCAGAACAAGAAAACCAGCATGGTTTCTGAAAGTGGTTGAAGATCTATGGAATCTGAAGGCAAGAAGAACGAAGAAGAATGCTCGTAGGAATGGTGCAAGAAGAAACTAAACAACGGAGCTAGTAACATGAGGTAAGTTATGCAAACATTTGAAATCTTAAGGTTTTACGTGCAACAGTCACTACAAGATTTCACAGTTTTACCGACGGACATATTCCGTCGGTGTGTGACAGAACGTTCGTCGGTAAAGTATTTACCGACTATATTACCGACGGAATACTCCCGTCGGAATACCTTTTGTCGGTGATTCCACATTCCGTCGCTATATCGGTCGGTAATAAAAAAAACACGTTTACCGACGGCCCATGCGCGCCAAAAAAAAAAAAGTTTCCCGCTGGGAATATACCGACGGAATATATTCCGTCGGTGTTATATAAATACCGACGGACTACCTCCGTCGGCAAAAGTGTCGGTGATATTTCATACCGACCGAATAAATCCGTTTGTAAATTCGTCGGTATTTTTATACCGACGGATTATTGCTGTCGGTGAGTATGTCGGTGATGGGATGGCATACCTCAGACACTGTTTAATGCCGACGGATTTATTCCGTCGGTAAATCCCTGTGTAATTTTTTTTTTAATTATTTAGAAAAAATAATATAAATTAATAGTAATACAAACCAATTATGTAAATAAAATTTATATTAAGCAACAAAAACTCAAAGTTAAATAATATTCATTACAAAATGAATGTGTTTTAAAAAAAAACAATTAATATAAAGGTGGAGGAGGAGGAGGAGGAGGAGGGTGGGGGTTAGGCGGCCAAAAAGGATTAGGCGCACATGTTCCGCCTTGTGTCATGTTCATGACCATTTGACGAAGCTCTTCATAGGCCGCTCTTTGTTGTTCAGACTCTGCTCTACGTTGTTCGTCCGCCAATCTGTGTTGTTCGTTCGCCAATCTTTGCTCTTCTTTGAGTTGTGTGTACGCCTCTGATAGGTGGTCGCACCTTTGCTGCAAGGCCACAAACTCCTTAGATTGGGAGCTCGATACAGATTGGGAGCTCCCACCGGTTGAAGCAGTACCGGTCGACCGCAACTTGGCAGCGGTAGTGTTGGAGAGCCCGTAAACCCGATTTTTATCGGGTCCACCTGACGATCCAGCCTCCATCCACAAATCCGGATCGAATTCCGGATGGGTCGAAGGATCATCCCCGTATCTCTCCCTCAACCGATTATTATAGGTCTCCTGGAAAAAAAAAAATCATATTCAATTCAATAAACATAAGAATAACTTACAAAATAAAATGGTTGAACAAACACACCACAAACTGTTGAGCACGGTTGTCAACGAACTGTTGCGTCCCCTTTTGGCGGTCATGACTCCGCACGTGCGTCTCCACAAACAGCTCCATAGGGCTCGACTCACGTCCAAGAGACGTAGCCTATATATAATGAAAAAAATTTATTAACAACAAATTAATTGAACGATATATTTCATTTAAATTAATCTTACCATCCGTTTCGCATGTGCAGCAAACGGAACGGAGCCGCCGGTGTGCGTTGTAACCGAGCCATGAATTTGCCGATTCCGGTTGCCTGCACCGGACTGTGAGCGTCGAGTGAACCGCTCAGACGTCACGTGCTGAAGATAGTGCGGCCATATATCTTCCGGGATGTATATTGGTTTGAAATCCCTCCAAACCGCAACATCGTTCCAGCCTTGTAACCCCTTATCCCTCGCTGTTTTTTTTGCTTTTTTCTGGGCGTCATACCAAAAATCACGCAACCTAATTCACGCACGAAAAAATAACATTTCAAAACATAAATAATTATGTAAAAAAAAGTCGTATTGTTTTCGATGTTACCTAATTGCCGCGTGATTTTCCCACACCCTCCTCACAACACTGTCATGTTCATCGTCCCAGCAGAATCGATGCTGTATATAAAAAAATAATTTTTTAAAATGTTAATCATTTATTTACAATTATAACTTGAATTTATTAGAAATAAGCTGAAAATTATATATTAACACGAACCTCAAATCTATGAAACCATGCATCGATTTGAGGCATCCATTCAGGATGTCTGGATATTTGACTCCATTGAAACAATGGAATCTCCATCGACGCTTTAAACGCCGATGATATTACTCGGGCGGCCTCAATGTTTGTGAACCTGAAAAGAAATGAAATTAATTTGTGATTACTTCATAAATTACGTTTTAAAATTGTTTTTTTTTATATAAAAAAAAACTAAAACCTTAACAAACTTACATTGAAAGATCGTCCTTCCACTGTGCCTCGAACTGGTGGGTAAATTCATTCCGCTTCGAAGGCATGCCGCGTCTGCGATGTGAAACATTGCTGGAAGAGGCAGCATCGGTTGACAGCGCAGGTGGTGTAGGTGCCTCTTCTTGAGAGGCACCTAAGGAAACATCATCATCGCTGCTAGACGAACTTGATTCGACTGGACGACCAGCTCTGGTTTTCATTTTGCGCATCTAAACAATTTTATATTAATAATTGTTAAATAAAATTCAAAAGTTAAAAAAAAATCGGCAGCACCTCCCCTATACTGGATACTACCCAAATCCACAAACCTGCAAATATTAACAATAGCCACAACCAATCGAACCAATCTATACTAACTATTAATCCTAAGATAAATTCAACGTTAACAATTACAATTCACAAATTAATCAATAATTATATTCAAAACAATAAAAAATATAACAAAAAATAAATTCAATAAATTCAACAAATTATACTTCAACAAATTAACAATTACAATTCAACATTAACAATTATAATTCAACAAATTCAAAAAATTCAAAAAATATTCAAATATTCAACTTTAACTAATTCTAAGTTAAATTAACTAATAACAATTCTAACAACACAACAACAAAAAATATTCAATAAATTCAACAATTAAATTCAATTATTCAACAATTAAATTAACAAATATTCAACAAATTCAAAAAATTCAAAAAATATTCAAATATTCAACTTTAACTAATTCTAAGTTAAATTAACTAATAACAATTCTAACAACACAACAACAAAAAATATTCAATAAATTCAACAATTAAATTCAATTATTCAACAATTAAATTAACAAATATTCAAAAAATATTCAAATATTCAACTTTAACTAATTCTAAGTTAAATTAACTAATAACAATTCTAACAACACAACAACAAAAAATATTCAATAGATTCAACAATTAAATTCAATTATTCAACAATTAAATTAACAAATATTCAACAAATTAAAAAAATTCAAAAAAAATTCAAAAAATTCAACTTTAACTAATTCTAAGTTAAATTAACTAATAACAATTCTAACAACACAACAACAAAAAATATTCAATAAATTCAACAATTAAATTCAATTATTCAACAATTAAATTAACAAATATTCAACAAATTAAAAAAATTCAAAAAAAATTCAAAAAATTCAACTTTAACTAATTCTAAGTTAAATTAACTAATAACAATTCTAACAACACAAAAACAAAAAATATTCAATAAATTCAACAATTAAATTCAATTATTCAACAATTAAATTAACAAATATTCAACAAATTCAAAAAATATTCAAAAAATTAAAAAAAAAAGGAACGAAATATACATACCTTAATAATGTGTCAAATTCAAAACTTTATCTACATTGCAACAAAAAACACCAACACAACAAAAATAAAAACAACTAAAAATAAAATAAAATAAAATAAATTAGAAAAAAAACACATACCTTTTGATATAATGAAGATTTACAACACCAAATCTTGCTAGAGATTAAAGGTGAAAGTGTTTAAGGATTGAGGGGGAAAAAATGAAAAATCTAAGGGGAAAAACGGAGGAGAAGCGAAGAAGCGGCGGGGAGAAGAAGAAAAAATGAGGCGAAGCGGCGGGGCTGGAACTTATAGGTCAATTTTACCGACGGCATCACCGACGGACCTAACATCCGTCGGTAAAAGGTCAAAATTCCGTCGGTAACAGATCAAAATTCCGTCGGTATTTTTTGAATTTCGCCCCGAATTTTTAAAAGCCCTCCAAAATTTTTGCAGTCCGTCGGTGATTCCGTCGGTAATCTGACAAGTTCAGAGGCGCATTAATTAACGCACTTTGGAAAACGCGCGGTCCGTCGGTAATCCTGTCGGTAATATGTGTAACCGACAAATTACCGACGGACCAACGCCGTCGGTAATCCCGTCGATGGTGGTGTTATGTTTTCGAGCTTACTGTGAGATGCCGACGGACTATATTCCGTCGGTAATACCGTCGATGGTGGTGGATGTTTTTCGAGCTTACTGTGAGATGCCGACGGAATATGTTCCGTCGGTAATCCCGTCGATGGTGGTGGATTTTTTCGAGCTCACTGTGAGATGCCGACGGATTTCATTCCGTCGGTATAGTTGTCGGTGAAGCCGTCGGTAATTTCGTCGGTGTTGGTGGCTTTTCTCATAAATATTTACGAACTCTCTGTGAGATACCGACGGATGGCGATCCGTCGGTATTGACGTCGGTGATTGTGGCATTATGCAGGAAAGGTTGTCTTTGTATTGCCTGTTTACCTTCCTGCAATAACTTAACTGATAAACTGTCTATCACATAAAACAATAACCACATTGCTTAAACAATAAATATTTTGTTTTACAAAATACATCATCAATAATCTAAATTACATGAGACAAATGTTCGCCGTCAGAAGGATGCGCCATCACACCATCAACGACATCGTGTGTTTGGTGCCATGTCATGTGCTCAGCAGTCCTTGGTGACATAAATAACCTCTGTAGTCTAGGTGTGATCGGGAAATATCTAAGTTTTTTATATGCCACTAGAGTCTTCCCCCTGCCAGTTCTGGGTTTGTAACGAGAATGCCCGCATGTCATGCACTCGGTCATCACAGCATTTTCAAGGTAGTATAACATGCAGAAGTTAGGGCACATGTCAATTTTCTGGTATCCTAAACCGAGGGGTTTCATCATGGACTTCGCAGCATAGAAGTTCTCTTTGAGCCTGTTCCCTTCTGGTAAAATGCTTCTTGCCCAATCAATAATTTTGTCATACCCGGCCTCACTCAACCCGTGACCTGACTTGATGGTGAACACCTGTGCCACAGCCGATAATTTACTGTGGTTTGTGCAGCCATCCCATAATGGTTCGTCAGAATCTTTCAACAAATCAAAAAACCTAGCTGCCTCTGCATTAGGTTCTTCTTCTACGATTGGACATTGATTGACATTATGTTGATTCATTCTCATTGCATCCATAACCATGTTTCTGTAAGGATTAGTGTTGTCATTTGCCGCTTCATGCACGTTGCTAGCACTAGAAGTTGACCCAACCACCGTTTCTCTCATTCTCCTATTACTAACAAATACCTCTCCATGTGCATACCAACACTCGTAATTCTCCACAAACCCTTTGTGTAGAAGATGCATCATTACAACATCTGGATGCAGATACTTTTTATTTTGACACTTCCTGCATGGACACCTAATACCGCCTCCAGTAAAATTTCTGGGAATAGATGTTGCGAAATTAATAAAACCCTGAACCCCGTTACAATAATCCATCCTCCGCAATCCTTGGGGTGAATCTAGATACATCCATGAACGATCATCCATGACTTCTATCGAACCTCTATAAAAAGGACCCATTAATTAAGCAAGCTCTTAATTATTTCAAAACACAACATGTAATTCGGTAATTCTACAAATTAAGTTTTAACAATTTTCAAACAAATACAATCTTACAAAATCTAAAACAAACCATAACAAGTATAAAATTATACATTCATATACTACAAGTTTGTTTGAGAAATAACAATAAAACATGTACATCTACTAAAAAAATTAATACATATACTAAAAAAACAATAAAATTAACATTTAAATGTTAAAATTTTAAAAGATAGAATTACTTACAAAAAATGATAAAATCCGTCGCTAAATCAGAACACGGATGCTGTGACCACAAAACAAATACAACTTGTTGAGCTGAGATGAGAAAGATTTTGTTTTGGGGCGAGGGGGGGCTGGTTATTTTGCAGATGGGGAGGGTTAGGATTAGGAAGAAGAAGGAGAAATGGGGGAGGAGAGTGTCGGCAGAGGGGCCATATATTCACTTTTACCGACGGACTTACCGACGGGTTTTATTCCGTCGGTGAATCCGTCGGCGAAACCGTCGGTAATTATGACGGGCAATCGACACGTCACCGCACGGACCTGCTATTCAAATCCCTCGGTGATTCCGTCGGTAGTTTTAACGGTGCACCCGTCACGTCACCGGTACGGATCTGGCATTTCAAATCCGTCGGTGATTCCGTCGGTATTTTTTGTTGGTGAATAGGTCCCAACACGCGTACGGGCTCCAGTTTTTAATTCCGTCGGTGATTCCGTCGGAAAAATCACCCGCCAAACCCTCCGCGCCACTGCCCGCCCTTTTTTCATTGATTCTGAATTTTCGGTCGGTAATTACCGACGGACTATGTCCGTCGGTAATTACCGACGAATATTTGCCGTCGGTGATTTCGGCCGAGAAATACCGACAGAAAAAATTCCGTCGGTATGTCCGTTGGTATTTAGCGATTTTCTGGTAGTGAGTTTATGCTATTTTTTCTGTGCTATTTCCTTTTATTAGTCTTTTCTTTCGCTTTCGGATTCATTAAATAAAAAAAATTATTTGTATGTTTCTCTATTGCAGTGAAGTTTGGAATAAACATTCTCGCTACCTTATGAGATACCAAGTGGAGGTTGACATGAGAAGAACGCTAGAGTGGCAGATTCAGAGAATTGGATTCCTCTTTCGTACTGCTTCTGTTTTCCTTCATGGTTGTGTTTTAATTTTATTTTTATTATTAGCTTTATTCGATACATGGAATATTTTCGAGTCACTTAATTTGCGTGTATTTTTTTTTTTGTTAACTTTGATGCAAGGTTTGGGTGTTACATCTATAAAAAAAGAACCAATGCATGCAGCAGTTGTTGCATATTTACTTCAATCACCCTTTCTTAGTGTATTCACATTATTTATTTATTTAGGAGTGCGCTTTTTATGTGAAGTACAATTCGCCGTGAAGAGATTGGTTGCTTTGACATTTCGATTCTTTAACAGTCTATCAAAGTTAATCCTAGAATAGCTCCTAGAATGGTGGATCAGATTGTATGTAAACTGCATATATCTGTCGTACAGCTTTGCAATATTGAAAAAAGAAAATACAGAAAACATTTGCATTATCATTTTCTTTATAGTATCAGAGCTCTAGTTCTGAGAAGCTAGGAATCCATACAACTAAAATACCTCATGCCTGGTGACGAAGACCAAAAGCTTCTTGAATAAAACAGGCGCTGTCGAACTCTTTCAAGACCTCAGAAGCATGGGAGAACTCCAATCATCCACTTTTTCTCCATCACTCGGATCAACCAGGCGCTGTCCTCGTTTCACAACCAACTCTAATGCTCTGTTCCTTGCCTACTTTTGGGCAGTGTTATCATGCAAACAGAAGCGTTGGCAAAGTAATTAGTTCCAAATATTTCTAGCATAGATTTATGCATGCAAAATAGTAATGTGAATAAGCAACCTTGTTGAGGCTTAGCTCCTGGAAATGGGATGCCGCCGCAAATTGCAACTGGAAAAAAAAGAAAAAAAAAACCAAATATGTAATTTGGTGGCTAGTCTTGTTAGGATTCGGAATCAAAACAATTAAAGCTTGATTTGTAAATTATATCTTAGAGATTTAGTTTGATTGTAGTTTTTGTAATTAAATCCTTCTTCGCTTCGTTCTCCTATTTTTATGTATTCAGCATCACGTAAGAAGGTTGAGATATTCGCCGGGAGCACATATGAATCACATTTGCATTCTACCAAAGTTCATGTAAGAGATAACCACTTTTCCACATAAATATAAACCTTTACCAATAATAAGGATACATAGAGCTCCATACCTTCGTTTTTTCTTCTTCTTATATACATAGCGTGGACTCACTCCTGACATAGCCTGCGAGTGAGGGACCACTTTCGCGAGCTAAATCACGGTAAAAAATTTATCAACTCGAGATTTTTAATCAATCACATACTTATATGTAATATGCAAGTTGGGAAATCTAAGTGATAAGATTCAAACTAGAAATGTTCTTTTTCTTGATTCACACTTTATAATACTTAATTATTATCAGTTAAATTACTAGCTAACTTTTTTTTTTTTGATAACCCTGGGTGTCCGGGCCAGCTTACGAGCACCACAACTAATCTCATGGCCTACTAAACATCCTGCAAGCCCAGTAGGCAAGTAAGGCATCGCAGGGGTGACAGGCTGGTACTCTTGAGGATCGAACCTAGGACAATCACAAACAAGCCTTGCAATTGACCAATGAGCTAGACCCTCAAGTGTTACTAGCTAACTTGCTTAGCTCTATACCTTCGTGTCGATCCAAGCAGTAATTAATGCAACACAAAAGTAATAGAGGATTTACGATCAAATGTTTTTTCTAAGATGCAAATATTATTATCAATTTATAGCAGTACGTATAAACCCTATTTTGAAAAAATTAGGTAATCCAAAATTAATATTGTTCTTACCATTGCCCCATTAATTTTTTAAAATAAATTCATTAAAAATATGGATTAATAAAACTAGGCTCAAGAAATTTTTTACTAAAAAAAATTACAATCTCATTATTTCTAAAACCTTACAAATAAATTAGAACTATAATTTGGATGACTTAAGTTTTTGAATTTTACATGAATTATCTCAAATAAATATGAGGTAATTCTCTCTGAATTACCTCTTCTCCGAAACCTTAAAAAATTTACTACCCGAATTGGTTCGAACAATCAAAGTAATTTAAATTACTTTTTATCCTCTAATCCTATTGTTTTTCTGATTAAATATGATTAAATTGTCTTATTATTCATGAATTGTAAAACCTCACTTTTATATAAATCTAAGCTCTCTAACTCAAGAAATTAAAATTAGAAATTATAAAAATCATGCCGTTCTCTCATTGTTTTTCATGTTCAGAGAACATTAGTCTCGATTTTCTCAATTCTTTAATAAAAACTCTATTGAGGCATTGCAATATTTCTTCATTTGTCAATCCATTGATAATCTTTTGTATTGATTATTTTTAACAGGAGAGAGACAGGCCAATATTAATATTGCTGATGGTCATAAGAGTGCTCAGATCTTGGCATCACAAGGTTAGTTTTCTTGTGTGTTGTTAGAATTCTGTTGGTTACAAGTTTCATTGGAGATGGTTGTAACTTCTCTGGTATTTTTTTGAAATAGAACTTGTTTTACTTCTTTAATGTTTATCATCCAATTGCCATCATTTCTTCATTGGAACTCTCTTCCTCAACAGGAGAGAAACAAGCTCTCATCAACAAAGCACAAGGTTAGCTTTATCATGTCTCTCTGCTGTGCAATAATCAATTGATGCTCCTCTATTTCATTTTCTAGACCCATAAGCTGTTCCAAATTAGTAGATAAGCAAACAAAATTCATGAGGTGATATGATGGCTTATCTTGTTACAGTTATTTTGTAGGCAGCTAATCTCAATTTTCTTTCAATCCTTGTCTTTCGTATATCCTTGTGTATATGTGCAATGATCCACTGATTATGATTGGGTTTCATTGGAGATGGCTGTAGCATCTCAAGTATTACTTTTTAAACAAACCACGTGATGTGAGAACATATTTGTTATTATATGACTTTTCATATCTGTTGAAGCTTTTACATGGTAGTGCTGGTACCTAGTTGCACTTAAAATAGGTTTGGCTCTTAATTTGCTCTTCTAGTCTCCTGGATTGTTTATTTTTGGATGCTCTAGTTTTTCATTTTCTAGACCCATTAGCTACTCTACAATATTTGATAACCAACCAGACTTGATCGGGCAATATCATGGCTTATCTTTATATAGTTCTCATATGATCGGCTGCCAATCTCATATACTTTTAAATCCTTATCGATAATATTTTAGGTGAGGCTGAAGCCATCATTGCTAAAGCACAAGCAACAGCCAAAGGAATTGCCATTGTGTCAGAGAATATTAAAAAGAGTGGGGGGATTGAGGTGAGGTTCTCCATGTAGATTTTGATGTGGTTGTGTAAACAAGATATATTAGTGATTTTGCAAGTGTTTTATACCACATGTGATTTGTGATTCTTGCATTTTAGCGTTCACAAGACAATCAACTGTGACATGCATATCTTATTTGCATCAAGGCTCACGTTTGTGGCATGATTTGCAGGCGGCTAGCTTGAAAATTGCTGAGCAATATGTGGGAGCTTTTGGTAACATTGCCAAAGAGGTGAGGAGATTTATTCAAATGTGCTTGTGATTGTCTGGTTTGATAAACAGTTAGTTTACAATTTCTGATGTTTGTTCTTCTTTTCCTTCTTTTCCTTCTGTCCCTTCTTTTTTTCTTTTTTCAGGGGACAACAATTCTGCTTCCCAGTGCTACCGGCAATCCTGCCAATATTATGGCTCAAGCTTTCACTATGTATAACAACCTGTTCGGTATAAATAAAAAATTAATTCTTCTCAAAAGGAAGCAACTCAGAACACCATAGATTCAATAACATGCTGCAGAAGAAACCCAGAATACCATAGAACCAAACATCCGAAGGAAACACCTAGTTGCTTGGTGTGCAATGTTTCGTGAACAGGGGATATGACAGAGTTATCAGATATAGATAATTTAACAGAAGGTTGTAGTTAGTAGAAAGGATATCCATGTAACATTATTGAAATGCTTTCATAGAACAAGTAATATTTATCCCACCCTTACGATCTGAAGGAGAGATAGTCATTAAAATCCGCAACAAGGCACCATGGCTTAGAAATGTTACATTTGAAATTCACCAGATAGCTCCTCAATTCTTTCTTTGAGGAATAATCCATAAATAGCACTCAATCAGTATTGTACTATGTAAAGACTCTTTCTATATGCAATATCCTACCATTGTATTCGTGACATTAAAGCTGGGAGAATTCCATATAGAAAGCAGGCCCCAGAAAGACCAACTGAGGGAACAACATACCAGGATCTAGAATATCTTAGTGGAGCATTACTGTTACTCCAACCTTCCTTTCCAATCCTCCCGCTCTTTATCTATGAAAACCTTCAAGGTGTCCACAATCTGATCCCTATCATCATCTAGCTAAAGAATGGCCTTTCCAACCTCCCAGCAAGCTTTAGCTTCCATTCTACTATCAACAGGTGGTTGTTGCTCCAGTCGCCGAGGGGAAATGATCCCCTTCTCCATTACATTAATGTCCATGCCAGAGCGTATAGCCTTGTTTCTGTTTCTGTTTCTGATTTCACCATCTGAGATAGACATTTCAGTGATTTCCAGGTTAGCAGACTTCTCTTTTCTACTTCTTGATGTTCTCCCCTCACGAGTAGCTGGTTTTAAGGAAAGTTTCTTCTTTCTTTTGTTCGAACTTCTCTTCTTTTCCTTCTCTAGTTCAGCTATCTCATCTGGTTCTGCTATAGGTGTGATGAAGACCTCAAACATCTTGTTTTTATTATATTTCACCGGGTCATTTAAGCATGAATGAGATCAGTTGTTGGTCCGAAGCCTTATAGTAAGTATTTAACAGAGGCTCATGTATGTCAACAGGAACTATTGAGAGTGTGTTTTCCTCTAGCCCAATACATTATAGATAAGCCCACCATCAATATTTAAATTTTCCTCTGACTGCTTTTCAACAATTTGGACTCCATTGCTTTTTATAGCAGCTATGGTAGCAGGGAAGCTTGTTAGTGCAGTGTTGCATTTATCGGGTCGCTATCGGTTGTTTCTGTCTCCTCAAGGGTCTCAGCAACAGATTTCCTCAAAGAACCTTTCTCTGGAGAAAGCAAATCAACATTCAAAGTACCCTTCTTGTTAATTCTTTCAGGCAGTACATGTTCACCCAGGATCACAAAAAGAGAATTCCCTATCCATACCATGGCTACATACAGCAGTCTCATTCGTGTCATCAATTTTTGCTCCATCTATTCCAGCTTCCATTGGCTCCTCAGAACAAAATTACTCAGCAGCAGCATATGATGATTTGAGAGAATCATGTTGGGAGGATTCTAAAGTATCAAAGTTGGAAGGATTCAACTTCCCAGCCCAATTTTCCACAACCTTCTTTTTATCAAACCTACTTGAATTAACCTCTAAGCATGGTTTCTCTGTAACCTTAATGGCATAGACCGAACCACTAATCTCCACCTAAGTGGTTCTAACAATATGCTCTCTAAGGCCAGTAACTATCGACATTCTGCCAAAGATTCATGAATGTTTTGCTTTAATTATGTGTTTGTGTTAGATGAAATCATATTTTTAAGACCCGGCCTGGTGGTCGGCCCGGGTTTCGGGTCTTAACCGGGTCGCCGGGTCGGTTGGATCCATTTTTTTAAAATCAAAACGACGTCGTTTTAATAAAACAAAAATAAAAACAAAATAAAAGTCAACAGGTTTGAAGCCGGGTCTTGACTGGGTCGCCGAGTCACACCGGGTTTTTCCTTCTTTTGTTTTTTTTTCAACCCGACTTTATTCCAGTCCTGGGTCGTCCGGGTCACGGGTCGACCTGCCAAGTCGGGCCGAATTTCAAAACTTGGATGAAATGTTTATTAGGAACTATTCTATTTGCCTTAGCCTCACATATCAAAATGGGAATTTTCAGGATAAAATTAGCCATTGTACGTGGCACACTTCAAACTCTTCAAACTAGTTAAAATTCCCTTCTCTTTTTTTTTTTACATTGTTTTCACAAGCCTCAATCGGACATTCAGATAAAAATTATGGCATATCGAAACTACAATGTTGTCTACTTAATTAGGCTTCCGTCAATCACAAAATTTTTAAGACATAGGAAATTGAACAAAAAGGAAGGTAATTTACAGAATTCAAATGCTACTTTGGGGAATCCACATGAATATTAATCGCATGGGGCGAGCCACCAATGAAAGAGGTCATGCCAAGAGATTTAATAAACCAGGAACAGAGTGAGAACCCATGCACAAGCGATTTAATTCTACGAGAAACAAGGGGCGTGATGTGGTGACAAGGGGCTTGAAATCTGCATAGCAAGTCTTGAATTCAAGTCAAGGCATGCATCTCTTATAAAAACCTGGGACAGCTAGGGTTTTACTCGTTCATCTGGATCCATAAAGTGCACTTTTCGAGAGGTAGGGTTTCCTCGAATTAAAAAAAAATAAAATTGCACTATATAGTTTGAGAGATTGTGCATTGTTGATTATCATGTGGGTAATAATCTTTAACTAGGCTCTCTTTCCTTTCTGTTTTTCTCTCTTTTCAATTCTTTTTTTTATTGTTTTGTTTTTCCTCTATTTTTTTATCCCCCCCCCCAATATGCTTTGTCTTTTTAGTTTTAGGGTACAATTGGGGTCCCAATTCATTCAAAGTTGCAGTTTAATCTTACTTCAAGCTCAGTCAAAATCATAGTCTCCTTTTTAGTTTTTATTTTAAAAGGGTAAACGGTAAATTTTAAAGGGAATAACCTATAAATAAGTTATGACATTTCTAATAGTTAAGCTCACCTCCTACCCTAAATCAACAATTTACAATTACGTTACCAATTTCTCGAAGTTTATGAAACCATAGAGTAGAAAATCATAATTTCCTTTCCTATACATAAATTGATAAAAATTAGAGAGGTATGATATCTTACCTAGGAGTACTTTTGAACCTCATTTGACACTTTTCTAGCAAGTTTTTTCCTCAATTCTCCTTTTCCCTTCATTATACTTTACTTCAATTACTTATTTCTCACTTTCCCTCTCCTAAACACTATCCCACACACTTGATTTTCCAAGAAAACAAGGAAAGAACCCAATCGCTCACTTCCTACTCTTCATTTAAGTGGAAAAAAAAAGATAAAAGAGAAGAAAAATTCAAAGCTTCCTTTTCTTTTTTTCTCATCGGGCTGGCCAGCTGCTTATCAAGGAAGAAGGGAGAGATTTTTGTTCCATGTTCTGAAAAAACCCCTATTTGTTAGTTATGAGCTCTATCATCATTTCAACAGGTAATCGGTAGATTTCTTCCAGCTTAGCTTATATGTGGAAGGAAATAAAATTTTCTATCTGAATTTTCATTTGATTATTTATTTATGTCAGAATTTCACGTGGACTAACAACATAAATGGTTCTTCTTTGCTACCTCATATCAGGTGTGCTGAAGTGGAATGTTACCGCGTCGTCAAGTTGCAAACCAAGACCATCAAGAATCGATGGTGTCCTTAGAGATTGTGAAAGGAGATTTCTTTGTTTTTTTTTCTTGTTCCACGAGTAATATGAAATCTAATGAAGCTGAAGTTTTGGTAATTCAAAAGGCTGCTTTTTAGTATTGATTGCTGCCATGCTTCTACAAATCAATTGGTTGTAGAGTCAAATTCTTACAATGCCATTACCTATATTAAAGGAACAAATGCTATATAATCTTGGCACCTGCAAATTAAATTCAATGATATTTCAAATGGATGCAATAGGCTTCATTCTATGTGTTTTAAACATGCTCATAGAAAGAAGAATCATGTTGCAAATCATTTAGTCAAGCAAAGAGTTCTTAGAGAAGATGACTTAGTTGTGTTTTAAACACATTGAGCCCATAACCCCATTGTATAATACCACTAAAGACATGAAGATTGAAACTTTCTGGGCTCATGAGCCTAAAGATTCAGTCCACATCTAGTGGGGACCAAACAAAACCCAGCATTGAACATCCATCAGCTGACGTGTCCTTATCCATTTATCTTGCCAGAGAGAGATCTTTCCAAAAACCTCACGTTTTCCTACGTTTTCCAGCAATCCAAACAGACCTCAAAGAAAAATTGTCAATGGCTTCTCTTGTAGAAGGTACTTTGCAGACAAGCTTTAAGAACCCATTTGTCTAATTATCACCAACACCACCTAAGACTTCACTAGCTTCTTCTTCAGTCATTTCTACTAAGACCCCGATCCCAAAATCATCTCTCAAGTCCAGATTTTTAGGCAAAAATGTGAGCTTTATTGAGTTTGGAAGGACAGCAAGGACTCCTTTAACCCATGGTGGTTACTCAGTTAAGATGTCATGGGATGGTCCACTTCACTCTGTCAAATTAATCATTCAAGGCAAAAACTTGGAGGTTTTGCTTTTAACTCTCTAAATATTCTAACTTCTAAATTTACATTTCTAATTCTTTATGTCTTTGAATTCTTTAAAATGATTCAAGTTTTGATTTAATTTTTTTTTGTTATTTACTGTCCAAATTGTAAATGTAACAAAATGTTTGGTTTGGTATAGTTAACTGATACAGTTAAGAGACATGTGGAAGACAAAGTAGGAAAGGCAGTTCAAAAACATAGTCATCTTGTTAGGGAAGTTGATGTAAGATTGTCTGTTAGAGGTGGAGAGTTGGGGAAAGGTCCGAGGATTAGAAGATGCGAGGTACCATTTACATTTTTAATTGAAAGTTAGCTTCATGCTCTTGGGGTTGCTTTAAAGTGGTTTTTTTCTTTTCTTCATGGACTGGTTTTCCTTGTAGGTGACTTTGTTTACAAATAGGCATGGAGTGGTGAGAGCAGAGGAAGATGCTGAGACAATCTATGCAAGTATTGATCTGGTGTCGTCAATTATTCAAAGAAAGTTGAGGAAGATTAAGGAGAAGGAGTCTGATCATGGTAGACACATGAAAGGGTTTAATAGGCTAAAGGTTAGAGGACCAGTGCCACAAGTGGTGGAGGGTGATGCGGATGAAGTTTCACAGCAAGAAGTTGAGGACTCCATCGAAGAGGTTTGTCTCTCTTAAATTACTGTTTAATCAAATTAATCTCGTTGTTTATGTTGCCATTATTGTTTTTGCTTCTATTTGGTTGCTATGCATTGTTTTGCATCACCAAATTTAGGTCTCATCTGTTCATGAGTTCATTCAATATGGTCATAGAATAATCTATACACCATAAAGAGCTTTTCCTATTCCACCATCTAGTGACCAGTGTGGCATGTCTAATTTGCAGAAATTTAGGATCATACCTTGTGCCACGGCTAATGCCATGTTGATTCGCTTAGCAAATCATTTATAGACTCTGTGAAAGGAAATTGTTTCACACAAATTTTGTGCTCATAAAGGATTTGAGTCTCAATCTTTTCAAATTATGGCTTGGCACTGAAAATTCTTCCTTGCAGCTTGGTGCCAATGTGTAACAAGCCTAGCTGCTGGAAAATTGAACAACTCACTGCTGGAACTTATACAATGAAAGACAATAACAAAGCCAAGCCTTGTTCCTAGTTCTGAATTATTCAAGGTAGCCAACCTCCTAAATTTCTTAACTAAAGACATAACAGAATTCACTCTCAGATGCCCCTACTGCAGCCAACAGTGGCTGTTGTTTATATTAAGAAACTGGAACAGAACAAGCTAAAGAAACGGGAAAAGAAATTCAAATTTCCTTCCCCCCTGCCAAGGAATTTGAACTTCAAGTTCTTGATCTCCTTATCTAGAGATCTTGTTGAGTGGAGTTTGTCCCTTACATGTTCTGCTCTTAGAGTTAGTCTGCCAACCAGGATAAGACTCTTCCTTAAACTTTGAAATTTCACTGTTATCTTCCCTCAATTGTTTTCGATATTGTTGGTAACAGACTGTTACACAATGCACTGATACCAACAGTTGAAATTATATAAATAACATCCCCACAATGTGTAACTTTGTTAGTTCATTTCGCTGCAAACCTCCATGTATCATTCTTGTATGCCATAGACTCTCTCTCTAAATTCTAAACCGATTGCCAGGTTGTTCGTTCAAAGTTTTTTGACATGCCACCTTTGACTGTCTCGGAAGATATTGAGCAGCTGGAAAATGTGGATCATGATTTCTATGGTTTCAGGAATGAAGAAACTGGTATGAACTTATGCAGCTTGTTTCAATTTGTTTTTCACTTATCCTCTGCAATCTGTTAACTTATATAGGTACTGAATTGCTGTGTGCTTGATTCCAGGTGAGATAAATAATGTTTACAAAAGAAAAGCTGGTGGATATGGTCTCATCATACCTAAAGGAAATGACGAAGCTGAGAGATTAGAGCCTTTGATGGTAGAACCAGCTAGAGAACCATCATTGGCAGAGTAACCAGGCCTAGAAAATAAGATCTTCCTAAAAAATAGATTACAAAACCCACGTTTTTGGAAATGATGTATATACAATGCTAAGGCATCTAAGAGAGCGTGATATAGGGTTCGAGACCTGGTGAACGCACACTAACGAGATGTCATGACATGATTGTACTGGTTATTAGATTTAGGAAGATTAGGTTCAGCGTGCCGTGTCCCAACCTTTACTGGAATGAGAAGACAAATCTTGCAATTTATAAGATGGAAATCAATTCGATAAAGTCTTGTTTCCTGTTGTATTTTCTCGTCATGCTATGTATGGTTCTTTGCTTGCTGCCATGTTTGGTTTTCCTTGGTTGGGAATTCTCTCTAGCGAAGTTTTGCACGAGCCTTCTTCTGTGAAACTTCTGCCTATGTTCAAACAAGTAAAAATTGGATTTCTTACAACATGTGCCCCATCTGACCCAGTTTTGGTGTTGTGTCGCACCTGATATCGCGATAGCCCTAAAAATAATTTTCGATTATGGAAAAAGAATAAATTTCTGACATCCAGTTCTTTAAAGGAAAAAATGTCTTGTATGAGGAGTCGTCACCTAGTATTATGGTCACTAGGAACTCTAACTGGTCAACAGAGATTCTATGGCTCGGTATTGGTTACGTAAAAGGAAAGATATTATCACCCTTTAAATGTTCTGCTTAAGACAGACTGCATTATTGGTTTTGTTTTAAATTGTTAAATGTTTATTAGTTTATGCTATGATGATTTGTTTATAATATTCCTGACTCTAGCGCCAGTGAATATTCGAGCTCGAATAATTCCAACTCTAACGTTGGTAAAAATTCGTAGTTACGAAAAAAAATTAGATCAATATTTTTTTATTCCATACTCTAGCGCCAGTAAATAAAAAAAATTTATTTTTACGCATGCACATATTTTTTTTTATTTTTCTAGCTAAATAAAATTAAAATACAACGAATAAAAATAATATAAATTTAAACTAGTATTTTTACTTCTGACTCTGGCGTCAGTAAATAAACCAATAAATTTACATTATTTTTATTCATGCATACATATTTTTTATTTTTTTTATTTTTTTAGGGCTGGATCCAGACGTTTTTTATCCGCCAGCGTGTGTGAATTGTTCATGCACGCTGGCAACAGTTAGCATGTAATTATATTTCTAATGCACAGTGTTGGGGAGTTATTTTGCAAATTGGAGATACTTACCTGGGAGCGAGATGGAGGCAATGGCGTGCTGTGCTGGACGAACGACGCTGCTTCCTCCTGCTCTGTTTTTTCTTTGCTTTCTTTATTTCCTGGTTTGCTTCTGTTCGTTCCCCTTCTGTCGGTGTTCCCTTCTGTCGGCCGTTCATTCCTCTCCTTTTTAACTTCTTCCTCTGGCTGTGGAAGCTAGCGCTGGAGAAGGGGAAGCCGATGATTATGCTGGTGCTCTCTGGTGGTCCTTCTCTTTTCTGCTTGTTTTTTTTTTTTGTTTTCTTTTGTTCACTTTGGTTGCGTTCTGGGGACGAAAGCAAAGCTGGGAATGCTGGCTTTTTGCTCTTTCCTTTTCTTAGTCTGTGCTTTCGGTCCTCCCTCTCTCGGTACCCATGGTTTGTTCCTTTTTCTCTCTCTATCTACTCCCTGTTTATCCCCTGTTTATTTCTCTTCCTCTCTGTTCCTTGAGAAGAAACAAAAACTTGCTATTCTGGTTCGTTCTTCTGTCTTCGTTTTCTGCCGTTCATGGCTTTTTTCCTTCCCCCCTTTCGGTTCTGCCCTTTTCTCAAAACGTATCAATTCTCCAATTAAACCCTTGATTGGATGAATTAAATTAATTTCAAGCCTAATTAAGTCTCAAAATTTAATTAATTCTCCAATTAAACCCTTGATTGGATTAATTAAATTAATTCCAAGCTCAATTAAATCTAAAAATTTAACAATTTTCCAATTAAATCCTTAATTGGATTAATTAAATTAATTTCAAGCTTAATTAGATTAGTTCCAAAGTTTAATTAAACCCAAAAACTTCTTGCCCTCAAGTGGAAATGTCAAGTGGAGGTTCAGTGAAGAGTTCATATGTGGATAAAACAGCTCCCCTCCCTGTTAGCAATACTATCGTGAAGTTTACGAACATATATTTATAGCCATAGCAATTAGATTTCAATTGTCAGAAAATACAAATACCATACCGTAGAAAAGAAATTGTTAACTCTTTGTCCAGTCCATCGAAGTCCTTGATCTGTGCACATCAAGAAATCAGAGGTTTTCTTGTTGTACCAGAGACTCCATATATTTTTACTTTGTTAAACGCATTTTTTCTAAATACTTCTTTCCCATCTAAAGGTGTGTGTATATATATATATATATATCCCGGTGGAAAGTTTGGTATTATGATAGCTTTTATGGTTGTGATTTAAAAAAAATTGTTTTATAAAAAGTACTTTTAGTTGAAATTGGTTTGATATTTATATATGTTTGGTTAAAACTGTAGTTAAAAATAAGGTTGAACAAAAAGTAGTTTAATGTGTTTGGTTAAGAATGATTTTCAAATTGAGGTTATAAAATAATTTTAAAAAATACGTATTAATATTGATGGTTTTTAATTTGAATATTGTAGATGTAACTAATGCAATTACATCATGAAATAAATAATACTTTATATAAAATAATTTTTATTGTTCCATTAAACTATCTACAATTCTATCACGTATGAAATACATCCGACAATGACTACAGTTTTATTGGTTTCTTAAGCGCACAACAACATCAGGTAAAATATAATCAGGAACAAAATTGGGATTGCGATCAAATTCTACAAATGCTACTTCATCAAGCAATCTTTGTTTAATTTATGTAGTGATACATTATAATGTCAAACACTAGTTTTTCGAATAAAACACAATTAAAAATTTTAATTTTAATTTAATTTTTTTATTTTACTAGGTCAGACCCGGTTCAATGCATTTAGCTCTAGATCGGACAGATAAACACTAGTTTTTTTTTTTTAATAAAAACACAATTACAAAAATAAAAAATAAAATTTATTTTTTTTATTTTACTGAGTCGGACCGGTTCAATGCATTTAGCTCTGGACCGAACCCGACCCGGTCTGGCCGGAACAGTGGAGAGTGACTCTATTGTTTACGTGAATAGTGGAGTCACTCTCCACTCCATAGGAATAAGAGGAAAGCAACATTGAGCTGCTTTTAACGACCCCACGTTTTAAATGCAATTAATAGTGGGGTCCATGAACAATAAATCAAGTTTCACTTATTACCAAACACCGATTTTTTGTGGTTTGCTTCATCAACAAACACAATGACGGAAACAAACGGTCACAATGTATATACCAATTCAATATTGATATATCCTTAAATTGTTTCTCATCAATACAATATCATTTATACCAAAAACAAAAAAGTTCAAATTACATAAATCATGGTGATAAGTATTTTGAAGCAAGTTCTACCTTCCATATATTACAATGAAACTTTCTCTTCTGAATCAAAACCATAAGTTGTATATATTTTTATGAATGAACTTTCAAATATTCATTTAGGGTCACAAATAAAAATTCAAATATATATTGTCATCCTCTAAACGTCATGTATACAACTAAGATAATGTTTGGGAACGCGGTCGAAATTGTGTCTCTTAAATATTTAAAAACTTTTCTTTCTTTAAAAAAAATTATTTTTTTTTATGTTTTCAGATCGTTTTTTTTTGTTGGATAAAAAAAACTATGTAAGTCACAAAATATAGAGCTGGTATTTTAAGCATAGTAATCCCTCTATCCTAAATAAAGATTTAAGAAATTTTTCGCTAGTTATTCGTGTGGATTACCGTTGAAGGTCAGACAATTGAATAACTTATAATTTACGATAACCCAGCCTTTAAAGAATTATTTAAAGCAAAAAAAGATCAGACCTTCAGGTGATAAATCTCTAAACAACTCTAGATCTATCTAACATTATTCTAGGGATTCTTAAATAATTTTGTTTTATTATTTATGTTGCTTGTATGACATTCAGGAATCCAACAAGTTCCTGACTCTATTGAACTTTCCTTTCTTAGTTTATGGCCATTGATGTTTCCCAAGGGATCAAGCACAAGTCAAATACCATTTCTAATTTTTTAAGAGTTTTTTCTCAAAGTCCAAAGGTGGGGGGAATATCTACATGCTTCCAAGATTCACATTATAAGAAAAGGAAGAGATTCAAAAAAAGAAAGAATAATAAGAGAAGCCTTGAGGCTTGATAGTGCTGAAATTGTATTATAATTTGCCTTAATTGTTCTTATATACTAGATAAGTGATCTATGTTATGCCATGAGCTGGGTTAAATTTTTCTCAATGTAAAAAGCAAAATGTTAAGGCGATGTTGATGTTTTTAAAGAAGCAAGAAAAATATAAAATCCAGATTATTGACTCAACTGAGTTCAATAAGCCCAATCATTTTAATAATATGATTTAAAAAGACATCATAAATAATTTGAAAAAAAGACAATAATTAACCATAAAAAATAAGTTGTCATTATGATATTCGAGAGGAGAAGAAAGAAAAGCCCATTAAACACCTAAAATTGTTCCATCATAGACACCGTTTAACCACCAGAAAGACCTTATCAAGATGATTATAATGTCAATGTGAAATGTTCCATGACAAAACCAAAACAGACCGTACACACTATCAAAGCAATGACCCAAAAGTAAAACTAAACAAAAGATCAGGAGATGAACATCTCATGTTTATATTTGATTTAGTTCAAAAACAAGATTTCTATATATATATATATAAAAAGATAAATTTAACATAGAACAACAAATAAAAAGACTCAAGAAAAAAAAAAAGCAAACTCGAGTGAATTTTCTAAATTAGGTTAATCTCCTAAATTCACAATCAGTAAAATCCTAGATCCAGACTTAATTAAAAAGCTTGTTTTTTTCACAAATTCAATGTTGAAGTATAAAATCAGGAAAAAAATATCAAGGAAAAAAATAGTAATTAAAAGAATAAGGATCGAATTGGTAGGAAAAAAAACTAAAGAATGATGAAATCATAAAAAAAAAAAAACATTCTAAAAATCATCTCAAATAAAACAAATAGTAATTAAAAGAATAAAGATTAACTCTAAAGGAAGAATAAATGAAAGACTACTTTCAAATTTTAAAGGGTCAACACATAAACCAAGAGAGGGAAAAGGGGGAAAAAAAGAAAAAATTGGCCGCGCCAAACCAATAGGCCATTTGAAACACGTTCCGCAAATAGAAGGAATGTCGAAGTTTGACCATCATATGGCTTCTCAAGCATCTTCCAAAGGATGCAAAGACAACCTACATGCTAACATTTGCATTGCTTACACTAGTAAGTTTTTTGTAATAACAATTATATTAAATCAATTACCAAAGAGCCCTCAACAAGCTTGAATATTATATAAAAAAAACTCCAATGTAAAATGATGCAAAGGTTCATGGTCATAAGTTATAAAATCTTTGCTTTCAAGATTAAATGAGTTATTTTACTGTTTTTTTTTTTTATGAAAAAGACGATAAAGCCTGTAGAGCTAGGTTTAAAATTTTTTTCTTTTAAAAGAGATGAAGTAATTTTATTGTGCTGAAACATATGAAAATACCTTTTTGGCATTATCTAATTTGAAAATGATTTTTTAATCATAAAAAAGATAATTTTATCGTAATGAGAGGCTTAATGATTTTTATATAGAATAACAAAATTATCATTTCACTTAAATAATAGCTAGAAATTCGCACTCTTGTGTAGTCAATTATGGAGAATAATATCGCGGTGTGTCCAACACTCTTGTACGGAAATGTAATATGAAAAGGTTTGCTCTAAAGGCAACTCATGCAAAAGCAACAAATAAGAGTTCATTAATATAATTACCGCTACTCTTGTTTGGTGTTTATATATATATATATATATATATATATAAAAACACCAAGCTAATGACTTTGATTTCTCGTCTTTAAATGTGTGGAAATATTTGCAATGCAATATCCGTATGGTTTCCAAAGGAAGACTCACAAAACAAAAAAGAAAAACCTTGTTGCACAGGAGAAGGGGATTGCCAAGAAATTCAAATGGCAAATGCTTTATTAATCTTCACGTCTCAAAGCCTTCTTCACTATACCCACTGCTTTAATTAACAATCTTTACTTATCTTTACCTAAAATTATAATTCTAATTAAATAGATAAAATAATTTAATTTATTATTAATTCAATAATTGATTTATTTATATTTGAAGATCAGGTGCATTGTCTAACAACATTTCATGATTCTTTAAATATTAAAAGTCATTAGTGGTTTGACTTAACCTTTTAGTAACTAGTTTCTCAGTATAATGAATATCCGTTTATCGATAATGCTATAATATAACATTAAAGTATATAGTATATTTGTCATGTTAAATCATGTTTATTCTCTATATAATAGTCATTAATCGTATGATTAAGATTTGAAACTCTTTTAAAATCTTATTCCACATTGGCCAAAATAATTCTTAGTCAATACTATTTGAGAATAGATAAAATATTTTTCTCAATTCATGTAGGGTGATGAATCTTCTCTTGATCACTCAAGTACCTTCATATAGTTTGTTGTAACCCATTTTTGGGTCCCCATGAAAAATAAAATAAATAGCCAAAAGAGGTTAGAAAAAATAACAGGAGGCAGAAACGCTCAGAAAACAGTCAGAAAATCGGTCAAGGAATTTTAAAAATACAAGGATTGAATTTTTGACAGTATATTCTTGAAGGATGAAAGCCCTATTGAGAAGGAAAATTTGAATTTTGAGGAGAAAAGCCCAAATTTGGATGTTTATGGATTTAATTGGATTTTTATTTGAATTTATAGAAGATTTGATTGCAAGAAAAATTGATTTTTAAGTCAATTTGGGCTTTAATTTAAGTTCTGGGGCCAAAATATATTTTTTAGGAATTTATTAGGCCAAATCAGGGGCTTAATTGAATAAATATTGAAGTTTAATGGCCAATTAGGGGTTTAATTGTGAAAAACCGAAACCAGGGACCAATTTGGAAAAACCGGGTAAATAGAGGGGGCTGTTTTGCTTTGGATCAGGGGCCTAATTGAAGAAATTGGAAGTTTATTGATCAATTGAGAGCTTAATTGCATAAATCAGAGGCCAAGGACCAAAGTGAAAAACGCGGCCAACAAGAGGGACGGGGACCGAATTGGAAGGGACGCAATTGAAATGATTAAAGATGATTAAGGACTGATTTGCAAAAGCATATTCTGGCGCCTTTTTTTTAAATGAAACGGCGCGTTTTATCCAAAACGACGTCGTTTCATACATTAAAAAAAAAAAAAAAAAAGGGGACCGAACGGTGCCGTTTTGAACGGCACTGTTCCTCCTTCGTCTTCCTCTCTGCACTCGTTGCAGGGGAGAAGAAAAATGGTTTTTTCTTCAAAATCTTCCCGCCTCTCTCTCCCTTGCATCCTTGCGCCCACCAACACGATGCCCCCACGACTTGGACCACCGAAACAAAGCTATTGGCCGACCGGCCGAAAGCAGGGGAGCGGTGCCTTGCTGTCGTGGGTGGTGGCCGACCAGCCACCCACGAAACCCGCTCCCCAGGTGCACTAATGAAGGGCCCATCACACTTTCTCCCCTATAAATAGAGAAGAAAACCGAAGAAAAGAAAAAAAAAGAAAAAAACCGAAGGGAGGAGAGAGAGAGGAGGCCGAAGAGAGAGAGAGAATCGAACACCGAAGAGAGAAGGAGCCGCAGCGCCGCCCGCGAAGCCACGTCGCCGCGGCACCGCCTCCTCCACACCAGGTAACGTCCTCTGCCCCCCTGCCTTTGTTTTAGCAACGTCTTCCTCCTGCATGCATAATCCTATTGCATGCAGGAGGACGGGAGGGGAAAATTAATTCCCCTCCCCGTTTCATTTTTTTCTCTCCTGGGCCAGACCGGTTCAGGCCCAGTCTTTAGGTCTGGGCCGGGTCCGGCCAAGACCAGAAGAAGCATGATGGCCTGTTGGGCCGAGATCGGCCCAACCCAGTCTGGACCGAGTTCGGCCCAACCTTTCTTTGTGTGGGCTGAGTCCGGCCCGTTTATTTGGGCCGGCCCAGCCCGAATTTTTTTTTATATTATATATATTACATATTATAATATGTTATAATATATGTGTATATATGTATATATATATATATATAAAATACAATAATAAAAAAAAATATTTTGAAAAATCTTAAAAAATATTGTTGATTTTTCTGCATATTTTTGTCAAAGTGGTTTAATGTTGGTTTGTATTTTTATACCGTAAAGATGCGAAACCAGTGTTAAAAAATACTCGGTTTTCGTCAGAATATCAAAGATTTTCAGAATAAAAAATGTTTTTGCTTTCAAAAAAATTCTAAAAAGTCCCTAAAAATATTGTTGATTTTTCTGCATATTTTTATCAAAGTGAATTAATATTGGGTTGTATTTTATACCGTAAGGATACAAGCTCAGTATTAAAATACCCGATTTTCGTCAAAGCATAAAAAATATAATATTTTCCAAAATTTGTTTTTTTTGTTTTAAAATACGGCCTAGTCTCTCCAATATATATATATAAATATTACAACATCATATTTTCACACAACAAAGAAAATTTTCAAAACAATATATGTATTAACATGCATTTTGGCTTTAATAACCAGTTTATTCAAGCCATGAGAACTAGGCCAATATTTCAAAAATTCTAAAAAAAATCTTTTTGTTTTCTTTTAGTATTTGGGATTACGAATTTATACGTAAAACGTATTCCTAAATATAAAGACACTTGAACGGTTAGGATTTTTATCCAAGAGATAAAGACCTCCTTACCAAGGAGGATTTTTCTTGAACCATAGACAGACCAACAACTAGGAAAACACAACAACACTTTAGTTTTTTATCAGACAATAAAATAATGCAGCTTACCTTAGGTAGGGCGTATTTGGGGTGCTAATATCTTCCCTTTACGCAACCAGTCTCCGTACCCGATCTCTGAAGACCAGTTAGGTTCCTAGTGACCAAAATACTAGGTGGCGACTCCAAAGAACAAAAAATAAATAAAAAATTTCGCCAGTCGCAACCCGCGATTTTATTTTTTTTGGGTGCGACATAGTTTATGATATACCCAATGTTTTCTCTTTCGTTACCTTGATTAAGATAATTACATGTAACAAGATCAAAGTGTAACATTCTTTATATAAGATGACTTAGTAATCTCAAGTTTAAGGATCATTTATACAACTATCGCGCGAGCCTTTCCATAAACATAAGTGATCTCTTCATAAGAAATTCTCATGCAGGTCAATTTAGTGTACATGTTTTATGACAAGCACCTGCATATTAATTATAGGTATCCTTTATACCTCAGCTTATGCCTCTTATTTTGGAGTTGTTGTTTGTTAGATAAAAAAAAACTACATAGTCACAAAATAAAGAGTTAGTACTCTAAGCATAACAATTCATCTCTTCTAAATAGAGTTTTAAGAGATTCCTCAAAAGTGATTCGTGTGGATTACTGTTGGAGGCCAAACAATTAGATGACTTATGATTTATGACAACTCAGCCTTAAAATAATTATCCAAAGCCAAAGAAGATCATATCTTCAGGTAATAAATTTTAAAACACGTATTATTAATCAAGGTGAACATGCTCATAAAATTTAGATGGAGTTTTTCGAACAGGCTGAAATTCGAAGTGAGATAAAATTTGTTCTAGTTAGTTTTATTTTTTAAACCAGAATAAGATATATCAGTCACAATTGAATGGAATTTACAACCATTGTCTATACCTAAAATTTTAAATGAACTATGAATAGCTAGAAATTTGCACAAGTGTCAATTATGGAGAATAATATTGCGGTGTGTCCAACAGTCTTGTGTGTAGTCAGTTAAGGGACCTACTGGTACGGAAATATATAATATGAAACGGTTAGCTCTAAAAGCAACTCATGCAAAAGCAACAAATAAGAGTTCATTAATATATATATATATATATATATATACGTGTTTCCAACACTCAGTAGTCTTTCTTTTTTTTTCTTTTTTTTTTTCATTACTCTTGTTCAGTCTTCTTATATTTAAAATTTGGTCAGCACCCAGCTAAGCATGTTTCTCCCAGCAGTGAGAAAGATCAATCATACCGTCAGTCATCAACAAATTAAGGGACCTCCTTGCATGGAAATATTTGCAATGCAATATTTAACACTGTTAAGAGTCAACTCTTCCCGTATGGTTTCCAAAGGGAAGACCCACGAAACAAAAAAGAAAAACCTTGTTGCAAAGGAGAAGGGGATTGCCAAGAAATTATTCAAACACTATTGTATAGTCAATTAAGGGACCTACATGTATGGAAATGTAACATGAAACGGTTTGCTCTAAAAGCAACGCGTTCCCGACACTCACTCTTGCTTAGGCAACGTGTTTTCACAATTTAAACATAGTTTTTAGATTACTTAAAATGGTATTCAAATGATTTTTCTAGAGGCACAAATTGATAAATGATGATTATTTAACATAGACGTAACAGATGCAACAATTCTCGTATACTTTCATCTACGTTGGTACTTAGTTATACACTCCCTGCAAATGTAAATGCAGGGATATCAATCCTGAAATGTGTAGCTCAACTGGTCAGATTTTAGATTTGCTTCCTAAAGATTACCAGTTCGAGTGCCGCAAACCTCAAGACCACTGAAAGTTTACATGATCGTTAACTTTAAGGTCGGAGGAGATTAATCAATGTGCGTGTAAGCTGATTCAGACACTCACGGTTACCAAAAAAAAAAAGATGTCATCATTATGTATCTTTACCTAAAATTATAAATGAACTGTGAATATTCAGAAATTTGCATAAAAAATGTCGATTTCAAAAATTAATATTGATGTGTTTCCAACGTCATTGTATAGTCAAGGAGGTACGGAAATATTAAGGGACCTACTGGTATGGAAATATTTGCAATTGAATAATTCAACATTCAATTCCAACATTTCCACATGTAATTGTTGGACAATATTTCCAAGTTCCGAAGACTTGGAGGTCAAGGAGGAAAAGGACAGACCATCAGACGAGCTACAAAAGTTTTTTATAATTACAGCACAAATTAACTGTATCTATTAGCGCATACACTTTCTACAGATGTAAATATGAAGGGATATCATCTTTACGTATCTTTAACTATATATATAAATAGTAAGAAATAATTTCCACCAAAAATGTCAATTATGGAAATTAATATTGTCGATGTCAATTATGGAAATTAATATTGCCGTGTTTCCAACACTATTGTTTAATCAAGGTGCGTTTAAGCTGGTTCAAACACTCACGGTTATCAAAAAAAAAAAAAAGATGTCATCCTTATGTATCTTTACCTAAAATTATAAATGAACTGTGAATATTCAGAAATTTGCATAAAAAATGTCAATTTCAAAAATTAATATTTCTGTGTTTGCCATTGTATAGTCAAGGAGGTACGGAAATATTAAGGGACCTACTGGTATGGAAATATTTGCAATTGAATAATTCAACATTCAATTCCAACATTTCCACACGTAATTGTTGGACAATATTTCCAAGTTCCGAAGACTTGGAGGTCAAGTAGGAAAAGGACAGACCATCAGACGAGCTACAAAATTTTTTTATAATTACAGCACAAATTAACTGTATCTATTAGCACATACACTTTCTGCAGATGTAAATATGAAGGGATATCATCTTTACGTATCTTTAACTATATATATGAATAATAAGAAATAATTTCCACCAAAAATGTCAATTATAAAAATTAATATTGCCGTGTTTCCAACACTATTGTTTAGTCAACTAAGGGACCTACTTGTATATAAATATTTGCAATTGAATAATTCAACCTTCAATTTCATATTCAGCACCAAATGAAGATCGGCACATAAACTTGTAAATGTAGGGATATTATATACTCTCAACAAAAATCATGGAGCCACTTTATTTGTGAACGTAGATTATACAATAAGAAACCGTTTGCTCTATAGGCAACTCATGCAAAAGAAACAAAGAAGAGTTCGCTAGCAACAATAAAATAAATAAATTAAATAGCTTGCTCTTGAATTATGGAAACGTCTTTTAGGACTACCACTTCAAATCATAAACTCATTTAAAATGGAGCAGGTAGTAACATGCTAATTATTTTAATGGCATTTTAGTTATTAAAACTACTCTAAAGAGAAATGGATGATCTATTCAATAATCTCACAGTTTAAGTTCAAAACATTAAAAGGGTATTCAATAATAGACACAGTAATTTCTTGGACCCTGAAGTTAACGACTATTTAAGTCTTTAATGATCATGAGGTTTATAAAACTTGAATTAATTGGTGATCTATAGAAAATAAACTTAGAATCTAACTAGTTAAATTATACCTTTTAGGATTAGCTTTTTAATTCCATGAGAGACAACCATAACAACTTTATTACCTCGGACTTCAATTTAATTAAATTAAGATGTCTATGCATACCTCAATAATTGCATGATATAGTTTGAGAGATTGTACATTATTGATTATTAGCCATGTAATAATCTTTGATGCAGGAGGATGCAGATCAATTGGATACAAATCTATTTCAGTTGGACAATATAAATAACCTAGCAAATATTTTATTAGATTATATAGACAAATTAATTTAAACTCAATAAGTGATCTAATTATGCTAAATGAACTGTATAATAAAATAGACTATAACTAATATTGAGGGGTGACACTTAATTGGTCAAGTTTTAACTTTGTTTTTTAGAAATCACTAGTTCGAATCCTATAAATTTTAGGGCTGTTAGAGGCTTACATGATTATTAACTTCAAAACCCGTAAGATTAGTTAAGGTATACACAAACAAGCTCAAATATTCATATTTATAAAAATAAATAAACTGTAACTTTTTATATGACAATTAAAACACGCTCAAATTTTTTTAGGAGATTCTACCTGTCCAATTCTGTAAGGGAATCGCTGGCTTCGCCCACTACTTCGGTAAGGACTTCAAATCAGGCGTGGAATTTTGAATTTTTAACGTAACACCAGTTTTGAAATTCTAATTTTTCCTTTCATGTGTAATTGTCGGTCTAAAAGCTATTTAAATGGCTGTTATCAAACCTTGGAAATCCATCTTTATAGCTGGAAGGTGCAACCTTTGGTGCAAAAAGCTCATCCCTAAAACCTTTTTTGTAATCCTCCATTTCCACGATAGAACCCTAGAATTTCCAAGTTATGCAATTGGAGTATTCTCAAAATCTTTGAAGTCGAAAAATTACAATACAATTAAACATCTACAAATTAATTCCCTTGGTATGATGAAAATTTATTAATGAAATAAAATATTTTTTAATTGAGATATTGTTTAAACCCTAAATTTAAATTGGGACTGAATAAAAATATTATTTAATCGAAGAATCTTGCCATTTGCCTAAGCTGTGAATTAACTATACGTGTAAATTACTAAAGAAAATTCATCCTTTTGAGAATCTTGTGTGTTGATTTTTTTTTTTGAAAAATTATATACAAGAAATAATATTGTTGCAGATCATTTAGTCAAGCAAGAGTTCTTACTTCTTAGAGAAAATGACTTAGTTGTGCTAGTATTTTTTCTCATTCCTCTGAGTTTTTCTATACTCTTCTTTCTATCTATTAAGCTATGTTTTTAATGGCTATAATAGTGATCGAATAAATCTCTCGTAATTTATTAAGAAAAAAAACTCATTGCATATTCTTATTATGTATATGATTTGGAGGTTTTATTTGTTTTTACATTTTGAAAGTGTTTTTAAAAAAGAAAATTTTTTTTAAGATCATTTTGATGCACTAATATCAAAAATAATTTTTTTTTTTTTTAAATATTATTTTGATACATTTTCAAGTGAAAAGCACTTTGAAAAGCAACCAAAACTATATTCTCAAACACATATCATTTGGGAACGCGATTGAAACCGCATTCCCTCAAATTTCAAAATTAAAATTCACTAAAAATTATTTTTTTAAATATTTTCAGATCGTTTTAATGTGCTGATCGTAAAAATAATTATTAAAAAATAAAAAATATTATTTTAATATACTTTTAAATAAAAAACACTTTAATCCATAACTACTATTATTAATCCCAAACAGTCAATTACTCCGCAACAAAAGCCCAATATTACAAAAATTATCCTGGAAACTAATATATATTACCGTGTTTCCAACACTTGTATGGAAATATTTAAGTTTTCAATAATTAAACCTTCAGCCCCATGTTTTGCGCCACTTGTTTGATACTATATTTTAATTAGTTGCGGATACTTGAAGGTCAATGAAAGGGACAGACTTGAAAAAAGAAAGAACTTTTAGGACTACCAATTCAAATCATAAACTCATTTAAAATGTAGTAACATGCTAATTATTATAATGGCATTTTAGTCATTTAAAATAATATAAAGCGATAGTTTGACATAGGGTTTCTCATTTTAGTCATTTTAGTCATATTTTATATACCTCAAGTATTTACTTTTCCTCTTTTTTTCCTCTTTTTTTTTCCCCCTTTGCTTACACCCTTTGTGAGGTAATTGCAGTTCATATCTATTCAATATGTGCGTAAACATTCTATAAAAAATAATCACCAACTTATAAAATAAATAAATAAAATGTTATAAAAAATGTCAAAAAGTAATTAACTGTGATATATAATTGTTCGAGAATTTTATGTGATTTATTTGTTTGTTTGTGTGTCAGGCTAGAAATTATTTGGGGAGTGCCGAGAAATCACTTGTTCAAGAAAAAATGTCATTAGGAATCTCTACTAAAAAATATAAATGAAATATTCTAATTCAATAGGCTGCTATTAGATTTAAAATCACTTGAGGAATTTGCTAGAACGTATTTTATTTGACTAAAGGATCAGTTTTTTATCTTCTATATTTGGTTTCCAATATTTTTCCTTCCATAATTTTATCTCTCCAATTGGACACATCCGATTTGCTCGATGGGTACACAAAGTTGTGAACAATAATGATTTAATATGATTTTTTATATATATAATAATCAAAGTTTTATTGATTTTGAGGTAGAATGCAATAATAATAAAACCTTCAAATAGAAAAAAGCCCTTGAGATGCTATACAGCTAACATAAATATAAAGAATATTATGAGATTTATATGCATTAATATTACTCTAAAGAGAAATGGATGATCTATTCAATAATAGACACAGTAATTTCTTGTATACTTTATCTACGTTTTGGTGCTTAAATCATGCATGGCCACATACCTAAGATGTGAATTAACTACGTTTGTAAATTATTGAAAAATTTTGTGGTCGGATTTTTTTTTTTTTGGGAAATTAAATTCAGTATGTAAAGCAAGCTTCACATAAATTCCATTCCTAAATACACTTTAGAAAAACTTCTCTGAACATTCACATTAAGCAGTCACAATTTTTTTTCCCTAATAATAGTTTCATGTAAAATCCCACCTCCAATATCTATAAAATTAATTAATTTGCGGGAAAATTATTTACCAGAAACAAAGACTTTGGGGTCAAGTTTAGTTCCGTGACTCCGCTGAACATTCCATTCTTTGTTTACGGCCACTTATGTTTCCCAGGGAATAAGTCATATACAATTCCCAATTTTTTTAAGAGCTTTTGCTCGAAGTCCAGAGGTGGGACCGTGGGAGAATGCCTGCTTCTGAGATTCACATTATAGTCAAGGAGGTACGGAAATATTAAGGGACCTACTGGTATGGAAATATTTGCAATTGAATAATTCAACATTCAATTCCATCATTTCCACACGTAATTGTTGGACAATATATCCAAGTTCCGAAGACTTGGAGGTCAAGTAGGAAAAGGACAGACCATCAGACGAGCTAAAAAAAAATTCTAATTACAGCACAAACTGTATCTATTAGCACATATACTTTCTGCAGATGTAAATATGAAGGGATATCATCCTTACGTCTCTTTACGCAAAATTGTTAATGAATTATATATATGAATATTAAGAAATAATTTCCACAAAAAATATCAATTATAAAAATTAATATTGCCGTGTTTCCAACACTATTGTTTAGTCAACTAAGAGACCTACTTGTACAGAAATATTTACAATTGAATAATTTAATTTTCAATTTCATATTCAGCACCAAATAAAGACGCACAAAAACTTGCTGCAAATGTAAATGTAGGGATATTATCTACTCTCAACAAAAATCATGGAGCCACTTCATTTGTGAACGTAGATTATACAATAAAAAACCGTTTGCTCTATAGGCAACTCATGCAAAAGAAACAAAGAAGAGTTCGCTAGCAACAATAAAATTAATAAATTAAATAGCTTGCTCTTGAATTATGGAAACGTCTTTTAGGACTACCACTTCAAATCATAAACTCATTTAAAATGGAGCAGGTAGTAACATGCTAATTATTTTAATGGCATTTTAGTCATTAATAGTACTCCAAAGAGAAATGGATGATCTATTCAATAATCTCACAGTTTAAGTTCAAAATATTAAAAGGGTATTCAATAATAGACTCAGTAATTTCTTGTATACTTTATCTACGTTTTGGTGCTTAAATCATGCATGGCCACGTACCTAAGATGTGAATTAACTACGTTTGTAAATTATTAAAAAACAATTCTTTCTATTGAAAATGTTGTGCCTCGATTTCTTTTTGGAAACTAAAGTCAGTATGTAAAGCAGTCGTAATTCTTTTTCCCTAAAAATATTTTCATGTAAAATTCCACCTCCAGTATCTATAAAATTAATTATTAGCACCACTAATTTGCTGGGAAATCATTTACTAGAAACGAAGACTTTGGGGTCAAGAAAAAGGACTTCGTGACTACGCTGAACTTTCCTTTCTTTGTTTATGGCCACTCATGTTTCACAGTGGACAGACCACGTCGTAAGTTAATAAACTGTTTTTTTTTTTCTTATTATAATTATTTTCATGTAAAATTCCGCTTTCAATATCTACAATATCAACCAGGCGCTGTCCTCGTTTCACAACCAACTCTAATGCTCTGTTCCTTGCCTACTTTTGGGCAGTGTTATCATGCAAACAGAAGCGTTGGCAAAGTAATTAGTTCCAAATATTTCTAGCATAGATTTATGCATGCAAAATAGTAATGTGAATAAGCAACCTTGTTAAAGCTTAGCTTCTGGAAATGCGATGCCGCCGCAAATTGCAACTGGAAAAAAAAAAAACCAAATATGTAATTTGGATGTAATTTGGTGGCTAGTCTTGTTAGGATTCGGAATCAAAACAATTAAAGCTTGATTTGTAAATCATATCTTAGAGATTTAGTTTGATTGTAGTTTTTGTAATTAAATCCTAAAGATTAGTTGCTAGTCTGTCAGTTTACTTATTAGACAAGATGTTTTCTATATAAACTATATATATGCACCGTAGAAATCACACAGAATAATAAGACTGCCTTGCTGTTCTTCAAACTCCCTCTGTCAGCTTTCTTGTTTTCTTGAAGTCTTGCAAAAGAGACCGACTCATTCCTCGTAATGATGCAGCTGTCGAACATCAACCTCGCACCTACAAGAAATGGTGAGGCATATCACAGCACTTACAGTATTAAACGGGTAGCAACGATGAAGCGAAGACGAGGCCGGTGCCAGAAACAGAGCATTTCCCTCATAACCATGGACTTGGATTGCAATGACATAACAGCGTAGGATTCAAAAGCCTTATTTAGAACATGCATGTTTATGAATAATTCATATCAAGAATTTTTCTGCTTCCAGATTGCTACAGTGATTTAGAACATTCATGGACGTTTACTGGTTTCGATTGTTATTGGATAAGCATGAATACGGCAATCGAGATTAAGCAATGAAATTGATTGAGAATATTAACAATCAACGAAAATCAATTAAGATTCAGACTGCAAATAGAAATAAAAATATGAAAATGTAATTACCTACGATTCCTTCTTCGCTTCGTTCTCCCATTTTTATGTATTCAGCATCACGTAAGAAGGTTGAGATATTCGCCGGTAGCACATATGAATCACATTTGCATTCTACTTTCAAATTCTTCAGTCTTTTGAAGGGAGCACCAAAGTTCATGTAAGAGATAACCACTTTTCCACATGAATATAACCTTTACCAATAACAAGCTCCATACCTTCGTTTTTTTTTTTCTTCTTCTTATATCCATAGCAAGGACTCACTCCTGACATAGCCTACGGGTGAGTGATCACTTTCGAGAGCTAAATCACGGTCAAAAATTTATCAACTCGAGAGTTTTAATCAATCACATACTTATATGTAAGTTGGGAAATCCAAGTGATAAGATTCAAACTAGAAATGTTCTTTTTCTTGATTAACACTTTAATACTTAATTATTATCGGTTAAATTACTAGCTAACTTGCTTAGCTCTTTACCTTCGTGTCGATCCAAGCAGTAATTAATGCAACACAAAAGTAACAGAGGATTTACGATCAAATGTTTCTATGTTTCTGAGATGTAAATATTATTATCAATTTATAGCAGTATGTATAAACCCTATTTTGAAAAAATCAGGTAATCCAAAATTAATACTATTTTTATCATTGCCCCATTAATTTTTTTATAAGAAATTCATTAAAAATATGGATTGATAAAACTAGGCTCAAGAAATTTTTTACTAAGAAAAATTTCAATCTCATTATTTCTAAAACCTTGTAAATAAATTAGAACTATAATTTGGATAACTTAAGTTTTTTAATTTTACATGAATTATCTTAAATAAATTTGAGGTAATTCTTTGAATTACCTCTTCTCCGAAACTTTAAGAAATTTACTACCCGAATTGGTTCGAACAATCAAAGTAATTTGGATTACTTTTTATCCTCTAATCCTATTGTTTTTCTGATTAAATATGATTAAATTGTCTTATTATTCATGAATTGTAAAACCTCACTTTTATATAAATCTAAGCTCTCTAACTTAAGAAATTAAAATTAAAATTATAAAAATCATGCCGTTCTCTCATTGTTCTTCATGTTCAGAGAATATTAGTCTCGATTTTCTCAATTCTTTAACAAAAACTCTAAAAGAAAAAAAAAAGACAGGCCCATTATAAAACGTCGGGCCTAAAACAAAACCCACCCACCACACACTGTCAATTACAACTTCGGAAAATAAATTATTTGAGTGGGCAGAGGGGGAACAAAAGAGAGAGGGTGACTTGGGGAGAGGGTCAGCAGAGCAGATCAGAGTGAAGAGTGTGAGAGTGAGGGAGGGTTCGATAATTAAGGAGGCCAAGGGTTTTTCAACAGCAACAACAAAGAGAGACAGAAAAATGTGGAGGAGGAGGAGTCATTTATTACTCAACAACGCCGTAAGAACCTCCCACCACCTCTCCTCCTTATCGGCTTCCACCGCTTCCAGAGGCAGAACCCTCCTCACTCCCTCCTCCAATTCTCCCTTATTTCAACCCCCTTCTTTTCACTTAGCCCAAAACAACCGCCTTTCCTCTCCTCTCTCCTCCACCATCTCCGTCCGCCTCCTCCGCACCGGCCGCGACCCCTTCACCAGGTACATTCATTTCCCATTCCCTCCCTGTCTTTCTTACATTTTTTTTTTATTAATTTATTATAAGTCATTAGTTATGAGATTACGCCACCTGTGAATTGGGGGGTACGGATTGTGCCGGAGAAGAAAGCGTTTGTGGTAGAGAGATTTGGAAAGTACTTGAAGACGCTGCCATCTGGAATCCATTTCTTGATTCCCCTTGTCGATCGAATTGCTTATGTTCACTCTTTGAAGGAAGAGGCTATTCAGATTCCTGATCAATCTGCTATTACCAAAGACAATGTCAGCATCCTTATTGACGGCCTCCTCTATGTCAAGGTTTCCCCCTTCTCTCTCGTTTCTCTTTCCCTTTTGGGTTAATCAATCATTTACTATTATTGATACTCAAATTGTTGTGCAACAGATTGTGGATCCTAAGCTTCCCTCTTATGGTGTTGAGAATCCCATCTATGCTGTCGTTCAACTTGCCCAGACCACTATGCGTAGTGAGCTTGGTAAGATTACTCTTGACAAGACCTTTGAAGAACGAGACACTCTCAATGAAAAGATTGTGGTATGATACCTCTTTACTTCAATCGCCCTTTCTTAGTGTATTCACATTATTTATTTATTTAGGAGTGTGCTTTTTATGTGAAGCACATTTCGCCATGAAGAGATTGGTTGCTTTAACATTTCGATTCATTAATAATATATTGAAATGCTAGACATAAATCATAAATGTGTGAAAAGTCGGTTGCTGCTTCAGGAAATTATGATTTGGTTGGTTCTTCAAAATTGTAATGACACTTCTCTGTTTCTTGTCTTATCAACCTAGTTAAAACTCTAAGGTTGTTTTGGAGTTTTAGTTGAAAATCAGGTATTTTAAGAAAACAAGGATGTTGTTGAATATGCAAGACTGTCACCATTTCTGCAGGAGGCCATTAATGTGGCTGCAAGAGACTAGGGTCTCCGATGTCTTTGTTATGAAATAAGTGAGCCAGCCGCACTTAACTTATTTGATATTCTATGTGGATTAGGTTCCTGTAGAATTTTCTTTTCATGCTTCTCTGTCCTCGCTTCTTTAGGGGATATATCTCCTCCACGAGGGGTGAAGCAAGCTATGGAGATGCAGGCAGAAGCAGAACGTAGAAAGAGAGCTCAAATTCTTGAGTATGAAGGTATTAAATGTAGTTTAGTTTCTCAGTTTTACCTCAGCTTAATTAAACTTCACTTTAATCAAACTTTGTTGCAATTGACTTCATGCATCATTTTTATCTGTTTGTACGGAATTGCCATGCCATCTTGTCATGCTTGGTCGTTTTCCACCGCTCCTTTTAATCGCATTTTTTCTGCTTCTCATATCTTTGATGCTACATAATGCAGACACTTTTATTCACCTATCATATCTATAAATCTTTGTTATGCATGGCTTAATAATTGGAGGCAACCTTTTTTAGAACCATTTGTTCAATGTCATGAGGCATTGCAATATTTCTTCATTTGTCAATCCATTGATAATCTTTTGTATTGATTATTTTTAACAGGAGAGAGACAGGCCAATATTAATATTGCTGATGGTCATAAGAGTGCTCAGATCTTGGCATCACAAGGTTAGTTTTCTTGTGTGTTGTTAGAATTCTGTTGGTTACAAGTTTCATTGGAGATGGTTGTAACTTCTCTGGTATTTTTTTGAAATAGAACTTGTTTTACTTCTTTAATGTTTATCATCCAATTGCCATCATTTCTTCATTGGAACTCTCTTCCTCAACAGGAGAGAAACAAGCTCTCATCAACAAAGCACAAGGTTAGCTTTATCATGTCTCTCTGCTGTGCAATAATCAATTGATGCTCCTCTATTTCATTTTCTAGACCCATAAGCTGTTCCAAATTAGTAGATAACCAAACAAAATTCATGAGGTGATATGATGGCTTATCTTGTTACAGTTATTTTGTAGGCAGCTAATCTCAATTTTCTTTCAATCCTTGTCTTTCGTATATCCTTGTGTATATGTGCAATGATCCACTGATTATGATTGGGTTTCATTGGAGATGGCTGTAGCATCTCAAGTATTACTTTTTAAGCAAACCACATGATGTGAGAACATATTTGTTATTATATGACTTTTCATATCTGTTGAAGCTTTTACATGGTAGTGCTGGTACCTAGTTGCACTTAAAATAGGTTTGGCTCTTAATTTGCTCTTCTAGTCTCCTGGATTGTTTGTTTTTGGATGCTCTAGTTTTTCATTTTCTAGATCCATTAGCTACTCTACAATATTTGATAACCAACCTGACTTGATCGGGCAATATCATGGCTTATCTTTATATAGTTCTCATATGATCGGCTGCCAATCTCATATACTTTTAAATCCTTATCGATAATATTTTAGGTGAGGCTGAAGCCATCATTGCTAAAGCACAAGCAACAGCCAAAGGAATTGCCATTGTGTCAGAGAATATTAAAAAGAGTGGGGGGATTGAGGTGAGGTTCTCCATGTAGATTTTGATGTTGTTGTGTAAACAAGATATATTAGTGATTTTGCAAGTGTTTTATACCACATGTGATTTGTGATTCTTGCATTTTAGCGTTCACAAGACAATCAACTGTGACATGCATATCTTATGTGCATCAAGGCTCACGTTTGTGGCATGATTTGCAGGTGGCTAGTTTGAAAATTGCTGAGCAATATGTGGGAGCTTTTGGTAACATTGCCAAAGAGGTGAGGAGATTTATTCAAATGTGCTTGTGATTGTCTGGTTTGATAAACAGTTAGTTTACAATTTCTGATGTTTGTTCTTCTTTTCCTTCTGTCCCTTCTTTTTTTCTTTTTTCAGGGGACAACAATTCTGCTTCCCAGTGCTACCGGCAATCCTGCCAATATTATGGCTCAAGCTTTCACTATGTATAAGAACCTGCTCGGTATAAATAAAAAATTAATTCTTCTCAAAAGGAACCAACTCAGAACACCATAGATTCAATAACATGCTGCAGAAGAAACCCAGAATACCATAGAACCAAACATCTGAAGGAAACACCTAGTTGCTTGGTGTGCAATGTTTCGTGAACAGGGGATATGACAGAGTTATCAGATATAGATAATTTAACAGAAGGTAGTAGTTAGTAGAAAAGATATCCATGTAACATTATTGAAATGCTTTCATAGAACAAGTACTATTTATCCCACCCTTACGATCTGAAGGAGAGATAGTCTCATTAAAATCCCCAAGGCACCATGGCTTAGAAATGTTACATTTGAAATTCACCAGATAGCTCCTCAATTCTTTCTTTGAGGAATAATCCATAAATAGCACTCAATCAGTGTTGTACTATGTAAAGCTGGGAGAATTCCATATAGAAAGCAGGCCCCGGAAAGACCAACTGAGGGAACAACATACCAAGATCTAGAATATCTTAGTGGAGCATTACTGTTACTCCAACCTTCCTTTCCAGTTCTCCCGCTCTTTGTCTATGAAAACCTTCAAGGTGTCCACAATCTGATCACTATCATCATCTAGCTAAAGAATGGCCTTTCCAACCTCCCAGCAAGTTCCTTTCTACTATCGACAGGTGGTTGTTGCTCCAGTCGCCGAGGGGAAATGATCCCCTTCTCCATTACATTAATGTCCATGCCAGAGCGTATAGCCTTGTTTCCGTTTCTGATTTCACCATCTGAGATAGACATTTCAGTGATTTCCAGGTTAGCAGACTTCTCTTTTCTACTTCTTGATGTTCTCCCCTTACGAGTTGCTGATTTTAAGGAAAGTTTCTTCTTTCTTTTGTTCGAACTTCTCTTCTTTTCCTTCTCTAGTTCAGCTACCTCCTCTGGTTCTGCTATAGGTGTGATGAAGACCTCAAACATCTTGTTTTTATTATATTTCACCGGGCCATTTAAGCATGAATGAGATCAGTTGTTGGTCCGAAGCCTTATAGTAAGTAGTTAACAGAGGCTCATGTGTGTTAACTGGAACTATTGAGAGTGTGTTTTCCTCTAGCCCAATACACTGTGATCCATTCCTCTACTCATCCATATAAGCATTAGAGATAAGCCCACCATCAATATTTAAATTTTCCTCTGACTGCTTTTCAACAATTTGGACTCCATTGCTTTTTATAGCAGCTTGTTAGTGCAGCGTTGCATTTATCGGGTCGCTATCGGTTGTTTCTGTCTCCTCAAGGGTCTCAGCAACAGATTTCCTCAAAGAACCTTTCTCTGGAGAAAGCAAATCAACATTCAAAGTACCCTTCTTGTTAATTCTTTCAGGCAGTACATGTTCACCCAGGATCACAAAAAGAGAATTCCCTATCCATACCATGGCTACATACAGCAGTCTCATTCGTGTCATCAATTTTTGCTCCATCTATTCCATCTTCCATTGGCTCCTCAGAACAAAATTAATCAGCAGCAGCATATGATGATTTGAGAGAATCATGCTGGGAGGATTCTAGAGTAAGGATTCAACTTCCCAGCCCAATTTTCCACAACCTTCTTTTTATCAAACCTACTTGAATTAACCTCTAAGCATGGTTTTTCTGTAACCTTAATGGCATAGACCGAACCACTAATCTCCACCTAAGTGGTTCTAACAATATGCTCTCTAAGGCCAGTAACTATCGACATTCTGCCAAAGATTCATGAATGTTTTCCTTTAATTATGTGTATATGTTAGATGAAATCATATTTTTAAGACCCGATTGGTGGCCGGCCCAGTCCAAGGCATTTTTTTTTAAAATCAAAACGACGTCGTTTTAGTAAAACAAAAATAAAAATAAAATAAAAGTCAACGGGTTTAAGGCCGGGTCTTGACCAGCCTGCCAGGTTACACCGGATTTTTTGTTTTTTTGTTTTTTCTTCAAGCCAGTCCTATTCCAGCCCTGGGTCATCCGGATCACGGGTTGACCTGCCGTGTTGGGCTGGGTTTCAAAACTATGGATGAAATGTTTACTGTTCCATTTGCCTTAGCCTCACATGTCAAAATGGGAATTTTCAGGATAAAATTAGCCATTGTACGTAGCACACTTTGCTTCAAATCTAGCTAATTCCAGATTTTGATTATGAATTACATAAATCAAACTCTTCAAACTAGTTCAATTCCCTTCTCTTTTTTTTTTACATTGTTTTCACAAGCCTCAATCGGACATTCAGATAAAAATTATGGCATATCGAAACTACAATGTTGTCTACTTAATTAGGCCTATGTCAATAACAGAAATTTAAAGACATAGGAAATTGAACAAAACGGAAGTTAATTTACAGAATTCAAATGCTACTTTGGATAATCCACATGAATATTAATTGCATGGGGCGAGCCTCCAATGAAATAGGTCATGACAAGAGATTTAATAAACCAGGAACAGAGCGAGAACCTATGCACAAGCTTTTTATTATTAGTATTATTAACTTAAATATCCGGATCAGTTTGTATGTATTTCAATTAATTTTATGAGCCTTAAAATTAACAATTATTTAAATCTTTAGTGACCATGAGGTTTGTAGAACTTGAATTAATTGGTGACCTATAAAAAGCAAACTTAGAATCTGACTAGTTAAATTATACCTTTTAGGATTAACTTTTTAATTTCATGAGAGACAACCATAACAACTTTATTTCCTCGGACTTCGATTTAATTAAATTAAGATGTCTATGCATACCTCAATAATTGCATGATATAGTTTGAGAGATTGTACATTATTGATTATTAGCCATGTAATAATCTTTGATGCAGGAGGATGTGATCAATTGGATACAAATCTATCTCAGTTGGACAATATAAATAACCTAGCAAATATTTCATTGGATCATATAGACAAATTAATTTAAACTCAATAAGTGATCTAATCGCGCTAAATGACCTGTATAATAAAATAGACTATAATTAATTTTGAAGGGTGTAATTTAATTGGTCAAGTTTTAAGTTTGCTCTTTAGAGATCACCAGTTCAAATCTTACAAATCTTAGGACTACTAGAGACTTATATGTTTATTAACTTCAAAACCCGTGAAATTAGTTGAGGTATGGACAAACCAGCTCGAATACCTATAGTTATAAAAATAAATAAACTGTAACTTTTTATATGACAATTAAAACACGCTCAAATTTATTTAGGAGATTCTACCTGTCCAATTCTGTAAGGGAATCGCTGGCTTCGCCCACTACTTCGGTAAGGACTTCAAATCAGGCGTGGAATTTTGAATTTTTAACGTAACACCAGTTTTGAAATTCTAATTTTTCCTTTCATGTGTAATTGTCGGTCTAAAAGCTATTTAAATGGCTGTTATCAAACCTTGGAAATCCATCTTTATAGCTGGAAGGTGCAACCTTTGGTGCAAAAAGCTCATCCCTAAAATCTTTTTTGTAATCCTCCATTTCCACGATAGAACCCTAGAATTTCCAAGTTATGCAATTGGAGTATTCTCAAAATCTTTGAAGTCGAAAAATTACAATACAATTAAACATCTACAAATTAATTCCCTTGGTATGATGAAAATTTATTAATGAAATAAAATATTTTTTAATTGAGATATTGTTTAAACCCTAAATTTAAATTGGGACTGAATAAAAATATTATTTAATCGAAGAATCTTGCCATTTGCCTAAGCTGTGAATTAACTATACGTGTAAATTACTAAAGAAAATTCATCCTTTTGAGAATCTTGTGTGTTCATTATTTTTTTTTTGAAAAATTATATACAAGAAATAATATTGCTGCATATCATTTAGTCAAGCAAGAGTTCTTAGAAAAAATGACTTAGTTGTGGATTTAGTTGTGCTAGTAAGTTTTCTCACTCTTCTGAGTTTTTCTATACTCTTCTTTCTATCTATTAAGCTATATTTTTAATGGTTATAATAGTGATCAAATAAATCTCTCGTATTTCATTAAGAAAAAAAAAACTCATTGCATATTCTTATTATGTATATGATTTTGAGGTTTTGTTTATTTTTTGTATTTTAAAAGTGTTTTTGAAAAAAAAATTATTTTTATTTTTTAAAATTATTTTGATGCACTAATATCAAAAATAATTTTTTTAAAAATATTATTTTAATATATTTCCGAGTAAAAAACACTTTGAAAAGCAATCATAACCATATTCTCAAACACGCATCGTTTGGGAACGCGATTGAAACCGCATTCCCTCAAATTTCAAAAATAAAATTCTCTAAACATTATTTTTTAAATATTTTTAGATCGTTTTGATGTGCTGATTTTAAAAATAATTATTAAAAAATAAAAAATATTTTTTTAATATATATTTTTTACATTGTTTTCACAAGCCTCAATCGGACATTCAGATAAAAATTATTGCATATCGAAACTACAGTGTTGTCTACTTAATTAGGCTTATGTCAATAACAAAATTTTAAAGGCATAGGAAATTTAACAAAAAGGAAGTTAATTTACAGAATTCAAATGCTACTTTGGATAATCGACATGAATATTAATTGCATGGGGCGAGCCACCAATGAAATAGGTCATGACAAGAGATTTAATAAACCAGGAACAGAGTGAGATTCTATGCATAAGCTTTTTTTATTATTATTAACGTGGATGTCCGGATCAGCTTGTATGTATCTCAACTAATTTTATAGACCCTAAAATTAACAAAAAAGTAATTCACTGTGATATATAATTGTTTGAGAATTTTATGTGGTTTATTTGTTTGTTTGTCTGTCCGGCTAGAAATTATTTGAGGAGTGCCGAGAAATCACTTGTTCAGGAAAAAATGTCATTAGGAATCTCTACTAAAAAATATTTTTTATCTTCTATATTTGGTTTAAAATATTTTTCCTTCCATAATTTTATCTCTCCAATTGGACACATCCGATTTGCTCGATGGGTACACAAAGTTGTGAACAATAATGATTTAATATGATTTTTTATATATATAATAATCAAAGTTTTATTGATTTTGAGGTAGAATGCAATAATAATAAAACCTTCAAATAGAAAAAAGCCCTTGAGATGCTATACAGCTAACATAAATCTAAAGAATATTATGAGATTTATATGCATTAATATTACTCTAAAGAGAAATGGATGATCTATTCAATAATAGACACAGTAATTTCTTGTATACTTTAGCTACGTTTTGGTGCTTAAATCATGCATGGCCACATACCTAAGATGTGAATTAACTACGTTTGTAAATTATTGAAAAATTTTGTGGTCGGGTTTTTTTTTTTTGGGAAATTAAATTCAGTATGTAAAGCAAGCTTCACATAAATTTCATTCCTAAATACACTTTAGAAAAACTTCTCTGAACATTCACATTAAGCAGTTACAATTCATTCCTAAATACACTTTAAAAAACTTTTCTGAACATTCACATTAAGCGGTCACAATTTTTTTTCCCTAATAATATTTTCATGTAAAACCCCACCTCCAATATCTATAAAATTAATTAATTTGCGGGAAAATTATTTACTAGAAACAAAGACTTTGGGGTCAAGTAAAAAAGACAGACCAAGAGTGTGTTTGGCAGTGTGGTAGCGGTTACTTTTCAAATAACTTTTCGTGTCAAAATACATGCAAATAATGTTTTATCATTTTTTAAAAATTATTTTTGATATCAGCACATCAAAACGATCCAAAAAGTACAAACCGTACTCAATTTTATCTAAAAAAAATCAAAATTTACCAAAATACAAGTACAAACGCAGCACCAAACGGGCTCCAAGTCGTAAGTGATTTCCCCTAAAAAGGGGTAGTTTAGTTCCGTGACTCCGCTGAACATTCCATTCTTTGTTTACGGCCACTTATGTTTCCCAGGGAATCAAGCACAAGTCATATACAATTCCCAATTTTTTTAAGAGCTTTTGCTCGAAGTCCATAGGTGGGAGAATGCCTGCTTCTGAGATTCGCATTATAAGAACAAGAAGAGATTCAACGAGAGGAAGAAGAACAAGAGAAGCCTTGAGGCTTGATAGTGCTGAAGTTGTTGTTATATACAAGTGTTTTTTTATATATAGTTCAATGAATCCTCCTAAACTTAAAATACTAAATTGAAAAAATTAAACTGAATATGATGAAAATAATATAATACACAGGTCTTCAACACACATGTCATTCATCAATGAACCTTTTCTCTGATCATTTTTTTTTACCCTTATCATTTTTTTTATTTTTTATTATCTATATTTTTTGGGTCGGGCCCAGTTCAGCCCAAAAGAGGCTGGACTGGGCCCAGCCGGCCCGGCCACTGGCCCAATCCAGTGGCCCGGCAGAGTTTAATTAAACTGCACGCGTGAAGCAATTTCACGCGTGCAGCAACTGTGCGAAGGTAATTAAATTACCTACCTTCGCACAGTTCTTGCATTTGCACAATTTCAAACAAGAATGAAGAGAAAGATGAGAACGGCTTACCTGTTTCTGGAGATTGCGAGGAGGCTGGTCAGCACAGTGATTTCGCTCTCATCTGCTGTATGACCTTCCCTTTCTGTTTTCCTTTTGTTTCGGCGATGGTGAAGGTGACAGCTCGCTGCTTGGGTTCTTCCTCTTTCTGATTTGCAAGGGAGAGGGACGATTGAGAGGACGATGATATCAACGTGGGATTTCTGCTTGTATTGATCTCTGTTTTTTCTGTGGGAACTACTGTTTGTCTCTGTTTTGTGGGTTTTTTCTTTTCTGTCTTGCTCGGTTTCCTCCCTGTCTTCTCCTCTCTTTCGCGAGGTCTCCTTCGCTCAGCTTTTATAGAGCCAGCGGCAGCCTCGGTGGTGGTAACGTCTGGCCTCCTAAATGCTCCGTAACCGACGCCTTTAATGAAGAAACGTCCGCGCCAACGGACGAAACGCCTCTGCCATGTTTAGAGATATCAATCCTGAAAGGATAGTTAAGTTTTAAATTTATTTTTTAAAAATTATTAATTTAAGTATTATAAAATCAGAGCATTAAATACTTACATGATTTTTTAACTTCGAAGCCTATAATATCTTTACCTAAAATTGTAAATGAACTGTGAATATTCAAAAATTTGCATAAAAATATCAATTTTGAAAATTAATATTGCCATGTTTCCAACGCATAGTCAAGGAGGTACGTAAATATTAAGGGAACTACTGGTATGGAAATATTTGCAATTGAATAATTCAACATTCAACTCCATCATTTCCACACGTAATTGTTGGACACTGTATCCAAGTTCCGAAGACTTGGAGGTCAAGGAGGAAAAGGACAGACCATCAGACGAGCTACAAAAAAAATTCTGAAATATTGCCGATGTCAATTATGGAAATTAATATTGCTATGTCAATTATGGAAAAATAATTAATTTCCACAAAAAATGTCAATTATGAAAATTAATATTGCCGTGTTTCCAACACTATTATCCAGTCAACTAAGGGACCTACTTATATAGAAATATTTGCAATAAGAATTCAACCTTCAATTCCATATTAGCACCAAATGGAAGAGCACCAAATGAAGATTGGCACATAAACTTGCTGCAAATGTAAATGTAGGGATATTATCTGCTCTCAACAAAAATCATAAAGCCACTTCATTTATGAACGTAGATTATACAATAAGAAACCGTTTACTCGATAGGCAACTCATGCAAAAGAAACAAAGAAGAGTTCGCTAGCAACAATAAATTAAATAGCTTGCTCTTGAATTTAGTAATCACCTCATGATTTTGCACAAAGATTTCGGTGTGAGTTTTGTATTGTGGTGTGTAAAGAATCATTTGACTTAAAAGCTTAAATTGTTAAGTGAGACTTTAATATTTGATTTATATAATTTTCTAATACACCTTCTCAAGTAATCTGCACGGATTCAACTATCTTATACTTAATTTTTATCAAATATAATTAAAGTTATGAGATTCACACTCGTGACTGCTAAGGTTCTAATACCAAATCAAAAAATCATCTCAACCCAAAAGTTTAATATGTTAAGTGAGACCCCAATATATGATTTTGTATTACTCTCTAACATACTTCTTCAAATGAAAGCTCTTTGAACTTGAAACTTGTACGGGCCGGCATTACCTTATGCTATGAATTAAATTTTAATTAGAAGAGAGAATAAGGATGGTAAAATTCAAATTCATAATCACTTAATCTTTAAGGCTCTGATATCATATTAAAGAGTTGTCTCACCAAAAAACATAAGCTATTAAGTGAGACCTCAATATATGATTTATACAATTTTCTAACATAGTTAAATTGTTTTTCAAAGTGTTTTTACAATTACTTTTAACTTAAAGAAATATTAAATTGATGTTTTTTTAGGTTTTTTTTGATGATTTTAGTTATATGTTAATGTCAAAATTTAAAATATAAAAAAATATAATTTTAATTGAAAAATATTTTTTTAAAATACTATGTATCATGTTATCAAACACATGTAATACATGTACATTTCTTACTTGATTTGTTTTATTTCTCCATGGTAAGTATGGAAAATATAATGTGCCCATGAATTTAATTAAAAATTATGCATGTCCCTTATTTATGTAATATTCATGATTTGTTAGTTTTAGTATGCTGTTTTGTTTTTTTAGGAATTATTGAGTAATGTTATTATAAGAACTTGTTGACTACATCTACAGATTGAATTGGAGTTGGCATAAGGAGGTGAAGAAGACTTTCTTCATCAGGGTTTTTTTATTTTTTTTTTATCTATCCTTCCAGTTATTTGGTTCGCGAATGGTTTTGGAATGTTTTCCTTGCAAATTGTTTTCTCACTAGTTTGACATATTCAATATTTATTTTCCACAATTTAAGTTGTTTGAGCTCTAAATCATATCTAGGACTAAAACAATATTTAAACATAGTTTTTAGATTAATTAAAATGGTATTCAAATGATTTTTTGGAGGCATACATGGATAAATGAAGATTATTTAACATAGACGTAACAGATGCAACAATTTTTGTATACTTTCATCTACGTTGGTACTGAATCCCCTCCTGTGCATGAAAGCAAGGTGACGGGATCATGATCATCACTGGAATTCATTCTTAAGCTTAGAGATATCAATCCTGAAAGGATAGCTTATATGGTTAAGTTTTAAATTTATTTTTTAAAAATTATTAATTTAAGTATTATAAAATCAGTTCGAGTCATTAAATACTTACATGATTTTTAACTTTGAAGTCTATAATATCTTTACCTAATAAATGAACTGTGAATATTCAAAAATTTGCATAAAAATATCAATTTCAAAAATTAATATTGCCATGTTTCCAACGCATAGTCAAGGAGGTACGGAAATATTAAGGGACCTACAGGTATGGAAATATTTGCAATTGAATAATTCAACTCCATTTCCACACGTAATTGTTGGACACTATATCCAAGTTCCGAAGACTTGGAGGTCAAGGAGGAAAAGGACAGACCATCAGACGAGCTACAAAAAAAATTCTGAAATATTGCCGATGTCAATTATGGAAATTAATATTGCTGATGTCAATTATGGAAAAATAATTAATTTCCACAAAAAATGTCAATTATGAAAATTAATATTGCCCTGTTTCCAATACTATTGTCCAGTCAACTAAGGGACCTACTAGTATAGAAATATTTGCAATTGAATAATTCAACCTTCAATTTCATATTCAGCACCAAATGAAGATTGGTATGTAAACTTGCTGCAAATGTAAATGTAGGGATATTATCTACTCTCAACAAAAATCATAAAGCCACTTCATTTGTGAACGTAGATTATACAATAATTAAGAAACCGTTTACTCGATAGGCAACTCATGCAAAAGAAACAAAGAAGAGTTCGCTAGCAACAATAAAATAAATAAATTAAATAGCTTGCTCTTGAATTATGGAAATGTCTTTTAGGACTACCACTTCAAATAATAAACTCATTTAAAATGGAGTAGGTAGTAACATGCTAATTATTTTAATGGCATTTTAGTCATTAATATTACTCTGAAGAGAAATGGATGATCTATTCAATAATCTCACAGTTTAAGTTCAAAACATTAAAAGGGTATTCAATAATAGACACAGTAATTTCTTGTATACTTTATCTGCGTTTTGGTGCTTAAATCATGCATGGCCACATACCTAAGATGTGAATTAACTACGTTTGTAAATTATTAAAAAACAATTCTTTCTATTGAAAATGTTGTGCCTCGATTTCTTTTTGGAAATTAAAGTCAGTATGTAAACCAGTCGTAATTCTTTTTCCCTAAAAATATTTTCATGTAAAATTCCACCTCCAGTATCTATAAAATTAATTATTAGAAACAAAGGCTTTGGGGTCAAGAAAAAGGACTTCGTGACCACGCTGAACTCTCCTTTCTTTGTTGATGGCCACTTATGTTTCCCAGTGGACAGACCACGTCGTAAGTTAATTTCTTTTGCCAAGCTTGCTCGAAATCTAACCCAGCTTAGAGAACTCGATCTGAGTGCAGTAGACATGTCATTGGTTACACCCAATTCCTTGATGAATCTGTCTTCTTCTTTGTCATCACTCAAACTCCTTTCCTGTGGATTGCAAGGAGAATTCCCATCCTCAATGAGAAAGTTTAAGCACCTCCAGCAGTTGAATCTTGCAGATAACAATCTTGCAGGTCCAATTCCATATGATCTTGAGCAACTCACTGAGTTGGTTTCACTTGCTCTCTCTGGAAACGAAAACGACTATCTAAGTCTAGAACCAATTTCTTTTGACAAGCTTGTTCGAAATCTAACCCAGCTTAGAGAACTCAATCTGAGGTGGGTGAACATGTCATTGGTTGTACCCAATTCCTTGATGAATCTGTCTTCTTCTTTGTCATCACTTGTACTCTATTCCTGTGGATTGCAAGGAAAATTCCCATCCTCAGTGAGAAAGTTTAAGCACCTCCAGTACTTGGATCTTAGATTCAGCAATCTTACAGGTTCAACTCCAGATGATCTTGGACAACTCACTGAGTTGGTTTCAATTGATCTCTCTTTCAATGACTATTTGATTGTAGAACCAAGTTCTTTTGACAAGATTATTCAAAACCTAACCAAGCTAAGAGATCTCCGTTTGGGTTATGTAAATATGGATTTGGTCACACCTAATTCCTTGGCGAATCTGTCCTCATCCTTGTCAGGTCTTGCCCTTTGGGGTTGTGGATTGAAAGGGAAGTTCCCAGGTAACATCTTTCTCCTACCAAACCTTGAATCACTTGATTTGACATCCAACGACGACCTCACTGGCTCTTTTCCTTCATCCAATGTCAGTAATGCCCTCTGTTTATTGGGTCTTTCTCATACTAGAATTTCAGTTTATTTAGAAAATGACTTCTTCACAAATCTAAAGTTATTGGAAGTTCTGGCTCTTAGAAACAGTAATATCATAGGTTCAAATTTAACCCTGATTGGTTCTCTTATATGGCTCACTCGTTTGGACCTTGCAGGTAATAATTTGGGTGGTGAGATTCCATCATCATTTAGAAACCTTGTGCAACTTAAATCCTTGTATCTGGATAACAATAATTTTTCAGGTAGAATTCCAGATTTTTTAGATTACCTAACCCACCTTGAAAATTTAGGTTTATCTAGTAATCAACTCTCAGGACCTATCCCTTCTCAAATAAGTACTCTTTCATTGAAATTGTTTGATTTAAGAAACAATCACTTGCATGGTCCAATCCCAAGTTCAATTTTCAAACAAGAGAAACTGGAAGCCCTTGCTCTTGCATCCAACAATAAAATAACAGGTGAAATTTCTTCCTCTATTTGCAAGCTTAAATTCCTTCAACTCCTTGATTTGTCCAACAACAGCTTGAGTGGTTTTGTACCACAATGTTTAGGGAACTTGAGCAACTCTCTCTCAATTTTGAATCTTGGCATGAATAATCTTCGAGGCACCATCTTTTCACCATTTTCAAAAGGGAATAACTTGGGATATCTCAACCTAAATGGCAATGAATTGGAAGGGAAAATACCATTATCTATCATCAACTGTGCAATGCTGGAAATTCTTGATCTTGGCGACAATAAAATTGAGGATACATTCCCCTATTTCCTAGAAATGCTTCCAGAGCTGCATGTTCTTATCCTAAAATCCAATAAACTCCAGGGTCTTGTGAATGGTTTGACTACTAATAATTCCTTCTCTAAATTACGGATCTTCGAAATCTCCAGCAATAATTTGAGTGGACAATTGCCAACAGGGTATTTTAATAGTCTTGAAGCAATGATGGTCTATGATCAAAATACATTTTACATGATGGCAAGAAATTACCCTAACTATTCCTATTCCATAGAAGTGACATGGAAAGGGTTTGATATTAAGTTCACGAAAATCCAAAGCGCTCTTAGAATACTTGATTTGTCAAACAACAGTTTCATCGGAGAGATTCCAGGGGAGATCGGAAAGCTTAAAGGACTTTAACAACTCAACCTCTCTCAGAATTCCCTTACAGGTCAAATTCAATCATCATTAGGAATGTTTACCAATCTGGAATCATTAGATCTGTCTTCAAATTTTCTTACTGGAAGGATTCCAGTACAGTTGGCAGATCTAACATTTCTTGGAGTCTTAAACCTTTCACATAACCAGCTTGAGGGGCCCATACCCACTGGAAAGCAGTTCAACACGTTTAATGCAATCTCATTTGAAGGAAACTTGGACTTATGTGGATTTCCAATGCCAAAAGAATGCAACAGTGACGAGGCACCACCATCGCAGCCATCAAACTTTCACGATGGAGATGATTCAAAGTTCTTTGGAGAAGGATTTGGATGGAAAGCTGTGGCAATAGGGTATGGAAATGGGTTTGTGTTTGGAGTCACAATGGGATACGTTTTGTTCAGAACAAGAGAACCAGCATGGTTTCTGAAATTGGTTGAAGATCTATGGAATCTGAAGGCAAGAAGAACGAAGAAGAATGCTCGTAGGAATGGTGCAAGAAGAAACTAAACAACGGAGCTAGTAACATGAGGTAAGTTATGCAAACATTTGAAATCTTAAGGTTTTACGTGCAACAGTTTATGCTATTTTTTCTGTGCTATTTCCTTTTATTAGTCTTTTCTTTCGCTTTCGGATTCATTAAATAAAAAAAATTATTTGTATGTTTCTCTATTGCAGTGAAGTTTGGAATAAACATTCTCGCTACCTTATGAGATACCAAGTGGAGGTTGGCATGAGAAGAACGCTAGAGTGGCAGATTCAGAGAATTGGATTCCTCTTTCGTACTGCTTCTGTTTTCCTTTATGGTTGTGTTTTAATTTTATTTTTATTATTAGCTTTATTCGATACATGGAATATTTTCGAGTCACTTAATTTGCGTGTTTTTTTTTTTGGTTAACTTTGATGCAAGGTTTGGGTGTTACATCTATAAAAAAAGAACCAATGCATGCAGCAGTTGTTGCATCTTTACTTCAATCACCCTTTCTTAGTGTATTCACATTATTTATTTATTTAGGAGTGCGGTTTTTTGTGAAGTACAATTCGCCGTGAAGAGATTGGTTGCTTTGACATTTCGATTCTTTAACAGTTTATCAAAGTTAATCCTAGAATAGCTCTTAGAATGGTGGATCAGATTGTATGTAAACTGCATATATATGTCGTACAGCTTTGCAATATTGAAAAAAGAAATTACAGAAAACATTCGCATTATCATTTTCTTTATGGTATCAGAGCTCTAGTTCTGAGAAGCTAGGAATCCATACAACTAAAATACCTCATGCCTGGTGACGAAGAACAAAAGCTTCTTGAATAAAACAGGCGCTGCCGAACTCTTTCAAGACCTCAGAAGCATGGGAGAACTCCAATCATCCACTTTTTCTCCATCACTCGGATCAACCAGGTGCTGTCCTCGTTTCACAACTAATTCTAATGCTCTGTTCCTTGCCTACTTTTGGGCAGTCTTATCATGCAAACAGAAGCGTTGTCAAAGTAATTAGTTCCAAATACTTCTAGCATAGATTTATGCATGCAAAATAGTAATGTGAGTAAGCAACCTTGTTAAAGCTTAGCTCCTGGAAATGCGATGCCGCCGCAAATTGCAACTGGAAAAAAAAAAAAAAAACCAAATATGTAATTTGGATGTAATTTGGTGGCTTCGGATCGAATCAAAAGAATTAAAGCTTGATTTGTAAATCATATCTTAGAGATTTAGTTTGATTGTAGTTTTTGTAATTAAATCCTTCTTCGCTTCGTTCTCCCATTTTTATGTATTCAGCATCATATATCACGTAAGAAGGTTGAGATATTCGCCGGGAGCACATATGAATCACATTTGCACATACGATCAAATGTTTCTTCTGAGATGCAAATATTATTATCAATTTATAGCAGTACGTATAAACTCTATTTTAAAAAAATCAGGTAATCCAAAATTAATACTGTTCTTACCATTGCCCCATTAATTTTTTATAAGAAATTCATTAAAAATATGGATTAATAAAACTAGGCTCAAGAAATTTTTTACTGAGAAAAATTACAATCTCGTTATTTCTAAAACCTTACAAATAAATTAGAACTATAATTTGGATGACTTAAGTTTTTGAAATTTACATGAGTTATCTTAAATAAATGTGAGGTAATTCTCTCTGAATTACCTCTTCTCCGAAGCCTTAAGTAATTTACTACCCGAATTGGTTAGACACAGTAATTTCTTGTATACTTTATCTACGTTTTGGTGCTTAAATCATGCATGGCCACATACCTAAGATGTGAATTAACTACGTTTGTAAATTATTGAAAAATTTTGTGGTCGGATTTTTTTTTTTGGGAAATTAAATTCAGTATGTAAAGCAAGCTTCACATAAAATATTTATTTGTCCCTTAAATAATATCCATATATTATTTAAAGATAATACAGAAAGTAGCTCAATTAAGTCCTTACTTGATTTTACAAGTCTAGAAATATAATATTTGTATTAATTATAATCTATTCCTTAATTTCTAAAATATATTGTAATCAAGTCATACTTAACTAAATCATTCTAGTTTAATTTTTGATTAATGATTCTTAATGCGTGTAACTTATTAGGTTCCTAATATGTAGGCCTAAATATAAATTATAATTCTAATTAAATAGATTAAATAATTTAATTTATTATTAATTCAACAATTGATTAATTTATATTTAAAGATCAGGTGCATCGTCTAGTAACATGTCATGATTCTCTAAATATTGGAAATCATTAGTGGTTTGACTTAACATTTTAGTGACCAATTTCTCAGTATAATGGATATCCTTTCATCAATAATGTTCTAATTTAACATTAAAGCATATAGTATATATGTCATGTTAAATCATGTTTATTCTCTATATAATAGTTATTAATCGTTTGAATAAGATTTGAAACTCTTTTCAAATCTCATTCCACATTGGCCAAAATAATTCTCAGTCAATACTGTATGAAAATAGATGTTTCTTTTTTTATTCATCTAGTGTAATGAATCTTGTCTTAATCATTCAAATACCTTCATATAATTCATGATATATCCATTGTCTACTTTTTTGTTACCTTGATTAAGATAACATGTAACATGATCAAAGTATAATATTCTTTATATAAGATGAGTTAGTGATCTTAAGTTTTAAAAATTATTGAATTAACTACGTGAATTAACATTCTTTACATTCTTCACATACCTAAGATGTGAATTAACTACGTTTGTAAATTATTGAAAAATTTTGTGGTCGGATTTTTTTTTTGGGAAATTAAATTCAGTATGTAAAGCAAGCTTCACATAAATTTCATTCCTAAATACACTTTAGAAAAACTTCTCTGAACATTCACATTAAGCAATCACAATTTTTTTTCCCTAATGATATTTTCATGTAAAAGCCCACCTCCAATATCTATAAAATTAATTAATTTGCGGGAAAATTATTTACTAGAAACAAAGACTTTGGGGTCAAGTAAAAGAACAGACCAAGTCGTAAGTGATTTCCCCTAAAAAGGGGTAGTTTAGTTCCGTGACTCCGCTGAACATTCCATTCTTTGTTTACGGCCACTTATGTTTCCCAGGGAATCAAGCACAAGTCATATACGATTCCCAATTTTTTTAAGAGCTTTTGCTCGAAGTCCAGAGGTGGGAGAGATTCACATTATAAGAACAAGAAGAGATTCAAAGAGAGGAAGAAGAACAAGAGAAGCCTTGAGGCTTGATAGTGCTGAAGTTGTTGTTATATACAAGTGTTTTTTTATATAGTTCAATGAATCCTACTAAACTTAAAATACTAAATTGAAAAAATTAAACTGAATATGATTAAAATAATATAATACACAGGTCTTCAACACACATGACATTCATCAATGAACCTTTTCTCTGATCTTGTGCTCCAATTATGAACTTCTTTTTACTGGGAAGTCTTATTTGTCAATGAATCATTTTTGCAATGTTCTTTTTTTTTAAAAGAAGCTGATAGTATTAAGTAAGGCATAAGTGTGTTATGCAATCACATTATACATAATAGAAGTTTGTTGAACTAACTAGCGAACCTAAATAACATAATCCCTAGATAAATAAATATCGTTCCACCATCTGTTCGCTGCATAGTAGTTAAATTTTTGCAATGTTCTTGATGTGTAGTATCTGCGTTTGCCTGAATTCCCAGCCTGGAAATGTTATTTTTAAACTATAAATGCTTATTTTTTCTGATAAAAAACGTATAATTGTTTAACCCTTCAAGTAAGCAGTTCCTTGTTCTTGTTAATAATCACAATAATAATTTCACAGCATTTTGCAGAAGATTTAATTAGTATTAAAATTAGAAGCCACCTAGGCATAGAGCGGTAGATGTCCCAAGAACAGTTACCATCAGACGAGCTCCAAAATAAAGTTGCAATGAGATCACAAACTGTATCTATTAATTATGCACTTCCTGCAAATGTAAATGTAAATTCTAGGAGATGTAGTGTAATTAATTAAGTTTTTAATTTTTTTTATATAAATTACTAGTTAAAGTGTCACAAACCCAATTCAAGATTATTAGAGGCTTTTAACTTCAGGGTTTAGATATATCTTTACCTAAAATCATAAATGAACTGTGAATATTCAGAAATTTGCATATAAAATGTCAATTATGAAAATTAATATTGCCGTGTTTCCAACGCTATTGTACGGTCAAGGAGGTACGGAAATATTAAGGGACCTACTGGTATGGAAATATTTGCAATTGAATAATTCAACATTCAATTCCAACATTTCCACACGTAATTGTTGGACATTATTTCCAAGTTAGGTCAACGAGGAAAAGGACAGACCATCAGACGAGCTACAAAAAAAATTTATAATTACAGCACAAATTAACTGTATCTATTAGCACATACACTTTCTGCATATGTAAATATGAAGGGATATCATCTTTACGTATCTTTACCTAAAATTGTTAATGAACTATATATATAAATAGTAAGAAATAATTAATTTCCATAAAAAATATCAATTATGAAAATTAATATTGCCGATGTCAATTATGGAAATTAATATTGCCGTGTTTCCAACACTATTGTTTAGTCAACTAAGGGACCTACATGTATAGAAATATTTGCAATTGAATAATTCAACCTTCAATTCCATATTCAGCACCAAATGAAGATTGACACATAAACTTGCTGCAAATGTAAATGTAGGGATATTATCTACTCTCAACAAAAATCATGGAGCCAGTAAATTATAAAATAAGAAATCGTCTCCTCTATAGACAACTCATGCAAAAGGGTGAGATTAGTCCTGTTCGGTATTTATAGTTGTCCCTCCCAATAAATGTGCTCCCTAAAGAACGAACTTGTGTTCTCACCTTTACTCCTAGCAGTGCCTTAATCGCTAGATCAATACTTCATTAGTTAATGAACTATATATATGAATAGTAAAAAATAATTTCCACAAAAAATATCAATTATGAAAATTAATATTGCCGTGTTTCCAACACTATTGTTTAGTCAACTAAGGGACCTACTTGTATAGAAATATTTGCAATTGAATAATTCAACCTTCAATTCCATATTCAACACCAAATGAAGATTGACACATAAACTTGTTGCAAATGTAAATGTAGGGATATTATCTACTGTCAACAAAAATCATGGAGCTAGTAAATTATAAAATAATAAATCGTTTCCTTTATAGACAACTCATGCAAAAGGGTGAGATTAGTCTCGTTTGGGATTTATAGTTGTCCCTCCCAACAAATGTGCTCCCTGAAAAACGAATTTGTGTTCTCACCCTTGCCCCTAGCGGTGCCTTAATCGCTAGACCAATACTTCATTAGTTAATGAACTATTTATATGAATAGTAAAAAATAATTTCCACAAAAAATATCAATTATGAAAATTAATATTGCCGTGTTTCCAACACTATTGTTTAGTCAACTAAGGGACCTACTTGTATAGAAATATTTGCAATTGAATAATTCAACCTTCAATTCCATATTCAGCACCAAATGAAGATTGGCACATAAACTTGCTGCAAATGTAAATGTAGGGATATTATCTACTCTCAACAAAAATCATGGAGCCAGTAAATTATAAAATAATAAATCGTTTCCTTTATAGACAACTCATGCAAAAGGGTGAGATTAGTCCCGTTTGGGATTTATAGTTGTCCCTCCCAACAAATGTGCTCCCTAAAAAACGAACTTGTGTTCTCACCCTTGCCCCTAGCGGTGCCTTAATCGCTAGACCAATACTTCATTAGTTAATGAACTATTTATATGAATAGTAAAAAATAATTTCCACAAAAAGTATCAATTATGAAAATTAATATTGTCGTGTTCCCAACACTATTGTTTAGTCAACTAAGGGACCTACTTGTATAGAAATATTTGCAATTGAATAATTCAACCTTCAATTCCATATTCAGCACCAAATGAAGATTGGCACATAAACTTGTTGCAAATGTAAATGTAGGGATACTATCTACTCTCAACAAAAATCATGGAGCCAGTAAATTATAAAATAATAAATCGTTTCCTCTATAGACAACTCATGCAAAAGGATGAGATTAGTCCCGTTCGGGATTTATAGTTGTCCCTCCCAACAAATATGCTCCTTGAAAAACGAACTTGTGTTCTCACCCTTGCCCCTAGCGGTACCTTCTTAATCGCTAGATCAATACTTCATTAGTTAATGAACTATATATATATGAATAGTAAAAAATAATTTCCACAAAAAATATCAATTATAAAAATTAATATTGCCGTGTTTCCAACACTATTGTTTAGTCAACAAAGGGACCTACTTGTACGGAAATATTTGCAATTGAATAACTCAACCTTCAATTCCATTAACTCAACCTTCAATTCCATATTCAGGACCAAATGAAAATTGCTGCAAATGTAAATGCAGGGATATTATCTACTCTCAACAAAAATCATAAAGCCACTTCATTTGTGAACGTAGATTGGTTTGTGTATAAATAGTACCAATGCGAATCTTTATTTCTCATCTTTCGCTCAACACTCCAAATATACTTTCGAATCCTGTAAGCCCAGCCACCATGGGGTTTTCACCACTGTCCCTCTCTCAATTTCTCTCTTCCATTCTGTTTCTCTTCCATTTTCACACAACAATTTCTTCATCAAATTACTCCTCTTCATCTCATTTCTGTGCTCCTGACCAAAGCCTTTCTTTGCTCCAATTCAAAGAGTCCTTTTCCATTAGTAGCTCTGCTTCAGGGCGTTGCCAGCATCCCAAGACAGAGTCGTGGAAAGAGGGTACAGACTGCTGCTTGTGGGATGGCATCACCTGTGACATGAAAACAGGGCATGTCACTGGACTGGACCTTGCTTGCAGCATGCTTTATGGCACCCTCCATTCCAATAGCACCCTCTTCTCCCTGCATCATCTTCAAAACCTCGACCTCTCTGACAATGATTTCCAAAGCTCCCATATTTCTTCTCTATTTGGTCAGCTCTCCAACCTGACACATCTTAACCTAAATTACTCAGTCTTTGCAGGTCAAGTTCCGTCGGAAATCTCTCAGCTCTCCAAATTGGTTTCACTTGATCTCTCTGGGGGCTTAAAAGACTATCTAAGTCTAGAACCAATTTCTTTTGCCAAGCTTGCTCGAAATCTAACCCAGCTTAGAGAACTCGATCTGAGTGCAGTAGACATGTCATTGGTTACACCCAATTCCTTGATGAATCTGTCTTCTTCTTTGTCATCACTCAAACTCCTTTCCTGTGGATTGCATGGAGAATTCCCGTCCTCAATGAGAAAATTTAAGCACCTCCAGCAGTTGGATCTTGCAGATAACAAACTTACAGGTTCAATTCCAGATGATCTTGGGCAACTCACTGAGTTGGTTTCACTTGCTCTCTCTGGAAACGAAAACGACTATCTAAGTCTAGAACCAATTTCTTTTGACAAGCTTGTTCAAAATCTAACCCAGCTTAGAGAACTCTATCTGAGGTGGGTGAATATGTCATTGGTTGAACCCAATTCCTTGATGAATCTGTCTTCTTCTTTGTCATCACTTGTACTCCATTCATGTGGATTGCAAGGAAAATTCCCATCCTCAATGAGAAAATTTAAGCACCTCCAGCAGTTGGATCTTGCAGATAACAATCTTACAGGTTCAATTCCATATGATCTTGAGCAACTCACTGAGTTGGTTTCACTTGCTCTCTCTGGAAACGAAAACGACTATCTAAGTCTAGAACCAATTTCTTTTGACAAGCTTGTTCAAAATCTAACCCAGCTTAGAGAACTCCATCTGTGGTGGGTGAACATGTCATTGGTTGTACCCAATTCCTTGATGAATCTGTCTTCTTCTTTGTCATCACTTGTACTCTATTCCTGTGGATTGCAAGGAAAATTCCCATCCTCGTTGAGAAAGTTTAAGCACCTCCAGAAGTTAGATCTTAGAAAAAACAATCTTACAGGTTCAATTCCAGATGATCTTGGGCAACTCACTGAGTTGGTCTCAATTGATCTCTCTTTCAATGCTTATTTGAGTGTAGAACCAAGTTCTTTTGACAAGACTATTCAAAACCTAACCAAGCTAAGAGGTATCCGTTTGGGTTATGTAAATATGGATTTGGTCATACCTAATTCCTTGGCGAATCTGTCATCATCTTTGTCAGCTCTTGCTCTTTGGGGTTGTGGATTGCAAGGGAGGTTCCCAGATAACATCTTTCTCCTACCAAACCTTGAAGTGCTTGATTTGACATACAACGACAACCTCACTGGCTCTTTTCCTTCATCCAATGTGAGTAATGTCCTCTGGTTATTGGGTCTCACTCGTACGAGAATTTCAGTTTATTTAGGAAATGACTTCTTCAATAATCTAAAGTTGCTGGAAGAGTTGGTTCTCAGAGACTGTAATATCACAAGGTCAAATCTAACCCTGATTGGTTATCTCACACAGCTGACTCGGTTAGACCTTGCAAATAACAATTTGGGTGGTGAGATTCCATCATCACTTAAAAACCTTGTGCAACTTCAATCCTTATATCTCGATGGCAATAATTTGTCAGGTAGGATTCCAGATTTTTTAGGTAACATGACTCTCCTTGAAAATTTAGGTTTATCTGGTAATCAACTTGTAGGCCCTATCCCTTCTCAAATCAGTACTCGTTCATTGAAATTGTTTGATTTAAGAAACAACCACTTGCAAGGTCCAATCCCAAGTTCAATTTTCAAACAAGAGAACCTAGAAGCCCTTGTTCTTGCATCTAACAGTAAATTGACAGGTGAAATTTCTTCTTCTATTTGCAAGCTTAAATTCCTTCGAGTCCTTGATTTGTCTAATAACAGCTTCAGTGGTTTTATACCACAATGTTTAGGGAACTTTAGCAACTCTCTCTCACTTTTAAATCTTGGCATGAATAATCTTCGAGGCACTATCTTTTCACCATTTTCAAAAGGGAATAACCTGGTATATCTCAAGCTAAGTGGCAATGAATTGGAAGGGAAAATACCATCGTCTATCATCAACTGCACAATGCTACAAGTTCTTGATCTTAGTGACAATAAAATTGAGGACACATTTCCCTATTTTCTAGAAACGCTTCCAGAGCTGTATATCCTTGTCCTAAAGTCCAATCAGCTCCATGGTTTTGTGAATGATCCGACTGCTAATAATTCCTTCTCCAAATTGCAAATCTTTGACATCTCCAACAATAATTTGAGGGGACCTTTACCAATAGGGTATTTCAATAGGTTTGAAGCAATGATGGCCTCTGATCCAAATTCATTTTACATGATGGACTATTCCATAAAAGTGACATGGAAAGGGGTTGAGTATGAGTTCAAGAAAATCCAAAGCACTCTTAGAATACTTGATTTGTCAAACAACAGTTTCATCGGAGAAATTCCAAAGATGATCGGAAAGCTTAAAGAACTTAAACAACTCAACCTCTCTCATAATTCCCTTACAGGCCATATTCCATCATCATTAGGAATGTTGACCAATCTGGAATCATTAGATTTGTCTTCGAATTTGCTTACCGGAAGGATTCCAGTACAGTTGGCACCTCTAACATTTCTTGCAGTCATAAACCTTTCACATAACCAGCTTGAGGGGCCCGTACCCGGGGGAACGCAGTTCAGCACGTTCAATGCAAGCTCATTTGAAGGAAACCGGGGCCTATGTGGATTCCCCATCCCAAAAGAATGCAATAGTGACGAGGCACCACCATTGCAGCCATCAGACTTTCACGATGGAGATGATTCAAAATTCTTTGAAGAAGGATTTGGATGGAAAGCTGTGGCAATAGGGTATGGAAGTGGGTTTGTGTTTGGAGTCACAATGGGATACGTTGTGTTCAGAACAAGAAAACCAGCATGGTTTCTGAAAGTGGTTGAAGATCTATGGAATCTGAAGGCAAGAAGAACGAAGAAGAATGCTCGTAGGAATGGTGCAAGAAGAAACTAAACAACGGAGCTAGTAACATGAGGTAAGTTATGCAAACATTTGACATCTTAAGGTTTTACGTGCAACAGTTTATGCTATGTTTTCTGTGCTATTTCCTTTTATTAGTCTTTTCTTTCGCTTTCGGATTCATTAAATAAAAAAAATTATTTGTATGTTTCTCTATTGCAGTGAAGTTTGGAATAAACATTCTCGCTACCTTATGAGATGCCAAATGGAGGTTGACATGAGAAGAACGCTAGAGTGGCAGATTCAGAGAATTGGATTCCTCTTTCGTACTGCTTCTGTTTTCCTTCATGGTTGTGTTTTAATTTTATTTTTATTATTAGCTTTATTCGATACATGGAATATTTTCGAGTCACTTAATTTGCGTGTTTTTTTTTTGGTTAACTTTGATGCAAGGTTTGGGTGTTACATCTATAAAAAAAGAACCAATGCATGCAGCAGTTGTTGCATCTTTACTTCAATCACCCTTTCTTAGGGTATTCACATTATTTATTTATTTAGGAGTGCGCTTTTTATGTGAAGTACATTTCGCCGTGAAGAGATTGGTTGCTTTGACATTTCGATTCTTTAACAGTTTATCAAAGTTAATCCTAGAATAGCTCCTAGAATGGTGGATCAGATTGTATGTAAACTGCATATATTTGTCGTACAGCTTTGCAATATTGAAAAAAGAAAATACAGAAAACATTTGCATTATCATTTTCTTTATGGTATCAGAGCTCCAGTTCTGAGAAGCTAGGAATCCATACAACTAAAATACCTCATGCCTGGTGACGAAGACCAAAAGCTTCTTGAATAAAACAGGCGCTGTCGAACTCTTTCAAGACCTCAGAACCATGGGAGAACTCCAATCATCCACTTTTTCTCCATCACTCGGATCAACCAGGCGCTGTCCTCGTTTCACAACCAACTCTAATGCTCTGTTCCTTGCCTACTTTTGGGTAGTGTTATCATGCAAACAGAAGCGTTGGCAAAGTAATTAGTTCCAAATATTTCTAGCATAGATTTATGCATGCAAAATAGTAATGTGAATAAGCAACCTTGTTAAAGCTTAGCTTATGGAAATGCGATGCCGCCGCAAATTGCAACTGGAAAAAAAAAAAAACCAAATATGTAATTTGGATGTAATTTGGTGGCTAGTCTTGTTAGGATTCGGAATCAAAACAATTAAAGCTTGATTTGTAAATCATTTCTTAGAGATTTAGTTTGATTGTAGTTTTTGTAATTAAATCCTAAAGATTAGTTGCTAGTCTGTCAGTTTACTTATTAGACAAGATCTTTTCTATATAAACTATGTATATGCACAGTAGAAATCACACAGAATAATAAGACTGCCTTGCTGTTCTTCAAACTCCCTCTGTCAGCTTTCTTGTTCTCTTCAAGTCTTGCAAACGAGACCGACTCATTCCTCGTAATGATGCAGCTGTCGAACATCAACCTCGCACCTACAAGAAATGGTGAGGCATATCACAGCACTTACAGTATTAAACGGGTAGCAACGATGAAGCGACGAGGCCGGTGCCAGAAACAGAGCATTTCACTCGTAACCATGGACTTGGATTGCAATGAGATAACAGCGTAGGATTCAAAAGCCTTATTTAGAACATGCATGTTTATGAATAATTCATATCAAGAATTTTTCTGCTTCCAGATTGCTACAGTGATTTAGAACATTCATGGACGTTTACTGGTTTCGATTGTTATTGGATAAGCATGAATACGGCAAACGAGATTAAGCAATGAAATTGATTGAGAATATTAACAATCAACGAAAATCAATTAAGATTCAGACTGCAAATAGAAATAAAATTATGAAAATGTACTTACCTACGATTCCTTCTTCGCTTCGTTCTCCCATTTTTATGTATTCAGCATCACGTAAGAAGGTTGAGATATTCGCCGGTAGCACATATGAATCACATTTGCATTCTACTTTCAAATTCTTCAGTCTTTTGAAGGGAGCACCAAAGTTCATGTAAGAGATAACCACTTTTCCACATGAATATAACCTTTACTAATAACAAGGATACGTAGAGCTCCATACCTTCGTTTTTTTTTTTCTTCTTCTTATATCCATAGCAAGCACTCACTCCTGACATAGCCTACGGGTGAGTGATCACTTTCGAGAGCTAAATCACGGTCAAAAATTTATCAACTCGAGAGTTTTAATCAATCACATACTTATATGTAAGTTGGGTTGGGAAATCCAAGTGATAAGATTCAAACTAGAAATGTTTTTTTTCTTGATTAACACTTTAATACTTAATTATTATCGGTTAAATTACTAGCTAACTTGCTTAGCTCTTTACCTTCGTGTCGATCCAAGCAGTAATTAATGCAACACAAAAGTAACAGAAGATTTACGATCAAATGTTTCTATGTTTCTGAGATGCAAATATTATTATCAATTTATAGCAGTATGTATAAACCCTATTTTGAAAAAATCAGGTAATCCAAAATTAATACTATTGTTACCATTTCCCCATTAAGTTTTTATAAGAAATTCATTAAAATATGGATTAATAAAACTAGGCTCAAGAAATTTTTTACTAAGAAAAATTTCAATCTCATTATTTCTAAAACCTTACAAATAAATTAGAATTATAATTTGGATGATTTAAATTTTTGAATTTTAAATGAATTATCTCAAATAAATGTGAGGTAATTCTCTCTGAATTACCTCTTCTCCGAAACTTTAAGAAATTTACTACCCGAATTTGTTCGAACAATCAAAGTAATTTGGATTACTTTTTATCCTCTAATCCTATTGTTTTTCTGATTAAATATGATTAAATTGTCTTATTATTCATGAATTGTAAAACCTCACTTTTATATAAATCTAAGCTCTCTAACTTAAGAAATTAAAATTAAAATTATAAAAATCATGCCGTTCTCTCATTGTTCTTCATGTTCAGAGATTATTAGTCTCGATTTTCTCAATTCTTTAACAAAAACTCTAAAAGAAAAAAAAGACAGGCCCATTATAAAACGTCGGGCCTAAAACAAAACCCACCCACCACACACTGTCAATTACAACTTCGGAAAATAAATTATTTGAGTGGGCAGAGGGGGAACAAAAGAGAGAGGGTGACTTGGGGAGAGGGTCAGCAGAGCAGATCAGAGTGAAGAGTGTGAGAGTGAGGGAGGGTTCGATAATTAAGGAGGCCAAGGGTTTTTCAACAGCAACAACAAAGAGAGACGGAAAAATGTGGAGGAGGAGGAGTCATTTATTACTCAACAACGCCGTAAGAACCTCCCACCACCTCTCCTCCTTATCGGCTTCCACCGCTTCCAGAGGCAGAACCCTCCTCGCTCCCTCCTCCAATTCTCCCTTATTTAAACCCCCTTCTTTTCACTTAGCCCAAAACAACCGCCTTTCCTCTCCTCTCTCCTCCACCATCTCCGTCCGCCTCCTCAGCACCGGCCGCGACCCCTTCACCAGGTACATTCATTCCCCATTCCCTCCCTGTCTTTCTTCCATTTTTTTTTATTAATTTATTATAATTAATTAGTTATGAGATTACGCCACCTGTGAATTGGGGGGTACGGATTGTGCCGGAGAAGAAAGCGTTTGTCGTACAGAGATTTGGAAAGTACTTGAAGACGCTGCCATCTGGAATCCATTTCTTGATTCCCCTTGTCGATCTAATTGCTAAAGTTCACTCTTCCAGGTTAGCAGACTTCTCTTTTCTACTTCTTGATGTTCTCCCCTTACGAGTTGCTGATTTTAAGGAAAGTTTCTTCTTTCTTTTGTTCGAACTTCTCTTCTTTTCCTTCTCTAGTTCAGCTACCTCCTCTGGTTCTGCTATAGGTGTGATGAAGACCTCAAACATCTTGTTTTTATTATATTTCACCGGGCCATTTAAGCATGAATGAGATCAGTTGTTGGTCCGAAGCCTTATAGTAAGTAGTTAACAGAGGCTCATGTGTGTTAACTGGAACTATTGAGAGTGTGTTTTCCTCTAGCCCAATACACTGTGATCCATTCCTCCACTCATCCATATAAGCATTAGAGATAAGCCCACCATCAATATTTAAATTTTCCTCTGACTGCTTTTCAACAATTTGGACTCCATTGCTTTTTATAGCAGCTATGGTAGCAGGGAAGCTTGTTAGTGCAGCGTTGCATTTATCGGGTCGGTATCGGTTGTTTCTGTCTCCTCAGCAACAGATTTCCTCAAAGAACCCTTCTCTGGAGAAAGCAAATCAACATTCAAAGTACCCTTCTTGTTAATTCTTTCAGGCAGTACATGTTCACCCAGGATCACAAAAAGAGAATTCCCTATCCATACCATGGCTACATACAGCAGTCTCATTCGTGTCATCAATTTTTGCTCCATGTATTCCAGCTTCCATTGGCTCCTCAGAACAAAATTACTCAGCAGCAGCATATGATGATTTGAGAGAATCATGTTGGGAGGATTCTAAAGTATCAAAGTTGGAAGGATTCAACTTCCCAGCCCAATTTTCCACAACCTTCTTTTTATCAACCCTACTTGAATTAACCTCTAAGCATGGTTTTTCTGTAACCTTAATGGCATAGACCGAACCACTAATCTCCACCTAAGTGGTTCTAACAATATGCTCTCTAAGGCCAGTAACTATCGACATTCTGCCAAAGAGTCATGAATGTTTTGCTTTAATTATGTGTATATGTTAGATGAAATCATATTTTTAAGACCCGGCTTGGTGGCCGGCCCGATCCAAGGCATTTTTTTTAAAATCAAAACAACGTCGTTTTAATAAAACAAAAATAAAAATAAAATAAAAGTCAACGAGTTTAAGGCCGGGTCTTGACCAGCCCACCAGGTTACACCAGATTTTTTTTTCTTTTGTTTTTTCTTCAACCCGGTCCTATTACAGCCCTGGATCATCCGGATCACGGGTTGACCTACCGTGTTGGGCTGGGTTTCAAAACTATGGATGAAATGTTTATTAGCAACTGTTTCATTTGCCTTAGCCTCACAGGTCAAAATGGGAATTTTCAGGATAAAATTAGCCATTGTACGTAGCACACTTTGCTTCAAATCTAGCTAATTCCAGATTTTGATTATGAATTACATAAATCAAACTCTTCAAACTAGTTCAATTCCCTTCTCTCTCTTTTTTTACATTGTTTTCACAAGCCTCAATCGGACATTCAGATAAAAATTATGGCATATCGAAACTACAATGTTGTCTACTTAATTAGGCTTATGTCCATAACAAAATTTTAAAGACATAGGAAATTGAACAAAAAGGAAGTTAATTTACAGAATTCAAATGCTACTTTGGATAATCCACATGAATATTAATTGCATGGGGCGAGCCACCAATGAAATAGGTCATGACAAGAGATTTAATAAACCAGGAACAGAGTGAAAACTTATGTACAAGCTTTTTTTTATTATTATTATTATTAACTTTGGTGTCCGGGTTAATTTGTATGTATTTCAATTAATTTTATGGACCCTAAAATTAACGATTATTTATGTTTTTAGTGGCCATAAGTTTTGTAGAACTTGAATTAACTGGTGACCTAAAAAAAAAATTTAGAATCTAACTAGTTAAATTACACCTTTTAGGATTAGCTTTTTAATTCCATGAGAGACAACCATAACAACTTTATTTCCTCATACTTCGATTTAATTAAATTAAGATGTCTATGGATACCTCAATAATTGCACGATATAGTTTGAGAGATTGTACATTATTGATTATTAGCCATGTAATAATCTTTGATGCAGGAGGATGTGATCAATTGGATACAAATCTATCTCAGTTGGACAATATAAATAACCTAGCAAATATTTTATTGGATCATATAGACAAATTAATTTAAACTCAATAAGTGATCTCATCGCGCTAAATGACCTGTATAATAAAATAGACTATAATTAATTTTGAAGGGTGTAATTTAATTGGTCAAGTTTTAAGTTTGCTCTTTAGAGATCACCAGTTCAAATCTTACAAATCTTAGGACTACTAGAAACTTATATGTTTATTAACTTCAAAACCCGTGAAATTAGTTGAGGTATGGACAAACCAGCTCGAATACCTATAGTTATAAAAATAAATAAACTGTAACTTTTTATATGACAGTTAAAACACGCTCAAATTTATTTAGGAGCGCTGGCTTCGCCCACTTCTTCGGTAAGGACTTCAAATCAGGCGTAGAATTTTGAATTTTTAACGTAATTTTAGATTTTATATTACTTATCCCACCAGTTTTGAAATTTTAATTTTTCCTTTCATGTAATTGTCGGTCTAAAAGCTATTTAAATGGCTGTTATCAAACCTTGGAAATCCATCTTTATAGCTGGAAGGTGCAGCCTTTGGTGCAAAAAGCTCATCCCTAAAACCTTTTTTGTAATCCTCCATTTCCACGATAGAACCCTAGAATTTCCAAGTTATGCAATTGGAGTATTCTCAAAATCTTTGAAGTCGAAAAATTACAATACAATTAAACATCTACAAATTAATTCCCTTGGTATGATGAAAATTTATTAATGAAATAAAATATTATTTAATCGAGGAATCTTGCCATTTGCCTAAGCTGTGAATTAACTATACGTGTAAATTACTAAAGAAAATTCATCCTTTTGAGAATCTTGTGTGTTCATTTTTTTTTTTTGAAAAATTATATACAAGAAATAATATTGTTGCAGATCATTTAGTCAAGCAAGAGTTCTTAGAGAAAATGACTTAGTTGTGGATTTAGTTGTGCTAGTAAGTTTTCTCACTCTTCTGAGTTTTTCAGTGCTCTTCTTTCTATCTATTAAGCTATGTTTTTAATGGCTATAATAGTGATCGAATAAATCTCTCGTATTTCATTAAGAAAAAAAACTCATTGCATATTCTTATTATGTATATGATTTAGAGGTTTTGTTTGTTTTTGTATTTTAAAAGTGTTTTTGAAAAAGAAATTTTTTTTTTTTTAAGATCATTTTGATGCACTAATATCAAAAATAATATTTTAAAAAAAAAATATTATTTTGATACATTTTCAAGTGAAAAACACTTTGAAAAGTAACCACAACTATATTTCCAAACATTTATCGTTTGGGAACGCGATTGAAACCGCATTCCCTTAAATTTCAAAAATAAAATTCTCTAAAAATTATTTTTTAAATCATTTTAATGTGCTGATCTTAAAAATAATTATTAAAAAATAAAAAATATTATTTTAATATATTTTTAAATAAAAAACACTTTAATTCATAACTACTATCAGTAATCTCAAACAGTCAATTACTCCGCAACAAAAGCCCAATATTACAAAAATTATCCTGGAAACTAATATATATTGCCGTGTTTCCAACACTTGTATGGAAATATTGAAGTTTTCAATAATTAAACCTTCAGCCCCATGTTTTGCGCCACTTGTTTGACACTATATTTTAATTAGTTGCGGGGACTTGAAGGTCAATGAAAGGGACACACTTGAAAAAAGAAAGAACTTTTAGGACTACCGATTCAAATCATAAACTCATTTAAAATGTAGTAACATTTTAATATACTGATTTTAAAAATAATTATTAAAAAATAAAAAATATTATTTTAATATATTCTTAAATAAAAAACACTTGAATTAATCAATTACTCCGCAACAAAAGCCCAATATTACAAAAATTATCCTGCAAACTAATATATATTGCGGTGTTTCCAACACTTGGAAATATTGAAGTTTTCAATAATTAAACCTTCAGCCCCATGTTTTGCGCCACTTGTTTGACACTATATTTTAATTAGTTGCGGAGACTTGAAGGTCAATGAAAGGGACAGACTTGAAAAAAGAAAGAACTTTTAGGACTACCAATTCAAATCATAAACTCATTTAAAATGTAGTAACATGCTAATTATTATAATGGCATTTTAGTCATTTAAAATAATATAAAGCGATAGTTTGACATAGGGTTTCTCATTTTAGTCATTTTAGTCATATTTTATATATCTCAAGTATTTACTTTTCCTCTTTTTTTGTTCTTTTTTTTCCCCTTTGCTTACACCCTTTGTGAGGTAATTGACGTTCATATCTATTCAATATGTGCGTAAACATTCTATAAAAAATAATCACCAACTTATAAAATAAATAAATAAATAAATAAAATGTGATAAAAAATGTCAAAAAGTAATTAACTGTGATATATATATAATTGTTTGAGAATTTTAAGTGATTTATTTGTTTGTTTGTCTGTCAGGCTAGAAATTATTTGAGGAGTGCCGAGAAATCACTTGTTCAAGAAAAAATGTCATTAGGAATCTCTACTAAAAAATATAAATGAAATATTCTAATTAAATAGGTTGCTCTTAGATTTAAAATCACTTGAGGAATTTGCTAGAACGTATTTTATTTGACTAAAGGATCAGTTTTTTATCTTCTATATTTGGTTTCCAATATTTTTCCTTCCATAATTTTATCTCTCCAATTGGACACATCCGATTTGCTCGATGGGTACACAAAGTTGTGAACAATAATGATTTAATATGATTTTATATATATATATATATAATAATCAAAGTTTTATTGATTTTGAGGTAGAATGCAATAATAATAAAACCTTCAAATAGAAAAAAGCCCTTGAGATGCTATACAGCTAACATAAATATAAAGAATATTATGAGATTTATATGCATTAATATTACTCTAAAGAGAAATGGATGATCTATTCAATAATAGACACAGTAATTTCTTGTATACTTTATCTACGTTTTGGTGCTTAAATCAAGCATGGCCACATACCTAAGATGTGAATTAACTACGTTTGTAAATTATTGAAAAATTTTGTGGTCGGATTTTTTTTTTTTTGGGAAATTAAATTCAGTATGTAAAGCAAGCTTCACATAAATTCCATTCCTAAATACACTTTAGAAAAACTTCTCTGAACATTCACATTAAGCAGTCACAATTTTTTTCCCTAATAATATTTTCATGTAAAATCCCACCTCCAATATCTATAAGATTAATTAATTTGCGGGAAAATTATTTACCAGAAACAAAGACTTTGGGGTCAAGTAAAAGGACAGACCAAGTCGTAAGTGATTTCCCCTAAAAGACTTTGGTAGTTTAGTTCCGTGACTCCGCTGTACATTCCATTCTTTGTTTACGGCCACTTATGTTTCCCAGGGAATAAGTCATATACAATTCCCAATTTTTTCAAGAGCTTTTGCTCGAAGTCCAGAGGTGGGACAATGCCTGCTTCTGAGATTCACATTATAGTCAAGGAGGTACGGAAATATTAAGGGACCTACTGGTATGGAAATATTTGCAATTGAATAATTCAACATTCAATTCCATCATTTCCACACGTAATTGTTGGACATTATTTCCAAGTTAGGTCAAGGAGGAAAAGGACAGACCATCAGACGAGCTACAAAAAAATTTCTAATTACAGCACAAACTGTATCTATTAGCACATACACTTTCTGCAGATGTAAATATGAAGGGATATCATCCTTACGTCTCTTTACCCAAAATTGTTAATGAATTATATATATGAATATTAAGAAATAATTTCCACAAAAAATATCAATTATAAAAATTAATATTGCCGTGTTTCCAACACTATTGTTTAGTCAACTAAGGGACCTACTTGTACAGAAATATTTATAATTGAATAATTCAATCTTCAATTCCATATTCAGCACCGAAGACTGGCACAAAAACTTGCTGCAAATGTAAATGTAGGGATATTATCTACTCTCAACAAAAATCATGGAGCCACTTCATTTGTGAACGTAGATTATACAATAAAAAACCGTTTGCTCTATAGGCAACTCATGAAAAAGAAACAAAGAAGAGTTCGCTAGCAACAATAAAATAAATAAATTAAATAGCTTGCACTTGAATTATGGAAACGTCTTTTAGGACTACCACTTCAAATCATAAACTCATTTAAAATGGAGCAGGTAGTAACATGCTAATTATTTTAATGGCATTTTAGTCATTAATAGTACTCCAAAGAGAAATGGATGATCTATTCAATAATCTCACAGTTTAAGTTCAAAACATTAAAAGGGTATTCAATAATAGACACAGTAATTTCTTGTATACTTTATCTACGTTTTGGTGCTTAAATCATGCATGGCCACATACCTAAGATGTGAATTAACTACGTTTGTAAATTATTAAAAAACAATTCTTTCTATTGAAAATGTTGTGCCTCGATTTCTTTTTGGAAACTAAAGTCAGTATGTAAAGCAGTCGTAATTCTTTTTCCCTAAAAATATTTTCATGTAAAATTCCACATCCAGTATCTATAAAATTAATTATTAGCACCACTAATTTGCGGGGAAATCATTTAGGATGTGTTTGGTATTGCAGTAGCTTTTGTGGTTGTGATTTAAAAAAAAATTGTTCTATAAAAAGTACTTTTAGTTGAGGTTGGTTTGAAAAAATAGGTGTTTGGTTAAAATTATGGTTGAAATTGAGGTTAAAAAAAAAGTAGTTTAATGTGTTTGGTTAATAAAAATGCTTTTCAAATTGAGGTTATAAAATAATTAAAAAATATATATATTTATATTAATGATTTTTAATTTAAATATTGTAAATTTAACTACTGTTATTACATCATGAAATAAATAATATTGATATCAAATATTTTTTATTATTTCATTACACTATGTGCAATGTCATCACATGCGAAATCTATCCAACAAGGACTATATTTTTCATGGTTTCTTAAGCGCACAATAACAAAAACTGAATCTTTTATTACGTCATCAAACGATCTCTTTTTAATTTTTTAAATAGAACACAATTAAAATAAAAATAAAAACTGAATTTTTTTTAACTGGGCCGGACTTGGTAATAACATAATTGGAATTGCGATCAAATTTCATAAATGGTATGTTATTATAATTTTTAAAAAAACAAAAAAAAAATTTAAACTCATTTTCATGGTTTTTTTTTTTTTAAAAAAAATATTCACTTAGCGAACAGTGCGCAGTGGAGCATGGCTCCACTGTTCAATGTGTCAATGAACAGTGGAGCATGGCTCCACTGTTGATGTTATTCTCAGCATGAGAAGCAGCAAAATGCTGCTTCTCCGAACCTGTGACGCAGCCGTTAAAATTGATGGTCCCACCAGTGAAAATCATTTTTTTTCCTATTACCAAACACTAAAATATGTGGTTGCGGGTGAACCTCACCTGCAACCACAAAACCAAACACCCACTTAGTGCCCGTTTGGTAACAAATTTTGAGGTTCACCCGCAGCCACGCCAAATGCCGTTTGGTTAACAAAAGAAAACTGCTTTTTGATGGTGGGACCCATCAAATTCTCAGCCGCGCCACATGTTTTGGAGAAGCAGCAAAATTTGTTGCTTCTCATAGGATTCAAAAGCAGAACAGTGGAGCATGGCTCCACTGTTGCAACAGTGCGAGTGAATTAATTCACTTGCACGATTATAGTTTTTTTTTTTTTTTTTTTTTTTAAAAACATTGCAAGAAGTTTTTTTTTCTTGAAATATTAATGCAATTAATTGATTTTACTCGCATTATTCATGTGAACATGAACAATGTTATTTTTAAAAAACATTAGTTTAAGGTGAATTAAATTTACTCGTATTGTAATCTCAATTTTATTCATGATAATATTTTACTTAATTTTATTGCACGCTCAAAAAATTATTTTTTCTGTAGTTCTTGTCGAATGAATTTTGTACATAATAAAATTGTAAATTTTTTTTAAAAAATGTGTTTTACTTGAAAAACTAATATTTAATATTATTTAATAACACTACATAAAAAGAAATTCAGTTTTTATTTTAATTTTAATTGTGTTTTATTCAAAAACTTAAAAGGAGATCACTTAATGACATAACAAAAAATTCAGTTTTTGTTGTTGCGCGCTTAAGAAACCATGAAAAATATAGTCCTTGTTGGATAGATTTCGTATGTAATGACATTGCACATAGTTTAATGAAAGAATAAAAAATATTTGATATCAATATTATTTATTTTATAATATAATAACAGTGGTTAAATCTAAAATATTTAAATTAAAAATCATTAATATATATATATATATTAATTATTTTATAACCTCAATTTGAAAAGTATTTTTTTACCAAACACATTAAACTATTTTTTGTTCAACCTCAATTTCAACCACAATTTTAACAAAACATATATTTTTTCAAACCAACCTCAACTAAAAATATTTTTTATAAAACAATTTTTTTAAAACCATAACCATAACAGTAACCTCAATATCAAACAACCCTTGCTAGAAACGAAGACTTTGGGGTCAAGAAAAAGGACTTCGTGACTACGCTGAACTTTCCTTTCTTTGTTTATGGCCACTCATGTTTCCCAGTGGACAGACCACGTCGTAAGCTAATAAACTGTTTTTTTTTTTTCTTATTATAATTATTTTCATGTAAAAGTCCGCTTTCAATATCTACAATAATTTGAATAGCACAATCTTGATTGGTTTGTGTATAAATAGTTCCAATGCGAATCTTTATTTCTCATCTTTCGCTCAACACTCCAAATATACTTTCGAATCCTGTAAGGCCAGCCAACATGGGGTTTTCACCACTGTCCCTCTCTCAATTTCTCTCTTCCATTCTGTTTCTCTTCCATTTTCACACAACAATTTCTTCATCAAATTACTCCTCTTCATCTCATCTCTGTGCTCCTGACCAAAGCCTTTCTTTGCTCCAATTCAAAGAGTCCTTTTCCATTAATAGCTCTGCTTCATATCGTTGCCAGCATCCCAAGACAGAGTCGTGGAAAGAGGGTACAGACTGCTGCTTCACGGAACCTTCCTTCCCAATAATTCTCTCTTCTCCCTGCATCATCTTCAAAACCTCGACCTCTCTGACAATGATTTCCAAAGCTCTCATATTTCTTCTTCATTTGGCCAGTTCTCCAATCTGACACATCTTAACCTAAATTTCTCAGGCTTTGCAGGTCAAGTTCCGTCGGAAATCTCTCATCTCTCCAAATTGGTTTCACTTGATCTCTCTGGAAACTACTACCCAAGTCTAGAACCAATTTCTTTTGACAAGCTTGTTCGAAATCTAACCCAGCTTAGAGAACTCGATCTGAGTCGGGTAAACATGTCATTGGTTGTACCCAATTCCTTGATGAATCTGTCTTCTTCTTTGTCATCACTCATACTCTATTCGTGTGGATTGCAAGGAGAATTCCCGTCCTCAATGAGAAAATTTAAGCACCTCCAGCAGTTGGATCTTAGAAAAAACAGTCTTACAGGTTCAATTCCAGATGATCTTGGGCAACTCACTGAGTTGGTTTCACTTGCTCTCTCTGGAAACGAAATCGACTATCTAAGTCTAGAACCAATTTCTTTTGCCAAGCTTGCTCGAAATCTAACCCAGCTTAGAGAACTCGATCTGAGTGCAGTAGACATGTCATTGGTTACACCCAATTCCTTGATGAATCTGTCTTCTTCTTTGTCATCACTCAAACTCCTTTCCTGTGGATTGCAAGGAGAATTCCCATCCTCAATGAGAAAGTTTAAGCACCTCCAGCAGTTGAATCTTGCAGATAACAATCTTAGAGGTCCAATTCCATATGATCTTGAGCAACTCACTGAGTTGGTTTCACTTGCTCTCTCTGGAAACGAAAACGACTATCTAAGTCTAGAACCAATTTCTTTTGACAAGCTTGTTCAAAATCTAACCCAGCTTAGAAAACTCTATCTGAAATGGGTGAACATGTCATTGGCTGCACCCAATTCCTTGATGAATCTGTCTTCTTCTTTGTCATCACTCACAGTCTATTCATGTGGATTGCAAGGAAAATTCCCATCCTCAGTGAGAAAATTTAAGCACCTCCAGCACTTGGATCTTAGATACAGCAATCTTACAGGTTCAATTCCAGATGATCTTGGCCAACTCACTGAGTTGGTTTCAATTGATCTGTCTTTCAATGACAATTTGAATGTAGAACCAAGTTCTTTTGACAAGATTATTCAAAACCTAACCAAGCTAGGAGGTCTCCGTTTGGGTTATGTAAATATGCCTTTGGTCACACCTAATTCCTTGGCGAATCTGTCCTCATCCTTGTTAGGTCTTGGCCTTTGGGGTTGTGGATTGAAAGGGAAGTTCCCAGGTAACATCTTTCTCCTACCAAACCTTCAAGAACTTGATTTGACATACAACGACGACCTCACTGGCTCTTTTCCTTCATCCAATGTGAGTAAGAGCCTCCGGTTATTGGGTCTTTCTCATACTAGAATTTCAGTTTATTTAGAAAATGACTTCTTCACAAATCTAAAGTCGTTGGAAGTTTTGGCTCTCAAAAACTCTAATATCACAAGGTCAAATCTAACCCTGATCGGCTATCTCACACACCTCACTCGTTTAGAACTCTCAGGTACTAATTTAAGTGGTCAGATTCCATCATCACTTAAAAACCTTGTACAACTTCAATCCTTATATCTTGATGGCAATAATTTTTCAGGTAGGATTCCAGATTTTTTAGGTAACCTGACTCTCCTTGAAAATTTACGTTTATCTAGTAATCAACTTGTAGGACCTATCCCTTCTCAAATCAGTACATGTTCTTTGAAATTGTTTGATTTGAGAAACAACCACTTGCATGGTCCAATCCCAAGTTCAATTTTCAAACAAGAGAACCTGGAAGTCCTTGCTCTTGCATCCAATAATAAATTAACAGGTGAAATTTCTTCTTCTATTTGCAAGCTTAAATTCCTTCGACTCCTTGATTTGTCCAACAACAGCTTCAGTGGTTTTATACCACAATGTTTAGGGAACTTTAGCAAATCTCTCTCAATTTTGAATCTTGGCATGAATAATCTTCAAGGAACTATCTTTTCACCATTTTCAAAAGGGAATAGCTTGGGATATCTCAACCTAAATGGCAATGAATTGGAAGGGAAAATACCATCGTCTATCATCAACTGCACATCGTTGGAAGTTCTTGATCTTGGCAACAATAAGATTGAGGGTGCATTCCCCTATTTCCTTCAAATGCTTCCAGAGCTGCATGTTCTTGTCCTAAAGTCCAATAAGCTCCAGGGTTTTATGAATGGTTCGTTTGCTAATAATTCCTTCTCCAAATTACGGATTTTCGACATCTCCAACAATAATTTGAGTGGATCATTGCCAACATGGTATTTTAATAGTTTTGAAGCAATGATGGTCTCTGATCAAAATTCAGTTTCCATGATGGCAAGAAGTTACTCTGACTATGCCTATTCCATAAAAGTGACATGGAAAGGGTTTGATATTGAGTTTCCGAAAATCCAAAGCTCTCTTGGAATACTTGATTTGTCAAGCAACAGTTTCACCGGAGAGATTCCAAAGGAGATCGGAAAGCTTAAAGCACTTCTACAACTCAACCTCTCTCATAATTCCCTTACAGGCCATATTCAATCATCATTAGGAATGTTGACCAATCTGGAATCATTAGATTTGTCTTCGAATTTGCTTACCGGAAGGATTCCAGTACAGTTGGCACATCTAACATTTCTTGCAGTCATAAACCTTTCACATAACCACCTTAAGGGGCCCGTACCCGGGGGAACGCAGTTCAGCACGTTCAATGCAAGCTCATTTGAAGGAAACTGGGGCTTATGTGGATTCCCCATGCCAAAAGAATGCAAAAGTGACGAGGCACCACCATTGCAGCCATCAGACTTTCACGATGGAGATGATTCAAAATTCTTTGAAGAAGGATTTGGATGGAAAGCTGTGGCAATAGGGTATGGAAGTGGGTTTGTGTTTGGAGTCACAATGGGATACGTTGTGTTCAGAACAAGAAAACCAGCATGGTTTCTGAAAGTGGTTGAAGATCTATGGAATCTGAAGGCAAGAAGAACGAAGAAGAATGCTCGTAGGAATGGTGCAAGAAGAAACTAAACAACGGAGCTAGTAACATGAGGTAAGTTATGCATTTGACATCTTAAGGTTTTACGTGCAACAGTTTATGCTATTTTTTCTGTGCTATTTCCTTTTATTAGTCTTTTCTTTCGCTTTCGGATTCATTAAATAAAAAAAATATTTGTATGTTTCTCTGTTGCAGTGAAGTTTTGAATAAACATTCTCGCTACCTTATGAGATACGAAGTGGAGGTTGACATGAGAAGAACGCTAGAGTGGCAGATTCAGAGAATTGGATTCCTCTTTCGTACTGCTTCTGTTTTCCTTCATGGTTGTGTTTTGATTTTATTTTTATTATTAGCTTTATTCGATACATGGCATATTTTCGAGTCACTTAATTTGCGTGTTTTTTTTTTTTGGTTAGTTTTGATGCAAGGTTTGGGTGTTACATCTATAAAAAAAGAACCAATGCATGCAGCAGTTGTTGCATCTTTACTTCAATCACCCTTTCTTAGTGTATTCACATTATTTATTTATTTAGGAGTGCGCTTTTTATGTGAAGTACATTTCGCCGTGAAGAGATCGGTTGCTTTGACATTTCGATTCCTTAACAGTTTATCAAAGATAATCCCAGAATAGCTCCTAGAATGGTGGATCAGATTGTATGTAAACTGCATATATATGTCGTACAGCTTTGCAATATTGAAAAAAGAAAATACAGAAAACATTTGCATTATCATTTTCTTTATGGTATCAGAGCTCCAGTTCTGAGAAGCTAGGAATCCTTACAACTAAAATACCTCATGCCTGGTGACGAAGACCAAAAGCTTCTTGAATAAAACAGGCGCTGTCGAACTCTTTCAAGACCTCAGAACCATGGGAGAACTCCAATCATCCACGTTTTCTCCATCACTCGGATCAACCAGGGGCTGTCCTCGTTTCACAACCAATTCTAATGCTCTGTTCCTTGCCTACTTTTGGGTAGTGTTATCATGCAAACAGAAGCGTTGGCAAAGTAATTAGTTCCAAATATTTCTAGCATAGATTTATGCATGCAAAATAGTAATGTGAATAAGCAACCTTGTTAAAGCTTAGCTCCTGGAAATGGGATGCCGCCGCAGATTGCAACTGGAAAAGAAAAAAATCAAATATGTAATTTGGATGTAATTTGGTGGCTAGTCTTGTTAGGATTCGGAATCAAAACAATTAAAGCTTGAGTTGTAAATCATATCTTAGAGATTTAGTTTGATTGTAGTTTTTGTAATTAAATCCTAAAGATTAGTTGCTAGTCTGTCCGTTTATTTATTTAGACAAGATCTTTTTTATATAAACTATGTATATGCACCGTAGAAATCACATAGAATAATAAGACTGCCTTGCTGTTCTTCAAACTCCCTCTGTCAGCTTTCTTGTTTTCTTCAAGTCTTGCAAACGAGACCGACTCATTCCTCGTAATGATGCAGCTGTCGAACATCAACCTCGCACCTACAAGAAATGGTGAGGCATATCACAGCACTTACAGTATTAAACGGGTAGCAACGATGAAGCGAAGACGAGGCCGGTGCCAGAAACAGAGCATTTCCCTCATAACCATGGACTTGGATTGCAATGACATAACAGCGTAGGATTCAAAAGCCTTATTTAGAACATGCATGTTTATGAATAATTCATATCAAGAATTTTTCTGCTTCCAGATTGCTACAGTGATTTAGAACATTCATGGACGTTTACTGGTTTCGATTGATATTGGATAAGCATGATATTGGAAACGAAAATGTTTAACTGATTTTCTTATTATTCATTGATTCAACTGATACAATATTTATAGCCTTCATGTAGTATAGTAACAGAATCAGTTATAAATAACAGATTTTACAACAGAATACCAGACTTTACAACAGAATCTAACCACCTGCTGTGCCTACTCTAACCGTCTGCTAAGCTTGTTATAGCAGCTTTAGTTTCCAGCTCATCAGTGCAATGTCTTCTCAATGCAATGTCTGCACTTCATCCATTAGCAGACTTGAGTGTGCTGAGTATATTCAATACGCCCCCTCAAGATGAGATTCATAAAAGAACTGTTAAGGAGAGTAGATATTATGAATACTCATTTTGGATAGTAACAAGTGAAAAAGGGACGAAGGGAGAGCCTTCGTAAAAATGTCAGCCAATTGGTGTTGAGAGGAGACATGAAAAGTACGAAGAACACCGGATATAATTTTCTCACGAACCACATGACAATCAATGTCAATGTGTTTGGTACGCTCATGGAAAACCGGATTGGCCGCAATATGAAGAGCAGCTTTACTGTCACAGTAAAGGAGAGCAGTTTGGAGGGGAATTTGCAAGTCGTGGAGAAGGGCTTGAAGCCACACAATCTCACAGCATGTGGATGCCATAGCTCTATACTCATCTTCAGCAGAAGATCGGGAGACTGTGGTTTGTTTCTTAGATTTCCAAGAAATCAAAGAATTATCAAGGAAGACGCAGAAGCCTATGACTGAACGTCTAGAATCCAAGCAACCAGCCCAGTCTGAATCACAAAAAGTTTTAAGTTGTAGGCTAGAGGCGACTGGAAAGAATAGTCCCTGACCTGGAGAGGCTTTAATATAACGTAGGACCTGAGTAGCTGCATCAAGATGAGGAACTCGTGGCTTATCCATAAACTGACTTACAACCTGAACAACAAAAGAAATGTCAGGACGACTGATGGTGAGATAGAGTAGTCGGCCAATAAGTCGTCTATAGGAGGTAGGATCATCTAAGAGTGGTCCAGAATCCTTAGAGAATTTCACATTAGGATCCATTGGAACTTTGGCTGGTTTCGAAGCTAACAAACCAGTAGTCTCAAGGATGTCCAAGGCATACTTGCGCTGACAGACGGATAAGCCAAGCTCACTGCGAGTTATTTCCAAACCAAGGAAATACTTCAATGGTCCAAGATCTTTAAGCTAAAATTTGTTATTAAGCAAGTGAATAAACGTGGAAACTGCATCTGAATTGTCACTAGCAACAACTATATCATCAATATAGACTAAGATAGCAATGAAGGAATCTGCCAATGATCGAGTAAACAAAGTGTAATCAGCCTTGGACTGCACGAAACCAAAGTCAAGCAATGCAGAGGAAAATTTGGCAAACCATTGCCGCGAAGATTGCTTTAAACCATAGAGTGACTTATGGAGTTTGCAAACTTTGGACGCCCCCTTTTTAGCAAAACCAGGTGGTAAGGACATGTAGACTTCTTCATCTAAATCGCCATGAAGAAATGCATTGTTAACATCCAATTGATGGAGATGCCAATGCTTGACAGCAGCAACTGCCAAAAGAGTTCTCACCGTGGTGAGCTTAGCCACAGGGGAGAAAGTGTCATAATAGTCCAGTCCTTCACATTGAGTATAGCCCTTGGCAACGAGCCTGGCCTTATACCTCTCTAAGGTGCCATCAGATTTGAGTTTAACTTTGTAGACCCATTTGCAGCCAATAGTATGTTTAAAAGCAGGGAGATCAACAACAGTCCAGATATTATTCAATTCAAGAGCTTTAATCTCATTGTCCATAGCCTCACACCATTCCTTAGAATACATAGCTTGAGTATACGAAGTAGGCTCAACAAGGGTAGATACAGAAAGACTGAAGCATTTCTGATTAGGAGATAGATGATCATAAGAAAGGACAGAGGAAAATGTATGAGGAATACCTGAAACTGAAGAAGAAGGTGCATGCTCTGAAGAGGAGGTTGCAATATGACAATGATAGTCATGCAAATATCCAGGTTTGTGTTTTATCCGAGAAGACTTTCTGCATGGCTGAGAAATAATCTCAGAAGGAGATGCTAGAAGAGGTGCTGAGTCAGAATTTAAGGGAGGAGATGGACTGGGATTAGAGGGTGAGCTAGTATTAGTGTGAAAAGGAAAAGAAGCTGAATCCATGTGATCAAGGGATGGGGCTACTGATTCAGGTAGTGTAAGAGGTAAAGGAAGGACATAATCAGTAGAGGAGATATGATGTTTGAGGGAAAAAGGAAATACAGCTTCATGGAATATAACATTTCGGGAGACAAAGACAGTGTTGAGATGTAAATCATAGAGTTTATAGCCCTTGATGTTATATGGATAGCCAAGGAATATACAAGGTTTGGCTCTAGAGTCAAATTTCTGGCGATGTCTAAGGAGAGTAGTTGCATAGCAGAGGCAATCAAAGAATCTTAAATGGGAATAAGATGGACGAGATTGGAACAACATTTCATAAGGAGATTTGTTATGTAAGACAGGAGTAGGAATCCTATTGATCAAATGCACGACAGTGAGAACACAATCACCCCAAAATGATAAAGGTAGATGAGACTGAAAACGAAGGGATCGGGCAACATTTAAAATGTGCTGGTGTTTTCTTTCAACAACTGAGTTTTGTTGTGGAGTTTCAACACAACTCAGTTGATGAACTACACCTTTTGAGGCATAAAATTGAGGCATGTGGAATTCAATTCCATTATCTGATCGAAGAGACTTGATTTGTGCATTAAACTATGTCTCAACCAAAGTGAAAAAGGATTGAATATGAGTTCTAGTCTGAGATTTATTTTCCAAAAGATGAATCCATGTGAACCTGGTATTATCATCGACAATGGTCAGGAAATAAGAAGAGCCACTAATAGATTTAGTGGAAAAATGACCCCAAAGATCGCAGTGAATAAGATCAAAGGGTTGTGCAAAAGCTGTAATGCTGTGTGGGAAAGGTAACCGGTGTTGTTTAGCCAGAGGACATATGCTGCAAGTCTTATTAGATTCATGTAAAACTTGAGGAATTACATGAGAAAGCAATTTCAAGGGAGAATCTGAGGGGTGACCTAATCTGTAATGCCATAGACTATTGTTTACAGAATGAACAAAGAAACTAGCAGAAGCTAGATTCATTATTGTAGGCTGGGACATGGTTTTTACAGGAGTGGAAAATGCAGAATTCCTAGATAAAGCAGAAACCGGATTTTGCAGCAAATGGTATAAACATCCATTTTCTTTACCCACACCAATCGTTCTCCAGTTTGCAAGAGTCTGAACAAAACAGAATTTGGATAAGAAGATGACACAACAGTGTAAGGTTTGAATGAGCTTACTGATAGAGATTAAGTTGAAAGAAAAGGAAGGGATACAAAGCACATTGGTTAAAATAAGAGATTCTATAATCTTAATGGTACCAATGTGAGTAACTGAAGCATGTTGTCCATTAGGTAACCTTACTGTTTTGGAAACGACAGAAGTAATGTGTGTAAATAAGGAGGTAGAACAAATCATATGATCTGTAGCTCCAGTGTCAATTATCCAAGGGGCTTTGACAGAATTTGTGAGAGCAGTTGGATGAGTAAGAGATAAGGTAGATGAAAAAACAGAATGCTTTGGATTGAAAGGAAATATACTGGAAAGAGTACCTGCTTGGTTTAGTTTGATTGGAGTGTCACCTGAAGTAAGAATTTCAGATTCTTTATGGACAGATGAAGAGACTTGATTCACAGAGGATTCAAGTTCTGAGATTGAGGGGTTGAACATCTCCAGGAGTTGCTAACATTGGGCATAAGTGATAGGTAGATGAGGAACAGTGCTGTCAGAGACCTGATTTACACTGTGAACTGCATTTTTCCCTTTGGTAAACTTGTAACCAGGTGGGAATCCATGGATTTTGTAGCATTTTTCCACAGTGTGGCCATGAATACCACAATGAGAGCAGATTGAACGCTCTTTGCGAGGATAAGAGGATTTGTGTCTAGAAAAATAGGTTGGAGATGGAGCTACTGTCCTGGCAAGTAATGTAGTGGTGTTCTGATTGAAAGAAACACTTGAAGAGGAAATCATACATTGCCTCTCTTCCTGAATTATAAGGGAGAAAACTTTGTTAATGGATGGTAATGGATCAATTAACAGAATTTGTCCTCGAATCTGGGAATAACTCTCATTCAAGCCCATGAGAAACTAATAAACATGCTGTTGATGATGATAAGATAGAATAGTCTTCAATGCTCCACATGTGCACGTAGGAATGGGTTGATGATTGCCTAACTCATCCCATAAGCCTTTCATAGTTGTGAAATAAGCACTGACAAAGTTATTCTCCTGTGACAGAGATAAAATGGACTTCTGTAGTTGAAAGATACGTGGTCCATTGTGTTGAGAGAATCTATCTTGAAGATCATTCCAAATTTCAGATGCATCATCAATATAGATGATGTTGTTGGCAATCTCTGTTGAAACAGAATTCAATAACCACGAGAGAACCATATTGTTGCAGCGAGTCCATGCCAAACCTTGAGAATCTGATAGATTGCATGGCTTAGGCAAGGTGCCATTAACGAAATTGAGTTTGTTCTAGGCTGATAAAGCCATCATCATCGCCCTCTTCCATGAATTATAATTCTCACCATTGAGTTGCTTCGAAACAATCATGGCTCCAGGACTGTCACCATGATGTAGAAAGAAAGGATTGGAAGAATCCATTTCTGAAGTAGCGTCAGTCATTGTTGAGAATGAAGACAGAAGAGAGAATGAAGAAAAAGAAGGATGCGGGAAAAAAAATTCAGAGAGAATGCTCTGATACCATATTGGAAACGAAAATGTTTAACTGATTTTCTTATTATTCATTGATTCAACTGATACAATATTTATAGCCTTCTTGTAGTATAGTAACAGAATCAGTTATAAATAACAGATTTTACAACAGAATACCAGACTTTACAACAGAATCTAACCACCTGCTGTGCCTACTCTAACCGTCTGCTAAGCTTGTTATAGCAGCTTTAGTTTCCAGCTCATCAGTGCAATGTCTTCTCAATGCAATGTCTGCACTTCATCCATTAGCAGACTTGAGTGTGCTGAGTATATTCAATACATGAATACGGCAATCGAGATTAAGCAATGAAATTGATTGAGAATATTAACGATCAACGAAAATCAATTAAGATTCAGACTGCAAATAGAAATAAAAATTTGAAAATGTAATTACCTACGATTCCTTCTTCGCTTCGTTCTCCCATTTTTATGTATTCAGCATCACGTAAGAAGGTTGAGATATTCGCCGGTAGCACATATGAATCACATTTGCATTCTACTTTCAAATTCTTCAGTCTTTTGAAGGGAGCACCAAAGTTCATGTAAGAGATAACCACTTTTCCACATGAATATAACCTTTACTAATAACAAGGATACGTAGAGCTCCATACCTTCGTTTTTTTTTTCTTCTTCTTATATCCATAGCAAGGACTCACTCCTGACATAGCCTACGGGTGAGTGATCACTTTCGAGAGCTAAATCACGGTCAAAAATTTATCAACTCGAGAGTTTTAATCAATCACTATGTAAGTTGGGAAATCCAAGTGATAAGATTCAAACTAGAAATGTTCTTTTTCTTGATTAACACTTTAATACTTAATTATTATCGGTTAAATTACTAGCTAACTTGCTTAGCTCTTTACCTTCGTGTCGATCCAAGCAGTAATTAATGCAACACAAAAGTAACAGAAGATTTACGATCAAATGTTTCTATGTTTCTGAGATGCAAATATTATTATCAATTTATAGCAGTATGTATAAACCCTATTTTGAAAAAATCAGGTAATCCAAAATTAATACTGTTTTTACCATTGCCCCATTAATTTTTTATAAGAAATTCATTAAAAATATGGATTAATAAAACTAGGCTCAAGAAATTTTTTACTAAGAAAAATTTCAATCTCATTATTTCTAAATCCTTATAAATAAATTAGAACTATAATTTGGATGATTTAAGTTTTTTAATTTTACAGGAATTATCTTAAATAAATTTGAGGCAATTCTCTGAATTACCTCTTCTCCGAAACTTTAAGAAATTTACTACCCGAATTTATTCGAACAATCAAAGTAATTTGGATTACTTTTTATCCTCTAATCCTATTGTTTATCTGATTAAATATGATTAAATTGTCTTATTATTCATGAATTGTAAAACCTCACTTTTATATAAATCTAAGCTCTCTAACTTAAGAAATTAAAATTAAAATTATAAAAATCATGCCGTTCTCTCATTGTTCTTCATGTTCAGAGAACATTAGTCTCGATTTTCTCAATTCTTTAACAAAAACTCTAAAAGAAAAAAAAGAGCCCATTATAAAACGTCGGGCCTAAAACAAAACCCACCCACCACACACTGTCAATTACAACTTCGGAAAATAAATTATTTGAGTGGGCAGAGGGGGAACAAAAGAGAGAGGGTGACTTGGGGAGAGGGTCAGCAGAGCAGATCAGAGTGAAGAGGGTGAGAGTGAGGGAGGGTTCGATAATTAAGGAGGCCAAGGGTTTTTCAACAGCAACAACAAAGAGAGACAGAAAAATGTGGAGGAGGAGGAGTCATTTATTACTCAACAACGCCGTAAGAACCTCCCACCACCTCTCCTCCTTATCGGCTTCCACCGCTTCCAGAGGCAGAACCCTCCTCACTCCCTCCTCCAATTCTCCCTTATTTCAACCCCCTTCTTTTCACTTAGCCCAAAACAACCGCCTTTCGTCTCCTCTCTCCTCCACCATCTCCGTCCGCCTCCTCCGCTCCGGCCGCGACCCCTTCACCAGGTACATTCATTCCGCATTCCCTCCCTGTCTTTCTTCCTTCTTTTTTTTTATTAATTTATTATAATTCATTAGTTATGAGATTACGCCACCTGTGAATTGGGGGGTACGGATTGTGCCGGAGAAGAAAGCGTTTGTGGTAGAGAGATTTGGAAAGTACTTGAAGACGCTGCCATCTGGAATCCATTTCTTGATTCCCCTTGTCGATCGAATTGCTTATGTTCACTCTTTGAAGGAAGAGGCTATTCAGATTCCTGATCAATCTGCTATTACCAAAGACAATGTCAGCATCCTTATTGACGGCGTCCTCTATGTCAAGGTTTCCCCCTTCTCTCTCGTTTCTCTTTCCCTTTTGGGTTAATCAATCATTTACTATTATTGATACTCAAATTGTTGTGCAACAGATTGTGGATCCTAAGCTTGCCTCTTATGGTGTTGAGAATCCCATCTATGCTGTCGTTCAACTTGCCCAGACCACTATGCGTAGTGAGCTTGGTAAGATTACTCTTGACAAGACCTTTGAAGAACGAGACACTCTCAATGAAAAGATTGTGGTATGATACCTCTTTACTTCAATCACCCTTTCTTAGTGTATTCACATTATTTATTTATTTAGGAGTGTGCTTTTTATGTGAAGCACATTTCTCCGTGAAGAGATTGGTTGCTTTAACATTTCGATTCATTAATAATATATTGAAATGCTAGACATAAATCATAAATGTGAGAAAAATCGGTTGCTGCTTCAGGAAATTGTGATTTGGTTGGTTCTTCAAAATTGTAATGACACTTCTCCGTTTCTTGTCTTATCAACCTAGTTAAAACTCTAAGGTTGTTTTGGAGTTTTAGTTGAAAATCAGGTATTTTAGGAAAACAAGGATGTTGTTGAATATGCAAGACTGTCACCATTTCTGCAGGAGGCCATTAATGTGGCTGCAAGAGACTGGGGTCTCCGATGTCTTCGTTATGAAATAAGTGAGCCAGCCGCACTTAACTTATTTGATATTCTATGTTGATTAGGTTCCTGTAGAATTTTCTTTTGATGCTTCTCTGCCCTCTCTTCTTTAGGGGATATATCTCCTCCACGTGGGGTGAAGCAAGCTATGGAGATGCAGGCAGAAGCAGAACGTAGAAAGAGAGCTCAAATTCTTGAGTCTGAAGGTATTAAATGTAGTTTAATTTCTCAGTTTTACCTCAGCTTAATTAAACACCACTTTAATCAAACTTTGTTGCAATTGACTTCATGCATCATTTTTATCTGTTTGTACAGAATTGCCATGCCATCTTGTCATGCTTGGTCATTTTCCACCACTCCTTTTAATCGCATTTTTTCTGCTTTTCATATCTTTGCTGCTACATAATGCAGACACTTTTATTCACCTATCATATCTATAAATCTTTGTTATGCATGGCTTAATAATTGGAGGCAACCTTTTTTAGAACCATTTGTTCAATGTCATGAGGCATTGCAATATTTCTTCATTTGTCAATCCATTGCTAATCTTTTGTATTGATTATTTTTAACAGGAGAGAGACAGGCCAATATTAATATTGCTGATGGTCATAAGAGTGCTCAGATCTTGGCATCACAAGGTTAGTTTTCTTGTGTGTTGTAAGAATTCTGTTGGTTACAAGTTTCATTGGAGATGGTTGTAACTTCTCTAGTATTGTTTTGAAATAGAACTTGTTTTACTTCTTTAATGTTTATCATCCAATTGCCATCATTTCTTCATGGAAACTCTCTTCCTCAACAGGAGAGAAACAAGCTCTCATCAACAAAGCACAAGGTTAGCTTTCTCATGTCTCTCTGCTGTGCAATAATCAATTGATGCTCCTCTATTTCATTTTCTAGACCCATAAGCCGTTCCGAATTAGTAGATAACCAAACAAAATTCATGAGGTGATATGATGGCTTATCTTGTTACAGTTATTTTGTAGGCAGCTAATCTCATTTTTCTTTCAATCCTTGTCTTTCGTATATCCTTGTGTATATGTGCAATGATCCACTGATTATGATTGGGTTTCATTGGAGATGGCTGTAGCATCTCAAGTATTACTTTTTAAACAAACCACATGATGTGAGAACATATTTGTTATTATATGACTTTTCATATCTGTTGAAGCTTTTACATGGTAGTGCTGGTACCTAGTTGCACTTAAAATAGGTTTGGCTCTTAATTTGCTCTTCTAGTCTCCTGGATTGTTTAGCATTGGATGCTCTAGTTTTTCATTTTCTAGACCAATTAGCTACTCTACAATATTTGATAACCAACCAGACTTGATCGGGCAATATCATGGCTTATCTTTATATAGTTCTCATATGATCAGCTGCCAATCTCATATCCTTTTGAATCCTTATCGATAATATTTTAGGTGAGGCTGAAGCCATCATTGCTAAAGCACAAGCAACAGCCAAAGGAATTGCCATTGTGTCAGAGAATATTAAAAAGAGTGGGGGAATTGAGGTGAGGTTCTCCATGTAGATTTTGATGTGGTTGTGTAAACAAGATATATCCCTTAGATTAGTGATTTTGCAAGTGTTTTATACCACATGTGATTTGTGATTCTTGCATTTTAGCGTTCACAAGACAATCAACTGTGACATGCATATCTTATGTGCATCAAGGCTCACGTTTGTGGCATGATTTGCAGGCAGCTAGTTTGAAAATTGCTGAGCAATATGTGGGAGCTTTTGGTAACATTGCCAAAGAGGTGAGGAGATTTATTCAAATGTGCTTGTGATTGTCTGCAATTAGTTTACAATTTCTGATGTTTGTTCTTCTTTTTCTTCTGTCCCTTCTTTTTTTCTTTTTTCAGGGGACAACAATTCTGCTTCCCAGTGCTACTGGCAATCCTGCCAATATTATGGCTCAAGCTTTCACTATGTATAAGAACCTGCTCAGTAATGTTTCCAGTGGTGGTCCTAATGAATCTTCTTCATTAGTGGAAGGTGCATCTGTTGAACCTGTGGATCCAGCCACAATTATAGAGGACAATGCTACCTCCCTTGAAACTAAAGCCAAGAATGAGAGTGCAAGAGATGATGGTGAAACTGGATTTTCACTTCAGAGCAGCCAAAAAGGGAAAGCTGAGTAGAGTTTGTGGAATATGAAGGAATGATGAGTTGATTTTGCCAAAAGTATTCACCAAACTTTGATTTTTCTTTTTTTCTTTTTTCCAGTTGTATGACCAATTACAAAAGCCAGATTCTAAGTTTAGCCTTTCAAGAGAGAATTCGAAGACTTGACCATAGGGTGGAGGGTGGGGGTGGGGGGTACTGAAACCATTCAGTTTGTTTTCTTGCCTGCTCTATTGGCCTGGATCTCCAACTTCAAATCAACGGAGACTGGAGAGTTTTGCTAACAAATCTATATGGGAAGAACCATTGAGGTTATTTTGCAGGAGTGAGGCGACCGTTTGCACATATTCCCTTAGCTGTGTCCGCTTAGCTGGATCATTTTTCTTCGTGAATTTGTTTAAATAAAGGTGCAGATTGACTGCCTTAACAACTATTTGATATGCAGAACGATTCTGGACCGCAAATAGTGTTATTTTCCGAACTTGTGTATGCGCAACAAAGTAATGATCGTTATTATGGGTACTGGAGGTGGGCAGAAGCAGGCGTTAAGCCTCCATGCAAAGACAAAGCTTGTATGGAAAATATTCACATTTACAAAACAGATGCGTGATTGATGATTAATCAACACAGTAATTAATAATAATAAAAAAGGGAACCCTGTAACCTTGGAAGAAACAAGGCAGCATTAGCGCAACAGCAAGATGAAAAGAAAATAATTGAGTTTGGGTTTGAGTTAAGCTATAATGTTTGTATTAACTGTTATAGGCATACACAGGAATATATATATATATGAGTAGCCGGGAAAATCCACCACAAAAGAAGGAAGGGGAATAAAAAGAAGCCAAAGAAGATGGAGAAACCAAGAACAAGGAGCCAAACAAGATGAACAAGGAGCAGAGCCTGAGCAGCAGCAGCCCCCTTATTTCCAATCTCACAGAAACCCTTCTTGGCCACCTTGGTCCCTGCGCATCGTGCATCATCACATCCACACCAGTAAGTCACACCGTCCATGCCACAAAACGGGTCTGGCCGGAAGCACTTAACAGGACAGGAGGAGACAAGGGGTGTTCTGCTCCATTCTCCACACGCATCATCATCGTTGTTGTTGTTGTTGTGCATCATCGTTGTTGTTTTTGTTGTTGATGTTGTGTTGGGTGGATAATCGAATTGGATTAGAATGTGATAGGACAGTGGGGATAGAGCAGAGGGAAATGGTGGTGATGAGGAGGAGGATGTGTATTAACAATGTGGATTGCGTCGTCGTCGTCGTCTTTGGGAACGGAAGCTGCTGATAGATAAATCATGGGAAATCCAGTTGCAATTTCGTTCCCAATATGAAAAATTAAAACAAAAAGAAAAAGAAAAGGGTTTGATTCTGATTCTGCGTGTAATTTTGGTACTCTATCATAGAAAACAATATAACAGTGAAAAAAAATATTTAAAATAATAATATAATTTAGAGCATATATAATTCACAAGTCTCTAGTTTAAAATGCAAAATTGAAGTTGATGGACACAAAATTTTAAAAAAAAAATTAAAAAAAAATAATAATACACGTTTGTGTTAGTGCACGTGACACAATTCAATAACCAAACATTATCTCAACTCGTAATTGGATTGTTTGATAATTAAATTTAATGGTTTTATTTAATATATTTTTGACAGGGTTAACATGGTATTACAATCAAGGCACATATTTGGCGTGCTAACTCGTATGGGTTGGGTCAGGTTTTTTCAATTTTTTTATTATCAATGTTTTTTCACTTTATTTATAATTGCTGCATTTTTTTTTATTTGTGTTATTAAATTAACTGAATTTATTAAATTCAATTGAATAAATATCTGGAGTCTCAAATATATATTTTTTTACTTTTTAAAAACATATACATCACCCTAACATTGTTTTTTGTTTACATTGCAAAATAATTATATCGATTAATAACGTAGTGTAGGCACTTATCCAGTGATCTATGTAATCAAGGGCGGGCGTTTATTATGAAAAAAATAAATAAAAAAATCAGAGTTAAGAGATCATGCATTATTAGGACATGTAGGAGTTGAGCCAGCGAAAGACAATAGGAGCCAACGAAACAACCAGTTTTTAAGTGCAACTGGCTGTCTGGCTCCAACATGAAAGTCGCCATTTACAAACATGCTGTCCATAGGAAAAGGTCATGGACTGGATTTCCAAAAACAAATTTGTCCCAAATATAGAAAGCTTCTGCAGCTATATTATGCTCCCCATCATTATCAAAGTTGATACCTCGACCTTAACTCGCCTTCTTGGGAATTGGTAGCTGTTCGTATTTGTCATTTTGATCTCTCTGCCTCCTCAGAGTCCCGCATTCATCCGACAGGTGAGAAACATAATGGGAGGCTGTGCGGGTAAATTCAAGGGCTCTGATGATTTGCCTCCAGAGCCCCTCCCAACTGAAGCTCCTGTCAACCCTGGCCAGGCTGAGGGAGAGACCGTTGCTCAGGTATGTTAATTACCTTTTTATCTTTCTTTCTTTCTTTGTGTGTGTGTGTGTGTGTTAATGATCTCTTAATCACGTACGTATGAGTCTTACAATCCAATTTGTGTGAATTAATGTAGGAGGAGGAGGTAGGTGAGAACAAGACAGAAGCACCTTTGGTAGATATCTATGAGAAAAAACCGGAGGGTGAGAAACCCGCTGAGCCAGAAGCTGCTGCTGCTGCTGCTGAGCCTGAGAAGAAAGATGAAACCCCTGTAGCTAAATCAGAGGACAAGGTTGAGGCCGCTGCTGTCATCACCGAGGAGCCGGCCAAGGAAACTGAGAAGAAGGAATCGGATGTTGCTCCTGCCAAAGAAGCAAATAAAGATGCTCCCCTAGTTACCGTGTAATCTGAATGAGCATAAATTGTATTGACAGACATTTATAAAACAGATAATCATATGTGCAAGAAATTCCAAATGTTAATATGAGATTATTGGTTTTTTACATCTGGTACTGCCAAACTTGTGTGGCACTCTCTCTCTCTCTATTTCTCTCTCTCTCCTCTCTCTTTTATTCTGCGTTCGTAGATACATTCTGTTTTCGTTTTGCTGCTAAGACATATTTTTGACAACTTATGGTGGAAAATCGCACCTGATAAGTGAAAAGGCAACAACGGTCAAGTGCTTGCGTTAATTTTCTAAGATAACTTCAACGACGATGTTACAAGCTGACACAATAATCGTTCTTACACTGGGAAGCCTGAATTTTCATTTGCTCAAAATTGGAGAGAAGGTTTCTTTGGTAATAGCTCTTGCAAAATATTATGGTTGTGTTTCCATACCAATGCTATCCCGTTCCATCCTGGCTTGATTCTTCTCCTAAAGGGAATAGACTGCTGCTCCACAGCAGCATTAGATTTACCCCTAGGTCCTGTTACGGAAGTCAGAGAGAAATCACTGCTCTTTTTGTAAAAAAAAATCATTGCTCGAGAAATCATAGGATTCTTGATTATACGGAACCTAATTGTTCTTCTTGTGTTGTTATCCTGCTATTCTTTACCAGTTTCATTATAAACTGTTACATATTTGAAAATAATACCGTATGGATAATCCTTCAACTAAGCGTCACACCAGTCTCGTTTAAAACTCAATCTCCTAGCCAGAACTTCTTAAACCATATCTATTCATTGTATTGTCTTTCCATATATACAACCATTTGCTTGTTTTGTTGTGGTTTTCTTTACAAGTGATCTAGAATATTTTTGTTTTATACATTATTTCTCAACATCTAGCGAGACTACTAATGCTTAGATTCGTTAAGATTGGTCTTCATCAATTTTCACTCTCCACCTTAAATCGTCCACATGATCGGGTGTACAGAGTATCCCAATTTTTCCTTCCTTCAAGGCAACTAAAACTTTTCCCACTTAGCAATTCAGCACATGTAATTGGGCAAACATGTGTGAATTCTTCTTCTTCATCTCCATCTACTAAGCTACCATGATGATCTTTAGATGCCTCCTTATTGGGAAATTTCTCTTAATAATTCACCACCATCACTTTCGATCAACATCTCAACGATCGCACCGTACCATTGCATCAGGAACGATCAAATTAACTGGAAACAAGTTTGAAATCGTCCAAATTGCATTTTCAGACGGCTAAGATTTGATCAAAACAATTCTGGCCCGATGAGCGGCCCAAATTCAATATCAGATCTGGTTGCACATAGACTCCGCTACACAAAATCCTCTCCCTCGACTTGGCTCCACTTGGCTCGGCTCAATCCAGCTCGGCTCACGGTTGATGACGTGGTAGGTGGGTCTCGTTGTGCTGACGTGTCTGCTGGATAAGGGCTGATATGGCATGCCATCTGTGCATGCTGGCACCATGCTTTCATCATGATGACGTCATCCCATATCCGGATCAGTCGCATGGGTCGGGTCATCTAGTATTCGGGTTGGGTCAGCCCATCTGGGCGAAAAAGATGTATGGGGCGCGTCGGCACGCATGGGCAATCTCCTCGCTAGCGCATGTGGGTTCATGCGGCCATGTTCCACATCAGAATTTTGCGTCGTTTTCACCAGTGTGCTCGTATCTTCCTCCTCTTCACAATGGTATGGTCAAAACATAATTTTAACAACTTTCATTTGAGCAAAAATCAAACACCATTTTAAACCATATGCTCTGATACCAATTGTTGGTTAATCTGACCGGTGATATTCTAATAATTGCCCATTAGAGGCTTAGCACACTGATACAATTTTTAATGTGGTTCAGCAAATTACCTACATCCACAGGAGAATTCCATATTATTAAAGATAAAGAAATGATACAAAACAAATATATGAAGCTGGAGGATTACATCCACTCAAACTCAACTTTCATATTTCATTGCTGCACTTGCTGCTGCTGTCATTGTAGCCCTTCTCTCTTATTCTCTCTTGTTCTCATTCTCTCTCATAACTCTTAATTTTTACCCTCAAATAATGTCTTTATTTATGAAAGGATAAAGACCATGAAACATGACATAAAAGATGGCAATAAATAAGCTTCCACTAAGTGGAAGTGGGGTTGCCACAAAATGAGAATATCCTATCAATAAGAAGGTTTCTGCCATGATGTAGTGAAAACAACTTTACTTTATTCATGTTCAAACATTAATGTGAGAGCAAGAAGTGAGTGCCAAAGTCACGAAAGTTTGAAGACGTCGTGATTCTCATTCGTCAGAAATATGCGAGGAGAGATTTCATGTCTGTCAAAGAAAGCAAATTATTTTCCATTCTTCATTAGACAAATTCCAGCACACAATTCTGTTCCGCTTATTAAGTACAACAAAATACAGGTAAATTAGCTTTAATAATCGGATAAAAAGGCAACTAAGACACACTGCACAGGACATAATATTTTGGATCACACTGGCTTGCTATTGTTGTCCATAGATGCAGGGTTAATTGATGGCTCTTCACCCTCGTGATCGTCCTTGACGGCAAGCATGACTAGGATTGCAAGCAATGGGTAACTCACTGTGGTGAGTGACCAATTCACAATCAACTGGCTAAGTAATGGAACTTTGTGTGCATCCACTTGCCAGGCAACTGCGGCTCCTGCACTCTGCACTCCCTTGTAAAATCCGACATATCTGCAATTACATGCAAACAACCTAGTTTAGCATATGATCGATAAGACACGCAGACCCTTCAATTACTTTCTATTTCCCACAGAACACGAATTACCTGCTAAGAATCTCAGAGTCATCAGCCAAGGCCCCAATCACCCAGTAGACCATGCTTTGGAACATGGCATCTAGCAGCCCGTAACTGAAATACAAAACGAAAGGCCCTGCGAAATCGGAACCAGAGTCCTTGAAATCCAACTTGGGTGGTAGATCATTGTGTTTATATCCTACCTGCTTCGCAAGTCCACCTGCCCAGATAGCAGTCCCGAGCGCAGCAACAATTCCAATCCCAACAAAGCCCCTCTTCCTCCTACTCTGGAAGCTGAAATCCAATATGTATCCAATCCCAACAGAACCCGCCATCTGGGCCCCCCAATAGAACACATTGTTCAATCCCCTTGTCCTCAAATTAAAGAGTGCCCCGTTCACATTATTGAACTGGTAACTGTAAAAAAAGTTGCTGGCCCAAGCAGCAGGAGCAATTAAAAGCATCTTCCAATTGAAGAACAGCTTACCAATCTCCACAGCCTCAGTAGAAACCTTAGAGTACTTGATGTTTGTGCACCGTGTGCCATCATCGCGAATCACTTTGCTCGGCGGCAAGATGGCCAAGGAAAGCAGAGTCCCCGCCGTCATAAAACACATGAATCCAATATAAGTCCCATCATTAACAGAAGCAGCCTCACTCCGATTGTAGTTAAGAATGAAAGGAATCAGCCCACCAATAACACCTCCCATGTTGAAAATGCTCCAAAACAGAGAAATATAAGTCCCCTTACGATGTGGGGGGGGATAAGAGGTCATGATCGCCCCTTCTCCAGCCCATAAGAAACCAGCACCGATGCCAAGAACAGCACCAGCAACAATAGCAAAAGATTGATGCTGTTTGTGATTGTAATAAAGAAAAGAGCCCGCATACAACACGTAAGTGCTGCAGCCAGCAGCTAAGGTCAAGCGAGGACCAAGAATGTTGTAAATACCACCACCAAGAACGCCAAAGATGGCGAAGGTGGTGTAAAGGGCGGTGTTAGCATTGTTGGCGGCAGTGGGATTCACCTGGCCACCACCTCCCATACCAGAGAGAGCATTGAACATACCAGGACAACAGAAGCAGACGAGTCCTATGAGGGTGATCTGGACCAATGGTGAGTTGTACCTGAATCTTGATTTGGTTGGCACTTGGTTGGCTGCTGATTCCTCATCTCCTTCGAAACCCATGTCGGGTCAGGATTGTGTTGATTGTTTGTTTCCTGGTTTTGGAAAGAGAGAGGGGTTTTGGAGTTGTTGATCTGGAGTGGAGATGAGGATGAAGAAAGAGGGGTTGAATTTATGGACACTTGGGCTTTTAGCCTTCCAGTTCTTCGGCTAGCGAGACAAGGAGAATGACGATATCAGATTCGTCACAGAACCTGCAGGCCATTTTATATATTTATTTACAAAAATGAATTTATTTATGTATTGTGATTTATGGTGCAGTACTAACTTCATGTCACTTAATAATATTTAAAGAGTCCGTTAAAATATTTTTTATTTAAAAATATATTATAAATTAATTTTTTTATTTTTAAAAAATTATTTTTAATATTATCATATTAAAATAATTTAAAAGTTGAAAATAAATTAATTTTAAATAAAAAATTTTAAATCTTTTTTAAAATATAATTTTAACGCGTTTCTAATCTTCTCTTATAATATTATCATTTGAATTTAGCATTTTTAGCACAAATGTCACAGATTTGTGGAATAGACTTAATAAAAATATCTAATGGGAAAATCGAAAGGTCGGTTCTCTTTCAATTAATCCCAGGGAACATGGGGTGATATCGATTGGGACATATAATTTATTTGAGTATAACTCCTCACTAAGAAAAGATATAATTCAAATAAAAAAAATAAAAGCCATATTAAAATTACCTGGAAATTGACAGGAATTCAATATCTATATTTAATGTGTGTAATTGAAATAAGAAAATAAAAATAAAAATAAAAGGGAAATAGATTTGTAGCACCACTTCCACATAGTTAGGCAGCATAGTATGACTTTAAGATGGTAAATTGCTTCGATGTTCTTTCTTACCTAGAAGTAGGGTGGGTGGCTGAGAGTACAGGAGACAGAGGGAAGGTGGATACCATAATCAGCTGTCTAACACACTGTAAAATGTTGTCGAGGATCCAAGAGAATCCAGACACAAGATCTCTAACTGGATAATTTTGTTCTTTAGTATCTGGAATCTGCAGCCACAGTCAACTACCTCATATGCAAATGAATATACGATGCCCTTTTTTTTTAATTATTATTATTATTGCTGATATCCTATCTTAACTTATAATATAAACTATATATCTTGGCATTGATTAAAAAGCCTGTACGCCTGAGAGAAAGATGGTGCCGTAGAAAGCGACACGAGGGGAATGCCCTTTCGTCAAGCTTGATTTTGAACAACTGGCAACCAAGAGAGAGCCGAGACTGATGTCATCTACTCTGACGTGAAAATCGCAGTCTACAAAAGTCAGCCGGCGGGGCCGGCGACTCCTTCGGAGCTATTCGCTATCCCATTTGATGCCAAGAGGAAGAGTTGCAAGGTTCACGCCAGATGACATCGTCATTCTCTGCTCTCTTTTTCTGTTGGTATTTCATTAAAATTAACTTGGTAATCATGAAATAAACTCTAAATCTTTATAAATCTCAACTGTTTGAGTTAGTTTTAGTCTGAAGTCGAGATCGAAATATGTAAAGATCTTAAAAATATAATAAGCTTCGTAAATTGCTAAATTCTTTTTAAAAAAGGATAAATCTTACAGAAAAAATTTATATCTTTGAGAATTGTTGTTTTTTTTTTTTTGAGAAATGTTTTAAAATTAGGGATAAAAAAGAGTTATTATATAATCAATGTTCGAAAATGCTAAAACCATTCCTTTGTGCCTACCATGCTTTCCAATAAAAATTTTAAAAAATAAAGGTTAAGGGAGCAAAGTGAGTGAAAATATATAATAATTATATTTAAATGGATACTTAAATTGAGACTGAGAAAAAAGAGAGAGAATAGAAGGTTTAGTGCCTTTTAACAATATATATAATAATTGAAAAACCTTTTGAGGTTTGATTTTTAAGTTGTTTTTTACTTTAAAAATTTTAAATTAATATTTTTTTATGTTTTTTATAATAATTTTAATATAATAATATCAAAAAAATATTATTTTATTACATCTAAATTGAAAACTCTAGACCTCGTATGAATCGGGGAAAGATCGATTAGCAACGTCATCTTTGATTAGTCTGCTGCTTTTTTAGCCAAATGATTTAGATAAGCCCCCATGTCGTCCTTGAAGAATTATTGGCTGCTCCATCCCTCCGCTCTCATTCATAAAAATAAATTGTGGTCTTTTTTAAAAACAAAAGATACTTGGGTGCATTTTATAAAAAATTAAATTATTTACTTTTTATTGTTGCAATACATTCATATTAAAAAACAATTTTAAAAATAAAATAAATTATTTTAATATATTTATAAGCAAAATTATTTTATTTTTTTTATTCTTTCTGGTTCGCTAGCTATCACTACTACCATCTAAGTTGTCAATCACAGAAGGACCAGTGGTGGAGATTGGAGAATATCGCAGCAATGCAAAGAGTGAAGAAATTGTATCTTGAATTCTTACTCGTGACACTCACAGAGTAGCGCGTTCGTCAAAAGAATGCCCTCCGCCACTGCCACCGCTGGCGTGGTATTTGGAAGCAATTGGATAACATTACTTACCACTCCTACTAGATTATTATATTTTTGTCATAGCGCTGCTGCTGCTTCTGATTTCCCACTAACTATCAATATCACTCGTAGACCTCGTCATAGATTGCGCAAAAATTCTTGCTCCTTCCCTTCCACCTCCTCCCCGTTCCCGTCAATTTTAACAGAACCAGACGACGGCAATCAGAAGAAATCTGTTAATGACGCTCGATATTCAAGTCTAAGAATATTGGAATGGGATAAGCTCTGCGACTTGGTTTCGTCCTTCGCCACTACTTCCTTAGGCCGTGAAGCCTGCAAGGAGCGATTATGGTCCCTCAATCACACCTACCAACACAGCTTGATCCTCTTGAAAGAAACCAACGCCGCTGTCCAAATGCACAACCATGGCGCTTGCCGCTTAGACTTCTCCTCCATTAACCTTCTCTTAGTTACTCTCCTCTTCTACTTCTTTTCGTGTTTTTGAATCTTGAATTGCTCACCAAGTGTTTGATTGTTTTTATTTCTTTGTCTGGAAAATATACAGGTAAAATCTGGTCTTCGAAATGCTAGACGGGGGGGGTTACCCATCAATGCTAATGAAGCAATGGCTGTTGCTGCTATCCTGGAGTCTGCATATTTCTTGCAGCTCAATCTCAAAGCTGCAATAAAGGAAGATGCTGATTGGTACAATCGCTTTATGCCTCTTTCACAACTGGTTGGTACTTAGTATACACATTAATGCATTCGAAAAAAGCTCTAAATTTTCTTTGTCTAATTGCATGGAGATATTATTCTGTTTTCTTTTTATTCTCTCGTAGATAATGGAAATGGTTATCAATGTATCATTAGTCAGGGTGATAAAACAAGTTATAGATGAAGATGGCTCTGTCAAAGACTCTGCTGTATGTTTATTCCTTCATTTACTTATATGGTTTACTTTCACTTTCTCTTCTTGTTTTATATCTGATTTTAATTTTGGCTTTCCGTTTTGTCTCAGAGTTCTGCTTTAAAACGAGCGCGTGATCAGGTTCAGCTGCTTGAGAAAAAGGTGGGGAAAAAAAACACTATGCCTATGCCTTTTCTTTTCTCATAATTGAATTCATTTAGTAGAAATTTCTAGTTGCGCCTCCTATCTGTGATTTAAGAATAACTAGCGAAGCCCATCTTGCTTAGTAAATACTTTTTGCTGCTACTGTTACATTTCTTTTGGATTTCTTGTAAGAAGTGAAGATGGGGTGTAGTTATGTTATGTAACATGAAATAGTGGATGAAGCTATGTTTAGTTACTAACAATACCCTCCCTTTTAAGTTAAAAGTCAGGCCTTCAAACGGGCTTCCTTTGTTTCGCCTGTGAAATTTACTGGAGGATAGGGATGTTCTCCTTTTATTGAGCATATCAACCTTTTCCTGGGAAAAACAAATCTAGTACAGGGTTGGGTGACCTTTGGTTAGGATGTTGATTTCTGGATGCCATTTACTATATGATGGTGCAAACTCTCTTCTGCATGCTACCGAAGTGTTTTTATTATTATTATTATTTGAATAACGGTTGATTACATTTAATCTGATAAATGTGCACTACTAAATAACTTGGGTAGTTAAGTATCCCCTCTCGATGGATCTTGAGGTCTTCTTGATGGATCTTGGGGTGTCATAGTAGTAGCTATATATAATTTCCTCGTATACACTCCTATTCAAAACTCATTTTAATGATTTTCATCCTTGGTGCTTCATTTTGAACCCTTCTATCGCTTTCTTTTTCAGCTGTCTCAGTTAATGGACAGCCTGATTAGGAATGAAATGAAAGAGACATCTTTTCTGGTAAGATGAGTGATAATTTTGTGTTGACTGTCTTTTTTTTTTTCTATTCTAGTTGTGGTAACTGTTCTTTGTTTAGGAAGTGAGTAACATTGATGGCAGATGGTGCATAAACTCAGGGACTGGTCAGCTGACAAGTTTTAATGGCCTTTTGCTGTCCAGGTGAGTGTGATTAGTTTCTTGGCATTTGGTTTTCAATTTAAATATAAAGTACATGTTGCTTAATGCTGAACAAATTCATGTATTCTCTCTGTCTCTCTTTCTCACACACACATGCACTCTGCACGCACAAAGGAAAACAATTCTTACTCCCCACAGAAAATTTAACTCATTTATCACCATGATAGTACCATGATTGAAGTTGCATTGTTATCTAGTCACAACACGGTGGATCAAAATCCTGTCTAATTAAACCTAACACAACTATGAAGAGCTAACCTTTCTGCTCTCAATGCTAATATAAGCGATCAATCATGCAGAAAACACTCATCAGGAACTCCTTTTCTCACTTTTTACATTGAAAAAATTGTATCATGCAAGTCTGAGCCCATTGGTTGTGGAAACTTTGCATGTTGATTCTTGATCAGTTATTTGGTGGCATAAAAAATTTAGATGACTAATCTACAGTGATATATCTGTTAAGTTCTTAGAGAATCTATAGAACAACTTCTGCTCAATAAAATATACATAACAAAATAAATTTGGTAAATGCTAGCTTCAAAACCCTGTTGCTGAAATATTGTTCCCAAAATATTCCTTTGTATCAATAAGATTTTCATTTACAAGAGCTTAGCTCTTTATATGTTATTCCTGAAGGGTAATTTACTGTTGTAGTGATTCAGGAACTGGAAGAATTATAGAGCCACTCTCAGCAGTTCCTTTAAATGATGAGCTGCAACAAGCAAGAGCATCAGTTGCAAAGGCAGAGGCAGATGTGCTTTTGATGTTAACAGAAAAGGTGTTTTATCTGGTGATGTTTCTATCCATTATCCATATCATTCCTTCAATCATCGTGTTTTAATTTGCAACCTATGCAGATGAAAAAGGATCTTGATGACATTGAAAAAGTATCAGACAGTGTAATTCAACTGGACGTGGTGGGTGCCCAACCAATATGTCTCTCTATCTTATCTCTCTATCTCTCTCTCTCAGAGACACACACACACACACAGTCCATTAATGTTTTTTAGTAGATTCACTCCTGGGTCTTTACTTGTCCCTCTCTTCCAAATGATGCATTCATTATGGAACCTTAGTAGTAAGAGATAGAGTTGGTGATAATAATCAGAAAGCTGAGTTTGTGTAGTTGCAACATTGTATAGCTTCTATGATTTGATTGCTTTAATATCACTTAGAGCTTGGAGGTGCTAAAGGAATTGAGCAGGAATATTCTCTATGAATTGTATTATGGTCACAATTATGGTTGCAAATAGTATAAAATGAGGATTATAAACAAGAATTCTAACTTCTGTTACCTTTGGAGAACAAGTGCTGGAAGAACATAGTTGCGCATGCAAGTCTGAAAGCTGTCCTGGCCTTTAAATTTATTGATACTGGAATTTTATTTGTGGTTTTCAAATTTCAATTCCCTTTTACATGTTAAATTAAACACTTATTGTTGGTAAATTATTATACATTTATATCTGATGTGGTTCTTAACATGTAGATCAATGCCCGGGCAACTTATAGTCTTTTTTTCAGAGGAGCATCTCCCAGTTTGTATCTTTCAGAAGAACTGGATGGGTCTTTTTCCACTGAAACTTATTTATCAGAAAATGAAACCTTGATGGCATCATTTCCCAAAGAGAGAGAGTGGCTATTGTACATGCCTAAAGCCTATCATCCTTTGATGCTCCAGCAACATAGACAAAATGTGCAGAAAGCAAAAAGGGAAGGCAGTAATGCTCCTGATGTAAGTTATACTGGGCTAATGAGCAACATTCATTTTCTTTTAGTTGAGAATATTCTATCTCTCTTTTTCCTCCTGGAATGGACATCTGCCACATAAGTACATGAATATATATATATAGGGTTAATATTTGAACCATTCTAAAGGCTTGCATTTTTTCTGTTTCAAGAGCAAACTGGAAGGAGATAATGGATGGGTGTGCAAAGTAGAGCCATATTTAGATCTTCGATCTTTAGAATGGATGTAACCGCATAATTTCATTGATTGATTGTTAAAATCATCAGCTGGCTGTACTTTCATTTTCTAATGAAACTCAAAAGTGTTTAAACGTATTTCTTAATGAACAATTACAGTTTCTGTTTTTAAGGCACATTTACTATTGATTGTCAGGTTTCTGCATTGGAACAAGCTCACCCAGTTCCAGTTGATTTTTTTATCTCCCATAAAACAAGAGTCCTGACTATAACTGGTCCTAATACTGGGGGCAAAACCATTTGCCTAAAGACAGTTGGATTGGCTGCTATGATGGCAAAATCAGGTTGACTGTGCATCATCTTTTTTTTTTCATGTGACTGTTCATCTGACATTGAATCCTTTCCTCCAATGTGATTTGTATACTCCAAACTTCTTATTTATTTCAATATTCGATTTAGGTTCTTAAAGATCTTGCTTTATACAATTCAAAATGTATCATGCATAAGGATGAAGAGCATAAGTAATCCCTCCGGGCATAATATATGGGAAGTAGAAGAGTCACTCGATGAAAATTTTAGCCACATACCAGTTTCTGCATGTATGCTAATAATCAGAGTGGAAATTTCATGTCACATGGCTCATGCTGAAATTATAAAAAGAAAAAAAAAAAAAAAGCTTAGTCTTGGAAGAATTTGACATTGCATCAGATGTTTTACTCATGACCATTTATTTCTCTTACATAACCTTCTTGTTTGAAACTGCAGGTCTTCATGTTTTGTCATCTGAATCTGTAGAAATTCCTTGGTTTGATTCTGTTTTTGCTGATATTGGTGATGAACAGTCCTTGTCTCAATCTCTATCTACCTTCTCTGGCCACTTGAAACAGATAAGTGTAAGGATGATATGCTTTCCAGATTATTTTTTTGTTTGTTTCTGTTGATTTTTATTTTTTTTTAATCATGGATATGCAGGCTAGAGCACTATAAATTGCTTACAACGTTTCTAACTTTGAATGGACACCTCTTTCTTAATTCAATTTCCAGTAACTTGCATATTATCAGTCATCCAGAGGCTTTTCAAATTGGTTGCATATTGTTAATGAGATTGTGCGTTGAATGATAAACCTTGGAGTTTCTACTAACAGACGCTCTTCAATTTGATATCTTCTCTTTACCAATGAGAGTAGCAGCTCTTCCAATTCAAGGATTATGAGTTGTTAAAGAGATCTCTGCTATATATTTTTAGACCATGCCCAATATCTTCTTTTCAAATCATTTTCCATCTTCCAGATAAGAGAATTTCCATGGAATTTAACAGATTCACCATGCAGGACATTCGATCTCAATCCACGAGCCAGTCACTGGTGCTACTAGATGAAGTGAGTCTATGATTGTTTTTACTTCATTGATATTTAACTAGTAGTTACTGAGACTTGTCAAATAAATATATACCAGGTAACATATAATGCATATCTATTGCATATATAGGTTGGTGCAGGTACAAATCCTCTTGAAGGAGCTGCATTGGGGATGTCATTGCTGGAATCTTTTGCTGATAGTGGTGCCTTACTGACAATAGCTACAACACATCATGGTGAACTTAAGTCCCTGAAGTACAGGTATTTAGCAAATCAAGTAAAGATGCGATGATTGCATGAAGAATGCTGCATATCTGCAGATCATATTTCCTTATCAATGAGAAATTCATCATAATTAATCAATATCCATTCTGGTTCATGTTTAGTTGAACCCACGCCTTGCATTGTTAACTGGCTCTTGCATTGCATGGTGTACTGTCACAAGCACTCTGTTGCCAGCTCCATGTTCTCAGTTTCATGTGTTAATGTTTCTTCTTTGCCAGTAATGATGCCTTTGAAAATGCTTGTATGGAGTTTGATGAAGTGAACTTAAAGCCGACTTACAAGATTCTCTGGGGAGTACCAGGTTTTCCTCTTGGGTGCATAACTAATTAAATTTTTATTGGATGTGAGGATTGCTTGTAATTTGATTTATAGTGTTTGAAAACTTTATCTCTCCGTTTGTTATTTATTCTGTCGCTTTTGGTATCAAGGACATGGTATTTAAAAAAAGTATCGGATAGGGAAATCAAAATTTTGGTAACTTTTTTGCCACTTTCCTAAACAAAGGTTTTTAACAAATAGGGAAGTGACTTTTCATCTCAAACTAGGAGGATAGCACAGGGTAACACCCTTTCTCCATTTCAAAAACATCTCTTATTCGGTGCTAGACTATGGAGCTTTCATTTGATATGAGTTGTGGTTGTGAATTTTAGACCTATGGGCTTTGATTAGAAATTTATACATTTGAGAGGTAGGGGCTTTTAAAAATTTGCTTGGTTTCCAAAGCTTTTTGGTTTAAACATGCACTTCCCCTGTGCTTAAAAGTGGGTTAGGATGCTCTTTTCTGCCTGTCATGATTGTTCTTTGTATTAGTAACTATACTTCATAACATAACAGCTGCGGTTTTTCCTATAGGTCGTTCAAATGCAATTAATATATCTGAAAAATTGGGACTCCCCAGTGTAGTTGTTTCTAATGCCCGAGAACTTCATGGTGCTGCTAGTGCAGAGATTAATGAGGTAGCATGGACTTATCCCATGCAAGGTTTATTCTTGGTTATACTTTGAAATCATGAACATCTTGTCATCTGTATGATTTTCGACCACTCTTGGTAACAATTACCGTAGTTTTTTCACTCGACTGTGATAAAATCCAAAGAAAAACTTATGCATTATCTGCTTCGTACTTTTAAAAAAAAAGTAACGAATTTAATGGAAAGTTTACTATTTTAAACATGTATTTCTGAATATCTCGATTGAGACTTTTTGTCATCTCCATTCTCCAACATGCAAGCAAATTACTGGAAGATTAAAATTTGTTTCTTCATTGTAATTTTCAAGCTGTCAAGTACTGTAATCTTTAGAATATCTTGCAGGTCATAATTGATATGGAAAGGTTCAAGCAAGATAGTCAAGAGCTTTTGCATGAGGCACGGCATCATCTGATGTGAGAATCTATAGCTTAAAGACTACATAGAAAATTGTTCTTCATGATTTCAATTGGGATGTGCATTATGTAACATCTGGAATATAAATCATCCAAATAATAACAGGCAAGATCTGAAACTCTGGCCATCAACATGCTAATACAGTTTGTTTGTTTTAAACTGGGGTATCTCTATAACCAATTTATGTCAGATAAATTCTTCTATCATAAATGGAGGAAGTTGTTGCCCCATTTGTGTGTGTGATTCACTAATAATTATTTATCCTCATATGTTATCGGTATCTTTTGGACAATAAATGAAAAAAGTTATCCCTAGTCCATATCTGCACCTGCTAAATATATTTTGCAGTTAGAGCAATGACTCAATGCCCTATCCTTGTTATTGGATGTAACGCAAGAACCATGCATGCCTTCCAATTCAGAAAGGCTCAGGCGCTATTTTTCCACAGGCATATTGTTCTTTTCAAGTTGCTTTTGACCTGTTTTATTCCTTTTATTTCTCTTTTTTCCTTGCATATCTTTTAGCTAAAAGGAATACAGTTTTACAGTAAAGATCATTATGTCCTTACCATTTACTCTCTTACATCACTTTTATTTCTTCAATAGAAAGATGAATTTTGTTTACCTTTTCTTATGTTGCTCAACACTTGGTTCGGTTCTCACTGTCAATAAAGAGCAGCGATTGTAAACTTGTGGGTGCTCTATCTACTATCTTTTTTCATTTTTAGGCTCTCAAAAAATCTTCATGAAAAACTAAAGCTTGCCAGAAGGAAGATAAAGGAGCATGGTACTGAACAGAGATACCGTAAGATGCAGCAAATATCTGAGGCTGCGTCAATGGCTCGTTCTATCCTTCACAAGAAAGTGCGGCAGCTTCGTGCACATGCAACACAAACTTTTCAGCCTACAGCAGATCAAAAACAACTGTCGACAAGTGATAGCCGGTTTACCGCAGAGGCTAAGAATGGACGGCCTACAGAGAGTATGAGTACTTCAGTAGTTCGAATCAATAAACAACCATCAGGTATTTTTCGAATGAAAGTGCAAGTTTCTATTGAAACTTGTTTGGAAGACAGTTTCTTTATGCAGAAGTTGTTACTTGTTGGTGCTAGCTTGTTCTTACTTGGTTTATGTTAAGCAAAAAGTCTAAAGTTTAGTATGTTCACAGCAGCAATGACTGAGCTTCCTGAGGTTGGTGATATGGTGCAAGTTTCTTCGCTAGGAAGGAAAGCAACAGTTTTGAGAGTGGATCGATCTAAGGAGGAAATACTGGTTCAAGCTGGCAACATGAAGCTGAAGTTGAAACTTGCTGAAATAGGAGTTAAATAGTAAGAAAAAGGCACACTTGCATGTGCAAAATGGGTGAGAGAACATTTCTGCGTAATTCACCAATTGTTCCCTCTTTGTAGTCAAAATTACCATTACGTCATTTTTCAGAAACAGTGGATTATCTTATTACATGCCATTGGTTACATGCATATGCAGACACGCAGTTATGCACCCTCACGCACGCGCGCATCACAGTTTGTATGTATGTGCATATGCAATTCAATATTTCTACCTTGTCAAATACTATGAATTAATGCATTTTATCTTTATATCCAGAGGTTCAGAGGCATCATATAAATGACCAGCAGTTCATGTTCCTATCATGGAAAACATGCTTGTTCTGCCCTTCGGAAGGAGGGATTTTATCGAGCAAGATCCCAACATCATCTTCAGGCACAGTCAGGGGGGGAATACTAGTTGAGTATAAAAGGGACGGGGATTAAATGGAAACAGAGATTCAAAATTTCAAGAAATGAAGAGCCCCTGACGTCACTGACTGTAATCAATATTCTTGGAACGGCCCACCTGCATGCTGAGGACAACTCAATCCATTAAATGTTGTCCCCTAATAGTTGAAGATACGGAAACATCGGAGAGTTAATGTTGTATTGTTTCTCTGTTTGGTCGGCAACAGTTAAGTTAAATGGCAAACCATGTGAATATTACTAATGGCAATACAAATATTAACACTTTGTATGCTCTCTTATGACATGCGGTTTTTCTTATTTTTACAAAATTCGATGCATCTGGGCTTCTGCTGGAAACGCTAAGGCATGGAGTTTGCCAGAAACAGAGAATATGCTTCTTTGAAGTATGATAATGGCATACAATAAATGTGGGAAGCATTTGCTGGCTAATTTTTAAAAAACATTAAAAACAAAAATTCATAGTTTAAAATGATAAGGTGATATCTAATGTTTAAATATTAAAATCATAATATATTGAATCGACGTTTATTTAGATTAACATCAATTATAATTTTATATAAAACAAATTTAAAAATATATTAAAGTTTAATTAAACATATTTAAATTTGTTTTCACTAATCCTAGGGATCATGATTTGTATTGGTGATGTTGAGGGTTGTTATTAGTGAATTGGGATCATGATCTTAATTTGTTTTTTGTTTTGCGCTTGTAAACAGCTTTTATCTTAAATTATGAATGATAATTTTGTTATTTTAAGATTTTAAGAGCTTTTTAGTTATTAAAATTAATATAATAATAAATTTATAATAATTATATATTTTTATTGAATTGTTCCTTAGAATGGTAAGTGTTAATGTTTATATGAAGTTCAAGAAATAAAATGTAATTTTTAAATTATAGCAGGAAAGTGAAAAAAGGTTTTTTTTTGTAATTATTTCAAAAATCAAATGAAAAATACCAATGTTGCTCATCTAAACAGAAGGATCGGGATAAAAATACATTACAAGAAAAGAACTATATAGATATATATATATAAAAAAAAACTAGGTATATAAAATCACTCATAAAGCAAGCTTCTTTTTAATATAAAAATAAAGAATCTTGTAATCTTGGGCCATTTTAAGAAGAATAAAATCTAAGGTTATGTGAGGAGAAGTCAATTCAAGTCAATTCTTATCCTTTTAAGGCTAAACAAATTTATTCAATCAAATATTTAATTTTCTAAATAAATCATGTATCAAAGATCCACTCCAAAAATCAATTGCCACTTTAAAGTCTGAACACTTTCAATATAATTACTGCTATCATATATACAATGTCAAGACTTATAAGCCCGTAGTGCATTAGCATCTTTTATTTTTATTTAGATTCTTATTTAAAACAACTAGAGAATAGGCAATAGATTAAATACTGAGCTCAAGTAATATGGATTTGGTAAATTATTAGACCTAGTATTTTTAAGATTAGTTAAGTACTAAGTTTAAACATATATGTGTCTAGTGAACTATCAGCTCAATATTTTTAAGTTTAAGTAAGTTCTAAACTCACACGCATATAAAGATATATATATTTTTAATAAGTCATATATATTTCTCCTCTAATGAGTCAGAGATGTTTTTTTCTTTTTTACACATAAAATATTTGAATTCTATCATAAAAAAAAGGAGACCTTTTAGTCCTCACATGAAATTAAAGTGTAAAGAGGATGGGCTATAAAGACCTATAAGATTCTAAAAGAAAAGGTTTTTAATATTTATTCTCCATTCTTCATGTCATATTTATTTTCAGAGTCTTTTTAAAAAATTATTGTATTTTTTCTCAAAAAGATATTTACTTAAATATTGAAGAGCCCTGAAAATCATAAAAAATATATATATATTTTTACAAATATCAATCAACACCTATTAATTATGTTGGCAAGGAAAAATGAATTGAATTACTAGAATTAAGAGATTACTCAATTATGTAATATATAAGGATTTCTTGAGACATCTGAAACCACTAAATCAATAGCCAGAAATGCATGGGAATAAACCTCCATAGTCTTGTCAATAGATCATGTAATGATACATTATCAATTAGTTAACAAAGCTATAAATCTCATCAAAATAAAGGTAATATAAGGGCAGGTCGGTCATTTTAAATGAAAGCTGATCTAATCACACAGCTGAGCTGACATACATCACCGAATAAAGTTAAGCTTGTGCTCAAATGAGTTGAAAATAAAACTAAATAAAAACACGTGAAAAATAAAACAATAGGGCCGAGTCCAACTGGTTACTGATATAAAAGATGAGATAAATGGACTGTGCTTGGGCTTCCTTATTGTACATGGACACCAGTATTTATGGAGATAAAAATACGTGTTCAGGGCGGATAAATTAAATGAAAGCCAATATTATACCCCTCTTTTTTCTTTTTTCTTTTTTCTTTTTTCTTTTTTCTTTTTTCTTTTCAATACACATCACATGAGGTGGGAAGATTGGGATGCTATGCTATGTTGAGACTTGAAAGAGAAGCAGGAGGAAGACCTAAAGTGAGGGAATACAGACAAGTAAAGCAGATAGACACGTTACAAGTTAATTAACTAAGAGACAAAATTATACTGCCTTAGTTACACACTCTATTATTATTTTAATTACCATATCTGAGATTTCTTAATATATTAAATGAGGATATATAGAAATCCAATTTTAATCAACATATTAAAAGCTTATTTTATAGTATGGTTATAGTTATTTTTAAAATAATATTTTATATTAAAATATATGTTAATAATATTTTTTTTATTTTTTAAAAATTATTTTTGACATCATCACATTAAAATAATTTAAAAATACTAAAAATATATTAATTTAAAGTTAATAAAAAAATAAAAAAATATTAATTTTTAAAAAATATTTTTAAAATATAGAAACAAATAAACACTAGACACTAACTAAATTGAAACTATTTATAATTATTGGTACAGCGCTTTTATGGTATATTATTAATTGTAAGCGTAGGATTAGGAAATCCAACTCCGGATCTTCAAAGTCAAGTTTAAATTAATGAACTAATAAGTCTCCGTTGGATGTTATGTAAAGTAATGATAAATTTATATTTGTATGCATGCATGTATGTGGAGAGGAGATGGAGGGTCAAGTCAACACTCAACAGGAATGGAATTAAGGAGAGGGGGGGAGCATCTCTTGTTATGCATAAAATTCTATAAATAATCCTCGTCTCCCACTTCTGTGCTCTTCACCCTCATTATTAACAGGGAGAGACGAGAAGAATTCCTTAAGTCTGTCTGTGTGGTGAGAGAGAGAGTGTGTGTGTGTTGGGTACAGGTTAGGTTTGTTTGGCAGGTGAGGTGTAGTGGCATCGTCGGTCGGTCGGTCGATCATTATCATTTCTCATTACCTGTGGCTCCTCCTCCTCCTCCTCCTCTTCACATCACCAGATCAGTTCAGATCAGGTCAGGTCAGGTCAGGTCATTTGCCCTTTCCTTTCTTTCTACTGAATATTGATTCTCAATCACTGCCCCTTTTAATTACGTCATTTTTCTTTCTTTTTTTTAATCTTAGTTTTGGAGCTCAGATCTGTTCTTTTTCTCTCTTCTTAGAAGAATTTCTTTTTAGAATCTTTGGAGCATGAATCACTCATTATATAATATTATAATAGCCTTGGACTCATGACAGACACCATATTCAGTGTCTGTTATAATTATGGATATGATTGGTGGAATTTGAATTCTTGTCGGAATCGTCTTTCCTTTTCCCTTCTTTTCGTTTCATCAAAGACACAGTAGATTTCCTTTCCTTTACATTACATTACTGAATAAAAAGGTGGGAATTTGGACAAGAAAACAAAAAGGAGAACCTCTTCTTTCGAGCAATACTCGAGTTCCGTCTCGGATGAGCTTGACCCCATTCTTCTGGTGGCTTTGCAGATTTCTTTGAAGCTGCCAATGGATGTCTTTGGTAAATCCATCCTGTCCGCTCCAGCCAATGTTGTTTATCTCTCCACTATTCTTGGCCTCGATGGCCCAATTCCTGTCCACAAATGTGACTGCAAGTGTCAGAATGAACATGTCCTTGCCAACATGTACCGCTGCAGCCTCACTGGTCTCACTCACATCTGTGACAAGAACTGTAACCAGAGAATTTTGTATGACAACCATTCCTCCCTTTGTCGCGCAAGCGGCCGGATTTTCCCCCTTTCGCCAGCCGAGGACCAGGCTGTCAGAGGAGTTCGCAGGAAGCTCGATGATGACAATAGTAATGCTCCCACGGATAGCTGTTCTTTCAAGCGCAGGCGCAATGCACAGTTTCATCCTTCTCCTTTCGAGAGATCTTTCTCTGCTGCCAGTCCAATCTGCAGCCAAGTCGGAGATGGCATGGATATGAGCTAGATATAATCTATCGTATAGCTGAAATAACCCTTTCTCTTTTAATTCGTGATGTTTATTTGAAGTTTCTCCTTTTCATGTTTCACGGAACGGATACGGATGTCTTTGAACTTAATCTGGGTACTACAATGGTGGACCATAAGTGTCCTCCTCTATGGAGGAACTTAATATTTATTTTTCATATGTAATGCAATGTAGCGGTTCCAATAGCATAGCTTGACTTTCGATAGGAGATCTTGAACTTGCTCCATTCACTTACGTATGAAGCTAGAGTTTAATTCATTTTCATTCAAGCTCTCCTATTCCTTTTGAATTCAAACTAACTTCTGGTGCTTTCAGGTCTTTTGCAAGACTTTTATATCTATAGGGTAGTATCAACTTTTAGCGTTTTGATTTACTTCTTTATGCAATTATTTTGTGTCAACCGTGTTTTGATCTGCTTTTTGTGGATGTGCTTATTGTGTGCATTTTAAGTTTTGGAAACACAAATTCGTTGAGATACGTTTAATACTAGCTGACGTATTACGTTTGTGTTGAGTGTACTAACCTTCATAAATCTGTGTTTGCGTAAGTTTATGAAACAGATTTATCTGCTATTTTTTGCACTTCATGATTTTGAGTGGTGGTTGTATTTAGGTGTTGCTGGTTATGCCGCATAGTTTTTATCAGGGCTTTTCTGCAGTGTTCCGTGCTCAAACTTACCTGCTGCTATGCTTTATTTTGTCTGGTTTATTGCAGGTTGAAGACCAATATTGCGTTGATTCCTTGCTTTTACTTGTTGTTGTTTACTCAATCTTGCTTTCATAATTAGATTTGATGTATGGTGTCCTGAAGTAACTTTTAATTTTGCAGGGATTGGAGTGTATACAATTCAGGAGACCTTAAATATACTTCTCTGTTATCAGTAATGATTATTGTTTTTGAGAATTTTGTTGATAATGTAAAGCTCAAAGAGTTTATTTTATCTTTTACAGTTGTGGTGATTGATGTGGCATGGAACTGCTGCTGATGGATTGAGAAGATAGTGCATTTACCTGCAGTTCACTTCTTGTCGTTGAAGGTCTGAATTCCAGACTAATCTTGACTGCTGGTTTATTTTTTAACTTATCATTGTCTCTGCTTTATGATACAGGTATTTCAAGATCTAATTTCCTGCTTATCAAATGATGTTGGGCTGTCGTATTGATGTTTTTTTTAGAGCCTACCTTATTGTCTGTTTCAGTTGATTACCTTACAAGCCTGCTTTGTGTATGAATGTGGCAGATGGAACCTGATTTGTTGGAGTTACTATTGGATTATGAATTGCAGTGGCAAAAGGAAGTTCCTTATTTTTATGGCGAGCTTGAAGCCTTGAAGAGCAGAGCAGCTACATCTAAGTTGTTAGAATTGCTGGCTTTCAACCTCTGGAATCTGTTAAGGCCAAGCAAAGCTCGTCTTCAGCCTTTGGAATCAATAGAGCCCACACAGCGCTACGCCTATCTTGGTTGCTATTGGTGTAAGAGGGAGTTAAGTTTTGTATCTGACCTGCTCTGAAGCTCCTGAGTAAGTACGCTGATATAAATTCTGGTTGATAGCCTCCCCTTTCTGGTCTAAAACTTCCATGTTCTCCAACATTTCTCCAACCAGCGAATATTTGATCCCTGTGGATTTAATGTGGGAGTAGATTTAGTTTGTTGGGGTTTATTTTGGATATATGCATTAGCACTTGTATCCTCGTAATATTCTAAGAAAAAATAAGAAATAATGCTTCTCCCTCCTCGTTTACAATTTAAACGTTTCTCGGCTTCTTGGCTGTAATTTGTGGTGTACATTCGTCCTTTGATCAAGTATAAACAAGATGATGGTGCTTCGTTTTCTTATCACCATCTGGTATGCTATGTTTCACAGGATGAAATCTTTTTCAGTGATGAACAAGATGGGTTTAGTATTAAACTTCAAAAGGATTGATCCAATAAAACAGGAAAAATAGGAGAAAAGGACAAGGGTAATCCGCATTGATTGCACAATGAAATGCGCTAAACGAAATCACATGCCCTCAAAACCTGTGGGCGTAGACTGTGGTGGCGATGATTTGAAGGCAAATCCCTCACTTTTATGATATTGATGTCATTTCAACCTGTTAATTTTTTTAATGTTTCTTTCATTTGAAGAGAGAAGCAGCTCGGAACCTTTTCTTTCTTTGAGGGGAGAAAGAGGGGGGACAGAAGCATGACTTTGCATCGTCTCTATGTAATAAATGCTGTGCAAATGCAAAAGAAAGGAAGGAATCGCTTCAACATGTGGCCATTAGGACGAAAGCAATACTAAACCCAGAAAAGTGATATTGCGGCTCAGTGTTCAGCAAAGCAACGTAACCTTTCAGGTTTGGATTTTCCATAGCGCGCAATCATCTCCAACCTAGATTCTTCCCCTACATTATCTAGGAGATGGCCCTAGCAAGCGAAATGCTGCCCTACCCACTGCTATCCGTCTCTCCTGAGGCTACATTTTACAAAGCTCGAAGAAGCATCCACCAGACTTCTCATGGTGCCCTTTACGTTACCACTTTTCCGTCTAATTCTGACTTCTTTCCTAATCCCTCTTTCCTACTCGTGCACTTTTACAATAACAAACGACTGCCCCTATACCATATGGCCCGGTACCCTAGCAGGTGCAGGCAACCCGCAACTTGCAAGTACTGGATTCCGCTTGGATTCTGGTCAAAGTGTGAGCATTTCAAGTGTCCCAGGGTGGTCGGGTCGGATATGGGCAAGGACAGGATGCACATTTGACGGCTTTGGAAATGGCTCCTGTCAAACTGGCGATTGCGGGGGAAGGCTGGAATGCGTAGGCAATGGTGCTACTCCACCAGCGTCGCTCTTTGAGATAACCCTTGGCACAGGCAATGTCAAAGATTACTATGACGTCAGCCTCGTAGACGGCTACAATTTGCCTCTTGTTGCCGCACCCGTTGGGATCCACGGTGCATGTAATGTCACTGGCTGCGTTTCAGATGTCAACATGGGTAAGGTTTTCCACCTTCCAACTAATTTTCGTTTTACATTTTGGGCTCTTCGGTGGGACAATGACCTAATCGCTTCAACTTTTCGTATCTATAATTTCAAATAGGTTGCCCGAAGGAACTTCAGGTGGTAGGCGATGATGGTGGAGGAGGAGGTGTGGTTGCTTGTAAAAGTGCTTGTGAGGCCTTTGGACTGGACCAGTACTGTTGCGGCGGGGAGTTTGCCAACCCAACCACATGCCGCCCATCCTTTTATTCAACCATTTTCAAACGAGCATGTCCAAGGGCTTACAGCTACGCTTTTGATGATGGCACCAGCACTTTCACATGCAAGGCTTCTGATTACGCCATCATCTTCTGCCCCACTGCCAACCGGTATGCTTCCTTTCCCTCGTTATTGATTTTTTCTGCTTGGATTAAAAAAAAAAAAAAGGCCTGTTTTTTTTCTATTTCGCTTCAGATAAGAGTTAGTAGTATTAAAATAAAGAATGAATCTCTGGCACAGGATCGAGACGCCTGATGGGGCAGACACAGCTTCTGTGATTCCCAAGCCTGGTAATGGGGAGACAATGAAGCTGGTTTCCTCCTCAAACGTTCTCCGACCTCTTCCATTGCTCTTCCTTCTCTTCATCCTCTATTTAACCTAATGAACATAGATGGAATCTTATCTGCCTTGCTAGAATAAAGCAATTCCACAGAGCACCTTGCATCGTTGGGAATGGTGAAGAACCTCACAAATCCTGCACGAAGAGTTGGACTATTGTAGAAGAGCACTAAGTGCTATTTCAATTCTCCTGGAAATGAATCCTTTTGCCAGAATGAAGTTGAATTAGTTTATTAGTGTTTCTATTGTAGAAACAGCAAATTGGACCATGTCTTGGTATGAAAAAACATAAACAAATGTAAAATAACCTTCTTCCAAAATAAGATTCATAAGCTACATTGATTAAATTCCAGCAAGTAAAAAAAAACCTAATCTAATCGTGATTTCTATACCAGCCTTAATCAGCTAGGTTATATATGGTCATTGTTCATGGTTTATGCAATATATATGATAAAAATATTGAACGCAAGTCTCTTATTTTTTAGTCTTGGCTTTCTTCGATACTTGGGTCTTCTTTCTTACTTTCTTTACTGGCTGCGGCTTTCCTACTGCAGTTTTACCTTTCTTTCGAGCCACTCCCTGCATCCAAACTTGCATAAATAAGCATAAATGGAATATATTGTAAAGCTAGCAAAAGCATGGTTTCTAGCAGTTCACGAAGGAGTAAAGACTTTGAAGCGCTTGAAGATTTAAAACATACAGATGATTTCACAGGTTTTCTCTTAGTTTTTCCATTGGCTGGTTCTTCAACACCCTCATTCTGATCAGTTTGATGTGCAGTAGCCTTTGTTATCTTGTCAGTCTCATCTTCAGAATTGAAAGAAAAACCCTCAAGCGTTCCTACTCATACAGGTCATTTTTAGCGAACTACAAAGGCGAGTTCTTTTATTCAAAGGGATATTTCTCGATAAAGTATTTACAATAAAGAAACCATTGAAAACAAAAACCCTAACCTTCAACCATAGTTTCAGCTTCGTAAACATTAGACTGTGTTTTTAGCTGAATGAAGTCATTCATAATAGCCTCTATCTGATCAAGCACAAGATCAAAAATAGTAAAACATTATCTGAGCTGCATAGAATGAGTAATAGGAAGAGGGAATTGGGCACACCTTTGCCTCTGATTGGCCAAAGCTAACCTGAACCAAAAGAGAAACATTATCATGCCTCTCTCAAAAGTAAAAATGTACAGCAGAACCCATAGAAATCATGAGACTGACAGTTGGGGTGAGAAAGGGAAACTACAGGGGGTGTTAAATGTGAATAAAAAATTTCAAGCAGAGATCCATGACATACAACGCAAAAGGTTCTGGAAGGAACTATTGTTGTTCTGTATATTGTGCCTGAAACAACAAGGTTAAGTAAATCAGAAGCAAGCTCTCTATGGAGGCATGCATAACAAAACAGATAAGGGCAAGGTTTTCGGGGTGGATATCAAAAGTGAGCCACCATTGAAGAGAAAAACACATAAGGCACTAGATCATGGTAAAGTAAAATGTTGGGGAAGTAAAACAGCAAACATTTTGTTGGGACACTTTCCACAGATTGCTCGAGCTAATTTCTAATAAAGTTTAGCTATAGTAACATTAACATGATTGCTGTGAATTGTGTGTATGCACAAAATCTGTAAAATCATCCATGATGATTCTGAAGGAAAAAGGACCTTTCATTACTGAAAAATTAATGCATAAATTTTTATCTGCCACAAGAAATGGTTGAGCTTTCTTCTGGCTATATTAGACAGGGAGTATTTGAAATTATACCAAATGAAGAACATAGTAACCACATAAATTATCATAACAAAACAAAAGATACCTTTTAAGTCTAGGTACATTTCAGAATTTCCAGATGGGGTATCCGGAATCACTACCCGCCCAACAGCTCCCATATCGCCGCTTAGATCTATGGATTCACCTTCACACTCAACAAGCGCCTGCATCATAAAGCTTTTAGTTAATAACTGATGTGCATGTGGATGCATGCATAAAGTTATCTATCATTTCTTTATATACATGGATTTACATATTATGTGGCAAGAGCCAAAGAACCATCAAATTAGAAGCAAACCCATTATCAAGCAGGGGGGTACATGGTGCAGAAAACAATCTCTAAAGAAATCATCAAGGGACCAAACAACTAAGCAATACAAACATAAGCAGCCAGCAATGGTCAGTTTGCTTCTTCCCAGAACTGGCCTTCTCTCTTCCCTGTACAATTATTATTTGAACTTCTATAAAATATTGAGAGAAAAAACCTAACAATATAAGAGAACTATGTCTATTAATAGCATCCAAGACAGCACCATGGAGTTGGAAAGTTAAATGATATTTATAGTTAAAGCAGAGGAAACAAGAGGTTTTTTTAAGACCAATAGGATTCCTACCTTGGAGCGCTGGACTTTCTCAGAGAGTACCAATGGTAACCTTGATGTAGACACCTGCATGCTTATCTTGCTATGTGAATTGGTTGAAGCATGGGAAAGTGGAAAAAAGAATAGTTGCTGCACATAATTCTTACATGAGCATTTATATGCTTCTCAGATGTGTCTTCCTCAGTAATTTCCGCATCCCCATGGTTTCCTGTGACTTCAATTAAGAGCATTTTAAGAATATGAGAGAGTTCTTTGTGTGAAATTTGGAAAGATATAAAATTCACCACAATTTCCATCTTCTCCTTGTACCTTTACTTTGCAAGTTATCATTTCCATTCTTCCCATTCTTTGGAGCGTGACCCTCTCCTTTTGAAAGTTTCTTCGGAGATTTACTTTTTGAGGCCTTCTTTACAGGAGACACTTCTCTGCTGTGCATAAGAATTATATCCTCATTGTTTCTGCTCTCTTCAATTTTATTTTTTCTGGGATCCCTTGCAGGGCTATTATCAGGACAAGACTCAGAGTCCGATGATAATGCCCAAACTGAATGGTTTGATGCCTGTTAGCATCATTGTAATTGTCATCAACATCAACCATATAAATAGCAAGCTAGACATCTCAGAACTAAACACTCAAAACCAGTAACCATGCTAGACCTTCCTGGTAAAGAAACATTCCATGCCAATAGTTGAAGAAAGAAAATCTAAAACTAGTTGACAGTATACAATATCTTGTTAGAGCAATGAATGGTTAGAAATTAGAAATTAACATGTAAGTTCGCTACACCAGAATGTGCACAGAAGAGGACAATTAAGTGCAGGGGAGGTGGCATGCCAACAATCGGATTCCTTCACCTATGATACCAAGAAGGATGTCACTCTTAGAAACACTTAAAGTTTTTAGCAGAGGATTAAAGATAAACTTCCCTCGGTTTGCTCTTTGAAATCAGCCACAGCATTATCAAACATCAACTTTTGACAATACACAAAAGTCTTCATTAGCATAAAACCTATTAAACAATAGTATTCCTTCACTATAGGAGCCATGTATAGCCAGCAGAAGCAACATGTCTATTTTGATATTCAGCCTTGGACAAAATTCTCCCACAAACTCCATCAACTCCCAAAACAGCCCATGGTTTATACTTCATACCTTACTGTACCAATCAATCATGAACTATTGGCACTAGACTCATCTTAACACAAAAGAAGTGTTGGTATAAATGCTCTTACATGAGGTTCTTTTGTGTGATTCACAAATGTTCCATCCTTAACATCTTGTCCATCATCCCCATCCCCTGAATCATTTTCAGAAAAACAAAGTATTGAAAACTAAGACTAAATGAATCTTATTTTTTTCAAAAAAAAGGTAAAAAAACACCATAGACAAGGCTTGCAAATAGTGGTAATGTAGCTACCATACAAGCACAAGCCAATACCATTTGACCAGTACAAATAGCAAAGAAAAAAATCTTGTTTCACCTTTTCTTTTCTTCTTCTTAGCTCCCCCTTTTGGTTTAGAAATCTTATTGGATGGAGCATCATCAGTAGTTGGACCAACAAGATCGTTGCCTTCCTTTGACGATTGAGAATGAACTGTATCATCCCTGTAAGGACTGGCCTTGGGCGATGAGGCTGAGTCAGAGGACAGTGTCAGAGCTGGGGCCTGCCAAGCAATGCTTTAATTAGCCAGAACTCGGGATAGGAAACATTAAAATAAAAGAAAAAAGGGAAAGAACAGACCTGGAAAGAACGGAGCCAGTCTGGAGAATCCTCCCGAGAGCTATTGCTCATTTTGGTTGAATTAACAGCAATCAAATTTCAACATACATGCAATATTATTAATAATCTGTAAAACAAAATTCATTCCTCTTTGCTTAGTATTAGTTAGATTTGATAGAAATGCAGAAATGGAAACTTTTATTATGCAGTTAAGGGATGAATTCTCTCTCCTTAGAATTTCTAAATCATTTGATAAAAGAAGAACAAGCCCTAAAATCGGAAAGTGGAAATTGGTGCGTGAATCTTAAAAGAAAATGCCTGGCCAGTGCATATAGACATGGAGAGAGAATACTTACCAGAGCTGTAAAAAGCAAAATATTCAATGGCGTCCAGGTTCAGGCACCAATAAGCGGAGCTCTCCCTCTTTCTCCCCTCGCTCTCTCTGCGACTGTGCGCGCTACAGTATTCAAGAGTCAAGACGTGGGCTACTCAGAAATCACAAGCATTTCTTCGTGGGCGGGTGAGCCAAAATTTGTTTGCACTTTGCAATGCAATGACAAGAGAGGGCCTAAAAGCCCTGAGACACTACTTAACCAGCCCATCCAACTGCTACTACGCCCAGCTCCATATTAAAAAAATACGTATTATATTATCTAGGAGTCATTGAATTTTTATTGAATGTAAAAAAGATATTCGAGTGAAATTTATGTAGAGGTTAACTTGATATAACATGGTTAATTTTATAGGTTCAAAAATAACTCGAATAACTGATAAAAATATAATTTGACTAAAAATTCAAAACGATATTTTTTAAAATATTAAGATAATAACATATTGGATCTACTTAGATTTATTCGGATCAACTCAAGTTAATATGTTAAATCTTTAACCTAAATTATGAGATCCTAATAACCTTTCAAATCATTAATTATTTTAATGATTTTTTATCTAAGATATGCCAATTTTATTCTAGAATGTGAGGGGTGCTACCAATATTATAGGTAGGCATCATTGCAAAGAACTTGTCCAAAAATTTTGATCAATCCTAGTTGTACTCCTAGAAACCCATTCCTAATTTTCCAAATCAATCAAGTCATGGGCACGTCTTGGTTATTTGCTTGTAGCTATATTTAAAGCTTATGGACATTCAAGAGGGATATGGGTTTTATCTCTAAGGGGTAATTTTAGGGTTTTAATTATAAACATCATGACTCAAAGTGTTATATTAAAACTACATTCTAGTAATCAATCCTGGTTTTTCTCTAATGTTTATGCCTCCCTAATCCCTATCTTTCATCACCTGATCTCGATGAGTACAAGATTAAAATAGGCTTAGCTTCTTAGTGGGGACTTTAACAAGATTGCTCTTCTTTCGGAGAACATAAGAGGTTTATTCAATGCTTATGGAGCCTCTACCTTTACTAATATGATGGTTGACTATAACATCTTTAATTCGAGATATGTTTGACATCCCTTCTCCTAACATAACTAAATAAATAAAATTGGATGCTTAGACAAAAGACTAAACAGAGCGTTAGCAACTTCTATCTAGCATTTATTTTTCAAGAAAGTATTTTTTGAGAATTTGCGTAAGCTATACTCAAACCATAATCATATCCTTTTGTGGCGTGGGGGTCTTCCTTTTAAAGCTATATGGGTTAAGCATTCAAATTTCCACACGGTTGTATCTGGGTATGAAAAGATGGTGATCACAATGTGGAGAGGGCTTACAATATATTTTGAAGGATGCTCTTAGGTTTGACAAGAATATATTTTGTAAATAATTTAGAAAGAAAAGATGTATTGAAGCTAAGTTAAATGGTGTTTAGCAAAGACTTGAATTGGGTGTTTCACACTCCCTAGTTATTCTAAAAAGGGACTTAAAAAAAGAATAAAATGACATTCTTTATCTAGAAGAGCTTTTCTGTTTCCAGAAAATTAGGGAGAGATGGGTAAAATTCAGAAACCGCAATATCAGTTTCTTCAACACTCAAACTATGATCAGAAATAGGTTCAGCTCCATTAATGAATTATTTATATCTAGTGATAGTTGGTGTATTGATGATAAGGTGCTTTAGGAGAAGGCCTTTATTTTCTATAAGTCTCTATTTTACTCGAATGAATAAGTAGAACCTAAATAACTTATTCTTCAAAACACTCATAGGGTGTCTCAAACATGTGTCACTGGCTTATTAAAACCTGTCACAAAGGATAAGGTGCTTACAACATTAATTTCCATGAATTCTTTTAAATCGCCAGGTATGGATGGCTTCCAACATTTCTTCTTCAAAATACTAGGTAGCGTGAGGAATCATAGGAAGTAACCATAATAAACACCTATTTATAAGTTGAAATAAACTATAATGCTAGTTTATCAAGGAGCTTGCATCCTTAATCAGATGTTTAATTAAAAACAAGTTAATTAGAAGATATTTTAAATGGTAAGAGTAGAGGAGATTGCTACAATATTTATTCATTAACTCAATTGAAATAATGCATCCATGATTGGAGGATTTAATCCAACAATCCAATTATTTAGTTAAGAAATAATAAAAAGGAGACAAATCAGGAAAGATCATGAATAAAAAATGAGAAAAGATAATTAGAGATATTTCACTTTTTTTTTATATAGTATTTAAGAGTGTTGTAACCGTTGATTTTCAAAATATTTTCTACTAAAAAATTTATTAAAATAATATTTTAATTTGATTTTAAAAAATTATTTTTGATATTAACATATTAAGATGATATAAAAACATCTAAAAAATTAATTTAAAATAAAAAAAAGTAATTTAAAAAAAAACAATTTTACAAACGGGACTTAGTTCTACATCCATGGTGCTAAACAAAGAAACACCTCATTTCTACTTCCAATCCGGTCTCTCTAAACAAACTTACCTTTAAAGAGTGATTTGGGATATTCAAACAATTTAAGCAGACTATTTGACATTTTGGGGTGTTTTGATATGAAAAAAAAATAGTTTAAGGTTCGACTCATTAAAATATAACTTGTGATCTTTTTATAGAAATAATTTGTTTATTTTCATAGAAATACCTAAAACAGAAAAGGATGTTAAAATGAAAACAAAATTACAAGCAATTAATTCTTTAATTTATTTTATTAAGTTACTGTCAAAAGAAAAAGGAGAGGAAATCGATAATAGGTCATGTTTGTTTCCTAGAAAGTAGTTTCCGGGAAACCATTTTCCAAACTTTCCTGTGTTTGTTTGTCATTAGAAAAGTTGGTCAACAGAAAATACTTTCCGGTAAACGGAAAATACTTTCCAGTCAATTTTAGTCAAAAAAAAAATTTGATTTGGTTTTCAGAAAAGTATTTTCCCTTTAACTGTGTTTGTTTTCCAGAAAATGGTTTTCGGGAAATCACTTTCCAAACTTTCTTGTGTTTGTTTGCCAGTACAAAAGTTGGTCAATGAAAAACACTTTCCAGTAAAAGAAAAATTTAGCTTGGTTTTTAGGAAAGTGTTTTCCTGAAAAATTTGGGAGAAAAACACTTTCTGGAAGTTGTGAAAAATTTAAAAATGTCATTATTTACTAGTTATATCAAATTTGATCTTCAAACTTTTGATTGTTATATATATTTTGCTTTGAATATTTATTTTTCAATTTCATCTCTTAAAATTTTATTTTTATATTAACTTTGGTCCTTATTTTTATAATTGTTATTTGCTTTTTCCTTATCATTTTTTTATTGAAATTTTTTATCTATCAAATTTGGTCCTCATTCTTTTGATTGTTACTTATTTTATTTGAAATAATTTATGAAATGTTGATTATTATTATTTTAATTTCTTCATCTTTCATTTTTTTTAATATTTTAGATTTGATATCTATTATTTTGATTATTATTTATTTTATTTGAGATAATTTATGAAATTATATATTTTTTTCAATTTCATTCTCATTCAACTTTTTAATTTGTAAGATTTGTCCCTTATTATTTTAATAAATTTGAGAAAAATAAAATATTAATAAGTTATTTTCCAGCTCATTTTATATGAGATAACCAAACATTGGGAAGTGTTTTCCAGTTCATTTTCCATAACCCTACCAAACATCAAAAAATACTTTCCTGAAATTCACTTTCCCCGGTATTTATTTTTTTTAAAAAAATAACTTTCCTGCAAACAAACGAAGCATAAACGATAATACAAAAAAAAAATTTAAAAAAAAAACCCTCAAAATAGAATTCAAATGAAGGGAATAAAAACAAAAGGAATAAAAACAAACGATCTCTCCTCTCCTACATATATCTATCCAGTATCCACATAGTAGCTCGAAGCAGCAGCAGCAACGGCGGGGCGGCAGCAAACAGGGGAAAGCGTAACGGAAAAGTAAAGAAATGGAGCAGCAGCAGGGTAAACAAGGAGTGATGGTGGCCAAACTGTTTCCCAATCAAGACCCAATTAAGTTCGTTCAGTTCAAGTTCAAGGAATTGGAGGATGGCTTCAAGTCTTGGTTGTCCAAGCAATCTTTGCCTGTCGAGGCCGCCATTGTCACTGCCACCGGCGGTGTTCAGGGCGCTGCCATCGGAGCCGTCATGGGTACCCTCACCCCTGACATCTCTTCCTCTATGCCAACCCCCCCTCCTCAGGCCTCTCTCAACCCTCAAGCCATGGCCTCTCTCAAGCAAGCCCAAGTAATCTCTTTCTGTTAGTATTACGGCAAAAGGGTTCAACTTTTTTTTTTCATTTGAATTGCTCTGCTTTGAAATTGGAGAAGATCAATTACCCGAAATGAATAACGTAAAGAGATTTTGATTTGCCTGACTGATAATCTTTTTTCCTCAGATAACATAGGACTAGCTAGTTTCATCATCTAGTTATTGAGGAGAGCGTTCGGACAATTTAATTTATATAACTCATAATAAATTAGAGTTTCACTCCTAGCTGTATCAGACTTAAATTGTCCGAACGCTCTCCTCAACGTGATTGCAGAGCGGCTTATAATATTTGCTTCATAATTCTTATATTTTGGCAAAGGAGCGCCCCCCCCCCCCCCCCTCCTCTATTTGTTATAATGTTGTATGAGCTTGGAAATTGGAATACTAGGTTGACGAGGATCCCTTTTGCATAATCCACCAAGTAGTTTTTGCTCCTAATATCGAAAAAGGGTGAATCTTTGCTTGATCCAGATGAGTTTTATGTCTCACATGCTTTTTCTTGAAACGCGTTTAAGTATTCCAAGGGAGAATGCAGTGGAGAGGAAAAAAAAAATCCTTCAGAATTGGTTTATCATTGGATTTGTGTTTGTAGTCAATGTACAGAACTAGATTGATTCTGTACCCTACACAATGGCCTGAATTAATTGTGGCTGCTGAATCCATTAAGAGATTTTGCCAATGTTTAACAAACGATATGCGTCATGTACACGCTTTAGCTGGCGGACCCTTAATACAAGCACGCAATTTTGCTGTAATGACTGGAACCAATGCTGGCATAGCTTGTATCATGAAGAGATTGCGCGGCAAGGAGGATGTCCAATCTAGGTAACTTTTGCTACATCCCTTTTCCTGTGCATATGTTCTTCCTTTGCAAGCAATAATCTTTGTTCACTCCTTTGTGTTCCCCTTAATGGGATGATTGACTTCAAAAAATGTTGTTTTACTGGAATTTCATTTAGCATATTATGGTGTCTTTCTTTAGATAATTGAATCCCAAGTGCTACAAATGTATGAACTAAGTGGTCACAGATATTAGTTGCCAATGATTTTCATCTATTTATCATATGCTTGTAATGGAATCTATTTTCAAAGGGAAGAGTTTGGGGCTTGAGTCCTATCATTGTATCAAAAGAAAAGATGTAGGAGTGGTATAGATGAATTAGAAAGGCCTGGTTTAACCTTTCCATTGATGCTTTATCATTATCTGTCATATACTAAACTCGTCCTCCCATTCCACAGTCAGTATAGATCTTACCGAGGAAAATTAGGTTTAAATGGTAAACACATTCATAGAATTTCAAAATCAGTCATAAGAAATGGGATAGTTTTGTGGAAGGATGCCGTGTATGGCTGGAGATTTTATCAAATAATAATTCACTGCTCTTAAAAAAAAAAGGGTTCAGGAGGGAAGTGTAGCTTGACCCAAAGTTCAGGGTAATTTTGAGTACTTTAGCCTTAGTTTCCATGCACATATTAAATCTTATTAATTTATCATTGCAGCATGGTTGCAGCTTTTGGTTCCGGTGCCATGTTTTCATTGGTGAGTGGCATGGGTGGCCCAAATCTTGCCACTAATGCAATCACTTCTGGACTTTTCTTTGCATTAGTTCAGGGTGGTCTTTTCAAGGTAAAGTTTTAAGGCAAGATACATCTCTTTTTTTTCTACAGAATCACATGCGACAGTAGGTTTATATTTTTGCCCATGCAAGCGGTGAGTATGGATCAATAAAGCATTTCTATTTGGAGGCAATTTCATATTAGTCCCACCAAAAACATTCAGTGCATTCATATACAGAGGCAACCAGTTTTGCGGTCTCGTTTCTAGTATGAGATCATTCTCATACTGTTCCTTTGGTCTTCTTCTTGCAATGCTGAGATAAACTTTCATGTGGTTATTTAGTTGGGGGAGAAGTTATCTAAACCACCGGTTGAAGATTTGTGCTATGCCAGAACAAGATCCTTGCTAAATAATCTTGGTCTCCAGAATTATGAAAAGAATTTCAAGAAAGGGTTGTTGACGGATAACACTTTGCCTTTGCTGACCGACAGGCAAGTTTTTAGATGATCTAGTTTACCTTCACCTTATGTATGATTAGTTAGCGTTTGTGTTTTATCAATATTTATCAATGTATATATCGTTATTTCCTTAAAGAGGATCTTTGGTGATCATTATGTGTTTGGTTTTCCAGTGCTCTTAGAGATGTAAGAATCCCTCCTGGACCAAGACTTCTCATTCTTGATCACCTTCGAAGGTCTGGTTCGCACTTTAAGCATGACACACTATTACTTTTGGTCATTGAATTTTATCTGATTTCTTAATATGTTGTGTCTAGGGACCCGGAGCTGAGAGAGAAGACATGCAAGCCATGATCAATAATGTTTTTTTTTTATTTTTTATAAAAGATTTAGCCATGAGAGATCACTTGTTTTTGATACAGCAGAGGTTAGGAGGAGTAGTTTTTGACTCTTTAATAAGATAAGCTCTCTGTTGTGAACTACTCTTCAATGTCAATTGCTATTCTATTCTGTAAGGAACTTCGATATCATGCTAAAGCTTTTTAAATTTTGGTAGATTGGTTTGGATTCCTGCGGAGCCTTGAATTCAATGATATCGCGCACAGCTTGTATAGTGAATGCGGTAGTGGTGTCTAATCTGGTGTGATATATGGTTGGAGCAATTGTCTGGTAGCAAGGGCACCATGGTTTGCTTTTTGAGTCTTGTGAAGCTGTCATGACCAAGGTCGTATTCAAACTCTTGGAAATGCACGTCGACATCTCATGATGCATCCTGCCTAACCTTGTTCCTCGAATCCTTGTTACAAGCAGTGCCAACGCTCTTTTCAATTTTTCGTTTGAAAAACAAAAAATCGGATGGGGTTTTTTAATCCTTTTATATCATCTCGTCGGGAGTGTTAAACAATGGCCAATTAATTTAATTTCAATCTTCATTTCCTGACGACTATGCTCTTGTTAAACCTCGTTATCAACAAATAAATAAATAAATAAAAATGTCAGAAGCAGCTGAAGTTCTACCCTCTCGATCTTACTGAAAAACATCCTCTTGTAAAATGTACGCAGACGGTTAAAACTCTGGCTTCCTAGGTGAAGACAGTAAACTAACTTGTTAAGCGTTCTGTGTCTTTGTGAAATCTGTCAGTTTTTGTCGCAAACGTTAGACAGGTTAGTTAATCCTTTTACATATTTCCTAAAAAGATAACATCTCAGATTACATTGATTGATTATGCCAAAGAAAAGCTTATGTATCATCCATTGAGTAAGCACCCAAAAAAAAATTCATAATAATAGGGGCAGAGAAAATCCACATCCAGTAGAACAAAGAAATGAAATGAAGAAGAAAATAGAAATATTGTACAGAATTCTTGACTCTCCTAGAGAAAAAAAGGGAGAGGGAGAGAATCATCATAACTGAAGAGAGAGAGACCTAATTACCAACAGATCAATCACCCACGAAGGTGCAAGCAGCATCTCTACCAGCTCCCAAATACATATGCTGGCAGAGAGAGCCAAAAAGGACAGGAAATTGAAAGGGTTGATGATGATGTTATTAATTGGTGACTGGATGAAGATGGAGAAGGTTGTGGGCTTGGGAGAGTTCGTTCATGAGAGAGAGAATGCGGGCATGGCAGTCACGGGCATGATCGACAGCCTCAGCCTCCAGCTCACCCAGCTGGGAGCATAGCCTCTCCTCGGCCTCCTCTGCCGCTCGGAGCCTCTCCCATGCCCTTTGTAGCTCTGATTTCATCCTATCCTCCCTCTGCTTGCTTTCTTTGAGGGCTTTCTCCAGCTCCTCATTTCTCTTCTTTAGCATCATCTCCTCTCCATCCTTGACCGTCCCCATTACGGCCATTACCACTATTTACTATTGATTATTCTCTCTCTTCGTAGCTGCAAGAATTCCTTTTTCCTGGCTACAAGAACAGCTACTCAAATTTTAGCACCCTTCATTTATGGGTAGCATTCTCCTCTTTCTGTTTTTAAAGGCTGAATCGGTTGTGTCCAGGTTCACTGTATCTTATTTCCCATCTTCAAAAGATTAGTCCTCGTAGTTTACCATTTCATTTCCACTGTATAATTAGCCCGCGGTATGAAATAATTTTTTTAGGTAAAAAAAAATGTTCTGTCATTGATAATGTTTTTTTAAATAAAAATAAATAAATTTTGTTGAAGTTGATGTGAAGTGATTAGATTAATTTAAAGGATTTAAAAATAACTTAAATGATTAGTTAAAATATAATTTAATTAAAAAAATTTCAAGATAATATTATTTCTTAACAAATATTAAGATGGCAATATATTGAATTGATTTGAATTAATCTATCAAATCCACAACTTACTTAATAAGATCAGGACAACTTTGTATAAAGTTCATCAAAATAAGTTATGATGTCTAATTTTTAATTAAACTAGTATTGAATGATGAAATTGAAAAAATAATTAAGAAAAAAAAGAGAGAGATAATTTGAGTCAACCCGGATTAACTTGCTAAACCCACAACCCAAGTCATGAGACCAAATAACCTCGTAAAAAGTAAATCAAAAAAATATATATAGCCTGGTTTCTAATCAACCCAGTATTAAAAAATGAAATTAAAAAAAAAATAGTTAACAGAGATTAACTTGTTAAACTTATGACTTAAGACATGAGATTAGAATAACCCTGTGAAATGCAGATAAAAAAACGACTCGAGCCAATCCGGATTAACTTATAAAACTTGTAATCTAGATCACAAGATTAAGATAACCTAGTAAAAAGTAAATTGAAACAAATTATAAAGTTTAATTCTAAATCAGTCCATTATTGAATAATGAAATTGAAAAAACATTTTAATAAAAAAGAAGAAGGAGATACAATAAAACAACACAAGTCAACATAAGTTAACTTACAAAACTTGATGTTCAAGTAATGATACCAAAATAACCTCTTAAAAATAAACTAGAATAAGTATAAAACTTTATATCTAATGAACTCCATGTTGAAAGTTAATTATTTAAAAAAAAAAATCAAATCAATTAAGTTAATTCATTAAACTCACACATGTCATAAAATCAAAACAATCATATAAAAAACAAATCCCATTAAATTATAAACCTGATATCTAATAAATTAATGTTAAAGGAGCACATCTTTTAGTTTTTGTTAATTAATAAGGTGTGCTTGCTTGCCTATTTGCTTCGATTTTACTTTATCTCTTCATGAATGCAATGATTTAATCCCTATAATTTAAATATAAAATAAATCAGTCCCTTTATCGGATATGATTGTTCACTCATTAAGTAGTCCCGAGAAATGGTTAGGATATCCTAGGTTTCTTTCAATTAACATGCACAAAATATTTTGAAAATAAAAAATGATTAAGTGAATGACAATTCATCATCTTATTAGCTTACACTTAACAGAGCGAGAGTTCATTTGTCATGGCTTATAAAAAAAATAATTTTAAATTTTAAATTACGATTTAAAAACTTATAACAAAGAAGAGTTATCTTAAAATATGTTTGAAATAAAATAATTTAATTTAAATGCATGTTTCAAACAATTTTTGTTAGGAAGGAATATGATACACGTTAGAATTTATAAATTAAAATTTAACATTTTTTAACTTCAGACAAGATTTTGACTCGAAATTGTAATAATAAATTTGTGGAGCAAAAAACTATTTATTACTAAAAAAACTCATAAAAATAAATGAAATTATATAGGGATGTAATGCGAATTAATTTAAATCAAAGACACTAACTAATTATTTTCTAAAGATACAAGGACTAAACGATGGTTTATTCTTTTATAGGGATCGAGTTTGGTTTTTTGCGAGGAAAAAAAATATAAAATTGCTTGTCCTGTCGTTTCAAAAAACCAATGGCCGTTTCCTCTCTTCTGCGGGCTCCGGAGTCCGGATCCACTTTATTTTTTTTTCAAGAACAAAAAGAAGTTTTCATCCCATATTAATTTTTTATCCGAGAAATAGCCCCGTGGCCGTGCTATCTTTGGTCTTGTTATTGTTGGGCCGTATGCGGATCTTCGAGGTATCTTGTATCCACTTTGCAGCTTTAATGGTTTTGATTAAAATATAATCAAAATGATTATTGTAAATTATGGTTTTGATTTTTATGAGAAATAATTATGATCTTGATATATTTTTTATTTTTTTCTGTGACAATTTTGTCTTTATTTTTACTATATATATATATATATATATATATATATATATATATATTAGGAAATGGAGACTAGAGAATAATAAAAAAAAAAAAAAATTGAAAACAGAAAAGAGAAAGAACACTTTTAATGTGAGATCCACGTTATTAGCGACGCAGAAAGAACCAAAGACCTTTTCCCTGATGGCGACTTGATCTCGATTTTAAAACTTTTAATAAAGTAATCGGAGACGATGGGTAACGACTATGTATACATGTTATTGCGACAGATGAGCTAAAGTAGGCAAATAGGAGGTGGCGAGAATCTCCAGAAAAACAACGACGCATTTGTCAAAGTTTTCTTTCTATCCTAACCAGGACGTATCCACATCAATTTGATGGCAACCTCCCACCCTCCTAACGCAGAAAAATCTAATTATTCACACCACTGTTGACGTAACATCATTATTGATGAGCTAAAGCCAAACCAGAGGTGAGCTAACTTCAAGCTAAGGTCAATACAGTGCTAATCCATCCTTTATTTGGTTCGTCAGGGAAGGCTTTTGAAGTTGGTCTAATTAGTGCTGAGCCCAAACCGGTCGAGCTTCATCTGATATAATCCACTCAAGTAGTTGATAAAAGAAATTGTAATAATTAGTTTGAGTTTTATTCAATTTAATGTCACCTTGGACTGTGATGTAATGCGTTGATTCTTATGTGCCTTTTAATTTCACACAGGACGTAGCAGGAAGCTATAAAAACAACTAGGAGATTGTTTTTAATGTGATGTAATGTGTTTTTGGTCATTTTATCAAAATCACCATACATGCATTGATTGTGTTTATAGATCACAGTACAATAGAATCGAACAAAAAAATGAGATATATGATGAGTTAACTTAATTTATAGATGTACAAAATCACCACAAAAATCATTGGCGCGTGCTTAAAACACTGGGTTGGAAACAAGAGCAATTATTCCAATGTTACCACACCATAATATTGGAGGTGATTGTAGAGAAATACTAGGATCACAAAATTGCATTATGAGCCAATATAACTCAGTTGCAGCAAGGCCTATAAATCAATAACCTTAGGTCATTCCACTAATAAAAGATTTTAGCCACCAATCTTGTACCTATCAATTCTGCCACCAAGTTTTCTTTTGATCTTATAAACCCATTCATTTTTGACAATATAATATTGAGATTGGCGAGAGCAAAAAGACTAAGTCACATTAGCTATCAATGCATCAAATGCTTTGCTTATTGTCGCTCTCTAATTTGGATTTGAAATTGCTTTATTGTAGAGAGTAAGTTCCTACTTATTAAAAACACTAGAGAATAATTTTAATGGATGAAAAGTGGATTATAAAACCTTATAGTTTTGAAACTATTTTGGTTTGGAATGACCACTTCTTGACCTTGTGATTGTATGAGATGTAGATGGAGGATTTGGACTATTTGGTGGTTAGTATATTTGAATGTCTTGTTGGATGTCTAAAGAAGAAACTTCATGTGTGAGAGAGTCAATAGTAGATTGGTCTATTGAGGTCAATGGTATATGCATGGGAGATACATGAAGTTTAGAAGATAAAAAAATCTAAAATGTTACTTGTAGGGTTTAAAGTTTGAAGGAAGTAGAGGTTGTGTTGGTAAGAATATTAGTCAACAAATTACTAGATAATATTGCATCTATCAAATTTCTAAAGTTGCTAGGTGATAGAGTTGTGCTTGAACTGAAGGAATCTTAATCTTTATCCTTTAGTCGAAATGTTGTTTCATCAAATAATATATTTTTAGAGATGTAAACTCTATTAGACTCCAAATTTATACATCGATAACCTTTTAAATTATTGGAATAACCAAAATAAACACAACATCTACTATGATATGCAAGTTTATGATGTTGATAAGGCCTTAATAAAGGATACCATGAGCAACCAAAGATCCCTAGTTCGAAGTAACTATAAGCTTTACCATTTAAAACTTCAAAAGGGCTGCAATGTTGTAGGATTTTAGTAGGTAACCTATTAATTAAGTATATTGATGTGTAAAAAGAATCATCCTAAAATTCTCACTTAAGATGTGATTGTGCTAACAATGTTAAACCAAGTTTTTAAATGTGATGATGTTTCCTCTCATCTATTCTATTTTTCTTAGAGGTATGCAAATATGTTAACCTATGATATATTCTTGACTTTAATAAAAACTTAGTAAATTATTTAGATAAGTATTCTTCTCCATTATCAATAACAAATTTTTTAATTGAGCAAAAGAATAAATTTTCAGCATGGGATTTAAATTTTAAAAAAGTGGCAAATGCTTTTGATTTTATTATGCAAGGGATAAACCCAGAAAAACCTTAAACCCATAAATAAATAAATAAAAGATACCTAATTTTTTTTTGAATTTTCTAATATCTAAAAAGGCCTATTTGACTAGATATATATATAAAAAATGAGATTAAAAGGAAAGGGCATAAGGGTGTGTTTGGTAGAGTGTGTTTTACCAAACACACCTTTAGTCCAAAAAAAAAGGGTCGGCTAAGCCTGAGGCACAAGTCCAATCTAGCTCAACAATTCCTGTTTTTCCTTTTTTTATGTGTTGAATCTAGCCCAGCTGTACAAGTTGAGCTTGATCTAGCCGGTTCGACTAGGTCACTGACACAAACTAGTGACCAAGTTGGCTATGCAACAGTAATAAAGTAATTAAATTAGCAAACGAGGGAAAAAGAAAGACTTACTTAGCATGGCTATTGCTAGAAGCGAAGTTAAGGCAACCGTCTCAACCTTTCTTGTGTTTTTTTGTGTTTCTTCTTTTTCTCTGGTCTTTTTTTCTCTATTCCCTCCCTTTTCATCTCTGGCTCTCTATGTCTTTTTGTCATTTCTCTCTCTCTCTTTCTCTACTAGTTTCTGTTGCTCATTGTTGTTATGGAAATGGAATGAAGTTGTTGGTTAAGGTCTAAAAGGGACTCACCATTGTAGCTAGCACTAAGGGGGGTTGACTGCAACCACTATTGAGAAGAGAAGGTTGATGCTAGAAATGCAGGGGTGTAACTGGTGCAGGCAATTAGTGCTTTCAATAAAACAGAAAAGAGGTGTGATCTATGGCCGAAATGGAGGAACCTCTCTGTTGCTTCTGGCTGAAGCTTGCTCATAGTTACTGAAGTTAAAGATGACACTGTTATTATGACTGGTGCATGCTCACGGTGGTTAAAAAACTATGACTATTGGTGATGGTTACGCCTGTGGTGAGTGACTGGGCAAACTTAATGGCATTCTTATCATATAAAATTCTCCATTGAAAGACAATTTTTAAGAGATATTTTGATTATCAAATGCTATATGAGCATTAGCTCCATTGTCTGTATATCATATTTGATGTTCATGTTGAGCATTTGACTTGGTCACCATTGTTGCAAGTTTAAAAGGAGGATGACATCTTTGATATGCAAAATCAAATTTATAATAACAATATAACCTATTATATCATAGATTTGGTATATGGAGCTTGTAGCGATTGAATTTTGACGTACAATGGATTAGCAAGAGGAATGGATTTGCTAAGTAGGGGTGAATAAAAAAACTAAAAAACCAATTAAACCGAAAAAAATAAAAAAAAAACTGAACCGTGAAAAAAACCAATTAGAATATTTAAAAAACTGATCGGTTCTATTAAAAAACCAAACAAAACTGAGCCAAACAAAAAAAATCGAGCCAAACCAAAAACCAAACCCATTGAAAAATTACAAAAAAAAAAACCCTAAAAAACATTATAGTTTTTGGTTTTTGATATAAAATAACTGAACTAAACCGAAAATAAGTCGGTTGGGTTTTAGTTTTTTTTCATAAAATAAACAAAATGAACCGAACCGAACCGAAACCAATCGATTTGAATCAGTTTTAGTTTTTTTTTTTAAATTCGGTTTGGTGATTTTTGAGGTAAAAACCGAACCAAATCGAAAATGATCACCTCTATTGCTAAGAATTGCTTGGATGAGTAGTAGAAACTAATGATTTCTTATATGTTGGAAATGAGTTCTTATTAGCATAAAAATCAAAAGTATATTAGACACCATTACCTAACATTAGTATCCATAAGTGCTTTACTTCTAAGTGATTCAACACTAAAATCTTCAAATGTCAAGTCCTTATCTCTAGAAGCAAAATTAAAAGAAGTTATAAAATAGTTGAACTCTTAGTTAAGACCTCAAGTTATGAATGAAATTAAATCTTGATCATCAATGGATTTTTCAGCTGTAGCAAGTTGATTTTTCATAGACTTAAAATCTTTTAAATATATGGAACATGATCATGAACCTTGTGCGATAGTCTGCGATTGACGTTTTAGATGTGAAATACGAGTTCATGACTGGTTGGAAAATCTAGTTTTAAAAGTATTCCAAATCTGTTTGGATATGTTTAAATCATATACTGATACAATGATGTTTGGACGGATTAGAGATAAGATAATATCAAGTAAAGCTTGATCTTTCTCGTACTAGGTTATATAAGAAGTATTATGAGAATTATTAGCATTAATTTTTTAAGGGATGAGATCAGAGCCTTCCACAAATCCTAGAAGATCATTGCTATTAAGAAATGGTAGGAATTGAGATTGCCAACTTAAATAATTTGACCCGAGTTTGAAAGATGCTGGTGGTGAGGTGTAGAGAGTTGTTAATGTTGAAATCATTTGAAGATGAAAAGGAAGACAATATGCAGAAGCAAATTCAAGAAAGAAGGATAACAAGAGTTAGAAGGTTCTGATACCAAATTAAAAAAATAATAAGAAGATTGTTTGTAATGTGTTTTTGATCCGCTTACTAAAAATATTGTATATTGATTTGTATTTATTTGTTACAGTATATCATAATGTAATATAAGAATGAGGCAAATGAGGAGCTAACTTAATTTATAGGTGTGCAAGATTATTATAAAGATCCAGCAGAAGATGGAGCACCAAATTGTGCGTGAAGATCTATAATAGATGAGAAATTTTGATTTTGAATTTCCTTGACAGAAACCTCAACTTCGAATGAGGCAAATGTTCAGTAGCTTTGCTGGGGACAGCGAGCATCGAAGTCGCTGAGGCCCGGTTCAGTTACGAACAACCCCCTCCTTAGAAAGCTAAACCCAAACGCGAAGAGCACCAGTAAGGAACTTGGACTTTTTAACCCTCCCGTGGGCCGTGGCCCATTGTTGAATTCATTTGTTGTTTGGATAGAGTAGCGTCATCACCACTCTTTATTGATTGATTTATTTTAATTTAAGATTTATAGGAACTTGACACAACAACATGATTTGCCCTCACCTTAATAATCTTAATAATTGATGACTGGAAGGGTGGAGGCATATATTATAATATTTTAATAAAAATTAAAGGATAATGATGGTGTCGGAGGGGTAGTGCGCCGAGGGATACTGTGCGGCAGGTCGTGATTCTTAATTTTTTTGTTTTAAATTAATTATTTGATATTTTTGAATTATTTTAATATACTAATATTAAAAATAAAAAATATTATTTTATTATATTTCTAAAGTAAAGAAACTTTGAAAATAAACGCTGACAGCCTGACACAATAATTTGTGAGAGAGAGAGAGAGAGAGAGAGGGAGGGGATTTTGAAATGAAAAGAGATGTGATGAGGAAGAGGCGTTCCATCATTACTTGATTTATTTTGATAATAATTGTGAACTAATTTTCCATACCCATTTCTTTCCTTAACAACAGTACTACTGCCGGAAGGAATTCTGGGATTCTCCTTTTATTATTATTATTATTATTACTACTTGGATTGTTTTACGTCTCTCTTCCGGCAAAGGAAATTAAATTAAACTCTTCTCTTTCACGTCTTATTTTAACGTTGCGGGTAAGTTTTCAATTCCTTCCTTCTTTATAACATTTATTTATTTCTTTATTTATATACGGCAATCATTATATGGGAGATTGCTCTCTTTTGCTCTGCTTGCCTTATCGCATCAAGATCCCCCTCCCCAGTTCTGAATCTGTCCTTCATACTAACACGGCACGTTCGATCAACATTTCATTTATCCATCGATCTATCGCCATCGGCTTGCTGTGATCTGTTAGCTTTACCATGCTTCTGATGACTCATTAATCCTTTCTTCCTCATTTTCTTATATTTTTTTCTCTCTTTTTTTTTTTTAATTTTTTTTTCAATTCTCACACGATTCTTGATTCTTTTGTATGTTAATTTGACGAGCAGAACTACAAATCTATTCCTACCATCATTTGTTCTTGCTCCTCCTCCACACCCACATTTCCTTTCTTTGTTTTTTTCCTTCTTTTATCCAAATTAATCCTCTTGTTTACCTTAACCCCAAAAAAAGAGAAGGGAAGGGAAGGGAAGGGAATTGCGGTTTTATCGTCTTGATTTAGGGTCATATACACCACCACCGGGATCTCAAAGTTGGATTAGCACCATGGATATGCATGGTAATTCTCACCCTGATTCTGGAAAACTAGAACAAATTATTTCCCAGTTTCTATTGAAGAGCTTGCACATCATCTTGGACTCAAGAATCCCTTCTCTTTATCCCCATGATCGCAGCAAGGAACTTTCTTCCACTTCTCGTGTCAAAAAGAGCGACAAATGGTTCAATTTAGTTCTCGGAGACCGCCCTGCTGCTCTGGATAACTTGAATTTTTGGCACAGAAATCTCACGGATCCCATGATAATTGATGTACTACTTGTTCGCCAACCGTCTACTCCGTCTACATCCATGGACAATTTGTATGCTGGGACATCTGTGGAGACAGTTATAGAGAGGTGGGTTGTTCAGTATGAGTCCCTGCGGGTTATGCCTCCCCAGACCGGTGAAAATTCTGCCTCTTACAAGAAGACATATAAGAAGTCCATCATACTTTTACGCTCTCTTTACTCTCATATGAGGCTTCTCCCCGCACACAGGGTCTTTCGCCAGCTAAGCTCATCTACTCAAACTTACAATTTCCATATCATTTACAAAGTTTCTTCATTTTGCGAACCGTTCTCCAGGGCTGATGAGGAAGTAATGAAGGAGCTCAGTTTTGTCCCCGTTGAGGCCCTTCCTGGCCGCCTTTGTGTATCTGTGACCTATCGTTCGACACTATCTGATTTCAAGCTTGAGCCCGTGACAACGATGACACCAAAGATTATAATGGACTATGTCGGTAGCCCTACCACAGACCCTCTTAGGTCTTTACCCTCTTCAGAGAAGGGCGTGGGTGCTACGTCCTTTCTATTGAGAGGAATGCAACCACATGTTTCTTCTCCTTTTCCACGCCCGCATAGCTGGACAAGCGGCTTCCATAGAGCAGCTCATATGGTGAACCAACCTGTTGGTGGATCTCCGCCAGCTTATCGCACATCTCGCATGCCATGTGATTTTCCATCCCCCTCTAATGATATTTACGGTCATAGAGTCCAAAACTATAGACCATCAACTCCTCAAAAGGCCAATTATCACGATGAGTACCAGCTTTCTCCTCCATTCTCATCATCTATGTCCCCTTCTACGCCAACGCACTTCTACACCGGTAGTCCTGTCCTAGCTCGTGATACTTCAGAAACTGCACCCGTTACTATTCCACTTCCTATATCAGGCGGCAGAAGTTCGAGATACCTTTCTCCTAACTTTTCTGATTCAAGTAGGCATTCACTTCCACCTTTATCTCCCAGAAGCACAAGGCATGATTCATCATCACAGGAGTCTCCTTCTGGAATTCGATCAATCAAGAAATTAGAAGCTATAAGGATTGCAGAGTTAAACTCTGGCAATGTAAATCATTATTCTGGTCAGAAGGTAGTCTCTGCTCTCATCAATCTGTTTTTAAGTGGTTTTTTTTCCTGCTTGAAAACTTCAGCCATCAAATTATGTTTTGACTGGTGTCTCTAATTTCAATTCTTTTTAGTTAAAAGATAGCAAAGATGATTCAGGGCGGTTCTCAGGATTGTTATCTTCTAGTGGCTCTCCACGCGTTGGTTTTTCCAGAAGTTCAAGTAGATTATCTTTCCAAGATGACTTAGATGATGATGATGATTTCTCGTGTCCTTTTGATGTTGATGATGTTGATACATCAGATTCTCATGCCAGGTACTTTGAAATTGCAGGCATAAGTAGTGTTTACCTAACTGTATATGGAGTGCTTAACTATACGAATCCATTGGGTTGGTTTGTATTCCATATTTTATTCGCATGTGCATATTTTCAGTATGATCATCTCTTCATGTTGGCTGCGTGTTTAGTTTGTAATCTACTGCAAAGCCTTGCGAGTGGTCTCTAGATTGCATGGAATTCTTCTTCTGGAAGATAGTTCCATGGTTGCAGTTTGTTGCAGTTTTCTCAGAGTACTTTTGTTATAAAGTCCATCTATATTGTTGTTTCCTTGTTTAATTTGATGATGATGCGGAATGCTCAATTTGAAATTGCATCTACCTTTGTCAAGGTTCACTCTGTTACTGAATAATTCTTGATAACTAATTAATTAAACTAAATCTGATATCAGTTTCTCCTTGACATCTAGCGCTATGTGCTTTTCCAACATGAAAAATTTAGTGCTGCGTCATTTTCCTCTTGTTGGAGAAGCTTGCCTTAAGTTTTCAAGTGTGTAACTATTGTGATTCCTCGGTTTTACTTGCTGTCCTACCGGAGAAACACCCATTAGCTCAGTATATGGAATTTCTCATCTGCTTAAATGTCAATTCTTCTTCTTATTTAAGGCTGAATTGATTATAAGAAGCTTGAAAAATATCTATCATCCCTTTCTTGCTCAATAAGTTCTCATGGTTTTAGATCACAATTGTATGTCACGCAAGAGGGCTTACAGGTTTCTTGAGCACAAATTGTTTAAATTCAAGCAAATGGTCCCTGAGGTGTGGATTTCATTAAAAAAATAGTTTTCAATGAATCTAGATTGCAAGTTTCATAGAAAAGGCTAAATTACCCGAAATTACCCTGAACTGAGCCCCTGAATTTAATTTTTTTGATTTGAGTGCTATGAGCTATTTTTTGGTAAAAAATTGGCCCCTGACATATGTTGTGTTTCTAAACTATTATCAGTAGGTAAAATTAATGGAAAGACCTATTTTTAACCAAAAAATAGTTTGAGGATCTTGGTAGTGTAGTTACCTTTCCTTTATCATCTTGGTTGCTTTGTGATCCTTTTCCTTGATGGCCCCACCACCTCAGATATGTGGATCAACGAAAGCTAGCATAACTTGTTGGCAGTTTGGCACAACTTAGCTCCATGATTTCTTCTCTTGATGAAGTTTGAGATAAAACTCAACGGGGGATTCATCATTTTGTTTGTGCATTTGCTCAAGTTCATCTGTTTATGACGCTTTTCTTTTCAATCCTGAGGCCGAGGCTTAATGTTTTTGCTTCTAGACTGCTCATGTTTTTTTCATCACCACCATAATCTTATTTTTGTATTTTCTTTTGAGTATACAGTCAGAACCTTTATGGGAAGAAAAACTTGGAGTCCAGTTCCCACGCTGCATCAATAGGGAAAAAATCTCAAGATGCAGCCGTTGGTATCCTTGTTCACATGCTGAGGACAGCACCTCCGCTGCGTCAAGATCCAAGCTGTTACTCATCCCAGTCCTTGAGGACTAATGTAGAGGAAGGGATGAGCACAGCTTCTGGGTTTTTTTTGCCGAGAAAGACAGCAGATGCGCTGGAAGAGCTCCGGAGTTACAGAGAAATGAAAGACCTCTTGCTCTCCAAGAGTGGAACTCGGGTGGTCAGCAAAGAAGAAGCATAATTGCAGCTGGTTCTGGGAGGTTCATTGTCTTAGAGAGACTTTGATTTGTTAAGGGAAAGGTACACGAGGGAAGTGTTCTAATCAAAATAATAAACAGCAGAAGCTCCAACATAACGCAGTTAATCTTACGTTTATAACATAACAGATCATTTTCTGGAGAGAGATTGACATATTATGTACATATCAATTCATGATAGAAATTTGTAATGTTGATCAAGTCAATTACCGGATTTAGTGGATGCTGCTCGTACCCTCTCCCTTTCACCACCTTGCGCCTGCATACATAATAAATTGTGTAGGGAATGCGGGGAAGGTCTTCATTGTGAACTGTCAAAAAATTGGGAGAGCTTTGGAAACCCTAAGAAGACAAGTTCAAAGGGAATGGTTAAACTATAGTTATCATCATAACCAGTTTGGATTAGTGGGATGATATCGGCTAGTCTAGACCAGGTTTGCTTTTAAATCGTCTAGGAGTTGGACTTTATAGTTTATAAAACCCCAATGATTTATAATTCCTTTTAATTTTTCTTTTTCAAAACAATATTTCATGAATTTTTTTTTAATAAATTGATTTGTTGAGTTAATTTGCGATTAAACTTTAAATATATATATATATATATATATATATTAAATCTAAGTTCTGTAGCTGTACAAACTTTATTATAATTGAATTAATATTGATTGAATTTATATGTTTTGAAAAGATAAAATTTATTTTATTTTATTTTTTATATTATCCTCAGTTCCTCACCTTTATGAAATATTTTTTTAAAAATAGTTTTAATATTAATAAATCAGAGGAGCTGCTACTTATTTATTTTTATACCATTTTTAAATATTAAATTAATTTTTTTACATTTAAATTAGTTTTAAATATAAGATTTTATTAAAAAAATTAAATTGAATTCAATTAAATACTTTGTTAAAAAATATATATTTAAGAACTCTACAAATAATTTTTTATGATAACTCACAAGTGAGAGATATCAATATAAATGAAATTATAAATTAACTTCATCACTTATCTACGCAAAAATTAATTTTATTACTTCATATTTTGCGCTTTTTGATTTTTTGGGAACAGAATACATAAATAAATTAAAGCACTATTCATTATCGTTTTAAACATTATTAGGATTATTAATCAAGACAGAAACTAAATTAGTAAACACCAACACGGAGTGAAGTGGGAGGCGAGCAGTGGGCAGTAGACAGGCAATGGTCCGATTGGGACTGGGATTAACTAGGGTTTTCTCGTCTTCTACTGAAGTTTTCTTCTACGGCTTTGCTTGTTAGTCTTCTCTTTCTGCACTGCTGTGCTGCTGATATATCCTATTCTTCTTTGGTTGCTTCAAAGTTTCACAGTAATTGCTGCCTGGTACACCATAATCATATCATGCAATGCTGAATGGAGAGAATATAATTAAAGAAGAAAAAAAAGATGGATTCTTCTGTAAATTGTCCCTTTTGTCATCTAACCCTTCCTTCGTCACAGCTTCAAAGGTAAATATTCCCTTTTCCTTTTTTTTTTTTTTGTTGATAGATTGTTTAAAATGCATTTGATTTGATTATGCACAAATAGCAGGCATGCCAACAGCCACTTTGACGAGGATGATGGTCTTGCTGAAAAGGATGAGCAACTTGCAAGGGACCTGGAATTGGCCCAACAACTTTCTATTCAGCCCCCTTCTTCTACATTCACACTCCAAGAGAACAACACCATGGATGAAAAGATTTCTTGTTTGATTGCTTTGCAGTATAGGAGCTCCTTTTACCATGTCAAATCCCCTGGTGGTTTGATCTCCTTGTTGTCCAACTGTTTCGAATTAGATGCTGATACCAACACCACTGTCTTGTTGTCTGGATATGTTGACCATTTTCAGAGCTTGGCTTCTGAAGATGCTGGCTGGGGTTGTGGTTGGCGTAATATCCAAATGCTTAGCTCCCATTTGCTTTCCCATAGGCATGATGCCAGTGAGCTTTTGTTCGGTGGCTCTGGTTTTGTCCCTGACATTCCGTTTCTTCAGAGATGGCTTGAGATTGCCTGGGAAAAAGGTTTTGATGCCCTTGGCTCTCATCATTTCAACAATTCTGTCTATGGTTCTAAACATTGGATTGGAACTACTGAATGTGCTGCCATTTTTCGCTCTTTTGGCCTTCGTGCTAGGATTGTAGATTTTGGCCCTAAGGAATTGCAAAGCTTTTTTCTTTCCGTTCCTGGTACCAGTCTTACCCCACCTGTTGTGACAGCCAATGCCAGTGACAAGAGAAAAGCCTTTCAGGTTTATGGACCCATGGATAGATATTTGGTGGGACGAAATAGTGATGTTTCACAGCTAGACTCCATTGTGAATGACCAGTCTCAGTCCTCTACCAATTACGTGGCTGGTGGAAGTGATCATTCTATGGCAAATAGATTTCCGAGGAAGAAAGAGGGTCATCAGGTTCTCCTCGACTGGGTTTGGAATTATTTTTCAGAGGAAAGCTTAACCACATCTGTCCAAAATCGACATGTTGTCATCACCAACAGAGTGTAAGCTATTCTTTCCATGCATCTTATTTTTTGCCTTATGGTTTTATGAAATAGGAAAATTGTGATTCTAGAATTGATTCAAGTTGTTGACAACATCAACGAGCAGACCCTTGTACTTCCAACATGATGGTCACTCAAGAACTATTGTTGGGATTCAATTGAGACGTCAACAGAATGGAGTGCCGCAGTACAACCTCTTAATTTTGGACCCTGCTCATGTAAGTAATAAACCTCCTGCGTTTTTTGGCTTGATTATTGAACATATAATAAAGGACATTAAAATATTCAAAAGCTTCAACATGCTTCGCTATTGATGTCTTTCTGTAATTATTCGTATGGGAATTTGGGCTGGTATGTGCATTGAACCTTGCATCTCATCCATTTACTAGAATAGTTTGTTGGTTCCATCTTTTTTTCCTCTTTGGCCTTAATATTACCATTGAACCCAGGAAAAATAATGTTCTTTCTACCATCCCTCAATATCCTGAGGTTTGAGCTAAGCTAAAATTCTAGCATTTCTATCTTGGTACATTTCTGCTAAGAAACTGCTTGTCACATAAATTGTGGGAGGGACATTGTTTTTTGGAAAAAAGTTAATTGTTGTGGGAAGGACATGAATCCTATAATTTGTGGTTTTTTAAATGTTTGATCCAAATGAAAAAAGTGCAGTTTGGAAATCTTTGTTTTGTATAGACAGGAAAATTGAGATTGTCAAAACGGTGCATATATTTTCTTGTGATTTCTACTATATTTATCTGGTTTTATTCTGTATTGCAAAAATAGAGAACTGTAGCTCTAGAAAGATCACTTAGAGAAAATGCTGGATGGAAGAAGCTAATAAAAAGAGGAGCTCACACATTGAAGAAGCCCCAATACCAGGTTCTACTCCTCTAGTCAACCTATCTTTTCTCTTGTTATTTCTCGTGGAAGCTTCAACTAGGATTTTTTATCCTTCCTTTTTCTTTCCAGTTGTGCTACATTGATCCTGGGATAGCAATTGGAGAGGAGATGGAGCAGCTCAAGAAAATAGACAGTGTCTTCATTGAATTTTAGAAGAATATTTTGAAGTTTTGTGCCCCTCTTTTATCCTTGTCCATTGGTAATTAAATCTCATCCTTCTCTCTTTGATGATGAAAATGAAAACATGTGCATCAACATCATGCTTTGACTTGTATTTAGTATATACTGTTCACGCAGCAAAGTGACTTAAATGTATTTAGTATATATTGTTCACGCAGTGAAGTGACTTGTGTGATGGAAGAGGAATATCAATTTTCTGTCGAGTTCTGGAACTGGTATAATCTCGAATGTACTCCGTCAGATGCCACTATTAGAGCTGAGTGGCTACCCATCTCAACAATCTCACCTTTATTCTTTACGGCTAGTGTATGAGTTTTTAACAGTGGAAAGCCTGCGTGCAACTGTAATTTTTGTGGTTGTGTACGAGCCCCTGTTGTCATTCAGGTTTAGAGATCCCAAAGCACTCAATATGGATCGTTCAGGCTCAGTTTTAAGGGCATTCGTTGCTTCATTTAGGAGCAAATTGCAGGCCTTTTTAGGAGGGTTCTGTTACGTACCTAGTCGCTAAGAATTGGTGCATTATATGAAGAGAAGAAGAGTAAAAGAAGTGCAGAGTTGACAACGTCTGCAGCACGCAACCACATTAAAACACAGATCAAGAGAATCATATGGGTACGAAAAATAGAGAATACAGTCAATTCAGTCTCATCTCTTTTATCTCGAATTCTCTCTAACAATTCCTCTATTCTTCACCTCATTTCTTCTGCACTTGTTAAGACACCTTAACAGGTTATAGTAATGGTTATCCTTTGTTTTTGTCGACCCGAAAGCAGGCAGCCCTTCTATCATATCCATCAGGCAAATTACAAACAAACTGGTGTATATTCGCCTCCCTCGATACCTTCGCTATTTCGGTTTCAGAAGCCCCTTCATTCCCATAGATGATATTGTCTCTGATTAAGTCCTCAGTTTTCGCCTCCCTTGATACCTTCCCACCCACGTTGTCTCCCCAACTTTGTCAGACTGCATTCTCTTGTATCCTTCTTTACAATTATAACCTTTCCTTCCCCAGGGTCATCGAATCTTAACAAAAGGGCCAAAACTGAGGACTTTCCTGGTCTACTTGGCCCTGCAAGAGCCGCCTTCAATTTGTAAGCTGAAGTTGCGGAGAACTTTCTCACTTCTGGTCGTAGTGGGTAGTAGAATTGGATGTTCTGAAATTCAATCTCCCATGATGTTTTCAAGATCTGGGCTCTTTGGAACATCTGGTTCAATTTCGGTCTCCCTTTCAAGGGTTTTGAATGCAGGAGTCAGTACGCCAATGGGAGAGATGACAACGGGGATGACTGTCTATAATTCTGTGATTGGAGGTGCTGCGAGGGAGAAAATCTGGTACGATCTTAGGCCATCTTCGAAGGTGGCTTGATGTTTATCAACTAAATGTGTGGGCAGAGCAACGGCATGAGCAATATTCCATGAACAAGTGCAGACGACCTGAATGAACCCACACTCAATAGATGCTCCTCCTCATTGGATTTTCTCTTGGCTTTCTTGAGAATTTGTTCTTCACGGCAAAATGATGCAATGGTTTTATTGTTGGCTGTGGGCTCGGCAGCAAGTTCAACAAGTTCGTAATGCTCTTGGTGGCATCTCTGAGGTCTTGTTCATGTTCTGCATAAAACATGTCAAGGGCCCAGGGATAGGAATTTAATTAGAAAATGTTTTTTATGGGTATATAGCTGAAAATAAAGTTAATATCCATGCATTATGAATCCAGATTCGAATTTCGCATGTATACGGAATAGGCTCCTGCTAACTAAAATTGTGAATACACGATAGACAGCACTGACACTGATTCCTCCCATGTGGCATCTAAATACAATATTCCCAAATGTATATAGAAAATAAATTTATTTTTAATATTCTCCATACACCAAAAAATATTTAATAAAACAAAAATTTTAATATTTTAATAAAAAATAATAACTCAAAATGTATTATTTTCTAACTAATTTTTTTTAATATGTCCAGAGACAATTTCCAACTTATTTTTCATTATATCACTAAACATATTAATATATTTTACTAAAAAAATATTTAACAATGTTATATGCCTATAATATTATATTTAAAATATTCATATTATATGTATAGTAATATTTTATAAAATAAACTATATATAAATATATGATATAACAAAAAAAATTTCCCCTCATCGTTACACTTTTTATATCTCATTCTTTTATTGTAAGTGATCAAATAGTTACATTGATATATATATAAACTTGAAAAAAAATAAAATTAAAAAGTGATTTTGCAGTTTATTTTTCATAGCATAGTTAAATATTGAAAAATATTTTTTAATTTATTTTCCACGACATTCCCTAACATAAAATAATAAATTTTTCACGAAAATCACTTTTAAAAAAAATCTATTTTTAAACAAACAAACGGAAACTTACTTTTATTATGATTTTTTCTGTGTTCCTCACTATGTCAATTTGGGGGGGGGGGGGCATTGGCACAAATTCACTACCATTGGCACAACTTTCCTTGCTAGCATTTTCTTGGTGCAAGCTTGAGGTTTTTTTTTTAACTATTTATTAAATAAAATAATTAATTGCATTCAATTATTATTGTTTGATATTTATTATAATTTACAGATTATTTGGATGGCTTACTCGAAAGAAAGATTGATTATTGCTTCAATTGTCTGTACCTGCGGGATAGATATATGGACAACAATGTTCCTGCTAGTATGTTTTGAGATGGTTGAGCTATATTGTCTAGATTGAGTAATGTGATAGTTCGGCTACAAACAACACATTTCAATCAATATTAATACGAGTGATGCTTTGCACTCCATTACTTGTAGGGGTAAAAACGATAATTATGATTGGTTGAGTCATCATAGCGCTTGTGTATCGTAGTGGGATGCAAACAAAAAATGAGATATTTACATAGATGAGTATAAGGTTGGGTACATAAATATAACACGACGGATTATTACTCTGGATCCCAAGAAGGTTCCTCCACCTAGATATATGCAGTACGAGCAACATGCCCAACATATTCAACATCATGTAGCTAATAAAGTTTTTTTATGATTAATATATGTTAACTGTTGAGTTTTATGTATTTATATTTTAATTTAAGATTAATTTCTTATTAATATTATGTTGATTTCGTGTTACGAGAGGGTCGAGAGATCGCATCTCATCTTCGTAATATTGACAAATAAAGTAAAGTTCACACCATAACATCTAGATGATTAAATATTTGCCGTATTGGATTTAAAATCTTTGGAAAAAAGCTAAATTTTGATGATGTTTGACCGTTTTGGCTACAATCCAACTATTTATCAAATCCAAATGTTTTTCAAAACGGTTTCCTTGAGAATATCGTTGTTTAAAAAGACGACATTTCATTAATGTCGTGGTTATGAACCACGACATCAGTTGTTGTAGTTATGAAACACGACATATATCTAATGTTGTATTTATGAACTGTGATATTATTGAGATATTGTGTTTCTAAACTGCGATATCTTTAAATTGTGTTATTTTGCTAAAATATTTTTTATTTTGTGCTTTTTCAACATTTAATTATATTTTGAGTGCTAATTACCCAATTGTATCATATATATTTGGTAAGCAATATAAATGAATAATACAAAAATTCTAAGATCAAATGCATATATAAAGCAGATAAGAAAAGACTGACACATGGTTTATTAATAAGGTAACACATTAGCAAAAAAAAAAAAAAAAACAGCGTAATTGCATATTTTTATATATTACTATTGAGAACTACAATATTTAAATTGATATGACGGTTGAAAATATATATCTAAAAAATAATTGATGTATCAATTTTATTTTGTATTTTGGAATTGTTGCTGTGCTCGGACTGCTATATAGGCAGGTGGACTTGCGAAGCAGGTGGGATATAAACACAATGACATGCAGCTTTTACAAAAAATTAATTTTATTTTTATTTTTTATTTTATTTAAAATTAATTTATTTTATTTTTTATATTAGTTTGATGTGCTGATATAAAAATAATTTTTAAAATATATAAAAATATTATTTTAATATATTTTAAAATAAAAAATACTTAAAAAATAATAATTATCATACTCTCAAACCCATTCAAAACGGTTGCTGTTGTGGTAGGAGGGCCTTTCGTTTTGTATTTTAGGCTCTGTTTGTTTGTAAGAAAGTGAATTTCGGGGAAAGTGAATTCTTGAAAAGTGAATTCCGGGAAAGTATTTTTCGATATTTGGTAGTGTTATGAAAAATGAACTGGAAAATACTTTCCAGTGTTTGGTTGTATTATGGAAAATGAACTGGAAAATAATTTATTAATAAATTAATTTTTTTTTCAAATTTATCTAATATATATAAAATATTTAATCACTGACAATAAAAAAAAATGAAATCTAAAATGTATAATGATGATTTTTTTTTATTATATCCTATATTCATACATAGCTTATTTTATAAAATATAACTATATATATCATATTATATTATAGAAAAATAAGCTTGTGAAATATTTTTTACTATTTCATGAAACCATTTATAATTTCATTATGTACGAAATACATTCGACAAAAACTATAGTTTTAATAATATTTTTAGCATGTAATAAAATTGGATAAAATATTAAGATATAAAATTCACTATAAACTAGTTTTTTTAAAAAAATGTTAAAAAAATAGCACACTTGAAAAAAAAAAAGTTCCGCAGACAAGTGAACAGTGTACGCAAATACACTATTCATGTTAATTGCATTGTTCATTGAACAGTGCAATTAACATGAACAATTAAAAAAAAACATGAAATGACTGCTTCTTTTTTCCTGCGTTTTTAACGCAGGATTGGGCCCATCTCTGGCCACTGTTTTTATGAAAGGAAAAAAAACGAAAAGTGTTTTTCTTTGACAACGTTATAATTTTTTCATTGATTAAATTTATTTTTCATTGATTATTTTTTCTTGTTATCGTCAAACATTGGAAAAGCAGGAAAATAAATTATAGGAATTCACTTTCCTGCCATCAAACACGGTCTTAGTTAAAACTCCGGTTATGAGGTTCTAAGGTTTGTGTGTTTTGGGCTTGTTGGAGGAGAAACAAGGGGGTTTAACGCTCTTTTCAGCCTCTTGGATCAATTTGGACCATTTCTTCGTAGCAGTGAGCTCTTAATACTGGGCCCTTGAAGCCTCTGGTAATATCATAAACAATACCATTTGTCTTTTGAGTATGAGAATCGGTGCGTTGCTTCGTTGGGGTCACCCCAAGACCACCCCAGGTTAATTGATTAATTAAATAATAGCATTTATATCTAATCAATGCATATTTATGTGCTTAAACAAATAGGTGGCTGTCGTTTTTTCCCCGTGTCTGGATAGAGATATCGATCAGCATTTGTTAAATGCCACGATGTTGCACGTGGGCAAGGTTGATAGAGGTGGGACCGGAAATGAATATCTTATTTGGTAGCAATAAATGTAGAAGTCAAGCCGAGCACCAGTCAAGCTCACCTCACCATCAAGGTGGAATAATAAAAATAAATAAATAAATACTAGTATTAGAACGGTGCGGTCCACGATTGGGGATCCAGCGTATCAATCCCAAATTAATTATGTGTAAATAAATTAGTACTTTAATGAGTGATCATTTATTTTAATGTGATCCACGGAGTTGATTTTTGCTATAAAAAAACCATAAATGAAAGTAAACGTTGACAGTGCGGGGAATGGGAAGAACGGGAGGCCCATTCCCACGTATTCACACCTCAGCGCCAGGACAACGTGCAGCTCATGTGACATTCGGTGCGGTCATGGTTGGCCTACTTTTCCACTGTCTGGATTCCTTTTTTCTGACTTTTCCCAGTAAATCGGATTCAATGCAATCGTAGCCAAGACAAAACAAGAGCTCCCCCCTGCAGAGATAGAGATAAATGCTTGCTACCTAGCAGTAGCAAAGGCACCCTTCACGAGTGCACTTGAGAGTTCTTAGCACAGTGTGGTAATGATATGTTTCCAAACTAACACTGTTCAAATAATAATTCCCAATCGGTAATTAATACACGCACATAACACATGCATTTCAAATTCTTGTTCTAATGCAAATTAATTCATCCCCTCAAGAGTTTACATTCATATTTTATTAAAAAAATTAATGGTTATGAGATAAACAAAAATAATCCAATGATCATAAAAATAAACATTACACAAAAAGAGAAAAAAGATGAGAGAAAATAAGAAGAAATATAATATGTCCTGTTTTTTCCCTTGTTTTTTGTGCATTGTTATTTTTTTTTTATATTAATTGAATTATTTTTTATTTATTTTATAGCTATTGATCCTTTATAAAATATGAATGGTTCCTTAATTTGCCGGATAAAGAAAATTTAAGCTGCGGCATATGATATGTGCACGTATTAACATGTGCTAGTTTGTAAATTATTTTCTTAATTGTGCTGTGAAAAACATGGACTCAGTAGTATTTAATATATATTTATTGCAGAAGGAGCGAGTGGCTATCAAGTACTCGCTTGACTCAAAAGCCAGAGAGATTATCTCGGCCTCAACTAATCCAACCTTCATCTCTCTCGAAGTGGAATGGCATCCCCTCCTCCCTCCCCCCTTAGCCAAATACCAATGGAAAATCAGAAACAAGAATTGGTGCCCGATGAGGAGGAAGTGCAGTCTCTTCAAAGGCATTGCAGTAGCAACGACGACGGCGGCGGCAACAACAACAACAACAAAACTTCTGCAAACACTGCTCTGCTCGTTGATATTTTTTCTACCAATGGTAATGAAAATGGAAATGGAACTAGAATTAGTAGCCTTATCAGCAGCAGCAGCAATAACAGTCTTAACGAGGACTCGGAGACTCCGAAAGTAGGAGTATCATCACCCTGTACTGTATCTCCGCATAAACACAGTGAGGATGATGATAAGGACAAGGATGAGAGTGAAGAGAGAGCCCATCACCTAAACAGCGTTTACTTTGACCAACACCATGGTATGCTACTCCTCAATCTTATCAACATTTCTCTTCTCTTCTTCTCTGTCCATTCCACCACCTTCCACTTAATTTTACTTAAGATATTATTGCTTAAACTCTCTTCTTCTCCTCTTAATCTCCGAAAGCAGATTATTCTGTTGATTTCAATTGTTGGATTAATTGCAATCTTCAAAATCTCCCTTCTTTTTTTCCTTTCTTTTCTTTGTGGAGTTTTATTTTGGTGCCTGGTGTATGTATATTACATTTCCTTTTGTTTCGGTGAAGGAATATGGAAATGTCACCACTGCAATTGGACCTACTGCGTTGAAACTCCCTGTTTTGATCATAAAGAGTGCTCGCACACGCACACTCACACGCACAGCCTCATAAATCTCAAAAATTTTAATCAACAGCAACCACGTTTGGTTTTTGGAACTAAAGGTTAGTAGAAGCCAAACATTTCTCCGCAGTGGAGTGCTACTTTCACTTACTTTTAGTGAAACTGCAAATATTTACGGTGCCCTTCACTCCAATGATTTATTCCAGCATGCTGCCTTTTCTATTCCATGCCAAGAAAATGTAGAATAAGATTTAGTCAATCAGCATCCTATTTGCACCCTGGTCCCAATTCAGTAATGTTCTCGCAGGATGCCTACTTTTGTGAGATATTGAATGGTTGATTCGGAATGAATGGAGCGACTACTCGTGCTTCGTGTTACCAAAATCTGCCTATCTGTGGATATCAAATTCAAGATTATTGCAAGAAGTCATAAGAAATTGAGACCCATCAATTATGAACTGATAACTGATATTTCCACTTGCCACTCATTATCGTGAATTTGCTACTTTTGCATGATCCTACACTATTCTTCAGATATCTTCTTGTGTATCGAAATTGTAATTGTGCATATATTTTATTGATCCATGTTCTGCTAATGAAATGCTCGCCTTCTGCATGAATGCAGGTGCTGATTCCATTAATGGAGCTTCTGGCGTGAACTGTGGTGGTGTTACATGTTCTGTTTTGGACACAAGTCCCAGATATGCGGAAGTCCTTGTAAAGAATTCTGAGATTCAGAAAAGTCTAGTCAAGGATGACAGCCTTCAATTTGGGGAAAATATGGATAATGAAGGGTTTTCTGGTTCAGGTCTTACACCTTTAGAAGACACAATCGAAGAATACAATTTTAAATCAAAACCTTCTGACAGTGAAACTAGAGTAGTTGGAGATTTGGACTTGATAGAAGAAATAGACCAGGAAATGACAGAATTCGATGTTGAGAAGGTGTTAGAGAAGCAGAATACACATGATTTGTATTGCCCGAACTGTAATTCCTGTATTACAAGAAGGGTTATCCTTCGTAGAAGAAGATGGAAGAATCGAAATGCACGTCGTAAACCAAAACACGCCAAAGGTGACACAATTGTTCCCTCTGAATCGAATGGCAATTCTACCTATTCAGATACCAATTCTGCTGATTCAGCCAGTGGTCCGGGTCATGATATAGCTAACATTTGTTCAAACGATAGCCCAACACCTGCAGTCGACGATCATAATTGCGTTAGAGAACCAGATGTATTCAGATGCTTATCATGCTTCAGCTTCTTTATACCTGCAGGTATAGTAGTGATCCCTACTCAGTGAAGAATATGTCATTATGTTAATCCTTTTATTATCTTTGGCATGGTAGCTTGTAAGAACGATGATTGATCTATGTGTGCTTCCTGCTTCATGATTTTTTGGGAGGTGCTGCTTCAAATGTCTTAATATACCTATATATGGATTTTATTGCTTCGAATGAACATCAATTAGCAACCTATCAAACACTAGATGGTCATGATAAGAAATAGAAGAGTCCTTATTAAGTGAGTTGATGTGTGCACACATCACCAAGGCTTAGTCTGTTAATTTATTCTTCAAGGTATGGTTTTTTTATCTTGTCAAAGGTGAGTTTGTTATTCTAAACTATATATCATATGAACACAATTTTTTTTTTGTTCTTTATTGTTCAATGCTTGCATCTTATGTTTCACTTTATTCAAAATGAAACAGGTCACAAACATGTTCGGATCCTAAGATTTTTCAATTCCAAGTTGAGGCAGTCTTTGCTTTGCTATTGATTCAACATTTTTTGAAAATGCTTTGTTGTTTCCACTTGAAAAAAAAACTCATGTTGTTATTGCTTTTTAATATGACGGTATTAAGTTTTGTTTAATGAATATATTTCTTTGCTGATCAAAGGGAAAGTTGATGATGAGAGTGTAACATGCTCTGCCATTTGGCTGATGATGATGAGTGTTTGAGGGTAATTAGCTTCGTTTGTTCTTTCCTTTCTTTTTCCATTTTATTGGTGCGTGAGATGCCCACCAATTTTGAGTAGTCTTCATTTCATGATGGATTTTCAATTTTTCAGACTGAGGCCATCATTCTAAAAAGTTATCATCAATGAATAAGGATCCATTCTTGACTTATTCATACTATCAAGGGCCATATCTGCTCTGAAAGATGAACTCTTTTGTTAAATTATACAGGGAATGGTTTTAAATTGTTTCGGGTATCATCCACTGAGAATGAAAATGTTCGAGACCCTCAGAAAATATCAACAGCCAACACAAATTGGTTCTTCTCTATTTTTGCAAATCGTAAGAGGAAAACAACCACTGAGCAAGGTAGTTCTTTTGTACACAACATACAATGATTTTTGCATAAGACATTTTATATTGTTCAGGATTTTTCCCTGTGCCTTTGAATGCTTGCTCTAAAATTCTAAACATGTCGTTGCTTGTTTGAAAAAGGTTTCATGCTCTCGTTTGCCCGAAGTTCTTGATTCTATGTATTTTGATGTGCAATGATGTTAGCATCTTGTTTCTTATTAACTTTCAGCATGGCCTACTGTTGTTACTTTTAACGGGTTGATGCTTGAGAGTTGGGACTGGGGAAAGAGAGTTTGTTAGGTACTCTTGGAAATGCCGTCTTATTATCAAGATTTAGCAACAATGATATTGTTAAAGTAAGATGACATTTCCAGGAGCACTTAATAATATTTAATCGACTGTGAAATTGGAACAAGCCAGATCACAATATCGCATGGTTGCAAATTGCTGAACTTTACAATTGAGGTTTAAATTTGCATTTCTACTTAAAGATGTTGTTTCTAGGAATGTTAGTTTAGAGCCTTTGGCATCATCAACTTGCTATGCTTGTTTCTCTCACAATTATATGTTACTAGAAGTATGCAATTTATTGACAAATTGATTCCAACCGAACTTAATTACACATCATTCCTAATGAGACCGGTTGAGACTATGGCACCAGGTTGTTGTGTGCAGATGTTGAAACCTATATGAATGCAAGGATTTTCAGACCACAGGAATGCTTAGTTGATATGCTGTTGCAGGTAATGCTGCAGTGGACCATACTCAAGTACGTGGAATGAATCAGGACGCCTCATCAGGCTTCCCTAACAATTTTGCATCCTCAAATGGAAATGATCATTCTGTAATGCCACATGCTGAAAGAACTATAGTCAAAACGGGAGAACATCCAGAAAGTTCTTATTCTAAGCCTCACCAAAGTGGAGCAGAATCTCTGAATCCTTCAACAATGGAGCCTTTATTGCTTGATAAATCACCACAAGGAATAAACCTGAAGTCCAATTTGACATCTAGGAATGGGATACTTGGAGATCAAAATGGTCCTCTCCTTTCTGTTGATTTACCATCGGTTGAATCCTCTTCAATTGCAGGAATGTTAAATAATATGGGAGGTGCATCTCTTAAACCTGGAATGGGGATTGTAAGTTACTCAAGGGAAACAAAATTCAATGAAACTGCATTGATCAGTGCCAGAGAGAAATCAGGTGATGCAGCTGGAAACTCAGGTATGACAGAACTTTAAGTTCCCATTTTAAAAGAATGAGGAGTCGGCAGATGATTTGGACAGATGCTTTTTGGGTATTTGATCCATGTTTTTGTCCCTCCTAATTAAACTTCACTCCAGTAATATTTCATTTTGTGAATTTCTTGCTGGTGGGATTGGGAAGCTCTATGGTCTTGTCTTTTCTTGAGTTATGACTATAAGCCTGCACGTGTTGTTGGCCAGTCTAATGCTAAATCTACATGCCGGAGAAAAATATCATACCATGGATTTTCGCTCTACCACATTATATGGCTAAGCCTATTTAATCTGAGCGAGCTGTGTTTCAATGCGCAAGTGCAAATTTCTTTGTTTGATGTGTCTGCACATGCATGATTGTGTTCTCATTACATTTTTGCTCCAAATGTCTGCCTACCCTTTCTATTTTTTTTGTTGCTTCAGCAGTAATTTGACCATGGGAACACTAACACGCCATACTACATTTTTGCTGTGCAATCTTGTGCAGGTGGGTCTTTAATGAACCATGCTATCATGGATACTGTTCAACTGTTACCATACTCTTCAGGTAGCATGGAAGGCCTCAAGGAAAATGCCCCGTTTAGATCTTGGCAAGGTGGAGTGAATCCTCCAGAGTATTCAACTTCCAATTCTTTAATCCCTGAGCAGTCAGAGATACAAATAGAAGAGAAACTCAACATGGAAAAAGGGAATGAAAAACATTTACAAAATGGCCAGGCCTCGTCAACACAAGGAACTTCATTGCCCTCTCAATTATATTCTGAAGGAGGATTTATAAATGATGCTGCTTTGAAACACCATGAAGTAGGAAAAGGTTCTCTAAATTCTGTGAGCCAAGGAACCTCAAGGCCTGAAAAAGAGAAAGCCAATATGGGAGAAAATGAAGTTAATGCTATGGAAAACAAAAATATAGGTATGCTGAAATCCTCGGGGGTCTTGAAATCCTCTCTCATTTGAATTGGACAGGTTCTCATTTTTGTAACTTGATTCTGCTGTCAAATTTTATTCTAAGAATATGTTTTTTTCCCTTAACACCAAAGATCAACTGCCGGTCGAGCTAGAAATTCTTGCACTATCATTTGTTACCTGAGTGATTGTTTGACGTGAAGATATGATGCAGGGAATGATGTCATAGTCACCATTGAAAAGGAGCCACCAAAACGTGGAGATTCTGAGATTGTGTGTATTGATTCAGTAGAAACTACAAGCTTGCTGAACAGTACGAACCAGACAAATGCGAGTGAACGAAAAGGTGCTGGAGTAGGTGTGTCACGACCCGAATCCCGGGTCCATGACCGGCAACGCAGGAGCGGTGTCGAAAGGACACCTCACCTTTTTACTTATTTCCTTTACTTCTCTTCTCCTTCCTTTCCTTCTCTCCTTTCTTTTCTTCTTCTTCTTCTTCCGTAACTCTCTTTCTCTCAAAATCAGATCATTCTTTTTTTTTTTTTTTTTCTTATATATATTTATCAACTATTGGTCAATTACCACACTACCCTTCAATCATTTATACCCTCTTTTAAGCCTCCAAGGGCTTTATTGTATTTTCCAACCAAAATATTACAATCTCCCCACCTTATAAAAGTTTCGTCCTCGAAACTTAATAAAAAAGATTAAATACTTACCGAGATTATCGAAACGATGAGGATACTGCCGACCTCCTTGTCCCCTGTTAGGACCTGTATCAGACCGCCGATGAAAAGAGAACTGATTTTCCACCTTGGGCCTCTTGACCGAACCCACTGATAATTCATCCTCTAACTCTCGTGCCTCAATAGCACGGGCACGATCCACTACGGCCGAATACGTCTTAAACTCATGGGCCCCAATAGCTTTGAATAGGTAGTTATTAAGACCTCGAACAAACCTCTTGATCTTCCTCTCCTGAGTTGGTACCAAATACCCAGCAAACCTGGACAACCGCGTGAATTCAACTTCATACTCTGTCACAGTCAAGTCACCCTGAACCAACTTCTCAAACTCGTATGATCTAGCTTCCCTCACACTTTCAGGTAGAAAACGCTCCAAAAACATCTCAGAAAATTCCTTCCACGTCATCGGTGGAGAACTAACTGCCCTTTCACCTCTCTTGGACTCATACCAGTTCAAAGCTACCTCGCCTTCTAGCCTAAAAGATGCTAAAGTCACTGCACGATGATCTGTGCACCCCATGGCCTCACACCTACGCCACACTGCATCTAAAAACTGTTGTGGGTCCTCAGAGTTATCTACACCCTTAAAGGTAGGAGGTGCCAACTTAAAGAACTCTGCCAATGGCACTTTCACCCCATGCACAGTATGGGAAGTCGAAGATGCACTCTTATCCTTCTCCTTTTCTTTCTCAGTTAAAAGGTTAGCCAGGGTCTGCATGGCCTGTCCAATTTTATCCAAAGCACTATCAGTATAAGACACCCTATCATGGGATTCCTGCTCCTGGTTCTTACCAACATCCAGACCATAGTCCCCCTCAAATTCAACCTCATCTTGAACTTCTGCTTCAATTGGTTGAGGCGAAGGGTTTCTAACTCTCTTTTTGCGCCTCTCCTTCCTAAGCTGAGCGATAGGAATGTCCTCTTGATCATCGGTATTAATTACATGTTTAGCCCTCGGCATATTTCTAAAAAAAAATGCATATTTATCACAAGGAAGAAGACATGCTTGATAAGAATTCAAAATTTCAAAAACAACAAACAAAACGATACGGACCCTAATGCTCCACTTATTACGAAATTTTGAATAATAAATAAATAAAATAGATTACGAGATTTTGAATAAAACCATGCTCTGATACCACCTTTGTCACGACCCGAATCCCGGGTCCATGACCGGCAACGCAGGAGCGGTGTCGAAAGGACACCTCACCTGCGCTAAGCCTCAGAACGGACATATCAAAAGAACAATTTGTTCAAAAATACGCAGCGGCTCATAATATTCAGAAATATTATATTATTCAAATACTGATGAAACTGAAAGATAGTTATTAAAACAAAAATAATAATTCATAATACTCATTACATTTCAAAATCCAAACTTAAATAAAACAAGGTAACAGTGGAGCGTCTAAGACATCAAAACAAAACTGAAAGGAAAACCTCGCGAACAAGCAAGGCATACCGACCAGAACTGAAGAAGCGAAAACACTCAACAAAGTCCCAGAAACTAAGAATAAGAACCTGAAATAATATTAAAAAAATGAGGGTGAGTTCAACCAACTCAGTGAGGGGAATAACATTTAATATACATTTCATATATTTCAGATATTATTTGCAAGATGATTTATCTTGATATACATATACATATACATATACATATACTTACTAAACATATTATCATAACGTAGCATATTATCATAACGTAGTGGATTACATGTCAGAGAACAGATGACACCCGAAGGTGACCAGATGACACCCGTCGGTGACCAGATGACACCCGTCGGTGACCACTGTGAGATGATCAATCGCCACAGGCTGATGCCTCTCTCATCAGCTAGGTATACAGAATACTGTGTGCACACAGGCTAACTATTCTCCGTTAGCATGGAGTTACTGACAAGTCCCATATCAAGGCATAATATATATTCACAGAATCATCAAAGAAACGTATATCATATCAAATAGAATTTACTTTATCAGATTGCGAGTGCAAATTCAAGAATAAATGAGTACTCGGAAAATAAAGCAACATATATAAATATTCAAGAAATTTACTAGTTGTACTCATTGTATAATCAACATACATATATATTTATATTATATGCATATTAAAGATTATTCCACTCACCCGGAAAATACTGAACTAAAGGAATGTCAGGCAAAAGACCCGAAAATCCGATTAAGGATCGTTAGGAGAACCTACAATAAATATATGAAATATACTCAAAAACAGATCAAACAAAAGATCCCAATGCATAAAATAAACCGGGCTTAATCTCCCAAGTTTAGGGACTAAAACGACAATTTTCCAAAACAGGGACCAAAACGTAATTTTACCAAATTTTGAGGACCGAACTGTAAATATAACCATACTGAAATTCTGACCATAATTAATCCTCAATTCTGTCCAGGATATATCATTATGCTCCAAGGACCATTCTGGAACTTTACCAAATTTTTAGGGTCAAATTATACTTTTTGTCAAATTGGAGGACCAAACTGAAAATATTAATTATACTGGAATTTTGTCCTTAAATCATCCTCAGTTCTGTTCAGAACCTCAATTTATGCCCCAGGGACCAATCTGTAAAATTTCCAAAGTTCGGGGACTAAACTGCAATTTCCATAAATTGAGGGACCAAACTGAATTTTCGTCATCTTCAACCTCAAACCCAGAATTTCAACAGATCACCTACTGTTAGTTCCAGATTTATACCTCAACTTCATCATTCAATTCAACCATAACTCAAAATCATCATATTTCTCTACAATCTCTCCAATTCAACTAAATAATCAAATACCCACATCAATCAACCCCTTAATTCAAACTAATTCATCAATTAACTCAAAATACAAACTTCAAAACTCTCAAAATTAATCAAAACCGAAATTTAACATATTATACACTTAAAACCATAAATCTTACCTTTTTACTTATTTCCTTTACTTCTCTTCTCCTTCCTTTCCTTCTCTCCTTTCTTTTCTTCTTCTTCTTCTTCCGTAACTCTCTTTCTCTCAAAATCAGATCATTCTTTTTTTTTTTTTTTTTTTCTTATATATATTTATCAACTATTGGTCAATTACCACACTACCCTTCAATCATTTATACCCTCTTTTAAGCCTCCAAGGGCTTTATTGTATTTTCCAACCAAAATATTACAATCTCCCCACCTTATAAAAGTTTCGTCCTCGAAACTTAATAAAAAAGATTAAATACTTACCGAGATTATCGAAACGATGAGGATACTGCCGACCTCCTTGTCCCCTGTTAGGACCTGTATCAGACCGCCGATGAAAAGAGAACTGATTTTCCACCTTGGGCCTCTTGACCGAACCCACTGATAATTCATCCTCTAACTCTCGTGCCTCAATAGCACGGGCACGATCCACTACGGCCGAATACGTCTTAAACTCATGGGCCCCAATAGCTTTGAATAGGTAGTTATTAAGACCTCGAACAAACCTCTTGATCTTCCTCTCCTGAGTTGGTACCAAATACCCAGCAAACCTGGACAACCGCGTGAATTCAACTTCATACTCTGTCACAGTCAAGTCACCCTGAACCAACTTCTCAAACTCGTATGATCTAGCTTCCCTCACACTTTCAGGTAGAAAACGCTCCAAAAACATCTCAGAAAATTCCTTCCACGTCATCGGTGGAGAACTAACTGCCCTTTCACCTCTCTTGGACTCATACCAGTTCAAAGCTACCTCGCCTTCTAGCCTAAAAGATGCTAAAGTCACTGCACGATGATCTGTGCACCCCATGGCCTCACACCTACGCCACACTGCATCTAAAAACTGTTGTGGGTCCTCAGAGTTATCTACACCCTTAAAGGTAGGAGGTGCCAACTTAAAGAACTCTGCCAATGGCACTTTCACCCCATGCACAGTATGGGAAGTCGAAGATGCACTCTTATCCTTCTCCTTTTCTTTCTCAGTTAAAAGGTTAGCCAGGGTCTGCATGGCCTGTCCAATTTTATCCAAAGCACTATCAGTATAAGACACCCTATCATGGGATTCCTGCTCCTGGTTCTTACCAACATCCAGACCATAGTCCCCCTCAAATTCAACCTCATCTTGAACTTCTGCTTCAATTGGTTGAGGCGAAGGGTTTCTAACTCTCTTTTTGCGCCTCTCCTTCCTAAGCTGAGCGATAGGAATGTCCTCTTGATCATCGGTATTAATTACATGTTTAGCCCTCGGCATATTTCTAAAAAAAAATGCATATTTATCACAAGGAAGAAGACATGCTTGATAAGAATTCAAAATTTCAAAAACAACAAACAAAACGATACGGACCCTAATGCTCCACTTATTACGAAATTTTGAATAATAAATAAATAAAATAGATTACGAGATTTTGAATAAAACCATGCTCTGATACCACCTTTGTCACGACCCGAATCCCGGGTCCATGACCGGCAACGCAGGAGCGGTGTCGAAAGGACACCTCACCTGCGCTAAGCCTCAGAACGGACATATCAAAAGAACAATTTGTTCAAAAATACGCAGCGGCTCATAATATTCAGAAATATTATATTATTCAAATACTGATGAAACTGAAAGATAGTTATTAAAACAAAAATAATAATTCATAATACTCATTACATTTCAAAATCCAAACTTAAATAAAACAAGGTAACAGTGGAGCGTCTAAGACATCAAAACAAAACTGAAAGGAAAACCTCGCGAACAAGCAAGGCATACCGACCAGAACTGAAGAAGCGAAAACACTCAACAAAGTCCCAGAAACTAAGAATAAGAACCTGAAATAATATTAAAAAAATGAGGGTGAGTTCAACCAACTCAGTGAGGGGAATAACATTTAATATACATTTCATATATTTCAGATATTATTTGCAAGATGATTTATCTTGATATACATATACATATACATATACATATACTTACTAAACATATTATCATAACGTAGCATATTATCATAACGTAGTGGATTACATGTCAGAGAACAGATGACACCCGAAGGTGACCAGATGACACCCGTCGGTGACCAGATGACACCCGTCGGTGACCACTGTGAGATGATCAATCGCCACAGGCTGATGCCTCTCTCATCAGCTAGGTATACAGAATACTGTGTGCACACAGGCTAACTATTCTCCGTTAGCATGGAGTTACTGACAAGTCCCATATCAAGGCATAATATATATTCACAGAATCATCAAAGAAACGTATATCATATCAAATAGAATTTACTTTATCAGATTGCGAGTGCAAATTCAAGAATAAATGAGTACTCGGAAAATAAAGCAACATATATAAATATTCAAGAAATTTACTAGTTGTACTCATTGTATAATCAACATACATATATATTTATATTATATGCATATTAAAGATTATTCCACTCACCCGGAAAATACTGAACTAAAGGAATGTCAGGCAAAAGACCCGAAAATCCGATTAAGGATCGTTAGGAGAACCTACAATAAATATATGAAATATACTCAAAAACAGATCAAACAAAAGATCCCAATGCATAAAATAAACCGGGCTTAATCTCCCAAGTTTAGGGACTAAAACGACAATTTTCCAAAACAGGGACCAAAACGTAATTTTACCAAATTTTGAGGACCGAACTGTAAATATAACCATACTGAAATTCTGACCATAATTAATCCTCAATTCTGTCCAGGATATATCATTATGCTCCAAGGACCATTCTGGAACTTTACCAAATTTTTAGGGTCAAATTATACTTTTTGTCAAATTGGAGGACCAAACTGAAAATATTAATTATACTGGAATTTTGTCCTTAAATCATCCTCAGTTCTGTTCAGAACCTCAATTTATGCCCCAGGGACCAATCTGTAAAATTTCCAAAGTTCGGGGACTAAACTGCAATTTCCATAAATTGAGGGACCAAACTGAATTTTCGTCATCTTCAACCTCAAACCCAGAATTTCAACAGATCACCTACTGTTAGTTCCAGATTTATACCTCAACTTCATCATTCAATTCAACCATAACTCAAAATCATCATATTTCTCTACAATCTCTCCAATTCAACTAAATAATCAAATACCCACATCAATCAACCCCTTAATTCAAACTAATTCATCAATTAACTCAAAATACAAACTTCAAAACTCTCAAAATTAATCAAAACCGAAATTTAACATATTATACACTTAAAACCATAAATCTTACCTTTTTACTTATTTCCTTTACTTCTCTTCTCCTTCCTTTCCTTCTCTCCTTTCTTTTCTTCTTCTTCTTCTTCCGTAACTCTCTTTCTCTCAAAATCAGATCATTCTTTTTTTTTTTTTTTTTTTTCTTATATATATTTATCAACTATTGGTCAATTACCACACTACCCTTCAATCATTTATACCCTCTTTTAAGCCTCCAAGGGCTTTATTGTATTTTCCAACCAAAATATTACAAGGTGAATCCTGGCAATGGGAGATTTTAAAAAGCATTGTATATGGTGGTTTAGTAGAATCAATTACAAGTCTAGGTGTGGTGTCTTCTGCCGCTGGTGCTGGTGCTGGAACTTGTAAGTATCAAATTTTTTTTATCTCTAAATTATACTCTTATCCTACTGATTTATGAAGACATTCAATCTAGTTTTATCTCCTTTTGAATTAAATTGCAACATTTTTAATGTGCTTCTGCTTTTACTTGGTGCAAGGAACCTGTGTAACCAATCTGTTTCTGAAGTTTGTGAACACAAGCTTCCTTCCAACAAATTTTATTTCGTGTCTCGTATTTCTTGTCATTGCCTCTTTCGAGTTCAGTAGAAATACATATTTGATCAGTAACAGCAACTGGTGACTTTGTTAACCTGCGTTTTCTACAGTGAACATTATAGCACTTGGCTTGGCAAATTTGATAGGAGGGCTTTTCATAATTGGTCATAATGTGAGTAAGCTTCCCTGTCAGTCCTTGTTGAAAAAATCCATGCATACGAAATTCAATATGTAGTAGAAAGGGCTATAATTAGGCTTGTATTTTGCTGTTATTAGTATACAAGAAATATCAAACACGTTAAGATATAAGAGGGCTGAGCCTGAGGTCTCAGGTTCGAGTCGTCTTCTGTTTGTTCACCTAGTTGTGGTATTGTTTTTGCAGCTTGTGGATCTGAAAAATGATCGTTCCAATCAAGTGAATGAGCAGGAGGATCGATACCAAGAAACACTAGGACGAAGGGACAACTTTTCATTACATGCAACGCTATCTATTTTATCATTCCTTATTTTTGGCCTCCTGCCTCCTGTCATGTATGGATTCTCGTTTCGGAAGAGTGATGATAGAGATCTCAAGCTTGCAGCAGTTGGTGGGGCCTCTCTTTTTTGCATCATATTGCTTGCTACAGGTAAGGCCCACATTCAGAGGAAGCAGCCCAAGGCATACATCAGCACTGTATTATACTTCTTTTGCATTGGGCTTATGGCCTCGGGCGCTTCTTATGTTGCTGGGGACCTCATCGATAAGCTATTGCAAAAAATAAATGGGTTTGAGTCTAACTCGGCCTTTCCGGAGCTGAAACCAACGGAGCCGACGACGACATGGGCATCTTATTGAAGTAATTGAAAACTCTGAAGCAGAGGAGGAGAAGCATATTTTCTTCTTCTTTATGTTTTTTTTCTTAAATAACTAATTTTAAATTGTTAGTTCCATAGAACAGTTTTTACTTTGGTAATATTACTGTATTTCAAATCAAACAACCATGTAATCGAATAATAAAATAATAAATAATCTTTGAATAAATATGAACCGACTTATTACTTATATATTTATTGTTATACTAATACTAATTGGATTAAGACTTGTGTAGTTGAATAATGGATGTTTAAGATAAAAGGCCAATCATTCAATTTTTGCATTTTGATTAATTTATTTCTTTTTTTGTCAAAATAAGTGATGGTTTAACGTGAAAAGCTAAGATGATTGACTGATAGCTTGAAATGAAAGCATGTCTTTTCTTTGTTTTCACTTTTGCTTTTACCAATGGTTATATTAGAGCAACACCAGGCCAAGTACTAAGAGCAAAACGTTTTACCAGGTATTTATTTCAGAAACATAATTTCTTTTGAATGTCATTAAAGAACCTTTTGTACTTATCTGACATGCTCATAATTTATTACTTCATGTAGAATTAGTATAACAATAAATAAATAAATAAATAATAAAACTTATTTAGTTAGATAATAAGTTAATCATTTCGTTTTTACAATTCCATCCATTCTTATCACCAAAATAAGTGGTAGCTAATCTGTTAATATATAGAAACATGAGATATTTACCTGTAAGAAAATATTATCGCAGTTTAGAAACATGAAATTACATTTTGCTTATTTATGGTTTCTTTCGGCTCAACCCGTTTGTGATATAGTCGAAACTTTTCATGGCTGGTTAATATATATAGTAGAAAATTTAAGTTAAAGCTATAAATTTATTATATTCTCATCATCGTACCTCTCATTGTAGACATTTCAATGAGGTGATTATTCCAAAAGTTTAAACTGTTGTTTGAAGAATGACAAGTAATTAGAAATTGTATGGGAGAAAATTGCCATGAATGATATCTATTTACAGTTCTTCATGGTTTTGACGCGGATGCATTCCTAATAAATCCAATATTCACATCCACCAATGAATTTGAAATGTGATTCTAAAATAAAGATTTGCTTACAAATTAAATTTTATTCAGAAGATTATAAACTAAAATTAATTTCATGTGAATTGAATTTAATTCTAATGATTTCAAAAACTGTAATAATAAAAATTTAATTATATTCAAATATCTTTAACATCAATCCCGTGATATATTTTCATCCAAATCAAATAAATATTTACTAGTAAGAAATACTTCCTTTGGTTAATGCAATTTGTATATATAGTCGAGGTTACTATTTTGTATGAAATCAATTGTACTTGTACCTCGTAAAAAACGAAAAAGCATACTGTATTATTGAGCTAATAGGTAGTAGCATGGACGGGAAATCAACATAAAGAGAGGACAAGATTTTATTTGGGAAGCAATTTAGGAGGGATAAGCACTTGTACTTGTGCCTCGTAAATTGCTTCCCAAATAATCAACTCAACTAAACCTTTATTCTCAACATAGTTTGTAAACTAAATCCTTTTTATTTAGGTCCTCAAACTATAAGTTTTAAACCATTCACATGGAAAGTGACATTTGTATACTTTCACACTTGATGGTTACACATTCTTTCTTGTCTACGCGGAAATAAAACGCAGCCTTGGTAATAATAAAAACTCGTTTTATTGTGCATGGACCCACACAACTTTTGCGTTCAAAACGCCGAAAATGAAAAGCATACAAAACCTGCTTCTCATCCACTGTAGCTGATAAATAATACCGAACAGTGTAATTCACTGCACTGTTTACAATGAATTGCACTGTTTACGCACTGTTCAGAGAATTAAATTTGTACTGTTCACGCACTGCTAGTATTAATTTGTACTGTTCACTATAGCTGATATAAATGTTAACGCACTGTTCACAATTTTGTTTAATTTTGTGTTCAGTGAATTACACTGTTTTTTTTTTATTTTTTATTTTAAATAGTTGTATTAATTTTGTTTAAAAAATTACTAGTTTAGAGAATTAAATTTATTTACGATATGAACAATATTTTTTTCTTGAAAAACTAGTATAGAGTCAATTAAATTTACTCGCACAATAATATTAATTTTATATCTGATAATATTTTATCTAATTTTATTACACGCTCAAAAAGTTATGAAAACTGTAGTTCTTTATCGGATGAATTTTGTACGTAATGAAATTATAAATAGTTTAATGGAATAATAAAAAATATTTTATATAAAGTATTATTTTTTTCATGATGTAATAAGAGTAATTAATTTTACAATATTTAAATTTAAAACCATTAATATTAATATATATTTTTTTAAATTATTTTATAACCTCAATTTCAAAAGCATTCTTAACCAAACACATTAAACTATTTTTTTTTCAACCTCAATTTCAACCACAGTTTTAACTAAACACCTATTTTTTCAAATCAACCTCAACTAAAAGTACTTTTTATAAAACAACTTTTTTCAAACCACAACCACAACAGCTACCGCAATACCAAACACACTCTAAAGCCTTCTCTTCAAAATTATAATTTCTTTACCTTTCTATGGAAATAATGCAAGCAATAAAATGAATCTCTTTAAAAATAAGAAAGAGAGTGAATTTATCGAATATTATGATCTACCAATAAAATACAATAATATTATCATGGTAGCACGCAATCAAGAAAAAAGCCCAAGGTTAAAAAATATTTTTTAATTAAATGACAGTTTATTTTAAAAAAGGACCCTTGAAAAGACATGAAAATAAATGTTTGATTACATACTAATATAACATCTTGAAACATCCACTAATATTTTTTTTAATAATACAATCCAGCTCCATATTAAAAAAAAGCCAAAACCCCTAAAATCCCGCCCAAACTTTTCACTTCCCGCTGTCTTTATTTTACCCTTTTTTTTATTTGCTGTCCAAAGGTCAAAGAGCACAACCCTCTCTCTCCCCAAGACAAACTCCCCCCCTCTTTCTATATTGTCGTTTCATCTCCTCCTCCAGGCTCCAGCCATACTTTTCACCTTCCCACACATTTTCAAGCACTTCCATTTTTTGTTGTTCGATAGTTAATTGTTGCTGTTTTTCCAGGTTAGGCACCTTCTGTTTTACTTTGCTCTGTCCTCCAAATTTGTTGCTTCCTCACCCTCGCGGCAGCCTCCTGCTGCAGGTTTGTTTTTTTATTTTATTTTTGTTTTTTTATTTTATTTTTGTTTTTTTATCTACTCCCTTCGCGCGCAATTTATCTCTCGCTGTCACCATCTGTGCTCTATTCATCTGTTGGTGGTTTTCATGATACGATCCGTGTTAATCTTTCTTTACTCTCTCTTATACTCATGCTTTGATTATCCTGTTTTATTAACAGGTGTTTTTGCTCATAAATCGGAAGCGTTCTTTTTGCAGATGTATGACAACTTGGCTATGTAGCCTCAAGAAGTAAGTACACAGAGGAATCATTCACATTTGAATCTGTCGTGCGTGGATAACAACAAAGAATAAAATCTCAAAAGTTTTAACTGCCTTTTTCTGTTGACGAATAAATTAATTTTTTTTAAATCTGCACCTATCTACCTTAACATTTGAAAAATAAACTTCTTTCCTAATGAATTATTACCTAGTTGCACCTCCTTTTTTGTTTACTTTTTTTCCACCCTAATTATATATTACTCTTTCAGTGATCCAAACATCATCACATCAGCTCTTGAAGAAGACGAACTCCATCAGCTCAGGAATTTTTACACTTACAACAACAAGTTCACCAATACTGTGTGTTGATCATGAATCTGTAAGATGAAGCGTAAAAATACTTTGCCTTCCGTCTCTTTCAACTCGTTGCCAAGATTTTTATTTATCTGTTTCCATTTATATCTTGGCTATACCGCAAACCTTATTGCACCGATTTGGGCGTTAGGCAGCAAGCAATCAATTGCAGTAATCTTTAAGGTTTCGAGTTTGAAGTTTTGGTTTAAGGAGTTAGGGTTTTGAATTTTGGGATACAATTTTGGGGTCAAGGGTTTAACGTTTGGGTTTAAGTGTTAGGATTTCGGGTTAATGTTTAGGGTTTAGTATTTCGGGTTTAGGGTTGAGTGTTCAGGGTTACGGGTTCCGGGTTCAGGATTTCGAGTTTATGTTTAGGGTTTCAAGTTTAGGATTTAGGGGGTTTAGCGTTTAGGGTTTGGGTTTTGGGGGTTGGGGTTTGGGTTTTGGGGTTTCAGGTTTAGGGTTTCGGGTTGAGGCTTTAGGATTTAGGGTTTAGGGTTTAGGGTTTATTAGGGTTTAGGGTTTTTTTTTAAAAAAGGGTTTAGGGTTTTAGGGTTTAGGGGTTTGGGTTTAGGGTTTAGGGTTTAGGGTTTAGGGTTTTGGGGTTTGGGTTTTGGGGTTTGGGTTTAGGGGTTAGGGGTTAGGGTTTAGGGTTTAGGGTTTTAGGGTTTAGGGTTTAGGCTTTAGGGTTTAGGGTTTAGGCTTTAGGCTTTAGGGTTTATTAGGCTTTAGGGTTTATTAGGGTTTAGGGTTTAGGGTTTATTAGGGTTTAGGGTTTAGGGGGGGTTTAGGGTTTAGGGAGGGAGGGAAAAATGGAGAGAAAGCTGCTTCCTTTGGCGACTTTGAGGACGACAGCTTGCCTGACCTGCTTTGATCGCCGGTGAACTCTTTTTCCCTTGATTTGTCAACCATTATCTTCCCCATCATCTTCCCCATATTCTCACCGAACAACTTTTTATTCTCTAGCCTACATCAACACTTTCACCGTCCCCACTTCACCTTCACAAAACTGTCTCGCTACCATGTCTCAAGTCCACCAGGAAACCCACACCCCACCCCCTAACATGGTGAAAACCAAACCTACTGGCCACAAATCCAAGCCTGACACTAACCTATCCTCATGGGCAGATCGAGTTCGTGTCTCGGACTCCAGCACCAGATTCACCCTTGAGCAACTGCCAAGGCAACCAGTTGGACAGAGTCTGAAGATCACAGAAGACATACTTATGGACAATTCTGAACAATGGAACCGCTGCATGATTGGCTTCTTTCCTGGCTTTCGAATGCCCTTCCATGCTATTAACTCCATTGCTTCCAGGGCTTGGCGTCAACATGGGTTAGAAAGTGTTATGACAACAACTAATGGCTTTATTCTTTTTCGTTTTAATACTGCAGATGCGATGCATTCAGTTTTGGAGAAAGGCCCGTGGATGTTTGGAGGTAAAAACATTATTCTCCAACAATGGCATCCAAGATTTCAGTTTGATAAAAACAAAATCACCACTCTCCCAGTTTGGATTCGCCTTCACGGATTGCCTTTTCCTTTGTGGTCCAAGCAAGGACTTAGCCTTGCAGCAAGCATGGTTGGTCGGCCACTTTCCTGTGACGAGCTCACATATAATTGCACAAGGCTGGACTATGCACGACTATGTGTTGAAGTGGATGCTGCAATGCCTTTTGTTCACAGCTTTGAGATTGAAAGCCCCCTTTCTATTGCCCCAATTACTGTTACTGTTGATTATGAATGGAAGCCACCAAGCTGCCCTCAATGCAAGGTCTTCGGCCATTTCTGCAAGGCTAAACCACCAGCACCCCTTGTAGCAGATACAGGTAACCTTCCTACAACCCTCCCTGTACCCCCAACAAACATCCAAGACACCACAGCCAGTAAAACACCTTTACCAACACCTACCCCTGCACCACCTCAGCCAATACCCATCACTGAGCAACCACATCTAGCTGCCAGCCCATCAAACATAGATCCCACAATTATGCCTACCTATTCACCCCAACTCCCACCACAACCAATGCAAACACAATCCCCTCCTCCACATACCAAACTGTTACAACAGCCCAACACAGAACCCTTAGCCCAAACAGACATGGAAGATTGTAATTCTAGTCAAGAGTCTGGTAATGAGCCTCTTGATATTCAGCACCATCATCTCAGCACATTGCATGCAAATATATGTCTTGAGAGTAAGATGGATTCTCTTCGTAGCACAAGTGAATCCTCCTTTGCTGGAAAGGAAATTTCGGCTGCGGCTTCAACCTCCTTTACTAATGCAGACCATGTGCAATCTCCAGTTCCATCTCCAACTACTACCAAGAAAAAGAAAGGGGGCAGGAAAAAAAAGGAGGCCCGGGGCCATTAGTTTTTCCTCTTAGTCTACACAACCTTTGAATAAATGTTCATCGTTGGCACATGGAACATATGGGGTCTCAACAGCTCCCAAAAACAAAAAAATGTCTATGCCTGGACACAAAAAAACAACTTAGATATCATCGGCCTTTTGGAAACAAAGATTGGTACTGCTAATCTAAGCTCAATCACAGCCAAACTCTACCCATCTCACTGGAAATACCATTCCAATATCACCTCTTCCATAACCTGCCGCATTCTTGTTGGCTGGAATCCACACAAACTACACCTTACCTTCATTCATTCAACTTCACAGTGGTTAACCTGTGAAGCCATCTTACCAAATAACCACACTCCCATCCGTCTCACATTTGTCTATGGTCACAACACGCCATCTGAAAGGCTACCTCTTTGGAGATATATTGCACAGGAGAGTCATAACCATACTAGCACCCCATGGCTGTTACTTGGAGACTTCAATGCCATCATGCAAATGGAAGACCGATCAGGGGGTGCAACTCATTGGCCAAGTTATCAGAGTGACTTCAACAATTGCATAAGTCAATCGGCTCTCCTGCAGATCCCATATTCGAGGCTAAAATACACATGGCACAATGGCCAACTTGGCAGTAATGCTATTCAAAAGAAGTTAGATTGGATTTTTGGCAATCCTTGCTTGTTATCTACTTGGCCTGCCAGTCATGCAACAATTCAGCCTAGGAGTATATCAGACCATAGCCCTATGATATTAAGCCTCCAAAGTCTTAATAATCATCAGCACTTACCGTTCAAATTCTTGAACATCTGGGCTGACCGAGATGATTTTATCCCTACTGTTGCATCCTCTTGGCAAGTTCCTGTAAGTGGAAATCCTATGTTTCAATTCACAACCAAACTACGCCGCCTAAAGACTGATTTGAGGCAGCTTCACAAACAGAACACAAGCAATATCACGGGCAGAGTCATGCAAGCAAAAGCATTGTGGGAAGCAGCTCAGTTCCAACTTGATCAGAATCCAACTTCAGAACCTGCACAAATAAATGAACGAGAACATGCTACACAGTACAGACAATTGTGTAAAGATGAAGAGTCCTACTACAAGCAAAAATCAAGAATACAATGGCTGCAACTTGGTGACCAGAATACAACTTTCTTTCACAAATCCTTATTGCATCGACAGGTTAGGAACATGATTCTTAGCTTGCAGGATGCTGATGGTAATGTGATCCATGACCAACAGGAATTAGGGACGATGGCATCTACTTATTATGAAAACCTACTCACTGCCCCACACCCCGTGATGAATGCAGAGGTCTCTAATATCTACCCTAATACAATAACTGAGGAATCTAAAGCTGCAGCACTTCTGCCCATCACCGATGATGATATCAAGACAACTTTATTTTCCATCTCTGACTCTAAAGCCCCTGGGCCGGATGGCTACAATGCACTATTCTATAAGAAAAGCTGGGACATCATTAAGGTTGATTTCATTGCTGCCATCAGGTATTTTTTCTCCACAAATTCTATGCCCCGTTGTGTAAATGCAACAAGAGTTGCTTTGGTGCCAAAACAGGAACTCCCAACATGCTTGAATGACTTCAGGCCTATCTCCTGCTGCAATGTTCTTTACAAATGCATCTCTAAGTTGCTGGTCATCCGGTTAAAGGCAGCCCTCTCAGATGTTATAGGTCCTGCACAATCTGCCTTTATTCCTGGACGCAGAATTTCAGACGCCATACTTCTTACACAGGAGCTAATGCACAATTACCATCTCAATACTGGACCGGCCAGATATGCTTTAAAAATTGATCTGAGGAAAGCCTTCGACACTGTCAGCTTGGATTTTATTATCGCTGGACTTCATGCTATTGGTCTCCCACATTCTTTGATAAGCTGGATCACTGCTTGTATCACCACAGTTCACTACACCATACATATAAATGGTGAATTGCATGGTTTCTTCCAAGGAACCCGTGGTCTCCGTCAGGGTGATCCACTCTCGCCCTATCTTTTTGTCTTAGCTATGGAAGGATTGGGGGGCATCATCAGACAAACGGTCCAAAATAGTGCATTTATCCATCATTGGAGGTGCAAGCCTACAAATATAATTCACCTCTGTTTTGCAGATGATTTAATGCTATTTTGTCATGCTGATATTGACTCAATCATGCTGCTGAAGTCTAGCTTGGACAAGTTCTCTGCACTATCAGGACTCACGATTAACCTTGCCAAAAGCTCTTTGTATTTATCAGGAATTGATGGTAGTATGCGGAGCACAATCAGCAATCAGCTAGGCATGCAGGAACAAACCCTTCCTGTGAGATACCTTGGAGTCCCTCTCCTATCCTCTCGGTTAACTCATGCAGATTGTCTACCCTTAGTGGAGAGAATAACATCACGAATACAGCTATGGACTTCTTCCACCCTCACCTATGCTGGCAGACTGCAGCTCATAAAATCAGTTCTTTTCTCCATACAAGTTTACTGGTCTTCTATCTTCATCCTTCCTGGTGCAACAATCAAAAAGATAGAAAGCATACTAGCAGCTTTCTTATGGCGAGGCACATCACTTACCTCTACAGGGGCGAAGGTGGCTTGGAGCTCAATTTGTTACCCGCTGCATGAAGGAGGCCTAGGGGTCAAAAAATTGAAAACTTGGAACCAAGCAGCAACCCTAAAACACATATGGTTTCTCCTCACCGATACAACTTCTATCTGGACCACTTGGATTCACTCAATCCTTTTGAGGGGGAGACCATTCTGGCAAATCAAAATCACATCAAATCCTACATGGTCTTGGAGAAAGATTTTGCAGAGCCGGGAATGGTGCAGAGAATGGTTTATTACACATATTGGCAATGGCTTCTCCACTTCGTTATGGTATGATTACTGGCTACCAAATGGTAAAAGACTGATAGACTCTTTCTCCATTCGAACTCTTACATCTACAGGGCTGCCTTGGAATGCACGAGTTGCAGACATCATCACAGCTGGCCACTGGAATTTTCCATCATCCACAACTGCACTGCATGCTTGCTTGGACACCATCTTATTCCATCCAAAAATTCACTCTGATGATCAATGCATATGGATGGGCCATATCTCAGGGAATTTCAGCATACACTCAGCATGGGAACTTCTTCGGGACAAGCGACCAGTTAACACCATGCATCATCTTCTATGGTTTAAGGGTCATGTACCACGACATTCCTTCATATTATGGCTAGCAGGTCTCGGCAGGCTTCGCACAATGGATCGCCTCCACTCAGTTGGAATTATACAAAATGCTACATGCATCCTTTGCAATCTCCACACAGAAACTCATGACCACCTATTTTTTGATTGCTGCTTTACTAAGACTGTATGGAATCTTGTCAATACCAAAGCCAGCATTCGTTGGCCAAGCACATCTTGGCAACTTTTTCTTCAATGGGCAGCTGCAACCTACTACAAGAAGACAAACATTGAGCATGTTATAGCTCGTTTATTACTCTCAGCGACAGTATACCAACTGTGGTATGAAAGAAACAATAGAGTTTTCAAGAACCAGTTCCAAGCAGCTCCAAATCTGGCTGACGAAGTCCTCCAACAGGTTCGATTGCAGATAGATAATATGGAATTCGGCATCCACATTCCACTAAGCATATGTGATAGATGGAACATTCATTCTTCTGGTCACCAGCCGCAGGCAATTCCATGATACAAACCGGACTTAATGCTGTGAAGATTATTATGTAAATTGTATGCAACAGGGAAGGAAATAATTACATAGCCACTATTCACGTAGTGACCATGCAATAATTTTCAACACTGTCTTTCTTTTTTCTGGCCGCCAATGGCCATTTAGATTTTATTTCACTTGGGGCATACCCCTCGTACTCTGTAGACAATTCATTTTTATTTATACACTTAAATTTCCAAAAAAAAGTTTAGGGTTTAGGGTTTAGGTTTAGGGTTTAGGGTTTAGGGTTTAGGGTTTTAGGGTTTAGGGTTTAGGGTTTAGGGAAAAGAAAAAATGAAGAGAGAAAGGCTCCTGTTGGCGACAACAACCAAGCTTGCATTCCGGCCCTGATCTGCTCATCGGTGATCACTAAACTTTGCCAAAATCCCTTTCCTCATCTCCCCCTTCTCCTGTTCAAGCCTTTAACCGAAGGTTTTTTCTCCACCTGCACCTTAAACCTTGTCTTCCCCATCTCCCATATTTTTCCAAATACTGTCCCATCATCCTTATACTTTCACCAATCCCCTAGTTTTAGCCACTATGTCGAAACTTCCAGCCGTTGGTAGCAGATCACAAACTGCTGCTCAAACATCATGGGCCAACAAAGTTCGAGTTTCTGACTCAAGCACACGGTTCTCTTTAGAACCATTGTCAAGACAGCCGCCTGGCCATCGTCTTGTGTTTTCTAAAGAGATGTTACATGATAATGCAGATCAATGGAACAGATGCATGGTAGGATTCTTTCCTGGCTTTAGAATGCCATACCATGCTGTCAACACAATAGCATCAAGGGTTTGGAGGCAATGTGGATTAGAACACGTCACAACAACATCCAATGGCTTCATGATCTTTCGGTTTACAACTGAAGCTGAGATGCAGGCGGTTCTTGAGAAAGGTCCATGGATGTTTGGGGGGAAAAATATTGTTTTACAGCAATGGCATCCTCGGTTTAAGTTTGACAAAAACAATATATCGACTATACCTGTTTGGGTTCGCTTGCATGGACTGCCCTTCCCCTTATGGTCGAAACAAGGCTTGAGCATGGCGGCTAGCATGATTGGTAGGCCTCTTTCTTGTGATGAATCTACTTATAACTGTATAAGACTAGATTATGCCCGTGTCTGTGTAGAAGTTGATGCCACCTTGCCATACGTCCATGAATTTGAGATTGAAAGTCCTTTAACAGATGAGCCTATAACAGTTAAAGTCGACTACGAATGGAAACCCTCACGGTGTGAAAAATGCCATATCTTTGGCCATTCATGCCCTATTGCACCAGTACCTGCACCTGTTTCTGTTTCACTCCCTACTGCACCTGCACTTCTGCTCTTACTTCATGGCCTACTGCACCTGCACCTGCACCTGCTTCCTCTCTCAGCAAAGGAAAATCACAGGTCACTAATGCCATTCCTATGCCTATTCTGGTCCCTCCTATTATACAAATGCCCACATCTCCTTCAACAAGTACTCTGCATCCATTACCTAATCCTATACCACATCCCACCTCTTTTACTTTCGCTCCCTCTCCCAAAACTACTGAAAACACTGATTCCCCAATAATACCGTTGCCCCACAACTCTTCTAACCTTGCACCACTTTCACTCAAACTTATCCAACCCCACATCCCCACCCCAGCACCTGTGCCAAATCCAACTTCAGAAACTCTGCCTCCTGATGTGGAAAATGCAGAAGAGGATTCTACAGACCTTACCAAGCAACACTTCCCCACTTTAGACACTACCACATGTCTAGAAAGCAAAATGGCCTCCCTTCAGAGTAACAGTGAATCCTCTAATGCATGTGAGGACTCCACTGCAGAGACTTCCACTGTCTCACCATCCCTTCATGATGATTCTCCCCCACCAACACCAAAAACAGTCCGAAAGAAAAAAGGTGGTAAGAAACGTAAGGAGGCTAAGGGCCTTCTATGGTTGTAAGTTTCTCTTCATCTTAATAAATATTTAGCATAGGAAGTTGGAATATTTGGGGACTCAATAATCTCCAAACACAAAAAGCTGTTCAAGACTGGACAAACAAAAATAATTTGGAACTTTTTGGTTTACTAGAAACTAAGATCGCCCCTGCCAACCTAGATAGTGTTGTAGCCAAGTTGGGTCTTCCACATTGGAACTTCACGTCCAATATTAGTTTCTCCACTAGCTGCCGTATACTAGTTGGTTGGAACCCTCATAAACTATCCCTCACTTGTGTTAATGTCTCCTCACAATGGTTAACATGTGAGATCACATCTTCGTCCTTGCCCATTCCCCTTCGGGTTACTTTTGTTTATGGCCACAATACCCCATCAGACCGAACACTTCTGTGGAACCACCTATGCCAAGAAAGTCCTCTCAATGCTGCTGTTCCATGGATTGTTTTAGGTGACTTCAATGCCATTATGAATACTGGTGATCGTTCAGGAGGGGATGTAAATTGGTATCACCACCAAAATGCATTCAACCAATGCATTAGGCAGACGAAGCTCCTTCAAATGCCTTACACTGGGATTAAATTCTCTTGGCATAATGGCCAACAAGGAGAGCACACAATTCAGAAAAAGTTAGATTGGATATTTGGAAACTCCTGTTTGTTTTCTTACTTTCCTGCAACTCATTCTCTATTCATGCCGCGGCTCATTTCTGATCACAGTGCAATGCTGCTTCATTTAACTAATCCCACATTTGTCAAGCCACGACACTCACCATTCAAATTTCTCAATGCTTGGACTGATAGGGCAGACTTCATGACAATTGTTGGCACATCTTGGAACTCTCGGATTACTAGTAACCCAATTTATCAGCTCACAACCAAGCTCTGTATTTTAAAGTCTGCACTAAGGAAGCTTCACCATCAGCATACAAACCATATTGCCAGCAGGGTAAATCAGGCTAAAATTGCGTGGCAGGATGCTCAATTCCACCTGGACAGTAACCCAACATCCATGGAAGCAAAAAACGGTGAAAGGACTCATGCCACACTCTACATGCAACTATGTAAGGATGAAGAATCCTTGCTCAAACAGAGGTCTCGAATCAATTGGCTCCAGCTAGGTGATCGTAATACAAAGTTCTTCCACAATTCACTATTACACCGCCAAGTTAGAAATAGAATACATGGTCTGCAGGATCCCACTGGCACTACCATCACTGATCAGCAGGAAATGGGGAAGTTAGCTTCCAATTACTATGAACACCTCTTGTCTGCCCCTCAGTCTCCTCTACCAGGGCCGGTCAACCACATGTATCCAAACATCATCTCAGATGCCTCACGATCAGCTATTAATTTGCCAATCACTGATGAGGACATCAAGGCTGCACTATTTTCTATCCCTGACAACAAGTCGCCAGGACCGGATAGTTATAATGCTTATTTCTTTAAGCACTGCTGGAGCATAATTGGACCAGATTTTCTTGCGGCTGTGAGGTATTTTTTCACTAATAATTGTATGCCTCGGTGTGTCAATGCAACTCGAATAGCACTTGTTCCTAAAGTGGAGAACCCATCCTGCATGAATGATTTCCGGCCAATCTCATGCTGCAATGTTCTCTATAAATGTATTTCCAAAGTCATTGTTATCAGACTTAAGGCAGCACTTAGTGATGTCATTGGTCCAGCTCAATCAGCCTTCCTGCCAGGGAGAAATATCTCGGATGCCATTCTCCTTACCCAGGAACTTATGCATAACTCTCATCTTAATACTGGCCCATCAAGATGTGCACTTAAGGTTGATCTACGGAAAGCTTTTGACACTGTGAGATGGGACTTCATATTGGCCGGTTTAGCAGCTATTGGGATTCCTCAGCACATGATACAATGGATTACCATTTGCATTTCCACAGCGCACTATACTGTCAACATCAATGGTGAACTTCATGGTTTCTTCAAAGCCACCAGGGGCATACGTCAAGGAGATCCACTCTCCCCATATCTTTTTGTCTTAGCTATGGAAGGGTTAGGAGGAATTCTTAGCCAAGCCACACAGCATGCTGCTTTTCAATACCATTGGCGCTGTGCTGCCAACAAAATTACACACATTTGTTTTGCAGATGATCTTATGTTGTATTGCCATGCAGACACAAGCTCGGTTAACATCTTGCAATCCTGCTTAGACAAGTTCTCAAACATTTCAGGCCTCAATATCAACTATGTAAAGAGTTCCATTTATTTGTCTGGTGTTGACCCCGACACCAAAAGAAGCATATGTAATCAGTTGGGCTTCCAGCACGGCACACTTCCAGTAAGATATTTAGGAGTTCCCCTAATATCTACAAGGCTCAAACATGCTGATTGCATTCCACTTCTAGAACGGCTCACGGCCAGAATCAAGCTTTGGACATCTTCATCTTTAACATATGCAGGACGTCTTCAACTACTCAAATCAGTTTTGTTTTCCATTCAGGTTTACTGGTCCTCATTGTTTATTCTTCCATGCTCTATTATTACAAAACTAGAAAGCATCTTCTCTGCTTTCTTATGGAAGGGGACGTCAATGATCCATGTGGGAGCAAAGGTTGCATGGAAATCTATATGTTATCCTCTAACCGAGGGGGGTCTAGGCATCAAAAATCTGAAAACATGGAATACGGCTGCAACTCTGAAACATATATGGAGATTATTAGTGGAAAAGGATTCTCTTTGGACAATTTGGGTCAATACAATCCTTCTTCGCAATAAATCCTTCTGGCATATTAATGTCCCTTCTACTGCATCTTGGTCATGGCGGAAAATATTACAAAGCAGGGAATGGTGCCGGGGTTTGTTCACCAACCGTATTGGAAATGGCACATCTACATCCCTTTGGTATGATTATTGGCTACCGGATGGACAAAGACTTATTGATATCATCCCTCTTCGTGTTCTAACATCTACAGGGCTTTCATGGAATTCAATGGTATCACATATAATACATAATGGTGGTTGGAACTTCCCGGATATCCCTGGACTCCAACCAACGTGGAGTGTAATCAATTTCGGACCTCACCTAGACCGAGAGGATCAATATATATGGAGGCCACATAGTACTGGAGTCTTCACTATTAAATCTGCATGGGAGTTCCTCAGGGAGAAGAAACCAGTTAATACTTTGCACCACCTCCTTTGGTTCACAGGCCATGTCCCCCGTCACTCATTCATCCTTTGGTTAGCAAGTCTTGGCAGACTACGAACAATGGACAGATTGCATGTGGGGGTTACAACCACAAACTGCATCCTATGTGGCATCCACATGGAAACACATGATCATCTCTTTTTTGAATGCAGTTACACCAAATCAGTTTGGACTTCCATTTCTAGCCGAGCCAACCAACATTGGCCATGTAAGCCATGGACACAATTGCTTCATTGGTCAGCTACTCACTACAACCAGAGGAATAACAGTGATCATATGATCGCTCGCCTACTTCTATCTGCAACTGTCTACTACTTGTGGTATGAAAGAAACAATCGTATTTTTTTAAGCAAATCTCAGCCACATCATACTACTGTGGAGGCCATCTACCAACAGGTTCGAACGAGAATAGCACACATGAATCTTGATCTGCCATCAAGAACTTGTGCTATATGGAATCTTCAAGATTAATAAGAGGTTTGACAGTAAAGCAATCCCAATGTAAGCCTATAATGATGAACAAGAAGCCAGGAGGAGAATCGGTTACTGGTCACGAGAGGATATGCATGTTTTTTATTCTTCATGATTTTTGTCATGGTTTCTGTTCACGCAGTAGCAACCATGCATGTATTTTTTCTTTCTTTTTGCTTATGTTTGCCATTTGCTAGCAAACATTTAAATTATTTCTCTTGGGGAATGCCCCTCATAGCTTTGTAAAGAACTTTTATTCCTTTCATTAATATACATCTTACCTTTTCCAAAAAAAAAGTTTAGGGTTTAGGGTTTGGGGTTTCGGGTTTGGGGTTTGGGTTTGGGGTTTAGGGTTTGGGGTTTAGGGTTTAGGGTTTCGGTTTAGGGTTTAGGGTTTTGGGTTTTGGGTTTAGGTTTAGGGTTTAGGGTTTAGGGTTTAGGGTTTAGGGTTTAGGGTTTCGGGTTTAGGGTTTCGGGTTTAGGTTTGGGGTTTGGGGTTTGGGTTTGGGGTTTGGGTTTGGGGTTTAGGGTTTAGGGTTTAGGGTTTAGGGTTTAGGGTTTGGGGTTTGGGTTTGGGGTTTAGGGTTTGGGGTTTAGGGTTTCGGGCTTAGGGTTTAGGGTTTAGGGTTTAGGGTTTAGGGTTTAGGGACCCCGAGGGTCGTGGCATACCGGTAGAGAGCGCGCGCTCCGCATAAGCGGGGACGGGTTCGACGCTGGGCGCTGTATCCCCTCGTAAGAGCCTGGGTCAGCAGGAGGTTTCGTCCCCGTACTGGGCCTGGGCCTGCCCAATGGCACGCGTTCTGGGTTCCGGGCGGGGGCCTTTCCCTTCTTATCCAAAAAAGTTTAGGGTTTAGGGTTTAGGGTTTAGGGTTTTAGGGTTTAGGGTTTAGGGTTTAGGGTTTAGGGTTTAGGGTTTAGGGTTTAGGGTTTAGGGGGGTTTAGGGAAAAACAATGGTGAGAGCACGCTGCTACAGGCGACTTGAAGAAGATACAGTGCAATCACTGCCCTGACCACTGTTGATTGTTTTCTTCTCCTTTCAAACCAAATTCCCTTGCCATTACCTATTAACTACACTTTGACCGACTAAAATTCCAAACAACCGCTGCCTTCCATCATCTGACCGTGAATTTCTTTGCAGCCAACCAACAAGTTTTCTTCCAACAAATGGCCCAGATTACACCCCACTCTCAACCACCAAATCTTCCCACGGTCACCTTTCCTTCACCAAATATACCAGCCATGTCAAAACCAAAAAACCCTACAAAAAAACCTACGGTTCCTGTAGGTTCAACTTCATGGGCAGATCGAGTAAGAGTAACTGATTCCAGTACTCGATTCACACTGGACTCCCTTCCTAGACAACCGGTGGGGCACTGCCTCAAGATTTCAGAAGAGATGCTACTGGAGAATAAAGATCAATGGATGAGATGCATGATTGGCTTCATTCCAGGGTTTAAAATGCCATACCATGCAGTGAATACCATTGCCACCAAGGCTTGGCGTTCAAGTGGACTGGAAACCGTTATGACTACAACAAATGGTTTCATGATCTTTCGGTTCAACACTGAGGAAGGGATGCAAGCAGTTCTTGAGAAGGGTCCATGGATGTTTGGTGGGAAGAACATCATACTACAACAATGGCACCCCCGGTTTCAATTTGATAAAAACAAAATATCAACCTTGCCAGTGTGGATCCGGCTGCATGGATTGCCCTTCCCTCTATGGTCTAAACAGGGTCTTAGTTTAGCAGCAAGCATGGTGGGGAGACCGCTATCCTGTGATGAATCAACCTACACTTGCACTAGGCTGGAATATGCACGATTGTGTGTTGAAGTGGATGCCACACTGCCCTTTGTCCACAATTTTGAAATTGATTGCCCTTTATCTCCAGCACCTATCACAGTCACGGTGGATTATGAATGGAAGCCTTCTCATTGTGACAAATGCAAAGTTTTTGGTCATTCTTGCTCGGCTAAACCAGCCCCAATTGTATCCCCTACAGCCACATCCCCTACTAAAAATCCTACACCACCATCCTCCCCACATCCTGTTACAACATCTTCCCCACGGCCTGTGGCACCACCCCCCTCCCCACAGCCTATTGCACCAGCCTTTACCACTACAGCACCCTCTCCCACCAAATCCCAACACCAACCAACCAACATCCCAGCTACAATCCCCTCCCCTAACTCCACACTACCATCACCTACCCCACTGAATCCACCATTTAATATCCCATCCATTGCCCCATTTTCCCATCATGTGGATCAAACATTATCACAGCCACCAACCAATATCCTTTCTATCACTGATACCACCATGCCGCTTCTCCAAGCAATGGAAGTGTGTGAATCCAGCAATGCCTCAGGTAATGAATGTCAAGACCTTGACTATCATCATTTTACTCTTCTCAATACAACCACATGTTTAGAAAGTAAAATGGATTCACTTAGAACAATTAGTGAATCATCTTCTGCTACAATTGAGACATCGGTTGGAACTTGTCCAGCCTTAATGTCACCAGCCATTTCCAATTCCCCTTCTCCTTCCCCAACAACAGTAAGGAAAAAGAAGGGTGGGCGGAAAAAGAAGGAGGCCCGGGGCCATTAACTCCAACCCAAGACACTTACTAATACATATATGTTCATAGTTGGAAGCTGGAACATATGGGGTCTCAATGGCCTTCACAAACAAAAAACCGTCCATGCATGGACACAAAAACACAATCTTGATATTTTTGGCCTTCTAGAAACAAAAATTGCGGCTGTCAACCTTGCAGCAATTCAAACACACCTTGCTCCCTCCCACTGGAAATACCACTCCAATATAGCCTCCTCCCCAACTTGCCGAATCCTTGTTGGATGGAATACCCAAAAACTTCACCTCAATTGCCTGCACACAGCTTCACAGTGGTTAACTTGTGAAGCAACCACCTACAGCTCCCCTCATCCCATAAGAATCACATTCATCTATGGCCATAACACCCCAGCTGAACGGCATACCTTATGGAATTACATAGCACAGGAGAGTGCTATTAACTCACATATCCCATGGCTTGTTATGGGAGACTTCAATGCCATTTTGTCTGCAGAAGATAGAACCGGGGGGGATAATGCTTGGCCTAGGCATCAAGATGAATTTGCTACATGTATGAGTCAAGCACAGCTTCTTCAAGCCCCTACTACAGGACTTAAATTTACTTGGCATAACGGACAACAAGGCTGCAATACAATTCAGAAAACATTAGACTGGGTTTTTGGCAATCCTAGTCTTTTTTCTGCATGGCCGGCTACACATGCAACAGTTCAGCCTCGTCACATTTCGGACCACAGTGCTATAATCCTTAATCTCAACAGTCTTACTCATCACCATCACTCTCCCTTTAAATTCTTGAATTTATGGGCTGATCGAAGTGACTTTCTTGACACGGTAACATCCTCTTGGCAAGTTCCTATTAATGGTAATCCCATGTACAGATTCACTACTAAGCTTCGCAGATTGAAGACTGCCCTGAAACATCTTCATTCCCAATACACTAGCAGCATTACAGATAGAGTTGCCAAAGCCAAAGCTGACTGGGACACGGCACAGGTTTATCTTGATATGCACCCAACATCAGAAATTGCAAAAGAAACAGAACGTTCTCTGGCTTTTCAATACATACAACTTTGCAAAGCAGAGGAGTCCTTTTACAAGCAGAAATCACGGGTACAATGGCTGCAACTTGGTGACCGAAATACTACATTCTTTCATAAATCTCTTCTCCATCGCCAGGTCAGAAACAGAGTGCACAGCTTACAAGATGCAGAAGGAAATTTGGTGCATGATCAGCAGAAGATAGGGAAGATAGCGTCAGCATATTATGAGGAATTGCTTTCAACCCCTCAACCCTTGTTGACTGAAGACATCACCAATTTATTTCCAAATTCCATCACAGAGGAATCCAAAGCAGCAGCCCTCATGCCGATCACTGATGAAGATATAAGGGCAGCACTATTCTCAATCCCAGATACTAAAGCACCGGGGCCAGATGGTTACAATGCACTCTTTTATAAGAAAAGTTGGGACATTATTAAGGCTGATTTTACTGCAGCAATCAGGTTCTTTTTCTCCACCAACTCATTGCCTCGTTGTGTTAATGCTACAAGAGTAGCACTTGTGCCAAAAACAGAACAACCAGCATGCATGAGTGACTTTAGACCGATATCTTGCTGCAATGTTTTATATAAATGCATTTCCAAACTAATTGTAATTAGATTGAAGGCAGCTTTAGTTGATGTTATTGGCCCTTCCCAGTCTGCATTCCTTCCTGGCCGAAATATATCGGATGCCATACTCATTACTCAAGAATTGCTGCATAACTATCACCACAAAAAAGGACCAGCCAGGTGTGCTTTAAAGGTCGATTTGAAGAAGGCCTTTGACACGGTTAGACTGGATTATATCATTGCAGGACTCCATGCTATAGGACTTCCACATGCAATGGTAAACTGGATCTCAACATGCATCAACACAGTGCATTATACCATTAACATAAATGGCGAGTTGCATGGCTTCTTCAAAGGCACGAGGGGTATTCGGCAGGGTGATCCCCTCTCACCTTACCTATTTGTTTTGGCAATGGAAGGCTTGGGGGCAATCATACGCCAATCAATCCAAGATAGTGACTACAAATACCATTGGCGGTGCAAAGCAACAAAACTAACCCACATTTGTTTTGCAGATGATCTCATGTTGTTCAGTCATGCTGATCTCAATTCTGTTATGGTCATGAAGGACAGTTTGAATCGGTTCTCTACAATCTCAGGTCTCAGCATCAACCTAGCCAAAAGTTCATTATATATGTCAGGTATTGATGAACGTCTGCGCAGCAACATCATTGAGAATATAGGAATTCAAGAAGCCATGCTACCTGTGAAATACCTTGGCGTTCCCCTATTGTCCTCACGGTTAACTCACAATGACTGTGTCCCACTACTGGAAAGGATCACAACGAAAATCAAACTATGGACTTCAACATTCCTCACATATGCTGGCCGGTTGCAACTCATTAAATCTGTACTTTTTGCAATCCAAGTTTACTGGTCCTCTATATTCATCCTCCCATGTGAAACCATCAACAAGATAGAAAGTCTTCTGGCAGCCTTTCTATGGAAAGGATCATCACTCACACCAACGGGAGCTAAAGTGGCTTGGAGTGCAATATGCTATCCACTGAATGAAGGGGGTTTGGGAGTTAAAAATATACAAACATGGAATCGGGCTGCCACACTTAAACACATATGGCATCTGCTCACGGATAAAGATTCAATCTGGACAACATGGGTTCATGCTAATCTTTTACGTGGGAGATCTTTCTGGCACATCCCAATCCCCTCCAACTCGTCATGGTCATGGAGGAAGATACTGCAGAGTCGTGACTGGTGTAGGGGCTGGTTCATCATGACAATCGGCAATGGCTCATCAACCTCTCTATGGTTTGATTACTGGCTTCCAGAAGGGAAACGGCTGCTAGATGACTACTCTATGAGAACCCTAACAGCTACGGGTCTCTCTTGGAATGCACAGGTATCAGATATTATCAAGGAAGGACAATGGAATTTCCCACGGGATGTACCTGCACTGCATGCACAATTAAACTCCATTCCCTTTCCCCCAAAACCATGGTCTTCGGATTATTGCCTATGGAAGGGTCATCCCTCTGGGAATTTCAGTATCAAGTCAGCATGGGAATTCTTGCGTGCTAAAAGGCCAGTGAATAACATACATCAGCTACTATGGTTTAAAGGCCATATACCTAGGCAATCCTTCATACTATGGCTTGCTAGCCTTGGGCGGCTGCGTACTATGGATCGTTTGCACTCCACTGGCATTATTAGAAACGCCACATGCATATTCTGTAGACTTTACACTGAAACTCATGAGCATTTGTTTTTTGAATGCCAATTCTCATCCACAGTATGGCAACGGGTCAATGATGCAGCAAGCTTACAGTGGCCAAGTCTCTCTTGGTATAATCTACTTAGCTGGGCTGCCTCAAATTGCTGTAAGAAAGCTGATATTCAACATCTTATAGCACGACTCTTGCTATCTACCAGTGTCTACTTCTTGTGGTTTGAACGCAATAACAGAGTTTTCAGCCACCAGTACCAAGCTGCTTCAACAATTGTAGAAGAAGTTATCAAACTTGTTCGAACCTACTTAGCAGCCATGGAGTTTAATACCACCATTCCAGCACATATATGTGACATATGGGGCCTTCAGAATCCGTAATCTCTACTGCAACAGACCGACTGATTCCTGCGAGAAGAATTAATTACATGGCCACTGTTCACGTAATAAGCCATGCATTATATTTTTCCTCTATTCTTTTCATCATTAAATAACTACTGTTAGGCCGCTAATGGCTAGCTAAAATTTCTTTGGATTTTTCTTGGGGTATACCCCTCGTATTTGTATATGGACCTATTTAATTTCAATACATCTTATCTTATTCCAAAAAAAAAAAAAAAAAAAAGTTTAGGGTTTAGGGTTTAGGGTTTAGGGTTTAGGGGGGGGTTCATTTGTGCTTTTCTAGAGAGATAAGCTAGAGAGAGGTTAGAGAGGAAAGATACAAAGGGGCGGTGCTCCGACAGCCATATCTCCGGCGACCACCGTTGGATCAAGCCAGGATTTGGATATGTTGTGCACTGAACTATTGTCTACTTTCTGACCGGAGGGATCGTCGATAGCTGCCGCCGTTTAAGAAATCTGACCATTTGAAAGTTTTTGAAATTTTCTGGAAACCCCCCAAGAGCTGTCAGAGTCGCCGGCCGATTTCTCCTTGTTCTACCGTTGGATCAAGCCTATTTTCTGGTATGTTATTAACATCTATATTGTATACATACTGACCAGAGGGATTGTCCATATTTGTTTCCTCCTGTGAAAGCTAGCCTTTTGAAGATTTCGGGAAAAATCCTTCCCGGAACAGTCACAGCCTCCGGAATATTTCTCCTTTTTCCACCGTTGGATCAAGCTGAGTTTTGGATATGTGATGCGTCTGGTTGGGATACTCATTCTGAACGGTGGAGATTAGAAATAAAGCCTCCAGCAACGATTTCTACATGTTCAACTGAAGGTCGTCAATCTCAGGTCAGTTTCAGTAAAATTGATATCTGTGGAGATCGAACCGTTGAAACATGCTGATTTTTGAATATGTTATACATAACATCTGTGTCTACGTTTGAACCGTTGGGAT